>CM024544.1:35568241-38256591 GCA_014182365.1 Eucalyptus tenuipes | reverse complement strand
GGATACATATACTTGTGAATTTACATATTTTAGCTGAGCGAATGAAGTTAGTTTTGCCGCAAAATGGAAGGTAGCTGATCCTGTGTTTCATGGGCGTCATGCGCACGAGTCTATTGGATTGGCTTGGTCAGAAAGAATTGTGTGTATGGGCTAGCTAGGCCAGTTGATTCTTTTTCGTTGGACCATGTCGGGCTTGTGGCCCGTTCATGCCTCATATGATTGGGCCGAAACCCCCTCCCCCAGCCCCAGAGTGTAAGAGAGTCTCCTGGTGAGCGGTTCGAGCCCTACTCAACGATCGAGTTAGCATATGGAAAAATCTAGGAAATGAAGGAATTAGAGGCATGCGGTATTATTATTGGGGGATGCTGTTCACATGCACTCTAGTGAAGAAAACACCGTGCAGCGATGGTGGCGAGTGTGGAAAAAGAGAACAAGGAGAGCTCTCTCTCTCTCTCTCGTTTTTGCATGCATGTGGGGGAGAGAGGCGTTTCTAATATTGGGAAACATGTCCCTAATATGTTAGATACCTATGACTAAATTGGTGAAATAGTATCTCTTTACAAATAAGTATAATTTAATTTTTATTGTCTTATAGAGAAAATATTTTGTTGCGAACGAAAAAGATGTTGAAAAATTGTCCATACATAAAATCATAATTATTGATATGGATCCTTTTCATGTAGAAGGAGAATCATTTATTACAACAGAATTAGGAAAAGATAAATCACCGAGGTTGATTGATGGTAAAGTGTTTTATCTTGTTACTGCTCAAGGAGATAGAAAGAGAGAGAGAGAGAGAGAGAGAGGTGGGGCCTTCGGTCAAAGGATTTTGTGTTGTGGGTATTGGAAATGTCACATTATGATCATTGAAAAGAAAGGGCAAATAGAGGGAAAATAAAATAAAAGAGAAAGTACCGGAAAAGATAGATAAATGAATAAAGGGAAATCCCAAATTCTTCTGTCAGATACAGTCGTCAAAGTCGACGTGGGCCATTCGGTACCCTTTCTCCTGCCGAAAGAAAGAGGAGGGAAAAGTGCCCCAATCAATTCTCTCCTCTCTTAAAATAATAGAGAGAGGATCCAATTTTTCATCTCCACTCGCTGCCTGCGTGCACACATTGTCAACAAATCCCGAATCCATCTCCTTTCATCTTTCTCCCACTTTCCAGGATCTTGGGATGCCCACATTCAATTATTTCCCCGACACAACAACGCGCGTGCAAGCCCCTGAGGATATAATTTCGTTAAAAAAAAAAATCGATATCTTTAAGTTACTTTCTTCTTTTTTGGTCATGGATATCTTTAACTTATTGACCGGTGTGTTTTGGGTAGGGTTCGACCTTTGCTTATGATTTAACTTTTGGTCTAAGTGGCAATTACCCCAAGCTTCGATGCATTTTCGCATTACGTGGTATCACCTTCTTCAAGTGGAATCCTTGCACAAGTTTTATATTTGGTTAATACTACAAAAGATTTTAAATTGATACACTTATAATAAATTTATACTAAAAATAAAAAAATTAGTATACTTGTGATAAATTTACATTTAATTAATTTTTATTTTATTTTACCATTAAATTTTTAAGTTAAATAACACATGTAGTGATTTGGAGTTTTATCATCTATTTATCACATGTTTATCATTATGAATTTTCGTAATATTAATATAATTTAACGGAAACTAAAAAGTAAATTTGTCATGGAAATATACTAATTTTGAGTTTTTTATGGTCGAAAAATTAATTTGAGATAAATTTATGATAAATTTACTAGTTTAGAGTTTTTTTATTATAGAAAATTAATTTAAATTAAATTTATTATAAATATACTATTTGAAATTTATTATGGCATGAATCCTTTAATAAATAGGGCAAAAATAACCCTCAAGAGGGGGCTCGCCAAAAGGGTCGAGAGACCGAAAATTAAGAGCGTTTTTGGTAACCATTCTCATTGTCGAGAATAATTTCTGATTAAAAATGATTTTTTATTCTGTTCCCGAAAACAATTTTTAAATAGTTTGATAACTGTCAAAAATTTTTATTCTAAGAATATAATTTCATTTGGTATCGTTACTGAAAATTTCTAATATAAATCATTTTCTTTAAAAATTTTAATAATTTTATTACTTTCTTTCTTCTTCTTCTTCTTATTTTTTTCTTTTCTTTCTCTTCTTCTTCTTCAAGGGTTGCGATGGCCAGCCTTGGGATGACCAGCGACCTTGCCAAAAGGTCGTTGACCCTTGGTGAGGCTGCGCCTTGTAGGTTGAGCCTCACCGATAGCTGGGCGAGTGGCCTCACCCAGATCTAGTGAGGTCGAGCTCGCCCAACCACTAATAGGACTCGACCTTGCTTGGCCACTAGCGAGGCTCACCGGTGGCCGCTAGGCCGGCGAGGCCCACTTGGCCACTAGTGGAGATTTGGTGAGGCCAAGCTTCGCCGGTGGCTGGGCACGCCTCGAGTGAGTTGGTCGAAGCTTGCCTTGGTTTGGCGAGCTGGCCGGATCGGTTGCCGGCGACCGGCGATGGTAGATGGTGGTGGCAGTTGAAGAAGAAGAGAGGGGGAAGAAGAATAAGAAGAAATAAGAGAAAAAAAAAAAAACAAGGTCAATTTGATTCAGGAATTATTTTCGAGAACAAATAATCAATTTTTTTTTTTACTTTTCGATCATATTCCAAATCTACTTCTAGGAATAAAAAAATAAAAATTTATTCTTGGAGATAAAAATTTTACCAAATAAATTTATGTTCTAAATCTACTATCGAAAATAAAAGAATATGAATTGTTATTATTTGGCAAGTTGCCAAACGTAGCCTAAAAAGTCTCGACCCTAAATACTTTTCAGCCTATAAAATCAACATCGGAAGTCTCTCCTATCATTAGCACCCACCACGTGCCCATGGTGTACAGAAAGGGACATGACCAAGAAAATTGCAACACGCGAACAACATGATTTGTCAATTTGACAGACAAAAGTTTATATAAAAAAGTAATTTTTTGTCCACTGAGTTCGGATGAAGAATAAGTGCGTGGGGCCCAACCTATAACCTATAATGAACAGGAACAGAAGCTTCCTTTTTGCCTCTTTCAGATGAAAAAGAAATATAATAATACTAATGAGGGACCAATCAGAAACATGACGCATTCTCGTAAAAAAATTACTTAAAAAATATATATCCATTCATTTGATGAAAATAAGATATATATTTGTATCTCCATGACCTACACTAATGGTTCTCAAGCGAAGAAAAATGATTGAAAAATTAGTACACGTGCTGCTATTTGAATCCTGCCTAACTAACTAGTTTATTTGATGACCTCACGTAGGAAATCTCTTGATCTCCCTCCTTTTGCGGAGCATAGAATTTGATTCTAATTATTTAATATAAAAATGACAATTTTTGTGTCATTTGTAACTGGATGTAATTTTGAAGATTTCCTTTTTCTTTCAAATGACTCGTTCTCTTTATAGATCTATTCTTCTTCCTCAATCTTTAGAAAATGCGGCATTGTTTCGTTGTGAGTTCCCTCTTCCAAACATTTCTTGAAAGTAGACGATAAGCTTTAAATCTTAATGCACACATGAAATTAATGAATGATAGCCAAATGCGAGGGAGCTTCTCTCACTCTAAGAAATTATGAGATATAAGCTGAATGTCACTATTGTGGAAAGCAAGTAATCGTACAATAAAATAAACAAAATAACAAAATAGATTGAATACCATATTTATGTGATTTGGTTGTAGTGACTTACATCCATAGAAAGAGCAGCGATGAATTCTACTATAAATGAAATGATACATAAATGTTACAATTATACTTGAGTCACTCAAATACTTTTAGTATTTTCCGAGTTTCAATTACACTCAATAACGCGCACAATGTTTAGCATAATAATTCGTCACTAAATAATCTTTCAATCACACAAAAGAATTATTCACAAATTCTTATCACAAGAATTTAATCGACTTCAACATTAAAAATTTCTTGGTGTAATTGCAAGAACGAAACAAACGAAGAAACTCACGGTCAAGCACCCGTGAACTGCGCTCCAATATTTCTTCGTCAACATGGCAGACCAAGCACTTGCACATTAAACAATGCTTCAAGGCTCTATTGTTCTCTCGTTAATTGACGGTGTTACTTATATATATATGCTTGCAAGCGCGCAAGCATCACATATGAAAAACAAAACTCTAATTAGATTTAAATAATAACAAAACTCTAATTAGATTTAAATAATCATTGCTTGGAGAAGTGAACTGCACCAATCCTTAAAGATAAGCCACACGTACGTACCAGATAAGGAAGCAAATTTAAAGTGAGATTCGATCAAGATCTTAGACTTTCCTCTTCTTTCTCTACTACAAATCTACTTTACTTTTCTTTTATGACTTGACCAACTCCAGTAGAGAGATAACGTGCCCATCTTTCTTTCTTTTCAATTACCATGATCAAGAAACATTTTATTTCGATTGAGTTTTTATCGAATAGGGTTCAAACTCAAGACATACTTTAACAATTTCCATATTGGCTAAATGTTTGAATCATGTCACAATTGCTTCGATAAAAATTCGAACCCTACTGTTACTCTCCTGCAACTCCTAATGGGCTCAATTGTTATAGATATTTTTCAAGTCCAAGCCATGCTTGAATTTTGTCATAATTGAGGATCTCATTAGAATAGCAAGTGAACATGCGCTTTTAACTACGCCGCAAAGATTTTTCAACACAATCTCTTCTATCACAGATAAAGCAAAACTATTATTGCATTCATACTCGTTAAGAGATTGATAACATACTTGTCAATATCGGCAGGTTTTAAAAACCACTAGCTCTACAAGTTTCACCTCGCTACACGCACCAGTTATGTCAATTATTATGCTAGTACCCACTATCTTGGAAGTTTCTGGTTACAACTTCACCTCAAGCTGAACATAATTTAGAACCATATAAACACTATTATAATCACTCCTAGCAAAAAATACAAGAGATTCATCAAATATAACTTATCTACTAATAACAAGTGTATTTAATTCTGGACATCACAACCGAGAGTCCCGGATAACATCAAACTTCTGCATAAGTACAAATACAAAGTTTTTATCGAGCAATCATCAACAACTGTTAGCATAAATTTAGCACTCTTCTTTGAAGGAAACCGCAACAACCTACGAACATTCTCATCAATTAACTTTACAATTTCCATGGTTTTTTTTTTTTTTTTTTTATAGTTGTACTGAATCACACTCTACGCTATTGATCTAAATTACAACACATGCATACATGTAATTCTTTAGCAACATGACCACATAATAAATTTCTTTTTACTTAAAACCTTCAGGCTTCTCTCTCCCATGTGTCTCAAATGGATATGCCACAATTCAAGCTCTTGAACAGATGCAATCGACATCTCCATGGAGAAATTTGTCACCGTCTCACTTTGAAGCTCACACAAACCACTATGCTTGATTCCATTCATTATTATCAAAACACTTAGAACAGTTTTCAGAACTCCACATTTTGAAAAACATCAACATCTAGAGATGATCGATTCTCAATTCGATTTGGTTCCACCTAAGAACTGAGAACTAGATCGGGAGGATCGATTCCCAATTTTTGGGATCAGGAATCAAACCGGACGATCTTAGGATTGGGAATCGACCAGACAGATCGCATGGAATCGACCACCTAGTAAAAAAAAAAAAAATACTAGAGTTGTTACTATTTTGAGGGTTTATTACTATTTTTAAGAAATTAAAAAATATATATTTTTAAAAGAGTCGATCCAGTCCAGTTCCCCCGAAACTGAGAATCAAATCAATAGTCACCGGTTCCATTTTTATGGAATCGGGAATCGGATAGATCCATATGGGAACCGGACCAACCCACCAATCCAATCCAATCCGAGCGATTCTCGCTTTGGGCGGTCCAACATGCTCACCCCTACCGACACCCAACCGAATCCAGGACACTTAAGAAAATTAAGTTCTTCAACTTTGGAACGTGTTTTACTCCATTCAATGTTCTCACGATACCATCCAGCATTTTGATTCTAACATCGCCAACATCTACAACATCGTATTCCGTGTTGTTCCCCAATTGTACTTTACTATTATCTTTACATTGATAATTAATAAGTCGGTTTTTATTTGGTGTAGCAAGAAACAAACAACCAGCATCCATAATTCATCCATCAAATGATGAATAATTAGTGATAGACAAGATAAAATTAGCACTGTTCGAATTTTTTTAGCAACAACTACAACATCATTTACAGTCTCAATAATAATTTCCTTACCTTCTTGTTTTTTTAGATTAAGGCAATTCCTTTTAAAATACCCCCTCTTGCCACCACTCCAACAGACAACATCACTAATCCTATACTGACCATGACTGTTTATGTTTGTACAACTGTCACTAACACATGTACTAGATCTCACTCTATTTTCACCTATTAAAGCAGTAAGTACAAGTTCTATGGATGTGCTCGCTCAAAATTGAATCTTGAACTCCATCAAACGTCAAGCTTATTGATCTAGAGGAATTGTTAATAGTGGTTATGTATTCTAACTATCAGGTAATGAGGATAACAGAATCAAAGCACGTATCTCATCTTCAAAGTCAATGTCAACTGAACTCAATTGACTAACAATCATATTGAATTCCTTACTATGATATGCAATTGACGCATCTTCGTTTATCTTCAAATTAAAACTCCTATCAAATAGACCTTCTTGATCACATAAGGCTTCTTGTACATATTTGATAAGGTTTTCATCAAACTAGTAGTGTTGCTCTTTTTTATTATGTTAAATGCGACGTTACAAGTTAACGTCAACGGAATAACACCCAGAGCTTGTCTATCTAGCAATTCCCAGTTAGCTTGCTTCATTGTCTCTAGCTTCTTCTCTAACAAGGGCAAGTCTAGTTTCATCCGACAGAGATAATCCTCAATTTGCATATTCTAGAAACTAAAGTCATCCCCATAAATCTATCAATTCTCACATTTCCTTCGTCTATTGCCAACGATTCACTTCAACTCAGCAAAGCTTAACTTTGATACCAATTGTTGAGGAAATTGAGCGATTGAACAATAAAATTAGAACAAGAAAATAGATCGGACATCAAATTTACGTGATTTAATCGTAGTGACCTACGTCCATAGGGAGAGCAACAACGAATTTCACTATAAATCAAATGATACATGGAGATTATAACTAAACTCAAGTCACTCAAACACTTTGTGTTTCCCAAGTCCCAATTATATCCAATAATGTACATGATGTTTAGCCCGACAATTCCTTGCTAAATAATATTTCAATCTCCCAAAGAAATTATACACAAATTCTTACCACAAGAATTTAATCGACTTTAACACTAAAAACTTCTTGGTGTGATTGCACAAACAAAACCAATGGAGAAACTCACAGCCAAGCACTCATGAACGGGGCTTCAATATTTCTTCATAAAAAAAGTCAAACGAAGCACTCGCATATTAAACTGCGCTTCAAGGCTCTACTGTTCTCTCTTTAATCCACAGTGTTACTTGCAATATAAATATTCTCTCATTAATCCACAGTGTTATATATATTATATGCAAGAATAACACACGAAAAACAAACCCATACTCAGATTTAAATAATCATCGCCTGGAGAAGAGAAGTGCACTAAATCCTTAAAGATAAGCCACACGTACGTACTGGATAAGGAAGCGAATTTAAAGTGAGATTCGGTCAACATCTTGGACTATCCTCTTCTTTCTCTTGCACAAATCTACTTGACCAACTCCGGAAGAGAAATAATATGCCCATCTTTCTTTCTTTTCAGTTTCCACAATCAAGAAACATTTTATTCGGACCAGGTGTCTGTCCAATGGGCTCAAAGTCGAGAAATATTTTAACAATCACAACCAAAAATATATTGCAATACATACATTCATATATGGTCATTCGCTACGTTTCTCCACGTTTTCTATAGTATCGGTCCACGCTGAGCTGTTCTTTCCCAGTAAAAGGAAAAACAAGCAGAGCTAAACATCCAGAAAAATGAAATACAAAATGGACTCGGAATTATATGAAGAATGCTTGTTAGACACTTGTTAACCCGCAAGTCGTTTTCGAACTGTACCGAAATTTTCACCTCGTCGTCATTGGTAGATCAATTTCATGTCGAACCTTCCGAAACATTTCCTTCTTTCCCCAAATATCGTAATTAGCGAAGTGATATGAGAATGTGAGATTCGTCAGCATCAGCTATTGCCTTCTCTCGGCATATTTAACTAGGAGGACCGTTGGCCTATGCTCATAAGGAACACCGAAGGCCGACAAATAACCGATCATATTTCCAGACTTTGAACATCCACTTGCCACTAATTTATACATGCATCTCAACATAAACATGATAAGTTGAGCGCACTTTTCTTTTCACAAATTTCTTTCTTGTGCACGTGTGTGCGTGTCTGTCGCCGCCATTCCAGTCCCAATTATAATGCCTTGAAACAGATATTACAACAACACACAGACGGATAATACAATATTGGAGGAAGGTTTGATCACTGGAATTCAGTTTCTCTGCAGCAACTTCATGGTCCGATCTCTGGCTTCCTTAAAAGTCCGCTCACATCCACTGAGGAATGCTGTCTGTTTACTTGCACGAACGTCAGTCCTGCAAAATGTGGCGAAATGCTCGCAGTTGTTGTTGATGAGGTTGTAGTCGCCAAAAGCATTGTTAGCGTGAAGCTTGCAAGCCGTATTGACAACTTGATGGGGCGATTTGGTATTGACTAATGTAGTGCAAGTTCCTCGCCTTGTGAGCTTAAGTTTCAGTTTTGGCCATACGTTTTCATGACGGTGAAGGGATCGGAGTTTTTTGCCATCCCACCGGAAGCAACTGAGACAAGTTTTGACGACTCCACGCTTAGTGGTCTCCTGGTGTCCGCATTCTGGGCAGGGAGGCAAAATTTCTTGCTTGCAGCTAGTCTTGGACAATGATGGGAATATGGCCATCTTGCTTTGTGTTCGGGTGAAGTGAATCACATGGCCTTCGCCAATGTAAATTCCTATCATATATACACGTGCGGAACACTGTAAAGAATCAATTTTAATCCAAAAAATATTAAGATGAACTTTTGGTTAGGGACGATTTTGGCTCGAACTTAACTCAACATGTAGGCTGATCTTGACCGAGAAGTATTAATCTATATAAATTTCTGATCTTTTGTTTAGCAAGTTAAAAAAGAAGTAAAATCTGTTGAGTTCTAGCTTAGCTCTAGAATTCTCACTCCAGCTCTCGATAAAGGAAAGATACAGAAATTCCACGCACTAAAAGCGAGAACAGAATCTAGAACATCATTTTCCCCGGTAAGCCCTGAGGAACAATTAGAGCAAGTTCGGACTTTGGTGTTGTTGAGCTTCTTGGCGGCCGTGTTGCTCTAATCTCTTTGACTGATTAGATCTGTCGTACTTAATCTTAATATGTCAAAGTCGAAAGAGACTCCTTTTTGATATATACCCACATAAGTGAAGGTCCAACCAAGTACATGCTATAACCGAAATCATTTAAGTGAGCATTATTTCTATGTTTGCTTTTGCTCTGCATCAGTAATTAGTTTGAGTCTGGCCTACAAAATCAGTTGATACAGTCTTTCCATTTCATTCTCACTCTGCATAACTTTTTTGCTTTCAACTCTTTATGCCACCATTTCCCTATTCTATCAAAATATAGCTCATTGATATACATCTTTGCAGCCATATCAGTTTCTTTTTACTTAGTGTAATCTTCAGAGTCTCATTTCGTGTGAGTGGAAAAGCACCATACTAATTTCCTGAGAAAGTGCTTCTTGATCGGACCAGTTCAAACAAGTTGGTGTTTACTAATATCTTGTGGCAGAGGAGTAACACTCTTTTACGGTTGATTGGTTGGTGCTGGAAAGCCAAAACGGTGCGAATATTCTGTCTCTCTCTCCCCGCCAAGAATCTAGGGTTTCCATATTTTTAAGCCTTTCATGCCTTTTTCTTTGGCGAGATGGCATGTTTGACTGAACGACATGAATTGTTTTGAAATAAAAGAAGAAATATGAGAGGAGAGTGATAACGGGGAATGGATCAAACTCAACAGTGACGCGCGGGTGCTTCATCCCCGGATTTGCTACGTGTACACATCTCTGTAGTCATTTTTTTTTTCTCTGGTGATTTCTATATAGACGAACTGTTGCTGGAAATATTTTATATTCTGCCGAGGCTTCTAGACGTTGTTGGAAATGGAGTAGATCGGTGTTTTTCTTGATTCTTTTGTGTTATTACGTTTTCTTGGGAGAGGAGTGCGGTGGAGTGGAGAGCAAAGTGATTGGCCCAGGAGCAAAAAGATAGGCTAGAAAAAGAAGCGCAAAATCAGGAAGATGATGAGGACTCACCGTGATGGCTGTATAAGCCATATAACCCATATCTATAAACATGATCTCCAAGTTCCAGATCTTCAGGTCTCACCACTTTCCAAATCAACTGCATCAATATCGTCCGTACCTTGTTGATGATCTCCATCACCATGTTCTCTTTGGCCCTTTTTCACTCTCTCGGACTTGCGCTTGAGCCTGTTAACCTTCAAACTAAGATAATATTGGGTTTGAGAGTTCAGATAATTGTTGCAGCGAAGAGAAGAACAAGAAAACTGAGGATGAAAAGGCTAAAAGGATCACCTGCGCCGTCAAAAGGTAGGATAAAAATGGCGTCATCAGGAGAGAGAGGAAAGGAAACGGAAGAAGTGAGTGAGAATGAACGGTGGAGAGTGGGTGATGGCGACGAGGTTATGGTATGAGAGAGAGAGAGAGAGAGAGAGAGAGAGAGAGAGAGAGAGAGAGCTCTTCGAATAGAATCTTGCAACTCTTTCTGCTACTGTTTTTAGTATGACTTTTTTACTCTGTGTTCTCAAAGTGGGTGGGATACATGCTTGGTGAAGAGGGAGGGATGGGGGAGGGGCGAGAGAGAGAGAGAGAGAGAACACGGAATTATTGAGGAGGACAATGTATTTGATTTGACACAAAGACGACTCTATACGCATTCATGTAATATGTTGAGTAGATCAGACAAAGATTTTTTTGACTGCTTTCTTAGACATGATAATTTTTAGGGTTTAATAGAACAACACCACAAAGTGTTGGCGAGCACGCGCGGGAAAATGGGGCTTCAAGGGCCATCAGCATCCCATGCAAGTCCGGAATGAGCGATTGGGACTAGACCCATGCAAGAGGACACACGGCTGAGAGTACTTGAGTTGGGATAAATAGTTAGGTCATTAAATAAATAATATAAAAAGCGATAATGGGAAAACAAAATGAGATTTGTGTATTTCTCGATTCTTTAGAAATGCGTTATGTTGAGATGGCAAAAGCCTCCAGGGATCTTGGGACAAAATTTTTCCCAAATAAATGGTAATTTTAACAGTTGCCTCAAATAGAATAGGCTCACAAATAGGTTGCTAGTTATACTAGAAACTCTAGAAATAAAAAATGCACTATTTTATCTATGTGCCAACATTTTGAATATCCCATGAAAAATAATTCAGAAGTTGGGGCACGGGAGCATCCATGAGCTTTTTGACAACAAAAGTCAAACCTTGCGAGCAAAGGACCACATCCATACAAAGATGAAAAAACCAAAAAGTAAAGCCTATTGCCGTTAAAAGATCATAGACCCAAATTGAGGAAACGGTCATGTTTCTAGAATCAATGTGGTGCCTATCTAATCCAACGATTGGAATCTTGCAGCCTCAAGTACAACGTAATATTATGAGGATAAAAAATTCCATTCTGCACAAAGTTTAAAGTTCTAGAAAGTAAAGTAAATGCTCATCATTAAATTTCAACCTAAAGTTTGCTTTTTGATCAATTTTTGTAATTTTTTTAACACCATGAGAGTGGCTTTTTCCTATTCGACAATTTGGTGAATTTTGGACCCTCTTTATTGCACGATAGCATGGAAAGGAAACGAGACCTTCGAGGGGGAACATTCATGCATTGGGCTTGCACGTGAGGGAGGGACGCAAAGGCAAAGCTTTTCTTTATTGAAGTGAGCAAAATCTAGGAAAGACCTAAGGAGTAAAAGTGAACTAAAGCGCGGACCAGGCCTCGACGAAATTGACAGAAGCAGTGAAGATAAAAATGATGCGCCATTTCAAGATACGACAAATTTTCCTCCATCCCTTCCTCAACCAGTCTTATCGGTGGATGGCAACTATTAATTTCACTCATATTTATAAATTTGCATGTGGGTAATATCCATCTTGTAACCTATCAATCAGAGATATGATTGGACATAAATATAGATAAAGATATAACCCTTTCGAGATTTGGCTAATTCAAAATTATTTTGGGAAAGCAAACTAGCTAATGTTGACCATTTTGACCGAAGATTAGCGCACGTAATCTAGATATATAAGTTAGGGAACTCCAGTTGCCTAATATATGCCTTTATGGGATTGGTTTAGTGGGTGAGGAACATGGGCAGATGAGGCGCAGAACACAAATTTGATTCCTCACACACCATCGAGTGCAAATTAGTTCACATTTGGGACATCTATCTAGATATTCTAAGCAAGTAGGTTTTACACCCACTTGCTATTTCATGGTTAGTATCATTAACAAATAATTCATATAGTCGAACTATTACATGAAGTCCAATTTCATCAGAGGAAGATGGAATTAATAAAAGGTTGAATGAACTATCTCTAGACGATAATACTTGATACCAGTTAAATAACATTTTTATAGAAACTGAAGATACTTCTTTTGATGAACTTTTGAAGAAGAATGTTTTCAAATAAATGAAATAGAAACCTCTTCAGAATCAGAATATGAAGACGCCTCTCCAAAAAAACCTATCCCTGAAATAAACATGTTAACAAAAGAAGAAGAATTCCTCCTCAGCACTTCTGATAAAATAACCGACCCAGAAGCCAAAAAAGAATACTTAGATAGACTACAATCTTCAATGAATATTAATACTAAACCCAATAATTCCTACAATCTAAAAGACATTCTAAATAGAAAAAAAAAAAAAAAAACCATTGTAGGCCAATAAATATTAATGATCTCCAAAACGAAATAAAGCAACAAAAATTAGAAATACAGGCCTTGAAAGCGACACGATTAGAAATGAAACAAGAAATCTCTAATATAAAATCTCTTGTCATAAAAGGAAAAGCAAAATTCGAAGATCAAAATGAAATCACTAATACTTCCGATACTTCTTATCCAAGCTTTCTTATGTTATTAACAGAAATAACCTCTAAAAAATGGATAATAAATATAATGATAAAAATCAACAATGAATTTATTATTGAAACAACAGCACTCTTTGATACAGGGGCAGATCTCAATTGTATCAAAAAATGCCTTGTTTCCATAAGATGTCTCGATAAAACTTCCGAATCTTGCCTAAAATTAAGATAGGATTTCTAGTGTTTCTTTGGGTAGTATGGCAGCTAGCTAAGCTAGAGCTGGTATGAATTCTTCTTTTGGAGGGATATTTGGTATTGGATGTTGTTGAAGGAATGATTGATTTTCTACTATCTGAAGCCATGACTTGATTGGTGTCAAGCCTTTTGGCTTTGGTGGTGTATTGGAAGTTTCGGCAATGGCTTTGCCTTTGTCTTTGTCTTTTTTGGGTCTTGATATAATGGTATCCCCTGTAAAACTTCTCTTGTGAGAAAATCAGGTAATGAATTTGAAGAACCATTTATAAATTCAATATCAAAATCAAATACTGAAAGTATGGCTTGCCATTTGACAAAAATCTATTTTGATGCAATGTTTAATACATCTTTTTGTAAAACGTCTTTGGCTGATTTGCAATCAATTCACAAGAGAAATTTTTGGTTTAATAAATCTCCTTGGAATTTTGATATAGACAAAACTATAGCAAGTATTTCTTTTTTGATTGTTGAATAGTTTTGTTGGGTGGGATTCCAATGTTTTGAGATAAACTAAACAACTTGTTCTTTGCTATTTTTGACTTGTTTTGGAAGGGGGGGTGAAAGTAAAAAAACCAATTAATTTCACTCTTCGGTAGATTCACATGCAAGTTTAGGTTTTATTTATGAGAACCCTTTTAAAAGTCATCTTCTCTTTTAATTTTCCTTTGATACTTTTATCTCGAAATCATCCAAAAGAAAAGTAGCGACTTCATATCTATTTCATCGGAATCTACTCCACAGCGAAACATCTTTTCCGAAAGTTATTCTTTAGCTTTTGATGAGAAGAGACGGGTTATATGGCAACTCCGTATAAGAAATATCCAGGCGGACAAGAAATAACTGCAAATCTTTACTTCAAATTTCGAACCAAATTGTACATACAAATCGTGGCGAAATTCAATCAACAACAAGGCTTGAAAATACAGCCATTTTCATAGTAATACACATGTACGAACTATGTTAGAATTTAATCGACAACAAAGCTCAAGAATGTGCAAAGATATGGCGCCAAAATTTAATGGACGATGTGACACCCATGACAGAGATGCATGCCAGTATTGAATCGATAACAAAACATCGGGATAAAGATATGTGTCGAAATTTAATTGACAACATGAATTGGAAGATTATAACTAAGGAAAACTAAAGTGCAGAAAAGTAAAGATAATAAAAGTTTACATTTTGATTGTCAAGGGGGCCTCTTCCAATTGATAGAACTTGGTATTCATAGATCTTCTATCATAACCATTTGGGAGTAGTTTCTTCGTGGTTGAATTGTAGTTTGACAATTCCGAAAATAATGGTCCCATATTCCCATGTTGTCAACTCCCTTCAAAATAGTAGCTTTATCTCCAAGGATTTATTTATTTTCCACATTGTTAATTTCCTTCAAAATATCGGTCTTATCTTTAAAAGTTGTTCTTTTCCCACGTGTCAATTCCCTTCAAAAAAGTAACCTCATTTTCCATCTTCACATAATTATTCTACACGATCTCCTTAATGAATTTACATGTGCCGTAAGCCTCAGATGCAATATTCTGAATTGATCATCTACTCCTTAGTTAACACCCTATCGACAACTTTGGTAAAATAATCTGCCATCATTCACCACTAGTTGACATGCGCTAACACTTTCATCCAAGTCATCAACTACTTATAATATCAACCAATCCATGCATGGTTAGTATATTTTCCACTCTTTTCCCTTTTTTATTGTTAATTTTGATGGTTGCATATGAGGTTGTCGAGTTCACTTTTATTGTTTCCAAACGATCATCGCATATCGATAATAACTAAATATCGGGCATTTTTGGGTGTCAACATATGCCTCCTTTTAAAATAATCGAATGATTCATTAATCATTCGATTATTTTAAATTAGGCAACCCAAGAGTCATCACATGCCCCCTTGTCATTGCCATAACCAATACCACCAAACTTAACTTGAAGAGATTAAGCGAAATGCCTCTAATGACAGGCACAACCTCTTAAAAAAAATGTAGGATTATTAGGACTTGTTTGCACTTGAATTGAATGACTTGATGTTCCAGGCCCATCCATCACTTCATGGGAGGTATCGGTGGTAATTGGCTTGATCACATCAATGAGATATTTTATCATGCAGTTAATCAATTCATTCTTGTGCTCCTTCAGTAACCATCGCATGACAGCCAACATTGTAGGGCTTGGCACTAATTGTCTTCTCTACTCATTGGTGAGTTGTCTTGACACCAACATCTCCAACTTGTTCTCGATCCACCACTGATAGTGCAATCGATGACTTTCCCGCCTTATTATTACTAGGTTGTGATGAAGAGTTGTCACCGCTAGCGCTATCATAATCAAGTTGATTTCTTGTTCTCACCATCATATCTCCTCAAATAAACCATAATGGTCCCACCGCGTGTGCCATTTATTTCGCCAAAATCTACTCGACAACGAAACAACTTTTCCTAAAGTTGTTCTTCTACTTTTGGTGAGAGGAGACGGGTTCTGTGGCGACTCTAGACAAGAAATATCCAAGCGGATAAGAAATAACTGCAAACCTTTATTTCGAAATTCGAACCAAATTGTACATATAAATAGTGCCGAAATTCAATCAATAACAAGGCTTGAAAATACAACAATTTCCACATCAATACACATGTACGAACTATATCAGAATTTAATTGATGATAGAGCTCGAGAGCATGCAAAGATGTAAAGTCGAAATTTAATCGACGGCATGACATTCATGATAAAGATGCACGCCGAAATTGAATTGATGATGAAATATTGGGATAAAGATATGTGTCAAAATTTAATCGACGACACAAATCGGAAAACTATTAAGGAAAAATAAAGTGTAGGAAAGTAAAGATAATAAAATATTACATTTTGATTGTCGAGGGGGCCTCTTCCAATTGATAGAACTTGATATTTATAGACTTTCTATTGTAACCGTTTGGGAGTAGTTTTTTCATGGTTGAACTGTAGTTTAACACTTCCAAAAATAATGGTCCCATATTCCCACGTTGTCAACTCCTTTTAAAATAGTAGCCTTATCTCTAAGAAGTTATTTATTTCCCACGTTGTCAATTTCCTTCAAAATAGTAGCCTTATCTCTAAGAAATTATTTATTTCCCACGTTATCAATTTCCTTCAAAATAGTAGCCTTATCTCCAAGGAATTGATCTTTTCCCAAGTTGTCAATTCCCTTAAAAAAAGCAATCTCATTCTCCATTTTCACCTAACTATTCTCGACAATCTCCTTAATGGATTTACACATGCCTGAGCCTTAGATGCAATCTTCCAAATCGATCATTAGCTCCTTAGTTAATACACTATCGACAACTTTGGTAAAATAATCAGCCATCATTCGCCACTAGCTAGCATGTGCTAATACTTTCATCCAAGTCATCAACTGCATAAAATATCGACCAATCTTCAATCCATTAAATTGGCTTCCTTCACGGATGATCAAATATGCCCGAATAATATATTCTCCACTCTTTTCGCTTTTTCTTCGTTAATTTGACGGTTTCATATGAGGTTGTCTAGTCTACTTCATTGCATATCGATAATAACTAAATATCAGGCACTTGTGATGGTGTCAAAAATATCCAAAGATTCTTCGGTGGAAAATTCCATATTGTATGCTGTAAAATTTTGTGGGATCACTGCCTACCGTTCTAAAAACTTAAGTTGTTCGATAAATGTATGGTTTAATATTTAAATTTTCCAACATTCCTCCTCAAGCTTAGTTTGGTCTTTTTGTTTAAAACAAAGTGTGGAATTTTAATCGAGGAGACAAATAGAGCTTGAAAAGATTCAAATTCAAGACCTTCAACTCTAATATCATGTGAGATTTGATTGGACCATAGCCAATTATTCTAAAATCTTAAACTGTTTGATGAATGTGTGGTTTAATATTTAATTATTCTAAGACTCCCTCTTGCACTTAATCTGGTTTTTTCCCAAGTACTAGGCGTGGAAATTTAATTGGGAAGACAAATGGGGCTTGAAAAAATTTGAACTCAGAACCTCAGCTCCGATACCATGAGAGATTAGTTACAATCAACTGTTGTAAAAGTTTAAGTTGTTAGATGAAGATGTGGATACCAATGTTGGATGGTCTTGGGCTTTCTTACCCCAAAAGTTAGCTCAAATGGTGAGATTTTCTCTCACACTTATAAACTCACCACCAGCCCAATTTAAACCGATATAGGACAATCTCAAAGATCTACCCTTCATACATCGAGTTTGGGTCGAAGGCACAACAACTCGTAATTCTCCTATATGACTTTTTTTTGGGTCCAAACTTGTTGGCAAAGCCGGGCTGTGATACCATGTAAGATTTTATAAAACCACTATCAACTGTTTTAAATACTTAAGTTGTTAGATAAAAGCGTGATTTAATATTTAATTATTACAACACTCCTTCTCATACTTAGGCTAGTCTTTTTGCCTAATATTAAGTGTGGAAATTTAATTAGGGAGGCAAATTGGGCCTAGAAAGATTCGAACTTAGGATCTCTAGTTTTGATATCATGTAAGGTTTTGTGGGATCACAGCCAACTATTCTGAAAATTTAAGCTGTTTCATATAAGTGTGGTTTAATATTTAATTATTCTAATATACACTTTATGGGAATCCCTGACAATGCCTTAGCATCCGCATCATTTTTGCGTCGCTAGCAATGATAACGGTGTCAACGGTGTCAACCGCTTAATCAAGTCAAATAGAGGTGGTGCGTACATATAGAAATACAGGCAGTGAGGATATATCACTCTTAGTCACGTCACATAATACGCAACCGGTAACAATTTCCTCAGATAATCCATTATTTGTCATCCTTGATTCTACAGTTGCGATCCCTAAACATCGACGTTCATGTGCTTGAGCGAACGCCAGTCCGATAAAAGATCACCAAATGTCATAGATAGAGCTTGAAAAATAATCGAATGGACTGGAAGATACGCTACGGTGATGGTGACTATGCAATGCACTCGTCCTATACGCATGAATATGGTTGCTGAGTTTCGAATCTTCGTTCCTTCTTGCTCAATTTGCTTTTGACGTGGTTGGCTCATTTGATAGGTACCAAAAAAGGAATAGGCTTTCTGCTAGGTTACTAATTATCTAGAAATCTCCTCATGAGTATATTTAGGGAAAATTTCAAATAAGGATTTGAAGTGGGGTCGATTTATAAAAAATCGCCTAGAGTGACATTATTTTAAATAATGGCCAAAAGTAGCCAAATCAATTTCCAATATGGGCTTGAGCTTGCTGCTAGCGAGCAAGTGATTTTTCCGATAGACAGAATAGAAGAACTTTTCATCCAATACATTCCAATTTCTTTCTTCTAATCATCCTTCCATCCAATGCATTCCAATTTCTCCTCAATCTTGCTCAATACGCATTCGATTTCGCACCTTGTATGTAGTAATAGCAAATCGGTTGGTACATATTTACATACATATTAATACATCAAACCCCATGAAGAATGCAACTTTGGACCTAAGTAAATTTGACTGCAATTACCATACCAGTGCGGGTCAACAAAAGGCAGTTTATGCACTTCTGTTTGGAACTAAAGAAAAATACTAGCAGTTATGTCATGTGATACTACTTCAAGCCCTTATTACGTCCAAATTCTTTCTTTTATTCATCCTTCCATCCAATACATTCCAACTTTGCCTTGATCTTGCTCAATATGCATTCGATTTCGCACGTGGGGCAGCTTCTGATCAACAGATGGGTAATACAAGAGTAGGCTTTTTGTGATGTCGCTATTTGTACAATAAATCTCTCCATGATAATAATGACGGAATAGGAATAAAACTACACCAGTTTGATTCTGTCCCGTGCAAAAAGGTCAGAGGTTGCGGCACGTGAGCATGCATGAAAATTTTCTTTCCATCTAACGTCACGGTTCTCCGGCAGTCCAAAGTTGACCTCCTGCTGGACCCCGGCCGAGTCATATGCAATGGGTGCATGGTTCAAATAACTTCGGTCGTGGTCTGATCGAGCTCCGTCATGTGGTCATTGTAGCCCGGTCGTTGCCTTTTGACAGTCATATTGTCTCGCCGGAATTTGCATCCGCGACAAAATACATTTTACTAGAATTCATTCTTCCGCTTTTTATGGGTTGAGACGGACCTGTGGTGACTCCGGATAAGAGGTATCATAAGAACACATAGAAACATAGAATTTCACTTTAAACAGAACTGAAAGTTCACAAACTTTGCTAGAATTTAGTTGACAACAAAACCTAAAGACATGAAATCTAATTAACAGCAAAATATCTGGAAATTATAGCCATAACTAGAGTGCAGAAATTGAAAGATGACAGAATGATAACAAGTTTTTGTGCATCGTGTGGGGTTTTCTATGGTAAACAAACACTAATATTTATAGTTTTCACCATATAACTCCCCATAAGCAATTCTTCAACAATTTTAGCCATTCTTATCTTCGGGTGATTACTAAATATCTTCCTCATACTATTTGCAGTTACAAGAAGTTATAATAACATTTATCCACAAGAAACTCAAATATCCAAATATATCGCGAGTAGGCATATACAAGCTAATGTCTTATGAGTTCATCCTAGATAACTGACTTGCTATCAATAATTTCCTTAGTTGTCAATGCTCTTCAAGTTGTCGACATTTAATTTAAAAGAGCTTAATTATTCGAAAATATTGCTACTCACTATTTTGTCAACTATTCTTTTTATTGATGACTCCAACTATTCACCAAACTCTGCTCTCATAAGCTAAATCTATCACTTATTCATAATAACCAAAAGTTGGTCTTTTATTATGTAAAAAGCCAATGTCGTTTGTTTGAGATATCTATGCTGGACAATGATATTTGGAATACGGATATTCTAGGGTCTCTAATCCATAGAAAAGATCGAAGGATGACAGTTCATTTGAACAGATTTGTAGTGTTTCTTGCAACATTTGGGTGAAATAGATTTTGAACGAGGAGTAAAGGCCAGCCAGTCAACATACGGTCCTTCCCACAGCATTCCTTGTTGGGTCAACAATTAAAGATTAATAGAAATTCCTTTCTCTTGCTTGTGCGCTTACGCTTGAGGGCTTCACCATTAGCGTAATCATATCCAGAATTTTTGTGTTAGTTTTGTTTTTTACTTGAGTTTCGGCCTTGTATTTGTATGATGATTTTATCAACATTTTTCTGTTATATACGTATACATAGGGAAGGCGAGATTGTTAGAAATATATGGGTCACTTAAAACTTATTTCATCTGCAGAAACTCAATGGCCCATTCTCCAAGTTCCTTGATCCTCCGCTCACAAGCAGCGAATAATGCCGTCTGTGTGCTTGCCCGAATGTCGGTCCGGCAAAACAAGACAAAATGCTCACAGCTATTATTGAAGAGATCGCACTCGCCAAAACCATCGCCCTCGTGAAGCTCACGAGCTTTGTTCATGACTTCCTGGGGCGATTTGGTATCAGGTAAGGTCATGCAAGTGCCCCATCTTATCAACATGAACCTCAGTAGTGGCAGCCCGTATGCATAGGAGTGGAGGAACGGAGTTTCTCTCCTTCTCACTGGAAGCAATCAAGACACATCTTGTCGACCCACATTCTTGTGAAGTGAATCACATAACCTTCTCTGACGTAAATTCCTGATACAATCAATAATAAGTATGTGCAATATGGAAAAAGAATTGATTGTCCAAATCATTCCACCCACAGGAAATAATTACTATAGAATCAACTAGATGATTAGGCGACGAGAAGGGAATAGATTTGAATCGATGGGATTTTCACAAGTGAATCATTTTTTATAAGTTTGGATGGATTGAGCTGCGGATTGAGCAGCAGTAGATTAGCCGCAATGCGATCTGCAATTTACTAATAGACAATAAACATCGATCACCATAAGTCACAAGTTTCAGTATTTTCCCTGATTTGATTGAGGTACGTCTTCTACACCGACTATGTCGACTTCTTAGGAAATGTGAAGAAGACCTTTCAGAAGGGGAGACGACTGAACGAGAAATGATGTTGAGGAAGAAGAAAGAAAAAAGAGAGTAGTGTCCTGAGAGAGAAACAGAGGAGTGGTAAGAGGGTTATGAAAAACTCCTGCTTAATTTGATATAACAAAGTATATACCAGGCAAAAGAGGAACGTCTTATCTCGTCTTTGTAATCTCTTGGATGTACCATATAAGTTTCATTTGAGTCCTCATTTAGGATGCATTTGTTTTGTAAACAATTAAATGAATTGAAAAATATTTTCATCATCCACAAAAACATTGTGCCATAAATTATTGTTGAAAATAAAGATATTTTTTGTTGACTAATTATTTTGAACGATACAAATAGTTTTGGAAATTTTCCAAGAAATAATTGGAGATTAAAAAAAAATGAAGTGCTTAAAACTATGGAAGTGGGCATGTACCTACTCAAGTCGATGAGATTTACTCGATGGTCCACGACAGCATGATTTATTTGTGTTAGAAAGTAATTAAATATTGGTCATGGTCACCATGTAAATACTCTCTCGTAAATGAATATATTTCGAAATAAATCGTACTTTATTCTAATTTCAAGTGAAATGATCACTGTGATGCAATTTATATAATATCGAGACCAAATTTAAGTCCACGAGATAGTCTTCAGACAGACAAACGAAAGTCGATTGTTGATCTTTTGTATTTGGTTGGACAAGTAAAAGGGTAAGTTTATGTGTTTGGTTTAATGTAAGATATGGGCTTACCTTTGGGATCTAAGGTGTTTGCATACTTTGTGTTTTTGCGGGTTTTCAGTATTTTTGGGCTGATCGGTTGCGTGTTAACCCAAAACAGTGACAACTATTTGCTTGTTATAGATTCCCTCTCTGGTCACCAAGAAAATAGGACAAGATTATTATTATTATTGTTTCTTTTGGCCACTTCCGATGTCATAAACTGTTTATGGTGTTGTGACTTGCCTCTTATGGATATACATGTGTGATCAAAATCACACATATGAACGGCCCTTAAAATGAAAAGAAGAAGATAGTTGTTGAAGTATGACTAAGGTTCTATTTATTTTGCAGAAAATTAATGATATGATTTGAAAATTGTTTTTTTTTAAATAATCTTCTCTACTGCCTAAAATAACTAGCCACTGGAAATTATTTTCATTATCGACATTAATGTATGTCTAAATATATTCGTGAATGATGAAGATATGTTTCATTCTTTTCTTTTTTGGTTAGTAGTGTAAACAATATTTTTTAGGAAAATGTTTTTTAAATCATACATTTTTCATGAACGGACAGAGCCTAAAATTAAAAATCAATCATCTCTTACTGTGCAAATGTGAGCAAGTGTTAACATGAAGCAGGAAGCTGGGACGACAAGATTCCATGACGGCAGAAATAATCTACCAAGCCGATACAACTATTGTTCTTAGGCCAAAAACGAAAGACAAGAAGGGATGATTTAGTTGAGCCACATATGAAGATAGATATCCATGATCAAGAAAAGTGACAATGATAATGGATTAGGAAGAAGAGGATGATGAGTGACTGACCATGATGGGTGTATAAGCCACATAGCCGATAAATATAGATGCGATCCCCAGGTTTAAGATCTTCCAGTCCTACCACATTCCATGTCAGTAGCATCAATACTGCGAACACCTTGTCGATCATTCGAGCCACCATTTTCTCTCTCTCGGGTGGTCCTTCTTCACTCTCTTGGACTCATGCGCTCGAGCTGATCTTGGATAAAGCTTCGACGCGCCAAAAAGAGTGAAGCAGAAGTGAAGGGTAAGAGTGTAGCTTACGAGAAAAATTGAAGTAGCCACGGGCACTATTCTGGGTTGATACTGCGCCGTTCTTGAGTGAAGGATGAGAGAGAGAGAGAGAGAGAGAGCTTGGTTGCGCACGCTTTGGACGAGAGAAGGAAGGAGGGAGTAATGGGTGGTGAGAGACCCTAGACATATATTGGAACGGATGGCGGTGGCACTTCAAAAACAAGAAAAGGAGATAAGAGACTGGTTCGGTAAACCCAATGCAACCCCCCCCCACCCAAAAAAAAAAAAAAAAAAAAAAAAAACACCAAAAACAGCGTGGGGGAACCGCGTAACGAGAGTTACCTGAGAAGGTAAATGTACTTTTTCCCTATGGCTAATTCGTCATTGCTAGTGTTTAGGATATTTAGTAAAAGGGAAAAAAAATGATTCTATCTATTAATCGTAAAACTTTTTAAGTTTTTCCGCATGTCACGTATTTTATATAAATATTATGAAAATATATAACGGATTACGGTACGAGGGATTACAGAATGGCCGCTCCTTAATAACATGTGAATTGAAATTAAGAATACCTAGAAAAAGAAAAAAGAAAAGCCTTTATGTCCCTGAAGACCTAAGCTGCGTTAAGCCCAGAGGAGGAAGAAACAAGAGATATGGCATGATATGCCTCCCTCGCCCATTTATGCTTCGGGCTTTAACAAAAAAAGAACATGGCATTATCTAATCTTGTTTCTGTTGACCAATTGGTAGACGTTCATGACTTGTATGTATCGTCTTCTAATGAGTCGTATATAATATGGCGTCGTGAATTGATTAGATTTCCATGTTCGAGAATTTTTTGATCAAACCCAAAGTTGTAATGTCCGCTCGTAAATTTCATCGAATCATGCTGTGGGGTAATTTAAGATGGTGATGATAAGGATATTTTCTCGGTAATTTGATGTATAAGAGAATTTGAGGTAGGTACTATATTATATGAAGAAAAAAACAAGCTATTTTGTGGAAACAGGCAAAACACTTGATTAAGCAAGTTATTTTAGTGCCATTGAGTGCATGGTTTTAGATTGACTGTGTCAGAGCCTTAAAAAAAGCGAAACCCTTAACTAAACCGTGCAAAGTTACCATGCCATAACATGATGTGTTTTCATACTTAGGCTCCATTTGTTTCACGGAAAATAATTTCCAAGAAAATTTTCCGGCGTTCATTTCATAGAAATTGAATTTCTTGGGGAAAATGCTTTCTATGAAAAGAAAAAAGTCTTCTAAATTAAGGGAAAATGTTTTCCACTTTTGAAAAGTGGAAAATATTTTTCTCACTTGATCTCTTTTATCTTACACATCTACAAATTCTCATTTTCTCCTCCCCTTTCTTTTTCTTCTTTTCTTTTTTTGTTCGAATTATTTTTTAATTCCAATTTTTTTTATTTTCCTTTTTCTTTTCTTTTTTTTCTTTTTCTCTTTTTTTTTTTTCTTTTCTTTGTTTCCCATCTTCTTCTTTCTTGGCTAGTCATCGGCCGTTGTCGGGCGAACCTTGAGCTTGTCGATCTCAAGCTCATGCTCTGCACTTTTGCTTATCATTTTCTTTATTTATTCTACCATGCAGTTGTATATTGCTTAAGCAAAGGGCTCTACATGCTTGGCTTATTTTTTCTTTTGTTTATTAGAACAGAAAAGACACAGAGAGACCATCGGCCGTGGTGGCTCCCGCTGGGTAGGCTTTAGACCTTTGAGGGAGAGGTCAGGAGTTCGAAGCCCTTGGAGGCTGGCGGATCATTAGGTGATTGACGCGTGGCGTCGGGGTGGTGGTTTCCCCGCTAGCGCCACCTGGGGGTTTACGTGGCGGCTGTCGGCCAAAGCGATTCCTCCAGCACCAAAAAAAAAAAAAAAGACGCAGAGAGAGAACATGTCACTCAACTGGAAGATTCTCCTGAGGGCTGCACATGCTTTGCTTCTTTTCTCTTTTGCTTCTTTTTAAAATCTATACGAACATTTTTTAGAGTAGATGAGCATTTGGCGACAATGAGGGAACAAATATATGAAATAAGTTTGCATGGATTTAAAGACAAGTTCATATTTGATGGGTTTATAGGTCGGTAAGTGATGCATGCCTAAGTGATGAAGTTTTAGAAAATATTTTTTTTTTTTTTTTTTATATCGGAAAATATTTTCCGAAACATTTTCAGGGTTAGCCGAGAACACTAGAAAATATTGTCATTTTCCTGAAAATGACTTACTGGAAAATATTTTTGGAAATGGCTCATTTTTCGCGAAACGAACGGATCCTTAGTGTAATTGTAATTGCGGTCATAGGAACAAGAAACTTCTATTTGACTTCAGTACTTGGAATGTTACTAGACAATGCATGGGTAGAGCCAAAAAAATGTGAACTGTACAAGATGTTAATAGCTTTGATTCCATTGTATTAACGTGTCGGATCTATACATTGTTGAGGTAGGTCTTGACAAATATTAAAACAATTCCTTGTCCAAGTGGCTATATACGAGGAATCATTTTACGTACAAATGCGTGAGTCGTGCATGCCCCAATATATATATATATATGGTTTTTTTTTTTTATCTTATGTAATATTTAAAACGACCCCCAAATGTGAAGAGACTTGGGTGGGCCCAAAACGTGAAGAGTAAGCAAAAAGGGCATTTGCAAAAGGGGGCCTCAATCAAGAAAGACAAAATTGAGAGAGCCGTCGGATTTGGCTGGGAATCTTTCCAAAACCTTACCATTCAAGGATAATTAATGATGGCATGAATTCTCTCTCCAAACAATACGTTACACATAATCATCATATTAACAATTATATGCGTGTGTGAATTATAAAACGATCGTCTTTCAAAAATGAAAAATGGGATTTCAAAGAAGTTAAAATTTATAGGTATTTCGAACGATTTCGGTCGGCAACAAAAGGTTCAGCGAAAACAAATCGTGACAACACAAGTTATTGGAAATTATGGCCACGGGGCATTCATGTGCATAGCCACAAGTAATATAATGGGCCTTGTGCATTGCTTGGACTGATCATTGCATAGGGCATGTTTGCTTTGGCCTTTGGAGAAAGTTTTTAGGAAAATGTAAAAAACTTTAGGTTAAGGGGGTTTTTCAAAATACAAGTAGTGTTTGGTAACTGTTATTTAAAAATGCATAGACAAGTTTAGTTTAAATGGTGTTCGAAAAATCACATTTTATGAAGAAATTTTGCTATTTTTTTATTTAAAAAAAACTCTAAAAAAAACTACCAAGTGTTTTATGGCTAACGACCGACTGACAAGCCAAATATGGCACTGGTGGCCCTCTCCTAAGATTGGACCGCCTAGGGTCATGCAACCTCTGACGAGGCTGCTAGCAATCGAGCCTGCCGGCAACCTAAGCTCTTCGCTAGCAACATCACGAGAGGAGAGAACATTTCAAATTATGAAAGGTTAGTGATGGCAAAGTTTTACATACATACATACATACATACATACATAGAATATATATATTAGCGTTATGGAAATGATCAAAATCCAAAAAACCTTCAAACTTGCCCTTGCATTTTCCCCAAAATTCTTCAAAAAATTTTGCCAAACACCATTTGCCTTATGTCAAAGACCTTTAAAGCCACAAAGGTCTACGGCCGTAGTTTGACCATGCTTGAAGCCGTTATGTTAGAGTATCACATTATTTTGATTGAACATATCATCTATATATGATGAGCCACGTCTATAACTTTAGAGTTGCGCTGGTTGATTTTTTTATGGGAACACGACCATATGATGCAATTTGTCCGACAGATTTAACAGACTTTGGGGGAGTAGGTCAAGCCTCATCTATGGAAAAGGAAATTGACAAGAATCATGGAGTTGCTACACTAGCTTCATCATATCCCATGCGAAAAAGTCAAAAGTTGCGGCACGTGAGCATGCATGAACTGTTAAATATAAAGGAACTGAGTCTTCTCAATCATCAGTTACTATAAATTTAGCAGAAAGAGAAAGAACACGTGAGGAAAAACAAAAGACAGAAAAGCAACAAAGAGCTGGTGATCAACGGTGGAGAACTCGAGATGAAGACAAACTTGGATTGACATCAATGAAGAAGAAGCCCGAAATGAAGATTGACATGGATCGCCAAGTTATAACAGATCTAAACTAACACGTGTGCGGTGATTCAGCTGAAAGTGGGAAAAACAAATGAAGAAACAACAGTTGTATTCTGTTTCTTTTATGAGCTGTATTTAGTTTTTCTGTTCTTTAAGTAGTCTTCTTCTTCCTCGATGAAGTGAGAGAAAATACAGAAGATAAAACGGAGATAGAGAGAGAGAGAGCAATTGTCCATGAATGTTCTGCACTGAATAGCAGAAACACGTTGAGATAGAGAGATAGAAACAGGGGAGGAAGAACAGAGGATTTGTATTCATAGTTGTTGAATAATACACAGAAAGCTTTGTAGTACAATCTTATTGAAGAAAAGTGATTCGAGTGTTTCATTCTCTGATTCTTCTGTATCCAGATTCATTTTCTTCACTCTCATCTTAACTTTCACTTGGTATCGAGCATCGCATCCCGAAGAAATCATCTTGCTGCTGCGTATTCAACCTTGGATTCCTCGAAGGTTTCCATCTAGCGGGCGATCATATCTGCGAGGGATCCATTCAGGCGGCTATTCATTAGATCGAGAAAGAAGAAGCTGAAGTTGCGGCGAGATTGCAATATCACGGTAATTGTGTTAGTTCTCCATAACACCATTACTATCTTCTTCTTCAAAGCTGAGAGAATACAACAATGGCAGTAAGAGTACCAAAGTATCCCTTTCCTATACATGTGAATATCTCTAACTTTGTCACAATTAAGCTTGCCGAAGACAATTTTCTCCTATGGCAAGCTCAGATCAACAGGTTTTTGAAAAGCCAAGAACTCTTTGGATTTATTAATGGTGATATTACATCACCTCCTCGAATGCTACAAAGTGTAGTTGAAGGATGTGAGATCTGAAGGCGTAAATCCAGGACTATATTGACCGGACAAAAACCGATCACCGGTTTCTTCATGGATAAGTGGAGCTGTCTCGGAGAATATACTGAGCTTAATAATTGGTTTAGAAACATCTTATGAAGTGTGGCGAGACACTTCGAATCGCTTCACACAAAAATCAGCGGCTAGAGAATTCGAATTAAGGGGAAACTTCAAGCCTCGTCGAAAACATGATAGAGCTCTTTCAGTTTATCTTAGAGAATACAAATCCATATGTGATCAGTTGAATGCTATAGGAAAACCTGTGGATGAAATAACTAAGTTGTTTGGTGTATTGGAAGGTTTGGGTACTGAATATGAAAATTTTCGAACCACAATATACTGTCTAAAGCCTCAACCTGAGTATGATGAGGTAATTGCGCAATTAGAAAGGTTCGAATCAAGAATGCAGAATTACTCTAGGACTCAGTTTAACTCCAATATGGCTTATTTTGGGCAAAGATTCTCTCACATACAGTTTAAAGAAACTACTGATGGAGAGTACATCCCTCAAAATTCAGGTTTTGTAGCTCAAAGAGGAAATTACAGAGGAGGCAGTAGCTATGGTAGGGGACGTTTTCTTAATAACAGGGGTCGAGGATTCAGATATCCTGGAGGAGATTCAGGTTACAGATCCAGCAATATTAGTTACATGCGAGAAAGTCAGAAAACCAAACCTTATCACAATTCCTCTGACTCTGTTTTCACCTCAGGATTTCGTCCCTATGCTGGCCCATCACAGAGATACCAAGAAATGAGATCTTATCCTTCTAATCTAACTCTTTCCAAGAGTGTGCAGGATGAGAAACCAGCTAACAGCATAAAATTAGAGTGTCAAATCTGCAAGAAACCAGGCCATGATGCTTTACACTGCTGGTATAGATTTGATAACTCCTATCAAGCTGAGGAGATACCAACAGCTTTGGCAGCTATACATCTTGAAGACTCCAAAGGCAGCGAGTGGTATCCAGACACTGGTGCAACTGCACATATCACAACTAATCCTGGTATACTTCATAATTCTTCTGAATATACTGGATATGACACTGTTATGATTGGTGATGGATCATACTTGCCTATTACATATACTGGTGATACATTGCTACATACTGGCGAAAGTTTATTGCCTCTAAACGATGTACTAATTGTCCCTAATATAAAGAAAAATCTTCTATCAGTATCCAAGTTAACAGATGACTATCCATGCTCATTTGTTTTTGACAAATTTGGTGTCTATATAAAGGACAACTGCACCAACACAACTCAGCTGCTCGGAAGGAAAATTAAAGGGCTGTATCAAGTGAATTCACAAACAACACAAGCTTTTCTAGCTCAGCAACACAGAGCAGTAGGAGAGGACACATGGCATCAAAGATTAGCACACACCAATTTGAATATCTTGAAGTACCTACAGAATCAAAAACTCATTCAGTGTAATAGTAGAATGCAGCATATATGTAGCAGTTGTCAAGTTGCTAAGGCTAGCTTTACCATTTCCTTCATCTGAATATGTAACAACTATGCCCCTACAGAAAATCCATTGTGATATATGGGTCCCTCACCTGTGACTTTCGATCCCAAGCTTTCTTTAGCTGGATCCCTCTAATTTTGTTCGACGGTCCAATTTGGAAAATCAAGATCTTTCATTCTTAGACTTTCATTTGCTAATACATTTCTTGTCCTTATACACCACGAAATGGCATCTCTGAGAGAAAACATCGCCACATTGTTGAATTAGGTCTTGCCATGTTATATCATGGCAGAGTTCCACTGAAATATTGGGTTGATGCATTTATAACAGCTAACTATGTCATCAACCTACTTCCAACACCAAAATTGCAAATGCAATCACCTCACAGAAAGCTGTATCAACAAGAACCAGCTTATGATCATCTCAGGGTGTTTGGATGTGCTTGCTATCCATGTTTACGACCTTATGCTCAGCACAAGTTCGATCCAAGATCTCTCACCTGTGTGTTCATTGGCTATAGTGAACACCATAAAGGCTACAGATGCCTTGTGCCTTCAACAGGCCGAGTTTATGTCAGTAGACGTGAAGTTTGATGAGAAGTTTTTCCCTTTCACCAAGATATGTCTAACAAAATATGCACCACTTACAACACTTTATCAGCTATGGGCGGAAAAATACAACTTATGGAATCAACAAGCAAAGAAAGAAACAGCTCCTACTTGTTCTCGGACATATGCAGCCCATGCTGCTGGATGAAGATAATACTACAAGGAATTCTCAGCCTTCACAACAAGTTACTATACCTTATGGATCATTTTCTTTATTACCAGCAATAACACAAGAACATGTCATCTCTACAACAACAACACAAGATGGAGTATCTTCACCTGTACAACATCAAGAGATGTCCTCTTTCTGATAAATATCAATAATACAAGCATTGGATCTGAACAAGTTGTCTCCTCTCATATATCACAAGGAATCATTTCCCGGCCACTTAATGCGAGGGAACAACTTCAGTCATCCAATGCGGACTAAATCAAAGTCTGGCATTTATTTCTTTTTTTTGGCTGCAAGTGGGTCTTTTGTTTTTTTTGTGGTCAGATATGAGCACCTCTTTCATTTCGTGTAATAAGGCAAAATGTGCCCCAAAGAACCGAATCCTCTCCATGATAATTCGGGGGATATTATCCTGAAGGGTAAAAGCTTGATTGAACATGACAATGTGCTCGAATTCTTGACGCAATCGTGCTGAATACTAGAGGGGAATAATTGAAGGTCGTCGTGAAGATTGCTTTGAATTTTATGGAGGGAGGGAAAAGCAAGTATATTTAAAATCCTGATGATAAATCGCGATGGTGCTTTGAATATGCAAAGTGGTAAAACTAAAATTGATGTCATTGTTAGAGAACATAGGAGAGCTTATTTCTTTTTTTTTTTCTTTTGTTTTTGTGGTCAGATATGGGTGTAATAAGGCAAAATGTGCCCCAAAGAACCGAATCCTCTCCATGATAATTCGGGGGATATTATCCTGAAGGGTAAAAGCTTGATTGAACGCCCTCTAAATAGGTGCATTATCTTTGGTTGTAGTTCACTTACGAATCCATATCATTTCAGTTCTTTCATAATTTTCTGGTGTTCTGGATTGTCTATTCCTTGAGGATTCAAGGCCACTTTGGCAAGATTAATTTTGATCCGATCAGCTTCTCTTTGAAATGAAAAATGCGTGTCATGCAGCAATTTTCATAATGCACGTGCACGTTGTCCAACCTTGACGACTAATTCTTATAAGATCAATTCGATGGATTTAGGTCGGGCTTCCCCAAAGTCGTTTGGTATGAGTCATCAAATGAGGAGTTGTTTGCCCAAACTGATGACTTCATCGTGTTATTGTTGACATGCCAATCAAGTTCAAGGGTTGGGTTCTACAGGAGATAATTTGATTGTCGGAAAAACCTCAAATGGAATCATGAGAATTGCCTTTTCTATTGATGGTGGACACAACACAAATTTTGATAAATTGGAATGAAGCTTTTCGCTTTGTGTAAGTAAAGAACTTCTTTATCTGATGGACCGCCCTTACTACAAGCCTGATTTCACAGTAGCATATGAATTGGATTCTCGGAGAATAAATGTACTTCTTTCTTAGTACATATCTAGCACAGTATTTCTTTGACTCACTTCGGCAATAATTGCTTCGCACGATGGTGCCATTTTATTTAAGGGAATACGTAGATTTCGTAACTTCGTGGAGCAAAGAAAGTCAGTTGTTGTAGAAGGGAAGGCGGTTGAGCTGTAGAGGCAGTATTATTTCATGTACGTAGATTTGTTGGGAATTATTCTAGCACTTTTGTGTTCTGTCGCGCCAACTGCATTTCAAACTTGATCATGAGTTAGTCAGTGCCATGTCTATGGGTCCGTTAGATAATCTGGGCCGCAAAGAACTTGAGCTTGAACTAGCCTGGCCAGTTGGATTTGCTTGTTGGCCCACGTTGGACTGACCCGTCCAAACCTGTATTTCAAAACGTGGCCCATGTTGATTGTGTGCGTATGTGTGTCTGGGTGTGTGTTTGAGAGATAGTAAGCCAGCCGGAACGGCCCTGATTTGGTCGGAACTGGCCCTCTTCTCTGAGCCTTAAAATTTTGTCAAGCGGCTCGAGCCTGCTCGATGATCAATTTTGCTCTCGATGCCAAATTCACGACCCCAACCCCGCAACAATTTTGTGGCCGATGCCTTAATCACACGATAAGGAAAGCTGTGCTTACGTAGCCGAATAAAAAAAATAAAGCGCAGTTTTTTATCGTGAAATTGCTTTCACGCCATCATATATCTTTCCGTTCAAGTTGTTACTTGGCTGCTCTCGTAAGCTAATTATATAAACGACCGTCTAAATCAGCCAAATGGTGTTTGCTTGTTAGACCTTGAAAAATGAGTTATTTTTTAGCTTATATATGGTGGATAAATTATAATATGAATTAGTTATATTATGTAAACGAGTCATAAATGAGTTTAAATATAATATGAATGGGCATTAAATGAATCACAAATGGACTTACAATTTATATAGATTCCTCTCTTTTCATTCTCTTTTCTTATTACTCAATTTCGAACTTATTCACTTGGCACTTTTATCTCAATTTGGATATAAATTTTCTTATGTTTAGTTAAATATATAAGTTTTTTAATAATATAAATTGGGTCGAGTTAAGTATCGATTGTTCAATTTGTATTGTATAAGTCATATGTATTTGACCTGACCTGATTTACTCATTTTATGAGTTTTTTTTTTTCACATGAGTTTTAAAACTTATTTAAGTATTTTAAACATGGACATGCGCATTATAAATACAAATGACATCCTGATGGGACCGGGATCATTAGATACTGGTGGTCGGGATCTGGATTTCGGAAGTTTCTCACCATTATCAATTAATGTTTCCCACGTGTTCTGAACAACGTTCGCATCGCAATGTAATAAACCCTCCAGAAAAAGACACATCTGTAAGTAACTGTCACAAGTCAAAGGAAAGTCTCAGAAAGCTGTCCAATCAAAGATTTTTTTCTTTTATTGTAATGTGGGCCTAATGTATCCCATCGCTGTCATCAGTCAGAAAGACCGAATCGAACATCGTGCAGCAAAAGGACGGATGGGCATTGTTTCGTGTTCGATAATCGGAACCCTTTTGTTTGCTGCGGCGTCCTGCATCAAACTAGAGTACTAAAACGAGTAGATGGAAATGATGGCCACAAAAGAAGAACAAACTAAAGGACCATGTTGTTAAGAGAGAGAGAGATCGCTGTGAAGGAAAAGATTTTGGGTACTTGTGGAACAAAGCTTTTTCAATAGGCTCGTATGATTTTACTGTAGACGTATTTTTCGAAAATGAACCAGTGCGATTGTTTGTCGAGTACCACAGGAATGTATTTAACATATGCACCAAAATGATGTGATGTACATATGAGGAATTCATAGACAGATAGGAATGGCAAAACTATTGGGATTTTTAGGTCATTTGAGCTTAATTCGTCTCGCTTAACCTCCATGAAACATTTTCTTTCATCCACAAGCTATCATCATTGTCTTGACCCCATTCACATTTGATGTCACAATTTTTTGGGCAATCCAAATATGACTTACTGAGGCACTATTTTGGTCAAAATGCAAGATTTACGAGCAATATTTCCATTCCCGCGATCCACATAAGATCATATTTGGAGAAGAATCATGGACTTGCGATCATAAGTGTGACTTCATGTGTAGGATGCTCTTGATGTAGCTGCACTCACGTTCCTATGTCTCTAGTATTTACCCAAACATTAGCTATCTATGAATGAAGTCAGTGGGAACATTGGAAACAATCGGTTGTTGCTGATAGAGAAAACATTGGTGTCTGGACAATTGAACCTACTGGGCGAACTTTCTTTGGCAAGGTCACTCGTTCTTTGTACATCATCTCCACTAGTTATGGATGTGTAATGTTGTTGATCCAGGGAACTACTTTACTCCTTCCATTTTAGGGGATTTCGATTTTGTAATGCCATATCGGTCATCGATGTCACTGATGTTATGACTCGGCAAGCTTGGCCAGTCATGTTTAGTCATGTTGTTCTTATAAAGTTCAAGATCATTAGTGTTCCAGATGTTTCCAGACCATCCAAAATGTTCCAGATGTTTCCAGACCATCCAAACGAGGCATCAGGTTAAGATGATTGGGATAAAACATATACTTTTTCTCAATTTCTATCAGCCATGGCAACTTGACTATCCATAATTACTTTGTACGAGTGTGATACCATGACCTAGACTTGTAAACTTTAATTATTCAGCCTAGCAAATGAAGTAGGTTTTGCTGCAGAAAGGATGGTAGTTGATCCTATGCGTGTGTCATGTCCATGAGTCTGCTAGATGAAATTGGGCCGAAACGGATTTCTACATGGGCTAGTGAGGCCCATTGATTTGCTACTCGATCCCATCTTTGGGCTAGTGGATTTAGGGTACGTTTGGTTCAGTATTTTGAAAGCCCATTGGGAAAATGCAAAGTAGTTTAGCTTAAAAGACTTTAGGTAAATGCAAAGATTATTTGGTAAACTATGCTTTGAGAAGCAACTTTGAGAAAAATATCGTTTGGTAGAAAACACATTTGAAAAGCCCTTTAGGTGATTAATATTAGTTTTTTTTTTTAATTTCATTTGTTTAAAATCGAAAAAAAATAATGTATGCAACTTTTTAAATATAAATTTTGACAATAATACTAAAAAAATCAAATATATAAATATTTGTTTAAAAGACCAATATTTAATTATTTAGCATTTATATAAATTTGACTTTTTAGCATTATTTTGGCCTTTAAAAAATAATAATGAGGGCAAAATAAGAAATTTGAAGAATGGGTTATGATAGTTTTGGAAAATAAAAATACAAGTTTCAACATTTGGCCAAATCTTTGAAAGCTCAAAACTAATCCCTACTAAAGATTGAGCTTTTAGCTTTCCCATAATGACTTTCACTGAAAGCTACTTCAAAATGGTTCTTGAACGGTCCAAAGATTTCCCTCCGGGTTTTGGAGGTGGCGCCGAAATGTTGAAATGCTGAACCGTCTCATTGATAGAGACAGAGAGGTCTGAGCCGCCATTGTTGGGGATGCTGTTCACACACACTTACAGTGAAGAGCACTGTGCAGTGATGGTGGCAGAGTGGAGAAGAGAGAAAAAAAAGATAACAGAAAATAAAATAAAATAAATGAAACCCTAGATTGGGGGACAAATGAACAGGGGGAACAGTGAGCACTGAAGATGCCGTCAAGCGGCTAACGACGAGACCGTCAAGAGGCGAATGGCCGAACAACGTGAGCCCGAGTCGGCGATCTCACAAGCCATTTTTGATTCCATCCAAGCGTGTGAAGGTCGTCGATCTTCTTTCGTGAGCGAAAAGCAAAAGAAAGTCCCTATCACGGCCGGCACTCCGCTTGCCGCTCGGTCTGATCGGACAGAACCGAGTACTCCTATCGTTGACTTTTCCCCAAGGATAGGACGGCCCGACCGGTGACATTTGACTGGCGGTTTGGTCGTTTGATGTCTATCGTTATTGTTTTTCTCGTACAGTGTTCTTTTTTACTATTTTGGGGTTAGGTTACCGCACAACTGCCCAGATAGAGAGAGCTGTCTATTTTGACAAGGACAAGGTAACGACTTTATTTTCCAAAAATATAACGGCAAAGCAAAGAGCACCAGAATGTGTAATTATGAAATGAGAGAGAGAGAGAAGGAGACAGATAACACACATGCAGCCCCTTTTGTTCATTGCATTGTAAGAGGATATAATCTCGTAAAAAAATGACAAAGTTATCAACATATGCGTTCGAGCAAAATTCTAACTATGCTTATGATTATTGTTGACACCTAATTTTAACAAATCTAGGAAAATAAAGAAAATAAAAATTGCATTAGAACAAATAAAAGGAAAAAATGAAAAAAAAAAAATGGGGGAAATTGATTTGATTGATTATGCATGAAAATTTGAAATTTTGATGAATATTCGGATTTTGTTAAATGCAGAAGCAATTTAAAAATCAAGTGAATAAAAGGAAAGAATTTTTACAAATAGGAAGAAATCTGAGCAAAATCAAGCTGATTGCAAAATCACGCTCTGATTTACAACTTTGATTTAATGTGATAGAAGATGAAAATTCGAAAATACCATACAAAGCGGCCGCCTAGAATCACTATAAAAGAGAGCTGCATTTTTGTGACAAAGGGGGAATTTTCGAAGAAATTGAGATCAAAAAGTTCCGGAGAGAAGTTCGTACAAAAAAGAAAGCTTTGAGGAAAAAAAGAAAAAAAGTCAGCTTTTTCCTTCTGTGGAAAAAGCAGAAAAGAAACAGGAGGGGAAGAAAGAATTCGTACAGAGAGTAGACGTGAGGTGAGAGAAAGAAAAACAAAAAAAAAAAAAAAAAAAAAAGACGTGCACTGTGCTTCTTCTTCGTGGGTTCCTTCTCCGCGAAGCCGCACGCCGTTCCGCTGCTGCTGACCGCGCCCACACCGCCTCGCACCGGCCACCGCACCTCCGTCACCGCCGCTCGACCTCCCCTGCGACTCCAACAGCCGCCAGCCTCGCAACGCCCGCGAGCCCCCTCGCTGCTCGACCCGACGCCCGTGCCTGCACCTCCACCACGCAGCACCGTCGCCAACGCCGCAGTTGCTCCCTCACTGCTCGACTGCTACTGAACCCGATCTCGCCGCTCGAGTGCCGACACCTGCAGATCTAAGCTCGCCTCCACCCGACGCCGCACCTCGGCGACTCGCGAGCATCGCCGCGCAGCAACCTGCGACCCGCAGCAACCCGCACTACCGCCTCACGCCCGAGCGACCCACCTGCAGGTCCCGAGTCTCCGGTCGCCATCGCCGCGCCAGCATTGCTGTGCCGCGCCGGTGAGCCACTGCTCACCATCACCGCACCCGCGCCCCGCCTCACCTGCGACCCGCGCCGGCCCGCGACTCGCCGTTGCTGCTCCGCCCTTGCCCGCCGTCCCCTGCGCCGGAGCCCGACGCCACAGCGGTACCGCCCACGACGCCCCTCGTCGTCGCTGCCCGCCAGCTCTCGCCGGAGTCTCGACGCCGGCCACTATCCGTCCGGCACCCATCAACGCTGCAGCAAGCCCCTCTTTCTTTAGGTAGTTTAGCTTTTTCTTTTTATTTATTTATTTTATTGTATCTATTTTTTTTTGTTCTTTTTTAGTTTATCTATTTAAGTTGAATATTTGATGTCAATAATTTTTGTAGGAATTATCCACAGGGTTTTCTCCAAAATTATTGTAATTACTAATTTGATCTGTAAGATGTTGGATCATTTTTTAATTATATTAATTTTTGGAGTTTGTTGATAGTATTTTAATTGTTAAATCAATATAATTATTAATTTGATCTGTAAGACTTCAGATCAGATTTTTAATTATTTTGAACTCTTTGTCGTGATGTTTAGGGTTAGAGTAATCGTTAATTTGACCTGTGAGATAACATGTTATTTTTTCGATTATTTTAATCCTTTATTTGATGAATGTCTTTATTATTTTAGATATAAAATTGCTTATCTTAAAAAAAAATAAAAAATCAAAAAAATCAAAAATCAAAATCTTGCATGAGCATGTAGGTTAGTAAATTATAAATTTTTTAGGATTATATTTTTAGGATTGCATTTTTAGATAATTTTTTGAAATAGGTTAAGGTTGGATCTAAATAACTTTTTTTTTAGGGTTTTAGATTATGTTTCCACATTTTGATTATCTCATTTTTAAGAAAAAATAGTTTTCTAAGATAGGATAGGTTTTAAGTCAAATTAATCCCTAAAATAAATTAGAAAATCATTCCCTTTTTAGATAGTTTAACTAGGGTTTTTATTAATTCCGAATTTCAATAAAAAAAATACAAAAAATTAGGTGCATGTTAATTAGTTTGCATAATAGGTTCATTTAATTAGAATTTGTTTATTAGTAAAATTATGTCATGTAGTTAAAATGCATGTTTTATAAAAAATTCTAATTTCAAGAAAACCCAAAAAAATTGCTTGCTTTATGTGTTTATTTCTTTTGATGCAATTTATTTTATTTATTGAATGTTTAATAATGGTTGATCACCCGTGTGATCACCTTTTGACATGATAGTAATTTAGGTTGAAATAAATCTAAGTTGCCTGCAAAAACATTTTTGAAAATAAAAAAAATGGTACCGAAAGGGCATTAGAGAAATCTAGTGTAACCAAGTCCCTGTACCCATAGTCTCTGGTTTGTAGGAGTAAAATAATTCTCTCATTATTTTACTTAGGTGTCTAATCGACCTACCGTAAACTGATTAGTGGCGGCTCTTAGCTAATAATCTTTTGCATGCTAAATATTTGAACCTTAAGTCGCGAATTGGTATGGGCTTGGGAGAGCCTGAGCTAAGTTTAAAAACTTAGTAGTCTATTAGCCTAAACTCTAGGTGGTGCACTTGGAAATTTTAGGCCGCGGCAATTATTTTGCCAAAGTTTAGAAATTACCCTACTTTGAAACATATTTAGGACTCACTTGAACTCGCCTAATGTGCCAATACTTATGCAGCATTAATAATTATTGGAGGTATGCGCTGTGTAAATAACTTGTTTAAGAGGGGATGCGAAAAGTAGAAATTGGAAATTAAAAAGTGCCAAAGCGGGTATTTTCTAGTTTAGAAAAGTTATATTTGTCGAAATATCCACATTACTTAACAATAGGGTTTATAAACTACTCATATATATGTGGTCTCATTTCATGTACTAATCTAAACGTTTGAATTAGTTAAGTTACTCAAAACTTGGCAATATTTATTAAAATATACTAAAATTGGAAGCTCTCACCGTCAACATTCCCACGGGTGCATGATGGACAGAAAGTGACCTTGCTCTATCAACTGTGCACGTGAGCAACGGTCCCCGGATGTCCAGACAAAGAACAAGTGCGTAGGGCCCATCCTGTCACTCTCACGAAGAGAAAACAGAAGGGAAGGGTATTTTTCAGATAACAATAACAATAAGAAGGCCAATCAACGAACTTAAATTAATCATAATTTTAATTAATATAGAAGGCCGATCGCGCACGTCTTGTACGTAAAAACCTCATTTTATATTTTTATATGAGGAACTAGTGGGGCATGACCGAGGGGAAAGGCGGCAAGAAGCGGAGAAAGAGGAGAGAGGAGGGGTCTCAACAGTCTCCTATGTGAGCCGCTCATGCAAAGTTCTTTTCTAATTCTAAAATCTCAAGCCATCGTTATCTAGGCAAACGAACAAATATAAAAAATATTATGTTTCAACGATGACAATGATAACTGGATATTTTGATTGAGGATTGTTCTCTTTTTTATTTTGCCTACCTTGTAGGACATGTTGGAATTAGATGTATGAAGTTCAAATCTATGATGTATGTCTCAATTTCATTGATAAATAATTTGGAATTGACTGAATAATATGTTGTTGATCAAAAATTAATTAATTCCAATAAAAAAGGGGGAGGGAGGTTGTAAATACGAATTTATTTGGCTGTTGATCAAAGGTCAATCAATCGCCATAATATAGGGGGTGGGGCTTGAATATGATGAGATTAAATAGGGGAAGAGAAAAGGTTCCGGGTCGTTATTGTTTTCTTCTTGAGTTTCGGCCTTGGATAATGATAAGTCCCAAATAAATTGGTATTCGCAAACAATATTCTCTCCAAGTTCATAATATATAAGTCCCAAATAAGTTTATATATTTACATAATACATATCAATAAATTGGTAAAATTTCTAGGACACTGAATTTAATTCGTCTGCAGAAACTTTATGGCCCATTCTTCGACTTCCTCGATTGTCCGCTCACAAGCACTGACCATTGCTGTCTGTGCGTTGGCTTGAATAACGGTCCGGCAAAGCGAGGCGAAATGCTCACAATTGTTATTGATGTGATCATACTCGCTGAAACCGTCGCTCTCGTGAAGCTTGCGAGCCTTGTTCACAACTTCCTAGGGCGATTTGGTATTGGGTAAGGTCGTGCAAGCCCCCCATCTTGTCAGCATAAACCCTAGTAGTGCCCGCCCATATGCATACAAGTGGAGGGAATGGAGTTTCTCGCCTTCTTGCCTGAAGCAATAGAGACAAGTCCTGCCCGACTACAGTTCTTGTAAAGTGAATCATGTAACCTCTCCAACGTAGATTCTTGTCATAATCAATCATGAGTATGTCGGGTCGGCGAGCGAGAGATGATTGTTGCAAGTGAATCATATTTTATAAGTTTGGATGCATTAAGCAGCGGATCAAGCAACGCGACCTGCAATTTGCTGAGCGTGTGATGTTAGATCTTTGTGTGGCAAACTCAAAGGCTAATGGAAAATCGACGAATGTTCCAGGCCGGCATTAGTTTATATTTATTGGACAAGTAATTAAATATGGTTTATCATTAGAATCTGTCCCATAGATGGGCTATAGTTCGCAGAAATTTTACTTCGTTCTATTTTCAAGTGAACTGATCACTATGTTGTTTTCTTATTTGTAAGACAGCAAGACCATATTTAAGTCCATAACATAGTGCGTCTGATCAGACAAAAGAAAGTCGATTGCTGATTTTTCTTCTTGATTAAGCAAATAAACAAATAATTTACATGTCTAAGACAAGAAATAGTCTTAGCAAATAACTGCTGGAGTACTGAATTCAGCGTGAATCGTCCCTTGCTGTGCAGATTTTCACATGCGGAGCAGGAAGCTATGAGGGCAAGACTCGATGATTGCTGAAATGATCTATCAAGCAGATGCAACTACTGTTCTTTGGTAAAAACGAAAGATTAGGTGGGATAATTCAGTGGAGCCACTTCACATGACCATAAGACATAAATTATAAGGATAATGGAGAAGGAAGAAGAGGATGAATCACTGACCATAATGTGTGTACAAGCCGTGTAGCTGATAAGTATAGATGTGATCTTCAGGTTTAAGATCTTCCTGTCTTACCGCAATCACGAATACGTTGTTGATCATCTGAGCCACCATTCTCTTATTGGGGCTCTTCGTCAGTCTTCTGGACTGGTGTGCTCGAGCTGGTCTTAGATTAGCTAGTGAAACGGATTGAGAGAGAAAAGTGAAGGGTTAGATTGGTATGGGAAGTCTGAAATTCCCAGCCACAGCTGCAGACTTTCTTCTCTTTCTTTTGAAATTGAACTAGAACGAAAACGAAAGAAAGTACTTTGGAAGCTAATAACCTGCACCGCTCCTGCTAAGGCGTGTGTCCCAGAAGCTGAGCCCTAGGATGTCTCAAAAGATTGATGGTGTGTTGGCAGCGATAATGGCAATGAAAGAGGAGGAATATGGAATGATGGGAAGAGAGGAAAAGGGAAGCATTTGGTTGGGTTTGAACATGGATTTAAGAGTACAAGTGCGTGAACAACGTCAAAGAAACGTGTGAACACCCTTGATTAATTTATATTATTTGGCAATTAACGGTTATTATCTTCTCTGTCTTGTAAAGATCACTCGGACCTCTCGATATATTCAAAGTGCATTAAATTAATTAATGTCGTTCATCTGGCTCACTATGTCATTGACCTAACAATAAGGGCCCTTTCCATGCTTTCGGTTCAGGGACTCATGGTTGTGACTTGATTGATTTGCCCTGGGAAACTTGGACTTAAATGGGAGGCTCCTGGGGGACTTGTTGCGCTATTCCTTTACTATCGTGCCCTTACATTATATATATTATATAAGGGAAACAAATTAGCCTAGTTTAAATATTTGGTAAATTCTCTCTCATCGTTTCCCTTAAAAAAATTGTCCAAAAAATCTTAAACCTATTATACTTTTGCCAATTCAATCATAAACATTTTTAATTTTGCCAATTGAGTTATTAACATTATCATCTTTTGTTAATTGAGTTCATCTAACCAATCTTAGCCAAAAATACTTATGCGAACGGCCAGTCTTGACGTGACATTATTAAATAATATTTTAATGATATTTTAATATATTTTTTTAATTTTGTATGCTTTTTTCTTCTTCTTATTTTTCAAGGTTTGGAGAGACGGCCAACGAGGGTAGCTAGCAAACCTCACTGACCAAAGGCGAGGGCTGATCGACCCTCACCGGCCATGGGCGAGGGCATTAAGGCCCTCTCTAGCTCTACGCAAGCCCTCGTCCAAAATTGGCGATGACCGTGATGCCCTCGCCTATCCTAAGCGAGGTTGCGCCCCTCGCCTAGCCAAATCTGGCAAGGGTGTCACAACCCTCGCTTTGGCCAACAAGGGCCCCAATGTGCTCACCTAGGTCGACAAGGGTTGGCCAGTCCTCACCTGTAGCTAGCGAGGGTCATTGGCCCTCACCTGTGGCCGGTGAAGGTCTGTCGGCCACCCTCATCGGCCCTCCTCCAAAACCCTTTAAAAAAATGCATAAAAAATTCGAAATATTATTAAAAAGTGCCACATCAGTGCTGGCCATTCATATTAGCAATTTAATGCCAAAATTGATCGGATAGACTCAATTGGCAAAATTAAAAGGTTTATAATTGAATTAACAAAAATATAATAGGTTTAGAACTTTTTGAACATTTTTGTTGATTTGCCCCCTGCTAATCTCATCAATTTTCACCAATCTTAGCCAAATAGAAGGTCGCATCCTCACATATTAAGTGCAACTTCCAACAAATCAACTCTAACGGAGGAAACAGAAAGAGGGAACGAAAAAGAAGATTGACGAAAACGAAACTGATTTATGCAGAAGATGGCTGATTTGAACTCTGCAAGGAGGGTTTAAACTACATAGGTCGTCGTTAAGTACACCAATACTTACCAAGATTTCAGGACATAATTCTCACCCGAGCCTCCGGAAATCCTCCATCCGTCCCCTTCCTTCTTATGGTAACAGACTAACGAAAGAGGTCAAATTATATATTCCCATTTGAGTGTAGATTCATTCGACCACACTCTTATCAACCATATTTGCGTGCATTTCTCATTTAATGCAGTGCAACCCTTTGTCAAGAGGAGAGGGAGAACAATAAATCAGGCCTTTTTGTGGGAAGAGATTGTCCTTACAACCTTAAACAGAATCTTGTAGCAGAATTGAGAGTTTCTATTTCAGAAAATGTAGGGAAGTATCTTGGAATTCCAGCAGATTAGGGGAAAACAAAAAAGCAAATGTTTGCCTGGATCCTTGCAAAAGTGGAAAGGAAATTGGAGGGCTGGAAGGAGAGATTGATCTCGAAGGCGGGTAAAGAAATCCTTATCAAGACAGTCATTCAAGCTATTCCCCAGTATGCGATGTCCATTTTTAAAATTCCGGCTTCTATATGCCGAACTATTGAGAAGAGAGTAGCTTCCTTTTGGTGGAAACAGAATGCAGATAGAAGAGGAGTTCATTGGAAGAAATGGGAAGATCTGGAAATCAGGAAGGATTATGGTGGTTTAGGTTTTAAAGACTTGGTGGATTTTAATAAAGCTATGTTGGGAAAACAGGCTTGGAGAATTGTTAAACAACCAAATGCTCTATGGTGCCAAGTGATGAAGAGTATCTATTATCCTCGAGGTGATTTCTGGGCTGCAAACAGAGGTAATCGGCCTTCATGGGGATGGCAGAGTATTTTAATGGGGAGAGATACAATTGAACCAGCAATGAGATGGGAGGTTGGGGACAGAAAAACGATAAGAATTCGAGAAGATGCATGGTTGCCTTCTGGAAGAATCATCGGCCCAGCAAATAAAGATGATCCAAAAGTTGTGGCTGAACTAATAGATCGCAACACGAAGGAATGGGATATGAACAGAGTAAATGCACTATTTCAGGAAACTATAGCGAAAGAGATTCTAGCTCAACCTCTAAGCCTGCATCCTAACCCAGACAAGCTGGTGTGGACAGCAAACAGATCCGGTTCATACTCTATAAAGAGCGGCTATAACCACATACAAAAATCAGCCATCCCCAACACCAGCAAAAATCCCTCCCCATCCTATCAAACACCAAAATCACTTTGGCATGAAATATGGAAGCTACCGACATCCCCCAAAATTAAATTCTTAATCTGGAATATATGTAGCAACTCTCTCCCAACAAAAGAAAATCTGTACAGAAGACAAATGTTACCTGATCCAACATGCTAGATATGCAGCCAAGCACCAGAGACAATGGAGCACATATTCATCCTCTGTGACTGGACGAAAAGTGTATGGTCAGCCCCTGATTTTTAAGCCAACACAGACCCAGCAAGTATAACTCGAATTGATAGATGGATTTTAGAGAACTTCACCTCAAGAGTTGAAACAAAAACGAAATCCCTCTTTGCTGCTCTCTTATGGCAGATTTGGAAGACCCATAACTATGCGATTTTCCAAGGAAAAGAGCCCAACCCAATCAGCACCCAAGAAGAAGCTCGTACAGTAGCAGATCTGTGGATGAAATGGACAGCTAAGGGGAAAAATGGAGAAAACCAAAAGCAAGCAGATCAGAACAGCAGAGAAAAACGGAACCCACCTAACCCGCACACGTTGAGAGTGAATGTCGACGCCTCATGGTGCAGCTCGAAAATGGAGGGATCGGTCACGGGTGTCTGCTGGAACGCAGCTGGCCTCCTCATCGCTGGATTCATGAAGCATATTTCGGCCTCGTCTGCATGGGTTGCAGAAACCCTAGCCGTCCGAGAAGCTTTGCTGTGGGTAAGGGAAAGTCGAAAAGGAAGCTATGCACGAACAGAACACCCGCACGAAGCCTTTGCTGCAACTGATCTACAGGTGCACTTATGTTCAGATAGCTTATCCCTTGTTGAATGCTTATCGGGCCGAGAAGAGCCCCCTTGGCAGGCCCAATCCATTATAGCAGACTGCACACAACTTATAGCCCAGATCGGTGGCGTCTCTGTCTTCTACGTGCCGCGGGAATCCAACAAGGCGGCGGATTGGGTTGCAAAAGCTCACCGCATCAACTCTCTTCCTAGTAATTGGGTTTATTTTCAATATCATGTTTAGACTTACCAACTAATGGTGGCCATTTCATGGGCAAGTAATGATATTCAGCATATTCCGACAAAAAAAAAAAGAGGAGAGGGAGAAAGTAACATAGGAATCTCTTGACAATATTACATAAGTTAATATCACAAAAAATCTCAAATCGTATATATTATAATACCAATATGTCAATTTTTTTTTGTATTACAAAAAATTACAAATTTTTACTTGTGTGACACATTTGCTCTCCGTCATCATTCCGTCAACAAACACTACTAAAAGTCTTACGCGGCATCTTATATGGATAACATAAGACAAATGGTGCCGATGTGACGGTCCCATGACAAAAGTATACCAATTTGTTTTACTATAAATAAAAAAATTCCTTTTTTTAATGTGTTTCTTTTTCTCGTTTTTTTATTACTTTTTTCATATATTTTTTCTTTCCAACCGTTTCGCTTCATTCTGTAAATGGAAAAATGCTTGTCATGCGTGCGGGTCTTACAATTTTCATAGGGAGCGCGAGCATTGTCCAGCTTTGTCGACTGACTTTATAAGACAACTCCGATAGATTTAGATCAGGTCAACCCAAATTTCTTAGGGCCGAGTCATCAAACGAGGCCGATTTATCCAAACTGATCACTTCATGATGTTATCTTAGACATGCAAATAAAGTTCAAGGGTTTGGGCTTTGTAGAAGACAGTTTCACATAAAAAAACAAAAGAATTCCAAATAAGTGTCTAAAGTGCCATCATTTTTTTTTTCAAATAATGGCCTGATATGGATATTGTTTCAAATAAAGTCTCGAAGTGTCATTATTTTCTTGATAAGGGCGTAAAGTGGACTTTATTTCAAATAATGACTTAAAGTGTATATATCAATTTCAAAGGAAGAGCCTAAACTCACCAAATGTGAAGAGCAATTTTCAAATTTTTAATTTTCTTTCTTTCTTTTTTATTTTGCCTTTTAAAACACTAAAAAAATAAAATAAAAAATAAAACATAGGCGGGAGGGTGCTCCCTCCCAGCACCTGCCCCATATTTTCTCTTTTTTCTTCTTTTTAAAATTTTTCAATTTATAATACAATATTTAAATTGTTTTAGATGGTAATACCACTGATTGGCTAGAATTTTTTGCCAATTGATGAGGCTAGACCTTTATTTGAAACGGTCATAACCACTTCAGGCCAATTTTTTGAGATTAATATGGACACTTCAGGCCATTATTTAAAATAAGATTCATTTCAGGTTCTTATTTATGAAAATGAGAGCAATTCGCAACCTTATTTAGAATTTTCCAGAAAAACCTCAACTAGAATCATAAGAATTTGCATTTTCTACTGATGGTGGACACCATAGAAATTATAGTAATTATAAGTAAAGAATTTAATTATCTGATGGACCGGCCATACTTCAAGATTAAATAGAATCGCAACAACATATGAATTGCAATTTTGGAGAAACATTGTACTCCTTAATATGCATCTGGTGCCAAAAATATTCAGTGGATTTCAAATCATTATTTCACTAGTCTACATGGCATATGTTAGTCTAGTCAGCTCTACTTAAAATGCGATATATGTCTTGTGACGTGGAATTAAAAATTGAATTCAAAAGCTCTCTTTTCTCTCTCTTTTGGCTAGGAGCAGAAAGGTCAGACGCACCCAACAATAAATGATGAATTTATTGCCTACTCCCTTTCTCCTCTTCGTAAAAAATCCATTTCAAGATGAGGTCGTCTTCTTCTCTCTCAAATTTTACACCCTCTCTCTGCGTCCGAAGACACTCTCTCGCCTTCGGCTCCGACACGTCGCCTGCGCTGTCCAGGAACCCCATCGGTGGCTCCGATTCCTCCAAGATCCTCGCCAATCGCAGCTGCTGGGTCCTAAGCTCATATCTGCCTCCGGCACGTCTGCTCAGATCCACCTCCGCCTCCGGCAAGTCGTGACCTTTTTTTCTGTGGGTTTTGGCTTCTGAAGCTGGGTGTGACTTCTTCGAAGCCATGTGTAGTTTTACTGTCAGCTCCCACCAGAAAAAACTCTCTCCCCTTCAAAATCATGGAATCTTCCACTCCATGGATGAGGCTTTCGGTGTTGCATTTCGGGGTTTCTCGAGGTTTCGCTGACTTGGATGGATATGTCCTTTCATCTGTTGGGCTGTGTGAAAATAACTCTGTTTTTTCTATAACAAGTGAGAAAAAAAACCTTTGCTTCTGTATGTGGGCATCTGGCCTTCTTTGTGGGGTCAAAGTTTGTGTCTTTATTGGCATAATCAAGAAAGAAGAGCATGAATTGTGCAAAAAGAAGATCGTCGCCGTTCCTGAATGCCAAGATAAAACCAACTTCTGGCAAACATCATACCATAGGTGGTCACATGTCTATGCTAAGTGAAGCAACCGAGTGTGCAATAAGTTCGCGAAGAGAAGGATTCAAAAGAAAACAGCTAAACAATTGAATAATATTGAAATATAATACACGGAAATGACAAGATCTTACACTCTATGTCAACACGAAATCACCAGACAAATAAACGAGAAATAATAAGGATATTAGAAATTTATATGGTTCAGTTAGCTTGCCATGAGGCTCGTCAAGATCACCTCCAAGGCCCTTAGGCTCAACCCTAAGCACCTCTTCGGGTCCCGGAAGGGTTGATACGTCGCGTCCCGCTCCGACCCTCCCTCCTTTGGCGCTACCTCGTCCTCTTCCTCCTCCTCCGATGACTCCTCCTCCTCCATCCACAAGCGCAAGTCCCTGACCCCAACCAGCGTCCTCGACGGTGGCGACGGCATTGAGGGCGGGGACTAGGCTGGCAACGACCTCGCTCCCCTACGCGTTCGGGCTCATCGACCGGGACGGTGACGGGATCCTCTTGCAAAAGGAGCTCGCGGTCCTACTCAGTCGGTCTGGCAATCGCGACGAGGTGGCGGTGATGCTGAGCGAGGTGGGGTGCCACGACGAGGGGGAGGACTCAAGACTCAATTAGAACAATTGTATGACAAAAAAAAGAATAATTAAAAGGTTAATGATTCAATTCGTACAATAAGTTTATAACTTTTTGGACAATTTTCCCTCTGCTTATGAGTAAGGGTAGTAACAATGACCCTCTCTACATGAAAATTAGGAAAATACCAAAAAAAATCTTAAACCTATTACATCGATACCAATTCAATCTTAAACTATTTCGTATATATATCAATTCAGTTAATCTAGTCAATTTAGACTTGACATCGTTGATGTGAACAATGTATGTCCTATATGATATGACCGTCACTGCGTAGACCTTTTTTTAATAATTTTTTTTTTCATTTTTTCCTCTCTTTTTTTTTTCTTTCCATTTCTTTTTTTTTTTTGGCCAGTGGGTAGGCCACATGCCATGGCCGAGGAAGGTTGGCCTCACCTGGGTGAAGGTCGCCCTCATCGGCCACAAGGGAGACTCACTGGCGCTTGCCCTCGCCTAAGCATGACCCGGTGAGGCTAACCCTCCCTTGCGGCCGATGAGTAACTAGAACTTTTTAACAGTATACCTCTTAAATATAGAAATTTTAACCTTCAAGGCGAGGTACTGCATGTGATTGTTCTTTTTCTTTCAGGAAACATATGCCTTATCACAATAACTCTACATATGTCTGTGCGGTGCTCATCTATGCAAAAGAGAGAGAATTTACCATAAAAAGGGGATGAAAGGTGACTCCAACGAGTTCAACACATGTATGTTTTTGTTTGGTTCGTATGACGTAACTAAAAAAATAAATCTAAAAAAAGAAAAAAGAACTGCTGCTCTCATCTCTCTATATGTGAAAATAGGATAATGAAGGAGTAAGCTGGTGGATGGACAGCTGCAATAAGTGAGCGCAAGAGGCTTAGCCGCTCATCCCCACAAATCGTGCACACAAGTTGAGACACACCCATGCACGCTACAGAAAGTTTAGATGAGAGAGATCATAATTAAATTGCAGTCCAGAGAGATCACTGCCATCTTGCTGATGTCTTGGTTTGCTTCGTCAATACATCATGCCATTAGTCTTTAGCTGAGGTCCTCAACAGAAGTTTATGTGTAAGCAATTGATCATCTCACCTTGAGTCATCTTTTCCCAACATATTGATTGTTATGAAATCGCACGTCAATTCCAGAAAAATAATACTTGCAAACAATTCACCAAGCAGAATATAATAATAAAAAACAGAATTAGATAAACACGCCAGAAAATTTGTTAACGAAGTTCACCCAAACCTGGGCTACGTCTTCGCTCTCCGCGCAGAGGTACTCTGCGAATCCACTAGACTTAAAAAAGTTGGAATACAACGGTGATCTTCTCTCAAGATCAAGACACAAAGAGATTGAGAACTCTCGTAAAGAAAAAACTCAATTTTTTCTTCTCTTTTTTTCTTGTCTTTCTATTTTCTCTTTTTCAACGTCTTGACGGTTAGTGTCTTGCCATCACTAATATAAATGTATCACTTTTAACCTAAAAGCAAATATGATAGAAAAGACAAAAGCCCCTAAAAAATATTTGGCTTCATCTATAACAATCTCCCACTTGAAGATAAATATACTCAAGCACCAAGCAACTTTGCATCCATCTTCTTCAAAAAATAGTAGTTGAAAACCTTGTACCTCTGCGATACTCCTTATCGATTAACATGGAGTAATACCAATGGTAGTAGTACAGAAAATATGCTTCTCTCTATCTACTATCTTGGTCAACATGTCAGCTGGATTCTTTGAGCCATCAATCTTTTATAGCTTTAACTCATTATCTTTCAATGCTGATCCAATAAAGTGATAAGGGCTTCTTGGTATGTCTAGTCCTTGAGTGATAAGTTGCATTCTTTGCTAAGTGCACTGCACTTTGACTATCACTCCACAGTGTATTGACTGGCTATTTTCGATGTAGCTCCTCCATATAATCTTGTAACCATATGATTTCCTTGGAGGCTTCTGTGATCGCCACGTATTCTGCCTCTATTGTCGATAAAGCCACTACTTTTTGTTGTTGAGATACCCAACTCACTGCTGTACCTGCAATTGTAAAGACATATCTAGTGGTACTCTTACCACTATCTCGATCACCCGAATGATCTGCATCTACATAACCATGCAACTCTAGAGATGTACCACCATAACATAATGAGTAATTGGAAGTACATGCTAGATATCTCAATATACATTTCACTGCATTCCAATGCTCTCTACCTGGGTTCTGCATATATCGACTCACAACTCCCACTGCCTATGCAATGTCTCGTCTCATGCTCACCATGGCATACATCAAACTCCCCACTGCTGATGCATATGGAACTACCGCCATCTCATCTTTCAAAGCCTGAGTGCTTGGACACATATCTTTGGAAAGTTTGAAGTGACTCGCTAGAGGAGTTGCAACCGGTTTTGCCTTGTCCATGTTAAATCTCTTTAACACCTTGTTCACATTATCTTCCTACGACAGCCATAATTTCTTATTTTTCCTGTCCCTGATGATTTTCATACTTAAAATATTTTTGGCCTCTCCCAAGTCTTTCATAGCAAACTGTGATAATAACATCTTATTCACTTCTATGATTCTCTTCATATTGGAACTAGCCACCAGCATGTCATCCACATATAAAGAGAGATACACAATGTCACCATCATCATACTTGCAAAAATAAACACAGTGATCAAACTCACAGTGTGCAAATTCTTTTTCTTTCATGAAACCATCAAATTTTAGGTACCATTGCCGCGGAGCTTGTTTCAAGCCATACAAGCTTTTCTTCAAGCGACATACCATGTGCTCCTTACCTTTGAATTCAAAACCCTTAGGTTGTGCCATGTATAGTTCTTCATCTAAGTCACTGTGTAAAAACGCTGTTTTTATATCTAACTGCTCAAGATGAAGATCCTCCACTGCAACTATACTCAGCAGAACTCTAATTGATGTCATTTTCACTATAGGTGAAAATATCCCGGAGTAGTTGATCCATTCTTTTTGAGAAAAGCCCTTGACTACAAGTCTCGCCTTGTATCTAATACTACCATCTGCTTCATTCTTAATCCTGTACACCCATTTGTTTAATAAAGTTTTTTTTATCTGTGGGCAACTTGACTCCCAAGTTTTATTCTGAAGTAACGAGCTCATCTCATCTTTCATAGCATACTCCCACTGCAAGTGAGACGTGTCCACCTTTGCCTCATCGTAAGTCTCTGGTTCCCCTGAATCTGTACATAAGACATGACTCAGAACAGTATTAGTTGATGAATCAAAAATCACCTTTGGCTTTCTCACACGTGTAGACCTCCATAATAAAGGTACTTCAAGGTCGTTAGTTTGCTCCGAATCACTGCGTTCCTCTTGAACTACCTCTTCATTGATAATAGGCTCATCTTGAACCTCTCTTTCAAGTGCACTTTGATCTACTGAAAACATCTTCACAGGCCTTGTGTCTAATTCAACATATTCTGGTTCTACTACCTTCTCATGCTCTGTCTGACGATCCTTGTACATCTCTTCTTCATGGAATACCACATTCTGACTGCGGATAACTTTGTTATTCTCATAATCCCAAAGCCTATAGCCATACTCGTCGCCACCGTATTCGATAAAGACGCACTTCTGGGACTTAGTATCAAGTTTTTTCCTATCCTCCCTGTCAATCAAAGCATATGCAATACAACCAAACACCTTTAGATGTGAAGGTGAAAAAATATCTCTTACCTTTTCCTATCCTCCTTGTCGATCAGAGCATAGACCCAAGTCTTCCTTGTTGTATCATCAATAAAGGTGACAAAATATCTCTTACCACGATAAGAGAGTTCCTGAGTAGGTCCACATACATCAGTATGAACCAACTCTAGCTTCTGACCTCTATTTTGTTGCCCATTCAATTGAAAACTAACAACCTTCTATTTTCCATAAATGTAACTCTCACGAAAATCTAACTCAACTTTTTCCAAACCTGAAAGTAATTTCCTCGAATGTAACTACTTTACACATTTTTCACCAAGATGTCCCAAACGATAATGCTAAAGAGTAGACAAATTACATGTAGCCATTGTAGTTGCAACCATATCACTGATATTGTCTCATTGGAGAAGGTAAAGTGTACCCGTACGATTTCCCTTTGCTACTACTCTTGCCTTTGAGGTTATCTTTCACTCTATGCATCCAAAGGTTATTACCAAACTTTGTTGGTCAAGTACTGGTTGAAATCAGATTTTTCTTTAATTCTGGAATATGCCTAATTTCATGCAAAACTAGACGTTCTCCACCTGAGATGTTCATAGTCACAGTTCCTTTCCCAACAATGGGACACATGTGACCGTTTCCCACAACCACTTGTCCGAAATCTCCACTGGCATAATTGTCAAATATGTCTATTTGCGAGGTGCAATGAAAAGAAAAACCAGAATCAATAAACCATTTATCTGTCGTCAAATCAAACCTTGCAGACAAACACAAGTTATCTAGCAAAGATTCATCGCTAACCACATTAGCTCCTTGATTCTCATCTTGCTGCTTCTTTTTGTAAGCTTCACACTGAAACCTCCGGTGTCCGGTTTTGTGACAAAACCAACACTTATCTTTTGCAACCTGTCTCTTACCCCTTGATTGTGATCTGTCATGCCCGTTAAATTTTCCTCTACTTTTACTTCTTCCACGGTTCTCCATTGCGAGTGCCATTGAATATGTAGATGCAGAAAAATTATCTCCACCTGAGACTTTCCTTCGCATCTCTTCATCCATGATACTACTCACAGCATCATCAAGAGTTAAATCATCCTTCATGGTGCTCGAAATTCCCTGCACTGCGGTATTGTAGCTTTCTAGAAGAGAACATAAAAATAATAAAGCTTGAAGCTTCATATCTAAATTTATGCCTGCAGATTCCAATTGACCCGTGACCTGCGTGAAACTATTAATATGCTCTGCCACAGAACCTCTATCAGATAAATTCACATTAACTAGTTTCTTTAGCAAAAATACCTGATTTGATTTGGACGACTTCTCATAAATATTCATTAGAATATCCATGGCTTCTTTTGCAGTTTTTGCTTTAGCGATGTGGTACCTTGTATTTTTCGTCAACCCTAGACAAATCGAACTAATGCCTTTCGATCGAGAATTTTCCATCCGGCTTCTGCTGTCGGATCCACTTCCGCCATCTCGAGTTTCCAACCCTCAAGTGGTGCATAAAGATCTTTTTGATAAAGATAATCCTCGATTTGTAGTTTCCACCATCCGAAATCCTGTCCATCGAACTTATCGATTCTGATTTTATCTTTTGCCATACTGTTTGCTTTCAATCGAACGTTACCAAAAAACCCTTGATGTTCTCAATTAGCCAACCTAGACTCTGATACCAGTTGTTACGAAATCGCACGTCGATCCAGAAAAATAATACTCGCAAATAATTCACCAAGCATAATATAATAATAAAATAATAGAATCAAATGAATACGCCAGAAAATTTGTTAACGAAGTTCACCCAAACCTGGGCTATGTCTCTATGCAGAGGCATTATGCGAATCCACTAGGCTTCGAAAAAAGTTGGAATACAACAATGATCTTCTCTCAAGATCAGGGTACAAAGAGATTGAGAACTCTCGTAAAGAAAAAACTCACTTTTTTCTTCTCTCTTTTTCTTGTCTCTCTATTTTCTCTTTTTCAACATCTTGACGGCCAGCATCTTGCCATCACTAATATAAAGGTATCACTTTTAACCTAAAAGCAAATATGATAGAAAAGACAAAAAAAGCCCCTAAAAAATATCTGGCTTCATGTATAACACATATTATGCCATTATTATTTAGCTAGCATCCTTGATGGAGGTTTATATATAAGCAAGTCATGATCACCGAACTTCTTATGGAACTGAAAATATCATAAACCTCAGAAGAAAAAAAAAAATAGTCATACAACTGTTGTTTTGTTCTCCTAGTTTTTGGCCCTTCGAGGATTCAACAAGCCATGAACAAGAGAACAACATTCGCAGAGATGCCCACCCTTTCTCTTCGCCACCTCCTCTCCATTTTGCCTTCTTCTCATCACCATCTCCTCATGCGGAGGTAGTACTTGATCATCTCAATATCCCACCTGCGGCGATGAACGGCGAAGCCATGATGGTCAAGAAGCTGAACCACAATGCCTATGAGCGCAATCAACAGTTTGTACTCTGCACTCCCTTCGCTGCTTCTGTCTGCTGATCAAACGGTAATCCTTAAGTCCTTCATCTACAAGGAAGTTGTTAGAGCTAGTCTTCTATTACCTTTCCTTGGGTACACTCTGCCAAATAAGGAAAAGTGATGGAGAGAATACTAAAGAGTAGTAGCTAGTAGACAATGTTGTTGATCACATATGAACCCTAGTTTCTGTGTTATTCTCTAAATCCTTAATGTATAACTTGATGTTCTACCCTTTTTATTAGTAGCTGCTTCAAGTCACTACATACTCAATTATCTTTTAGTATTGGGTCCAGAGAGATTAACAGAGTTAGATCTTATTCTTTTCCACAGGAAAAGTTGAGTATTTCGGCGACAGTGTCTCGAGTTCTGAAGTACATACCAGAACTGCAACAGCAAGTGCAGATACTCGCTCAAGAGAAGGAAGAACTTCTATCAAGAATTAATGCCACCCAAGGAAGAGATGACTGCACTCACCGAGAAATCGGCAAAAGAAAAGGTGCACTTTCCAATTCGACAAATTGTTTGAGTAAGAGTGAGGTTGCAATCCAAATATGCACAACAAAGGTCATGATCTAGAATACTGTCGACTTCTCTGAGATCTTGCTTAACCTGGATCGTCATGGCTTTCCTCTGATAATCGCTTCCATATTTGAGTCGTTCGGAGGGACAAAAACAACCTTCTACAATCTACACGTTCGGGTACTTCAGTAAGTTTATTATTAGTTTCTTTAGTCGTGACTGGACTTGCAATTTTAAGTTCTTGACATGGTATACAGATATATCAATGGCATGTCGTTTGAATGATGATCATTTGAAATGTGAAGGTTGAGAGAAGTCGGGGCATGGAGTGTGAGGCTTTGAAGGAGAAACTGTTGGCGTTATATGATCAGAAGCGAAGGGAGGTAAAATTCGTGAGACAACATTAGAATCAGATCATAATGTACTACAGTAATAGTCCCTCCATTAGTATTTAAATTTATCAATGTAGCCTTTCGACGAGGTGTTCTGATTATGTATTTGTAAATATCCTGTATATAATCTGAGAATGTCTTTGCACATTTCTTTTTTCGAATATGTAAGTTTTTTAAAAAATAACTGTTTGAAGGCTGTTGACAGAATGTCTTTTTAGCCAGTGTATTGCTTAAACGAAGTCAACTCCTTTTTCAGTTTAAGTAATTTGAAGCTATAATTCTAGAACGATGATGATGATGATGATGATGAGTTTTACCAAAAAATAAAAAAATAAAAACACTAATTGCATAGGTAAAATAAACGTTTTTTTTTAATCTATATAATAACGCAAAGTCCTTCACATCTACATTTCCTTTACGCATTGAAATAGGTTATATATAAACTGATAATTTATATGGTCAACTTTTGGTTATACATGATCCGGGCCATTGAGCAAACTTCAGTTATGAGAATATATTGGGGGTACTCACAAAGTAATCTTCCTGATGTTTCTGAAGGGAAAAGTATAAAAAAAAGTCCTAAATCTATTACATTTGTACTAATCTAATCTTAAACTTTTCAATTGGACAAATTTAGTCTTAAAGCTTTTTATATTGGTATCAATTCAATCCATCCGGCCAATTTCGATTGGAAATTGCTGACTTGGATATTGGCTGTCCTACAAAGCATAGTTGGCGCTGATGTAGACATTTTAAAATAATTTGTTAATAATTTTTCAATTTTTTAACTATCTCTTTTTTTTTTTCCTTCTCCTTTTCTTTTCCTTTGAACCGTGGTTGGTATTAGCCATTGCCGACAATCCACCACAGGTGAGGACTAGTGAGGGCTGGCGAGGGCAACCCTTGCCCATGGCTAGCGAGGGCCGCGATGGCCTCGTTGGCCCTCATTTGTGGCTAGTATCATCCACAGTCCAAAGGAAAAGAAAAGGGAAACAAAGGGAAAAAAATGGAAAAAAAAATTAAATAAATACTAAATTGAAAAATTATTTTAAAATTTCCACATCAACATTGGCGTCCATGTCAACAATTTCCAATCTAAATTAACCAGATGGACGAATTGGTATTAATGTAAAAAGGTTTAGAATTAAATTGGAAGAATTGAAAGGTTTATAACTGAATTTGTAACAATGCAAGAGATTTAAGACTTTTTTGATACTTTTCTCTATTTCCGAAACACCTCACAATTATTCGGTGTACTATATTAAGACCTAGAGAAATAGTAACATCAACATCTGCAATGAATTTTAAAATACCGAAAAATAGTGTACCGCAAGAGTATATGATATAACACATATATATGTATATGTATATATATATTTATATATATGTGTGTATACACATATACACACACATATATATATGTGTGTGTGTATATACATATAATATTCCACGAACTTTACAGCGGCCAATAAATGTGTCGTATGTGTTATTTTCTCCCTCTATCATGAACCCTAAGAAAACCTAGCCAAGAAAATATCAATCAAGCATGTCGAGAAACACCATGAACAAGGAATCTTTCATATCCTAAGCACCATAAGAATGGACAGTGAAAGAAAGAAAATACTAAACTGCAACTCTGATCCATCATTAAATTAAGACATCCAATCTGACAACGCAGATCTTTATTTATGGCATCAAGCACATCACGTAGGAAGACATGCATCACACAATCCCTAACAAAAAACTTTACATTAGTGTAATGAGATAGATTTGCAAACATTAGGGAGGCATAACTTTTATACGTATTATATGGTATATGTATATATCGAAATTTATTTCTTTGGAGCTCTCACAAATTTGAAAGCTATGAGAAATCGTAAACTACCTTGTTTTATTTTGTACCCATTTTTTTTTCCTATCATGAATAAACATACATCAATAGCTTGATTCCTAAATTGAAGGAACCTATCAGTGTCATGAGTCTTAATATGTCCTAATTGTTGTCGATCATGAAGTTGATAACCGTGTTGTCAGCAACTTACCTTAATGAAATGGCGAGTCAATTACTACCAACAACCGATCGAATAGTCTCCATTTTCGTAAATGATCAGGCGGTCAAAATCGAAACCCCCTTTCATTCCATGGCTGAGGTTCTGCATTGGACCATTCGCTAGATTTAGGTGTGCTGGACCACAGAATTCAACCCAAAAGGGATAGATGAACTGATGTTTGATTAAATGGGCCTTTTACGGCCGGCCCATTTGAGGAAGGCCTTTAATGGCCCGACCCATTTTCATTGCATGCTTCCCTTGACAAAAGCAAAATATGTCATGCTGCGATCTCATCAAATTATATGTTGTATCCCACCAAAATCTTCAAAATCAAATCCCTCTTGATACAAATAAAACTCCGTAGAGACTACAGCTCTACAAAGGGTACATTCCTCGCTAGTTCTAGCTCCTTGTTGCACTATTTTTTTCATAATATATCGAAACCGATAGAGACTATTACTATAAGATTGGAAGAGAAATCGAATGCCACCAAGAACTTGGAATAGATATATGTCGTGACCTATCCCTCGGGGGAGGGAATAGGTTTAGGGGTATTGCCTAAAGGACGGGCCTATGGCCCATGATTAGGCGCAGACTCTCCTAAGCTCATACCTTGCATGACATTGTGGTATTTTAAGAATTTTGCAAAAAGGAATCGCCACTGGCCTATTGGGGTTGGCTTGAAATCAAGTGAGGCATGAGAGTGTACCTCACTTCCTACGCAACCAGAGAATCTAGGGTCGGGGACTTGATTACACTAATTGACCAATTAATGCCCTTTCTGTACCTAATTTTGTTCATTTTAAAAGAAAAGATTTTTGTTAGGTAGTTTGGATTGATTTTATACCTATCCACTAACATATGAGGTGATCATGCAGGTACGCAATCATTAAAGTGACTATTAGCAATCAAACTCCTAATTGCAGTGAAATTAGCACATGTAGCTAAACAATCATAAACATAATTAAATATGCAAATTAAACCTGCAACATAATTGAAATGTGAGCAAATAAAGGCCAAATTACACTAAGAATGCAAGACATGACAATTCCCAACCAAACCCTGCATTTTTTAGATTTTCATTTTTTTTTAATTTTTTAATTTTTTTAAAATATTTTTTTGGGAAAAATATTTATTATTTATTTTTTTGGAAATTTTTTTTGGAAGAACCCGGTCGGGTCCGGTCTGACTAGACCCTGACCCTCTCGAAAAGGGCAGGCCCGACCTGCCTTGGTTGGGCTTGTGTTCAATTGGGGGTTGGGCCCGATTAACGGACCCAACCCCTCCTGCAGGCAAAAACACCCCGTAGGCCCATAGCCCAGACCAACTTTGGATTGTTGGCCCGCGAGGCAGGAGGGACTAAGCGGGCCAGATTTGTGATCTAGCCCTGCTCAGTCGATGACCCCTAGTTGGCGACTATCCAATTACAACCAGGGAAGCGACGGCGGCGACGCGGCCGGTGGCCTTCCGGCGAGGGTGCGGCAAGGTTGACTCTCAACCCCTGAGGCCGAGACGCTCGGCGGCGACGGCGGGGCCCGCTTCTGGTGAGCTACGATGACGGCACACGTGAAGACTCGCGGCTCCCTTTCTTCCTCGACCCTGGCGACGCAGCTTCAGGGACCCGACCCAATAGACACGCAGAAGGGAGAGGGGAAGAGATGTAGGGGTGTCAATGGGTCGAGTTGGGTCGGGTTTTGATGTTACCCGACCCGACCTGAATCATAAGGGTCATATTCTATGACCCGACCCAAAACACATTAGACCCTCATCGAAAATTCGGGTCGGGTCGGGTCGGGTCGGGTTTCTAGGTTTTCCTCTTTTTTTTTTAGGTAATTCATTGGGCCAAAACCTGAAAAGGAACAACTCTTTGTTCAATCTACTTGTCAACAAAAATCATGCCAGTTGTATTTAGGATGCCAATACAGAAACTCAAAGCAAATACTTAAACCAGCTGCAGATGCAACATTACATGACATGCTATAACATGTTGAACCTAATAATAGAAGAATATAATTTCATGTCCTAAGAAATTCAATACCCTGAGCAAAGGGCAATGCAGAAAAGACTTCTGTTGCTTCTATCTGCATGATTGAATGGAGATCCAGTCACATATAGCACTCATAAAGAGACACATTAATCAAATTCTCCATGATCTTGGCCATAACAGCCAATGAAGCATAAAAGGGTAATGATTTGGAACATTTAAAAGAATTTAACCTAGGTGAATGTTTCCCCCTGATTCAGCAGATAGAGTAGCTTCGTGATGACCTGCAATCAAGCGAACAAACACCAGAAAACTCAGTCATCGATGAAAGAACTCGGCGCAAAATGTAGGTTCGAAATTGAATACCACGAAGCGAGACCTGAGAGCATCGCCTAGGATCAAGCTGAGGGTCGTTGAAAACTCTAGCTTCCTGAAGAACTGCCCCCTTCTCGATCCCGAGAAACGGAGAGTACTCGGCTGCACAGCATTCAAATCGCAAAAATCAGGTAAATCAAAAGACCCACATATGGGAGCTCCATCCCATCACATTTCACACAAGAAGAACCAGAAGTCAGCAATCACTAGCAGCCGATGAACATTAAAACAGCAACACCGAAAGGAGAAAAACCCAGATCACACCCATCGACACCGAGTAGATTCGCGCAATTTAACATTCCGACCAAGGTCGGTTCGCGCAGGGGAAGGAGAGGCGGGCGGCGGGCCGGGCCAAGGCCGGATCTGGCCCGACCCGACCCCTAAGCGCTTTTCTGTTTTTTTTTTTTTTTTCTTTTTTGTTGTTGTTTTATTTATTTATTTATTTATTTATTTATTTTTTTTCAAAAATAGGTGTCAACAATATATATACATCATAATCATATGTATTTTCTTATTAAACATGTTAGATAATTGTTCTTGAGACATCCATGAGGATCCATTTTCAATTTATTATCTTCGTTCATAAGGATTCTCATTTCGAAGTCTTGCAGAATAGGGACCCACCTGCTTATTTTTATATGATTGAATCTTCTGATCGATGGGTTAATACTTTATTTCCCTCGTACGGACAATGCCTTTCGCCTATATATTTTAGCTTCCAGCATCATTATCTGGATAACTCTTTATCACCTTTTGCTTTCTTGATACAAAGAAACAAGCAGGTGCAGTGCACTTCGGTACCGCCATTGGTATCATGGAATTACTTAATTTAGGTATAGCATGTGGGGTTCCCCCATGTTAATTTTTTTCTCATTTGAGGTTGGCCAGCCGTACGGGTTTGGGTGGCAAATAATTTAACATAGAACTAGTTGAGCTAGTTGCCACGGGGTCAGCCGGTAGGAGACTGAAAGTTGCGTTCGGCGGATTAGATTATAAAACCCGCCATGGACAAAATGCTCAGCAAAAACGAGGGCATGGTCTAGGGCTTAGGGTCGGATTAGGAAACCCCGCAACAAGTTGATCCTTAGATGCTGCGCCCCGCAACAAGTTGATCCTAAGATGCTGCGCAAGCCGAGGAGAATCATTCTCTGTGAACTAGCGCTCGATTACGAACGGCTTTACGTGGGACTGGTAGGAGGCAACAACCCAGAGAGAAAAGAAGACATGCAATGAATCCGGCACAAAAGACAAAAAAATTTGACATTTGCGTCGGCACGTATGCGAGAGAGAAAAGGAGGTTTATTATTGGCACCGGTGTGATCGCAGGTTTTGACTATAATTCAGAAAATCGTAATCTTATGAAGTGACCATCTGTTGTTGGATATTAACAATTTGATTTGATGAGATGATTTATGTGTGGGATTAAGACCTTCTCTGTATACCCTGAAAAGTCAATAAACGAAATGATTCAAGAAAAAATTTACAAAAATTAGACCTGATCACGGGGGATGTATGTGGTTTGAAGCCATGCTGCTTGTTCAATGAGGAGAGATCAAAGGGATGATTCCACTATAGTCGGCAAAACCGAGATACAATCAACTGAAGCGCTTGTGAATAAGCATTCCCCAATCCTAAATAACAGCCATACCCATAAGAATCAGTCATAAGAGAGGAGTTTTCTCATGATGTCCACTTTCATGAATAACGGCTCAACCTTTTAGGGTTTTTGCAAATTCTATATAAAATAGAATTGTTGAATTAGGACAGCGTCGAGGGGCCGGGTACCCTCTTGGCGTCCTGCTTCATCTAGGAGCCAGGCAAGCTGTTTCCTCGCGCCTCTCTTCCACCATTGTCTGCATGCCGCTGCTAACATTTCGATTGTCCCGATGATCACAAACTTGCGCTGCTCTGAATTCAACGGCAACCCTTCGAGCCATAATCAACAAATTCTCACCTAACAGGAAGACTATTAGGAATGACAGTTTTCGACACAGTACAATTACGTGAGTCGAATGTGATAATAAATTAGCGGGTTTGGGTATTTGGGTCAATTTCGTGTCAACCCGTGAGGTGTGATAAGTAATCGTGTCATGTTTGTGTCCAACCCAACAAAGAAGAAATTGATCAGCATAAGCCGTTTAAGTCAACGGGTTATTGTGGATATGACTTGTACGGGACCAGTTTATATACAATTAGTTATAAGATTATTTCTCCATGTTATTCACTATTAAGATCTTAAACTGATGATATTTCATTGATTACCAACAAGTAATTGCAATTTGTTCATGTGTTTTATGAAAAATTTAGCATATTTTGTATCAGATTTTTGTCAGCGAGTTGATTTTATGTTATGCGGATCATCCAATTGGGTTGACTCTCCAACCTGCTTTTAAGCAAATTATACAAATCTTGTTGTGTCAACCTTTTAATTTTCGAGTCATATTCGTGTGATGTAGGTTGACACAATTATTTGATCGTGTTGTAAGCGAATCAATCAGTTTTGTAGTACATGTCTCTATATCGACTGACATAAGAGACGTGAACATGAATTGGCACCCTTAATTTTTACCTCATTAATTGTCGTCTCTCCCAAGCCCTCTAGGCTCTTCAACCATCGCAAACATTAACTAAGTCTGATAGGTAGGGCATGTGTTCGAAGAGTACCCAAGGTTTTCTCCAAATAGCAAAGTTCACGGTTTTAAGGTCTGTTGGAAATACAAAACTAATTGATACCAATTGTGAAGAGAGTAAAAAATTAATATATACTCTATACCATTGAAAAAGAAAAGCCACAACCAGCAAAAGTTTGCCCTAAGAGTAACTGACACATTCAAATAAAGTTAAATGCTTATATGTTGCTTAATATATTATCAAGTGGCCTTTACATATACATGTAGGCCGTCATAAAGGTTATAATAAGAATTTTGAACATCATAAATAATTTTAAAAAAAAATTTGCTTATTATATGGTAATAAGGGTAAACGAGCATATATGTCATTGCATACGAAGCAAGCTGTGAAGAAAGTGTGGTCGGATAGAAGCCGAAAGTCTAACCCCGCAACTACTCCTTTGCCAGCACCCACAAATTAAATGGAAATCAATACAAGAGAAATAATTAAATGATTCAGGTTGATTAAAGACAGATTTGGGTCATTAAGAAATTGATCAACTTGGCACCGATAGCGATGGGTTTCGGGGAGAATCATTCCCTCTTCGTACGTCAGACACCTCAGCCTCGGAGTTCTGAATTTGATTGGATGATTCCAAACTTAAAACTTAGGTCGTTTCTCATTTATATTATAGTATTTATGCTTGTGGAGGCCAGGAGAGACTTCTGAGAGATGCAATGAACCCGGGGGTGAAGCTGTTAAATCAAACTCCATGATCGGGGAACAAGATTTTGCTCGGCGATTATACCAGGTTAATCTAATCACGAATCTTTATTTTATTTTATTTTTACAGTAAAACAATTTGTTGCGTTCAAAAACAGAAGTGAAAATGTATGCATGCATGAAAGGACGATTACTCTGCAGTTCTATAAGGGTCTGTTTGTTAAAAAAAAACTATGTTTCGCAGAATGAAAATTATATTCTTTTGTTCCAAGGAATGAAAAAAGAATAGAAACGTGTTTGGTAAAACTTTTGCTTTCATTTTTTTGTTCCCGGGAATAGATTTGGAACATAAACAAGAAGTAGAAAAAAAGTAGCTTCTTATTATCGGGAACAATTTCTAAGATCAATTTTTATTTCTCTTCTTTTTTTCTTCTTCTTTTCTTCTTCTCTTCTTTTCTTCTTCTTCTTTTTCCTTTTGGCCGATCATCGGCGATCGACCAGACGACGGCCGGCGATACTCGGTGACCTCGCCGAAGCGTCGCCGGCCCCCGAAGACGCCGAGCCACGATGAGGCTCGTTGGCCCGAGCCTCGTTAGGCCAGGGCGAGGCCGAGCCTCGCCGTGGCTAGACTGGTCTCCGGCGAGCTCGCCAGACCTCGCCCAGCCGATCACCAGCCACAACAGTGGCCAGCGACCGGCCAAAGAGAAAAAGAAAAAGAAAAAGAAAAAGAAAAAAAGAAAAAAATATATAATAAAAAATTAAAAGAAATAAAAAAATCTAAGAATAATACCAAACGTATTTCTATCTCAAGAATAGAAATTTAGGGAAGTTACCAAACACGTTCTTTTGCTCAGAAATTATTCCTAATAATAGAATCAGAAAAAATCATTTCTCATCAAAAATTATTCCCCGGAATAGAATGGTAACCAAACACGTCCCAAGTAACCATCGATGTCTTCAAAACTTGAAAGTAACACTATCGGTTTGTAGGGACATATTACAAACGTGTACCTGAAGAAATGCCACTTCTCAGTCCTCCAATTTTGGAGAAAATTGTCAAAAAAAATAAAAAATTTTCTTTATAAAAATTTAGGCCTTAACTTTTTGACGATTTGCCAATATAATCCTTAATTGGCGGACTATATTTTAAGACTAAATTGATAAAATTAAAAAGTTTAGGACTAAATTGACTGTCGTACACTAAGTTTAAGACTTTTTGGGCAATTATCATTATTTTGTGTGCTCGTTGCTTGGACATTTTTAACATCACATAGACAGGGTGTTAAGTAGATTTGAAGTGAGTTTTGTTAGAGAATAATTCATACTCCCTATTGACAGGATGGCCCAAGGATCCTACTTCAAGGTGGGTGTTGCAAGGACAATACCCCTAAGCTGCAAAAGGGTTTTTATAGTTTGGGCCCATATTTTAATGGTAGTTTGGGTATGGGCCCATAAATAGTTATTGGGTTTATACAATATTTTTCTCTTATAATTGATGGATGTAATAGAGAAATGAGACCTATTAATTGTAGTGAAATTCTCTGCTAGATAGAGCCTTACTTTGTGGATCAATCGGGATAGAATCTTGTGTTTCGATTTCTTTTTCTCACTTTTATTCTCTATTTCCTTGTGATAGTGCGATGAATTCTAACAAGTTTAAGTATGTTAATGTTGCAAATGGATTAATCTATTTATACATAAATAATAAGCACGCCGTTCACGGTTTCACCCTTGTAGCCCGATTATACATGATAGTCTTAGACACGTTGAATTAAATAGGCCAACATATTATATATGTCAACGTGATATGAAGAACATTTTTCTATAAAAGATTAAATTGTGAATATATAAAAAGTGTCATGTCCCATTTAATAAAAGTATCGTGTTTGAGTTTCAAGAACAAGACACAATTAATAAAGTTGTCGTGTTGAGGTTTAGACATTCCATAACATTAAGGAAAATTCTAAATAAGGGTTTAAAGTGCATCATTTTCTCAATTGACAAAGCGAAGTGACATGAAGAGTTTACCCTATGAATTTCGGAAAAATTATCCAAAAAATTCTTAATATATTACACTTTTGTCAATTCAATTCAAAATTTTTTAATTTTGCCAATTGAGTTATAAACTTTTTTTTACTTGTGCTAGTTGAGTTCATTGGATTAATTTTGGTTGGAATTCGTTAACATGGACACTGGTCATTCTATGTGGCATGATCGGTGCTGATGTGAATAATTTTTAATAATATTTTAATAATTTTAGAATTTTATTAATATTTTTCTTTTTTTTTCCTTCTTAAATTTTATTTTTCTTTACTAGTGGTTGATGAGGACAAAATAAAAACATGAATATAAAAATATAAAAATACTATTAAAAATTATTTACATAGATGGCTGGCATTTATGTCAATGAATTCTTGCCAAAATTAGCCCAATGGATTAAATTAGTAAAAGTTGAAAAATTTATAACTCAACTATCAAAATCGAAATATGTAGGAAATGATTAGTAAAAGCGTAATATGTTTAAAAAATTTTGGATAATTTTTCCTATTGACTTTTTTTTTGTTTGAATTCCCTATGAACTTCATTTATTATACTAATACGATAATTCTCTTGATGTCCATGCAAACACAAATTTATATTAATTTCATGCATTTCCCCAATCAAATCCTTTTTTTTAATTGGTCATTACACATTAAGAGGTCAGCTGTATGTAATTCTATGTCCAAAGTAAGCACCCAAAGAACCTAACACCCATCGCCATCAGCCCCAGCTCTCTCTCTCTCTCTCCCGACTGCTATACGAGTCACTCTCGTTGCCCGTCGGCATTGAACAATTCTCTCCAAGGACCCTTCCAACAGGTTACATCCGCCAACAGCAGCGGTTTCTTTCTCCTCTTCGTTGACGCAGGCGCCATCGATTGCCAATGGCGTCGTACCAGTCAAGCTCCTGCAGCAGTAGATGGAGGAGGAGCTCGAGTCTAGATCCGCGCCAAGCTAAGCATCCTGGGTTTGGTCAGTGCCTCGGACAACTTACGGTTCTTGCAGATAAAGAGAGGGGGAAGGGTGTTGAGGAGGCGCTCGGCGGAGGTATGGCGGCTGCAATTGAGCTGTGGCGATTCTGGAATCGGAGAGAGAGAGAGAGAGAGAGAGAGAGAGAGAGAGAGAGAGAGGGTCTTGTTAGGGTTTTGATATATTTGTGTAGGAAACAATTTCCTGTACATGTTATATCTCACTTAATACCACTAATCCCATAATAGAGATCAGGCAGATTCCTCTAACTATGTCTAGATAATAAAGAAAATGGCGACTTCAACAATTTCTTTGTCCCATACGCCTTTTAAATTTCACAAATTCGTCACTTCAATAGTCTTTGATCAGGATAACATAGCTCTATGTGATAATATTTGTAAATGCTTGCATGTCCATTTGTAGTCAAACTAGAATCTCTCTTGCTAGAATCTCTCTTGATTTCCCCTCAATAAAAATACAAATTTCTAAGGCATAATGTAAAGTGACCTTTGAACGATTAATATGTTTATTAGTCCTAGCAAAAATCAACCAAAATTAGTTTACACTAATAAATCCAACCAAATTTTAAGCCAATAATCATATGTATAAACACACGCCTACACATATTGGTGAATTTTTTCCATTAGCACCTCAAAATTTAGAAAGTATACAGCATACTGTAAATTTGACGTAAGGAAATGTTTGATAGATCAACTACGGTAGAAATCTTTCGTCCTTATTTGAGAAAAGTAATTCTTTTACATGTATAATCATTCTGTTTTTCGTAATTCACCGAAATTTATTGAAATGATCTTCTTTGCATGAAATAAATGTTAGATCTACATTCATGGTTATTGAAACAAGCCCGTGCTTGCACAAGTCATAACACTATTCAACCAAAGATAATTAGCATATCACTTTCAACCAAAATACTCACATCCAATCTTCGTTTTTGTTGATTATAGCTTGGTTTATTTCAAAGAAAATGGAATTTGCTGGAAATTTGTTCAAATGAACTTATTTTGAAGGACAACCATTTTCATGTTTCAATATTTGACTATATTTTACAAATGTTATGGAGGCCATTGTCCAATATTTGTTATTGAACACATTTTTGAGGAAAAAGTCTCAAATACATCCAAGTCCCATGTTCTGGCATCACGGAATCGGCTACAAGGTCCTAAGTGTGGCCATTGGGTTTTTAGGCTCAGGCACTAAGGACCTAGACACAAGCAATGGGGCTTTGGGGTCGGGATAGAGAGAACACGAGAGCCCAGTATGGCGAAGACCTAAGCATAGGCGTTGGGGTTCCAATCCTAACTTGAGGGACCTACGCTTGGGTGTTGGGGACTCAATCTCAACCTCAAGGGTCTTGGGCGTCGGAGCCGGGTAGTTGGGCTCGACCTCCAACTTTCTAGGTATGGGTACTGAAGACTCGTGCATGGCCACTGGGGGTTCGAACATGAGCATTGGTGTCCCAAAACCAGTTGCTTGAGACTCGGATGAGGGTGTCAAGGTCTTAGGCCCAGCCTCAAGAGATTGGGGCCCAAGCACTGAGCCCAAACGCTGAGGTAATGATTTTTGCTTTTCAAAAGAGATTCATTTTCCTAACTTCAAAAATAATTATTTTCATTGTCTCATAAGCAATTCAAAAATGTTGGGATTTGATTTCAGCCATTGATTTTTCCGCCAAAAAAATTGACTTTAGGCTTTCCGGCATATTATGCTCTCTTAATTAAATGGATAATCATCAGCTTTTCCATGTCGAAACATTCGTCGCATTCAATGAACCATCTCAATATTTTTGACCTAATCCGTCTCCCAATGTCCGAAAGACATCGTTATATTCAGCATCATTGCAAAAGACAAAAGGCCGGTATAGCAGGATCCCATTCCCAACTTGAGTTCCAGCCAACCAATTAGTGCGGGACAAGATAGGCCAAAACAAAGTTGAGCTTGGAATGACTGATGGAAATAGTTTTCTGCCCAGTCAATTCCAATCAATTTGGCGATGTGGGCATGTTGATAATTACTATGAAGCCTCCTTAACGTTCCAATATTAATAAGACCAGAATAGACACCCGGATCTCTGGAGTACCAAAAATTGACACGAAGGGACACTTAAGTGCCAAAAGTTACAAAAGTGACACTTAAGTGCCAAAATCGGAACAAAATGGATCAAGTAAGTGCCACCGGCAAGAAAATCCAGCCAAAATGCTGACTAGCAATTTTCCGACGAGCTACGTGCAAAATGACGTCATTTTGCATATCCGATGTGGCTAAACAATGTCAAAACGACGTTGTTTTGGTGGTGACATGGTAAATATTAATATAATAATTAATTTAATTAATTTATTTTTTTTTTTTGAAAAAAAAGGGAGGAGGAGGAGGGGGGAGGCAGCCAATAGCTAAGGGCTCAGCACTCGCCGCCGCCTCCTCCCCTTCGTCGTCGAAAAGGTGGGGAGTGTCGGTCGGGGCCGCCAAGCTCGGTGGGGCCGGCGGCCCGAGCCGACCAACGGCGAGGGCCTGCGTGCCCTCCCCGGATCTAGGCGAGGGTTGCCGCCCTCACCCACCGACCAAGGGCCACCACTCGTTGGGGGTCGCCCTAGTCGGCCGGGCCGCCGACCGGCCCTAGCCGACACTCCCCACCTTTTCGGTGATGAAGGGGAGGTGGCGAGGGTGAGGGCTAAGCCCTCAGCCATCGACTGCCTCCCTCCTCCTCCCCTTTTTTAAATTAGTTAATTAAATAATTTTTTAAAATTTAATTTAATTAATTATTATATTAAAATTCGAATTATACTAAAACGACATCGTTTTTGTGTGTGGTTTGCTGAGTTAGCCTTCCAACGAGCCACGTAAGTGAAAAAATTAACAAAAAATTGCCACGTAAGATTTTGGCAAGGTTCGCCGGATGTGGCACCTAAGTGTTCCTTTCGTAAGTTTTGACACTTAAGTATCCGTTTGTACCAACTTTTGGCATTTGGGACATTCTTTTGCTGACCAGAATATTTAGTTGATCAACTATGTATTATAAGTAGGGACTACGAGGGTCGTGTTGCATTTCTTCCTCATTGTATGGCTCCAGATTACATGAATGACTAGGAACCGAGCCCGGGGAAAATCCCCACTCACGTTGACACGCGAAATCCTTTTCACCACTCGATCCCAACCCAACAGTCGAGAGACTTAGACGAGTGGTGGTGGGGATGCTTTCGAAGCTTCCTGAAATGGGCAAGACCATGAGGACGCCCGATCGAAAGGAAGGAGCACGCAAAGCCCCCATATCAGCATCGACATTTAATGAGAGCAATCAATGGTGATATCGACGATTGGCCCATTTCCCTCTCTCTCTCTTTCTCCTGCCCTATGATGTGTGATGTGGGGCGTTGCGTTGTGTATATATACGTTAGGGTTGGGTGAACCGAGACACCAACATAAAAAATCATGGAGGATTGTATCCGTCGAAGACCACTGGCGTCGACAAGGACCAGTCCAGTGTTAGTTTCTTGTAATGAGACCTAGTCATTAGACGTTTCCACTCTTGCCCTTCTCGTTCATCCCCCCTTTCCTCTGACCCCATACCCACCGGGCTGTCCCTTTCACTGGCCCTCCCTCATTTCTCTCTCCTTTTTAGAATTTTCCACAATATTCGCCCCTCTTTCATAAAGATGACATTTATCACACAACCAGATGAAATAAAGATTATGATGCACGCACGTTTTTCATCTACGGTGATCATCTTCCTTTCGTTAATTTGTACGTTCCTTTAGCTAAAATTTGAATTTATTATAATCATCAAAGTTTCCATTGGTCCGACCCTGACTCGAACCAGGTCACATCCCTTTTCTGGAGAAAAATAAATAAAAAGCAGACAGAATTCTCTCTTCTTATCATATTTATTCTCTCCTGCTAGGCTGTGTGCATGTATATATAAACCTCTCTTCAACAACTTTTCAATCTCCTTCATTGACTGACCACACACGCACCCTCTCTCTCTCTCTCTCCCTCTCTCAATCTCTCCCTCCCTCTCTCTTTCTGGGAGAGTTTCCAGAGGGTCTTAGTGAGGCTTCGATGTGAACGCAGCAACGGTTGGACCATGCGGCGTCACATGATGATCTTATATCCAGGAGGAGAGATCTACAATCCAGTGATGATCGAGTGATCATCGATAGTTGCTTCAAACCCATCACCAGAGGTTATAAGATATAGCTTCATGCACAGCGGGGCACATGTTAATGAGGTCGATGATGATCATCCTGGCCTTGTTCACTCTTCTGCTGCTGGTGCTTCCGCTGGTGTTGCCACCGCTGCCCCCACCGCCGCTGATACTCCTCTTCGTGCCAGTCCTGATCATGTCCCTCCTCATTATGCTCGCCTTCTCGCCGGCCCGAGATCTGAATGTTCCATTGGCAACTGCTTGAGCTCGAGACGATGACGATGACGACCACGGCAGCCATCAAGTTTTGGTGTAAGGTTTGTTTAATTAGATGGTGAAATTTTGTATGGTAGGATCGTACTGTACATGCATGTCGGTATGTAGTAATCAGTCATGACAGAAACAGAAAATATTCTAGAATTAGCAATTTGTTTAGAGCTTTTCTTTCAATATCTTTCCTGTTTGAGTGCTGGGGGTTGAAAGACCTGAGGGATGCATGCATTTTTTAGTTTCAAGATGTTCAAGTATTTGAATCTTTTATTGAAAAATGTTCATCAGATATATGCATCGAACTGAAAGTTCCCTTTCTTACTTGGAGAAACTAACAGTTTTTGCGAAAATTACGAAGGGGGTTTCTTTTAAGGGTTTTTGTTTTGCTGATAGTGGGAAATCATTCTGCGAGGAAATTTAGGGTCTACGATGGATCGATGCATTCTAGGATCTTCTTTCTTTGCTTTTCATTGAGAGAATATATGAGCTTTTCTTTCTTCCACACTCCTACATAAAAAAGAGACGCGAAAAAAAAAAAAAAAACTCTCGAGTTCCTCCACTTTCACGCCAAGAATGAGCACTGGCGTGCCTTGGAGCAACAATATCTGGGAACACATCAATTGGCAAACATGGATTAAGATTACAGAAAAATAAAATCAGAAAGGGAAAAATGAACGAAACTAATAAAGACCCATAAGAAAGGAATAAATCGATCAGTACAAGGTCATTGGTCGAAGAAGAAGAATCGATCAGAAGAAGAGACGGAGCGCACGAGGTCGGACCCAGCAAGTGGGGGTTGGTTTTCCGCCTCTTAAAAACTTTCTTTTGCCATTTTGGCATTAATATCAGCGAAAAGTAGAAAGAAAATCTGACAATTGGACACGTGGTGGCATGCCTTGAATTTGAAGAATTGCTATAACTGTGGACGAAAGATTCATCTGTATACTTTGCTCAAAGTCATAGGTGTCGGTGCACTAAGGGCGTGCATGACAACATTTCGCTTTCTCTATTTTTTTGTTTTTCTGTTCTCCGGAATAGGTTTGGAACAAAAATCCATTTGGTAACATAATTTCATTTTTCTATTTCTATAACAGATTTTTATTTCAGAAATAGATTTTGAGTAGAAATTAGAAATTAAAATTTTTAGCTTTTCTATCTCTGGAATAGAAATGAGAAATCAAAATTTTCCTTATCAATCACTCTCGTCACCACCCGTCGCCCACTTGCTGCCCGTGGGATGCCGGACGCCCGCCAATGGCCTTGACCGCCAGTTGCCGATTGCCAGCCACCAATCATTGGATGCCGGAGGCTCACCACCAACCACCGGATGTCCACCGCCGACCGTCCGCCGCTCGACAATGGCCGTTGGATGTCAGCTGCCCGCCACTCCCGTCACCGGACTCTAGACGTCGAACATTGAACTCCGGAAGTTGGATGCCGGTTGCTAGTCGCCGAAACTCTAGTGTCAAACTTTGAACTTCGGCCGCCCGCCATTGGTCATCAGACACCAAACGCCGATTGCTGGATGTCAGACTCCGACCACCGGATGTCGATTGTTACCACTCCAAGAAAAAAAATTTATTCTATTATCAAACAAATTTTCATTTCATAAATAGAAATTTTGAATCATTATCAAACGTGTTTTTTTGCTCAGAAATTCGTCAATGAAATATAAATTGATATCTCAATTTCTAGCTAAAAATTGATTTCTATTCCAAAAATTTTGTCATGCGCGCCCTAAGCAACGCCATCGTTCTTGCTTTGTTTTTGGCGGTTTCCAGGTCAAAAGAAAAAAGACATAATAATGTAAAAAGAAGCTTCATGTTTCGTACGTACCCATTCTTTCATAGCTGTAGAAAGTAGACCTCTCAGCGCTAGATAATCTTTCGTTGATGGGCTTTTAATCTACTACTCAGCAGAGAAAACCTAATCGAGGCGTTCTCATGTTTTTCCCGTATCGGGTCTTCTCTCCTTGGCACCGTTTAAGTCCCCTTAATTCATGTTTATTCAAGAGAAGAAAGGGTACCCTTGATTTATGGTGCTTGGTCTTCATTTTGCAGCATAGTTTATATAAATGTTGGCATGAATTGCTTGGTGGATTCCAGTGTGTATGTGGATTGTGGGGAAGGATAGGGCCTGTATGTGGGTTTTAATTTTGACATTATTCATAACGGTGGTTAAGGCTTTCCCCTACGTACGATTAAAGGCTTTCTATAGCACCCATTTTCTTGCTGGTTTTGCACTTTCCCTAGAAGGTTAGGATATTTATTGCCTGGCATATGACATTATTTATTTATAGTCATTCGAGGCTAGGCTTGAAGCACAAAATAATATAGAGTTTGGCGAGCCATATGCATCAGAAACAATGAAACATAAGCATTGCAATGTATCTGGTGTAGATCAATACGCTGAAACTAACATTTAAGCTTTATGTTTTAAATTATATAAGCGGGGATTAATAGGTAATGCTGATCCGTTTTGGACCTAGCTATGAAGTATTATACTAAAAGAGAAAGATGAGGAATGATGGGGGTCTATCGCTAAGAAAGAGGGTTGGAAACGTATGCAATAAAGGATACACAGGGATGGTACCTCCCCAATATGGCCCCATGGATCTGCAACTCGAATTTCTTTATCAGGTATAGATGATTCAGCCTTTGCACGATTAAGGGTTTGCTTGGTACAGTAACATAGTTTTTCAATGTACTTTTTGCTTGGTAGTTGGTAGGGAAATATATGATTTGGTTCAATGCTGAGAAGGTCGGTTTTCCACCGACTTTCGGATTACTCGTTGCTCGTTAATCATTTTTGGCACCCATTTCAGTGATTTGTCTACTTTTCGTTGGCTAGCTCAGTAAGTTGAAGACTAGAGGTTGGAGGGAATGATTGATGGTGCTAAGGAAGTTTTCTTAAACCTGAACTGTAAAGCTTTGTTTATGGGTGAGCACTTGAGTTGTTTCCCAGTTAAAAGGATTGAATCAAGAGAAGAGTCTCCATTAGCTTCGCCATTTTGCGTTATGGGTAATGACAGGAATCATCATTGTACTTCATACATGTGTGAGATTTAGCAAAATCACGCATCTATATGGCATGTTATACGTCCCTTCTTTTTAAGACATATTGCGCCAACTTCGTGCGCTCGAATGAATTTATAATTCGAACCAAAGTAATATATGGGGAAAGCCGGTCTGTCCATTGTGATATGTTTGTAATTGGAATGCAATTTTTTCTATCTGGTTGGACCAATCACGCGATTTCCACTTTGTGTAGCAACTCCTTTGGGGTTTCAATCAATCGCTTCCCCAATTTTTCTGTAATTTTCTTTGGAGTTTGGATAAACATTTATCTCTTTTAATTAGTAATATCCTATCATATATTATCTTACAAGAGAAGACATTAGAGGAGCTTGGGCCTTTTTTTAAATATGCACACATGGAAATATGCAAACTTGAAAGGGTGTGTATGTTTCGAGGATTACTTCATAATAAAGAAAAATGCTAACTATTTTTTAGAAAAATATTGTTCACTTTTTCATATTAGAGACTTTATTTTCCTAACTTTAAACATGCCTATTTTCTTTATCATTGAATATCTGTCAATTGACTGATTATTTTCAGCAAATCAAATAAGTGAGAGTCTTGAAAACTAATGAGTAGAAAAAAATTTCTTTCACTCAAAGTAAAACACCCTAAACATTGATCGCGAGAGTTGTGAGAAGACATTGGAATTTTATTTAGAAAAAAAGATAACAACCAAGAACAAAATGAAAAGGAAACTGCTATTAAGGCTCCCTTTATTTTGCTGAAAACTTAAGATTTAAAGAAAAAATTGGTTATATCGCTTAAAAAATTAGTCAATGATGAATATTTTCATTGTCGATAATGATTTATGATTAATTATTTTTGTGGGTAATGAAATTATTTATCTATTCATTCATTTTTCTAAGTAATACAAACGATCATTTTTTGAAAAATATTTTCTGGATCTTAAATTTTTCGTGAAACAAACACACCCTAAACTCCATTAGCAATTGGAATATTAATCAACAAGTGCAACTACATAAGAATAAGTTCTCTTTATCATTTACATTTAAGTTACTTGTCAATTCTCTTACAGGGATTAGCAAATCATGCGGAAAATTGTCCAAAAGGGGGAAAATTGTTCAAAAAATCTTGAACATGTTGCAATTTTACCAATTCAACCTCAAATCTCTTATTTTTGCTAATTGAGTCATAAATATTTTCAAGTTTTGCCAATTGAATCTATTTGGGTAATTTTGGCCGGAAATAGCGGTAATAACAATTCAATCAGCTCTTTGACATGGGCAAATTTTAATGATCTTTCGATTTTTGTCATTTTCCTTTTATTTTTTTCTTTTTCATTTTTTGGTTCAAAGGGCTGACGGGGCCAGGAACCTTCTTTGGCCACTTGTCGAGGGTCGGCAACCCCCATGGCCCCTAGGTGAGGGCCACGAAGCCCTCACTGCAGCCAATGAGCACTTATGAGCCCTTACCAAATATTACGAGACAAGTGTGTGGCGATCCTTGCTTAAGCCCTCGTCAGCCATAGCGAGGGCAGGCTAGGGTGTGGGGGCTCTCACCCAAGGGTCAACGGGGGTTGCTGACCCTCGGTTAATGGTCGGCAAAGGTCACCAACCCTCAACTAGTGGCTGAGGGCCCTTTGAACCAAAAAAGAAACAAACAAAAAAAAGAAAAGAAAAGAAAAGAAAAGTATTATAAAATTCAAAAAAATTAAAAATTGTTTACGTGAATGTTGGCCATGTTGCTTAGGACGGCCATATTTATGTCAATGATTTTTCATTAAAATTAGCTAGATAGATTCAATGGGCGAATCCGCTAGTAACTACTCGAAAAAATACTAGAAAAAGACAAGCTTTCTACATATGCATTGTCCATAAAATGATTATTATCAACTATAGCAAAGAAAGGGTGGCGGATTTCTCATAGTTGGTGCTGTCGCAAATACAGTTATTTTTATGGTAAGAGATTATGATCCAACTACTTGATACAACGATTTGTTTGATAGTGTCTTTATGTATTGCGATGCAATCATATCACATCTCAACTATGTATGTATATTTCTAGGCTTTCACAATTTTGGTTTTTAGATTCTTAATAAAATGAATGATACCATGAGCGCTTTAGGGCGACCCCACAATATGTTTTTTGATACTACTCTTAACAATTAGTCCTAGAGACTTCTTGGTTTATCATGTCATTGCTTTAGGTTTACATAAAACTATATCGATCTTAATAAAATGTGCTTTAGCTGCACGTGGTTCAAAGTTAATGCCAAACAAAAAGGATTTTGGTTATAGTTTTCCTTGCAATGGTCTAGATGACACAGTACTTGTGATATTTCCGCTTGGGATGCATTTTATTTGGCAGTTTTTTGGATGTTAAATACCATTGGGTGGGTTACTTTTTATTGACATTAGAACCACATCACATTATAGTCAACTACTTGATACGACAATCTATTTGATAGTGTCTTTATGTATTGCGATGCAATCATATCACATCTCAACTATGTATGTATATTTCTAGGCTTTCACAATTTTGGTTTGTAGATTCAGAATGATACCATGAGCGCTTTAGGGCGACCCCACAATATGTTTTCTGATACTACTCTTAACAATTAGTCCTAGAGACTTCTTGGTTTATCATGTGATTGCTTTAGGTTTACATAAAACTATATTGATCTTAATAAAATGTGCTTTAGCTGCACGTGGTTCAAAGTTAATGCCAAACAAAAAGGATTTTGGTTATAGTTTTCCTTGCAATGGTCTAGATGACACAGTACTTGTGATATTTCCGCTTGGGACGCATTTTATTTGGCAGTTTTCTGGATGTTAAATACCATTGGGTGGGTTACTTTTTATTGACATTAGAACCACATCACATTATAGTTAACATTTCATAATTTAATGAATTGTCCACTTATTTGATGGGATGGTTAAGAGATTATCTATTCCAATTGGATCCAAAAAGATTTCAAATTCAAAATATAGAATTTGATTTGTTTTTTTTTAGTTAGTTATATTATGTTAACTAAAATTAAAATATATAGAATAATATGCTATATATAGAATATATCTTTTTGTTCGAAACAAATTATAAAAAGGCTTAGGACTTAATTGGCAAAATCAAAATATTTAGGGCTAAATTAGATAGGTTGATAACTTTTTGGACAACTGTAACAAACATAAAGGCTTGACAAATTACTTTAGGGTTGAGAATAACTTAAGAGTTGAAATGAAATGTATCGGCATATATAAATTAATTTTACATAGTGGTTGAAGTCTATTCCTACATGATGTCCTCTATGCTCCAGATATTCGACAGAACTTGGTTTCCGTAGTTGTTCTTCTTCGCCTAGGTTATGTATTGAATTTCCATGATGATTATGTTGACATTTTGTTTGGAACAATTAATAATGGTTATGATCATTTATTGAATGGTTTTATGGTGTTAGACATTGATTATGATCTGTACAATGATAGTTTTTTTCTTTAATTGCATCTTCTAATAATGTTGAGATTGAATGGAAGTACTTGGCATGCTAGATTAAGTCACATTGGGTTACAAAGAATGCAAAGGTTAGTTAGAGAATGCCTTTTAGGGTCACTCGCTAATGTTGATCTACCGTGTTTGAATATTGTCTAGCAGAAAAAGCAACAAGAAAATCATTTGGTAAAGGAACTAGAGCCTCTGTTGACCCTCGAAACTCCCAACCCATTATTGATCGATGTCCTTATTGGGTCAAGGAGGACATGAACAATGCTTTAATAGCAAAAGTTATCTTACAAGAGGTTAAAGAAGCTGTCTTCTAGTTAGGAATAGTGAAAGCATTGGAGCTTGATGGAATGATTGGAAAATTATTTTAGCATCATTGGCCGGAGATTCACATGGATATTTTAAAATTGGTAGATGATTTTGTGGCATTAGGCTATTTAGACCTGAACATGAATAAAACCCTAATTTCACTCATTCCAAAAGTTCAAAACCCGGAAAGATTGGATTAATATCTTCCATAAGCGTGTGCACCTTTGCATACAAGATTATCTTGAAGGTTTTGGTTAATTGCCTACATCCACGGGAAGAACCAGAAACAAATAATTCACTATAATTGAAGAATTAAAGTTTATCATCATTCATACACTCCAATGCTTCCTGTACCTAGATTTAATTTTAAACCCAAAGTGTTTATAAATAAGTAACTCACTTAGATGTAAACTTACGGTACAAAATTACCGCACGTTCAAGCTCAAGAAAATGCTATTACGTATGTCGCAAACAAGAATTCATCTACTTATTCTTGTTTCGTACGGTTTAGTGTTCTTCTCGTGCGCGGCGCTCCCCAGCATTTGGTGGCTTTTTAGGTTTTCCTTTTTTTATGTGGCTGCTCATAAAGAAAAGAACCCACGCCTAATATATATATTGTGCCCAAAAGTCAACAACTTGACTCTGGGCCCCCACCGTGTATAATCTTCAGGGATTCGGCTCCTGTAGATAAAAGAAGAAACCTTTGCTCCTTTTTATTTTTATTTTTCATTTTATTTATTTGGAATCTGATTGGGAAATCTTTATCAACAATTTCGGCTAACAAATCGTTATTCAAATTCAAACTCAAGACATTAATTTAACAATTCTCTACCTTGACTCGACATTTGAAGTCAAGTTATAGTGCTCATCATCCATACTACTCTCTCAACGCCTCGACGGGTGCTCACTCTCCACGGACGCCAATCAATGGATCTTTGGGATGGGGGTTTGCTCCATGAGATTTTGTGGGGGTTGGAACAGAAGTGGGTCACTTTTCTTCTTTCTCGGATGTGTGTGGACCACTGTATCCAAGGAAAAATTATCCAAAAAAATTATAAATTTGTTACACTTTAATTAATTTAATCATAAATCTTTTAATTATATTGATATAAACATTTCCACGTTTTGCCTATTAAATCTATTCGATCAATTTTAATTAGAAATCACTAACGTGGACACTAGCTATGATCATTTTACTTGACATGATTGGCGCTAACATAACGGCCGGTCCTTAACAATAAAAGAAAAGATAAAAAAAAATTAAAAAATGTTAAGAAATATTAAAATATTATTGAAAATCATCATCTCATAGAATTTGTTCCCTTATTCTTAGTAACTTAGCTAAATGATTGTAACTTTTCTTGTACAGTTGGGAAATTTAAAGGCTCTAGCATTGACTAATAATTTTCATGTGACAACCCATTTTGCCTCTCTTCCCTTCTTCCCCATATGGATTGAAAGTCAGCAACTTACAATAGAAGCAATCGGTTCCCAATCTAGTCCGATTCTCGATTGAGTTCAAATGAGAGAATGTCTCGAACTCAATGAGAGGCGAAAGAAACCCAGAGAAAGGGAAACACATAAAGAAGCATAAAGAAGCATAGAAATGAGTGTCGTGGGGTGAAAGGAAAATATCAAAAGAGAAAAGGAGGCATGGCAAGACATTTAAAAAATAGGTAAAAATAAAAAGCAATCGGTCTGGTTCGGTTTGGTTCCCCTTTGGAACTGTAAACCGAACTGCCCGAACACCGATTCCACTTTTTAAAACTAGGAACCGAACCGAGACTTTCGAAAATTGAATCAAACCATCTAGTTTAGTCTAGTTTGGGCAATCAAGAAGCAATTATATAGTGGCTTTGAGATTAAAATCATAGATGGGTACAATTTTTTTTTTTTGTCTTATTCTAGCTCTCTATTCATTATCAAACTTTTGTCATATCTCTTTATAGAGTATGTTGGTCAAACCCCACACTTGAAACTAAATACATCCACCTCTTATTTCTCATACGAGAAGAGTGGCTACTAGTTACTAATTGAAATATTAAATAAATAAAAAATAGAGGCCAAAAAGAAAGGAAAGGTTTGACCTAAAAAGCCGTAAAGACCGACGTTTCTATGTCCTTCCAAATCTTGTCATTCCTACACGGAAGTTGATTAAGATGATTAAGATGTGGTTGGATCTTTGGGATGGGGTTTGCTTTATGAGATTTTGTGGGGGTTGGAACATCAATTGATCACTTTTCTTCTTTCTTGGATGTGTGCTTGTCTCGATCAATGGACCACTGTATCCAATGAAAAATTATCCAAAAAAATTGTAAATCTGTTACACTTTAATTTATTTAATCTTAAATCTTTTAATTATGCTAATTGAATTATAAACATTTACATGTTTTGTCTATTAAATCTATTCGATCAATTTTAACCGGAAATCACTAACATGGACATTAGTTGTGATCATTTTACTTGACATGATTGGCGCTAACATAACTGCCGGTCCTTAACAATAAAAGAAAAGATAAAAAAAAATTAAAAAATGTTAAGAAATATTAAAATATTATTGAAAATCATCATCTCATAAAATTTGTTCCCTTATTCTTAGTAACTTAGCTATATGATTGTAACTTTTCTTGTACAGTTGGGAAATTTAAAGGCTCTAGCATTGACTAATAATTTTCATGTGACAACTCATTTTGCCCCTCTTCCCTCCTTCCCCATATGGATTGAAAGTCAGCAACTTAGGCCCTGTTTGTTTAAATCTGATTATGTTTCCCGGAACACAAATTTTTGTTCTTTTGTTCCTAGGAACAAAAAAAGAACAGAAACGCGTTTGTTTACATTTTTGTTCCTGGGAACAAAAAATCTATTTTTTTTTATTCCCGGGAATAGATTTGGAATAGAAACAAGCAATAGAAAAACTTGTTTCTTGTTCTTGGGAACAATTCCGAGAAATATTTTTTTTCTCTTTTTTCTTCTTCTTTTTTCTTTGGCTGGTCACCGGTCTTGTCTATGGCCGACAATCGGCCATAGAGGGCCGACAACCTTGCCAGAGTGTCGTCGGCCCCCGGTGAGGCTTGGCCTCGCGCTGGCCGGCAAGGATCGGCCTCGCCTTGGCTGAGTGAGGCCGCCGGCCCTCGTCAGCCGGTCGTCGGCCATGGCCGAGGCCGACGACCGGCCAAAAAGAAGAAAAAAAGGAAAAATAAAATAAAATAAAATAAAAATATTAAAAAAATTAAAAGAAACAAAAAAATTATATAAGTTTACCAAACGTGTTTATGTTCTTTTTCTATTCCGAGAACAGAAATTTTTTGTAGTTACCAAATGTGTTCTTTTGTTCAAAAATTGTTCATCGGAACAGAAATAATTTTTTTAATTTCTATTCCCTAGAACAAATTTTGAACAGAAATGTTACCAAACGTGCCCTTACAATAGGAGCAATCGGTTCCCCATCCGGTCTTGTTCCCGATCAAGTTCAAATGAGAGAATGTCTTGAACTCAATGAGAGGCGAAAGAAACCTAGAGAAAGGGAAACACAGAAAGAAGAGTATAGATATGAGTGTTGTGGGGCAAAAGGAAAAGATCGAAAGAGGAGAGGAGGCATGGTAAGACACTTTAAAAAATAGATAAAAATAAAAAGCAATTGGTCTGGTTTGGTTCGGTTCCCCTTTGGAACTGTAAACCGAACTACCCGAACACCAATTCAACTTTTCAAAACTGGGAACCAAACCGACACTTCCGAAAATTGGATCAAACCGGCTAGTTTAGTCTAGTTTGGGCAATTGAGAAGCAATTATAATGGCTTTGAGATTAAAATCACAGATCGGTACAACATTATTATTTTTTTTTGTCTTTTCTAGCTCTCAATTCATTATCAAACTTTTGTCATGTCTCTTTACGGAGCATGGGGGTCAAACTCACACCTAAAACTAAATGTGTCAACCTCTTATTTCTCATATGAGAAGAGTGGCTACTAGTTACTAATTGAAATGTTAAAAAAAAAAAAAATAGAGGGCAAAAGGAGAGGAAAGATTTGACCTAAAAAGCCAAAAAGACCGATATTTTTATGTCCTTCCAATCTTATCATTCCTGCACGGAAGTTGTTGATCCATGGTTTTTTCCCAAAGTGCCAAACGTAATGCATCACGCACAACCTCTCAACAACCGTACGATTGAAAACAGAGTAGATCTAAGTCTGCCGATTGTCAAAGCTTTTAAGGTTTTTATGTGGGTTGCGTCATTTCATGTAAAAACATTACAAAGAGTCATGACCCAAGGACCCGTCTGTTGAGGTACTGTAAAATTGCCGCTCCTCAATCACACGTAAATTTCACAAAATCGGCCGAGATATTAATACGTAAAGCTTATACATCAATGTCTCGAGTTTGAGCATTAACCGACAGACTTGATTAAATAAATATTTAAGTAGCAAATAAAGGAATTTCCGTGGGCTCCTTCAGTAGAGAGCACGAGTCAAGCAAGAAAAAGACGCGCAGTAGCTTTCCTATTTGAGCACGCCGCAAAAAGAAATATCTGGAAGCTACACAGAGTGTTTCGTATGGGCGGCACGACGAGGAGCTCTAAAAACCTGAATTTTGTGCACTGAGTTTTACATGTAATTAATTGTTTATTTGTAAATATTTGGGTTTAGAGATAATCTAGATGCGAAAAATTGTGAGTGATTATAACTCTAATGCCCTTATTATAGTAGATTATTTACCGCTAACTTTTCTCATGACGTAAGTATTGACAATCGCATTGAACTACGTAAATCATTTGTATCCTTTATTGTTCTTGTTCATTTCTTTGGTATTTTTGTATTGACGTAATTTGCAAGATCCTTCCCTAAACATTTTAATGTTATCTATCGAGTCATAAACATTTTCACATTTTACTAATTGAGTCCATTGAATCATTTTTTATTTTTATTTTAAATTATTAATGTAGATGCATGTTTACATTTTTTTTTTTATAATATTTAAATAGTTGCTGAATTTTTTATGATTTTTTCTTCTTTTTTTTTTTTGGAGTGATGGCCAACAAGGACCACCATACCCTTGCCTAGGGCAAGCAAGATCTAGCAAGAGTATCGCAAACCACACCTGGCTCACAACAGCCACAACAAGTGCATCGAGGCCACCAAGCCCTCACCAGCCATGGTGAGGACCGCAAGCCCTCACCTAGTGGCTAGTGAGGACGTTGTGGCCCGCGCCCAAAGCTAGCGAGAACTTTTTGCTCACAAGTCAAGTTGATAAGTTTTTATGAGGCATATTCACCATGATGCCAAAGCAATCTATAGCATTGCTAGACTCTTTGCAAATTTTACTAGAATCACCACATAACAATTCTGAAAATTTAGATTCTTTTTAATTTTCTGCACTAGAGATTCTTTATTTTTCATGTCGATTAGAATTATAACATCGAGCGTTTCTTGAGCCACCAAGGCTCTCAAAGATCGAACTATCAGAGGTGTACTCTAGTGGCTTATTAGGGCTAACCATTAAAGCCCATTCCTTCGCACCTTTCGAAACATTTATGGGAGTTTCAAGTAATTAACTGTCACCAAGGGAGCTAGAGCTACTCCCCTGTGCAACGTAAGGAGTGTACCTTCTCCTCTTCTTTGTCTATGTAGTATTACGCCCTTTGCTGCTTTTCTTGAAGGACCACGTGACACTTAGTTTTGTTTGAGAAGAATCCAAAATCAACAATTGGGTACCTTCTGTTAGATGATACATATTATTCTTTGATGCAGAAATTAAAAAAAAAACAGTGATCTTTAATCTTCATGATTTTTACAAATAGATGAAGACGTACCTTTATCCATAGCGTTACCCTTGATGATAATCATTGTGGAAAACCGAAGAACTCGAACCAAATGAAGAAATCCGATTTCTCCCCCTTAACCCACTATGCTTTAATGTATTCTATTGATGGATGAGAGAATACCAAGTTCTTTTCAGTTATTGTTGTTCATGTAAGTGGAGAGAGAACCAAACTCTATTTATACGTTCTATCAATAGGTGTCTTTCATCAAAATGCCTTTTAACTTCCATAAAAGTCACACCTCTTCGGAAAAGCAGTAAGTTCCCTTGAGGATTATACCATTTCGTTTTATTAGAATCGCAACTTCTCATAACAAATATTTATTTTTTATAGCATTTCAACAATTATTAAACCATGTAATAAATCATATCATGTGAGTCACAATAATTCTTACATTCTCCCACTTTGCCTGTATAATTTTCCTTTCATGGTTTAATAAAGATTGTAATATGCACAATAACATTATACTATAAAATTTTCATCAAATTGGCAATCACATAATAATCACAATTAAGTAAAGAAAACTAATGCGAGTCATAGTGGTTGTATTTCATTAATCGATATAGTCCTTTCTATGCACTACAACTATAGCCCTTTACTTAACATGATCCATAAATGAGAAGTATAGTAATTGTCCAACTATATCGTCTCTTTAGAAACTATCCTGTTTAACATCCATCTATTTCCATAATGTATACTAAACAGAAAACAAGAAATATCATAAAACATGTAAATAAGCTCAAAGTGTCAAATACATAAACTTAATACAATCTTAATACAAACATTAATGACGTCTAATAATGCCCATCTTTTCAACATGCTCATTAAATGCTTTGGGCGACAGTCCTTTTGTTAAGAGATCTGCTATCATAAGATTGGTGCTAATGTATTCAATTGACACTCTTCGTTTCTAAACTTCTTCTTTAATAGACAAGCATTTGATCTCCATATGCTTAGCACCTTTAGAATACTTGTCGTTCTTAGAAAAGAAAACTGCTTGCAAAATTATCACAATAAATTTTTAGTTGCTTGACAATATTGTCGACAATCACAAGCTTGAAATAAAATTCCGTAGCCATAATCCATGAATAGTGGCCTCAAACCATGCCACAAATTCAGCTTCCATAGTGGGTGCAGTAATAACCGATTGCTTCGCACTCTTCCATGAAATTGCCCCTCCAACAAGAAAAAACAAGTCGTCAAACGTTGATTTTCTTATATTGACACATCCAGCTAAGTCTAAATTTGAATATCCAATCACCTCGAGATGATCGGATCTTTTATAAGTGAGCATATGATTATTCGTTCCTTGCAAGTATCTAAGAACTTTCTTTGCAGCTTTCCAATTATCCATTCCTAGATTACTTTGATACCTACCTAGCATTCCAACAGCAAAACTGATGTCTGGTCTAGTGCAAGTTTGTGCATACATTAAGTTCCTCACAACAGATGCATAAGGAATATTTTTCATTTGTTATCATTCTAGTTCACTTTTTGGACATTACATAAGGCTAAATTTATCACCTTTATGAATTGGAACTATTCCTGCTGAACATATACCCATATTAAATCTCTTTAAAATTTTCTCAGTGTAGGCTTTCTGAGATAATCTTAATAATTCTTGTGATCTATCACGGAATATTTCTATTCTTGTCACATACGTTGCCTCTCCCATATTCTTCATTTCAAAATTATTGAAGAGAAACTTCTTGGTTTCATGTAACAAACCAAGACCATTAGAAACAAGCAAAATATCATCAACATACAGAATTAGAAAAATAAACTTGCTCCCACTAATCTTCATATATATACATCGATCAACGGTGTTTTCCTTAAATCCAAATAAAGTTATGATATCGTTAAACTTAAGGTACCATTGTCAGGAAGCTTGTTTAAGTCCATATATTGACTTCTTTAATTTACATTTCATGTGTTCCTTTCCTTTAACTGAAAAGCCTTCGGGTTGGTCCATATAAACCTCTTCTTCTAAATTCCCATTAAGAAAGACGGTTTTTACATCCATTTGGTGTAACTCCAAGTCATAATAAGGCACCAAAGTCATAATGATTCTAAGTGAGTCCTTCTTGAAGACTGGTGAAAATGTCTCTTTATATTCAATGCATTCTTTTTGCGTAAAACCCTTTGCAACAAGTTTGCCTTTATGTCGTTCAATATTGCCTTTTGAGTCACGCTTGGTCTTAAAGACCCATTTGCACCCGACCTTTTTACATCTTTAGGCAATTCAATAATATCCCAAACTTGATTTTGATGCATGGATTTTAACTCTTCTTCCATGACATTAAACAATTCATTAGAATTTTCACATTCCATGGCTTAAGAAAATGAACCTGGATCATTTTTAATTCATAAGTCAATTTCTGACTCTTGTAGATAAACCATATAGTCATCAGGAATAGTCGACTTCATTTCTATTTGAGATCTTCTTAATGTTATTTCTTGTGACTCAACTATTGGAGGTTCAATATTGACATCGCCATTATAGAATGTTTGTTCATTCATTTGTTGTTCTCGATTATTGTTAAGTTGTACTATAATATCAAGAACAACAACTTTAAAAACTTTGGGTATATGAACTTCTACCCTTACTTCTTGAATGCAAGCATCACGCACTCTTTCACTCCCACTAATGTCACCATTCTCAATGAACCTAGCATTTCCAAATTCAACAATTCTTGTACTATGATTATAACAATAAAATTTATACCATTTGGATTTCTCTACATAACCAATGAAATAACCACCGGTCGTTCTTGAATAATTTCCTTTCATGTGGATTGTAAATTCTTACTTCTGCTGGACAACCCTAAACATGCAGGTGTCATAAACTGGGTTTCCTTCCCGTCCACAGTTCAAATGGAGTCTTTGGAACTACCTTACTAAGAACCTTGTCTAATAAATACATAAAAGTCTTTAAAGCATACATCCACAAAGACAAAGATAAAGATGAATGACTCATCATATTCCTAACCATTTCCATCAAAGTACAATTACGCCTTTCTGCTAAACCATTTTGTTGTAGTGTACCTCGCATTGTGTATTGAGCACAAATAACATGTTTTTCAAGGAATTTAGCAAATGAACCTGGACATTATCCCGATTCATCATACTTTCCATAATATTCACCGACTCTATCCGATCTTACTATTTTCACCTTTCTATCTAATTGTCTCTCAACCTCTTTAATATATACTTCAAGTACATTCACTGATTGAGATTTATCATACAATAGATAAATGTAACCATAACATGAAAAATCATCAATAAATGTGATGAAATAGCTTTCCTTACCAAAAGATGGAACATCGAAAGGACCACATATGTCAGTATGTATAATTTCAAGAAGCTATGTGCTTCTTGTGGCACATTTCTTAGTGTGTTTTGTTTGTTTACCTTTAATACAATCAATACACACTCCAAGGTTAGTAAAATTCAAATTTGGAAGAATTTCATTCTTCACTAATCTTTGCATTCTTTCATTAGATATATGACCCAAACATTTATACCACAAGTAAGCAGAATTCTCATTCACTAAACTTCGCTTAGTGCCAACATTATGATGCAATGTTATTAATGTCTCAACAAAAATATTATCAAGTCTAAATTTGTAGAGACCATCACATAAAGTTCCAATTTCAATAAGAGTATCACTATTAAATAAACTGAAAGATTTAGAACCAAACTTAAAATAAAATCCCGTTATATCAAGTCTTGCAAAGAAACTAAATTGCGAGAAAATGTAGGTACATAAAGGGTTCAAAACAAATCCAAATAATGCTCAGTATCTAAAGATCAAATAGTAAGTGTCAATGTCTTCAACTGAAGCTTTATTTCTATTCCCTGTAATCACATAACCTTCATTTGGTTTTATGGTTTGGATCATAAGAAATCCCTATATCGTATTTGACACATAAGTGGTGGCACAAAAATCAATCCACCAAGTATTATAAGGAGTTTCAGTAAAGTTTGATTCAAAACATACTAAACCACAAGGCTTACATTTCTTTTCTAACCAAGCCTTATGTTTTAGATAATCTTTATTCAAATATCCAATTTTGTTGCAAAAATGACACTTAATAAGATTGTGTTCCTTCTTGTAAATTTGAGAAGCTTTTGAAGAGTCATTCAAGATATGTAATCATTTCTTCTTGCTCATTACACCTTTCCTTTTGAAATTCTTTTGAACTTCTTGATGACTTTAGAGATGAACAAAATGAGCCTTTTGATTCTTTATCTTTGTTTCCTCTTGAACTAGCATACTGGCCAATTTATTCACATTCCACTTATCCTTTATAATGTTGTAATTCATTTGAAATGACCCATATTGCTCATGAGGCAAGGAATTAAGTATAAAATGTACTAAAAAATATTCATTCATATTCATTCCTAAAGTCCTTAACTTTTTTGCTAAATTCATCATCTCAAGTATATGCTCATGTATGGTACGTGAACCATCATATTTCATGGTGGTCAGCGTGCTCATCAATGTACCAGTAAGTGACTTATCAGCAGTTTGAGAGCGCTCTTCCACAAATTTCATAAATTCCTTAGCATTGTCAGTCTTGGGAAGAGAAGTCTTTAAGTTGTTTGCAACTGTCATTCGCATGAACATTAAGCTCAGTCTGTTCAATCTTTCCCAAGTTTTATGGAAAGACTTTTCATCATCGTTACTTTCATCAGTAATAGCAGCCGGTTTCTCAACTTGAAACGTTAAATCAAGATCCAAGACACCTACGTGAAACTGGACTTGTTCACTCCAATTATGAAAATTCATTCCATTGAATAAGGGAACAGACGAAGCATGCGAATGAAGTGAAACGGGTATAGATACTGCAAATATGCAAGAAAATACTCATACATTAATGTCTTGAGAATGTCACATAATCAGATTCAAACTAAGCTACACATGTACATCATAGTTCTCCTTTGAGCGAAACTATGATATACAAATATATATAAACCATAATGACACTAATAACTTTTATTTGGTAATTGTAAATATATCTTATTAAAATTTATTTGTTATCTTTGGATATACAAACAAATTTAACAAGTCATATTAATTACCAACTATCATGTTCATGAATTATAAGAAAATAATTAACCTTTGGGTTAACCCCTAAGTTCTTATAATAAATGAACTTCAATATACTCATAACACTAATAATGATATGAAACATATCGATTTCATATATAACATCAATTAATCGTGGGTAATTGAATAAAACAATTTACAATATCAAAAATTCAAAAGACTTCAAGGTTTGGCCACTTTGGTGACTAACAAACCATTAATAATATGAATTTTTAATATTGTAAAACACAAATATTTACCAAATTGCACACAAAGACAAAAACATAATCAAAGCAAAGGGCAAAATCGTAAAATCATAATTCCATAAGGGTAGAACCATCAATTTAAAATCCAGGGTCAAAATGGTAAATAATAAGCAAGAGCAGAATCGTAATTATAAATAAACAGGGGCAGAGCAGCAAATAAATTGCGCAATGACAAAACTGTAATTTTTGAAGCGACAAGGGGCATAACTGTAAATAACCATCAAAGAGGAGGGCAAAACTGTAATTAGGCACGTGTAGTGCACCCACCTTTACTGCTGTGTGAGCGTGTGCAATGCACGCACCTTTATTGCCGCGTGGGCGTGCATTGCACGCACGGGCAGTTGCCACGCCTACGGCACCGGGCGCATGGTCCCATGCGCCTTCTTCCTTGCGCCATTTCCTCCCGTGTTTTCCCTGAATTCCTCCATTTTCGTCCTTTTCTCCATGAAAACATTCCATCATTCGGATTTTCTTCGACAGAACTCTCTAAAAACATTTCAACAACAACAAATAATACGAACAGGATCATTCAACGAATCATCATATATAAATCATAATATTTCTATAAACGAAAAAATCATGAGATCATAAACCTTGCTCTGATACCAATTATTAGATGATACATATAATTCTTTGATGCGGAAATTCAAAAGAAAACAGTGATCTTTGATCTTCATGATTTTCACAAATAGATGAAAACGTATCTTTGTCCATAGCGTTACCCTTGATTATAATCGTTGTGGAAAACCGAAGAACTCAAACCAAATGAAGAAATCCGATTTCTCTCCCTTAACCCACTATTCTTTAACGTATTCTATCGATGGAGGAGAGAATACCAAGTTCTTTTCAGTTATTGTTGTTCATGTAGGTGGAGAGAGGACCGAACTCTATTTATACGTTCTATAAATAGATGCCTTCCATCAAAGCGCCTTTTAACTTCCATAAAAGTCACACCTCTTCGGAAAAGCAGTAACTTCCCTTGAGGATTATACCATTTCGTTTTATTAGAGTCGCAACTTCTCATAACAAATATTTATTTTTTATAACATTTCAACAATTATTAAACCATATAATAAATCATATCATGTGGGCCATAATAATTCTTACACCTTCATCATCTCTTCCCCGAGAGACCTTGTTAATTACTGGTCTCTTTTCGTTCTTCTGAAAGTGGGGAAATTTGGGTATTGGCTCAAAGTAGGCGTACGTGAGGTTAGCCCATTTGGAAAGTGTCATGTGGAAAAACAAATCCCTATTTCGGAAGAGGATGAAATAATCCCGGAGACATTCTACCTAAAGACAATAGCACTCTAGTGATATCTTGACCATTGGAATATATAGTCCAACCTTGATGACTGGTTTTATGAGATTAGTTCTACAGACTTAGATCAGGCTACCCCCGATGTTATTAGGACCGAGTCATCAAACAAGGTTGGTTTGCCCAAACTGATCACTTCATCACGTTATTGTAGACATGCAAGTCCAATTCAAGGGTTGGGCTTTGTAAGAGACAATTTCACATCGAAAAAACTGCAAAAGGAATCATAAAATTGCAATTTCTATTGAAGGTGGGCACAATACAAATGGTTGAATATATACTAGTCCTTAGATGCTTGATAAGTTGAAACATACATATCATGAGTCTAGAAAATTATTGTAAATTACAAAGAGGTTTTTCTCTTTGTGTAAGTAGAGAATTTATCTACAAAATGGGGTAGCCCTGTTATGAGCTTGAATTGAATTACGACAACAATTGTCTTGTTGATGTGCGATTTTCTTGGTCCTACCATACTTGATTCAACTTTTGAAGGATTGAACCCAGCTGCATGCCACAAAGCAAAAGGAGCTGTTATAATTATGGTTATAATTATGGTTAATGGATCAACGAAAGCCAATAAATTAATATACGTCTTTTCTGTTCACGTATCTATTGAATTCATGAATTTCCTAGATTCATGTATATTTTAGTTCATGTATTTATTGAGTTCACGAATCTCTTGAATTCACGTGTTTCTGGATTCATGAATTTCATGGATTCACGTGTTTCTCGATTCATGAACTTCATGGATACATGCATCTATTTAATTCACGTATCTCTTCTGTACATGAATTAAAAAGCTCTATAAATAGATAGGAGCATAGAGCTTCATTACAGTTTTTTTGGTTTTTTCCGACTCGATTCCAAAAAAAGCTTTGATATACTTTTCTACTCTTCTAATTTTTCTGGGTGTGCTGGTTCAATTGAACGATTCAACTGAGTCATGTTTGTATAGTGCTAATTCAAACAAGTTCGAGGTGTTGTATCTTGGGAGGCATAGTTCGTGAATCTGTGGAGCACCATTGGCAGGAACTAATTGCCTTAAAGAGATTCGGATATCCGTTCCTCACCTCCAATTTTATGTTCTGATTACAACAAACAATTTGTTTTCTCTGGATTATATTCCAACAATCTTAAGGCGACTATCTCACTCACTGTTTGTTGTTCTTGTCAGATTATTGAGATGGCTGAAAACAATCAAGTGCCTTTTAATGTCCAGAATGTTTCAGGAGACGTTCCTATGGTCAATTCGACCGTTGCTATGGAAGATATTCAACCCTCAGGGTCTGAATTTGTAGCAGCCAATGCTACAGGCCCTTGGGCCAACACCAATTTAGGTGGTGCGGGTACAAGTCATACGACTGGTATGCCCAAGACTGTTTTTCAGAACAGTACAAGCCAAATGGCTTTTGGCTCCGTTTCTAGAGGGATAGTTCAACGAACCTTGCCTACTGTGATGGCAACACCTCTAGTTACAGCTAATGAGAAACCGGAGAAATTCACCGGAGTGGGCTTTAAACAGTGGCAGTAGAAGATGTTTTTCTATCTGACCATGCTAAATATGACGAAATATTTATTAGAGGTGTGTCCAGTAATTAGTCCAAATGAGCACGATGTCATGACACTCGGTGCATTGGAGACTTGGAAGCATGGAGACTTCTTATGCAAAAATTATATTCTTAACTATTTAATGAATTCTCTATATAATGTTTATTGTAATATTGAATCTGCTAAATATTTATGGAAGTCCTTAGAGAAGAAATACAAGACTAAGGACGCTAGCATTAAGAAATTTGTGGTTGCCAAATTCTTGGACTACAAGATGGTGGATTCTAAATCTGTCATGAGTCAGGTTCAAGAATTACAATTAATTCTGAGTGACATCTCAGCTGAGGGAATGATACTTAGTGAATTATTCCAAGTGGCGGCTATGATTGAGAAACTGCCTCCGGGCTGGTCAGACTTCAAAAATTATTTGAAGCACAAACGGAAGAAGATGAGCCTTGAAGATCTCATTTTGCGCCTCAGAATTGAGGAGGACAATAGAAGGAGTGCGAACTCTTCTTCTTAACCAAAGGCCAACGTTGTGGAATCTTCCAAATCCAAGCAAGATAGAAAAAGGAATATGTCTTTTCAAGGAAAAGGCAAGCAGAAGGAACAGTTCCAGAAATTCCAAGGGACGTGTTTTATATGCAACAAAACCTATGCCTGCATTTGCATACACTGTGACAATCAAGCGGCAATTGCAAGGGCGCATAATGTGATTTATAACGGTAAGTCTAGACATATTTGTCGTAGACACAATACCGTAAGGCAGTTGCTTTCAAATGGAATCATTTTTTTAGACTTTGTAAAGTCAAAGGAAAATATTGCGGATTCACCAACAAAAGGTTTGTCAAAAGAGCAGATAAACTGTGCATCGAGGGGAATGGGTTTAAGAGCCTTAACCCAATAAAGAGATTCCATGATGGAAACCTAACCTATGCGATTGGAAATCACATGGCCTAGGTTTAATAGGACAACGCAAATTTTGAAAACTCTAGTGTAAGCACTGCCTCCCATTCCTATGATGCAATAGTGCTTTCTTACAACGTTATTAAGGGTACGTTATGCGTTTAGTGATTCCTATAACTTAGAATGTAACATCCAAGTAAGATATGGTAGGATATTTTTAATAGGAATGCACCTATATGTGTGGAGCTGGCCGACTCTATAAAAATCTTTAAAGGCTAGATTTTCTAAAGCACGCATAAATCCCAAGAGGTTTAAGGCCGAAATAATGAACACAACCGAGAACCAATCTTGAATTGGAAATATTCTGTGTGAGGTTTATTGTCTAGGCTTACACAAACAACTGGCGATTCAAGACTTAGTTCATAGACTAGTTAAGTAAGTCCGATAGGCTTTCACTAAAGAAGGTTCAAGGCGAAAGCTACCTATCTTGATGCAATGTATTTCAACAGGTATGTTTAGATTCCTTCGAGTCAAAAAATGTTTTGTTGATCCATTAATGCGGGGGATTGTTATAATTATGGTTAATGGATCAACGAAAGCCAATAAATTAATATACGTCTTTTCTGTTCACGTATTTCTTTTTGGATTCATGAATTTCCTAAACTTTTCTATTCACGTATCTATTGAATTTATGAATTTCCTAGATTCATATATCTTTTAGTTCATGTTTTTATTGAGTTCACGAATCTCTTGAATTCACGTGTCTCTGGATTCATGAATCTATTGTATTCACGTATTTCTTCATTCATGAACTTCGTGGATACATGCATCTATTTAATTCATGTATCTCTTCTGTACATGAACTAAAAAGCTCTATAAATAGATAGGAGCATAGAGCTTCATTACAGTTTTTTTGGTTTTTTCCGACTCGATTATATACTTTTCTACTCTTCTAATTTTTCTTGGTGTGCTGAATCTGCGGAGCACCATTGGCAGGAACTAATCGCCTTAAGAAGATTCGGATATCTATACCTCACCTCCAATTCTATGTTCTAATTATAACAAACAGTTTGTTTTCTCTAGATTAATTTTCAACAGGAGCCTCCTAAGCTTGATTTGAGGAGAACCGTCCGATACTCGAGTTAATGGATGAGAGGGAGAGGGAGAGAGAGAGAGAGAAGGGAGAGCCCCTCTTCCCAAGCCCTAGGGGTAGGGGTTTTGTGTTGGAGGGCGCAATCTCTCTTGGGGTCAGCCCTTGTGGGCCGAGCCATTGCTTTGCCATTTTAGTGTAGCTTGAGCCCATACTTGGATGTGGAAAATCTTGGCTACAACATGTCTTATCTTTCTAAAAAGACAAAAGTCTATTTTTAGTCCCCAAATTAACGTATTTTACTCCTCTAATCGAGTCCTTGAAGATGCATGAATTTTCTAATCAAGTCTCATATTAGGCTTTAAATCCAGGTAATTGAACCCGATGTATCTATTGGAATTACTGATATTTGGTTAATTGAAGTCGATGTATCCATCTAATAACGTCTTGTCAATTTTGATTGACTAAATTTGGAACCAAAAGAACTTGATTTTCATTTGGATTGTGAGATTGTAACAATCTCTATTGCGATTTTGATGATCATGAAATGTAATAATCCATTATACAGCTCCTCTGTGACTACACTCGTTGCCTCATGTGTTGGGAAAGTCTTGGGCAAAAGGAAATAGAGTATGCTTCATGGAATGTAAGGTGTATTTCAAATTATTTGGACAAGTGACATGCTGTTTGACATGCTTAGTGTTTTCCATTTCAAAATAATTGGCACCTGCGTAAGATGGCGATCTCCACAAAAGTCGTAAAAACTATACTTGGACTTGTTTATTCATTTTTTTTTAAATTTAAGAAACTATTAATAATTTGAAAAATTAGTAAAAACTCAAAGGAACGTTTACAATCAATTCATCATAATTTTTGCAAGGAAAATCACATAAATTCAACACAATAAGATTTTATATATCAAAGAAATATGATTCGCACAGTAAATGAAAAAAGCATACATTTACTAACAAAATAAAAGAGTGAAATTTAATATTTAAATGCTATACTTGATCTGGCTATCCTGTAAGCACACCCTCTCTTGTGTAGGCGCAGACACGCCCTCTCGATGGCAAGGACCTCATTAAGTGCGGCAATAAATATCCCATCCCGACCTCTGGATCATAGGGAAAACTCTTTTGATAATATTTGCGCACTGTTGACACCTAAATTTTGGGCAACCCATTTAGTCATTTATTGCATAAAAAATTATGGATTTTTAACCCCTAAGAAAAAATATTATAATTCAATTGCATAGCATATAATTTTTAGGTGCATTTATTTTTAATTTACATGTTTTGCATTTTATTTTTGGGACTGGTGGTGGATGGGTTTGAATTAATATTTCTGAGCTCTAGCTTGGCAAGCCGGATTAGGCCTGCGAAAGGAGTAAATTAGCCCAAGCCCGTTGTTTTTTATAATTAATTTTCTCGTGAGAAATTGAGATTTGATGCGATGTTACGGTGGTTTTTGGAATCGGGTTGCAATCTTATCTTTAGTCTTTAGGTGATAAAATCGTTTGGAATATTAAGGAGATAAAGAAAATAAGAGGATTTTTGGTGATCGAGAGGTTATAGACTATCTTCGTGTATATTGAAAAAGCGAGTTGAAATATTCTACGAAGATCACCTATTTTTACCTATAAAAGCAACAATGTATGGAGAGAGAAAGGGGGCCACACATTGAATACACGGCCACATTAAGGGCTTTTTCTAGGTTTCTCTTCGTCGAAATAAAAAGAACATAAAAAGGTCTTGCCCTAGGGTTTATTTTTTCTTCATTGTAGGGAGGAGAAGGCCGCAAAAGGAAAAGTAAAATTGTGTAGAGAGAGGTACAGGGAGAAGCGACGTGCAGAGAGGAGAGAAAACACCAGGGAAAAAGCAGAAAACAGGGGGTTCCTGTTCATCTTCTTCACGGGCTCTCTCCGTCGCCGCACCCCCGCTCCATCCGCACCGCTCGCTACCGATTGTCGCCTCACCGGGCACTACATCGCCGTTCTGCCCGCCTCACCTGCGATTGCCGCCCGAGACCCTCCTACTTTCCGTCTCCCGTGTTGATCTTCGCTGAGCCTCCGCTAGAGTAGAACCCGAGCTGGATCTCGCAACTCTCTACCCGTGACGCCCTGCCACTATCTCTACTTAAGCCCTCTGTGATGGCAAAAGCCATTGTTGCTACGCCTGCATTGCAGATCCCGAGCCTTGGTGTCGACGCTGACCGACCCCCTGTTACTGTTGGAGCACCCGACGCCCACATCTGCTCGCTTCTTTGTTGCTCTTCCACCCGGCTTTGCCCCGCCGGTAGCCTTCCGTGAAGCCCGTCGCGAAGCCGCTCCCCGCCCGCTTCCGCCGCTGTCCGCGACTACCCAGGCGCAGATCTCGCCTTCACCGAGTCCCTCGCCGCGCCATCGAGACTCCGGTAGCCTGAAGCTCCTCTGCTCCCCCCAGCGATTCGAAGTTCCGCCACTGCCATTGCCGACTCGCAGCGCCAGAAGCCCCGACGGACAACCCTTTGCTTTGATGCCCGGTGAGCACCGCGCCACCACCGCATGAAGCGCCCCATTCTCTCGCCCAAGCTTTTCGCGGCGCGCCGTGCCCGCAACTCTCCAACCTACCGCGGTTTGCCCTCGTCGGAGCTCTCGACCGGTAGTGACTAGCTGCCCTTGGAGACCTACGAGCAAGCCGTGCTCGAGAAGGCAGAAAAAAGAAAAAAGAAAAAGAAAAAGGGGAAAATCAATTAGGTAGTTTTTCTTTTTTATTATTATTCTTTTAATGATATTTTCATTTATTTACTTTGTTTTTAGTAGAGTTGTTCCCATGTGTGAATGAAATTCCGACATGAAAGAGCTCCTCAAATTAGAGATTGATAGTCCGATTTTCGCGCCCGAAATCCGACTCGCAATCTCTTGCAAAATCGTCAATCCGATCTCACGCCCGAGATTCGATTCACGATTTAATTTTAAAATTGGTCAGCCCGATCCCATGCGCGAGATATGGTTTGCCAATTTACAGATATCAATCCTATCTTGTTTGATTTGCCGTCGTGTTGGTTGAGTCAATTTTATTTTCGTAAAATGAAAAAATCAAAAATATTTGAATTAGGATTAGGTTTGTTTTAGAATATTTCTTGTTATCTTGCATATTTAGAATAGGGATTTTATTTCGAATTTTTAAACAAAAATCCAAAAAAAATGCATTCATTTAGGATGTTAGTTTTAAATTTAAATTGCACGTTTAATTATTTGGCAATTTTAAATTAAAAAGAAAATGAAAATTAGAATTAGGGCATTCTTTGCATGTCATTGCATATTAGGATAGATTGCATGCTTATTAAAAAATGTCATGTGCACGTCATATAGAATTAGGTTCATGAAATGAACGTCATTTATTGGTTATTGTTAGGTTCATTTAATTAGAAATTGCATGTCATTAGATTAGGTCATTAAATGCCGTGTGACATATAGCTCGCATATTAAATTGCATATTGCATGTCATTTTAGTTGAGATAATTTTGTACGTCATTGCATTGCATTGCCTATCATTAGAGTTAGGTCATTTTGGTTAATTTAGATTGCATATTTAATTATTGCATGTTCATTAAGAAAACACAAAAAAAAAAATTATTTTACTCATGTCACATAGTTTAGAACACATTGCCATGCCATATCATTTCATGTTAAATTAGTAGCATGCATTGCATGATTCTCATTAAATAAAGTGAAAACAAAAATTGAGTGATTGCTTGTTAATTAGAAATCATATCTAGGATTGTTGATGTGAATTCTAATCTAACAACGCAGATGCTTTCGTTGCTATGAGGTAAGTCCCTTTTTTTTTTATTTGCTTTCTTGAGTGTTAAATTGGTGGTTTGCGCACCTGTGTGGTCACCTCACATGTTAAGAAAGTGAATTAAAATTAATTCAAGCTGCCTGCAAAATATTTTTCCAAAATAAAAGAGAAAGGTACCGAAAGGGCGTTAGAGAAATCTAACGTAATCAAATCCTCGTACCCTTAGTCTCTGGTTCATAAGAGTAAGATAATTCTCCCATTATTTTACTAAGGTGTCTAATCGACCTACCATAAACTGATTAGTGGCGACTTCTAGATAAAATCCATTTGCATGTTAAGAAATTTGAACCTAAGTCGCGAATTGGTATGGGCTTGGGAGAGCCCGAGTTAAGTCTAGGCTTAACAATCCATTAGCCTAATTTTAGGTGGTGCATCCGAAAATTGCGTCGCGACAGCTTGGCGACTCGCTAGGGACTTGAGTTAATACTCTTAGTGGACTTAGGCCAATTTTTGAAAAAATGTTTTTGCTTGGCAGCAAGGATTCCAGGTACGTCCCTAACATTTAGGTGTTAAATGTTTTTGCAAATTGGGAGGTATAAGGGGAGTAGTGATTGTTAACCCTTGTCTTGCAGGTTGGAGTTGAGGATAAATGTTTTAAATTCAAGTTATTGAAGTGCTATTTGATTTAAACTGTTGTGCATGCCTTGCATCTTGCACTACACTTTTGCACACATAACCTGCCGCCGGACCTAGGTCGCATAGGATCATTTAGGATGGTGTTGAGATGGATACCACTCCGACCGCATGCTCGCGGTACGAGTCGCCCATCTCAATCCCGAAGTTTCTTTCATGGTGTCAAGAATACCCACCTCGGTCCGCATGCCTGCGACCCGGGTCGACTCTTTGACCAAGCCGGAGTCATGAGGACCCGACATAGTCCACACACCCGTGGCTAGTCCGATCATCCTTGTGGCTCCACTTTGATAAGCCTTATAGATTAGAAATTGAGCCACTTAACATGCGCATGTCTATGTGATTGCCGTCGATTTGTCTTGGTGAAGTAAGTCTTATATTCCTATACTAATACAATTTACTTACTTTGTCATACTCTTAGTCTGTCCATGACAATCTAGGTTAATCATTGATTTAATTCATTTGTCAATTAGAAATGAAATGAGGAAATTGACATGCAATGAATCATTTGCAAAAGAAAAAAAACTTTGGAGAATTTGCTTTCATTTCATGTCTAGGAAATTTGGTCTTGTTACGTTGTCTATATTTATTTTCCTAGTCCATTTTTAGGAAATGTCCATTTTGTACGAACTTTTCATGAATAAATGAAAAAAAAATGGAAAAATCGATTAGATCATTGTCATGGATTGACTTTTTATTTACCCTCATGCTTACATGTTCCCGTTCATTTGAATTAGGTGATTATGGAATGATCTCGCTCACCCATCCGTTCATGATCGAGAGCTAAAATGACAGATAAAAAAGAGCTAATCTCGTCAAGCAAAAGTGCTGCTATCTATCTTCGATGAGAAATTGCGACTTGAAAGAAAAAGCCAAGAGACTTTTGAACCATCTCATTTTCCTAAGGACCAAGGAGGGTGAAGAACTCAAGCACCCATGATTCATGAGCATTATTTTCTTGGCTTGATGAGGAAGCATTTGGAAAAGGCGCTTCAAGTTGCCATGATAAATCAATTGGCTCAACTCTTGCTCAACAAGATTGATAACACAATTCTAAAACGTTAATATGGGTCACATCTCGATACCACTTGAAATAATCATTTTGAGGAGCCAAGCAAAAATGCTTTGCATTTCCTTACTTGTCAGAATTTTCATCATTGCCCATTAAATGAGGGGCAAGTAAAAAGAGGACCGTCATTCTCTGGTGGTAGAGGTACGTCTCGTCCTTGAACATAATTAATTTTGGAAAATGACACTTTGTTCTTTTCCTTGCAGATGATAAATTGGGGGCATGACAAATTTTGGTAGTGACCCGACTGAGATAAAATCTCGATCTGAGCCAAAATGGATGTGTAATTTGAATTTACTTTGATGTTGCCTAGTATCATTTTCATGCATGTTCTCTTGTGCAGGGGCAAAAGTGGATTTTCAGTCTTGATTGATAGGGACAATCCAAGGACACCCAATTGCTGAGATAGTCCCTTCATGGGGCAATTCATTGATTGAATGCTTGAAATCATGTTTTTCATACTTATGAGAGCATGTTTTGTCTATTTGAAGTCACAAAAGCTTTTCATGCTTAAAGTTGCTGGACTCTTTTGAAAATAGAAATTTTCATATTGATTTAGCTCATCAATTTCATGTGGAGATTTGTCAAGATAGATAGCTCAATGGAGTGACATCAATGTTTAAGAATGCTGAATGAGACGTATCATGATGATGAAAGGCAAGCCTTATCCTATACAAAGTCCCTTACTTATACACTTGTGAGATGAGTGTAGGAAGTTCCATATCTGCAAGGTAAATAGTTCTCTCGCCAAAGGTACGATGACCAAAATGATGAGGGGCAATTCATTTTTCTATCCCAAACACAACATGTGATCCATTGCTTAACCCTTTTGAGCCTCATACACTTATGAAGATTTCTTTTTTATATATATTACCCCTGTCAAGAACCACCCCAAGTTGGGGCAAGTTGGAGATAAGACAGCATCATAAGGTAAGGAAAATGAATTGAAATTTTCTTGCTCACTTGTATCAATCTTCAAATCGTGCTATTACATTGAATTCATGTTGTAATTTAAGTGCCTTAGGATGACAAAGAGCATTTCTTTCTCTATCCTATACACTTATATCCTTTGCATAGCCTACTTGAGCCTGCAATTTCATTTCTTTAAACCAAGTTGATGATCATCCCCCACATGGGGCAAGGCAAAAGACAGATGAAGACCATTGAAAGTTCGAGTGTCATTCAAAGTATAATTCCTTGATGCATGCATTGTGTGCAAGAATTGAAATCAAAATAGAAATAAGGGGCATGAAAAGGCAGTGTGCCTGGTAAAAGCGAGACCAATGCCCTTAAAAAGCAAGTGAAAAAAATGCATGAAAACTAGGGGCATGAAAAAGCAGCGTGCCTGGTAAAAGCAAGGCCAATGCCCATAGATGAAAAAAGAGAGTCAAGATAGGTGACTTTCAATTGCAAGAATTGAATCCCAATGGAGCAATACTCAAAGAACTCAAATGCTAAGTTTTTACAATCAAAGGGGCACTTCATGAAGACAATCCCCGATGGTGAAAAAGAAAACTGGTGGCAATGCCAAGATGATCATCAACTCTCACCTTTTACACACATTTTAAGCCTAATAATCATTTCATTTCTCAACCCATGAACCCAACCTACGTTATGTCCCTTACAAAGTCTCTTCAGATTATGGCACTTGAATTAACATAGGAGTTCATATGTTTATAAGCATCGCTCGAAGAAGTGCGAGCAAGATTATTTCTTTCTCATTTTGCAGGGTTCTTGACTTGTAAACCCAAGGATGATTATAAAATTGTTCTTTCAATGGCCTTGACTCGAAGAGTCCTTTTGTTAAGCCGTTGACCAAGCCCACATTACGGTCCCTGTTAAAGACCCCTCAGATTGGTAAGGTCGTACTGCTTGCAAGAATACTTGGATCCCTGTCAATATGGTGAGATGGAGTGATTCTCCGAAAAAGCCCTTTTGAATGAGAGTGAGTGAAAGTCCTTTCTAACTGAAAATCTCTCGTTTGGTATTCTTAGGAAATCCATGTCATGAGTGAAAATTGTCTTGAACGATAATTCTCCCCAGTGGAAATTTGGGTGATGCAAAGGTCATTATGCATGAACCCTGATTGAATTGATAAAAGCTTCAGTAGATTTTGAAGTGTGCATTCCAGAATAGCCTTAATTGCTTATTTCTTTGGTAAATGCATTTTTGCTCTAAATCATGTCTGACAGGTAATGTTTTCTCAAAGGCCCATGAGCTCCTGACATTCAGGTTCCTTTCAAAATGCCTCATGATATTAGGAGATGAGAAATTATCATGAACATTCAAAGTGCATCCTTGATGTTCCAAAATTTATTTCTACCAAGAGGTGAGAGGCCTCCACAGGATATCTAAGTTCCAGAAGACATATCCCCAAGAATCAGAGATATCATCAAGTAAGTATATCTCTACCCATTCTCGACACTTGACTCGGTCAAGTTGTCCCTTTATATTGACCTGGCGTGCTTTCATAGCCCAGAGTCCCTTTTATCGAACCGACGTGCTTTCGTAGCCCAGAATCTCTGACCTGGCGTTCTTTCGTAGCTCAGAGTCCTTCTTTATCGACCCGGCGTGCTTTCGTAGCCCGGTGTCCAATTCCTGACCTGGCGTGCTCTTGTAGCCCAGAGTCCCTATTTATCGACCCGGTGTGCTTTTGTAGCCCGGTGTTCATTTTTATTGACCTAGCGTGCTTTCGTAGCCTAGAATCCTTTATACCAACACTCGATAGAGTTGTCCCCAAAATATTTTTCTCCAGATTCAATCTTATTAAGGCGACCGAAGAAAGGTTCGGGTCCTAGTCAGATGATCTTTGTTGCAAGGCTGGGCGACCGAAGAATGGTTCGGGTCCTAGCCAAGCAAAATCTCCGTATAGGCGACCGTAGAATGGTATGGGTCCTAAACAACATTTATTGCTCTAACAGGCGACCGTAGAATGATACGGGTCCTAGAAAAATCAATTTCCCCATTTAGGCGACAACACCTATTCCTTATTTAGGCGGAATGGTACGGGTCCCGAAAGTGAATCAATTTTCCGTGGTATGGTCCAAGGTGAATCCCTGTTTAGGCAACCGTAGAATGGTACGGGTCCTAGACAACATTTATTTCCCTATTCAGGGCGATAGAATGGTACGGGTCCCTGGAAGGTAAATCCCGTTTAGGCAACCGTAGAATGGTACTCGGTCCTAGACAATATTTATTTCTCTATTCAGCGACCGTAGAATGGTACGGTCCCGAAGGTAAATCCCCATTTAGGCGACCGTAGAATGGTACGGGTCCTAGACACAACCAAATACTGCCATACTGGGCGACCGTAGAATAGTACAAGTCTTGGGAAAGCAGTCTCTTTACAAAGTCATGTTACTATTCTGGGCGACCGTAGAATGGTACGGGTCCTGGACATGTAACACCAACTATCTCGAATTACTCTATCTTCCTTGAAAGTAAGTTGTTCCAGGTAGGTTCATTTGTCATTTGCATTTCCATACATCATATAAATTGCATCCAAAAATGGAATTCATTTTCCAACAAAAATCATTCATCGCATACGCATAACCAAAATTTAGGTCTCAATTTATCTTTGAAGGCAACCTCTACGAGCTCACCTTCAAAGAGGGGCAGCTGTTGACACCTAAATTTTGGGCAACCCATTTAGTCATTTATTGCATAAAAAATTATGGATTAATTTTTAACCCCTAAGAAAAAATATTATAATTCAATTGCATAGCATATAATTTTTAGGTGCATTTATTTTTAATTTACATGTTTTGCATTTTATTTTTAGGACTGGTGGTGGATGGGTTTGAATTAATATTTCTGAGCTCTAGCTTGGCAGGCCGGATTAGGCCCGCGAAAAGAGTAAATTAGCCCAAGCCCATTGTTTTTTTTTGAGATTTGATGCGATATTACGGTGGTTTTTGGAATCGGGTTGCAATCTTATCTTTAGTCTTTAGGTGATAAAATCGTTTGGAATATTAAGGAGATAAAGAAAATAAGAGGATTTTTTGTGATCAAGAGGTTATAGACTATCTTCGTGTATATTGAAAAAGCGAAATGAAATATTCTACGAAGATCACCTATTTTTACCTATAAAAGCAACAGTGTATGGAGAGAGAAAGGAGGGCCACACATTGAATACACGGCCACATTAAGGGCTTTTTCTAGGTTTCTCTTCGTCGAAAGAAAAAGAACAGAAAAAGGTCTTGCCCTAGGGTTTATTTTTTCTTCATTGTAGGGAAGAAAAGGCCGCAAAAGGAAAAGTAAAAGTGTGCAGAGAGAGGTACAGGGAGAAGCGACGTGTAGAGAGGAGAGAAAACAGCGGGGAAAAAGAAGAAAATAGGGGGTTCCTGTTCATCTTCTTCATGGGCTCTCTCCGTTAGTCGCACCCTGCTCCATCCGCGACCGCCTCCTGCCGATTGTCGCCTCACCGGGTGCTACATCGCCATTCGCCGCCTCACCTGCGATTGCCGCCCGAGACCCTCCTGCTGTCCGTCTCCCGTGTTGATCTTCGCTGAGCCTCCGCTAGAGCAAAACCCGAGCCGGATCTGCAGCTCTCTACCCGTGACGCCCTACCACTGTCTCTACTCAAGCCCTCTGTGACGCCAAAAGCCAATGTTGCTGCGCCTACATTGCAGATCCCGAGCCTTGGTGTCACACCAACCGTCCCCCTGTTGCTATTGGAGCACCCGGCGCCCGCATCTGCTCGCCTGCTGTTGCTCTTCCACCCGAAGCTCTGCCCTGCCGGACGCCGCCGTGAAGCCGACGCCGAAGCCGCTCCTACGCTCGCTTCCGCTGCCGTCCCACGACTACCCGGCGCGCAGATCTCGCCTTCGCCGAGTCCCTCGCCGCACCATCGAGACTCCAGTAGCCTGAAGCTCCTCTGCTCCCCCTAGCGATTCGAAGTTCCGCCACCGCCGTTGCCGACCTGCAGTGCTAGAAGCCCCGACGGACAGCCCTCTACTTCGACGCCCAGCGAGCACCGCACCACCGCATCGACCCGTGAAGCACCCCGCCATTCTCTGCCCAAGCTTTTCGCTGACGCCGTGCCTGCAACTCTCCGACCTGCCGCCGGTTTGCCCTCGTCGAGCTCCGATCGGTAGTGACTAGCTGCCCTTGGAGACCTACGAGCAAGCCGTGCTCGAGAAGGCAAAAAAAAGAAAAAGGGGAAAATCAATTAGGTAGTTTTTTTCTTTTTTATTATTATTCTTTTAATGATATTTTCATTTATTTACTTTGTTTTTAGTAGAGTTGTTCCCATGTGTGAATGAAATTCCGACATGAAAGAGCTCCTCAAATTAGAGATTGATAGTCCGATTTTGCGCCCGAAATCCGACTCGCAATCTCTTGCAAAATCGTCAATCCGATCTCACGCCCGAGATTCGATTCGCGATTTAATTTTAAAATTGGTCAACCCAATCTCATGCGCGAGATATGGTTCGCCAATTTACGGATATCAATCCTATCTTGTCTGATTTGCCGTCGTGTTGGTTGAGTCAATTTTATTTTCGTAAAATGAAAAAATCCAAAAATATTTGAATTAGGATTAGGTTTGTTTTAGAATATTTCTTGTTATCTTGCATATTTAGAATAGGGATTTTATTTCGAATTTTTAAACAAAAATCCAAAAAAAATGCATTCATTTAGGATGTTAGTTTTAAATTTAAATTGCACGTTTAATTATTTGGCAATTTTAATTAGGGCATTCTTTGCATGTCATTGCATATTAGGATGGATTGCATGCTTATTAAAAAATGTCATGTGCACGTCATATAGAATTAGGTTCATGAAATGAACGTCATTTATTGGTTATTGTTAGGTTCATTTAATTAGAAATTGCCTGTCATTAGATTAGGTCATTTAATAAACGTCGTGTGACATATAGCTCGCATATTAAATTACATATTGCATGTCATTTTAGTTGAGATAATTTTGTACGTCATTGCATTGCATTGCCTATCATTAGAGTTAGGTCATTTTGGTTAATTTAGATTGTATATTTAATTATTGCATGTTCATTAAGAAAACACAAAAAAAAAAAATTATTTTATTCATGTCACATAGTTTAGAACACATTGCCATGCCATATCATTTCATGTTAAATTAGTAGCATGCATTGCATGATTCTCATTAAATAAAGTGAAAACAAAAATTGAGTGATTGCTTGTTAATTAGAAATCATATCTAGGATTGCTTATGTGAATTCTAATCTAACAACGCAGATGCTTTCGTTGCTATGAGGTAAATCCCTTTTTTTTTTTTTTTTTGCTTTCTTGAGTGTTAAATTGGTGGTTTGCGCGCACCCGCATGGTCACCTCACATGTTAAGAAAGTGAATTAAAATTAATTCAAGCTGCCTACAAAACATTTTTTTCCAAAATAAAAGAGAAAGGTACCGAAAGGGCGTTAGAGAAATATAACGTAATCAAATCCCCGTACCTTTAGTCTCTGGTTTGTAGGAGTAAGATAATTCTCCCATTATTTTACTAAGGTGTCTAATCGACCTACCATAAACTGATTAGTGGCGACTTCTAGATAAAATCAATTTGCATGTTAAGAAATTTGAACCTAAGTCGCGAATGGTATGGGGCTTGGAGAGCCCGAGTTAAGTTTTTGCGGCTAATAATCCATTAGCCTAATTTTAGGTGGTGCATCCAAAAATTGGGTCGCGACACGCACTATGCGAGAATATATAATCTCTAAGTCCCAAATTTGGCAATTGTCGTCCAAATCAGCGAGGAAACCATATACATACAAACTGAGAATTTGTTAGAAAGTCGGAATCTTTTAAAATTTGTGAGAAAGGGATGGAGGTGATAATGAGAAGAAGAGACCTCTAACTCATGGAAAATTTTCGGATCTTCTTTTGAATTGGCCCAATGGCCTCGGCCACTCATGTGGCCTTGGGCCTAATCATGGGACTCATTTTCTTCCACCCGGGCTAGTGCCGAGGAGCCATGTCCCTTTTTCCTAATGGGCGGGAGGCGTGCCTCCTTTTCCTAATGGGCGTGGCCCAACACAGGCCCAATCGTGCGGTGCTTGGGTCGGCATATCTGGTGGGCCATTGCTATTCCCTAACGGTGTTTCCTAAATATGGAGAATTAACTTTGATGCATCCAAATACATCCGAACTATTTTTTTCTTTCGCAAGAAAAGGGCAGAGCCCGAAAGTTACGTCTTACTCTCCTGACAATACGTGATCCATTCTCATCCCTTAACATATAAAAGAAGCAAACCTCTATTGTTGGCCTATCTAATACATAGTCCTCACATTAAAACCTATTCACATCTAGAAATGCTTGCTTTCTTACTCCACCCGAACCTACAACACTCCCTTCCTCTTCTTCTAGCATTTTGGCATCACCACCGTCAATCACCCGTTCTTCATCTCCGCCTTTATCTCATCCAAGCTGTACAGGTTTGCGGGCAGGTCAATCTTGCTGGAATAACTCCGCCCACCCTCCTCATCGCCCACTCCCTGCCTTCAAGGGCAACTATGCTCTGATCTAAATGTTGAGATTCCACGATCTTGTTCTACAGTTATTATGTCTATGTTGTGTAGTGTATATCGCATGTGTGTTTGTTTTCCAGCAGCAAAACAACACGGCAGTGTAGGAAAGGAGTAGGAAGAGCAGAGAAGCTTTGCTAGCTTAGCTTCTATCTCTAAGGTTCTTAGAGATATGGAGTAGATAAGTCTTCTACATTTTGTTCATTGTTTAAATGAGAATGCTGCTAATATGCAAATATAAATTAACAATGCTTTTATTTAGAGGTTGGGGTTTAGTCCTTGATTATCTCATACAATGAACGACTAAATGGGGTCGATGCCAGAGTAATGAGTTACAATATCCCAAAATTTTACCCAATAAAACTCCCTTGAACAAGGGAAGTAACAGAAGAGGTGGACTAATGGTTTTTTTGTAGCATAAAGACACTAGAAGTGTCAAGAGTTTAGTACGACATTCACTTTAATACCAAAGGTTTCATACAATGTTCACTTTCGCAATGAGTTGGCAAACTATATTGCCATTGATCTTTTAGTCAGCAAGATTATTGTTCATTCATTTCCAAGTGAAGGAAACGAAAAAGAAACACACACTAACTAAGATGTCATGGTCCTTATAAAAAACAAAAACTTAGAATATAGATGAGATTTTTATTAGATCCATTGTCAATGTAAAAATTTTCTACACTTTCGCTATTGGATAGGACAATATGTGTGAAAATTCTTACGCCAATAGTGGATTTGATAATTATCCTTGTATTTGTATAGAGTGCCCGATTATACCTATGTATTATGCATTTCTCTCGTTGATTAATGTGCACTCCATCAAATTTGAGACGTACCTAAGATTTCAGAAAGAAATTGATGGCTCCAAAAAAAAAAAAAATCACATGTTTGGACCAACAAAGGAATGCAGGAAAAAGTGTCAGAAAAGTCATAAATCTATCACATTTGTGTCAATTTAGTCCTAAACATTTTAATAATACTAATTTAATTCTAAACCTTTTAATCTAGTGCCAATTCAATATTTTAGATTAATTTTGGCTCAACTTTGCTACGTGGACACTAGTTGGTCTATGTGGCATTGCTGATACTAATATGAACAATTTTTAAAAATATTTTAATATTTCTCGATTTTTAATTTTCTTTCTTTCTTTCTTCTTCCTTTTGCTGGTAGCTAGCCATCGACCATTGCAAAGCTGGCCTTGCCTAGGCGAGGCTCGCCGTCGCTTGCCACAAGGGATGGCTCCCCTTGCTAGATTTGGCCAGGCCAACGCTTGCCCAAGCTAAGGCAACCACGCCAAGCATCACCTTCGCCTAGGCAACTCCCAAGGAGGCCGCCCTGACCTTAAGCAAGGGTTGGCCTCACTAGATTTGGCAAGGGAAGTCCTCACTAGGGCTTGCACTCAACTACGGCGAGGTTTGGCCTTTCTGGGGCCGAGGCTTGTCCTCGCCCAGGCAAGTGACAGCAAGCCTCACCTAAGTGAGGCTAGCTCGATCATGCCCAATGGCCAATGGCTGGTCATTGGCAAAAGGTAGAAGACGGGAAATAAATGAAAGAAAATTTAAAAAAAAAAAAAAAAAAAAAGAAAAATATTAAAATATTAATAAAAATTATTAACGTTAAATTCAGCGTTGCCACATAAGCCAATTGACATCCACGTCAGTAATATTCAACTAAAATTAACTGGAAAAATTGAATTGGCATTATGATAAGACTAAATAGGATGTGATATGAAATCCGGGGATTTTACTATATTCTATTCACTGTTTGGTAATTATAAAATAAAGTCGAGTATATTCACATCATGTTATATATATTATTTAATGTAAATGACATATTAGTACAAATGAACCAAAAATTTTCCAAACAGAGATGGTAAAATTCTCTTGGGACAATCTTACCTACTTTATTTTTATTTGCTTATTTTATTTTATTTTCCTCTCTTTTTTAATTAATTTATTTTTTATTTCTTTCTTCCCCTTTCAATCATTCTCTAATAGAATTTTATTAAATAGAAAATTGTATAAATATAAATAAAATACTAAAATACCTAAAATATGTAATAAATAGAAATATAATTCATATCTATTGAATTTATATAATAAAATAGAATTGAACTCGAATATATAAATAAAAATATTATTAAAATAAAATAATTAAATTGTTATTTTTGGTTATTTTGAATTTCTTATATTATAATTCAAATATGAATTATATTGAAATATAATTTTAATTTTGTTAATTTAAGAAGTTTGTTATACAAGAAAAATATTTTTTTATTATCAATGTTATAAATCCTATTTAGCTTTATCCTACCTCCCCAATGGAATAATTTTATCTAGTTTATATTTTTCTTATATCCGACTTTATTCTATCTTGGGCAGGTACTAAACGCATAACATTTATCATATCCTGAATTTTATCCCGATCGCTAAACGCAAATATAATATGTTCATGACTTTTTAAACACTTTTCTTGAGAAATGCACTTGACACCAAAATTGGTGCTTTTCCTTTCGTGAATATTCTTGATACTCTATAAAACGTTAGAGATATTTAGATATCTTTTAAGAATATTTAAGATATTTCATCTAATTTTTTTATATGTATTTTAATTATGCATAAATAATTTGATTTTTTTTAATTTTATAAATAGATTCTCCATGTACTCTTTTCTACAAATCAAAATATACAGAAACTCCTCAAATCCCTTTTCCGTTTTATACGCAACTTGTTATAAGTCTCCTTTCCTGAAGTAGTGGGTGTGCACCCCATGCTCCATAAGCACCCCAAACGTACAAGCTTATAGTTAATTATCAAGGATAATTATCCTTAGATTTGAAAATATCTAGAGATTTAAGATATTTTCTCTGATTTTTTATATCTATTTTGATTTTGATTAAAGTTTATAAATAGACTCTCCATATGCTCTTTTCTACACATCAAAATATACATAAATGCCTCTAATCCCCTTTTCGCTCTACTTGTAACTATGAATGTGGACGATACCATATAAGATGGACCAATGATATATATAGTCCAAACTCTCATTGTCAATTTGTCAACTGTAAGAAGAATTCAACTTGTATCGACTTTTATGTTAATCTATTAGTTTTCATCTTCTGTATAAATCAGTTTACTTTATATTGCCGCATGTACGACTCCATTAAGGATAATCTCATGAGAATTCACAGTAAGAGCAAGTTGGTTTTCTTGATGCCACATGCATTAAGAAATTTCTACACATTCTTTCTTTTTCTTTCCCTCTTTCTGTTTCCATTTACTAGAGTAGATCCGTTGCACAATTTGCACTTGAATAGTAGAAAATTTCGTAGAAAGTTAGGGTATGGACTTTGGTCGCAAATTGCGAATGTCTTGTCCTAGACGTGTGAATTCGACCTTCTATTTGGCTAAAGAAACCAATATGGGGCGACATCACCAGATAATCAAACAAGGAGAATATTTTTACCTCATTTATAGACACTTAGATAAAGAATTGTTATTTTACTAATATAGACATGCTCAAACAGATTATAGATGTGCCGTGTTAATAGAATCGACCATAATATCAACTTCTTTATTTTGCATAAGGGCTTCGAGTCATTTTTATGGCTCAGACCCCAAAGACTCAATAACCATGTATCCTTTGGTCATTTATCAAGATAACGCAGATGGGACTCACCTGCCCCTCTATCAAACAATGCTAAGATAATATCCTGATCATGTCACTTGAATTATAACCAACATCATGATTAAGTGAAATTTATGTGCTTAGATTTTAACTCCGAAAATATTTTTAAAAAATCCGAACGTGGACTTTTAATCTGCAAATTGGTTTGACGACGACGACATTGTCTATGACTCGAATGACGATGCATGCAAGATGATACGAACACGTCTCGACTTGGTCTTTTTTGTCCTACTTGCTCTTTGTCAAAATGTGGCCCCCCAAGTCCCTTCCACCATTCAGTGGCCATTTTGCACCTCTCTACTCAGTGTTGATCTCTCTCTCTCTCTCTCTCTCTCTCTCTCTCTCTCTCTCTCTCAATCTTTTGAGACATCGGAGGGCTCAGCTTCTGGAATACACACCTTAGTAGGAGTAGCAGGTGATTAGGCTTTCACTTTGGGGGGAAAAAAAACTCTACACCTGTGGCTGGGAATTTCAGACCACTCAGCACCAATCTAATTCTTCACTTTGCTCTCTCCATTCTGTTTCGATCTTTTAGGAGAGTCAAAGCTAATATAAGACCAGATCAAGCACACAAGTCCAAGAGAGTGAAGAAGGGCCCAAGAGAGAGAAAATGATGGACCATATTATCATCATTGTAATCGCAATATTGGTGCAACTGCCAGGGGATGTGGTAAGACAGGAAAATCTTAAACTTGGAGATCACATCTATGTTTATCGGCGATATGGCTTATACACCCATCATGGTTAGTGATTCATCCTCTGCTTCCTTTTCCATCGTCATTGTCATTTTTCTTGAGCATGAATATCTTAATATGTGGCTCAACTAAATCATCCTTTCTTATCTTTAGCTTTTGGTCAAAGAACAGTAGCTGTATCATCGCAGCAATGGTCACCTTACCCTTCAGGCCTGCTCCGTGTTAACAATTCTTAACATTTGGACAGTAAGAGAAATTTTATGAGGAATTTAGTACACCTTCAACAGTTGTCTTATTCTTCTTTTCATTTCAAGGGCTGTTCATATACCTGATTCTGCCTGATTCTGATAACCATGAACAGTTCATGACCTCCTTGGAAGTGACCAAAAGGAAATAATAATGATAATCTTGTAAGCCCTATGCTCTTGATGAAGAGAGTCAGAGAGACCTTATGTTCTTGGTGCAGAGACAGAGAGTGAGAGAGAGAGAGAGACTATGTTCTTGGTGCAGAGACGGGGGAAGTTCTTGGGTGGGCGGTTGGGATGAGGAGGGCGAGAGACCCTATGACAAGCCAGTAGTAGTCACGGTTTTGGATTAACCTGCAATCGATCAAACGCCACACAAAAAACAAAGTATGCAAGCCCCTTGAATCTTAAAGAGAAAACCCCATTTCAACTTACCTTGAATTACGGATATGAACCTATTTCTAACCAAAAGAAAAATCAACGATCAGATGGTTTTAGGCACTTTATTTATCGAAGCGGGGACTAAGATGAAACTCAGATAGTTAATCCGGAAGACTTCAAAGACGTGATAAGACGTTCTTTTTTGTTCTCCGAGCTCTTAACAGGAATTTTCCATAACCCTGCTCCTCTTTTTCTCTAGTTACACTACTAGCCTTTCTTTCTTCTTCCTCGAAATCTTTTCTCATTCAGTCGTCTCTCTTTCTGAAAATTGTTCCCATATTTCCCAGAATGTCGAAATTAGTCGGTATAGAAAGCGTACCTCAGTTAAATCACATAATATATTGAAACTAGTGATTTGTAATGATTGAAATTTATTCTCCATCAGTTTTTGAGTCTCCAATACAACTTTCTAACATCAGGGACTCAGCAAATCGCAGATCGCATCGCAGCTAATCTACTGTTGCTCGCAAGTTAATTCTTTTAAACTTAGAAAATCTTGTTATAATCCTCCCTCGCTCATCAATCTACATCCATTGGCTTCTCATCCCCTATTAACTAGTTGATTCTAACTAAATATTTGCTATAAGTGGAAAGTTATGGACAATTGATTACTTATATTGCACATACTGGTTATTGATTATAACAGGAATCTATGTTGGAGAAGGCTGCGTGATTCACTTAGCAAGAACAAGAGTCGAAGAGACAAGTCTTGATTCCTTTCAGCAAGAAGGCGAGGAACTCCACCTATATGCATATAGGCGGCCTCACCTATGGTATTGGCTGATGAGATGGGGAACTTGCATGACCTTACTCGAAATCAAATCACCGCAAGATGTTGTTAACAAGGCTCGTGAGCTTCATGAGCACAACAACTTCGGCGAGTATGACCTCATCAATAACAACTGTGAGCATTTTGCCATGTTTTGCCAGACCGGCCTTCGGGCCAGCACACAGACATACTTGGTTAGTGCTTGTGAGTGGAAGATCAAGGAAGTTAAACAATGGGCCATGAAGTTTGTACCGACGAAGTGGGCGACCTAGTCTCAAATCATCCCTAGATTGCCGGCCGGCGAGCTTGTGTGACTTTCCACAGTAATGCACCGGACTTTTTGTTCCAAATCTTCTGAGCAAACACAAAGCAAACGAAAACATAAAGCAAAACAAAATGACGTGGGTAAAAAAGGGAGTTCCGATTGTAGAAAGGTGATCATTATCTTAATTTTGGTCTGTCTTTTTTCTTGGCTATCTTTAAATGATAATGTGTAACGCTGTACTTTTTTATCTTTGTGAGGATCTGTTCCTTTTGAGGACGCAAGGTCTGCCCTTTTTTGTGGAAACTTCATAGACTTGACTTTTTTGCTCGGGATATTCGAAATGTTGGCCATAGCTAAACTAGTGCACTTTTATTTCTACTCCATAAATATCGTCCTTGAGAGATTTCTTGACCTTCTAGTATAAATAGCAACCTATTTGGAAGCTTATTCTTTTCAATTTACCCGTTAAAATTACAATTTGACAATCAAAAGCTACTGCAAGGCACGAAACGAGAAGCATAATTAACAAAAAAGATGGAGGGAGTTATGCCCCCAAAGATCTCCATTAGCGACCCAAAAATTCCACCAAACCCGCTTTCCCAGTCTCTTTACTAGGAATGATTTTCAACCGTTCGAGAGTTATCGTCTGTCATTGAGCAGTAAAGGGCAACGAGAGACATGGATACATGCAGAGACAGAGAAAGAGAAAGAGAAAGAAAAGAGACAGAGGCAGAGAGGGAGGGAGAGGGAGAGGGAGAGGAGAGGGAGAGAGAGTTTATCGTCATTTTTTTCTTTCAGTAGCTTAAGTTCGATGTCGGATGGCGCAACGACGTATTCCAGTTATCAAGCATGACATGATGGCCGATCCGTCCTTTTATCGCATGATGTTCGATTCGGTCTTCATACGTGATGATGCGGTGGGATACACATGGCCACATCATAACCATCAGATATCTATGAGTGGACAGCCTTTTGAGGCTTTCGTTTGACTTGCGACAGTTACAGGCATGTCCTTTTTTTTTCCTAAAAGTCGCGATCACAATAAGATATTGGTCATGATTGAGAAATTTTCCACTATCAGAACCTGATGAGACCTGAATGGAGAAATTATTAGTCATTCCTCGATTCCCATATCACGTGACACGTGTCAAAAGGGTCCCGCCAAAATTGTCCCTAATCAAAAGTCCATCTCCATTCCTTTTGGATTAAAGTTTGATTCTTTACTGAACTCCTTATCCGTACATGTGACCGGAATTCGCGACCGCAACGGCTGCGTAATCCGAACACAGAGCAAAAGAACCATTTTCCTTTCATTGTCTAAGACTAGCCACGATCAAGAAGTTTTGCTTCCTTGCCCAAAATGTGAATACCAAGCAACCATCCAGAAATTGGTTCATCAAAACTCGTCTCAATTACTTCCGGTGGCATTATGTTCATAGGCTGATGGTCAAATATGCTGAGAAAAGGCAATGTCATATTATCGTCACACTTCATTAGTTACGAAATTTGGGGGAAAATGGAAATGCTTAGGAAGGTCCACATTAAATTGACCTATCAATGAGTACAACGGGAAATTATTCAATAAAATTCGAAAATGACTCACAGATTAACAAATTTTAGCAAGCACTTGTCAAATATTTTCGTGAATCAATTTTGCATTGCATTTTTCTGGATGTTTAGCATTATCTTTTGCTGTGAAAGAACAGCTTAGTGTGGACCGATACTATGAATAACGTGGAGAAACATAGCCAATGATAGTACCATGTATTGGAGTATATTTTTGGTTTTGACCTTCAACATATGTCTCATTATTTGGGAAAATTACCAAAAAAGTTATAAATCTATTGCAATTATACTAATTTAGTCTTAAACTTTTTTTGGCCAATTGAATTTTAAAACTTTTGTATTTATGTTAATTCAACTCATTCAACCAATTTTGGAAAAAATTGTCAACATAAACGTTGGTCATTCTACGTGACATGATGGGCATTGGCGTGGATAATTCTTAATAATATTTTAATATTTTGTTTTATTTATTTATTTTGTTTTTTTATTCCGTTCCTTCTTTCTTTAGCTGGTCTCCAGATCTCGGTGACTGACTAGAGGTGAGGGCATTCACCGAGGCTTGGCAAGGTCGACCTTGCACAACGATAGTGAGGGTGGTCTTTGAGGTCCCACGAAGTCAACCTCACCCAATGATGGCAAGGGCGAGCCTTGTTGTGGCTCGGTGAGGTCAAGCGCCACCACGGGTGCCAACAACCGACTAGAGGAAGAAGAAAGGAGAGAGAAGAGAGAGAGAGAGAGAGAGAGAGAGAGAGAAAAAAAAAAAAGAGAAAAAAATAATAGATAATAAAATTTGAAAAAATATTAAAATATTATTAAGAATTATTCACATTAGTGTTGGCCACACTATATAAGATAATCCACATTCATATTAATGATTTTTAGACCAAAATTGGCCTGATGGAGTAAATTTGCATAAATGCAAAATATTATGACTCAATCGACCAAAAAAAAAAAAAAAGATTTAAGACTGAATTGACACAATTACAATAGGTTTAGAACTTTTTAAATAATGCTCCCCTCGTTAGTTATTTAAGTGAGAGAATTCATATGCCTTCCAAAAAATTAAGAATTATCATTATTTATAAAAAATTATTCACGTCAGTGTTGGCCACATTATGTAGGACAATAAACATCCATGTCAACGATTATTTTGGCTAAGATTGGCTGAATAGAATGAATTGGCATAAATGCAAAATATTTATAACTCAATTGACCAAAAAAAAACCTAGTGACCACATTTCCAACATGGAAGGGGAGGTGGGGGGTTCGAATCTCCACATTCTCAGGAAAGGTTGTGGTGGGGACAAATTAGTTTTAGGAGTAGGTTTCAACTCCTATGCCTTGCAAGGAGGTAAGACAAAAGTCTGAGAGTGAGAGTTAGAATAGGAGTAAAGTAGGACCGATAAAAAAAAAAGACAAAAAAAAAAAAGGATTCAAGATTGAATTTGTACAATTATAATATGTTTAGGACTTTTTTAGTAATGCTCCTCTCATTATTTATTAAGTGAGAGAATTCATATGCCCCCAAAAAAATGAGTACTATCGCGAGTTCTAATTATCATTGTTGGACTATACATGTACTTCACCTACAACACAACTAGATGTACAAATGATGATGATGATGATGATGATGATTTCTTTTTCAAACATATGCCCAAAAGGACCATTTTCATTGAAATAATACTTTCACAAAAACCCCAAAAAGAGGATGAAGTTTGAGAATGCCTAATTGATCCTTTTAATCCATAAACTTTCTAGTAAGAGTTGGTCGTGGAGACATATATTTTATGTCTATCAAATACGTGGATATACATTTTTCAGTAAAGTTGTTTTTTCCCCTTTCTGTTATCTTGAAAGAATATTTTTAATACATAGAACGCAAGAAATTACGTTATGCAGAGCTAGAGCTCACCTAAATCTAGCGAGCCGGGAGCTCCCCGATCTCGATGGAGCTTGGACTCGCCTGAGATTTGGCGAGCCCGCCTGGTTTAATAGAGCTTGGGCTTGCTTGGATTGAAAGAGCTAGAGCTCACTTGGTTCGATGGAGCTGCGAGCTCGACTTGCCAACTTTGGCGGAGCTTAGGCTCACCCGGATCGACCGAGCCTTGAGCTCGTTGATCCGCGTCTTGGTCGATCAGCGGGCAGTCGGCCATCGTTGAGGCACACGACGATGGCGGAAGGAGGAGGAAGAAGAAGGAGGAAGGAAAAGAAAAGAAAAAGGAAAAAACAAAAAAAAAAAAGGAAAATTTTAAAACAATAAAAATTCAATTTTTGAAAATAAAAAATAATTAAAAATTCAATTTTTAAAAATATATAAAAATTAAAATTAAAAATTTTTTAAAAATAAAAAATTGATTAAAAAATATTAAAATTTGATTTTTTTGTTAATTTTTCCCAAAAAATCAAATCAAATATTGAACATTGAAAAATATTTTCCACTCAATTTTTAGGTTTTAGCCGAACTATAGAAAATATGGTTATTTTCTTGGAAAATGACTTCTTGGAAAAAATTTTCTGGAAATGTGATATTTTTCGCAAAATAAACGAAACCTAAGAAAAATGTACAGATAATAAGAACACTTAATGTAGTACCAAACTATATGTTTTTTTATTACAATTAAAATAAATTCAAGTTCATTGATTAGCTCAATTATATTTTTGTAGATGCACTAAAAGTCCTAAAGTTATTACAAAAGTGCGATTGACCCCTAAAACATTCAAAATATACATGGGTAAATTCCAAATAAGGGCTTAAAATGTTATCATTTTCTCAAATAAGGACGTGAAGTAGATATTATTTCAAATAAGGGTCCTAAGTACCCTCATTTTTTTCAAATGAAATCCCAAAATGGACATTATTTCAAATAAAGACCCAAAGTGGCCATATCAATTTCAAATAAGGGCATGAACTTACCGGTTGTGATGGACAATTCTCATCTTTTAATTTTTTTATTTTTTTTATTTTTTTCTGTTTTTTTCCTTTTCATAAAAAACAAACTAAAGAAAAGTAAAACTTCAATAAAAATTTTAAAAAAAAAAAAAAAAGAAAGAAAACAAGAGCGGCAACCCGCCAAAGACCGAAAAAGGCAATGACCCTCTCCCAAATCTAGGCAAGGGTCACCCGCCCTTGCTTACCCTAGTCGGGGCAAGGTTTGCCCACCCTCATGTAGGCCTAGGGACCCTCACCTAGGCACTACAATCTCGCCAACCATTGCCGCCGCCCCCATTGATGATGGGGTGGCGGCCACAACCCTCCTACATGTATTTTTCCTCTTTTTTTTTTGTTTTTTAAAAATTTCATTTAATTTAAGTCATGTTTGGACAAAAATATTCTTGAATAGTTGGAATTTTTACCAGCCGATAGTTATAATCACTTTAGGCCTTTATTTAAAAAAATGAGTGCATTTTGGGTCATTATTTTTAGCCATGACCACTTTTGCCCCCCCCACTTTTTAAGACTAATATGGCTATTTGAAATAAGGTCTACTTCATGTCATTATTTAAAAAAGGGAAAAAGCCACAAAAACCCCAAACTTTGCCTCAGTGACAGATTTACCCCAAACTTTATTTTGTGACGTGAAAAACCCCAAACTTTGCAAATTGTGACACATTTACCCCATTAAAGGTATTTTCATCTTATTCTTTATTCTTTATTCTTTTTCTTTTTCTTTTTTATTTTTTATTTTTTCTTCTTCTCTCTTCCCTCCGTCGGCCATGGCGGAGGCGGCGGGGAAGCCGGCGTCCGGCAAGGGCTGCCCTCATTGGCGTCGGGCGAGGGTCGCCCTCGCCTAAGGCGGCTAGGGCCACCCTCGCCGGCGTCGGGCGAGGGCGACCCTCGGCCGGGTCGGGCAAGGGCCTCCTCGCCCGACGCCGGCGAGGGTGCCCTCGCCGAGATCCCAGTGAGGAGGCCCTCATTCGATGCCGATGAGGGCCGCCCTCGCCCGCGTCAAGCGAGGGCTGGCGAGGCGGCAAGGCGCCCTCGTCCGATGCCGACGAGGGCCGCCCTCGCCCGCGTCGGGCGGGCCCAGTGAGGGGTGCCCTCACCGACGCGTGCGCGAGGGTGCCCTCGCCGGATTTGGCGAGGCCCTCGCTCGGCATAAGCGAGGCCCGACGCCGATGAGGGCCACCCTCGCCTGTACCGGGCGAAGGGTGCCCTCGCCCGATCTGGCGAAGGGGCCGCCCTCGCCTGACACCGGCAAGGCTTCCCTCCGCTGGCCATGGCGGAGCCGGCGGAGGAAGAAAGAAGAAGAAAAAAAAAAAGTAAAAAAAAAAAAGTAAAAAGTTTTTAAAAGTAAAAAGACCAAAATGCCCTTATGATTTAGGGTAAATGTGTCACACAAATGAAAGTTCAGGATTTTTTGTGTCACAAATAAAATTTTGAGGTAAATGTGTCACAGTTAGCAAACTTCGGGGTTTTTCACATTATAAAACAAAGTTTGGGGTAAATCTGTCACTCGAGGCAAAGTTGGGGGTTTTTGGTGGTTTTTTCCCTTTAAAAAATGAGGGTACTTCAAGTTATTACTTTAGAATTTTTCCAAATATGCAATTGAGTATTAAAACTTGTCAAATTAGTATGATCAAGTCATCTCGTTAACTCCGCCAAATTAAAAATATTGACATGATTTTTTTTTCTCATTCCTACATAGCATTAGCATTGATAAAGTAAAATACAAGATTAAATCATTGTTTTGATCCAAATCTCAATTTTTAACCTAAATCTTTGTTAAGTTAGATTAAAAAAACTATATTTTTAAAAATACAAGAAAATAAAAGAGCAGAAAAAACCCACAAGCGGGAAAATGAGGTCCTTCATTTGTGGGCTATAGCTCAATCGCTATCCAGGGCAATTAGGACCAAAAGAGGTTCAGTGACTCTTAAATTTAGTGAGATTTGTGGCCCTCTCCTAAATATGGGTGAGAGTTGCCGACTCTTGCTAGTCATAGTTGACGCCTCATCCACCCTAACCCTTTTTAGTGGTGTTTGTGGTGTAGGTCTTTTTCTTTTTTACAATTTTTTTTTGGGTAAAATTATAGCCTCTTATTTTTTAATCTTATTCAACGAGGATTTAAATATGAAAACCAAAACCCCATTCCCGGTCCGCGAAAGAGACAGAAAATATCTTTCGTTTCTACTGCTTCTATTCGTGGTACTGGTGGATGGGCCCCACGCGGTTTCTCGTTCTCTGTACCGTCAGAAAAGGTTTTTTCATTGGATCATGATTGCCTCCTTTGACTCTTGTGCGTTGGAAGAGGAATACCACTTTTTGTAGACAACGCACACGTGGGTGACGTAAAGATGTGACACTTGCAATTTTTGACTTATTTTCAAAATCAGTATATATATTCAAAACAAAAAAAAATCAGTATAGTGTCTATAAGACCAACTATCATAAAAAAATTCAAATAATACCTATCATAATAAAACTACCTAAATTATATTTATCCTCTATTTTAGTTCTTCTAGGACATATTTGTTACATTTGTACAAATTTAGGATTTTTTATGACACAATTTTTTTTTTTGGGTATTTATGTCACATTGGGTAAGTGTAGGATTTTAGTAATGTGATTTTTTTTTTCAGATAGTGATGTCATAGTAGACAAAGTGTAGGGTTTTTGTAGTATTAACTCAAACTAACAAAGGAGTCTAATATGACAAGTCACATCGCTCGGTTTGATGCTTGTTAATTTTTTATTTCTATTTTTCGTAATCCTAGGAGTTATTTTTACATACCGAATACCTCAAACATCTCTTAAACTTGCATAAATATTAGCACATGAAGGTGATTTCAAGTAATGCGAAAGATGTTTCAAAATTCAAAGCCATTTCTAAATTTTGACAAAAAAGAAATGAAAATCATAAGCCACGTTACAATGCTGCCCACACACACCTGCCAATAACCTAAACACTCTACATATGAATGTATTCAATTCAAACGCATAAAGAAAATATAAGGAAAAAAGATGAAAGAAATTGAGCAATTTTTGACATCAATTCTGGATTAAGTATTGTTGGTTTTATACATTCATGTGGCTACTGGAGATCATGAAACTCTGCACTCTCTGTTTTAAGAGTATAGAGAAACAGTGGTACTGAGATACCAACATTTTTTCACCATTCAATTAGACGGATTTTTGAGATTTTTCAATATTAAATTAGTTGATTCATTTATTTATCTGCTGAAAAAGACGCACGTATTAAGGACTAGATTAAAGGGTGGATCAAGTTTACGACATGAGCACAATAATTCGGGCCTAATCTGCACACAATTTATTGAACATGGTAACAACAATACAGGGTTGAAAACAAAAATTATGGTACATGAAGATTTGCAGGATTCAAAAACGTGAATTCTCAACAACATAAAACTAATGTCCACTTAATCAATTTTCTGACTTTTGTGATGTACATGATCAGGTGCCCATAATCTGCCGATTGGAGTTGTACGAATTGGGCCTAAAGCCCAAAGCTGAGAGGCCCAAATAAGCCCCCTCAGCCCATTTAACAGGCTCTTCCCCTCCCTGCAGAGAAACCTGAAGAACAGAAAAGAAAGCAAAGCATCAGCAGCAGCAAGAGAGAGAGAGAGAGCTTGGAAGAACCAAGAAAGAAAAAGAGGATTTCTTGCGTGCCTCTCCAAGGGTTGAATTAACTTCGTTTCGTGGCCCGGGGTAAGGATTCAAATTCTTTACCCATTAAATTAAGGGAAATTTTCATAGCTAAGTGGTGAATTCGTATCTGTTTGAATTCTAAGTTGCTGGTTCAATCCATGAGTTGTTTAGCTGCAAATCATGTAGTAATGAAAATTTAGGGTGTTGTGGAGCCGTCGGATTTTACAGATGTCGATTTGGAGTTACGGTTTGATCGGAGTGAATTTTTGAAGTTTTGCGTGCGCGCCACCAGAACCCATTTACGAATTACTATGTTTGGGTCTGGTTTTCACCTGCCTTGGGCCATCTTTTGGGTCGGCCTAATTTAAGATGTTTTAGTACTTCGAGAAAACTTTATTTTGACAATAAGCTCGCTGAAATTGGAGTTAGTAAAGAGAGAAGACGCGTCCGGTAAGTGGGACAACAATGACTGTTCTGCTATAGGCAAGCTTTTCATTGACACCTAGGAGTTGTTATGTTGCTGAATAAGTGTAGACTAGTCGCTGGGAAAGTTATTTACTCGATTTTTTACATACATTTCTTGTTTAACTGATAAAATTTCGAGTTCAGTGGGTTGAGTTGTCTTCAGTTTTGGAAATTTCCTTGTTTCTTCTGCAATTCTTTCTTGCTTTCTTGTTTTGTTTTCTGTCCTTTTCTTTTCACTACGAGTTGTGCATTTTTAGGATGTAATCTCCAGCAGGTCTTGCCCTGGGAGTGCAGGTGCTTGTTGTACCCTTATGATAATTCTGAACATCAAATTGTGATTCCATGGGTTAAAATTATGATATTTGGTTGCTTTTGTTGGATATGAGTTAGCTAGTAGGAAATTTTGTCACAGAATTTTGGTTTTAGTTCCTCCTGTGGTCGGACTTTGTTACCCTTCGTGTTTGATTTGGGCATTTCAATGGATCAATCGATAAAGTTTTGATGCTATAGCTGGAATACTGAGGCAAAAGAAAATTAGAAAGAAATTGAGAGGAGAAATGAGAATAATATGATTGAGAGAGCGGATATGAACAAGAAGAAGAAGGCATTTGTCAGGAGAATGTAACATATCGGTCATGGTGTACTTACAGAACATGTTTGATTTACAAGATGGACTCAGTCCCAATAGTTTGAGCGTTCGGGATAAAGGGCTGTTTATCACTGTGTCAGAGTTTCGATGCAAGAGCTGGAATCCTAATTATAATCATATAGTTATTCTGCATGTCATACTAGTTATTGCCCTCCCTCTTTCTGAATTATCCTGAAATTCATGCAAGCCCCAACTTGCAGACAAAGCAGATTATGAAGGAATAAGCTTCATACATATGTCCACTAGCAAATTCAGATTCTATTCGCTAAGTAACACTTTTCCCACCTGCTGACATCTCTATAACTCAATTGGTTCCTGCTCGTCTCTAGCTTCTGTCTTCAGCTCACGGCAAATGCTTCATCTTTTTCTGTTCACTTGTGTAGTCACAGGAGGACTAGCTGTTACTGTTAAGCAGTCCATCGTCTTCTGAGGATGACCTGCAGGAGCTTGGGAGGGAGCTCGAATGAATCTATTCCAAATGGTTATGTTGCTTCACTTAAGACAGAGTCTTTTGTTGCAGAGCTGAAAGTTGCGACAAGAAGATTCAGATCTGATGCAATTCTCAGCAAGGGTGGTCTTGGTAGTCTTCAAAGGCTGCCTTGATGAGAAGGGTCTTTGCCAGAGCAAAAGAATGACTCCAATTGCCATAAAAAAATTGAACCCAGAGAGCATGCAAGGATTCAAAGAGTGGAAGGTAATCTCAGTTCCTCTCAGGAAAGCTCAGGTTGCATGTGCTTTGCAGTATTTAATGTTAATCATTATTGCATTTTAAGCAAGAAACTCTATTATGATGGTGGGAGAAGAATCATGTCCAGATACATAGTTTGTTGTAGAAAGATGAGAACGAGATGATAGATGTTAGTGGCCTTTTTTGTTGCTAGATTATTCTGGTTTTGTGTGGCCTTTTTGGTCGCTAATGTCAAAATCATGTGAGAAATGTTTACTTGCTTTCTAAAGAGTTTGAGCACTTAAGATTTGTTACTCCTTGGTTTATTCTCATGGATAATTGAATATGAGGTTGTGTATTTATAGTAAGGTATAAGAAATTCAAGCATGCGGATCACATGTAGGAAGGACGGTGCTTGCACCTCTTTATTTTAGGGTCCGTGACTTGTCCTATAACCACTAGCAATTCTATGCAAGAGCTTGGAGAAAAGTCAGCTTGCTTTTCCATTGTGGTTCACGCCCACATAAAAGCATTAAAAAAATCTCGTGAGATCATGTTTTCAAGGACTTTTGGGAGAGTAGATATTTTCCAGACACGCAATAGATGAGTAAATATTTGCCTATCCTACACCTGGTGTCGTTAATTTTCCGGAGTTTATTTTATCTCTATTCTAAATCAAAACAGCAGGCACAGTGCTGGGTGAAATACATCTCATATAAGTTTCAGTGCACATGTACCATTGGAGATTCAAATAGTCAAAAAAATTCAAGAAGAGCTGTTTTCACCAATTTGCTGAACAGGTTTTCGGGATGTAAAGTGATGAGACACAGATGGTTAAGGCATATCTGTTTTGTAAAGCACATTTGAGTGGCTGTCTCAGGGTGTGTGGATGAGAAGGGATGCTACTGTAAAATCCTAGGAGTAATTGATCTATAGATGCCTCTAGTGAGCACCTGTGCTCTTGAGCTAAATCTGGAGATTCCACAATCTTGTCCTACAGTTATTACGCCTAAGTTGTATAGTGCATATTGCATGCATGTCTGTTCTCCAGCAGCCAACCAGCACGGAAGTGGAGGAAAGAAGTAGGAGTAAAGAAGCTTTGCCAGCTTAGCTTCTATCTCTGAGGTTCTTGAGTGTTGGAGTAGAAACATTTTCTGAATCTTGTTCATCATTTATAATTATTATGGTGAAGTCCATGATAGCTTGTAAATTTGAAATGTAGGGACTCTTCTTGCATTTCGGAGGACTTAGGCCCTGCATCAGAAACTATTTTGAGTTATATCCTTGCCTTTTAAGCTAAACTCAGACCATGTCACTACAATTGACCTCAAACATTAAATCCCAATCTGAGTTTTACGACATTAGAGCCACTTCTGGAATTCTCAACATAGTTCTCTGAACTAAAACCATCCTTAGTGAGGATATTTAAATTGTGGAAAATTATGCTGGCTGGCCCAGAAACTGAGGTGACCTGATTATTTTACTCCAAACTTATCCTAGTTTAGGAGAATCTGGACATAACTATTCTTCTTCATTACCCTTAAAGAACAAATAAGATTCTACCATTTACTGTTTATGAATCAGCTGGTAAATGAAGGTCAACACGTTATTAGCATACAAGTCTTTTTAAGTGTAAAAGATGAGGAGGGAAGGACTTAGCCTCCACGTAAATCTAGTTAGCATTTAAATTTTTCAAAATTGATTGTCACTCAAGATGCTATTGTCTTTCTTGGAAGGTGGACGCCTACTTTGTACTACCCATGTGCATTCTTGTCTATCATGTTGCATATTAGTGCTTGTATTTTTCTGCATTTTAGACTCTACATGGTCACCCATACTGTCATAAATCTTATCCTCTATTGGCTTTGCTGATGTCAAAATCATGCAAGGGATGTTTACTTGCTTTATAAATAGGTTGAGCACTTAAGATTTGTTTACTCCATAGCATATGAAATTCAACCGTGCAGTTCACATGTCGGGATTTACAATTGAACATGGGTGATGATGCATCATTGAATATTTCATCCCAGTTTTAATTCATATTATTTGCTACCATCTAAATTCTGTAGGGTGCATCCACAGTAGATGGCTCTAAGGGTGCCCTAGTGGGTTTCTTTAATTTCCTGTCATACAAATTGGTCGTTCTATCTCCTCTCTTTTTCTGCGGGAGATGCCTGTTTGCTTCGTCATACTAAAACAGATGTGCAATTATGAGGGTTTACCCTATTTTGACATGAGAGTGATGACTTTTGCAGTTGGAGGTGAACTTCCTGGGCAGCTTATCTCATCCGAAGGATTGTCAGGCTAATGGGATGTTGTTTGGAGGATGAACTACTACTTGTCCATGACTTCTTGCCAAAGACTGCACTAAAGAACCATCTCTTTGGAAGTAAGGTTCTTTCCTGGGCGATATATACATGCTTGCTTTAAATTTATGGTAAATATGATATTTTCTTGGTTCAATTAAATATACAAATCATGTGTCTTTCCTGCTGCATGGGGCTTCGCCATTAAACCATTTCCATAGGTCACATTGCTTAGCTTAAAAGTGCGATAGGAGCAGCCAAAGGCCTTGCGTTCTTGCACCAGTTAGGCAAATAATCTGCAGAGATTTCAAGCACTCAAACATATTGCTGGACTTCGTAAGTTTCATGTTCGTTACTTAGATTAAATGAAGCAATGCCACATTGTTGTTTCCTATAAAATTTGATTCCAAAATCTTGTCCTGTGCTGAAATAATTCAACTATGTTTGCAACATCCTGTTTTTTTGTAATCTCCTCTTGCCATACCGGAAGCAACATTACATGCGACAACACAAGTTACTGGAGCTTATGGCTATGCGGCACCCAAGTATATAGCCACAGGTAATATGATGGGCTTTCTGAATTGCTTGGGGCGATCATAGTAGAGAACATTGCACTTTGGACTTAGTTTGACCATTCTTAATGCCATGTTTAGCAAATTCATGTTAGAGCACTGGCCATCGATGAACGAAGTCATGGAAATTGTGGGAAAAATTAGTTATGCCTAATAGAAAACATTATTTCCTAGAGAATTGATCCCAACTCGACCGTCTTTCTCGGACACAGTTAGTAAATCTTTATTCATCACCTCTGCTTGTCGCTGATTCATCATTTCTACTGTAGGAACTTGCTTGGCCAATGGGTATGCTTGTTGGTCCATGTTGGGCTGACCCATCCATGCCTAAAGTTCAAAATGTGTTCCATGTTGTCTGTGTTGTTGAGTGGGGTGGTCTAGTCTGCCCATCGATCAAGTATGCTTGCCGTCCCCAAGTCATTACCCAAACTTGCCCACAGTTCTACTTGGGTGACGCCTTAACTGCACGGTAAGGCAAATTACGTTTATTAGGCCGGATAAAAATGTTAATTATTTTGGAACGATCTTTACGTATTTAGGGGATCGAAATTCTTAAACCGTAACATAAAAAAAATCAGAACAGCAAAACACATCATCATGACGGAACAGCAAAAGACATCATCCTGACGGGACCGGACATTATTAAATATCGGCGGTCAAGATCTGATTTGGAATGTTCCTCATAACATTAAAAATTGACATCCGCGCACGTGGCATCTTCTCTAACTGTCACAACTGACGGGAAAGTCTCAAAAAGCTGTCCAAGCAATCATAGATAAATACTCTTTTTGTCAGTGGGCCCCCTGTCCCATCACTATCAAAGTGTGATTTATTAAATTGGATATAAAAAGACTCGATTCTCTTTCCAGCTCGTAGGCAACAATAACTCCAAAAAAAGGCAAGTTGGTGGGGTCCTTCGTTTACGAGAGCTAAATCCTTTGCAGAATCTTCATTGCCCAGTCTTTGACTTCCTGGAACTTCTGCTCACAAGCGCCGATCAATTCTGCCTGTGCGCTTGCCCGAACACTAGTCCGACAGAACGTGGCGAAATGCTCGCAATTGTTATGAATGAGATTGTACTCGCCGAAGCCTTCGCTTTGGTAGAGTTCCAAGCCTTGTCCAAGACTTCCTTAGGCGATTTGGTATCGAGTAAAGTCGTGCGAGTCCCTCTCCATGTCAGCAAATATTCCGGCAATGGCCGCCCATACGCATATGAACGAAGGGAATGAAGTGTCCCGCCTTCTCGCCGGAAGGAATCGAGAGAAGTCTTGTCGACTCCCGTTCTTGTGAGATGAATGACCTTGCCCTCTCCAACGTAAATTCCTATTAGAATCAATAGTGAACACGGGCAAGGATAGAACAAGAATCAATGGTTCAAATCACCCATAGCAAATGGTTAATACATGATCAACTTATTAATAGGGAACAAGAAGTGAATAGATGTGGGTCGACGAGCAAGACGATTGCCCAAGTGGATCATAATATATTAGACTTCGTGTTGGAGAATCGAAGGCTAATAGAGAGCATACTTCGATGACAACAAATCACAAAGTTTCAATGTTTTATGTGATATAAGTGAGGCACGGTTTTATACGGACTAATTTCGACCTTCCAGGACAAGTGATGAAAGATATTATGAGAGAAACGACTCAAAGGAAAAAGGTGTTGAGGAAAACGTTAAAAAAAAAGGGTAGAAACCTCTAAATCGGATAGTTTTCTATCATTTGATATCAATCGGTCGAATTGTCTGGGGGAAAAATCAGAGGTTGACTTCTCATCTCACGACTTTTCTTTATTTAAGAGGAGAGGGAGGGAGAGAGAGAGAGGAAATGGGACATGTGAGAGAAGGAATAAGCGGGACCCGAAACAGAGGCTAAATAAAATTAGTGTGGGTGGGCCCCAGCGAGAACGTCATCAACTTTTCTCGGCCCAAAAAGTCCTCGAGAGCTCGTCCAGGACCCGGTCGATTGGAGAGCCGGTGAAGGGGAGGACGACGCCGAGGAGGACGGGCAGGCTGGTTGGGCGGCTGCTGAAATGGCAAAAAAGAAGAAGGTAAATAAATTAGTGTGGGTGAGCCCCATGGAGAACGCCATCAGCTTCTCAGCGTTCAAAGTCCTTGAGAGCTCGTCGGGGACCTGGTGGGTCGGAAAGCCGGTGAAGGCGAGGGCGAGGCCGTAGATGGGGAGTCCGGATGGCCAGTTCTGGAAATGGAAGAACGAAGAAGGTAAACAAATTACAGTGGGTGAGCCCCACCACGAAACGGCATCAGCTTCTTGGTATTCGAAGTCCTCGAGAAATCGAGGACTCAGCGAGTCAGAGAGTTGGCGAAGCCGAGGGCGAGGCCGTGGACGGGGAGGCCGGATAGGCGGATGTAGAAATGGAAGAAGGAAGAAGGTAAACAAAGTAGCGCGGGTCGGCCGTGGAAAAACCAAGAAAGAAGGCCACCAAGCGGGGCCAGGACCGCGGACGGTGTCCTCCGCAACATCCCTGTCGGAGGCAGCATCCCGAAGGCCAACAAAGGGGGTTGAGTTGATCAACTGAATGAAAGAAGGAGACGAAAGGGCCAAAGAAAAACCAGGAAATAAGGAAAAACTGACGAGGCCTCAGTTCCCAGAGCAAGAACTGCTGAAATACACTTGCTGCGATTCCACCAACACCAAGTTCTGCCACTACAACAACTACATCCTCTTTTGCGAGAAAATGATAACGACAATGGAAAAAATAAAAGAGGAGAAATAGCCAACCATGATGCGAGTAGAGGCCAAACCGCCGGTAAGTGTAAATATGATCCCCCGGATGAAGATCTTCGGGTCTCACCACGGTCCCCGACAGTAGCGTCCACAACATGAATAGTTTGTTGATGATCTCAGCTGCCATTTATCCCTTTGCGGTCCTTCTGTAGTCTCTCCTTTGACGGAACAGGAGGGGGTGGGTCTTTATTGATTGAGAACTAGGAGAGGATTTGAGGAAGGTAGGAACACAGGTCTGGATTGATAATAAGTGGGCTGGAATGAAAGGGTACGCTGGGTCTGGTTTTATGACGACGACGACGACGATGATGAATGAGAGAGAGAGATTGAAGGAGGAGCACAAGAGCATACTTGAAAAGAGAGGGAAATGAGGAGTTGTGGGAGAGCTTGGTGAAGGAGGAGGAGAGAGAAATGAGGAGTTGTGCGAGAGTTTGGTGAAGGAGGAGGGGGGCCCATTTTTGAAATTATTGACCCTAGAGGAAGAAAATGGACACGTCGCAGCATGGCCTCAACCTCGGCCGGCTGTACGGACAAAACCAAAAAAGAGCAACCGGGTTGGATTAGGCTGGGATAATAACTTGTGTGACACTTAACCTATTGCTCTTTCTGAATTCAACCGATTCCTTCCCTTTTCCTACGTATGCAGTAGCATACGGGATGATCTTATTTTTGTGTTCGTTTAGCAAAATTTGGTAGAGACATGTATCTGCGACTACTAAACAATGAACGTAACTCATATGAGGAAGGTGCTGCGTAAGTTCGGTTCTCGGTCGGACGTTCTCTAAATGGTTAACGTTGTCCCCGTCTGACGTTTATTTGCGGACTCCTCCCCCTTTCACAAAATGACAAGCAAAAAAAGTTTGACTCTTGCAAGCGTGACCCACGAGAATTCGACTCGATTCGTGTCCATTGGTCGGGCAAAAAAGTAACGAGAGAGAGAGAGAGGTAGAGATGCGATCGGATCTCTGTGATGGTTTTGCTTTCTGATGCACCGGGGCTGTATTCTTTTTGCACCATTTTGCACCACTTTCTTCTCGTGAAAAATCATCGACTGCGACAGCCAAACCATTGCGGGTCAACAAAAGGTGGTTACTACACATGTTCATTTTGTTTCTATTGGGAACTGATCGAGAGCTGCTAGTATTAATTTGCGTTCAAATTCCTTTTTTTCTTATTGTCCCTTATATAAAATTTAAGTTTCTACTCGATCTGGCTCGGCATGTTTTCATCTAGATCTGAAGGGTTGCTTTGGACCGATGGATGGGTATTTTCACGGGTAAGATAAAAGAATAGGCTCTTCGCGAGGCTGTGATCCACAACCATAATATGTAGACGTCAACTTATCAAGCCATCATCCAAGTGTTGCGAATGAGACTTAGATACAACCCTTGATGTAGACATGAAAGGACAAGCGATCGTGACTTGACCAACGGAGCAGCAGGTCCCATGGGTTAGACTCAAGAGAACGAGGGAGGGAGTTGACGCACGCCTACGCGAAGAAATTTTGTATTGTCCCCTGAGCGATCAATAGGGGGTGGGGGCTTAGAATTTGGCCATGTTTCTTTTTTCTATTGTTTTTGGTGGGAGGTGGCTTAGTTCCATCTTCGATCTTATGTTATTTTTTCCCCAAACGTGACGACATCCCTTCTTTTTGTGGATTTTTCTTCTGTCCTTCCAAATCATTCTCTTCACATTTTCCAATTTCTTCCCTCGAACTAGTTCCATGTGCTTCTTTGTTTCGCTGTTGACAGTAGTTCCCGCTAGCACAAAACGGCTAGTTTTGATAGGTTCGTTAAAAAAGAATAGGGTTTCATTTCGAATAGGTTTGCTATATTTATTACGAGATCACAAAACCTCTCTCAATAATGATAGATAAAAAGCCTAGAAAGAAAGACCTTTCTTCAATTTGCGGGGATCCAGAACTTTAACACTGTCAACATATATCCACTTCCACCTTTCTCTAGCAAGGACAGATGGACTTCGGTCACTTCCAATTAAAGTGCTCCTCAATTTTTTTAATTATCGCCACGGAAACAATTGACAAACAGGGCTTTCTCTTAGAAATTAATTATCATTCTCAGAGAAAGAGAGAGAGAGAGATAGAGGGAGAGCCGCGCGGTATTTGAAGATGGGACCCTTTGACTTTTGTGGTTAGGTAGTTTCTGGGCTTTCTTCCATGGAGCATCGATTGCTTTCAATAAATCACCACATAACAAACGCAGAAACATTTAGGTAAAAAATAAATAAATAAATACATAAAAACAGTTCGACAAAAAAAATGAAAAAACCATATGAGCAAACAGTCAAAACACTCATAACCTATCAGTCTCTTTGTGATTGACCAATCAAAATGCATGGCAAATGAAAAACCATTTTCAAGCTTTAACTCAATCTTCCGTAACATAATTACTTGTAAGTGCAACACCCCAAAAAAAAGAAAAGAAAAGAAAAGAAAGGATGCAAGCTGAGGAGCTCTGGGCAGATGAGAGATGGCAAGATTATCTGGTAATTTATTGCAAGTTGGAGAAATGGGGAAAGAAGAATAACAAGCAACACCTCCTCCTCCTCTTTCTTTTTCTCTCCACACATGACATCGTGTCGAGTGAATTTGGTGGTCCATTGATTCATTCGAGAATACCACCCAATCAATCAAAAAAAAAAAAAAAACTAATAAAATTGGTGCAATATGTACCAAGGTCCATCTATAGGATGCATATATTTGGAGAGTACTTTTTTTTGGTCCATCTAACACGGTTAATCTCAAATCAAGAGAGTAATTGATTAGATTAATCGTGTTAAAATTACTATAGAATAGTGAAGTCGTGGTACAGAAAAAAGTATATGTTCCGTACGTTTGCGCGTATTCATGTAGTGTCATGCAACTGGAGAGACTTGGAAATGTGCTATAAGCCTGGGGCTTGGCTTGAAAAGTCTGCACTGATGGTAATTAATAGCATAATCTCTCATGTGCGTACAGGCGAAATCCTAATTAAAAGCCTCTAATTTGTCGTATATTGTGGTCCTGCTACAAGGACAAATGCATTTAATCAATACGAAGACTGAATCTGCATCCAGTTGAGTCGGTAATTAGATCGGACAGAGATTTTGCTGACTATTTTCTTAGATAGGGGAGACTTTATAGGGTTTACTAAAACAACACGACATGTGGCCAGCAAGCACTTGTCCAAGAGGAAACATATTCAATTCTAGAATAGTGGGGTGGCCGAGTTGCCTTAGAAATCCTCTTTATAAACTGACGATGATGGCATGAAACTATAATAAGCAGTTGTGACGTGACCCCTTTGAGAGTGTATGTGCCAAGAACAGAGGCATAAAAAAAAAAATCCACAAACCCAAAGATTTGGTGCACAAACACAATGAAATAGAGAATAAAGGCGAGAAAAACAAATTGAAACACAAGATTTAACCTAATTCATTCTTCAATTAGGGTTATATCCAACTAAGAATTCCATAATAATTAACATATCCATCTCTTGTCACAATTTCCCAACAACAACAAAAAGAGTAAGGGCTTATATATCGGCAACAGTAATTATTCATAGGCCCAAGCCCAAATTATTAATAAAATATGAGAAAATTTTCAAATAAAAGTCCAAAGTGCTCTCATTTTCTTAAATAAGGGTTCGAAGTAGTCAAATCATATAAGATAAAGGCCTTTGGCTGGCCAATAACTATTTCGGCCATTGGAGAATGGATATTTTGGTCCCAAAAAATTATAAATATATTTTTTATTTTTTTATTTTTTCCCTTTTTTTCCTTTTCTTTTCCTTTTTCGCTCGCCTTAGGTGAGGGCAAGCCTCGCTCGACCCCAAATTTTGGCAACTTCCACCATGGCCAGCGGAGGGAAGGGGGAAAAAGAAAAAGAGAAAAAAAAATAGAAAAGGGAAAGAAAAAGAAATAAGCAAAAAAAATTTGAAAGTAAAAGATGAAAATGCCCTTTGGTCTAAGAGGTTATGCCTTTTTTGAAATTGATATGACCACTTCAAACTCTTATTTAAGACAAAATCTACTCCAAGCTCTTATTTGAGAAAATAGAGATATTTTAAGCTCTTATTTGAAATTTTCCCTCGAATATAGGCTCAAAATAAAAGCCATCTAGCAACCGGGGGCACTGCCCCCAAAACCCCACCAAGGCTACTTACTAAGGAATGGAACCTCTAAGGCTTCTTATCGATGGAGAGTATGAATCACACTCCAACATACCTCCCACCAAGAAAAATAATGTGGTACAACAAAAGCAAATCAAAAAAAAAAAAAAAAAAAAAAAAGAACAGATCTCGCCTTGTTTTGGAAAAAATAACATAACATGGAAATGAGACTCCATTTATTTTATAAAAAATGGATAATTGAAAAATATTTTCCTAAAAATGGTCACTTATATCACTTGAAATAATTAATCAATAAAAAATATTTTTTATCCAAAATAATTAATGTATAAATATTTTATATTGTACACTCAATGTGCAATACTAAACTCTTTGCGTGGGCATCCGTCAATCCCTTTCACTCATAATCAAGATCTACCATTCTTGGTCCAATCACAATCGCTTATACTTTCGTGTCCTTATTATCTCTTTTTTACGGTGGCCATAGCACAGATCTTTGAATCTGTACTTGTTTATAACTTTTAAATGCTTGAGAACTTGACGCGATAGATGTAGCAACCTTGCGAAAAGCCACTCTTTCATTGTACTATTGAAAATAAGTGCCCTTCTATCGATACAAAGTAATCTCCGGAGCGAAATGAAAGCATACTAAGCAAGATCGAGTGGAAGCTTTAAATTTTGGATGGGAGGATGATCGTGAGAATGAAGCAATATCACATCATGTTCATGGTAGTAGCTTGAGAAAAATACCAAAAGTCATAAACCAATGACATTGATATCAGTTCAGTCATAAATTTTTTAATTAGACTAATTCAGTCCTAAACATTTTTATATTAATACTAATTCAGTCTATCTGGCAAATTATGGTCGGCCGGCACTGACGTGGACGCTGGCTATTTAGCCAATGCTTATGTGGCAATTTTTTATGATTCTTTTTGTTTTTTTTTTTTCAATTTTCTTATTAATTCATTTTCTTTTCTTTTTCCTCTTTTTTATTTTTCCTTCTCTTCTTCCTCCTTGGATTCCTTGTAGTTGCCGGCAAGCCTCTATCGGGGCCATGGCAAGGTGGCTTTGCCTAGATGCAGCCTTGTGCGAGGCTGGGCAAGGGCTTTGCGGCCTTCGCCCAGCGGCCGGTGAACCACCGAAAAGCTTGTCGGCCACTGTCGGAGATGAAGGCCAAAAGGAAGAAGAGGAAAAAGAAAAGGAAAAAGAAAAGTATTAGAGTAGGAGATATGATTTTATTTTGATTATTCTTCTCATAGAAATATTAAATCATGGGGCATCGATATTTCAATATTATTACATGAATGTCATAATAAACGTATTAATGTACATATGTAAGTAGAAAGACTTAATGGATAACCAGCTAACAATTTTTTTCCTAGAAAATTTTGTCCATGGTTAAAACTCGCAAAGGGAATGTTACAAACCAGACGGACTCACCAATCAATCGTCAAGGAAATTTATGTTTTTTCAAGTTCCGATTGAAATTGTTTCTGGGCCTCATTGAGGTTAACCAACAGATGGATCAGGATGTTGAAACTTTCAAATTCCTTTTGAAAATAACGTTTTGCATTTTTTAAAGTTGCTAAGAGACTTCATCATAAAAAACTTTTATTTTCCCATTGATAAACAATATCAGTTTTTTTCTTCTTCTTTAAACCCTAATTGAAAAATGAATTAGGTTAAATCTTGTGCTTCAATTTCTTTTTCTCGCCTTTATTCCCTATTTCATTGTGTTCGTGCACCAAATCGTTGGGTTTGTGGATTTTTTTTTTTTTTGGGGGGGGGCATAACTCCTTCCAAATCATTTTCTTCAAATATTCCAATTTCTCCTCAATCTAGTTCAATGTGCTTTTTGATTTGGCTCTTTATAGTAGCTTTTGCCCCCAATGAAATGGTTATTTTAACAGGTGCATTGAGAAGAATAGGGTTTCATTTCCGAGTAGGTTTGTTATATTTCTTACAAGGCCAAGAAGGTCAGGAAATCTCTCAATGATGATAGATAAAAAGTTTAAAAAGAAAGACCTCTCTACAATTGACAGGATCTGGAAATTTGAGGCTATCAACATATATCCACTTTCACCTTTCTCTAGTAAGGAAAGATGGAACAGCAGTATTTCTTTACTTTGGTCGCTTCAAATCAAAATGTTCCACAACCATTTTAATTGTGACTACCGAAACGGTTGACTAATAGGTTGTTTTCTTGAAAATTATTTATCATTCTTAGAGCGAGAGAGAGATTGGATTTTTCTTTTTCTCTTTTTAGGGGGCCCCCTAGGGGACGCGGAACCATGTGACTTTTGTGGTTTCATGGTTCCCGTGATTTGATCCGCGAGGGAGCATCGATTGCTTTTATTTCAGAAATTTCGTTTGACTTGATTTAGTTTCCACCAGTATGCTCTCTTTTTGGGTTCGAATCCACCAATATACTTCATTCGCTGGAAAAGCTACCCTACAATAGTACTAGAATAGAAAGGATCGATCCCAGACCCCGAAATTTCCTTATATTCAAAATTGATATACTAAGTAGCCATCCATCCAATCAAACATCATAAGCCAAATTTGATTGACAAGTCCCGAACATGAAATCATGGCACGCTTACAGTACTTTTAGTTTCTTATTGCATCAATTTAGAATGTCAAGAACTTACTCCAAAACAGCACCGGGCTTGTGATAATTAAAGGCGGTACTAACTTCGAATTTCGCTTACGGTAGGGACCAGGTCCTGCATCTTACGATTACTTTGTATTCACAGAGATCCACTTGTACTAAAACCGCTTGGAACGCGAAGTCCATCCAAAGTTCAGGCGCATGAACGAAGAAATGAAAATCTTTACCCGTTAGTTGCAGGCTGAATCTCTCATCGTCGAGCAAGTCTTTTATGGTGAGCGAACGTCATGATACTTTAAAATTAGAAAACGTGATAAAGTATTCTTGTTAGTTTTGGGGTTGCATCTGCAGTAGCTTCTGACCCATTAAAACTCTTGTTTGTCTCTTTTCTTGGGCGTGAGATTGAAGCAATGAACTCGAAGTGGGAACCTGCGACTTTTCATGGATGGTGGGCCCGGCTTTTTAGTGATAATGTCTGATAGATTTTCAGGATCATCAACATGAAATGTGCGGCTTTAAATTTAACGATTTGCAGGATTGAAATATTATAATGCACACCTTATGGGGCCATCCCCAATAATAAATTAACGTCTACCATCACAGGAGTATCACCATGAAAATGATAATTTTATAAGCCGCTTAATCATGTCAAAAGGTTGTGTGCATGATAGGGAATCCAGATTGGAATATCACTCAAGCTACCGTAGACAACTTCTCCATCTAATCTCTCCTCGCATGCATAAGCGAACGCTAAAAATCGTCTTTCGTGCACTGAAAGTTTAGTCATGTCAATTAAAAAAAGGTCCCATCAAATATGAAGGACAACGAAGCGATTGAACGGAAGGAGGAGGATGTTGGCTTTCGAGACTTTCCTCTAGATAGAGGGAAGCCAAACAAATTGAATCGTCTGCTGTTTATAGAAGAGAAAAATTTATTCACGACAAATGATACAAATGTTTTCCTAAGGAGTCTCGAAAACCGATAAGCGGAACTAGGCGGAATGAGTAGGTAGCTAAGAGTAGGTACATAGAGAGAGAGAGAGAGATTTGGATTGGGGAAATCTTCCAAAACCCTATTATATAAAGATAATAGTGGCATGAGTTCTCTCTCTAAATAATAGGCTACAGAGAACCATCTTCAACAAATGTATACCTAGATATTGTCTGAACTTTTCTTAATGAGTACTTATTGTATCTGGACATGTTCAATTGATGCTAAATTTAAGTTTTTAAGTTGGATCTTGGTCATTTTGGTTTTGAATCGGACTTAATTTGCCTGTAGGTTTTGACCTTAGTATGGACGTGCTTGTAAGTGTGAATACGCATGATCCTATTCATCTCTATTAGTCTCTCATCAAACAAGAAAACGTGCGCAAACCCACCGACCAAAGATGGGTTTCTGGTGATGCGCGCGATGCATCATGCCCAGTAAAGCTGGTGAAGGAAAACTGGAATTTTGACGCGAGGACAATGTTGAAAGAAAAAGAAAATCATTTAGTATTCCAAAAATACTCAAAGTCAGTATTGGGTGGGACTTACGCTGAAGTTAAGAGACTTGAAAATACTTAGTTGAGCTCAAAGGTCCTCGAAATTGTCTTGCCAAACATTTCAATTTTGGCATAAAGATTTTATACTCCTTAGCCAAAACTGTGCCCAACGCACATCCGCATATTTTGGTTAGGCATCGTTACTTCTTTCCTTTGTCTAAGCATGTTTTTTTTGAAATTATATGTCTGAAATTCCTCTATCACGTGCATCCTGATTTTGATTTTTTCATATCACATAAGAAAAGTTCAAGATACATGTATCACCGTAGGTATAGTTTAGGATTTTTGGTGTCATTTCCCAAAAGATAACGATGACATGAAAGAATACGTGATTGTGATTAGGGATGCATGGTTAAGAGCAGTTTAGTTCGGCATACATCATCGAGGCTATACAAATAAAACAAAAAATCAAAAAGCGATAGTATCTATGAATGAAAAAACAAGATGCGATCCGTGTATGTTTTGGCTCTCTAAAGACGCTTTCTTGGGACAGCGAAGGTATACAAATCTTTAGCGTGATTAATGTAGATGATGGTAAGGTTTGGAATTTACAAAACAAATTCGTTAGGTACCGACATATTCGGACATAAAGATTCCTTAATTGATCAAATAGAGAAGTTGTCTGCTGACTAAACTCAGATCTGACCTGCACCTTTTCTTTGATCACAAATAGATATTGGAGCCGAGAGTTTAGGGAATTACACAAAGCTTTTAATAGGTAAAAAACAAAACGAAGTGGCTGAAAGCATCAGTTGGGGGGCACACCGGTTTCTTCCTAAAGACAACATCGCATAAGGGGTTTCATTAAACTAAGTTATCGGTTAAACATGTGCATAGGCGCAGCAGAAATGCGATAATTCCAGTAAGATCATTTCATTAAACCTATGTGGCGTACGTCTCAATCTGGACGATAGATTATTTGGAAATGATTGAAGAGTACGTTGCTGACCAAAGATCGATAAATTGCTAATAAAATAGGGGGTGGGGTTTGAATTTGATGAGATATATTAGGGGGAGAAAAGAGAAAGTTTCCCAAATATTAGTTGGACAAAACGTGACAAGTTTTTCTTTCTTTTTTATTTTATTTGTATTTTAGTTCATGCCAAAGGAAACATAGATTTACATAATAATTTTTTTGGTCGATTGGGATCAAATGCTCTACAAATACCTCAAGCAATGGATCCAATTGCGATTAAAAGGAAACGGTTAACAAACAGGGCTGCCTTGAAAATTAGTTCACATTCTCTGTGAGAGAGAGAAAGAGAGAGAGATGTGGAGACACGTGTATATATGAATTGTTAATTAGATCGGACTGAGATTTTGCTGACTATTTTCTTACATAGGGGAAGACTTTCTAGAGTTTAGTAAAACAACACCACATGGGTCCGGCAAGCACTTTGTGGGAAGTGAGGCTTCAAGAGCAAGGCAACATATACAAGTCTAGAACAATGGTACCAACTACCAAGCCTAGTCAAAAAAAAAAAAAAAAAAAAAAAGATGACGATGACATGAAAGGACAAGCGATTAAGAGGTCACAAAATTGTCGATATTGTCTTAAATCGTTGAGGCATGCAGGAAAGCAAAAGGCGATACTTGTTTTTGGATCAAAGGGATAAACGAATCCCGCGAGAAGAAATTTCTTCTTCTAAAAGGCGAAAAGCCACCCACTTTTAGTGACGTGCTCCAACAAACCATGTGTTTTTTCATCAACAGGTAGGCCATTTTATTTGTGAGATTTTGTGAGACTAATTCTAATATCCCCTCACATATAGGTTAGATTTTGGTCTTAGCTTAACGCATGGAAATATGCAATTGGGGGGCAAATGAGGTCCTACAAGATTCGAACTCAAGACTCCCTAATTCTAATGCCATATGAGATTTTGGTGGGTATACTTTTTTTAAGCTGATAGATAAATGTGTGGTCTATTATTTGAATATTCTAACACTCTCCCTTGTGTTAGAGGAGCTAAAAGTATCACATTCTCGAAGAATTGAATGATGATCCTCCAATGAAAGAGTGATAAACAATCAATTAGGAGAAACCTTAACAGGAGCGGCAGTGGTAGATGAACTTGCATATGACCTCGATTTCGGGGTCGATTAGCCATCTATACTAAGTAATTTATTAGTTTCAACACAATAGATTGGACAAAAAATGCAAAGAAACTAGTCCTTGAAGAGCCTGTATGGAGCAAATAAGGCCAAAATGAACTTAAAACATACTATATATATATATATATATATATATAGTAAACCTTGGGATCCAGCCTAAGATGGCCAAGAACGGGTCTTAAAGTGCACGAACCAGTCAAAATAGTGTCCAACCGGTCAAAAATAGCGACAAACCGGTTGGAATAAGCCCAAACCAATATGAACGGATCTAAATAGGGCTGGACCTGTCTAAAATCCGACTAAATCGGTACAATCAATGAAGGTCGCGAGTTGGACTGGTAAACTAATGTCACGGATGACGTCAGCCATGCGGGAAGCGTTTGGGCTATAGTAGCCAATGGATTTCATGTGTAGAGAACGGAGGTGGTGTGTAAAAAAACCCGAAGATGTGGTGGCACTTGGAAAATAAAGTATGGAAATGAGGATTCCGACTTCCTTGGACTAAAAATTTTTAGGATCCGTCTTTTCTAATAATGGCGAGTCTAATGGTAATGTATGTTTTCCAAAATTAATAGTAGAAGAGTTTTGAACAACCATAGACTTGAGGAAGAAATTAAAATGACATGGTTGACCAGTGTTATGATGACTATTGTAAAAAAAAAAGAAAAAAGGTGAGATTTTTTAAGATTATTATCAACTGTTCTAAAAGTTAAGTTGAATGTATAGTTTATTATTTTAATATTTTAATATTATTATCTACTAACACGGATGAAGTGGCATTCGGATATTTTGGTTAAGCATTATTTTTTTTTCCCTCTTTTGCTTGCCTCCAAAAACATGTTGTACTATGAAATTAATTGTCTAAAGTTCCCGTGTCAAGTCCGTCTCGATTTTGATGATACATTACGAGGACCTGTTCAAAGGATACGTTGCTGATCACGTTCTGTTTTTGTCTTCAGTTTTCGGCCTTGGAATAATGATGTTAGGTGTCCACCCAAAAAAACATGATGATGATCCCGCGAATGTCGCTCGTTTCTCCTTTTCGTGGATTTTCGTTTGGGCGCGTACGTGCCGACCGTCGGGCTTGAAAATCATCATCTCAACCAAAAGACTCCATCGCTGTCGATGGGCCCACCACGAGAAATTATATATATATATATATATATGTGTGTGTGTGTGTGTGTGTGTGTGTGTATTTTATTTCTTGTGGGGCCAAAGAAGTAGTTTGATTTCTTGATAGCGTCCAGTAGATTATTAGCCACCCAATCAAGTCCATTGCTTTTCGACCAATGAAAGGAGCTTGCTTGCATTGGCCCCTGGATCAAGCAAATGTAACCAAAAGACTATCCTCATCTTTGCTTGGTATTACTATGATATGACGATTTTATGGCTACAATAGCCTAAGCTCTTTTTTTTTTTTCCTTATCTATGATCTAAAATCCAAAGTTTCACATGATTTTATTAGCTAGCATGATGAAAGCCATATGATTTGAATATAACTTGAGTTAGTGGAACTTGAGACATAATTCCAAGAATGGCGTAAGGAAGGTCTTGCCCATCGATCCATCTTTAATTCCGCTTCATTGTCAGCTCAAGTATGTGGCGATTGCTTATTAACTAAACCGATTTCCTCATTTTTTTCATCCTTCTCCTTTTCATTTGAGAGCCAAAGGCCCTTTTGCTTTAAACTCCTAAACTTTGGCATCCGTCTCCTACAGTAGACTCTTGTTAAAGAAGAGAGATCACAGCGTATCTAGAATATTTAGAACACTTACCACACAAAATCGAGCAGATTACGGCTTTGCCCATTTCCATCAAGTCACATCTCCATGCACAGCACATGAAAGAAAAGTATCATTGTCAAAAGAGAAACAATTACTGAAAATGGGCGGAAAATCCTATTTTTTCTGGAGGTTGGGACTAGTAAATTAAAATAATAAGAGAAGTTCATAGCTAGACTAATGACAGAGCAGACTATGGATTATCTCCTGATTTTCTGAATCACGTTCATAATGATGACATTCATCAGTGGGTTCATCATATGTCATCCGAGGTTGTTCGCTATTTTGTAGCCGGTCTTCCTGGGAAATAAAGCCGGACCCGAACATTATGTCGATGGGACCCGCAATTTTCTGTCTTCTGCTGGCAAGCGAGTCAAAGCAATCGATTTCTTCATGCGGGCGTCGGTGACAAGTCAAGCACGGATGGATGATATTATTTCTCAATGTGGTCGTCGGGTTTCAGATCCAGTTCCACGTCAAAGGTGGACGGTGGGACCCTGCGACTTTTTGATGGATGGTGGCTCGGCTTCTTTAGCGATAATGATCGACAGATTATATGTTGATAGCGTCAAACCAGCACCTTTTCTTCGGTTTATCGTCGGACGTGAAAATTTCATGCCTATTTTCAGAGGTTCCACTCGTTTCAAGTTTGATTCTCGCTCTCGCTATTTGAAAATACTATGGTACTTTGGTAGAGCTTCATATTTATATATAAACTATAACTTATGTTACTTGGTTTGTTTATATTTGATTTGTGGTTTGGTAGTTTCTAAGCTTTCTTCAGAAGAGAGCATCAATGTAACTAATTATCCATGGTAAAAGAAAGTTCTATTTACCTTACTTCCTGACTTCCTAGCGAGGTAGCTAGGATTGCTAATATTTTAAAAGTTTCATTCAACTTGATTTAGTTCAAGAATCAATAGAGATACTCAGTAGTAAACTCCGTTGGTTAGGAAGGCTATTCTGCACTAGTACTAGAACGAAAAGGGTTGTTCCTAAACCTTGAAATTTCTTGATGTTAAGAAAATAGAACGCCCGTTGATGACTGATGATTTTAATAGCATCAAGTTCAAGACCTTCCTCAAATTAGAGTGAAGTCAACAGATTGATCATTGATCTATCCCTATAAGAGATATATTCCCTCAATGCTACAAATGTTCTATCAAGTCGAGTCTCTATCACAGGTAAGCGAATTAAGCAGAATGAGTAGGTTGCTAAGAAGGGGTAGGTACGTGTTTACATTACTATTACAAACGTGTGTGTGGGTGAGTGTGAGTGTATCTCTCATCAATGGACCCAATATATCCAAATTATTGATACCAATTCTGACAAGATGTATTTACAGACATTATTAATTCTCCAGTTATGCGGGTCAACAAAAGGCAACTAAAACACATTCTTTTGGACCTGATCAAGAACTACTAGCATTAATGTGATGCGATATTGCTTCAAGCTGTAATTTACTTTCAAAGTATGTTTTCTATTCATCTTTTTACCCGATCTCCTTGATCTTGCTCAGCATGGTTTTTATTTCGCTCTGGAGGCATCTTTTGAACAAAGGTGGTCGTTTTCACAGGTATAATGAACGAGTAGTAGGCTTTGCGAGTCTGTTGTATAGGACATGAGAAGATTCTTGCACAAGAAGAAAGGTTTTTAGATTAATCTGCATTAGCAGGATAGCTAATGGCAACCTATAAATAGGTGCATTCTCTTTGGTTGTAATTCACTTTCGAATCAATATCATTTCAGTTCATTTGTATATTCTCTAGTGTGCTGAATTTTCTATTTCTTAAGGATTCGATGGCACTTTGTGAGATTAATTTTAACCTATTTCACTTCACTTGGGAAATGGAAAATTGCTTGTCATGCATGGCTCTTGCAATTTTCTTAACGGATGTGTGTATGTCCAACCTTGATGACTGGTTTAATAAGATTAGTTCGATGTCTGGCAAATGAATTCACATAATAATATTACATACGTAGTAATATCAATTCGGCTGCACACAACATAATAGTATATATATTCAATCGGTTTTATTGCTTGGTCACAAGCACTAATGTAATAAAAGTTAGTTTATTTCGTAGACTTAGCAAGAAAGGTCTAGTGAAAATTACCAAAAAAATCCTAGACCCATTGTAATTTTTCCAATTCAGTCCTAAATTCTTTTTTTTTTTTTGCCAATTTAGTTCTAAACATTTTGCAATTTTGTCAATTCAGTCCATCCGGACAAATTTTGTTAATTTTCTCAAAATTTCTAGCAGCTAAGATAGATCAGTGATAAGAATTTGTATGTTACTACATGAATGTGGAGGAGGCAGCTTGTAGTGGGAAGATATATCTGCCGATGGGAGTTGTACGAATTGGGCTTAAACAAAAGGAAGCCCAAACCGCAGAGGCCCAATCAGCCCCCTCAGCCCATTTAATGGGCTCTTCCACTCCCTGCAGAGGAACCTGAAGAACAGAACAGAAAAGCAAAGCATTAGCAGCAGCAGGAGGAGAAAAAAACAGAGAGCTCGGAAGAACCAAGAAAGAAAAAGGGGATTTCTTGCGTGCCTCTCCACGGGTTGGATGAACTTCGTTTCGCGGCGCCCAGGGCAAGGATTTGAACTCTTTATCCGTTCAATCGAAGGAAATTTTCGTCGCTAAGTGGTAAACTCGGATCTGTTTGAATTCTGAGTTGTTTAGCTGCAAAATCATATATTAATGAAAATTTAGGGTGTTGTGGAGTCGTGGGATTTTACGGATATCGATTTGGAGTTACGGTTTGGTCGGAGTAAATTTTTGAAGTCTCGCGTGCGTGCTGCTGGAACCAATTACAAATTACTATGTTTGGCACTGGTTTTCACGTGCCTTGGGCCGTCTTCTGGGTCGGCCAAGTTTAAGATTTTTTAGTACTTTGAGAAAAATTTATTCTGACAATAAGCTTGCTCAAATCGGAGTTCAGGACGCGATCAAATTCAATGCTCAAGCTGCCTAGTACAGGAGACAACAATGACTGTTCTGTTATGGGCAAGCTTTTCGTTGACATGTAGGAGTCAGTTATGTTGCTGAATAAGTGTGTAGATTTCGAGTTTTAGCTAAGAAAGTTATTTGCTGGAATTTTTATATCCGTTTCTCTTTTAATTGGTAGAATTTCAAGTTCAGGCTCAATTTTGTGTTCGTTGTTTAGTTTTGGTAATTTCCTTGTTTCTTCTGCAATTCTTTCTTGCTTTCTTGTTATGTTTTCTGTGTCCTTTTCTTTTCACGATGAGTTGTGCATTTTTAGGATGTAATCTCCAGCTGGTCTTGACCTGAGAGTGCAGGTCTTTGTTGTACCCTTATGATAATTCTCAACTTCAAATTGTGATTTCATAAAGATATGATATTTGGTTGCTTTTGTTGGTTATGAGTTAGCAGGTGGGAAAGTCCATCACAGAATTTTGGTTTTAGTTCTACCTGTGGTTGGACTTTGTAACCCTTCACATTTGGTTTGGGCATTTCGTTGGATCGATAGATTAAGTTTTGATGCTTTAGCTGGAATACTGTGGCAAAAGAAAATTAAAAAGAATTTGAGACGAGAAATGATAATAATATGATTAAGAGAGCGGATATAACGAGGAGGAGGAGAAGGCATTTGTCACACGAATGTAACACATTGGCCATGGTGTACTTATGGAAAATGTTTGATATGCAAGATGGACTTAGCCCCAACGGTTTGAGCATTCAGGATAAAGAGCTGTTTAAACGCCGTTTCAGAGTTTCAATGCAAGAGCTGGAATCCTAACTATACATCTTATAGATATTCTGCATGTCATACTAGTTATTGCCTTCCTGCTTTTGGAATTATCCAGAAATTCATGCAAGCCCCAACTAACAGACAAAGCGGATTATGAAGGAATATGCTTCATACACATGTCTACTAACAACTTCAGATTCTAACTTCACTAACTAACTCTTTTTCCCACTGGCTGACATATCTATAACTCAAGTTCCTGCTCATTTTTAGCTCCTGTGTTCAGCTGACAGCAAATTCTTCACCTATTTCTCTTCACTTATGTAGTCACAGGAGGACTAGCAGCGACTGTGAAGCAGTTCATCATGTTCTGAGGATGGCCTGAGCAGGAACCTGGGGAGGAGGTTGAATGAGTTTATTCCAAATGGTTATTTTGCTGCACTTCAGATGTCAGAGTCTTTAGTTTTGCAGAGCTGAAAGTTAAGCTTCAGGTCTGATACAATTCTCGGCGATGGTGGTTTTGGTAGTCTTGAAAGGCTGCTTTGATGAGAAGGGATCTTCCCAGAGCAAAAGAATGACTCCAATTGCCGTTAAAAAAAAAAAAATTGAACCCAGAAAGCACGCAAGGCTTCAAAGAGTGGAAGGTAATCTTAGTTCCCCTCAGGAAAGCTCGGGTTGCATGTGCTTTGCAGTATTTAATGTTAATTACTGTTGCATTTTTAGCAAGAAACTCTATTATGATGCGAGGAGGAGAACTGTGTCCAGATACATAGTTTGCTGTAGAAAAACGAGAACAAGATGATAGATGTTAGTGGCCTTTTTTGTCGCTAGCTTGTTCTAGTTTTGTGTGGCTAATTTCATATGAAGCTCACTATCTTAATTTGCTTTCTTCCTTCGGAGAATATATATGTCGTTGGCCAATTGAACGCATATTTCTGGGGGTTTGATCAATGATGAGGACCAGATTATTCTGTTAGGATTGCGATTATTTAGGAAAAGACGGTGCTTGCACCTCTTATCCTTTATTTTAGGCTCCGTGACTTGTCCTCTGACCACGAGCAATTCTATGCAAGAGCTTGGAGAAAAGTCAGCTTGCTTTTCCATTGTATGGTTCAAGCCCACATAAAAGCATTAAAAAAATCTCGTGAGATCATGTTTTCAAGGACTTTTGGGAGTGTAGATATTTTCCAGACACGCAATAGATGAGTAAATATTTGCCTATCCTATTAATTTTCCGGTGTTTACTTTATCTCTATTCAAAATCAAAACAGCAGGCACAGTGCTGGGTGAAATGCATCTCATATAAGTTTCAGTGTAGATGTACCATTGGAGATTCAAATAGTCAAAAAATTTCAAGAAGAGCTGTTTTCACCAATTTGCTGAACCGGTTTTCGGGATGTAAAGCGATGAGACACAGATGGTTAAGGCATATCTGTTTTGGAAAGCACATTTGAGTGGCTGTCTCAGGGTGTGTGGATGAGAAGGGATGCTACTGTAAAATCCTAGGAGTAATTGATCTATAGATGCCTCTAGTGAGCACCTGTGCTCTTGAGTTAAATCTTGAGATTCCACAATCTTGTCCTACAGTTATTATGTCTAAGTTGTGCAGTGCATATTACATGCATGTTTGTTCTCCAGCAGCCAACCAGCACGGAAGTGGAGGAAAGAAGTAGGAGTAGAGAAGCTTTACCAGCTTAGCTTTTATCTCTGAGGTTCTTGAGTGTTAGAGTAGAAACATTTCTGAATCTTGTTCATCGTTTATAATTATGATGGTGAAGTCTGTGATAGCTTGTAAATTTGAACTGTAGGGACTCTTCTTGCATTTCAGAGGACTTAGTGTCTGTGGTAGCAAATAATATGACTCTTATCGGTATGCCTGTTTGCTTCGTCATACAAATTGGTATCTGTTTTAGTATGACTCTTCTTGTATGACAGGAGATAGAACTGTAGGGACTCTTCTTGCATTTTAGTGTGCCCTAGTGGGTTTCTTTAATTTCCTGTCATACAAATTGGTCGTTCTATCTCCTCTCTTTTTCTGCGGGAGATGCCTGTTTGCTTCGTCATACTAAAACAGATACGAAATTATGAGGTTTTACCCTATTTTGACATGAGAGTGATAACTTTTTGCAGTTGGAGTTGAACTTCCGGGGCAGCTTATCTCATCCAAAAGTATTGTCAGGCTAATGGGATGTTGTTTGGAGGATGAACTACTACTTGTCCACGACTTCTTGCCAGAGGGTACACTAAAGAACCATCTCTTTGGAAGTAAGGTTCTTTCCTGGGCGATATATACATGCTAGCTTTAAATTTATGGTAAATATGATCTTTTCTTGGTTCAATTAAATATACAAATCATGTGTCTTTCCTGCTGCAGGGGGCTCGGCCATTAAACCATTTCCATGGGTCACACTGTTTAGCTTAAAATTGCGATAGGAGCAGCCAAAGGCCTTTGCGTTCTTGCACCAGTTAGACAGGCAAACAATCTGCAGAGATTCAAGCCCTCAAACATATTGCTGGACTTAGTAAGTTTCATGTTCGTTGTTTAGATTATGTGAAGCAATACGACATTGTCGTTACCTTTAAAATTTGATTCCAAAATCTTCTCCTGTGCTGAAATAATTCATATATGTTTGCAACATCCTTTTTTTTGCAATCTCCTCCTGCCTTACTGCATACTGGAACCAGCAAGAATTGGAAACCTTACGCTTTCAGGCTTTCATTCTGGCCAGTTTTTCTCATAAAACACGGGAGTTTTCATTGCAAAGCATCTTGAAAACCTGGCTTGCCAGCCATGTAATTTTACTTATATTTTGGCTCGGGGGCTTTGTTGTTATGTTCGTCAAAAATTGCAGTTTCCCAAGCTACTCTTTTCATGATTGGTTTACAATACAACTACTGGCCTGAGCTAAATCCATCATGTCTGCATTGTCCAAGTTTGCTCGTGTATAGATCACACAAGCAGTAGAAAATAGACCTTATCCACTTTGACCTTTTCTTTGGCATGTGTTTTGACAGTCCAATAATGCTAAAATATCAGATTTTGGGTTGGCAATGGAGGGTCTAGACGACACAGGTTACTGGAACTTATGGCTATGCAGCACCCAAGTATGTAGCCACAGGTAATATGATTTTGAATTGCTTGGGGTGATCATAGCAGAGAACATTGTGCTTTGGACTTAGTTGGTCATTCCTGATGCCATGTTTAGCAAATTCATGTTGGAGCACTGGCCATTGATGACGAAGTCATGGAAATTGTGAAAAATTAGTTGGAGTTGATAGAAATCACTATTTCCTGGACTATTGATCCCAACTCGACCATCTTTCTCAGACACGGTCAGTAATTCTTTATTCATCACCTCTGCTTGTCGCTGGTTCATCTCTACTTATGAACTTGCTAGGCCAATGGGTACGCTTGTTGGCCTACGTTGGGCTGAACCATCCATGCCTAAAGTTTAGAATGTGGTCCATGTTGTCTGTGTTGTTGAGTAGGGGAGGGAGGGTGGGAGAGAAAGACCGGGCTATCATGATATGGCTGAAAGTGGCCCTGTTATCTGGGGCTAAGAATTTTGTCGAGTGGCTCTAGCCTGCCCAACAATCAACTTTGCTCACTGTCCCCAGGTCACCACCCAAACCTGCCGATAGTTCTAGGCGGGTGACGCCTTAACCGCACGGTAAGGCAAGCTACTTTTATGAGGCCGGATAAAAATGTTTTATTTTGGAATGATCTTTACATATTTACGGAATCCAAATTCGCAGACCTCGACATAAAATAAAAATCAGAACAGCAAAAGACATCATCCTGATGGAACAGAAAAAGACATCATCCTGACCGGACCGGACATCATTAAATGTCGGCGGTCAAGATTCTGATTTGGAATGTTACTCATAACGTTAAAAATTTAGATCCGCGCACGTGGCATCTGCTCTGACTGTCACAAGTGACGGGAAAGTCTCAAAAAACTGTCCAATCAATCATAGATAAATACTCTTTTTGTCGTGTGGGCCCCTGCATCCCATCACTATCAAAGTTTGATTTATTAAATCGGATATAAAAAGACTTGACTCTCTTTCCTCGTACCGATCGTTGACAACAATAACATTAAAAAAGGGCGAATATAATTGCTACCGCTCGTACAGATGGGGAGGGCAAGTTGGTGGGCTCCTTGGGTTACAAGAGCTAAATCCTGTGCAGAATCTTCATTGCCCAGTCTTTGACTTCCTGGAACTTCTGCTCACAAGCGCCGATCAATTCTGCCTGTGCGCTTGCCCGAACACTAGTCCGACAGAACGTGGCGAAATGCTCACAATTGTTATGAATGAGATTGTACTCGCCGAAGCCTTCGCTTTGGTAGAGCTCCCAAGCCTTGTCCACGACTTCCTTAGGCGATTTGGTATCGAGTAAAGTCGTGCGAGTCCCCCTCCATGTCAGCAAATATTCCGGCAATGGCCGCCCATACGCATATGAACGAAGGGAATGAAGTGTCCCGCCTTCTCGCTGGAAGGAATCGAGAGAAGTCTTGTCGACTCCTGTTCTTGTGAGATGAATGACCTTGCCCTCTCCAACGTAAATTCCTATTAGAATCAATAGTGAACACGGGCAATGATAGAACAAGAATCAATGGTTCAAATCACCCATAGCAAATAGTTAATACATGATCAACTTATTAATAGGGAACAAGAAGTGAATAGATGTGGGTCGACGAGCAAGACGATTGCCCAAGTGGATCATAATATATTAGACTTCGTGTTGGAGAATCGAAGGCTAATAGAGAGCATACTTCGATGACAACAAATCACAAAGTTTCAATGTTTTACGTGATATAAGTGAGGCACGGTTTTATACGGACTAATTTCGACCTTCCAGGACAAGTGATGAAAGATATTCAGAGAGAAACGACTCAAGGGAAAAAGGTGTTGAGGAAAACGTTAAAAAAAAGGGTAGAAACCTCGTAAATCGGATAGTTTTCTATCATTTGATATCAATCGCTAGAATTGTCTGGGGGAAAAATCGGAGGTTGGCTTATCATCTCACAACTTTTCTTTATTTAAGAGGAGAGGGAGGGAGAGAGAGAGAGGAAATGGGACATGGAGAACGCCATCAGCTTCTCAGCGTTCAAAGTCCTCGAGAGCTCGTCGGGGACCTGGTGGGTCGGAAAGCCGGTGAAGGCGAGGGCGAGGCCGTCGATGGGGAGTCCGGATGCCCAGTGCTGGAAATGGAAGAACGAAGAAGGTAAACAAATTACTGTGGGTGAGCCCCACCACGAACGGCATCAGCTTCTTGATATTCGAAGTCCTCGAAAACTCATCGAGGACTCAGCGAGTCAGAGATTTGGCGAAGCCGCGGGTGAGGCCGTGGACGGGGAGGCGGGATAGGCGGATGTGGAAATGGAAGAAGGAAGAAGGTAAACAAAGTAGCGCGGGTCGGCCGTGGAAAAACCGATAAAGAAGGCCACCAAACGGGGCCAGGACCGCGGACGGTGTCCTCCACAACATCCCCGTCGGCGGCAGCATCCCGAAGGCCACCGAACGGGGTTGAGCTGATCAACTGAATGAAATAAAGAGACGAAAGGGCCAAAGGAAAACCAAGAAAGAAGGAAGAAAAATGACGAGTCCTCAGTTCCCAGAGCAAGAACTGCTGAAATGCACTTGCTGCGATTCCACCAACACCAAGTTCTGCCACTACAACAACTACATCCTCTTTTACGAGAAAATGATAACGACAATGGAAAAAATAAAAGAGGAGAAATAGCCAACCATGATGCGAGTAGAGGCCAAACCGCCGATAAGTGTAAATATGATCCCCCGGATGAAGATCTTCGGGTCTTACCACGGTCCCCGACAGTAGCGTCCACAACATGAATAGCTTGTTGATGATCTCAGCTGCCATTTTATCCCTTTGCGGTCCTTCTGTAGTCTCTCCTTTGACGGAACAGGAGGGGGTGGGTCTTTATTGATTGAGAACTAGGAGAGGATTTGAGGAAGGTAGGAACACAGGTCTGGATTGATAATAAGTGGGCTGGAATGAAAGGGTACGCTGGGTCTGGTTTTATGACGACGACGACGATGATGATGAATGAGAGAGAGAGATTGAAGGAGAAGCACAAGAGCATACTTGAAAAGAGAGGGAAATGAGGAGTTGTGGGAGAGTTTGGTGAAGGAGGAGGGGGGCCATTTTTTAAATTATTGAGCCTAGAGGAAGAAAACGGACACGTCGCAGCATGGCCTCATCCTCGGCCGGCTGAACTTTACGGACAAAACCAAAAAAGAGCAACCGGGTTGGATTAGGCTGGGATAATAACTTGTGTGACACTTAACCTATTGCTCTTTCTGAATTCAACCGATTCCTTCCCTTTTCCTACGTATGCAATGGCATACGGGATGATCTTATTTTTGTGTTCATTTAGCAAAATTTGGTAGAGACATGTATCTGCGACTACTAAACAATGAACGTAACCCATATGAGGAAGGTGCTGCGTAAGTTCGGTTCTCGGTCGGAGGTTCTCTAAATGGTTAACGTTGTCCCCGTCCGACGTTTATTTGCGGACTCCTCCCCCCCTTCACAAAATGACAAGCAAAAAAAGTTTGACTCTTGCAAGCGTGACCCACGAGAATTCGACTCGATTCGTGTCCATTGGTCGGGCAAAAAAGTAACGAGAGAGAGAGAGAGGTAGAGATGCGATCGGATCTCTGTGATGGTTTTGCTTTCTGATGCACCGGGGCTGTACTCTTTTTGCACCATTTTGACCGACGGAGCAGCAGTTCACATGGTTTAGACTTAGGAGAACGGGTGAACGTTCAATATAAAATATGGGTGGGGTTAGAATTTGGCGAGGTTTTTAATTTTTTTGGTGGGAGGTGGCTTAGTCCCATGTTGTGTTTTTTTTTTTTCCCAAAAAACGTGATGACATCGCTTCTTTTTGTGGATTTTCTTTTGTGGTTCCATGCTCTTGCTGGGAAAATGAGGTCCTTGATTTGATATCTTTTCTTTCTTTTGGGTATCTCTTTCCAAATCATTCTATTCTCATATACCACTCTCTCCTCGATCTACTTCAATGTGCTTTTTGTCTAGCTCTTTGCCGCAGTTTCCGCCCCATAAAATGGTTTTTTCAACAGGTGCATTAGAAAGAATAGAGTTTCGAATGTGTCTGTCCACTTCCACCTTTCCACCTTTCTCTAGCAAGGAAAGATGGAACTGCAATATTACTTTATTTTGATCCCTTCAAATCAAAATGCTCCAAAACTATATTAATTGTCACTACGGAAACGGTTGACAAACAGGGCTTTCTTGAAAATCAGTCATCATTAGTAGAGAGAGAGAGATTGGATTTTTTTTTTTTTTTTTGGATTTTCTTGCTTAGGAGCGAGAGAGACAACAAAAGGAAGAGCTCTCGCCTTTATTGAAGGTGGGACCCTGTGACTTTTGTGTGATTGATAGTTTCTGAGGCTTTCTTCCACCAGACCATCGATTGCTCTTATTTTGAGAAGTTTAATTTCACTTGGTTTAGTTTCGGCATCGACAGGGATTCCAGCGGCGTACTTCATTGATTGGAAATGCTACTCTACACTGGTACGGGAAGAGAAAGGATCGATCCTACACCCGAAAATCCCTTATATTAAAAATTGGTGTACTAATTAGCCATCCATTCAATCAAACATCATAAACCAAATTTGATTGACAAGTTCCAAACATGAAAAAACAAGTATTAGGATAAACAAGACACATCCGCAATGTTTTAAATTTCTTATTGCGTCAATTTAGCATGTCATCATATTATATAGAGCATTGCTAACCTAATGGCACTGTTAAATAATGGTGCAATTCAGATCACATCTTGAGAGAGTAATAATTTTTAATATAAGAAACAAACCTATTCATAACATTCAAGGTGGTGAAAAGGTGGAGAAGCCACTGTTTCATTTGAGAAACTTATGGCACTGTCAGCATATCATTTCCCTATAATATATGATTCCGTATCAAACTAAAAAATTATGCCGAGCTTGTGATAATAACAGGCAGTACTAAGTTCGAATTTCACTTACAATGGAGATAAGATCTTGCATTTTGTGATTACTCCATATTCATTGAGATCCACTTGTACTAAAACCAATTGGAACTCGAAGAATCATCCTGTCCATCCAAAATTTAGGCGCACGATAGAAGAAATTAAAATCTTTACCCGTGAAGTGCAAGTTTAATCTCTCTTTATTGAGCAGGTTTCTTTTATGGTGAATGATACTAGAAAAAGTTAAAGGTGATAAAGTGCAGTGATCCTTTCAAGTTCTCAAGTTGGAGGTGGGAATCTGCGACTTTTCATGGATGGTGGGCCTGGCTTTTTAGTGATAATGTTGGATAAATTGTAAGGATCATCAAAATGAAAATTTGCGACTTCAAATTAAATGACTTTCCCGGTTGAGACATTATATCGTATACCTCATAATATAATATCCACCATTCTGGGAACATCGTTATAAAGATGATAATATTACAAGCCGCTTAATCATGTGAAAAAGGTTGTGTGCATGATAGGAAATCCAGATTGGGAGCTTCTATGTCAGTCGAGCTACCATTAATGGCTTCTCCAACTAATCTATTTTCTGCCTATCCTTGATTCTATGGTTGCAAGCCCTAAAAATCATTGTCGTCTACACACCTAAGCGAGTGCGAAACATCGTCATTTGCCCACCTAAGCTTAATCGTGTCGGGAAAAGGTCTCATGACGATTGAAAAGAATTTAGCCTAGACCCTGAAATTACCTTATATTACAAATTGAATGCATGCCGATAAGCAGTGATTTTAACAGCATCAAATACGAAGAACAAAGAAAGCGGTTGACCGGAAGGCAGAAGGATGTCCGGTTTCGAGACTTTCCTCCAACATAAGAGAAATATTCATTCAGGACAAATGTTACGCATGTTCTGCTTGGGAGTCTCAATCTTCCATGGGCAAAACAAGGTGGAATGAGTAGGTAACTTAAAGGGGAGAGAGAGAGAGGAAGGAAGGAAAAGGGGGCGGGGGGTGCAGAGAGAGAAGCATGTTACGGACAGAAAGATGCACGGGGAAATTTAATGCATGAAAGCCAGATCTTTGACTTAAAGGGAGCACCCTTTCAACCATTCTCTCATTATCTCAACTACTCCAATTTTTTATTTTTTTTTAAGTCTATTTAATCATCTGCATATTCGATTTTCTTCTTTCCATTCCATATTGTTTCTAAAATTATATGTTGTTATATATTTGATATTTTCCTCAAAATGCTACATGTAAATGCGTGCGTGTATAGAGACGCACATATGTATATACACACATGCACACATGTGGGGTCGTGCAACTCGGCTGAGAAATGTGCTGTGTTTGGGGTTTGATTTGAAAAGTCTGCACTCATGATAATAAATAGCATGATCTCTATTGTGTTTATAGGTGAAAGCTTAATTAAAACCCTCTAATCAGTCAACATAAAGGCACAAAAAGGCCCTTCAATTTACAGTGTGTTGTCTATCTTGCTCCCGCAACAAGGACAAATGCATTTTATTAATGCGAAGACGACTGAAAATGTATCCAATTTTCAGTTGTTAGTTAGATTGGACAAAGATTTTCCTGACTATTCTTAGATAGGGGAGACATTATAGGGTTTAATAAAGCAACACGACACTAGTCAGCAAACACTTGTTGGAAAGACAACATATGCAACTCTAGAATAATGAGTTGGCCAAGTTGCCTTGGAAACCCTCATTATAAAATGATATTGATGCATGAAACTATAAAAGGCAATTGTGACGTGACCCATTCGAAAGGACATATGCTAAGAGTAGAGGCGTTAAAAAAGAAGAAGAAAAAAATCTGTATTATTTATGAATGAAAAAACAATTTTTAGTAGTGCTTTCTCATTGCTGTTTGTGTTGGTTTAGACTTGCTGGTTCTGTGCCGTTGTTTGGCCTTTTTTTCTTTCCCTTGCCCTTGGCTTGGTTTCCTTTTTTCCCCTTTCACTCGCTCCGACTTGTTGTCTTCGTGAGTGCAAGTTTCTGGGACCGAGTTCCTGCTGTATATAGCTCTATATAGCTCTTTTGGTTTAAAGTCAATATATTTCTTACCTTTCACAAAAAAAAATAAAAAATAATTTTTGGTGATGAAGTCTCTTCCTTAGCAACTTTAAAAAATACAAGACGTTATTTTCAAGAGGAATTCGAACGTTCCAACCTCTCGATTGATCTGTTGGTTAACCTCTATGAGGCCCATGAACAATTTCAATCAAAACTTGAAAAAACATAAATTTATTGATGGTTGACCGGTAGATTTGGTAGTTGGTTTGGAAGATTCTCTTTGAGTCTGAGAATCTTAATCGATGTAAAAAATTCTCTGGGAAAAAAAAGGTTGTTAGCTTGTTATCCATTTAGTTTTTTACTTACGTATGTATACTAATATGTCGATAGTGACATTCATGTCATAATATTGAAATATTGGCAGCTCCGTACTTTAAAATTTCTACGGTAAGAAGGGTAGTAAATTTAAAGAAACATGAGATACTGTTTAGAAATTACAATATAGTTTCAATAAGATTATGTGAAATACGAGAATGTATATATCATCACATGCACGTGGTTGTGCCAGGAGGAATATCAATTACCAAAAAAAAAAAAAATAATAAATACAGGCGATCAACGTACATATACACAGTCTGTTCACATACAGCTTCAGTAGATTAGAGGGACGAACTCAAATGATAAGTCCAACTGTGAAATCTTATCTAGTGAATAATTACAATGCCGTTGCGTGTATTATTGGTCAAATCTCATTAATTTGTTTTTTTTTTTTCCTTTTTGTTCTCCAATCCCAGAGGGGAAGCTACCGCGTACCACTTGATCATTAGCATTCCGAGCGGCCATGCGAGCTGGGCCCTGATTATGATGATTTTTGTCCTTCTTCTTGGGGAAGAAAAATGAGAAAGAAGCGATTGAATCCATGTGATGGTTTTGCTTTATGAGATTTTTTAGGGGGTGGGATAAGGTCCTTCGCTTTTGTTCTTTCTTGAATGTGTTTTTCCAAAGTCATGGCTCGGAAAATTATCTCACCGAAACCCCCGTTAAAAATGCAAATTTTATTGGAATTACCATACAAATGTGGGTTAACAAAGTGCGGTTTATACACATCCTTTTGGAACTGATCATGGACCACTAGTATTGATGTGAGGTTGATATTGCTTCCAGCTGTAGTTTGCTTTCAAATTCTTTTTTCTAATCATCCTTCTATCCAATATATTCCAACTTCTCCTTGATCTTGCTCCATACGCGTTCCATTTCGCTTGCAGGTAGCTTTTGACCCATATGTGGTTTTTGCGAGGTTGCTATCTATACAGTAAATCTCTCACGCATGCGCGTATATTAAGAGGTTAAGTATAAAAACTATACACTAAGTTTGATTACACGCCACACGAAAAAGTCAAGTTGCGGCACGTGAACGTGCATGAACGTGTTCTTTCCATCTTAAGCTGTCGTTATTATCCTTAACCCCGTTCACACCTGGTGGCGCGACTCTTTAGCACTCCAGAAGGCTCCTACCAACATCCAGAAGCTTTCATTTTCACCCTTTAGCAAAGCTTGAGCCCGTAATTAAGTGAAAAGTTCTGGCTACAACACATCTTTTGTTTCTTAAAAGGCAAAAGGACTACTTTTGCTCCCTAAACTATCATGTTTTTTTTTTCCTTCCAATTGAGTCCTCAAACTTTTGAATTAATCTAACAAGTCCTTGTATAGTCTTCAAATCTACTTAATCGAAGTTGATGTATCCATCCGATAGACACGTGAATTTCAATTGACTGAATCCTGAACCAAAGAAACTAATTACATTTTGAGTGGAGGTGGCTAGGGCACCCTTTCCAATGGTGGGGCACGGTGTAGGTTTTTGTTTCATTTTTAGTGTGTTTTTTTTTTTTTTTTGGGGGGGTAAAATTTTACCCTGTTACTTTTTAATCTTATTTAACTAGGGTTTAAATATAAAAATGTAGAATTCGGACAAAAGAAAGCCACGTGCCTCCCCAACCCCCCGGAAAGAGACAGAAAAGATCCTCGGTTCCTATTTCTTTTCATGACACTGATGGGTGGGCCCCACGCGCTTTCTATTTTTCTGTGCCATTGGAGAAGGTATTTTAGTTGGATCGTGATGCGCCGCCTCCTCTGACTCTTGAGTCTTGACGGTTGAAAGAGGAACACCTGTTTTTGCCGACAATGCACACGTGGGTGACGTAATACTGAGAGACTTTCAATTTTGATTTATTGATAAAATCAATATATATATATATATATATATATCAGTATATATATTATTTTAAAACTTAAAAAGGCAAATACCATAAAGACTTCAAATTATACTTATTGTGATAAACATTCCTCAATTTTTTTTTTGTGTCGCGAAAAGATTCATATTTATCTTTTATTTCAATTCTATCTAGAGCATATTTGTTACTAGGGATTTTAATGGCACAATTTTTTTTATAGCATTTGTGTCACATTGGGCAAGTCTAGAATTTTAATAAGGCAAAATAAAGTTCATAATATTTGTGTCACGATTGACAAAGCTTAAGGTTTTTGTAGTATTAACTCAAACTAAAAAAAAATGAGTCTAATATGATGAGGCATATCAGTCAGTTTGATGTTTTTTAACTTCTGGTTTCTATTTTTCGTACTCCTAAGAGTTGTTTTCACGTAATGAATACCTCAAACATCTCTTAAACTTGCATAAGTATTAGCACGTGAAGGGGTGATTTCAAGTAATGCAAAATTCCTAAAGATGTTTCAAAGTTTAGAGAGATTTCTAAATTTTGACCCAAAAAAAGAAAATCATAAGCAAAGCTACAATGCTGCCCACACACACATGCAAATTACCTAAATACTCTAAATATGAATGTATTCACTTCAAACGCATAAAGCAATGATGAGGGAAAAAAAAGGAAAATAAAAGAAAGAAAATGAGTAATTGGACGTCAATTATGAATTAAGTATTGTTGGCTTTATACATCCATGTAGCTGCTAGCAATCGGGAAACTCTACTTTGTCTGTTTTAAGAGTATAGAGAAACAGTGAACCAAATTTCAAGGTACCGAGATACCAATATTTTCTCACTATATGATTAGGCAGATATATTTTAGATTTCCTATATTAAATAAGTTCACTCATTTATTTATCTGCTGAAAAGGAGGCACATTTCAAGGAGTAGATTGGAGGCTGGATCAAATTTACAACATAAGCAAAATAATCCAGGCTCGATCCGGATACAATTTATTAAATATGGTAATAACAATACAGGGTCGAAAATAAAACTTATGGTATACGGAGATTTGCAAGATTGGGAAACTCAAATTCTCAACAACAAAAGACAAATGTCAACTTAATCAATTTTTTTAGTATTGTGATGTACATGATCAGGTGCCTATGCTAAAGGGACTGTTGCTCAAATATAGGATATAAACTGATTTTTTAATAATTAAATTAAATTACACTGCCTTTTTTTTTTCAAAGTCAAATTATCCTTGAGTCATGCAAGATTACATGCCAGCATAAGATAAAGTCAAATAAAAATTCTCTCGTTTTTTTTCATCTTGTATCTATCTCAAGAATGAGCAAATGTAGGGCTAGACATCAAAAGGGTGCTTCTTGATCCGTAAGAAAGAAATAAGAGCAGTCCCGCATAAGACCATAATTTAACTTTACTGGTCATTATCGTTAATTGTCATAACTCAGTTTCACTTATAATTGATAATTTACTTTTCTCAACAATAGCTTGACTATAGAATTGGTAATCGTAACTTGAATATAATATTACTCAGTAATTAAGTCATTGTAAATTACAAGTTAGTAATCATCCCTCAAATATTGTTGTTTACGTCAAAACCTCATAATTTTTTTTTTTTTTTTTTCGGTCAAGAAGCCTTGTAAGGTTGAACTTGCTGACATTTTATAACTTTTCCTGAAATATTATAAATAATCTGAACATAAATTTTTCTCTACTCTTGGAACTAAACTTCATGATTATAAAACTATCTTCATGCATCGCAATTTTCCTTAATCAATAGTAAGATTAACAATTTTATAGCCATTTTTTAACATTTATTAATTACTCCCCTTTTAAAATTAGCTGATGTTAATTTTTCTCAATAACCATAGAATTTCCCATTGTCAAATTTTTATACTCAAGTTTAGATGGTCAAATTTTCAGTATTTTTGTTTTTTTGGTCGAAAACAAAACACTTTCATTAATTAGAAGATGGTAGGATTAGGGGTGTGCAAAGGAACTAAAAACCGCCCAATATTGGCAGTTCTCATGAGGACCAGTCCGGTTCCTGATCCCAATTTACTAGAACTGGTACTAGCCCTCGGTTTCGGGTGGATTAGACCGATATATATATATATATATATATATATATATATAAAGAAATTCCAACTTAATTACTTAATTATTTTGCAATTTTTTCGAATAGATAAGTACATATATATTTCTACTATTGGACATTATTGACTAATTTTGTCTCTTGGGTGCATAATAGGATTAATCCCATACTTTTTATTTATTCTAATAGTTCATTTACTTGCTTTCTCCATCAAAATAAAATAAACAAACGAAGAGGATGGAGGAGACCAATTGGAGATGTCCATAAATATTGTGGCGCTTTGTCGTCATGATACAAAATTAAGGCCCGATGGCTTGTTTTAATAAAAAATTAGGTATTTCTTTAGCCATTCCCGTGATTAAATTAGGACTTTTAACGTAAAGTCTAATTCTCCACATGTTGTTGGTGTCGGGAAACCTTAAGATTATGTTTGGCAGTCATGATGAAATTCAGAATATGATAAAATTTATCGTACCTTACCCTTGGTGCCTACTTAAGACGAGATAAAGTCAGATATAAGAGGGTTATAGATCGGATAAAATAATCTTATAAGGGAGGTTGGATAAATGTGGATAGGATTTCTAATATACATAATAGGAAAGTTATTTTTTCGAATAAAAAAATTATTAAATTATCAAAATTGAAATTATATTTCAATATAAGCAATATTTGAATTGTAATATAAAAATTCAAAACAACAAAAATAAAAGCTTATTTTTTAACTTAATCTTATTTTTACATATATACTCGACTTTAATTATATATTATAATATACATTCAATATATAAATATATATTTATTACATATTTTAGGCATTTTAGTTATATTAGTACAATTTACTATATAATAAAATTTTATTAGAAAATGATGAAAGGGGAAAAAGAAATAATAAAGAAAATTATAAAAAAAAAGAAAGGAAAAAATAAATTAAGAAATAGTGTCGCGAGAGATTTTTACCATCTTCGTTTGTGAACTTTTAGGTTCATTTACAATAATATACCATTTTTTATACAAAAAAAAAAATTATACATAATATGATGTGAATATATCTCGATTTTATTATTATGATTCACCAAACAATGAATACAATATAACAAAATCTCCGAATTTCATATCATATCCTATTCAGTCCTATGCTATTTAAAAATCTAGATGACCAAACGAAGCCTAAGAGAACTACACTATTTTCTTTGGAGAAATTAGTTTATTAGCTAACGGGTATTATCAATTTGTTCTGTTCTATAATTTTCAATCCTTAATCAAAATCAATAACTTGCAATTCAACCCAAATTTAAGGCCAAACAAGCTTTAGTGGACTGCGTAGAAATTAGGTTCGTTGATATTAATCGATGAACGCAATTTTGTAGAGATTAGGGACCAGTTCCATAATTCAACCTGGGAACCAGACCCAGACTGGACTGGCGGTCCCATTTTTAGGTGGATCAATGGAATCAACAGGTGGTTCTCTATTTTAATTTTTCGAAACTGGTCCTTAGTGGACGATTCCCGGTCACCCCTAGGTAGATCAACCACAATTTGCATCAAAACATAACAAATTCCAAAGAGGTTGGGGAGGCTTAGATAGCCAATTGGGAGGGAGGTACCCTCGTCTATGGGCTTGTGCGATCCAGGTCCGCGCGCCAATTTGCTTCTCGTGGAGAATGGACAACTTTTATTCTTTTGACCGGGGCGAATGGCCCCTGCATTACTCAATTAGATTTCGGGTGTCCCCTGGGCTATGGGCTTCGCTTGATAAAGCCCAACCGTTGATGAGCCGTCCACTTGGGAGTTTAGACAAGAAGACGAGACCTTCGCGAACTGCTAGGGATTCCGCCATTGAAGCCTAGCCCACTCGAGCTCGCTTCGCGAAGCCACCGACGAGAGAACCCCTCGACCGTCTCCGCAAACGCCAGCGATTGAGGCCTCCGATTTGTCGCCTGCCCATGGGGCATCAGGCATCGGCGTTTAGCTTCCGGGAGACTCGGCCCGGCAGCTTCCGCTTCTCGGGTAAGAAAGCCATGTCCTTTACCGATAGTCTCGATCCTTGTTGCTGATTGATCAGACTTCGGGTCATTGCCAAGGCATCGTCCGCGATCGACTGAGGAACGATCTCGTGCGCTTGAAAGACAAAGGAATTCCGGGTTTTCCACATCAACCTGAGTAGCCCACGAAAAGATCTCGCCCCAGAGCATCAGATCCCTCGGTCAGTATCTCAAAAACCCATTTATCCATTCTAGTAATTTTTGTGTGGAGAGGTGTCTATGTCAATCCTTGGGTCTAGCCAGATAAGTTTGGTCCACTCGCACAGGGTAAAAAGATGCTCCACCCTTTCCAGGGCTTTTTGGCATAGGGGACAAATCGGATCAGGCATCATCTTCCGTTTGGGCAGGTTTTCCTTTGTGGGTAGTGGCATTCTGACACGCACTCCACATGCCTTTGGGTAGGAATTCAACTGCTAAATGATATACCATAGCGCGCGGGGTGGCTTAGATTTATGGCTTGACTCGGTGCAAAACGGTATCGGCTGGTAGAAACGTACCTTTGGATAGGAATTTACCTGCCAAACGTGCCTTTTGAAGTTTCGTGTGCGCGGCTGGAACCAATTACGAATTACTATGTTTGGCGTTGGTTTTCACCTTGCTCGGGCCATCTTCTGGGTCAGCCAAATTTAACGTGTCTTAGTACTTCCAGAAAAACTTTATTTTGACAATAAGCTCGCTGAAATCAGAGTTCAGTGAAGAAAGAGATGACGTGACCAAATTCGATGCTCGAACTGCCCCATACGGGGACAACAATGACTATTCTGCTCTAGGCAAGCTTTTCGTTGACGCGTAGTGGTCGTTATGTTGCTGAATAAGTGTGTAGATTAATCGAGTCTTAGCTAAGAAAGTTATTTACTCGATTTTTTCATATCTGTTTCTTGTTTAATTGATAGAATTTTGATTTTGGACTTGAGTTGTCTTCGTTTTTTAGTTTTGGTAATTTCCTTGTTTCTTCTGCAATTCTTTCTTGCTCTCTTGTTTTGTTTTCTGTGCCTTTTCCTTTTCACCATGAGTCGTGCGTTTTTAGGATGCAATCTCCAGGTTGTCTGCCCTCAGAGTGCAGGTGTTTGGTGTACCCTTATGATAATTCTGAACTTCAAATTGTGATTCCATGGGTTAAAGTTATGCTATTTGGTTGCTTTTGTTGGATATGAGTTAGCAAGTAGGAAATTCTGTCACAGAATTTTGGTTTTAGTTCCTCCTGGGGTTGGACTTTGTTACCCTAAGCATTTGGTTTGGGCATTTCATTGGATCGATATATTAAGTTTTGATGCTTTAGCTGGAATACTGAGGCAAAAGAAAATTAGAAAGAAATTGAGATGAGAGATGAGAATAATATGATTGAGAGAGCTGATATGAACGGGGAGAAGAAGAAGAAGGCATTTGTCACGAGAATGTAACATATTGGTTGCGGTGTACTTATGGAGCATGTTTGATATCCAAGATGGACTCAGTCCCAACAGTTTGAGCGTTGAGGATAAAGGGCTGTTTAATATTGTGTTGGAGTTTCAATGCAAGAGCTGGAATCCTAACTATACATCTTATAGATATTCTGCATGTCATACTTGTCATTGCCCTCCTGCTTTCTGAATTATCCTGAAATTCATGCAAGCCTCAACTTACAGACAAAGCGGATTATGAACGAATATGCTTCATACACGTCCACTGACAACTTCAGATTCTAACTTTGCTAACTAACTCTTTTCCCACCCGCCAACATCTCTACAACTCAATTACTACACTGAGAATATATGTTGTTGCCCAACTGAACACATATTTCTGGGAGCTAGATCGACAATATGGACCATATTATTCTGTTAGGATTGCAATTATTTAGGAAAGGACAGTGCTTGCTCCTCTTATCCTTTATTGTAGGGTCCTTGACTTGTCCCAGGACCATGAGCAATTCTATGCAAGAGCTTGGAGAGAAGTCAGCTTGCTTTTCCATTGTGTGGTTTCAAGTCCACATAAAAACATTAAAAAATCTTGTGAGATTTTGTTTTCAAGGACTTCTGAAGTTCGTGTAAGTATTTTCCAGACATGCAATAGAAGAGTAAAAATTTGCCTATCCTACGTCTGGAGATATTAATTTTGCGGTGTTTATTTTCTCTCTATTCAAAATCAAACAGCAGGCACAGAGCTGGGTGAAATGCATGGCTCATTTAAGATTCCGTACGCATGTACCATTGGAGATGCAAGTAGTCAAAAAATTCTGAAAAGAGCTGTTTTCACTAATTTGCTGAACAGTTTGTCAGGATGTAAAGTGATGAGACACAAATGTTTAAGGCATTTCTGTTTTGGAAAGCATGTTTCAATGGCCGTCTCAGGATGTGTGGATGAGAAGGCAAGGTGCTGTAAATCCCTAGGATCATTTGATAGAAACCTCAGGTGAGCTCCTGTGTTCTTGATCTTAATCTTGAGATTCCACAATCTTGTCCTACAGTTATTATGGCTGAGTTGTGTGGTGCAAATTACATGCATGTTTGTTTTCCAGCAGCCAAACAGCATGGAAGTGGAGGAAGCAAGTGGGAGGAGAGAAGCTTCGCCAGCTTAGCTTTGCCAGCTTAGCTTTGCCAGCTAAGCTTCTATCTCTAAGGTTCTTGAGAGGTAAAGTAGAAACATCTTATGAATCCTCATTGTTTATAAATATTATGGTAAAATTCTTGTGATTGCTTGTAAATTTTGAAATGTAGGAGTCTTCTGGCATTTCACAGAAGGCCTATAGGCCCTGCATCAGAAACTATTGGGACTTATATCCTTGCCTTTTAAGCTAAACTCAGAGGATGTCACTACAATGTACCTGAAACATTACATCCCAATATGAGTTTTGCGACATTAGAGCCACTTCTGGAATTTCTGAACAAAGTTCTAGGAACTAAAACCATCCTTAGAGAGGATATATTTGTGGAAAAATATGCTGGCCTGCCCTGAAAGTGTGGTGACATATTTGTTTGAGTTTGGTTATGCTACTTTAGGAGACACTGGACATAACCATTCTTCTTCATGTATCCTAGGAAGAATGAATAAGATTATGCCATTTCTTTTTCATGAATCACCTGGTAAATGGAGGTCAACATGGTATTAGCATTTAAGTCTTTTAAAAGGGAAAAGATGAGGAGGGAAGGACTTAGCCTCCACATAAATCTATTTAGCATTTGAATTTTTCAAAATTGATCATCACTAAGGTGCTGTTGTCTTTCTTGGAAGGTGGACATCTACTTTGTACTACACAAGATGAGTGCATTCTTTTCTCATGTTGCACATCAGAGCTTGTATGATTGTGTGTTTTAGACTCTACATGGTCAACCACACAGTCATAAATCTTATCCTCTATTGGCTTTGCTGATGTCAAAATCATGCGAGGGATTGTTACTTGCTTTATAAATAGGTTGAGCACTTAAGATTTGCTTACTCCTTGGTCTACATGAATATGAGGTTGTATATTTGCAGTAAGGCATATGAAATTCAGTCATGTGTATCACATGTCAGGGTTTACTATCCAACATAGGTGATGATGCATCATTGAATATTTCATCCCAGTTTCTATTTGAGATTTCTTTCATCCCAGTTTCTATTTGAGATTTTTTGCTGCCATCTAAAATTTGTAGGGTCATCCACAGTAGATGGCTCTGAGAGTGCCAATTTGGTTTTATTTAATTTCTTATCACCCAATTGGTCGTTCCATCTCCTCACTTTTTCTGCGGGGGGTTGCCTGTTTGCTTTGTATATGAAAAAAATGTGAAATTATGAGGTTTTGCCCTATGTTGATATGAGAGTGATAACTTTTTGCAGTCGGTGGTGAACTTCCTGGGCAGCTTATCTCATCCAAACATTGTCAGGCTAATGTGATACTGTTTGGAGATAAAGAACTACTTCTTGTCCATGACTTCTTGCCAAGGGGTACCCTAAAGAACCATCTCTTTGGGATAAGGTTCTCTCTTGGATGATATTATACATGCTTGCCTCAAATTTATGGCAAACATGATCTTTTCTTGTTTCGATGTACTACAAAAATCATGGTCTTTCCTGCTGCAGGGAGCCTTGGCCATTAAACCACTTCCATGGGTCACACGGATTAAATTTGCAATAGGAGCAGCCGGGCCTCACGTTCTTGCACCAGTTAGACAGGCATATAATCTGCAAAGATTTCAAGCCCTCAAAACATATTGCCGGACTCAGTAAATTTCATGTTTTTTTAATTAGATTAAATTAATTAATTTTTTTTTTTTTTTTTTAACGACATCCAGACTCAGCCAGACCTCATTGTTGTAACCCATCACAATTTGGTTCCAAAATCTTTTCCTATGCTGAAATAACTCACATAAGTTTGCGACATCCGCTCCTTTTGCCATTCCCTCCTGCATTCTGGAAGCCGCAAGAATTTGAAACCTTATGCATTTAGCCTTTCATTCTGGCCAGGTTTTCACATATAACACGGGAGTTATTATTGCAAAGCATCTTCAAAACCTGGTCCGCCACCCGAGTATGTTTATCTTATTTTTTGTTCCGGGGCCTTTGTTGTTATGATCATCTAAAAATGCACATTCCCAAACTGCTCTTTTCATGGTTAGTTTATAATACCAGTCATTAGCCCGAGCTGAGCTTTTTAAATCTGTGCGTTGTCCAAGTTTTTACTGTTGACCTTATCCCCTTTGACCTTTTGTTTGGCACGTGTTTCGACAGTGCTATAACGCCAAAATATTAGATTTTGGTTTGGCCAGAAAGAGTCCAGACGAAGACGGATCACATGCAGACGGACACAGGTTATCGGAACTTATGGATACGCAGCACCCGAGCATATAGCCACCGGTAATATGATAAAATATCAGATGCTGGCGCCTGAGTCACCAACCAAACCCGCCAATGGTTCCTGCGGATGACGCCTTAACCACACGGTTAGGCCGGATAGAAATGTTAACTATCTTACGACGATGCTTACGTATTAAGGGGTTTTAAAATACTCAAAACCTTGACAAAAAAGAAAAGAAAAGAAAATACAGCAGCAAAAGACATCCTGGCGGGACCGGGACATCATTGAATGTCGGCGAATGAGATCTGCCTGGGAATGATTCTGATGTCGTTAACACTTATGATCCAGCGCGTGCCCGTCTTCCAAAAAGGACGTTCCGCTTTAACTGTCGCAAGTGACGGGAAGTCGCGAAAACTGTCCGATCAATCATAGATATTTCCTATGTCCGGTGGGCCCAATTACTCATATACATAAAACCGATTTTCATTAAATGCTCGTTGACGACACTAACTGTCGAAAGGGCAAACACTATTGCCAGTACGGAGGTAGGTGGGGAACGCGAGGCTGGGGGCGGCGCCTGTGGCTCAAATTGAATGCACAAGCTTCACCGCCCATTCTCTGACCTTGGCCTTATGCTCACAAACACTCGTCAATGCTCGAGCACGTGGGTCGGATTAGACTTGGTATTCCTCGGGACACGACCGATATTGCTCTTTTTGAATTTAAACTGAAACCTTTCATCTTCTTTGCAGGCAATTGCATATGGGGATGATCTAAATTTTGTGTTCGCTTCACAAATCGGTAGAGACATTTACATGCTGACTTACTAAACACAGGTAATTGCTTAAAAGGCTTAACAATGAAGGCAGCTCCTCCAGGCGAGGTGCTGCGTGCGTTTGGTGGGACGTCAAAGGTTTCTCCAAACAGTCAACGTTCTCCACGTCTGACGTCCGTTTGTTGACCCGTCTCCCACTGCACAAAATGTCAGGCTAGATGCTCGACTCTAGCAAGCAAGATCCACAAGAATTCGACCCGATTCATGTGCTTTAAATGGGGGGAAAAGGAAAAGAGAACGATGTGATTGGATCTCTGAGCTGGTTTTGCTTTACGATGTGTCGGGGCTATATTCCCTTGAACCATCTTGCACCATTTTTCCGTGACAATCATCGATTGCTGCGATAGCAATACCAATGCGGGTCAAGAATGAGGTTGCTTTGGCACTGATCGAGAGCTAGTAGTGTTAATGTGATGTGATATGGCTTCATTCTCACCATCCTCCTCCCATCCAAAATTTAAAGTTTTTACTCGATCTTGCTCAGCATGCTTTCATTTTGCTCCGGAGATTGCTTTCGAGGACCGATGGATGGGCATTTATTCTCATTAGTACAATGAAAGAGTAGGCTTTTCGCTTGCTACGTCAACCACGCCAACTTATCGAGCATTTAAGCGTCACAAAACTGTTTCAAAGATCTGTGTTGTGTCCACCATAAAAAGAAGATAACGATGACATCAAAGTAAAGCGACTGTGACTGGACCAAGAATGGTAGGTAGTGTTTATGAATGAAAGAAATTGAGGGATGCCCGCATGAAGAATTTAGTATTGCACACTGTGCATGCGATACAACGCCCCCCCCCCCCGGCGGGTGGTTTGAAGTTGGCTATTTTTTTCCGACACGGGACGACATTTCATATTTCTTTTTGTCCTTCTAAATCATTCCCTTCAAATGTTCCAATTTCTCCTCGATCTAGTTCAATGTGCTTTTTTGTTTCCGCCCCCAATGAAATGGTTATTTTAACAGGTGCATTGAAAAGAATAGGGCTTCATTTCAAGTAGGTTTGTTATATATACTACGAGTTCAGGAAATCTCTCAATGATGATAGTTAAGAAGTCTAGAAGGAAAGACCTCTCTACAATTGATGGGATCTGAAAACTTGATGCTATCCACATATATCCACTTTCACCTTTCCTCTGGCAAGGAAAGATGGAACCTGCAACCTTTCAACAATGGTGGGCCGGCTTTTAGTGACAATGTTCGATAGATTACTAGGATCATCGATATCAAATTTGCGACTTCGAATTAAACGATTTTCCCGATTGAGATATTATATCGTACACCCCATAATATAATATATCCACCATTTTGGGAACATCACTGTAGAAATAATAATGTTATAATCCGCTTAATCATGTGGAAAAGGTTGTGTGCAAGATAGGGAATCCAGATTGGAGGATCTATGTCACTCAAGCCACCGTTAATGACTTTTCCAACTAATCTTTTTTTTCTGCCTATCCTTGATTCTTTGGTTGCGAGCACTAAAAATCGCTGTCGGTCACACACTTAAGTGAGCGCTAAACATCACCGGTCGTACACTTAAGCTTAATCATGTCGAAAAAAGGTCGAGTGTATGATTGGAAAGGATTGAGCCTAAATCCCGAAATTCCCTTATATTAAAAAATTGAACACATACCGGTAAGCAGTGATTTTAACGGCATCCCATACGAAAAAAAAAGAAAGGGGTCGAGCGGAAGGCAGAAGGATGTCGGTTTTCGAGGCTTTCCTCAAACAAAAGAGAAATATTCATTCAGGACCAATGTTATGGTTGTTCTACTAAGGAGTCTCAATCACTCATAAGCGACACTAGGCGGAATGATATGTAGAATGAGCAGGTAGGTGAGGGCGTGTTCAAGTTGATGCTACATTAAAGTTTTTTCCAGTTGGATCTTTGTCATTTTGGTTTTGAATCAGGACTTAAATTTTTCAAGCATTGGATGGACGAGCTTGTAAGTGTGAATGGCGCATGATCCCGTCTCTTGGTCTCTCATCAAAAATAGAATGGAGCGGTCCCAAAACATTAAACCTCGTCCTCTCGCTGTTCGTGTGATTGGCCTCATCTCTCTGTAATAACCCGCTTACACTAAGATGAGGTGGTGTGTGTGTGTGTGAGAGAGAGAGAGAGAGAGAGAGAGAGAGAGAGAGAAGCACGATAAATCCGGACGGAAACATGCACAAAGAAATTTGATACGTGAAAAGAGTACCCTTTCAAGCATACGTTCGTGATCTCAGAAACTCCATGTTTAAATTTCTATTTAATAATCTACATATTCCATTTTCTCCTTTCCATTTCATATTATTTCTATAATTATATGTTGTTATATAACTGATTTTATCCCAAAACGCTACGTGTGTCCGTAAATATATATAGAGGGAGACACACACATATACATAGACACACTCACACATGTCTAGTTAAAGGGTCGGTACTGTGTTTGGGGTTTGGTTTAGTTAAGGAGAATGTAGAAGAGAGAAATAAAGAATTTTCGGTGTATTTCGATGTGTAATAATAATGAATACATAAGCCTATTTATATGCTTTACTATTACGAACCTCATATACGTTTAGAACTCGTTGGATTACATTGGCTAGAAGCTCAAAGGGTCACTCCTCAATGGTTCGGATTCTGTCGGCTGTGGGGCCGCAATGGTCTAGGTGAGGCCAGCCGAAAGTTTTAGGTATGAGCAGCTAAGATAGATCAGTGATAAGAATTCGTATGTTATTACATGAATGTGGAGGAGGCAGCTTGTGTTGGGAAGATATATCTACCGATGGGAGTTGTACGAATTGGGCTTAAACAAAAGGAAGCCCAAACCACAGAGGCCCAATCAGTCCCCTCAGCCCATTTAATGGGCTCTTCCAGAGGAACCTGAAGAACAGAACAGAAAAGCAAAGCAAAGCAAAGCATCAGCAGCAGCAAGAGAAGGAGAGAAAGAAAAGAAGAAAGGAGAGCTTGGAAGAACCAAGAAAGAAAAAGAGGATTTTCTTGCGTGCCTCTCCACGGGTTGGATTAACTTCGTTTCGTGGCGCTCGGGGTAAGGATTCAAACTCGTTATCCGTTCAATTGAAGTAAATTTTCGTAGCTAAGTGGTGAACTCGGATCTGTTTGAATTCCGAGTTATTGGTTCAATCCATGAGTTGTTTAGCTGTAAAACCATGTAGTAATGATAATTTAGGGTGCGGTGGAGCCGTGGGATTTTACGGATGTCGATTTGAAGTTACGGTTTGGTTGGAATGAATTTAAGTTTCGCGTGCGCGGGGCGGGAACCAATTAAGAATTACTATGTTTGGCGCTGGTTCTTGCCTGCCTCGGGCCATCTTCTTGGTCGGCCAATTTAGTACTTTAAAAAAACTTTATTTTGGCAATAATCTTCTGGGTCGGCCAATTTAGTACTTCGAAAAAACTTTATTTTCACAATAAGCTCGCTGAAATCGGAGTTCAGCAAAGAGAGATATGATGCGACCAAATTTGATGCTCAAGCTGCCTAGTACAGGAGACATCAATGACTGTACTGTTATGGGCAAGCTTTTCATTGACGCGTAGGAGTCATTATGTAGCTGAAGAAGTGTGTAGATTAGTCGAGTCTTAGCTAAGAAAGTTGTTTGCTCGAATTTTAATATCCATTTCTTTTTTAATTGATAGAATTTTAAGTTCAGGCTCAAGTTGTATTCATTGTTTAGTTTTTGGTAATTCCCTTGTTTCTTCTGCAATTCTTTCTTTCTTTCTTGTTATGTTTTCTGTGTCCTTTTCTTTTCACCATGAATTGTGCATTTTTAGGATGTAATCTCCTGCTGGTCTTGACCTGAGAGTGCAGGTCTTTGTTGTACCCTTATGATAATTCTCAACTTCAAATTGTGATTCCATAAAGTTATGATATTTGGTTGCTTTTGTTGGTTATGAGTTAGCAGGTGGGAAAGTCCGTCACAGAATTTTGGTTTTAGTTCTTCCTGTAGTTGGACTTTGTTACCCTTCACATTTGGTTTGGGCATTTCATTGGATCAATAGATTAAGTTTTGATGCTTTAGCTGGAATACTGATGCAAAAGAAAATTAGAAAGAAATTGAGATGAGAAATGATAATAATATGATTGAGAGAGCAGATATGAATGAGGAGAAGAAGAAGGCATTTGCCATGGGAATGTAACATATTGGTCATATCGTATTTATGGAACATGTTTGATATACAAGATGGACTCAGTCCCAACAGTTTGAGCATTTGGGATAAAGGGCTTTTTCATGCTGTGTCAGAGTTTCAATGCAAGAGCTGGAATCCTAACTATACATCTTATAGATATTCTGCATGTCATACTAGTTGTTGGTCTCCTGCTTTCTGAATTATCCTGAAATACATGCAAGCGCCAACTTACAGACAAAGCAGATTATGAAGAAATCTGCTTCATGCACTTGTCTACTAACAACTTCAGATTCTAACTTCGCTAAGTAACTCTTAGCCACCCGCTGACATCTCTATAACTCAAGTTCCTGCTCGTCTCTAGCTCCTGTGTTCGGCTCACAGCAAATTCTTCACCTTTTTCTCTTCACTTGTGTAGTCACAGGAGGACCAACTGCGATTTTTAAGCAGTTCATCATCTTCTGAGGATGGCCTGAGCAGGAGCTTGGGAGGGAGGTTGAATGAGTCTTTTCCACATGGTTATGTTGCTTCACTTCGGAAGTCAGAGTCTTTAGTTTTGCAGAGCTAAAAGTTGCAACAAGAAGCTTCAGATCTGATACAATTCTCAGCAATGGTGGTTTTGGTAGTCTTGAAAGACTGCCTTGATGAGAAGGGGTCTTCCCAGAGCAAAAGAATGACTACAATTCCCATAAAAATAAAATAAAATCAAATCAAATAAAAATAAAATAAAAATAAAAAATTGAACCCAGAGAGCATGCAAGGATTAAAAGAGTGGAAGGTAATCTTAGTTCCCCTCAGGAAAGCTTGGGATGCATGTGCTTTGCAGTATTTAATGTTAATCACTGTTGCATTTTTATAAAGAAACTCTATTATGATGCTAGGAGGAGAACTGTGTCCAGATACAAAATTTGTTGTGGAAAAATGAGAATGAGATGATAGATGTTAGTGGCCTTTTTTGTTGCTAGGTTATTCTGGTTTTGTGTGGCTAATTTCATATGAAGCTCACTATCTTATTTGTTTTCTTCCTTTGGAGTATATAGGTCATTGCCCAACTGAATGCATATTTCTGGGGGTTAGATCAATGATGAGGTCCAGATTATTCTGTTAGGATTGTGATTATTTAAGAAAAAGACAATGCTTGCTTCTCTTAACCTTTATTTTAGGGTCTGTGACTTGTCCTATGACCACGAGCAATTCTATGCAAGAGCTTGGAGAAAAGTCACCATGCTTTTCCATTGTGTGGTTCAAGTCCACATAAAAACACTAAAAAAATCTTTTGAGATTATGTTTTCAAGGACTTCTGGTAGTGTAGATATATTCCAGACATGCAATAGATAAGTAAAAATTTGCCAATCCTATGCCTCGTGCCGTTAATTTTCCGGTGTTTATTTTATCTTTATTCTAAAACAAAATAGTAGGCACAGTGCTGGTTGAAATACATGGCTTATATAAGTTTCTGTACACATGTACCATTGGAGATTCAAGTAGTCAAAAATTTCGAGAAGAGTTGTTTTCACCAATTTGCTGAACAGGTTTTTGGGATGTAAAGCGATGAGACACAAATGATTAAGGCATATCTGTTTTGGAAAGCACATTTGAGTGGCTGTCTCGGGGTGTGTGGTGAGGAGGCAAGAAACTGTAAAATCCTAGGAGTATTTGATCTATAGATGCCTCAAGTGAGCACGGCTGTCTCGGGGTGTGTGGTGAGAAAGCAAGAAACTGTAAAATCCTAGGAGTACTTCATCTATAGATGCCTCAAGTGAGCACCCGTGCTTTTGAGCAAAATCTTGAGATTCCACAATCTTGTCCTACAGTTATTATGTCTAAGTTGTGTGGTGCATATTGCATGCCTGTTTGTTTTCCAGCAGCCAACCAGCACGGAAGTGGAGGAAAGAAGGAGGAAAGAAGCTTTGCCAGCTTAGCTTCTATCTCTGAGGTTCTTGAGTGCTGGAGTAGAAACGTTTTCTGAATTTTGTTCGTTGTTTATAATTATTACGGTGAAGTCCGTGATAGCTTGTAAATTTAAAATGTTGGGACTCTTCTTGCATTTCAGAGAAGGACTTTAGGCCCAGCATCAGAAAGTATTGTGACTTATATCCGTGCCTTATAAGCTAAACTCAGAAGATGTCACTGCAATGTGCCCAAAACATTAAATCCCATTATGAGTATTACAACATTAGAACCACTTCTGAAATTTCTCCACATAGTCCTCGGAACCAAAACCATCCTTAGTGAGGATATTTTATTTGTGGAAAATTATGCTGGCCGGCCCTGAAAGTGAGGTAACCTGATTGTTTTAGTCCAGACTTATGCTAGTTTAGGGGAAACTGGACATAACTATTCTTCTTCATTAACCTTAAAGAATGAATAAGATTCTGCCATTTACTTTTCATGAATCAGTTGGTAAATGGAGGTCAATGCATTATTAACATACAAGTATTTTAAAGGAAAAAATATGAGGAGGGAAGGACTTAACCTCCACATAATTCTAGTTAGCATTTAAATTTTTCAAAATTGATCATCACTCAAGTTGCTATTGTCTTTCTAGGAAGGTGGACGTCTACTTTGTACTACTCAAGACGAGTGCATTCTTTTCTATCATGTTGCATATCAGAGCTTGAATTTTTCTGCGTTTTGGACTCTACATGGTCACCCATACTGTCAAAAATCTTATCCTCTATTGGATTTGCCAATGTCAAAATCATGTGAGGGATGTTTACTTGCTTTATAAATAGGTTGAGCACTTAAGATTTGTTTACTCCTTCGCATATGAAATTCAACTGTGCAGGTCACATGTCGGGATTTACTATTGAACATGGGTGAGAATGCACCATTAAATATTTCATCCCAGTTTTAATTCAGATTATTTGCTATCATCTAATTTCGTAGGGTGCATCCACAGTAGATAGCTCTTAGGGTGCCCTTGTGGGTTTCTTTAATTTCCTGTCATACAAATTGGTCGTTCTATCTCCTCTCTTTTCTGTGGGAGATGCCTGTTTGATTCGTTATACTAAAACAGATGTGAAATTATGAGGTTTTACCCTATTTTGACATGAGAGTGATGACTTTTTGCAGTTGGAGTTGAACTTCCTGGGCAGCTTATCTCATCCTGAGGATGTCAGGCTGATGGGATGTTGTTTGGAGTATGAATTTGCCAGAGGGTACACTAAAGAACCATCTCTTTGGAAGTGAGGTTCTTTTTTGGGTGATAAATACATGCTTTTTTAAATTTATGGTAAATATGATCTTGTCTTGGTTCAATGTATCATACAAATCGTGTGTCTTTCCTGCTGCAGGGGGCTTGGCCATTAAACCACTTCCATGGGTCACTGCTGAACTTAAAGTTGCAATAGGAGCAGCCAAAGGCCTTGCGTTCTTGCACCAGTTAGACAGGCAAATAATCTGCAGAGAAGCCCTAAACATATTGGTGGACTTAGTAAGTTTCATGTTCGTTGCTTAGATTAAATGAAGCAATACCACATTGTTGTTACCTATAAAATTTGGTTCCAAAATCTTCTCCTGTGCTGAAATAATTCAAATATGTTTGCAACATCCTAGTTTTGCAATCTCCTCCTGCCATTCTGGAAGCATCAAGAATTGGAAACCTTATGCTTTCAGGCTTTCATTCTGGCCAGTTTTTCACATAAAACACAGGAGTTATCATTGCAAAGCATCTTCAAAACCTGGTTCGCCAGCCATGTATCTTTTACTTTTTTTTTGGTCGGGGGCTTTGTTGTTATAGTCGCGCATTTTCCCAAGCTACTCTTTTCATAATTAGTTTATAATACAATCACTGGCTCGAACTAAGTTCATTATCTCTGTATTGTCCCAAGTTTACTCGTGTATAGATCACATTAGCAGTAGAAAAGAGACCTTATCCATTTTGACCTTTTCTTTGGCGTTTGTTTCAACAGTCCTATAACGCTAAAATATCAGATTTTGGGTTGGCAATAAAGGGTCCAGATGAAGACAAGATCACATGCGACGACACAGGTTACTGGAACTTATGGCTACACTGCACCCGAGTATGTAGCCAAAGGTAATATGATGGGCTTTCTGAATGCTTGGGGCGATCATAGGAGAGAACATTGCGCTTTGGACTTAGTTTGATCATTTGTGATGCCATGTTTAGCAAATTCATGTTAGAGCACTAGCCATCGATGAACGAAGTCATGGAAACTGGGGGAAAAATTAGTTGCAGTGATGTGAAACACTGTTTCCTAGATGATTGAACCCAACTCGACCGTCTTTCTTGGACATTTTTTTTTTTTATCCATCACCTCTGCTCATTGCTGATTCATCATCTCTACTGTATGAACTAGCTTGGCCAATGATTATGCTTGTTGGCCCACGTTGGGCTGATCCATCCATGCCTAAAGTTCAAAATGTGTTTTATGTTGTGTGTGTGTGTGGTGATTGTGATAGAGAGAGGGAGACTGAGACCGTGCCATCATGATATGGCTGAAGCGGCCCTGTTCTCCGAGCCTAAGAATTTTGCCAAGCGGCTCTAGCCTGCTCAACAATCAAGTTTGCTTGCCGTGCCGAAGTCACCACGCAAGCCTGCCGATGGTTCCTGTGGGGTGACGCCTTAACCACATGGTAAGGCAGGCTGTGTTTGCGAGGCTGAATAAAAAAATGTTAATTGTTTTTTAACGATGTTTATATATTTAAGGAATAACAACTACTCAAACCTCGACATAAAAAAACCGAAACAGCAAAAGGCAACCTGGGGGGAACGGACATCATTAAGGATCAGATCAGCTGTCAAGATCTGATAAGGAAATGTTTCTGACGACGTTTACAACAAAAATACCCGCACGTGGGGCCAAATCTACAGTAAGGGACATTCTTCGAACTTGCAAGAGGGACAGGAAAGTCTTAAAAAAAGCTGTCCAATCATAGATTTGTCTGTTTTTGGAGTTTGGGCTCGTGCAGCCCCACCACTATCGCTTTAAAAGTCTCTTCTCTTCCGTACCTCATTGAATGCAGTAAAAGGGACTCATCATCGCCTCATGATGTGACGGCGTAAAGAATTAAAAAGAATAAATGACAATAATCAACAGAGAGAGAGAGAGAGAGCGCGCTATTACAGTGTGATTTCACTGTATATTATTTTGGTTGAAGAAGACTAAACTCTCATTCGTTTTTACTGCTGGTCGCAACAATAACTCTCAGAAAGACAAACAATAATTGCTAGCAAAAAGATAGACTGCGAAGGCAAGTTGGGCGGGTTCTTGGCTCACTTGAGTTTAATTACCTGCAGAATATTTGATTGCTCAGTCTCTGACTTCCTTCACCTTCAATGCTGAAAAGCACTGATCAATGCTGTCTGTGCGCTTGCCCGAACGTTGGTCTTGCAAAACGTGGCAAAGTGCTCACAGTTGTTATTGAAGATGTTGTATGCTCCGAAACTATCGCCCTCATGAAGCTCCCAAGCCTTGTTTACAACTTCCTCGGGTGATTTGGTATCGAGTAAAGTCGTGCGAGTACCCTTCCGTGTCAGCCAATACTCCAGCAGTGGCCGCCCATACGCATATGAATGGAGGGAAAGGAGTTTCTCGCCTTCTTGCCGGAAGGAATCGAGAGAAGTCTTATTGACTCCTGTTCTTAAGAGATGAATGACTTTGCCCTCTCCAATGTAAATTCCTATTAGAATCAATAGTGAGTAAGTGCCGTAAAGAAAAAGAATCGGTTGTCCAAATCACCCATAGCAAGTAGTTACCACATGATCAACTTATTAATAGGGAACGAGAAGTGAATAGATGTGGGTTGATGAGTGAGAGAGTATTGTCTAAGTGAATCCTAATATATTAGTGTTTGCGTTGGAGAATCAAAGACTAATAGAGAATATACTTCGATGACGACGAATCACAAAGTTTCAATGTTTTATGTAATTTAACTGAGGCACGTTTTTATACCGACTAATTTCGACCTTTCAGGAAATGTGAAGAAAAATGTTCAAAGAGAGACGACTCAAAGGAGAAAAGACGTTGAGGAAGATGAAAAGAATAGCAGAAACCATGTAAATCGGATAGTTTTCTATCATTTGATGTCAATAGCTCGAATTGTCCGGGCGAAAATCAGAGGTTGGCTTCTCATTTCACCACTTTTTTTTTTTTTTTTTTATTTAGTGCAGGTGAGCGCCACTAAAACGTCATCAGCTTCTCCGCGTTCAAAGTCCTCGAGAGCTCGTCCACAGTTAAGGGGAGGACGACGCCGAGGACGGGAGGCCGGATAATGGCTGCCGAGATGGAAAAACGAAGAAGGTAAATTAGTGTGGGTGAGCCCCACCGAGAACGCCGTCAGCTTCTTGGCGTTCAAAGTCCTTGAGAGCACGTTGAGGATCCGGTGAATCGGAGAGCCGGCAAAGGAGAGGGTGAGGCCGGATAGGCGGTTCTGGAAATGGAAGAACGAAGAAGGTAAACAAATTAGTGTGGGTAAGCCCCACCACGAATGGCATCAGCTTCTTGCTATTCAAAGTCCTCGAGAACTTGTTGAGGCCTCGCGAGTCACAGAGCCGGCAAAGGTGAGGGCGAGGCTGTGGACGGGGAAGCCAGATGGGCGGACGTGGAAATGGAAGAAGGAAGAAGGCAAACAAATTAGTGTGGGTCAGCCCCACCGAGAACGACGAGGCCTCAGTTCCCAGACCAAGGTCTAGATACTTCAACTACTTCAGTTTGTTTAGGTCGCACCACTTTTTGCAAGAGCTGCCGCAGCCAGGACAGTCGGCGGTGTCCTCCACAACATCCCCATGGGAGGCAGCGCCACCCAACGGAGTTGAGTTGATCAACTGAATGAAAGAAGAAGACGAAAGGGCCAAAAAAAAAAAAAAAAAAAAAACAAGAAGGAAAAAGAATGACGAGGCCTCAGTTTCCAGAGCAAGAACAGCTGACATGCCTTCGCTGCGATTCCACCAAGACCAAGTTCTGCCACTACAACAACTACATCCTCTTTTACGAGAAAATGATAACGACAATGGAAAAGGAAAAAGAGGATGAATGGCCAACCGTGATGCGAGTAGAGGCCAAACCGCCGATACGTGTAGATATGATCCCCAGGATTAAGCTCTTCTGGTCAGACCACGGTCCCCCAGAGAAGCGTCCCTAATGTGAATAACTCTCTGTTGATCCCAGCCACCATTGTAACCCTTTGCGGTCCTTCTGTACTAGAGGAAGAGATGAGTGGGCGAAAAAAGTTGAGTTTCGAGAGAGAGAGAGAGAGAGAGAGAGAGAAGGAATATAACGAGAGAGAAACCGGGCTAAATCTTGCAAAATAGATGGAGAAAACGAAACAAGGGAAGAGTGGGGGACCCTTTTATTAAGGAGCGAGCGGTTCTTGGGGTGGAAAGTTCGCTCGAGGAGATCTTATTAATTTCCAAGACAGGAGAGAAGTAGATTACTATCGCTATCGATAGGCGAAAGCATCTATGGGGCACATGACTTTGTCGCACCACCGGACGCGGTTAAGAAGGAAGAACCCTCAAAACATTTTCTCAGTCGGCAAACTCCGAGATGGAAAAAGCTTCCAGGGGCGACACATGCGACACAACAGTAAGTTTCAGGAAGACGACGAGGACAACGACTCAAAGGGAGACAAGTTTGTATCCGTGATGGGTTTAACGGTGAGAGACTGAAAATGCACTGAGTTCGCCGTTTTATAGCATCCCAGCGGCCGAAAGAAGGCGACACCCCACTCCGAGAGTTATGTTTTAGGCGCTAGGTCTTCTTGCACATGTGTGCACTGATGCGATAGGAGAGGATGTGAAGTAGGTGGGAACACAAGTCTCGATCCACATTGAGGGGGCTAAAGGGAGAAAATAAACTAGATGAGACGAGTAGGAGGGGCTTCTTTTTTTATGCCTCTACTCTAAGCATATATCCTCTCAAATGGGTCACGTCCCGACCGCTTATAGCTTCATGCCATCATTATCATTGTATAATGAGGCTTTTCCGAAGAATTGCATAAGTTTCCTTTTGGACAAGTGCTGTTGCTTTATTAAACCCTAAAAGGTCTCCCCTATCTAAGGAAATAGTCAGCAAAATCTTTGTCCATTCATTCCCCTCGGAATTGGTTAAAAGCTGTCCTTGATGCCGAAGCACGATAACGACTAGTAACGACACGCTGTGAGGGCCCCTTTTGTCCGTTTCTGATGATTGATCAGAGGCTTTTAATATGAGAGACCGTGCTAGTGACCATCAGTGCAGACTTTTTAAACCAAGCCCGAAACCCCACACGTGTGCATGTGTGTATACATGTGTGTCTCTCTCTATACACGCACATATTTACATGTGGCGTTTTGGGGAAAATATCAAATACATAACAACATATAATTTTAGAAACAATATGAAATAGGAAGAAGAAAATGGAATATATGCAGATGATTAAATAGAAAAAAAAATGGAGTGGTTGAGATAATGAGAGCATGATTGAAAGGCACTTCCTCTATTGTGGAGTCTTCTAAAGTGAACAATCTCTAGCTAATGCATTAGATTTCCCTATGCATCTCTCTCTCTTTCTCCAAATGATAATCAATTTCTATCCAAACGTACTATCCTAAAGAGATATACAAGGAAATCATATGAGAGAGACCAGCCGTGGACTAGTATCAATTAATTCGGATAAGCAGTATTAGCAGACATAATTTTATCAGCTAGCTTGTTTGTAGAAATAGAAGAAAAAACGGATATTGGTTATGAATGGAAAAACAACTTTTTGTTATAAAGTCTCTTCCTTAGCAACTTTAAGAAAGTACAAAATGTTATTTTTAAAAGGAATTTGAAAGTTTCAACTTTTTGATCAATTTACTAATTAATCTCCGTGAGGCCCACGAACAATTTCAATCAGAACTTGAAGATACATAAATTTCCTTGGCGGTTGACTGGTTGATCTGTCAGTTGATTTGGAAGATTTTCTTTGAGTTTGAGTCTTAACAGATATACAAAATTCTTTTGGAAAAAAAAATTGTTAGCCGGATATCCATTAAGATTTTTACCTACGTATTTATACTAATATGTCAATAGTGACATTCATGTCACGATAATAAAATAGTGGCAGCCCCGTATTTTAATATTTCTACGAGAAGAAGCGTAGTAAATTTAAAGAAGCATGAAATATTGTTTAGAAATTACAATAAAGTTTCAATAAGATTATGTGAAATGCGAGGACGTGTATGTCATCACACGCGCTTGGTTGTGCTAGGAGGAATATCTATTACCCAAAAAAGAAGAAGTTAAATACAGGCTTAATCAACGGACATATATACACACTTTGTTCACATATAGCTTTAGCAGATTAGAGGGACGAACTCAAATGATAAGTCCCAGTGTGAAATCTTATCTAGAGAACAATTACCATGCCGTTGCGTGTAGTATAGGTCAAATCTCATTCATTTTTTTTCCTTTTTGTTCTTCAATCCCAGAGGGGAAGCTGCCGTGTACCATTTGACCATTAGCATTCTGAGCGGCCATGCGAGCTGGGCCCTGACTATGATGATTTTTGTCCTTGTTCTTGGGGAAGAAAAATGAGAAAGAAGCGATTGAATCCATGTGATGGTTTTGCTTTATGAGATTTTTTAGGGGGCGGGATAAGGTCCTTCGCTTTTGTTCTTTCTTGAATGTGTTTTTCCAAAGTCATGGCTCGGAAAATTATCTCACCAAAACCCCCATTAAAAATGCAATTTTATTGGAATTACCATACAAATGTGGGTTAACAAAGGGCGGTTTATACACATTCTTTTGGAACTGATCATGGACCACTAGTATTAATGTGAGGTTGATATCGCTTCCAGCTGTAGTTTGCTTTCAAATTCTTTTTTCTAATCATCCTTCCATCCAATAAATTCCGACTTCTCCTTGATCTTGCTCCATACGCTTTCCATTTCGCTTTGCAGGTAGCTTTTGACTCATATATGGTTTTTGCGAGGTTGCTATCTATACAGTAAATCTCTCACGCATGCGCGTATAATAAGAGGTTAAGCATAAAAACTATACACTAAGTTTGATTACACGTCACACGAAAAGTCAAGTTGCGGCACGTGAACGTGCATGAGCGTGTTCTTTCCATCTTAAGCCGTCGTTTTTATCCTTAACCCCGTTCACACCTGGTGGCGCGACTCTTTAGCACTCCAGAAGGCTCCTACCAACATCCAGAAGCTTTCATTTTCACCCTTTAGCAAAGCTTGATCCCGTAATTAAGTGAAAAGTTTTGGCTACAACGCATCTTCTGTTTCTTAAAAGGCAAAAGGACTACTTTCGCTCCCTAAACTATCATGTTTTTTCCTTCCAATCAAGCCCTTGAACTTTTAAATTAATCTAACAAGTCCTTGAACAGTCTTCAAATCTGCTTAATCGAAGCCGATGTATCCACCTGATAGACTCGTGAATTTCAATTGACCAAATCCAGAACCAAAGAAACTTAATTAAATTTTGTGCCGTGAGATTGTTACTATCTCTATGGCAATTTCGATAAACTATGTTGTGTAATAACCCATGATTCATGAATAGTGAATATAGCTCTTTATTCATGACAGTTGCTGCCTCGTATGCTGGGAAGGTCTTGGTAAAACGAAATGGGGTATATGTTGTTGAAGTTAAGCAGTACTTCATATTATTTGGACAGAGACATGTCACATTGCTGAGAGAAATGAGAATATTCCGTTCCAAAAGATGGCACCTACGTTGGTTAGTGAAATAGGATTATTTTCTCCGAAACAATAGAAACATCATTTTCGATGTGGAAAAAAACACTCGATCAACGACACTTACACAAAACTTAAATACATTACAGCTTTTCCTCCGGTGCGTGCATGTTTGCCCATTTCTCTTCTAGAAGAGAATAGAAACACGTGAAAGAGCACTTTCAAACCTTAGTTTGACAATAATCGCGGAGGATGGTTGTAAAAATCTTCGACCGTGGCTTTTTGGGCCTCTGATCCATAGAAAAAGGGAGAGGTTTATCATTGACTTAAAGAAGATTGTGCTGCTTTTTGCAACATTTGGAATAGCGGAATAAAAGTCAGATAGCCAGCCAACATATGGTCATGACTCTTGGGGCCTGATCCACAGAGGTAGAATAAATCATGTCGCTGTACGCACAAAATGAAATTTGTTAGAAAGTCGAAATTCTTTAGAAAAGTGAGAGAAGGGTGAAGGTAAAAATGAGAGAAGAGATACAACCTACTGGCCGTTGCTACTCCTGACCAATGTTTCCAATTAGTGAAGACTATTTTGATGCATCCATATACATCCACTTCGTTTAATTAACAAAGGCCACACGTATTTAATTTGGTATAGCACCAACATAACTCAATGGTTCAAGGGGAAAAGTATCAAAAAAGTCCTAAACGTATTGTATTGGTACCAATTCAGTCCAAAATAAGTCTTAAATCTATTATATTTGTACCAATTCAGTACTAAACTTTTCAATTTAATCAATTCAATCATAAACTTTTTTCTAAACATCTTCACATTGGTTTAAATTCAATCCATCCGGCCAATTTTGATCGGCTAGGCTGACGTCGACGCTAGTCGGTGGTTGGATGTTGACGTGGACACCGGCCCGTGGTCGAACGCTAATGTAACAATTTTTTAATAATTTTTTCTTTTCATTTTTTTTTTCCTTTTTATGTTCTTTTTTCCTTTTCTTTTTCTTCTTCCTCCTTGGACTATCAACCGGTGGTTGGCGAGCCTCGTCGGTTGCAGGCTCTTGCTTAGCCTTGCCCAGGGCCGCGGGCAAGGCGGCTTCGCCCAGCTAACAAGGGCTCTGCGGCCCTCGTCAGGCCTTGCCCAAGGCCGCGGGCAAGGCCGCTTTGCCCAGATCTGGGCGAGGCTATCTCCACCCTAGCCTTGCTGCCGCCGGCAAAGACTGCCCTGGCGTCTTTAGCCATGGGCGAGGCCGCCTTCACCCACGACAAGGCCATGGCGGGGCTGGCCTCACCCAGATCTGGGCAAAGTCGCCTTGCTCGCAACCCTCTCCCTGTGGTTGACGGCGGCTAGCGAGGGCTTTTGGACCGTTGGGGGAGGCTTGTTGGCCACCACAAGGATAGAACAAGGAGGAAGAAGCAAGAAAAGAAAAGTAAAAAGAAAAAAAAAAAAAAATTAATTTTTGAGGCGTCACATCAACGCCGGCCGGCCAAATTTAGCTGAAAAAGGATGAATTGATACTAATGTAAAAAGGTTTAGAACTAAATTGGTTCAATTGAAAATTTTAGGACTGAATTGGTACCAATACAATAGGTTTAAGACTTTTTGTACCTTTCCCATGATTCAAGTAGGATCCAAGATAAGTACATTGCATAAATAAAGTAATTTTTAGGTCCGGTGAAAATATTGTTTCGATGTCTCCTTACAATTTGCTATACAGTAATCCCTGAAGAGCACGCATTGGTACACGTAGAATCTTATGCCACTGACTTAGTTCATTCACGTTTTGCAGTCACATGATTTTATTTCCAATTTTTCATATGAGCTCTCTGGAGTTGAGCATGTCGTAATGCATCCATACATGAAACTAAGTAAGCTTTATAACCCAAAAAGAGGTCTACATCTCGGTGAGATGTGTGTCTGCTGGGGAGGAAACGTTCCTCAAGACATTCGATGGAGTTTATTACTTGAGAACAGGAAAAGCAAAACTCAAAGACACTTATGCGAGATGCATCGGCTAGAGCAGACTAATTTCGTCATGAATATAGGCAAGATGAGTACCACTTGGAGAGCAAAAAAGGGGTCTCAGCAAAGCTTGTCCATCGATGGGTCAAGGGCTGAATAGAATAGAATATTCTTTCCCTATTTCCAAATTAACTCTTTCTTCCCAATTTGAGTCAGGCCTTCATGCGACATACAGCCTGTGCGACTCTAAGTAAAAGCCGATCTTGGAATTATTGATGATTGGTCTCAATATTCCGACGAGACCATTTGACCATGCCCTACGAGACAGAGAGAACGGACTAAAGAAGATGATGAGCATGGGGGCATTTCCAACTTATTTCATCAATCCTTCATCACAAAACAATCATCTGACCCTCTGTTCACTCATTTCCCAGTGAGTTGTCGTCCATTCACGATAACACTACCATGTTTGTTGAACATGGTAATAACAATACAGTCGAAAACACAAACTATGGAATGTGAGGATTTATAGGATTTGGAAATCCAAAATCTCAACAACATAAAACTAATGTCAACTTAATCTATTACAAACTATGCGAAGGGACTGTTGTTCAAATATATAATATGAAAAGGGTTTTTAATCTTTAAATCAAATTACACTATTATTTTTTAAAATTAAATTATCCATGAAATCATGAAAAATTACATGCCAATATCAGATAAAGTCAGATTAAAATTCTCTCAAATTTTTTATCTTGTATCTCTCTCATTAATGAGCAAATGTAGGACTAGACATCAAAAGGGTGTTTCTTGGTCCGTAGGAAAGAAATGGGGCAGCCTCGTATAAGACCGCAATTTGAATTTACATGTCATTATTGTTAATCGTTGCAACTCAGTTTCACTATAAATTGGTAATCGCGACTTTAATATATTAATGCCCAGTAATTAAGTCATTGTGAATGACAAGTTAGTAATCATCCCTCAAATATTGTAATTTACCTCAAAGCCTAGTAAAGTTTTTTATTTTTGGGTCAAAAAGCCCTGTAAGGCTGAAGTTGCTAACATTTTATAACTTTTATGAAATATCATTGATAATATGAATTTATGGTAAATTCTCTATTCCATTAACAAATTACATTCGCATGTGGTAATTTTCCTTGATCAATAGTAAGATTAACAATTTCGTAGTCATTTTTTTTCAACTCTGTCCAAGGGCGTCTCTGTCCACAGCTTCCTCCACGAACTGAAGACGCGCGATATGCTGTGGGCGTCGGCTGCTAGCACCGATCCAGCGAGACCCGAGCCCGCGTAGCCATGGATCAGCACCGCCGGGCGGCCGCGAACAGCTCCGGCGGCCGCGCGGACCGGCGAGCCTTTCGGTTTCGAACAATTCGATGCTCATCTTGGGCGACCCTCTCGCCGGTGGCTGCCGAGTAGGAGGTAATTCTGATGATTGTTTCCTTCTTCCTTTTCGTGTCGGGATGCCACCTCGAGAAGCTTGTGTACTCAGCTGTGATCGCGAGGTTAATATTCCTAGTCGGGTCCGGCCGGCACGCTCGCCAAAGAATGCCCGCGATTTCCTCATTTGACCGCAGGTTTGTGTTTGATTCAGAGCATTGGTGTGATCCATTTGTCCGAACGAGTGATGGGTTGGCTTAAAGATTGCAGCTTTCGCCGCGGGTTCGCCCGAATTGCAGCTGTCCCAGTGACGAATAAGAAAGACATGCTCGATTGATTTCGGCGCTCGGTTACGCAGAGGACATATGGGGTCGGGTAAGATCTTTCTCTTGTGAAGGTTTTCTCTGGTGGGTAGGGCAAACAGGCGCTTTATAGAAAGATCGGACTTTAGGATAAGTGTTTAATTTCCATGTCTTGTCCAAAAGGATCTCGGAGTTTGGAATGAGGTGGTGGCTGATGCTGTTTGCTGTTGTTGGTTAGCTGAATATAGCTCGTTGTAGGCACTCTTAACTGCATGAGTCCCAGCTCTATTCCCTGTCCAGAGCAGCTGATCCTCCTCTGGATTTCTGTTTAGAGGGATAGCGAGAATTTCGTCAGCTATGTTCTCATCAGAGAGAGTTCGCAACCTATTCTCATTCCAGGTTCTGTTCTCCTGATTGATCAAGTCCTCCACTCTCTGAGGCTCGTCAAAGTTTGCTGGCCCACCAATTACACCCATTTCCAGGCACCTCCTCTTGGATCTTAATTGATTTTCCATCTTTAACTGCCCATCTTTTACCTCAACTAATGAATCCCTGCCAACAAGTGTACTTTGCCAACCCCAAGAAGGACGTGATCCCTTTTTGGCATTCCAAAAATATCCTTCAGGGAAGTATATTCCTTTGAATAATTGCCTCCACAGGGCCGATGGTGTTTGTGAGAGTCTTCAAGCTTGCTTAACCAACATTGCTCTGTTCAATGAGATAAGATCACGAAAGCCAATCCTCCCACTATATTTTTTGGTTTTGAGAGTTTCCCATTCCTTCCAATGGAGCCCAGATTTCGCCTCATTTTGCTTCCACTAAAAGGAAGCAATCCTTTGTTCAATTGCTCTACATACATAGATCGGGATTTTGAAAATGGACATGGCATATTGAGGCAGGGCTTGCACAACTGTCTTGATCAATGTTTCATTTTCTGCTTTGGATAAAAGAAGCTCTATTATTATGGTGGGAGAAGAATCATGTCTAGATACAGAGCTTGTTGTAGAAAAATGAGAACAAGATGATAGATTTTAGTGGCCTTTTTTGTCACTAGATTGTTCTGGTTTTGTGTGGCTAATTTCTTTTGAAGCTCACTATCTCAATTTGCTTTCTTCCTTTCGAGAATATGTGTCGTTGCCCAACTGAACACGTATTTCTGGGGGTTTGATCAATGATGTGGACCAGATTATTCAGTTAGGATTGCAATTATTTAGAAGACAGTGCTTGCTCCTCTTATCCTTTATTTTAGGGTCCGTGACTTGTCCTATGACCACGAGCAATTCTATGCAAGAGCTTGGAGAAAAGTCACCTTGCTTTTCCATTGTATGGTTCAAGTCCACATAAAAACATTGAAAAATCTTGTGAGATTCTGTTTTCAAGGACTTCTGGTTTTAGTGTAGGTATTTTCCTGAGATGCAATAGAAGAGCAAAAATTTGCCTATCCTAAGCCTGGTGCAGTTAGTTCCGGCATTTATTTTATCTCTATTCTAAATCAAAACAGCAGGCACAGTGCTAAGTGAAATACATGGCTTGTATAAGTTTCCGTACGCATGTACCATTGGAGATTCAAATAGTCAAAAGAATCTGAGAAGAGCTGTTTTCACCAATTTGCTGAACTAGTTGTCCGGATGTAAAGTGATGAGACACAAATGGTTAAGGCATATCTGTTTTGGAAAGCACATTTGAGTGGCTGTCTCGGGATATATGGATGAGAAGGCAAGCTCGTGTAAATCCTAGGACCAGATACCTCAGGTAAGCACCTGTGCTCTTGATCTAAATCTTGAGATTCCACAATCTTGTCCTACAGTTATTATGTCTAAGTTGTGTAGTGCATATTACATGCATGTGTGTTATCCAGCGACCAAACAGCATGGAATTGGAGGAAACAAGTAGGAGAGAAGCTTTGCCAGCTTAGCTTCTATCTCTAAGGTTCTTGAGAGCTGGCGTAGAAGCGTCTTCTGAATCTTCATTGTTTATAAATACTATGTAGAAGTACTGTGATAGCTGGTAAATTTTGAAATGTAGAGACTCTTCTTGCATTTCACAGAAGGACTTCAAGTCCTGCATCAGACATTATTGTGACTTATATTCTTCCGTTCTAAGCTAAACTCAGAGGATGTCACTACAATGTACCTGAAACAATAATTCCCAATATGAGTGTTACAACATTAGAGCAACTTCTGGAATTTCTCAACATAGTTCTTGGTACTAAAACCATCCTTAGTGAAGATTTTTTAATTCTGGAAAATATGCTGGCTGGCCCTGAAAGTGAGGTGACATGATTGTTTGAGTCCAGACCTATGCCACTTTAGGAGACACTGGACGTAACAATTCCTCTTCATGTATCCTTGGAAGAATGAATAAGATTGTGCCATTTTCTTTTTCATGAATTACCCGGTAAATGGAAGTCAATATGTAAGTAGCATACAAGTCTTTTAAAAGGGAAAGATGAGGAGTGAAGGACTTAGCCTCCACTTAGCATTTGAATTTTTTTAAAATGATCATCACTTAAGATGCTATTGTCTATCTTGGAAGGTGGACATCTACTTTGTACTGCAGAAGATGAGTGCGTTCTTTTCTCATGTTGCATATCTCTGTGTTTGACTCTACATGTTCGCCCATACTATCATCAATCTTATCCTCTATTGGCTTTGCCAATGTCAAAATCATGCTAGGCATATTTACTTGCTTTATAAATAGGTTGAGCTCACAATTTGCTTATTCCTTGGTTTTCATGAATATGAGGTTGTGTATTTACAGTAAGGCATATGAAATTCAACCATGCAGTTCAGATGTCAGGATTTGCATTGCATATTTCACTCACTTTTTATTTCAGATTATTTACGATGATCTAAAATTTGTAGGGTGTAGACATGGTAGATGGCTCTTTGGGTGCCATTATGGGCATCTTCAGTTTCTTATCCCACAATTGGTTGTCCTGTCTCCTCTCTTTTTCTGCAGGGGATGCATGTTTGCTTCGTATACTTAAAAAATGTGCAATTATGAGGTTTTGCCCTATGCTGATATGAGAGTGATAACTTTTAGCAGTCAGCGGTGAACTTCCTGGGCAGCTTATCTCATCCAAACATTGCCAGGCTAATGGGATACTGTTTGGAGGATAAAAAGCACTTCTTGTCCATGACTTCTTGCAAAAGGGTACCCTAAAAAACCATCTCTATGGAAGTAAGGTTCTTTCTTGGGTGATATAAACATGCTCACCTCAAATTTATGGCAAATAGGATCTTTTTCTTGTTTTAATGTACTACACAAATCACGTGTCTTTCCTGCTGCAGAGGGGCTCGACCATTAAACCGCCTCCATGGGTCACATGGATTAAATTTGCAGTAGGAGCAGCCAATAATCTGCAGAGATTTCAAGCCCTCAAACTTATGGCTGGCCTCAGTAAGTTTGATATTCGTTACTTAGATTAAATTAAGCAATATCACATTGTTGTTACCTTTAGAAACTTGGTTCCAAAATCTTCTCAGGTGCTGGTCACGTAAGTTTGCGACATCCCTCTTTTTGCAATTCCCTCCTACATTCTGGAATCAGCAACAATCTGAAACCTTATGCGTTTAGGCTTTCATTCCAGGACATGGGAGTTATTTATGCAAATCTTCAAAACCTGTTTCGCCACCTGAGTATGTTTTCCTTATTTTTTGGTCGGAGGGCTTTGTTGTTGTGGTTATCTAAAAATGCATATTCGCAGGCTACTCTTTTCATAGTTAGTTTATAATGCCAGTCATTAGCCCGAGCTAAGCTTATTGAATCTGTGCATTGTCCATGTTTACTGGTGAATAGATCACGTTGGCAGAAGAAAAGTCACCTTATCCACTTTGACCTACGGTTTGGCATGTGTTTCGACAGTCCTATAAGGCCAATATACCAGAGTTTGGTTAGGTAAGAAAGGCTCCAGACGAAGACAGATCATATGTGACAGACACAAGTACTTGGAGCTTAAGGCTAAACCTGCCAACGGTTCCTGTGGGTGACGTTGACGCCTCAACCACAGGTTAAGGCAAGCTGCCTTTCGAGGCCGGGTAGAAATGTTAATTATTTCAGGACGATGTTTACGTTTTCTGGGGTTGCAAATAGGGTTTAAAATATTCGAACCTGCACGTAAAAAATCATAACAGCAAACGACATCCTGAGGGGGACCGGACATCATTAAAAATCGGCGGTCAGATCTGATTTGGAATGTTCCTCATAACGTTAGAAATTAAGATACCCGCACGTGTGCGGGACCACCTCCAGAAAAGGACATTCCTCTTTAACTTTCACAAGTGACGGGAAAGTCTAAAAAAAGGCTGTCCAATCATAGATATGTCTTATTTTATCGTGGGAGCTCGAGGATCCCCATCACCATCACTTCCCCAGAAAGTCCCAACCGAACCTCACTACCGACTCTGACTAAAAAAAAAAAAAAAAAAACTCACTACCGACAAAACTAAGTCTGAAAAAGGCCAACATTATTGCTATAACAGAGGCAGATGGGGTTGGCTAAGTTGGTGGGGTTGTTGCCTCACTTGAGCTTAAATTCATGTAGAAGGTTCATTGTCCATTCTTTGACCTCCTTGGCCTTATGTTGACCAACGCTGAACAATGCTGTCTGTGCGCTCGCCCGAACGCCGGTCCTGCAAAATGTGGCGAAATGCTCACAGTTGTTGTTGATGAGGTCGTACTCGCCGAAATTGTCACTCCCGTAAAGCTCCCAAGCCTTGTTAACGACTTGCTCGGGCGATTTGGCGTTAGGCAAGGTTGGGTGGGCCCCCCATCTCGTCAGCCAATACTCTAGCAGCGGCTGTCCATATGCATATGAGTGGAGGGAACGGAGGGCCTCGCCTTCTCGCCGGAAGGAATCGAGAGAAGTCTCGTGAACTCCCGTTCTTGTGAAGTGAATTACACGGCCCGCTCCAATGTAGATTCCTATTAGAATCAATAGTGAGTATATGCAACGTAGAAAAAGAATCAATGGTCCAAATAGGAGAGAGAGAGAGAGAGAGAGAGAGAGAGAGAGAGAGAGAGAGTTTGGAGAGATCAAAATGATATAAATCGGATAAGTTTCTATCATTTGATATGAATATCAAGAAATGTCAAGTAAGAAAAAAAGGGCTTTACTAATGTAATAATCTTTAACAGATTATTATTTTTATAGTAGGTTGAAGATTATCACTTAGTCATTTGTGGGAAAAGAATTGGAGCTTGGCTTCTCCATCGCTTTTTCTCATTTACTTGCAGAGAGAGAGAGAGAGAGAGAGAGAGAGAGAAACGGACAATCTAAATCCAAGAAGGAACGAGTGGGTCGCACTACAGAGGCTATTATTAAAATAAAATTTACTTTGGTGAAAAATTTAGTGGATGAACTTTGAAATTTCACGTAGGTCACGCTCCACCTCGATCGCCACGCATCCGAGTGAGGCCACTTTCCAGTTTCCAGGAGTCCAGATCTTTTCTCTCTCCTCCGAAACTCTGTCTCTCGCTCTTTTCTCTGACTTACTTTTTGCCCATGGACAAAAAGGGTTTGCAGACATGGGTTAGTAGCGTAGCCGGTCATAGGCAGCCAGGCTCGAGTGCGACGCCGGCTTGTCCAAGGCCATCATCGGCATCATCCAGCCAGATCTGGAGTTCTCCAGGTCCAGACTTGGACGAGTGGCTCGTGGCCGTTGTGGGCATCGGTCGGCTGATCCAGTCAGGTCCGTCAGTGCTGGCGACTCTGCCGGTGGGGACAGTGGGAGAGGCGCAGAGGTCGGTCTTATAGGCCAGATGGTTTTTCAAGCAAGAGGGACGGAGGCTGACGGTAGAGCTTTTTGGTAAGCTTAGGGGACGTGAAGGTGAGGGAGAAGGCCGGAGACAGAAAGGGGGGAGAGAGAGAGAGAGAGAGAGAGAGAGAGAGGGGGAAAGGAGGAAAGAGAGGCCATTGTTGTTGCAGAAAGCGAGCTGAGAGAGAAAAAAAATCTGAAAAGCGGCCTCACCCGGACACTTTGCCATCAATAAGTGGAGGGGGAGCATGCCCTAAATTTTCTCGTTTTGGAGATGGGCACCAGCTCATTATGGGACTTCCCTCTCATGGAAATGCACGAGTGATTAAAATCAGATATATTAGCATTCAATTCATTGAAATGAAAAGAGGAAGACAAGGGCAAGATTTGATGATCGCTGAGTTGATCTATCAAGTATATACGACATAAAAGAACATTAATTTAGTCCAGCAGGTGACCGTGTTGTGGAAAAAACGATAATAATGATGGAAAACGAAATCCGAGGATGAATGGCTAACCATGGTGGGTGTACAAGCCGTACCGCCGGTAAGTATAGACATGATCCCCAGGAATAAGCTCTTCCTGCTGTATCACATTCCACGGCAGCAGCATCGATATCACGAAGAACTTGTTGATGATCCCAACCACCATTTTCATCCCTTTGGGCCCCCTACTTTTACTCCCTTGCGCTCGAGTGCTTGAGCTGCTGGTCTTTTGAGATTAAGCTCGGACGAGCCTAAAAGAGCAGAACCGAATAGGAACCCGGCGTGAGCTGGGTTTCACACTGAAGAAAAAGAGGGGAGTGACCTTATACTGGCTGGAGAGTGACTTTTATAATAATAATGGCTTAGAGGTGACCCGTCGGGGAAAAAGAAAAAACACAAAAGGGTGTACTGGTTTGACACGCAATACTCAGACAAAGGATGGACGATGGAGATGGTATTATGTTATGAGGTTGCTGAGAGAGAGAGAAAGAGAGATCTTTTCGAACTGAGCATACGAGTGCGGCACGAGCCCGATGTTGTCTACAGGGACGTGTTTTTCTGGTTCCTTTTTCACTAGGACAGACATCGATGTCGCCAGCTGTTGCAGTATGCACGAAGATGAAAGGAAGAAATGATGAGATGAGGATACGAGCTACGTACCACGCCAGGATTCTCTGGTATATTTATGCTGCAAGTTGGAGACGTGGTGGAAGAAGATCGAAGCAGCCGAGGTTTCTGGTCCATTACATGCGGTCTATTTTCCATCCTAAATTTCAACGCAATACGTATGAATGGTTAATTAGATCGGACAAAGATCCCACTTAGGGGAGACTGTTTAGAGCTTAGTACGACGACACCAGGCGTGTCGGGCGAGCACTCGTGCGAAAGGCGACATGTGCAAAGTCAGGGAGGATAATTGTGGACCGGCCCACTCCCAAATATTTTGTTTTTAACTTTTAAATTTCTTGGGGTTATCAAACGAAGTAGTTGATTTCTAGACAGCGTTCAAAGATTATTAGCCACCCAATCAAGTCCATTGCTTTTCCAATGAAAGGGGCTCGCGTGCATTAGCCCACCAATCAAGCAAATGTAACCAAAAGAGTATCCTCATCTTTATGACGATTCCATGACTACAAAAGCCTAAGCTTTTCTCTTTTCTTTTCTTTTTTTCCTTATCTACAAGATAAAATCCAAAGTTTCACATGAAATTATTAGCTAACATGATAAAAGCCATATGATTTGAATATAACCTGAGTTAGTGGATCTTGTGACACAATTTGAAGAATGGTATAAGTAAGATCTTGCCCATCCATACATCTTTAATTCCACTTAACTGTCATTACAAGAAAACGGTAATCACTGATTAATCAAATTGTCTTCCATATTCATTTTATAATTTTCCTTTTCATTTGAGAGCCAAAGGCCCTTTGTTCTAAACTCGTAAAACTTAGCGTCCATCTCTAACGATAGACTCTAATTAAATTAGAGAGACTATAATTTATTGAGATCATTTCGAAAACTTGTCGCAAAAAATGGAGCTCCATACGACTTTCCACATCCCAATCAAGTCAAAGGGCCATGCACATATAGCTAGTAAGGCCAGGTGAGACGATGAAAGATAAGACTCGTTGAAAGAGAAACGATTATTGAAATGAACAGAAAATCCTATTTTTCTAGAGGTTGGAATGTCATATGGGCATGTACCAAACAGGAATCACTACTATCCTCTGAATCGGGCGCATGGTGATGACATTTCTCAGTGGGTCCATCATATGTTATCCACGGATATTGACAATTTCGTAGGTGGTCCTTTTTAGGAAATAAGAGAGACCCGACCATCTACGCGGATGCGACATACAATTATACATTGATAGCGTCGAACATATTTAATATATTATCTTCAGTGTATTGTTGGAGGTGAGATTTTATGTCTATATTCAAAGGTTCCGCTCGTTGGAAAGTTTGATTCTCCCTCTTGCTATTTGACAATATCATAATTTTTTGTATAGAGGTATATATATGTATAAATTATGAGGTTGAAGTATAATGCATGGTAGTTAAAATATCTTATTGATCTATAATTTATTAGTAAACATGAGTCCGACCAGATATATTAACTGACTTGAAGTTGAACTCTCTCTTGGTAATCTCCTTTATGAAGGTATAAAGCCTCTGCTGCATTGACCTAATAAAGCCGGTTGATTGGCGTACTCTTCCCATCCTTTATGAGTCCATCCCGCCAATTTTTTTCTTTTTGTTTTTGATTGGAAATTAACAACCAATTAGTTCATCATATGCAGTTTATGTTTTCATACGCCATTCCAATGTACATTATCAACTAAGTCAATGCGGTAAAGTTAAGGGTTAACACCACACATTTTTACATTGTTTAGAGAGAGAGAGATGTACACAAATGTATATACATAGGGGAAAGTGCCAAAAAAAGTCATAAACCTACCATCTCGGTGCAAATTCGATTCTAAACCTTTCAATTGAACCGATTTAATTAGAAAATTTTTGCATTTGTGCCAATTGAGTCCATTCGGCCAATTTTGGCTAGAGATCAATGGCACGGCCGACACTCACATTGATATTTTTTAATAATATTTTGAAATTTTAATGGTTTTTTTCTTTTTCTTTTTTTCTCTCTATTTTGTCTAGGACTGAGGGTTGACAACGCTTGCCGGCACTAGGCGAAGGCATCATGGCCCTAGCCTGATATGGGCATCATGGCCTCATCCAGGGCAAGGGGCATGACGCTCTCATTGTGGCTAGCGAGGGCATCAAGCGAGGCGAGGGTGCTACGGCCCTCACCCAAAGCCGGGGACCCTTGCTAGCCCTCCTTCCCCCTTTAAAAAAAAAGTAAAAAGAAGAAAACAAAAAAAAAAGAATCATAAATTTATGACAGATTTAAAATATTATTTAAAAAAGTCATTGTTCGTATCGCCTGCATAACGTAGAACGATAGACATCTACATTGGTGATTTCCAATCAAAATTGGCCGAATTGACTTATTTGGCTTAAATGCAAAAATTGATCCAATTAAAGGGTTCAAAATCAAATTTGCACCAAGACGATAGATATATGACTTTTTTTGGTACTTTTTTCACGCATGTGCAACTCATACAATAAATTTGAACGGCCACTCAAATTATAGTGTGTCGTCTATATTCGTACCACTGCAAGGACGAAATGTATTTGATTAGATATCAAAGACTGCCGTACGTACACACATATGAATTGTTAATTAGATCGGACTGAGATTTTGCTGAATATTTTCTTAGATAGGGATGACATATAAAACAACACCACACGTGTCCGGCAAGCACTTGTGGATAGTGGTGCTTGAGGAGCAGGGGCAACAAATGCAAGTCTAGAATAATGAGTGCGCCGAGCTGCCTCGGACACATAAAACTTCGTTCAAAAAAGAATGAGAAAAAAAAATCAGCAGGATATCAAATTATAACAATTATGACACATTTACCAAAAAATTTCTTTTGTGACACTAACAATTTCAAACTTATTTTTATGTGGCACATTTACCCTCTATCAAGATTTGGCAATGAGCATTGTAAAAAGTAACCTATATAAACGACAAAAGGAAAACAAAATTGATAGGGGTAATTATGTTGTACGAGTACAAGTTTGGAATTCTTGATGTCAGCAAAAAAAAACTTACAGTAAACATGTCAACGATCGATATAAATTGGATATTTTTTATGTCACAAAAAAAAAAAATTCAAGATAAATATATCATAATGAATATAATTTAAATTTTTTTTGTCGCGTTTCCCAAAGGATAACTATGGCATGAAAGTTTAAGTGATTTTGATTTAGGACGTATGTTTAGGGGCAGTGTAAATCGTTGAGGCATTAAAAATAAAATTAAAAGAAGAAAAAGCGATACTGTTATTGAATGAAGAAACGAGATGCGATTCGTGTATGTCTTGGCTCTCTAAACACATTTTCTTGGGATAGCAAAAAGGTTCCCAAATCTTTAGCGTCATTAATCTAGACGATGATAAGGTCTTGAATTTGCATAATAATTTCGGTAGATGACGACATAGTCAGACATAAAGATTTATTGATTGACAAAATAAAAATATTGTCTCCCAACTAAAATCAGATCAGTTGAGTGGTGCTTTGAAAGATCATCTATGTCTCTCTTATGATTTTCTCTTATCTCTCTAATTTTTACACAGCTTGTTTCTTCAACCTCTATGGATGGGAGGGTTTGAGTTAAATCTCTCCCTCCCCTTCCTTTTTCTTTCTTATTTGGCTGATTTTGTTCTCTATTTTTTTTTTGGTCTTGCTTCCTCTCCTTTTGTGGTGTGTTTTTTTTTTTTTTTTTTCTTTTGATCTAGTTTAGATCTAAAAACTTCTCTCTTTCATTTCGAGGAGATTTTTATCCCGATCTAGTCTAACTTAGGGAATTTGCATGTATGATTTTGAGTTTTTGCTTTTTTTTTTTTTTTTTTTTTTTCGGATTTTGTTGGTGTACAAATTCAGTTTCGAGAAGATTGGAAGAGTTTAGTGAAGGTTTTGCTCTCGCAAATATCAAATCTATGCTTGTTCAATCTTGCTTTTCTAAATGATAATGACGTTGGGGATCTCGAAGTGTACTTAATACTAAAGATAGGTTCGTTAATTGACCGTTGATTTTAGTATCAGGAAATCTCATAACTGCTCGTTGAGCAAGTGACTCTTAACCTTATTTTGATGATTCCTCTTGTTATATGGAGCTTATTTTGTTTTAAAGTTGTATGGGATTTGTCTTTGTTTGTAATTGGATTGCAATGTTTCTCTCTTATATTTTCATAGAAATGAATGAAATGTTACTTTGACAAAAAAGAAAAAGAAAATTCAAATCTGACGAGCACCTTTTCTTAGATCACAAAAAGAAATTGGCATGTAAAAGGTGGTAGCTGAGAGTTTAGGGAAATACACTAAGCTTTCAAAAGGTAAGAAAAAAAACCGGTTTCTTCTTAAAGACAACATCACATGAGAAAGGTGCTATGATGTTTGGGGCTTTGATTTGAATACTCTGCATTCATGGCAATTAATAATCTTCCATTGGCGTATAAGTAAAAGATTAATTAAAAGCCGAATATATTTTCACCCTCCAATCAGTCGCCATCAGGCACAAAAGGGCCATTCAATTTTATAGTATGTCGTCCACTATCGCACTCCTAGTAGGAAAGATGTACTTGATTGGGCACAAAAGGGCCATTGATATGTATGTAGATACATATGAATTGTTAATTAGATTGGACTGAGATTTCGCTGACTATTTTCTTAAAATAGGGAAAACTTCTTAAGAGTTTAGAAAAAAAAAACACCACCCGTGTCGGGAAAGCACTAGTGGGAATTGGGCCTTCAAGAGCAAGGCAACATATGCAGGTCTGGAAACATTAAGAGTTCACATGGTTGAGTTCGTCTTATATCGTTGAAACATACAAGAAAGCCGGAAGCAATGCTTGTTTAGAGATCCATGGAATTGACGGACCCACGCGAAGAATTTTCCAATCTCTAGAAGGTCAAAAAGCTACTGGCTATCAATCACTAGCCCCACCGAACCCTAATCGAATGTATCGCGCCTTTTTATTATCTAGCAGGCGATTGTATTAACCACTAACACGGATGACGATGAAGTCCGGATATTTTGGTTAAGCATTATTTTATGTTTCTTTTGCTTGTCTCCAAAATCATGTTGAATGTAAAATCACACGTTTGAAATTGCCGTGTTGCATACGCCTCGATTTTGATGATACCTTATATGTAACTAAATAAGAAATGGGTTGCTAATCAAAGGATCAATCAATCGCGAAAAAAGGAACGGTGGGGTTTGAATTTGATGTGACAAGTCATTTGGGTTCACATTTCGTTTTGTTCTTGAGTTTGGCCTTTACTAAATTCACCAAATCCACAAGGGTCCCTCGTTTCTTCTTTTTCATTTGATTTCTTGATGAGATGGGGAATGAGCATGGCCTAAAGATGGTGTTCAGTAGATTATTAGCCACCCAATTAAGTCCTTGCTTTTCGACCAATTAAAGGGGCTTGCTTGCATTAGCCCCCCAATCAAGCAAATGTGACCAAAAGACTATCCTTATCTTTGCTTAATATTACTATGATATGACCATTCCATGGCTACAATAGCCTAAGCATTTTCCCCCCTTATCTACAAGACAAAATCCAAAGTTTCGCATGAGTTTATCAACTACGATAATGAAAGCCATATGATTTGAATATAACCTGATCTTCCATGACTAGATGCAAATGGGTCACGTCACAAGCAGCAGGCGCCTGACGATGATCACGGAGAAGCGAGACGGATGATCCATGAGTGACTCTCAGAGAGAGAGAGATGGACGGAAAGATGCACAGGGAAATTTAATGCATGAGAGTCAGATCTTTGATTTTAGAAAAGATGGACGGAAAGATACCCTTCCAATCATGCTCTCATCATCTCAACGACTCCATTTTTTTTTTAATTTCTATTAAATCAACTGCATGTTCCATTTTCTTTTTTCCATTTCATATTGTTTCTAAAATTATATGTTGTTATATATTTGATATTTTCCCCAAAACGCTACATGTAAATATACACGTATATAGAGATACACATATATACACACACATGCACACATGTAGGGTCGTGCAGCTCGGCTGAGAAATGTGCTGTGTTTGGGGTTTGGTTTGAAAAGTCTGCACTCATGAAAATAAACAGCATGATATCTCGTGCACTTATAGGTGAAAGCTTAATTAAAACCCTCTAATCAGTCAACATAAAGGCACAAAAGGGCCCTTCAATTTACAGTGTGTCGTCTATCCTGCTTCCGCTGCAAGGACAAATGCACTTGATTAATGCGAAGACGACTGAAAATGCATCCAATTTTTAGTTTTTACTTAGATCGGACAAAGATTTTCCTGATTGTTTTCTTAAATACGGGAGACATTTTAGGGTTTAATAAAGCAACACGACACTTGTTGGGAAAAAAACATATGGAATTCTAGAATAATGAGTTGGCTGAGTTGCCTTGGAAACCTTCATTATAAAATGATAATGATGGCATAAAAGTATAATGAGCGATTGTGACATGACCCATTTGAGAAGATATATGCTAAGGGAAGAGGCATAAAAAAAGAAGAAGAAAAAATCGATACTGTTTATAAATAACAAAACATTTTGTTTGTGATAAAGTCCCTTCCTTAGCAACTTTAAAAAATAAAAAAACGTTATTTTCAAAAGGAATTCGAAAGTTTTAACTTCTTGATCAATCTGCTCGTTAACCTCTATGAGGCCCACCAACAATTTCAATCGGAATTTAAAGAAGCATAAATTTTCTTGACGGTTGACCGGTAGGCCTATCAGTTGGTTGGAAGATTCTCTTTAAGTTTGAGAGTTTTAACCGATGTACAAAATTATCTTTAAAAAAGTTGTTGGCTAGTTATTCATTAAGTTTTTTACTTATGTATGTATACTAATATGTCAATAGTGACATTCATGTCATAATATTGAAATATTGGCGACCTCGTACTTTAATATTTTAATGAGAAGAAGGGTAGTAAATTTAAAGAAATATGAGATATTGTTTAGAAATTACAATAAAGTTGCAATAAGATTATGTGAAATGCAAGGATGTATATATCATCACATGCATGTGGTTGCGCAAGAAGGAATATCTATTACCAAAAAAAAAAAAAAAATACAGGCTTAATCAACGTACATATATACACAGTTTGTTCACGTATAGCTTTAGCATAGTAGAGGGACGAACTCAAATGTTAAGTCCCAGTGTGAAATCTTATCTAGGGAATAATTACCATGCCGTTCCGTGTGCCATTGGTCAAATCTCATTAGTTTTTTTCCTTTTTGTTCTTCAATCCCAGAAGGGAAACTACCGTGTCCCGTTTGACCATTAGCATTCCGAGTGGCCATGCGAGCTGGGCCCTAATTATGATGATTTTTGTCCTTGTTGGGGTAGAAATATGAGAAAGAAGGGATTGAATCCATGTGATGGTTTTGCTTTATGAGATTTTTTTAGGGGGTGGGGTAAGGTCGTTCGCTTTTGTTCTTTCTTGAATGTGTTTTTCCAAAGTCATGGCTCGGAAAATTATCTCACCAAAATCCCCGTTAAAAATGCAATTTTATTGCAATTACCGTACAAATGTTGGTTAAAAAAGGGCGGTTTATACACATTCTTTTGGAACTGATCATGGACCACTAGTATTAAAGTGAGGTTGATATTGCTTCCAGCTGCAATTTGCTTTCAAATTCTTTTCTAATCGTCCTTCCATCCAATATATTCCAACTTCTTGATCTTGCTCCATAGGCTTTCCATTTCGCTTTGCAGGTGGCTTTTGACCCATATATGGTTTTTGCGAGGTTGCTATCTATACAGTAAATCTCTCACACGCACACGTATAATAAGAGGTTAGGCATAAAACTATACATTAAGTTCGATTACATGCCACGCGAAAAGGTCAAGTTGCGGCACGTGAACGTGCATGAACGTGTTCTTTTCCTCTTAAGCTTTGTTTTTCACCCTTAACCCCGTTCACATCTGGTGGCACTACTCTTTGGCACTCCAATGTCCTACCAACATCCAAAAGCCTCCGATATAGTCCTACCAACATCCAGAAGCTTTTATTTTGGCTACGACGCGTCTTCTGTTTCTTCAAAGGCAACAGGACTACTTTTGGTCCCCAAAACTATTATGTTTTTTCTTCCGATCGAGCCCTTGAACTTTAATCTAACAAGTCCTTAAACGGACTTCAAATTTGCTTAATTGAAGCTGATGTATCCATTTGATAGACTTGTGAATTCCAATTGACCGAATCCGGAACCAAAGAAACTTGATTATCTCTATGGCAATTTCGATAAACTATGTTATGTGATCAACCATGATTCATGAAAAGTGAATACAGCTCTTGATTCTTGACTGTGGCTGCCACATATGCTGGGAAAGTCTTTGGCGAAATGAAATGGGGTATATGTTGTTGAAGGTAAGGAATACTTCATATTATTTGGACAAGGGACATGTCACTTGGAAGAGACATATGAGAATATTTCATTCTAAAAGACGGGACCTACGTGAGATTGTGTAATATGATTATTTTCTCCAAAACAATAAAAACACCGTTTTCGATATGGAAGAAAACACTCGATCAACAACACTTATACAATTCTCTTAATACTTGAATACTTCACAGCTTTTCCCCCAGTGTGTATACGTTTGACCATTTCTCAGCCAGAGGAGAATAGAAACACGTGAAAAGGACTCTTATCAAACCCTAATTTGACAATAATCGGCGGTGGATGGTTGAAGAAATATTTGACCGTGGCTTTTTGGGCCTCTGATCCATTGAAAAAGGGAGAGGTTGACTGTTGACTTAAAAAAGATTAATACTGCTTTTCACAACATTTGGAATACAGGTATGGAAGCCAGAGAGCCAGCTAAATATGGTCATGACTCTTTGTCGCGACCTCTTTTTTTTCGGCGCCCGATCAGGGGCGGGCGCCTTCGGAGGCTAATGGTTTGGCTAGGTCTATTTTAGCCCGGACTCTCCCAAGTCCACCAATTCACGACTTAATGGTCCAAGTTTTTTAACCTGTAAGTTAATTTTAAAACGGAGTCGCCACTAATCAATTTGGGGTGGGTCGATTAGAAACCTAAGCGAAATATTGGGAGAAATACTCGCTCCTGCGCAACTAGAGAAATTAGGATCGGGGACTTGATTACACTAGTTAATCACTAATGCCCTTTCGGTACCTAATCTTGTTTAAACCCTAAGGCTTTTTGGATTTTTGAGGGATTTTTCCATGCATTTGTGAAGGAAAAACATTTTTTTGGTCTTTTTCTCATTTTTTGGACATAAAAAAGCATTTTTTTGGGATTTTTTTATTTTTTTTTTTTATTTTCTGGAAAATAAAATATTTTTTTTATTTTTTATTTTATTTATTAAAATACTATTTTATAGTAAAATAATATAAAAACGACCCGGGTCGGATTCCCAGGTTGGGGCCGACCCGGTCGTCGTCTTGAGATCCGGACGGGCTCGCAACGCGGGCCCGACTCGGATTTTTTTGATTGTTTTTTTTTTTTTTAAATGTAAAAGCCCAAACCCATTTTGGCCCATTTTTAAAAAACCTCAGCCCAAAGGCTACCCGGCCCACGCGCACAGGCCCGTCACGAGGAACCCTACCCGGATGCAAGGGAACCGGGTCGAACAGACCCGCGAATCGACCCGGTTCCCGGCCTCCTCTCCCCTTTTGTTCTCTCGCGGCGCTGGTGCGGGGATCGGCGTCATTGGTCGACGGCGACGACGACGGCGGCGACGACAGCTAGACGGCGATGATGATAGCGACGACGGTTAGGGCTGCTTACGAGGACGGCAAGGGACGAGCGACAACGGGGCTGTGATGGTGTGGTCAATGACGGCACGGTTCGAGAGGGGGAAATGCATCCGAGCGGTAGCGGAGCGGCTTCGACGCGGTTACGGCACGAGATGGCCAACCCGTAAGCCGGGTAATGTACAAGGGAGGTCGAGATGCTCACCGGCTTCGGGGATTTCAACCGAGGCTCTTCGGTAGGGGGCAAAGCACGGCGATGTACGTCTTCGGCAGAGATCCGTGCTGCGACGTCGGGGACGGCGACGGCCCGGCTCGGGCGACACGACACGGCGGATTTCCAGATCTGCGTCCGCGGATCTCAGCCCCTCCGGTCTCACTCCTCTCCCGGGTTCGCTTGCCGCCGGTCTCCCCCGAAGTCTCTCGGAGGGAGATCGTTCAAGCTCGCGACCCGACTTCTCTCTTGCGCTCACTCTTTGATCTCCCCGAAGTCTCTCTAGGGAAGGTCTCCGAGTTCGCCGTGTCCTCTCGACGGTGCTTGCGACCGCCTATTTATAGGCAAAGGAAATCCGGTCGATGGAGGGCTTCGGCCGCCGGCTTCCGGCTTGCCCACCGGTTCCCCTTGGGCCGAACCGGTGTCCCATCGAGCTTTCCAAATAAACCCGCTCAACATTAATGGCACCCGAGATCTTATCCTCTCCGGCCGACGTCGGCCTACTCTCCTCGGCCGTAGGCCGTCCTTCGCGCGTCGGCCTCCCTCGCGCGTGTGAGTTGCATCGGCGAAGGAGAGGGAAGGAGGAAGAAGAAGAGAGAAAGGGGCCGGGCGGGGGTGAAGAAGGAGGAGAGTGGGCCTAGGGCCCGCGCGAAAGGAGGAAGGGCTGGGCTGGGCTTTTGCTTTTGCTTTTGCTTTTCTTATTTTTGTTTTTATTATTTTTTTATTATCCGAAAACTTAATTAATAGAATAAAACCTAAATAAAATTAAGGCGTCAACAGCTGCCCCTCTTTGAAGGTGAGCTCGCAGAGGTTGCATTCAAAGACAAACGATGCCTAAATTTTATCCAAAGATGCACAAATGATTATATTTTATTTGGGACTTATTATTCTATGCGGAAAAAGAGCAATATAACTTTACATATACTAAGACAGATAAGAAGATACCGAAGTTACTTACCGAAGTGAGTGAGATAGGGTGTAAACCCCGAGTTTGGCAAGTATCAAGGCATCATCTTACCTGGTGACATGAGGAGGTTGCTTCTCCAGGACCCGAACCATTCTTCGGTCGCCTGTTAGAGCAATCAGTGGTTTGTCGAGGACCCGAACCTTTCTTCGGTCGCCTTGACGGGGAATTGCCTTCTTAGGACCCGAACCTTCCTTCGGTTGCCTATTAGAGCAATAAGTAGTTTGTCTAGGACCCGAACCTTTCTTCGGTCGCCTTGACGGGGAATTGCCTTCCCAGGACCCGAACCATTCTTCGGTCGCCTATTAGAGCAATAAGTGATTTGTTGAGGACTCGAACCTTTCTTCGGTCGCCTTGATGGGGAATTGCCTTCCCAGGACCCGAACCATACTTCGGTCGCCTGTTAGAGCAATAAGTGGTTTGTCTAGGACCCGAACCTTTCTTCGGTCGCCTTGACGGGAGATGCGCCGACCTTTCTCAGGGCATCTGTTTGTTGGGAGATAGTACTTGGATGATCACAAGTACCAACTCTTGGAGGATACCTAGATGATCACAAGTATCGAAGGGGTACTTGGATGATCACAAGTACAAACTCTTGGAGGATACCTGGATGATCACAGGTATCGAAGGGGTACCTGGATGATCACAAGTACAAACTCTTGGAGGATACCTGGATGATCACAGGTATCGAAGGGGTACTTGGATGATCACAAGTACAAAACTCTGAAGGAAGAATCAAGGGCATACCTGAGATATTCGTGAAGGTCTCTCACCTCCTGGTAGTTGGAATATTGATGACATACCTTAAGATATTCATGAAGGTCTCTCACCTCCTGGTAATTGGGAATTTGAATGTAGCACGAGGCTTACCTAGATGGCCGCAGGCACACAGGTGTACAAAGGTGGAATATTTGGATGAACACAAATATTTAATGATACGCTCAGGGACCACTCCGGTAGGTCCAAGTGTCATGATAAGAGAGCATACCTGGGTAACCGCAGGCACACAAAGTAGTGGAATGCTTGAACAGCTATTAATATTATTTGGGGACAACTCGGGCAAGCTGAGTGTCATGAAAGGGAGTACCTAGCAATATCTCTGATCTCTGAGAGTATGTCTGCTATTTGCACAATATGCACACATGATTGTACATGCTGAAAATTCATGAGTTCAAATGGGATTCATTCACGTTAATTTCATCAGTTTTGCATCATCTGAGTTCCACTGGGGAAGATTTTCAAAGACATCCTTCATTTAGAATGTAGATGTCTTGAGCATGCCAGATGAGGGACTTTTAGTCTGAAAGGACTTTCCGCTCACTCTCATGGAAAAGGCTATCCTGACCATTGATGCAGGATTTATAAGGACTACACTATCTTACTGTCATCATGTCAACAGGGGTCCGAGTATTCTTGCAAACGGTACGACTTTACCAATGTAAGAGGTCTTTGTTGAAATTGTGATGAAGTCTTGGTCAATGGCTCATCAAATGGGACCGTCGAGGTCAAGACTCATGAATGAAGTGCCGCACGATCATCTTCGGGTTTGCAAGTCGAGGACCCTGCGAAAAGAGATAGAGTAATCTTGCTCGTACTTCTTTGAGCGATGCTTATGTACATATGAAATCCTACGTTAATTGAAGTGCCCTAGTCTGAAGAGACTTTTATAATGGGACGTAATGTAGACTTGACTCATGTGTAAGAGGGTGAGAGTTGGTGACTGTCTTGGCATTTGTCACTGGTCTTTCTTCTCACCGTCGATGGAGGCTTTATCAATCGAATCACAACAAAGAACTTCTCTTGGGAATACAATTGACTGTATTTTTTTGGGGCATTGGCCTTGCTTTTACCGTGCACACTACTTTTTCATGCCCCTATTTTTTATTCCAGTTCTTCATTTATGGGCATTGACCTTGCTTTTACCGTACACATCGCTTTTTTATGCCCATGTTTTTTCATTCTTGTCGTTAGAGGAACCGGCCTAGGCAAGTTCAATCGAAGCACCGTTATTAGACTCTTGAGTCTTCATCTTCAGCCGGAGATCGGGCTATCTTTGCTTAAATAGCAGAAACTTCTGTTTTGCCTCCATGTAAGGGTGAAATTACAGACTCAATTGGGTAGTACAATGAATACAAGTGCGTAGAGAAAGAATTGCTCTTCGTCATTCTAGAGCACTTAAATTAACGTGAGTGTTCATATGCAATAAAGACACCCAAAGATTGATGCAAGTGCGAGCAAGAAAATTTCTATCTCTCTTCTCACCTTGTGATGCTGCTTCGCCTCCGATCTGCCCCAGTGTGGGGTGGTTCTTGACGGGGTATGAGAGAAGCTTCACCAGTGTATGGAGCTCAAGAAAGGGGGTGAGCAATGAAATACCTCTCACTGTTTTGGTTATTGTACCATTCGCGAGAGAACTCTTTACCCTGCGGCCATGGAATCCTCTGCACTCATCTCACAAGTGTATAGATGGGGGACAGTGTGTAGGATATAGCTTGCCTTTCATCATTCTGACGCGCCTCATCCAGTATGCTCAATTAATCTTGTATTCTTCACTTAGCTGTCTATTCTAATAATCCTCAGCGGAATCAGTGATCTAGATAGACAAAATCATCATGCAAAAATCTATTTGGAAAAGGCATGCGTCATTTTTAAGTAGGAGAGAGTTTGTACTCTCAAAACAAATGAATGGTTTTTACTCAAGAAACCCTATTGACAATTTTAGGGGTATTTACTTGGTGGAATTGTATTTACAAATGTGTTGAATTTTAAACATCAAAAGAGTTATTCACAAAGGAGTGTCAATGGATCATCTCTATTGAATAGGGAGATGGCACAAGAATGATCAGCCGGGGTTGGGAATCTAATCATTGATTTGACGGGTCTTTCTGCTTTTGCCCTTGCAGAAGAGAAGGTGGAAATGGATTAAATTCAAGGCCAAAATTGAAAGTGAATTGAGGCCTAAAGGATTTCTGTCATTTGCTTTGGCGATACTTGAGACACCATTTTGTTTGGGAGAGCTTATCAGAGTCTGACATGCCTCTCATTGATTTGTTTTCCGCATTTTTTACGGTCAGGTGATCCTGCAACAGACAAGAGGGAACATGTTAGTCACGAACTCTTTTAGGAGTCAAACAACTAGGAACGATACAACATTACCCTTCATTGGTTTGCAAATGATTGGATAGATCTGAAGTATGAAGTCCTGTAATTTTCACTTCATTAGGTCACCTGTTTTTTCGTAATTTGCATGCGCAAGGGAAGCAAAATTTTTTTAACTTTTTCTTTTATTTTTCTCTTTTATTTATTTATTTTTTTTTTTACTAAGCGGCTAACTGCCGCGTCGGGGATTCGAACCTCCGACTTCGGACCATTTTGCTTCTTCTCGGGTACCACTCGGCTAGAGGCGCCGACGGTGTCCTCATGGCGCTTCTTTTTTCATTTAACCAAACCGGCTCCTGGACGACACGTCCTTTCATACTAAGTTAGGTAAATCGATATGGGTTACTTGATTTGCCCAAATTAACCATTAAGCTTGTTTCTTGAATCCTATGCTTCCTGTCAATAGGAGAAAAATATGTCAAAAGTGAGTTCAGTTACTGGGAGTATTGGAAACGATACCAAATTACTCTTCTCCAAAGTTTATATTTGCTGGCTCCTAAGGATATTTGAATGTCAATGACGGTCTCTTTGTCTCGACACAGTTCAACGTTTCTTTCGATTGGCCTTTCTCATTTGTGGCCATGTATGCATGATTGCTGGTCGTTGATTCATCTTCAACGCCTTCCTTCTGTGGAATTTCTCCTTCTGTCTTTGACTATAGCAGCATTGGGCAAAGTCATGCACCTCAAGCTTCCATGGAACCTAAGATGGACAATCAAAATCTTCAGTCTTCTAATGGCGATTACTTCTTGCGAGAGCATGCGTCTGGAGCAAAAAGTGAGGTATCCCAGTTCTAAGGTCATTGTCTGGGATAGAGGGCTTCTTTTTATTTAACCGGACTGGTTCCTGGACGATACGTCTTTTACACCAAGTTAGGCGAATTCGACATGGGTCACTCCTATGCGTTTGCTTGGGTAGTATAGATTTGCTCAAATTATTCCATCGAGTTTGCTGCTTGATTCTTAACATTTCTTTAAATGCTGGTGATTACCATTCATTCTTCTTCGTTGAATCAACCAAACACATTTTTATGATGGTGTAAATACATCACTCATATATAAAAGGCACATAGGGATTTTCATTCCGATAGAGAAATGCTTGGCAATGCCGCACAATGAACATCTTTCAAGGGTAGTACTTTTTTACAACATCGGAATTAACCGGTTTGGAGAATTCCCGCCCATCCATTTCGGTTAGGATCAAGGCTCCTCCGGGAGTATCTTCTTTATTACATAAGGACCCTTGTAATTTGAGGCAAACTTGCCTCCGGGCTCTGAAAGATTGGCGTGTCTTTCTCAAGACTAGCTCATTTACCTCAAAGTGCTTGGGTCGCACCTTTTGATTGAACGATCGGGCTACCTTCTGCTGGTAACACTGTTTCCTCGATCATATTCAGTTGCTCGAGCCTTTGTTGTGTCCATTCTTCCTTGGACAATCCTGCCTAGGATAAAATTCATAGGGAAGGGATTTCTACTTCTACAGGCAAAACCGCCTCCATGCCATAGACCAGGGAAAAAGGGGTTGCCCCAGTGGAGGTTCGAATCGAGGTTCGATATGCTGTTAGTGCGAAGGGTAACCTCTCATGCCAGTCGCGGTAGTTTTCAGCCGTCTTGGCTAGGATTCTCTTGATGTTCTTGTTGGCGGCCTCTACAGCCCCATTCATTTGTGGACGATAAGGGGATGAGTTCAAATGTTGGATTTTGAACTTAGAAAACAATTGATCGATCAACTTGTTGTTCAGGTTTGACCCATTGTCGGTGATGATAGTTTCTGGCACGCCATAACGGGCGATTATGTCACGTCTGATGAACTTCATAACGTTTCGTGCAGTTACGCTTGCATAGGATGTGGCCTCGATCCATTTTGAGAAGTAATCGATTGCAACCAAAATGAACCGGTGCCCGTTTGATGCCTTTGGGTTGATTGGGCCTATTACATCGATGCCCCACATTGAAAATGGCCACGGCTCGGATAACTGATGCAGTTTAGTTGGAGGGACATTTATCTAGTCCCCGTGAATCTGACATTGATGACAGCTTCGCACATGTTGGGCACAATCGCTCTCTAAGGGGAGCCAGTAATAACTTAATCTCATTATTTTCTTGGCCAACATACGTCCATTCATGTGAGGGCCACATACTCCCTCATGTATTTCATGCATTATTTATGTGGCTTCAGTTGCATCCACACACCTTAGCAGGACCGAGTCATATGATCTTTTGTACAGATTTTCACCACTGACGAAAAACCTTGAAGCCATTTTCATTAGGTATTTTCGATCAGAGGGAGTGCTTTCTTTAGGGAATTCCTGCTTCTGGACGTATTTCATGATATCGTAATACCAGGGTTTCCCGTCGGGTTCTTCAGTTATAGTCATGTAGTGGGCCTGTCTTGCCAGGACTTCAATCTTCAAAGGCTCTACTTCTAACCCTTTCGTTACTTGCAACATAGATGATAGCGTTGCTAGTGCATCGTGACCGATTATGAATTCTAGGTAGGTATTCAAACGAGACGTCCCGGAATTCTCCCACCAATTTTTCCAAGTAGCCGTGATAAGGCACAAGTTTGGTGTCTCTTGTCTTCCACTTGCCCAAAGTCTAGAGGATAATTAAGGCGGAATCACCGAACACTTTTAGTTTTGTTACTTCCATTTCGATAGCCATTTGCAGGCCGAGGATGCATGCTTCATATTCGGCTATATTGTTGGTGCACGAAAACATCAATTTTGCAGCCACACGATAATGTTGCCCATTTGGGGATATCAAGACTGCCCCGGTGCCGGAACTTGTCAAATTTACAGCTCCGTCGAAGAACATAGTCCATGTGTCTTCTTCCACTGTTAAAATCCGATCATCTAGGGAATCATCCTCGCGTATTTCCTTAAGGCAATCTGCTAACATATCGGCAATCACCCGACCTTTAACTGATTTTTGCGACATCACTTGGATGTCGAATTCTGAGATCAGGATTTGCCATTTGGCCAATTTTCCCACCAAGGTCGGGCGACCGAGCAAATACTTAATCGGATCGCTCTCAGTTACGAGGAATTTTTGGTAATGCAATGTATACTGCCGGAGTCTGTGCAACACCCATACCAATGCATCACATGTTTTTTCTGATTTGGAGTAGTTTTGTTCCGACGTGGTGAACTTTTTACTCAAATAGTAGATGGCTCGCTCCTTCCCATCATGGGGTCCTTTTTGTGCCAGCATTGCACCTAGTGATTCATTGTTGATGGTAAGGTACAGAATTAAAGGGTGCCCCAGGACCGGAGGTACCAGAATCGGGGGTTTCATCAGGTACTGTTTTAGATTTTCGAACGCCAATCGGCAATCGTCATCCCATTTAATTTGTGCATCCTTCCTGAGAAGTTTAAAGAAAGGTTTCGCAGTTTCAGAAAGTTGAGAAATGAATCGCGCAATGTAATTTAATCTTCCCAGGAGGCTTTGGACTTCTTTTACAGTCGAGGGAGGAGGCATCTCAAATATCGCCTTGGTTTTTGACGGGTCTACTTCTATCCCTTCACAGCTCACAATGAATTCAAGTAATTTGCCAGAAGTTGCCCCGAACACACATTTTGCTTTGGTTCAAGCGCAACTTGAACTGGCGAAGCCGATCGAATAATTTCTCCTAGGTCTTCACATGGTCTTCTCCATGTCTGGTTTTGGCGATCATGTCATCGACATATACTTCAATTTCTTTGTGCATCATGTCATGGAAAAGGGTGACCATGGCATGTTGGTAAGTTGCTCCAAAGATTTTTCAGGCCAAAAGGCATGACCTTATAGTGAAAAGTTCCCCATGGAGTAATGAATGCCGTTTTTTCCTTGTCTTCCTTCTTCATTTTTATTTGGTTGTATCCCGAGAATCCATCCATGAACGAGAAAAGTTTGAATCCAGCAGTACTATCGACAAGAACGTCTATGTGGGGTAGCGGGAAATCATCTTTTGGGCTTGCCTTGTTCAAATCGCGGTAGTCGACACAAACCCGGATTCGACCGTCTTTCTTCTTCACTGGTACAATGTTTGCTACCCAACTAGGGTATTGCGAGACTTCGAGGAAGCCTACCTCCAGGAGCTTCATTACTTCTTCTTCAATTTTTTTGACAACTCTGGCTTAGTTCTCCTTAGCCATTGCTTCTTGGGAGCTACATCAGGGTTGGTTGGCAAGCTATGCTTCACAATCATTGGATCGAGGCCTGGTATATCGGCATATGACCATGCGAATACGTCTTGATACCTGTTTAGGAGGGCAATTAAGCTTGCAGCTTCTTCTTTAGGAAGGTTCGCGCCGATCTTTATCTCCCTTGGACCTTCTGTGCTACCTAAATTGACAGTGACGGTGTCTTCAGTAGTAGGGGACCTTGTTTCTTCGTGGCGCTCCCAATTCCGTTGAATTTCGTCGGAATCATCAAAATCATCATCCGAGTTATCGAATTGCTATCATGGCTACCTACGGTGTTGGTTTGGACCGTTCCCATACCCTTGCCCGCTAGATTACTCCCGTGTCATAGAGAAGATAGGCTAAGGGAACAAATAAGGTTAACAACATGCGTGCTTCTTTCTTTTGAAAAGGTGATGAATTGTTCTTGAAGATTTAAGACGAGGAAGCATGAGGAAACCCGGGCCTCAGATTTCTTCTTTCATTTTGTGGCTGGCTATCATCAACGGGCCGGTTTGGTGTGTCTCCCCATGCCCTCAAAACGTTTTCAACTTTCTTTAATAGTAGGTGGATTTACATTTTGGAAGAGTGATTTCAAAAGTTAGTTCCTTAAGTGGAACTGATGTTGAAAACAAAACAAGCCAGACTTAAGAAATATGTACAAGCTCCCATGTAGGGGAGTATGCAAGGGAATTAAAAAGGGTTCTACTCGAGCGGGCCTGCACCCATTTCCCCTGACGGTCCTTCGTTGATAGTGCCCACGAAGAAGTCTTCATACCAGTCACCAGTCATGCCTCCTTGTGCTCCTGGCTTTGTGAATTTCAGATCCTCCATGCCTCCCCATCCATCAGGGATGATGCTCTGATGATGGTCATAGAATCCTTGGGGGATTGAATAGTTGACATAGTAGTCGAATTTATCACTTGGTTGGCCCAAAGTGTCCATGATAGCCTTTCCTCTATGCGTTTCCTTAACATGCTCAGGGAGCATGGTATGGGTGCTAGGTACCACGAGGAGGTCATCTTTGCCATAACATAGCCATGGGGAGCAGAATGTGAATACCCCAGCATCCAAAAGATCCTGAATCTTGTCTCTCAGAATGGTACAGTCATCTAGCGAGTGTCTTAATTCCCTCGAATGATAGTCACAGTACTTGGAAGGATCATAATCAAGGAAGTACTCGGGAGTAGGACGCCTCAGTTCCCTAGAGATTATTCCTTGCTCTAGGAGGATGGGGAAGATAGTGACCATCGATTTAGGAAGAGGCGAATATGGCCATGTGTTTCTTGAGGACTGGGGTAGCCGAGCCCCTTGCCAGCTCGTGTTAGTAGGGTCTTCTTCATTTGCTTTGGCTGTCAACTCCTCATTGTGACGAGAGAGGAATGTACGGGTAGCTTGAGCGAAATTTTCTGTCAAGTGGTGTACTGTCTCGTGTAGTTCATTGACTTGACGTTGAAGCTGGGTGAACGAGAAGTTATCACATGTTTCTTCTAGCTGTTCCTCCTCGATGGCACCTATGAAAAGGTCTCCGAACATTGTGGTCACGTCGTCTGGCCCTTCTTTCTTTGTGAGTACGGGCTGGGTTATGTTCTTCTGAACCATGCCCAAGTAAATGGGAAACTTCAGGCTTTCATGGTTGAATCGTTTTGGAACGCCGATCATTTCTTCTTCCTCATGCATCATCTTCGCAGGGCTTGGGAAGGTTTCCTCGAGGCGAGGGTATACAAGGCTGGCTTTCTTTTTTTCCTTTCCTTTCCGGTGTTGCTCCTGATATCCTAAACCGATGGTGTGGGGTCTCCTCAAGGCTTTGATAGGCTCGCGGATGCCTTGGTTCCCTTTACCGAGCCCTTGACCCGGGATAAAACTATATCCAGTCATGATTTTCCCTACCATGATTGAAGCGCTTGATATTTCGGGGACGAGGGGTGGAGTCCCTCGAGTTTCCTATATAGCAGACACAAGCTCGAACGATTGATAGCTAGATTCATTTTTGTCACCAGGTTCAACATAAGGGATGGCCGTCTCGTGGTAGATGCGGTGATCTTCTTCTCCGCGGACCGTGATCGGTTTTCCTCCAACCACGAACTTTACATTTTGGTGGAGGCTTGAAGGTACTGCTCCAGCGACGTGGATCCATGGGCGGCCTAAAAGGAAATTGAACGCAGTGGGGATATCCATCACCTGGAACAAAATTTTGAATATGGTTGGGCCTATTTGAACGTCCAGCTCGATCTCTCCTACTGTTTCCTTCTTCGTTCCATCGAATGCTCAAACGGAAGTCTTAGCTATTTGGATCCGTGATGTCTCTATTTTAAGACGACAAAGTGTCGCTAGTGGACATATATTAAGAGCAGATCCATTATCAATCAGTACTCGAGCAACGTGAGATGCGTTGCACTTGACTGATATGTAGAGACCCTTGGTATGTCCTCTACCCTCCTCGGGGATCTCTTCATCAGAAAAAGCCATTTGATCTTTTAGAAGGATGGTACTGACAAACTCCTCAAGTTTGTCATGCTCAATCGTTTCGGGGACATGTACTTCACTTAGTACCTTCATGAGGGATTTTTGGTGCTTAACAGATGTTTGAAGTAATTCTAGCAAGGAGATCTGTGCTGGTGATTTCCGCAATTGTTCCACCACATTGTATTCGCTGGCTTTAACTACGGCCAAAAATCCCTTGGCTTCTTCGTCAGTTACGAGCTTGGCAGACGCATATTGGCTTGAGCATAGGTTTGCCCAGACCTTGTGACTAAGCCAACATCGAGGTCATAAGACCATGGTACTGCGTTGTTGCTTTCGTATTTATAAGGCTGGGGGATCTCAATGATTATAGCTGCTCCTGCTGTCGATGCTTGAACTATGGTTCCTTTTCCTTTAAAGACACCCTCAGGTGGGGTGGAATCCTTCTCCTCCCTTCCTACATTTAGTGCGGCAAATTCTTCATCCCAAATTGATGACGACTTGCGATATAGTAGAGACCATGCCGGTGTGGCCAACATACACAATTATTCCAGCCTCTATCATTTCTGATACCCTTTCTTTCATTGTTGCTAAGGGTGATACTTCATCGCTTGAATAATACCCGGCTTCTACCAACCTTTGATAAATGTCAACAATATGTGTGTTGACATTTCTGATTTGGCTAGCTTCAGGACTGAATATTGCATTTACCTTGTCAGCGTGATCGGGGAGCGGATTGCTTTGGACATTTGGTTTTGTAGTTTGGAATGAGAAGGCCTTAGTATCCAGCAGGTTTTGGATCCGATGCTTAAGGATGAAACACTCGTCAGTTGAGTGACCTATTTCTCCCATGTGATAGTCACATTTTTTTGACGGGTCATAACTGGAGAAGCTTTCGGCGTTGGGCCGTTTTGGCTCGCTTGAGAGGAGGTTCTTGTTCCGAAGGATTGCCAAAACTTGTGATGGAGATCCGAAGCGGAGTGAACTGTCTCCTGTTGTTGTAGCGCTGGGGCGGTTGACGACCGGTGGTGTGTTGTTGACCTGTGCTTGTCTGAACAGTCGGGAGGTGACCGGTGTTTGCAGTGTAGGTTGCATTGACATCTACCAGGGGTTCTTTGTCTTTTTTCATATTGAGCCTTCTGCTGACGGGTGCAAGCTCAGTGAACCAGCCATCCCTTAACCCTATCTCAATCTGCTCTCCAACTGGAATGAGTTGATTGAATGATTCAGCGATCGTAGTCACCATTCGGTTGCGGTATTCATAAGGGAGGGTTTTGATAAACATTTTTCTTAGTTCGAAATCAGTTGGTTCAGGACTGATCTGGGCGGCTAGATTTCTCCATCTAATGGCATACTCTTTGAAAGATTCAAGCTTTTTCTTTTCCGTGCGTTCTAAATCCTCACGAGAAGGGGTAATGTCCATTATAAACTTGTACTGCTTGAGGAATGCCTCACTTACTTCACTCCATGTTTCGAGGAGGTTTATATTTTTTGTGATGTACCACCTCAGGGCAGGGCATACTAGACTTGACTGGAACAACTGAATCATTAATGGTGCATTATTAACATATTGGGTCATTCGAACCAAGTACATTTGCAAATGAGCCCTCGGGCAAGTCGTGCCATCGTACTTCTCAAACTCGGGCATTTTGAATTTTTCCGGCATTTTGACCTTGGAATAAATGGAGAGATCCGTTAGAGTAGGATCCCGGAGGCCTTGCGCTTGTTTCATCCTTTCCTCAAGCTTTTCAAGGCGTTTGTCATGCTCAATTTTAGATAAACCGTCCGCATAGCTTTCTCAATCGCGGTTTGGTGCGGATCATCCTCCAATTCGAGCATGTTATCATCGGTATCTCTTCCTTGATCACCTCGAATGGATGATTGTGGTAACAAGATTCGATTGAGGCCGGGCCAGGAGCCAATTTGCCTTGGATGGAATCTATCTGTTTTGAGAGTTGTTGAAGTACATTAAAGACCTATTTCATTTCATTTTCCATAATCTCGACACGGCTTGGTACGTTCTCTTCAGCCATTCTAGCTTTCGGATGCAGCTATGCTGTAATTACCTACATTGTGCAAAATGGAAAGAACATAAGCGAGGGAAACATATGGAACATTGGCCCATGGCAAGGGTCGAGTCATTTTTATTTATTAACAGGGGAAATATACAATGCCGAAGGGCTCTTCAAACAGGGCATAAAAGATAGAACGATCTTAAATATTCACATTTAGAAATATTCACATCAAAAAACCAAACTGCCCATTTTTATATGCGATGGGGAATTTCCAGTCTTGTGAAGCCGTTTGTTCTTTCGTACTAGCTTTGATACGTGTCTCCCGCTTGTCTCCAAACTTTTTTCAAGAGATTCAATTCGTCCTTGCAGAGTAAGTTTATCGGCTACATCGGGATTACTGGTTGCAATTCCTCGGGAATTATATGGTTGAGGATGTAGAATGTGGACGCATGATGGGCTTTTTCCCCGCCCCTTCAACCTTCCGGGGTACGACAATCTTTTCGGTGTGACATCTACTCCATGCATTTTGAATTATACGGATCTCCTCCAAGTAGTCATAGCCCGTATGGGTGAAAAGGATTCGGAACAATCCCGATTTGAGCGGTGGCGGGATTTCTTGGAGGACCCATGCGACGAGCCACCCTATATGGATAGTATGAGGTAGCTCCGAGAGGCCTAGCAACGGGATGGGATCGTAATAATCAAGCGCAAAACGCGCCTCTCCCCCGCAATGAACCATTTAGTTCGCCATAGGAATGTCTCGGGGACGGGTTTTTTAATAAGTTAATCCATCGAGAATATTCCTCGCTAGGAGAGTATTTTTCCAAGCTTTGAAACTTTTGCAGTGGGTGTTTGAAGTTGTCGATTTCAAATATTTGCATGAGGTGCCCAAATCCTTTGATATGGGAAAAGAACCACATTTGTAAAATTTCCGGGGCAGCCCTTATGATTTTTTCTTTGTTTTCCTTAAAACGATTAAGGGATAAAAATGTTTCGGCTAAAACCATGTTCACATATCCTGCTCCAAAAGTGACTTGATTTATCACCCATGCGATTGAAGGATTTATGGCATTCTTTCTATATGGGAAGATAATAAATCCAAAGAACGCTAAGAGGAAGATCTTGCTTTTTGGGTCATTGATTGTTTTTCAAAACATTCGAGTTAAAGATGATAGCGGGAAAGCATTGTTATTGGCTTCAACAATTTCTCCTACCGAATGATTTTTTAAAAACCGTGACAGACTAACCACAGGGTCAATGCCAATTGGTGGCTTGGCAAGCTCCCTTCCCAAGGGCATTCCTATGGCGAGACTGTATTCTTCCAAAGTCGGAGTCAGTTCAAACTTACCGAACACGAAGGTGGATGTTTCAGGGGCACCGAAATGTGGTAGTGCTTGCATGACCCCGAATGGATATTGATTTGGAGCAATGGGAGGAGATGACCAATGCTTGCTTTGACACGCTCTTGGCCAAGCTGATCTAACTGATTTCACCATCTAAGGAGCTCTTTCTTAGGAGTAGGAATGAACTGGATATCGATCCTTCCCATCGCATATAAAAAGGAGTTACACGACCTGACCCGATTTTGCCATGAGCCAATAAAAAAGACTGATTAAAAGTAAATAAATTACTTTGCTTTTAAAGAAAATGGCAAGCACAGAGACATGCGCATGAGACGTGCGGCTCGATTTCTAACTGAGAAGGCTTGTTGGAATTAAAAGTGTATCCGCCCGTCGCAGTCTCACGTTAGCAGCGTACCCTCTTAACCTCGGCTAAAGAAATTCGGGGAAAAGAAAGGCAACCTCTACATCGCAGTCTCGCGTTTGAGGTCGTATCTTTCTTAACACCATCCTAAATATCCTATGGCGGCCCGGAGTCCGGCGGCCGGGTTGTGTGTGCCATGTGTAGTGTTTAAAACAAGAAAGCATGCACAACAGTTTATAATCACAAGATAATCTATTTTAAGCAAAATTAAAATAAACTTCTAAGCTACTTGACGCATAAAAAAAACAAAAACAAGTCAGTAAAGTGTTTAAACAAGATAGAATGGCCTAAGTCCTCAAATGTCCCCAGTGGAGTTGCCAAGCTGTCGAGACCTCTTTTTTTTCGGCGCCCGATCAGGGGTGGGCGCCTTCGGAGGCTAATGGTTTGGCTAGGTCTATTTTAGCCCGGACTCTCCCAAGTCCACCAATTCACGACTTAATGATCCAAGTTTTTTAACCTGTAAGTTAATTTTAAAACGGAGTCGCCACTAATCAATTTGGGGTGGGTCGATTAGAAACCTAAGCGAAGTATTGGAAGAAATACTCGCTCCCGCGCAACTGCAGAAATTAGGATCGGGGACTGATTACATTAGTTAATCACTAATGCCCTTTCGGTACCTAATCTTGTTTAAACCCTAAGGTTTTTGGATTTTTGAGAGATTTTTCCATGCATTTGTGAAGGAAAAACATTTTTTTGGTCTTTTTCTCATTTTTTGGACATAAAAAAGCATTTTTTTGGGATTTTTATTTTTTTGATTTTCTGGAAAATAAAATATTTTTTTATTTTTTATTTTATTTATTAAAATACTATTTTATATTAAAATAATATAAAAACGACCCGGGTCGGATTCCCGGGTTGGGGCCGACCCGGTCGTCGTCCTGAGATCCGGACTGGCCCGCAACGCGGGCCCGACTCGGATTTTTTTGATTGTTTTTCTTTTTTAAAATGTAAAGGCCCAAACCCATTTTGGCCCATTTTTAAAAAACCTCAGCCCAAAGGCTACCCGGCCCACGCGCACAGGCCCGTCACGAGGAACCCTACCCGGATACAAGGGAACCGGGTCGAACAGACCCGCGAATCGACCCGGTTCCCGGCCTCCTCTCCCCCTTTGCTCTCTCGCGGCGCTGGTGCGGGGGATCGGCGTCACTGGTCAGACGGCGACGACGGCGGCGACGACAGGCTTGACGGCGATGATGACAGCGACGACGGTTACGGCTGCTTACGAGGACGGCAAGGACGAGCGACAACGGGGCTGTGATGGTGTGGTCAGTGACGGCACGGTTCGAGAGGGGGGAAATGCATCCGAGCGGCAGCGGAGCGGCTTCGACGCGGCTACGGCAGAGATGGCCAACCCAGAAGCCGGGTAACAGACAAGGGGAGGTCAGAGATGCTCACCGGCTTCGGGGATTTCAACCGAGGCTCTTCGGTAGGGGGGCAGCACGGCGATGTACGTCTTCGGCAGAGATCTGGTACTGCGACGTCGGGGACGGCGACGGCCTGGCTCGGGGCGACACGGCACGGCGGATTTCCAGATCTGCGTCCGCGGATCTCAGCCCCTCCGGTCTCACTCCTCTCCCCGGGTTCGCTTGCCACCGGTCTCCCCCGAAGTCTCTCGGAGGGAGATCGTTCAAGCTCGCGACCCGACTTCTCTCTCGCGCTCACTCTTTGACCTCCCCTGAAGTCTCTCTAGGGAAGGTCTCCGAGTTCGCCGTGTCCTCTGACGGTGCTTGCGACCGCCTATTTATAGGCGAAGGAAATCCGGTCGACGGAGGGCTTCGGCCGCCGGCTTCCAGCTTGCCCACCGGTTCCCCTTGGCTAAACCGGTGTCCCATCGAGCTTTCCAGCGAAACCTGCTCAGCATTAATGGCGCCTGAGATCTTATCCTCTCCGGCCGACGTCGGCCTACTCTCCTCGGCCGTAGGCCGTCCTTCGCGCGTCGGCCTCCCTCGCGCGTGTGAGTTGCAGCGGCGAAGGAGAGGGAAGGAGGAAGAAGAAGAGAGAAAGGGGCCGGGCAGGGGGTGAAGAAGGAGGAGAGTGGGCCTAGGGCCCGCGCGAAAGGAGGAAGGGCTGGGCTGGGCTTTTGCTTTTGCTTTGGCTTTTCTTATTTTTGTTTTTATTTTTTTTTTATTATCCGAAAACTTAATTAATAGAATAAAACCTAAATAAAATTAAGGCGTCAACACTCTTAGGAGACATGATCTTCAGAGGTAGAACAAATCATTTCGACGCACGCAAGAAATGAAATTTGTTAGAAAGTCGAAATTCTTTGGAATTGTGAGAGAAGGATGAAGGTGAAAAGGAGAGGAAGAGACATCTAATTTATAGGGCCGAGCTCGATATGGGTCCAATCGTGTCGTCCCTGGGTAAGCAGGACATGTTGGCCGTTGCTGTTCCTGACCAATGTTTCCAATTAGCGGAGAATCTATTTTGATGCGTCCGTATACATCCACACTGTTTAATTAACAAAGTCCACCTGTATTTAATTTAGTATAGCACCAACATAACTCAATGGTTCAAGTAGGATCCAAGATAAGTACATTGAATGGATATAGTAATTTTTCAGTCTAGTGTGGATATTGTTTCGATGTCTCCTCACAATTTGCTGGACAGTATTCCCTAAACGAGCACAATTGGTACACGTACAATCTTATGCCGTTGACTTAGTTCAATCATATTTTGAGGTCATTCGATTTTAATAATTTAAAAAAAAAAAAAACCGGTCAGTGTTTCCCTGAAAATGAACAAAATGTTACATTTAAAAAAAAAAAACTCGCATCTGACGAGCACGTTTTCTTAGATCAGAAAAAGGAATTGGCATATCAAAGGTGATAGCTGAGAGTTTAGGGAATTACACTGAACTTTGAAAAGGTAATTAACAAAACCGGTTTCTTCCTAAAGACATCATCACATGAGAAAGGTGCTATGATGTTTGGGGCTTGGTTTGAAAAGTCTGCATTCATGGCAATTAATAATCTCCCATGATGTGCATATAAGTAAAAGATTAATTAAAAGCCGAATACATTTTCACCCTCCAATCAGTCGCCATGAGGCACAAAAGGGCCATTCAATTTTATAGTGTGTCGTCAATCATCGCACCCCTAGTTGGAAACAATGTATTTGATTAGGCAGAAAAGGGCTATTCATATGTATGTATATACATATCAATTGTCAATGAGATCGTACTGAGATTTCGCAGACTATTTTCTTAAAATGGGGAAGCCTTCTTAAGAGTTTATGAAAATTAACACCACACGTGTCCGGGCAAGCACTCGTGGGAATTGAGTCTTCAAGAGCAAGGCAACATATGCAAGTCCAGACAATTAGTACCAAACCTCGTCCAAAAAAGATAATGTTGACATGATAGCGTAAGCGATTAAAAATTCGCGTGGCTGAGTTTGTCTTACGTTGTTGAGTCATACAAGCAAAACAAAAGCAAGACTTGTTTCTAGATCAAAGGAATTGACAGACCCCTCGCGAAGATCTTTCTAATTTCTAAAAGGTCAAAAAGCTGGCTATCGGTCACGAGCTCCGCCGAACCATAATCGAGTATATCATGCCTTTTTATTAGCTGCAGGCCATCTTATTAACCACTAACACGAACGGCAGTGACGTTCGGGTATTTTGGTTAAGTATTATTTTATTTTTCTTTTGCTCATCTCCTAAATCATGTTGATCAAAGGATCAATCAATTGCGGAAAATGGAAGGTTTGAATTTGGAGGGTTCGAATTTGACGTGACAAGTCACTTCGGTTCATGTTTTGTTTTGTTCTTGAGTTTCGGCCTTTACTAAATTCTCCAAATCCCACATGCGTCCCTCGTTTCTTCTTTTTCATATGATTTCTTGATAGTTGACTTGGGCATTGAGCATGACCTAGAGATGACCTAGAGATGATGTTCGATAGATTATTAGCCATCCAATCAAGTCCGTTGCTTTTCGGCCAATGAAAGGGGCTTGCTTGCATTAGCTCCCCGATCAAGCAAATGTAACCAAAAGAGTATGCTCATCTTTGCTTAATAGTACCGTGATAGGACGATTCAATGGCTACAATACCCTAAGCTTTTCTCCTTTCCTTTCTTTTTTTTTTTTTTTCTTATCTACGAAATAAAATCCAAAGTTTCACATGAGGATATAAGCTAACATGATAAAAGCCATATTATATGAATGTAACTTGAGTTAGTGGAACTTGAGACATAATTCGAAGAATGGCATAAGTGAGATCTTGCCCATCGATATATCTATAATTCCACTTCATTGTCATCACTAGAATGTGGCGATCACTCATTAATGAAACCAACTTCCTCATAGCATATCTAGATCACCTAGAAAACTTATGGCACAAAATCGAGGCTACACACATATAGCTAGGAAGGTCAGGCAAGAGAATGAAAGGCAAGCTTCGCCGTCAAAAGAGAAACGGCTTGGATCATTACCTAGGGAAAATGTTACCGGCTCCTACACGAGATTTCCATATCTTTTGACCCAGAATATTTCAAAATATTTCAACTCTAGGATAACAATCTTAAGCAAAAAGTTACAAGTAGTTTATAAATAGAAATATCTAAACTTCGATGGTCGCGCTCGACGTGATTTTTATATATCACTTCCACCTAGAATCTGTACTTAGCCATTGCTGAAATGTTCATTTTCCTCTCCTTCTATTCATCATTATTATTTCATAATAACCAATGTAATTTGGACTTGGAGTTCCTACAATTAATTATGGCGTTAAAGTTTGCATTAAACACAAAAGAAAAACGACATGGAAAGACGGGTCCCAGGACCCTTCTAGACCACCTAAAACGCGTTACAAGAGGGAAAATAGTATATATCATAAAAAAAAAATGATTTTTCTACTGATGGTGGACAAAATACAAATTATCGAACATTTACTCATTCATAACACTTAGATGCTCGATAAATTGAAGTATACATATCATGGGCCTACAAGTTATGCTATATTACAATTAGTTTTTTTTTATCTCTGTATAAGTAAAGAACTGATTTATCTATTGGAGCGAAGGAAAACAACTTCTTTCTGTGAATAATCATGATATGGTGCCTTTTTAGGAATTGCATCGTATGCTGCACCCATAAGTTCATATGCAGAAGGTAAAAACAATGGACATGGACAGAAAAATCTTATTTTTTTTCTGGAAGTTTGGTACGAGTAATGTCATGTGGACATGTACCATGCATGAATGCATATGTCATCGGCGGTTGTTGACAATTTCGTAGGTTGTCTGTTTATTTAAAGACAGGCCCGAACATCTGTTGGATTTGTCTCACGCTAGAGACCAAGTCAAGTTAAACCATTAGATTTCTTCATGCGTAAGTCGATTATTAAGTCAATCAAGGACGGAGGATATTATTTCTCAATATGGTTGCGGGCTTTAATGGACGGTGGGGCTTGGCTTCTTAGCGATGATGATCGATAGATTACATGTGGATAGCGTCAAGCCAGCACATTTTCTACAGTTCATACTCGGACGTGAAGATTTCATGTCTATTTTCAATGGTTTTGCGTGTTGGAAAGTTTGACCCTCACTCTCGCCGTTTGAAAATTGTCATGATATTTGGATAGAGCTGCATATGTATATATGAACCATTACTCACGTCTCTCGTTTTTTTTTTTTTTTTTTAATATATTTGACATGTGGTTGGATAGTTTCTATGCTTTTTTCGATCGGGGAGCATGGATTTGAGTAATTATTAGTGCCGACAAGAGCCTTTTTATATACCTAACTTCCTGACTTCTCCACCAAGTTTCGAAAAGCTGCCCATTGCTTTTATTTCAGGATTTTCCATTGACTTGGATTAGTTCTGAGATTAACAGAGATTCCCAGCAGTTACTTTCACAGGTATAATGAAAGATTAGGCTTTGCCAGGCTGTTGTCCATGCACGAGAAGAAAGGTTTCAGATTAATCCGCATTAGCAGGAGAGCTAATGGCACCCTATAAATAGGTGCATTCCTTTCGGTAGTTATTCACCTTTGAATCAATTTTATTTTAGTTCATTCGCATTTCTCTAGTGTGCTGGATTTTCTATTTCTTAAGGATTCAGGGTTGTTTTGCGAGATTAATTTCGACCTGTTTTGCTTTGCTTTGGAAATGGAAAAAATACTTGTCATGCGTGGCTCTTGCAATTTCCATAATGCGCGTGTATATTTGTCCAACCTTGATAACCGATTTTTTTTTTTTTTCTTATAAGATCAGTTCGATGGATTAAGATCGGGCCTTCCCAAAGTTCTTAGGCCCAAGTCACCAAATGAGTCTGGTTTACCCAAACTGGTCACTTTATCATGTTATTGTAGACATGCAAATCGAGTTCAAGGGGTTGGGCTTTGTAAGAGACAATCTCACATCAGAAAGACCTTAAACGGAATCATAAAAATTGCTTTTTTCTTCTGATGGTGGATATAAATCAAATCGTTGATATATCTTCATTCATAACGCCTAGATGCTTGATAAGTCGAAGTATGCATGTCATGCGTCTAGAAATCATGGTTGATTATAATGAGGTTTTCTTCTTGTATAAGTAGAGAACTTATTTACCTAACGGACTGGTCCTGCTACAAGCCTAAATTAAATTTCATTGACATTTGTCTTTCTAATGCGCGGTCTCCTAGGTCCTGCCAAGCTTGCTCAAAATTCCAAAGGACCGGACCTACTTGTACGCCACAAAGTAAGAGAAACCTCTAGGCTTGGTTTGAGAAGGACACTTCGACGCTTAAGCCAATGCATGAGGGATGAAGAGGTAAGCGAAAGAGAGAGCAAAGCTAAGGGAGAGAGAATCCTTCTTGAAAATTGTATCAACGAAGAATTCAACTTACCTTTTGGGGCAAATGATATTACCCAATTGGGTAATTGACATAAATAATCTAAACTTTGACTTAATGTGTAATATGGTACATAAACTCTAAATTTGTTCAATATAGTTTTTGAACTCTAGCCCAATGTGCAATGTTGTTCCTGAAATTTTAATTTTTTTAATGTGGTCCATGAACTTTAGTTACATGTTCAATTTAGTCTCTGGACTGCATGAAAATATTAGAAAAATTGTCCAGAAAGTCCTAAAACCTATTACACTTTTGTCAATTTAGTTCTAAACCTTTCAATTTCGCCAATTGAGTCATAAACCTTTTCACTTGCCAATTGAGTCCATCCGATCAATTTTGATCCGAATTTGCTAACATGGGTGCCAATCGTCCGACGTGGCATGGTTATTGATGATGTGAACAAAATTTATTATTTTATAAATATTTTTTCGAATTTTTAAATTTTTTTCTTTTTTTTTCCCTTCTCTCTTCTTCCTTTGTCGGTCGCCTAGCCTCGGCGATTGACCGAGGTTGTGACTGGTGTGGGTCGGCCCGCTAGGAATTAAATCTAGTGAGGGACGACCTTGCAAGCCTTAGGCGAGGCTCACCTTTGCCGAATCTAGCGAGGGTAAGCCTCGCTCATGGCTAGCGAGGTCACCCCTCGCCTACTTTGAGTGAGGGTGAGGGTCAACCTCACCAGCAGCGAGCTTTGCCCAAGGTCCACGAGGTTGTCCCTCACTAGATCTTGGTGAGGCCAACCCTCATCGGTTGCAACCTCTAGCTAGTCGCTTGAGGCTAGGCGATTGGCGAGGGAAGAACAAAGAGGGAAAACAAATTAAAATTTTAAAAAAAAAATGTTTCTAAAAAATTCGAAAAAATATATTTAAAAAATAATAAATTTTTTCTATATCGGTGCCCGCTATGCCACATAGGACGGCCAGCGTTCATGTCGGCAAATTCCGACCAATTGGTAAAATAAAAGGGTTACAACCGAATTGTCAAAAGTGCAATAGGTTTAGGACTTTTTGGACAATTTTCCCTGAAAATGTTCAACGTTATTTCTAAACTTGAATTAATGGAAGGAAAATATTGAACATTTTCATACAATTAAAGAAGTAAATTGAACATGTACCAAAAGTTCAGGGATCATATTGAAAAAAATTAAAAGTTCAAGGATAACATTGCACATTTGACTAAAGTTTAGAGACTATATTTTCAAGCGTTGAGGTTTTTGGTCCAAGAGTCGATGCCTAGTCAATATAAAAGATGATTATTGATTCATAGAAAAGGAAATTACTTTTCTTGAATTTAAGTATGGGTTTTTCATTGACTATGAAAAGATATTCCGTGTTATCATTTTACTAAGCAATCCATATGTCGGAAAATATTTTCTAGGAAAATATTTGTTGCATAACAAGTGTAGCCTGAATTACGTGTTATAGTAAGTAACCAACTTCTTCAATCAATCCATCCTCCGCTATCCTTGATTCTACTATTGGGAGCGGTAGACATCGTCGTTCGCACACTTAACTGAATGCTGGTCCTACAACAAATCGTCAATTGTCCCAGATAGTCAAATGAGTTTCAGATCTTCGGGTCATTACTCTTTCCAAATCATTCTCTCCACATATTCAAATTTCTCCTCCGATCTTGCTCAATATGCTATCATTTCGCTCTTTGGACTGCTTTTGAGCGGAGATGGTTAGTTTAACAGGTATCTTAAAAAGAATACACTTTCTGCTAGGTTAGAATATAGGCTGGACATCTCTCAATGACACTATCTATGGATTAGATTTAGGAAGTACACCGGTTTACCTATGGCCAACTTCTGGTTATCCCAGATGAAAAGGTCAAAAGTTGCGGCACGTGAGCATCCACGAACATTTTCACTCTTTGATTCCAAACTTCGTGGAATCACGACATCGCATCATAACTATCATAGGCTGTTCAAAAATGACGTATTAGCTATAAACATTTTAATTAAAGAAACAATCCATATTACATATAAATTACTTATTAATATTAACGTCCCAACTTCGATTGAATCGGAATAACTTAAAAGAGCAATACTTACATACTCCCGACACACATGAGTCCATAGCATATCATACATTGGATCACTTAGATCTCACTGGCGGCCCATCTAGTTCAACGACTTTACTCAATTTGGCTCCTACATGCACCCCTTTCTTGTAACAATAAGTCAAAGTGCGTAACCTCAAGGATCAGATCCTCACAAAGATTCTAAAGTCTAGAGAGCAAAACCCTACCATGGAAAGATCATAGGATGAATTATGGAAATGGTGGTCTTTAAAAAAATAATCCTAGGGATCTCAAAGAAGTTAAAACAAATATAGGAATTTCATAGATTTTGGCAAAAAATGGTCTGGATGAAGACGTATCACATATGACGCAGGTTATTGGAACTTATGGTTATGCAGCGCCCGAGTATATGATGGGCTTTGTGAATTGGCAGGTGAATGGTTGGACGTCGCCGAACCGTCCAGACAAGGCATCGTTGAAATCTTGAAGAAACATTGCAGTCTTTTTCTCAATATGAATCCGGCGTGGCATTTCTTTGACAAACTTTAACAATAATTGCTTCGTGCGATACTAATAACGAGACTCATAGGGTTTGTAACTTTGCAGAGCAAAGAAAGACAGTTACTGCAGAAGGGAAAGTTACTTGAGTTGTAGAGCTAATAATTTTTCATGTTAATGGATTTAATGGGAATCGTTCGCACTTTTGTTTTGTGAGCTGCATTTCTCACTTTCGTCGTTAGTTAGTCGAAGTGTCAACTGGGCCGCAAAGAACTTGGGTATGAACTAGGTTGGCTTATGGATTTGCTTGATGGCTCACGTTGGACTCATTGAGAGAGTCCAACTTAAAGATACAACGTATATAAAGAACATATGAATCCACCACCACTTGCATGCAAGCTAGATTAGGAGTGGTAAGTGGAATTTAATTAACATGGGTCTTACCCCTAGACTCTAATATCATATTAGAAGGTATAATCCAAAAGTTTAAATTAATAGGTGGAAGGAGACCGGCTATATATAAAGAGCATGCAAACCCTATTGTTAAGTGATGCAAGATGTTTCAATAGAACGTTCATGCCTAAAGTTCAAAGTTTCCCATGTTGATTGTGTGCGTGTGGGTGTGTGAGAAAGAGAAAGCAAGCTGAAGCCGCCATGGTTTGGCTGGAACCGGCCATGCTCTTTGAGCTTAAGAATGTTGCTGAGCGGCTCAAGCCTGCTCAATGTTCAAGTCACGACCCAAAAACTCCCCGAGGATTCTAGGGCTGACGCCTTAATCACACAGTAAGGCAAGCTACATTTGAGGCTAGGAAAAAAAAACCCGACCTTTTGTCACGAAATAATTGTGGCCCCATCACAAACCTTTCGGGCCAAGTTCTTCCTTCCCTGTTCTTGTAGGCTAATTAAACAAGTGACTATATGAACCAGCCATCGAAGAGGAAAATGCTATATATCATATAGAATACTTATGAAATTAGTTTAGAACGATGTTTACCTATTCAGGGATTCATAACTACAAAAGACATCCCGATGGGCCCGAACATCATCAAATATAGGTGGTCAGGATCTGATTTCGAAAGTTTCGCATCATTACCAATAAACATTCCCCCACGTATGCTGGAAAACTTTTGGATCCGGGCATAATAACTTCTCCAGAAAAAAGGACATCCCTCAATAACTGCACAATTCACAGGAAAGCCTCAAAATGCTGTTTAATCATGGATACCATCTTCTTTTTATCGCAAAGAATGATGCATCCTATCCCTACCACTCCTCAAAAAGACCGAATCGAACAATATCAAATGCGGTAAAAGGATCGGTAATCATTTCATGTTTTATAATTGAAACTCTTGTTGTCGAGAGAGAGAGAGATCGCGTGAAGAAAAACTAGGCCACTTATTTCATGTTTTAAAATAAAGGGAAAAGACCACTAAAACCCCAAATTTCGCCCAAAGTGACAAATTTATCCCAAACTTTTTTTTTTGTGACATGAAAAATTCCAAATTTTGCAAACTGTGACACATTTACCCAATTAAAGACATTTTCATCTTATTCTTTCTTTATTTTTATTTTTATTTTTATTTTTATTTTTATTTTTATTTTTATTTTTTTCTTCTTCTCTCTTCCCTCCATCGGCCATGGCGGAGGGAAGCCGGCGTCTGGTGAGGGCCGCTCTCGCCTGCGTCGAGCGAGGGTCACCCTTGCCTGGGCTGGCTAGGGGCGCCCGACGCCGGACGCCGGCTTCCCTCCGTCGGCTCTGCCCTGGCCGGCGGTGGGAAGAAAGAAGAAGAAGAAAAAAAGAAAAAAGGTTTTTGAAAGTAAAAAGACCAAAATGTCCCTATGATTTATGGTAAATGTGTCACACAAATGAAAGTTCAGGGTTTTTTGTGTCACAAAAAAAGTTTGGGGTAAATATGTCATGGTTAGAAAACTTCGGGGTTTTGCATATCACAAAAAAAGTTTGGAGTAAATTTGTCACTTTGAGAAAAGTTGGGGGTTTTTGGTGGTTTCTTTCCTAAAATAAATAACCACAATGGCAAAAAATGAAGAACAAAATAAACGACAACATTGTCAAGAGAGAGATCACTGAGAAGGAAGGAGTTGTGCACTTGTGAAACAAACTCTTTTTGATAGTCTAGTAGTGTGACTCCGCTTTGTCTTGTTTTTCTGATAGTTTCTCGGATACCAAAAGAATGTATCTGGTAAATGCAACAAAGTGAAGTGATCTGAATGTGAGGAATTCGTTCAGAATTAGAAGTTGCCTCCTTTTGGCAAGTCTGACTAGGAGGACCAAGCACCAACAGGCAGAAGTCCCTACATAACTCCGGGCACATTATCTTGTCATACATTTTCTTATCTCAGTTTTTCCTCTGTGCACGGGTTCATGTCTGTCGCTGCCCATTCCAGACCAAAACTGGATATACAAAACTAAAGTTTCATTCCTTTTACGGTTAGATGACGGACGATAACTCTCAAACAGATGAAAGTAGTTGCTAGTAAAGAGACAGATAGGGAAGGGAAGAGTGGTGGAATTTTTTAGTCACTTAGAACTTAATTAGTCTGCAGAAACTCCATGGCCCATTCTTTGACTTCCTTGATCTTCCGCCCACAAGCACTAGCCCATGCTGTCTGTGCACTTGCCCGTAAGCCAGTCCGACAAAAGGTAGCGAAATGCTCGCAATTGTTATTGATTAGGTCATACTCACCGAAACCGTCACCCTCGTGAAGCTCCCGAGCCCTGTTCACGACTTCCTGGGGCAATTTGGTATCGGGTAAAGTCGTGCAAGTCCCCCATCTCCTCAGTCGATACTCCAACAGAGGCCGCCCATAAGCGAATGAGTGTAGAAAATGGACTTTCTCGCCTTCTCGGCAGAAGCAACCAAGACACGTCTTGTCGACTCCTGTTCTTGTGAAGTGAATCACGTATCCCTCTCCAACGTAGATTCCTATTATAGCCAATCGTGAGTATGTGACATATAGAAAAGAGAAATGATTGGGTGACATTTTTTAATATATCGTGAGAATTATAGTTTGTTTTAGATTATAAAAAACCAAATAACAAATAATTATGAATTGTTATAGGATCCATTCTTTTGAATTTGTTATTCACAATAAGCCGTTATTCTTATAATAGCCTAAAAATTATTATACTAGCAAAGCTCTATAAAAAAAAAAGAAGAGATTCTCCAAATCATTCCACCCATATTGACTAGTTATCGTAGAATCAACTAGTTCAGAGGGAGTGGGAAGTGAATAGATGTGGAACCATGAGTGAGAGAGGATTGTCGCAAGTGAATCATATTTTATAAGTTTGGATTGATTAAGCTGCGGATTGAGCAACAAAAGATTAGCCGCAATGGGATCTGCAATTTGCTATGTGCCTGATGTTAGATCTTTGTGTTGGAGACTCAAGGACTAAAATAGAGATTAAACAACGATCATGACAAATCACAAGTTTCAATATTTTACGTGATCTAATTGAGGTACGTTTTCTACACCGACTAATTTCGACTACATAAGAATGTGAAGGAGAATTTTCAGAAAGAGTGACGACCGAACGAGAAAAGATGATGAAGAAGAAAGAAATAGGAGAGTCGTGTCACGAGAGAGACAGGGAGGAGTCGCATGAGGGTCATGGAAAATTTATGCTAAAAGTTGATAAAATAAAGTATGCATGAAAAATGCTGAATAGTCTCATATGAGTTCGGCAAAAGAAAACAAGCGCCCTATCACGTCTTCGTACTCTCCCGGATATGATATCGGAGTTTTATCTTAGTCCAACCTTGAATGACATGAAGTGCTAAAAACCATTAGTTGTGGGCGTGTCCCTTCTCATGCCGATGAGATTTATCCAATGGGCCAGGCCAGCATCTATTTATTTGGGTTAGAAGGTAATTAAAAATGGGTTACCATGTGAATACTATCTCTTATATGGCTATATCTAGCAGAAATTATACTTCATTCTATTTTCAAGTGAAATGATCTCTATGATCTAATATGTTTAATTATGTAAGACCATTTTTATGTCCATGAGATAGTGCTTCCTTATCAGACAAAAGAACTTTGATGGTTGATTCTTTTGGGTAAGCAAATAAAGAAATAAGTTGATGTCTGTGGCTGAATGTAAGGGTGGCTCTATGGGATTTAAGGGGCCTCTAGACTTTTCTTTCTTTTGGGGGCGTTTCAATCATTTGGGTAGATCGATAGCGTGTTAACCCCAAAGAGTGACTATTACTGGCTTGTTATAGAGCTTCTCTCTCTAGTCACCAAGCAATTAGAGTTTACAAGATTATTGTTATCATTTTCTTTTCTGTGAACTGCTCATTGTTTGTTGACTTATTTCTTTTGGAAATCCATGTGTGATTTAAAATTAGCTTATATGAACAGCTCTTGAAATGACAACAAGGCAACAGATGAGGAGAATCAAATTCAACATCAATCGTCCCTTACTGTGCAAATGTTAGCGAGTGTCAAGGAGTTTCTCTCCAAGGTTACCAAGCAATTAGGGTTTACAAGATTATCGTTATCATTTTCTTTTTTGTGAATTGTTCATTGTTTGTTGACTTGTTTCTTTTGGAAATCCATGTGTGATTAAAATCAGCCGCCTGAACAGCCCTTCAAATGAAAAGAAGGCTGCTGTTGAAGGAGAACTAAATTCAACATCAGTTGTCTCTTACAGTGCAAATGTTATCGAATGTTAACTCAGAGCAGGAACCTGGAATGGCGAGATTTGATGAACCCTGAAATGATCACTCAAGCAGATACAACTACTGCTCTTAGGCCAACAATGAAAGATAAGAAAAGATAATTTAGTTGAGCCACATATTCAGATATCCATGTCACGAGAACGATAATGGAAAAGGAAGAAGAGGAAGATGAACCACTAACCATGATGGGTGTATAAGCCATATCGCCTATAAGTATAGATGTGATCCCCAGGTTTAAGTTCTTCCAGTCTTTCCACATTCCCGGTCAGTAGCACCAATACCTTGTTGATAATCTGAGCCATAATTTTCTCTCTCTTGGACTTGTGTGCTTGAGCTGGTCTTGGATTAGCTTCGACGCACATATAGGAACGAAACTGATGGAGAGAGCAAAGTGAAGGGTGAGATCAGTATGGGGGGTCTGAAATTTCCAGCTACAGTTGTAAACCCTTTTTTTTTTCCTTGAACCTGAATAAGAACAAGAAAAGAAGATTGAAAGCCCTTTGGAAAGCTAATCACCAGCAACACTGCTGCCAAGTTGTGCGCAAGCCAGAAGCTCAGGTTTGGGATGTCTGAAAAGGTTGATGGCGGCAGGATGATGGAAACGGTGGAGGCGGAAGATTATGCAGGGATGGGAGGAGAGGAAAGGGGAGGGAGTTGGGTGGCAATGAACTCGGGTAAGAGTACGAGTGCGCCCGTAGTGGTGCGACTCATGAGAAAACTTGAAGTGCCTAGGATCACGGTTCTGGGTTAAACCAGCGCGATGCGCTGGGTTTCAAACGCTGAGGAAAGAGAGGGAAAGAGGGAGCGATGGTGGAGGGGAGAGAGGTGAATTCCTAATTCCCTGGCGATCGAAATGACGCCGAGGAAGAGAGGGAAGGAAGGAGCGATAATGGCGAGAGGGACTGCAAATGATGGCGGTGAACGGGGAGATCCCGAGAGGTTGAAAATGATGGTGGTGACCCATGAAAGAAACGACGGACTGGTTTGACCAGCACGTCGACAAGACACAGGGTGGGACCGCATATTGGAAGCAGCCGAGAGTCTAAACCTAATTTCGCGCGATTTCCAATGCCCCTGATGTGCTCCTCTTCGAATTTAGGACCGGGAGAACGAATGACCACCTCTTAATCACACCTTTGAATTGAAAAAGGAAAAAAATGTGTAAATCTTGTTCTATGGATTGTAAAATAATGTCAAGTTTTGTATGTTGTGGTATTTATAAAATTATGGAGAATTACCGAAAGTTACCATACGAAAAATCCGTTTTCTGAGAGACTATAGAAGTTGCCCTTCCTCAATTACTTATAAATTGAAATGGAGAACGCTTCCTAATCCTAGCATATGGGGTTATCTTAATTTTTGTGTTTAAAAAGCTTAATAATAAACACAAGTAAATGCACAACTCATCTAAGAGAGGTGTTGTGGGCGTTTGTGGTTTGGTTAGAGAAAATCTGGGTATTGTCCGAATTAAAAAAAAAAAAAAAGGATCTCTTAGCTTAGGTAAAGCTTAAAAACCTGAATTCCTTCACCCTACCCCCTCCCCCACCGGCGCAACACACCACACGCACACGCACACGCACACACACACAATATATATTTTCTATTGTCTGATGTAGAATGAAGAACAACCCCAAGTGATGAAGACTGGAGAGCACCTGGGTGGGGGGTGTGTTGCGGGTGTGAATTTACAAGTGCTCTTAATTACTTGTGGTCGTTTTTGTCTATTATTTGATTTAGAAATGCAAAACAAGAACAAGTGATGAAGAGCACTTATATATTAAATACACACACAAATACACAAAAACATACATACATACATAAATATACATATATATATATATATATATATATATATAGACGCGCAAAAATTATAAGGTTGTGGCTCTGTCTATTATAGTATAGGTGTTATATATGGTTTTGTCTATTATCTTATGTAGAAATGGAAAAAAACCACGGGTGATGAAGAGCACTTGGGTGGGCCAAACCCTGACGGGTTAGCGAAAAGCAAAGTTTGAAAGGGTGCCCCAGCAAAAAAGATAAAATCGAAAGGGAGAGTCGTCAAAGTTGGCTGGGGAGACCCTTCCAAAGAGTTATTATATAAAAATACTTAATAATGGCTTGAGTTCTCTCTTTAAACTACCCAGAACCTATATATATATGTGCGTGTGTGTGCGGCTGTGAATTTTTTTTTTTGAAAAAAAAATACCTTTTGTATTTGCACTTGTTTAATTGATGCTATGTTTAAGTTTTTCAGTCCATCTTGATCATTTTCATTTTGAACCGGATTTAATTGATAGTAGGTTTTAAGCTTTGGTTGGATGTGCTTGTAAATATTGGATGCACTTGAGTCGTCATTTCTCTTAACCTCTCATCAAGCTTGTAAATGTGTGCAAGTCCATCGATCCAAAGTCCAATAGAGGAAAACGTGGTCTTAAAACATTACGTTTCGTCCTCCGTCATTACTATATGACTAGTCTCGTGTCTCTAATATGTGTTCTTATGTGTGCATGTATATATATACACATGTGAAGAGGACAAGATGCAAGCATACTTATGGCATAGGGTTCAACTCTCAGTCTTCACATCATAGACACTTTGCGAAGGTGCGGAGTTGACTTGGTAATTGAAATGAATTATGCATACGACATACATATAAGTAAAAAAAAAATAAATTGCACTTACAATCTGGATAAGTTTGCTCGTCGAAAGAAAAATGGTATGGATAGAGAGAGTACATATATTATTGAGAGAGAGAGAGAGAGAGAGAGAGAGAGTAAACAAGCATGATAAACGTACGGAGAGACACCTGCCCACGGAAATCTCATATATGAATGCTAGATCTTTGACTTTCTGAAGACTCCACAAAAAAGGGCGTACACTTTCAATCACACTCTCACGGTAAGTCTCAACTACTCCCTTTTAAAAAAAAAAATTCTATTAAACATCTTACTATTATAATTTTCTGTTTTGCAATTCAATCAAATCTAGCAAATCTAGACCTTAGCTTCGAGAAGGCTCCACAAAAGGGTGATTGCCCCATAAATAATACTCTCATCCTCTCAACTAATCCGTTTTTTTTTTCTAGTTAATCATCTATATATTCCATTACCTTTTTTTCATTTCATGTTTGTCGTTATATTTGACAATTTTCAGAATGACGCTACATGTTCATGGTATAATAGAACTCGAGCTTGGCATAATTTTATCAAATTTAAATAAAAAAAGGGATAATTACACCTAAGAATCCTAAATTTATTGTGCGACTCACAATTAATTCCAAAATTTTAAATTTGGTTAATGTAATGTTAAATCTCATGATGATTTTCTAATATAATCATTCCAATAAATTATGGTCTAAAAATATTGTTGTAGACTTGCCAGCGTTGACTATTTGAGGTGTTACTAATGACGTTTAATGTGGACAACCTTAAACAAAATGACATAGTATTGAGTTTACTTTCTCAATTTTCTGATTCTTTTTCTCTTTTTATTTCTTTTGTCTTTTATCTTCTTCTATTTTCCGTTCTTTCCTTCGCCTCAATTGTTCATCTTCTTCCCTTCGCCTTTTAAAGAAACCCTAATCGAAAAATTCCCCCCAGCAAATGCGGTGAAGCTCCTCGCAAGGTGTTCCTAACATCTTACTCGTGGCATAAGATGAGATTGGTTTTCATTGATGATAAAGGTTTCGAGATCTCTGTCGAAGAGCTCAAACTTGTTGAAGCGGAGGTCCAAGAAGTTCAGCGCCGTGAGCTCCAGTGCGACCTCCGGGAGCTTCCCGGCGAAACTGGTTGTTGCTCTGATCCAGCTCAAAGAGCCGCTTCAAATTCTGGAACTTCCGCAGCATGGTGCCGCAGAATCAGTTAGAATTGAGGTGGAAGACGGTGAGGTCGGCCAGCAGGCCGAGCTCCTCCAGGAGGTACCCGGGAATGTAGCCATGGTTGGGGTTGACGCTGGCGACAGTATGGACACTGGGGTCTTCGGGAGTGGGGGAGCAGAAGACGCAAGAGCAGTCGCAGACGGAGGGGCTAACCCAGTTGGCAATGAAGTTGTTGGGATCGGAGAGGTGGCCTGCTTCAGGGCTTGGAGGGCGACCTGGCGTGACGGGTAGCCGTCGACGAACAGCAAAAAAGAAAAATTCCCAAAGCCAGATCTGAACTTCATGTAGAAGATTATGCCGGAATCAGGGCTTGGATTGTCATTGGTTTTCTATTCAGGTGATCCTGAAGTGTTTTTGCTCTGAAATCCCATCTGTCATTGAAGATTAATAGCAATCCGCCCTTTCGAACGTGTTACTTGAGAAAGCTTTTTCCCTACAGTTGTGTGACAGTACCAGAGAGCATACCCTCATCACTGGAAGAAAACCGGTGAGACTTCCATTGATATGGGTTTCAGTGTTCTGGTTTTGAAAGCTGTCGATGAACATTAAAAGAAAATTCCAAGGCTACATCTAGGTGTCAATGTTCTAAAGTTGAAGATGAACAGTAAAAGACAAAGGAAAGAAAAGAAAAGAAATGGAAAATTCAGAAGATTACTAAAAAATCATTTTGAGTAAAGGTGTTTCAAGTCAAATCTTCAATCGTGAGACACGTAAGATAGTCAATGATGATTGGATTGCTACCTCAACAATTTCTAGTTAATTTAGGCCATATGGACTAAAATTGGAAAAATATAAAAAGATTTAGGATTACATTTCCAAATTGGAAAGTTTAGCACTAAGTCAGCATCCATAAAATAGATTTAACATTGATTGGGTAATTTTTTCCAAATTTACATAAACCATTGCCATGCTATAAAATATATTTAAATGTATTCATGTTAATTTTTTTAGCATGTAGGTGGGGTATTCCCCTGAAAAGACAAGAATATAGAGTTGATCCCATGGTGAAATTGGGTCCACTGGGAAAATCATGTTAGCTACCTTGATAAAATGGGACATTTATAATGTTCAAATTCAGCCCACCTATTCCATATTGATTGACATACTGCTATAAAATTTTTAGATATCTATTTTTCAACAACAAGAAACAGTGATCATGCTCATTGAATCAAATACAGCGATCTTAAGTAAGGTAAAATTTTCAATTTTCGTTCCTCTTTCATGTGTGCTTTCATATATGTCTTACGTGATACTGAATTGTGCATTCGCATTATACTCAATCTATTGCTAGTTAGCCTCATTCTAGTCTGTTGACGTGCATGACACTTTCAGACTTCATGAGAAGGCATTAGAATATATCTTACAGTGTAGGCTATCGTTATCTTTAATAACACAGCAAACTGATCCATACAGAAGATGACTAATAACACATATCTGAACTGAAAAACTAATATTATAGCATGAAAGTTGGTAACGTTGTGGCCTTAAACGAAGTTAATTTGTTGAATTCTTGCCACAGTCGACAAAATGACAGGCAGAGTTTGTCCTCATTGTTAATACCAAATCAGTTGGTGATTAATACTACAATAATTAAAAAAAAAATTATTCAAAGTTGAAAACAAATAAATTTACATACACATTTTTTTCAGAACTGATCGTGAACTACTGGCATTAATGTGCTGTGATATTGCTACAAGGCGTAACTTACTTTCAAAATTTTGTTTTTTTCAGATCATCCTTCCGTCCAATGAATTTCGATTCCTCCCTTGATCTTGCTCGACATGGTTTCCATTTTGCTCTGCAGGTAGCTGCTTTTGGGCCAACAGATGGTGATTTTCGCAGGCACAGCCAAAGAGGAGGGTTCGTGCGAAGTTGGTATTTATATTATAAACATCTCCTTGATAACGGAGTAGGTATAAAAACTATACTTGTTTGAATATATCCCATGAAAGAAAGTCAGAAGTGGTGGCACGTTAGCATGCATGAACATTCTCTTTCAACCAGAAGCCATCATTTTTATCCTCGACCCCGTTCACATCTTAGTAATGATTCTTTGGGTAGGCCCAGGCTGACCTGCCGACATCCCATCCGAGTCAAAGTGCAAGAATCAGCTAATGGAATCAGGAGAAAAAGAAAAGTTGCTTCCTTCTTCTACTGATGGTGGACTCGACACAAGTCAATTGAATCTATACTCATTCATTACACTTATGCTTGATAAGTTGAAGCATATGCATTATGGGTCTAGAAATCATGGTAAATTGCAATGAGGTTCTTCTTCTTGTATAAGTAAATAACTTATTTTTTAATGGATCCAGCAGCCTGCTACAAGCCTGAATTGAATCAAAGTGATATTATACCCTCTCCAGAGGACTTGACCTAGTCGCATACCTTTCAAAGCAAAGGAAGCCTTCTAGGAAAAAAAGGTCATTCATAAAAATAAAAACTTGTCCAAAGGGACGATCCGATTTTTCCTTTGGGCAAAGAACTTCACCTTTTTTTTATACTCTTGTTTGGAGTCCTATGAAGCTAAAGTGCCCTTTCATGAGCGGACGGAGGGTCTGGGCCTCTCACCCTAGGCCTTTGAGGCTAGTTTTTGTGCGTGTCTAGGCCCCGGCCCGCAGTCTGAGCCCCACAGTCGGGTCTCATGGGCCGGACCTTTTGGCCCACTTTTATCGGAGCTTGAACCCATAAGTGGAAGTGAGAAGTTTTACATGTCTTGGTTTTTTTAAAAGGCAAAGAAAGTCTACTTTTGGTCCCTACACTGGCTTTTTCCCCTTCTTCTAATTGAGTCCTTGAATTGCAGTTGACCGTCAAAAAAGATGAAAATATGTGTAATTGCACATAGGTAAGTTCATCTCAGAATTTCGCATTCATGATTGGGAGACATGAAAATGAAGAAGTGAGATCCTAAAATGGTTGACGGTGCACCTGAAGTTGAATGACTTTGTAACATGACAAATCACCCCATGACATATGTAGAAGAAGTCAAAAGACTAAAAACCCATTAGTGTTATAACACATGTCATTGACCAATCGAGTGAATTGATGTAACCATATTATATACGATATCCCAGCAGGTTTATTGCCTAGTCATGTGCACTTATTTAATTAAAGTTAGTTTATTTCATAGGCTTAGCTCGGAAGTTTTAGGTATGAGCAGCTAAGATACATCAGTGATATGTTGAAGAATTTTTATGTTACTACATGAATGTGGAGGGGGCAGCTTGTAATGGGAAGTTTGGATTCATGTATCGCGAATGAAGTTGTATGACTAGACACAGAGTAATACTTGATTGATGACATTGGTACAATTCTCTTTATACTTGAGTACATTATGCTTGGGCGTGTTTTTCTTTTGCTTTTAATTTATAATTTCTCAATAAACTAACAATTTTAATCAAAACTCGTGGACATAGAAATTTTATTTAATTCATCATAATTTTCACAATGAGAATAACACAACATCAACGGATAATAAGATTTTTCAAAATTTTTTAAAAAAATGTGAGTACACGATACATCAAAAACAAAAATACGATATTTTATGGTTATACTTGGTCTAGTGGTCAAGGTTTATGCACAACCTGCTCTTGTTGGAGTACGCCACCCCCTTTGATGGCGAGGATGCCATTCGTGTAGCAATAAATGTTCCACGTGACCTATAGATCTTGATGAAAACTCTGTTGACATTGTTTGCACATTACATTAAAGTCTTTTAGTCTCTTAGATTTTCCGTCTCTTTCTTACTTGGTTGGTCTCCCAAATCGGATGCATTTTTTTGTTCAAACTGGCCATATATACTAAATAACGAGGGAATCTTATATACAAAATGGAAATTTATTAGAAAGTCTTTTGTTTTTTTTTGTTTTGTTTTTTTTTTTGGTAATATGCGAGAGGGATGAAGGTGGGAAGGAGAAGGAGAGACTTCTAATTTATAAGAAACTTTTATGATTTTCTTTTAAAGTTGGCCAATCGGCCTCGGCCGCAACGATTGGACTTATCTTTTCATCCCCAGGCCAGTGCCAAGAGCAAAGGGGCTGTGCCTGCAAGTGCAAGCCCCTTTTTCCTGATGGACCGGGCCCAACAAGGGCCCAATTGTGACGCTCCCGAGCTGATGAGGCCCTTCCACCGGTATAAAACCAATGAAGAATCTATTTGAGAAAATAACACAAATAGTATCTGAACTTTAACCCAACGTGCAATTCGATTTATGAATTTTTAATTTATTTAATGAGGTTCTTGAACTGTAGTCCAATTTGCAATATGATCTCTAAACTTTTAATTTGTTCAATGTAGTCTTCGGACTTTTGATACATGTTCAATTAATTCCATGAAGTATAACGATATCATATAGTTCATGGATTAAGTTAAATAGGTACCAAAAGTTCAAGAGTTACATTGGACAAATTAAAAGTTCAGAACCACATTACATATTGACTTAATGTTCAAGGACTACATTAAATAAATTAAAAATTCATAGACCATATTGCACATTGAGCTAAAATTCAATGATCATTTGTAACAATATCCTAATCTTATTGGATACGTCCAAGTACATCTGAACCATTTAATTAATAAGGTCCACTACACAATTTAGTATAGCACCCATGTAACTTAACAATTTAGAAAGGTTCCAGGACACATGCATCGAATGCCCAGAATAATTTTTCAGTCTAGTGTGGATACTGTTTCGATTCCTCCTCACCATTTGTCGTACATTTTTCCCCTGAAGAACACTCGCAATACCAGTACGGTCTTATGCTACTGACATAGTTCAATCAAGTTTCAACGTGGCACGATTGTTTTCTAGATTTTCATGTGAGCACTCTCCAGCTGGGCATGTGCCAATCCTGCCATACGTGCAACTACGTAATTCTTGTAACCTAAAAACAGGTCTTCATCTCGGTGTTGACCGATGAGATGTTATGTCTGTCGGCAAGGAAATGCCAACATAAGGCATTCCATGGAGTTCATATTTTGAGAACGGAAAAATAAACAATTAGAGTAACTCAATGACAATGATGTCAGATGTAACAGCTAAAGCAGACCATTTTCCTGATGAACATTGGCAAGTTCAGTACCACTTACTCCCAGCAAATCTTGTCGATCAATAAGGCCATATGCAGGACTTCAAGATCATGATAATTCACATCAACAGCATAAAGAATCAAGACAAACCAGCAGGCACGAAAAAGAGACGAGCAAATGTACAATTATGCTTCAATCGCTATAGCCAGGATCTATGCTGTAATCAGGCTACTTGTATGAAATACCCTCCGATCTTACACCAACGTAAAGCGCGGGAGATGCTGGAAGAAGTTCAATTGAGTAAGCAAAATGAACCTTTGAACAAGCTCTTGTCCACCAGAGAAAGACATTCCATCCTTATACATGAGTCTACATGCCTTGCACGAGCGAACAAAGTTCTCAAGCAGAACAGGAAAGTCTAAACTTCGAGCAGTAACTTCTATTCTGCATATAACTTCTCTTCTGCATATGAGGGGTGGCATGTAAAAAAAACAGCCATAGGATGACGGTCCAGTCACCAAACTTTGCCTGGAAACAGAGGTTGGGGCACGGAGATGGACGACCCTCGTCAATGCGAATGACTAAAGAGTAAAAGAGTTATGAAACTTGGCTACCCGACAGCTGATTCTGCTTTACAGAGAATCAAAGTAGGTTGACATAAGGAAAAACCAAAAATCTTGTTGAGCCTAATGTCAAATTTCTCATTCATCTGTGTTGTCTTCTTCATGTTTCATCAGGAACTTTTGGCAGCGATGTTGATGCATATTTATGATCTTTGCACTTGATTGACAATAACACTGCAGTCCCAACTCAAACATGATGTGAATAAAATCCAATAAATGGAGTCCTAAAAACCACAGACAATTCGAATTGCAGATCCTCTCTTGTATCCTGTGAGTGTGCTATGTCATAAGATACAGCACAGCGATTTGTCTGAGCATTTGAATAATCTAAACCATGGCAAGAAGAAAGGAAAGAAAAAGCAAGGAATCAAACAAAAAATTCAATGCCCCGTCACAAAACATGGAAAAGCACTCATGGCGTAGGAGCGCCGTTAGATCTTCCTAGAATTGAGGGTCGGCACAGTATCCATGAGATTGGTTTGAGGGTGGAAGCATCAAGAAAGTTAGCTCATCATTTCGTTAAACAATTGCATTAGCATGAACACCACGGCCATATTGCATTGTGCTTCTACTTGAAGATACGAACCAAAATCCACATTCCACTACTTTTGACATGGATAGCATCTCAACTTTTTACAAAATCTGCCAAAATACAAGTATTCTCAGATTAAAAACTATCGCAAGTGGAAATAAGACTACTTTCCCAACTTCACGAGTGGTTCTTCAGCTCTCTGTACTTCATCAACCAATCATCATAAAATGCTGTCTGCACGCTGGCACGTACACCCGTCTGACAGTAAGTCGCGAAATGTTCACAGTTATTTCCAGTAAGATCGTACTTACCAAAGTCATTGCTCTTGAGAAGCTCATAAGCAGCTTCAACAACTTCTTGTGGGGATTTGGTACAGGGACGGGTGCTGCAAGTTCCAGAATTTTTCAGGAGAAAGCCCAAATGCGGTGCACCATACGTGAAGTAATGAATGGAATGAAGCGTCTTGCGGCCTCGACGGAAGCAATCGAGGCACGTCTTGATGACCCCACGGCCAGTGTTTTCCTGGTAACCACATTCTGGACAGGCAGGCACAGTTTCGGCTTCAACTCTAGAATATGGGAGGATGGCCTCCTTGCTTTCTGTCCTGGTGAAGTGAATCACATAACCATCTCCCACGTATATTCCTGGCATGTTTAGATACAACTTAGTGAATTGTGAAACACTTCATAAAACCACAAATTTGCCCAAAAGACGGGATTAAACCACCAATAGCAGTAGGATCTGGGTTAGGTTCGCTAGCAAATCAAGATAAAGCAGGCCTTTGCACCATAGGCCTTCGAATAACTTTACACTAAAACCTTCTTTTTCTTGGTTAGAAAAGGACAATAAGAGCAAAACAAGAAAAGAACACAAAAAGTGATAACCCCAAAGAAATCACACGGATAATTGCAGTAGTTTAACAGAACGTAGGAAAGGAATCCAGAAACCAAAAGGTACGCATTTGACTCAGAAAAGGCATGTATCTTCCGTATCTAAGTTCAAATGCTAATCATAGATCTCAACTGACATCACCATCCACCTCTTTCTTTGGGTTTATTATTCGACAAATTCCACCACATGACCTGCTTTTGGGCCAGGAAAGACAGGGATTGAAGCTAGAAGTTCGATTTTTATCAGTTGGAAGAGAAAACTTCACCCGATTAAAGCAGTAGACAAGAACCCAATTGAGAAAGAACAGAGTAGAAGAGATATCAGCAGCGAGCATCAGAGGTTAAAGAAGACCGACCATGGTGACTGTAAGAGCCGTATCGCTTATAAGCGTAGATGTGGGCGCCAGGTTTCAGATCTTTCGGGTCGACCTTCTTCCATATCAGCTTCATTCCATCTTCAAATTCCTTCTTGATCTTGTTCATCGTTTTCTTCTTTTCACCTCGGGTTCTTTTGGGCTCTGTCTTGACTCTCAAAGACTCGAACTCTGCACACTCATCGACTGATGGAAGACGGCACTGCGAAGCCGGCACTTACATAGACAATCCGACGACATGACCAATGCTTGTTTATCAAGTTTCGTGGTTGTTTTTCTGCACTGTGTGGATGAGAAGAAATTGGCCCGGTCAAAGAGCAAGTCGGATTTTTCCTCTCCACGCAGCGCACTGGTCCAACACCCCTCTCAGATTAACGATGGAGATGTCTTGATGAGGTTGAAACATGAGTTGCCAAATCTCTTTCCATGTCCTTTCCATCCCATCTGCTTTGGAAGATACGTGCTACTTCGTTTTAAACAGTAATGATTTGCAAAATTGGTACAGGACTTGCCGATGTAGTGAGCGGTAATTCCTAAAGGGCTCTTGTCCCTATTTCCTTCTCGTATGATTCGCTACTAAATCGTACCCATTTGCTTCATTTGGTATCGAGATTTCTCATTTAAGATCTTTATATGGTCTCCAATCTATGCAATTCTTTGGCACAAGTGACTGTATACACATGGTTGATTTATTTTCTAAAAATTCTTCAAAATGCATATTTCACTCATTTAGATCGGTTTGGAAGATAAAATATTAAATTGTGAATTAGGCCTTGATGTGAATTAGCAATAGCCTTCTAGACGTCGGATATAATCCTCGTTAATATCCCCGTGGACCTTTGAAACACTGGACAGCAACACGCAACCCTTGCAACTGTGAGGAAAAGTCAGTCTTGGAATTATTGATGATTGGCGTCGATATTCCGACAACACCCTTTGACCATACCCTACGAGACAAAGGCGACTGACAAAATATATTTATGGTCTGTAGCCAAAGAATATGCTAAGATGGAGCATTTCTACCTTATTTCATCAAACCTTCATCACAAAACAAGCATCTAACACTTTGTTCACTCATTTGACACCGCCAAAATGCATCATGCAAACTCCCCAACTCCATCTCTGCTATCTTCTTTGAGCCTATCCCGAGTCATTTTCTCATGAATGTTCAATCTGGATCTGGTCAAAGAATCACTTCTTGGATCGAGATATGATGGATATTGTAGGACCTAGTTGGGTGGGGGGATGAACGAAAGAGTTTATCTTCATTCACCCAGACAGAGAGAGACAGAGGGAAGAAAGGAATTTTAGGGAGGTACCCACTCATGATTCCGCCAGAGAACATATAGTCCAACTGCATCACCTTCTACAGATGTTTTTGCATGTTGTTGGCAGAAATTTTATTGATATCAATCAATGACTCTGTTACTCGATAAAAGTACAAAGAAAAAAGTCATAGACATATTATATTTATATTTATTCACTTCCAAACCTTTCGATTTTGACCAATTTAGCTCAAATTTTTTTTCACATTAATACTAATTCAGTTTGTGCGATCAATTTAAGTTGGAAATTGCTGATGTTGATGTTTAGCATCTTATATGGCATAATTGGCATTAATTGGATATTTTTAAAAATCTTTTAATTTTTATTTATTTTTTTAATTAAATTTTCTTTCTTTTCCTTTTTCTTCTCTTCCCTTTGGCTTGTGGCAGGTACTTGACCATGACCGATGATCGGCCATAGGCGAGGGTCGGCTAGGGTGTCGCGGCCCTTGTGGGATCTGGCGAGGGCTTGACCCTCGTAGCTTGGGCCATGGTTGCCCTCGCTAGAGGCCACAAGGGGTACAACGTCCTCACCTTGGTTGTCGGCCATGCCAACTAGTGGCTAGAGACCAATGGAAATGAAAATGAGAAAAGAAAAAAAAAAAAAGGTAAAAAAATTATTAAAAAAAAATTATCCATGCAAGTGTCAGCTCTGTCACGTAATACAATCGGGTTCATGTTAATAATTTCCAACCTAAATTAGCCGGATGGACTTAATTTGTACCAATATGAAAATATATAGGATAAATTGGTTCAATCAAAAAGTTATGACTAAATTGATATCAATGTAATAAATTTAAAGCTTTTTTGGTACTTTTTCCCAAATGAATTGATATAACCATATTATATATGTTGTAATGTCAACTTGACTACACAAAAAACATTAGAAGATATTCCATTGGGTTTATTACCTAATAGCATACCTCAATGTAATGTATTGGGAAAATAATATAAATGGTTTTTGAACTTTAACTTAATATGTGATGTGGTCATTGAACTTTTAATTTATTTAATGTGGTTCTGAACTTTAGTTCAATGTGAACTATAGTCCCTAAATTTTTATTTTGTTTAATGTAATCCTTGAACTTTGAGTACATGTTCAAATAATCCTTGACTATATGAAAATATTCCATGTTGTCCTTACATTAAGCTAAGTTCAAGGACAACATTAAATATTTTCATACCCAAATGCATGGACTAGTTTGAACGTATATAAAAAATTTAGGAATTACTAGAACAAATAAAAAATTCAGGGATTGCACTAAATAAATTAGAAGTTCAAGGATTACATTGCATATTAGACCAAACTATATGGATTATATTTAATAAAATTTAGTTTATATTATAGGCTTAGCTAAGAACTTCTAAGTACGAGTAGCTAAGATAGATCGGTGACATATTGAAGAATTAGTAAGTTACTACATGAATGTATAGAAGGCAACTTATAATGGGAAGTTCAGATTTCATGTATTGTGAATGAAATTGTATGAATAGATACAGGAAAATATTTGATTGACATCAGAATTGACACCTAAATTTTGGTATCCCGTTTAATTATTTATTAAACATGAAAAAGAGCTCACGGTGTAGGAGTGCCGCAAGATCATCCTAAAATCGAGGTTCGGCACAATATCCATGAGATTGGATTGAGGGTGGAAGCATCAAGAAAGTCAGCCCATAATTTCACTAAACAATTGTATTAGCATGAACATCACGGCCATATTGCATTGTGCTTCTACTTGAAGATATGAACCAAAATCCACATTCCTCTACTTCTGACATGGACAGAGCATCTCAAATTTGTACAAAATCTGCCAAATGCGAGCATTCTCAGATTAAGCAGAAATCGCAAGTGGAAATAAGACTACTTTCCGAACTTCATGGGCGGTTGGTTCTTCAGCTCTCTGTACTTCATCCAACAAGCGGCATAAGTGCTGTCTGCATGCTGGCACGTACGCCCGTCTGACGGTAAGTCGCAAAATGTTCACAGTTATTACTAGTAAAATCATACTGACCAAATCCATCGCTCCTGAGAAGCTCATAAGCAGCTTCAACAACTTGTTCTGGGGATCTGGTACACGGAATGGTGCTGCAACTTCCCCTTTTTTTCAGGAGAAAGCCTGATAGGGGTACGCCATACATGAAGTAATGAATGGACTGAAGAGTGTTGCCATCTCGACGGAAGCAATCGAGGCACATTTTAATGACCCCACGGCCAGTGTTTTCCTGGTACCCACATTCCGGACAGGTGGGTGCGGTTTTCGGTTCAACTCTGGAAAGTGAGAGGATGGCCGCCTTGTTCGCTGGGCTGGTGAAGTGAATCACATAACCGCCTCCCACATATATTCCTGGCATGTTTAGGTACAACTCACTGAATTAGGAAACTCTTAGTAAAACCATAGATTTGCCCCGACGATGGAATTAAACCGCCGATAGCAGTAGGATCTGGGTTAGGTTTGCTAGCAAATCAAAGATAAAGCAGGCCTTCGCACCATAGGCCTTCGAATAACTTTACACTCCACTGTCTTTTTCTTGGTCATAAACTTTCCAATAACTTGTAAGGACCTAAAAGGACACTACGAGCATCACAAGAAAAGAACATAAAAATTGATCGCACCCAATAAATCACACGGATTATTACAGCAGTTTAACAAAACGTAGGAAAAGAATGTAGAAACCCAAACGTATGCATTTGACTCGGAAAATGCATGTATTTTTCGCAGCTAGCTTCAAATGTTAATCATAATCTCAGCTAGCATCACCATCTTCCACGTTCTTTGGATCTATTAATTGACAAATTCCGCCAAATGACCCTTTTTCGGTCAGGGGAGACAGGAAATATAGCGAGAAATTCGATTTTCATCAGTTTGAAGAGAAAGCTTCACCCAATTTGAAAAGAACCCAATTGAAAAAGAACAGGGAGGAAGAGATGACATGATCAAACATTAAAGAGGTTGAAGAAGACTGACCATGGTGACTATAAAAGCCGTATTGCTTATAAGCGTAAATGTGATCGCCAGGTTTCAGATCTTGTGGGTTGACCTTCTTCCATATCAGCTTTATTCCATCTTCAATATCCTTCTTGATCTTGTTCATCATTATCTTTTTCACCTCAGGTTCTTTTGGACTCTCTCAAAGACTCAAACTTCGCACATTCGTTTGCTGATAGAAGACGGCATAGCGAAACAGCACTTATATAGACAATGCTAGGAGAGGATCAATGCTTGTCCATCAAGTCTCGTGGTTGTACTTCTGGTTTGCTTTGGAAGATACGTGCTAATTGGTTTTGCACAGTTATAATTAGCAAAATTTGTAAAATACTTGCTTATGTTTAGTGACGAGTAGTAATTCCTAAAGGGCTCTCATACCTATTTTCTTCCTGCATGATTCGCTACTAAATTATACCCATTTACTTCATCTAGTATCAAGATTTCTCCCTTTTGATTTTTATTCAGTATCTAATTTATATAAAACTTTGTTGCACAAGTCACATGTATATACATGGTCGATTTGATTTATAAAAATTCTTTAAAATACATGTCGCATTTATTTAGATCGGTTTGGAACATAAACTCATTTCATCATGATGTATAGAATATAATCCTCTTTCTTGATTTCCAAATGAACTTTTGTTTTCTCAATTTGAACGAGGCGTTGATGTGATTCAGTAGTAGTCTTGGAGAAGTTGAATATATTCCTCGTCAATTTTCTCCTTTGGGCCTAAAGACGGGACAGCCACACGCAACCTTTGCAACTGTACAGAAAAGCTAGTCTTGGAATTATTGATGGTCGGTCTCAATATTCCGACAACACCCTTTGACCATATCCTACAGGACAAAAGAGAACTTACCAGCGAATATGATAGGAGTGGAGCATTTCTACCTTATCTGATCAAACCTGCGCCACAAAACAAGCATCAATATATCAAATCATATGTTGTTCTAACAGTTTAAACTGTTAAATAAATTGACAATAATCCTATAAATCTTACATGATATCAGAGTAAGAGCTCTTAAGTTAAAATCTTTTCAAACTTTTGCAACTGTACGCAAAAGCTGATCTTGGAATTATTGATGATCGGTCTCAATGTTCCGACAACACCCTTTGACCACATCCTCCGAGACAAAGAGAACTGACCAAAGAATTAGATAGAAGTGGAGCATTTCTATCTTATTTGATCAAACCTTCATCACAAAACAAGTATCAATATAGTAAATCATATGTTCCTCTAACAATTTAAACTTTTAGATTAGTTGACAATGGTCCCATAAAAATCTCACGTGATATTATAGTAAGAGGTCTTAAATTCGAATCTTTCCAAGCCTTTGCAACTATATGCAAAACTAGCCATTGAATTATTGATGATCACTCTCAATATTTCAACAACACCCTTTGACCATATCCTACGAGACAAAGAGAATTGATCAAAGAATATGAGATGAGTGGAGCATTTTTATCGTATTTATCAAATCTTCATCACGAAGCAAGCATCAATATATTTAAATATCAAATCATATGTACCTTTAATAACTTAAATTTTTAGATTAATTAACAATGATCTTATAAAATCTCACATAATATTAGAGAAATATGTTTTGAATTAGAATATTTCTAGACCCCATGCTTAATGATAAGCAAAAGGACCAACGTGATGGTGAGTGATATGATACTTAAATATTAAACCACGACTTAATGTAACAATTTAATTTTTTAGAACAGTTGCATGTCTATCTTTCTTGTGTAGTTCTGAGAGGAAATTATGGGCAATTCACATGTTTCAACACAAATTGTGGGTACCATGGTCTGTGCTGCACTAAATGATCCCAGCAAGGGGTCGCGCAACCCAGCAAGGGCCGCCTGAGTCATGTGACCTCAAATAGCCCTCACCGGCCCTCCACAATAAGATATGGCCTTGCCAGTCCCTCATCAGCTACCCTCGTGTAAAGAAGATGAACAATAATAATGAGGGCAAAATAAAAAAATAAAATAAAATTGGTGATGGTAGTTTTGAAAAAAAAAGAAGAGAAGTTTACTTAACCTTAGAAATAGCCTTCCACAAATGCTAAAGGCTCAAGATAGGTGAAGCTTTTAGCTTTGCCAAGGCAACATTAGGCCGAAGGGGTCATAACTAAGTTTGCCAGACACCCCAAATTTTCCCCAAGGGGCTTTAGAGATTCAAAGCCCATTGGAAAGTTAAACCAAACACAACCTAATTACCTTTCCTAAAGTTATATTCACTTGACTTGCCGACTTCCACAGGGAGGTCAGCAGAAGCTGCAATTGCTTCATTCAAAAGTTTCATTCAACTTGATTTAGTTCAGGAATTAATAGAGATTCCCGACAGTATACTTCATTTGTTGGGAAGGCTACTTTATACTAGTACTCAAATAGAAAGGATCAACCCTAGACCTGAAATTTTCTTATATCAAAAATAGAATGCACACCAATAGGTGACGATTCAACAGCATCAAGTTCGAAGATCAAAGAAGTAGTCGAACAGAGAAGGAACTATGCCAATTTTCAAGACTTTCCTCGAATTAAAGTCAATAGATTGATCCGTCTCTACAAGAGGAATATTCCTTCATGACAAATGCTACAAACGTTTTACTAAATCGAGTCTCTATCACCCATAAGCGAATTAGGTGGAATGAGTAGGTAGCTAAGGGGTAGATACGGATTTACATTACTAATACAAACACATATGTGTGCGAGTGTAATGTCCCATCAAATTATTAATACTAAACATGACGGTTTGTATTTACAGACATTATTCATCCTCCAAACCCCATAAAGGATGTAAATCATAGGCCCAGGCACATTTGACTGCAATTACCATACCAATGCGGGTCAACAAAAGGCGGTTCATACGCAAACTTTTGGACATGATCAAGAACTACTGGTACTGATATTGCGTCAAGCTGTAATTTACTTTCAAGTTCTTCTTTCTGATCATCCTTCCATCCAATCTGTTACAACTTCTCCCTGATCTTGCTCGCCATGCTTTCCATTTCGCTCGAGGTAGCTTTCGACCCATGGATGGTTATTTTCATGGGAACAACCAAAGAGCAGGCGCTTGCAAACCTGTTGTGGAGGACATAAGAAGATCCATGCGCAAGAAGAAACGTTTTAGATTAGTCTGCATTAGCAGGAGAGCTAATGCCATAATTTATTCCTTGGGGATTTAAGGTCAACTTCCAGGATTAATTCTAACCCATTTCGCTTCGCCACACATGGCCCTTGCAGTTTTCATAATGCACGTCTGACTGATTTCATAAGATTAGTTCGACGGATATAGATTGGGCTTCCTCTGAGTTTTTAGGCCCAAGTCACCAAATGAGGCCGGTTTACTGGAACTGATAATCACTTCATCATGTTACTGTAGACATGCAAATCAAGTTCAAGGTTGGGTTTTGTAATAGACCATGTCACATTAGAAATACCTTTAAATGGAATCATTAAAAATTGCTTTTTCTACCGATGGGGGACACGATACAAATCGTTGAACTTAAATGCTTGATAAGTTGAAGTACACATATTATAGTGAAAATTTTGTTTGATACTATTTACTCACCACACACGACAATCTATAATCTCTAAGAATTTCAATACGTCTCCTCTTCTCGGTTGGTCATCTAAATTGGATATACATTGTTGTTCAAACTAGGCTATATCATAAATAGCAAGGGAATCGTGTGTACAAAATGGGACTTTGTTTGTTTTTTTTTTTTTTTTTTTGGTCAGAAACGGAAATATTTCATTTACTTAGCAAAGATGAGAGGCTTGTTAAATGGACATCATTATATAAAAGCTCCAAAAGAGTTTGAGGAGGGGACAAGACCCAATTTAGAGATAAGTAATTTTTCTTGTGGGCTTTAGCTATCCAGTCCGCAACAAAATTGATCTCTCTAAAGCAATGCACTATTTGAATATTTGAGAAGCCCTCAATCTATCCTTACACTTGCAGACAAGTGATTGAGTCTCCCAACTCAACTGTTCTGAACTGTTCATGACTTTGACTAGTTGCAAGTTGTCTAACTCAATATCAAGTACTTCGTGCTTTTTATAAAAAAAGGTAGTTGAGGGCTTCCCGTGAGGCTAGGGTTTCAGCCATCAAGGGAGAGGAAGCTCTCACCGAAATAGTTGCTCCTCCCAACATTCTCCTGACTGAATCTCAGCAGACACAAGTGATGGAGCTCTCCACCAATCCAGGTTTGTACGTTCCATCCATATTAATCTTATAAACTCCGTCTGGTGGTGGGACTTTGTTAGAAAGCTGAAATTCTTCTAAAAACTTGGTGATAGATGGATGAAGGTGTAAATAAGAGAAAGAGAGACCTCTAATTAATAGAAAAAAATTAATGATTATCTTTTAAGTTGGCCAAACTGGCTCAGCCTCAAAGGCCCCGTGGTCACTCCGCGCCAACACTACTCAACGGCTTGATACATACATTGAGCGTATAGAAGAATGTTTCAGTCTAGCGTGGATACCATCACCAATTCCTCCTCGCAATTTCATCTACATAGTTCAATCGCGTTTCGCTGTCCCGTGGGCATTCTCAGAATCTTCATATGAGCTTCCTCGAATCGAGCGTGTCGCAGTCCATCCATACAAGCATACCAAGTAATTCTCATAACCCAAAAACAGGTCCTCATCTCAGTGAGTTGTATGGGTGTCGGGGAGGAAATGTTCCTTACGACATTCCTTAAAGATCAGTTTTGAGGGACAGATAAACAAACACTCAGGGTAACTCGGGGTAACTTATGTGAGATGTATCAGCTAAAGCAGACTAATTTGCTGCTAAACATAGGCAAGATGAGTACCGCTTACACAGCAAAAAAGAGGTCAGACCTTGTAAATCTTGTTGATCGATGGGTCTAAGGCCGAATGCCAGACTCCAAGATCATGAGGATTAACACAAATAGCATAAAGAATCAAGACAAAGCAGAAGTTACTACGTACAATTATGCTTCAATCACTGTAGCCAGGAGGTATGCCATAATCAGGCTACTTGTATGTAATAGCCTCCTTTCCTAAACCAACGTGAAACTCTGGAGATAGTGGAAGAATTTTGATCAAGCAAGCAATATGAACTATACACCAAGCTCTTGTCCACCAACGAAAGAGACCAGATCGTTTCAGATTAGTCTACATCCCTCGCACAAGCGAACAAGGTTCTCGAGCAGAACAGGAAAGTTCCAAGCTTCGAGCAGATCTTCCCTTCTGCATATGAGTGGCAGCATGTTGGAGAAAATAGCCACAGAATGATGGTCCGGTCGACCGAACTTTGAATGAAAAAAGAGCTCGGGGCATGGAGCTGGACGCTCCCCTCAATACAAATGACTAAGGAGTAAAAAGGTCACAGAACTTCCCGACCGCAACAGCCGATTCTGCTATGCTAAGAAACGAAGTAGGTTGAAATAAGGAAGAATTGAAATTCTTGTTGAGCCAGATCTCAAATTTCGCGCTCATCTTCATTTGTCGTCTTCATGGTTGTTCAGGAACTTCTGTCTTTTCTCAGAGACCGGCTTCCACCGAACCCTGGCCCGTCTTTGGCATGCACCTTAGGCGCTGCTGCCATCGATCCAGTACGGACGAAGTAACACGTATCTCCGGTAGTGTATTTTCACAAAAATAGGAACAAGACCTTTCTCTAGATCGTGATGGTATCAACTCATCTGGCTATTGTTTGATCCAATATTGACCAAGGCCCCAACTTTCGTAGGTTCTTGGTTTATCGATTCATTAATAAAAAACCTTCTCCTACTTTTGAATCTACTGCAATATGATGAAAGGCTATTCCTTCCGGAACAAGCTCCTTTGGCTGTATCCCCGATAAGAGGCTGGGCCAACGCAAATTCCCATTGTTCCTTATTTGTGAAAAAATGAACAATCGGGCTCGCACCAGGGCCGTTTTTTTGCTGCAGCTACCTCGAAGCGCTATGTGATCTGTGCACTTGATTGACAATAACAGTGCAGTCCCAACTAATAAACGGAGTCCTAAAATCACAGACAATCAGGATAGAATAGTTCTAGCTATCGTACTCTGGAAGTTTACTACACCATAAGATGCAACACTCTGCATTTTCTGAGCATAGAATCATCGAAACCATGGCAAGAGCAAAGGAAGCAAAAAAACAAGGCGAGAACATAACGGCCATTTTGCATTCTGCTTCGACATGGAGATATGAACCAAAATCTATATTCCACCACTACTGATTTGGATAGAGTAGCCCGAATTTACATAATATAATGCTAGAGTGCGAGCATTCAGGGTGCGTTTGGGAACTGCTTTCCCAAAGCCCCTTAAGCCAAATAAGGAGTGTTTGACAATTTTTATTTTTTTTTAACCCCATTTCCCAAATGCAAGCCTTCTGAAAGTCCAAAGCAGCTTAGGAGCTGCCTTGGGCATTCTTGACATGCTGGCCTTAGCTAGTAAAAAAATATTCTCATGAAATTATCTTCGCTAACCTTTTGCTTTTCCGGTTTTGCCCTCGATAATTGTTCATCTTCATCTTCTTCCCTTCTCTATTGAATAGGACTAGCATCCGCGCATGGTCACCGATGAGGGGTAGGTAGTCCGGCGAAGGACAAGCTGTCCAGCGATGGTCGCCGTGACCATCATGTGGAGGTTGCCGCAACCAAATCGCATGGCCTCGGCGACCTATGCGCGGAGGTCGCGATGCGGTGGGTTGCACGATCCTCTAGCGAGGGTCATAGCGACCCAAATCTAGTCGCGGCGACACTCGCCGAACCACCTGCCCTTCGCCGGATTCTTTTTTTCTTTTGTTTTTTTTTTAATAACAAAAATCTTTTGCAAATATAATTTCTCCAAATACTATTTTGTTCAAATGTACTTCACAATAGACTTTTTACAATACAATTTACCAAGCACAATTTACATTTTAAAAAACTACTTTAACTCAATGGACTTCTTTCCCCAAAAGTCTTCCCAAATGCACCCTTAGTGTAAGCAACCATGGCTAATGGAAATAGACTACTCAACAACCTTCTTGAGCCGTTCTTTGGCATCTCTGAGCTTCTTCTCAAAAACACTATAAATGCCACCTGCTCCCTAGCAATTACACCCATCTGGCAGTAAGTCGCGAAATGTTCACAATTATTAGCAATAACATCATAATTCATAAGCACCAAATGCATTGCTCCCGAGAAGCTCCAAAGCAACTTCGACTACTTGTTCAGGTGATTTGTCACAAGAAAGGGTGCTGCAAGTTCCTGCATTCTTCAGGCAGTGGCCCAATCGCAGGGCGCCATATGTGAAATAATGGATGGAATGAAGTGTCCCGCCGTGCTGACGGAAGCAATCGAGGCACATCTTAATGACACTGCCGCCAGTGTTTCCCTCGTAACCACATTCTGGACAGGCAGACACAGTTTCCGGTTCGCCTTTGGAAAGTGAGAGGATGGCCTCCTTGCTCTCACTCATCTGTGTTGTCTCGTTCATGTTTCATCAGGAACTTTTGGCAGTTATATTGATGCACATTGATGATCTTTGTACTTGATTGACAATAACACTACAGTCCCAACTCCAATATGATGTGAATAAAATCCAATAAATGGAGTCCTAAAAACCACAGAATTTGAATTGCAGATCCTCTAACTCTTGTATACTGTGAGTGTGCTATATTATAAGACACAACACACCGATTTCTATGAGCAGTTGAATTATCTTAACCATGGCGAGAACAAAGGAAAGGAAAGGCAAGGAATCGAACAAACCATTCAGTGCCCTGACGCAAAACATGGAAAAGCACTCATGGTAGAGGAGTGCCGCTAGATCTTCCTAGAATCAAGGGTTGGCACAGTATCCATGAGATTAAGCATCAAGTTAGCTCATCATTTCACTAAACAAGTGTATTAGCATGAACATCACAGCCATATTGCATTGTGCTTCTACTTGAAGATATGAACCAAAATCCACATTCCACTGCTTTTTGACATGGATAGAGCATCTCAAAATTTTACAAAATCTGCCAAAATCTGAGCATTCTCAGATTAAAAACAATTGCAAGTGGAAATAAGACTACATTCCAAACTTCATGAGCGGTTCCTCAGCTCTCTGTACTTCATCAAGCAAGCATCATAAAATGCCGTCTGCACACTGGCACGTACACCTGTCTGACAATAAGTTGCGAAATGTTCACAGTTATTACCAGTAAGATCATATTCACCAAATCCATTGCTCCTTAGAAGCTCTAAGCAGCTTCAACAACTTGTTCAGGGGATCTGGCATGAGAAAGGGTGCTGCAAGTTCCTGGATTCTTTAGGAGAAGGCCTAATCGCGGTGCGCCATACATGAAGTAATGAATGGAATGAAGTATCTTGCGGTCTCAAGGGAAGCAATCAAGGTACGTCTTAATGACCCCGCAGCCAGTTTTTCTCTGGTACCCACATTCTGGACAGGCAGGCACAGTTTCTAATTTGACCCTAGAATGTGGTAGGATGGCTTCCTTGCTTTCTGTCCTGGTGAAGTGAATCACATAACCACCTCCCACATATATTCCTGGCATGTTTAGATAGAACTTAGTGAATAACGAAAGACTCGGAAAAAATCATAGATTTGCCCAGAAGATGGAATTAAACCACCGACAGCAGTAGGATCTAGTGCTAGCTAATCATGGTAAAACAGGCCTTTGCACCTTGGGACTTCGAATAACTTTACGCTCGACTCTATTTTTCACGGTCATAAACTTTCCAGTGAACTTGGAAAGACCTAAAAGGACATTACAAGCAAAACAAGAAAAGAACATAAAAAGTGATAACACCAAAGAAATCACGCGGATTATTACAGGAGTTCAACAGAACGTAGGAAAGGAATCAAGAAACCAAAAGGTATGCATTTGACTCAGAAAAGGCATGTATTTTTCATAGCTAGCTTCAAATGCTAATCATAGATCTCTACTATCATCTCCATCTTCAAATGAACCCATTTAAGAAATAACAGGGAAGAAGAGATCTCATGAGCAAGCATTAGAGAGGTTGAAGAAGACTGACCATGGTGACTATAAGAGCCATATCGCTTATAAGCGTAGATGTGATCGCCAGGTTTCAGATCTTTTGGGTCGACCTTCTTCCGTATCAGCTTCATTCCATCTTCAATTTCCTTCTTGATCTTGTTCATCATTTTCTTTTTCACCTCCGGTTCTTTTGGACTCTTTCTTGACTCTCAGAGACTCGAACTTTGGGCGTTCGTTTGCCGATAGAAGCCGGCACTCTGAAGCCGGCACTTATATAGATAATGCTAGGAGATGATCAATGCTTGTCCATCGAGTTTCGTGCTTGCTTTTCTGGACTGTTTTGGAAGGTACGTACTAATTCGTTTTGAACAGTAATAATTAGCGAAATTTGCACAATACTTGCTCTTGTTTAGCAACGAGTAGTAATTCCTAAAGGGCTCTCATTACTAGTTTCTTCTCGTATGATTCACTACTAAATAATAACCATTTACTTCATTTGGTAAAGAAAATCCTTCCTTTAGAATTTTATTTGGTATGCAATATATGTAAAATTTTGTTGCACAAGCGACATGTATATACATGGTCATTTGGCTTCTAAAAATTCTTCAAAATGCACGTCACACTCATTTAGATCGGTTTGGATAAAAATATTATTTCATCACGGTGTATAGAATAGAATTTCCTTTCCCTATTTCCAAATTAACTTTTTGTGTTCCTAATTTGAGTTAGGCGTTGACTTAATTCAGTAGTAGTCTTGTAGACGGATATATTCCTCGTCTATATCCCCCCTGGGGCCTAAAGACGGGAGAGCCACACACAACCTTTGCAACTGTACGCAAAAGCTGGTCTCGGAATTATTGATGATTGGTCTCAATATTCCGACACAACCCTTTGACGATACCCTACAGGACAAAGAGAAAGCATTTCTACTTTATTTCATCAAACCTTCGTCACAAAACAAGCATCAAGATATTTAAATATTAAATTACAACTTTCTCGAATAACTTAAACTTTTAGATCAATTGGTAATAATCCTATAAAATTTCATATGATATCAAAATAGGAGGAACCGTTTTTCTGTGGATTATTCTCGATATTGTTAGCAGACAAAGGTTTACCAAAAAAAAAAAAGTCCGTAGCTTTTCAAGTGTCCGAGCTCTTTGGTTTCCTTTTTCCATGCTTAGGCTTTGAACACGAGCAAAAGCTCATTTTCATTGCTGTCATGAATTTGTTCGTGTTGTACTCGGCCCCAATTAATCTTCATGAAGTGTTATGCGGCTCAGTCCATTCTTATAGCGATTTTTGAGCTCTGAAACATGGTTGGGTTATCGATGGATTCATGTAAAGCAAAGAACTGCTCAGTTGTCCATTCAGAATGAGCAAAATATGTCATTTGGTGCGATTCATGTTGCAGCTAAGGCATGTCCAATTGTTTTGCTGCTGAGTAAGGGACATATTTCAAGGAGTAGAAGATGTCTTGTTCTTCTTGGCAGTGAATATCCTTTTGGTAAGTTTTAGTAGCTGGACCAATTGTTATTTGTTGTCTTTTCTTGTTTTCCCTGAACATAGATAACGGTAATTGGAGGCAGGATCAAGATTTACAACTTAGAGTTTATTGAACATGGAAATAACAATAAAACTAATGTTAATTTACTCAATTTCGGTCAGGTGCCTATGCTGAGGGACTGTTGCTTAAATATGTAGTATGAACAAGAAAGTCCTTTAAAATGAAATACCCTCTGTTTCTTTTTTCCAAAATTGAATTATCCTTGAATCGTGCAAGATTACATGCCAATATTAGATAAAGTTGAATTAAAAAATCCTCAATTTTATTCCTCTTTCTATTTTAAGAATGAGCAAATGTAGGACTAGACATCAAAAGGGTACTTCTTCGGTCCATAAACGGGACCTGTCAAATATAATGCTCTAATTTAACTTTATGAGCCATAATTTATTAATCACCGTAACTCGTTTTCATTTATAACTATTAACTTACATTTATGAACAACTTGAAAATATTAACACTCAATAATTAAGCCATTATGAATGACAAATTATTAAGCATCCTTCAAATACTGCAATTTACCTCAAATTTCTTTTGCTGAATTTCCTAATATTATAACTTTCCAGGGAATACTACAGAATAGACAACCAGCATTTATTGTAAATTTTGTTTACCCATTCTTAGTAACTTAACTCAATGATATTGTAACATTCCCTTATACTTTATTCATTTAAAGGCTCTGGCAGTGAATAATTATCTCCATGTATCGTAATTTTCCTTAAACCGATAACAAGGTCAACAATTTGTAATCATTTTCTCTTAAACATGTAATTGATAACTACTTTTGTACAATCATGGATGTTAATTTTTTCCCCTCTATATTTATAGAATTTCCCGATGTCAAAATATTATACTGAACTTCAAACAGCCGAATGCTTTTTCCTCTCGTTTGTTTCCCTCGCTTTCTTCCGATTTGGGAACTAAGCCATTTTGCCCCTCTTCCCTCCTTCCCCACACGGACTCAAAGTCAAGGACTTGCAGCACAGTGGAAATGAGACAACGAAGATCATCCTACCTTTTCTCTTATCCTGTCAAAATGAAGAAACTAAAGAGAAAGAAAAGAATTGAGACACCCTTGAATCGAAATGTCTTATAAGATTTGAAAAAAAAAAAAAAAAAAAAAAACGTTTCCGCATGATGATAATTTACGAACCATGATGAGCTTCAAAGATTTCAATTTGAGGACGAGGGAAGAATCTTCGGGTGCGAGTTGCAAGAGTTGGGCTTGCAGTAAAAAGGGAAGCCCAAAGCCCAGAGGCCCAGGTCAGCCTTCTTGGCCCATCTAATAGGCTCTTGTATTCCCTGCAGAGGTGTAGAACAGAAAGAAGGCAAAGCAACAGCAGCAAGCAAGGGAGAAAAAGAAAAAGGAGATTTCTGACATGCGCTTTGTGCGGGTCCACGACTTGGAGTAGCGCCCCCGTAAGGTTTCAAACTCTTTATTCGTTCAATCGAAGGAGGTTTTTGTAGTTAAAAATCATGTGATAATCAAATTTTAGGATGTTGTGGAGCTGTGGATTTTACAGATGTCAATTTGGAGTTACGGTTTGGTTAGAGTGAATTTCTGAAGTTTCGCACACTGCTGGAAACACTCCGTGTTTGGCGCTGGTTTTCAGCTGCCTCAGGCCATCTTTTAGGTCGGCCAAATTTGGGATCTTTTAATATTTCGATAGAGCTTTCTCTTGACAGTAATCTTGCTGGAATTGGAGTTCAGTAGAGAGATATGACATGACCAAATTCGTCAGGAGAGCTGCCCCGTAAAGCAGACAACAATGAATGTTCTGCTATGGTCGGCATAGGAGTCATTTTATTGCAGAATAAGCGTATTTTAGTCAAGTCTTAGTTAAGGAAGTTATTTACATAATTTTTTATATCCATTTCTCATTTAATTGATAGAATTTTGAGTTTGTTGGGTCTAGTAGTGTTCATTATTTGGTTTCGGTAATTTCCTTGTTTCTTCTGCAATATTTTTTTGCTTTCCTGTTTTGTTTTCAGTGTCCTTTTCACCATGACTTGTGCGTTTTCATGATGTAATGTCCAGCTGGTCTTGCCCTCAGAATGCAGGTGTTTGTCATATCCTTATGATAATTCTGAACTTCAAATTTTGATTCCGTGGTTTAAAGTTTATGAGATTTAGTTGTTTTTGTTGGATATGAGTAATAAAGTGGGAAATTTTGTTACAGAATTTTGGTTTTAGTTCCTTCCGTGGTTGGACTATGTTACCCTTTGCATTTGGTTTGGGCATTTCATTGGATGAATAGATTAAGTTTTGATGCTTTAGCTGGAGTACTGAGCTAAAAGAAAATTAGAAAGAAATTGAGACAAGAAATGAGAATAATGTGATTGAGAGAGTGGATATGAACGAGGAGAAGGAGGCATTTGCTACAAGAATGGACATATTGGTCATGGTGTACTAATGGAATACGTTTGATGCGCAAGATGGACTCAGTCCCAACAGTTTGAGCATTTGGGATGAAGGTCTGTTTAACATTGTGTTGGAGTTTCAATGTGAGAGCTTGAATCATAACTATACATCTAATAGATATTCTCCATGTTACACTAGTTGTTGCGCTCCTGCTTTCTGAATAATCCCGAAATTCATGCGACCCCCAACTTACAGACAAAGCGGATTATGAAGGGATATGCTTAATACACATGTCCAATAACAACTTCAGATTCTAATTTCCCTAACTAACTTTTCTCCCGCCCGCTCACATCTCTATAACTCAATTGGTTCCTGCTCATCTCTAGCTCCAATCTTCAGCTCACGACAAATTCTTCACCTTTTTCCCTTGACTTGTGTAATCACAGGAGGACCAGCTGTGACTATTGAGCAGTTCATCATCTTCTGAGGATGGCCTGAGTAGGAGCTTGCGAGGGAGGTCAAATGAATCTATTCCAAACGGTTATGTTGCTCCCACTTCAGAAGTCAGAATCTTTAGTTCTGCAGAGCTGAAAGTTGCAACAAGAAGCTTCAGATTTGATACAATTTTCGATGAGGATGGTTTTGGTAGAGTCTTCAAAGGCCGCCTTGATGTTAAAGGGTCGTCCCAGAGCAAAAGAATGACTGTTTTTTTTTGTTAAAAATAACTTCAATTACCATAAAAAAGTCGAACCCAGAGAGCATGCAAGGATTCAAAGAGTGGAAGATAATCTTAGTTCCACTCAGGAAAGCTCAGGTTGCATGTTCTTTGCAGTCTTTAATGTTAGCACTTTTGCAGTTTTAGCAAGAAGCTCTATTATGATGGTAGGAGAAGAATCGTGTCCAGATATGTAGTTTGTTTTAGAAAACTGAAAATGAGATGATAGATGTCAGGGACCTTTATTGTGTTGCGTGGCTAATTTCACAGGAGCTCACTATCTCAGTTTGCTTTCTTCCTTTCGAGAATGTACGCCTTTTGCCCAACTGAACACATATTTCTGGGGGTTTGATCAATGATGTGGACCATATAATTATGTTAGGATTGCCTTTATTTAGGAGAAGACAGTGCATGCTCCTCTTATCCTTTATTTTAGGGTCTGTAACTTGTCCTATGACCAGGAGCAATTCTAGGCAGGAGCTTGTAGAAAAGTCAGCTTACTTTTCCATTCTATAGATCAGGTCCATGTAAAAACATTAAAAAATCTTGTGAGATTCTGTTTTCAAGGACTTCTGGGGTTAGTGTAAGAGTTTTCCATACATGCAATAGAAGAGTAAAAATTTGCTTATTCTGCGCCTGGTGCTGTTAATTTTGCAGTCTTTATTTTATCTCTATTAAAAATTAAAACAGCAGGCACAGTGCTGGGTGAAATACATGGCTCTTATAAGTTTCCATAGGCTTGTACCATTTGGAGATTGAAATAATCAATTGAGAAGAGCTGTTTTCATCATTTTGCTGAACAGATTGTCGGGATGTAAAGTGATGATATACAAATGGTCAAGGCATAGATGTTTTGGAATGCACATTTGAGTGGCTGTCTCATGGTGTGTGGATTAGAAGGCAAGCTACTGTAATTCCTAGAATCATTTGATCTATAGATACCTTAAGTGAGCAATTGTGCTCTTGATCTAAATCTTGAGATTCTACAGTCTTGTCCTACAGTTATTTTGTCTAAGTTGTGTAGTGCATACTAAATGTATGTTAGTTTTCCAGCAGCCAAGCAGCACGGAATTGGAGGAAACAAGTAAGAGGAGAGAAGCTTTGCAAACTTAGCTTCTATCTCTGAGGTTCTTGAGTTCTGGCGTAGAAATGTCTTCTGAATCTTGGTCATTGTTTATAAATATTATGGTGAAGTACGGTGATAGCTTATAAATTTTGAAATGTAGGGACTCTTCTTGCATTTCAGAGGACTTTAGGCCCTGCATCAGAAACTATTGTGACTTATATCCTTGCTGTTTAAGCTAAAGCCAGAGGATGTTGCTATTATGTACCTGAAACATTAAATACCGATATGAGTTTTACGACATTAGAGCCACTTCTGGAATTTCTCATCATAGTTCTAGGAACTAAAACCATCCTTAGTGAGGATAATTTATTTGAGGAAAAATATGCTGGCCGGCCCTGAAAGTGAGGTGAGGTGAGCTAATTGTTTGAGTCAAAACTTATACTACTTTAGGAGAAACTGGCCATAACTGTTCTTCTTCATTATCCTTAAAAGAATGAATAAGATCCTGCCTTTTTCTCTTTATGAATCACCTGGTAAATGGAGGTCAACACGTTATTAGCATGCAAGTCTTTTAAAAGGGAAAAGATGAGGACAGAAGGACTTAGCCTCCACATAAATCTAGTAAGCATATAAATTTTTCAATATTGATTATCACTCAAGATGCTATTGTCTTTCTTGGAAGGTGGACATCTACTTTGTACGGCACAAGATGAGTGCATTCTTTTCGATCATGTTGCCCATCAGAGCTTATGATTCTGTGTTTTAAACTCGATATGGCCACCTGTACTGTCATCATTCTTATCCTCTATTGACTTTGCCAATGTCAAAATCATGCAAGGGATGTTTACTTGCTTTATAAATAGGTTGATCACTTAAGATTTGCTTACTCCTTGGTTGATTTTCATGAATATGAGGTTGTGCTTTTAAAGTAAGGCATATGAAATTCAACCGGTGGTTCACATGTCAGGATTTACTATTGAACATGGGGTGATGATGAATCATTGAATATTTCATCCCGGTTTTACTTCAGATTTTTTGCTACCATCTAAATTTTGTAGGGTGCATCCATAGTAGATGGCTCTTAGGGTGCCCTTGTGGGTTTCTTCAATTTCTTATCGCACAAATTGGTCATTCTATCTCCTCTCTTTCTCTGCGGGAGATGCCTGTTTGCTTCATCATATACTAAAACAAATGCGAAATTATGAGGTTTTCCCCATTGTGACGTGAGTGATAACTTTTTGCAGTTGGAGGTGAACTTCCTGGGCAGGTTATTCAAATGATTGCCAGGCTATTGGGATATTGTTTGGAGCATAAAGAACTACGTGTCCATGAGTTCTCGCCAAGGGTTACCCTGAAGAACCATCTCTATGTAAGTAAGGTTCTTTCTTGGGCAATATATACATGCTTGCTCTAAATTTATGGTAAACATGATCTTTTCTTGGTTCAATGTTCTGTACAAATCATGTGTCTTTCCTGCTGCAAGGGGCTTGGTCATTGAACCACTTCCATGACCGCTTAGCTTAACTTTGCAATAGGAGCAGCCAAAGGCCTCGCGTTCTTGCACCAGTTAGACAGGCAAATAATCTGCAGAGATTTCAAGCTCTCAAACATTTTGCTGGACTTGGTAATTTTCATGTTTGTTAGTTAGATTAAATGAAGCAATCCCACATTGTTGTTACCTAATTTGGTTCCAAAATCTTCTCCTGTGCTGAAATAATTCACATATGTTTGCAAGATCCCTGTTTTTACAATCCCCTCCTGCCATTTCGGAAGCAGCAAGAATTGGAAACCTTTCAGGCTTTCATTCTGGCTTTTCACAGAAAACATGGGAGTTGTCATTGCAAAGCATCTTCAAAACCTGCTTCACCGGCCGTGTATCTTTTCATTTTTTTTTTGGTCGGGGGGCTTAGTTGTTATGGTCTTTTAAAATTGCATTTTCCCAAGCTACTTCTCTCATGGTTAGTTTATAATACCAATCACTGGCCTGAGCTGAGTTCATTATATCTGCATTGTCCAAGTACTTGTGTATAGATCACACTAGCAGTAGAAAAGAGACCTTATCCACTTTGACCTTTTCTCTGGCTTGTGTGTCGACAGTCCTATAATGCCTAAATATCAGATTTTGGGTTGGCAATAAAGGGTCCAGATGAAGTCAGATCACGTGCGACGACACAGGCTATTGGAACTTATGGCTATGCAGCACCCGTGTATATAGCCACAGGTAATATGATGGGCTTTCTGAATTGCTTAAGGTGATCATAGCAGAGAGCATTGCCCTTTGGACTTTGTTTGACCATGCGTGGTGCCATGTTTAGCAGATTCATGTTAGAGCATCACATCATTCTAGTTGAACAGGTCTTTGGTATGTGAAGAGCGATGTCTACAATTTCGGGACGGTACTAATTGAGCTTTTGATGGGAATGCGGGCATATCACATAAACCGTCCTCGTAATCAACAGATTTTAGTGGAGAGGCGTCAAGCCTCATCTTCCTAAAAGGAAATCGGCAAGAATCATGGACTCTCAATTGGACAGGCGATTTCCTCTGAATAATGCTCTTGCCATAGCCTCACTCGCATTCTAGTGTCTCCCGTGTATGCCCGAGCACCGGCCATTGGAAAAAAAATTAGTTGCAACTGACAGAAAACACTGTTTCCCAGGGGAATTGATCCCAACTCAACCGTCGTTTCTCGAACAAGGTCAGTAATTCTTGATTCATCGCCTCTGCCTCATTGCCGATTCATCATCTCTTACTGTATGAACTAGCTTGGCCAATGAGTATGCTCATTGGCCAACGTTGGACCGACCCATCCGTGCCTAAATCGACCATGTTTTCCGACGATAACAATTTTGTCAAACACTCAAACAAACCCCCACATAAAAAATAAAAATAAAATTATAATAACAACAGACATCCCGATGGGACCTGATATCCTAAATAATGGTGCTGGTCAGGATCTGATTGAGGAAGTTCCTCGTTCGTCGTTGACAATTGAGTTCCCACATGGGCGCCGGCGGCAATTTTGGGATGCCGACGTACGACTTCTCCTGAAAAGGTGTCGAGAAAGACAGGAAAGCCTCTAGAAGCTGTCCCGTTCCTCTTTTTTTGTCGTGTGCGGCTCATGTGATAGGCAGGAAGGCGTCACTGTCGCTGACCCCATCGAACGTCATTTATTGCGCCAGAAGGATCTCCTCATCATTTCACGTTTTATAATTGGTAACCATGTTGTTACAGCCTGAAGAATTACTATATTTAAAACAGTGAGGTTTCATTTATTTCACACAAAATAAATAATTTCAAAAATATATTTCACAAAATGATTACTTGTATTGTTTGAAATACTTGATAATGAATAAAAATTTCATTATCGATAACAGTTTATGTCTGAATATTTTCATAAACGATGATATTATTCTTTGTTCATTCATTTTTATAAGTAATAAAAGCGATAATTTTTTTATAAAAAAGCCTGAATGACGATATTGTCCAGAGAGAGAAAGCTGTTTCAATACATGTGCGTGATTTCACTGTTTCAACAATTTGATATAACTCTCCAATAGATGAAAATAATTTACAGTAAAGATAAAGATGGGGCTCTTGGCTCAGTTGAGCTTAATTCTCTTCAGAATCTTCATTGTCCATTCTTTGACATCCTTGGCCTTTTGCTGACAAAAGCTGAACAACGCTGTCTGTGCGCTTGCCCGAACGCCGGTCTTGCAAAACGTGGCGAAATGCTCACAGTTGTTGTCGATGAGATTGTACTCGCCGAAACTGTCGCCCCCATAAAGCTCCCAAGCCTTGTAAACGACTTCCTCGGGCGATCTGGTGTTGGGTAAGGTCGGGCGGCTCCCCCATCTCATCAGCCCATATGCGTACGAGTGGAGGGGATGGAGTTTCTCACCTTCTCGTCGGAAGGAATCAAGAGAAGTCTTGTCGACTCCTGTTCTTGTGAAGTGAATCACGTAGCCCTCTCCAATGTAGATTCCTGTCAGAATCAATAGTGAGTGTGCGCAATATAGGAAAAAGAATCAATGGTTCGAATCGCCCATGGCAAATAGGAACCCTAGAGCCAACTTCTTAATAGGGAATGAGAAGCGAATATCTGTGGATCGATAAGCGAGAGAGGATCGTCGCGAGTGATACGTATTTTATTAGTCTTCGGACCAAAGACTTGAAGACTGATAGAGAATAAACTTCGATCGCGACCAACCCAAAGTTACAACGTTTTATATGATTTGATTGAGGTGCGCTTTCTTACCGTCTAGTTTTGACCTTTCAAGAAATGTGGATAAGAATTTTCACAGAGAGAGAGAGAGAGAGATTCTCTCTGGTTCTGGGGAGATCAAAACCATGCAAATAGGATAATTTTCTATTATTTGATATCAATAGCAGGAATTGTCAAGGTATAAAAGATTCGGAGCGTCGGCTTCTCCATCACGTTTCTCATTTACTAGCATATGATATGTAGAGAGAGAGAGAGAGAGAGGAAATGGACAAACCAAGAAGTAATGAGCAGTTCCCACAGCGGCGGCTAATTTAATCTATATAGTTAAAATAAATTTACTTTGGTGAAAAAATTATTGGGTGGTCTTGAATTTACGCATAGGTCGTGCTCCACTCCACTGATCGCCACGCGTCCGCGTGGGGCCACTTTCAAGATCTTTCCTTTCTTTCTCCTTCATAACTCAGTCCATCTTTACTGTACATGCTCTGGGGGGCCGCAGACATGGACAAGACTAGCGTCAGCGCTCACGGATAAGTTGGGCTCGCAAGCCACGCCGACCCTCGTCCATTGGCCATCATCGGCATCATTCGGCCAGATCCGATCGGCGTTCGGAGGCTGAGCTGGGCAAGGCCAGATCTGGTGTTTTCCAGTTCCAGATTTGGACGAGCGGCTCGCGAGCGACGCCGACGACCGCCGACGCTCATCGCTGGCCGTCGTCGGGGTCGTTCTGCCGATCTGGTCGGGTCCGTCGGCGCCGGCGAATTCGCCAGTGGCCACGGTGGGAGAGGCGCGGGGGTCGGACTTAGAGGGCGGGGCATGACGAAATGGGTTTTTCGAGCAAGAGGGACCGGAGGCTGACGCCGGAGAACATGGCATCAAGTTGGACAGCTCCCCAGTGGCCACTCGAGAGAATAACAGGAGGCGGAGGCAACGGCGGCGGCTTGAGGATGACGAAGGAGAGGGAGGAGTCGGAGGCATTGTACGGGTAGCGGGAGGTATGTGCCGAGCTGGAGAGGTCGGTGCAGTTGTCGTAGAGCTTTTTGGTAAACTTACGGGAAGTGCAGGTGAGGGAGATGGCCGGAGGCAGGAAAGAGAGGCCATTGTTGTTGCAGAGAGCGAGCTTAGAGAGATGTTCTGTGCTTTTAGGAGAGAGTAGGAGAAAAAAATCTGAAAAGCGGCCTCACCCGGACAGATTGCCATCAATAAGTGGAGTGAAGCATCTCGTTTTGGAGATGGATGCCAGCTTATTATGGGACTTCTCTCTCATGGAAATGCACCAGTGATCGGAATCAGATATATTAGCAGACATTGAAATGAAAAGAAGAAGAAGACAAGGGCAAAGATTTGAGGATCGCTGAGTTGATCTATCAAGCATATACAACATTAGAAATAATAATTTAGTAGAGCAGGGAAAACATGAAAAAGATAATGGAAAAGGAAAAAGAGGACGAATGGCTAACCGTGATGGGTGTACAAGCCGCACCGCCGGTAAGTGTAAATATGTTCCCCAGGAATAAGCTCTTCCTGTCTTATCGCATTCCAAGACGATAGCATCAGCACCACGAAGAACTTGCTGATAATCACAGCCACCATTTTCAGCCCTTTGGATCCTTCTTTAGTCTCTTGCACTTATGTGCTTGAGCTGGGTTTGAATTAGCTTTGACGAGCCTAAAAGAGCAAAACCGAATAGGAGCTGGGCGGTTTTTTCTTGGTCGTGACTTATAAGAGGATTTGAAGCAGCTAAGAAAGAGATCTGGTTTGGTAATGAGAGAGAGAGAGAGAGAGAGAGAGAGCTGGCTTTTACTCTGAAGGGGGGTGTTGGTGACAATGGAGATGAGGTGATTTGTGAGGTTTCATTGACATTGTGCGCGGGGGCAGGCGAGAAAGAATCTGGCATTTACTGCAAGTTGGAGTTATGTTGAAAGAAGATCAGAGCAGTTCACTTTTCGGGTCCATCATCTGCAGTTAATGCCGCCATTCTCCATTCAGCGCGCATCATCAAATGACGCGTTTTTACACATATTCGTTCGTATAGAGAGAGAGAGAGAGAGAGAGACGGGGCCAAGAAATATGCATGTGGGGTCATACAACTTTAAGAAATATGCCGTGCGCTTGGGGTTTGGTCTGAAAAGTTTGCATTTATGGTAATTGGTGGCATGATGTCTCGTAAAAAGCTACACCAAAAATGTATTTGACTAACGCAAAGAGGACTCGATATGGATGGATGCGAATCGATGATCAGATCGGACAAAGACTTCACCGACTATTTTCTTGGACAGGGGAACTACCTTTCAGACTTCAATAAAAAAGAAATAATGGCTTTGGCCCATTTGAGATGTCGCATGGGGCATAAAAGGAAGCAAAAGTCGTTTGCCTGTTCCTGAATGGAAGGGATTGACGGATCCCACGCGAAGAATTTTCTCAGTTTGGTCGAGCAGTACGATTATCCTTCTTCTTCTTCTTCTCTTCCCATCTCCCAAAACATGTTTCATAGGAAATTACGCGTCTGAAATTCCTCCATCACGTCCGTCTCGAATTCAATGATACATTGTTTGGAACCGATTGAAGAGTAGGGTGCTGACCAAAGGATCAATCAACTGCCCAAAAGAATCGGAGGGTAGGGGTGAGCACTGGATCCGGTTCTATCTGAGAACTGATCTGAACCAAACCGAATCAAGAGAACCGATCTAGTTTCAAGGCTGGAACCTATCCGAGAAGCAGGAACTGGTGTTCCAATGTTCACCAATTTAAAGATGCATCGCACCCGCTTAATGTTCTCTTCACGGTATTGTGAAAGTAATAATTTATTATAAGTAACAAATTCTTGAAGGAGTAGGCCTCACAACAAAGCCTTCACCAGTCCCATTCATTTCAAAACATCGTTTCTTCTTTTGGTGGATTTTGTTTTGGGCACACACGTGGCGATCAGTGGGCTTGAAAATCATTGTCTTCGTCAGAAGACTCCACCGTCGTCGATCACTCGTTGATCAAACTGATTTCCTCAACCCTTTCATCCTCTTCGTTTGAGAGCAAAGGGCCATTTGTTCTGAACTCATAAAGTATAGCATCCATCCCTTAAGATTGATTCTTATAAAAGTAGAGAGGTTGTTATGTATCTACATCATTTAGAATACTTGCTGCACAAAATAGAGCTGAATACAACTTTCTACATTTCCATCAAATCATAGCTCCATGCACATATAGCTAGGAAGGCAAGGTGAGACGATGAAGGAATACCCTGGATCCCAAAAGTTAAAAAAAGATGGAAAAAGAAGAGCTCGGGTAGAAAGTCTTTTTGGAGGGTGTTGGCTTGTCAAATAAGATATAAGACCCAAGTTTGAACAGATACGGCAAATGGCAAATGCGGTCCGACGATCTTATCTCCCTTTTATCTCTCCAGCGACCACTACCCACTTCTTCAACTAATCTATTCTCTGCCAGGCTTGATTCCGCTGCCGCAAGCGCTAGACATCGTCGTACGGACGCTTAAGTGAATGCTGGTCCAACAAACAGTGGCAAAATGTCATAGATAGTTGAAATAGGCGCGAATCGATATCGAGCAAGACTGAAGAGAAATTGGAATGCTTGGAAGAGAATGATTTCGATGGTGTTATGTCCCATCGATGGGAAACTCGGCAACCCTAGTCGTGCGTCTAGGTTACTATTTCTGCTAGAAATCTCTCAATGGCAACATTCATGGATTATACATGAAAAGTACAAGAGTTTACCTATGGCCAGATGGTATATATGGTAAAAATTGTATTTTCTATTGATGATTGACACGTGAAATATATATATAGACAAATGTATGTTCTAACTTAGATGCTTTGATAAATATGGTGTATTAACATGGGTTTTTTCTTCCGAGAGAAGTGAAGAACTTGATTATCAATTGGGTCGAGGGAAAACCAGCTTCTTTGTATGAATTATCATGAGATTGTCGTGTTTGGAGTTGCATATCATGCTGCAACCAAAGGATGAGCGGAGCGTGAACTGTGGCGATAGGGCGAGCGATCGAACAATAATATAGACAGAATAAGAAAATAAATCGGACACCGGATTTACGTGGTTCAGTCGTAAAGACCTACGTCCACGGGGAGAGCAGCAGCGAATTTCACTATAGATCAAGCGATACAAGGAGATTACACACTCAAGTTACTCAAACACTCTCTTGGTGTTTCCCAAGCCCTAATTACACCCAACAACGCACACAGTGTTTAGCCCCGAAATTCCTCAAGAAATAATCTCTCAATCTCATGAAGGAATTACATGCAAATCTTACCACAAGATTTAATTGACTACAAACACTAATCTTTCTTGGATGTAATTCACGTACAAGAACGACAAAGAAAATCCCTCCCAAGCACTCGACGACTAGACGGCGCTTCAAGACCAATCCTTCATGATCAACGGCGGAACACCAAGCACTCAAGCGGCGCTTCAAGACAATTTGTGATCCACGTCTATCACCCACGGCCACAAGTCTATATATAAGTGAAACCTTTATTCTTTTGCCAACTTCTCATGGATTCTCGTTTCCTATCTAAAACGATTTTATCCAAAACATATCTCTGTATGTTTTAAACAAAATCCAAATCCAAGTTAAAGTTGAACTTTTCTATTTCAGCGGCCAAATTCTCCAACGCAGATTCAAACTTTGGGAAGTTGATTTTCGGATCTTCTTTGCTCAATTTCGAACATCCGCAACATATCCAATTCGAAATATTCGGAATTTCACATCGGCTCAAACTCGGCATATTTTAACATGAACAATGATAAAAGAAGAAAGTTGGTAGCCGGAACTAAACAGTAAAAACCCTTTTTTAACTTTTTTCTAGAAGTGGGTACGAGTAAATTGCAATGATAAGACAAGAAAGTTGGTAGCTATACATAAAAACAAGCGGAGCATGGACAGTCATGTGGACATCTTCAATCGTGTTTATCTCTTGCTAGGAGAGCAACTGAAGCAATTTGGGCACCGGACCTTTGACGCTACCAAGATGTAATCCACTTCCACCTGTCTATAAAGTAAAAATGAATGACATATTACTTTACTTTGTCACTTCAAATCAAATGTCCGTATAGCTATTTGAGAGAGACACACACACACACACAATGGATTTTTCATAAATGCTGGGCCCCGCTTCTTAGCGATAACGTTTGGTAAAGCTGATAGCGTCAAACTGGTACATTTTTTCTTCAATTTATAGTCGAAGCTGAGATCTTATGTCCATTTTCAAAGGTTCCACTCGTGGAAAGTTTATTTCTCATTCTTGCTATTTCAATTTTTTTTCATGGTACCTTGATAGAGCTACATATTTATATATTTTGATAGTTTCTATGCTTTCTCCAATAAGAGAGCATCGATTTGAGTATAGCCTTCGGTAACGAGAAAGTTCTATTCACCTGACTTCTTCACTGGAGGTAAGAAAGAAAAAGCTGCAACAGCTTCACTAAGAAGTTTCATTCAACTTAGTTTAATTCAGAAATTGATACAGATTCCCGGCAATAGACTTCATTCATTGGGAAGGCTAATCTATACAAGTACTAGAATAAAAAAGGATCGATTCTAAACCTCAAAATTTCCTTATCAAAAACAGAACGCACACCAGTATGCGCTGATTTCAATGGCATCAAGGAAGGATGCCAATTTTCGGGACTTTCCTCAAACTAGAGTGAAGTCAACAGATTGAATCGTCTGCTGTCTCTAGAAGAGAAATCTTCCTTCATGACAAATGCTACAAATGTTCTACTAAGTCGAGTCTCTATCACCCATCGGTGAATTATGTGGAATGAGTCGGTAACTAAGGGGTGGCTACGGATTTACATTCCTAGTACAAACATATATGTGTGTGAGTGTAACGTCCTGTCAATGGACCCACTTCATTAATTATAGGCCCAAGCACATTTGACTGCATAGGCCATGCAAATGCGGGTCAACAAAAGGCGGCTCATCCCCAGTTTTGGACCTGATCAAGAACTACCAGTACTAATGTGATGCGATATGGCTTCAAGCTGTAATTTACTTTCAATTTTATTTTTCTGATCATCCTTCCATCCAATCTATTACAACTTCTCCCTCATCTTGCTCACCATGATTTCCATTTCGCTCTCAAGGTAGCTTTCGACCTGTAGATGGTTTTCCTGGGAACAACAAAGGAGCAGGCGCTTGCAAACCTGCTGTGGAGGACATAAGAATTAAGAAGATCCATGGGCAAGAAGAAACATTTTAGATTAGTCTGCAGTAGCAGGAGAGCTCATGCCATAATTTATATTCCTTGGGGATTTAAGGTCACCCTGCAGGATTAATTCTAACCTGTTTCGCTACACCGTGCGTGGCTCTTGCAATTTTCATAATGCACGTCTTGATGATAGATTTCATAGGATTAGGTCAACGGATTTAGATCGGGCTTCCTCTGAGTTTTTAGGCCCAAGTCACCAAATGAGGCCGGTTTACCCAAACTGATCACTTCATGTTATTGTAGACATGCAAGTCAAGTTCGACGGGTTGGGTTTGTCGTAGACCATGTCACATCAGAAAGACCATTTAATGGGAATAAAAATTGCTTCTTCTACCGATGGGAGACACGGTACAAATCGTTGAACTTAAATGCTTGATAAGTCGAAGTACGCATATTATAGTGAAAACCTCGTTTGATACTATTTACACACCACACGACAGTCTATATTTTCTAAGAATTCCAACACGTCTTCTCTTCTCAGTTGGTCACCCAAATTGGATGTATTGTTGTTCAAACCAGGCTATATCATAAATAGCGAGGGAATCATGTGTACAAAATGGGACTTGCATTTAAAAGGGAAGCCCAAAGCTCAGAGGCCCAGGTCAGCCTTATTGGCCCATCTAATAGGCTCTTGTATTCCCTGCAGTTGTAGAACAGAAAGAAGGCAAAGCAACAGCAGCAAGCAAGGGAGAAAAAGAAAAAGGAGATTTCTGACATGCGCTTTGTGCGGGTCCACGACTTGGTGTAGCGCCCGGTAAGGTTTCAAACTCTTTATTCGTTCAATCGAAGGAATTTTTTGAAGTTAAAGCGGCGGATTCGTATCTAATTGAATTCTGAGTTGCTGTGTTCAATCTGGAGTTGTTTAGCTGAAAAATTATGTGATAATGAAATTTTAGGATGTTGTGGAGTCATGGATTTTACAGATTTCAATTTGGGGTTATGGTTTGGGATCTTTTAATATTTCAATAGAGCTTTCTCTTGGCAGTAATCTCGCTGGAATTGGAGTTCAGTAGAGAGATATGACGTGACCAAATTCGTCGGGAGAGCTGCCCCATAAAGCAGCCAACAATGAATGTTCTGCTATGGTCGGCATAGCAGTCATTTTATTGCCGAATAAGCGTAGTTTAGTCAAGTCTTAGTTAAGGAAGTTATTTACATAATTTTTTTATATCCATTTCTCATTTAATAGATAGAATTTTGAGTTTGTTGGGTCTAGTAGTGTTCGTTATTTGGTTTCGGTAATTTCCTTGTTTCTTCTGCAATATTTTTTTTGCTTTCTTGTTCTGTTTTCAATGTTTTTTTCACCATGACTTGTGCGTTTTCATGATGTAATGTCCAGCTGGTCTTGCCCTCAGAATGCAGGTGTTTGTCATATCCTTATGATTATTCTGAACTTCAAATTTTGATTCCATGGGTTAAGGCTTATGAGATTTAGTTATTTTTGTCGGATATGAGTAAGAAAGTGGGAAATTTTGATACAGAACTTTGGTTTTAGTTCCGCCCGTGGTTGGACCACCTTTTGCATTTGGTTTGGGCATTTCACTGGATGAATAAATTAAGTTTTGATGCTTTAGCTGGAGTACTGAGCTAAAAGAAAATTAGAAAGAAATTGAGACAAGAAATGAGAATAATGTGATTGATAGAGCAGATATGAACGAGGAGAAGAAGGAGGCATTTGCTACAAGAATGGACATATTGGTGATGGTGTACTAATGGAATGTGTTTGATATGCAAGATGGACTCAGTCCCGACAGTTTGAGCATTTGGAATGAAGTTCTGTTTAACATTGTGTTGGAGTTTCAATGCAAGAGCTTGAATCATAACTACATATCCTATAGATATTGTGCATGTTATACTAATTATTGTGCTCCTGCTTTCTGAATAATCCTGAAATTCATGCAAGCCCCAACTTACAGACAAAGCGGATTATGAAGAAATATGCTTAATACACGTCCAATAACAACTTCAGAATCTAACTTCCCTAACTAACTCTTTTCCCACCCGCTCACATCTCTATATCTCAATTGGTTCCTGCTCATCTCTAGCTCCATTCTTCAGCTCATGACAAATTCTTCACCTTTTTCCCTTGACTTGTGTTATCACCGGAGGACCAGCTGTGACTGTTAAGCAGTTCATCATCTTCTGAGGATGGCCTAAGCAGGAGCTTGTGAGGGAGGTCAAATGAGTCTATTCCAAATGGTTATGTTGCTCCCAATTCAGAAGTCAAGAGTCTTTAGTTTTGCAGAGCTGAAAGTTGCAACAAGAAGCTTCAGAATTGATGCAATTTTCGATGAGGATGGTTTTGGTAGAGTCTTCAAAGGCCACCTTGATATTAAAGGGTCTTCCCAGAGCAAAAGAACGAACTTTTTTTTTTTGGTCAAAATGACTTCAATTACCATAAAAAAGTTGAACCCAGAGAGCATGCGAGGATTCAAAAAGCGGAAGATAATCTTAGTTCCCCTCAGGGAAGCTCAGGTTGCATGTGCTTTGCAGAATTTAATGTTTGCATAATTGCATTTTTAGCAAGAAGCTCTATTATGATGGTGGGAGAAGAATCGTGTCCAGATATGTAGTTTATTATAGAAAACTGAAAATGAAATGATAGATGTTAGTGACCTTTATTGTGGCTAGATAGTTCTGGTTTTGTGTGGCTAATTTCACAGGGAGCTCACTATCTCAGTTTGATTTCTTCCTTTTGAGAATATACGCCTTTGCCCAACTGAACACATATTTCTTGGGGTTTGATCAATGATGTGGACCATATAATTATGTTAGGATTGCAATTATTTAGGAGAAGACAGTGCTTGCTCCTCTTATCCTTTATTTTGGGGTCTGTGGCTTGTCCTATGACCAGGAGGAATTCTAGGCAAGACTTTGGAGAAAAATCAGCTTACTTTTCCATTGTATAGTTCAAGCCCATGTAAAAACATTAAAAAATCTTGTGAGATTCTGTTTTCAAGGATTTCTGGGGTCAGTGTAAGTATTTTCCATACATACAATAGAAGAGTAAAAAATTTGCATATTCTGTGCCTGGTGCTTTTAATTTTCCAGTCTTTATTTTATCTCTATTCAAAATTAAAACAGCGGGCAGAGTGCTGGGTGAATTACATGGCTCTTATAAGTTTCTGCAGGCATGTACCATTGAAGATTCAACTAGTCAATCGAGAAGAGTTGTTTTCATCAATTTGCTGAACAGATTGTCAGGATGTAAAGTGATGATACACAAATGGTCAAGGCATAGATGTCTTGGTATGCACATTTTGAGTGGCCATCTCATGGTGTGTGGATTAGAAGGCAAGCTACTGTAATTTCTAGGAGCATATGATCTATAGATACCTCAAGTGAGCATCTGTGCTCTTGACCTAAATCTTGAGATTCCACTATCTTGTCCTACAGTTGTCATGTCTAAGTTGTGTAGTCCATATTACATGTATGTTCGTTTTCCAGCGGCCAAAGAGCACGGAGTTGGAGGAAACAAGTAAGAGGAGAGAGCTTTGCCAGCTTAGCTTTTAAAGTTTCTTGAGTGCTGGAGTAGAAATGTCTTCTAAAACTCGTTCATTACATATGAATATTAAGGTGAAGTCCCATGGTAGCTAGTAAATTTTGAAATGTAGGGACTCTTCTTGCATTTCAGAGAAGGACTTTAGGCCCTGAATCATAAACTATTGTGACTTATATCCTTGCCATTTAAGCTAAACCCAGAGGATGTCACTATAATGTACCTGGAGCATTAAATACCGAAATGAGTTTTATGACATTAGAACCACTTCTGGAAAGTCTCATCATAGTTCTAGGAACTAAAACCATCCTTAGTGAGGATAATTTATTTGTGGAAAAATATGCTGGCTGGCCCTGAAAGTGAGATAAGCTAATTGTTCGAGTCAAAACACGTGCTACTTTAGGAGAAACTGGACATAACTACTCTTCTTCATCATCCTAAAAAGAATGAATAAGATCCTGCCATTTACTTTTTATGAATCGCCTGGTAAATGGAGGTCAACACGTTATTAGCATACAAGTATTTTAAAAGGGAGAAGATGAGGACAGAAGGACTTAACCTCCACATAAATCTAGTAAGCATATAAATTTTTCAAAAATGATCATCATTCAGAATGCTATTGTCTTTCTTGGAAGGTGGACATCTATTTTGTGCTACACATGATGAATGCATTCTTTTCGATCACGTTGCATATCAGACCTGGTATGATTCTGTGTTTTAGACTCTACATGGCCACCCATGCTGTCATCAATCTTATCCTCTATTGGCTTTGCCGATGTCAAAATCATGCGAGGGATGTTTACTTGCTCTATAAATAGGTTGAGCAATCAAGACTTGTTTACTCTTTGGTTGATTTTCATGAATATGAGGTTGTGTGTTTACAGTAAGGCATTTGAAATTCAACTGTGCAGTTCACATGTCAGGATTTACTATTGAGCATGGTGATGATGGATCATTGAATATTTCATCCCAGTTTTCTTTCAGATTTTTTGTTACCATCTAAATTTTGCAGGTTGCATCCACAGCAGATGACTCTTAGGATGCCCTTGAGGGTTTCTTTATTTTCTTATCGCACAAATTCATCGTTCTATCTCCTCTCTTTTCTGCGGGAAATGCCTGTTTGCTTCGTCATATACTGAAATAAATGTGAAATTATGAGGTTTTACCCTATTTTGACATGACAGTGATAACTTTTTTGCAGTTGGAGGTGAACTTCCTGGGTTGGCTTATTTCATCCAAAGGATTGTCAGGCTATTGGGATATTGTTTGGAGCATGAAGAACTACTCGCCCATGAGTTCTTGCCAAAGGGTACCCTAAAGAGCCATCTCCTTGGAAGCAAAGGTTCTTTCTTGGGCAATATATACATGCTCGCTTTAAATTTATGGTAAATATGATCTTTTCTTGGTTCAATGTTCTATACAAATCACATGTCTTTCCTGCTGCAGGGGGCTCGGCCATTAAACCAATTCCATGGGTCACACTGCTTAGCTTAAAATTGCAATAGGAGCAGCCAAAGGCCTTGCGTTCTTGCACCAGTTAGGCAAATAATCTGCAGAGATTTCATGCCCTCAAACATATTGCTGGACTCAGTAAGTTTCATGTTCGTTACTTAGATTAAATGAAGCACTACCACATTGTTGTTACCTTTAAATTTTGGTTTTAAAATCTTCTCCTGCGCTGAAATAATTCACATATTTGCAAGATCCCTCTTTTTGCAATCCCTCTTGCCATTCTGGAAGCAGCAAGAATTGGAAATCTTATTCTTTCAGGCTAGTTTTCACAGAAAATGTGGGAGTTATCATTGCAAAGCATCTTCAAAACCTGCTTCGCCAGCTATGTATCTTTTCCTAATGTTTTAGTCGAGGGGCTTTGTTGTTATGGTCTTTTAAAATTGCATTTTCCCAAGCTACTCTTTTCATAGTTAATTTATGATACCAATCACTGGCCTGAGCTAAGCTCATTAAATCTGCATTGTCCAGGTTCACTCGTGTATAGATCACACTAGCAGTAGAAAGAGACCTTGTCCACTTTGATATTTTCTTTGGCATGTGTGTCGACAGTCCTTTAATGCTAAAATATCAGATTTTGGGTTAGCAAAGTCAAAGGGTCTTCAGAAAAGAAGGCCTCGCCCAACGAATGGCACATTTTGCATGCGACAACACAGGTTATTGGAACTTATTGCTTCGCAAGACCCGAGTATATAGCCACAAGTAATATGATGGGCTTTCTGAATTGCTTAGGGTGATCATAGCAAAGAGCATTGCACTTTGGACTTACTTTGGCCATGCTTGGTGCCATGTTTAGCAAAATCATTAGAGTATCACATCATTTTGTTTGAATAGGTCATTTGTATGTGAAGAGTAATGACTACAGCTTCGGGATGGTACTAGTTGAGTTTTTGGCCGGAATGCGAGCATATGATGCAAATCATCAAATTGATCAGCAGATTTTGGCAGAGTAGGTCAAGCCTCATTTTTCTAAAAGGTAATCGACAAGAATCATGAACTCTCTTTTGAAAGGGCTACATCCTCTGAAGGATGCTCTTGACATAGCCACACCCGCGTTCCAATGTCTCCGGTATTTGTCCAAGCACCAGCCATCGATGAATGAAGGTCGTGGAAACCCTAGAAAGAATTAGTTGCGGTTGATAGAAAACACTGTTTCTTATACGATTGATCCCAACAGGGGCTTTCTTTCTCTCGGACGCGATTAGTAAATTCGATATTCATCGTCTCATCCAAACCCTCCGGCGGTAGGTGAGGGTGATGCCTTGGCCACACGGAAAGGCGAGCTACGTTTGCGAGGCTGAGGCTGGATTAAATAAGACTGTGAATTATTATAGAAGGTTCTTTACGTGTTTCGGAATCTCAAATGGTCAAACCTTCACATAAAAATTTATAATAACAAAAGATATCCCGATGGAACACGATATCTTAAGTGTTGGTGGTCAGGATGTGACTGAGAAGTGTCTCATCATTGTTTACCCACGCGCGCGCTGGACGGTTTTCTGGATCCCGACACGACGACTTCTCCTGAAAAAGACATTTTTCTAACTATCTCGAAAAGCAGGAAAAAGTCTTAAAGCTGTCCCCTTCCTTTTCTTTTTGGCCTTTTTCTCCTGTGGGCCCACGTAGACTAAATGACGATATTGTCCACAGAGATGCAGACAAAAAAGAAATCGCTTTTTCAATAAACGTGCATAAAGCGTGATTTCACCGTCTCCAAATTTGGAAATCACTCTCGAACAGGCGAAAATAACTTGCTTGTAAAGATACAGTGAGGGTTATTGACACACTTGAGCTTAATTCTTTGGAGAATCTTCATTGCCTAGTCTTTTGACCTCCTTGACCTTCAACTTAAAAGCGCTAACCAATTCCGTCTGTGCACTTGCCCGTACACCGGTTCGGCAAAACGTGGCAAAGTGCTCGCAATTGTTATTGAAGAGGTCATAATCGCCAAAACTATTGCCCTCATGGAGCTCATGAGCCTGACTTACGACTTCCTCGGGCGATTTGGTATCAGGTAAGGTCGTGCGAGTCCCCCGTATCGTTAGCCAATACTCTAGCAGTGGCCGCCCATATGCATATAAGTGGAGGATGGAGGTCCTCACCTACCCGCCGGAAGGAATCGAGAGAAATCTTCTCAACTCCTGTTCTTGTGAAGTGAATCACGTCACCCTCTCCAACGTAGATCCCTGTCAGGAGCAATAGGGATTACGTGCAATATAAATATTAAAAAAAAATTTGATAATCAATGATCCAAAAATCGCCCATGGCAAATAGTTAAATCCAACACCACGGATCGCCACGCATCCAACCGAGACTGAGGCACTTTTCTCAGGTCTCTCCATCTTCCATGACTCTCTTCAGCTCTTTGCTTTGACTTTCTTTTTGCCTTTTGAGGCCATTGACAAAAAGGGGCCTGCAGACATGGGCAGTGGCGCCACCGGTCATGGACGAGCCACGCCTGCGAGCTACGCTGACGCTCGTCCATGGCCATCGGCGGCATCATCAGGCCAGACCTGATCGGCGTTTGAAGACTGAGTTGGGCAAGGCCAGATCTGGAGTTCTCCAGATTCAGGTTTGGACGATGTCCATGGCCGTCGCCGGTGTCATATGGCCGATCTGGTCGGGTCCATCAACGCTGGCAGCTCCGGCCATGGCCTGTGGCCGGTACTAGGCCATGGCCAACAAGGGTCTTGCGGCCCTCGCTGGATCTTCCAAGGGCTCGACCCTCATGGCAGATCCGGAAGCTGTGGACGGAGACGACGACATCGGAGCTGCAGGGGACCTCTATGACGCAGGGGCTGAGGGAGGACTCGGGTCGCAGGTGATTGCGACAGGGTCTTGTGCTTGTTCTTGGACCTGGGGGGCAGCAGACGACCTCGATGGTGGAGCCGTCACGGGTCGGGGATCGGTGGGCGGTTTGGCACCTGGAGCCGTTGCCGGAGGGGGGATCGGCGGGCGGTTTGGCTTTGGGAGGGGCAGAAGAGAGGAGATAGACAAAGGGATAGAACAACGGTGAAGAAGAAAAGAAAGGAGAGGTGCAGAAGAGAGAGACAAAGGACTGGTTGGTGAGTCACGTGCATGGCCCATACTTTCTCGTTTTAGAGATGGACACCAGCATATTATGGGACTTCTCTCTCTCTCTCTCTCTCTCTCTCTCACTCACTCTCTCTCATGGAAATGCATGGGGTGATCAAAATCAGATATATTAGCAGCCATTGAAATGAAAAGAAGAACACAAGAGCAAGCCCTGATGATCTCTGAGTTGATCGATCAAGTATATAAAAACACACCAAAAAAAAAAACAATGATAATTTATTTGCCCTAGTAACCATGTTTAATGGGAAAAAAATGATAATTATGATGAAGAAAGGAAAAGAGAGGATTAGTGGTTAACCGTGGTGTGTATACAAGCCGCACCGCCGGTAAGTATAAATATGATCTCCGGGAGTCAGTTCTTCCTGTCGTATTGCGTTCCATGATAGTAGCATGGACATCGCAAATAACTTCTTGTTGATGATCTTGGCCACCATTTTCATCCCTTTGGGTTCCCTTCTTTTGCTCCCTTGCGCTCAGTGTGCTTGAGCTGGCCTTTTGGATGAAGCTTTGGCCAGCCTAAAAGGGCAAAACGGAATAGGAACTGGGCTGACACTGGTGAGAGAGGTGGCTTTTTATAATGGCTTACTGATTGAAAATGGGTACACTGGTTTGACACGCAAGCCCGGACGAAGGTGGACGATGAATATGAGGTCATATTACGACGTTGCTTCTAGAGAGATCTTTCCATTGAGAATACGGCCGAGGGGCGAGCCAACCATACTAGTGTGGACTGCCTTATCGATAGGAAACTTCATCGACAAGGTTTGACGAGGCTCACGCCACGCTCGAATACGACCGTGGGGCGAGCCAACTTGCGGTTGGGTCTTGCATCGTCCCGTTTAAACGCAATACGTGCGAGTTGTCAACTCGGATTCGCCGACCATCTTCTTCGAGTTTGATACGACAGCACGGCACATGTCTGGCGAGCCACTGGTGGGGTTGAGGCAACGTGTGCAGAATCGAGAGGATGAATGATGGTATCGATGAGCTCTGAGTCCAAGCGATGGCGACTCTGGCCAATCACACGACTTCACGGTCGAAGAATTGAAGGGATTGACCCCTTCTCCATAAAACGACGCGAGGGGGTCAACAGAAGGCGGGTCAGTACACATATGGTCCCCGCCGCGGAGCCAAAAGAAGACAGGCCAAAAACGGAAACAAGTTATGGTAGGTGACAACTACTAGCAAGAACAACAAGCAGTCTTAACATTTTGGTCCATTGCATGCGCGGTTCACGTTTCCACCGTCCATTCCAACACACATTGTCGAATAAGTCGATGTCGTAAAGTTACGTTACACATTTTTACATTGTTTAGAGAGAGGGAGAGAGATGTACACACACATATATACGGCCACTCAAATTATGATTCGTCATCTATAATCGTACCGCTACAAAGAGGAAATGCATTTGATTAGACAAGTGTCACGAGCTGATAGTTTCCTTGGCTGTGGAACAACCCGTGTGGCGCCTGATGAGTGGAATTCGCCAATCTAGCCTTCCTTCTATAGTTGTTCCAGCGAACAATACGGTGAATAACTTCTTTATACGAGATCGTACCACGCCCGATCGTACCCACAGTTAAGTTTTTTATATTGATGAATTCGCTCGAAATCATCAATTTGGAACACTAACTTTTGGGTAAAAAGAACTCGGTTCATTGACATTGGCTCTTTAAATTTGCGGCTGCTATTTTTTTTTTCTATTTTCTCTGTGAAACAAACAAGTTGTTAATTAAAAAACTACAAATGTAAAAATATTTTGCAAGGGTAATAGTAATCGTGAATTTAATTTATCTTGAAATAAAGATGTTCACATTTTTTTCTTTTTCTTTTTTTTTGCACTTAATGTAAAAAAATCTAACACCAATAATCTAACACCGGCGAGCTAAAACTGTTTGAATAAACTGACTTGGCATAAATGCAAAATGTTTATTGACTAAATTGGCACAATTGCAATAAATTTATGATTTTTTTGGTAATTTTTCCCATTAGAGGGGATGTTGAAGTGTCATCTTATATTATTTGACAACGAGTCCTAAATGTTTTTTTTTTTTTTTATTCATGTAGTCTTCCTCTATATATAAGCTTAAGCTTTTGGGTTGGACTTTATATCTTAAGCTTTTAGATGAAATATAATTTATTATCTAAGTATTCTAATGGAGAAGATATATAAAGCAACACCACGCGTATCAGGCAAGCACTTGTGGGAAGTGGGGCTTGAAGAGTAAGGTCAAGAAATGCAAGTCTAGAATAATGAGCGTGCTGAGTTGCCTCAGACATATAAAACTTTGTCCAAAAAGAATATGGAAAAAGTTGCCAAAAGCTTCAAATTATGCTCACTGTGACACATTTATCGTAAACTTTCGTTTGTGACACAAACAATTCCAGACTTGTAACTGTGTGACACGTTCACCCCCATCAAGGTTCCATCAATGGGCATTGTAAAAAAGATCTGCCTACATGCATGATATTGTTAGAGAAAACTTCCAAAAGTTTTGAAGCTGACAAACTCTCCACTAAACTTTGTTTGAAGAATCTACATTTCAAGTGTTTAGACATTCCGCACCATTCAATTAGAATTCAGTCAGACATAGACAGAACTCAATAAGATATATTCTCTTAATTCCAAGACATTCTCTTTTTGGAGAAGAAGAACATATTCTATCCTAACAACCTCGATTCATAGATACTTATTTGATACAAAATGAAATCTATGCATTCATTTAGAAGGAAACAAATTCATAATGAGAATTATTTCAGATTCTACAATGACTAGCAAATCTGGTTGGATTTCACTTCTTTGTAAAAGATTGATTAAATCAAGTTGATTAGGGAATCAATCCTCAAGACAAGCTCTTTCGAAATCGAAGAAGCTCTACTTATGGAAACCAAGATTATAATTATATGAGTGATCAAAATCAAGTGGAGATTACTATCCTTATCACTCATCGGCCACTATATCTTCTTGAGTTAGTTCTATCCATCAACCAAAATGGAAGATGATCATCTGGATGCTATTCAATAGCTAGTTTGGAAGTGGAAAAATATATAAGGATATCATGGTACTGAGGAGCAAAAAAGAGAGATGATGCCTAGAATCTATAATTCCAAAGTCCAAGCAAAGTTCGATCTTACACTTGTTTTTAGCATGCTCAAACATTTATGATCATGAGAAAAATATCAAAAGAGTGACTTAGTAAGATAATGTGATCTAACGCTGAGTATTTACATTCAAAGTTGTAATATCTTATTGATCATACAATGGAATCCAGCCAATAGGTTGTCAGCATGGAGAGTGGACGTAGGTTTGATCTAAGCCGAATCACTATAAAATCTTGTGTACAATTTCTCTGATCATCACTCTCTTGTTATTCTTGTTAAAGTCTATTGCACACTTATAAGTTGTTCTTAAAGTTCGTTCTACAGCATTATAGATTCTGAACCTTCTTCTAGAATCTAGACCTAGTGCATATGGTGATCTTGACTTATTTTATTCTGCTTAATTTAAGTCAAGATTTTATATTATCAACTATTCACCTCCTCTAGGTGATATGAGCTAGCAACATCTGATTAGAGGCAAATGGAGCTGACATGATGCTTACGTGACTTAAGCGAAATACAAGTGACGTTGTTTTGACTAGAAAATCATTTGGCCAAACCTTAATGGAGGATGAATGTGTCGCACAAGCATAAGTTTGGGATTTTTTGATGTCACAATAAAAAAAAATTAAGGTAAATGTGTCACATAGAGTATAGTTTAGCATTTTTAACGACCTTTCCCATGAAAGTATAAGCGATTCTGATTAAGGACACGTGGTTACAAGATATGCTTGTCTCCAAAAACATGTGGTATGAAATTCCCGTGTTGCATACATCTCGATTTCGATGATACATATTTGCGACAAATTAAAGAACACATTGCTGATCAAAGGATCAATCATCCTTTACCTTACAACCTCATTATGATAAAATAAGGTCATCGATAGTAAGTCAAATATTCTATCTCCCATTCGAATGGTCAAATCTGAAGACAATCACGCTTGGAAATGAGTGTTTTAATTTATTCATTATGATGGTTACATATTTCGTTTCAACTAATACCAACGTGACATTGACATTTTCTAGTGAAACAACAAAAGAAAACACATGGCATTGACATAATACCAAGGTGAATGGTGGAACACAACCATTTCGAGCATTTAATACCATTCAATTATCTACGCCGACTAGAACGTTCTATTTACCATACTTCCTGACTTCTGCATGAAGGCGAAAAAAAGCATAGGCTTTGCGAGGCTGTTGTAGAGGACATAAGAAGGTCCGTGCACAAGATGAAAGGATTTAGAATAATCTGCATTGGCAGGAGGGCTGATGGTGCCCTGTAAACAAGAGCATTCTCTTCGGTTGCAATTCACTTTTCAATCGGTATGATTTCCGTACATTCGCATTTCTCTGGTATGCCGGATGTTCTATTTCTTAAGGATTCAGGATTGCTTTGCAAGATTAATTTCATCTCGTTTCACTTCGCTTTGGAAATGGAAAATGCAAGTCGTGCATGGCTCTTGCAATCTCCATAATTCGCGTATTTATTGTCCAACTTTGATGACTAGTTTTATGTGTCTAGAAAACCTTGATGAGGTTTTCTTCCTATACAAGTAGAGAACTTATTTATTCAATGGGGACGGTCTTGCTATAAGCCCGAATTGAATTACATCGACAATTGTCTTGCTTATGCGCAGTCTCCTAGGTCTCAATAGGCTTGCTCGGACCTCCGAAGGACCGGACCTGTTAGAAGATATGCGGCATTTGGCTTGGAAGTTTTTGATTTGATTTGATTACGATTACATTATGTGTATATCAATTAAGGATTAGATTTAGATCTAGATTGATATAGATTGATACATAGAATTCTTTATTTCCATTAATTGTACAAACCTAGTCTTATATCTTTAGGAGTCTGTAAATTTACGAAGAACACAAGAGAATACAAAATTCTTCATGCCTCCAGCTTCGTTCTCCTTTCCTTCCTTTCCTTTTTTACTTTCTTTCATGGTATCAGAGCGTCCAGGCTTCTGAATTGCTTTCGCCTCGACCTTCTACCGAAAGAATCTTAAACCTACAAAAAGAAATTGCATTCGGCATGAGGATCAATCTCAAAGGAAGGATTTTTTTTTTTACTTACCATGGCCTCCCCGCAAGACAGCACCTCTGCCACTAGTAATCAATCGACTGGAGAAGCAACACTTCAACATTCGCAGGCTCAAAATCACTCCACGACACTTCCAGTTGTGAAGCGGCAGCCAACTCAAGCCCAACCTGTACAGTGGCGGCCCACGCAGGCTCAGTTCAACTTGGGGCAACGCTTGACGGGCCAACCTTACCAATGGATTCCCTATCCACTTTATTTTGGGCCAAGCCCAAACTCGTCATCGCCCGCATATGTGGGCCACCGAGCTACGTCCAAGCCGATGGGAGCCCACTAGCCACGAATGGGGCAAGCCCGTGACACCGGATTGTAGCATACAAGCGGGTCGAGTGAACCGGGTATGGGAACAAATCCCTACCCGAGATTTTATAATATGAGTTATTCGATCAGGTCGAGCGAATCGGGTCTAGGAATGAATACCTACCCAAACCTCGCGCCTGGTTTTCTACCGTTTCCGCGGCGGCACTCACCGGACGACCAAAACCCGGTGACCCACTGTTCGTTTCCACCGCCGATGGACCAGAACTGCGGCTAATCAGCCAGCAGCTGACCGGGCCAGAGAATTATACGAGGTGGTCATAGGAATTCCAGCGCGCCCTGGCAACAGAAGACAAAGATGGTTTCCTCGACGGAACCATTCCAGTACCCATCGATGAACGTCTAGCCCGACTTTGGAGGAAGAGCAACCGCCTGGTCCGAACATGGATTGGCAATTGCATCTCTCCAAAGGTCGCGGCCGGACTCCCACCAACAGAAGACGCAAAAAACATGTGGGAAAACATCAAGGAGATGTACGGGAAATTAGATCAGGCTAAAATCTTTACCTTAATGCAGAAACTCAGCGAGTTGAAGCAAGGGAACATGACAGTCACAGCCTGTTTCAACAAGCTCTCGTCTCTATGGAATAACCTCGAAGCAACCGAGGAAAAGCTTGAGGGCCCAGAATCCACGATCAAGCAGTATAGATCCATCAAAGACAGGGAGAAAACTACACGCTTTCTCCTTATTGTGAACGAAACATACCTCGGCTTTCGTTCACAGATCCTTGCAATGGATCCCATGCCACCGATTGGACGGATTTTTCAGTTGGCTGTACAGGAGGAGAGTTAGCGACTTGCGACGCCGGATCACACCAGGAGCAGCGAAGAGCGTCGCCCTTGCAGCCCATGGTGAGCGGCGAGATGCGGCCACCAGGACCCTAACCCTAAATCGAGAGAAAGAGAGGCGAGCCAAATTAGGGTTCGGGGAAGAGGAGTCGCGAGGCTTTAAAACGGATTGAATGGACGGTCCAGATGGGATGCGAGGATCGGACGGTTCGCAAGGGTCTGATCTTGCGATCGGATTGAACGGTGGATTGGAGCCCACGCTTAAAGGGATGGACGGCTAGATTTTTGCCACTTCATCAAGGAATTTCGCAAAAAATTTCAAAGGAAAGGGTAAATTATTTTGCGAATATTGCAAATGTACTAATCATGTGATTGATAATTGTTGAAAATTGCATGGAAAACCCGGTGAAAAGGAAAGAAAAATTTCAGCAGCTTACCAAGTAATTGGACTGACTGGTAAAAATACTGAACAACCCATTTCATATGGTCAATATCATCAGCTGATGCAAGCACCGCAAAAATTGGATACTTCAAACAAAGGAGGGAGTTTCTCAGGTATTACACATTGCTTGATTAATTCTATCTCCAGAAAGGCATGGATAATTGATTCAGGGGCAAGCGATCATATTATATGTGACAAGGGATTTTTCTCGAGTATAAATGACAGATTGAGTTTTCTTATTTTCGTGCAATTACCCAATGGAAATGTTACTCACGCCAATGTGACAGGAACAGTCAATCTCAGCCCCAGATGATTCTTTGAAATGTTCTCTATGTCCCAGAATTCCAATTTAATCTGATTTCTATGTCAAAAGCCTGCCAAGAAAATTCATGCCGGGTAGTTTTCAATGCTAACACCTATTTATTTCAGGACCTTTTGACTGGGAAACTGATGGGCTTGGGTAGTCTCTCTGAATGACTTTTTTTTTCTGGATAAGTTTTCCAAGTAATTTCAATTCTTCCTACAATTCCTTGAATAAATCATCATTGTGTAACTTGACTACCAATGATAAAAATTTCATTATGCATTTGAGATTGGGCCACAGTGCCTCTTTTCCTTGTCCACAATGTCCGATATGTCCCCTTGCCAATATGTCCCCTTGCCAAACAATCTCGTACACCCTTTCCATCTAGTAGCTCCCGAGCTAGCGAGATTTTTTTCCTTGATTCATGTGGATATTTGGGGATCTTACCATACAATAAATCATGATGGGTCTCGTTATTTTCTCATCATAGTAGATGATTATTCTCGTGCAACATGGATTTTCTTGATGCAGTCTAAAAATCAGGCTTATTCTCATTTAAAAAGCTTTCTAGCACTATCCAAGAATCAGTTTGGAAAATCCATTTAGTGGATCCGTACTGATAATGGAAGAGAATTCTTCAGCCATGATTGCTCCTTACTATTTAATACACATGGCATACAACATAAGAGCTCAAGTGTTTATTCACCACAACAAAATGGAGTGGTCGAACGAAAGCATCATCACCTATTGGAAGTCGCACGAGCCTTGAAGTTCCAGGCATCAATTCCAGATGATTATTGGGGTGATTGTGAGGTTACGTCGGCTTATTTAATCAACAACTTGCCCACTCGGATACTTAAAGGGAGAACTCCTTTTGAATTGCTATTCGGGAAGAAGCCGGAGCTACAGCATCTCAAAGTCTTCGGATGTTTATGCTATGTCACAACAGTGGGTCCTCGAGACAAGCTGAGTCCACGTGCTCGGTGATGCATTTTCATGGGATATCCCAATTTACAAAAAGGGTATCGGGTTCTTGACATTTCCACAAAGGAATTCCTTGTAAGTCGTGATGTCATCTTTCATGAAGACATTTTTCCTTTCTCTGAGAAGACGTCTCTAGATGAAAATACAGGGATAACATCCTCTTCTCGTGGCCTCTTATCTGATGAAGTACTACCTCAAGGTTCCACTTACATACCTCTAGCAGAGTCGAGGAATGTTCATCCCATTCCTTCATTTATTCCAGCAACAACATCAACTTCAACTGAGAATTCCAACTACTCAAAAGATGTTTTAAAAACCAGACTCGAAGACCCTACTGCTATTGAGGAAGACCAGGATATTGCATTGCCGCCCCCTAGAGAGACAATTCCTTCTACGGAAATCAATCATCCACGACGTTCCGGTCGCGCCACACAACCTTCAACCTGGACTAAAGACTATATTTGTGCTACTCACAATTCTCCAGGTACTCAATATCCAATCTCATCCTATGTTTCCTTCCATAGATTATCACAGGAACATAGATGTTGTATTAGTCGCCTATCAGAAGATAAGGAACCATCTAGTTACAATGAGGCGTCTATTGACCCAAAATGGCAACAGGCCATGAAGGCAGAACTTCAGGCACTAATTGATAATAAAACATGGGATCTTGTCCCACTCCCATCTGATCGTAAGCCGATTAGCTGCAAATGGGTCTACAAGATAAAGTATTGTGCTGATGGCTCCATTGACCGATATAAGGCACGTATGGTAGCTAAGGGATTCACACAAAGAGAAGGTTTTGACTATCACGAGACATTCTCTCCGGTTGCCATAGATGTCACAGTTTGTTCTTTTTTACTGTTGCCGCCATTAATGATTGGACTCTACATCAAATGGACGTGCACAATGCCTTCTTACACGATGATCTAGACGAAGAAATATATATGGATATCCCTCAAGGCTTACGGAGACAGGAGGAGAATAGAGTATGTTGTCTCCGTAAATCCCTTTATGGATTGAAACAAGCATCCAGACAATGGTACGCCAAATTTGCAAATGCTCTTGCAACAAAGAAGCTTCCAACAGTCTAAACATGACTATGCTTTATTCACACGGACTAAAGGTATGTCATCTATTTATTTGATGATATATGTTGATGACATTCTTGTTATGGGAAATGATAAAACTGCTATAGACAATTTCAAGGAATATTTACATGCCACCTTCCACATTAAAGACTTAGGAGCACCTAAATATTTCATTGGAATTGAAATTGCTCGATCTGATCAAGGAATTTCCCTTATTCAGCGAAAGTTTGTGTTAGAAATCATATCAGAAGCAGGTTTATCAGGATGCAGGCTAGCTGTGATTCCCAATGAGCATAACACTAAGTTGACTACTGCAGAATATGATAAGGGCATATCTCAAAATGATGATCCCATACTCAGAGATCCATCAAGGTATCAAAGACTTGTTGGAAAGCTCATATATCTGACTATGACTAGACCCGATATCTCCTATGCAGTACAGACACTTAGTCAGTTCATGCACAGTCCAAAGCGGTCTCATTTGGATGCTGCCTTGAAAGTCGTGAAATATTTAAAGAAGTATCAAGGACTGGGAATACTTCTATCTAAACAATGTGACATGAAGATGACGGCATACTTTGATGCTAATTATGCTACATGTCCCATAAGTCGAAGATTGGTCACTGGATATTGCATCAAATTGGGAGAGTCACTCCTCTCATGGAAGACCAAGAAGTAGCCCGCTGTATCGTTGTCTTCAACCGAAGCAGAGTATCGAGCTATGGCTAAAGCCACTTGTCAGATAGTGTGGATACGAGGGTTACTTAAGGACCTCGGAGTACAAGTGCAAGGACCAACGAAGTTATATTGTGATAATGATGCGGCTCTCAAACTGGCAGCAAATCCGAAGTGGACTGTCACTTTACACGAGAAAAGATCCAAGAATGGGTGATCGAAACAGAAGGAATTGGGACAACAGAGCAGCCAGCAGACATCTTTACCAAACCTTTATGTCATCGACAACACACATATCTATTGAGCAAGCTAGGCGTCTTGGACATCTACAAGCCACTAGCTTGAGGGGGAGTGTTAGAAGATATGTGGCATTTGGCTTGGAAGTTTTTGATTTGATTTGATTACGATTATGTGTATATCAATTAAGGATTAGATTTAGATCTAGATTGATATAGATTGATACATAGAATTCTTTATTTCCATTAATTGTACAAACCTAGTCTTATATCTTTAGGAGTCTGTACATTTACAAAGAACACAAGAGAATACAAAATTCTTCACGCCTCCAGCTTCGTTCTCCTTTCCTTCCTTTCCTTTTTTACTTTCTCGCGGGACCTAACTGGACATATAGTAAAGGAAACCTCTGGGCTTAGCTTGAGGAGGACATTTTGATACTTAAATTAGAGATAATTAGTTTTTGGTTCGGTCTGGTTCAAAGGTGGAACTAGGAATCAAGGATCAAACCAATTGGTCTTAGGACTTGGAACCGGACCACCGATCCAATTCAATGGAACCAGTCACTATTTTTTTTTTCTTTCATCTTATTATCCAAAGCATGATCACGAACAAATTCAAAGCTCGAGATAAATCCTATATTTTCATTCGGATATCTTGTTGTCTAATATAGGCTCCTCTTTCCTTGGAAACAATAAATTAAACCCAATAATTTTTTGAAGAAATAAAATTAAAAAGTATATGTAGTCGATCTAGTTTGATTCCCTCTTGAAATCGGAAACACTGGAGGAACCAAAAATTGGACCGCCCGAATACTGGTTTCACTTTTGAGAATCAAGAACTGGATTGACATTCTCATAAACGGGACCCTACCAATCTGTTTGATTCGATCCTAACAGTTTCCAATTTGGGCGGTTTGTTTTGCATATCCCTAACTTAAGTTATTGTTCAAGGGTTGAAGAGCTAAGTGAAAAAGAGAAAAAGACTGAGGGAGAAAGAACCCTTATTGAAAAATGTACCCAGGGAGTACTCAACGTACTTTTTGGGCAAAGGATCTTACCCAACTTATACTCTCGAAAGTAAAAAGTTTTGTCTACAACCTGTTTTGTGTTTCTAAAAGGCAAAAGTCTACTTTTGCTCCAAACTAGCATACTTTTTTCTTATTACTTGAGTTCTTGTACTGTTAATTTGATTAATCAAGTTCACGAAGTTTTATGAATTTTCTAATTAAGTCTCGGATTGGGACTTTAAATCTAGTTAATAAAAGTCGATATATCTATCGGAGTAGGCAAGATCTAGTTAATTGAAACCAATATATTTATCTGACAGACTCATTAGTTTTAGTTGACCCGATTTGAAACCAAAAACACTTGATTATATGTCGCTATCTCCATTGTGATTTTGGTAACCATGATGCATAATAATCCATGAATGCAGCCCAAAATTGACTACATGCGTTGCCTGATATGTTGGGAAAGTCTTGGGCGAAATGAAACAGGGTATATTTCATGGAAAATTCTTATATACATCAACAAAATGACGTCACTTGTCCAAATAATATAAAATACACCTTCCATGAAATATACCCTGTTTCATTGAGCCCAAGACTTTCCCAACAAATTAGGCAATGCATGTAGTCAATGACGCCATCCTATATAGTGCGTATAGGGTTGACGTAGATTACTTTTTGCATTTTTAAAAAAATTTCCCTCAAGTAAAAGGCAAAGAAAAGAAAGAAAAAGAAAGGAGAAAAGAAGAAATTAGAAAAAAAAAAATGACTACATCATTGCTAGGCACACCACGTAAAATGGCTGGGGGTAGGCCTATATCCACATTAGCAATTTCCGGCCAAGTCAAAATTGACCGGAATAAGTAAATTGGCAAAGAGATTTAGGATTAAATCGGTAAATCTTCAAAACTAAATTAAAACAATTGAAATATTTAGGACAAAATTGACATAATTAAAAGGTTTATAACTAAATTGTCTACTGTACAATAGATTGAGGAATTTTTGGACAATTTTCCTCTTAATCCGAGGATTCAATGCTAATTGCATTGACTCTCCCATGTAGGCATTGTATGCATGTTTAGCCCAGCTGCAAAAATTGATGCACAATGAAATTAGACCTACTTTTTTTTTTGTAAAAGAAACAACTTTTATAAAATTAAAATAAAATCACTATTTTAGACTAATATATAGAGTTGACAAAAGATATAACTAAAATTCAAGCTAACTAAAGAACAAAAACAACTTTACGTTTCCAAAAAGGGAATGGATAACCAATTATTAGATTGAATTAAAGTTGGTTGAGAGAGAGAGAGAGAGGTAACTTCATCTTAGAATTTCACGGCCATGATGGAGAGACATGAAATTGAAGCAATGGGATCTTGGAATGGCTGATGCACCTCAATTTGAATACCTTTGTAACGTGACAAATCACTACATAAAGTACATAGAAGCAGGTAAAAGACTCCAAAGCCATCAGTCTCATAAAACATGTCATTGATCAATTCAAATGCATGGCAAATGAATCGATATAACCATATTGTATACATATTAATATTAATTCGGAAACACACAAATGCGATGGAATATATTCCATAGGGTATGTTGCCTTGTCACAGGCATTTCATAGGCTTAGCTAGGAAGTTCTGGGTGCGAGCAGCTAAGATAGATCAATGATATATTGAAGAATTTGTATGTTAGTACATGAATGTAGTAGAGGCAACTTTTAATGGGAAGTTCGGATTTCACGTATTGTGAATGAAATTGTATGAATAGATACAGGAAAATACTTGATCGACCACAGCACTATAGTTCTCTTTATACTTGAGTACGTTATGCTCAGGGTTGGTTTTCTTTGTTTTTAATTTGTAATATCTCAATAAATTTTAAAAATTAGTAAAAAATCACGGAAATAGAAATTTTATTTATACTTAATTCATCATAATTTTCACAGTGAGAATCACATAAAGTCAACACATATTAAAAAAAATTTAAATATCAAAGACAAAATGTGAGTACTCTTTACATCAAGAAACAAAATATGATAGTTTAAGATTAAACTTGGTCTAGTGATCTGGATATATGCACTCCTTGCTCTTGTTGGACGGGAAAAGTGTTAAAAAAATCCTAAACCTTTTGCATTTGCACCAATTTAGTATAAACCTTTTTATATTGTGCCACCTTTTTGGCCAATTTTGGCCTGATTTTGCTGACTTGGATGCCGGCCCGGTTGACGTAGATAATTTTTAATAATATTTTATTTTTTTGAATTTTTTTCTTTTCTTTTTCCTTCTCCTCCTCCTTCCTCCAACCGGTCATCGGCGACCGGCCGAAGGCGACCGCTGGCAAGGTCAACCTCGCTCCACCTCGCTAGTGGCCGCGAGAGCAACCTCGCTCTGGGCGGCGAGAAGCCAGCTCGAGGCCGCCTGCCTCGTGCCCGAATCGGGCGACGTCGAGCCTCACCGGTCCAGCACGAGGTCGCCCTCGAGGCTTGGGCGATGAGGGTTGAGCCTCGCCCATGGCCGACGAGGCTCAACCTCGCCACATCCAATGAGGGCCAGCCTTGTCGGCCCGGCACGAGGCCGCCCTTGAGACCTGAGCGACGAGGGTCGAGGCTCGCCCATGGCCGACAAGGCTTGGCCTCGTTAGATTCAGGCGCGAGGCCGCCCTCGAGGCTTGGGCGGCGAGGCTCAACCTTGCTAGCCCGGCGCGAGGTCGCCCTCGCGGCCACTGGCGAGGTGGCCGCTCGAGGTTGACCTCGTCGGTGGTTGCCTCTGGTTGGTCGCCAGCAATCGGCTGGAGGAAGGAGGAGGATGAGAAGGAAAAAAAAAGAACAAGAAAAAAAATCAAAAGAAAAAAATTCAAAAAAATTAAATATTATTAAAAGTTATCCACGTCAACGCTGATCAGGCCACGTCAGCCTGCCGATGTTCAGTCAGCAAAATCCAACCAAAATTGGCCGGAAATGACTGAATTGGCATTACGTAAAAATGTTTAGAACTAAATTGACACCAAAAAAATGTTTAGGACTAAATTGGCACAAATACTAAAGGTTTAAGACTTTTATGACACTTCATACATGCCCCTGTTTGATGGCAAGGACGCCATTTGTGTGGCAACAAATGTTCCACGCGACCCGTGGATCATGGTAAAAACTCTTTTAAGTATGTTTGGACGCTACATGAAAGTCTTTCGGTCTCTAAGAATTTCCATGCATCTTTTGGTCACCCAAATTGGATGCATTTTTTCGTTCAAATATATCGTAAATAATGAGAGAATTTTATATACAAAGTGGAAATTTATTAGAAGTCAGAATTTCTTATAATATGCGAGAGGGATGAAGGTGAGAAAGAGAAGAAGGGACCCCTAATTTATTGAAATTTTGATAATTTTCTTTTAAGTTGGCCAGACAACCACTGGACTCACTTTTTCATCCCCAGGCCAGTGCCCGAGAGCAAAGGGGCTGTGTCCGCAAGCCCCCTTTTTCCTAATGGGCCCGGCCCAACAATGGCCCAATAGTGACGTGCGTGAGCCGACGAGGCCCTGTTGGCTATTGCTATTCTCTACCACCGGTTTCCTACCAATGGAGAATCAATTTGGATACATCCAAATGCATCTGAACCATTTAATTAACTAGGTGCATACATACTTAATTCGCATCTTGTCCTGATGAATATAGGCAGGATCAGTACCACTTACAGAGGGTAAAAAGAGGTCAGACCCGGCAAATCTTGGCCATCAATGGGTCGAAGGCCGAATGCAGGAGTTCAAGATCATGAGAATTAACGTCGATACCTTAAAGAATCAAGACAAAGTAGAAGTTATGGAAAAAAGGATAAGCCAATGTACGATTACACTTCAATGACCATAGCCAAGAGCTATGCCGTAGTTAGGCTACGTTTATGAAAGAGCCCCCGATCCTACACCAATGTAAAGCACTAGAGATGCCATGCTGGAAGAATTTCAATTGAGCAAGCAAGATGAACCATTGAACAAGCTCTTGTCCACCGAAGAAAGAGATTCCATCGTTATGCATAAGTCTACATCACTCCCACAAGCGAACAAAGTTCTCGAGCAGAACAGGAAAGTTCTAAGCTTCGACCAGAACTTCTGTTCTGCATATGAGGGCGGCACGTCAAAGAAAATAGCCACGGAATGATGGTCCGGTCAAACAAACTTTGGCTGGAAACAGAGGTTGGGGCATGGGCTGGACGACTCTATTTTCAATGCGAATGACTAAGGAGTTGAAGAGTTTCAAAACTTGGCTACCCAACGGCTGATTCTGCTTTACAGGGAATCAGTGTTGGTTGACATAAGGAAGAACTGAAGATCTGGTTGAGTCTAATCAAATTTCTCTCATCTGTGTTGCCTTCTTCATGTTTCTTCAGGAACTTTTGGCAGCTGTATTGAAGCACATTCATGATTTTGGCACTTGATTGCCAATGACACTGCAGTCCCAACTCCAGCGCGATGTAAATAAAATACATAAGACCAACGTACTGATTTATCTGAGCAATGAATCATCAAAACCTTGGCAACAACAAAGGAAGAAAAGGCAAGAAATCGAACAATTCAATGCCCTGACGCAAAACATGGAAAAGCACTTGTGGTGTTCGAGCGCTGCTAGATCTTCCTAGAATCGAGGTTCTAAACAGTATCCATGAGAATGGTTTGAGGGTGGAAGCATCAAGAAATTTTACTCATCATTTCACTAAACAAGCGCATGAGCATCAACAGTGCGGCCATTCTGAATTGTGCTTCTACTTGAAGATATAAATCAAAATCTACATGCCACTACTTCTGACATGGATAGAACATCTCGAATTTGTACAAAACCTGCCAAAATGCGAGCATTCTTGATTAAGAAACAATCGCAAGTGGAAATAAGACTTCTTTCCAAACTTCATGAGCGGTTCTTCGGCTCTATATTTCATCAAACAAGCATCAAATGCTGTGTTGAAATATAATATATGGAACTGACAAGATTTACAATTTACGTCAACGCGAAATCACTAAAAAAAATAAACAAAAAGTAATAAAAACACCAGAAATTTACGTGACTTGGTTCGAATATTGATACCTATGTCCATGAGAAGAGCCAATAATAAATAATCCATTATAACCGAAAAATCAAAATTTATAATCGTTCACATGCTCAAGTGTTTTCCTTATTAAGATTTAAGTACAAACTCAAAGTGTTTATAAATAAATAACTCATTTGAATATAAATTCACAATACAAAAATTACCGCGCATTCAAGCTCAAAGTAAAATGTTTAACGTATGCCGAAACTAAGAGCTCGTATGCTTGTTCTCTTCTTTTCCGTACGGGTTAGCGTTCTTCATTCTTCGTGCGCGGCACTATTCAGCTTGACGTGGGGCTTTGACGTGCGGCTTCTTTCCCTTTATGATAAAGGAAACCCTCGCCTTTTATATCATGCCCATGGTCAACAATTTGACTCTGGGCCCCACCGTGCACATCTTCTTCTCAAGAATTCGGTTGTTGCAGCTAAAAGAAAACCCCTAGAAGATAAATATATATAATAAAATATGTGACTCCCTTTTCGTCTTGTAGCGGCACATGATTTCTTCCTAACTTATTTTGTACATCCAAAAGAAAGCCTAACAAAGGAAAACTTCTTCATCCAATTTGTAATCCACTTAGAAAAATCTTTCTCAACAAATTCAATTTAATAAATCATTATCCGAGTTTAAACTCGAGACATTAATTTTACATGCTATCTGCACGCTGGCACGTACACTCATCTGACAATAAATCGCGAAATGTTCGCAGTTATTTCCAGTAAGATCATGCTTACCAAATCCATTGCTCTTGAGAAGCTCATAAGCAGCTTCAACAACTTGTTCAGGGGATCTAGTACGAGAAAGGGTGCTATAAGTTCCCGAATTTTTTAGAAGAAAGCTTGATCGCGATGCGCCATACATGAAGTAATGAATGGAATGAAGCACCTCGCCACCTTGACAAAAGCAATCGAGGCATGTCTTAATGACCCTAAGGCCAATTTTTCTCTAGCACCCACATTCTGGACAGGGGGGCACAGTTTCTAGCTCAACCCTGGAAAGTGAGACGATGGCCTCCTTGCTTTCTGTCCTCGTGAAATGAATCACATAACCACCTCCCACATATATTCCTAGCATGTTTAGATACAACTTAGTGAATAAGGAAACCCTTGATAAAACCACAGATTTGCCTAGAAGATGGAATTAAAGCACCGATAGCAGTAGGATCTGGTCCTAGCAAATCGTTGTAAAACAGGCCTTTGCACCATAGGCCTTCGAATAACTTTACGCTCGACTCTCTCTTTCTTGGTCATAAACTTTCCAGTGAACTTGTAAGGATCTAAAAGGACAATACGAGCAAAACAAGAAAAGAACATAAAAAGTGATACACCAAAATAATCACATGGATTATTACAGTAGTTTAACAGAAAGTAGGAAAGGAATCTAGAAACCAGAAGGTATGCATTTGACTCAGAAAAGGCATGTATTTTTCGTAGTTAGCTTCATAAGCTAATCGTAGATCTCAACTGGCATCACCATCTTCTGATGAATCCAATTGAGAAGGAGCAGGGAATAAGAGATCTCATGAGCAAGCACTAGAGAGGTTGAAGAAGACTGACCACGGTGACTATAAGAGCCGTATCGCTTATAAGCGTAGATGTGATCGCCAGGTTTCAGATCTTTTGGGCCGACCTTCTTCCATATCAGCTTCATTCCATCTTCAATAACTTTCTTGATCTTGTTCATCATTTTCTTATTTCACCTCCGGTTCTTTGGATTCTCTCTTTAATCTCGAAGACTCAAACTTTGCACACTTGTTTACTGATAGAAGACAGCACTGCGAAGCCAGCACTTATATAAACAATCCTAGGAGATTATCAATGCTTGTCCATCACGTTTCCTGTTTGTTTTTCTGGACTGCTTTGGAAGATACGTGCTAAAATCGTTTTGAAAAGTAATAATTAGCAAAATTTGTAAAATACTTGCTTATGTTTAGAATTGCGTATTAATTCCCAAAGGACTTTCGTTCCTGTTTTCTTCTTATATGATTTGCTACTAAATAATACCCATTTACTTCATCTATCAAGATTTCTTCCTTTAGTTTATTATTTGGTACACAATTTATGTAAAACTTTGTTGCACAAGTAACATATATATATATACATGGTCTTTTGGTTTCTAAAAATTCTTCAAAATGCACATCGCACTCATTTAGATTGGTCTGGATGAAAATATTATTTCATCACGGTATATAGAATAGAATCTCCTTTTCCTTATTTCCGAAATAACTTTTGTATTTCTAATTTGAATTAGGCGTTGACCTTATTCAGTAGTAGTCTTGTAGACGGATATATTCCTCGTCAATATCCCCCTTGGGGCCTAAAGACGGGAGAGCCACACACAACGTTTGCAACTGTACGCAAAAGCTGGTCTTGGAATTATTGATGATTGGTCTCAATATTCCGACACCACCCTTTGACCACACCCAACAAGACAGAGAACTGACCAAAGAATATGATAGGAGTGGAGCATTTCTACCTTATTTCATTGAACCTTCGTCACAAGAAAAGCATCAAGATATTTAAATATTAAATCACAACCTTCTCAAATAACTTAAACTTTTGAATCAGTTGATAGTGATCTTATAAAAAATCTCACATGATATCAGATTAAGAAATCTTCAGTTTGTATTTATGAGTATTCATGAACTTTATATATCAATATGTGACTTGTCTCGAGGATTGAGATATTTTGATTTCACTTTTCAAGAGTCCGAGCTCTTTGGTTTTCTTTTTCCATGCTTAGGATTTGAACACGAGCAGAGGCTTATTTTTATTGCCGTCATGAATTTGTTCTTGTTGTACACGGCCCCAATCAATCTTCATGAAGTGTTATGTGGCTTAATCCATTCTCATAGCGATTTTTGAGCTCTGAAACATGGTTGGGTTATTGATGTAGTCATGTAAAGCAAAGAATCGCTCAGTTGTCCATTCAGAATGTGCAAAATGTCATTTGGTGCTATTCATGTTGTAGCAAAGGCATGTCCAATTGTTTGTTTTTTTTTTTTTTTTTTTGGTAAAGTTAAGAAATGAATAGATTTTGCAGAATATATACAAGGAAGGAGGCCTGGCACCTACAAGGGACAGGCATGTCCAATTGTTTTGCTGCTGAATAAGGAACATATTTCAAGGAGTAGAAGATTTCTCTGTTCTTTTTTGTGGTGAATATTCTTTTCGTAAGTTTTAGTAGCCGGAACAATTGTTATTTGTTGTCTTTTTCTTGTTTTCCCTGAACATAGATAACGGTAAATTGGAGGCAGGATCAAGATTTACAACTTAAGCACAACAATCTAGGGCTCAATCTGGATACAGTTAATGGAACATGAAAATAACAATTGAATTATATGAGTGGGTGCCTATGGTAAGGGACTGTTGCTTAAATATGTAGTGTGAACAAGTTTTAGTCCTTTGAAATATAATACTCTTTTTTTTTTTCCCAAAATTGAATTATCCTCAAATCATGCAAGATCACATGCCGGTATTAGATAAAATTGAATTATCCTCAAATCAATTTCATCTATCTTGTTTCCATTTGAAAAATGAACAAATGTAGGATTAGACATCAAAAGCGTGCTTCCTCGGTTTGTAGTACTGTAGGAAAGAAATGGGAATGCCATAATTTAACTTTATGCGCCATAATATATTAATCATCGTACTCAATTTCATTTATAACTATAAATTTGTGAACAGCAGCACCGTAATCATAACTTGAAAATATTAACACTTAATAATTAAGTCACTATAAATGACAAGTTAGTAATCATCCTTCAAAAACCTCAAAATTTCCTTTATTGAATTTCCTAATATTTTATAACTGTTGAGGAAATACTATAAAATAGGGAAGCTAAATTTATTGTAAACTTTGTTTGCTTATTCTTAGTAATTTAGCTCAATGATAATAACATTCCCTTCACATTTTGTAAATTTAAAGGCCCTAGCAGTGAGTAATTATTTTCATGGATCATAATTTTCAATAATCAATTGCAAGGTTGACAATTCATAATAATTTTCTTCTAAACATTTAATCAAGATCCCCCACATGTGCACTTCTCCAAAAAAGAACAATCCTCTGTCACAAATGACGGAAAAGTCTCAGAAAACTGTCCAATCATAGATATATCCTCTTTTATCATGTGGGATCATGTGTCCATCTCTATCACTTATTCAGAAGTCGGAATGACCGAATTGAACATCATTAAATGCGGTAAAAGGATCTCATCATCATTTCATGTTTTGACGGCGTAAAGAATTGATATACTGAAAGAAAGACAAAATTGTCAACAGAAAGAGAGAGAGAGAGAGAGAGAGAGAGAGCTGTAATAGAGTGTGATTTAACTATATATGAAATTGGATATGAAAGACTAAACTCTCATTCCTTTCACTGCTGTTCGCAACAATAACTTTCAGAGAGACAGACGATAATTGCTAGCAAAGAGATAGATTGGGAAGGCAAGTTGGACAGGTTCTTTGCTCACTTGAGCTTAATTCCCTTGGAGAATCTTGATTGCCCAGTCTTTGACTTCCTTGACCTTCGGTTTAAAAGCACTTATTAATCCTGTTTGTGCACTTGCTCGAATGCCGGTCTTGCAAAACGTGGCAAAGTGCTCACAGTTGTTATTCAAAGGGTCATACTTGCCGAAATTATCGCCCTCGTGAAGCTCCCAAGCTTTGTTTATTACTTCCTTGGGCGATTTGGTATCAAGTAAAATCGTGCGGGTCCCCCTCCACGTCAGCCAATACTCCAGTAGTGGCCGCCCATACACGTATGAATGGAGGGAATGGAGCTTCTCGCCTTCTCGTCGGAAGGTATCAAGAGAAGTCTTATTGACTCCTGTTCTTGTGAGATGAATGACATTGCCTTCTCCAACGTAAATTCCTATTAGAATCAATAGTGAGTACGTGCAATAAAGAAAAAGAATCAGTTATCCAAATCACCTGTAGCAAGTAGTTACCACGTAATCAGCTAATTTATATGGAATGAGAAGCAAATAGATGTGAGTGAGAGAATATTGTCTAAGTGAATCGTAATATATTAGTCTCTATGTTGGAGAATTAAAGATTAATAGAAAATATACTTCGATGATGATGAATCACAAAGTTTCAATTTTTACGTGATTTAATTGAAGGACATTTTTATACCGACTAATTTCGACTGTTCCGGAAATGTGAAGAAGAATATCCACAGAGAGACGACTAAAAGAGGAAAGATGTTACCCATCCGTGGGTAGCTGTGTTGGTTGAGAGTCTCTCTCTCATCGCTGAGATCGAGAGTTCGGAACTCGCAGTTGCTAGCAATTTAAGTGGAGGGGCCTGGCGGTGGGTTGCTAGGCTATTCTCTCTCGAGGTATAGGGGCTCGGCCTTAAGAGCCGTTCGGGCACGGGGGGCCCATGGTGGATTCCTCGGTTATAAAAAAATAAAAAGAAAAGGAAAGACGTTTGTCTTTTTTCCCGTGTTGGTCGGCGGCGGGGATCAGAGATGGCCAAAACGGACAAATGAGTGAGTCCCACAACAGAGGCTAAATCCTGTGGGCAAGAGCGACACTTGAGCAACCCAGTCATCAGCTTGGGACATCGTAATCAGCTTGTCCTCTAAGAGCTCGTCGAGGATCCAAAAAGTGAGAAGCGGCGAAGGTGAATATGAGGAGGCTGAATGAGCAACTGTGGAAATGGAAGAACAAAGGTAAAATGAAAAAAAAAACCAAGTGTGGGTAAAACCGGCAACTTAATGACCTGTTTGGTAACGTGTCAAATAAGACATAATTATATTCTTTTGTTCCTAAAAAAAAAAAAATTTATTTGATAACAATTCCAAAATCAAGCCAAATCATATTTTTTTTTCTCTTTTCTTTTCTTATTTTCCTTCTTTTCTTTTCTTTTTTTCTATTCTCTTCTTTTTCCTCTAGCCAATTGCAAAAACAAAATAAAATAATTAAAAAATTAAAATAAATTATGAAAATATAATAAAATTATAACATAAAATTATATTAAAATACAATAAAATTACATAATAATTTTTTATTAAAAATATGATAAAATTATATAATAAATTTATTAAAAATTAAAAGAGAAAAATATAATAAAAGTATTTAAAAAATTAAAAGAAATTCTAAGTCACAAAAAAATAATTTGAGGGTCGTACCAAACGCATTTCTATTCCGGAAATAAAATTTGGGACGGTTACCAAATACCTTCAAATGATCAGAAACTCGTCTAGAGAACTAAATAAAATAAAAGTATTTAAAAAATTAAAAGAAATATTAAGTCACAAAAAAAAATTTAAGAGTCTTACCAAACACATTTCTATTCCTGAAATAAAAATTTGGGACAATTGCCAAATATCTTCAAATGATCATAAACTCGTTTAGAGAATAGAAAAAAAAAATCATTTCTAAATGGAAATTGTTCTCGAAGACAGAATAGTTAAATGCACCCTAAGCAACATGGTCATTAGCTTGCCCTCAAGAACTTGTTGAGGACCTAATGAGTTGAAGAGCCGGTGAAGGTGAGGATGACGCCGTGGATGAGGAGGCCGGATGGGCGACCGTGGAAATGGAAGAACGAAGAAGGTAAAATGAAAAAAAAAAAAAAAAGTCCTTGAGAGCTTGTCAGGGAACCGAAAAGAAGAAGACAAGGGCAAAATTGATAATCGCTGTGTTGAACTATCAGGTCAAGCACATACGGATACTGTCCTTTGGCAAAATGAACAAAAACAAATAACGATTTAGTCGAGCAGCTAACGATGTTACGAAAAAATGATAAAGATCAATGGAAAAGCAAAAGAGGATGAATGGCCAACCGTGATGCGAGTAGAGGCGAAACCGCCGATAAGTGTAAATATGATCCCCAGGATTAAGCTCTTCCTGTCTGACCGCAGTCCCCCAGAGTAGCATCCATAATGTGATCAATTTGTTGATGATCTGAACTACCATTTTATCCCTTTGGGGTCCTTCCGAAGTCTCTCGTGCTTGATGAGCTGGTCTAAGATTAGCTTTGACACGCCTGAAAGAGCGAGCGGAATAGGAATGCATGGAGGAGCTTCTGATTAACAAGGGCGCGATGAAGCTTCTGCTGCAGCCTAAGCACTGGCAACGTCTGGAAGATAGCTTTCGGTCTCTCTGGGATCAATAAACACCTAAAGCTTCCCGTGAGGGATTCTTCGTAGTGTTGGGTCCAGACGACCAGGTTTTCTAGATGGAGACTTAGGAGAGGATTTGAAGAATATGGCAACACAAATCTGGATTGATTATGAGTGGACTGAGGGAAAAGGTACGTCGGGTCTGGTTTGATGATATGTGAGAGAGAACAGACAGAGCGGGTTTTGTCACCCGTTGGAAAGAAAGAAAAACAAAGACCTGGTTTTCCCAAAAGGTGATAGAACAGACCGTCTTCGGCGAGAGAGAAGGATTTATTTTCACACATGTGAGAGCACAGGCAGACTTCGGCGAGAGAGACGGACTTATAGTGGCTTAGAAACTAAAGTGGGTTTTGTCACCCGTCAGAAAGAAAGAAAAACAAAGAGACCTGGTTTTCACACAGGTGAGAGAATAGACAGACTCCGGCGAGAGAAATGATTTATAATGGCCTAGAAACTTAAGCGGGTTTTGTCACTCCTTGGAAAGAAAGAAAAACCTTGTATGCTTTGATGCAATAGGAGCTGAGGTGGGTTTTTATTGATCGAGACCTGGGAGAGGATTTGAAGAAGATAGGAACACTAAGTCTGGATCGATGCTGAGAAGGCTGGAACGAAAGGGTACCTTGGGTCTGGTTCGATGATGATGATGAAGATGAGAGAAAGTTATCGAGGAGGAGCAACAGAGCGCGCTTGAATATGGCCGGTTGGTGAAGGAGGGAGTGCTTACATAGGCGAAAAATAAGAGAAGAAGAACATGGACATGTTGCAATAGCCTCCCACTCGTCCGTCTGTAGTTAAGGATTAAACAAAAAAGAGCAAGTGGGTTAAATTAGGCTTGGTTTAACTGGTGATACTGACCCATTGCTCTCTCTGAATTCAACCGATACCTTTTGTTTTTCCTCCATGCGCAATAGCATATGGGATGACCTGTTTAAATGAATTTACATTCGAACTATTTGATTGAAATTGTGAAAAAAAAAAAAAAAAAAAAAAGGTGTTTCAAATAGGTTTCTATATTTACTATCAGATCAGGCGATCTCTCAATGAAGATAGATGGAAGGTCTCGAAAAAGAAAGACCTCTCTACAATTTGAGGATCTAGAACTATGACGCTATCCGCGTCCATACCCACGTCCACCTTTCTCTAGCAAAAGAAAGATGGAGCTACAATATTACCTTACTTAGTCACTTCAAATGAAAATGCTCCAAAACTATTTTAGTTGTCACTACGGTTCTTAAAATTAATTATCCTCCTAAGAGAGAGAGGGGGGGTTTCTTTTTTTTTTTTTCTTTTTGGTTGTGGGGGGTTTCTGGGGACAGGGAAAGGAAGAATTCTTACGTTTATTTGAAGGTGGGAAGACTCTAGAAGGTCAAAACAGCTGCAATTCCTTTTATTTCAGAAGTTCCATTCGACTTGGTTTAGATTCGGCATCAGAGATTCCAGCATACTTCGTCCGTTGGAAATGCTACTCTACACTTGTACTAGAATAGAACGGATTGGTCCTACACCGCGAAATTTCCTTAAATTAAAAATCAATGTACTATTCAGCCATCCACCCAATCAAACCTCATAGGCCAAATTTGATTGGCGAGTCCCAAACACAAAAAATACACAACTATTAGGATAAACAAGAGAGGCACGCTTTGAGTTTCTTATTGCGTCAATTCAAAAGAAATGAAAAATATTTACCCATTAATTGCATGTCCAATCTCTCTTGATGACATTCGATAGATTTCCCGGCTTTTTAGTGATAATGTTCGATAGATTATCAAGATTTCCCGATTGAGATATTATCCATTGCCCACCATTCCGGGAGGCCATCGCCAGTAATGAATCTACATCCACCATTACGTGGGGAGCATCACTATAAAAAATGACAAATGTTCTAAGCCGCTTTAATCATGTCAAAATGGCTGCGTGTATGATAGGGAATGCAGATTGGAATATCACTCAAATTGTCCGTTGACGACTTCTCCAACTAATCTATTTTCTGCCTATCCTTGATTATACCGTCGCGAGCACTGAAAATCGTCATCCCTCTCACACGTAACCAAGCGGCAGACATGGTCGCTTGCGCAGTTAAGTTTAATCATGTCAGAAGAAGGTCACACCAGATATGAAGAACAAAGAAGCGATTGAACGGAAGGAGTAGGATGACGGTTTTCAAGGCTTTCTTCCAACTAGAGGGGAGTCCACAACTTGAATCGTCTGCTGCTTATGGAAGAGATATATTTATTCATGACAAATGCTACACATGTCATACTACTGAGGAATCTCGAACGGCCGTAAATAGAACTAGGCGTAATGAGGTAGGTAGCTAAGAGTAGGTAAAGAGAGATAGAGAATCGGATTTAAATTGGATCTTCCAAAACCCTCCTACTATATAAACTTAATCAATAATGGCATGAAATCTCTTTTAAATAGTGGGATAAAGAGAACCGTCATAAGCAAAAAGCAAAAAACTACTCCAAAAGTTTTATGGCGGTAGGCGGCGGCCAATAGTAGTGAGGGCCGGCAAACGACAAAGTGGCAGGCAGCCGGCGACGGCAAGCAACAATCGACTGATGGTCGACGACGGAGATCGACGGTGACAATCAATTGACAAGGGCGGGCGGCAGGCGGTGGTGGGCGGACAACAGGGGCAACAGCGAGGGGCGAGGGGCAACAAGGAAGAAGAAAAGAAAAAAAAAAATTATTTCTAGAAATTATTCCCGGGAACAAGAAACTACTCTTTTTTTTTTTTTTTAACTTCTTATTTCTATTATAAATTTATTCTCCGGCCACTTTTCTATTTCAAAGAATTGAAAAATTAATTGACTTTACCAAGCGAGTTTACGTTCTTTTTTTATTTTGGAAAACAAAATAACAAAAATTGGGAGGAATAGAAACGTTACCATATAGAGCCTTAGTTTCTCCGTAGGCTCTATGCATCCACCATTCTCTGAATATTGCAGCAATTTGACACGAAAATTGGTTGAAAAGACCACTACCTTTTCCCGCTGCAAATCACATATATTGGAGCTTGCATCTCATGCAACCAACCATTTTCGCTCCAACAATTTACGTTCTTATGGTATCTGGACATGTTCAATTGATGCTTCATTTAAGTTTTGCAGTTGGATCTTGGTCATCTTCGTTTTGAATTGGACTCAATTTGGCTGTACATTTTAAGCTTTGGATTTGTAAGTGCGAATGCGCACGATCTGGTCCATTTCTCTTAATCTCTCATCAAACACGAAAATATATGCAAACCACCAATCAAAGATGGATGGGAGTCGTCCAAAAAATATTACGCGTTGTCCCATTGCTATTTCTGATTGGTTTCGTCTCTCTAGTATGTAATTACTACAATAACCACTTACCATAGCCTAAACAGCCACTCACCAAACTCCTTCACCTTCTATAACCAGTCAACCTTAAGCACATATATATAATCATAAGGACCCCTATCGTGTCTCTCTCTACGTAAGTCCTGAAATATCTATATAAATAGTATAACAGTTCATACTCAAACATATCATGCTTGTAAAGAGAGAAGGTCTGAGAATAAAGTTATCATGTATGTTTACAATTGTATATTATAACCAATGGGTCATGAGGGTGAAATGTGGCTTCAACATTGGACAAGGTTTGACAAGGTTTTCATGTCCATAGTGTTATAGATGAAGCCAAATATTCTTTTAGGGGCTTTTTTGTCTTTTCAATCAAATTTGCTTTTAGGTTAAAAGTGATACCTTTATATTAGCGATAGCAAGACGCTAATTGTCAAGACGCTGAAAAAGGAAATATAGAGGCAAGAAAAAGAGAGAAGAAAAAAGTGAGTTTTTTCTTTACGAGAGTTCTCAATCTCTTTGTTCCCTAATCTTGAGAGAATATTATCGTTGTATTCCAATTTTTTTCAAAGTCTAGTGATTCGCAGAGTGCCTGTGCGCGGAGATGAAGCCCAGGTTTGGGTGAACTTCGATAACAAATTTTCTGGCGTGTTCTTCTGATTCGGTTCTTTTATTATTATATTCTGCTTGGTGAATTGTTTACGAGCGTTATTTTTCTGGAATCGACGTACGATTTCCTAGTAACTGGTATCAGAGCCTGGGTTGGCTAATCGAGAACATCGAGGGTTTTTCGGTGACGTTCGATTGAAAGCAAACGAGATGGCAGAAGATAAAATCAGAATCGATAAGTTCGACGGGCAGGATTTCAGATGGTGGAAACTACAAATCGATGATTATCTTTATCAAAAAGATCTCTATGCACCACTTGAGGGTTGGAAACCCGAGATGGCTGAAGTGGATCCGACAGTAGAAGCCGGATGGAAAATTCTTGATCGAAAGGCATTAGCGAGATGAGAATCAATGAGTTAATGTGGTTAGCGATGAATCTCTGCTAGATAATTTGTGTTTGTCTGCAGGGTTTCACTTGACGACAGATAAATGGTTTATTGATTCCGGTGCTTCTTTTCATTGCACATTGCAAAGAGACATATTTGATGATTATGCCAGTGGAGATTTCGGACAAGTGGTTGTGGGAAACGGCTACATGTGTCCCATTGTTGGGAAAGGAACTATGACTGTGAACATCTAGTTTCAACCAGTAAACTTGACAAAGAAGGTTTGGTAATAACCTTTGGATGTGGAGAGTGGAAGATAACCTCAGGGGCAAGAGTAGTAGCAAAGGAAAAGTGTACAAGTACACTTTACCTTCTCCAAGGAGACAATATCAGTGATATGGTTGCAACTACAATGGTTACAGGTAATTTGTCTACTCTTTGGCATTATCGTTTAGGACATCTTAGTGAAAAAGGTGTAAAGCAGTTACACTCAAAGAAATTACTTCTGGGTTTACAAAAAGTTGAGTTAGATTTTTGTGAGAATTGCATTTATGGAAAACAAAAGGTTGTTAGTTTTCAATTGAATGGGCGACAAAATAAAGGCCATAAGCTAGAGTTGGTTCATACTGATGTATGGGGACTTGCTCAAGAACTCTCTTATGATGGTGAGAGATATTTTGTCACATTCATTGATGATACAACAAGGAAGACTTGGGTCTATGCTCTTAGAGAAAAATCAAAAGTTTTCGGGATGTTCAGAATGTGGAAAACCATGGTAGAAAAAGAGACAGTTTATCACATTAAAGCTCTGAAGTCTGACAATGGTGGTGAATACACGAGTAAGGAATTTGCAGAATATTTGAGTCGAGAAGGCATACACTGGTTAAAGACTGTTCCTAGAACTCCTCAAGAGAACGATGTAACTGAAAGGATGAACAGGACTATTCTAGAATGTGCGAGATGCATGAGGCTACATGCAGGTCTCCCGCTACACTTATGGGCTGTCACAGTTGATGCAGCTGTTTATCTTATCAACAAAAGTCCATCTAGTGCGTTGGATGGAGAAATACCACAAGAGCGGTGGTCAGGTAAAAAGATTAATTATTCACATCTAAAGGTGTTTGGTTGTATTGCATATGCTTTGATTGATAGGGAGGATAGGAAAAAGCTTGATGCTAAGTCCCAGAAGTGCGTCTTTATCGGATACGGTGGCGACGGGTATGACTATAGGCTTTGGGATTATGAGAATAACAAAGTTATCCGCAGTCGGAATGTGGTATTCCATGAAGAAAAGATGTACAAGGATCGTCAGACAGAGCATGAGAAGGTAGTACAACCAGAATATGTTGAATTAGACACAATGCCCGTGAATATGTTTCCAGTAGATCAAAGTGCACTTGAAAGAGAGGTTCAAGATGAGCCTATTATCAGTGAAGAGGTAGTTCAAGAGGAACGCAGTGATTCGGAGCAAACTAACGACCCTGAAGTACCTATATTGAGGAGGTCTACACGTGTGAGAAAGCCAAAGGTAATTTTTAATCCATCAGCTAATACTGTTCTGAGCCATGTCTTATATACATATTCGAGGGAACCGGAGACTTATGATGAGGCAAAGGCAGACACGTCTCACTTGTAGTGGGAGTGTGCTATGAAAGACGAGATAAGCTCGTTACTTCAAAACAAAACTTGGGAGTTGACCAAGTTGTCCACAGGTAAAAAAGTTTTATTAAACAAATGGGTGTACAAGATTAAGAATGAAGCAGATGGTAGTATTAGATACAAGGCGAGACTTATAGTCAAGGGCTTTTCTCAAAAAGAAGGGATCGACTACTCTGAGATATTTTCACTTATAGTGAAGATGACATCAATTAGAGTTCTGCTGAGTATAGTTGCAGTGGAGAATCTTCATCTTGAGCAGTTAGACATAAAAACAACATTTTTACACGGTGACTTAGATGGAGAATTATACATGGCACAACCTAAGGGTTTTGAAGTCAAAGTAAGGAGCACATGATATATCGCTTGAAGAAAAGCTTGTATGGCTTGAAACAAGCTCCGTGGCAATGGTACCTAAAATTTGATGGTTTCATGAGAGAAAAAGGTTTTGCACACTGTGAGTCTGATCTCTGTGTTTATTTTCGCAAGTATAATGATAGTGACATTGTCTATCTCTCTTTATAAGTGGATGACATGCTAGTGGCTAGTTCCAATATGAAGAAAATTATAGAAGTGAAGAAGATGTTATCATCACAATTTGCTATGAAAGACTTTGGAGAGGCCAAGAATATTTTAGGCATGAAAATCATCAGGGATAGGAAAAATAAGAAATTATGCCTGTTGCAGGAAGACTATGTGAACAAGGTGTTAAAGAGATTTAACATGGACAAGGCAAAACCGGTTGCAACTCCTCTAGCAAGTCACTTCAAACTTTCCAAGGATATGTGTCCAAGCACTCAGACTTTGAAAGATGAGATGGCGCATATGCATCAGCAGTTAGGAGTTTGATGTATGCTATGCTGAGCACGAGATTAGACATTGCACAGGCAGTGGGAGTTGTGAGTCGATATATGCAGAACCCATGTAGAGAGCATTGGAATGCAGTGAAATGGATATTGAAATATCTAGCAAGTACTTCCAATTACTCACTTTGTTATGGTGGACATTTCTAGAGTTGCAGGGTTATGTAGACGCAAATCATTTGGGTGATCGAGATAGTGGTAAGAGTACCACTGGATATGTCTTTACAGTTACAGGTACAACAGTAAGTTGGGTATCTCAACTACAAAAAGTAGTGGCTTTATCAACGACAAAAGCAGAATACGTGGCGATCACAGTAGCCTCCAAGGAAATCATGTGGTTACAATATTACATGGAGGAGTTACATCGAAAACAACCAATCAGTACACTGTGGAGTGATAGTCAAAGTGCATGCACTTGGCAAAGAATGCAGCTTATCACTCAAGGACTAGACATATCAAGAAGCGTTATCATTTTATCAGATCAGCATTGAAAGATAATGAGTTAAAGCTACATAAGATGGATGGCTCGAAGAATCCATCGACATGTTGACCAAGGTAGCGAGCGAGAGAAAGCATATTTTCTGTACTACTACCATTGGTATTACTCCATGTTGATTGATGAGGAGTTTCGCAGAGGCACAAGTTTTTCAACAATTATTTTTTGAAGAAGATGGATGCAAAGTTGCTTGGTACTTGGGTATATTTGTCTTCAAGTGGGAGATTGTTATAAATGAAGCCAAATATTCTTTTAGGGGCTTTTTTGTCTTTTCCATCAGATTTGCTTTTAGGTTAAAAGTGATACCTTTATATTAGCGATAGCAAGACGCTAGTTGTCAAAACGCTGAAAAAGGAAATACAGAGGCAAGAAAAAGAGAGAAGAAAAAAGTGAGTTTTTTCTTTACGAGAGTTCTCAATCTCTTTGTGCCCTGATCTTGAGAAAAAATCATCGTTGTATTCCAATTTTTTTCGAAGTCTAGTGGATTCGTAGAGTGCCTTTGCGCGGAGATGTAGCCCAGGTTTGGGTGAACTTCGATAACAAATTTTCTGGCGTGTTCTTCTGATTCGGTTCTTTTATTATTATATTCTGCTTGGTGAATTATTTGCGAGCGTTATTTTTTTGGAATCGACGTGCGATTTCCTAACACATAGAAATGCCTATGCTCAAAGAAGACGCAAATTTAGTTTAAAGAAAAAAAATTAGAATTTTGCCGAGTTGCAATTAGGTGCCTTGTTTGCAAAATTACATATTTGGGTACAATTGGTGAATTGAAACGTTTATGTAATAAGTAAACTTACTCTCGTGCGTGTCTATCACAACAATCTTTTTCTAAGTGACTATATAATGAGAAATTATTTTTTATAGAAAGTATATACACGTTGTCATGCGCAACCCATCTAAGAAAGGTGTCATGTGTATTTGCGGTTTGGTTAGGTAAATCTGTTTATTGTCCATGCTATGAGAGATTTCTCGTCGGCATCGATAAAGTTAAAAAAAAGGTCGCCTCACCCAAGAAAGATACAGTTCGAAAGAGAGAAGCGTCGGATTTGACCGGGGAAACCGTCCAGAACCTTATTAAATGAAGATAATTAATAATGGCATGAGCTCTCTCTCCCAAATAATACAGTCTCGTAGGTACATCATCAACGACAAATATATATCTAGAGACGTCTGTGTGAATTCTTTTAATGACTACTTATTGTATCTGTACATGTCAAATTGATGCACGGGGTGATCAAAATCAGATATATTAGCAGCCATTGAAATGAAAATAAGAACACAAGGGCAAGACTTGATGATCGCTGAGTTGATCGATCGAGTATATAAAAACATTAAAAAATAAATAATAATAATAATAATTTAGTTGAGCCGGTAACCATGTTTACAGAAAAAAAAAATGATAATTATGATGGAGAAAGGAAAAGAGAGGATGAATGGCTAACTGTGATGGGTGTACAAGTCACACCGCCAGTAAGTGTAAGTATGATCTCCGGGAATCAACTCTTCATGTTGTATCACATTCCATGACAGTAGCATCAACACCGCTGATAACATCTTGTTGATTATCCCAGCCACCATTTTCATCCCTTTGGGCACGCTTTGAGTTTCTTATTGCGTCAATTCAAAAGAAATGAAAAATCTTTACCCATTAATTGCATGTCCAATCTCTCTTGATGGCATTCGATAGATTTCCCGGCTTTTTAGTGATAATGTTCGATAGATTATCAAGATCATCAAGAAAAAATGTGCAACTTCAAATTACAAGATTTCCCGATTGAGATATTATCCATTGCACACCATTATGGGAGGCCATCGTCAGTAATGAATCTACATCCACCATTACGTGGGGAGCATCACTATAAAAAAATGACAAATGTTCTAAGCCGCTTTAATCATGTCAAAATGGCTGCGGGTATGATAGGGAATGCAGATTGGAATATCACTCAAATTGTCCGTTGACGACTTCTCCAACTAATCTATTTTCTGCCTATCCTTGATTATACCGTCGCGAGCACTGAAAATCGTCATCCCTCTCACCCTAAGCAAGCGGCAGACATGGTCGCTTGCGCAGTTAAGTTTAATCATGTCAGAAGAAGGTCACACCAGATATGAAGAACAAAGAAGCGATTGAACGGAAGGAGTAGGATGACGGTTTTCAAGGCTTTCTTCCAACTAGAGGGGAGCCGACAACTTGAATCGTCTGCTGCTTATAGAAGAGATATATTTATTTATGACAAATGCTACAAATGTCATACTACTGAGGAAAACGGCCGTAAATAGAACTAGGCGGAATGAGGTAGGTAGCTAAGAGTAGGTAAAGAGAGATAGAGAATCGAATTTAAATTGGATCTTCCAAAACCCTCCTACTATATAAACTTAATCAATAATGGCATGAGTTCTCTTTTACATAGTGGGATAAAGAGAACCATCATAAACAAAAAGCAAAAAACTATTCCAAAGTTTTATGGCGGTAGGCGGCGGCCAACAGTGGTGAGGGCCGGCAGGCGACAAAGTGGCAGGCAGTCGGCGATCGACGGTGACAATCGACTGACAAGGGTGGGCTGCAGGCGGTGGTGGGCAAACAGTAAGGGCAGCGGCAAGGGGCGAGAGGCAACAAGGAAGAAGAAAAGAAAAAAAGAAGCAAAAAACTTATTTCTAGAAATTGTTCCTGGGAACAAGAAACTACCTTTTTTTTACTTCTTATTTCTGTTCCAAATCAATTCTCTTGCCACTTTTCTATTTCAAATAATAGAAAAATTAATTGACTTTACCAAGCGGGTTTCGGCCAAAATTGATTTCGAAAGAGAAATAGATTTTTCTATTTCTATTTCTAGAAGAGTTTCAAAGCAAAAATAACCGTCTGATAACGACACAAAATTTCTATTCTAAGAATAGAAATTCGTTTGATAACGACACAAAATTTCTTCCTTTTGGACGGTGGCGACCGCCGACGGCCAGCGACCGGCGGAGGCGGCGACCGGCGATCGACGGCGTCCGGCGGATTATGGTCGATGGCGACAAACGATGAGAGTAATTTTTATTTCTCATTTCTATTCCAGAAATAGAGAAGTAGAAAATTCTTACTTCTGATTTCTATTCCAAACCAATTTCTGGAACCAAAATCTATTTCAGAAATAGAAAAATGAAATAATTTTATCAAACGGATTTCTATTCCAGAAATAAGTCTGGAATAGAAAAATTATTTCTGGAATAGAAATTACTGATTATCATGCACCCCTTAATTTCTCCATAGGCTCTATGCGTCCACCATTCTCTGAATTCTGCAGCAATTTCACATGAAAGTTGGTTGAAAAGACCACTACCTTTTCCCGCTGCAAATCACATCATATTGGAGCTTGCATCTCGTGCAACCAACCATTTTCGCTCCAACAATTTACGTTCTTATGGTATCTGGACATGTTCAATTGATGCTTCATTTAAGTTTTGCAGTTGGATCTTGGTCATCTTCGTTTTGAATTGGACTCAATTTGGCTGTACATTTTAAGCTTTGGATGGACGCCCTTGTAAGTGTGAATGCGCACGATCTGATCCATTTCTCTTAATCTCTCATCAAACACGAAAATATATGCAAACAACCAATCAAAGATGGATGGGAGTCGTCCAAAAATATTACACGTTGTCCCATTGCTATTATCCGATTGGTTTCGTCTCTCTAGTATGTAATTACTATAATAACCACTTATCATCTAAGAAGCACCGACACTCTCCGAAATCTTTCGTGTCGTGTCTGACACGCGGTCAAAGAGTGTCAGAAAATCCGACACGTGGTCAACTCTTCCCGACACACTTCGACACGCGAGTCCGAAATTCCGACACTCGATTCCGACACGCACAGAGTCAATTTTAAAAATTTCAATAATTGAGGGGTCAAAATATAAATATATGAAAAAATAATGAAAATAACAAAAATAAAAGGGAAAGAAGAAAATTATCACTTTCAAGTTTTTCACTTATAAGTTTTGACATTCCCGTGAGTGATGATGGAATGCCCCTCTTCTTGCTGGCGTCACTCCGTCGCCCCCGCAAACTTAAAGTTGTGATTTTTTTTTTTTTTGCTTTTTTCCACCTCTCACAAGTATCGCCTGTGAGTTATCTCTTTTGGCATATGTTATTAGCTTGTAAGTTATCTCTTACAATTTTCATAGCAAATTTAGTTATTTCATTTTCTTTTGGTCGTACTTCGAGAGTTCTTGTCCTAGATTTTCATTTTTCTCGAACCTTGTTTTGCATAGGAGCTCCAAGCCAATCTATATCATGAACTCCAAACTCTGCTGAGACTATAAGAAATCTCACTAATTTCTGACAAGTATAAGAAAACATGACATATTCCTTCAAATTTACTTTTTTTTGTTTGCAATTTTTGAATTTCTTATTCAATCTCTGTCAAATTAAAACAATGAATAATATTAACAAATGTTGAATTAATATTTTTAGTATAAATTAATTATATGCTCTTTTTATTATTTATTTTTGCATTTATATATAAATATATATTTAATATATAACGTGTCGAAACGTGTCGGAATTCTTTATTTTTTTTTAGAAATAACGTGTCGGAGTGTCGTGTCGTGTTGCGTGTCACATGTCCTTGTCGGTGCTACATAGTTTACCATAGCCTAAACAGCCACTCACCAAACTCCTTCACCTTCTATAACCAGTCAACCTTAAGCACTACACACACACACACACACACACACACACATATATATATATATATATATATAATCATAAGGACCCCTATCGTGTCTCTCTCTACGTAAGTTCTGAAATATCTATATAAATAGCATAACAGTTCATACTCAAACATATCATGCTTTTAAAGAGAGAAGGAAATTATCATGTATGTTTATAGTTATTTATTATAACCAATGGGTCACGAGGGTGAAATGTGGCTTCAACATTAGACAAGGTTTGACAAGGTTTTCATGTTCATAGAAATGCCTATGCTCAAAGAAGACACAAATTTAGTTTAAAGAAAAAAATTAGAGTTTTGCCGAGTTGCAATTAGGTGCCTTGTTTGCAAAATTACATATTTGGGTACAATTGATGAATTGGAACGTTTATGTAATAAGTAAACTTACCCTCGTGCATGTCTATCACAACAAAGTGACTATGTAATGAGAAATTATTTTTACTAGAAAGTGCATACATGTTGTCATGCGCAACCCATCTAAGAAAGGTGTCATGTGTGTTTGCAGTTTGGTTAGGTAAATCTGTTTATTGTCCGTGTCATGAGAGATTTCTCGTCGGCATCGATAAAGTTAAAAAAGGTAGCCTCACCCAAGAAAGATACAGTTGAAAGAGAGAGCCGTCGGTTTTGACCGGGGAAACCGTCCAGAACCTTATTAAATGAAGATAATTAATAATGGCATGAGCTCTCTCTCCTAAATAATACAGTCTCGTAGGTACACCATCAACAACAAAATCTAAAGACGTCTGTGTGAATTCTTTTAATGACTACTTATTGTATCTGTACATGTCAAATTGATGCAACATGCAAGTTTTTCAGTCGATCTTGGTCAATTTCTGTTTGAACTGGACTTAATTTGGCTATAGGTTTTAAGCTTTGGATGGACATGCTTGTAAATGTGGATGCGCATGATCTGTCAATTTCTCTCAATCTCCCGTCAAACATGAAATCGTGTGCAAATCCACCTATCAAAGATAGATTGGAGTGATCCAAAAGTATTGCACTTTGTCCTATGCTACCTTGTGATTGGTTTCGTCTCTCTAATATATGATAACTATGACAACCACTTCCCATAGCCTAAACATCCACTCACTGCACAAAAAAAAAAAAAAAAAAAGAGATTTCGTATTAGCACAAAATCTATCTTGCTGAATTTAAGCGCTTAATCATTCGGCTAATTTCTTCTTCTTTTTTCATTTTCTTTCTTAATCTCAAAGCGAAAGTTACGTGTACCATGCGACAAACCAAGACGCCATGCGAGCTGAGCCTTACCATGAGGATTTATGTCCTTTTTTGTTTTGAAAAAGAAATGAGAAAGATGTGATTGGACCTATGTGATGATGGTAACAAAGATAGAAGTGCAGAGTCAAAAGAGTAAGTTTCATTGAGTTGTTGGACAATATATGCACACTCAAATATTTGTTTACAAAATCAAAAAAAAAAAAAAATATATATATATATATAATTAAAAAAAAATCAAACATATACAGTTGAGTGTTGTGGGTCGTTAGCCAATTTTAGAGATCACAATTTGAGTTTTCAGTTGGGAATTCCATCTCTTTATCACACCCCTGCACAATGGAGGATCCATTGGATATGCCAATCTTGGCCTGAAAATTGAAGAGCTTTCATTTTGAGACGATTTTTGTAAGGAGGTCTACCAATTGATCTTTCGTGGAGATATGACAAACTCCTTGTCACACCCCAAATCCTACAAGGATACGGGTAATGACACAACCGTCCTTCCATGCAAAAGATGCAATTTCAAACCATCAAAATCCAAGTCCCAAAATCCCCATCAATGACCCTCTCACTTTAACAATTTGAAAAACACAAAAGATGAATGGAATAAGCAACCCTAGCCTAACAAGTAGTACGTATATCTTCTAAGTAAATCGAGCATTCATTTTGCATATTTATAAAACTAAACCACAACTCATTCAACTCAAATCTAAAATATAACAAACCTATTATAAGAGAATAAATTACATATGTTTCAACATATATATATATATATATATATATATATTTCATAATAATTTCAAATAAATAAATTTCATCAAAATCACACGCCAATGGTCTATTTCGTTGGCCAATCTCATACTTAGATATCAACCGTAGTCACATATAACGCTTGGTGACAATGTAACCAAGGCCTTGTTTAGTAAAAAAAAATTATGTTTCCTAGAACAACTATTTCTGTTCTTTTATTCTAATGAACGAACATAGAATAAAAACCTATTTGGTAAAATTTTTGTTCTCGGGAACAAAAAAACTATTTTTTTGTTCTTGGGAATAGATTTGGAATAGAAATAAAAAGTAAAAAAAAGTAACTTCTTATTATTGGAAACAATTCCTAAGAATTAAAAGAACAAAAACAAAAAATTTATTTTTTCTTCACTTCTCTCTTTTTCTCTTTTCTTCGTCTCTTTCCTTTTCTTCTTCTTCCTTTTGGCCGGTTGCTAGCCTTGGCCATGGCCAGTGCCGGAGACTGGCCAAATGAGAGCCAGCGACCTCGCCGGAGCATCACCGACCCCCGACGACGCCGAGCCATGGCAAGGCTTGTTGACCCAAGCCTCGCTGGTGGCTGGGCGAGCTTGGCCTCGCCAAATCTGGGCGAGGTCAACCTCACCCGGCCAAGGCGAGGTCAAGCCTCGCGCAGCCATGGCAAGCTCAGCCTCCCCAGCCGGTGCGAGGCTTCGGCAAGCTCGCCGAACCTCGCCCAGCCAATCACCAGCTACCACTGTGGCCAGCGACCGGCCAAAGAGAAAAAGAAAAAAGAGAAAAGAGAAAAATAAGAAAGTATAATAAAAGTATTTTTAAAAAAAATAAGAATCCTACCAAACGCATTTCTATCCGGGAAATAAAAATTTTATGGAGTTACCAAATGTGTTCTTCTACTCAGAAATTGTTCCCGATAAGAGAATCAGAAAAAACTATTTACAATAAAAAATTGTTCCACGGAACATAAGTGTTACCAAACACACCCCAAACTTCCCCCTTCGCTAGGTTTCCATCTATATTGCCTGTGACTAGTCCACGAGGATATCCTAAACTAGTATTGAGCATCAACATCAATGCACAATGACATCCTCCACAATCCATAAAACCAAATCCATAATTCATTTCATATATCACAATGTTTTTCCCCAACTATTTCATAAACCAAATTCATGAATCAACATATATGTATATACAAGCAAACATACATACATACATACATACATACATACATACATAAATCCTTTCATGACAACTTTCCAAAATCTTTTGGCAAATGAATCACAACTATTAACTCATAGTAAAAGCCTGATCTAGATTTTATGCAACAGACATGCTTATTTATAACTCCTAATATATCAAATATTTTTAGTACTTTCTAGACATGGGTTTAGAAATTCATTGACAAGATAGCACTACTCACCTAGAAATACCTCAAATAAACAACACCTAGCTAAATGAGTCGAGAATCTCCTTATCCTAACAATTAAATGAGAATTGTTGTTAAAGCCAAATAAAACTCTATCTCAACTACAAAAAAGGGTAAACTATGCCTAAACGTTAATAAAACGACTCATACGCGCTAACAAATTACTCAACCATAATAAATTACTTAAACCAAAACGCAATATGAAACTAAATCTCGAAATCCTAAAATTTTACTCAACTAAACCGTTGCTTCAAATCAAACTCCATCAAGCCCCACGGCTTTACAACAACATAATCCACCATTCCCATGAAATCCCGAAACACCACAACTCAAAAATCGAATTTCACGACTTAAATCTCACTTAATTCAGAATTTAAACCCTAATCCCAAAAATTATCCCAATGGGACGAATGAAGAACACAAACACTTATTGGGCATTGCAGTATGAAGTCAAATTGACTTGGCGAGGTCCTATGATGTGCACACACAAAATCCCTCTTTTCTTCTCCCCCTTTCTTATTCTTCTTTCTTTTCTTTTCCCCTTTCATTTCTCTCTCTCTTTCTTTTCCCGAGCTGCTCTCGCTCTTCCCCTTAAGCCAAAGGTCCACTTCCCCTGTTTTGTTGACTTTTAAACCCCTTTTTCCCTTTTCATTTTTCTTTTTTTAATGCCGGTTCCCACCAAAGGCAAATGTTACACTTGTAACGGGCCCTTAGCAACCCAATCTCACATAAAGTGAATATCAATGGATATATGCTTCATAGGGAGTGAAAGACCGGATTTGCGCATAGATAAACAGCCCGGATGTTGTCGCAGTAGGTGCTGGTGGCAGGGGGCTCCATGATTTTACCGTGTCTACTATCTTCCGTGAGTACGTTCCCGGTCATTTTCTGATGCGCATCTAATCTGAGATCTGTTTAAAGTTCACTCCTCTCCCAAAAGGATAAAGGGCGGGAAAAGAAAGGGATTTTAGAGAGGCCCCCACTCATGACTCTGCCTCAGAACATAGTCCAACTGCGTCACCTTCACCCGATTTTTTGGGTGTCCTTGGCAGAAACTCTACCGACAGCAACCAACGACTCTTTTATTTCTTCACTCATCCACATAATTGGCAAAGAAATTAGATGGTTCTTGAACAATTCAATTTCCGAAAACCCTCCTATTCGAGAAAAGACACGTAATTTTAACCTTTAAATCATGAAGTAAGATAAAAACAGATGTTTCTCTGAAAGAACGATGTAGAACAAGCCTAAAAGCAGAAAAAGAGAAAGGGTGTGGTTTCGCCAGCATATGGGTTCTAGAGGGAATAGTGCGGCTGCTTTTGCTCCAAGTTGGATAACATCCAACCGGTAAGTCATTCATCAGAAAAGAAAAAATGCCCTTGCTGTTACAATTTGCAGAGCATGAACAGGGCATCTCCTCAATACTCTACAACACCAGAAACCTAGTAGTTACCTACTTTGAGAGAAATTCAGTCTGCGAATCAGAATAGGACTCATTACAGAAAACGGCCACGGTCAATCTGACATACTTATCTACCATGCTGATGGCGCTTTGTCGTCTGTCAAGCATATCTCACAGAATCAAACCAGATGAGCAAATCTCGTTACCTTGGAAGTATCGAAGCATTTACAGCTAGAGTTTCAGGTTGCATCCTTGTGGCTACTGCCATGTGAAAATAATGCCCATAAAGGAGACTTAGTAGCAGGAAGCAACCAATATAGGAAAGAGTAAAGACAGTAGATTGGCAAATCTGAGGACAGCTATTTAGTTGCAGAGACCATTGCTTTAGCAGAAACACTAGGCAAAGCTCAAAGGAACTCTAGTTAAACGTCACTAGAAAAGAAATATAGCATGTACTGCAAAACCTAACTATTCAAATTACAAAAACAACTAAGAAGAAAAGGAAGAAAGAATTATTTTGCACAGATACGTATCTAATCAGCTTTGCATCACAACCTAAAGACAGTGCTAAGTACTTAGATAGGTGCAGCACATGTTTCCTAAAATGGCCTGTCTGGTTGCAGCGACCACAGTGCACAACTCGTTTCACATGGCCTCGATCTTCTGCTCGGATATGCTTATTCCTTGGCCTTCCAGGTGGACGCAGTGACTTGGGAGGGTTGATGATAATCTCAACAGATCTGTTGGCCATATTGCATTGTGCTTCTACTTGGAGATATGAACCAAAATCTACATACCTCTGCCACTGATTTGGATAGAGCATCTCAAGTTTATGCCACATATGCCAGAGTGCGAGCAATCTTAGGTTAAGCAACAAGCGTTAATGGAAAGGGACTACTTAACAAACTTCTTGGGCCATTCTTTAGCATCTCTGTACTTTTTCACAATAACACCATAAAATGCCGTCTACTTGCTGGCACTTAGACCCGTATGACAGTCGGTCGCGAAATGTTCACAGTTATTAGCAATAACATCTTAAGTACCAAATCCATTGTTCCGAAGAAGCTGATAAGCAACCTCAACGACTTGTTTAGGGGATTGTCACAAGAAAGGGTGCTGCAAGTTCCTGCATTCTTCAGGAGATGGCCCAGTCGCGGTACATCATACATGAAGTAATGAATATAAGAAGCTTCTTGTTGTTGCCTCGACAGAAGCAGTCGAGGCACGTCTTAACGACCCTGCAGCAAGTGTTTTCCAGGTAGCCACATACTAGACAGGCGGGCACAGTTTTTGGTTCGACTCTGGAAGGTGAGAAGATGGTCGCCTTGCCCTCTGTCCTGGTGAAGTGAATCACGTAACCGTCTCCCATATATATTCCTGGCATGTTTAGATACAACTTGGTAAATTATGAAACACTTAATAAAACCACAGATTTTCTTAAAAGATGGAATTAAACCACCAATAGCAGTAGGATCTGGGTTATGTTTGCTAGCAGCAAGATTAAGCAGGCCTTTTGCACAGTAGGCCTTCAAATAACTTTACACTCAACTTTCGTTTCTCGGTCATAAACTTTCCAGTGAAGTTGTAAGGACCTATGAGGACAAGACGAGCAAAACAATAAAAGAACAAAAAAAGCTAGAACGCCAAAGAAATCACACGAATTATTACAGTAGTTTAAAAGAATGTAGGAATGGAATCTAGAAACCAGAAAGTACGCATTTGACTCAGAAAAGGCATGTAATTTATGCATCTAACTTCAAATGCTAATCGTAGTTCCCAATTGGCGTTACCATCTTCCATTGTCGTTGGGTGTATTATTCGGCAAATTCCACCTCATGGCCCTGCTTTTGGGTCAGGGGAGACAGAAAATGAAGCTTAAAATTTGATTTTAATCAGTCTGAAAAGAAAGCTTCACCCAATTTAAGAAGAGAAAAGAACCCAGTTGAGAAATAACAGGGAAGAAGAGATCTCATTAGCAAGCAATAGTGGAGCTGAAGAAGACTGACCATGGTGACTATAAGAGCCGTATCGCCTGTAAGTGTCGATGTGGTCACCAGGTTTCCAGATCTTCTGGGTGGACCTTCTTCCATAACAGGTTCGTCATCGCCCTTTTCACCTCAGGTTCTTTCAGACTCTCTCTTTACTCTCAAAGACTTGTCTATGGAAGACGGCACTGCGACCCAGCATAAATATACAGACGATGCTACGAGATGATCGCAATTCTTGTCCATCCAGTTTGATTCTTACTTTTCTCCGGGCGTCTAGATGAGATGAAAATGGTCCGGTCAATGAAACAATTCAGTTTATTCCTCTCCACGCAGTCGCACAGCACTGGTCGCACACTCCTGAAGAAGATGCCCACTGAAGGTGAAAAACGAGTTACTGTTTCTTTTTTCATATCCAATTCCATCTGCTTGGGAGGATAAGAGTAAGGGGATAAGAGTAAGAGAAAAGTGTCAAAAAAGTCATAGACCTATTATATTTATACTAATTTAGTCCTAAATTGTGTCAATTTAATCTTAAATATTTTTACTTTATGTCAATTCAATCCTAAGCCTTTTAATGGTGTCAACTTAGTTATAAACCTTTTGAACTAGTGTCAATTTATTCTTAAATATTTTGATTTGGTGCCAATTCAATTCTCCCAACTAATTTTGGTAGGATATTGCTAATGTGACTATCGGTCAGCTTATGTGACTCTACCAACATCGTCGTGGTCAATTTTTAATAATTTTTTAGTTAGAGCCCTCATAGGGCTTGCTCTCACCAAGCGAGGGTTGCCCTCGCCCAGGCTAGATCCGGCAAGGCCAACCCTAACCGAGCTCGGTCTCGCCATGGCTAGGCGAGGCCAACCCTCCCAGCCAAAGCCAGTGGCTAGTGGCCAATCATTGACAAAAGGGAGAAGAAGAAATCAAAGACAAAAAAATAAAAAAAATTGAAAAGTTATTGAAATATCATTAAAATTTGTTCACGTCAGTACTAATAGTACCACTTAAGCTAGCTAACATCCATTCTAGCAAAATCCGGTCAAAATTAGCCGAATGACTAAATTGACACCAAATCAAAACGTTCAGGACTAAATTGGTATTAATTCAAAATATTTATGATTGAATTAGCACCAAGTCAAAAGGTTTAAGATTAAATTAGCACCATTAAAAAGTTTAAAACCAAACTGGCATCAGTACAATTGATTTAGGACTTTTTTGACACTTTTTCCATGAAAGCTACTTCTTTTTTCTATTGTTTTCTAATCAATGATGATGAGCAAAATTGGCACAAGACTCACTTATCTTTATGTCCACATCCTTCCGAGGACTCTCAACTCCTATTTTTATTCTCATATTATTCTCGAATAAAGAATACCGATTTACTCTTTTTTGGTACGGAAGTTCCTTCCTTCAGATTTTTGTTTTATTATTTCATGCCGAATTTATGTATGACTTTGTTGCACAAGTGCCGTGAACACACGGTCGATTTGTTTTTCAAAAAGTCTTCAAAATACATGCTGTACTCATTTATTTCCAATTTAGCGTACTTTTTTCCCCTTGAATTTAAATTAGGCATAGGATTCTTGAAGATGCTTATAAGCCTTGGGAATTAAATAGGGGTGATCAACTCTAAGGTGAGTCGATTCTTAACCTGAAAACTGGAACCAGATCGGGCAGGGTCGGTTCCCGGTTCATGAAACCGGGAACCAGCCCACCTGGTCCTAGAATAAAAAATTCATGTTTTTGTTGTTTTTATTTCTTTGATTTCTTCTATTCCCTGTATCTTGAACTCCAAAAGTCTGGTATTGCCTTTTGCTTACATTTAGTGATAATGCTTCAACAATCTACTAGAGCAATTGTACCTTCATTGTGTTCCAATAAATTCAATGGTTTTGCTTTCCTTTCTATTCTTTTCTGCATCAGTTTTTGTTTGTCCCTTCCATGTGCATCTTCTTGGTTACAAAGCTTACAAAGCTACACATTGAAAGAAAAAAAGAGCATTATTTTCAATTTTTTGTTAAACAAATGTTTACATTATCATGGTTGGGATATTAATTGGTGATCGACCAATCCTTCAATGGATTTTGTAGTCATTACTTTATTACTGGGTGTCGTATCAACGTTTTCTTTTTTTTTTTTTGTGGATCATATCAACATATGTTAATTAATATAAAAATGCCTATACATGGACAAACAAATTTGTGGTCATCACTCTATTTCTGTTGAAGGTCAGAAAGAAATGTAACCAAGTATCTTTACTCTTTAAGATAAAAAAAAAAATTATAAAAAAGAAAGCATATCAGTCCGGTCTAGGTGGTTCGGTTCTGCACTTGGCATCCGTAACCACTTGAAATCAGCCTGTTTGGTCTGGTTCTCGAGTTGGTCGGGTTTAATCTGAGTGAAGACAATGATATGAGTGAGAGAGAGAGAGAGAGGAGGAAGATGATGAAATAGAGAGAGGGACTAGGTCGGGAATGGTCATGAGATCATCATCCTGGACTTCTATTGCTATGCCTCGTTTGGACCACCTACGTTTATTTTTTTCAAATCATAAGATTTTCTAAATTTGCAGTTAATGATTTTGCTCATGGTTACGACGTGTAACGCGTTAGTATAATTTAGGACCTTTCATCATTTAAAAAATAACAAAAACTGTCGTTATTGATAAGATATACACCCGCTGGATAAACAGTTGAGATAAATGTTATGTGATTTATGAAGACCTAACTTAAAGCTGAAATCCATTCCATGATTTATTGATGGCCTAGGCAGGACTTTCACCACCACCTTTATGCCCGGTCCATAACTAACCCCCAAATCCCCTCATTAACTCAATGAGCCGATCTATGGAATCGCCAATTCTTCAAAGGCAAGTACGGATCGTCAAATTTGCATTGCACATAAATGAATACATTTGGATCGGATCATTTTCATCCTGACCCGACGAACCGATCTACTTGTGAGAGATGGATGAAGGTGAAAACAACAGTAAGAGACCTCTACTTTATAGGAAAATTTATTATTTTCTTTTAAGTTTGCCAAACGACCGTGGCTTCAAAGGCCCGTGGTCCAATTATTGGACTCTTTTTTTCTTTTTCTTTTTCCTCTTGGACCAATGCTTAAGACCAAAGGGATTGTGCTTGGCACATAACCTTGAGAAAATTATCTAAAAAGTCCTATATTGATAGCACTTTTACCAATTTAGTCATAAACCTTTCAATTTTATCAATTGAGTTTTAAATATTTTTCACATTTTACCAATTGAGTCTATCTGGCCAATTTGGACCATAATTCATTGATGTGGATCTTGGCCATCTTACATGGCAAGGCCGACATTAATATAGGTAATTTTTAATAATTTTTTAAATTTTTTATTTCTTACTTTTGTTTTCCTTTTTCTTTTCTTTTTTTTTCTTTTTCTTTTTTCCTTCCCTTCTTCCTCCTCTAACTGGTTGCTAGGCCTCAATGGCCGACCAGAGGCAGTGGATGGCTAGGGGCTCGCCCTTGACGAGGTTCACCCGAGGCTTGGCGATTACGCCGATTAGTTAGAGGAGGAAGGGAAGGGAAAAAAATAGAATAAATAAAAATGAAAATATTAAAATATTAAAATGTTATTAAAAATTGTGAATGTCGGCACCAACTGTTCCATGCAAAATGGCCGACATCCATGTTAGCGAATTCTAATAAAAATTGAATGGATCAACTTGATTGGTAAAAGGTGAAAATGCTTAAGACTCAATTTACAAAATTAAAAGTTTGTGACTGAATTGCAATAAATTTAAGATTTTACAAACAATTTTCCCCACACAACTTTGTCCAAATGGGCCCGGCCCAACATGGGCCCCATTATGCCATGTCTAGGCTAGCACAACTTGTTGACCATTGATAATCCCGACCAATGTTTCCAATTAGTGGAGAATCTATTTTGATGCGTCCAGATATATCCGAACCATTTAATTAATAAAGTCCACACATATTCAATTTAAACACAAGTCAACAGTTAAGATAGGATCTAGTAGACTCATTAGAAGGGTGGGTCGGGTCGGGTCGGGCCAACCCAAATAGACCAAACTCGACGCAACCCACATTCTTAAAACACTTCCATATTAAACTAAATCTAGGAAAACTCATACCTAAATCGAGAGGAGAGTGCGAAGTGAGTAAAGGTAAGAAATAATGAAGAGGGTCATCGAGGTGGGTTGAGTCCAAGTAAAATGTAAATCCATTTATGACTCATTTATTAAATATAATTAACTCATATAACAATTCAACTCATTATATATGAGTTAAGAAATGAGTTTATGACCAATTTTGATTAATCAAAATCCTGGTTACAGTTATTGAGTGCATACAAGAAATTTTCAGTCTAGAGTTGGAAACTTTGTGCTCTACATTCTTCCCTGACAAACATGCATGGAATGCGGACAGTCTTTGTACCAATTTAGTTTCATCACATTTCGCTGTCTCGTGAGCGTCCTCCAAATTTTCATAAGGGCTCTCTCGGATCGAGCATGTCGCAGTCCATCCATACATGCAACCAACTAATTCTTAAAACCAAAAAAAGTTCTTCAACTCGGAGGGTTAGTATGGGTGTTGGGGAGGAAATGTTCCTTAAGACATTCCATGGAGCTTAATTTTGAAAACAGATAATTAAAAAAAAAAAAAAAGCCACGGAAACTTAGGTGAGATGTATTAAGCTAAAGCAGACTAATTTGCTGATGAACATAGGCAAGATGAGTGCCACTTACAGAGCAAAATAGAGGTCAGACCTGGCAAACCTTGTCGAACGATGGGTCTAAGGCCGAATGCCAGACTTCAGGAACATGAGAATTAACACAAATAGCTTAAAAGCATCAAGACAGAGCAGAAGTTAGGAAGAACGAATAAGAAAATGTACAATTGCGCTTCAATCGCTGTCGCCAGAAGCTATGCCACAATCAAGCTACTTTGTATGTAATAGCCTCCTTTCGTAAACCAATGTGAAACTCTGGAGATGGTGGAAGAATTTAAATCGAGCAAGTAAAATGAACCGTTCAACAAGCTCTTGTCCACCGAAGAAAGAGATCAAATCGTTGTAGGTAAGTCTACATCACTAAAGCAGAAAAAAAAAAAAAATTCGGAGCTGGACCCTCTCCGCTCTTCAATGCGAATGGCGAGAACAAAGGAAGCAAAAAACAAGGCAAGAACATCACGGCCAGTTTGCATTGTGCTTCTAATTGGAGATATGAACCATAAACTACATACCGCTACTACTGAGTTGGATAGAGCATCTCGAATTTATGCAATGAACGCCAGAGTGCGAGCACTCTTAGAGTAAGCAACAGTCGTTAATGTAAATAGACTACTCGACAAACTTCTAGAGCCATTCTTTACCAATTCTGAGCTTCTTCTCAAAAACGCCATGAAATGCCACCTGCTCACTGGCACTTCCACCCGTCTGACAGTAAGTCGCGAAATGTTCGCACTTATTAGCAATGACGTGATAAGCACCAAATCCATTTCATCCGAGAAGCTTAGAAGCAACTTCGACTACTTATTCATGGGATTTGTCACAGGAAAGGGTGCTGCAAGTCCCCGGATTCTTCAGGAGATGGCCCCATCACGGTGCGCCATACATGAAATAATGGATGGAATGCCGCGTCTCGCCGCATCGATGGAAGCAATCGAGGCATGTCCTATTGACCCCGCGGCCAGTATTTTTCCAGTACCCACATTTTGGACAGGCGGACATGGTTTCCGGTTCGCCTCCAGAAAGTGAGAGGTTGGCCTCCTTGTTCTCTGTGCTGGTGAAGTGAATCACATAACTGCCTCCCACATATACTCCTAGCACGTTTAGGTACAACTTAGTGAATTATGAGACACATAGTAAAACCACAGATTTGCCCCAAAGATGGAATTAAACACCAATAGCAGTAGGATCTGGTTTAGGTTTGCTAGCAAATCAACATAAAGCAGGCCTTCGCACCATAGGCCTTCGACTTTACGTCAACTTTCTTTTTCTTGGTCATAAACTTTCTGGTGAACTTGCAAGAAACTAAAAGGACAATACGAGCATAACAAGAAAAGAACACAAAAAGTGATGACACCAAAGAAATCATCCGAATTATTACAGTAGTTTAACAGAACGTAGGAAATGAATCTAGAAACCATATAGTACTCATTTTGACTCAGATAAGGCGTGTATTTCTTTGTGTCTGACTTCAAATGCTAATCATAGATCTCAATTGGCATCACCATCTTCCACGTTCGTTGGGCCAATTATTCGGCAAATTCCACCTCATAACCCTGCTTTTGGGCCAGGGGAGACAGAAAAGGAAGCTAAAAGTTTGATTTTAATCAGTCTGAAGAGGAAACTTCACCCAATTGAAGAAATCGAATAGAACCCAATTGAGAAAGAACGGGGAAGAAGAGATCTCATTAGCAAGCATTAGAGAGTTTGAAGAGCACTGACCATGGTGAGTATAAAGGCCGCCTAGCCTGTACGCGTAGATGTGTTCGCCAGGTTCCAGATCTTCTGGTTCGACCTTCGTCCATAACCGCTCCATTCCATCTTCGATTCTCTCCTTGATCTTGTTCCTCGTTTCCATTATCGCCTCGGGTTCTTTTGGACTCTCTCTTTACTCTCATAGACTCCAAACTCTGCGAACTTGTTTGCTGATGCCAGCATAAATACGGAGACAATGCCGTGAGATGATCACAATTCTTGTCCATCAAGTCCATCAAGCTTGGCGCTTGCTTTTCTCTGGCCGCCTAGACGAGACTAAAAATGGTTTAGTCAATGAAACTACTCGGATTCTTCCTCTCCATAGGGTCGCACAACACTGGCCACGCACTTCTTTCAGATTAATTACGAAGATGTCCTAATGAAGGTGAAAAAGGGGTAACCGTCGCTTTTTCCATATCCAATTCCATCTGCTTAGAAGATAAGAGCTAATTTCTTTTTTTACAGTGATGATCAGCAAAATTGGCAACAAGACTCACTTATCTTTAGGTCGACAACCTTCTGAGGGCTCTGGATTACTATTTTTATTATCATATTATTAGTTGTTTTTTTTTTTTTTGGGGGTTTCTTCTAAACTCGCTATTCCCCCCCCCCGCCCCCGCCCCAATTAACTCCTGACACTCCCTTCACGTTGAATTAACTATATTATCCATCACCCACTCTTGACGTTAGATTTTTTTTTTCTTGCCTTCTGTATCCTTCTTTTTCTATCCTTTCAATTTTATTAGAAACGAAAGTACTCATACTCCTCTCAAATAACAATTATTAAGGTTAAAAATGGGGTCTCCTCTTGATTTAAGATTATTACTTTTTTCTTTTCTTCGTTTTTTGTTTTTTTTTCCCTTTTCTTTTTCCATTTGAAACAATATTTGTGTACCTTTTTTAAAAAAAATAATTATTTGGTAGATAGCTAAATAATTATTTGAAAAAAAAAGCTAATTATTGTGTTAATGATTTGTATATTTCTTTTTTTACTAGGATTTAGTACACATTTCATTTCATTATAACTTTAGTATGTGTCATTACATTGTAATCCGTGTATTTTAACAACTTAATTTTCATTTTGTTCAGTGAATCTAATAGTCAAATTTCTAATTATTTATTATGTGAGCATTAAATATTTTAGGTGACCCTGGTCGGTTCTTCTGTTTATAGCAACATATTTCCAAAGGATAGTTAATCAAACGAGTTCCGATCTTTCTTCTCTAATGTTCAACAGAAATATTATGTCGATCATGATAATTATCTCCCTAGTCACAACTAAGAAGAACATATATGTCTCTCTTTCAACTTTTCATAGAGACAACATAACCTTGAGCAAGAAGATGCATCCGCACACTACTCAAATGATCCTCTTATGTTAGAAAATTCCCAAGTAAAATTTCAAATGAACTTGTTGACATGATTAATTGTTGTTTGCCATTCATAGTTTTATCATCAATAAATACACTTAAGCAAAAAAATAATATTTTTTTCAATAGTGAGTGCACTACAAAAAATAATATAATGAAAAATGAATAGATTGTGTATAATGCATGCATGTACCATAATATTGAAGTCAAAAAATTTACGATCATGAGAATAATCTGAGGAAATAAAGAAAATAATCTACAGATGGAACTTACATTTCTTTAATCTGATAAATGATTAGTGCTTGCTCATATAACAATAATATAGAATAAGTTCAGATGAAGACAAAAGTGAAGGAAGTGTTGAACGTAATGGGTGTAGAAGAAGTGACTAGGGTAAAAAAAAAAAGCTATATGAAAAGGACGTGGATAGTCTTGTCTTTTAGTAAAATTCAAATAAAAGATAAAGAATAAAGAAAAAGGCAAGAAATATTCTTAAGTTAAGAGTGTGGAAGTCAAAAATTTCACGATTGTGGGGATAATCTAGGGAAATAAAGTACACAAATTTGCAGATGGAACTAACATTTCTTTAATCCAATATATGATTAGTGCTTGCTTATAAAACAATAATGGAAAATAAGTTCAAACAAAGACAAAAGTGAAGGAAATGTTGAATGTAATGGGTGAGGAAGAAGCGATTAGGGTGAAAAAAAAGTTATTTAAAAGGAATATGGGTAGTTTTGTCTTTTAGTAAAATTGACATAAAAGATAAAGAAGAAAAAAAAAGACAATAAATAATCTTAAATCAGGAGTGGGACCTGTAAAAGGTATTATAGTCAATTTAATGTGAAAATGGGTGTTAGGAGCCAAAATAAGGGTGGAAATAGCCAAGCCTTCTTCTATTCTCCATATCTTTAACTCCAAAAGCCTAGCATGGCCTTTTGCTTACATTTGGTAATATTGCTTCCACCATCTATTAGAGCAATTGTACTTGCATTATGTTTCGATAAATCCAATGGTTTCACTTTACTTTTTGTTCTTTTCTGCATTAATTTTTGTTTAGTAAAAGTATATCACAAATGCCAAAACTTAGCACAGCTGAACACTTAAGTGCTAAAACTTCCAAAATGTACACTTAAATGCCATTCTTTTTTTATAATTGGACACTCTAGCCACAAATCCAACGTTGCATTATTTTTTAAAATAAAAGCATTCTATGTGGCTCGCTAGAGTTGTCTACTCAGCAATCAATATGCAAAACGACATCGTCTCCATGATCCCCCAAATTAAAAACCCTAAATCCAGTCAATGCGAACTAGCCACTATGACCACCAGCCACCACCACCAACCATCATAATGGTCGCGGTGTGCTGCTGCAAGGTACTGGTGCTTGCACTAGCTTGCACCAACTCCTAGACCTCAACAACAATAGCAACCATCGAGCGACTATGAGTGAACAGCAAGCGGCGACAGAGCCTTAACAAGAACAGCGACCAAGCATGAAGAATCGAGTGTGAGAAGGACGACAAGCGTGAGATGGACGATGAGCGTGAGACAATGCTTGATTCAATACGCTAAATAACATCGTTTATCAACCATGCCAAAATGATGTCATTTAACGTTCGCCCTGTCCACATGGATAATAATTTTTAAAATAATTGCCACGTCAGTAAAAATACTCGCCTTAAACGTTACGTCAGCAGTTTGGTCGGAAATTTATGCCATTGACACATAATTGTTCATTTCTTCTTCAATTTTGGCACTTCAATGTACATTTTGGAAGTTTTGGCATTTAAGTGTCTACCCATGCCAAGTTTTGGCATTTTGGGTGTCCGACACTCATTTTTGTTTGTACCTTCCATATGCATCTTCTTGATTATAGAGCTGCAATTTGGAGTTTCCCAGCATTAAAAGCAAAAAAAGAAAAAGAGCTTTATTTTCAGTTTTTCGTTAGATAAATGTTTACATGATCGGGATTGCGGCATCAATTGGTGATCGACTAGTATTCTATTGGATTTTGTAGTCATTACTCTATTACATGGCATTATGCATCAACATATGTTAAATAATATAAAAATACATATATGTGGAGATATATTTGTAGTCATTACTCTATTTTTATTGAATTTCAAAAAGAAATGCAACCAAGCATCTGTACTCTTTGAGAAAAAAAGAATTATGAATAAAGGCTTATTGGTCTGGTCCGAACGGTTCAGCTCTACACTTAGAATCAGAAAACCGCTCACAAGTTACAACCAGTCGGTTCAGTCCGATTCCTAGATTGGAACCATGCTTGTCCCTAGGCTTAAAGACGGGACCGCAGCACTCAGATCCTGGCCAGGGAAAGGCCAGTCTTGGAATTTTTGAAGATCAGTTTCGAGATTCCGACAACACCTTTTGACAATGCCCTACGAGACAGAGAACTGACAACGTAGGATCAATTTGGATTGGTGTTCCGCGAGACGCTGCCGTCTCTCGGCATTTCCGATTCTCAGTCAAATCATCTGGCTTCTTCAAAGGGTAGTCCCTTATAGCAGATTCGCGCCCCGTCAATATATTAATGAAGAGAAGATTCTCCGCTCAACCATAGAGCACGATACACAAGATACAAATATAGCATTTCTACCTTATTCAAACAAGCCTTTATCACAAAACTAGCAGCTAACCCTTTGTTAACCAGTTTCACAGCGCGTCGTTCATGCGGATAACAACACTGCCAAAATGCAAAATGCAAATGCCCCAACTCCATGATTCCACCATTTCTACTATTTTCTGTGAGTGCGTCCTCATGCATTTTCTCATGCACGTCTAATCTGGAATCTGGTTAAAGTTCACTCCTTGGGTCAAGACAAAAGGACAAAGGGAGAGAAAAGGAAGGAATTTTAGAGGGGCACCCACTCATGTTTCTGCCTCAGAACTTGTAGTCCAACCGGCTCACCTTCTCCTGATTCTTTGAGTGTTCTTGGCAGAAACTTTACTGACATCAATGAACGACTCCATTATTTCTTCACTTGACCGCATAATTGGCACAAAAATTAGATGGCTCTTGGACAATTCAATTTTTGAAAATCGTCCTACTCAAGAAAAGACACGTATTTTTGGCCTTTAATTCACAAAGAAAGATGAAAACAGATGTTGCTCTGAGAGAGCCACGTGGAGAAAAAGCCTTAAAGCGGAAAAGAAAGAGGGTATAGTTTCTGCAGTATACAGGTTCTGAGAGGGAATAGCGCCGCTCAATTTTCTTCAAGTCGGATAACATCCAACCGGTAAGTCATTCATCAGAAAAGAAAAATGCTCTTGGTGTTACAATTTGCAGAACATGAACAGGGCATCTCCTCAATACTCTACAACACCAGAAACCTAGTACTACCTACTTCGAGAGAAATTTAGTCTATGAATCAGAATAGGACTCATCACAGAGAACGGCCACAGTCAATCTGATATACTTATCTACCACGCGGATGGCGCTTTTTCGGCCGTCAAGCATATCTCACAGAATCAAACAAGATGAGCAATTCTCGTTACCTGGAAGTATCGAAGCATGTACAGCTACAGAGCATCAGGTTGGTAATGCAGATAAATCAGACTTAAACTACAGGAAGCAACCAATATGAGGAAAGAGTAAAGATAGCAGATTGGCAAATCTGACAACAGCTATTTAGTCGCAGAGACCATTGCTTCAGCAGAAACACTAGGCAAAGTTCAAAGGAACCATACACATCACTAGAAAAGAAATATAGCATTTACTGCAAAACCTAACTAATAAAATTACAAGAACAATTAAGAAGAAAAGGAAGAAGACGAATTATTTTGCACAGAAACGTATCTAATCAGCTTTGCATCACGACCTAAAGAGAGTGCTAAGTACTTAGATAGGCGCAGCACATGTTGTCCTAAAATGGCCTGTCTGGTTGCAGCGACTACAGTGCACAACTCGTTTCACACGGCCTCGATCTTCTGCTCGGACACGTTTCTTCCTTGGCCTTCCAGGTGGACGCAGCGACTTGGGAGGGTTGATGATAATCTCGACAGATCTGTTGGCATTAGGATCTCCATCAGTTAATTCCTTCCAAAGTGACTTATCAGGAATTGGATGTATGGTTTGTGAGTAGGTCTTCCGGTAAGTGGCGACTGTGAAACAACTCTCCGTAAACCGGTGCACATTCTGCCGACATGAAAGCAGGGCGGCTACAGCGTGAGCACAAGGCAAACCGTACAATTGCCAACCTCGACAGAGGCAACAACGATTGCGAATGTCCACTATGTTTGTTCCTTCATGGGATATAACTTCAAATTCGGCTTCATTAGCACGGAGCACCTGAAAGGTTCGTGCACGATCTAGAGCCTCGGCAACCCGCCTTTCAGCTGAAGGCACAAGTATTGAGGTCCACTGCATGCTGGTCTCTCGGCGTTCATTGAACCACGTCATGAGCTGCCTCCGAATACATTCCATCATCTGAATTATTGGGAGGCCAGAGGCTTCTAAAATCCAAGTGTTGAGAGATTCAACAATGTTAGCTGTCAAATGTCCGAACCTCGTTCCCTCGAAATAGGCAGTTGCCCACAAGCGAGGTGGAATTCTTCGAATCCAATATGCAGCATCCTGCGAGATCTCTTCAATCTCCAAGATCTTAGCCTCAAACTCAATTACAGTGAGAGCATATGCGGCTTCCCACAGAAGGTTGACAAGCATCGTGTTGTTAAACTCTTTACGGAAGCTCTCACTCAAGTGGCGCATGCAAAACCCATGAAAAGCAGTAGGAAAATTTGCTTCAACTCCATCCACAATACCTTTCTGCCTGTCCGACAAAATTGTGAGCCTCGGCATATTTTCTGTGTTGATCTCAAGCAAATTATGGAGTTCAGATAGAAACCACATCCAATTATCATCATTCTCCTCGTCAACCACACCAAAAGCAAGAGGAAACAGGGCTCCATCCCCATCAAAACCAGTAGCAAGAAGCAAAGTACCGAGATACTTGCTCTTTAAATATGTCCGATCAAGTCCAAGTAATGGTCGGCAGGCATTTAGAAAACCATAGATTGATGCTTGGAAAGATATGAATAGGCGCTGAAAACAATTATCCGCAGTGTTTCCATAAACAGATGCTATACTCCCTGGGTTTGTCCGTTTAACCTGGTCACAATATTGTGGAAGTAAGCGATACCCTTCTTCGAAGGAACCTCGCATAGCTGCCATGATACGCTCTTTCCCTCGCCAAGCTTGTTTGTATGACAAGGTGATGCCGTGAACACGATGGATCTCTTCAAGTATTTCTTTTGGCTTGCAGTTAGGATTCTCCCTTAGGCGTTGTTCCACAGAGTTCGCAACCCATTGAACCGATGCTTGTTGATGGCCAAGATGAGAAATTCCTCCGCATGAATGATTATCATTGATGGTCCTAATAGTAAAAGTCGGAACACCTGGTAGTTTTGCTGCATGAATGCGCCATGGGCATCCTTCGCTTGCACATTTGGCAGTAAAACGAGTCTTGTCAGATTTTATGGTCTGAATTTCAAAATGAAGTGCAATAGCTGTATCTCTCAGAGCCCTCCGGCAGCTCTTGACATCAGGGAACTCCTGCCCGACTGAGAGCTCAAAGGTTGAGCCAGAAACAATAGTACGGGCTTGAATGATAGGACTGGCAACAAGTGCATGCTCGACATCCAAATCCTCTGAAGGTTCAATTGCCATTTCCTGGTTATGGTCTACTGCTAGCTCCAGATTCTCATCAAGTTCCTGATTTTCTGAAACCCCTAACTCATTGCTTTCTGTTAATGCAAGCTCATGGTTCGGTGCAGGTAAAGCCAATTCATGGCCTTCATGATCAGGCTTCCTGTCCATAGCCAGCTCATTGTCATGCACATAGCCGTGGCCACTGCTTCCCTCAGCATCATGGTTTGGTCCTAAGCCCAATTCATGATCATGAGCATGTCCTAAACCAAGCTCATGCTCATGGGTCTGTCCCAAACCCAGATGATGCTCGTGGGTCTGTCCAAGTTCCAGATCATGGTTTTGGCTGAGTCCTATGTTATGATTATGTCCTGGCACGAAGTGCTGATTTTGTGCTAGAGCTACATTATGACTTTGCCCCAATATCAAATCGTGGTTAGCCATTGAAGAACGAATCTCAGTATATGAATAACTTCTCCAGCCACTCAACAAATGGTGACTTTAGCATTAGAAAGAGACTTCCGACTGTCCTGTAAATGACCTGCAAGGCAGACAACTGTCCTTGATTATAAAACAAACAACCATGACACAAATTTACCAAGAAAGCTTGCATGTATACAATCAGGGCATTAGGACATTCAAATGTACAGACAGTTCACCGAGTTTATGCTTCGTATTCAAAGATTGCCATGTGCAAATCGTAAATAAATACAGCACAAGAATCAGCCAATGTCAATGAAGAACAAGATCCTGCTCTCTCTCTCCCCCCCCCCCCGCCCCATCTCTCTTTTCCTTGCCCCTCAAGGACAGGACTGATAGAACGATTTTTTTTTTTTGGCGCAAACAGAAAGAATGATAAGCAGCAATAAATCCGGCAAGCATTATCCCGTTAACCATGTTTCCCCACCTCTTCCATCCCGGGGGGCAAGTCAATGGAACTGGATTAATTACTCATCCTAAATCTCCCGGATTTTCGAAATCCTTGACCATATGGCCGCAAAATTAAAAATTCAAGCGAGGAGCAGCCTATAACTCGATTGAAGCTTCAATCCAATCCATCCATCACGAAAGCTTCAAAATTCCCACTCAATAGAGAAGTGCTCGCAAAACTATAAACTCACTAACCTCAGAACAAACGCTCAACCGCAAGCTCAAAGACCCGAGCTTCAGTTTCTCCATTTTTCTAATAAAGCGGGAGAGCAAGCGATCAGTGTAATTCGAATCAAAAAGCGCATCACCAACCCAAACCAACCCAACCCAATTCCAGAAAAACCTACAACAACACTCTAAACTGGCAATCACCTGAGAATTCAAGAACCAACCCAGCTTCAACCCACCTCGGATCAACGGAGCCAGCCCCCATGGAGCCAGGAACCGGAGATGGGTCCCTCCAGAACCCGCTAAAGCAGCGATCTTTGACGGCGGCGACCGCGACAGCGACGGGCCGGATCGGAGCTAGGGTTTCGGGGGCGATCGGACCGGGAGAGGGCCGCGGGGATTTGAACGGGAGGAGAGACCGGGAGGGAAATTGGCGGGTAAAATTGGAGGAGGAGGAGGAGTGGGGGCGTTGAGGAGAAATATGGAAAACCCAAGGGGGAGAGATTGGGGAAAGGCAGGGGCAGAAGAGGGAGAGAGGGGGAGAGAGGGGCGCTGGGGAGGATGGGAAGGGAAGGAGGGGAAATTATGCAGAGCCCTTGCTTTTGGGTGTGAAGGGAGAACGGGGCATTTAGGTCAAAGGGGAAAGGATGTTAGAGAGAGGGAGGGGAGAGAGAAGGATTGTATCTTGATGCCCCTTGTGGATTTGGGTCTTGAGAATTTGATTTTTGGAATTGACTCTTTTGGGCCTTTCTGGTTTGGGCGTTCTTGGCTTTGGACCTCCTATTCTTTCTTTATTTGGGGGAAGTTTTTGTGTAAGTGGGAAATTGGGGGTTGGACCATGCTTTGTCCCTCCTTAAAAGCTCATGATTTCCTCCTTTTTCTCTCTCTCTTTTTCCTCTTATATTAACGATTAGTGGGGGAGCATGGACCGTGCATAAGATAATGGCAAAGTTGATTAAACTTTTTCAGGTCATGCGAGCCTCCACCGGTAGAGCATAAGGATGGACACCGAGCAGTGCTTTGCCCCAAAAAAACATATTAAAAATATACAATCAATCTAATTATGAGTTATTCTATTTTAAATTTAGGGTAAAAGCCCCCCCCAAAAAAAAAACCTAATATGCCTGTTATTGCATATTTATCTGAAACTTTTTTGTAATACCAATTACCCCAAACTTATATATATGTGATACATTTATCCAAATTTTATATAATACGACACATTTACTCCAAATTTTTTTGTGACACAAAGAACTCCAAATTTATATCCGTATGACACATGATGTCACAAAAAAATTTTTTAATAAATGTGTCACACAAGTATAAATTTAGGAATTCTTGTGTCACAAAAAAATTGAGTGAATGCGTCACAATCGACAAAGTTAAGGAATTTTTTTGTATCTTTTTCCTTTAAATTCATTCACATTTTTTGTCAAATTTCATTTATAGTTTATTAAATTTCACTAGATCAAGAATTATAAATGTATAAAGCTAAACAAGAATTTAGTTAATAAGTATATTTGGTTTAGATTGTAACATTTCATAAAGTTCTTTTTCCTAAAAATGATACACGTGAATCGCTTTGAAAAAGTAGTTATGTGTAAATATTTTTATTATCAATAACAATTTATATTTAAATATTTGCATTTGTGATGAACAACTTTTAATATTATATTCATTATTATTGATAAGTGATCCAAACAATCATTTTTGCATATTACTTTTTCAATTTTTTTTTCCACAAAAACAAACCGACTCAATATGTTTTGTTCAATTATATCCATTTACTCCGGGGGTGCCGAACAAAATTTGGGCAGATTTTTAAATTCCCTTCGTACCCTCTTTACAAAAATTTACAAAACATCTTTAAATTTTCGGATCCTTTTCATTCCCCTTATTTTCGTCCTATAACCAAACAGAACAATTACCGCATCATGAAGATAAATTAAAATTTTAATAGACTCAACCAATGCTAAAATATATTTTAATCAATTCTAAGTTTTGGGATTTGTTGGACCAATAAAAATGGATCATGAACCCATTTCCGTATCCATAGATGATTATATGTGTTAGTTATATTCAATAAAGAAGTCATAAATAAGTCTAAATATAATAAGAGAGTTAAATGAGTCCTAAATGGATTTAAAGTAGGATTAGAGTAGGACCGACCAAAAAAAATAAATCTTTCTCTTTTGTCTTCATTTGATCGGTGCATTTGCTCTGCACTCTCACTTCTATTTAAGTATGAGTTTTCCTAGATTAGAATAAATGTGGAAGTGTTATAATAATATTGGTCAAGTTGAGCTAGCGTTGGATAGGGGTCGGATGGGGTTAAGTTTGCGTGAGATATGGATTATTAAATTAGCATTGCATGGAAATGAGTTTATTTGGATCAGACCATTTTGGATCCGACCCGATCCACCCGTGTATCTGTGATCAACCAATGCAAAAAGGGCAGGCTGGCAAAAGCAGACGATGCTTTGCGTTTCTTCAGGGGTATGATTCGGCTGAGCCTTTTGCCTTCAACTCCCTGTTTCGTCCAACTCTTGGGGAGCCGCAGCGCGGACGAAGCATTATGCTGATGCCATCCACATAATCGAGCCAATGGGTTCTATGGGGAATATCCCGCAACGTTTAATGTTCCCAGCATTCTGATAGATTGCCTCTGCCACTTGAAAATGTCTGATCCTGGATTTTTCGTTTCGACCAAAATGTTCAAGCTTGGGCTCGAACCGGATGTGGTGACCTTTAACACTTTGCTCGACGGCCTCCCTGAAGAGGGTAAGATCGCGCGAGCCTTGACTGTTGGCAGAAGAAATGTGCGGCAAAGGTTTCAAGGCTTCATCTTGAAGGGATCGTGCACAACTGGTAATACTTAGCCAGCCCTTCGGTAAATGAGGAATTTGGAAGAAAGGGGTCGCGAGCTGGATGCGGTCATGTACACCACGATCATCGATGGTTATTGCAAGGAAGGACCGGCGCCTGGCGGCGGAGGCAATGTGGCTTCTTCAACTGTACCTTGATTCATGGCTTATGCTGCATAGGAAAATGGAAACGAGCGAAGGCCTTGTTAGAGAAGATGATTAATGATGGAATCGGCTCAAATGTTATCACTTATAACTCCTTCATCCAAGGTCTATGCCGTTGTGCCCAATAGGAAGACGCTCAAGCTCTGTCGAGTGAGATGCTGAGGGGAGGAAAAAGGCCCGATGATCGAACCTTCACTATTATTTTGGATGCGCTCTGCAAACAGGGCATGACTAATGAGGCGAAGTGCATATTTGATTCGATGATCGAGATGGTTGTTGGGCCGGATGTAGTTACTTATAAATCACTGATCAATGGTTACTGCCTTCAAAATCAAATGGATGATGCTGCAATTACATTTTATTTGATGACTGCAAGGAAATGCAATCCTAATGTTGTGCTATAGCTCATTGATTAATGGGTACCGCATGGTTAAAAGAGTCAATAAGGCGATAAGTCTCCTTCGGGAAATATTGGAGAAAGGATTAGTCTTTAATGTTGCCGCTTATGGTTGTCTCATAGATGGCTTTTTCCTTGCTGGAAACCCTGGGATTGCATATCAGCTGTTTTATAGGAGGCCAGCTTGCAATAATATAAATCAACAAACTTGTGCCATCATGGTGGATGGTCTTTGTACATATGAACAAGTCAACAAGGCAATGGCATTGTTTTGACATGTGGAAGATGGCATGGAGGATGTTCATACAATCCGCTGCAACATCCTAATTAACGGCTTGTGTGAGGCAGGGCAACTTGGATGTGCAACGAACCTCTTCAACTCGCTGAATGCCAAAGGCTTGCAATCTGATGTCGTGACATTTCAAGCCATCATAAAGGACTATGTAAAGCGGGCCAAATACGTAACGCTTGTGAGCTACTTCATGATATGAGCGAGTAGGGATGCTCTCCAGATGGTTTTGCGAATAATATTATCGTCCAAGCACTCCTTGAAGACGGTCAGAAAGTGAGAGCAATGCTTCTTCTAGGCAAAGATGATTGAGAGAGGCTTTTCTGTAGATGCATCCACGGCTAAAATTTTCAGTGCCTTGTCCAACAGTACATTAGAATCCTGAAAGTCTGCACCGGGTACATAAACTTTCATAAATTATGACTTCATTTATAGTAAATAGCTAACCTTTATCTTGATGAGAGAAAACTGGGCGTGCTTCATTGATTGCCCGTAATACTGTGTATGTTAGTTTAATTTATTACGAGGAAAAGAGCATAGCGTTGTACAGAATGTAGTCCTTGGTTCATGTACTTCTCTTACTTTGGCCATATTAAGAGAGTTTTATGTGGGGACCTTTATATGAAGTCAGCTCCAATTTGAACCCTATCCCCCCCATATTGAGAATCACAAGCTAGGGCCTGTCAAACATGAAAAGGCTTAAAACTAGAGTCAATTTAATTTGCAGAGCTTCCTATTTTACGATGGTGATGCTAGGGATGAGGCAACACTATCTAGAGGTGGTAGAGTTTAAATTTGAAAACTACTTCCGTTTGCTTGTTGGGTACTGTTTACTATGGATTTAATGCCTGAAGTTGATGTCCTTGGAGATTCGAAAAAGAACATGTTCTGATTCGAGAAAAGAAGAACCAATACAAATGCAAGAATGACTGCACGTGTACATAAATTGCTGGTTGAGATAGCGTTCTGCCATTGAATTTGGAGAAAATATGAAGAGAAATCCGCACCAGTTCTCGTGCATTGTGGTTATCCAAAAGTCCAGTGTCGGGGGATAAAAAGAGAAGCGGACTCTTTATCTGATGTAACCACTTTCTGCTAATTCTGCTTGAACAATGTGTATCTATTCCTCTCCAGATGTCAAAACAATGCCATTGCCTCCTTCTGCAGACAGAACTGCGGCATCTCTTATATCACGATCCCCTAAAAGTTGCAGCTTCAGGAGTACTGTGTTTTGTCAAGATTATTGTCACGAAAGGTTCGTGTAAGCATAATTGACTACGATGCAATTATCCCCTATATAATGTCATCCAGGAAGTAAAAAGTAACCTTAATTTCATCTTTATTCAAAAGCATGGGTAACTCATTTCGACAGTGATAAGGAACAAAGTAGTAACTAGCACTTTTGCCTCAACGGCGTAGTCTGTGACAATGAAGAAAAAGATTGTGAATTTGATGGGCTGCTAGAGGATATTCCCTTTGATGTCGGTCTAGAGGTCTTGTTCTATCTTCAAATTGTCGTTTCTCTTGTTTTAAGACAACTTATCAAGAACAACTTCAACATTATAGTCAAACCTAGAGACTGATGTCTCTCAACCAAGTAATGATCAAACACTGAATCTGAGGATGAAAGATTTTATGGACCCTTTATCTGGGATTATGATTACTCTTTGGTTTCTCTCCTCTGATTTTCATTTTAGTTTTTCCTTTCCAGATAAGTACCATTGAAGTTCTGTTCTTAGGTCAAGCATTCCTGGAGGGATGGCCATGTGGCAGATACTGTTGAACTGATAAAATAATGTTTCACATGAGTGATCGATCATCTAGTTTCATGTCAAGAAAGGATAGCATTCTTGCGGTGAAGCGAGTTCCCCTAGCAAAACTTCCATGAGCCTTATAAAAGTATACGACAATGATTTTGAGTGAAGCTACTCAAATTTGTTTTCTGAAGATGTAATTATTTGCTTTGCAGCATTGCCAATTTATTGCAATATACAAGTGCTCACTTAGCTTTTCAATTCACTGCTTCATGTTTTATGTATCGGATTTTGACAATAACTATTTAAAGCCAACGAATGCAGTCAAAACATGCGGTATATGCTGCTAAGCTAGTTCGTGGATTTGGGTTTCCTTGTGATGTATTAGATTTGTCAGACTGTTCAAATAATTTGCTTCTTTGAGACAGAATATGTGACCATAAGAAACTTTTTGAGGTGATGATAAGAGAGATCTGTTATCTATTGTGAACTGAAGATTTCTGCATACACTAAAGATGATTGCACTAAAGAGTATGATTTTGCCTTTAGCTTCTCATATCACCATCTCTTTTTCTTTTTCCTTTTTCTGCAGGGAAGTCTCGGGGACATCAAGTCAAACGTTGTAAGGCCAGTCAAATGGTAAAATGCAGGGACAGCCAAATAGAGAGAACATCAAAAGTCCCCACTCTCCACAAACGAGTAGGCCAGTGCCTATATCCTTGTTCAGCAGGGAAAAAGTAAGGTGAAACCGACACTTCGCAGAAGTACGCATGACCCAGCTACCAAAGGTTGGCGTCCATAAAGGCTGTCGCTATCGCTTTGACTGCAGAATCAGTCTTACGTGTGCACGCACCATTCGCTTTCGGACCTCTGCACCACCATGGCTCCTTTTGTGCGCTGCAGAGCTGAAGAGCTCAGAGAGGGACCGATCCTTTTGTCGGTTGAGATATCTCGGTCAATTATCATCCCAGCTGATCAGATGCATAATGCGGAAACTACGGTTACAGAATCGGTTTTGAGAGCGTCGGACGTGGGTAGATCCTCGGATTAGTTGGATCCATTGCAACGACCGCGCTTGCAGTGTCGCCCACAACGTGCCTGGAGCCGCACTTCCTGACATAGTTCATCTAGTAATGAGTAAGAGTAAACATAATTCCAGTATAAAATCGGAAATCTGAGAATCCTGGATTCTAAGCTATTTAGGGTAGTTTCAGATTTTAGAAATTGGGAAATTTGTTCTAATAGGTAGAAATTTAAAACCTAAAAGGAGTTTTATATCTTTCTAGTATCCTATAGCGTTAAATAATAAGTGTGTAATCTGAAATCACTAATAAATTAAGGCTTTTACTTTATTAATATAAATTTTTGTATTTAAATATGAGTCGTGATTGGTGAATTGTAGCAGATGGTCGTCATTAAAAGTGATGATACATTGAGATCATTCAATCAAGAGTACAAGCGAAACATAAGTAAATTTTGAAACTATCTTGAATTCTATGACAGGATAGATTATAGGTTCCAAAAATTAAGGAACATGTTCCAACGGGTAAGTTAGAACCTAGAATCGCTCCCCCCTCCCAACAAGGGCAGAAAGAGTAGAGTTTCATCAAGATTGGAGGCACGATAAGTTATTGGGTATATATTGTTTTGTAATCATTTTGTTTATAGATAGATAACACGCTTTAGACTGCCCTGCTGTTGTTGACATGGTGTCGCTGGTTTGAAGAATAGTTGCTAGTTCATTCTGAAACTTGCTCCTTGAGAAACCAATAAGCAAGTAGAGTGAGGGTTGCATTCAGTATATCCAAGATGTGGCAGCATGTGGCACCAAGCTTGTCATGCCTTAGGGTATTACCTGAGTCCAACTTAGAAAGACGTTATGTGGTTCTAATTTTCACTCATAACTTCGTTTTTAGAATTTGAAATACAAAAAGATTATGTTATGAGGGAAATTTATATACGTCGTGCAGACTATTGTTCATATATTATGAAAAATTCCAAGTGTTCCGCGTAAAAAGTCATAATCTCATTCCAACAATTGACTCTTACGTAAGGTTCAACACACTAAGGTTTTCAAAGGCATTCAGATGGAGGGAGAAAACCCTAGACCAAAGGAGAAGAAAAATCGAAGAAGAATAAAAATAAGAATATATATAAAGGAAAAGAAAAATCCAACCAAAATAATTGAAGCAGGGGAGGCAGCAAGAGAAGACCAAAACAGTGAAAAGACACATCAAGTGCAGAAAAGTCTCTATGCAGATGTGGACAAAACAGAGCAGCATCTTTCCAATTCACAGGTGAGAACAAATCAAAGCATTTAAGGGAGAAAGAGAGAGAGAACCCCAGCCACACGTTATGTCAAGCCTTTTTACAATCCACCACCCTCTTCAGACATCTCATTCCACTGTAAAAAACATTCTTTTGAGAAAAAGAAAAATTGGGGACCCTTGAAAGGGCTTCCCTAAAGGAAGATAAAAGACAACACGGAGGAGTTTTGTCAGATTGTCTGATGAAAGAGACTGGACCTAAGCGAAAGTGAAAAACCATGGGGGGATCCAGGGGGAAGGCTCCATGAACTGATCTTGGAAACTGGGTCGCCAAAGGACAAGCAAGCATGGCCTCTGTTTTGTTTGTTCAAATTTTTCGCTCCCCTTAGCTTATCTATCGAGATCTCAAATGACAATTTAGTGATCAGGGGATCACTGGACTAGTACATCAGTGACGACATATTAGACTAGTTCATTTGATTGTTGAATGTCTCAGCCGAACAGTCATGAAGAACATCTAACGATGTAACTCTTGCATCGAGCCTTCAACTTGGTCTATTATGTTCTGATGAAATTAACCCATCAAATTGTAATTGTGGTCGATATGATCTTTAACTATTTAAGCACACTTAGACCTCTAAGTTTATTCGTTACAATGAAGGAACCAAGAGCCAGGTCAAGTAACAGGTGTGTTGATGAGATTGACATTTATTAAGATAGGACACCCAATTGAATGTGCATCGGTTTACTCATCACTAGAGAGAGAGAGAGAGAGAGAGAGCCGAAGATATCTCTGTCGTCTGCTCTTTTGGGTTCTTGATTCTCAGAGAGATAGAGAGAGAGAGAGAGACTGTGTGCTGGTGAGTTTTAAGAGAAATACATCAGTAGCACCTGATGCTGAACTAGAAGCAGCTCATAATGGCAGCTTATTACCCCAACAACGTCACCACTGATCACATTCAACAGGTTCCCTTCTCACCGTCTCTGTCTCTTTGGTTTCCTCTGCCATTCTTTAAGCCTGTCTTCACTGAAGTGTTGGATTGGTGCGTTTTTAGTCTCGTTTTTCTTTCTTGTTGCTGTGGTAGCATATTTTCCAATGGTGGCATTTCCTATGCGTGAAGCATAATTAAGATAGAAGTTGTTGTGGAATAAACTTCTAACAGAGTAATATAAAGCTCGAAAATCTTGTTCTTTTCTCCTTTTTTCTGCTAGTGCTAATGGTTGGTTATTGACTTGAAGATCTTCAGGACCATCTCCAAATCCTTCTTACCCCAACTTAGCACATCAGATGGAGAAGTTTTTCCCTAAAAACGAAACTTTTTTCGTTTTTTGCAGTATTTGGTTTGTGCTATTGTGTCTTGTGGTACTTATGCTCCTGTTGTTTCGCTTGAATGCATGCAGTACCTAGATGAGAATAAGTCCTTGATTTTGAAGATCGTCGAGAGCCAGAATTCGGGGAAAATGAGTGAATGTGCAGAGTAAGCAATGCCTTCATTTGCAGTTTACTAAGGTCCAGGTTGAATTGATCTGAAAGTCTAAGCTTATAATTTCATTGATATCGCTTTTGTATTGTTCTGCAGAAACCAGGCCAGGCTGCAGAGAAATCTCATGTACCTAGCAGCCATAGCTGATTCTCATCCACCTCCAAACATTCATCCACAGGTAAACTAAATTTATTCCAACCCGAGACAAACATTAACATTTCATTAGTTCTAATGAAGTCATCATGTTTTAGCACCTTGAGACACCTTGACCTTAATCTGGAGAACCCTGACTTTGTAATCTTGCAGTTTTCTTCGAGTGGTGTTATGCAGCCAGGAGCGCAGTACGCTCACCACCAGCAAATGACGCCGCAGGCACTTGCGACGATGCGATCCTCCATGCTCTACCCTCAGCAGCCTTTCTCTGCACTGCAGCAGCAGCAGCAGCAGCTCGGTGCGAGCTCTGGCGGAGGCACAGGATTCAACATCCTCCACAGCGAGGCGAGCCATTCAGGCATCGGCCGCTCGGTGTTCGGTGTCGGAGGTGGAGGATTCCCCGAGTTCGCCCACGCCTCGACAGGGATGTCGAGTGGGAGCAAGAACGACGTGGGCAGTGCGACTTCTTCTGAGGGCCGAGGAGCAAGCTCACTGAGTGGCCCGGGTGGCGATAATGGAGAAACCCTTTACTTGAAAGCCGCAGATCATGAAGGGAATTGAATGGTGACGATGGCAAGCGCTCGAGCCCCCTCGAGGCCCGCTAGTTACTTGCTTGTTAGGCTTATGCGCAAGAAAGACTAATCCATTAGCTTTATGTTGTTCTTGTTTTCCTGGGTAGATGATGCATTGATGCTGTAAATTCTCTAGGTTGAACTGAATCGCTATGCGCTTCTGCTCTTGGTTGGCCTACTTCGTTTCTTTCCGTTGCTGAATGTGACATTTTGAATCTGCTCTTCTTGATGATCCTGACCTTTGAGCCTGAATCGAAGTTTGATCATGTGAACATATCTTAGCCCTGGAAAAGATTGACTCGGGCAAGTCTAGTGTAAGGAAGAGAATCTCATCGGCCTGATAATTTTTTGCTGCAATTAGGATGATCATGATATAAACAAAACTGAGCAATTTTCCATAACAGGACGAGAACGGAAGCCGGAAAATGGGTAGATGCGATGGGTCTATGTGTTCGACTTGTTGAACCATGAGCATCTGGGAGCTGCTTAGCCTTAATCGACGACTTGCAATTAGGTCCATTAGTTACTTCAGACGTGTTAGAATCATGTTGTTGCTTGATGACTAAAGAGGTCAGATTTGCGATGTTCAAACAGAGGTAATCAATCTCCAAGAGAAACTCAAACCATATCAGTTCACCCAAAACCAAATTCAAACACTAGAACACAAAAGTGACAGGTTCAAAAGCCATAATAACATCATGTGAACTCCATCTAATTAGTAAACCTGAAGCTTTGCCAGTCTTGCCCGTAATTCTTTGACAATTCTATGACTCTTGCATCGTGTTTGTACGCTTTGATTTTTCTTCATTTCACCAGGAGTATTAGAAAACACTGTAAATTTGTGATGTTACTCAATAGGACACTTGCAGTTGCCATGCTCAATTTGGCAGTAATCTCATTGAAATGCTGAATGCAGAAACGACTTGACTCTTAATTATACAGCAACAACTATCTTATCCACAATAACTTATCATAAAAATTGAAATGGAAGCTAGTTTCTTTATCTGATCATACAAAGAGACATTGAGAATAAAACCCCAACAGGCCTTCTGAGCACTCTTTCCAGAAGAGACCTTCATCCAAAGGCCCATTGAAAGGCACAGAGTATGAAACATAATCTTGCTCCCCATTCTTCTGTGATTGCAGATTGCTTCCGCCTAAACTCCGGCTCCCATCCTTGCTGTACTCAGAGAACTCCCCGGCGTTGGAGTCTTTGCCAGTCAGTTCCTGGACGACAGCACGGAACTCGGAAGCATTGCTGGCCTTCACCATGACGGGGCTCGAAATGTACTTGATCTTCAATGGTTTCTTCCTGGCTAAATTGGTGGGTTTTTGGCTTTTAGCAATCTGGTGAAAATTGAGCTTGCCCATGAATGATGTAAGGGGGGAGAAGGTGCAGAGCAATATCTCTCTAATTTCACAGAAGCTTCAATATATAGATGCTGTAGCTTATGGCGAATCGAGCCATGAGAGTAAAAGATGTTTCCAAACGGTGAAATCGAGTGGAGCTTCCAAGAAACCGGGGATCCAAGACGAGACAAAATTGGAAAAAGCGAAGAAGATGACTAGAGAGATTAAAATTGCATGACCATGCAAATATAGCGACCAGAATTCCAAAATGTCTGCCTCGTTCCAGCTTCCTCCAAGGCTTCTTGTCTTTATCAAGGACCTTTTTTCTTTCTTTTCATTTGACTACGAACAGTAGTGCTCAACGAAAAAAATTCCATATACATAACATTATATTATGCATATCATATATTGTATAGAGAACCAAGCAATGGCAGCCCGTCGCCAACATGAAACGTACATAAAGGTATAGAATTGGGGATAGGATGGGTTATTTTCTTTCACTTTATGATGCAATATTGTCATTATGTTCATGCAGTGCGGGGTTCAGTGATGCTTGGATTATGTCTATTTATGAATTGTCTTAAAGAGAAAGGTTATGACAGTCCAAATATATAGAAGGTGGTATATTAAATTCGTGATGTTTAAACTCCGAAATCACAATATGTTCCTAGCAAAAGAATAGTTAGCTAGAATTATAACTATGTCAACATATTCGATAATCGACGATTACAAGCCGAAGTACTTGAATCATCGTTTTGTGATAATTTAATGCAAGATAAAATGAGGGTCATAGTCGTCGGTTTTTTCATTGTCGGTCTTCACCAAACCCACGTGCTAGAAGAACGTCGGTTTCATCAGTCAAAGATACAATTGCTAGTCTCCCTGATCGGATATGTAGAAACTAGAAAGCCTTTCTAGATTGATCCCATTGATTGATTGATGATTTGTCATCAACCCCTAAGACGTCGTGCACAAGCTACAAAGTGGGTCTACAATTCAATTCATCAGACCAACTAAGTGTCTAATCAATGTATGAATAGTCCTCATTAATGCATGCTTTATTTAATATTCCTAACGCCAACGTACGTACGATAAATTATAAATCGATTAGATAGGCGTGAGAAAACCGTGGTACGTACGTAGAATTATGAATCGATTAGGAATTAATTTCGTTGGCAATGAAAATCACTCCTATAAAAATGAAAAATGGTTTATGCTTTTGAAAATAAAAAACCTTCTTTTGATTCGCTTGACCTCCATTAGAATCGTCAACCGACCATTGGAGCCCATTTGCCCTAGACTTGGGTGTCCAAGGGTCAGACTTGGGTGCCCACGTGCTGGATCCAAGCCGTGGATTGTAAAGCACGAGCTGCCGACCTTTGAACTGGGCGCCTTATCACTTGGTTCGAGTCTTTGCAGCGCCAAACCGAGGTCCCTGGGGTTGAATCCTAGACTCCGCGGCCGGTCTTAGGAATAGGATCGCGTTTGCTAGAATCTGAGACTCTGATGTCTGGGTCCGAGGCTTCGGCTTGTTGATTCCGAGTTGATGTGAGAGCTTGTAGCCAAACACAAGACCCTAGTGGGACCTTCATCCCAAATTATTCGGCCCCGGGACCTAGGTGTTAGGATCGGGTCCCCGGTTGTGTCCACATCGCCGGGTCCCTAGCGGTCTCGCCGGCGAGATCTGGATTCGGCGGGTGTAAACCTTGATGCTTCACATACGGATCACCAAACGCGTGAACCGATAACGAAGGCATGCCCAGATTTTCTCATCTATATGTGCCCTCACGCCGAAAAATGTTACGTCTCTAGTCCGTCGCCAAGGAATTCCTCGGTGAAATATTCTCCATCTAGAAAGCATTCTCGTAAAAAGACCCGCACCCAGAAAAGAATTCATATCCAGATTCAAACACGTGCCTGTCCATCTATCAATTGCTTCCTTTTTGCTGGACTCGGCCTTCCTCATGATAATGTCATCATACAGTTCTCCCTCAAAAGGATATGCAACTCATGCAATTTCAATGAGCCAAATACTTCTTTTCAAAATCATGTGTTTGGCTAAAACCCATACTGGTATGAGCCAAATACTTAACCTTAGATTTAGCATTTACACTATAGTTTCTATTTATGGCACCCTCTTGATGCCATTGTTCTTACTAATGACTTCGGTCTAGTTGTTAATGAAGTATTCTCGATATCCTATAACTGAAAATGCACAATTTTTTCTTAGAGAAGTGATAGAAACATTACCATGGGTTTAAATTAATTTATAAAAGGATGTGATAGATGTAAGTGGATGTGTAATCAAACTAATTATTAAGATCAGTCTTTGTATTAGGTTTATTATATTCTTTATGAGAGTAAAGTTAGTCATGAGGCCATCTAGAAGATGTGTGCTGATGTGCTCTTTTTTCAATCAAGGTTTCATATTCTTGTTGACTGTTGACACTGGCTGTGCGTTGCATCCTTTGTCCAGAAAACAATTTTGTCTTTTATGGCCGCTTTGGCCGAATAGAGAAGAACACGTCTCTTCTTCTCAGCACGTGTTCTTGAAAAATCCTTACTGTTAATGGGTATTATTTCTGGGCTTCTATTTCCAAAAAAGAAATATGTTTTTAATATGGATCGATAATGCATGGCCACCATATTTTCTGCTGGCATTTGCTCTATGTATATGCTTATTGTAATGAGCTTAACTGATGATTAATTGATTGTTACCATGATAAGAAATTGGAATGAGAGATAAAATAATGTGCAGTGAGCCATCCTTGCATGAGGATGTTTCCTCGACCGATTATCGTAAGACAATGCTATGAAGAAAGTCAAACGTTACTTTATATAAGAACTATGCAATGCAAATAATTAGATACTTATATAAAGAGCAACAAATGATTTAAATTTAATAGAGTTTTAGAATGTTGATGTGAAGTACCTAAAACGGAATAACACGTGAATCTTTGTTACTATACATGAGTAGAGAACTTCATTATATCTGTTCGACCTAACTCTTGTGTATTTTTTATAACAAGATATTATTATTGAAATATTTTGTGGGATTACTACCGATCATTTTAAAAGTTTAAGATGTTAAATGAGGCATGTTTGATTTTTTTTATATAATATTCTAACATTCCCTCACACGCGTATACTAAATTTTGGCCCAAGACTAAGTGTAGAAATATATAATAAGGAAAGAAAATATAGGCTGCGCATGACAACGCTTCTTGGCTGGGGAATATTTTTTTTTTTTTCAGAAATAGTTCTTTTCTATTTCTATTCCGGGGAACAATTTTTAAGTAAAAGAACGTGTTTGGTAACTACACAAAATTTCTACTCTTGGAATAGATAAAAAAATAAAAATGCGTTTGGTACGAAACAGGTTTCTTGTTTGTATTCATTCGTTTTTTATTCTTGCTCACGGATCGCCACCCGCCACGGCCCGCCGGCGATCGTGCAGTGGCAGCGGCGGCGGCGGTTGGTGGTTGGCGGTGACTTCAGGCGGTTGGAGGTGGCCACAGCAAGAGAGAGGAACAAAAGAAACATAAAAAAGAAAATTGGCTTATTTCTAGAAATTGTTCCTGGGAACAAGAAGCAATTTTTTTTTTGTTTTTCATTTCTGCTCTAAATCTATTCTCGGGCTAACTTTCTATTCCGGAGAATAGAAAAACAACTTAATGTTACCAAATGGATTTCTATTCTTTTTTTGTTCCGGGGAACAAAAGAACAGAAATCCGTAGGAATAGAAACGTTTCCATGCGCTATCATAAGGTCTGTAATATTTAAACTCAAGACCTCATATTCTTGATGGTAATGTTGTCACAAAAATTTTCGATTGTAATTAGTGGGTAAATACTGCTGATTTTCCACATATATTTTTTATTTTTTATTTTTTTTTTTTTGGGGCAAGCATTTGCCTTTCCATGTTTAGTAGTCTCCAAGTGCCAATCCCAAGATTGCAAGAAATTTGAGGACCAAATTGTCAAAATTGCAAAAGTAACGGAGATCAAGTTTCGAAAGACAAGTCTAGTTGGTGTAACATGTATTATTACTATAATGAGACATTGGACCATCGAGCTAAAAAAAAGTTTTGAAGAGTCCAGATTAAGTAGTCTATTTTGGCAATAAACAGATAGATAAAACAGTGCAAGGAAAATGCTAATCTTCACCTCAGTACAAACAATGCCATGTGTCGGTTTCTTTCATACATAAATTCTGTTTAATTAGATATAACTTTTTGATGGATCACCCAGCCCGCCAATAAGGTGGAATTACATTTTCAGTTGTAGATGCAAAATCGAAAAATCTCCTCCTTTTCCAGCTTGCAGACCTCTATATCATCTCATCATCATACCTCTAACGAAAGAAAAGGTGTCCCTTGATGATTTCCTGCTGGCGAATGACCTATTGATGCCTAATGTTCTGAAATACAGCTCGGAAATTCTTTTGGGACGAGGAGATACGACTTCAAGTCACTGGTTTTGTTTGTTGAGGATGTCTTGGTCTTAACAAGACACCATTTGTGTCGTCGGTTGATCTTATCTTTGTAAGTTACATTTCTTTTCCCACCATTTTTTCGGTCTGTTCCTCACCCTCCCACATGACTCAGCCGTCAATCATTTCACTTTTTAACTCCTTAATTTGTGCGATTTTTCATTTGCATTGGAGGGTTGGCGGCCATGTCTTCCCTTCTGCATTTAGAGAGAGTGCATTGGTGGGTTGGCCATGTCTTCTCTTCTTCATTTAGAGAGAGAGAGAGAGAGAGACATGGTTTTTATGCGGTCAGGAATTGGCGCGAGAGGGAAGGCACCGAACTTAACGGCCCTTTAGAAGAATGTCACATTGCGAACACCACTCCATTCTCCCACATCCACTTTTGCGCAAGACATGAAAAAGAGAAAAAGAAGACTTTGCAATAGCCCCCCATTGAACTCCTCCTTTTTCTCTCCTCTTTTCCATCACATACCCGTTTTCTCTCACTTTCTCCAGAAAATATTGCCACTAATCCCATCATTGTTCCCCCTATTTTCCCCCTCTCTATTCTGGGTGGTTGCCCGATTCCAGTGATTGCAACTGGATCATGCATCATTGATCCTTCCTGGTACCCGAAAGCCCAATTCATTTGAGGGCATAGGTTTCCATATCTTCGGCATAATTTTTGCTCTTGAAGATTTCAAAGGTGGGATCAATAAGTTGATAACTTTCAGTTGGAGAGGCGAAATGTGTGACGCTGAAGATTTCGGGTTGGTGCGGCAGTCATTGAGATTGTCATGACCTTTCTGAACCAAAAACCTGTTCACTGAGAAACCTCAATCTTGAAGCTCAAAATGGTATGTCTTTCTTGTGATCACCTTTGATCTGCTTTTAATTTGCATTGCTTTTGCAGCGTTTGTGCTCACTATGTTTCCATTTGAGTACACCCCGTGCAATGTTGGCTTGCATGTCCCATGTTTTTGGGTCTCTGGATCATAGGTGGAATTTATGAAAGACTTGGTTTCTGCAAATGTAATAAGATAAGCAAGCATCACAGATTAGTGAAGACAATTTAAGCCACTGCATATGCCGGAGATATCGTAGGAAGATCTGCATGCAGTCAAATGAAACGGATATTGCTGGAAAAAGTGTGTTTTATTGTTGTGGGGGGACTCTAGTAGTTGAATTGCTCGTGATTGTCGTGAAAGAAAAATAATGGTGTTTGAGGAAGTCTACTTGGACACAAACCGTTTTTTATTTCTGAAAACTGGTATCTGGTGATGAATCAGAAGAGGACTCATTGATTTAATTTCTTCCAATCAATCATTTCATCTAAATTAGCTATTGACAGCAATGCCATACTTGTCTGAAATGACTCGAGTCACATTCATCATTATCTTTAGTGCTAAGCAAACATTTGCGATCCATTTGATGTTTGCTTGATTCTATATTAACTAACATTGCAAAAAGTTTAGACTTTTTTTTTTTTTTTTAATGATTTGCTATATCCAAAATATGTAAATAGTTGTTGGTTTCTTCTTCTAAGTCCTGACGGTCTTCATATATCCTTCCCTATTCTTGATCCAATAGAAAGAATAATGTAGATGATCGTGAGTTTCTCTGTATTTTCATGGGTTAAGTCAGTTCTCGCATGTCATAACGTGTCTGCTGAAAGTCTTATGTTTTTGCATTCGTGTCTGCAGGGAACACCAGTGAATATAATTGTCGGTTCTCATGTCTGGGTCGAAGACCCTGAAATAGCTTGGATTGACGGGCAGGTGTTGAAGATTAATGGGCAGGAAGTTGAGATTCAGGCCACTGATGGGAAGAAGGTTTGACATTACTAATTACTCTAATGTGGTGACTTTGACTAAGCTTAACAGTAATGTCTAAGGTTTTAGTGAAGGCAATTGTGTACCTGCTATTAGTTCCCTGTATTTTTGGAGGTGGAGTTGAGTTCATTGTTGTTATATCTTTCCCCCAGCATGGTCACATCAAACTTCGTTTCTAAAAGTAGACTTTGAACCATTTGCATAATCAATGACATAGGATGTCCTTTGTTCATAGAGCGGCCTCAAGGGAAGGTGCTATGCTCTGTCTTCCTATAAATCAAAATATTTTGCTATGCTCAACGTATTTATATCTGTAGTTGATCAGCAGATGATATGTAGTTGTCTTCACTGAAAAACAATGATAAGGTAAAAGCTCAAAGGGTGCATCCTATTACATGGTTCTTAAGTTGTCACTGAAGCCCGTTACAATCATCCTTGAAGTTTTGAAAATGGTTCCTAACACAAATTTTCTTTTCAGGTGGTCGCAAATTTATCGAAAATATACCCGAAAGACATGGAAGCTCCGGCAGGTGGAGTTGATGACATGACCAAGTTATCGTACTTGCACGAGCCTGGAGTTCTGCAGAATCTGAAGACGAGATACGAATTGAATGAAATCTATGTAATTCGCTTGCCTTTTTTACATCCTAATGTTTCCAAACTTCAGAGCTGTTCCTTAATTTTTACTGAGTTTCCATTGACAACATTGTTGATTGTGCTTCATTCATGGCAGACGTACACCGGAAGCATTCTTATTGCCATTAATCCATTCCAAAGACTTCCTCATATCTACGATTCTCACATGATGCAACAATACAAGGGAGCGCCCCTTGGCGAACTGAGCCCCCATGTTTTTGCAGTGGCTGATGTCGCATACAGGTAACTTCAATTTAAAACTTCTAACACTTAATCGTTCATTTCTGAAGTTGAGGACCCAGTTACTAATAGTAGTGCAATTATGTGAAACCAGGGCAATGATACATGAGGGAAAGAGTAATTCTATTCTAGTCAGTGGCGAAAGTGGAGCAGGAAAAACCGAGACCACAAAAATGCTTATGAGATACCTTGCCTTTTTGGGAGGCCGAGCTGCAACCGAAGGACGGACAGTTGAACAACAAGTTCTAGAAGTATGATTAAATGCCCAGTTACTCTTAATTGGTTTAACCATACTTATTCATGAGGCCACATTTTATTTTCTTACTTGGAAATTGTGCAAATACAGTCAAATCCGGTTCTTGAAGCATTTGGGAATGCCAAAACTGTTCGAAATAACAATTCCAGGTTAGAATGAAAACCAAAGCAGCTGTTGAGTTTTTTTTTCTCACTCAATGTTAGGGCATTGGCATGAGTTGTGTTGTAGAGTTATTTTGACTTTGTCAAGAAATTGACATGATACTCTACAAATTAAATTGGTGTAGTCGTTTCGGGAAGTTTGTGGAGATACAGTTTGATAAGCACGGAAGAATATCAGGCGCAGCCATTAGGACATACCTTTTAGAGAGGTCTCGTGTTTGCCAAATTAATGATCCGGAGCGCAATTACCATTGCTTTTACATGCTTTGTGCAGCTCCTCAGGAGGTATTGCTATTATTATGGCATCCACGGCCCTCTATTTGTCCACATCTATGTTCATGGACATCTCATATTTCTTGTTACTACTGTATCTCCATAGGAAATTGAGAAGTACAAGCTAGGAAATCCCAAATCATTTCATTATCTCAACCAGTCCAAATGCTATGAGCTGGTTGGTGTAAACGATGCACATGACTATCTTGCCACTAGAAGAGCCATGGACGTCGTGGGAATAAGTGCAAAAGATCAGGTATATCGATCGACTAATCATTGGCAGTAAGTAATCTACAGTACCGACAGGTTGATTTCTCAGGTCTCCTGACTCCTATTCTCCCTCAGGAAGCAATTTTTAGAGTTGTTGCTGCGATTCTCCATCTTGGAAATATTGTCTTTTGCAAGGGAAAGGAAATTGATTCATCCGTCCCCAAAGATGATCAAGGAAAATTTCATCTCAAAATGACAGCAGAGCTTCTCATGTAAGAACTGTCGTGACTGTACTTGGACTAAGCTATAATTACGTGTATTTTTTGTTCTATTCTAGACAGGCCTATAACATGTTCGGAATTTGGTGGTAATAATGATCTTCCATTAATTTAAGGTGTGACCCCATGGCGCTGGAAGATGCTTTATGCAAGCGTGTTATGATCACTCCTGAAGAGGTCATAAAGCGTTGTCTTGATCCTCAAAGTGCAACTGTTAGCAGGGATGGATTAGCAAAGACAATATATTCCCGGTTATTTGATTGGTAAAGTGCCAAACTGACTCTAATGACAAAGTTTTATGAAGGTGTAATGAGTTTCTGCCTGACCACTCTATGCTGCCAATGCACAGGTTAGTTGACAAAATAAACTCCTCGATTGGACAAGATGCCACTTCAAAATCACTGATTGGAGTCCTTGATATTTATGGCTTTGAAAGTTTCAAAGCTAATAGGTAAGCATTGGATAAACCACTTAAAAGCACTGTAATGAACGACAGTAGATTCAAAGCTATTTTTTTCGTAATCTGGTACTTCAACATCATTTTGCAGTTTTGAGCAGTTCTGTATTAACTTTACAAATGAGAAACTGCAACAACACTTCAACCAGGTAAGGATTGTTATGCTTACCCTATAAATTTACTTTGGCCTTATCAATATTGTCCTCATAATGTTTGTTGATGAATTTCAGCACGTCTTCAAGATGGAACAAGAAGAATACACAAAAGAAGAGATTGATTGGAGCTACATAGAATTCGTCGATAATCAAGATGTCTTGGATCTTATTGAAAAGGTTTGATCCGTCTCTTGTTAGTTATCATCATGAAGTATTCTAAAACTTCCATTAATTTACATGTATGGTTTTCTTGCTGCAGAAACCCGGTGGAATCGTCGCCCTGCTTGATGAAGCATGGTAAGATCCCCTATTTTGCCCATTTATCACCATTGCAGGTTCTAGTTTCAAATAGAATATTTCATCTGACAATATTCTGCCCCATCCAAAGTTAGGGAGCTAATGACTGTGTTCCTTTGAATTGTTTGGAGCTTCGGGATTTCTGTCTTATTCACGAGATTGGTCCCTATTTCTGACTTTGTTAATAGTTAAGAATGTTTATTTGCAGTATGTTTCCCAAGTCAACGCATGAAACATTCGCAAACAAACTTTATCAGACATTCAAAACTAACAAGCGCTTCATCAAACCAAAACTGTCACGGACTGATTTTACCATCGCACATTATGCTGGAGAGGTATGATATGTTGATGGAGTCTAATATATCTGAAAGTAAAGTTTCTTTCACATCCATGACGTTCTCTCCTTGCAATTTTTTTTTTCAGGTCTTGTACCAATCTGACCAATTCCTAGACAAGAACAAGGACTATGTTGTGCCGGAGCATCAAGATTTGTTGAGTGCGTCGCAGTGTAGTTTTGTCGCTGGCCTTTTTCCTCCTCTCCCAGAGGAGACCAGCAAATCTTCCAAGTTTTCCTCCATTGGATCTCGGTTCAAGGTGATCTTGGTTTAGTGTTTTTCTTTCCCAGTTTCCCTATTATACCTCATTCCTAACAATTTTGATGACTTAATAATGCAGCTGCAACTACAACAACTAATGGAAACATTGAACTCCACGGAACCCCACTATATCAGATGTGTTAAGCCAAACAACCTTCTCAAACCAGCCATATTTGAGAATGTCAATATCATGCAACAATTGCGTTGTGGTGTGAGTACGACATGATTTCATACCTCATCTTCATTTGTTATATGAATATCTGGTTTGCTGCTAGACGTGATGAGTGTCTTCTGCAGGGTGTCTTAGAGGCGATAAGAATCAGCTGTGCTGGATACCCAACTCGCCGCCCCTTCTTCGACTTCATTAACCGCTTTGGAATTCTTGCTCCGGAGTTTGTCGAAGGAAAGTGAGTATCTGATATACAGTTTAAATCAACTAGAACATTGCTGTTCGGCTGAAGATGCATGGCCATACCTTTATTATTACTAGTTTTTGCTTATTATTGTAGAAAAAACAATTGGATTTCCTGATGTTTGAATTTTACATTTTCTTGCAAAAATAGCTTTGACGAAAAGGAAGCTTGCAAGAAGATTCTCAAAAGAAGGGGCTCAAAGGGTTTCAGGTAGCTCCTATAGTTTCTATACTTATCCTTAGTGACTGCTATTCAGTCTGTGTGATCAGTACCAATCATTTCATGCCCTCAACTTTTGGCAGCCAAAACATTTGAGTTTTCTCTATGCTGCAACCATAGTTTCTTATTTAAAGGAATTGTGTTTGCTTAAAAATGTTTTAAACACATTGAAGTTTGCATTAGTTCTGTAAAATTTAATGTCAATACACCATTTATTTGTGCAGATAGGTAAAACAAAAGTCTTCTTGAGGGCCGGTCAGATGGCTGAATTAGATGCACGGAGAGCAGAGGTACTGAGCAACGCTGCAAAAACAATCCAACGACGTATAAGGACCCACCATGCTCGCAAGCGATTCATTGCTGTTAGAAAGGCAACGATTGTTGTTCAATCTTTGTGGAGAGGCAAGTTGTGCAATTTTTTTTCCCCTTTATAGGAGGGTAACCAGAAAAGTCATGCCTTTCCCACACTTCAGAAGAAAAAAATCCTCATCTTGTTCTACATGATGACAGGACGGTTGGCTTGCAAGCTTTACGATCGGATGAGGCGGGAGGCAAACGCTGTGAAAATTCAGAAACACATACGTAGGTACCAAGCTAGAATGACTTACAGCAAACTCCGTGATTCAGTGCTCGTCTTGCAAGTGGGTTTAAGGTCAATGGCTGCACGAAAAGAATTCAGATTCAGGAAGCGAACAAAAGCAGCGATCATTATTCAGGTTAAATTCTAGGAATAATTCGATTGCATCACTTGATATCAAGTGTAGTACATGCTAACAATTTTCGTTCTCTTACTTCTTGCAAATGCAGACGAGATGGCGGTGTCATAGGGCTACCTCCTACTACAAGAGGCTTCAAAGGGGATGTATAGTTGCACAATGTAGATGGAGAGGAAGGATTGCCAAAAAAGAACTTAGGAAACTGAAAATGGTATGCACTACATAATCTTCTGTACTTTGCCACGCAAAATACTATGCAGAGTTTCCATCATATTGTAGACGATACTAATGATGCAATAGTTCTCGAGGAAAACAGTCTAGCAGGAAAAATAAAAGTATAGGTGGGTTATGTTGGTTTCTAAGTTTTTTCCCTCAACGGAAGGGAATGAAGATGGTGACATGAATCTATCTAAAAGATGTGTCGATTATATCTTCGAGTTGTTCTTTGATATGTCTTCTCCACGGCTACGTAATTGTCGATACTGTTCAGAATTGGAGATATATTATGCAGACGTTCTTACAAATTGTTTCGTGGCATTCCTGTTTGTTTTCACTGGGCTGAACACTTTCAACTCCTGTCATGTTTCCAGGCTGCAAGGGAAACAGGTGCACTCAAAGAAGCAAAGGATAAGCTTGAAAAACATGTGGAAGAACTTACGTGGCGCCTACAACTGGAAAAACGTTTAAGGGTAATATCTTGTTTCTTAGTTTGGAGCTCCCTCTTTTATGGGCCACTTAGTATAAAGCCTCTTTGGGATACTGTGTTCTAAGTACTTGACTGCATTCTCATTCAAAGTGAAATCATTTGTGCAGACTGACTTAGAAGAAGCCAAAGCACAGGAGATAGCAAAGTTGCAAAATACAGTGCAAGCCTTGCAGACCAAGGTCGACGAATCAAATGCAGAGCTTGTCAAGGAACGAGAAGCTGCCAAAAAAGCCATCGAAGAAGCACCTCCTGTTATTAAAGAAACCCAAGTTTTTGTGGAGGACACAAAGAAAGTCGAATCTCTAACATCAGAAGTGGAGAACCTGAAGGTATGGTAATTTGCGCGAAGGATGTCATCAAATAGTCATAACATCGCGGATTTAGACGGACATTTATTAACATGTTAAACTATAACCAATATATGATCAACCAGGCCATGCTGGATTCAGAGCGAGAAAGAGCAGGTGAATCAGATAAAAAGTACACAGAAGCCCTGGAGAACAGTGAAGAACGACGTAAAAAGCTAGAAGAAGCAGAGAAGAAGGTTCATCAACTCCAGGAATCTCTGACCAGGTAACTCTTCCTTCAGATAACTCATTCTCTATTATGAATGAATGAACTCCTATGTCCTAACAAAAACACGTATAGATTGATTTTAGTGGCGCATGCATTTGAACATATCCATTTGTAAGTACACTTTCCATGTCATCTTCATGACACTTATGACTTGTTGTGACACACATGGCTCGCTGATATGTGGGTACTATTTTAAGGGACATTGATGTTCTCATGAATGTATTTGAGATACTTTAATATCTGTGAAATTAAGTGTAAGGCCAGTTGACAGTTTGCAATCACATAATTAGGTTAGAAGAGAAGATCAATAATCTAGAATCAGAGAATCAAGTATTTCGTCAGCAGGCTGTGTCAATGGCACCCAATAAGTTCCTTTCAGGTCGATCCAGATCAATCATTCAGGTAAACTCATGATCATATATTTCCAGATTCACTGGTAGCATCATGACCTAAAATAATTCTTGTCTTGTTGCAAAACTGGCAGAGAGGTGCCGACAGTGGTCATCTGTCAACAGACTCGAGGCCAAATCTGGTACGACAAACTCTCCGAGATGTACATAAAGACTTCTGAAGTCCTCTATATTGAGTTTTTCTCACTCGACATGTCTTGAATGGAATAGGATCTACATAGTCATTCGATCAACCACAGAGAGTCTTCCGAAGTAGAGGATAAACCTCAAAAGTCATTGAACGAAAAGCAGCAGGAGAATCAAGAGCTGCTCATCAGATGTATCGCACAGCACCTCGGCTTTTCTGGGAACCGACCAATCGCTGCCTGCATCATATATAAATGTTTGTTGCACTGGCGATCCTTTGAAGTTGAGCGTACAAGCGTTTTTGATCGGATCATTCAGACAATAGGCAATGCTATTGAGGTCAGAGACACCTCATGATATTACACCTTTTATTTTCTCCCTCATGTTGATCTCCTCCATACTTGATGCCTCTCTAACTTGAATATTATCAAATGGAGCAGACTCAGGATAACAACGATGTTTTGGCTTATTGGTTGTCTAATGCCTCAACACTTTTGCTTTTGCTCCAACGCACACTAAAAGCAAGTGGTGCAGCTGGAATGGCCCCACAGCGTCGAAGATCATCGTCTGCCACCCTGTTTGGAAGAATGACACAAGTAAATTTCCTCATTAAGCCTGACCCGAGGCTCTTCATTTTTGGATGAATAAGAACACTATAAATTCATGGGTATGATGAACTTCAACTAATTTAGTTTCCGACCCATTCTTACATTTGCCTTTTTTTGCTTTCAGAGTTTCCGTGGAGCACCACAAGGCGTTAACCTATCCATGATCAACGGCAGCATTGGCGGAGGAATGGATTCTTTACGGCAAGTTGAAGCGAAATATCCAGCTTTGCTTTTCAAACAGCAATTGACGGCATACGTGGAAAAGATATATGGAATGATTCGAGATAACCTGAAAAAGGAAATATCTCCGCTACTTGGCTTATGCATCCAGGTAGTGACCACTGATTGACATTATGTTCGGCAATTGATAACAAGGTTTGTGTCTGTGGTAATAACTTCGGTCAAGAATAGCTTACACGAGTTTTCTTTGCCAATGATGAACTAGGCACCAAGAACATCAAGAGCAAGCTTAGTCAAGGGGGCTCGCTCGGTGGCAAATACGGCAGCCCAGCAAGCTCTAATTGCACACTGGCAGGGAATTGTGAAGAGCCTCGGGAACTTCTTAGATACCCTGAAATTGAATCATGTCAGTAAACTGCATTTAGGCCTTTTATGCATCTGCTTTATTCCCTAATTATATATAGCATGATGAGCTTCAATTATTTAGAATTTCACATTTTATTGCTCCCACGTCATCTTCTTCTTAGTTGCTGGCCAAAATTATATTCCCAGTAGCAAAGATCTTGTAATTCATTTATCTGCACAATTCAGCAGTTGTGACATTTTTTGAGTATGTTTGTCTTTGTTATGTTCCAGGTGCCACCCTTTTTGGTTCGTAAAGTATTCATTCAAATCTTTTCATTCATCAACGTCCAGCTATTCAACAGGTACCAGACTTAGAAAATTGTGTTTTTCAATTGTTTCTGAACTATGAACCATAATCTTCATTTTTCCCCCAGTCTTCTGTTGCGGCGAGAATGCTGTTCGTTTAGCAATGGGGAATATGTCAAAGCAGGCTTAGCTGAGCTGGAACACTGGTGTTACAAGGCAACGGACGAGGTACAATTTGGACACCATGATTCAGTGTTGTTCTCTAGGTTTCTTTCTAATCAAGCCAAGCTATGCAGTATGCAGGTTCAGCTTGGGATGAGCTAAAGCATATTCGACAGGCAATCGGGTTTCTGGTAAGTGGGCTCCTTTGTCCGTTTCATCACTTTCTGGTGCTTGCCCCCGATTATTGTAGAAAGATGAGCCCAGAATCCCTCAAATGTTCGGTCTTGGCAATCCAGGTCATACATCAAAAGCCGAAGAAAACGCTGGATGAAATAAGCCATGATTTGTGTCCAGTGAGTTTCTGCACTCACCAAGCTAACTTTGACGATTGGGAACAGCTCCAGTACCCTGTACTTCTGCTCAGTTCCTATATGATCTAACTCCTTTTTTCGTGTCACAGGTTTTAAGCATTCAGCAGCTGTACCGGATCAGTACGATGTACTGGGACGACAAGTATGGCACCCACAGTGTATCTCCGGATGTAAGTTTCTCTCGATGGATTACTCGCTCTATAACTAGGTTAGGGTCATTCTTGTCCGTGGGGGATTCCTCGGTCATTTTCTTTCAGCATACTTAAAAGGAAAGGAATGCTAACCCGGAACTTTGCTTTCCTACAACTCTCGTTCAGGTCATTTCAAATATGAGGGTGTTGATGACCGAAGATTCGAACAATGCAGTCAGTAGTTCATTCCTACTCGACGACGATTCCAGGTGAGCTTTGAGATTTACTCGAAACAGAACCAATGCTTACTCGATTACCATTACACCCCTACGTTACTTGATCTTCCATAGAGTCTCTCTTTAGGCGATGCACACAACCTTTTGACTAACTATTCTCTGCGCAGCATTCCGTTCTCGGTGGACGACATATCAAAGTCAATGGAACAAATGGACATAGCAGACATCGAGCCTCCGCCGCTCATCCACGAGAACTCAGGCTTCAGCTTCTTGTTACCACGTTCCGACTGATCGATGAACAGACGGGATACCCTCCGTCGACTCGAGTCGGGATGCAATCTTTCTTGAGCACAGTTCTGCTTCTGTAAGGCCGTGGATTTGGTGTATTCCGAAGAATTCCCCTCGCGGGGTACGCAACCGAACTGGGGTGTGGAATTACAGGATAATCTTGCCTTCTGCTATTGTCACTCCAGGGCATGGGAGTTTTGCTAGTCGAGGTGAATCAATTGCTTAATGTGACTCTCAATTCTGTAAATAACCTCTCTCTATAATTTATTGATGATTAACATGAGACACCGCATTAATCAAAATAAAGGAGATAAAATCTCTCTCTCTCTCTCCTTCCTTTTTAGTTTGCACATTGTGCAAAACCATGCCAAAAACCAAGATGAGCAGGGAAGATCAGCTGGCAATACATGCCTGTAAAAATCCATGCATTCCCTTTTCCTTTCCGAGTATATATTGAATAAATTGCTCATGACAAGGCAGATAGAGATTTCTCTCTTAAAATAGTACAAACACATATATTTGTTTTTTCCATGAAGGATTATATGAATAATTTTTGTCGGTTTAATCTAGAATTAGAGCACGTGGATCCCACTGATCACACCTTCGAGAGCGACTTTTCTTTTCCGAGTAAATCGAGGATGACATAATAAATTGATCATGTATAATTTGGGAGACCATATGATATTATACTATTTAGGACATTGTCACTCCAAGGCATGGAAGTTTTGTTAGTTGAGGATAATCAATTGCTTAATGTGACTCTCTGAATTCTGCGAATAACCTCTCTCTATAATTTCTTGATGATTAACATGAATCTCTTAATTAATCAATAAAGGAGATAAGTCTCTCTCTCTCTCTCTCTCTCCCCTTTTAGTTTGCACATTGTGCTAAACCATGCCAAAAACCAAGATGAGCAGGGAAGATCAGCTGGCAATTTGCGCCTGTAAAAATCCATGCAAATGCCACAATCAAACAGTAAACGTCAGAATTTCTTACCATGCCCAGGAAACACTTTCCCTTTCCCTTTCCAAATATATTTGGGTCTTGTTAACACAAATAATAATTTATTATGAATCATAAATTTTTGAAAAAGTAAACTCCACAATAATTTGTTATTCTAATAGGTCGTAAAAAATCGTTATCGAATCATTTTTCTATCTAATAAATTGTTCACGATAAGATAGATAGACATTCATCTCACACATATATACTCATTATTTCCACGAAGGGTTATAGGAACGATTTTCATTGGTTCCGTCTAAAATGAAAGCAAGTGGGTCCCACGAACCGCACCTTCAAGAGGGCTTTCCTTTTCCGAGTAAACTCGAGGAAAACATAGCGAATGGATCGAGCGTATTTCGAGAGATCACGTGAGACGATACGACTTGAAATTTTTTTTGGTGGGTGGGGTTGACGTGCTCTGACGAATGCTGCCTCGCCACCACGGCGAGATTGCGATGGCGATTGCGACGGCGGGGGGGGGGTCACCATCTGCACTTTCGATTCCACGCTTGGCTTTGCTTTTCTTGCAAAATATCCTTTCCATGTACTGCCAATTCGAAAGGTACCCCCACCCGCGACGTCCCTCGCATTTTTTTGCTCACTCCCCCGATACGTAGCCTTTGCGTATTCTGCACTTTTTTTTTTTTTAAATACCCACGTGTATTTTTTTATTTATTTTCTTCATCTGTCGATCCAAAAGAGCTTTTTATATGTGATAAAAACATGAACATCGCCATCAAGACAAATGAATGATTTAGAAAACGTTTTTTTTTTTTTTTTTTATAAAAATGATCAATTATATCTTTATAAAAATGAATGAAGGAATGAAAGATAATTTTATCATTCGTGAAAATATTAAAAAATAAATTATTATTGAAAAAATATTCTTTTTCAAATCAATTATGAGTTATTCGAGGTCATTGATGTGTAATTATGGGTCCACGAATAAATCAAAGGCTGTGCGGATTTTATGATTCCAGTTATGGGTTGGCCTTTTCAACGGGTAGGGCGACACGTGCGTCACGTGGGCTTTGTCTGATGGTCATTTGTCCTAAATTGGGTCGCATTTGAAAAGGTAAATGCACTTCCATTACAAATAAACTAGCCGATCAAATACCGACCAATACCGAAAAAAAAAAAAAAAAAAAACTAGCCAATCAAACAAAGAATTATCCAATTGATCATAATATATTATTTTGAAAATCGGATATTTTTCTTTAAACTCAATTGATATATATTCAAGCCTTCAACGTTTTAAGTGACCTGTTCGACCAAAAAAAAAAAAAAAAAAAACTGACTGACCTCCTTAGTGATATATATATATATATATATATATATATATATATATATATTTTTGTGCTAGAATTCTTAGTGATCTTGTTAGCAAGTACATCCAGTGTGCTTGCTAAACGTATAAACATTCAGTTTTCAAAATATTGATTCTTTATATTACGAGATGGATAGGTGCATTGAAGGTCGTTAGCATTTCTTTATTATTTCATAAGGTTAGCATCATTAAAAAATCCCAAACTCATACTACTTAACATATTCACTCAAAACCATACTTCCTCTCACAAAAAAGTTTAATTGATTTCGAAAATCTACCATATGTCAGCATTTTGTCTGATATCCAATCGAATACATACGTCACTGCGCTTTTCATAAAACTGATAGGTGCATTGAAAGTCGCTTACATTTCTTTATTATTTTGTAAGGTTAGTATCATTAAAATTCTCGAACTCATACGGCATAGCATATTCACCAAAAACTATACTTCTTCTCATAAAAAAATCCAATTAGCATCGAAAATCTATCATCCATCGGCATGTTGCCCGATATCCAATCAGAATACACACGTTTCACCACGCGTTCCATATTAAATTCATCTCATGGTCGATTATCGTGTAAAGGGACCTGTATGCATTTCGACCAAATATTCAATAGAACGTCAATGAAGAGCACACTTGGCATTGGACGTGACGGTCTGAGACCCTCTTGCGAAACGAAAAATTAATCTTAAAATAAGTGTCTCGAGAATACCCCTTTTTAGTATTTCAACGGTATTCTCGAAAAACTCAAATTTTGGGTTCGGCATAAATTATCCGGAAAGCATTTTAAAAAAAAAACGACCTATGGCGGTGTCAACGGTAAAGACACCAGACAAAAGGAAAATTGTTTTCGGAAGAGACAGGGAAAGGAGATAACTTCACATTGAAGTCCTGACCGACGTTAATTAATAACAGAAAAACTGGCGATTTGGGCCCAAAAAAATTAATTAAGACGAGAAAATCGCCGCTTTTATAGATTTTTTTCCTAGAATAAAAAATAAAATAAAATAAAGTAAAAAAAAAAAAAAAAAAAGAGAAAAGAAATGGGAGATGCTTTTTAGGGTCCTCCAAGGCTGACGAGGCTAGCAAAGGGGGAGGAAAAAGGGCGTCCAGGTTCTCTTCACGTAATATTTGGTGGGTCCCACCCCTCCCCTTAAACCCCACACCCGCACCTCTTTCTCTCTCCTCTCCTCTCTCTCTCTCTCTCTCTCTCATTTTCTTGGCCCTTCTTCTTCATCTTCTGCTTTTGTTGTTGTCTGAATTACTTGAGTTCGAAGCTTGTAGTGTTGTTTCGGGGGTTCCTGTCTGACCCTTCTTCGGTCTTCTTCTGCGGCTGTTCGGCCGGCGCGATCTCTTGGTCTTCTTCTTTTTCTGCGGCCAAGAAATAAGTTAAAAGAAACGAGTTTCGGCCGTGGTTCTTTTTTTTTTTTTGACTGTTTCTTTTTCAGGAAAACCCGGTTTTCTTTCCCCCCGGCCGGGTCTATTTCCTCCTTTCCACTTCTGGGATTCGAGCGTTTACACCTCCTTTTGCTGAGGGGGAGGGAAAAAGATTTCGCTTTTCGGTGATTGGAGGATTTTGAGGTAACTTTCTTGGTGGTTCTTGATCTTTTTCAGCGGGGGTAGCGGTCAAGAAAGAGGCCGACTTTGATCTCCGGCTGTTCTTCTTTTAGGTACCCACTTCGTCCTACTTCTCGATTCACTGGCGATGGTTTGAAAAAAGAAGAAGAGAAAGTGCCTTTTTTTTTGTTTTTCGCAGCTGCCCTTTTCGTGTGCAGCTTTGATTCTGATATCTGTGCTCTGTCGATTGGAGGCAGTTCGCTTCAGATTAGTTGGTTGTCTTGTGGGGTTGAGCATTGTTGGGGATTCTCTCTTGCCTTTTCTTTCTTCTCTTTTGATCTTTTCTTTTTTGTGTTTTGTAGAACTAGGGAGCGGGAGGAGGAAAGAGAAATGAGGTGGTATATGGTTGACAGGCTGGGGACTGTGGTTGCTCTGGTTGGCAGTTCTTGCTAGATCTCAAGCATGAAGGGCTAGTCCTCCTGCTTCGTATCGCAGATTGACACGTCTTGGGATTTGGCAGATTGGTCTTCTCTTACTATGAGATTGGTGTCTTTTCGATTTCCTCGGATTGGAGATTGCTTCTGGTTTGGAAGGTGAACATTGGGGGGCGATGAATTGTGTTTAGGCACTCACTCGGGGGGGCAATGTTAAGAGCAGTTGCTCTTGGCTTATTCCTGTCTTCCCTTACCGTCCGTGCTTACGCCGATAACAATGGATATAGCTGCTGCGATGACGAGGGCTTTTGGACCGTCGAGAGAATCTTGGAGTGCCAGAGAGTGAGTGATTTCTTCATTGCTGTGGCGTACTTTTCGATTCCACTTGAACTCCTATATTTTGTTAGCTTGTCGAATGTGCCATTCAAATGGGTGCTCGCTCAGTTCATAGGGTTTATTGTCCTCTGTGGTTTGACACATTTGCTCAATGGTTGGACTTACTATGGCCCTCACTCATTCCAATTGATGCTGTCCCTCACAATTGCAAAGATTTTCACCGCGCTGGTCTCATGTGTAACTGCAATAACCCTTTTCACTTTGATACCTCTGCTGCTCAAAGTAAAGGTGAGAGAAACTTTCTTGAGACGGAACGTATTGGAATTAGACCAAGAGGTTGAGATGATGAAGAGACAGAAGGAGGCTAGCTGGCATGTCCGTATGCTGACACGGGAAATTAGGAAGTCGCTGGATAAGCATACAATATTGTACACGACTCTGGTTGAGCTCTCTAAAACTTTGGATTTGCACAATTGTGCAGTTTTGATGCCAAATAATGATCGGACAGAAATGATTATGACCCATGAGTTGAAAGAAAGTTCAATCAAGAGTTATGGTCGCTCCATCCCGATCAATGATCCTGATGTGATAGAGATAAAAGAGAGCAAGGGTGTGAAAATTTTGAGGCCAGATTCAGCCCTGGCAGTTGTGAGTAGTGGTGGGCTCAATGAGCTAGGTGCTGTGGCTGCAATCCGGATGCCGATGCTTCAGGCATCAAACTTTAAAGGAGGAACACCACAGTCGATTGATACACATTATGCAATACTAGTTTTGGTTCTTCCACAAGCAAATCCTAGAGATTGGAGCTACCAGGAAATGGAGATTGTGGAAGTAGTTGCCGATCAGGTGGCCGTGGCCCTTTCTCATGCCGCAGTTCTTGAAGAATCTCAGCTTATGAGAGAGAAACTGGCAGAACAAAACCGCGCTTTGCAACAAGCTAGGAGAAATGCTATGATGGCTAGTCAGGCAAGAAATTCTTTTCAGAAAGTGATGAGTCATGGGATGAGGAGGCCAATGCACTCAATCGTGGGCCTACTGTCAATTCTTCGAGAAGAAACTGTGAACCCTGAACAAAAACTCACTGTTGACGCAATGGCGACGACCAGTAATGTCCTCTCTACTTTAATTAATGACGTGATGGAAATGTCTGCTAAAGATGATGGGAAGTTCCCTTTTGAGATGAGGCGTTTTCATTTACATGCTATGATCAAGGAAGCCTCTTGCCTTGCCAAATGCCTCTGTGTTTATAGGGGCTGTGGTTTTGAGATCAGTGTTAAAAGTGCTCCCCCTGATCAGGTTATGGGCGATGAAAGGAGGACTTTTCAAGTGATACTGCATATGTTTGGTTATCTTTTGGATGTCTATGATGGAGGGGGTAATGTCACTTTTCGGGTCTCTTGTGAGAGCGATACTGAGGTGAAGCATGATAAGACTTGGGGTCCTCAAGCGATAAGCCTGGCTAATGAGTTTGTAACTGTAAAATTTGAAATTGAGATTGCAAGTGGAATTGCTCCTTCTGGTGGCTTAATTCCTGTAATGCACTCAGCTGGTCAGAGTCGTGGCAGTAGCAACAACAATAAAGATACCCTGAGCTTCAATGTCTGCAAAAAGCTTGTCCAGGTTGGTGCTTGCGCTCCCTTGTATTTATCATTTTTCACTGAACAACCATGAGTTTCCTCATCACATTAGGTTTGGATGCAATTTTTCGCTACATAATCTTCGCTGTTTCCATGTGGTTTGTCATTGTGAAGTGAACCCACTTGGTTGGAGCTTCATGGATACACAAAAAATTTAGGAATTTGGAAGAGGGTGCACGATATTTCATGGCTGCTGTACTATAGGGTGACTGCAGTGCTTATCATATTTCCTTCTTAACAGTAGGCTTGTCATTACCAGATAGTACAAGAAATGATCAGAAGTCTGCTAATCAAAATGTCTGTCCTGTTGTCAGATTGGACGATGGGTTGATTTAGATGTTTCTATACTCTGTCATTAACTTGGTTGCAATAGGTAATGCTATCATCAAATTGAGTAATCATTGTGAAGTATGTTGTTAATTTGGTTCCACTCGATAATTCATCATACATACCGTAAACTTCAAAGACTTGATAGACTTCTAATGAGCAGTGAGCTCAGGGATCTGCCCATGCTGTTAAACTTGTTTGGTCGGACTCTGTCGAAAATGAGGAAATTTGACTTGGGGTTTTATTTGAGATGCTTATTAACAACTCATTTGATCTTATCTTTGCACTTTTGTACTTTGAAACTGATGATTCTGTAGCAAAATTTTGGGGTAGGACCTTGTCTGTGCAGCCATTTGAAGTGTCTCTTTACAACTTATAGATCTGTGAAAACCATGTGCAGATGATGCAAGGAAATATCTGGATCGCTTCAAATTCTCGAGGTCTTCCTCAGAGGATGACACTTGTTCTCAGGTTCCTAAAGCAAGATTCTCGGGGCAGAGCCATGTTGCCTCCTGGAAATCACATGGAGCAACAAAACTTGGACTCTCTATTTAGAGGCCTCCGGGTTCTACTTGCAGATGATGATGTTGTCAATAGGACTGTGACCAAAAAGCTTCTTGAAAAGCTTGGTTGTCAGGTGACTTCAGTTTCGACGGGTCTAGAATGCCTTACTGCCCTGAGCCATACGGATAATTCTCTCAGAGTGGTTTTTCTGGATCTTCATATGCCCGATATGGACGGCTTCGATGTTGCAATGAGAATAAGGAAGTATCGCAGCCGTCACTGGCCATTAATCATCGCACTGACGGCGAGTGCTGAGGAACGTGTTTGGGAAAGATGCCTACAGATGGGAATGAATGGTGTGCTATGGAAACCGGTAGTCCTGCAAGGGGTGGCCGATGAACTTCGACGAGTATTGCAGCGAGCAGGGGAAGCAGTATGATGACGTGTAGGAGGTGATGAATTCATTCATAGGCGGTTCTTATACTTCCCTCTCATGACTGTGTCGATTCTTCTCGCATGATGTAGACAAAATACAGTCACTGTGCTTTACTAACCATTTTATTTTTGCTTATTGATAGAATCCAATAGGCTTAAATGTAGCTTTTACTCAAATTCTCAACAGATCAATTCAGATCCACAAGAATTATGTAGAGATTCACAAGAATAGATTATCTGAAAGTGCAGTAGAAATGAACAGTCCAGTCGTGCACATTCTCTCAAAATAAAGAAAAGGGCAGGTGTTTTGTATGATCTGGTGCAATATTGGAGCATTCTGGACCGGTCGAGCTGTTAATAGCGTGGACCCGAATTGTTTGGTCGTGCACTATCCCTTCTGTTGTGTTCTTGAGCAACAGGCGTAAAATACATGCGGTAGAAGTTCTGTATGGATGAACCTTATTACGGCACATGGCAATGTGAGTGTCTAAGTTAAGTCTGCGTGCATCTGGTTGTTGCGTGAAAGCTTGCTGAAGTTCCTTAAAAAATTTGATTACAGGTAGTAGCGCCATGGCAAGAGTTGTTTGTATCGGGTTTCAGACGTGGGTCGAGCATTTCTGGATTGTAGTTTACATAGAAGTCAACAGTTTGGCACAGCACTCTGAGGTAGCATGATTCTTTATTTGTTTACTATCTTGAGTCGGTGATCACTGAATGTTAGTGGCAGTGACGCATTTTTCTTTGCTAAAGGCGGAATCTTTTCATGCGTTAGAGAGAGAGAGAGAACAAAATCTGTGCCATATATAATGTCAAGTTGCACTTTCTAAGCATGTACTGCATTGTGTCAAAAAAAAAAAAAAAAGCATGTACTGCACAAAATTTATGCCATGTACATATCAAGTTGCACTTTTTAAGCATGTACTACACGAAGCCTCTCTCTCTCTCTCTCTCTCTCTCTCTCTATCTATATATATATATAAAAAGCTGTGAAGTCTTTCTGCAGAGAAACACGTTTACAGTTGTTTACTGGCTCTATTAAAAAGGCTTTTTTCAGTTTTTGCTTTTTTATGGGACCCTGTTAGATCGAATGAAAATTGTCCGTTCGATGGATCGAAAAACCTCTCGGTCGCAATGTGGAAGACCCTTTTTGTACTGATGGGATGAGCTAGGTCAGTTGAGCTGGCGAAATTTGATGTAAATTCAATTACTTATGGTTCAACCAACAAATTGATCAAACTCTATAATTGATGAAAACTTGATTTCAAGATATGCATCTCGGTAATTGATCGATTGATGCAGTAGTTAGAATGAGTTCAGGAGATAGATATGCATTCTGTTTCCTTTTACTTTGTGATTCATCTAACTAAATCCTTCGACGATGCCTATGGAACGTGCCGAGATTGTTTAATACCTAAATGCACAATTGAGAATGACATTGGAGGAGTTTAATCACACAGTTTTACGGTGGCCAATAATACGAAAGGGAAAATAGGAATGGCTGGCTCAACCGTTCACAAGAGTGTTTTGGGCCATAACTCAGGTCCAAGAGCTTGGATTCAGCATCACTCTTCCCCCGCATCACACATCCAAAGAAGCCCAAAGGAGAGAGCCCTCCTTTCAAGTTGATGCCTCTTGGTTAGGATCGTGAGAGATCTTTGGCTTAGTAAAGCTTGGACATTCGTAAGATCTTTTCTACATTTTTTTTTTTTTTGGGCTCAATCTGCTTCTTAAACCTGCTAGAGGAAAATATCAAAAAAGTCCTAAACATATTGCATTACTACCAATTCGGGCCTAAATTTTTCAATTTGATCAATTTAATTCTAAATATTTTTATATTGGTACCAATTCAATTCATCCGAATAATTTAGACTGGAAATTGCTAATATGAACATTCGCCCTGCTGATCGGTGCTAACGTGAACATTGTCAATAAATTTTTAAATATTTTTTTGAATTCTTAAAGTAAATTATTGAATTTTTTTCCCTTCCCATTTCTTTTTGCCAATGGCCTCACAACCATGGCCAATGAGGGTTGGCCTAGCTAGGCCGAGGGTGAGCGTTGGCCATCCAAATGAGGCTCCCCTCGCCAAATCTGGCAAGGTTGACCTTCACCTAGGCCAAGGCGGCCTTGTCGCGCCTCATTGGGCCTCACCCTCATCTAGGTGAGGCCTAGCAAGGCCAACCCTCACTTAGGTGAGGTGCAGTGAGGCTGCCTTGGCTTGGGCAAGGGGGGCCTCACTTGGATGATCAGCGCTCACCCTTGGCTTGTGATCGGCCACCGGAAAAAGAAAAGGAAAAGAAAAGGGAAAGGAAAAAAATATTTACAAAATTCAAAAAATTTATTAAAAATGTGCATGTTAACTTCGGTTATACCACGTTGGATGCTTGACGTCCATGTTAGCAATTTCCTATTTAAATTGACCAGATGAACTGAATTGGTATCAATATGAAAAAAATTTAGAACTAAATTGATCTAATTGAAAAGTTTAAAATTAAATTGGTATTAATGCAATAGGTTTATAACTTTTTTCTATATGTATATTTGAAGCTTGGAATTGGGTCATCCTAAGTTCCGATTGATCGAGCCTAAGTTCGAAATTGATGATCGGGTTTGAAATGAACCCAAAAATCAATTCTTTCTTTTATCATTGTGAACTCCATAAACAAATTTGGGGCAAAGTACACTAAAAGTGCCAAAAGTTGTGTACGACGCTCACTTTAGTGCCAAAAGTTTCCGTCGGATCACTTAAGTACCAAATCAGAGCAAAAACGATTACTTTGGTTCCATCGGCGAGAGATTCCGACCAAATTAATTACGTGACTTTTATATTTTAAAAAAAAGTTATTGTGGCTTTTAAATAACGTCGTTTTTCATCCTCCTTAAGAAACAACGTCGTTTTGCTGTCATACATGTACAGCCTCACAAAAACAATGCCGTATAGCTCATATGGGGACTGAAATTAGGGTTTTTGTCCGATTCTCGCCCAACGCCGACTAGGTGAGCGAGGAGAGGCTGAGGTTGTTGCTTAGGCAAGAAGTGGCGGGAAGAATGGGAGGCAAGGGTGGAGGAGGAGGAGGAAGAAGGGGGGTCAAAGGTGCCACTGCTGATGCCGCTACTGGTGTTGTTCTTCGAGGAAGAAGACGAGGAGGAAGCCCATGCCTTCTCTCTCTCTTTCTCTCTCTCTCTCTCTCTCTCTCTCTCTCTCTCAATTTGCGGATTTAGGGTTCTTACTTGGGGGAAAGATGCCAAATGGCGTCATTTTGTTGTTTGGATGCTGACTGTACTCTCCGACGAGCCACGTCAGCTTCAAAAATTAATAAAAAAGTGGCACATCGGATTTCCGGCCAATTAGATCGGCATTGGCACTGAAATAATTGTTTTTCAAATTTGTTGACATTTAAGTGATATAAAATAAACTTTTAGTACCAAAGTAAGCGTCGTACATTACTTTTGACATAGTGTGCTTACCCCAACAAATTTCAAAGGAACTAAATTGCATGAATTGCTATCGGAACAAGCACTCGAGGATTAGGTCGAGGGATTGGCTCTTTACCTAGCTCAAAACTTGAACCTTAAATTTTTTCCGAAAAACAAAGGAGCCTCCCTTTTTATAGGGAGAATGAACAGATAGGTCTAAGCCAAATAAATTTCAAGTCTTTTGAAACCGAGACTCGAGCTGGCTGATTCACCAACTTGGCGCAGCAACCGGCCGGTTCTAGCCGGTCGGTGGCTCCCCGAATAAGACCGGCCCGACTGCACGAACCGGGGCTTGATCATCACCAGAACCAAGAAGAAAGACCACCAATCCAATGATGTGACTGTCCGCCGAATCACGAGAACTTTTCTCAAACGTTGAAAACCGAAAATGGAGGTGCGACAAATTGCAAAGTCCCTGTGGGAGAGCGACAACGTTACGGTGGGATTCTCCAAGCAGGACGCAACTGCATGGGGACGCGCCTCCCTCCCTCCCCCCTCCCCGGCGGGTCTTCCGGGGGGTTTTCTGCAGCTGGCATCATCGTCAGCCCTCCCACCAGGTCAAAGGTCAACTCCTCCCCGGCGCACATCTCCCTCGTTTTGCCGACCGGAGCTCTGTCGTTTTCCACGGCCCCCTCCTTGTCGTTTTCCCATCTTTCTTGTTCCCGTGAATGCCCCCCTCTCCCTTGAGAATCTCGAGGGGTCGTAAGGTTGCTCCGCATGGAACTTGCGCCATCTTTTTGCCCTAGTCCAGTTAAACCTTTAAACCAACGATGGTAAAAAAAAAGCGAGGCGTACTCATGGATACCCGAAACTCTTGTCGTGATATTACTCCGTGTAACGAGTCGTCCGGTGATTAGATTTGCGCGGGAGACTCCTGTTTCTAGTGTTGAATATGAGCCGGTTATTTAAATTGTCGCTTGTAGTCAATACATCGATTTTGCAAACTTGATTTCGAAGCATCGAAACGACCGTAGGTTTAGGGTGGATGTTGAGGCTCAACCAACCGTTGGTCGCTAACTCACATTGAGACATATGCAAGTTTCCATCTCTTTAAGAACTTTTCATTTGGCTTGGGAACTTGGTTACCATTTTGCAGATGCATTCCCAAGGAAGTTCTGCAGGTTAAGCTTCATGATCTATGTACAGTCTATCTTGTAGTTCCATTTCATTTCCATTTTCTGCTTATATATATACATAGCAGGAGGACATGGGTGAAATTAATACGCACGAAAAGTCATATTATCATAATATTATTATGCAGAAGATGGAATCACTTACAAAAAAGAAAAAAGAAAAAAAGAAAAATGAAGAAGATGGAGTTACCTATTATCATGAGGCTGTACGGGATCTTCCACTTTGTTAAGTTAATAAATTCGCCTGCATATAATTTATATTTCTCATTTTTCTACATATATTATTCACTACTTTAGCCAAAAAAGGGTCGAAAGTACTATTCAGAGACATTCTAGTCCTTAACCACTCCTTGCATTTTTGGCCCATCCTTCATTGACCTTCAGAGCCGAAACTATTTAAGTACAGTTATTCATCGCAAGTACTCTCGCATTTGATTAGAACTGCATGTGTATCGCAGCTTTTTTTTTTCCTGGTCAAAATGGTGATTTTTTTTAACCATTTCTATTAACAGAACATTTATCAGAAACTTACTCTTCTATCCAGTAATAAACTTTCTTATTGAAGATTCTCCTTATTTTATCAGTTCAGTCGTTATTTACCGTGCCCTAAAACCAAAACTTGTCGTCATTTCGGATAGCTTCAAATTATCATTTTTAATAAACCTGATCATACAATAACTGCATCATCTTTATTGTAAGATTGAACTAATCGAGAATGATTAAAATTTCTAGCTAGCAACGAAGGATTATACTGTTTTGTCTGACATTAACGATCTCCTTGTTAAACACAGTGAGCTGTCTACGCAGAGAGGCAACAGGATGCTTTGCATAGTTGTTTTATACATGTTACAAACCATTATTTGGCCGGCTAGGATGCGAAATGTTCCCAATTAATTAGTAATTATCATAAGCAGTAGAAACATTGTCAAAGGGATCATTGTTTAGTTGCTAATTTATTAATGTTTTACTTTGCTAAACATATGATTACCCAACAGGGAGATTGTTCTTTTTGAATATTTCTCCTGCTAATATTTTTAACTGATTCATCTCTTCCCATGAATCTAACATTAGATTTTACTTAAAGGAGTTGATTGTCACCTAGTTAATATAATTATGTTGTTTGAGGAATATTAATCATGATTTACCTGAAGATCGTGTTGAGACAGGTGAATTGTTTGAACTATACTTTGGCACTTGCAGAATGAATGACCACCACATCCTCAACAATAGGGAATTTCATGCGTTGTGATTGGCCATCGACCCGAAAATGGAGAGACGCTTTAACTAAAGAGAAGATTAGCATAATTGTTTTTTGAAAGTTAGGTCAAATTGCACCTAATCCGGCTGAAATAGACGACGTGTACTTCACGGCAAGTGCGCCTCGTGATCGAATAAAAATATTCGGCATCAATGGAACTCGGCAAAGCAAAATGCCATTGAATTTCCCTTTCCTGATGCATGATTCTCCATTACCAGTGGCCATATTTTAAAACTTAGCTGCTCATCACTTTTATAATGAACAAGAGGCTCCGTTTCGACGGTCCACATTAGTTTACTCCGGTTCCATGGAATCCTATTCAAAGTTCATCATTTACTGGCTTGTTTAGGCTCAAAAATTAATCTAGGGTTTGGAGTTGTTGACAAAAATCAATTAAAGATGGCAGTTGATTGGAACTGAGACGACTACATTAATTGTCGTTCCTTGTCGTCGGCAGGGTTAATTATTTAAATCGTACAATCAAATATTTTAAAACCCTAGGTGGGCTCAATGTGTACTGGTGCTTTACCAGTGGAATGTTGCAAGAAAGAAAAAGAGCTAGGGTTAATTTTTTAGTAATATATGATTAACATTGACATGTGAAGGCATGTGAAGAGGGTCCTCCTTGCTGCTCAACTCTTGGATCCTTTCAGTATGTCAAGAAAAGAAAAACATCCTTTTAAGGGCACTATACTGATCTTAGGTATAAAGTGGTGCTTGATGATCCAATATACAAAACCTTTAAAAAAAAACATATAATATTTCCGTACGGATTGTGGAAGCCTAATCAGTTGAGAAGATCTATTTTAGGTCTCGTTGTTTGAACAAAGAGTAATTTACAGGATGGAGACATGGATAGATGCGAAACATGATTGAAACATCACTGAATGAAACTCAACATGTGTGATTAAACGTTTGCTTTTTCCTGCATTTGGGTGATCATACAACTAGTTTAAAAAAAATATTTTGCAGTTTGAGGACATAAATTTCTACACATGATTGAAGCATCGATAACAAATGATGCAGTTAATCTTTCTAATCCGAGATTTGAGTATGTTCCCCAATTCTAATTAATTTCATCATCATATATATTTAGTTTGCGTGTATTCTTCCAGCTAGACAATATTTCCCACATCGCAAAAAGCATCGTTTAAGTTAGTGATCATATGTACAATTGAATAATTGCAATGGATAGAACCTGCTACTATACTGGTAAAAGCATTAACTAGCTCCAGAAAAATGGCTCTTTTATGCTGAGTGCAAGCTTCCATTGCTGTTTTCACAAGTAAAAATCTCGACTTCTGGATCACTACTAGTCATTGTCCTAAGTGTGAAATTCCACGCTAGTAAATTAGATTTCGTATCTAATGTGCTCTCATCTAGCAAACTAAAGCACGCACCAGGAGCATACCTTTTCTGAACAACTTTGGGTTAATTTTTCATGTTGAAAAGTGCAGAAAAATTGGGTCTGCTGATATTTCAGCCATAGTCTAATGCAGTAGCTAATTAGAAAATAATCTTGGATAAAATATTCAAATTCTTCAAATGTTTGCTCAGAAATTGGCAAATGAGGAACTGCTTATTCTGAAGTTATCTTTTTCCTCTCAAAAGTCGCAATCTTTGGATCTATTTTAGCAATTTATCATCAGTTCATCGCCTAAAATGGCACACCCTGGAAATTTGCTCGAAGAATGATGTTTGCAACTAGAAGGCCACTAGAACCAGAAGTCAATGTTTGTGGGACTTGAGAATTCTTGAGAAGACATCTCCAGATTTTTCACTTAATTGGCTAGGTTCCTCAAGCTAATACTCTGAAGTATTTAATCCTTGTACTTGAGTTTGTCCCCATTTTTTTTCCCGAGTTCCTGCTTCCTTTGTGAAGCTTTCCTCTAATTAAGTTATGGTTCCTGTTTAACATTAAAAACAACGAAGACAAACAGAACAAACTATATATAAGCATGAAGTCACTCATCCACCATAAGTATCTATCCTGTTCACTCTAACTGTAATATGTGTAGTTCCCTTCAAGCTCCCAGTCTATCAGATTCAAAGTGAAATTCAGTAGCAAGAAGAGCATGTTCTTCAGGGACAAAAAAAAAAAGAAAAAAAAAGCCATGATCATGGATTAATTATGAGACACAAAGATATAAAAAAAAAAAATTATGTTAAAGAGGAGGTTGGAAAAATAAGAAAACTTCAGCTCTGCCAGGAAAAAAAAATTGAAGAGGAGGAAGAGAAAAGGTGAAGAAAATAATTGGAATAATTAATCAAGCTATTTCCATGATTAAGAAGCCTTCAATATTTTTATTTTAGTTCTTCTTAACGTTTGTCCTAAGGGCAGACCACCAAATATAGTTACAATACATACCAACGCTCTTTGAAAATTGAGTAATAGCACATTTTAAAAAGAAATAATAGATGATATACCGCCAGCATAAAAGAAATTTGCACAAGCGACCTTTTCTGCCCCTGTATTGAAGATTATAACATCCACTCTCTCAATTCAATAGTGTATAAAGTCGCCTGTGTAAACTTTGCTATAATTACTAACAAAGAAAATACTGAAGTACATGAAGTTAGCCACGGTCAGGTCTACATGGAACTCCTTGCAAGTTGCGGACATGGAAACTAAATAAACTCCAGTTGTCACTATTCAAGGCTTTAAATAAAATACTCAGTAGACTGGATTTAAAGTATTAGTTTTGCTCCTGACTGCTCTAAGTTTTATGCAACAGTATGAAGAGATTAGCAAAGAAAGGAGGAGTTTTTTATGGAGTGAAACACAAAAATCAGTGGAAAAGTTGTGAAAACTAAAATAATTGAAGGAAATTGAAATAAAACCCTTGCGTTGGTTTGCACATAAAGAAGTACCAAAGTGATGATAGTCACGGTTTAATATACAAAATATGAAAAGACATGAGCAAGTCGTTTTTCCATATCCCTAACACAATACAAAGATAAAGTAGCTGACCTGAAGCTCTCTTTCTCTTTCCCTCTCTCCCTCTTGTCCTCACGACTTCTCTAAATTATCCTTTTCTAGCCATAAGGGGGCCGGCCATGGGTCCAACCATAAGCCTCGTGGTTCAATTGTCCACCATTTGGAAGCAAATTCGGAGGCAAATTATACACCGGCATCGATGATGGGTCCGCCATCCCCCTTGTTGCTGTCCCCCGCCGCCACCAATCCCCGGCGGCGAGCCACTCCCCATCTGCCCTTGTCCGCTGCCCGCTTCCTCGTCCTCCTCCAAGGGCAGTCTCTCGTAAGTTGCATTAGAAAAGGTCGCTGCGATCACCATGACAGGCCCCGAAGCCACGAGCGAGCCCACGACGCTTCCGCCAACCACTTGACCTTGGCCTCCAGCTAGGTATATGGTCAATCCAGTTGACCCTGGCGGGGCAGGACCAGGTAAAAAGGCCCCGGTGAGGGAGAGAATCTCGAAGCGGCCGTGAAGGGCCATGACCGCCCCTGGGGCTGTGGGTTGCCGGAGTGTGACATTTGTGACCGTGCCGCTCCCGCTGAGCACGCAGACACCCCTCTGTCGCCGTCTGGCGAACTGGGCCACGCTCTCAGCTATATCTGCGCCGTTGGCTATCTCCATCACATGGCTCCGAAGCGCGTTAGGACTATCTCTTGTCACAAAGATCGGCGGCTTCGGCTTATTCTTGGAGCCCGGTGGACGGCCCCTTGGCCTTCGAGTGGCGGCCTCGACAGCTCCTTCCTTTGGCTCATCGCTGTTATCTCTCTCGTCTTCCTCCCCGACACCGCCTCCTCCACTGTTGTCATTCATGGAGATCCCTAGATCAGGCTTTTTCGCTGGGGAGGAGCTCGTCGCCGTCTCGACTCCGGGGAGCCCGACCTGCCCTGTCCACCATGGATTTGACATGATTCCTCTTCCTCGTGAAAAAAAATTGGGCAAACTATGTGCTGTCGAAACTGTAGGATTGATCAGCACTTGAATTCCTTATGGACCCCCAGATCTATCTGTGTCAATTCACTTCTTCTCTATGCAAAAGCTCAACGAGGAGAAGAAGCAAAATCGCTGCAAAAAGTGAAGAGAGATGTGACAAAGAGATGACCTCCCCAGAAGAGACCGCTAGTTCTAGCGATCTTTCCCAAGAAGGCAGATGTTGGAGAGAGTTGGAGAGAAACAGAAAGAGGAAAAGGTCGTAGAGGTTAAAGAAGGCGAGCCATTTGAGAAGCTAAGGGAGAGTGAAAAGTGACGAAGCAAGCACGAGAGAGAGAGAGAGAGAGAGAGATGAACAGGAAAAAAAACCACAGCTTAAGTAAGCGAGAATCTCTCGCTCTCCCTCTGTTTTTTTCTTTTCTTTCTGGGTTTTCTTTACGAACCCCGCTTTGGCTTGCTTATGGGGAGTGCAAAAGGTGCGTGGTTCTTTTTTAAACTCTTGTCTCCCCCACAAGAATACAAAAGTGATGCGGTCAGGGAGAAGAGAGGAGGTAAAGAAGGAGAAGAAGGAGAAGGAGGAGGAGAAGAAGAAGGAGAAGAAGAAGAAGATGGTAATGGTGTTGGGAATTAGGGTTTGCGCTGTGGGGTCGCGTGCGCGTGAAATGGTGGGTCGCACGTCCCCTTCTCTCTCCTGCTCTCTCTCTTTCCTTCTCTCTCGCGTCCCGACATACATATATCATCAAAAATGCGAGAGAGGTTGAGGAAAGGTGCGCGCAATATGTTAGTCGGATAATTTTTATATGAATAAAACTGACCTCATTTCTCAAGAAGCTTATGTCCCCTATTAAATGAATTAAAAAAAGACCCCGCCGGGGGAGGGTTTTTCAATTATACTAATGTTAAAAGCGGGGCGGGCTCCAATCTTGACCGCAAAATCAGTCATCTTCCTCCCGGTCGCTTTCCTTACGGCTCCAGATGTGCCGTTCGCGACTGCGTCGTATGATCAGACTGGCCATGATTCTGTCTTGTGGAGGCCGTTTGCATGGTGGGGATAATCTTAACCTTCCTTTTCCCTACTTTTAACAATGGTTTTTTTAATGAGGGATTGTGGAATGGTGTCCAATCGATTGCGGCCTCTCTTCGTGCGGCTTGAGACTTTTGTTATGTGACGCTATGATTAAATCGTAAACAATTCGATATGAGATCCATGTTGCAGAAAAAAGTATGCGGTGAAATAGTAAAAAGGGCCATGAATAGTTGCATCAAATCATATATCTTAGGCCGTAGATTCTTGTTGTAATTTGTACTTGTTCAAGCCTACATTGAATTTCTCTTGATTGGCGTGGTCAATTTCCGGGTCGCCAAAACGTGGATTGTCTTTTTAAGAAGTAGGGCAGGACCGTGACATGGATAATAAAGGACAGTCAAAATGAGCATCCGAACATGAAAGCATTGTGGAATTAAAATTACACATTTTCGGTTGCTTAATAAGTCGAGTGAGCAAATAAAAACTAATCATTAAGATTTAATGACCCGGTTAAGATGTTTGACATGTATTTTAACTATTTACTTTAATACGGGGTACATTCAAGGACATTTTTGGGTTAATACACTCAAGGATTGTATTGGTTACAAATTTACAACATTTTGTAGGTTAAGTTATTCCATGAATTGAGGAAAAAAAATTAGGGTTCGCTTTGAATAATGTCCCTTTGTGTCATTGAAAAACATGTTTGTTCATGTTTCAATGAATTCTAGGTGTGAAGTAACTGTTGCTACTGTTAAAAGGCCAGGAGGAATACACAATTTTTTAAAAGAGTAGAAGAAGTCATTTACATGTTACTGATATTATATTTGAATCTCATTTAGGAGTGCCTTCATGACATTTATTAAACACTAAATACACAGTTTACAATCACAGTTAATACATTTAAATACTATAAAGTTTCTTAGCTTAATAAGCATTTTGGAAGCACTGGTCAATAAATTTATTCATGGTTACCATGTCATGTTACTTCATGCTCACCCATGTTATTACTGAGCTTCAATTTGATGCATGCGAGAAATTAGGGAATGTAATAATTAACAAATGGTCTTGAGGATGTAATGGATGTACCCGAAGCTTTACATAGTAGGCTCAATTAGGAACCATAGAAAAATTAGAGGTTCGACAATCAAACTCAATTTCAAGCCTAATGAGTCTTGTCCAAACTCACTCATGACTCGAAAAATGTTGAGATTTCATTTGCAAAAAAGGCCAGCCTAGCTAAGCAATGAGCCAGCCGCAGAAATGGAGTCACTTACAAGTGTTTGTCAGCCTTGGAAAAGTTTATTGAACATGACGCTGCTCTTACACCGCAAGTCCAAAAGGCATTATTTAGCTCAACGCAAAGGTGGCCTATTAGGCTTGTCAAGCCATCAAGCTCATAATTAGGTCTTCTTGTGATTGTCCATCATTTGGCAAATACAAAGTTTCTAATTAATGTCATAAAGTTTCTAATTAATGTAACCCTGTCCTTGTGATATGGAAAATTGCATCCTTTTTGTATGTAATGTGGCTGAAAATATGTAAAATTAATACTACAAAAAATCTCAAATTGATACACTTATCACAAATTTATCAAAGTTTTTAACCACAAAAATCTCAAACTAGTACTCATGTAACAAATTTACCTTCCTTTAATTTATGCTAAAATTTATCGTCAAATTGCTAAGTTAAATGACACATAGCTGTCAATGGATATATCGGTTTGGGATTTACCCTTCATTTATGGTTTTTGGTGGTGGTAATCTAATTTAACGGAAGGTAAATTTATCACAAATATATCAGTTTGGAGTTACTGATGGTAAAAAAAAAAAAATTAGTTTTATGTAAATTTGTCATAAGTGTGTTAGTTTAAAAATTAATTTGCAGTAAATTTACTAAATATATACCAATTTGGAGTTTTTTCTAGCATTAATCCAATATGTAAGTAGTCAAAATGTCTTTTTCTCTCCCTTTTTCTCTTCTCTCTCCATCACCTTTTTCAGCCTTCAGCCATGGAGGAGGGTTTTAGTCTTTCCTTGCCTATCTTATTGATTTTGTTTTTGTATTCTCATTTGTTTATTATTTTTTCTTTTCTTCCGATCTAAATTTGAGAGTTCTCTTCTCCTGATCTAGTTTTAGATTTGAGAGTTCAAAATTTTCTAATATAAGGACTTATGCTCTTCCGATCTAGATTTGTGATTTTCATAAATATGTTTTCGCAAATTTGACACCCCTATATTCTGTTCGTGTACTTGCTTATGCTTCTAGCTTCAATGGTGATCACAGTAACTTTGGCATCTCACTGAATCACGAAAATTTGCTATTTCAAATGTTAGATCTGTGTTTTTTCATTTATTTTGATTATCTCTAAATGGAGATAGTGTAGAGGAAGCCGAATCTAGGCACATATTGCCAACTAGCAATGCCATAGTTGCTAGAGAATGAGTTTCTAATGTGTGCTCATCACTAATGATAATACAAGATCTAGTAATTGGTCGCCAATTCTACTCTTATAGAACGAGTGCATACTTAATCATGCTAGTGCTCTGTTGATCCTATTTGTTTTCTAGATTTAGCTTTGTTTTATAGTATTTTTGGCTTTATTATGCTTCAAGTTGTTTTGATCTGAAGTTCATGTGTTTCTTATATATCGTTTTGAGCAATGAATACAATTTTCTTTTGAAAAGAAAAAGAAGTGGTTGATTACTTAATTATTTTGGGATCAATAAATTTAAAATCCATCACTTTTAATGATCAATCAAATTGATATTGGCCAAAAAGACGTGATCGACTTGATTGTTTAGAAAGTATGATCACCTATCACCTTCAAAAGCCGGGATCATTTGCTTCCACATCTAAAAATTGCATGTCTTTTCATTTTCTAAAACTCACATCACCTTCTCTTGTACTATAAACGGCATAAAATGATGAAACATTGAATGCCAGAAATCACCAACTATACGTATTATTTAATAAGTACTGTCGGATGTAAACATTATAGAATATTTTAAATATGTTTAAGCTTCTAAAAAAATGGTCTGGAATGTGCAATAATGACAATCTCTTGCTATATTAGGACCGAGTGTTCCGAAAGATAATTTCGAGCTCCTCAGCTTATGTGTTCTTTTCCCAGAAATGCAATGCACGAAGTCGTGTGTCTCTAGTCTAATGGGACCATTGTCTGGCCTCGGAAGAAGCCTTTTCGTCAATAGTTGTAGAGCCTATACAGTAAATTAAACATAATTAATACTACAGTGCTAGTAATAATGTATACTTGCAAAAAGTAAGATTTGCTTGTCTGAAAGGAAAATAACTATGATATTTTAATAGTCAGGATACGATAAAAATATCAACTGAAGTTGTTATTTTTATGGAATGAAGTTCAATTCTGGATAAGAGACCAAGATGGCAAGATAGGGAACAAAACTACAACAGGAGTATTTGACATTATATAGGACCAAAAGTCTAAGTTCCTATGTAGAGCGTAAATTAATACCTTCAATTTGCATCATCATTCTTAAAATCGATAGTTTAGAGTTGATTTGAGATGCTTAATCCCGTAGAAGTCCTACTCCCAATCGGGCATTTTCTCTCTTCTTTTGATTTTCAAGCCCAACCTTTGCATTGGAGCGGCTAGCCACCTTTTTTTTTTTTTTTTTTTTTTTTGTTTGAGCTAGCCACCCCGTTGAAGCCGCCACCTGCCGCCAACCACATGACCCTATGCCGATGCCATCCGTACGTACCATCACTGCAAGTTCTCTCTCTCAACTAAGGAAATGTGTTAGAAAAATCTTAAACATATTGTATTGATATCAATTTAATCTTAAATATTTTGACTTAGTGTTAATTCAATCATCCGGTTAATTTTGACAGGATATTACTAATATGGACAATTTTTAATAAAAATTTATAATTTTTTCTATTTTCTTTTTCCTTTTGTTCTTCCTTTTGTCAATGATTGGCCATCGCCCATGGCCAACCTTGCCTGGGTGAGGTTTGCCGTAACTTGCCGCAAGTAAGGCCCAGCTACGCCAGGGCAAGCCCTAGTGACAGTCAGCCTTACCAGATTTGATAAAGGGAGCCCTCGTCAGGTCTTGCCCTTGCCTAGTTAGGCCTTGCTTGTGGCGGGCGACGACGACCCTCGCCTAGGTGAGGCAAGTCTACCTGGCCTTGGCCAGTGGCTAGTCATTGGTAAAAAGAAGAAGAAAAGGAAAAAAATGATTTTTTTTTTATAAATATTATTAAAATTTGTTCACATTAGCACTGGTGGTGCCACGAAAGCTTACAGATATCCATGTCGCAACGTCTGACAAAATTGGCTGGAAGGATTAAATTAACATTAGCTCAAAATGTTTAGGATTGAATTGACACAATTAAAATGTTTATAACTAAATTAGCACAAATGCAATAGGTTTCTTAACTATTCAATCCAGTTATAAGTAAAGATCGGGGTCCTCTATCATCTCCATTACTAGAGACATTTTCCAATGACCCACCGACCTTAAAATCAAGATCAACAATGGTCACCAATGAACCTGGGGTAGGGGTTATCTCTTCGTCTTTTCTGATTCGATCAAAGACAGGCCTATCTTTTCTTCGACCAAACCTATATTTCAACACGCACCAAACTCAACCTGCTCGAGGTGTAAAGCTGGTTAAAAAGATGCCGTTCAATCGAGCTCGAGTTCCGCTCGCCGGAAATCGCTCCTACTCATTCACATTTCGAACAATGCAAGCTTAGAATCAGTCGCAGTTTGAATAATAGCATCAACAGACCGCGATGCAATTAGAAAAAAAAAAAGAGAATGGGCAGGGAAAACCTAATCCTGATTAGAAAAATCCATCTGGGTCACAACAAGCAACCTATGAATTGCGGTCGCAGGTAACCCGAAGAAAACTTAGGGTTTTGACCGGGCGAAAGCCAAAAGATTAATTAACACGACACAGCGAAAGGGCGTTGGACCGTCCGAAACCATTTTTTTTTTCTGCTTATTTTTTTAGGGCAAGTTGAGGTGGAGGAGATAAGTTTGTTAAATGGCGAAGGAAATGGACGGATCGAATTGTTTAGCTCGTGCGTTCGTTCAGCTCTGGTGGCCCCGTACCTTTATGGGGAGCTTGCATGGTCCATGCCTCTCTCTCTCTCTATGAACAAACAAGGTGCAAACCTTTTCTTTTACACTTTGACTAATCACATAGCAGCATGATTAATTTAATATAAGGGGAGGGTTTACTTAGGGAAGGTTGGTCCTCTTTTTTGGGGTTTTGATGAGCATGTGTTTTGAAGTCTTGATCTAATGTGTGCCTATTATTAGCTAGGGTAGGGTTTGTATTTTTTTTTTTTTTATCATTCTTTCTTTTTTTTAACTGCGATCTGGTGCGCTAAAGCGACGGTAGTATGTATATTATTTGCGGGTGCATGTACGAGCCCCCTCTAATGAAAAAAAATCAAATTTGATGACGATTTAGTTTGTGGTTGTATTTCTGGGAGCAAACTTTGAGCGAATATGAAGCGCGTGGATACCTTTGAATGAAAGAGAAATCCGAATCAGAGCTTACTTTAGCTTCCCTTCCCACCTCTCATGAAAAGGAATTCCTTTTTTTTTTTTTTTTTTATTTCTTCAGTTAACGATTATAAGCACGAAATAATCGAAGCATAGAGCTCAATAAGATTGCTCAAGCGTGAAATTTCAACACCACCACTATGGCATGGTGGGGTTGGCGGTGCTGTCCTGGGGTTGCGGGGACGGGCTTGCCCTTCTAGGCGAAGCGGTTTCGTCTCGAGTGAGACATTTCACAACGCGTGCAAAGCTGTCATGGGCAATTAAACTTATTGATGTGACATGGAGTGATTAATTTCCTCAGATATATAAAATGCATATAATAGAGTTGCGTACTTGCGCGCATGTCTTAGTCATGATATATTACTTGTGGACAAAAAAATTTCATCGCTGGCAAAGAGGTGTAATGAAATCCTAATCTTTGTTTTACTTTGCTTTCTTTTTTTAAAAAAAAAAAAATTTCTTTTTTAGACATTATTTCAATAGTACTCACCAAACCTGGCGTTGACTTAGGCAAGGGAAGTGATTATTACTAAAGTTTAGGTCAATGCGACCAACACGAGACACATACATATGCTATGATACTCGAGCAAATTAAGGATGGCAGTTTCATAGTTTGACGTACCACGAATTGTTTAATGAACCAATGCTGATGACTTCGAGAAATTTTCATTCAATGAGAGTTATGGCAATGGCGACCCCCCATAAAAGTCAAATCCTTGATGAATTTTAGACCGAGGTACAGATGGAATATACTCTCTCTTTTTTCCCTATATTATAATCTTCTAGTTAAAGTTCTCAATCTTACTTGTGATTCTCCCTCCCATTTTTTTTTTTAAATAGATGAACTTGTCTCGTCATTTGAAACAAGAGCCCAACGAAAATCATGGTGATGAATTTAGAGCATGAAATCGTCTTCCGGCACATATACGATGTACCGTGGCTTGGATTATTTATTTCTCGTATCGAGCGATGCTAAATACACCGATGACTTAAATAAAACTATACAAACACGGCACATGAAATCATCTTCCGGCACTATGAAGTACTGTGAATCGGATTAATTATTTCTCGTTGTTGAGCGATACTAAATATGCCGATGATTTAAATAAAACTTTGCGAATTCCGGCGCATGAAATCGTCTTCCAGCACATATATGATGTACTCCGGATTGAATAAGTTTTTTCTCGTGTCGAGCGATACTAACTACACCGATCGGATAAATAAAACTTACACGAATTGGGAAAATCACACCGAATGTCTAGAACGACTAGGGGGCATGTGCGAAGTGACTGATTCCATCATGGCCCTGTCAAAACCATCAGCGGGTTTCTGTCTTTTATCTTATCAAAGCTTCAAAGCTTCAATTCTCGTCCAACTTTCGGTGAAAGAACATAATCTTTGTCCAAATGGATGCGCCAAAGATTCAACTGGGCCACGGTTCGACCCAAAACAACAGGAGCCTATGGGCCGGGCCGGGCCGGGCCTCGACGGAAATTATGGGCCTGGGCTGTGTTTTCGGGGCTTGGTCTGTGGGCCCGAAAAGACGCGGCCCGAACCGGATCCTTCCTCGGATCGAGTCCTGTACGAATGACGAAAAAGCTTCGATCTTGATGTCGAGCTCCTGTTGCTGATCCAGGGGAGGACGGAGAAACGCAGCACAGCAAGCTCCAGAGAGAGAGAGAGAGAGAGAGAGAGAGAGCAGAGGAAATGGTGGAGGATCTGTTCGAAGGGTTGCCGCCACCTTCTTCGAACCCACAAGAAGCCCAAGCTCCAGAGCGAGAGCAGCTACGGGGAGGAGGGGCGCCTCGCGCCCCGTCCCCTGTTCCGCCTCCGCCTTCGCCTCCGCCGCGTCCTGCTCTCAAGAGCGCCCTCAAGCGGCCCAAGTCCGACGAGCCCAATCCCCCTCCAGGTACCCGAATTCTCCGTTCGCCGAGCTGCGCAGCCCGTTTCCTGTAGATGGTCGGTTTTGACTGTCGTTTCTTTTTTGATGGGTACTGCTCGTTCCGTGCTCTGGGTTTGATCGTTTTGTCGCCGGTGTGTCGTGGGTGCTCCGTTTGAGGTTGATCGTTGATGGGTCTCTCTCGTTTCGAGGGCTGCGAGATTGGTTCTTCTAGTGGAACCTGTCCGACGGCTGGAATTGTTTTGGCTTATGCTGGTGTTAGTCCCATTGATGATTTGCCAGCCCTAGCAGCTGAAAGAAGTTTTGTGTTTGTTCAAGTACAAGTGTTATGAAGGAGTTCGTAATATGGATTTGTTTGTTGTGAGAAAAATTTGTTCTTGTGGCGATGGTGGCAATAGTGTTTTCGTGGATCGATCTGAATGGCTTGTCACTTGTGTTTAGTTGCGGAGTCAGGGAAACGTTTGAGGTTCAAGACGCATACGGATGCCTCGGAAGCTCAAGTCATAGATGCCATGAAGAAAATTGCATCTCACATCCAAAATCCCACAAAGCTCGGCAAGGCGTCAAAGCTGGCCATACAGTTGATAGAGGCAGGAAGCGTGAAGCCTGGGACGAGGGATTACTTCTTTGCCATACTCGAAGCTGCAATGTCTTCGGCAACAGCTTGTACTGATCAATCGGTGCAGGCAGATTATCATGCATTGTTCTCTGCGGCGCAAGATGCAGCTGAAGTATGGACGTGGCTCCTATTATTAATGAAGTTTGATATGTCAGGGTTATTATGATAAAAAATCCTTAAAGATGCTACTACCTTATTGTTTTCTTCCAGCATTTAAGTGATAAGCAAAAAAATCAGTTGACTACATGGACAATTCAGGCGGTGGTGGCAAATGATCTGTTCACTGATGACAGCTTTGTGGTACAACTTTGTCTCTGCCTTTGGATTTATCTTGTTCTAGTCCAATGTTCATGCTTGCATCATTATTTGTCTCTTTGTCTAAGGCAAGTTTTTGTAAATTGTGTAGCATTTGTTGGTGGCATTTAAGTTTCGGTTTTTCTCAGAAATAACTTTAAGTCTCTTTTTGATGGTCTTCCCATATTAAAGTATCATGCAGTTGTGTTGGCTCTGTATGGTAATAGTTCGATATGTGGTAGTGGTAATATTGTCTTTGTTTAGCATCATCAGTAACACCATCGTGGTAATGCGTAGAGCTGGTAGCTTCACTGGTCCCTCATCCCGACCTCATTTCACCCTTTGTTAGTTAAATAGGTCAAACTTTTGCATATATTAGTGTAAATTGCATGATAATCAATGAAACTTCCATCTCCTGCACCTTTGTTGAATCTACGAAAAAATACTTGTTCTTTTGGAGTATAACGTAGTATACACGGTATAAAATGCTTGCCATATTATACTCAGGAAAAAGAACATCATTTCAGTTTATTTAACATACTTTCATTGTTCAATTAATTATGTGCCACATCATTCATAACTTGCGTATCAAAATATCAAAGTTTTGATTATATCATGACACAGTAACATATAAATATAATTCTCCTTTGATTTCTCATTGGATAGCAGGAAGTAGCAGTATGATTCAATTATTAGATTATTCTTATAGTATCTTGTAATTGACTAATCCTCTTTTTGTATTTAAGTTTTTTCTAATTATGATAGAATTGGTATTAACTCATGGTATTATCATTTTTATATATCCTGCAAGTAACTCCAAATTTTTATTACACGTACTTTTGAAAATTGACAGTATATGCCCGTCCTTATCTTGCATCGTATAATTTTTGTTATGGTTAACTGAGTTTTCACCGATAAAAAAGAAATTCTAACATTATAATGCCGCGTTCAGTTCAATTGCAATTACTACTTCAGTTTTCTTGTATGGTTCCACAGTGGGCTTTAGTATGATTTTACCCCAGTGGTCTTGTTTCCTATCTTAAATGGTCTCCTTTTAAGTTATTCAAGAGCATTTCCTGGTAAGCATACACTTTGCGTAGGACACCTGAATATCTTTTCTCTCGATGCAGTGTTGCAACTTTGAAAATCCGTATGCACAAATTTATAATTTCTCATTGGAAGTATAATATCCTTGCTGTTCATGAGAGATCGATTCTTTTAGACATACCATTTCGTCTGTTTTTGGTTGAAACTGATGGACCATCTTATCTTTGTTTGAATGGCCTTCTTTCCTGGGACATATCATAAGTTCTCCAAAACTGCTGGAAGAATAAAAGACACCATATCCAATCTACCAGTTGCTACTGAGGCTGATGACATAGAGGAAGCTGCAGCTCTGGAAGCTGAGAAGGAATCAACTGATCTGCCCGGGAATCAGGAGTTGCCTCCTGATAATCATCTGGGAGCCAATAACGAGGGAGAGCTTGACCCATTTGGGCTTGATGCACTTATCCCGAGTAAAGCGAAGAAAGATGAAAATTCAAAGGGAAAGAAAGATATGACAGCCAAGATGAGGAAGGAAGAAGAGGATGAACATAAGAGATTTCTCAAGTCGCAGAGAGAAGCCTTGATTGTCTGTTTAGAGATTGCTGCGCGCCGGTACAAAACTCCATGGTAATTTCTTTGGGCCTGTGTCAAGAACTTGTTTTCTTTTTGCTTGTGATTCAATATCGACCATATTTTGAGAGCGGAAACTTCTTTGCAGGTGTCAGACGGTCATAGACATATTAGTAAAGCATGCCTCTGATAACGTGTCAAGGTTCACATCTAAACAGAGGGAGGCCATCACAAAACTTTGGGCTTCCATTCGAGAGCAACAAACTCGTAGAAAGCAAGGGAAATCTGTGTCTGGGAAACTTGATGTGAATGCTTTTGAGTGGCTTCAGCAAAAATATTCTACTGAAAAGATCAGCATAAGGCATTCTGTTGGAGGTAGTGGAGATCGTCGCGCTCAGCAATGGCTTGGTTGAACATTTCTTCCTCCTTGTGTAGCATTAGTAATTGGTTTTCATGGGGGAGGGTGATTATTGGGATTATTGACATCAATTGTTCATAGGGAGTTGCTTGTACAAACAAAAATCACCTGGCATACTGTGAATTGACTGATTGGAACTTCTTGATCAAACTGAGAATTTTCTTGCAATGTGACCTGGACAGACAATCAACTGTCCTCAGAACTAATTTTCCTTTAAGATGAGGCCCGCACAACGTAGTATATTTTATGCACATTTTACTGTGGACAGCATAGAGAGGGAGAGAGAGATATCACAGATTCATTCCTGTGTTTATCGGTATCTTTTTTTTTTTTTTTTTTTTTTATCTGCATATGCAACTTATGTAAATTTACTGTACTCTAGGGACAAGTTAAACATTCACTCTACTGTTTGGAAGAAAATTGTACAATTGCTTCCCCAACTTCCCGCTGAAGAAGGATAGATCTAATTGTCAGGTGGAGCTTGTTCCTAGTTCCCAACTTAAGCCACCTTTTCTTCCCCAAGTCACCCTAATCAACCTCTGATGGCAACTTCGATGACGCTCACACCTGCTTCTTTCTTAGTTCTTGAATTCGTCATTCTCCTCCTAACCTCTTCTACATCACTACATCTGTCTACAGCGTTATATACATTCGATAAAAGAACATTGTAACCAGAACTCCGAGGTCCAGTTTCCGTAATCTGCTTGGACGCCAACATCTCCATCTTAGAATTCTTAAACAGCTTCGAGGCAGCATATAAAGCACCCCATATAATGCAGTTGGGTTTGATTGGCATGCTTTTGATCAGTTCATATGCCTCCTCAAGCATCCCAGCTCGACCAAGAAGGTCGACCATACATCCATAGTGCTCAATCTTGGGGACCAACACGCGGCTATTGACCAATTCATGGAAAACCCTCTTTCCTTCTGCTACTAATCCAGCATGACTGCAAGCCTGCAAAACTACAATATACGTCATATCATTCGGCTTAATGCCCGATTCCTCCATTTCTCGGAAGAGTTCCAGAGCCTCTTTTCCACAACCATGCTTTCCGGAACTACCAATCATGGCATTCCACATATATATGTCTTGATATATTTCCTCAGCAAACAGCACGCGGGCCCCAACTACATCGCCACACTTAGCATACATGTCGACAAGTGCAGTTTTGAGAATCACCTCATTCATGCCACACTTGTTGAGGTAAACATGGATCCGCCTACCCAAGGCAAATGCACCGGTGCCTGCGCACGCGAGTAAGATGTTGACTATGGTTTCCCTATCTGGACTTAACCCTTCGACCCTCATTAGGACGAAGCAATAGAAAGCTTGATCAACGAGTGCTGCTCGAGCATAAGCTGAAACCATTGCTGACCATGTGAAGAAATCTCTGTTCTCTATGTGATCAAAGAATGCCCTAGCATATTTAGTGTTGCTGCATTTTCCATACATTTCAATCAGACCAGCGGACGCAGCTATAGAGATGTCCAAACAGTGTCTAGAGATATAGGCATGTATCTGTTTGCCGAGTTGCAAAGCTTTAACAGATCCACACTCTATGATCAAACTCAACAATGTTACTTCATTTGGGCGAAGGCCTTCTTCAAGCATTTTTTTGAAAAGATCAGCTCCTTGTTTTAACTTGCAACATCGGATGTAGCCTGAAATCATCACAGTCCATGCAACAATGTTCTTCTGAGTCAACCCGTCAAAGAGCATATGCGCAAAAGCCAAGTTGCTGCATTTGGCATGCATATCCATCAAAGCAGTACGTAACATAACTCCCATATTCTCATCAGAATAGCCGCCAGTTGCAGTTCTTATTGCATAAGCATGCATAGCTTTCGCCATCCCACAGTTACCCAAATCTGCGAAAAGATTGGCCATATTCACCAAGGTAGCCTCATTAGGCTTTACATTCACAATTTGCATTTCCTTCACCAATTCTAACGCTTTCTCAACTAGTCCATTGTGGCTATAGCACCGAATCATCGTGCTCCAGGAAACAGCATCCCTTTCGGGCATTTCGTCGAACAAAGACCGCGCGAGTGCCACATGCCCACATTCCCCATACATAAAAACCATCGAATTAAGCACGAAAACATCGCCGTCGAATCCAGACTTCGTCGAGAACCCGTGAATCTCCTTCCCCACCCGCAAGCACGAAACTTGCCCGCAGGCTTTAAGGACTGAAGGTACGGTAAAACAGTCACATACGTAACCAGCTTCACGCGCACACGCGTACACTCCAATTGCAGCTTCAGGGGAGCCGTTCTTGATGTAAGATGTCACGAGGAAATCAACATGAGCCGCAGAACCCAAGCGGGCTTGATGAACCACGTGAGTACGAGCGAAGTGGGTCTTGGTCAACAAGGCGTGGGCCTGCTTGGTCCGGTCGAGGTCGACGGAACGATCGTGAGGGTGGCGTGCCTGTGAGATGCTCGAGAGATTGACCGTGGAAACGAGAGCGTGGCCAAGCTGAGATCTTCGAGCGGGACGGCATTGAAGAAGCGACGGAGCGATGCGAAACTGCACGTGCTTGCTTGTCCCATGAAGCAGCCTCGAATTTAGCCAAGTCTTTGCTGCTGCTGCTGCTTTCATGAAAGATTCATCTTTTATCATCACCAGACTGCTTTTCTTGACGCTCTCTCATTGATGCACTCGAACATTGCTCTTCGATTGTCCTTGGGTTCTAGTCCCTTGCCTAAGGGACCAAGATTCGACCATTCCCATGTTGCTCGGTTCGGTTCCGGACATGGGTCTGACAAGTTTCGATGGCTTCGGACAAGAAATGACGGTTGCTTGTCAGTTTTCACCTCTGCGGCTGCGGCCTAGCCTAGGACTCTCCAAATCGAAGCCGAGGATTCTTCGCCGGCTGGGTCAAATGTTCATCGTTGAGTTCACGAGCCTCACGTGCGGGAGAAGCCGTTTGACCGGTCCAAGTTCGGGACTTCGGCTACAATGCAAGGACAAAAGATGCTCTAGGCATATTCGCCTCCACAAACAGGGGGAAGAGTACAGTGTATGGGGTTCTACATTTGAACGGATTGGAGATATTTTGTTTTGAGTAAATCCAAAAAGTTTATGCAGGTCCTGCATAAACTTTTTGGTGAAAAAGAGGGGTTGATTGTAGGGACCGACTGATTTAATTTCACAACGACCCTTGTCGAATGTGAGATAAGACACGCCGATGAATTCGGCATATTTGATCTATTGATTAGGGGTTGAAAGAGGAGACGCGTCATTTAAAGAATTGAAGAACAAAATAACAAGGAGACAAAGGGTATTGTTAAAAGTGTACTATTTCTCGTTATGAATTCTTAAATTTATTTTGCAAAAGTTCTTGTTTTGGAATGGCACATGTTAACTTTGTTACTGCCATAGTATCTACTAATAGAAAAGTTTCCTTTAAATGTCAATTTTTTTTTTTTTTGAAAGGAGAAAGATCGTTGCACCAAATAAAGAAAAATCGAACATTGATGAAAATTAACAAGACGCTCTTTATAGATGGAAGGTGATAGGGGTGAGAGGGCGGGCGCCGTGCATCCCCTGCTTGCCTCCGTGGCCAAGTGTAGGCTCTATTTTTTATAAATAAATATTGCATTAATCATTACTAAATCAACAAATGATTCGTCCTTATAATTCAAAACCCATCTTTCCTTGGTCCAAAGCCATTCCCAAGACGCACAATTAGCACCACCAGGACACGGTCCTGTAACTGTCACAACGGTCAGAATCAATGTGCAGCAACCTGTATTATCATAACCATCCACAAATACCGTGTAAGGACAAAAGAAAAAGGTGTCCCCCCCCTGTCTTTGTTGACAAAAGAATCATAGGACCGACGAAAATAGTAGATCACCACTTGGGCACCCTCCACTATCTCAATCATGAGTTTCAATCTCAGCTTATCCAGAGAAGAACCCAGATTGCACAATCTAAGCTTACAAGATGAAGAAGAGAGATTTGAAGTCTAAGAAACAACTCCTTCTCGGCAGAAATCCTTCCGTAGATTCTTGCAAGTTAAAGTAAAAAAAAAATGAAGTCTTGGTTCACCAAGGGCTAGGGTCTTCAGATACTTTGAGGAGCTCCTCCAAGTAGGCAGCTCCAAGATCCTCCAGCACCACCACATTCTTCAGCATCTGCTCCTTCTCCTTCTTCTTCTTCATCTCGGACTTCCTCTTCATGGAGTGCCTCTTTTTTAGGGCGAGGACCGGCGATCCGGCGCCCTCCTGAAGCCCCAGAATGCCGTTGTCCTGACCCGCCATATCTTGGAGGGACCTGTAGGCCACCTCCGGAGGGAAGTTGAGCACGGCCAGCGGGCCCCGCATCGCGATCGCGGCCTGGTCGTAGGCCAGGGCGGCCTCCTCGGCCGTGTCGAACGTCCCGAGCCAGACCCGGACCCCGTTCCTCGTCGAGTCCCTTATCTCCGCCGCGTACTTCCCCCACGGCCTGCGCCGCACCCCCCGGTACGAGGCCTCCCTGGCAGCCTCGCCTTCGTTCCCGTCCAGGTTGACGATGTCTCCAGACCTGAGTTCACTTCCTCGTGGTCTCTAGCGACGTGCGAGGAAGAGATGGTGTCCAAGGAGTAGTCCTGTGCCGTGGCCAGGACTCCGTAGAGGAGCATTTCTTCGGAGTCGTTCTCGTTGAAAGGCAGCGACGGCGGGGCGAAGTAAGTACCGGGGTTGCGATCAAGGGAAAAATGATGAGATTCTGAGGAATTGAAGGAAGAACAATCAGTGGAGAACTCCGATAAACTCGGGTACTGGAAGAGAGAAGAATCCCAATCCATGATGGTGTTGTATGTTCAATTTTCAATCGCTTCTTTGACCGAGAAATCAAGAGAAGCAAATTCAAGAAAGCGAGCTGCTGTGGTCACATGAAGTTGAAGGTAGTGGCCTCGTGCGATTTGTACATATATAGGCACGAAGGGAGGAGGGAGGGAACTCTGTTGGGATTCAAAAAGGAACATGTGAGTTCACATGATCGAAGGGGAAAAGGCCAAAGTGATGGAGATCGTGATAGGGGGGGAATCGAAAAGAGGGCAAGATTGGATGAACTTCGGTGGGCACTGGCTAGAAAGCGTGGTCGTTAATGAGGACCCCAGAAATCAAAATTTGCGCACGTGAGTCAAAGGCACTCGTGGGCATGGCGGCCTCTGGTCAGATGAGAATTCAAAGTGACATCATCTGATGATTTCATTGTCGTTTCGATGATTCATGGCGACAGGGACGTGCCTGTGTGGCTTTGGTTCCACCTGTCGCGCTGCTCACTTGCCATGTCGTGGTCAGCCGGTGGCCTGAAGTTTGGATAGTAACCAGGTTTTCAAGCAACTTGAAGGGGTCTTCTGAAGTGGAGACATCACCCATTTGGCTAGTCTTTTGTGATCTTTGATGCTTTTGAAGGTTTTTTTATGGTTTGATGAATTGGATACTAATGTCCAAGATATGTAGAGATGATTAAGGAAGGGGATTTTGCTGAATTAGTTTGCGAGTTTAGGCATTTATTTCTCACTTTAGTGCGAAAAACCACCTATTAGTTGCAAAGTTTCAAATTTTGTAAGATTATGCCATTTCTCTTCATTTGAACACTGACAAAGTAATTTAATTAGACATTCAGACTTTTCGATGAGTTGGAATAGGCATGTCTTATTTTTGAGCTCTCAATTTCTCTTCTGTGTTATGATTAGGTGATTTTTCACGTTAGATTTCAAACATGATAAGAACATCACATCTTCAGTGTTGTCAAACGTATATGAATCATCCCATAATTCAGGGATTCTTAAACAATGGCTAAGTTTTACATGAGACTACTACTGACTATGCCCTTCGCTTCTTCCTTTTGTTGCCAACACATATTGTGCTTGACCATATTCAAACTGGCCATCAGGGCTTGAATTTTCCATTGAAGAGGATCAAGCAGTCCATGAAGGAGAGAAGAACATATGGTAAGTTGGGAAGGACAGTAGGAAGATGAAAAGGAATTTAGGAAAGATTTGAGGAAGGACAAAGAAAAGGGCGACAGTGGGGCCAAGTTCTTTCAAGCCACTTGTGGAAGGTACGTTGAATCGGTCTGTGCGATTAGTTCTTTGTCCCTTTGACGATGATGATGCCTAGGTTTACCCCATTGTAACTTTCCTTGGTTTCACACAAATGGACAAAGAGTGAGAAAACGAAAAATAATGAGAAAAATGAGCCCTCAGTCTTTGCACGACAAATAGAGGAAAGAAGTTATGCCGGTGCATGCATGGCGAAATAGTGAGGAGGGACAGCCAACGCTACCAAGCTCCTTTCATGTGTTCTATAAACGTCTCGCACCTATTACAAAATATATGATTTGAGCCATAACTGTTATATATCATTCGTGATTCAAAAATTCAATGTTGATGAGCTTGTCACTGCTGCTCCATCAAAATACTAGCAGCTAAAAATCTTTCCACACAAGATATATCGTATTTAGGCAATATAGACAACCAATTTAGAGGGCCGTAACACAAGCTTATGGCTTTGTGCTCATGTGTCTAAATCGCCTCGCGTCGGTAGAGACCCCATTGTGAGGAATAGATTTTATTATATCTTTTTTATTAATCAAGGTTGGCCCTGATCGCCATCACGTGCATCGTCTCATGCGACTAGTTAATCCTAGATTAGATATGATTGGGAGGTACAGAATTTTGCATTCATCTGTTTTTTAAGGATCGATTCCACCGTCGGGTCTAGATATTGTCCATTTTTTCATAATATCTTTGCTAATTAGACTCGAGCTATTTCACACTGATTTTTATAATGAAGCACAGAAACAGGTCAATAGTTCAGTAGCAAAGCACTCAATTGTCAACATTCCAGCTACAGAATATAGCTGTCGTGGCATTTGTATTCTTTAATCATGAGCAATAATAATAGAAAAAGAAAGTTCTGTCGTCAAATGACTCAAATCACGATTGATCTTTTCGTTTCCTTCTTTATGAAACATGGTGCAAGCAAGACCCTGTTTGGTGATTAGTCTAGGAGGCCATTATTAAATCCTGAAAGACAGTGATAGTCCAACTTTAATCAAAAGCAACTGGTAATAGTGATAATATGAACAAATGATGCTAGAGTCTACATGGCGAACTTTGACCTGGAAACGCATTGGAAGACCAAAACAAAGTTAAAAGCCCTTTCACACTAATCTAAATAGGAATGTCAGACGGTTGGATTTGGATTTTCATGATATCAGAGTAAGTAGTGTTAATCCATCTAATTCTCGAATCTCTCTCATTAGTCATTCTTGTAGGAATTTAAGGGCAATGCCAAGGGCATTACTGTATTTCACTTAGGGGTGTTATGTTTGGGACAATTACATTTCAACATTAGTACTCAATTTTTTTTAACTTTAGGACAACATTAATAAAGTTTAAAATAACTCAAAAATGGTCATGTCTATGTGTCAGAAGATTTAAAGTGTTTGATGTAAAAGAAAATTCGTAATGGGTCAAAATGTGAGGACCAAAAAGAATAAATATCTTTAGTTCAAGAAACTTCAAAACACATGATAAATACTATTTTCACTTCCTATATGACCAAGTGATTTTTATAGCGCCTTTAATCACCCAATTGATAGTCAAACCTTGTGCTAATTACATCAAGTTGTTTGCTCAAGAATTAATATCTAGTATGGCTGCTCAAACGCCTTGTCAATAGAAAAAGTCTACAAGGAATCTCATTTTCATGAAACGATTAAATTAAACAAGTGCCAATCCTATGCAAAGAAAGGGTCACTGTCCTTGTACACAATGACAAGCCCTGGCCTCTTGTACCATCCCTCCAGTGCTCAGGTCCTAAAGAGTTGGTCAAGAAATGCATATAATAAGGGCAACACGTGGGGGTTTGTTTTAATAATGATGCTATGCGGCTAGAGTTAGATAAAATAATAATAAACCATAGTCTATAAATAAAATGATGTGTGGGCCGTCTCCGATTAAAAGGGTTGGCTAGTCCTCCAAAACATATTTTTTCAGTGGGTTCGACAGAAAATGTTCCAGAAGCAATTGAAAGTCTTTTAGAAGTTCAATATTCAAAGGGAAAAGGATTGGTCAAAGCTTACGCCGGTGGTGATGTAAGAAAGCTCTTAATGAGGGCTTTCAGCTGCCTTTGAAAGCCCTTTTTCAAGATGACAGTCTTCACCTCACTTGTGCTGGTGTCCCCATTGGGTTGAACAGAGGGTAGAAGCAAATTTGATACAGGAGCAATCGCATACATGTGGATGGAGATGCCATGTCACCGATTACATCACCAACACAACCCCAAAAAGATTTGCACGTGCACTTCAATCAAAAATTCTTTTTTCCATCGTTCAAGGAGCTTCTTGATGTAAGTCTCTTGAGACAAACTAAGAATATTAAGTCTATCTCTGACAATCTTGATACCAAGCACATAGCTAGCTCACCGATGGACTCCCTCTCAAAGTTGGAGGACAACTACCGGCACAGAAATAGGATTCCCAATGGCTGGACATAAGAGATTCTTATGAGAAAACATAAGTAAACAAGCCTCCGCTTGAACCTCGGATGATAAAGGTATATGAGCAGGCATTTGGTTCCCATCAAAGTCTACATTGATTAGTGGAATAATTTTTTTTCATTTCCAGCCTATATAATTAACATAAAAGAAGAAAAGGAAAAAGGAGCATAAAACTACCCTTGGACCCTTTTACATTAAGGGTGTGCATGGTCTAAGTGGGCGGTTCTCGACCTAAAACCGAGGACCGCCTACTAAGAACCAGAAATCGCCCATTAGTTACATGGATCCACCCGGGAACTAGACCGAAGCGGTGGTTTGGTTCCAGGGTGGATCCTTGGAACCAGTCTCAGCAAAAGCCGAGTGACAAATCGCCCATGAAATAATGGAGAAATTAGCTTTTCACACATCAAATTTGAGCCAAAGTCAAGCTCCATATAAAATAGAGACCAACTCAAAAAAGAAAATGACTCTCTCTCTCTCTCTCCTCCGTCTCTCTCTCTCTCTCTCTCTCCCATATACCATTTGCAACTCAAAGTTGCTAAAGATTAAAAAAAAAAAAAAAAAAAAAAAACCTCCATAGCCAGTAGTTGACAACAGCGGCTAAAATACACGACACATGGAGGAAAATTCATTAAACTCAAGTGTAGATCACCCATGAAACGAATTAGATTCTAGCTCTTCACACATTAAATTTGAGCCAAAGTCAAGCTTCATACAAAATAGCGTTTGCGTGAATTTGAACAAACACAAAAGTAGAAGCGAACGGCTTGACAGAAGAAGCCCCGCAATAGGAGCGAGGAAACATCGATCTATCGCCAGACCCCAAGCAACGAAACCACCAGTGAAAGGGAAAGACGGATGAGCTCCGAGCTGAAATGAAGCTCATCACCCAACGGCGGCGATATAGAAGTAAGCAGATGAGCCCAGCAACAACGAGGATGACAGTGACAGTGAATGAGGAGGTGGCGATGACGTCAAGAGAGAGTTCAATTTCGAGGGGGAAAAAGAGAATCGACTCATTGTTTTGCCGAGCTAGTTGCTTCCGAACTAAGACTCGAAGGGAGATGAGCAAATTCAGAGGTGAATTAGAGAGGAAGAGGGAGCTGGGGAAGAGTTTGAACTGAGAGAAACAAGATGGAGTAGCCTAGTAGGAGAGCAGTGAATTGAGAGATTAGAGCCTTAAATTTCAAATTTGATAATTTTGAATTTTTTAATATTAAAATTTAATATATTGTTATAATATAACCGATCTGGTTCGGATGGGCGAATGGGCGATCTGCTCATGAAACCTAGGACCGGACTGTTACCCATCAGCTCCCATAAATTAGAATCGGAAACCAGATCGATTTTCCTAAGAACCACTAGTTCCGGGTGGCCGGTTCGGTTCCGAGGAATCCGTGTAGGTCCCGGTTTTTTTTGCACGCATATTTTACATAAACACAATGGGCCTCCTCCATCAACATAAACCCATATGCTAAGATGGCTCGATGAAATAAATCTAAGGTACCATTCTATGGACACTTGTGTTAAGGTATAAATTTCTCCTTTTAGTTTACATACATGTATGATATTTTTGAGCTTTATTGGAAACTCAAAATAATTCAAAAAGAAAGAACTCTTTAGTTCCTTCAGACCCATAAAGAGTTTAGGAGCGTGTTATTCCTAGCTAGAGCTAATGCACAAAATATGAAGACTAGAATTAACTAAGAATCTAAATTTATATGAGAATTCGAGTATTATATCAATTTAAACAAACCCCGTAGGGTTAGTCCCCGTTACTTGAGTTGAAATGATGCATGAATTCCTAACTTTTGATTCAATTGAACAGAAGTTGGGATTCCAAGAGAAAAGAAAATTGGAAGAGTGGACGGAGGATTAGAAAAGAAAAGAAAAGAAAAGAAGTGAATGTGAAAATGGGGGAAATTCACAAACAAAATTCCTAATTTGGGCTCTGGCCCATTAAATAACTTCCAAAGCAGAAGCCCGTCTCCTTGATTTGATTGAGAATTGAGCTCAAATCAATTTTGACTTTTCCCTCTTCCCATTCGATCTCCCCAAGCCTTGTCCCAAAAAAAAAAAAAAAAAAAAAATTCCCAAAAAAAATATCAAAGCCACCATTGAACTTCAGTTCAGATAAGGTTTCACTGAAAGCCCACAGTGACCTCCCTCCACTCTCCCTGAACCACCAACTCCCGCCACCGCCACCGCCACCGCCTCCGCCACCATGCTCTCTCTAGCCCTCATCAACACCACCCACCCCCACCACCACCAATTCTTCAGTCCCACCCCCACCACCACCATCCTCAAACCCCTCACTTCCCCTCCCCCAACCACCCCTGCCACCACCACCACCACCACCACTCGGCCGGCCGGAGGCCCATCTCCGCCAGCCTCAACCCGAACCCTTTAATCCCAGCTTCCTCTCCGCCGCAGCAGCAGCGGCCCTACCAGCCCTTCCGCCCTCCCCCTCCCCGCTCCCCTCCCAGTTCCGCTCCCTCGACACCGCCAGCCGCCTCGACATCCTCTCCAACCGCCTCGGCCCCTGGTTCGAGTACGCCCCCCTCATCCCCTCCCTCATCCAGGAAGGCTTCACCCCTCCCTCCATCGAGGAGGTCACCGGCATCTCCGGCGTCGAGCAGAACCGCCTCGTCGTCGCCGCCAAGGTCCGGGACTCCCTGATCCAATCCGAGACCGACCCGGACGTCGTTGCCACCTTCGACATCGGCGGCGCCGAGCTCCTCTACGAAATCCGGCTCCTGAGCGCCGCGCAGCGGTCCGCCGCGGCGGAATTCATCGTCAGGAACAAGTTCGACGCGAGAGGCGCGCAGGACCTCGCCCGCGCCATGAAGGATTTCCCCCGCCGGCGCGGGGATAAGGGGTGGGAGAAGTTCGAGTATAAGTTGCCCGGAGACTGCTTGTCCTTCATGTACTACAGGCAGAGCAGAGAGCATAGGAACCCGTCGGAGCAGAGGACGGCGGCATTGGAGCAGGCGCTGAGCGTGGCGGAGACGGAGAAAGCGAAGGGCGTGATCCTGGAGGAATTGGAAGGGAAAGGTGGTGAGGGAGATGGGAAAGAAGGGCAAGTGCAGGATGGGGTTCGGGTGCCGGTGGTGAGGATGAAGACGGGGGAGGTGGCGGAGGCGAGCTCGGTGGCGGTGTTGCCGGTCTGCCGGGTGGAGGAGAGGGAAAGAGAGGTCCTGGAGGCTCCGTGGCGGTGCAAGAGCGAAGGGGAATTCGGGGTGGTGGTGGCGGATAAGGGGTGGGCGAGGTGGGTGGTTTTGCCGGGGTGGGAGCCGGTGGCGAGATTGTCCGGCGGAGGAGTGGTGGTGTCGTTCCCGGACGCGAGGGCCTTGCCGTGGAAGGTGAACAGGTGGTACAAGGAGGAGGCCATCTTGGTTGTGGCCGACAGGGGGAGGAAAGAGGTGGTCGAGGACGAAGGCTTTTATATGGTGGCGGTGGATGCCGACGATGACGCCAACGCCGACGGCGGCTACGGATTGAAGGTGGAGAGAGGGTGGAGATTGAAGGAAATGGGGGTGGAGGAGAGCCTAGGGACGGTGGTGCTGGTGGTGAGGCCGCCGAAAGAAGAGATTGAGGATCAATTGAGTGATGAAGATTGGGAGTGAGAGGCGACGACATGAACGTGAGGAGTTTATTGATGTGTACAATATCGATACAGATCAATATGCAACTTTTTTGGATCTGAGACTATGGTGTGGAGACATCAACTTTTCAGGTTGAAAAGGGTTTTTATAAAATTGCCCATTTTGGAGATTGGAAGGAAACCTCTTTTGATGTTTCCTCTGTTGTTGTCTAAATACGAGACTTTGTTCAATTGGCAGTTTTCCCTTTAATCATTATGAGGGAGGGGGTATACCTCTGTACACACACGTATGAAATTCGACATGTAATGACATCTTTGGAAATTCATTAATCTTCTGGTCCTTGATGCTGTCCAAAATATGGGGTAAAAGGCCAGTTTGTATCTAAAATTTGGAAAGAGTTCATTTCCCGGCAGTGTACTGCGGGATAACATGTAGTCTATGTGTGTAACAAATCGAGAGCTTAGCGAGCAAAAGAAAATTTTGGGCAAGTCGGATGGTTGAGATATCCTGTTCGTCCTCTAAACTCTGAAGCTTTTAACATAATCCACAGGCGTCCAGCCAGTCAATGAAAATGAACCAAATCAAAATCTCGACACGAATAAGAGGAAAACCAGAAGTTGCCGAACATTCGGTCTCTTCGATCCGTTTTTATTTCCTCGAAGTTTTCTTACGTTCGAGTACATAGGAAAGCAGGAATCAAGAATGTGATGATGGTGGTATCACTAGCTGCACGACGGTGTAGGCGGAGGCGGTGGTGGCGGCTGGAGGGGTGGGACGGCTGGTTTGATACGGACAGGGACATTTGGCTCGGGAGGTGGTGGAGGAGATCTTCTGGGGAGCCGGTCTGGCAATGCCACATTCGACCGATGATCCCTTGAACCTTCATCAGACAAAGCTGCAGATACAAGCAGCTGGAGGATCAAGATGAGAGCAAGAGACTTTAGAGGAATGGCGACCATGGTGTTGGGGATCCGTTAGATGAGAGGCAGATGAAGCAATTCATTGCCGTTATAAATAGCCCACTGGATGAATCTACCCCCGTCGTCTTTTAATTGCGTATCAATCTCAGTACCAACCAACTACTCTGAAAAGTCAGTCAATGGTCCCGAGGAGACAAATTGCTGATTTATTTGGGTCACTCGGTAGAACTGATCGATCAACATTGAATACATACAACCCAAAAGCTCAGCAACCAAAGGGGAAAAGGAAACAGACGCGGGAGCTTGGACCCGCAATGGGTCTTGGATCTTGTTTGGCTCTGCAGTTAAAGAGGTTCTTGACTATAATAACTGTGGATAGCTTTGGCAAATTCCATTCCCAAAAGTTTAAGCCGACGCACGTATATTGAGATCATATATACTTCGAAGAATGACAGGGCCGTTGACCGCTTTTATTCATCTATGTTCTCTTACATTCAAGTACACATTTCAATATAGAACCAAACAATCTAGAAATCAAGTCACAAACATTGAGAGCAAACATGAGGAAAAATTGCAGGAATTGGTAAAGTGATCGCATCAATCTGTCTAGCTGGATGGTGGTGGAGGCGGCGGTGGCAGAAGCTTTGGTCTAAGAGGAGCATTCACCCGAGGAGGTGGAGGAGGAGACCTTCTTGTGGCCCTAATAGGCAATGACCTCAACTCGTGAGGAAGATGGTGTGAGCGAATCGAACCATCAGATAAGACCGCTGATACAAGCAAATGGTTGATCAAGATGAAAGCAAGCAACTTTGAAACGAGACCCATTTCTGTAGAGCCCGAGTTCGTTAACTGGCGAGACAGATGATGCACTGATGTCGCTTTTATAGAATCATGGCTGATCTGGATAAAGACTGAATCAGATGGGAACCAAATCTGCAGTTGGTCAATGCTTTTGAAGTTCTGAGGTCAAAATGTCAAAACTGTCGGTAGCCAGCTGGTTGATATAAACGTTTTGAAATGCACGCAGATCAGGAAATATGACCCGCCTATTTACAGATTATTCCATCGTTGCTCGGTCAACCGATAGAAGTAGTCGTAATGCTAAGCGTATGAAGACAGATTTTAAAAAGCAATTTGCATAAGACCATAAATGGGTATTGAAAATAGTGGATTGTTTACAAGCCCACGACAAGAGTTTGGAAAAGTCATTTCGTGAACCAGTTTTGTAATCCCATCTTTACGGCCTAGGACGTAACACATAAACAATTACTGCACAGTATCAATGATGTTCACGGTAAGACATGCTTATGAGTAATCAAAATGCAAATTATAGGGAAGGATTATCTCGAGATGAAATCTAAAAAGAGTTCGACAAAGGACTATGAATCCATTACCATGACCACACAGTGAATAGTACACTACAATACAACCAAGTAATTGTCAGTATCGCTTATAAAAACACTTAAGATACACCAAACTCGGTCGATAAAATGACGGCCTGTACATGATTATTACAACAAAGAGGTGGGCTGACGTGAGGGCATCCGAATCTTATTATACGACTTCACGAAAAGATGTAATAGAACCCCCGCAAAACCATGTTTCGATGCACGTCTGTTCTCGGCACCCATCTGCTTAACCTCGAACCCATGCTAAGAATAATATGAACAGTATGTTCATGAAGATTTCAATGCCCGCACAGCTTGAGCAAAAATCTAGTAAGTAAAAGACTGTGAGTCAGCAGAAATGGTTGATTCGTAACAGAAAGCAAGGAAGTTGGAAATTAGTCTGATGCACTCCATGTACATCAAAAGCAAGAATCCGATTCAACAGTCACGCACTAAGATTGAACATGAGATCCATCCAACCGGCCAAAGCTGCAACATATTCTTAGCTTATCTCAAGACCAAATTATAGCTTCGTTTGTTTCGCGAAATATACAGGATTTGGAAAATATTTTCCTTCAAATAATCACTTGCATCGCTTGATATAACTAGTCAATTAAAAATACTTCATTATTGACAATAATTTATGTCTAATAATTTTCATGAACGGTGAAATTTTTTCATTAGTTCATTTTCATAAGCGATACAATCAATTATTTTTAGGAAAATATTTTCCAAATCATTTATTTTCTAAGAAACAACTGCACCAGTAATCTACACTTAATCAACGAGGTTGTTGCTAGTCCTGGTTTCATGAAAATCAGAGTGTGAATGGCCATAGCCCCTACATCATTTTGCAGCAAACCTATAAAATATCAACTGTCTTCTCATTACCTTCGTGAAATAACTACATTGCCCGCTCAAAGTAACTGCCTAAATAGAATACTAATGATCATTATAAGAAGAAGGAAGTACCAATAGTTCATAAGGAGAATCACTGCACCTTTGAAGAAGGCCCGGCCTGCTGCTTCCGCTCTCTTGTTAAAGTTTCATTGTAGCCGCTAAACTCTCTCTCACTATCCCTAGGAGTACTGTCATCTGAAACTTCTAAATCAGATGATGCCGTCTCAACGTTCTGCGAGGTGTCAATATTCATCGCACTTGTTCTTGTCGAATAAGATGTACTATGATTTTGGTTTTTTGAAAACTTAGTAGCAGCAGCTCGTGCACCAGCTATGGCAGCACCGAGACTCGATGATTTTCCCGGTTCACTTTGTTTAGATTCAGACGCATTTACTAATAGGGAACCTGGCTTCAACGAAAAAGGATCGCGTGGATCTGGAAGCGGAAACTTCACAGGCAGTGGACTTTCCACTTTAGCAATCCCTCTGGCTGCAGCTTCGTATATCTGAGGAAACTTCATTTGTCAGCATATGTGCAATGTCGTGCATGAGATGATAACTCACATAGCCAAATCCTTTACCTTCTTTTCTAAGTTGTAAATCTTCTGGTACCCTCACATCTCAAAGGGAATGACTAATTTCTGTATTACTTAAAATATATCAACAAAAGTCAAATCAGTGTAAGAAACACATAAATGGTGAACAAAAATCTGCGTATAAGGCAGATTTACACACCTGTGGCTGTTCGCAGAGCCAGCAATAATCTGTTAGTGCTTCCAGCCTTACCTGTAATTACAAATGTTTATATGTTAAACTTAATTTGTGAAATCAGATAGGTAATCAAGAAACAAAGCAAGCAAAAGATCAGTGTATCCCACCCCTTCAGGCACCCCCTCCCAGTGAGCTAGTTCGTCACCTTGGACACAGCCAACCACTTTAACACGTCCTTTTTCATAGGAAAAACATTCCAATTGTCAATACATTTGTCTGAAAAAGACGAACACCTGTTCTATGATGCAGAATCTACTGTTCGAAACTTTGCCCAACAAAGAGCTTAGATAAAACAGAAATTCATGCAAGTGAAATGAAGCGATAAAAGCATACATATATCTACACTTACATAAAACTGCTATTTATCTGAGAAATCCATCAAAAGATGATTTGAATTTTCAAGAACTTGTACATAGGAGACTTAAGTACTCTTTAAAAAAACAAAGTTCAAGTATGCTAGTTGCAGCATGTGTAGCTCTCCCTTTGAATACCTAGTAGTCTTGAGACAGGATAGTGCTCAGGGAACTTAATTTCAGTAATCTCATTCACCGCATAAATCTCCCAGTAGAAATTCTCCATGGCTTTGATCGTGGATTCATCTGGAACTTTGCCGGCGGCGTGGATCCAAAGGCGGCCTTCATGAATGATGTGTTATATAGTCAGAGCTCCTCAAAAAGGAAAAGGAAAAGAAAAGGGAAAGGATATTCAAAACTTCTTCAACAAGACGTCAACAGTACTTGCTAGATCCCACCTTTGCACATAGACTTTTTTAACACTCGAAGTGTAACATAATGTTTGTCAACAAAGAATTGATCATATGACCGGAGAGTAGCAACCTCTTAATGCATGAGCAAGACGTTTGTACTTCACACCTTTCACTGCCCTGGACAGTATGTGCTAGGTATTAAAATTGCTCTCCATCATTCCATTGTCAGTTACACAAACCTCCAGCACCAGTAAGTCATCTCTCATCAACTTCTAACACAGTTGATTTACACTTGCTTGTGATGAGAACTTTTTATGTTCCAATATTTAAAAAATAAACACACAACCTCGTTTTTATCAGTCCACATATTGGTTTTCAATTTGTTCTTGCTGTTGTTTCTCAGCAAACCAATCAGGTAAATTTCTATAAACTTGTGAAGCATGAAAACATCAGCGCCGCACAAAATGGTCAGCGAAAGTCAAACGCAGATTTTGCGTCGAACAAAAGGCCATTCTCTCTTTCGCAAGTGCTGTGAGCAAACATTGTTCAATTTCAGTAGTTAAACCTTTTCTCCCTTCCAGTCTCTGCAGGTTCTCTCACAATTCACTTCATCCTTTGAACCCCACAATCCACAACAGAACTTGGTAACAGAAAACTAAACAATCACTGAAAACTTCAAGAACCCAGATAGGAAAACAGCGGGAACAGATCAAATTAGTAGATCAAAGGGCTCCATGAACAAATTCACTGCTTGCTTGTCTCAGACGGCAAAAAACAAAAAAGTTGGAACTTGGGCGCGAAATTAGAAGTACGAAAGAGAGTCCCTAAACCGAACCTCGAATTGGGGCAGGCCAAGACCTGCCCTCGATGCGCTTGATCCCGTACACGAGCAAAGAAGCCCATGGCTGGTGCATCGTCAGGCACGGGTTCCGGTAATTCCCCTGGTTCCGACTCTGCATCGCTATTTCTCTTCGGCTTTCGACAAACAAAATTCTGGGTTTTCTCGGGGCGGCGTGATTTTCTCGAGAATCCGAAGGAAAGATTTCTGGGAACCGGGAAAGAAGCCGGGCCAACTTCCCGCGACGAGCTGCTGATTTCTGCGTTCGGCGTTTTTGGTTTTCTTTCTAATCTTAATTGGCGAATCCCTGTTTGCTTCCCAATTTGCAAAAATATATAAAAATTTTAAAAAAATTCCGACGTTGAAGAAATTATTAATACGGTATAGAATAGATGGCAAAATCGCCTAAGCACCCATTCCATATCTTGTTTCTTGAAATTCAGACTTCAAGTTTTCAACCCACTTGATGATTCTCAGATTTCGTCTTGATAGTGCAGCAAAATGAAGAGATAATCTCAAAAGCAAGAAGGCAGCGTGGCAAATTTCAACATTCCTTCAGAAATGTTCACCAAAACTGTCCTAAAGTTCCTATCTTGAAGCTTCTTGATTACCCAACAAAAATTGGGTTTGAAAAGGGCAGACAGCTCAATAATTCTCCTCCAATCTTGTTGGGAAAATTGACGAGGAAAGACTACCACGCTGGTTGGTTTGGTGATATGGGCCTTATTCTCAAATACGTAGGAGCCATTCAAGATACAGGTTAGAATTCCTCAATTGCTCCTTGTCTTCGGAAAGCTTTAGTTCACCTGCACATAGGTTCGGCCTTGCCATGACGTAAGGTAATGTTAAGTGTTACTCCTATTAATACTGTGGTGAATCAGTGGTAATGAACAAGTTCAAATGAGTAGTAATGTCGCGACCTAATTTTTCGGGTGCACCACTTAAAACTAGGTTAATGGACTACTAAGTCTTTTAAGACGCTCCCCTGCCCCATACCAAATCGCGACTTAAGGTTCAATTATCTAACATGCGAATGATTAATAATTAGGAGTCGCCACTAATCGGTTTATGATAGGTCGATTAGACACCTAAGTAAAATAATGGGAGGATTATTTTACTCCTACGAACCAGAGATTATGGGGTACGGGGACTTGGTTACACTAGATTTCTTTAATGCCCTTTCGGTACTATTTCTTTTTAATTTTTCAAAAAAAATGTCTTTGTATGCAATTTGGATTCATTTTAACCTAAATCTCTATCATGCAAAAGGGTGATAACACGGATGCTGAGTCATTATTAAGCAATTAGAAGACTTCCATTAAAAGAAATAAACACACAAAGCATTTTTTTGGGTTTTCTTTTATCTTGAAATCGAAACGTGCATTTTCGCTTCATGATCTAACAAGCAAATTTTAATTAAATAATCTATCATGCAAACTCAATTTTGGTTTTCACTTTATTTAATGAGAATCATGCAATGCGTACTACTAATTTAATATGAAATGATATGACGTGGTAATATGACCTAAACTATATAACATGAATAGGCATGCAATCTATCTTAAAGCATGAAATGAATTTATTCTAATTTTTTTTTGTATTTTCCATGAAATTCGAAATTCAAGAAAAAATGCAAAAATGATCTAGCTAGATTAAGGTTCTATCTAATTTAAACTAAGGATTAAGTCATATTAAATCCTAACTTAAACTAAGACATTATCTTAATCTAAAATGCAATTTATCTAAAAAAGATGATCTAAATTTAAAATGAAACATGCAATTCTAACCTAATATGCACAATGATTTTTTGTGTTTTTCTTTATGAAATTCGAAATTAAAACTAACGCATAATTAAACATGCAATTCATATAAAAAACTAACAACCTAAAAGAATGTACTTTTTTTATATTTTTCTAAATTCGAAACAAAATCCCTATTCTAGATATGCAAGATAACAAGAAATATCCCCAAAACAAACCGAATCCTAATTCATGCCATATTATTTCAACAAATAAAGGATTAACATAATCGAAAAAAAAAAAAAACCCGTTATCTCACAAGTCTAATTAACGATTATCTAACCCTAAACATCACGACAAAGGGTTCAAAATAATTAAAAATCTGATCCGAAATCTTACGGATCAAATTAATAATCATATTGATTCAACAATTAAAATACTATCAACAAATCCCAAGAGTTAATATAATTTAAAAAAATGACCCGACATCTTACGGGTCAAATTAATAATTACAATAATCTTAGGGAAAACCCTTATGGATAATGCCTATAAGATTTTATGAATATTAACATCCAATATCACAATTTAAATACCTAGACTAAAAAATATAAGCAAAATAAATAAAAATAAAAACTACCTAATTGATTTTTCCCTTTTTTCTGTTCTTGCTTTCTTCACACACGGCTGAGCAGCTTCGGTGGATCGCCGGGGGTTGGGTCACCGGCGTTCAGAGCTCCGGCAAAGACCGGCAACGGGCAGATCGGCGGCGAGCGGTGGCGTCGCGAGGAGCAGCAGCGGGCAGCCTCGCTCGGGCTCGGGCAGAGGCGTCGAGTTGGAAGGGCAGCAGTCCGGCTTGGGCGAAGGCGCGGCAGAGACCGGCGGAGGGCGATCTGTGCACGAGCGGCGCCGGAAAGTCAGCAAAGGCAGACGGGCTGCTGCTGGTGCCCGTGGGTTGTTGCAGCAACGAGTGTAGGAGCGCGGCGGCGTCGGTTGCAGCGAACGGGACAGGCAGAGCAGAGACTTTTGGGCAGAGCGCGGAGGCGTGGGCGCGGTCGTCAGGCTCCGAACGGTGGTGCGACTGCAGGTGGGTCACGATTGGGGGCGGAAAACTCCGAGTACAGGCGTCGATCGGAGGCGGAGTGGCGCAGGAGCAGGACTCGGCAGCAGGGCTGGCCGTCGCAGGAGGCGGAATCGGGTCCGGCAGCTGGGCGACGGGCGACGCTCGGGATCTGAGGTGCTGTTGGGCTCGCGCGGTGAGATGGAGAAACGTGCTGTTCGGTGGCGTCGCGCAGCGCGAGCGCGGTTGAAGCAACGGACGCCGGAGAGGAATCCAACGGGGAAGATGAACAGTAAACTTCCCTTTGATGCTCTGCTGCTGCACGTCCTTGTGCTGTCTCCTCACTGTAGCTTTTGTCCTCCCTTCAGCAAAAAGGGCAAAACAAACCTTTTTGGCTTTTTCTTCAACGAGAAAAATTTTATCCTTTTGTGTTTTGATTTCCTCCAAACCGAAGAAGCTCCCCCCCGCCCGTCCATTGAACTCCGTACGCACCCTTTTATAGGCGAACCAAAACGTGATCTTTTTTTGTTAATATTTCATCTCACGAATATTGCTTATAACCTCTTGATCACAAAAATCCTTATCTCATGAGTATTCTCCCCCCGATTTCCTCATCTATTAGTAAAGATAAGATTACAATACGATTTTCTTAATTTCCAAAAATCATAATATCGCATCAAATCTTTATTTTTCACAAGATAATTGATTAAAAAAAACAACAGGCTTGGGTTAATTTGTTTCTTTCGTGGGCCTAGCCCAGCCTACCGAATTAAAACTCAGAAATATTAATTCGAACCCATCCACCACCGGTCCTAAAAATAAAAATGCAAAACATGTAAATTAAAAATAAATGCATCTAAAATTATATACTATGCAATTGAATTATAATACTTTTTTTAGGGGTTAAAAATTAATCCCTAATTTTTTATGTAATAAATAAATAATTGGGTACCAAAATTTAGGTGTCAACAAGTAACTATGATCATGTTGATAAATGATTATAATCCACAGGCGTCCAGCCAGTCGGTGAAAATGAAACCAAGTCAAAATCTCGACACAAATAAGAGGAAAACCAGAAGTTGCGGAACATTCGGTCTCTTCGATCTGTTTTTATTTCCTCGGAGGTTTCTTACGTTCGAGTAGAGCAAAGCAGGAATCAAGAATGTCATGATGGTGGTATCACTAGCTGCACAACGGTGCAGGCGGAGGCGGGCTGATTGGTCTAGGAGGCGGCCTTCTGTTACGGACAGGGACATTTGCCTTGGGAGGTGGTGGAGGAGATCTGGCCGGTCTGGCTACGCCACATTCGACTCCCTTGAACCATCATCAGACAAAGCTGCGGATACAAGCAGCTGGAGGATCAAGATGAGAGCAAGAGACTTTGGAGGACCATGGTGTTGGGATCTGTTAGATGAGAGGCAGACGAAGCAATTCATTGCTGTTGCAAATAGCCCAATGGATTAATATTCCCCCGTCGTCTTTTAATCTTGCGTATCAATCTCAGTACCAACCAACTACCCTGAAAAGTCAGTCAATGGCCCTGAGGAGCCAAATTGCAGATTTATTTGGGTCACTTGGTAGAACCGATCGATAAACATTGAATACATACAACCCAAAAGCTCAGCAGCAAAAGGGGAAAAGGAAACAGATGCAGGAACTTGGACCCGCAAAGGGTCTTGGATCTTGTTTGGTTTTGTAGTTAAAGAGGTTTATGATTATAATAAGCATGGATAGCTTTGACAATTTCCATACCCAAAAGTTTAAGCCGACACGTGTATATTGAGATCATATTTACTTCAAAGAATGACAGGGCAGTGACCCTTTTTATTGATCTATGTCCTCTTTACATTCAAATACACACATCAATATGGAACCAAATAATCTAGAAATCAAGTCACAAACATTGACAGCAAACATGAGGAAAAATTGCAGGAATTGGTAAAGCGATTGCATCAATCTGTCTAGCTGCATGGTGGCGGAGGTGGCAGCGGCTGTGGCGGCGGCGGCAGCGGAGGACCCATTGGTCTAGGAGGAGGACTTTTGAAATGGACAGGAGCATTCACCACAGGAGGTGGTGGAGGAGACCTCCTTGTGGCCTTAATAGGCAACGACCTCAACTCGTGAGGAAGATGGTGTGCGTGAATCGAACCGTCAGATAAGACCGCTGACACGAGCAACTGGTGGATCAAGATGAAAGCAAGCAACTTTGAAACGAGACCCATTTCTGTGGATCCCGAGTTCGTTAACTGGCAAGACAGATGATGCACTGATGCTGCTTTTATAGAAGCATGGCTGATCCGGAGAAAGACTGAATCAGATGGGAACCAAATCTGCAGTTGGTCAATGCTTTTCAAGTTCTGAGGCCAAAATGTCAAAACTGTTGGTAGCCAGCTTGTTGATATAGACGTTTTGAAATGCACGCAGACCAGGAAATCTGACCCGCCTATCTATAGATTATTCCATCGTTGCTCGGTCAACCGATAGAAATAGTCGTAATGCTAAGCGTGTGAAGTCAGATTTTAAAAGCAATTTGAAAGCAATTTGCAAACCATAAATGGGTATTGAAAATAGTGGATTGCTTACAAGCCCACGACAAGAGTTTGGAAAAGTCATTTCGTGAACCAGTTTTGTAATCCGATCTTTACGGCCTAGGACGTAACACATAAACAATTACTGCACAGTATCAATGATGTTCACGGTAAGGCATGCTTATGAGGAATCAAAATGCAAATTATAGGAAAGGAATATCTTGAGATGAAATCTAAAAAGAGTTCGACAAAGGACTATGAATCCATTACCATGACCACACAGTGTATAGTACACTATAATACAACCAAGTAATTGTCAGTATCGCTTATAAAGACACTTAAGGATACACCAAGCTCGGTCGATAAAATGACGGCCTGTACATGATTATTACAACAAAGAGGTGGGCTGACGTGAGGGCATCCGAATCTTATTATATGACTTCACGAAAAGATGTAATAGAACCCCCGTGAAACCATGTTTCGATGCACGTCTGTTCTCGGCACCCATCTGCTTAACCTCAAACCCATGCTAAGAATAGCATGAACAGTATGTTCATGAAGACTTCAGTGCCCGCACAGCTTCAGCAAAAATCTAGTAAGTAAAAGACTCTGAGTCAGCAGAAATGGTTGATTCGTAACAGAAAGCAAGGAAGTTGAAAATTAGTCTGATCCACTCCATGTACATCAAAAGCAAGAACCCGATTCAACAGTCACGCACCAAGATTGAATATGAGATCCATCCAACCGGCCAAAGCTGCGACATATTCTTAGCTTATCTCAAGACCAAATTATAGCTTCGTTTGTTTTGCGAAATATACATGATTTGGAAAATATTTTCCTTAAAATAATCACTTGTATCACTTGATATAATTAGTCAATTAAAAATACTTCATTATTGACAATAATTTATGTCTAATAATTTTTGTGGACGATGAAATTTTTTCATTAGTTCATTTTCATAAGCAATGCAATCAATTATTTTTAGGAAAATATTTTCCAAATCATTTATTTTCTAAGAAACAACTACACCAGTAATCTACACTTAATCAGCGAGGTTGTTGCTAGTCCTGGTTTCATGAAAATCAGAGCGTGAATGGCCATAGCCCCTACATCATTTTGCAGCAAACCTATAAAATATCAACTGTCTTCTCATTACCTTCGTGAAATAACTACATTGCCCACTCAAAGTAACTGCCTAAATAGAATACTAATCATCATTACAAGAAGAAGGAAGTACCAATAGTTCATAAGGAGAATCTCTGCACCTTTGAAGAAGGCCCCGCCCGCTGCTTCCGCTCTCTTGTTAAAGTTTCATTGTAGCTGCTAAACTCTTTCTCACCATCCCCAGGAGTACTGTCATCTGAAACTTCTTCTAAATCAGATGATGCCGTCTCAACGTTCCGTGAGGTGTCAATATTCATCGCACTTGTTCTTGTCGAATAAGATGTACTATGATTTTGGTTTTTTGAATACTGAGTGGCAGCAGCTCGTGCACCAGCTATGGCAGCACTGAGACTCGATGATTTTCCCGGTTCACTTTGTTTAGATTCTGACGCATTTAGTAATAGGGAACCTGGCTTCAACGAAAAATGATCGCGTGGATCTGGAAGCGGAAACTTCACGGGCAGTGGACTTTCCACTTTACCAAGCCCTCTGGCTGCAGCTTCGTATATCTGAGGAAAGTTCATTTGTCAGCATATGTGCAATGTCGTGCATGAGATGATAACTCACATAGCCAAATCCTTTACCTTCTTTTCTAAGTTGTAAATCTTCTGGTACCCTCGCATCTCGAAAGGAATGACTAATTTCTATATTACTTAAAATATATCAACAAAGTCAAATCAGTGTGGGAAACACATAAATGGTGAACAAAAATCTGCGTATAAGGCAGATTTACACACCTGTGGCTGTTCACAGAGCCAGCAATAATCTGTTAGTGCTTCCAGCCTTACCTGTAAATGTTTATATGTTAAACTTAATTTGTGAAATCAGGTAGGTAATCAAGAAACAAAGCAAGCAAAAGATCAGTGTATCCCACCCCTTCAGGCACCCCCTCCCAGTGAGCTAGTTCGTCACCTCGGACACAGCCAACCACTTCAACACATCCTTTTTCATGGGCAAAACATTCCAATTGTCAATACATTTATCTGAAAAAGACGAACACCTGTTCTATGATGCAGATCTACTGTTCGAAACTTTCCCAAAAAAGAGCTTAGATAAAACAGAAATTCATGCGGGGGAAATGAAGCAATAAAAGCATCCATATATATACACTTACATAAAACTGCGGTTTATCTGAGAAATCCATCAAAAGATGATTTGAATTTTCAAAAACTAGTACATAGGAGGCTTAAGTACTCTTTGAAAAAAAAAAAACAAAGTTCAAGTATGCTAGTTGCAGCATAGGTAGCTCTCCCTTTGAATACCTAGTAGTCTTGAGACAGGATAATGCTCAGGGAACTTAATTTCAGTAACCCCATTCACCGCATAAATCTCCCTGTAGAACTCCTCCATGGCTTTGATTGTGGATTCATCTGGAACTTTGCTGGCGGCGTGGATCCAAAGGCGGCCTTCATGAATGATGTGTTATACAGTCAGAGCTCCTCAAAAAGGAAAAGGAAAAGGAAAGGGAAAGGGATATTCAAAACTTCTTCAACAAGACGTCAACAGTACTCGCTAGATCCCACTTTTGCACATAGACTTTTTGAACACTCCAAGTGTAACATAATGTTTGTCAACAAAGAATTGATCATATGAGCTGAGAGTAGCAATCTAACTTTCTCAAGGCTATCTTAATGCATGAGCAAGACGTTTGTACTTCACACCTTTCACTGCCCTGGACAGTATGTGCTAGGTATTAAAGTTGCGCCCCATCATTCCATTCTCAGTTACACAAACCTCCAGCAACAGTAAGTCATCTCTCATCAATTTCTAATACAGTTGATTTGCACTTGCTTGTGACGAGAACTTTTATGTTCCAATATTAAAAAAATAAACATCCAACCTCGTTTGTATCAGTCCACATATTGGTTTTCAATTTGTTCTTGCTGTTGTTTCTCAGCAAACCAATCAGGCAGTTTTCTATAAACTTGTGAAGCATGAAAACATCGGCACCGCACAAAATGGTCAGCAAAAGTCAAACGCAGATTTTGCGTCAAACAAAAGGCCATTCTCTCTTTCGCAAGTGCTGTGAGCAAACATTGTTCAATTTCAGTAGTTAAACCTTTTCTCCCTTCCAGTCTCTGCAGTTTCTCTCACCATTCACTGCATCCTTTGAACCCCACAATCCACAACAGAACTTTGGTAACAGAAAACTAAACAATCACTGAAAACTTCAAGAACCCAGATAGGAAAACACCGGGAACAGATCAAATTAGTAGATCAAAGGGCTCCATGAACAAATTCACTGCTCGCTCGTCTCAGACGGCGAAAAACAAAAAAATTGGAACTTCGGCGCGAAATCAGAAGTACGAAAGAGGGTCGCTAAACCGAACCTCGAATTGGGGCAGGCCAAGACCTGCCCTCGATGCGCTTGATCCCGTGCACGAGCAAAGAAGCCCATGGCTGGTGCATCGTCAGGCACGGGTTCCGGTAATTCCCCTGGTTCCGACTCTGCATCGCTGTTTCTCTTCGGCTTTCGACAAACAAAATTCTGGGTTTTCTCGGGGCTGCGTGATTTTCTCGAGAATCCGAAGGAAAGATTTCTGGGAACCGCGAAAGAAGCCGGGCCAACTTCCTGCGACGAGCTGCTGATTCCTGCGTTCGGCGTTTTTGGTTTCTTTCTCCTTGTCTTAATTGGCGAATCTCTGTTTGCTTCCCAATTTGCAAAAATATACAAAAATAAATAAATAAATCCGACGTTGAAGAAATTATGAATACAGAATAGAATTGATGGCAAAATCGCCTAAGCACCCATTTCCTATCTCGTTTCTTGAAATTCAGACTTCAAGTTTCAACCCACTTAATGATTCTCAAATTCAGTCTTGATAGTGTTGCAAAGTTAAAAGATAATCTTAAAAGCAAGTAGACAACATGACAAATTTAACAATCCTAAAGAAATGTTGACCAAAACTGTCCTAAAGTTCCTATCTCAAAACTCCTTGATTGCCCAACAAGAATTGGGCTTCAAAAAGCGCATGCAACTCCACAATTCTCCTCCGATAAACTCCTCAACCTCCACCTCAAAAAGGTTTAGGGATTCGAATACCTTAATAAACTCCTCAACCTCAAAAAGCTTTAGTTCACCAGCAATGTAGGTCTAACCGTGTCGTAATTTAAGATAATATTGGGTATTACTCTTATCAGCGATGGGGTGAATCCGCGGTAATGGACTGACTCAAATGACCAATAGCTATGACTTCATTGAGAGTGTAGAACTTCCATAATAAGCTGGTTATGTAGATCAACGTAATGAATGGCCATGATTATGTACATAAATCGAGTCTATTTATGAACCTTCTTGTTATACAATAATGATGTAGAAATTGGACCATCAAACTATCTTGTCTTAGCAAAATCAGCTTACTCTTCGTTTGGTAAACAAGAAAAAAACGCACCTTTCTGTTTTCTATGTTCAAAAGTTTTAAAAACCAATTTATTAGAAAAAAAAATGCATTTCAAGAACTTTTGGCACTCTAAAAGATGCAATTAAAAAATCACCGAATAGATTAATTTTGTAAATCAATCTTAGTAAGTCTAGCATTTTCAGGCCAAATTTATGGTAATTAAGGGAAACGAAACTTATTTACATAATATAAACTATGACGCTATATTCGGGATGATGTCTTAATTAAATTTTCACTGAGTCAAACTAAATTTTAAAAGACTCAACCAAGACAAAAGTTAACAGACAAGCCGCACCATATTAAAACATCATTATTAATCTGGTATCCCCACTATTAGTCTTTTATGATGAACGATATAACTTGGATTTTGGTGAGTATGAAAGTTATAATTTTTGGGTGGTGTCAGATTTAGGAACAAATTTCAATCCCCCAACGGAAACTGATTTTTTGGAAAAAAAAAGAAAAAGAAAAATGAACTGATTCTTTTTTTCCTTCTTTTGTCCGAGTTTTTGATGCCAAAATGTCAATATGCAAATAAGTCGACTCAATCAATTACTCTCGGTTTTTGATTAAACAGTCAAAAGAATTACAGATGCTCCAGAGACTGACTCAAACCGCATCGTGCCTGTCTCTCCATTGACCTTCCCTCGCTGCATGTATAATTTAATCGAGCACATGTTGCTAATTTAAACATATGACTTCTATATGAAGAAGTAAAACATGATATCTGCTAGCTCCGTGCATAAAACTTTAGGCATTAGGCAACATTTTAGAATGGGTCACATGGGTGGCCAATGGCTCGCTTGCCTCTTAATTCATGGGCAACTTCCACTTGCCATGCTCATGGGCAAAGCCTCTCCAAGAGAAGCTCCTTCTTGGGCATCAATGCCGTCCACACATACAGTTTCCCTCGCCAGTTCCGTCCGGTGATCAAGGTCCCCGCAAGGTCGCCACGTCTCCTCCGATGGTCAGCCCTATTAATTAGTAAGAGAATATTGCATATTCACCACCACCACCGTCACCATAGGCCAAGACCCCGCACCGAGTGGTCATGACAACTAATCATTCAATTGATTAAGGCTATGTCCAATATTTTCCGTGTGTGTGGCATGGAACTCTTCCAAATGAATTGGTCAACCAATAGAAAAATCTATAATATATCATTGTGGCGTCACGTCAAACTCGGTTGAAATGATTTTTTTGCAATATCTTCATTTATGGCCATGATGTATATGTGTTTCGCAATGTGTCCAATTCTATTCTATGATGTCCTTATTGAACAAAATTCCCTATACTTAATTGAACTCGTTTATCATTGAGTATGTTGACATGGAACATGAAGGGAATCATGTAAAAAAGGAATAAAGTTGGTCGACTAAACAATGGTTTCACAGTACTAATTTTAGTATCAAATTTTATGGTATATATATGTGAAAGATTATTCATACGTATTGGTGGAATTCTTTACAGCAATAAACGCTTCAGTTTTGATGACAAAGTCAGGCGAATGTCTACCAAGAGATCTTCTGATACGTGTAATTGGTTTTAAAACAATTTGATCATTGTAAAAAAAAAAAAAAAAAACTAGAACATATCATATTGAATTCACTTTAGCTTCATCACTCCAAGTGATTGAGTTACTACGCATCGTCTCTAGATCAATTACCCATTTTAGATAACTTTGGACATATCAGTTCCAAGCATACGTCACAATATGATGCGAAAGTTTATGGTATTGACCGGGTCTATATACCTTGTGTTCATTGGAACTATTAAATTTGGTAGGTCACGTGAAATTCATTGTGTTGAACAAGTGTCAGTGATGCAGACGGATCGAGAGTGGAAATAACGAGCTCATGCGATGATACCTTTGTAAGATGGGTACTGGAGTCCTCCTTTTAAACTAGAATCCCCCTACACCATAATATACGTCTACTTTCTCAAATTTCTTAAGGTTGTGGGGTGACCAAATAAATTAAATTGGTCACTTGGGCATATTGATCACCATTACCATATGGGATCAAAACACGATATACCAATTACTTATGAGGAGATATGTGGTACAAATCAAGCATGACATTGACGTGCGGTCGACGTGCCATCAGGAGCTATTAGTGAGCCACCACCACTCAACTTTAAGGCTGTTGGCAATAGTTGAGTTCCGCTAGCAAATAATTTGAGGGTTCCTATAAAAATAAATTAGCAAAAAATCATTTACAAAGTGTAGTTTTCACCAAACAAGATTATGTTAATGTTAATTTCCAATGTGATTTCAAAATACACTTCACGAAATGCTGGTTATGTTCCACTTAAAGTATCTAAGCTTGAGAAGGACTAAAGTGTGCATCATTTTTAGATCAATTGGGAAACTCCAAAATCTAGAGACTCTAGATCTCAAACACACATTGGTCTCTGAGCTGCCTATGGAGATAACCAAGCTCAAGAAGCTACAGTATTTGTTGGTGTACAATTATGCAAAGTTCACATCTTCTGTACGCTTTCATTCTGTAGTTGGATTTCCAGTTCCCCATGGCATTGGAGCGCCAACATCACTACAGAAGTTGTCTTATGTAAAAGCTGGAATTGTTCGGAGCAAGAATACAATGTAAGAACTAAAAGAGTTAAGTCAACTAAGGAGGCTGGGCATAACTGACCTGAAGAAAGATGATGCAAAGGGAATATGCCACTCCCTTGATAAGATGACCAAACTTCGATCACTAGAGGTGGTTGCAGAAAGTGAGTATGAAGTTATTGATTTGGATTTTCTATCTTCACCACCCGCTCCTTCAGCGTCTATATATCAAAGGATATCTAGAGAAGCTACCTCATTGGCTTCCTCTACTGAACAATCTGGCTGTAGTGCATTTGGGATGGAGCAAATTGAAATCAAGCCCCCTAATTGCTCTCCAGAATTTGCCCAATCTCGTGGAGCTTGTACTGAAGTCCAGTGATGCGGACAGATCGAGAGTGGAAATAACGAGCTCATGCGATGATACCTTTGTGAGATGGGTACTGGAGTCCTCCTTTTAAACTAGAATCCCCCTGCACCATAATATACGTCTACTTTCTTAAATTTCTTAAGGTTGTGGGGTGACAAGATAAATTAAATTGGTCACTTGGGCATATTGATCACCATTACCATATGGGATCAAAACACGATATACCAATTACTTATGAGGAGATATGTGGTACAAATCAATCATGACATTGACGTGCGGTCGACGTGCCATCAGGAGCTACTAGTGAGCCACCACCGCTCAACTTTAGGGCTGCTGGCAATAGTTGAGTTCTACTAGCAAATAGTTTGAGGGTTTCTATAAAAATAAATTAGCAAAAAATCATTTACAAAGTGTAGTTTTCACCAAACAAGATTATGTTAATGTTAATTTCCAATGTGATTTCAAAATACACTTCACCAAATGCTAGTTATGTTCCACTTAAAGTATCTAAGCTTGAGAAGGACTAAAGTGCGCATCATTCCTAGATCAATTGGGAAGCTCCAAAATCTAGAGACTCTAGATCTCAAACACACATTGGTCTCTGAGCTGCCTGTGGAGATAACCAAGCTCAAGAAGCTACAGTATTTGTTGGTGTACAATTATGCAAAGTTCACATCTTCTGTACCCTTTCGTTTTGTAGCTGGATTTCCAGTTCCCCATGGCATTGGAGCGCTAGCATCACTACAGAAGTTGTCCTACGTAAAAGCCGGAATTGGTTGGAGCAAGAATACAATGCAAGAACTAAAAAAGTTAAGTCAACTAAGGAGGCTGGGCATAACTGACCTGAAGAAAGATTATGCAAAGGGAATATGCCACTCCCTTGATAAGATGACCAAACTTCAATCACTAGAGGTGGTTGCGAAAGTGAGTATGAAGTTATTGATTTGGATTTTCTATCTTCACCACCCCCGCTCCTTCAGCGTCTATATATCGAGGGATGTCTAGAGAAGCTACCTCATTGGCTTCCTCTGCTGAACAATCTGGCTGTAGTGCATTTGGGATGGAGCAAATTGAAATCAAGCCCCCTAATTGCTCTCCAGAATTTGCCCAAGCTTGTGGAGCTTGTACTGAAGTCCAGTGATGCGGACAAATCGAGAGTGGAAATAACGAGCTCATGCGATGATACCTTTGTGAGATGGGTACTGGAGTCCTCCTTTTAAACTAGAATCCCTTTACACCATAATATACGTCTACTTTCTCAAATTTCTTAAGATTGTGGGGTGACCAGATAAATTAAATTGGTCACTTGGGCATATTGATCACCATTGCCATATGGGATCAAAACACGATATACTAATTACTTATGAGGAGATATGTGGTACAAATCAATCGTGACATTGACGTGAGGTCGATGTGCCATCAGGAGCTACAAGTGAGCCACCACCGCTCAACTTTAGGGCTGCTGGTAGTAGTTGAGTTCCACTAGCAAATAGTTTGAGGGTTTCTATAAAAATAAATCAGCAAAAAATCATTTACAAAGTGTAGTTGTCACCAAACAATATTATGTTAAATGTTAATTTCCAATGTGATTTCAATATACACTTCACCAAATGCTAGTTATGTTCCACTTAAAGTATCTAAGCTTGAGAAGGACTAAAGTGCGCAACATTCCTAGATCAATTGGGAAGCTCCAAAATCTAGAGACTCTAGATCTCAAACACACATTGGTCTCTGGGCTACCTGTGGAGATAACCAAGCTCAAGAAGCTACAGTATTTGTTGGTGTACAATTATGCAAAGTTCACATCTTCTGTACCCTTTCGTTTTGTAGCTGGATTTCCAGTTTCCCATGGCATTGGAGCGCTAGAATCACTGCAGAAGCTGTCCTACGTAAAAGCCAGAATTGGTCGGAGCAAGAATACAATGCAAGAACTAAAAAAGTTAAGTCAACTAAGGAGGTTGGGCATAACTGACCTGAAGAAAGATTATGCAAAGGGAATATGCCACTCCCTTGATAAGATGACCAAACTTCAATCACTAGAGGTGGTTGCAGAAAGTGAGTATGAAGTTATTGATTTGGATTTTCTATCTTCACCACCCCCGCTCCTTAAGCGTCTATATATCAGAGGATGTCTAGAGAAGCTACCTCATTGGCTTCCTCTGCTGAACAATCTGGCTGTAGTGCATTTGGGATGGAGCAAATTGAAATCAAGCCCCCTAATTGCTCTCCAGAATTTGCCCAATCTCGTGAAGCTTGTACTGAAGATTGCCTTTGAAGGGAAAAAAATTTGATTTTTGAAATAAAGGGACGCCAAAACTCAAGGACTTGTACCTCACCAATTTGGAAAATCTGAGATTTCTGTCCATGAATGGTCATGCAATGCCTTTCCTTCAGAAACTCTTCATTGACGAATGCAGGCACTTGGACTGGCAATCAGTACTAGTCTTCATCCACGGCCTTACCCTCCTCACGAATCTCCAATTTTATGGCATGCCAAAAGAATTTCTCTTGCGTTCTATCTATCCAGCAGTAGCATAATGATGGGGGAGACTACTCAGCAAGAGTACTATGAGGAGGTGATGGGACATATCCCAGAAGTTTATTTCCTCTGGTGGGAAGAGGATCACTGGGAGCCATATGATCTTAGCCCCTATTGCTATCATCTCATCAAGCGTAGGGTGATGAACTGCGGTGAGGTTCTTCCTAAAGTTTCATGGATCATAGTGATCTTAGCCCTGGGTCTATCATTGATCCCTGGAGGCCTATCACCACAAGAAAGAGGATCCTCTGTACTTTTAAGATTTCTTCCATCATCAATATTTTTATCTAGACATTTCAATACCTTTATCTTTGAATTTATTACCCTCAGGTCCCCCGGTGCTATCTTCTTCGTCTTGTTGTTATCTTATTTAGTGATCAGTACATTTGTTTCTTAATTTCCGCATTTGTTGTATGAATTTGGATTTTGTTTTAGCTTACGTGGAGGAAAAAGAGTGATTTGAATAAAAAAATGAGAAGAATTACAATTTTTCTCTTGAAAAATCACATGCTAGTGTCACAGGCCGATCGATTGGGATCGTGATCGTGCGGCGACTCAGGCTCACTTAGATTGACGGGATGCCTAAGGCAAGCCTTGCTCAGATCGATCGCTCACCCACTCGCTCACCCGGATCATAGAGAGAGAAAGTTTATAGAAAGTTTATAGAGAGAGAAGCTCTTGAGAGAAATGAAACTTAGATTATTGAAATGGTTTTTGGATGGATACAAATGAGGGGGAGGGCACCCTTTCTTATAATGACCATATCGTCCACCCTTGGAACGTTCCGGAAGTTCCTTTGATGGAAACCCTAGCAATCGTAGGAGTTCCTCCTCGGGAAGGCACGGCCCTTTAGCTATAGAAATCTCTTGGCCATGACACTAGGCATGTGCAAACAGAAAGTAAATTCTTTACTTTCTATCGTCAATTCTTTATTCTCTCCAAATATCAATAAAAATTTCGAAAAGAAAAGGACCAAAAAGTTCTTAAGCCGCTAGTATACAACAAGCACGGAAGATAGAAATGACAACAGAGTTGCTGAAATTCTGGGGAAGAAGAAGCTGCTGTCGCTTGTCGGGGCAGACTCATGGGGCCACAAACCGACTGCAGAGTCGTACCAAGCACAAAGCTTGATGGGTTTTTGGAGTCATGTTCATCCCAGGAATCTTCAGTTTGTAGCATTAGACAAATGCAATGCAAACCTGGTCATCTCCCTCTCTCTCAAGAAAATTATTCGCAACTTTTGATAGTGACAGTCTCTTTGTGCAATTAGAAAATTATTCATCTCCCTCTCTCAAGAAAATTATTCGCAACTTTTGATAGTGACAGTCTCTTTGTGCTTCTGGGAGATACCCAAACAGAGGATTAGGCAAAGTCCAGAGTCTCTCCTCCACTCAGGATCAAAGAATGTCCTGCTCCAAAAAAAAAAAAAAAAAAAAAAAAAAAAGAAGAAGAAAGAAGAACAAAAACAGAGCAAGAGGAAAACCACAAAGGGAGGCACAAAAGGATAGAAAAAGTGTCATTTCCTAAATTAGGATAACACGTTAACGCAACTGACATTCCACTGATCTGTGTTGAATGGGAAGATTACAAATTTACTTTTTGTCTATTCATGAAAGAACTTTTCTCCAATTCTTATTGTCTAGCAATAAAGATTAAAAATGGTTTAGCTGCAAAGACCTTTCAACACCATTTAATCTACGACAATTGTGCTTGAACGTTTTCATGATAACGAAATCAAATGGATGAAGAAAACGATCGGCCAAAAAGTCGGAAGAAGTCACACAGGGCTTGCGCTGCGGAAATACTCCTGCGAACATTCCTGCAAGTCATCTTGCTCAACAAGTCCTTTGCTCCGGCTGACACCATCCTAAAGGCCCTCACCAGGAACCTCGGTTCACCCTCAGCACCGCCTCAAGTCCAACTTGCCCTAAGATGGTGGCGACCCCACGATCATCACGTACAACACCACACCGGCTATTGTAATATTACACGGAAGCTAACTGGATCTTGTAATTAAATTACACGAAATTACCAAAGAAATAAATAAGGAATAATAGATGACACCAAAGATTTAAGTGATTCTATGTGCATATTGTTACTTAGTCCATATGGAAAGTCAGCAGCAAAATAATCCAGAGAATACTAAATTTATTATGGCTCACATGCTCTGATGTTCCCACACTTTAATTACATCCAAACTTATATAGGTTTCCAAATAAAACAACTCAATTGAGTGCGAAGCTCACAGAAGAAAAGCTCCTCTCTTTACGGCTTTAAAGGAAACCACCTTCGTGCTCTTCTATTTCTTCTATGCGGCTAAAAATCAAGAAAAATGAACCCCACTCCTCTCCTTACTCCCTCCCCATCGGCACCCTCAGTGCAACGTAGTACGACGTTCCCATGGCACCCTTCACGGACCTTCCCTCAGCCGCCTAGCCGAAGTCAGCCAGCTTCAGGACATCCCTTGAATCGAAAAGCATGTTCTCAGGCTTCACGTCCTGGTGAACAACGCTCAAGGGGTCACACTGCATGAAGACGCGGAGGAGTTGCCCCATGCACGCGGCGGCCTCAGACTTGGGGAGGGCCTTACGGGGCAATATGCAGTCGTAGAGACATTGGTGGTAAGTGACGTTGGAGACGCGGCCCTTGTCAATGACCTTGTCGGTAGCGAAGGAGTTGTCGGCGGGGGAGAAGCAGCGGAATATGGTGCCGAGGCGGCCGCAGCCCATTTCGTCAGGTAGCTGCTATGTGCTCCAGTGTTTTGCTCCTCCTGGGAATTTTTTCTATATCTGATTCTTCTCCGTCTCTATCTAAATTTGATTTTCTCAGAGCTGATGAGGTAATAGGTTTCTTCTATTTTGGAATAGGCCAAAAAATTTACCCTGCGACGGAAGACATTGAGAGATTGTCTCGAGTTGAGAAAAATGATTTTTAATTGCATTTACAAGTTAGTTGTGTAACTCATTCCCCTAGCAAAATGATTTATGTAATACTTAATAAGAGGTTTACGAAAAAGAGGTAACAATTTTGTGGGTAAAAATTCTAATGGACGGATCATATTAAAAATGAATTGAAAACTCCGTCATATTACTTTTTCAGTTATATTTGTAATTAATCTTTAAGGCTAAGTTATCGTTATTCTAATTTTAATTTAACATAATTCTTGTCCCTTTATAAGAGTGGATGCGTGCCATGAAAAGTGTTGTGCGGAAGAACACCCTAACTAGATGAGAAAAGTAAACAAGAAAAATCAAGAACACGGAGATTTACGTGGTTCGGCGAAGGATCCGCCTACGTCCACGGGAGAGAGAGAGACGATTTCTTATTGAGCGTATAACTCAAATACAAGGTACAATGCTGAAAATAAAATAGATCTTCCGATCCCCACTTTCCTAATCCTAGTAGGAAATGAATTCCACCATAAAGATATTATCAAATTTGAAATTAACCGATAAATCTTCAGTGATTATCCCCTATATATTAGAGATATCATGATACATCCCAGTTACATTGAATCGGGACTATTTCCCATGAAAATCTCTTATAGATAGGTCCAAATCTAGGAAATATATTTGGAAACAAATAGCTTGCAATCTTCAAGCCTTCCTAGATTTCCCGATCGACTTTTTAACTTCGAATTTCCAATCAATCAAATGTTGTGGAATTCAAGACAACATCAGCAAATCTCCACCTTTGGCTTGAATAAACCACAAGCCTCTACTTGAACCAAGAAAACGAATATATCTCTCCCTCCACCATACCTTCGCAAAGGTATGCCCGCACTTGGATCGGTGCGGCCTCCATCAACTTCAATGATGAGTGAGAGAAATCAAGTCCCTGCAGGACTTGAATTTCTTTGTAGTAACCGTCTTCATGAGCATATCTACGGGATTATCTTTAGTATGGATTTTCTTCAAAGCAATGCTACCATTCTCCACAAATTCTCGAATTTTGTGGTACCGAACTTCAATGTGTTTCGTTCTGGAATGGAACACTTGATTATTCGCGAGACATATTGCGCTCTGGTTATCGCAATATAATGTAACACTTTCTTGCTTTATACCCAACTCTGTGACCAAACCAGTCAACCATATTCCCTCCTTTGCAGCCTCGCCATTCGCCATATACTCAGCTTCGGTTGTAGACAATGCTACAGTAGGTTGAAGCATTGCCTTCCACGAAATAGCTCCACCGCCAAGAGTAAAGACATATCCTGTGATGGACCTTCGCTTGTCCAAATCACCAGCGAAGTCTGAATCAACATAACCTGCTAAATCGATCGATCCTGCCTTGGAACTGAACATTAAACCCATTCCAGCAGTTCTAGCCAAATAACGAAAGATCCACTTAACAGCTTCCCAATGCTCCTTACCCGGATTGCTCATGTATCGGCTGACGAGACTCACCGCATGAGCCAAATCCGGTCTGCTACAAACCATAGCATACATGAGGCTCCCTACTGTGCTGGCATAGGGTACTCGAGACATCTTTACAACTTCCTCATGTGAAACAGGGCATTGTTTCTTAGATAATTTGAAGTGATTTGCTAAGGGTGTACTAACCGGTTTAGCTTTACCCATGTTGAACCGCTCCAAGACCTTCTCAACATACTTCTTTTGATTTACCCAAAGCTTACTTGCATGTCTATCTCGAAAGATTTCCATGCCAAGGATCCTCTTTGCAGCACCAAGATCCTTCATATCAAACTCACTACTTAACTGAGACTTTAGGGAATTAATGTCTCTCATTTTTCTTGCAGCAATCAACATATCATCAACATAGAGCATCAACAGAATAAGCGACTTATCATCCAAATCTTGTAGTAGACACAAGAATCATGCACACTCCTCATGTAGCCAATACGAAGCATAAAAGAATCAAACCTTTTATTCCATTGCCTCGGAGATTGCTTCAAACCGTAAAGTGATCTCTTGAGCAAACAAACATGATCCTCTTTCCCTTCCACCTTGAAGCCTTCGGGCTGCTCCATATAAATTTTCTCCTCCAAGTCACCATGAAGGAATGTTGTCTTCACATCTAGCTGCTTGAGCTCCAAGTCATACATGGCTACCATAGCTAGTAAAACACGAATTGATGTGTGTTTTACAACCGAGGAAAATATCTCGTCGTAATCAATCCCCTCCTTCTGTGCATAGCCCTTAGCAACAAGTCGGGCCTTGTATCTCTCTTGCTCTTTCTCCGTTGCTGCTTCTTTTCTTCGAAGAACCCATTTGCAACCAATGACATTCCGATCCTTGGGCTTCTTCACAAGTTCCCATGTCTCATTCTTTTGTAACGACTCCATCTCCTCCATCATTGCGGTCATCCACTTTTCTTTGTGATCACTTTTCAAAGCTTCATGGTAGGAGCTTGGATCGCGAGCCTACGATAAGAGCATAAGCAACCATATCCTCAAAACCGTACCTCTCCGGTGCTTTGGGAGTGCGCATTCCTCGACCCGTCGCAATGGTACGAGGAACTTCTACCGTTTCTTCAACTTCCGGAGCCTCATCGGATGACTCGCCATTCTCTGCAGATTCTCTGGTTTCAAGCTCCACCTTAACGATAGATTTATCACTCTCCTCTTCAGCAGCCGTGCGTGGCATGCAGCTTGACTTCAACATTGCAGATTCATCGAATATAACGTCCCTGCTCGTCAGAACTTTCTTCTCACTTGGATCCCATAATTTGTAGCCTTTCACTCCTTTCTCGTAACCGAGAAATATGCATTGTTTTGATTTTGGATCCAACTTCGAGCGCTTTGAACTCTGCACATGTACATAAGCAGGACAACCGAATACTCTTAAATTAGAATAATCGACAATTTTACCAGTCCATACCTCTTCAGGAATTTTGCATTTTATTGCAGTTGATGGAGATCGATTCACAAGATAACATGCCATGCAGACAGCTTCTGCCCAAAACTCCTTGCTCAGTCCCGCATGTAGCCTCATGCTTTGAGCTCTCTCTAATAAGGTTCGGTTCATCCTTTCCGCTACGCCATTCTGTTGGGACGTATCCGGAACTGTGAAGTGACGTTTAATCCCTTCATTCTTGCAAAGCTCCATGAATGGTGTCAATTTGTACTCTCCTCCATTGTCCGATCTCAAGCACTTAACCTTCTTTCCCGTTGAAGTCTCAACTTCAACTTTCCATTCTTTGAACTTTTCAAAGACTTCACTTTTGTGTCACATGAAGTAGACCCAAACTTTGCGAGAGAAATCGTCAATGAATGTCACGAAGTATTCCTTCCCCCCTTTTGACTTTACCGGTGAAGGACCCCATACGTCCGTGTGTACATACTCGAGCACGCCCTTGCTTGTATGAGTTGCAGCATTGAACCGTACTCTGCATTGTTTTCCAAACACATAAAATTTGCAGAAATCTAATTTGCATGTTTTTATACCTTGGAGTGCATTCCTCTTGTGAAGCTCCATCAACCCTCTTTCTCCCATATGCCCTAGACGCATATGCCATAGATATGTGTTATCTATATCCGTGCTAGCATCCGTGGACACAGATGCTCCACCTTACACTGTGGTTCCTATAAGTTGATATAGGTTCCCGTGCCTCTGTCCCTTAAGAACAACCAGAGCTCCCTTAATCACCTTCAAGACTCCACCTTGAACCGTGTACTTGCGTCCATTGGATTCAAGTGCTCCCAATGAGATCAAATTCTTCCTTAGACCCGGAACATGACGCACGTCTACCAAGGTTCTAATCATGCCATCAAACATCTTGATTTTCACGGTTCCAACTCCCACAGCCTCTTGCACGAAGTATCATTCCCCATGAGAACTGAACCACCATCATATGCCTTGTACTCATCGAAGGCTTCTCGATGAGGACACATGTGAAAAGTGCATCCGGAGTCCATGATCCACGAATCTTCAAAGGTGTCCTTCCCCAACGATATGGACAAGACGTCCCCATCATTGGTCTCAATGCTGTCGGCTATACTTGCCTCATCCGAGCTCTTCTTCTTGTTCTTATTTGGACAGAATCTCTTGGTATGCCCTTCCTGATTGCACCAGTAGCAGCTTCCTTTGAACTTTCCCTTGGATTTTGATCAACCCCTACTGCTCGATCCTCGATCCGTTGATCTTCCTCTTCTTTGATTGCTTTTCTCCTTTGCAAAGAGTCCCTCTCCCGAAGATTTTGAACTACTTGCCCTTTTCCGGGTGTCGTTTGAAATCAGGGCAGCAGTCACCTCTCCGATCTCCAGGGTATCCTAGCCATAAAGGAGCGTAGTCACCAAGTGGTCAAACGAATCTGGCAACGATGCCAGTAGTAGAAGCGCTATGTCTTCATCCTCAAACCTTACCTCCAAGCTTGTAAGTTCACTAATCATCTTATTGAACACGTTGAGGTGGTCCAACAGATCTCCTCCTTCACTCATCTGAAGTGAATACAATTTCTTCTTCAAGAACAACTTGTTTGTAAGAGATTTCGTCATGTAAATGCTTTCGAGTTTGAGCCATACCTTCGGAGCAGATTCGATTTCTGCTACATATTGAAGGGCTTCATCCGATAGGTTCAATCGGATTGCGCTGCACGCCCTCTCCTCCATGTCAGCCCAATCATCATCAGTGATGGTGTCCGGCTTGTTCGATTTTCCCAGAAGAACCTTTGATAAACCTTGTTGAATCAACATATCCTTCATCCTTCTCCACCATAGCGTAAAACTATTCTTCCCGGTGAATTGTTCAATATCAAATCGAACAGTTGAACCTTTTCCAGCCATCTAGTTAGAAATCGCAATACAGGAACAGAGAACCTGGATTGCTCTGATACCAATTGTTGTGCGGAAGAACACCCTAACTAGATGAGAAAAGTAAACAAGAAAAATCAAGAACATGGAGATTTACATGGTTCGGCGAAAGATCCGCCTACGTCTACGGGAGAGAGAGAGACGATTTCTTATTGAGCGTATAACTCAAATACAAGGTACAATGCTGAAAATAAAATAGATCTTCCGATCCCCACTTTCCTAATCCTAGTAGGAAAGGAATTCCACCATAAAGATATTATCAAATTTGAAACTAACCGATAAATCTTCAGTGATTATCCCCTATATATTAGAGATATCATGATACATCCCAGTTACATTGAATCGGGACTATTTCCCATGAAAATCTCTTATAGATAGGTCCAAATCTAGGAAATATATTTGGAAACAAATAGCCTGCAATCTTCAAGCCTTCCTAGATTTCCCGATCGACTTTTTAACTTCGAATTTCCAATCGATCAAATGTTGTGGAATTCAAGACAACATCAGCAAAAAGAAGGGATGCACGCAGGGAACATATATTAACATCATCAAGGATAGGGTGATAAGCTGCATTTCTCCCTGAAGTATTGTAGATCAGAGTGATGTTTTGGCCCCTGCCAGTCGCCAGATTCAACAAAGTAAATCATCTCCATTATACTGGTCGAAGCAGGGATTTTAGGTTTAGTTATCGGTTGCTAGATCGAAAGATATAAAGAAGGACGAAACGAAAATAAGGAGAGAGAAAGAGAGAGACGGAGAGATGAAGAAAATGACGGATTACGGAGGTGTAAATCTGTACGACGGGCAGGTGCGCACTCAATATTTCTTTTTCCTTTCCCTTTTCTTCTTCTTTTCTTCTCGTTTCTCTTTACCCCTTGTCTCTCGATTTCCTGTTCGATAAATTTTGGGGTATTTACATTCCAATCCTTGGCCTCGTCCTAAAACGTGAAATTAACTAATAATGCTTCATTTGGAAACAAGTGAAATAACACCATCTTTATTATTCAAATATAACTTTATTCATTTTTGTTATGCAATGTTAAAATACATTCTAATAAAAGATAAAGGCATTTCAACGAATATTTGTGTGATAAGAAAGATTTTTGAAGTCAAATTCTGATGCCATTACCTACGCACAATCAAGAGGTTCTTATTGGTCAAAATGGAATACCAATTCAAATTGTATTGACGGTCTATGATTTCAACATGTGCATTACCTATGTTGGGGATGAACATTTCTCCATGCACATTACTTTTTAACATTTCTAATACCTGGATAACTTGATATATGCCACATTCTGCAGATTAATTCTTCATTAATCAAATTAATATGTACCCACAAATTTATTATGTCTTATGTAAAATTGAATAATTTTCTTATATGAAAAACAGAGCAAGGCAAATGCTACATACGCTCCATGTTTCCGTCACCAAGAACTATTCTTTTATGAGGGTGAATTCCCACAATCATTTTAATGAATGTTTCGTTGCACTATTTTCTTTTGTATTAGCAATGACAACTGCATGGACAGAGCAGCATATCCATTCTTCTGGGAATCAATTTAATTTCTTATAATTGGAAGCCAACCATGTTTGGCAGTTGATAGCCACCGTGCTCAAGTGTTTTTGCTCGTTACGGGCATTTTTTTATGTTTGTTCTTCTCCGTCTCTCTCTAAATTTGATTTTCCCAAAGCTGGTGACTTTGCTTTTAATAGGAGGCAATAGGTTTGTTCTATTTTGAATTACGCCAAGGATGTTCGGCCTGCGACGAAAGACATGGGGAGATTGTCTTGAGTTGAGATAAACAGCTTTTAATTGCATTGACAAGTTTCTTGTACAACTCATTCCCCTAGCAATATGATTAATGTAATATTTGATAAATGGTTGACGAAAAAGAGGGGACAAGTTTCTAAGAGAAAATTCTAATGAGCAGATCATATTAAACACGAACCAAAAATCTGTCATCTTACTTTTTCGATCATATTTATAATCAATCTTTATGGCTATCTTCTTGCTATTCTAATTTTAATTTAACATGATTCTTGTTCATTTATGAGAGTGGATGTGTGCTATAGAAAAAAGGGCGTAGAATGGTATGATTAGTACAGGTGATCCCCATTCCGAGTTGGTGAGCCCATCACCACAACCCATTCAAGATGTGGGTAAAAAAATCTCTTCATAAAATCGATTTTATGAAAGAGGGGGACCATTTTACTACTAGCCTAACCTATTCAACGGTGGAAACAAGCATCAATCAATTACTTGATTCAAAGGCAAAAATTGGATGTGCCATTGATGCAAATTGGAAACATATATTGGATCTATAAAGAAGCATGCCTCGTCTCTCCCTGTCATGGTGAGCAAATACTAACCTACCCTTGAGGTTAAAACAAAATATATTTTTTTCCTTTTTCTCATCATTTTGGAATTATTCACTTCTTGTTCATAAAAGAATTTGAAATGAAGATTCGATGTCTCTTAGTCTCACATCAAATGAAAGAGGCAATATTAAGTGATTTACAAGTCAATACTTACCTTCAAATGATGAACACCTAATGTTGGCCAGCGCGGATTGATTAGGGAATATTACAAGTTATGTATCTTAATCTATGGAAACGGCCCTGCATCGAAGAAGGGCGGAATCGATTTGTGAGGATTAGCAGCATATTGCTACAGTTAGTCCCTTGCGTAACGGAAATTGCAATAGTGAAGTTAGCAGGAAAAGGGAGGTGGAGATGAGAAAGCCAAATATAATTAAGGATGATTAATTTTGAGCATAAGATCATCAATCTTGTGCTTAATGAGAAAATATTGGGTTATCAATTTGCAACAGCTCATTATCTTTGGGACATTTTAGAAAGAATGATCGTCCTCGATAATTGCATGGCTCACTAAGTTCAAATTATCACCTATTTAGGTATTTTAGATATAATGGTTCCAAGCACATGTCACAATATAATATGGAAATTATTGTATCGGACAGGTCTATATGCCTCGTGTTCATCGGAACTATTAAATTTGACAAGTCTCATGTGTAATTCATCGTGTCGAACAAGCGTTAGGGGTGCAAATGGATCGAGAGTGTAAGCACTAGGCTCAAGCGATTATACCTTAGTATGAGGGGTATTGCAGTCCTCCTTTTAAACTAGAATGCCTCTGCACTACAATATATGCAAGCTTTCTCAAATTTCTTGAGATCGTTGGGTGACTTAAATTTGTTACTTTGACATATTGACTATCTTAACCATATCGGATCAAAATAAGATATTCCATAGCTGATTTTAATTATTTAAGAGGAGAAATGTGGTACAGATCAAGCCTCCACAATAAAGCAGATCTTGCACATAAATCAGTTCAAGTGACTTCTTCAAATTGGACAACCAAACCAGTTAGAATAAAGCAGATCTAATCAGGACTTGTACTTTATCATTTTCTCATCAGCAATTCAGTTGGCTCCACAAACCAAGATTACGCTGATTCAAAAGAACCTAGGTGGATCACTGAGGCAAAAAAATAGAAGGACTTGATTTGACAATTTCAGTAAGTTAGAGAATTTAATGAGACAAAAAGTGAAACATAAAAGATTAAATTGTAGTCAACCCGTTAAGAAAAAATGTCAATTCTTTATCTGAAGATACAAATGCCTTTACTCTGGATGCATAAGGCCTGATATCAAAATATAATCTTCATCCACGAGGCGCTTTCTGAGTCATATGAAGCAACAGCTTTAACCAAGAAGAAATCCACGGTGCGTTTTGGTGGAAGTTATCCAGGGAAATATTTAAAGCAGAAGAAAACAAGGTGCAACTTGCAAGTTAAATATATTTTTCTTCAAACGTTCTATAACATCCTGATTGATATCTTCTAAACTCATTAATAAAAAATAGCATGAGTACAATATTTTCCAATAACATGCTTTAGGTTTCAAATTTGAGGAGAAATTGGGAATAGAGAAAACGGCAAAAACAGAAGAAAAAGGAAGAAGCCCACAAAGAGCATGTTAAGCCCTAGCAAAAGGGAATTCCACATTGCCCCATTGTTGTTTAAAAGTCTCCACACCTACCTGCACTAACAACTTAAGCTTTTAGGGCGAGACCTCATAATCATCATTCTATTCACCATACATGAGATTTAACATAGCAAGTGTCGTAACTTTTGTACAATGTTTACTCGAGTGTCATAATTCCGCAAGTCCATCTATCTTGATACATATAGATTTTGAAGTATAAAAAGTGGACAAAATCGAGCTTCTTATTCAAATGTGAGAGAAAATCTTACAAGAAAAATCAAAGCTGGTTAAAAAAATTGCCAAATGAATTAGTCAATCATTGCGATGAATTAGTCAAGTCTTCGCATTGAGAGTTACCCAATTGCAGTTTTCAAAGGAAAATGATGGTAAGAGTCTTTTCTCATAAAGCTCGCCATGGAAAAATTATCAATATATTCCAGGAAAAGAAAACCACAGATAAGTCATTCACTGCCGGTCGAGCGATAGGCCCTGCGCTAGTCTTCTTATTATTTTTTCTTTTTACCTTTTCTCCGACTTTTTGAACACGGCGTGGATTACTTAATTAGCACCAAATCATGACATGATTCATTGAACACACCATAGACAATTCGAACTGGAGTTGTCAGCAAAAATTTGTTGCCCTTATATGGAATCGAGCAAATTATTCGATGCGATTCGCTTTTGTGCAGATGTCACTTCAACAACTCATCTTTATAGCGAAAGGCAAAATTACGAAACTTCCGAGTAAAAACCTACAATTATTTGAGAACTAAAGGCAAATGGAAAGCCGGCGTCGAGACAGCAACGAAGAAGACCAGAGAATGACTGAAGACTTCTCAAATTTCTAAAGGGTGGGCCCCAATCTGCGCCCGTGACCATCACTCTATGGACTCAAAGTATGGCCTTACTTAGCACGTCTCGAGCACCCAACATTTTCTCAAAATAAAAAATTTGCATGATCATAGGGAGACTTCGCCGAACAGCTGAGCTCAAAGTCCATTTGGATGTTCATTCAAAAGGATCCTTTCTTTCGATTTCAAACGGTACCAGGTAATCTTGCTATACCCTCTTTTCTTCTTGGGTAAGCTTTGATCTCGTGAGATCAGTGAGCAAGAGAAATGACAGAATCCGCAGTATCCTGTTTGGTTGAGAAGCTTGCTATGTTCATCGAGCAAGAGGTGAATCTATTGAAAGGGGTACGTGGAGAAATTGAACTCATTAGAGATGAATTTGAGCGCATGAAGGCCTTCTTAGAGCACGCTGAGTCATTGAAAGATGATGACCCTGAGTTGAAGGTATGGGTGAAACAAGTCAGGGATGTTGCATATGATGTGGAGGATATTCTAGATGAATTCAAGCTCAACTTGGCAAGAGATCACGGAGATGGGGTCATGAGGTACCTCCACAAGATCAAGCTATCCATAAACAACTTGAAAGAGCGCCGTCATCTCTCCTCCAAAATAACAGATATCAGGACAAAAGTCCTTAGCATTAGCGAAGGGCATCGACGATACCATTTCAAGTCGTATTGCACAGAGCAAAGTACGAGCGCATCCATTGGAGGCACCTCATGGCACAATCTTAGGGAGGACACTTTTACAGTCGAGGAAGGTGAATTGGTGGGGATTGATCAGCCAAGAGAAGAGCTTATTAAGTGGCTTGTTGATGGAGAACCCGGACTTGAAGTTGTATCAATATTAGGGATGGGGGGTTCAGGGAAGACCACTCTGGCAGAAAGAGTGTACGGCAATCACCAAGTAAAAGCCTACTTCCAAAGCCATGCATGGATTAGTGTCTCGCAATCCTATAAGATTCGGGATATTTTGAGGGACATGATCGAACAACTTCATGGAGAAATTGAGCAACGAGCCCCACAAGGAATACAATCCGCGAGTAGTGTGAGGCTCAAGCAGATATTGAAAGACTTTTTGCACCAGAAAAGGTATGTCATTTTTCTAGATGACGTATGGAACTTGGAAGCACTAGAAGGTATAAAAAGTGCAATGCCCAATGGCAGTTGCAGTAGCCGAATAATAATCACTACTCGCATAGCTAATATTGCTACTTTCTCATCCAACCAATCAAAAGTTTATACCCGTAAGCCCTTGTCTCCAGAAGAATCATGGTCCTTATTCTGCAAGAAAGCCTTTCGTGGAAAACTCTGTCCTCCTCACCTAAAAAACCTTTCACGACAGATTTTGAAAAAATGTGAGGGTTTGCCACTTGCTATAGTGGCAATTGGTGGTCTTCTCTTTGCAAAAGATGTCCAAGAATGGGAGATGATTTCTCACAGCCTTGCTGTAGAGTTAGAAAGCAATGATAGGATGCAAATTTTCAGGAAAATTCTCAGCTTGAGCTATATTGATTTGCATTATAACTTGAAAAGTTGCTTTTTGTACTTGGGTTTATTTCCAGAGGATCGCGTGATTGAGTGTATGACACTCATTCGTTTGTGGATTGCAGAAGGATTTATTGAGGAAAGAGAATGGATGACACAGGAGGAGGTTGCTCAAAGATACCTGAACGAGCTGATAAACAGAAATTTGGTGCAAATTGCAGAAACGGATTTAGAAGGAAGGCTAAAAACTTGTAGGGTACATGACTTAATGCGTGAAAGTATCCTTTCTAAGTTAAAGGATGAAAACTTTGTTTCGTTTTTATCTGAGCAAACAAAAGAATTGCACGAACGAGTCCGGCGTCTATCAGTCCAATACAACTGCAACAACGCACTAAACCAACTAAATCTCCCCAGCCTACGCTCTCTACTCATTTTTCAGTTAAGAACATCGTCTAGTATAGATGAGCAATTCTTCCCAACTAGCTCTAAGCTACTGAGGGTTTTAGATTTGGGAGGATCATGCCTTCATAAGTTCCCCCAACAAATACTAGTTTTTGTCCACTTGAAGTATCTGAGTTTGAGAAGGAGCAAAGTGCGCATCATTCCTAGGTCAATTGTGAAACTCCAAAATCTAGAGACTTTGGATCTTAAACACACGTTCGTATCTGAGATGCCTGTGGAGATAACCAAGCTCAAGAAACTACAACATCTTTTGGTGTACAGTGATGCAGAAATCACAACTTCTGTACCCTTTGGCATTAGAAAGGGATTTTCAGCTCCCAAGGGCATTGGAGCACTGACATCACTGCAGAACTTGTGTTGTGTAAAAGCTGGTGGTGGTCGGAGCAAGAGTACAATGCAAGAACTTGGAGAGTTAAGTCGACTAAGGAGGCTGGGTGTAAGGGACGTGAGGAAAGATGATGCAAAGGAACTATGCCACTCCATTGAGAAGATGACAAACCTTCGATCATTAGATGTGAACGCAAAAAGCGAGTATGACATTATTGATTTGGATTTTCTATCTTCAGCTCCCCCATTCCTTCGAGGTCTACATATTGAAGGATGTCTGAAAAAGCTGCCTCATTGGCTTCCTCTGTTGACCAGTCTAACTAAATTGCGTTTGGCATGGACCAAATTGAAATCTAGCCCGCTTATTGCTCTCCAGAATTTGCCCAATCTCGTGGAGCTTTATCTGAGTAACGCCTTTGATGGGAAAACATTGGTTTTTGGAGATAAAGGGTTCCCAAAGCTCAAGAAGTTATTCTTTGCCAATCTGGAAAATCTTAGATTTGCGTTGATGGATGGTCAGGCAATGCCTTGCCTTCAGAGTCTCATAATTGTTGGATGCAGGCACCTAGACTGGCAATCATTACTAGTTGTCATCCGTGGCCTTGCGAACCTGAAGCATCTCCAATTCTATGAGATGCCAGAAGAATTTGCTCTTGCATTCTATCCGTACAGTACTAACAGAATGAGGAAGGGTATTTTGCAAGAGCACTATGAGGAGGCGATGGAACGTAACCCAGAAGTTTACTTCTTCTGGTGGAAAGAGGATCATAGGGAGCGACATGATCTTAGCCTCGATTCTTATAATGTCATCAAGGGTAGGGTGATGAGCCGCATTGAGGTTATTCCTATAGTTTCGTAGATCATAGTGATGTGTAGGCCCCTGCTAGTCCCCTTGGTCTATCATTGATCCTAGAGGACCATCGTCGCAAGAAAGAAGATCCTCCAATGCTTTTAAGATTACTACCATTATCAATATATTTATCTAGACCTTTCAATACTTTTATCATTCAATTTACTACCCTCAAATACTCCGGTGCTATCTTCTTCTTCTTCTCGTCATCGTCATGGTCTTTTTAGTGATCATTGTTAAAATATGTCTCGAGTTTGAGTCCGATGTGAAATTCCGAATATTTCGAATTGGATATGTTGCGAACGTTCGAAATTGAGCAAAGAAGATCCAAAGATCAACTTCCCAAAGTTTGAATCTATGTTGGAGAATTTAGCCTCTGAAATAGGAAAGTTCAACTTTGACTTGGACTTGGATTTTGTTTAAAATATACAGAGATATGTTTTGGATAAAATCGGGCAAGATAGGAAACAGAATCCTATGAGAAGTTGGCAAAAGAATAAAGGTCTCACTTATATATATATATATAGACTTTTGGCCGTGGATGGAAGAGGGTTGATCATGAAGAAGTGTTCTTGAAGCGTCGTCTAGTCGTCGAGTGCTTGGGAGGGATTTTCTTTGTCATTCTTGTCCGTGAATTACATCCAAGAAAGATTAGTGTTTGTAGCCAATTTAAATCTTGTGGTAAGATTTGCGTGTAATTCCTTTGTGAGATTAAGAGATTATTTCTTGAGGAATTTCGAGGCTATACACCGCGTGCATTGTTGGGTGTAATTGGGGCTTGGGAAACACCGAGAGAGTGTTTGAGTGATTTGAGTGTGTAATCTCCTTGTATTGCTTGATCTATAGTGCAATTCGCTATTGCTCTCCCTGTGGACGTAGGTCTTTACGACCGAATCACGTAAATCTGGTGTTCCATTTATTTTCTTCTTCTATCTATATTATTGTTCGATCGCTCGCTTTTCGCAACAAGTGGTATCAGAGCCAGGTTTGGCTGAGTTGAAGCGAATCGATGGTGACAGAAGAAGTAAAAGTGAGAATCGATAGATTTGATGGGAAGGATTTTAGTTTCTGAAGATGCAGATTGAAGATTATCTTTACTAGATGAAACTGCAGTTGCTCTTATCTGGGGAGAAACTAGAGTTGATGAAGCAAACTGATTGGGATTTGCTGGATAGACGAGCTATGGGTGTTATTCGGCTGACGTTGGCTTGTAACGTCGCGTTTAACATCTTGAAGGAGAAGACCACTGCTGATTTGATGCAAGCCTTGTCGGATATGTACGAGAAGCCCTCTGCGATCAACAAAGTCTATTTGATGTGACGTCTGTTTAATTTGAAGATGAGTGAAGGTGCGTCAGTTGCATATCATATCAATGAATTCAATGTAATTGTTAGTCAATTGAGTTCAGTTGAGATTGACTTTGAAGATGAAGTACGTGCTTTGATTCTGTTATCCTCATTGCCTGATAGTTGGAATACTACTGTTACTACTGTTAGTAATTCCTCTGGGTCAACAAGTTTGACGTTTGATGGGATTCGAGATTTGATTCTAAGCGAGGATATTCATAGAAGATAATCTGGCGAACCTATATCTACTGCTTTAGTAGGTGAAAATAGAGAAAGATCTAGAACACGTGTAGGTAATAGTAGTACTAATATGAACAGGCGTAGTCATTTTAGGACTGGTGATGTTGTTTGTTGGAGCTGTGGCAAGAGGGGGCATCTTAAAAGGAATTGCTTTAAGCTGAAGAATGAGAAGGGTAAGGGAATTATAGTTGATTCTATAGATAATGTTGTAGTTGTAATTGATAATGCCAATTATGTCTTGTCTGTCACTAATGATTCATTGTCTGATGGATGGATTATGGATTCCGGTTGTTCTTTTCATGTCACACCAAATAGAAACTGGTTTATCACTTATCAGTGCATTGGTAGTGGTAAAGTCCAGTTAGGGAACAATGCTGAGTGCGATGTTGCGGTGTTGGTGATGTTAAAATCAGAATGCATGATGGTATTGTGAGGACATTGACTAGAGTAAGACACGTTCCAGAATTGAAAAAGAACTTAATTTCCTTGGATGCCTAGATTTAACTAGTTGTAGGTATTCTTCAGAAGGTGGAGTTCTGAAGGTTGTTCGAGGCGCCCTGATGTTAATGAAAGGAATCAAGCACGGAAGCTTGTATAAACTTCAAGGTGAGACAGCGACAGGTTTCGACACGGAGACGTTGGATGCATCTGTTCGAGAGTCTATTAACTACACGAGGAAGACCTGAGTGTTTGTACCAATGCACAAGTTTGATGCTAGTGTCAGGATCACGCGATTGAGAGCTTTGATCGAGACGGAGACTGGTAAGTCGATCAAGCATGTGCGGACTAACGATAACATAGAGTTCTGCTCGGAGCTGGCAAATAAATTTTGCATGAAAGAGGGCATAATGAAACATCGCACTAGTGCTAGTAAATCACAACAATTTGCAGAATTGATGAGTAGAACATTACTAGAGACGGCTCGTAAAATGATCTCTAGTGCTAGTATTGCTAGGAGAATCCTAGCTGATGTGCTTAGTACGATAAGCTGCCTGGTGAGTAGATCCCAATCAACTGCTATCGAATGGTGGACTCCTGAAAAAGTGTGGTCAGGTAACGTTGCTGGTTATTCTATTATTAGAATGTTTGGTTGCTCGTGTTATTTTCGAGTGAGTGATGGTAAGCTTGATTTGAGGGCAAGGTGCATATTCCATGGTTATGCACAAGGTGAGCAGGGCGATTGGTTGTGGTGCCCAGATATAAATTCACCTGTTAACAGCAGAGAAGTTACCCTTGATGAGTCTCCAGTACTTCTGGCTAAGAGTGTTTGTGGCAGTGTTAATACAGATCTAGACGGTGTTTAGCTTGAGGTGGAATTGCGACCAGAAACTCCTAAGGTAGCGAGTACGAGTACTAGCAAAGTAATCAACACGGATGGTGCTTGTAGCGAGGTGGAGCCTATAGAGCCAATGGTTGCCGTAACCGTTGAAATTAACAAGGTACATATTCGATTTCCTGATAGATATGGATGCAACAATGGTTTTACTTTGTCTGCGGTTAAGGAGGTTGTGTCGAAAAATCCTTGCGGAATAGTTAAAAGTGCATGTAGAGTTGGTATTTTGATGAGGTCCTCGGTTATGGCGAAGTTCAAGCGAGGCTTGGACTTGGATAATATCTGTGGCGGTTGAGCCCATCAGGGGCTATAAAAGAGTAGCAGCAGAGTTTGAATTCTTTCAAAGCAATTGCAACTTGGCTCAAACGTCGAGCAAATGTGGAGATTGTTAAAATATGTCTCGAGTTTGAGTCCAATGTGAAATTCCAAATATTCCGAATTGGATATGTTGCGGACGTTCGAAATTGAGCAAAGAAGATCCGAAGATCAACTTCCCAAAGTTTAAATTTGCGTTAGAGAATTTGGCCGTTGAAATAGGAAAGTTTAACTTTGACTTGGACTTGGATTTTGTTTAAAATATACAGAGATATGTTTTGGATAAAATCAGGCAAGATAGGAAACATAGTCCTATGAGAAGTTGGCAAAAGAATAAATGTCTCACTTATATATATACTTGTGGCTATGGATGGAAGAGGGTTGATAATGAAGAAGTGTTCTTGAAGCGCCGTCTAGTCATTGAGTGCTTGGGAGGGATTTTCTTTGTCGTTCTTGTCCATGAATTATATCCAAGAAAAATTAGTGTTTGTAGCCGATTTAAATCTTGTGGTAAGATTTGCGTATAATTCCTTCATGAGATTGAGAGATTATTTCTTGAGGAATTTCGGGGCTAAACACTGCGTTGTTGGGTGTAATTGGGGCTTGGGAAACACCGAGAGAGTGTTTGAGTGACTTGAGTATGTAATCTCCTTGTATCGCTTGATCTATAGTGAAATTCGTTGTTGCTCTGTGTGTGGACGTAGGTCTTTACGACTGAACCACGTAAATCCGGTGTCCGATTTATTTTCTTCTTCTGTCTATATTATTGTTCAATCGCTCGCTTTTCGCAACAATCATTACGTGTATTTCTTATTTTTCTACATTTATTGTAATATCTTGACCAAGTCAAGAGTGTTGGAGCCCGAAGAAATAGAAAAGAAAAATTCAAGTTTTAAAAAGTCGAAGAGAGTAGGAAAAGGGGACGCTCGGCTCATTTTAACCGAGAGTTCGCACGACAAACAGGAAGAAGGGAAAGGAAAAGGAAGAAAAAAAAAAAAAAAAAAAAAGAAGAAGAGAGAGCGGGTTTTGCGTATTTGTGCTAAGGACGCCTCGCCAAGCCAATTCAACCTCTTATTGCAATGTCCTGTAAGTGCTCGCATTGTTAGATCGTAAATTCGGAATTATGTGAGAATCAAGCCGCAAAGTCCAATTTTTGAGTTATCGAGCTATGAAATTTCATGGAAATGGTAGTTTATGATGCTATATAACCGTGGGTTTTAATAAGATTCGTTTTGGCACGACGGTTTGATCGGAGTGAGAATTTTAGGATTTCGTGTTCAAGTTTTGCGTTGCGAACATATTGAATAATTGCTTCGGATGAGTGATTTGTTAATGCATAGGAGTTGCTTCATTAGTATTGAAGTTTAGTGTAGCCAATTGGTCGCTAGGGTAGCAATTTACTCGATTTGACGTTGTTTCTTGTTTGTTTGATAGAATTGCGAGCTTGATGGTTCGAATAATGTTTATTGTTTGGTCATAGGCACTTCTAGGTGAGTAGTACTACATCTTCTTTGAATTTGTAAAATTCATGTTCCGAAAATGCTACACGATTATATATCGTATGAATTATGAAATGGCATTATTGTATATTATCATTCTATAAAGCAGTAGCAAAGCTATGAGGGAGGGTATTTTGCTATGAGGAGGTGATACATTCCTCTGGTGGAAGAGGATCATTGGGAGCGACATGATCTTAGCTCCTATTTTTAAAATGTCATCAAGTGTACAGTGATGAGCCACAATGAGGTTTTTCTTGAAGTTTCATAGATCATAGTGATGCATAGGGCCCTGTGAGTCCTTTCGGTCTGTCATGGATCCCTGGGGGCCTATCAACACGAGGAAGAAGATCCTCTAATGTTTTTATGATTTCTTCCATTGTCAATATTTTTATCTGGACCTTTCATTTCTTTTGTCTTTGAATTTATTGTCCTCATGTCCCTCCGTGCTATCTTCTTCTTCTTGTCGTTATCTCATATAGTGATCAATACATTAGTTTCTTAGAAGCTCAAAAGCTCTAGCTCTTATATCACAAGTTTAAATTGTCAGATGAAAGTATAGTTTAATTAAATATTCTAACAAACACTATACTTTGCAATAACACGTATTGTTGCTACAAGATTGGGATTTCTTTTTTCTTTTATATATAGTTTTTGCCATATTTCAGTATGAATATATGTTCCTCTACAAAATTGAATAGAGGACACCATCTAACTTTCTTTAATGAAAAACAGAGCCAGGCAAGTGCTACATGCGCCCCCTGTTTCCATTGTACTATTCTCGTTTATACGGTAATAAAGCAGCAAAATTGACTCCTCAACCTTTTGTTGATTGCAAATAATTCAGATGCATCTCGAGAATTTAATAAAGCCGGACATCAAGACTGCATTCCTGACAGCTAATTTTTTTCCCCTCCACAGCTTCTCAATCATTTGAGTAGAAAGTATTCGCTTTGCGATTTAACAACTCATGTCTTGTCCAAGCCCGATGTCGAATTATAGTCATACTCTCCCGCAACTACTAGCTTGCTAAGATACAAGATGAACGTCGTGTCATTCTCTAATAATTTAAACTCGTGAATTGCTCAGTTAGCAATTCAATCATTTATTGGGAAGCAATTTTTCCCTTTTGCAGTACGTAATGTTTTAGCAAGACTAAAAGTTCTGTCGATTAGGGATGATCTTCACAAGTCAGGCACCCTTTGAGAGCATCTGGTCGGTCTCTTGTTTTGCCTAAGATTCTGGAAATGAATTAAACCACATGATAAGCAGGACAAATTCTTTATCAACTTTAACTCCGAGTAAAGGAGACTGCAACAATTGCTTTCGTTCATTCAATAACCATCCACCATCAGCACAAAGGCAGTATTCTCCACAAAGAAGGTAGCCGAATCCAGATCTTCTGCAACTTAATTTACATCCTCAATTGAAGGCAAACCATCTTCATAAAAACATTACAAGTAAATTATGTGCCTTCTCTATTCTTGTCCTTTATTCTATCCAAATATCAAGAAAAAATTTGAAAAGAAAAGGACCAAAAGAGTTCTTAAGCCACTAGTATAAAAGAGTTTTTAAGCCACTAGTATCTATCTGTTGGATTATAATGTCTCAGTGCTGCTGGTTTTTCGACTGATGTTCCTCTGTTCTGTTTTCTTCTTATGGTTTATTTTTCTTGCTAAGTTGGTTATATTAAGCAGTTATTGTTGACAGTTTCCTTAGAGACATGTTTAGGTGCAGTTATATGCTGCATGTGTATGTGGTTTGTAAGCAGTTATTGTTCTCGTTTAAGTTGTCCTGTACTTGACAATTTCCTTTGAGAACAGATGTATGCAAGTTCGTGTTCTGTTTCTCTGTGCTTCTCTTCCTTATTCGAAATCTATAGCTTCTGGTTTTCTGTTTCTTGTTTACTGTTTGATCAGTAACAACAGTGGTATCAGAGCATAAATGATCTTGAGGGACTGTGAAGTGAAGCAAGTATCGAAGTGTAAAGAAGTTAAAGGGTGATGGAGACAGGGTCGAGTGGTTTCTCTACGATGGCTTCTCCAGTATTTACTGGAGAGAATTATCAAGCATGGGCTGTTAAGATGACAGCATTTTTGGATGGTCATGATCTGTGGAAGTCAGAGAGGATGATTATGAAGTTGCTTCACTTCCAAATAATCCGACCATGAATCAAATCAAACTTCATAAAGAGAGAACCACAAGAAAAGCCAAGGCAAAATCTTGCTTGTATCTTTGCTGTCTCGCCTACCATCTTTACCAATTATGAAGTGTGACTCGCAAAGGCCATATGGGACTTCTTGAAGAAAGAATATGAAGGAGATGAGAAGATAAGAGGTATGAAGGTGCTAAATCTCTTGAGAGAATTTGAGAGACAGCGAGATGAAAGAGTCTCGAGTCAGTGAAGGAATACTCTGATAGGCTAGTGGGGATAGCCGATAAAATCGAGTTTTGGGGACCGACTTGAAGGATGATAGGCTTGTTCGGAAGATCCCGGTGTCTCTTCCAGAGAAATTCGAAGCTACTATAGCTTCTCCGGAAAACACAAGGGACTTGGCGATATAAAACTTGCGAGTTGTTGAATGCTTTGCGAGCACGGGAACACGAAAGACTAATGAGGAGAGAAGAACATGTAGAGGGGGCATTGCAAGCCAAAGTAAAGCAAAATGATGGAGGCAAAGGGAAGAAATGGATTCGGTTTAGAGGAAATGTTGCTTTGATTCGAGGTTTTTACCAAAAGAAGGGAACATTGGTGGATCTAGCAAATGGAAAAATAATAAAAGGCCATGTCAGTACTGTGGTGGAACCAATCATCAGTCTTTTAGATGTTGGAGAAAGCCAGATGCTAGGTGCAGAAGATGCCACAAGTTGGGTCACATGGAAGCTATTTGCAAAGGGAAAACTTATCGGCAAGGGGAGAAGCACAAGTGGCGGTAAATGAAGTTGATGAAGAGCACCTGTTTGTAGCTTTAGCTGGTGAATCTTCAGTCGAAAATAATACATGGCTGGTAGATAGTGGCTGTACCAATCACATGACTGGTAACTTAAAGCTATTCAGGAACATAAACAAGACAAGTAAGGTCCGTCGGGTCGAATTGGCAATGGACAGCATATTGAAGTGCAAGGTAAAGGTGTAGTTGCTATTGAAGGAAACCAGGGAGGTAAAGCTAATCGGGGATGTTCTCTTTGTGCCAAATATTGACCAAAATCTGTTAAGTGTTGGTCGGTTAGTGGAGAAGGGCTATAAAGTGAAGTTCGAAGGAAGGGAATGTCTCATTAAAAATGCCGACAGCAAAAGAAGTCTTGAGAATTCCAATGAGGGATAAAAGTTTTATGTTCAAGCCACATGAGATGCAACGAGATGGCTTTGAAATGCAAAGAAGAAAATACGAGCTATGGCATAAAAGACTTGGGCATGTTCACGGGAGGAGTATGCTGTTTATGCAGAAAAATGGCTTGGTAGATGACTTGCCAAGCTTGGAGGAAGAACTTCCGCAATGCGAACCCGTCTTCTTGGCAAACAAGCTAGATTTCCCTTCAAAGGAGGAGTCTCGAGGATATGTCAAAAGCTGGAACTAGTTCACACTGATGTATGTGGACCTATGTCTGAACCCTCTCTCAATGGAAGCAGGTATTTTATTACCTTTACTGATGATTTGACTAGGATGAGCTGGATCTATTTTCTACAAGCTAAGACTGAAGTAGCTGATGCATTTATGAAGTTTAAAGCTTTAGTTGAGAATCAAAGTGGGAAGAAAATTAAAGCTCTCAGGTCTGACAATGGATCCGAGTATACGGTTAACAAATTTAAGCCGATTTGTGAGCAAGCGGGAATTGTGCAGCAATTTACAGCTCCTTACTCACCTCAATAGAATGGGGTCAGTGAGAGAAAGAACAGAAGTATTATGGAGATGGCCAGATGTATGATGCAAGAGAAGAATTTGCCTAAGAGGTTCTGGGCTGAGGCAGCCAATACTGCTGTATTTCTATTAAATAGATTGCCTACAAAAGCCTTAGAGAAATTAACACCTCTCGAAGGCTAGCAAGATATTAAACCTTCTGTGAAAAACTTGAAGGTTTTTGGATGTTTGTGTTACACTCATGTTCCTGATGTTAAGAGGGACAAACTTGATAAAAAGGCGAGAGATTGGGATCTTTGTTGGATATAGTCTTCAATCAAGAGCTTACAGAATTTTCTATCCCATGACAGGGGAAAATAACGTGAGTAGAGATGTCATGTTTTTAGAGGAGGATGAATGGAATTGGATAGATGGAAGGATCACGAATGAAGCACTTCGAAAGACAGCTGAAACGGATGTGGAGACTAATGGAATTACGAGAGGAAATGGAAGAGAGTATAGATGATCAACCTATGAGAGGCACAAGGTCACTTGCTGAGATCTATGAAAGAAGTAATGTGGCGGTGCTCGAACCATCCAACTTTGCGAAAGCCAAGGAAGATCGAAGTGGATTGCGGCAATGCAAGAGGAGATAGCAATGATTCGGAAAAATCGAGACTTGGGAATTAGTAGACAGGCCACTAGACAAGAATGTGATTGGAGTTAAGTGGGTGTTTAGGACAAAGCTCAATCCTGATGGTTCTGTCAATAAGTATAAAGCAAGATTGGTTGTGAAAGGCTATGCTCAAATATGGGGAGTAGATTATTCCGAAACTTTTGCTCCGGTTGCAAGGCCGGACACAATAAGGCTTCGTTAGTCATGTTGCGCAGAGAAGGGATGGACTATCTTTCGGTTAGATGTCAAGTCTGCATTCCTAAATGGAGAGCTTGAAGAGGAAATTTTTGTTGAACAACCTGAAGGTTTCAGTATTAAAGGGCAAGAGGAAAGTGTATACAAATTGCGCAAAGCTCTATATGGACTGAAACAAGCTCCAAGAGCCTGGTATGGAAAGATAGATCGATATTTACAGGATTTTGGTTTTGCAAAAGCTTAAGTGAGTTCACTCTTTATATCAAGAAAGTAAATCAAAGTGTGGTAGTTCTGTCACTCTATGTGGATGATTTATTGGTGACGGGAAATGATGCGGAACGATAGAAAATGTTAAGCAAGGTTTGTTTGCGGGTTTTGAGATGACAGACTTAGGAAAAATGGCTTATTTCTTAGGTCTGGAAGTTAAGCAAAGTCCATATGAAATCTTCATTTGCCGAGAGGAAATATTTGAAGGAAATTCTAAAGAAGTTTCGGATGGAAGACTGTCGAAGTGTCGCACACCAATGGCGGCTAAAGAGAAGTTGCGAAAGGTTGATGGAACAGATCTTTGTGGATGCCTCGATGTATAGAAGTCGATAGGGTGTCTCATGTACCTTACGGCAACCCAGACCCGGACATTCTATTTGATGTAAGTGTTCTATCCAGATTTATGAGTAATCCAAGTAAGCTTCATTTGATTGCAGCAAAGAGGATCTTGAGGTATCTAAAAGGAACCTTGTTCTTTGGTGTGAAGTTTCGGAGGGGTCAAGAATTCAATTTACAAGGTTTTTCGATAGTGATTGGGCTGGCTCAATGGATGATATGAAGAGTACATCTGGATATTGTTTCAGTTTTGGATCAGCTTGTTTCTCTTGGTGTTCTAAAAAACAAGAAATTGTAGCTCAATCTACTACGAAGCAAAATTTATAGTGCTGCTATTTGCCGCAAATCAAGCTTTGTGGCTGAAAAAGATAATGAAAGATTTATGGCTGAATTCCAGTGGCTGTATCGAAATCAATGTGGATAATCAAGCTGCTCTAGCAATATCTCAGAATCCAGTTTTTCATGGCAAAACTAAGCATTTCAAGGTTAAGTTCTTCTTTCTACGTGAGGTGCAACAAAATGGTGAAGTTAAGCTGGTTTATTGCAGATCTGAAGATCAACTTGCAGACATGTTCACAAAACCACTTCAAGCTGGAAGATTTGAAGTATTAAGAAAGAAAATTGGAGTATGCAGCAACAACTGATCCAAGGAGGAGTTTGTTGGATTATAATGTCTCAGTGCTGCTGGTTTTTCGACTGATGTTCCTCTATTTTGTTTTCTTCTTATGGTTTATTTTTCTTGCTAAGTTGGTTATATTAAGCAGTTATTGTTGACAGTTTCCTTAGAAACATGTTTAGGTGCAGTTATATGCTGCATGTGTATGTGGTTTGTAAGCAGTTATTGTTCTCGTTTAAGTTGTCCTGTACTTGACAGTTTCCTTTGAGAACAAATGTATGCAAGTTCGTGTTCTGTTTCTCTGTGCTTCTCTTCCTTATTCGAAATCTATAGCTTCTGGTTTTCTGTTTCTTGTTTACTGTTTGATCAGCAACAACACTATCTCCTGTCTCAGATTCTCAAATAAGCCTAAGTTTATACAATAAGCACAGATGATAGAATCAACAACAGAGTTGCTGAAATTCTGGGGGTAGAAGAAGCTACTGTCACTTGCTGGGGCAGAGATTCATGTGGCCACTCAATCACTACAGAGTCGTGCCAAAAATAATGCTTGGTATACTTTTGGAGTCTGTATTCATCTGAGGAATCTTCAGTCTATTGCGTTAGACAAATGCAATGCAAACTTGGTCATCTCTCTCTCTCTCTCTCTCTCAAGAAAATTATTCACATCAGTGGCATTATTGATAGGCAACATTTAAGGTGAGATACATGAACCTTTTTATAACATGAGATCAGGCAAGTCCACGGTCTCTTTTCCACTCAGGATCCAACGATGTCCTGCTCAGTAAAATAGAGCAAAAGGAATACAATAAGAGAGGCAGTTCCTTAGATTAAGACGATTGCTCAATCTCGATATTCATTGCACTTGTTCTCATCAGAAAAGATGTGCTATGATTTTGGTCCTTTGAAAACTGAGTGGCAGCAGCTCGTGCACCAGCTATGGCGGCACTGAGACTCGATGATTTCCCCAGGTCACTTCATTTAGATTCAGACACATGTAGTAATATGGAACCTGGCTTCCATGAAAAAAGATCGCGTGGATTTGGAAGCAGAAACTTCACAGGCAGTGGACTTTCCACTTGAGCAAGTCCTCTGAAAGCAGCTTCATACATCTGGAAAAGTGCTTTTGTCAGCATATGTGCAATCTCATGCATAAGATGATAACTTATGTAGCCAAATCCTTTACCTTCTTTTCCAAGTTGCAAATCTTCCAGTACCCTCGCATCTCAAATGGAATGACTAACTTTTATATTACTTAAAAATATATCAACAAAGTCGAATCAGAGTGGGAAATACATAATGCTGAACAAACATACGTGAGAACAATGTACAGGTTGCGTATAAGACACATTTACACACCAGCGGCTGTTCAGAGAGCCAGCAAAAATCTGTTTGTGCTTCCAGCCTTACCTGTAATTACAAATGTCTACATGTTCAACTTAGTTTGTGATATCAGGTTAGGTAATCAAGAAACAAAGCAAGCAAAAGATCAGTTTATCCCATCCCTTCAGGCACCCCATTCCAGCAAGCTAGCTCTTCAACTCAGACACAGACAACCACTTTGACACACCCTTTTTCATAGGCAAAACATGCCAATTGTCAATACATTTGTCTGAAAAAGACGGACACCAGTTCTATGATGCAGAATCTACCATTAGAAATCTGAACAACAAAGAGGCTAGATAAGACAGAAATTCATGCAGGTGAAATGGAGCAATAGAAGCATCCATATACCTACACCTTTTACTATCATAACATACATCAAACTGCTATTCAGCCCAAAAATCCATCTAAAGATGATTTGAATATTGTAAATAGGAGGCTCAAATGCTCTTTTAAGGCAAACCAGTATGTTATTTTGTTGCGGCATGGATTGAAGAAAATCGAACTCTCCCTTTGAATACCTTGTGGTCTTGACACGGGATAGTGCTCAGGGAACCTAATTTGAGTAATCCCATTCACTGCCTGTATCTCCCTGTAGAACTCCTCCATGGCTTTGATAGTAGATTCATCTGGAACTTTGCTGGTGGCATGGATCTACAGGCAGCCTTCACAAATGATGTGCTATACAGTCAGAGATGAAAAGGAAAAGGAAAAGGAAAAGCATACTTGAATCTTCTTCACCAAGACATTAACAGTGCATTGGGTCCATCAATTATTGCAGCAGAGTGATGTATATTTACGGAATGGAAAACCTGATATGCATACAAAACAGCAATCTCTGATGGATACTTTAAATGTCACTGAGGGAGCAATTCTCTCTTAAATGCAATTCTAATCACGATGCAATTTTTTTGAATGTAATAAAAATCCCAGTACCCTTCTAAATCCTTCATAGGCACAAGCTTTGAGCATAGACTTTCTGAACTTCCATACTCAAAGCTTAACACAATGTTTTTCAACAAAGAATTGATTTTATGAGCTAAGAGAAGCATTCTCTGTTCTCATGGCTATCTTAGTGCACGTGCAAAATGTTTGTACTTCACATCTTTCTCTACCCTGGACAGCATGTGCTAGGTATTAAAGTTGCGCCCCATCATTCCATTCTCAGTTACACAAACCTCCAGCAACAGTAAGTCATCTCTCATCAACTTCTAACACAGTTGATTTGCACTTGCTTGTGATGAGAACTTTTATGTTCCAATATTTAAAAAATAAACACCCAACCTCGTTTGTGTCAGTCCACATATTGGTTTTCAATTTGTTCTTGCTGTTGTTTCTCAGCAAACCAATCAGGCAGTTTTCTATAAGCTTGCGAAGCATGAAAACATCGGTGCGGCACAAAATGGTCAACAAAAGTCGAACCCAAATTTTGCGCCGAACGAAAGGCCCTTCTCTCTTTCTCAAGTGCTATGAGTAAATAATGTTCAATTTCAGTAGTTAAACCTTCTCTTCCTTCCAGTCTCTACAAGTTCTCTCACCATTCACTTCATCCTTTGAACTTCACAATCCACAAAAGAACTCGGGAATAGAAAACTAAACAATCGCTGAAAACTTCAAGAACCCAGAGAGGAAAACACCGTGAACAGGTCAAATTAGTAGATCAAAGTGCTCAATGAACAAATTCACCCCTTTCTCATTCTAGACTATGCGACAGCAATAAAACCAAAAACGTTGGGACAAATTCACCCCTTTCTCGTTTTAAACCGAACCTCAAATTGGGGCAGGCCAAGACAAGCCCTCGATGCGCTTGATCCCGTACACGAGCAAAGAAGCCCATGGCCGGTGCATCGTCAGACACGGGTTCCCGTAATTCCCCTAGTTCCGATTCTGCATCGCTGTTCCTTCTTCGGCTTTCGACAAACAAAGCTCTGGCTTTGGACATATTGTTAATATAATCCTAAATAATATATTCACATACAAGCTCAATAAGTGAAAGCACGGTTATTTGGATCCATATGGGCCAGAGCCCAATAACTTGCATATAAATTCTAGAGTTTCTTTACGCTATAGGTAACACTGTTGAGCGTTCCAAACTTGACGTCTCTTGCTATAATACTTCAAGCAACCGCTTCTTCTCTCTCAAACCTATAACTTCAACAAAAATCGCCTAAGCACCCATTTCCTATCTTGTTTCTTGAAATTCAGACTTCAAGTTTCAACCCACTTAATGATTCTCAAATTCAATCTTGATAGTGTGGCAAAATGAAAAGATAATCTTAAAAGCAAGTAGGCAGCATGGCAAATTTAACAATCCTACATGAAACGTTCACCAAAACTGTCCTAAAGTTCCTATCTTGAAGCTCCCTGATTGCCCAACATGAATTGGGCTTGAAATGGGCAGAAAACTTTACAATTCTCTTCCAAGCTTGTTGAGAAATTTGACGAGTAAAGATTGGCTTGGTGGTTGGTTTGGTGATATAGGGCTTATTCTCAAATATTTTGGAGCCATTCTAGATACGGATTCGAATTCCTTAATAAGCTCTTCTACCTCAAAAAGCCTTAGTTCACCAGTAATGTAGGTCTAGCTATGTTGTGTGACGTAAGATAATGTTGGGTGTTACTCTTATTAGTGATGGGGTGAATCCATGGTAACGAACGGACTCAAATGAGCAATAGCTATGGCGCCATTGAGGACGTAGAACTTTCATAATAAATCAGTCATGTGAATCAACATAATGAATGGCCATGATTATGTAGATAAATTGAGCCTATTTATGAACCTTCTTGTTATACAATGGTGATGTAGAAATTGGACCACCAAACTATCTTATCTTACCAAAATCAGCTTACTCTTCGTTTGGTAAAGAAGAAAAAAATGCACCTTCTGTTTTCTATGTTCAGAAGTTTTAAAAACCGATTTATTAATAAAAAAAAATGCGTTTCAAGAACTTTTGGCATTCTAAAAGATGTAATCTAAAAATCGCTGAATAGATCAATTTTGTAAATCGGTCTTAGTAAGTCTAGCATTTTTGGGCCAAATTTATGGTAATTAAGGGAAGTGAAATTTATTTACATAATATAAACTATGACGCTATATTTGGGATGATGTCTTAATTGAATTTTCACTGTGTCAAACTAAATTTTAAATGACCCAACTAAGACAAAAACTAACAGACCGGCCGCACCAAATTAAAACATCAGTATTAATCTTTTATACCCACTCTTAGTCTTTTATGATGAACGATATAACTTGGATTTTAGTGAGTATGAAAGTTATAATTTTTGGGTGGTGTCAGATTTAGGAACAAATTTCAATCCCCCAACGAAAACTGATTTTATGGAACCAAAAAAAAAAAAACAAATTGAACTGATTCTTTTTTCTTTTTTTCCTTCTTTTGTCCGAGTTTTTTATGCCAAATGTCAATATGCAAATAAGTTCACTCAATCAATCACTCTCAGTCTTTGATTAAACAGTCAAAAGAATTACAGATGCTCTAGAGACTGACTCTAATCTCATCGTGCCTGTCCCTCCATTGACCTTCCCTCGCAGCATGTATAATTTAATCGAACACATGTTGCTGATTTACACATTTATTTATATATCATATCCTAACTTCTATATGAAGAAGTAAAACATGATATCTGCTAGCTCCGTGCATAAAACAATTGGCATTAGCCAACACTTTAAAATGGGTCACATGGTTCGTCAATGGCTCGCTTGCCTCTTGATTCATGAGCTACTTCTACTTGCAATGTTCATAGGCAAAGCCTCTCCTAAAGAAGCTCCTTCTGGGCATCAATGCCGTCCGCACAGAGAATTTCCCCCGCCACTTCCATCCAGTGATCACGGTTTAGGCAAGGTCGTCATCGTCTCCTCCAATGGTCAGCCCAATTAATTAGTAGAAGAATATTACATGTTCACCACCACCACCGTCACCGTAGGTTGATGACCCCGCACCGAGTGGCCATGAAAACTAATCATTTAATTGATTAAGGCTATGTCCAACATTTTCCATGTGTGTGGTGTGGAGCTCTTCCAAATGAATCTGTCAAGCATAGAAAAATCTATAATTTATCATTGTGCCGTCACATCAATCTCGATTGAAATGATTTATTTGCAATATCTTCACTTATGGCCACGATGGATATGTGTTTTATGATGTGTCCAATTCAATGTTCATTTCATCTTCCTTATATTCTATGATGTCTTTACTGAACAAAATTCCCTATACTTAATTTTGAACTTGGTTATCGTTGAGTATGTTGACCTGGAACATGAAGGGAATCATGTAAAATGGGAATGGCGTTGGTCGACTAAAAAACGCTTTCACCGTACCAATTTCAATATCAAATTGTACAGTAAATATATATATGTATATATGAAAGATTATTCATACGCATTGGTGGAATTTTTTACAGCAGTGCACGCTTCGATTTTGATGACTAAGTCAGACGAATGTCTATCAAGAGATCTTCTGATACGTGTAATTGATTTTCAAACAATTTGATCATTGTAAAAAAACTAAAAAATATCATATGGAATTCACTTTAACTTCGTAACTCTTTAGCTTCGAACTCCAGGCTATTGAGTTACTGTACATCGTCCCTAGATTAATTACCCATTTTAGGTAACTAACTTCGGACATTTCAGTTCCAAGCATATGCCACAATATGAAGCGAAAATTATGGTATTGACTGGGTCTATACGCCCTGTGCTCATTGGAACTATTAAATTTGGTAGGTGATGTGAAATTCGTTGTGTTGAACAAGTGTCAGTGATGCAAACGGATCGAGAGTGGAAATAACGAGCTCATACGATGATACCTCTGTGAGATGGGTACGGGAGTCCTCCTTTTAAACTAGAATCCCTCTACACTGCAATATACGTCTACTTTCTCAAATTTCTTACGGTTGTGGGGTGACCAGGTAATTTAAATTGGTCACTTGGGCATATTGATCACCATAACCATATGGGATCAAAACTTGATATACTAATTACTTATGAGGAGATATGTGGTACAAATCAAGCACCGATAACAAAGCAAATCCGACACAATAAATCGGTTCAAAAGCTTCTTCAAACTGGACAACCCAACAAGTTACGTGGAACTGGTTAGATGATTAGGGTTTGTTCTTTATACCTTTCTCATCTGAGATTTGGCTTCCTCCATGCCTCCAAAAATCGAGATCACGCTGATTTGGGTACGATAACCTATTAAACTCATTGTTTTGATTTAAATTATTGACTTTCCAAACTTATAATTTGTATAAGCTAATAACGGTACTCAAATTGAAACCAAAAACTGACTTGTCGACACTTTCCATATCAATTATCAATTGATTTACAACACTTTAAAGACAACACTATTTGCAACATGAGTACTAGATGTTTCACTTGATTAGTCCCGCATATACACGCAAAGTTGCCATGTATATGAAATGATCCACTCAAAAGTGGCCAATTTTCACTTCAATAAGAAAACTCTATCTAACACGAAATTATTCCTATCAAACTAGATATCGAAAAAAAAAAACACTAAATATCGAAATAGGCAAGGCCTAAATATCCCAAAAAAAAAAAAAAGATAATTACATTCCTATTTTTTTTACTTATTAAGATTTTTCAATTTGTAAATAATATTTACATAATCTTTTTATTTGGCCAGAGAATAATATCCACTATTTAAAAGTTGTAACTGTATTCTTCATATATTTCTTATTATTTGAATAGTATTGTAGGATTTTTTTCTTATTGTGTGAATATTATTTCTTTGATTTGTTTCTTAATTTGAAATTGCAATAAAAATTATACAAATCTTAGAATATTCTGCAAAAAAAAAAAAAACGATAAGATAATTACATTCCTATTTTTTGACTTATTAAGATTTTTTTATTTGGAAAAAATATCTACATAATCTTTTTCTTTGGCCAGAGAATAATATCCATTATTTCAAAAGTTGCAACTGTATTCTTCATATATTTCTTATTATATGAATAGTCTTGCGGATTTGTTTCTTATTGTGTGAATATTATTACTTTAATTTGTTTCTCAATTTGAGCTTGCAAAGTAAAGAATTATACAAATCTCGAAATATTCTGCAAAAAAAAAAAAAGATAATTACATTCCTATTTTTTGACTTATTAAGGATTTTTTATTTGTAAACAATATCTACATAATCTTTTTCTTTGGCCAGAGAATAATATCCACCATTTTAAAAATTGTAACTGTATTATTCATATGTTTCTTATTATATTGTAGGATTTGTTTCTTATTGTGCTAATATTATTACTTTGATTTGTTTCTCAATTTGAGCTTGCAATAAAGAATTATACAAATCTTGATATATTCTACCCCAAAAAAAAAAGATAATTACATTCCTATTTTTTGAGTTATTAAGATTTTTTTTATTTGGAAACAATATCTACATAATCTTTTTCTTTGGCCAGAGAATAATATCCACTATTTCAAAAGTTGCAACAGTATTCATCATATATTTCTTATTATATGAATAGTATTGTAGGATTTGTTTTTTATTGTGTGAATATTATTACTTTGATTTGTTTCTTAATTTGAGCTTGCAATAAAGAATCATACAAATCTCGGAATATTCTGCCAAAAAAAAAAAAACATTCCTATGTTTTGAGTTATTAAGATTTTTCCTGTTTGGAAACAATATCTACATAATATTTTTCTTTGGCCAGAGAATAACATCAACTATTTTAAAAGTTGCAATTGTAATCTCCATATATTTCTTTTTATTGGAAGAGTCTTGTAGGATTTGTTTCTTATAGTGTGAATATTATTACCTTGATTTGTTTCTTAATTTGAGCTTGCAATATATAATTATACAAATCTTTAAAAAAAGAAGAAAAATATGGTAAAAATGAAATCGGTTGAGGAAGTCGACATTTCAAGTTTTTTTTTCATCCTTTAAATTTAACAGATCTATATAATGATATTAACGATTTCTTTTTAGTAGGTAATAATATTTTTTACTTGTGATTCTTTATATTTTTTACTTGAAAATAATGATGTTTTGGTTGTGTTGGAATTTTGATGGCCTTGATTTTTATGTGCACAAACATAAGAAATTTTCACTTTAATCGTTCATTTTTTACCTGTAATTTTATATTAGTAGAATTCTCATTAATTCTTTTTTGAAAAAATTAAAAATACAAAGACTTTCCCGTTTGGCTCGCCCCCCTCCACCTCAAATGCCGCGTCCATTGTTCCATGATTTGACCAGTGACGAGTACCAAATTGCCAGGATCGATGAATCCGTCATCGGTAGGACTCATGAACGCAGCAGCGCAATATAACATACCCTGACTGGAACGAACGAGATACAATTGGTTTTACTCGGCAGTTTTGCTGAATTAGCGCAATCATCGCTGCACCATCAGGGCAAAGCAGTCATAGGAAGACCTCACCCAATATATAAGAGCAAAGACCTTTTGGATGTCCATTCAAAGGATTCTTTCTTTTGCTCTCAGACAGTACTAGCAGACTGCTATAACCTATTTCCTTCTAGCCTGAGTTTTGATCTCGTGAGATCAGTGAGCAAGAGAGAAATGGCAGAATCCGCAGTATCCTCTTTGATCGAGAAGCTTGCCAAGTTGGTTGAGAAAGAGGTGAAATTATCGAAAGGGGTACGTGAAGAGTTTGAACTCCTCAGAAATGAGTTTGAGCGCATGAAGGCCTTCTTAGCAAGTGCAGAGTCATCACAAGAAGACGACCCTGAGTTGAAGGTATGGGTGAAACAGGTCTTGGGGATTGCATACGACACGGAGGACATTCTAGATGAATTCATGTTCGAGTTGGTGAGAGATCAAGTGCATGGGTTCACGGGACACCTTCGCAAGATTAAGTCATCCATACATAACTTGAAAGCACGCCATCATATCTCCTCCGAGATAGCTGACATCAAGTCAAGAGTTAGCAGCATCGGCAAAGGGTATCGGCAATACCATTTCAACTTGTATCGCACAGAGCAAAGTACGAGCGCATCCACTGGAGGCACCTCATGGCACAATCCCATGGAGGACGCTTTTCTAGTCGAGGATAGTGAACTGGTGGGGATCGACGAGCCGAGAGAAGAGATCATTAAGTGGCTTGTCAACGGAGAACCTGGACTTGAAGTTGTATCAATCTTGGGGATGTCATGTTTAGGGAAGACCACTCTGGCAGGACGAGTGTACGACAATAAGCAAGTAAAATCCTCCTTCCAAAGCCATGCATGGATTCATGTCTTGCAGTCTTATAAGATTGAGGACATTTTGAGGGACATGATTGTACAACTCCATAGAAAATTTCAGCAACCGATCCCTCAAGGAATCGAAATCATGAGAAGCACGAGTCTCAAGCAGATAGTGAAAGACTTTCTGCAGCAAAAAGGTACGTCATTGTTCTGGATGATGTATGAAACAGGGAAGCACTAGAAAGTATAATAGATGCAATGCCCGATAGTAATTTCTGTAGCCGTATATTAATCACTACCCGCATAGCTCGCGTTGCTACTGTCTCATGCAAATAATCAAAAATTTATACCTGTAAGCCCTTGTCTTCAAAGCATTCATGGTCCTTATTTTGCAAGAAAGCCTTCCGGGGGAAAACCTGTCCTCCTCACCTGGAACAAGAAGGCCTTTCTCGACAGATCTTAAAAAAATGTTAGGGTTTGCCACTTGCCATAGTGGCTCTTGGTGGCCTTCTCTTTGCAAAAGATGTTCAAGAATGGGAGATGATTTCTCGCAGCCTTGCCGCAGAACTAGAAAGCAAAGACATGATGCAAAATTTCAAGAAAATTCTCAGCCTGAGCTACAATGATATGCATTATAACTTGAAAAGCTGCTTTATGTACTTGGGAGTATTTCCAGAGGATCATGTGATTGAGTATGAGAGACTCATCTGTCTGTGGATTGCAGAAGGATTCATTGAGGAAGGAGGAGGTTGCTTAAAGATATCTGAAGGAGCTTATTAATAGAAGTTTGGTGCAAATTGTAGAAACAGCTTCAGATGGATGGATAAAAAGTTGCAGGGTACATGACCTAATGTGTGAAAGTATCCTTTCTAAGTTAGGAGATATAGAATTTGTTTCGTTTGCATATAAGCAGAAAGTAGAATTGCACGAAATAATGCGGCATTTGTCAATCCAATACCCCTGCAACGATGCACTGGAGCAGCTAGATCTCCCCAGCCTACACTCTCTGCTCATTTTTGACTCGGGAACACCGTTTAGCTCAAATGAGCAATTTGTGCCAAGTGGCTGTCGACTGCTGAGGGTGTTAGATCTAGGAGATTCACTCCTTCATGAGTTCCCCCCAACAAATACTAGTTATGTTCCACTTGAAGTATCTAAGTTTGAGAAGGACTAAAGTGCAAATCATTCCTAGATCAATTGGAAAACTCCAAAATCTGGAGACTCTACATCTTAAACACACATTGGTCTCTGAGCTGCCCGTGGAGATAACCAAGTTCCAGAAACTACAGTATCTGTTGGTGTATAGTTATCCAGAAATCACACTTTTTCGACACTTTCGTCTTGTTACGGCATTTGCAGCTCCCCAGGGCATTGGAGCGCTGGTGTTACTGCAGAAACTGTCTTTGTAAAAGCTGGAGGTGGTCGAAGCAAGAACACAATACAAGAGCTGGGAGAATTATATCAACTGAGGAAGCTGGGCATAACAGACCTGAAGAAAGATGATGCAAAGGGACTATGCCACTCCCTCGAGAAGATGACCAAACTTCGATCACTAGATGTGGCTGCAGAAAGTGAGTTTGAAGTTATTGATTTGGATTTTCTATCTTCACCTCCCTCGCTCCTCCAGCATCTATATATTAAAGGATGTCTAAAGAAGCTACCTGATTGGCTTCCTCTGCTGAAAAATCTGGCAAGAGTGTATTTGAGAAGGACCGGATTGAAATCGAGCCCCTTAATTGCTCTCCAGAATTTACCCTGCCCAATCTCGTGGAGCTTGGACTGGAAAATGTCTTTGATGGGGAAAAATTGGTTTATGGAGATAGAGGGTTCCCAAAGCTCAAGGAGTTAAACCTTGTCGATCTGGAAAATCTGAGATTTGTGTTGATGAAAGGTCAGGCAATGCCCGGCCTTCAGCATCTCATCATTGACGGATGCAAGCACTTGGACTGGCAATTGTTAATGGTTGTCAATCATGGCCTCACCCTCCTCACGTATCTCCGATTCGATGAGATGCCAAAAGAATTTGCACTTGCGTTCTTTCCATACAGCTGTAGCAAAGCTATGAGGGAGGGTATTTTGAAATATTGTTATTAGGAGGTGATGGAACGTAACCCCGAAGTTTACTTCGTCTAGTGGGAAGAGGATCACTGGGTGCCATATGGTCTTAGCCTCCATTGCTACGATGTCATCAAGGCACGAGAAAATATTGGGCGGGTTTTATACTCCACGTAGGCAAAGTGTAAAACCATAGAAAAATCGACATGAGGAGTCCACGTGTAAATCAGGTCCCACCTTCCTTCAACGATTCAAAATTTGCTCTTCCCCTGCCTCTGCTTTCTCTCTTGTAGACCTGGCCCACCTCTCCATTCCGTTGTGGTGAGAACAAAAATCGCAGATCTGCTTCCATATGCTCTTTCCCCTCCTCCGCTCTCTCCCCTCCGCTAGTTGCTTCCATCTCCCCCCATGCCGACGCCAACGCTGCTGACGCGCCTCCACACGACGCCGACGCCCCTCCACCTTCGCCTTCGCCTCCACAGGTTGCCTCCATCGCCCCCGACTCCGACGCTGATGCCGACGCCGCCGACGCCTCCAACGCCTCCACCTTCGCCTCTACCTCCACCTACGCCCTCGAACAAGACGCCAACGCCCTTTTGCCTCCCTCTCACGACCTCCGAGTCCGCTCTCTCTCTCTCTTTCCTCCTCGAAGTCGCGCCTCTCTTCCAGTGAACCACGATGCCGACACCCCTCCGCCGGTCACCTCCGTCGCCCCCGACTTCGCTCCATGGTTCTTGTGAAATAATAGGAAGCTATTTCATCTGTTGTGAATGATGCCGCTGCTTGAGTACTCCCACTCTTGCTTTTGGGGGAAGAAGCTGTCATCCTTGGCTATTGAATAGCAGTGTGGGTAATAACCCTTGTCGCTCTTACTATTCCCACTGCATCGAGAATAACCGTTATTTGCCTACACGCCGTGAATGTTAATGGCATTTCCGCTGCAGATCTGATCGTAGAGGCTCTTGGTCAACTATCTCTTTCCTCTATGGAGTGCCCCTATTGGCCATCCCAGACGCTGACGAACCCCTACTCGCGTTTTGGCCTCCCTCTCCGTGAGCGAAGGTCGCTCTGCTCGCTCTCTCTCTTTCCTCTGCGAAACGTCCCTCCTCCTTAATGCAGACGCCATCGACGCCGTCTCCCCCTGCCGTCGCCTCCCCAAGCCTCTCCGATAGGTAACAACAATCTTTTAGATGACCCGATTTTTCCAAAGCATCTTCTATGCAATCAACATTCATGTCCATTCTTCACGGATCAACCAGCTGGAAAAATTTTCTATCCAGAATGGGCCATGGTAGATACCCATGCTGAACCAAGGAACAAACCTTGTCCAATCGCAATAACCGTATAAAAGAAAATGTTCATGCTGTTATAGATGCACTCTATTTTGTTATTAGAATATGCATGAGACTAGGTAGCTGGTGATGATTTTCTAGATACAGCAACTCAATTTTCCCCGAATGATGTGTCATGCTGCATTTTGATATACGATCAATTGCTCAAAAATTGGGAGCTAATATAAGCTAGATGGATTTAATCTCTATGTTTACAATGGTGTTAGAGGTATACGAAGACTTATTTGCATCTGAGTCAGTTTTTTAACATGTAGCCATATTAGTCTCTATCCTATGAATGTATTGAATGGTGCTATCAATTTGCACGTGGATGACAGCGACGCTAATCGACTTCTACATCAACGTCCTTGCTCTTTCTGTATGTCTCTAATGCTTATGTTGGTTAACTTTGGTGCATGCAATTTTTGTGACTCATCTGACAGAACAGAGGACATGCATAAAAGGGACTCTTTGTGTCTGTTAGAAATGGATAGGGCGATTGTGAAGCGATATCATATGGTTTCATCAACTTCAGAGTTTATCCTTCATAAGCTTAGGGAACCATTGCCTATAATCATGCCTATTAGATTTGAGAGCAGCACCTTTGGTTTTAGACGCCCACAATTAGGAGTTCTTGTTTGATGGCCACAGTTTGGGGATGAGACATTTGTCTTGTTTTACCCGGTGTAACTCATTTCTATTTCGATCTCATGGTCTTTCAGGTTTGGGTTGCCTGTAAGGAATCAAGTTGGCTTAGTGCATTCTTTCTTTTGGTCTCATATGATACTGGCAAACTACTATAACCTATTTCCTCCTTGCTTGAGTTTTGATCTCGCGAGTAGAAAATATTGGGTGGGTTTTACACTCCACGTAGGCGAAGTGTAAAACCATAGAAATATCGACACGTGGAGTCCACGTGTAAATCGGGTCCCACCTTCCTTCAGCGATTAAAAATTTGCTCTGCCCCCTCCTCTGCTCTCTCTCCTGTAGACCTGGCCCACCTCTCCGTTCCCTTACGGTGAGAACAAAAATCGCAGATTTGCTTCCATATGCTCTTCCCCCTCCTCCGCTCTCTCTCCTTCGCTGGTTGCTTCCATCTCCCCTCACGCCGACGCCGACGCTGCCGATGCTCCTCTGCATGACGCCGACGCCCCTCCGCCTCCTCCTCAACAGGTTGCCTCCGTTGCCCTCGACTCCAACGCTGACGCCGACGCCTCCACCTTTGCCTCTACCTCCACCTACGCCCTCGAACATGATGCCAATGCCCCTACCTCCCTCTCACGACCTCCAGTCCTCTCTCTCTCTCTCTCTCTCTCTCTCTCTCTCTCTCCTCCTCGAAGTCGCGCCTCTCTTCCAGTGAATCGCGACGCTGACGCCCCTCCGTCGGTCGCCTCCGTCGCTCTCGACTCCAACGCCCCTCAAGTCGGTTGCCTCCGTCGCCCCCGACTTTGACGCCAATGCCCCTTCGCCTCCCTCTTGCGACCTCCGCTCCATGGTTCTTGTGAAATAATAGAAAGATATTTCATCTGCTATGAATGATGCCGCTACTTGAGTACTCCCACACTTGCTTTTGGGGGAAGAAGTTGTCATCCCTGGCTATTGAATACCAGTGTGGGTAATAACCTTTGTCACTCTTACTGTTCCCACTGCATCGAGAATAACCGTTGTTTGCCTACCCACTATGAATGTTAATGGCATTTCCGCTGCAGATCTGATTGTAGAGGCTCTTGGTCAACTATCTCTTTCCTCTACAGAGCGCCCCTGTTGGCGCCCCTGCTGGCCATCCCCGACGCCGACAACCCCTTACTCGCGTTTTGGCCTCCCTCTCCGCGAGCGCAGGTCGCTCTGCTGCTCTCTCTTTCCTCGGCAAAACGTCCCTCCTCCTTAATGCGGACGCCATCTACGCCATCGCCCCCTGTCGTCGCCTCCCCAAGCCCCGCTGTTAGGTAACAACAATCTTTTAGACGACTCGGTTTTTCCAAAGCATGTTCTATGAAATCAACATTCATGTTCGTTCTTCTTGGATCAAACAGTCGGAAAAATTTTCGATCTAGAACAAGCCATGATAGATACCCATGCTGAACCAAGGAACAGACCTTGTCCAATCGCAATAACCGTATAAAAGAAAATGATCATGCTGTTGTAGATGCACTCTATTTTGTGATTAGAATATGCATGAGACTAGGTAGTTGGTGATGATTTTCTAGATACAGCAACTCAATTTTCCACGAATGATGTGTCATGCTGCATTTTAATATACGATCAGTTGCTCAAAAATTGGGAGCTAATATAAGCTGGATGGGTTTAATCTGTATGTTTACAATGGTGTTAGAGGTATACGAAGACTCATTTGCATCTGAGTCAGTTTTTTTAACATGTAGGCATATTAGTCTATGTCCTATGAATGTATTGAATGGTGCTATCAATTTACAGGTGGATGACAGCGACGCTAATGGACTTCTACATCAACGTCATTGCTCTTTCTGTATGTCTCTAATGCTTCTGTTGGCTAACTTTGGTGCATGCAATTTTTTTGACTCATCTGATAGAACAAAGGACATGCATAAAAGGGACTCTTTGTGTCTGTTAGAAATGGATAGGACGATTGTGAAGCGATATCATATGGTTTCATCAACTTCAGAGTTTATCCTTCATAAGCTTAGGGAACCATTGCCTACAATCATGCCTAATAGATTTGAGAGCAGCACCTTTGGTTTTAGATGCCCACAGTTAGGAGTTCTTGTTTGATGGCTACTGTTTGGGGATGAGACATTTGTCTTATTTTACCCTGTGTAACTCATTTATATTTCGATCTCATGGTCTTTCAGGTTTGGGTTGCCTATAAGGAATCAAGTTGGCTTAGTGCATTCTTTCTTTTGGTCTCAGATGGTATTGGCAAACTGCTATAACCTATTTCCTTCTTGCTTGAGTTTTGATCTCGTGAGTAGAAAATATTGGGTGGGTTTTACACTCTACGTAGGCGAAGTGTAAAATCATAGAAAAATCGACACGTGGAGTCCACGTGTAAATTGGGTCCCACCTTCATTCAGCGATTCAAAATTTGCTCTTCCCCCTCCTCTACTCTCTCTCCTGAAGATCTGGCCCACCTCTCCGTTCCATTGCGGTGAGAATAAAAATGGCAAATTTGCTTCCATATGCTCTTCCCCTCCTCCGCCGGTTGCTTCCATCTCCCCCAATGCCAACACCGACGCTGCCGACGCTCCTCCGCACGACGCCGATGCCCCTCCGCCTTCTCCTCCGCCTCCACAGGTTGCCTCCGTCACCCCCGACTCCGACACGACGCCGACGACTCCACCTCCGCCTTTGCCTCTGCCTACGCCCTCAAACAAGACGCCAATGCCCCTGCCTCCCTCTCACAACCTCCAGTCCGCTCTCTCTCTCTCTCTCTCTCTCTCTCTCTCTCTCTCTCTCTCTCCTCTCTTTCCTCCTCGAAGTCGCACCTCTCTTCCAGTGAACCGCAACGCCGATGCCCCTCCGCCGGTCACCTCCGTCGCCCTCGACTCCAACGCCCCTCAAGCCGATTGCCTCTGTCGCCCCCAACTCTAACGCCAATGCCCCTTCGCCTCCCTCTCGCGACCTCTGTCTTGTGAAATAATAGGAAGCTCTTTCATCTGCTGTGAATGCTGCCGCTGCTTGAGTACTCCCGCTCTTGCTTTTGGGGGAAGAAGCTGTCATCCCTGGCTATTGAATACCCAGTGTGGGTAATAACCCTTGCCGCTCTTACTGTTCCCACTGCATCGAGAATAACCGTTGTTTGCCTACCCGCTGTGAATGTTAATGGCATTTCCGCTGCAGATCTGATCGTAGAGGCTCTTGGTCAACTATCTCTTTCGTCTATGGAGCGCCCTTGCTGGCCATCCCCGACGCCGACGACCCCTTACTCGCGTTTTGGCCTCCCTCCCCGCGAGCGAAGGTCGCTCTCTCTCTCTCTTTCCTCCGCGAAACGTCCCTCCTCCTTAACGCGGACGCCATCGACGCCGTCGCCCCTTGCCGTCGCCTCCCCAAGCCTTGCCGATAGGTAACAACAATCTTTTAGACGACCCAATTTTTCCAAAGCATGTTCTATGCATTCAACATTCATGTCCATTCATCTCGGATCAACCAGCCAGAAAAAATTTTCGATCCAGAACAGGCCATGGTAGATACCCATGCTGAACCAAGGAACAGACCTTGTCCAATCACAATAATCGTATAAAAGAAAATGTTCATGCTGTATAAAAGAAAATGTTCATGCTGTTGTAGATGCACTCTATTTTGTTATTAGAATATGCATGAGACTAGGTAGTTGGTGATGATTTTCTAGATGCAGCAACTCAATTTTCCCCGAATGATGTGTCATGCTGCATTTTAATATACGATCAGTTGCTCAAAAATTGGGAGCTAATATAAGTTGGATAGGTTTAATCTATATGTTTACAATGGTGCTAGAGGTATACGAAGACTTATTTGCATCTGAGTCAGTTTTTTAATATGTTGGCATATTAGTCTCTGTCCTATGAATGTACTGAATGGTGCTATCAATTTGCAAGTGGATGACAGCGACGCTAATCGACTTCTACATCAACGTCATTGCTCTTTCTGTATGTCTCTAATGCTTCTGTTGGCTAACTTTGGTGCATGTAATTCTTTTGACTCATCTGATAGAATAGAGGACATGCATAAAAGGGACTCTTTGTGTCTGTTAGAAATGGATAGGACGATTATGAAGCGATATCATATGGTTTCATCAACTTCAGAGTTTATCCTTCATAAGCTTAGGGAACCATTGCCTACAATTATGCCTATTAGATTTGAGAGTAGCGTCTTTTGGTTTTAGACGCCCATAGTTAGGAGTTCTTGTTTGATGGCTAGAGTTTGGGGATAAGACATTTGTCTTGTTTTACTCTGTGTAACTCATTTCTATTTCGATCTCATGGTTTGGGTTGCCTATAAGGAATCAAGCTGGCTTAGTGCATTCTTTCTTTTGGTCTCAAACGGTACCAACAAAATGCTATAACCTATTTCCTTCTTGCCTGAGTTTTGATCTCATGAGATCAGTGAGCAAGAGAGAAATGGCAGAATCCGCAGTGTCTTTCTGGTTGAGAAGCTCGCTATGTTTGTTCAGCAAGAGGTGAAAGTTTTGAAAGGGGTACGTGGAGAATTTGAACTCATCAGAGATGAGTTTGAACGCATGAAGGCTTTCTTAGAAAATGCCAAGTCGTCACAAGAAGATAATCGTCAGTTGAAGGTATGGGTGAACCAGGTTGGAGAGGTTGCATACGACACGGAGGATATTCTGGATGAATTCATGCTCAAGTTGGCAAAAGATCACGGACATGGGTTCACGGGTTACTTTCGCAAAATCAAGTCATCCATACAGAACTTGAAAGCACGCCGTCGTATCTCCTCCGAGATAGCTGATATCAAGTCAAGAGTCAACAGCATCGCAGAAGGGCATCGACGATACGATTTTACAGATCAAAGTGCGATCTCATCCACTGGAGGCAACTCATGGCACGACCTGAGGGAGGATGCTTGTCTAGTCGACGAAGGTGAACTGGTGGGGATTGACGAGCCGAGAGAAGAGCTTGTTAAGTGGCTTGTTGACGGAGAACCTGGACTTCAAGTTTTATCGATCTTTAGGATGGAGGTTTAGGGAAGACCACTCTGGCAAAAAGAGTCTTCGACAATCAGCAAGTAAAAGCCTACTTCCAAAGCCATGCATGGGTCACAGTCTCGCAGTCTTATGAGATTGAGAATATTTTGAGGGACATGATCGAACAACTTCATGGAGAAATTGACCAACCGGCCCCACAAGGAATGGAATCCGCGAATAGCATGAGGCTCAAACAGATAGTAAAAGGCTTTGTACAGCAAAAGAGGTACGTCATTGTTCTAGATGATGTATGGAACTCTGGAGCACTGGAAGGTATAAAAAATGCAATGCCTAATAGCAGTTTTTGTAGTCGAATAATAATCACTACTCGCATGGCTGACGTTGTTACTGTCTCATTCAACCAATCAAAAGTTTATGAACTTAAGCATTTGTCTCCAGAAGAATCATGATCGTTATTCTGCAAGAAATCCTTTTGTGGGAATCCCTATCCTCCTTACCTAGAGCACCTTTCTCTACAGATTTTGAAAAAAATGTGAGGGATTGCCACTTGCCTTAGTGGCAATTGGTGGTCTTCTCTTTGGAAAAGATGTTCGTGAATGGGAGATGATTTATCGCAGGCTTGCTGCAGAACTAGAAAGCAATGACATGATGCAAAATTTCAGGAAAATCGGCTTGAGCTACAATGATTTGCGTTACAACTTGAAAAGCTGTTTTTTATACTCGGCAGTATTTCCAGAGGATCATGTGATTGCGTGTATGAGACTCATCCGTCTGTGGATTGCAGAAAGATTCATTGAGAAAAAAGAAGGGATGACACTGGAGGAGGTTGGTAAAAGATATTTGAAGGAGCTTATAAACAGAAGTTTGGTACAAATTGCAAAAACAACAATTGATGGAAGGCTAAAAAGTTGTAGGGTACATGACCTGATGCGTGAATGTATCCTTTTGAAGGTAAGGGATGAAAAAAAAAGTTCATTTACATCTGAGCAGAAAGTAGAATTGCACGACAGAGTTCAACGTCTGTCAATCCAATCCACCAGCAACATTGCGCTGAGCAGCTAAATTTCCCCAGCCTACACTCTCTGCTCATTTTTTAGTCAGGAACATCGTCTAGCTTAGATGAGCAATTTGTCCCAAGTGGCTGTCGACTACTGAGGGTGTTAGATCTAAGAGATTCACCCCTTCACGGGTTCCCCCGACAAATACTAGTTATGTTGCACTTGAAACATCTAAGTTTGAGAAGGACTAAAGTGCCTATCATTCCTAGATCAATTGGGAAATGGAGACTCTAGATCTTAAACACACATTGGTCTGTGAGCTGCCTGTGGAGATAACCAAACTCATAAAACTACAGCATCTATTGGTATACAATTATGCAGAAATGACAAATTCTACACCCTTTCAATATGTTAGGGGATTTTCAGCTCCCCGGGGCATTGGAGAGTTTGCATTGCTGCAGAAACTATCCTGTGTAAAAGCTGGAGGTGGTCAGAGCAAGAATACAATGTAAGAGCTGGGAGCATTAAGTCAACTAACGAGGTTAGGGGTAACAGACCTGAAGACAGATGATACGAAGGAGCTATGCCGCTTTGTAGAGAAGATGACCGACCTTCAATCACTATATGTTATTGTAGAAAGTGAGTCTGAATTTATTGATTTGGATTTTCTATCTTCACCTCCCCCACTCCTTCGGGGTCTATATGTCAAAGGATGTCTAAAGAAGCTACCTCATTGGCTTCCTCTGTTAATCAATTTGGCCATAGTGCATTTAAAATATAGCAGACTGAAATTAAGTCCCCTATTTGCTCTCCAGAATTTGCCAAATCTCATGGAGCTTGAGTTGGTTAATGTTTTTGATGGAGAAAAATTGGATTTTGGGGATAGAGCATTCCCAAAGCTCAAGAGGTTAGACCTCGCCAAAATGGAAAATATGAGATTTGTGTCGATAAATGGCCAGGCAATGCCTTGCCTTCAGAGTCTCATCATTTACAAATGTAGGCACTTGGATTGGCAATCGTTATTGATTGTCATCTGTGGCCTCACCCTCCTCACATATCTCCGATTTGGTGAGACGCCAGAAGAATTTGCACTTGCATTCTATTTACACGGCAGTAGCAAAATGATGAGGGAGGGTATTCTGCAAGAGTGCTATGAGGAGGTGATGGAACGTAACCCCGAAGTTTACTTCTTCTGGTGGCAACAAGATCATTGGGAGCGATATGATCTTAGCCCCTATTGCTATAATGTGCGTAGGGTGACGAGCAGCAGTGAGGTTCTTCCTGAAGTTTCATAGATCATAGTGATCAGTACATTTGTTTCTTATTTTCTGCATTTGTTGGATGAACTTTGATTTTGTTTTAGCCTATATAGAGGCGAAAGAGTGATCCGACTAAAGAAATAAGAAGAAATATAATTTTTCCTCTTGAAAAATGACATGTTAGGGATGTGCAGATGAAAAAATAGACAGGTGATTCACAAATGAGAAAAAATGAATTAACAGTGAAAGGTTGACCGAACATGTAGGGTTTCGTGTTATTTCTCCTAATTTCATGAACATTACTTTTAATATTTCTAATACTTGAATAAACTCGTTGTATGCCACTTTCTACATATTAATTTTTCATCAATTGAAATAATATGTGCCCAAAAGCTCGGTACAGGATAAATCTATGAAACACATTAGTGGACTTGCAAAATACAGATATGCAAAAAATTGATGTACGATCCATTAACAAAAATCCTTAGATTAGGCAAAACTGAAATTTCAGATTAGAAAGTTGCAGTTATGCAATTGAAGGGAATGCAGATAGGCCCAAAAGTAAAGTGCAAATTCACTAGTATCTTTGTAATGAAGAGTAGAGGTGGCAAAATGGGTCATGGACCTATTTTGGACCCATATTTTTCACAAATGGGTCAAACATGGGTTATGAAGTTGTAATGGCCCAGCTAAAATGGGTCACGGTGTTTTAAGTTCAATTCTATATGGATTGAAAATAGGTCACACGTTTTGACCCATTTTCGACCCATTTTTAAAACCTAAAAAATATTAACTTCCTCATCGACTGCCCTTCATCAGTGACCCATTTTCCACCTCCGCCGCTCGCCTTCGAGCCGCCTCCGCCGCTTGTCTCCGCCACTTGCCGGCGCGGCTCGTCTCGACGGAGCTCGGGCGAGCCGCGAGCTCGCCGACCGCGACGAAGCTCGGGCTCGCCTGGATCGAACGAGCCGCGGGCTCGCCGGCCATGGGCGAGCTCGGACTCGCCCGGGATCCGGCAAGCCGCGCGGCGAGGTCGGGCTCACTTGATCCAAGCGAGCCCGAGCTCGCCGGCCATGGGTGAGCTCGAGCTCGCCCGGATCCGCGAGCCACGAGCTCGCCGGCCGTGACGGAGCTCGAGCTAGCTTGGATCGAGCGAGCCGCGAGCTCGCCGACCGTGACGAGCTCGGGCTCACCTGGATCGAGCGAGCTACGAGCTCGCCGGCCTCGCCTAGATCCGGCAAATCGCGAGCTTGCCGGCCGCGACGGAGCTCGAGCTCGCCCGGATCGCCCGAGCCCCGAGCTCACCGACCGCGACCGAGCTTGGCGGCTCGGGCTCGCCCGGATGGGTGGAGCCTTGATCTCGCCGGACTGCGGCTTGGTCGGTCACCGTCGATGGAGTAACAATGGAGAAGAAGGAGGAGGAAAAAGAAAGAAAAGAGAAAAGGAAAAAGAAAGAAAAGACAAAAGAAGAAAAGAAGAAAATAAAATAAATAAAAATAATAATTTCAAAAAATTTTAAAATAACAAAAAAATTCGATTTTTTTAATGATATTTGGTAGATAGATATCCATATACATACTGAAGAAGTACTTTTAGATGAAGCTCGATGCTGTTTAGATTAATAAATAGAAATTCAAAACATCATAATGTAATTTTTAACTTGGTGAACTAAAATCAATAAATCAACCAAAATTAAAAACAATTACAATTAAGAAGCTATGCATCCTTGCATTCAAGAAGATTTGTTTTAAACAAATATTATTTTCATGTCAATTATTAGCTCATCAAACTTTTTCTTACTAAGAGTTCTTCAAAAGTATTTTAATTTAAAGGTTTTTCACATTTTTTATTTTATTTACATTTTAAATTTGGTGTGAAGTTTTTATTTAAGTAACTAAATTGAGTTAAATATAAATGTGTTTCGATAATATGGGTCGGGTCAGGTATGGGTCATAAGATTTACACTACAAGAATATGGGTCAAAACGGGTTAAATGGGTCAAATATGGGTCGACCCATTTTCGACCCAACCCACCCATTTGCCACCTCTAATGAAGAACCAAAAGGATGTTTTAACCGGGTGCATCGCGAAGGTCTTCTATTCTTATGGATTATTCAATTTTGAGTTGTCTCTTCACGTGGATTTTGATTACAACACTCAATCATGCAAATTTATTGTGTGCTCTTTCAATTTATGCTTTATTTCACACAACATATTATTTAAATAATCTAACACTCCTTGTCTAGCATAAATTAAACCGTGACGTAAGACTCAATATGAAAATATATAATAAGGGAGGTAAAGAATGACTTGAAAAGATTTGAATTCAAAAGCTCTAAGACTCAGTATGAAAATATATAATAAGGGAGGTAAAGAATGACTTGAAAAGATTTGAATTCAAAAGCTCTATCTCTTATACCACAAGTTTAAATTATTAGATGAAAGTATAGTTTATTATTTAAATATTTTAACAAACATCAGACTTTGCAATAACAAGTATTGTTGCTACAAGAGTGGGATTTCTTTTTTTTCTTTTATATATAGTTTTTGCCATATTTCAATATGAATTTATGTTCTTCTACATCCCCCCCCGGGTTTCAATTGTACTATTTTCGTTTATACAGTGATAAATCAGCAAAATTGACTTTTCAATCTTTTGTTGATTGCAAATAATTGAGATGCATCTCAAGACTGCATTCCTGGTAGCTAATTTTTCCTCCTCCACAATTTCTCAATCGTTTGAGTAGAAAGTATTCGCTTTGCAATTTAACACCTCCTGTCTTGTCCATGCCCAACGTCGAAATATGATCATATTCTCCCGCGACTACTAGCTTGCTGAGATACAAGATGAACATCACGCCATTCTCTAATAATTTAAACTCATGAATTGCTCAGTTAGCTGTTCAATAATTTATTGGGAAGCAATTTTTCCCTTTTGCACTATGTAATGTTTTAGCAAGACTAAACAGTTCGTCGATAAGGGATAACCATCACAAGTCAGGCACCCTTTGAGAGCATCTGGTCGGTCTATTGTTTTGCCTAAGATTCTGGAAATGAATTAGGCCACATGATAAGCAGGACAAATTCTTTGTCAACTTTAACTCCAGGTGAAGGAAACTGCAAAAATTGCTTTCGTTCATTCAATAACCATCCACCATTAGTACAAAGGCAGTATTCTCCACAAAAGAAGGTAGCCGAATCCAAATCTTCTGCAACTTAATTTACATCCTCAATTGAAGGCAAACCATCTTCACAAAAACAAATTCCGTGCCTTCTCTACTCTTATCCTTTATTCTCTCCAAATATCAAGAAAAAATTCGAAAAGAAAAGGACCAAAAGAGTTCTTAAGCCACTAGTATCTATCTCCTGTCTCAGATTCTCAAATAAGCCTAAGTTTATACAATAAGCACAGATGATAGAATTAACAACAGAGTTGCTGAAATTCTGGGGGTAGAAGAAGCTACTGTCACTTGTTGGGGCAGAGACTCATATGGCCACTCAATAACTACAGAGTCGTGCCAAAAATAATGCTTGGTATATTTTTGGAGTCGTATTCATCCAAGGATTCTTCAGTCTGATGCGTTAGACAAATGCAATGCAAACTTGGTCCTCTCTCTCTCTCTCTCTCTCTCTCTCTCTCAAGAAAATTATTCACATCAGTGGCATTATTGATAGGCAACATTTAAGGTGAGATCCATGAACCTTTTTTAAACGTGAGATCAGGCAAGTCCCTAGTCTCTCCTCCACTCAGGATCCATCGATGTCCTGCTCGGTAAAACAGAGCAAGAGGAATACCATAAGAGAGGCAGTTCCCCAGATTAAGACGATTGCTCAATCTCGATATTCATCACACTTGTCCTCGTCAAAAAGGACGTGCTATGATTTGTTCTTTGAAAACTGAGTGGCAGCAGCTCGTGCACCAGCTATGGCGGCACTGAGACTCGATGATTTCCCTGGGTCACTTCATTTAGATTCAGACACATGTAGTAATAGGGAACCTGGCTTCAATGAAAAAAGCAGGGATTTGGAAGCGGAAACTTCACAGGCAGTGGACTTTCCACTTTAGTAAGTCCTCTGGCCGCAGCTTCATACATCTGGAAAAGTGCTTTTGTCAGCAAATGTGCAATGTCATACATAAGATGATAACTTATGTGGCCAAATCCTTTACCTTCTTTTCCAAGTTGCAGATCTTCCAGTACCCTCGCCTCTCAAATGGAATGACCAATTTTTGTATTACTTAAAAATATATCAACAAAGTCAAATTAGCGTTGGAAATACATAAATGCTAAACAAACATATGTGAGGACAAAGTACCAATTGAGTCTATGACAGATTCACACACATGTGGCTGTTCACAGAGCCAGCAATAATCTGTTCATGCTTCCAGCCTTACCTGTAATTAGAAATGTTCACATGTTCAGCTTAATTTGTGAAATCAGATAGATAATCAAGAAACAAAACAAGTAAAAGATCAGGGTATCCCACCCCTCCAGGCACCCCATTCCAGCAAGCTAGTTCTTCAGCTCAGACACAGCCAACCACTTCGACACACCTTTTTCATAGGCAAAACATTCCAATTGTCAATGCATTTGTTGAGCACCAGTTCTATGATGCAGAATCTACTGTTAGAAATTCTACCCCACAGCTTAGATTAAACAGAAATTCATGCAGATGAAGTGGAGCGATAAAAGCAACCATACATCTACACGTTTTTATATCAAAACATACATCAAACTGCTATTCAGCTGAGAAATCCATCAAAGGATGATTTGACTTTTCAAGAACCAGTAAATAGGAGTTTAAATGCTCTTGCAAGACAAATAAGTTGAAGTATGTTATTCAGTTGCAGCATGGATTGAAGAAAATCGAAGCTCTTCCTTTGAATACCTAGTAGTCTTGAGATGGGAAAGTGATCACAGAACTTAATTTGAGTAATCTCATTCACCGCATATATCTCCCTGTAGAACTCCTCCATGGCTTTGATAGTAGATTCATCCAAAACTTTGCTGCCAGCATGGATCCAAGGGCGGCCTTCACAAATGATGTGCTATACAGTTGGAGATGAAAAGGAAAAGGAAAAGCAAATTCAAATCTTCTTCAACAAGACGTTAACAGTGCATTGGCTCCATTAATTATTGCAGCAGAGTGATACCTATCTTTACGGAACAGAAAACCTGATATGTACACCAAACAGCACTCTCTGCTGGATACTTTACATGTCACTTAAGCAGCAATTCTCTCCTAAATGAAATTTTAATCACGATGCACTTTTTTTGAACGTAACAAAAATCCCAGTATCCTTATAAATACTTCATAGGCACGAGCTTCGCGAATAGACTTTCTGAACTTCCAAACTCAAAAGTTTTACACAATGTTTGTCAACAAAATATTGATTATATAAGCTGAGAGTAGCATTCTCATTTCCCGTGGCTATCTTAGTGCACATGCAAAATGTTTGTGCTAGGTATTAAAGATGCACCACATCATTCCATTCTCAGTTACACAAACTTTCAGCAATAGTAAGTCATCCCTCATCAACTTCTAACACAGTTGATGTGCACTTGGTTGAGAGAACTTTGATTTTCCAACATTCTTTAAAAAAAAAAAAAAGTACAACCTTGTTTTTATCAGTCCACGTATTGGTTTTCAATTTGTTCGTGCTGTTATTTCTCTGCAAACCTATCGGGCAGTTTTCTATAAACTTGCGAAGCATGAAAACATCTGTGCCGCACAAAATGGTCAACAAAAGTCGAACACAGATTTGGCGCCGAACAAAAGGCCCTTCTCTCTTTCTCAAGTGTTATGAGTAAACAATGTTCAATTTCCCTGCATCCTTTGAACTCCACAATCCAAAACAGAAATCCTGTAATTCCCCTGGTTCCGACTCTGCATCGCTGTTCCTTCTTCGGCTTTCGACAAACGAAATCCTGGGTTTTCTCGGTCCTGCGTGATTTTCTCGAGAATCCGAAGGAAAGATTTCTGGGCGCTGGGAAAGAAGCCGGGCAAACCTTCTGCGATGAGCCGTCAATTTCCACGTTCGGTCCTTTGGTTTTCTTTCTCCTTCCCTTAATTGGGGAATCTCTGTTTGCTTCCCAATTTGCTAAAATATAATAAAAAAACAAAAAACAAAAATTCCGACGTTGAAGGAATTAAGAATGTAGAATAGATGGCGAAATCATTCTCAAATTTAGTCTTGATAGTGTGGCAAAATGCAAAAATAATCTTAAAAATAATCTTAAAAGCAAGAAGGCCACATGGCAAATTTAACACTCCTCCAAAAAATGTGGCATATTTTATCGCGAGATGGATAATCTCGAGTTTACCCAATATAGTATAAACTAAATTATTCAAAGTCAATTTCACCGAAACTGTCCTAAAGGTACTATCCTGAAGCTCCCTGATAGCCCAATAAGATTTGGGTGTGAAAAGGGCATACAACTCCACAATTCTTCTCCAAGCCTGTTGAGAAATTTGACAAGGAAAGAGCCCGCAAAGGTTGGTTTGGTGATATAGGGCTTATTCTCAAATACTTGGAGCCATAATACATGTTCGAATTCCTCAGTCGCTCCTCGACTTCGGAAAGCCTTAGTTCCATGATGTAAGATAATGTTGGGTGTTACTCCTATCGGAATCGTGGTAAATCAGTGGTAACACAACCCGCTTAAATGGGCAATAGTTATGGTTTCGTCGCAGGTGTAGGACTCCTATAATAACTTGGCTACATAGATCAACATGATGAATGCTTATGATCTTGTTGGTCTACTTGAATCGAGTCAATTTAAGAACATTCTCAATATACAATGGAAACAAATCTTCAATGTGCCCGGTGTAGAGGTTGGACCACCAAACTATCTTGTCTTAGTAAAATCAGATTACTATATGCCTGGAAAGAAGAAAAAAATGCACCTCCTATTTTCTACATACGGAAGTTAAAAAAACTGATTTACTAAGAAATGCGTTTCAAGAGCCTTCGACAATCTAAATAATCGCAATCTACTAATTTTGTAAATTAGTCTTAATAAGTTTAGCATTCTCTAGCCAAATTTATGGTAATTAAGGGAAACAAAACTTATTTAGATAACATAAAATTTGACATTGTATTCATATGATATCTTGATTTAATTCCCGCAGGATTGAACTAAATCGTAAATAACCCAACTAAGACTAAATTAAGTTTACAAACGCAACTTCATCATCGGTCTAAGCTCTTTTATATGTTGTCCACACTATTAGTGTTTTCTTTGTCCCTATGTATGAACAATAATACAACTTTGGTTTTGGTGAGTATGAACATTACAATTGTTGTTTGGTGTTAGATTTGGGTTCCCATTTCGAACCCCAGCATAAACTGATTTGCTTTTTGATTTTTCTTCCCATGCCAACCTCTCGTAGGCGAGCCAATGATTTGACTCAATCAAGTACTCTCGGTCAAAAGAATTAAAGTTGTTCTTGAGATTGAGTCGATCACTTAGGAAAAATTTAGCAAAAAAATCTTAATTCTATTATACGGATATTAATTCAATCTTAAATATTTTGATTTGATCAATTTAATCTTAAACTTGTTGATAATTTGTCAATATAATCCTTCCGATCAAAATTGATCTAAAATCGCCGACATGAACATCGATTGTCCTACATAATACGATAGGCAGTTGACATGAACAAATTTTTTTACATTTTTTAAATATTTCGAATTTTTTATAATTTTTTGAATTTTTCTTTTTTTTCTTCCTTTGTCAATTGTCGGTCTTTGGCAATGGCAAGATCCAATAAGGTCAAGCCTCGCTAGAGGCTACCAAGTTTGACCCTTGCTAATCCAACAAGGGTGAGCCTCACTAGCTCTCACTTGTGGCTGGTCATCGGTTTATCATCAAGCCTTAGCGACCAATGAAGGAATAAGGAAAAAAATTCAAAAAATTATAAAAAATTCAGAAAAAAATACAAAAAATTGTCCATATAAGCAGCATTTATGCCACGTAGAATTACTAGTGTCACATTAATGATTTTCGGCGAAAATTAGCCACCATAACTATAAATCGTTAAAATGTTTAAACTATATTAACCAAATTAAAAGGTATATAAATGAATTGATATCCATACAATAAGTTGATGATTTCTTTTGTATTTGTCCCACCTCCTCGTGCATGTCTCTCCGTTGACCTTCCTTCATTACCTATAATGAACTAAGTTAATCGAACGCATATTGCTAATTTGCACATATATATAATCCCAAATGCTATATTAAGAAGTAGAACATCATATCTACCAGTTCTATCCATAAAACTACAGGCAACACTCTAAAATGGGTCACATGGCTCGTCACTGCCCTGCTTGATGATTCATGGGCTACTTCTACTTGCCATGTTCATGGGCAAAGCCTCTCCAAGAGAAGCTCCTTTTGGGCCATCAATGCCATCCGCAAAAAGAGTTTCCTCTGCAGGTTTATAGGAGCTCAAGCATGCTGTGATCAGGGTCACCGCAAGGTCGCCACACGGCCCACACCCCTCCGCTGATGGTCAGCCCTACCAATAAATACAAGAACATCACGTATTCGCCACTGCCACTGTCACTTTAAGCAGCTGGCTTGCACCATGGCCATGAAAATTACTCATTCAATCAAATAAGACCACGTCTAATTCGCTTGCAGGTGTAGAGGCATTCTAGTTTAAGAGGAGGACTATATCGGACACTCGGTAAAATGCCCATCTCACTGAGGCACTATTTTATGAGATCTACACGACAAGAACTTGTGGATCACAATGATCTAGGAAGAAGCAATAGCATTAACGGAGAAGAACTCCACGTTGTGTTAAGGCTGAAGTTTTCCGTGTTCAATGAACTTCTTGTTTTTCGCTTTATTTTTGTTGGAACTGGGAACATTCCTACAGTGATCACGGGAATTACCAATTACCAATCTGTGCGAGGTTACTACCACGGCCATATGCTTATAAATTTATCTTGTGAGATATTCTGTGTGCATTTAATCATGATAAGAAATTTTTAAGCATAATTTCAGTTTGGCTCCCTCCATTCCAACTAAATCCCCGCGTCCATAGTTGACTGGATTATGAGTTAACAAGTCACGAGTAGCAAATTGCCAAGTCCACGAATGACAAATGCTGTTGTCGGCAGGAATCATCAATGCAGCAGAGCAATAATTGCCACCGGGGCCGAACGGCAGCTGGCTTTACTTGGCAGTATGCTTAGGTAGCGCAATTATTGTTGTACCATCGGAGTGGAAAAGTCACGCGAAGACTCCGCCGAGTAGATGAGCTGTAGCCCATTTGGATGTTTGAAGGATTCTTTCTTTTTTTGAGAAAATATTAGGTACGTCTTATGCTCCAGCCTGGCAAACAAGAAGGCGGTGGGAGCGCGACACGTGTCCTCGTGGGACCCACATTCTGCAGAGAAAAAGAGGCGCCAATTCGAAAAGATTTCAGTCCTGGTTTTCTTTCCACGCCTCTCTCTCTCTCTCTATCCTCGCTCTCTCTGTCCGACGAACTCCGTCTCTCTCTCTCCACCCTCTCTTTTCCGACCGGCGAACCACCGCGAGCAACCGACCGCCGTGCGACCTCCCTCTCTCTCTGCCCTCCCTCTTTCCGGCCGACCGGCGTGCGACCTCCCTCTCTCTCTCTCTGTCCTCCCTCTTTCCGACCGGCGAACCACCGCGCCACCCCTCCGGCTCCGGATCTGGCCCCGACTCGTCCGTCCCCTGCTCTTTCTCTCCCCTTGCCTCTCTGTCTGCCCTCTCTCTCTTCGCGGCGAACCAGCGCGTGACCGGCGAACCACCGCGCCCCCCTCCGACCCCAGATCTGGAACGTTCGCGCCCGACCGCCTCACACCCACCGGCCTGTTGATCTCCAGTTCCGCCCGCATCACGATCCCGCCAGTCGCTCGCCCGACCTCCTTCGTCGAGTCCCCAGCCCTCCTCTCCAACGTCCAGGTAATTTCGCTTTTCTCTCTTTTTCTCCTCCTTCGTCCACGCTTTGAAGGTTGGCCTAGCCAGGAGTTGAAGTAAGTGATTTCGTGCTTGTGAGTTTGACAGCTTTGATGCATTTCCGAGTTCTAACTATCGACATACTCGGAATTGCATTTTCACGGTGATCTATTGTCATCTTCAGTGTGTTCTTGTCGTTCGTGGCGAGTTGTTAAGCTCTCTCTCTTCTTTGTCTTTTCACTTGTGTTATTTGCTAGCATGCTTAAGTTGCTAAATAACGTAAGCTAGCACTAATGAAAATGTTGGAGGGCACTGTGAATGTGTTAGCTCAGCAGACATGCCAAAAAATTATTGTGTTACTGCTGTGAATTAGAGTGCTGATAAAACAAGCAATGCTATTTCATTGTATATACACCACTGCTTCTCACCTATTTTACAGTACAAAGAGTCCTTTCATTTCAAGTCGTATGCAAGAACGTTGGTCAAATTTTAAAGGTTGCAATTGCAGAAGTACGTGTATTCATCTGTTTTTCATCATTTCAGGCTTCCTCTAAAGCTTATCTACGTATGCCAATGCGGATTCTACCTTTACAGTATTGCTGCTCTTGTTACCTGGGAAACTCGAAGGAAGGACTTTGCTGTCATGATGTCCCATCATGTAATCACGGTCTTCTTGATTGGCTACTCATACTTGACTAGGTATTTGTCTCATCTATACCCTCAAAGAGAATTACAGGCCGTGTCACATGAAACCATCCATATCTAAAATGCACTTGCAACTTGTAAATGGCATATAAACTAGTCATTGAAGATCAACTTTGTCTCATCTATACCTCTACAGTATTGAACTTTTTTTCCTATCTTATCGCTGGCACAATCTATTTTATGAAAACGTGTGTCTTTCTTATCACAAGACACTTTACTTGCTTGTGCAGTTTCTTTCGAGTTGGCGCAATTGTCCTGGCACTTCATGATGCGAGCGACGTGTTCTTAGAAGCTGCCAAAGTTTTCAAGTACTCTGAACATGAGCTTGGAGCGAGCGTTTTCTTCGGATTATTCGCCCTTTCATGGCTCGTGCTACATCTAATATACTTCCCATTCTGGGTCATCAGAACAACAGGGTGCGACCTCATGTAATTGATCTCAATTCATTTACTTCTACAGGTTTTAGGATACCTTGGGCTTACGATTGCTTTAAATTGTGCAGTACCACTCTCTGTGATTACTTACCAATGGGGGAAGCTTATGCCACACCGCTTTATTACATATTCAACTCAATGTTGCTGATGCTGCTCATCTTCCACATTTATTGGTGGGTCCTAATATGCTCTATGATCAGAAGGCAGCTAAAGAACCGAGGAAAAGTGGGCGAAGATATACGATCCGGTAAGCCTTCAACTCAACTTCCTTACATAGTGTGATACACGAAGTCATGGTGTCCAAAGAAACAGGCTGTGCCGTATCGGTGTGTTTATAACCTCAATTGTGGAGTGTGAATTCACTATTGATCTCTATATATACTGGTGCAGATTCAGAGGGGATGATGATTGGATTGCAGATTGTGTCAAGCCAATTCAGTTTGACAAGCTTATTTGTAGATGCAGAGGTTGAGAATGTACCTTCGGCGAGGAACTCATTTTGAAGTACATACACAGTCCAACTAAGGACACTTTTCATGAGTTCTTGTGTATAAAATGAAAAACAGGCATTGTGTAAGTTTCCCTTTTGGCTCCATTGATAAAACTTCAGTTTATTTCTTTTTGGAATTAACGGCATATAATGCCACCACCGGCATACTATTACAAAAGAAAATAATCATTTTTGAAGCGGCTACAATTTAGTTCTTTGAGGTTTTCTTGGAGCATGTAAGAGGTGACAAGAAAACTGTCAAAACTTTTGCCATGATAATCAAAGGTTATTTGAGCTTTAAAGAGGAGAAACCCAAGATAGAAGATGGGAGGGAGAGTAGTTGCTCTGCTCACCATGTTCGGGGATAGATATTAGAGTTCATATTTTAAACCTGATGCTTTCAGCCAGATGTAGCCCAATTTGAAGAAAACCCCCTAAGCCAACCTTCAAAAACAGAGGAATTTTAACTCAGAAACAGAGAAAGCAGGAGATGAGATGTTGCAAGGATGAAAAGTGAACAGAAGGAGGAATTTTAAATGGACAACCACTATACTGAAAATTATGATGTTCTAACTCTGTTACAACTGTTTTCATTGCGACATGCCTACAATTTCTATGCTGCAAAGTTGCTCACGTTCGAGAACTTTGTTTGGCACATTCTTCATCTTATTTTGCATCACCAATCTCAGTTCCTTATCCTTGGCTTAGAGTTTTTCTCCTTGGAGTATTCTTCATTTTGCCTTATCTACTTGGCATTACTACCTTGGAATCTTTGATGCATTGCCTAGTGCATAATGCTTCCTTCTTGTTTAATAAGATCAAGAGAAGCACACATGTATTGATTTTTTTTCCCCAGTGAGTTTGGGTAGTGGAGAGCTTTGACACAAGTTTTTAATTCTGTTGCCAACATATATGCAGGAACTTTCTTTTGTGGAAGCAGATGATACTTCACTGGCGGGTATGATGTAATACATGATTTGTACTACTACTTTTTTCTATCTTTTGTAAGGCTTAATAAGCAAGACTTCATGCAATGATGTTGCAAATTTCCATCTGATACAGGCTTCCTAGAAACCAGCATGATATAATATTCTGAATAAATGCTAAGAATCTCTTGTCCTACTTACTGTTAGGAAAGTGGCTGCCAATACTCTAAATATAAGCTACTTAATGATAGACACTTTTAACTTGATTTATCATTCTTCATTTGGAAGAGTGAACTAGGCTAATATTTGGTCATTATCTGTGGGACTCGAATGTAAGACATTTGCTTAACACAATTTCCTTTCTGGCAAGCTTTTGGTATTCAAGTATATAATACAATAATTACAACATTAGATGTACTAAAGTGAAGCCATATCGAAAGTGCTTCTGATTTTCTGGATCATTTTCTTAGTCGATGACTTCTCATATGATGTGGACAGGTTTTGAAGAGTTACGGACTCATTGATGTGCAACAAGATGAAGCTTATGGTGATAGATCGTTGAAGTTAACTCCTACATTGCACAAATGTGATGTTAGATGGTTGTGTGCTTTTTGTTATCTTCTTGTACATAGACACAAGATCATTATGAGTAATGGAGGTGACTCCTCTCAGCAATGATGTTGCACTCAACTAATTTCTCTTCCCCCTGCATGTTCAAAGGCTAGAGAGTTTTGTAGAATCAACAGCCAGTCGTTGTCTTTATCTATGTGACGCTTTAAAACAAGATGTTTAACCGTGGTTTATCTGTGGCTCATATATAGAAATGGTGTATCCAATATTTTCTGCTTCGGATGCATGTGAATAAGCAATTGTTCTTCCATGGTAGGAGGAGCTTGCAATTTTCAGCCAAACCGGCTCTTCACCTAGCGCGGATGAACCTTCGTCAAGTTAGCATCAATATCCAAATCCTCACTTTTGATTTGCTCAAGCCGAGACTTATTCGGACATGACATAATTGGATGCATGTTGAACGGGAGTCGTAGTTCTAAATTCTCTCATTCAAATTGTTGAAGCTTCTTCGATAATGGTCCCTTAAGTGACGCTCAAAAATGGTTAAGCCCAAATAACCCACAAAAACACCAATCTTGTTCTTTAGTGTGCGGTTCATTTGCCCCATAGGCTACTTTTTGCAAAACCTAGAATATACAGTGTTAGGGATTTTCAATCAAACGTTTATAATTTGAATTTAAGAATCCTCAATCAAACATTCATAATTTCAAGCTAGAATTTGGTCGAAATTTCCAAAAGCTTCAGCAACATCTTTTTAGCGGCATTGGAAATATGCAACAGCAAAATAAATTTAATGATATGTCAACATAAAGATTCATTTTATTCATCCTACAAATAAAATACACATACATTTACAAACAACAACTAAAACTCATGAACAACCCAAGCAACATCTTCAAGTTTGCCAAATCTCTTAACATATCAAGTTTTAAAGCTAAAATTACTATAAACAACAACACAATCAACATTTTCAATTTTCAATCTAGAATTTTCTTTCTTCAGTTTTGCTGCTATGGCGCTGCCCACTTATCATCATGTCTACGCCTCTATCCAACATGATTTTCACTGGTCTGTTCAAGAGATATGATGGGACAGAAGCTACAGCAGCAAGGAACGCCGACCTTGCTTCTTTTCCTCCAAACCCACCACCAATTCTCTTGGTTTTACAGACGACTTTTGAGAGTGGCAGGCCGAGCACGTGAGCAACAGTCTTCTGATGATGCCTGGGGCACTGCAGAGGAAGAATACTATCATGTTACTATCTACAAAGTCAAGTCCTGGAATCCATTTTCCGCTTATAAAAGAACAAGGGTAACTAAAACATGCATATAAATCTCTCATAATCAAACTTAGCAACTGAGTCCAAAGCAACAATTCTGTCCAAAACACTCATCATATAAACAGCCACACTAAGCAATGGCTAAATCCAATCCCACAGCAACCCATTACAACTGACTTCAGTTATCAAGCAAGTTGCTATCCACGTTTGGCAATTCAATCTGACTGCAGAAAAATTCAACATAAAAGAGAGCAAAACGAATGTTGGTCAAAGGCCTCACTCACTTGAGTGGAGGAAAGCATGTGGACTTCATTTCCGCCATCCACTGTCCATATGAGGGTGCAATGTGTCTCCACGTAAAAATGTTCCTGACCTGCCACTTGAACCTCCCCCTGTATGACTTCGTAACATTCGCCCGACCGAAAGCAGAGATCCACGTCACCTTTTCGCAAAGACCTCTCTGTGTTGGATGAAAGCTTTCAGCTTTGATGGCATCTTCTATTGAAAAGAGAGCCGAAAGTTCTTCATACTCCACATGAACCTTTCTCGCGGCTAGTTTCGCATTCTCATGTATCGGCAACAACTACCCCAATAACCTGCGACAAATATATGGAAACAAGAAGACGTCACATACAAAGTGGCAAGGAAGAGTCAAAAAACTGTAAAAACATTTCCTAGTCTGGTGGTTAACTCTTGAATTTTCAATATGAGGGTCCCAGTTTAAGTCATAAGTTCGATTTGTTCGGGGGAGTCCAAAGCACTCGTACAACATACAAAGACTGACTGCTATGATATACCTGGCCAACGCAAGTGACAGATTCTGAAGCAAATACCTCCTCATCTGATATAACAACCCCCATCTCGTTTTTTCCTGGGATGTCTTTTGCAAGAAATATGCCGGCAAATCCAGGAGAAGATTTCGCTCCTGAAGCATCTACCGAAATTATACGGGCATGGGGTTTTCTGCTTAGCACTAACGCGGCATTCAGACCGTCAGGTGGCAAGGGTGTGTCATCAGCATATTCCGCCTCACTTGTGACCTGAAGAAATAATAGCAGATAAGAATGTGAAACAGTTATTCTCAGCATATCGAAAAAAGCAACTGATAGGAAATAAAAATTTACAGATCACATCATGATGACATCTTCATCGCACAACTATATAAAATGTAAGATGAAAAACCTTGCTCGCACATTAAACAATTGACACAAAAGTTTTTAGGCACATCAGTCAGGACCATGTGCAATATTAGCGTACTAAATACATCAGAGAATTTGCAGCAGGATAATTCACAAAACAAAGAAACAAGGATGTCCCGCCTAGAAAACAAAACATAATTGCAAAGAAGGAAATAGAAAAAGGAAATAAGGAAGAGTTAGAGATAGTCATTGAAGAATGCAAAACAGATATCCCCTGAGATCAGAAATGGCCATCCTTCATGAGCTTACTTAAATATTATCTGGTGACAAACTAATGTGAAGTTATAAAAAAAAAAAAATAATAATAGTTGGAATTTTGGATTGAATGAGCATCAAGAACTGTCACCGGTTAAAGATTGGTCACGTCAATATGGGAAGTGAAGACTAACTGAACATTCTGGCTTTATTTAAATTTGTTGTAGCAAGCAAATAGAAGTCTAAAGTTTGTGAACTCAATTTTGGGAAACGGATGCAGCCATTTCATGCATTCTTACGTGTGTATATCTTTATTACAACATGTCTGTAGGCCACGAATTCATACTATTGGATGAAAGGAAGGTGCAACCGAATACCTGATTTGATGGCAATCACAGAAACTAAAATTGGTTTTGAGGAAAGTAGCACTAAGTCCCATGATGCAAATGAAAATACGCAATGTCAACCACGCAAAAGATGCAAGAGTCTCACTGCGTTAGATTCCCAGATGTAGTACAGATACCTGTAGCCTTGAGGAAAGGTGGATCTCAGGGGATCCCACGGAAGTCCCCTGCTTCACAATTTCGTAATCCTGACTTCCAACAGCAGATGGTCTTTCAAATGGTTTTATGGCAGATATATGTGACGATGGTATCTCTTCCCTGATGGATCTCATCTCATCCATCTCCTGAGAAACCCAGAGGAAAAACTTAAAAAAGAAACTAAGTGTTAGAGACTTTCGAAACTCAACCATCCCACCCGGAGCATCTTCCTTGATGATTATGTCACTCCTCAAAACTTCCAGAGCTCCTTGCAAAAGCTCCTGATTCCAAGTCTTTCCAATCAAGTACTCTTTGGTTTGCCTTGCAGCAATAGATAAAGGAGCTACTCCACCATAAACGATTGATGCATCTGCAACAACCAGATCATCATCTTTTTTCTCAAGAAAAACACGCATTCCAGCATTTACAATGGCAATATCATCATCCCTCCTGTGAGCTTGCTTAAACTCTTTTACATACTCACATTAAAGTACTAAATTACAACAGCACTTTGTTAAGCACTCCCAAAGTTTCCATTTCAAGAGGTTCTCTTATTTCTCACCTAAGTAAGTCCTTTGCTAAACCCTAAACTTCTTTCACCAAGTACAGCATGACCTTTTGAACACCGCAAATAACCAGCACATACTGAAAATGGATTCCAGGCGTAAGCCATTTAAACTATAGCTATTACATTCTGAATAGGACATTATCCTTGATATAGACCAGCAAAAGCATTGCATAACGTGCTGCAAATCATAAAGAATGCACGTGAATAACGTGCTGCATATCAGATTGACAGAAAGAGAGGAGATGGACAAAGTCAACAGACGCAATATATTAGTTGTATCATATATTTATGACAGCAAAAACAATAGGCAGTCCAAACTCTCTTAACTTTACATCATCAACATGATATATGTACACCTCAGACCAATAAAGAATGCACACTCACATTAAAGTACTAGATTACAACAGCACTTCGTTGAGCACTCCCAAAGTTTCCATTTCAAGAGGTTCTCTTATTTCTCACCTAAGAAAGTCCTTTGCTAAACCCTAAACTTCTTTCACCAAGTACGGCATGACCTATTGAACACCACACATAGTAGCAGCTCTCAAAGCTCTCTGGTCACACTAGACTGTAGCAACAAGTGGTTAGTACTTTCACCTTCTTGCTTGCCCATAAAACGCCAATTAATATACACCTTACCCCCTTCTAAGATTTTCACCAGTTCAAATTGCTCCTAAGAAGCTTCACATGCAAAAATGGCAACGTAGGGGCGTTAGAGTTTAGCTTCCAAATAGGCATGGAAATGAATTATCGCAACTATGCAGAATGATGACCAGGAAAAAAAACAGTGAAAACTTGCAATTTTGGGACCAAGTGAAAGGTTTGCCTACGGTAAAAATTGGTACCCATGCGATAACAACATAACTAATCACTTTTCAGGCATTGCTGAACTCCTACAAAATCCCTTCCGTCACCCCGTCAGACAGAGAGAAAGAGAGAAAAGAGAAAAGAGAAAGCGAGAAATTACCTGGACAAGCCGGTGCCGGATCTGGGGTCGGAGGGGGGGCGCGGTGGTTCGCCGGTCACGCGCTGGTTCGCCGCGAAGAGAGGGAGGGCAGACAGAGAGGCAAGGGGAGAGAAAGAGCAGGGGACGGACGAGTCGGGCTTTACCCTATTTCCTTCTTGCCAGAGTTTTTTTTTTTTTTTTTTTTTGGTAAGGTCCATCTTGCCAGAGTTTTGATCTCGTGAGATCAGTGAGAAAGAGAAATCGCAGAATCTGCAGCGTCCGTTTTGGTCGAGAAGCTTGCAATGTTGGTTAAGAAAGAGGTGAAACTATTGAAAGGGGTGAGTGAAAAATTGAACTCGTCAAAGATGAGTTTGAGCGCATGAAGGCCTTTTTTACATAGTTTCAGCTAGTTAACTCCTCGCAAATGAGTTATTATGCATCATCTTTAGTTTAACTACCTATTTTAGGTACTTCAGACATATCAGTTCTAAGCATACGTCATAATAAAATATGAAAATTATCGTATGGATTAGGTGTGTATGCCTTGTGTCCATCTGAACTACCATTCTCATGTGCAATTCATTGCAATCCACGAGTTTTAGTTGTGCAGATGGATCTAGAGCGTAGGCATTGATCTCATGTGATTATACTCACGGTGATGAACATTAGAGTCCTCCTTATAAATTAGAGTGCCTTTGCAATGCAATAAATGTGGAATTTCTCCAATTTCCCAAATTTATGTGATGAATTAAATTGGTTGCCTGGGCCTATTAATTATCCTAACCACAGCGAATCAAAAATGATACCTAATAGCTTATTTTAATTACTTACAGAGTAGATATGTGGTAGGGATCAATGTGCTCCAACAAAGTAGATCTGGCACATAAATCGGTTCGTACACTTCTTCAAACTGGAGAACCCAACAACATGAAACTAGGTCAAATGTTTAGGACCTGTACTTTATCCATTTCTCTTTTCGGGTTCACCATCCTCCTGCCTCCACGAACTGTGATTAGGCTGATTCGGAGGTACCTAGGCAAGGCAAGGGGGCAAAGGTTGAGGGGTCGTTCACTATGCCACTCAAGCAATTTGACCGGCTACTAAGGAAAAGACTTGTCTCAACAATTTCACTAGGTTTAAAAAACTCAATCACACAAAAAGCGAACGGTAGAGGAGTAATTCAAAACTTAACCCTCTGAGAAAATGTCGAACTTTTTTTCCAGGAAAATAGAGATGTTTTTTTCCCGAGATACGTAAGGCCTCAGATCGAGATCAATGTTCCGTCCACGAGGCGTTTTCTGTAGTTGCAAGAAGGCAATGGCGTTAACAAGAGAAGAATTCCACGGTGCGTTCCGGCCAAAGTTACACCAGGCGTTTGTCTCGCCTGCTTCCACTGCTAAACTGGATTGGGAGTTGACGAGTCACAGGGTAGCAAATTGCCAGGTCTCACTCGTCGGCTGGAACCATCATTGCAACAGCAGTGCAATATAAAAATCTACCACTAGGGTCCAATGAAATACTGCTGGCTTTACTTGGCAGTTTGCTTCGTATCGCGACTAGTGTTGTGCCATCGGAGTGGAGAAGCCATAGGGAGACTTCGCCAAGTTGACGAGCTCAAGCCCATTTGCATGTTCATTTAAAGGTAAAAGAGTCTTTTCTCGGAGAGCTCACGATGGAAAAATGACCAATATAATCCAGGAAAAAAAAACCACAAAATATCGAGTCAACGATGAGGACATATAAGTCAACCACTGCCGGTCGAGTGGTGGCCCTGTGCTGGTCTTTTCATTTTCATTTTTATCTTTGTTCCGACTTTTTCAACACGGCCTGGATTACTTCATTAGCACCAAACCATAACATGAATTGTTGAACGCGCCATTGACAAACCAAGGTGGAGTTGTCGGTAAAAATTTGTTGCGCTGGTATGGACGTGATTCGGTCTTGTAAAGACATCACCTCAGCAAATCATCTCTACAGCGAAAGGCAAAATTACGGAACTTCCGAGTAAGAACCTCGAACCTTCCCCATTTGACTGAACATCTATTTGCAAACTAAAAGCAAAGGGAAAGCCAGCGTAGAGAGAGCAACGGAGAAGAAGAGAGAATGACTAAAGACTTCTCGAATTTCTAAAGTGCGGGCCCCAATTTGCGCCCGTGATAATCACACAATGGACTCAAGTATGGCCTACTTAGCACTACTCAAGCACCCAGTATTTTCTCAAAATTAAAGAACTTTTGCAATGGGGCCCAAACGCAGCTAGATAAAGCTGAGCTCAAAGCGCATTTGATGTTCATTCAAAAGAATCCTTTCTTTCGGTTTCAAACGGTACTAGATAAAAGCTGCTTTGCCCTCTTTTCTTTTTCATTAAGCTTTTATGTCACAAGATCATGAAGCAAGACAAATTATTGTATGATGCTTATGTCACGATATGATGCGGAAATTATTGTATTGAATAGGCCTACATGCATTGTGTTCATTGAAATTATTAAATTTGGTAGGTCTCACGTATAATTCTCCGTGATGAACAAGTGTTAGTGGTGTAGATGGATCCAGAGGGCAAACACCAAGCTCATGTGATAATACCTCAGCTAGGTGGGTATTATGGTCATCCTTTTAAACTAGAATGCTCACGTATTACCATATACGTGAACTTCCTCAAATTTCTCAAGGTCGTTGGGTGACTTAAGTTGGTCACTTGGGCATATTGATTACCTGACCATATTGGATCAAAATAAGATATTCAACGGCTAATTTTAATTCGTAGGAGGAGAAATGTGGTACAAATCAAACCCCCACAACAAAGTAGATCTGACACAAAAATCAGTTCAAATTCGTCCTCAAATTGGACAACGCAACCTGTTACATGGAATCAGCGAGATGATTAGGACTTGTGCTTCATCCATTTTCTTATCTCAAATTGGCCTTTCTACATGCCTCCATATACCGTGATTACGTTGATTCAGGGAAACTTGGGCGGAGAGGGTGGGAAGGGTTGAGGGGTCACTCAGTATGCCACTTGAGCAATTTGATGGAATGGTGAACAACCAGTAAAGGAAGGACTTTGATCCAATAATTTCAATAAGTTGGAGGATTTAACAACACAGAGTGAAACTTAGAGGGTTAAATCGTGGCTAACTCGCTAAGAAAAACTATGGATGCTTTTTCTTTCGATGCATGAGGCGCTTTCAGGAGTTGCATGAAAACAACATATAGTGCGTTTTGGCAGAAGTTGTCCGTGGTTGGTAAGTTTTCTCGCAACGAGCCATTCTCCTTTGTTTTGGGGATTCTCCCTATCTTCGTTCAAATTAATAAAAACAAAAAATGACTATGATGATCAGGAGAATTAACAATTTGTGAGAGGCTACTGCGACGGCCATATGCTCTTAAAATTTACCCTTGGGGGAATTTTCATCTGCATTTATATTAGAATAAGAAATTTTTTAAGCATAGTTCTTACTTTGTTTTGTCTTGCACTTTCCACTATCCAAATGTTGCCGCCGGCAGTAAAAATCAACACGGCAGTGTAAGAAACTATTGAGTGCTAGAGTAGGGCGAAGTCGGCCATACCATAATTTGATCGGATGATTGTCATATGTACAGGTGGAAAGCACACTTCGAAAATTTTTTTAAAAAAAAAAAAATCATCCTTTTCTTGTCTTCTCTCCTCTCTCTCTCTCTCTCTCTCTCTCTCTCTCTTCACTATTTTCCGTCCTTCATTCTCTCTTCAGAAAGACTATGGATTTCCCTTGCATTTAATTTAAGTTTGCCAACAGGAGTTATGAGTTGGTCGCCTTTGTATGGAATCAATCAAATTATTTGACATGATTTGATTTTGCACAGACGTAGGAACTCCAAATGTTTCCCATCTAATTGAACAAGCTACTAACGGACTAAAGAGGAGTTTTTTCGTGAAAATTTGTTACCCTTATATGGAATCAAGCAAATTATTTGGCAATATAGGTTTTCCAAGGAATTCATTTCAATGAATCATCTATGTAGCAAAAGGCAAAATTACGAAACTTCCAAGCTTGGAACCCCAAATGTTCTCCATCTACTTGAACACACCATTAATAGACCAAAGAGGAGTCTTCAGTGAAAATTTATGGCCCTTGTATGGAACCAAGCAAATTATTGACATAAGTTGGTTTTGTAAAGACTTCACTTCAACGAATCAACTCTACAACAACATGTAAAATCACGAAATTTTCAAGGTAAAAACCCCAAATGTCTAACATCTAATTGAACACGTTATTAACTAATTGAAATGGAGTTCTCACTACAAATTTGTTATCCTCATATGAAATCAAACAAATTATTTGACATGATTTGATTTTGCAAAATGACTTAAACTTCAGCAAATCATTTCTACGGCAGAAGGCAAAATTACGAAATTTCGAGGTATCAACCCCAAATCTCCCCATGTGACCGAGTATCTATTTTCAAACTAAAAGCAAGGGAAAGCCAACGTAGACAGAGCAACGGAGCAGAGGAGAGAGAGAGACTTCGCAAATTTCGTAAGGGTGGGCCCCTTCTGCACCCGTGACAATCACCCATTGGACTCAAGTATGGCCTAACTTAGCACTACTCAAGCGCCCAACATTTTCTCAAAATTGAAAAAATTTACACTGGGGCCCAACGACAGCTTGCTTTACTTTGTTAACGCAATCATGGGAAGACTTCTTTGTGAGATCATTGAGCAAGAGAAATTATTGTATGGTGTTTATGTCACGGTGTAATGTGCAAATTATTTTGTTCAGAGGGTCTATATGCCTTGTGTTCATCCAAACTATTAAATTCGGTAGGTCTCACTTGTCATTCATCATGATGAACAAGTGTTAGTGGTGCACATGGATCCAAAGGACAGACAGGAGGCTTATGTGACAATACCTAGTAGAGTGGGGCATTGTAGTCCTTATTTTAAACTAGAATGCTTTTGCATTGCCATATACGTGAACTTTCTCAAATTTCTCAATGTAGCGGGATAACTTAAATTAGTCACTTGGGCATATTGATTACCGTAACCAAATCGAATCAAAATAAGATATTCAAAAGCTAATTTTAATTACTTAGGATGAGAAATGGGGTGGGGATCAAGCCCCCGCCATAAAGCAGATATGGCAAATAAATCAACTAAAATTCTTCCTCGAACTTGAAAATCCAACTAGTTACATGGAATTGGTCAAATGATCAGGACTCATTTTTTATCCATTTTCTCATCTGAGATTGGCCTTTCTTAGTGCCTCCACATATCATGATTACGCTGATTAAAGGGCACCTAGGCGGAGTAGGGTGGTAAGGGTTGAGGGTCGCTCCCTATGCCACTTGAGCAATTTGACCAAATGGTTAAAGGCCATTGACAAAAGGACTTGATACAATAACATCAATACGTTGGAAGATTTAATGGCACAGAGTGAAACTTAAAGGGTTAAATCGTATGTAACCCACTAAGAAAAAATTTAGATGCTTTTTCCTTGGATGCATGAGATGCCTCGTATCAAAATATAATCTTTTTCCAAAAGGCACTTTATATAATTGCATAAACCAATAGCTTTAATCGAGAAGAATTCCACGGTGAGTTTTGGCAAAAGTTGTCAGTGGCCGGCAATAAATTCTCTTGCGAGTAGCCATTCTCCTTGTTTTGATAATTCTCCTTATTTTTGTTCAATAAATAAATAAATAAAAGTTACGATGCTTAGGAGAATGACTAATGTAAGAAATTGATATTATATGTTACTCTTTTTTATATTTGGAAATATCGTTCGCTTAAATAAAATTTAATTGTGTAAGCGTTGAAAAAAGGTCTGAGAGCGAGCCTTTCTTTTCCCACTTAAGTGAAAAAGGAGTCCTTGCTCATTTGCCTTCCGCAGTTCCAGTTCCCTCTCCCATCCCATGTTGTCTCTCCTAGGTCTCGTGCAAGGATTTTCCCGAGAAATGAACAACCGGAGCAGAAAATGACCGAAATCGACGATAAGAGAAAGCGCAAATGTAAAGATTATAGATAAATAAGACTATTAACTACATTAACAAATGTAAAATTACTTTATTTAGTCGACTAATGAGTGCTCCAAGAGCACATTCCTCATGTACTAGGATTTGATATTGTTTTTCCTAGATGGATTTAACAAAGACTAACACATTTTTTAGTCTAGTTTTACTCACCTTGTTCTCCCACCCAATTCAAGTTTCCCTTTCTCTTCACCTTGCCTCTGTTTTTACTTCTTCCTTTTTTTAATAATTAGTGGTCCCATCCTTATTCCACGCGGCCCTGGCACTTCCGCCTCCCATGCTACGGTGAACTCGAAGATTTCCTTTTTTTTTTTACCTTCACAGTCTCGCTCTCCGTTTCAAGTTTTTTTTTTTTTTTTTTTTGTCAAATCCGTTTGAAGTTTTGAACAAGTATCATTAGGTGCTGGGGAAAGCCACGTGAAGACTTTGGAGTGGGTGAAATGGAAACGACATGAAATGGTGCTAAGCGCGTGGACTTAGGTCCAATTTGAATCCAGAAAGAACGGAATAATATAAAAACTAGAAAGCATGTGCTCATGTGCGCTGCCTTTCCAGACCCAGGGGAAGTTCCCGGGAAGGTTGCTTCCCTGAGATTTACAATCTAGGCCATCGCGTCACATGCGAGTGTTTTGACACACAAAGGTGGGTCTTGCTAGAACTTCTGTCTTCTTGTCCGAAAAGAAACAGGGAAATATGAGAACAAATGAAGATAGAAGCAATTTTTTTTTCTTGGGGTTGTATTTCTAGGGATTCTCATTTTTTAGCCGGATTATTTTTGGACAAAAGTATCTCTGTTCCATCCTAGAAAAATACTGTGTTCGTTGGCAAGTTTAGAAAAACAATTTAGCCGCTCAGACTCTCATCTGTAATTAAGTTCATTCTGAATTTTTAGAAAATAAACCCAATTTAGATCTACTATTTGGAATTTCTCCTAGTTCTTATCTTTTTGGGTTTGCTCTCTCTGGCTCGCCCCCCTCCACCGCAAATGCCGCGTCCATTGTTGACTGGACCGTGCGAAGTTGATGAATAATAAATGCCGTCGTTGGTGGGAATCATGTATGCAACAGTGCAATATAATATATTTTTACTGGGAAAGAACGAAATACAGCTGGTTTTATTTGGCAGTTTTGCTGAAGTAGCGCAATCAGCGCTGGTAAAGCAGTAGTCGGAAGACTTCACCCAATAGATGATCGCAAAGCCTATTTGGATGTCCATTCAAAGGATTTTTCTTCTGGCCTCAGACGTGACTAGCAAGCCGCCATAACCTATTTCCTTCTTGCCTGAGTTTTGATCTCGTGAGATCTGTGAGCAAGAGAGAAATGGCAGAATCCGCAGTGTCCTTTTTGGTTGAGAAGCTTGCTATATACGTTGAGAATGAGGTGAAACTATTGAAAGGGGTACGTGGAAAAATTGAATTCATCATAGATGAATTTGAGAGCATGAAGGCCTTCTTAAAAAGAGCCGAGTCGTCGCAAGAAGATGACCCTGAGTTGAAGGTATGGGTGAAACAGGTAAGAGAGGTCGCACACGATACGGAGGATATTCTGGATGAATTCATGCTCAATTTTGCAAGAGATCACGGACATGGGTTCATGCGGTACTTTCACAAGATCAAGTCATCCATACAGAACTTGAAAGCACGTCATCATATCTCCTCCAGGATAGATGATATCAAGTCAAGAGTCGACACCATTGCCGAACGGCGTCGGCGATACAATTTCACAGAGCAAAGTGCGAGCGCATCCACCAGAGGCACCTCCTGGCACGATCTCAGGGAGGATGCTTTTCTAGTTGAGGAAGGTGAATTGGTGGGAATTGAAGAGCCGAGAGAAGAGCTTGTTCAGTGGCTTGTTGACGGGGAACCCGGACTTAAAGTTTTATCTATCTTTGGGATGGGGGGTTTGGGGAAGACCACTCTGGCGAAAAAAGTCTACGACAATCAACAAGTAAAAGCCTACTTCCAAAGCCATGCTTGGATCACAATCTCGCAGACTTATGAGATTGAGCATATTTTGAGGGATATGATTGAACAACTTCATGGAGAAATTGAGCAACAAGCCCCACAAGGAATGGAATCCGCGAATAGCACGAGGCTCAAGCAGATGTTGAAAGGCTTTTTGCAGCAAAAGAGGTACGTCATTGTTCTAGATGATGTATGGAACTCGGAAGCACTACAAGGTATAAAAATGCAATGCCTAATAGCAGTTTATGTAGCCGAATAATAATCACCACCCGCACGGCTGACGTTGCTACTGTCTCATTCAACCAATCAAAAGTGTATGAACTTAATTGCCTGTCTCCGGAAGAATCATTGTCCTTGTTTTGCAAGAAAGCCTTCTATGGGAATCCCTGTCCTCCTAACTTAGAACACCTTTCTCGACAGATTCTGAACAAATGTGAGGGATTGCCACTTGCCATAGTGGCAATTGGTGGTCTTCTCTTGGGAAAAGATGTTTTGGAATGGGACATGATTTCTCGCAGCCTTGCTGCAGAACTAGAAAGCAATGACAGGATGCAAAATTTCAGGAAAATTCTCAACTTGAGCTACAATGATTTGCGTTATAACTTGAAAAGCTGCTTTTTGTACTTGGGAGTATTTCCAGAGGATCATTTGATTGGGTGTGAGAGACTCATCCGTCTGTGGATTGCAGAAGGATTCGTTGAGAAAAGAGAAGGGATGACACGGGAGGAGGTCGGTCAAAGATATCTAAAGGAGCTTATAAACAGAAGTTTGGTGCAGATCGCAGAAACAACAACTGATGGAAGGCTAGACAGTTGTAGGGTCCATGACTTGATGCGCGAATGTATCCTTTCCAAGGCAAGGGATGAAAATTTTGTTTCGTTTGCATCTGAGCAGAAAGTAGAATTGCATGAAAGAGTCCGGCGTTTGTCAATCCAATACCCCTGCAACAACGCGCTGAAGCAGCTAAATCTCCCCAGCCTACGCTCTCTGCTCATTTTTGAGTCAGCAACATCGTCTAGCTCAGATGAGCAATTTGTCCCAAGTGGCAATTCGCTGCTGAGGGTGTTAGATCTAGGAGATTCACCCCTTCTCGAGTTCCCCCAACAAATACTAGTTTTGTTCCACTTGAAGTATCTAAGTTTGAGAATGACCAAAGTGCGCAGCATTCCTAGATCAATTGGGAAACTCCAAAATCTAGAGACTCTGGATCTTAAACAAACGTTGGTCTCTGAGCTGCCTGTGGAGATAACCAAGCTCAAGAAACTACGGTATCTGATGGTGTACAGTTATGCAAAATTCACACCTACTCTACCCTTTTGTTCTACTGTGGGATTTCTAGCTCCTCAGGGCATTGGAGCGCTGGCATCACTACAGAAATTGTGCCATGTAAAAGCTAGAGGTGATCGGAGTAAGAATACAATACGAGAGCTGGGAGAGTTATGTCAACTGAGGAGGCTAGGCATAGCGGACCTGAAGAAAGATGATGCAACAGAACTATGCCACTCCCTCGAGAAGATGACCAAACTTCGATCACTAGAGGTGGTTGCACAAAGTGAGTATGAATTTATTGATTTGGATTTTCTATCTTCACCTCCCCCGCTCCTTCACCGTCTATATATCAAAGGATGCCTAAAGAAGCTACCTGGTTGGCTTCCTCTGCTGAACAATCTAGCGACAATACATTTGACAGGGAGCAGATTGAGATCGAGCCCCCTAATTGCTCTCCAGAATTTGCCCAATCTCGTGGATCTTAAACTGACTAATGCCTTTGATGGGAAAAAAAATTGGTTCTTGGAGATAGAGCGTTCCCACAGCTCAAGAGATTATCCCTCGAAAATTTGGAAAATCTAAGATTTGTGTCGATGAATGGTCAGGCAATGCCTTGCCTTAAGCATTTCATCATTGACGGATGCAAGCACTTGGACTGGCAATCATTTCTGGTTGTCATCCGTGGCCTCACCCTCCTAACGTATCTCCGATTCGATGACATGCCTGAAGAATTTGCGCTTGCGTTCTTTCCATACAGTAGTAGCAAAGCTATGAGGGAGGGTATTTTGCAAGAGTGCTATGAGGAGGTGATGGAACGTAACCCTGAAGTTCACTTCCTCTGGTGGGAAGAGGATCACTGGGAGTGGTATGATCTTGACCTCTATTGCTATCATCTCATCAAGGATAGGCTGATGAGTCGCAGTGAGGTTCTTCCTGAAGTTTCATAGATTAGAGGGATGTATTGGGCCTTCTAACCGCCTCGGTCTATCATGGATCCTTGGAGGCCTATCAACAAGAGAAAGAAGATCCTCTAGTATTTTTATGATTTCTTCCATTATCAATATTTTTTCTGGACCTTTCAATTCTTTTATCTTTGAATTTACTGCCCTCATATCCCCCGGTGCTATCTTTTTCTTTGTTGTTGTTATCTTATTTAGTGATGAGTACATTTGTTTTTTATTTTCTGCATTTGTTGGATGAACTTTGCTTTTGTTTTAGCCCTATATGGGGGAGAAAGAGTGATTTGACTAAAGAAAGAGAAGAATTACAATTTTCCTCTTGGAAAATCACATGTTAGGCATGTGTGAACCGAAAAATAGATGGAGGAATGATAGACGTAATAAAATGAAAGTTCAATAGAGTTTTAACTAACAGTCAAAGATTCGCTAGCAAACGTGTGGAGTTTTGTGTTACTTCTTCTTTACTCATGCACATTATATTTCATCTTTCTAATACTTGGATTAATTTGTTATAAGCCATATATTACAGAATAATTCTTCGTTATTCAAAATAATATGTGCCCAAAAGTTTGCACACGAGTACAGGATAAATCTGCAAAACATATTGAAGGACTTGCAAAATATGGATATGCGAATAATTGACATAAAACACATCAACAAAAATTTTAGATTAGGCAACTCCAAAAGTTCGGATTAGAAAAGTTGCAATTAATCAAGTGAAGGAAATGCAGATAGCCACAAAAGCGAAGTGTAAATTCATAAGTATCTCATGAAGAGTAATAAGGATGTTTTATTCTTCTGCATTGCAAAGGTCTTCTATTGCTGTGGATTCGTGAGCACCATTGCATCCAATTAAATTTGGCATGAGTTTTGTCAAAAGAAAATAGAAAATAAAAATAAAAGAGACAAGACTGAAAGATTTGTGCTCAAATCTCCTGCTCTAATACCACTAGCTTAAGTTGTTACGTAAAAGTATAGTTTAATATTAAATATTATATTAAAGACCATATTTTGCAATAGCATGTACCGTGGCTGCAAGATTGGGATCTCATTTTTGGTTTTATTGTTTTTTACCATATTTCGGTATGAACGTACGTTCTTTACAAAATTGAAAACAGGACACGATTAACTTCTTTTTTGTGAAAAGGAAAAAATGCTACATGCATCCCCTGTTTCAGCTGAAGTAATTTTTTTTTATACTCGGACCTCAAGATTGCATCACTAGTAGCTAAGTTTTCCCCACTCTCCACAATTTTGCAATCATTTGAGTACAATTTATTCACTTCACGATGTAACGTCTCGTGCCTTGCCAATATCTAATGTCGAAATATAGTCATAATATTTCTCCATTGTTTGCTAGCTCGCTAAGATATAAGATAAACATAACGTCAAGTCTATAATAATTTAAATTTTTGAATTGCTTGGTTAACAATTCAATCATTTATTTGGAAGTAATTTTTCCCTTTTGCACTACGTAATGTAAAGCAAGACTAAATGTTGTCAATTAGGGATAATTATCACAAGTCAGTAACCTCTTGATAACATCTGGTCGGTCAATTGTTTTGCCTTGGATTCTGCAAACAAATTAAACCACACGATAAGCGGGACAAATTCTTTATCAACCTTTAACTCCAAGTGAAAGAGACTGCAAAAATTGCCCTAGTTCATTCAAAAGTCAGTAACCTCTTGATAGCACAAAGGCATTGATTCTCCCCAAAAGAAGGTAGCCCAATCCGATTCTTCCGCATTTTAATTTACATTCTCAATGGAAGGCAAACCATCTTTTCGTTAAAACAGAAGAAGTAAATTCTTTACCTTCTCAATTCACATCTTTCCACTCTCCCCAAATACCAAGAAAAAAATTGGAAAAGAAAAGGACCAAAATAGTTCTTAAGCCACTAGTATCTATCTACTGTCTCAGATTCTCAAATAAACCAAAGTTTATGCAATAATCACAGATGATAGAATTAACAACAGAGTTGCTGAAATTGTGGAGGAAGAAGAAGCTGCTGTCATCTGTTGGGGAAGACTCATGTGGCCACTCAATAAATGCAGAGTCGTACCGAAAATAATACTTGCTGGATTTTGGAGTCATATCCACGTGAGGAATCTTCAGTCTGTTGCATTAGACAAATGCAATGCAAACTTGGTCATCTTTCTCTCTCTCTCTCTCCATGTGAGGAATCTTCAGTCTGTTGCATTAGACAAATGCAATGCAAACTTGGTCATCTCTATCTCTAGAAAATTATTTAAGTCATTGGCATAGGCAACATTTATACACAAACTTTTGGTAGTGACTGTCTTTTGTGCTTCTGAGAGATACATGGATCTTTTCTTAAGGTGAGATCAGGCCACTCTACAGTCTCTTCTCCACTGAGGATTCAAGGATGTCCTGCTCAATGAAACTGGGCAAAAACAGAGCAAGAGGAATACCATAAGAGAGGCACTTCCCTAGATTGAGATGATAGACTAACACGTTAATGCAGCATGACATTCTTAGATCTGTGGAACGTTAAAAAGAGGAAGCTAGCAAGTACACTTTCGGTTCATTTGGAAGAGAACTTTTCTCCAATTCTTTTTGTCTAGCAATATCGAATACAAGTTATTAGCTGCATGGACCGTTCAACACAATTCGAAGCGCTCACTCAAGGCCTGCTCTGCAGATATCCTCCTGGAAACATCCCTGCAGATCATCTTACTCAAAAATTCCTTAGCCACCGCCAAGATGTTGTAAAGGCTCTCGCCAGGAACCTCAGGTTCCCCCTCAGCACAACCTCGAAAACCTCCAAGGCTGACTTGCCCTGGAACGGCGGCGACCCCACGATCATCATGCACAACACCACCCCAACCCTCTACATGTCCACCTCCTCGCCATACTCCCACCGCACCAGCACCTCTGGAGAAACAGAGTACGGCGTTCCCTCAACACCCTCCACGGGCCCGCCATCATGCAACCAGGTCGCTGAGCCAAACCTCGCCAGCTTCGGAACGTCCCTTGAATCGAAGAGCACGTCCTCGGGCTTCACATCCCGATTAACAATGCTCAGGCAGTAGCAATGGGCGAGGGCGCGGAGGATTTGCACCATGCAAGCGGCGGCAACAGGGTCAGTGAGGGCCTTACGGGACAATATTCGGTCGTAGAGAGCGTCATGTTCGCAGAGCTCCAGCACGAGGGAGAGGTGGTCGTCGGTCTCACAAAAGTTGCAGTTTTTCAAATGAAGGGAATGCAGATGGCCACAGAAGGCCCTCGTTGGGAATTCATTAGTATCTTTGTAAAGGCCCTCCCTCGCTGGGAACCTCAGGTTCCCTCTCAACAATGCCTCGAAGACCTTCAAGGCCGACTCGTCATCACGCACAACACCATCCCAACTGTTGTAAAATAAGGCGGAAACTAAGTGAATCTTGCATCATAATTAATAATACTAGAGATTTAATTCATTTAATCCATATATCAATACCTACTTCATTGTGAGAGCGAGCGGTAAATAATACAAATTTTATAATCAGATGCTCCAGTGTTTTTTGCATCTAAAATCATAGATTACACTTAAATTCATAGTGTTTACACAGAAGACATCTCAATTGGATGTAAACCGTACAGAACAATATATCACCGTGTGTTCGGCTCGTCTCTAAGGCTCCACCGTGATGCTTTATCGAGTCCGCGGTCAAAGCACCTTCCACAGCCCTCCGTTATTTTCTCCTCCGTTGCGGCATCGAAGTAAAACCACCAAAGTTCGTCCTTTTTCTATTTCTTTTATGTGGCTGAAAAATCAAGAAAAATAAACCCTCCTCGTCATATGCCCGATCAACAGTAGCGTCCCTTGTACGGCCTTCAGAGTAGTCAACATCTTGATTGATAATTTGGGACATTTACATATTTGCCACCGCTCCAAAGATAAGATAGATAAATTAAAGTAATAATCCTTGGCTCAATAGGACTCCGATGAGTTTACCAATCAAGAATTCCGTTCCAACTCATCTGATTCGGATCGGGTCTCCAACTCGATACTATAATTTAACACCGGCACTCCTCATGTCCACCACCTCGCCATTCTCCCTCCCCATCAGCTCCTCCAGTGCATCGTGGTACGGCATTCGCATGGCACCTTCCACGGACCCGCCCTCATGCGACCGGGCTGCTGAGCTGAAGTCCGCCAGCTTCGGGGCGTCCCTCAAATCCAAGAGCATGTTTTGGGCTTCACGTCCTGGTGAACGACACTCGGGGGGAGGCAATGCATGAGGGCGCGGAGGAGTTGCCCCATGCACGAGGCGGCCTCAGGCTCGGGGAGGGCCTCACGGGACAATATGCGGTCGTAGCGAGTGTCTGGTTCGCAGAGTTCCAGCATGAGGGAGAGGCGGTCGTCGGTCTCGTGGCCGTCAATCGGAGGATGTGAGGGTGAGGGGAAAGGAGGGTCATGAGCTTGGGTTCGTTGACGAGGCATTGGCGGTAAGTGGCGTTGAAGGGACGGCGCTTGTCAATGACCTTGTAGGCGGCGAAGGAGAAGCAGCGGAATATGGTGCCGAAGCGGCGGCGGCCCATTTCGTTTGACACCTGTTATGTGCTCAAGTTTTTTGCTCGTCATGGCCATTTTTCTATGTCCGTTTCTTCTCCGTCTCTATCTAATTTGATTTCGTCACAGCGGTTGACTTTGCTTTTAATGGGAGGCAATATGTTTCTTCTATTTCGGAATAGGCCAAGGACATTCATCGTGCGACGGGAGACATGGAGAGATTGTCTCGAGTTGAGATAAATGGTTTTTAGTGGCATATACAAGTTAGTTATATAACTCATTCCCCCAGCAAAATGATTTATGTAATACTTAGTAAAAGATTTCCGAAAAAGAGGTGATGATTTTGTCATAAAAAAATTCAAACGGACGGATCACATTAAACACAAACCGAAAAGTCTGTCATATTACTTGTTTAATTATATTTATAATTAATCTTTAAGGCTAAGTTATTGTTATTCTAATTTTAATTTAACTTAGATTCTTGTCCCTTTACGAGAGTTGATGCGTGCCATGAAAAAAAGGGATGAATTGAGACGATTAGTGCTGGTCAAAGCAGGGAATTTAATGTTTAGTTAAACGTCATCAAGGGATGGTGATGAGCCGCGTTTCTCCCTGAAGTATGGTAGATCAGAGCGATGTATTGGCCTTGCCGGTCGCCAGAGTCAACAAAGAAATCATCTTTATTATACTGATTGAAGCAGGGAAATTAGGTTTAGTTATCGGTTGCCAGATTGAATGATATAAAGAAGGACAAAACGAAAATAAGGAGAGAAACAGAGAGACAGATGAAGAAAGAACGGATTGGCCTTCACGCAATGAGGCGTAAATCTGTACGATGGGCAGTTGTGCACTCAATATTTCCTTTTCCTTTTCCTTTTCTTCTTTTCTACTCTTTTCTCTTTTCCCCTTTTCTCTCAATTTCCTGTTCGAAAAATTTCCGGGTATTTATTACATTCCAATCCTTGGGGACGTGAAAATAACTAATAATGGTTCCTTTGGAAACAAGTGACATAACACCATCTTTATTATTCGAATATAACTTTATCCATTTTTGTTATGCAATGTTAAAATACATTCTAATAAAAGATATAGGCATTTCAACGAATATGTGGAGATAAGAGAGATTCGAAATCAAATTTGAATTCAATGCCATTACCTACGCACAATCAAGTGGTTCTTATTGGTCAAAATGGAATACCAATTCAAAATGTATTGACGGTGTATGATTTCAACATGCGCCTTATCTATGTTGGGGATGAACATTTCTCCATGCACATTACCTTTTAATATTTTTAAACTATTCTTTTATGAGGATGAATTCCCACAATTATTTTAATGAATGTTCCGTTGCACTATTTTCTTTTGTATGAACAATGACAACTACATGGACAGAGCAGAATTTCCATCCTTCTGGGAATCAATTTACATTCTTATAATTGAAGGCCAACCATGTTTAGCAGTTGGTAGCCACCGTGCTCAAGTGTTTTTGCTCGTTACGGGCATTTTAGTATGTTTGAACTAAATTTGATTTTCCCAAAGCTGGTGACTTTGCTCTTAATAGGAGGCAATAGGTTTCTTCTATTTTGAATTACGCCGAGGATATTCGGCCTGCGACGGAAGACATGGAGAGATTGTCTTGAGTTGCGATAAACAGCTTTTAAGTGCATTCACAAGTTTGTTGTACAACTCATTCATCTAGCAAAATGATTCATGCAATATTTAATAAATGGTTTACGGAAAAGAGGTGACAATTTTCTGGGGAAAAATTCTAATGACCGGATCATATTAAAAACGAACGAAAAATCTGTCATCTTACTTTTTTCGATCATAATTGTAATCAATCTTTATGGCTATGTTCTTGTTATTCTAATTTTAATTTAACATGATTCCTGTTCAATTATGAGAGTGGATGTGTGCTATAGAAAAAGGGGTAGAATCGGACAATTAGTACTGGTGATCCCTATTTCGAGTTGGCAAATCCATCAGCACAACCCATTCAAGGTGTAGGTAAAAATATCTCTTCAAAAAATCGTGATTTTGTGAAAGAGGGGGATCATTTTACTACTAGCCTAATCTATTCGACGGTGGAAAAGAGCATCAATCGATTACTTGGTTCAAAGGCAAAAATTGGATGCGCCATTGATGCAAATTGGAAACATATGTTGGATCTATGAAGAAGCATGCCTCTTGTCTCTCCCCGTCATGATGATCAAATACTAACCCTCCCTTGAAGTTAAAACAAAATACCCTTTTTTTCCCTTCTTCTTATCATTGTGGAATTATTTACGTCTTGTTCATATGGAAATGAAGATTCGACATCTCATAGTTTCACATCAAATGAAAGAGGCATTATTAAGTGATTCGTAAGTCAATACTTACCTTCAAATGATCAACACCTAATTTTGACCAGCACGGATTGATATAGGGAATATTACAAAGCATAAGGAGAGAAAAGAGGCGAAAAAAGTACAGGTTATGCATCTTAATCAATGGAAAGGAACTTGTATCGAAGAAGGGCAGAATCAATTTGTGAGGATTAGCAGCATATTGCTACAGTTAGTCCCTTACGTAACAGAAATTGCAATAGTGAAGTTAGCAGGAAAAGGGAGGTGGAGGCGAGAAAGCCAAATATAATTAAGGATGATTAATTTCGAGCATGAAGATCATCAATCTTGTGCTTACTATCATTTCGCAACAGCTCATTATCTCCACGACATTTTAGAAAGAATGATCGTCCTCGATAATTGCATGGCTCACTAAGTTCAAGTCATCACCTATTTAGGTATTTCGAATATAACAATTTCAAGTGCAAGTCACGATATAATACGGAAATTATTGTACCGGATGGGTCTATATGCCTTGTGCTTATCGGAACTACTAAATTTGATAAGTCTCATGCATAATTCTTTGTGTTGAACAAGTGTTAGGGGTGCAAATGTATCGAGAGTGTAGGCACTAGGTTCAAGCAATTATACCTTAGTAGGAGTCCTCCTTTTAAACGAGAATGCTTCTGCACTACAATATATGCGAGCTTTCTCAAATTTCTCGAGATCATTGGGTGTGACTTAAATTTGTCACTTGGACATATTAATTATCTTAATCATATCGGATCAAACTAAGATATTCCATAGCTGATTTTAACTATTTAAGAGGAGAAATGTGGCACGGATCAAGCCCCCACAATAAAGCAGATCTTGCACATAAATCAGTTCAAGTTCTTCTTCAAATTGGACAACCCAACCAGTTAGAATAAAGCAGATCTGATTTTTTTTTTTTTTGACCAACAAGCAGATCTGATTAGAACTAGTACTTGTCATTTTCTCATCAGCAATTGCTTCACGAACCGAGATTACGCTGGTTCAAGAGAACCTAAGTGGAGCACGGTGGCAAATAACGGAAGAATTTGATTTGACAATTTCAGTAAGTTAGAGAATTTGACGAGACAAAAAGTGAAACTTAGAAGATTAAATTGTAGTCAACCCGTTAAGAAAAAATGTCAATTTTTTAACTGAAGATATAAATGCCTTTACTCTGGATGCATAAGGCCTGATATCAAAATATAATCTTCATCCAAAAGGTGCTTTCTGAGTCGCACGAAGCAACAGCTTTAACCAAGAAGAAATCCACAGTGTGTTCTGGTGGAAATTATCCAGAGAAATATTTGAAGCAGAAGAAAACAAGGTGCAACTTGCAAGTTAAATATTTTTTTCTTCAAATGTTCTATAACATCCTCATTAATATCTTCTAAACTCATTAATAAAAAAAAATAGCTTGAGTACAGTATTTTCCAATAACATGCTTTAGGTTTCAAATTTGAGGAGAAATAGGAAACACAGAAAACGACAAAAACAAAAGAAAAAGGAAGAAACCCACAAAGAGTATGTTAAGCCCCAGTGAAAGGGAATTCCACATCGCCCCATTGCTGTTTAAAAATCTCCACACCTACCCTGCACTAACAACTTAAGCTTTTAGGACGAGACCTCATAATCATCATTATATTCACCATACATGAGATTAAACATAGCAAGTGCCGTAACTTTCGGACAATATTTACTCGAATGTCATAATTCCACAAGTCCATCTATCTTGATACATATAGATTTTGGAGCACAAAAAGTGGACAAAATTGAGCTTCTCATTCAAACGTGAGAGAAAATCTCACGAGAAAAATCAAAGCTGGTTAGGCAAATTGCGAAATGAAGATGCAAAGAATGTGGAATCTAAAGTGAAACAAGTTAGTCAATCATTGCGATGAATTAGTCAAGTCTTCGCATTGAGAGGTACTCAATTGCAGTTTTCAAAGTAAAATGATGGTAAGAGACTTTTCTCATAGAGCTCGCCATGGAAAAATTATCAATATAATGCAGGAAAAGAAAACCACAAAATATTGGGTCCACAATGGGGACAGATAAGTCATTCACTGTCGGTCGAGCGGTAGATCCTGTGCTGGTCTTTCTATTATTTTTATCTTTTTACCTTTTCGACGACTTTTTGAACACGGCGTGGATTACTTAATTAGCACCAAATCATAACATGATTTATTGAACACGCCATTGACGATTCGAAGTGGAGTTGTCAGCAAAAATTTGTTGCCCTTGTATGGAATCGAGCAAATTATTTGAGATGATTCGGTTTTGTGAAGATGTCACTTCAGCAACTCATCTTTACAGCGAAAGGCAAAATTACGAAACTTCCAAGTAAAAACCTCGAACGTTTCCCATTTGACTGAACATTTATTTGAGAATTAAAGGCAAATGGAAAGTGAGAGTCGAGATAGCAACGGAGAAGACCAGAGAATGACTGAAGACTTCTCAAATTTCTAAAGGGTGGGCCCCAATCTGCCCGTGACCATCACTCTATGGACTCAAAATATGGCCTTACTTAGCACGTCTCAAGCACCCAACATTTTCTCAAAATTGTAATATTTGAGATTTTTTTTACTAAGTCAGTAAAGGTGGTGAAACCCACTCTAAATAAATAAAGAAAAAGAAGTTGAAAAGTCAATAAAGCAAAAAGGAGAGGGGAGAGGGCTCGGCTAAATAGAAGCTAAGAGGTCTCTCGACCAGAAAGAAAAGAAGAAGAAGAAGAAGAAGAAAAGAAAGGGGAAGAAAGGAAAGGGGTTTTGGCATGTGCACACCTCAGATACCTCGCCAAGCCGACTCGACTCCATATCGCAGCACCCGGTAAGAGATTAGGCCCCCTGTTCGTCCAATTGATGTAATTTTTGAGTTTAGGGCTCAAATTCGGAATTTTTGGAAAATCGAGCGGTGAAGTCTGATTTTGGAGTCGTTGAGCTGCGTTTTTTTTGTAGAAATGGTAGTTTAGGGTGTTGTGAAGCCGTGGGATTTTACGGATCGTGATTTGACCTTATGGTTTGTCCGCAACAAAATTTCAAAGTTTCCCGCGCGCAGTGAACAGTACGCGTCCAGCAGCTTTGGGCCCGTATTTTGTCATTTTTCGGCTTGATTTTGGGACGGTCAAGTTGGGATTCTTGTAGTTTGTTTGAAGGGCTTTCTATTGACTATAAGTACATCTGTATCGGGGTTCGGAGGAGAAAGTTAAGGTGCGATCAAGTTTTGCGCTTAAACTCTATGTTGCAAACGGCTTGAACAATCGCTTTGGTTATGTGATTTGTTAGCTCGTAGAAGTTCTTTTGTGAGAGTTAAGGCGTGATAGAGTTTTATTTTGATTTTAACATTATTTATCGGTTATTTGATAGGGCCGTGAGTTCGACGATACGGGTATCGTTTGTCGTTTGGTCATAGACAACGAGATTAGTGGTACTATATCTTCTTTGGTTTTGTAAAACCATGTCTTGAAGTATATATGTATATATATACATTGAATCAAGAAGAGCATTTTCTATTGTATAAAAGCCGGATCGAACAATTGCTACTTTTTGGTTGATTGTGAATTTTTGAAAAGCATGTTATACAAGGTTTGTGAAGAAAGATATATGAAATTGCTTTGCGACTGATTGATGGAAATGTTTATGATGATTTGAGAAATGGATATGAAATGGATGATGGGCTATGTTGCAAAATGTTATTTGTTTGGTTTAAGATATTGATATATGGATTAGATTTCTGGTATTGGAGAATGGTTATTTATGTTCAATATGACTGTGAACCCAATGAGGGGTTTTTGGGGTATGCATACCAGGTTTGGGCCAAGCCACCGGCTTTAAAGGTGGAGACCTTGCCAATGGGGGGAATCTTGGTTCCTTGTCACAAGGCATTGTGTCGTGACCATGGTTAGGTTTTGAGCAAAAGATTGGTCGATTGATGGACCATCGACATGTGTTTGATATGAGATGAATCAATGGATAGACCATTGATATGTATTTTTGATGGAGATTATTCAATGGACATGACCATTGATACTTGACCTTTGATGGTGATTTAAATGAGTTGTCATATTAGTATAAGGCTTTTATGATAAGAAATAACTCTTATATGATTTGATATTTATTTTATATATTGCGTTTGAGTTATGAAGTTTGGTATTGTTTTGTATACATGCATAGTGGTTGCTCGATCTGCTTAGAAGATATGTACTACTCACTAAGCTTATGGTTGCTCAGTCCTCTATTTCAAACCTTTTCAGGTCCTTTGGTTAGCAGCTAGTAGGTTAAAGAGTGCTATCGATGGGGACCTTTGGAAGTGAACTTTGGATAATGATTGAGGCTGCGTCCTTCGGTTGGAAGGATGGCCGTGTTACCCCCTTGTAGGTTTTGGGGTGTGACAAAAATAAAAAATTTGCACAATCATAGGGAGACTTCGCCAAACAGCTGAGCTCAAAGTCCATTTGGATGTTCATTCAAAAGGATCATTTCTTTCGATTTCAAAGAGTACCAGGTAATCTTGCTATACCCTCTTTTCTTCTTGAGTAAGCTTTGATCTCGCGAGATCAGTGAGCAAGAGAAATGACAGAATCCGCAATATCCTGTTTGGTTGAGAAGCTTGCTATGTTCGTCGAGCAAGAGGTAAATCTATTGAAAGGGGTACGTGGAGAAATTGAACTCATTAGAGATGAATTTGAGCGCATGAAGGCCTTCTTAGAGCACACTGAGTCATCGAAAGACGATGACCCTGAGTTAAAGGTATGGGTGAAACAAGTCAGGGATGTTGCATATGATGTGGAGGATATTCTAGATGAATACACGCTCAACTTGGCAAGAGATCACGGAGATGGGGTCATGAGGTACCTCCACAAGATCAAGCTATCCATAAACAACTTGAAAGAGCGCCGTCGTCTCTCCTCCAAAATAACAGATATAAGGACAAAAGTCCTTAGCATTAGCGAAGGGCATCGACGATACCATTTCAAGTCGTATTGCATAGAGCAAAGTGCGAGCGCATCCATTGGAGGCACCTCATGGCACGATCTTAGGGAGGACACTTTTCCAGTCGAGGAAGGTGAATTGGTGGGGATTGATCAGCCAAGAGAAGAGCTTATCAAGTGGCTTGTTGACGGAGAACCCGGACTTGAAGTTGTATCAATATTAGGGATGGGGGGTTCAGGGAAGACCACTCTGGCAGAAAGAGTGTACGACAATCACCAAGTAAAAGCCTACTTCCAAAGTCATGCATGGATTAGTGTCTCGCAATCCTATAAGATTCAGGATATTTTGAGGGACATGATCGAACAACTTCATGGAGAAATTGAGCAACGAGCCCCACAAGGAATAGAATCCGCGAAGAGCATGAGGCTCAAGCAGATATTGAAAGACTTTTTGCACCAAAAAAGGTATGTCATTGTTCTAGATGATGTATGGAACTTGGAAGCACTAGAAGGTATAAAAAGTGCAATGCCCAATGGCAATTGCAGTAGTCGAATAATAATCACTACTCGCATAGCTAATATTGCTACTTTCTCATCCAACCACTCAAAAGTTTATACCCGTAAGCCCTTGTCTCCAGAAGAATCATGGTCCTTATTCTGCAAGAAAGCCTTTCGTGGGAAACTCTGTCCTCCTCACCTAAAAAATCTTTCACGACGGATTTTGAAAAAATGTGATGGTTTGCCACTTGCTATAGTGGCAATTGGTGGTCTTCTCTTTGCAAAAGATGTCCAAGAATGGGAGATGATTTCTCATAGCCTTGCTGTAGAATTAGAAAGCAATGATAGGATGCAAATTTGCAGAAAAATTCTCAGCTTGAGCTACATTGATTTGCATTATAACTTGAAAATGTGCTTTTTGTACTTGGGTGTATTTCCAGAGGATCGCGTAATTGAGCGTATGACACTCATTCGTTTGTGGATTGCAGAAGGATTTATTGAGGAAAGAGAAGGGATGGCACGAGAAGAGGTTGCTCAAAGATACCTGAACGAGCTTATAAACAGAAGTTTGGTACAAATTGCAGAAACAGATATAGAAGGAAGGCTAAAAACTTGTAGGGTACATGACCTAATGCGTGAAAGTATCCTTTCTAAGTTAAAGGATGAAAACTTTGTTTCATTTGTATCTGAGCAGACAAAAGAATTGCACGAACGAGTTCGGCGTCTGTCAGTCCAATACAACTGCAACAACGCACTGAACCAACTAAATCTCCCCAGCCTACGCTCTTTGCTCATTTTTCAGTTAAGAACATCATCTAGTACAGATGAACAATTCTTCCCAACTAGCTCTAAGCTGCTGAGGGTTTTAGATTTGGGAGGATCATGCCTTCATAAGTTCCCCCAACAAATACTAGTTTTTTCCCAGTTGAAGTATCTGAGTTTGAGAAGGAGCAACGTGCGCGTCATTCCTAGGTCAATTGTGAAACTCCAAAATCTGGAGACTTTGGATCTTAAACACACGTTCGTATCTGAGATGCCTGTGGAAATAACCAAGCTCAAGAAACTGCAACATCTTTTGGTGTACAGTGATGCAGAAATTACAACTTCTGTACCCTTTGGCTTTAGAAAGGGATTTTCAGCTCCTAAGGGCATTGGAGCGCTGACATCACTGCAGAACTTGTGTTGTGTAAAAGCCGGTGGTGGTTGGAGCAAGAATACAATGCAAGAGTTGGGAGAGTTAAGTCGACTAAGGAGGCTGGGTGTAACAAACCTAAAGAAAGATGATGCAAAGGAACTATGCCACTCCCTCGAGAAGATGATCAACCTTCGATTACTAAATGTGAATGCAAAAAGCAAGTCTGACATTATTGATTTGGATTTTCTATCTTCAGCTCCCCCGTTCCTTCGAGGTCTACATATCGAAGGATGTCTAAAGAAGCTGCCTGATTGGCTTCCTCTGTTGACCAGTCTGACCAAATTGCGTTTGGCATGGACTAGATTGAAATCTAGCCCTCTTATTGCTCTCCAGAATTTGCCCAATCTCATGGAGCTTTATCTGAGTAACGCCTTTGATGGGGAAACATTGGTTTTTGGAGATAATGGGTTCCCAAAGCTCAAGAAGTTATTCTTCGCCAATCTAGAAAATCTTATATTTGCATTGATGAATGGTCAGGCAATGCCTTGCCTTCAAAATCTCATCATTGTTGGATGCAGGCACTTGGATTGGCAATCATTACTAGTTGTCATCCATGGCCTTGTGAACCTGAAGCATCTCCAATTCTATGAGATGCCGGAAGAATTTGCTCTTGCGTTCTATCCGTATAGTAGTAACAAAATGAGGAAGGGTATTCTGCAAGAGCACTATGAGGAGATGATGGAACGTAACCCAGAAGTTTACTTCTTCTGGTGGAAAGAGGATCATAGGGAGCGACATGATCTTAGCCTCGATTCTTATAATGTCATCAAGGGTAGGATAATCAGCTACATTGAGGTTATTCCTAAAGTTTCGTAGATCATAGTGATGTATTGGCCCCTGCTAGTCCCCTTGTTTGTCATTGATCCTAGAGGACCATCGTCGCAAGAAAGAAAATCCTTCGGTGCTTTTATGATTACTATCACTATCAATATATTTATCTAGACCTTTCAATACTTTTATCATTGAATTTACAACCCTCAGATACTTCAGTGTTATCTTCTTCTTCTTCTCTCGTTATCGTCATGATCTTTTTAGTGATCATTACATGTATTTCTTATTTTTCTACATTTATTGTAATATCTTGACCAAGTCAAGAGTGGCAGAGCTCAAAAAAATAAAAATAATAAATTCAAGTTCTGCAAAGTCAAAGAGAGTAGGAAAAAGGGACGCTCGGCTCATTTTAACCGGGAGCTCACACGGCAAAAAGGAAGAAGGGAAAGGAAGAGGGAGAAAGAAGAAAAAAAAAAAGAAGAGAGAGCGAGTTTTGCATATTTGTACTAAGGACACCTTGCCAAGCCAATTCAACTTATTATTGCAATGTCTTGTAAGTGCTCGCATTTCTCATGCTTCCAATCAGAGTAAATTTTAAAGTTAGATCGCAAATTCGGAATTATGTGAGAATCAAACCGCAAAGTCCAATTCTTGAGTTGTCGAGCTATGAAATTTCATGGAAATGATAGTTTATGGTGTTATGGAGTCATGGGTTTTGACAAGATTTGTTTTGGCATAACAGTTTGATCGGAGTGAGAATTTTAGGATTTCGTGTTAAAGTTTCGCGTTGTGAACATATTGAATATTCGCTTCGGATGAGTGATTTGTTAATGCATAGGAGTTGCTTCATTAGTAGTGAAGTTTCGTGTTGCCAATTGGTCACTGGGGTAGCAATTTACTCGATTTCACATTGTTTCTTGCTTGTTTGATAGGATTGCGAGTTCAATGGTTCAAGTAATATTTATTGTTTGGTCATAGGCACTTCTAGGTGAGTGGTATTGCATCTTCTTTGAATTTGTAAAATTCATGTTCCAAAAATGCTACATGATCATATATCATATGAATTACGAAATTGCATTATTATGTATCATCTTTCTGTACAGCAGTAGCAAAGTAATTTGGGAGGGTACTTTGCAAGAATGCTATGAGGAGGTGATGGAATGAAACCCCCGAAGTTTACTTCCTCTGGTGAGAAGTGGATCATTGAGAGCGATATGATCTTAGCCCCTATTGCTATAATGTCATCAAGCGTAGGGCCATGAGTCGCAGTGAGGTTCTTGCTAAAGTTTCATAGATCATAGTGATATATAAAGCCTTGTGACTCCCCCGGTCCGTCATGGATCCCTAGAGGTTTATCAACATGAGAAAGAAGATCCTCTAGTGTTTTTATGATTTCTTCCGTTATCAATATTTTTTTATCTGGACCTTTCAATTTTTTTTTATCTTTGAATTTACTGCCATTACTGCCATTCCTTGGTGCTATCTTCTTCTTCTTGTTATCTTATATAGTGATTAGTACATTTGTTTCTTATTTTCTGCATTTGTTGAATGCACTTTGATTTTGTTTTAGCCTAAATGGAGGGAAAGAGTGATTTGACTAAAGAAATGAGAGGTATTACAATTTACCTTTTGATAAATGACATGGTAGGGATGTGCAAATGAAAAAATCGACAGAGGATTCACAAATGTGAAAAAATGAAATAACAGTCAAAGGTTAACCGAACGTGTAAGATTTGTGTTATTTCTCCTAAATTCATGCACATTACTTTTAATCTTTCTAATACTTGAATATACTCCTTGTATGCCGCTTTTTACAGATTAATTTTTCATCAATCCAAATAATATGTGCCCAAAAGTTTGGTATAAATCTATGAAACATATTAGTGGACTTGCAATATACAGATACGCAAAAAAAATTGATGTACGATACATTAACAAAAATGCTTAGATTAGGTAAAACTGAAATTTCAGATTAGAAAGTTGCAGTTATGCAATTGAAGAGAATCCAGACAGCTCCAAAAGTAAAGTGTAAATTCATTAGTATCTTTGTAATGAAGAGCAAAAACGATGTTTTAATCGGGTGCATCGCAAAGGTCTTCATCCGAGGAAACTATGAGACATATTAGTGGACTTGCCTGAACTCACGTACGTTCATGTATCTCACCTTAAATGTGGCCTGTCAATAAGGCCACTGATGTGAATAATTTTCTCGATATAGAGAGATGATGACCAAGTTTGCATTGCATTTGTCTAACGCAATAAACGGAAGATTCTTCGGATGAATACGAATCCAAAAATATATTGAGTATTATATATTTTTGGATTCGTATTCATCCAAAAAATCTTCTGTTTGTTGCGTTAGACAAATGCAATGCAAACTTGGTCATCATCTCTCTCTCGAAAATTATTCACATCAGTGGCCTTATTGACAGGCCACATTTAAGGTGAGATACATGAACGTACGTGAGTTCAGGCAAGTCCACAGTCTCTCCTCCGCTTAGGATCCAACGATGTCCTCCTCAGTAAAACAGAGCAAGAGGAATACCATAAGAGAGGCAGTTCCCCAGATCAAGAAGATTGCTCAATCTTGATATTCATCGCACTTGTTCTCGTCAAAAAGGATGTGCTATGATTTTGGTTCTTTGAAAACTGAGTGGCAGCAGGTTTTGCACCAGCTATGGCGGCACTGAAACTCGATGATTTCCCCGGGTCACTTCATTTAGATTCAGACACATGTAATAGAGAACCTGGCTTCAATGAAAAAAGATCACGTGGATTTGGAAGTGGAAACTTCACAGGCAGTGGACTTTCCACTTTAGTAAGTCCTCTGGCCGCAGCTTCATACGTCTGGAAAAGTGCTTTTGTCAGCATATGTGCAATGTCATGCAAAAGAGGATAACTTAAGTAGCCAAATCCTTTACCTTCTTTTCCAAGTTGTAGATCTTCTAGTACCCTCGCATCTCAAATGGAATGACTAATTTTTTGTATTACTTAAAAATATATCAACAAAGTCGCATTAGTGTCGGAAATACATAAATGCTAAACAAACATATGTGAGAACACAGTACCAATTGAGTATATGACAGATTTACGCACATGTGGCTCTTCACAGAGCCAGCAATTATCTGTTTGTGCTTCCAGCCTTACCTGTAACTACAAATGCTCACATGCTCAGCTTAATTTGTGAAATCAGATAGGTAATCAAGAAACAAAGCAAGCAAAAGATCAGGGTATCCCACCCCTTCAGGCACCCCATTCCAGCAAGCTAGTTCTTCAGCTCGGACACAGCCAACCACTTCGACACACCTTTTTCATAGGCAAAACATTCCAATTGTCAACGCATTTGTTGAGCACCAGTTCTATGATGCAGAATCTACCATTAGAAACTCTACTCAACAAAGAGCTCAGATAAAACAGAAATTCATGCAGGTGAGATGGAGTGATAAAAGCATCCATATATGTACACGTTTTTCTATCAAAACATACATCAAACTGCTATTCAGCTGAGAAATCCATCAAAGGATGATTTGACTTTTCAAGAACTTGTAAATAGGAGCTTAAATGCTCTTTCAAGACAAATAAGTTGAAGTATGTTACTCAGTTGCAGCATGGATTGAAGAAAATCGAAGCTCTCCCTTTGAATACCTAGTAGTCTTGAGACAGGATAGTGATCACAGAACTTAAGTTGAGTAATCTCATTCACTGCATATATCTCCCTATAGAACTCCTCCATGGCTTTGATAGTAGATTCATCTGAAACTTTGCCGGCAGCATGGATCCAAAGGCAACCTTCACAGATGATGTGCTATACAGTCGGAGATGAAAAGGAAAAGGAAAAGGAAATTCAAATCTTCTTCAACAAGATGCTAGCAGTGTATTAGCTCCATTAATTATTGCAGCAGAGTGATGCGTATTTTTATGGAACAGAAAACCTGATATGCACACCAAACAGCACTCTCTGCTGGATACTTTACATGTCACTTAAGCAGGGATTCTCTCTAAATGCAATTCTAATCACGATGCAGTTTTCTCAAATGTAACAAAAATCTTAGTATCCTTATAAATCCTTTCATAGGCATGAGCTTTGCGCATAGTCTGAACTTCCAAACTCAAAAGTTCTACACAATGTTTGAAACAAAGTATTGATTATATAAGCCGAGAGTAGCATTCTCATTTCTCGTGCCTATCTTAGTGCATGTGCAAAATGTTTGTGCTAGGTATTAAAGATGCACCACATCATTCCATTCTCAGTTACACAAACTTTCAGCAATAGTAAGTCAACCCTCATCAACTTCTTACACAGCTGATGTGCACTTGCTTGAGATGAGAACTTTGATTTTCCAACATTCTTAAAAAAAGAAAATGCATAACCTCGATCGTATCAGTCCATATATTGGTTTTCAATTTGTTCGTGCTGTTATTTCTCTGCAAACCTATCGGGCAGTTTTCTATGAACTTGCGAAGCATGAAAACATCGGTGCCGCACAAAAAGGTCAACAAAAGTCGAACACGGATTTCGCGCCGAACAAAAGGCCCTTCTCTCTCTCAAGTGTTATGCGTAAACAATGTCCAATTTCAGCAGTTAACCTTCTCTCCCTTGCAGTCTCTTCAGGTTCTCTCACCTTTCACTGTATCCTTTGAAGTCCACAATCCAAAAAAGAACTTGGTAATAGAAAACTAAACAATCGCCGAAAACTTCAAGAACCCAGATAGGAAAACACTGTGAACAGATCAAATTAGTAGATCAAAGTGCTAAATGAACAAATTCACTCCTTTCTCGTTCTAGACTATGCGACAGCAAAAGAACAAAAAAGGTTGGAACTTCGGCGCGAAATTAGAAGTATGAAAAAAAGTCTCGAAACCGAACCTCGAATTGGGGCAGGCCAGGCCCGGCCCTCGACGCGCTTGATCCCGTACACGAGCAGAGAAGCCCATGGCTGGTGCAATTCCCCTGGTTCCGACTCTCCATCGCTGTTCTTTCTTAAGCTTTCGACAAACAAAGCTCTGGGTTTTCTCGGGGCTGCGTGATTTTCTCAAGAATCCGAAGGAAAGATATCTGGGCGCCGGGAAGGAAGCCGGACAAAATTCCAGCGATGAGCTGCTAATTTCTACGTTCGGTGTTTTCGTTTCTTTCTCCTTCTCTTGATTGGCGAAACTCTGTCTGCTTTCCATTTGCTAAAATATGTAAAAAAATTTCAAAAAAATTCAAAAATATTCCGACGTTGAAGAAGCTATGGATACCGAATAGATAGTAAAATCGCCTGGGCATCCATTTTAATATTGTCTCTCAAATGTAGTCTTGATAGTGTGGCAAAATGAAGAGATAATCTTAAAAGCAAGTAGGCAACCTGGCAAATTTTAACGTTCCTGCAGAAATGTTAAATACCTTCTTGCGAAATGGATGATTTCGAGCTTGCCAAATATAGTATAAGCTAATTATTCAGATTCAATTTCACCTAAATTGTCCGAAAGTTCCCATCTTGAAGCTCCTTGATAGCCCAACGAGATTTGGGCTTGACGCGGAAAGCCTGCCACGATGTTTGGTCTGGTGACATAGGTTTTGCTTCCCAGTGGCTTGGAGCCATTCTAAATACGAGCTTGAATTTCCAACTATTCCTCAACTTCAGAAAGCCCCTGCAACACGGTTGCTCATTATGCCACTTAAGCAATTTGAACGGTCATTAAGGGAAAGACTTGACTCAACAATTTATGTAAGTTAGAAAACTTTTTTTTTTTTTGAACAGATGTAAGTTAGAAAACTTAATCACACAAAAATCATTGAGAAAATGTCAAAACTTTTTTTCTCCTAGAAAGCAGAGACACAATTTTTCCTTGGATATTTAGGGCACGTTTGGCAATGATTCTGTTCCGGAGAATAATTTTTGATCAAAAATGGTTTTTTTTTTCTGTTCCCGGGAACAATTTCTGAATATAAGAGCGCGTTTGGTAACTACAAAAAAATTATATTCCCGGAATAGAAATGCGTTTAGTAAAATTGTATAATTTTGTTGTTTCTTTTAATTTTTTAGTATTTTTATTATCTTTTTTCTTTTTTCTTTTTTCTTCCTCCTTTACGGCCGATCGCTGGCCACGGCTACTGCCTATGATCGACTAGGCAAGGTCCAACGAGTTTGCCAAAGCCTCGTCGGTGGCCTCAGTGGCCAGGCGAGGCTCGACCTCACCTAGGTGGCGCGAGGTCGGCCTCACCATGGCTCGGCGTCACCGGCCATGGCTGAGACCGGTGACCGGCCAAAAAGAACAAGAAGGAAAGAAAGGAGAAGAAAAGAGAAGAAGAGAAAAGAGAAAAAAAAAATTGTTTCCGGAACAAAAACTACTTTTTTTCTACTTCTTGTTTCTATTCCAAATTTATTTCTGGGAACAAAAGTTATACCAAACAAATTTCTATTTTTTTTTTCATTCCCCGGAACAAAAGAACAGAAATATTTATTCCGGGGAACAAAAACAACTTTTACCAAACAGGCCCTTAATCAAATAAGTTATTGTCTGTAGTTACAAGAAGGCAACGACGTTAACAGAGAAAAATTCCACGGTGCATTTCGGCGAAAGTCATCGACAAGGCGTTTTTCTTGCCCACTTCAACTCAAATCCCGCATTTTCTGCTGACTGGACTGTGAGTTGACCAGTCTCGCAAGAGTAAAAAATTGCCAATTCCCATCTGTCGGCCGGGTGAAAGCAATAGTGCAATATAAAATTCTACCACTAAGGTCCAATTAAATGCGGCTGGCTTGACTTGGCAATTTGATAAGCTGTCGCAATTAGTGGTGTGTCGTTGGAGTTGAGAAGTCATTGGAAGACTGCCGAATAGACGAGCTCAAAGCCCATTTAGATGTTCATTCAAAGGATTCTTTCTTTTGGTCTCAGACGGTACTAGCAAACTGCTATAACTGATAGCCTTCTTGCCTGAGTCTTGATCTCGTGAGATCAGTGAGCAAGAGAAAAATGGCAGAATCCGCAGCATCCCTTTTGGTTGAGAAGCTTGCTATGTTTGTTGAGAAAGAGGTAAATTTATGGAAAGGGATACGTGGAAAAATTGAGCTCACTAGAGGTGAATTTGAGCGCATGAAGGCCTTCTTGGAACGTGTTGAGTCATTGAAAGACGTTGACCCTAAGTTGAAGGTATAGGTGAAACAAGTCAGTGATGTTGCATGTGATGTAGATGATATTCTCGATGAATTCACTCTCCACTTGGCAAGAGATTATGGAGATTAAGCTATCCATAGACAACTTGAAAGAACACCGTCATCTCTCCTCCAAAATAACAGATTCAAGATAAAAGTCATCAGCGTTGGCAAAGGGCATTGACGATACCATTTCCAGTCATATTGCACGGAGCAAAGTGCTATCACATCCACTGGAGGCACCTCATGGCACTATCTCAAGGAGGACGCTTTTCTAGTCAAGGAAGGTGAACTAGTGGGGATTGATGAGGCGAGTGAAGAGATTATTAAGTGGCTTGTTGACGAAGCACCCAGACTTTAAGTTGTATCAATCTTAGGGATGGATGGTTTAGGGAAGACCACTCTGGTAGGACGAGTCTACGACAATCAGCAAGTAAAAGCCTACTTCCAGAGCCATGCATGGATCAATGTCTCCCAATCTTATAAGATTGAGGATATTTTGAGGGACATGATTGTATAGCTTCGTGGAGAACTTTAGCAATCGATCCCTCAAGGAATAGAAAACATGAGAAGCACAAGTCTCAAGCAGATAGTGAAAAAGGCTTTGCAACAAAAGAGGTATTTCATTGTTCTAGATTATGAATGGGACAAGGAAGCATTATAACGTATAAAAAATGCAATGCTCAATGGCAGTTTCTCTAGCCAAATATTAATCACTACTCGCACAGCTAATGTTGCTATTGTGTCACTCAACCTAAGGATGAGTATGGTCCAAGTTGGGCCGATCCAGCACCTAAACCAAGAACCAACTCGCACACCGTTGGTCATCAATTTTTTGGACCGAGGACTGATCCTATTGAGCTTGGGACCGAGGACTGAACCGATCTTATGGGTCTAGTTCGGTTCCAAGATCAACCCAGGACCAACCAATAAATTTTTTTGTTTCATTTTTTTGTATTCCCTAAAAAGACAAACCTACTATTTGAAATCACATATCCATCAACAATGCGGCGTTGATCAACCAAACTATAGACACCAATGCATATCCAACATTAATTTTAGATAACGTAATAATATAATTTCACAGAGTCCAACTAGCATCGTTTCAATAAATTTCTATTTGAAAGGAAAGAAAAAGTAAGGTAAAGAACATAAAGAGCCAAAAGCAGCATGAGTTTAAGCCATGCACCTTCATCTAATGCTCAGCATGACAATTCTACAGTTTAGAGAGCATTTCAAAGCAAAACTCTAAAAAACTTTATTGGAGTGGAGCAAGAAAGTTTGAGGAATATAATTATCTTCGCATTGCTTCTTCTTTTTTTTCAGTCAGAGAAGTGAATCTCTACCCAGTATCCTCTTATTCACTAGAAGAAATCCACCATTACTAAAGAAGTATCGCTTCTCAAATATAGAATTCTACACCAGATCCAAAGATTTGTGGAAATCATACTTAAAACAAAAACAAAAAAAAAGCACCCAAGTTCCAGCATTAATGAATGACACCGGTGACTGAAGCAGCCATTGAGAAGGGTTCGTTTTAGGATGACGCGGTGCTAATTAACCTTTTACAACCTATAATTTTCAAAATAATAGGTCCAGCCAGGCAAGGGGTGAGCAACGAGCGACGTGCGAGAGTGGGGCAAGTGGCGAGCAACGAGCGGGAGCGAGGCAAGCATCGAGTGTTGCTCACGAAGAGGGTTTTTAAATTTCTAATTAGTGCTTTATTCTTTCGGATTTACTTAGCAAAGATAAAAGAGAAAGAAGAGGACAAAACATAATGCTAGAGGAGGAGGACTCGTTAACACCATTAACGTTATGTTAGGGTTATAGAATTTAGAATAGATAAAAGAATATTATTACAACGTATTAAATATATAACGTGTATAATATATAATATCTATAGGGTTCATCTGGGTTGCACCAACCCTAAACTCTCATAATTGAGAACCAACACGCACAATGCAGGGTTCAGGGATCCCATGACCAAGGATCGACCTAGTCTCTCTAGGAATCGGCCCACGACCTATAGGATTAGACTAGTTCAAGGTCAATGTAGGGTCAACCCCGGAACAATGTTCACCCATAGTTCAATCAATCAAAAGTTTATAAACTTAAGCCCCTCTCTCCAAAAGAATCATGGTCCTTATTCTACAAGAAAGCCTTCTTTGGGAATCCTATCGTCCTCACCTAGAACACCTTTCTCGACAGATTTTGAAAAAATGCGAGAGTTTGCTGCTTGCCATAGTGGCAATTGGTGGTCTTCTCTTTGCAAAAGATGCCCAAGAATGGGAGATCATTTCTAGTAGCCTTGTCACAGAACTAGAAAGCAATGATAAGATGCAAAATATTAGGAAAATCCTCAACTTGAGCTACAATAGTTTGCATTATAACTTGAAAATCTGCTTTTTGTACTTGGGAGTATTTCCAAGGGATCATGTGATTGAGTGTGTGAGACTCATCCGTCTGTGGATTGCAGAAGAATTTGTTGAGGAAATAGAAGGGATGACAAAGGAGCAGGTTGCTGAAAGATAGCTGAAGGAGCTTATAAATAGAAGTTTGGTAAAAAATTGCAAAAACAATTATGTTCGGAAGGCTAAGACGCTACATGGTACATAACCTAATATGTGAAAGTATCCTTTCTAGGCTAAGGGGTGAAACTTTGTTTATTTCGCATTTGAGCAAAAAAAAGAATTGCACGAAAAAGTTCGACGTCTATCAGTCCAACACACTTGCAACATCCCACCAAAATAGCTAAATCTCCCCTGCTTACACTCTCTGCATATTTTTGGTTTTGGAAAATTGTTGTCCTCTGATAAGCAATTCTTCCCAATCGGCTCTAAGATGTTGAGGGTGTTAGATCTGAGTGGTTCATCCCTTCACAAGTTCTTCCCACAGATACTAGTTCTGTTCCACTTGAATTATCTAAGTTTGAGAGGGACGTGCGAGAGTGGGGCGAGTGGCGTGCGAGAGTGGGGCGAGTGGCGAGCGAACAACATGCAGGAGTGGGGTGAGCCGCGAGCGATGAGCAGGAGCGAGGCGAGCCGCGAGCGATGAGCGAGAGCGAGGGCGAGGCGAGCGTCGAGTGTTGCTTACGAAGAGGGTTTTTAAATTTCTAATTAGTGCTTTATTCTTTCGGATATACTTAGCAAAGATAAAAGAGAAAGAAGAGGACAAAACAGAATGCTGGAGGAGGAGGACTCGTTAACACCATTAACGTTATGTTAGGGTTATAGACTTTAGAATAGATAAAAAAATATTCTTATAGCATATTAAATATATAATGTGTATAATATATAATATCTATAGGATTAATCCGGGTTGCACCAACCCTAAACTCTCAGAACTGAGGACCAACACGCACAATGCAAGGTTCAGCGATCCCAGGACCAAGGATCGACCCAGTCTCCCTAGGAATCGGCCCACGACCTATAGGATTAGACTAGTTCAAGGTCAATCCAGGGTCAACCCTAGAACAATGTTCACCCATAGTTCAATCAATTAAAAGTTTATAAACTTAAGCCCATGTCTCCAAAAGAATTATGGTCTTTATTCTACAAGAAAGCCTTCTATGGGAACCCTATCCTCCTCACCTAGAACACCTTTATCGACAGATTTTGAAAAAATGCAAGAGTTTGCTGCTTGCCATAGTGACAATTGGTGGTCTTCTCTTTGCAAAAGATGCCCAAGAATGGGAGATCATTTCTAGTAGCCTTGTCACAGAACTAGAAAGAAATGACAAGATGCAATATATTAGGAAAATCCTCAACTTGAGCTACATGGTTTGCATTATAACTTGAAAATCTGCTTTTTGTAATTAGGAGTATTTCTAGAGGATCATGTGATTGAGTGAAAGAGACTCATCCGTCTGTGGATTGCAGAAGAATTTGTTGAGGAAAGAGAAGGGATGACAAAGGAGCAGGTTGCTGAAAGATAGCTGAAGGAGCTTATAAATAGAAGTTTGGTGCAAATTGCAAAAACAATTATGTTCGGAAGGCTAAGACGCTACAAGGTACATGACCTAATCTGTGAAAGTATCCTTTCTAGGCTAAGGGGTGAAAACTTTGTTTCTTTCGCATTTGAGCAAAAAAAAGAATTGCATGAAAAAGTTCGACGTCTATCAGTCCAACACACTTGCAATATCCCACCAAAATAGCTAAATCTCCCCTGCTCACACTCTCTGCATATTTTTTATTTTGGAAAATTGTTGTCCTCAGATGAGCAATTCTTCCCAATCGACTCTAAGATGTTGAGGGTGTTAGATCTGAGTGGTTCATCCCTTCACAAGTTCTCCCCACATATACTAGTTCTGTTCCACTTGAATTATCTAAGTTTGAGAGGGACGTGCGAGAGTGGGGCGAGTGGCGAGCGAACGACGTGCAAGAGTGGGGTGAGCCACGAGCGACAAGCGGGAGCAAGGTGAGCGTTGAGTGTTGCTCACGAAGAGGGTTTTTAAATTTCTAATTAGGGCTTTATTCTTTCGGATTTACTTAGCAAAGATAAAAGAGAAAGAAGAGGACAAAACATAATGCTGGAGGAGGAGGACTCGTTAACACCATTAACGTTATGTTAGGGTTATAGAATTTAGAATAGATAAAAGAATATTATTATAACGTATTAAATATATAACGTGTATAATATATAATATCTATAGGGTTCATTTGGGTTGCACCAACCCTAAACTCTCAAAACCGAGGACCAACACGCACAATGCAGGGTTCAACGATCCTAGGACCAAGGATCGACCCAGTCTCCCTAGGAATCGGCCCACGGCCTATAGGATTAGACTAGTTCAAGGTCAATCCAGGGTCAACCCTAGAACAATGTTCACCCATAATTCAATCAATCAAAAGTTTATAAACTTAAGCCCCTCTCTCCAAAAGAATCATGGTCCTTATTCTACAAGAAAGCCTTCTATGGAAATCTTGTCTTCCTCACCTAGAACACCTTTCTCGACAGATTTTGAAAAAATGCGAGAGTTTGCTGCTTGCCATAGTGGCAATTGGTGGTCTTCTCTTTGCAAAAGATGCCCAAGAATGGGAGATCATTTCTAGTAGCCTTGTCACAGAACTAGAAAGCAATGATAAGATGCAAAATATTAGGAAAATCCTCAACTTGAGCTACAATGGTTTGCATTATAACTTGAAAATCTGCTTTTGTACTTGGGAGTATTTCCAAGGGATCATGTGATTGAGTGTGTGAGACTCATCCGTCTGTGGATTGCAGAAGAATTTGTTGAGGAAATAGAAGGGATGACAAAGGAGCAGGTTGCTGAAAGATAGCTCAAGGAGCTTATAAATAGAAGTTTGGTGCAAATTGCAAAAACAATTATGTTCGGAAGGCTAAGACGCTACAAGGTACATAACCTAATCTATGAAAGTATCGTTTCTAGGCTAAGGGGTGAAAACTTTGTTTCTTTCGCATTTGAGCAAAAAAAAAGAATTGCATGAAAAAGTTCGACGTCTATCAGTCCAACACACTTGCAACATCCCACCAAAATAGCTAAATCTCCCCTGCTTTACACTCTCTGCATATTTTTTATTTTGGAAAATTGTTGTCCTCAGATGAGCAATTCTTCCCAATCGACTCTAAGATGTTGAGAGTGTCAAATCTGAGTGGTTCATCCCTTCACAAGTTCTCCCCACATATACTAATTCTATTCCACTTGAATTATCTAAGTTTGAGAGGGACCAACATGTGCATCATTCCTAGGTCAATTAGGAAACTACTTGTGGAGATAACCACAAGTAGTTTCCTAATTGATCTTAAACACATATTGATTTCTAAGCTACTTGTGGAGATAACCAAGCTCAAGAAATTGCAGTATCCGTTGATGTATAGTTATACTAGAATGATAACCTTAGGTTTTTTTAAGGGATTTTTAGCTCCCCTGGGCATTGGAGTGCTAGTATCATTGCAGAATTTTACCTGTAAAAAAGCTAGAGGTGGTCAAAGTAAGATTACAATGCAAGAGCTAGGAGAGTTAATTGAACTAACGAGGCTGGGTGTAATGGATCTTAAAACAGATTATGCAAAAGAACTATGCCACGCCCTTGAGAAGATTACCAACCTTCAAATACTAAGGGTGCATTTAGGAGTAGCATTTGGAAGAGACTTTAGACACCCAAAGTCTCTTGGGCCAAACATTGTATTTGGCAAAAATTTTGCAAACTCCATTGGAGAAAAGTGGGAATTCAAGGGGCATTTAGGAGTAGCATTTGCAAGGGATTTTGGACAGGACTAATAGGTGTTTGGCAAAAATTTTGCAAACCTCATTAGAGAAAAGTGGGCATTTAGAAGGCTGAAAGCCCAAGGTAGGTCCAAGGCTACCTTAGGCTTTCAACTTTCTTGGCATGCCCAGCCGGTACTATACACTCCTTTTTAATTTCTTAAAATTGTCCTCACAAACTTTTTAATTTTTCCATTTTTGCCCTTGTTATGTGACACTGTTCATCTTCTCCGTTGAGGGTGGCCGGCGATGGCTAGAGGGACACCGGCGTGGTCGCGACGACCTAGGCAACCGTCCTCGAAGAGTCGGCCGACCTCCTGAGTCGCGCCATCACGCAACCCCTCATGAGTCGCAACACCCCAAATCTAAGTCACCGCGACCCAAACCTCACCAATCTAGGTCGCGTGACCCCCGACAAGTCACGGCGACCCACGATCCAAATATGGGTCGCGAGGACCTAGATCTGGGTTCCCAAGACCTAGATCTGGGTTTGCCGTGACTCAGATCTGCTCAGCAGTGGTAAAGAATCGATGACGCGGAGGGCGAGGGAGCAAAGGGTGTCCTCACGGCCGACAGGGATGACGGCGAGGGAGGCATCAGTGACAAAGGGGTAGAGGGACACGTTGAAGGCAGCAGCATTGGGGCAACGAGCGAGGGCAGTGAGGAGGTGCTCAATACGGAGGGGGCGGAGGAACTTGCAATGGCGGGACTTGTCGGCGTGGAAGGAGCAACAGATGAGGGAGGACTTGCAATCGAGTAGGTCCCAATCGAGGAAGTCGAGGATCAGGAGGATGATCTCCTCGAACAGGAGGTTTAAGAGGGTGGAGCCCTCCAGCGTTGAGACCGTTGGGCTTCTACTTCTTCATGGTCCTAGAGAAGAGAGATTGAGATGTTGGAGAAGAAGATGGAGGAGAAAATGGTGGTGGTTAAGATGAAGAAGAGGAGAAGATGTTGTCCCTGACGACTGCCTGAGATCTTGCAGCCTGATACATTGACTGTCGACGGCAGATTTCGAGTGCTGCCAACGGCCGCCTATCCTTCGCCAACCAACTATTTTTTTCTTTTTTTTTTTTTTAATCACAAAAGTCCTTTGGAAATATAAATTTCTCCAAACACTATTTTGCTCAAAGGTGCTTCCCAATGGACTTACAAACTATAATTTACCAAATGCACTTTTAGAAGGCTGAAAGATCAAAGTAGCCTAGGATCTGCCTTGGGCTTTCATCTTTCTAGGCATGCCCATGCTAGTACTATGCAATCCTTTTTTTTTTCTTGAAATTGTCCTCACGAACTTTTGGCTTTTCTGTTTTTGCCCTCGTTATGTGACACTATTCATCTTCTCCATTGAGGGTGGCCGGCTTGGTTGTACCTAGCTATGAGGGGCCGACCATGGCTAGAGAGATGTCAGTGTGGTCACGACAACTCAGGCGACCTCCGCGAGTCGCGGCATAGCACGACCCCTCACGAGTCGTGGTGACCAGATATGAGTTGTCTCGCGACCACGGCGAAGGGCTGTTGATATGGGTTGCGCGACCCCCCACCAATCACAACGACCTAAATCTGGGTCACTGCAACTCAGATCTAGGTCGCCGCTACCTAGATTTGGGTTCGCGATGACCAAATCTGGGTTCATGGCGACTTAGATTAGCCTGGTGATGATGAAGAATTGGTGACGTGGAGGGCGTCCTCGCGAGCGACGGCGGCAATAACGAGGGAGGCGTCGGTGACGCAAAGGCAAAGGGACATGTCGAGGGTGGTAGCATTGGGGCAGCAAGCGAAGGTGGTGGGGAGGCGCTCGGTGCGGAAGGGGCGGAGGAACTTGAGGTGGCGGGACTCGTCAGCTTGGAAGGAGCAGCATATGAGGGAGGACTTGCAATCGAACAGTCTCAATCGAGGAAGTCGAGGATCGGGAGGACGATCTCTTTGGACAGGAGATCGAAGAGGGTGGAGCCCTCTGGCGTCGAGACTGTCGGGCTTCTGCTTCTTCATGGTCATAGAGGAGAGATTGAGATGGTGGTTAAGATGAAGAGGAGGAGAAGATGTTGTCCCTAGCAGCTGCCTGAGATCTTGCAACTTAATACGTCGACCGCCGGCGACAAATTTTGAGCGCCGCCAACAGCCACCTACCCTTCGCCGACACCTATTTTTTTTTTTTAATCACAAATAACATTTGTAAATATAAATTTCTCCAAATACTATTTTGCTCAAAGGTATTTCCCAATAGACTTACAAATTATAATTTACCCAACACAATTTACATTTTAGAAAACTCTTTTAACTTAAAGTCCTTTGTATTTTCTCAAAGGTTTTCCCAAGAGTCCAACCAAACGCATCCCAAGTGTGACAGCAGAAAGTGAGCTTGAAGTTATTGATTTAGATTTTCTATCTTCATCTCCCCTGCTCCATCAGACTCTAACTATCAAAGGATGTTAAAAGAAGCCACCTTGTTGGCTTCCTCTAATGAACAATTTGGCCAAAATGAGTTTGTCATGGACCGGATTGAAATTTAACCCCCCAATTGCTATCCAGGATTTGCCCAATCTCATGGAGCTTAGTCTAATGGATGCCTTTGATGAGAAAATAATGGTTTTTGGAGATAGAGGATTCCAAAGCTCAAGAATTTGTTCCTCGTCCATCTGAAAAATCCAAAATTTGTGTCGATGAATGGTCAGGCAATGCCTTGCCTTAATAGTCTCTCCATTAGTAGATGCAAGCACTTGGGCTAGCAATCATTACTGGTTGTGATCCGCGGCCTCATCCTCCTCAAGCATCTCCGCTTCCATGAGATTCCAAAAGAATTTCCTTTTGCGTTCTATCAATACAGCGGCGGCAGAATAAGGAAGGGTATTCTGCGAAAGTACTATGAGGAGGTGATGGAACATAACCCAGAAGTTTATGTTGTCTAGTTGGAAAGGCATTAGTAGGTACAATATGATCTTAACCTCGATTCCTATAATGCCATCGAGGACAGGATGATGAACCGCGTTGAGGTTCTTCCTAAAGTTTCGTGGATCAGAGTGACAGTCTCTTTGTGCTTCTGAGAGATACGTGAACCTTTCAGATCAACCATGTCCACGGTCTCCCCCACGCTTCGGGATCCAAGGATGTCCTGCTCAGGAAAAACAGAGCACAAACAGAGCAAGAGGAATACCATTAGAGAGGCACAGAAATATTAAAAAGTATCATTCCCTAGATTAAGATGATTGTTCAATCTTGGGAGTATTAACACGCTGAATCAACATGACATTTCTTAAATTTCTGGAACGCTGAAAAGAAGCTACTTTCGGTTCATTCAGAAAAGAACTTTTCTCCAATTATTTTTGTCTAGCAATAACGGGATAAAATTTCTTAGCTGCAAAGACCTTTCAACACCATTTTCAGGGCCTGCGAAGCCTACTACAATTGTGCTTTGAACATTTTAATGCCAAATGAAACCAAATGGATGAAGAAAATGATGGGCAAAAAAGTTGGAAGCACCTCACTCAAGGCCTGCTCTGCAGAAATTCTCCTGGAAACATCCCTGCAAATCATATTCCTCAACAAGTCTTTCGCCGCCGCGACACCGTCCTATAGGCACTTGCCGGGAACATCAGGTTCCCCCTCAGCACCACCTCAAAGACCTCCGAGGCCGACTCACCCCAGAACGGTGGATACCTCACGATCATCACATACATCACCACCCCAGCGCTCCACACGTCCACCTCCTCCCCGTACTCCCTCCCCATCAGCGCCTCTGGTGCGACATAGTACGGCGTCCCCACTATGCCCTCCACAGGCCCACCCTCGTGCAAGCAGCCCGCCGAGCCGAAGTCCACCAGCTTCAGGATGTCTCTCCAATCGAACAGTATGTTCTCAGGCTTCACGTCCCTGTGTACAATGCCCCAGGCGGTGGCAATGCGCAAGGGCATGAAGGAGCTGTGCCATGCACACAGCGGCCTCAGGCTCAGGGAGGGCCTTACAGGACAATATGCGGTCGTAGAGAGTGTCGGGCTCGCAGAGCTCCAGGACGAGGGAGAGGCAGTCGTCGGTCTCACGGGTGTCGAGGATTTGGAGTATGTGAGGGTGAGAGGAGAGGAGGGTCATGAGCTTGGATTCGTTGATGAGGCATTGGCGGTCGGTGGCGTCGGAGAGGCGGCGCTTGTCAATGACCTTGTAGGCAGCGAAAGAGTTGTCGGCAGGGGAGAAGCACCGGAATATGGTGCCAAAACGGCCCAGCCGATTTCATCTAGCAGTTGGTAGCTATTGTGCTCTAGTGCCTGGCTCGCTACCGGCATTTTTCTTGTGAGCGTTTCTTCTCCGTCTCCTCTCAAAAAGTGATTTTCTCGCAGCCGTGTGACTTTGCTTTTATGGGAGGGAAAGGACTTATTCTATTTCGGAACAGGCCAAGGATATTCGGCCGGCGACGAAGACAAGGAGAAATTGACTCCAGTTGAGATAATCCGGTTTTTTATTGCATGTAAAAGTTTGTTATATAACTTATTCCCCTTCGCAAAATGATTATGTAATGTTTAATGAAAGGTTTTCTTATAGTAAGTGGGTACCTAATGTTAATATGTCAAAACTGATTTACAGAAAAGATGTGACAGAAAGATGGAGGTAGCTCAGACAACTCAAGAGACAACAATGAAGAACCATCACATGAATACGACATGTGAAGGATGTAGAAAAATTTGGCTTGAATAACTATAGCAATATTGTTCGCGATACTGTAGCAATAGTATTGAGAGAACACATTAACAAGGGTTCATATTAAACACGCTCCAAAAAAGTCCGTCATATGACTTTTTCGATCAAATTTGTAATCGATCTTTATGTCCATGTTATTATTATTCTAATCTGAATATGATATGATTCTTGTTCCTTTGGGAAAACAGGTGTGTGCTATGGGAAAAAAGGTGAGATAGGACCGACACCATCACTGCAATCCCATCAAGATGCCATGATAGAGAACTTTCCACACGAGGTCACTATAACCCCACTAAAATGCTAATAGTCAAGAAGTCTCGCCAAACGAAATATGTGATGGCCAGACAAAGCGGCACGAGTAGGTTTACTTACAAATCAAAGTCATAATTGTGTGAATGACTGGATGACTTTTTTACCCCTAGTGCAATCACTTTGGTGGTGGAAATGAGCATCATTCAGTTACTTCATTTAAAGGCAAGAATCAGACGTGCCATTAGTGCAAATCGGAACCATAAAATTAGTGGGAATCTACCCAAAAAAAAAAAAAAAAGCAGAATCTAATCTTCTTCTTTTTTTTCCCTCGTACTTCTTTATAAGCTCCGCTTATTTTATTAAAAATGAATAATTTAAATTTTATTTTTTGAAAAATATTGCTTATTAGTTTAAAATAATTAATCAATGAAATTTTTTTCATAATTGACAATAATTTTTGTTTAAACATTTTTCTGAATGATTAAAATATTTTTTCATTCATTTATTTTTGTAAGCGATATAAATGATCATTTTTTAGAAAAATAGTTTTGAAATTATTCATTTTTTGCAAAACAAATGAAATCGAGTATTCAAAGTTAATATTGCATACTAGTGCCCCATAGTTAACCTTTCATAATTAGCCACGAGGAGAGGTGGCTCTCTAAATTGCTCTAAATGAGAGATGTTTTAATTTAAACACGAAAATATGATATATTTGAATGTAGTGCTTACCCACTTTGCTATTCTTAGAGGTACAGCAAATAATTTTTTCCTTTTTTCCGCTCTTTAAGGAACAGTTCCAATCGTTGTTTCTAAATGAATTTAAAATGAAAATGTGACATATCAAAGTAAGCAAGAGGCTTTATTGAGTGATTCATAAGTTTATGCTTCCCTTCAAATGATTATCACCTTATATGGTTACTCATAATACTTATTTCGGATGGCTTGGGTCATGTGGACAGATCGGTGCAAAAGGGAATCTTATAAAGTGTCGAGACAGAAATGAGGGGAAAGGAATAAATATAAGTTGTGCATGCCAATCGACATGTGAGGGTTGGCACTTGGCAGCATATTGCTCCGGTTAGTCCCTTAGGTCACAGAAACTGCAATAGAAAAATGGGGGTTGGAGCTCTGAAAAAGCCAAACATACGCAAGGATTACGAGTTACAATCATGAAGTCCATCAATCTTCTGCTTAATGAGCAATATTGGGCTATCATCGCGCAACAGTTCGTTCTCTTCAGCATGATCAATTTCAATCACTCAGGGTTGCGAATTCGTGATCGTTAGCTGATGATAACTCGCAAAATCGCCAGTCATTAGAAACTAAAATTTTCTCTAAGTCTTCCATCTAATGGAGCCGTCCCTCTCTCGCTCAGCAATTATCCACCCGGTTGAAAGCGATTCTTGGGTCTCATCTCATCTAGTGAGCATCATCTGCTAGGATTTGTTAAGGCATCTATCTTCTTCTCAGCCGCTTCATGCCTTACGTTAGTTCTAGAGGACAGGCATGCTTGCAATTAGTTTAATCTCCACTTTTCCAGAGCTTGCCCTATACGTACGCAGACCGCGACGAGAATGACGCATTGCCAATTAATCATGCTCGTAAGCGTGCCAAATAAATTAATTAGTACGTTTACCATATATTTTATACAAAAAATGGTTGCCAAATCTGGCAGCTGATTAGAAACTGAAAAGATGAGGTCTTGAATAAAGATCTTGGTGCGTGTTAGGATCTATGGGTCAATGTCTTGGGCTAGTAGGGGATGTAACCCACCCCAGTCCCTCTGGTTATGCAATGGAAGATGACTTGTATATAAAACGAAATATTGATCTGCAGAAGATGCATGATGCTAAGCTAACCATACGCCAAAACTTAGTATTTGATTAGAATTTTGTTAGCATCTTTCGTATTCTTGAACGTTGAAACCGGTATAAATCCGTAGCTGCATGAGTGGTTTGGATGACGAAACTGTACATCAGGAGATTGGAAAAATCACAAGCATAAGATATGAGTTTTCATCGTGACTTTTTCCAAGATGTCAACTAGGATTGAATACGACCATTTTTCACATGAATTTTCTACTGAATACAATTAGGGATAATTATCCAAAAAGTCTTGAACTATTATATGACGGCTAACTCAATCCTAAAGCTTTCAACCATGTCAATTTAGTCCTAAACATTTTGATAATTTGCAAATTTAGATACAAACCTTTCAATTATGTCAATTTAGTCATAAACATATTGTCTTTGTTGTTTTAAGTTTAGGAGTAAATTGATAGATTATCAAAAGGTTTAGAATTAAATTGGCATGATTGAAAGATTTAGGATTAAATTAACATACATATAATATATTTAAGATTTCTTTAGACAATTTTCTCAATACAGTTATATCTGCAGGATGATGATAACCCTTTCACCATAGTTGCCGGTCCAAACTCTGTCTTTCTAAATGTGAGGAGGTCTTGGGCTTCGAGATTTGACCCTACCGAACGTTGCTTGTGTTTCAAAGAGGCTCTGGAATTTGCTCCTCTGATGCCTGGGTGAAAAATAACTTGCTGTATGGCGGCCCTTCTGACAACTCACATCCAAAATTTTGTGGGTAATGGTGAGTCCATCTCACCGGGATCATCTGTGTTTCTCAAGTCTCTAAAGTGATTTGTTAACGATACAAGCTAGCTTTGCTGATATGAGAATTGTCAGGGACTCTTCCAGTGTGTTATGGATATTTAGGATATTTCATTAATATATTTAAGATTTCTCTTTGATTTTCTATATCTCTTGGTGTATATATTTTAAAAATTCTCTATATCTCCCTGTATTATGCATATTCTTTATTAATATGTTATCTAAATAATCATCTAATAAATTATATAAATAGGCTCATGTGTCTCGATAAAGAGCACATAGAAAAATATACAGAGATTACATAATTCTATCTTCTGAGAGGTACACGATCCCAAGGTGCACACCAAAGCACACATCGAATAACTACTAATATTCATCTCTCAAAATTGATTCTCAACATTTGATAACCACGCCAGCTTATTTTGTGGTCGAGTAGTCTTGACAATAGTCCCGACAACCTCCTTCACAGTGCAAGTCACCTGTCGTTACTCGTTACTATAGCTTCCTTCCCCATGGCCTGCACTATAGAAACAACAACACACAATAGCTACGTCAATCAGTTCTCTCTCTTCATCACACCGGATCACTTCAATGACCCACCCGTGTTTTTCGAATCTTTCCAAACTCAAGTTCACTTTTTCTACGTCACCATATTTAGGATATTTTTAGATTATTTATTATTTATTTTTTTCATATCCATCGTGATGGTGTATATATCTAGAAGAACTTCTCTGTATGTTTAGCTTGAGGACCTTTAATTTTTAAGGAGGGGAAGGACAAAATGATAAAATTGGGGAGACCTACACATTTTTGTTACACATTTAATGATTCCATAAATGTACTGGCCCACTCACAATAGTTATAAGCATCCCATTCTCATGGACTAACTGAATATATAGTACAGCAAAAGTAAATCAAAAAAAAAAAAAAAAAAAACATATATCCCGAGCATGAACACCATGTCTCAAGGAACTCAGACCAAAGTCCCCCAAGACCCCAGTGCCGGTTCAGTCCAGGAATCGGACCAGTTCCAGTCCCAGATTTTTGGAATTGGCAATAACCAATCCAATTCTTGATTCATTGTGCTGAACTGGACCAAACCGACTGAATTAGACCAAACTGATGGAATCAGCAATCACCCTAAATCTAATTTCTCTATTTTGCTGTTGCATCTGCCGCCTCTCTTTTTTTTCGCTCGTGTACTGTTCTCTCTCTCTCTCTCTCTGCGACTCATCCCTCCGGCGAATTTCTCTGTACATTCGACGTAACCCTTTTGCTCTACGTGTCTTTCCTAGTCTCTGCAAGATATTAAAGCTACATCTCTGGATTTTGCAGGTATTTCGGCTTGAATGAGCTAGCAATGTCTCGATGCCCCTGTTTTGTTGATTCTCCATTGATGGTCTTCTGTTTCAAGAGTGTGCGCGTCTCTTGTTTGCTGGAACTTTACAGCTTCGTTCTCACGCTGTCGGTGTATTTGAAGAGTAGTGAAAGAGGAGATAGAGAAGAGTAGAGAAACTATGAAGCGTTTCCATCACCTATATTCACAAAAACACTCCCCGACCGAAGATTTTTAGGAGCTTGTATAATGTTTTGCTCAATTAATGTGTACAATTTTATTTTTCTATACATAATCAAACTCCTTGAATCTCCCAAAAAAAAAAAAAAAAAACACTCCATGTATGATATATCCTCTCATACTCTTGCTGCGCACTATTCTCAAAAAAAATCTATGACAGCTTTAATCTAATGTCCTTGAACTTCTAACTCAACCAATTTGTAAGGTATTTTGGGACTCAATATATGAAAACTCTAAGTATAAAGTGAGAGATCTACTCAACATTCGACCCTAGAGCGCAACAACATAATAAAAACAAGTAATATCGCGTATCATATCATTTCAAATCACTATAATTTACAAAATTCCAAGATTATTTACATATTCGCAGTAGAATAAATCAATCACTTAAGGAATACAACATATATTTGTAACCCAATCTCAATCCAACATATTAACTATTTTGTGAGCACGTATAATAACATAAATTCACAAACTTATCAAGGCTTCACCTATTCCACCAATATATTCATAGAAGCCATTACAAGCACTATCCAATCATGTTAAATTTCCCAACACTTGGCCACTGCTTAATAAGGAGATCAACCTACTCTATACAATGAATATTCACCCACACTTTTCAAACATATTTGTTAAATTCCTCTAAGACATAAAACATGTGTTCTAGATGGCTATAATACCACATAGTAACTCACCGATATGCATAGGTGAGTCCATTTCCAGCTCGTCATTGCTCAGGATACATCTCGACTTACATGTCACCATCATCATCATCAACATATGAGGGACAGAATTATAACATAATAATTATCGTGTTCAATAGCAATGCAAATAATATCACTATAATATTTTGGCATCCCCCGTATTAACAATGGAACCAATTATCCCTTTATTATTTTTTGGCAAATCCACAAACTCTTATTCATAGAACAATCATTATTCAATCCAAGAGTTCATGACTGTCCTACATCACATGAATTTATGATTATTGCCACTTTGTCATTAAAACTTAAATGTATGCCTAGCCTCGTGATCTTTTTACATAAGAGACACTTTCTCATCTCCCTTCGTCCCTGACATTAATCTCAAGCACTTATAATAAGAAAATCATAACCATGTATGTATCACAAAGAATATCAACATAGATATTTCTTCATAATAGCACACCATCAATTTACAATGTATTAGTCTCTTGATGTTTTCCATGTAATAAAGTGGGCTTTTCAAAATCAAATGCGCCATTATATCTTGGTACTACATGCTATGTAATTTCATCGGTGCATATCACACAACATTAATTCCAATGCTACTTCCATATCAATTTTTCAAAATACTTTTGCAAATGAATGCAAACTTTATCTAGTTAGATACATTATCTAGATTGGAAAATCAATCGTAAAACCAAGAACCGACCATCATCAGTATCCTTAGCATGAAATAGCCCCCATAATTTTCAGTTTTAGAATATGCAACCTCTAACTCTTCAAAATTACAAAATAGCCCACATTCTACAATATTTAAATTTTTATCTGATTTCATTTCCTTTAATTAATCTACCTTAATCACTAATAATAATTATATTACCTAAAAAATTTCACTGTTCAAAGAAGAATTTATATGATGTGAATTTACGTTCTTGCCCTTGTATTACACAAAATTACTATTTTTCCCCATTCCATGCATAGTTCATCTTTCCAACACTTTTGCTTATCGAAGTGATTTAGAATCCTCTTGAAATTACTCAACTATGTTTTCATTCATAAAATATAGCCATGAAATATAGAATAACTCATAGCATATTCTAATGACATCTTTCCTGCGATGTTAATAACAAAAGGCACAAATAGACCTCAACCAACCATCTTGGATGAACATGGCATCATCCATGGCACAAAATCATATAAATCATTCATATGTGTTCTTGCCTCTTATTATCTCATTATGTAATCATTAACATGGATCTAATAATATTTTTTATGCTTTAAATTAAAATGAAATAAGGATCAATCTTGTTTAGCCCCCAGACTTTCACTTACCTTGAGTCAAAGAATTGAATAAAGCCTTAATCGCCTTGAAAATAAAACAAACAAGAACAATTATTAACTATACATAATATATTCAAACCAAACTTTATAATAGATAAACAAAATGAATGCCATGAATTTTACCTTGAAAGATGCTTGATAAGTGAGACTAAAACTAAAGATAACAAAAATTAGATAAATTGTGGAGCTTGGAATAAAATTTATGGAACTCCGCCTTGTTATTTTAGGAGGAATAAGAGAAATTGCACTTAAGATGAGAAGATGAAAACTTCATGCAAGATGGGGAAGTGGCAAAGGTTAGAATAATTGAAGATAATGATAAGAGAGAGTGCATGATTGGCTAAGTAAAATGCATCAATGAGGACTTGGCTTGCAAGCTTAGAGAACATTAATGAGCTAGAGTTAAAATAAGTGATGTAAGGAATGATGTAATTTGCAAGTAAGAAATTAGGTGTCCATAAATATGGAGGAGCTCAGTGTCCGTTCCAAATTTCAATACGTCAAAAAAAATATTTTGAAACTGCTAATTTGGCAATGTGTGCAGAACGCATTATGGTCCTATTTGCTTTCCAGGGTGTATCGATCCCGCCTAAAAAATATTGATGACCTTATGGATAAACATAAACTATATAAATAGATTCTATTAAAGTTCGTGTGTCTTAAAGGCATTTTGGGCATTTTAAATGTGTCGCCCAACCCATGGCACTGTCCTTATATTCATCAATTTAGTGGCACTTTGTAATCGTAATAAAACTTTCATCAAACCTTTGTAATTTAAATGCTAGATCTAATATTAAAATCTTACGGTGCTAATTGTACCTTATTTATTATAATACATATCAAGTGAGATCTTACTTGACATACAAATGATGATTTATATTAATTTCATATGCAATTTTCTTTCTATACAACACAATAATTGCTACCATAACAAATAGAAGGGGAAATATTAGGACCTCACACGATCAAGGGATATGGGCACGTCCTTGAGGGAATTGGGCCTGGCTGCCAGGGTCCCGGGCTTTGGCGTTGCGATCTTCAGCCTGACCTCAGGGGATGTGGACCCAAGTGCCAAGGCCCCAAGCGCAGGGGTCTACTCAAATTTTGAAAAATAGTTTTTAATATTAAAATAGGTCATTTTTTTTTAAATTTAAACAGAAGTTTTTCATTGACTCCACAAAAAGTATTCCGTAGACTCATTCTTCTAAACAATCCACTAGAAAAATATTTTTTGACAATCGATTTTTTGCGAAAGAAATGGATTTTTTTGTAACACAATTCATCATTTTTTATTTGTTTGGTTGTCTATCATATTGATATATGCCTCACGACTTGACCAATTAAGGAAACCGAAACTCTAAAAAGAGTTATAAATCTGAATTAGGGGAACAATTACATGGGATTCCGACATCATATCAATAACTTTTTTCAAAAGGGTTAATACCCTGAAAAACCCAAACTGGTACACCTGTGACAAATTTACCCCAAACTATTTTTTTGACCATCAAAAACCTCAAACTGGTATACCTTTGACATATTTATCCCAAACTGGTACACTTGTGACAAATTTACCTTCTATTAGTTTTTATTTAATTTTATTGTCAAATTATTAAGTTAAATGACACGTGATAGTTGATTGATATACCAATTTGGGATTTTACGCTCCGTTTGTCATAGTTTATAATTTTTGTGATTTTTTTTGTATTAATCCAATTTAACAGAGGGTATATTTGTCACAAATTTACCAGTTTAGAGTTTTTTGCGATCGAATAAATTAGTTTGGAGTAAATTTGTCATAAATGTTCCAGTTTAGGGTTTTTTATGGTTAGTCGGGGTAAATTTGTCACGGTATATACAGGTTTAGGGTTTTTCATGGTCAAAAAAATAGTTTGGGGTAAATTTGTCACAAATGTACCAGTTTGGGGTTTTTCAGGGTATTAACCATTTTCAAAAACATTTTAGTAATGAATGTCACGAGATACTTATTAAATAATACTAAAACAAGAATTTGATTTCCATAAATCCATCACGTGTAAAGCGAGAGAAACAGCATGTTGAAGATTCAAGATTACAATCATTCATTTAAATGAATGTTTAAGCAGGGAACAAATTTCTATAAAAGAATGAGAAGGCAAGTTGAGGTCTCCTTATCCAATCCATTCTCGATTCCCCAGTACCACCGGTCAAAAGCAGTCAACCACGACACCCACAAAGCGTTAATCGACCCTTATTTAATAGTCACCTGCATCAAGATCGAGATCACAGCTAATCACAGAGAGAGAGAGAGAGAGAGAGAGGAAGCCAAACCGAACATCTCATCTGACTGCATCGACGACTCCGATAAGCACGAGCCGCCATCGGAGAGCTGCATAAATAGCCACGCTCTCCCCAATCCCTTCTCGCCTGCTTGCACTGTACAACTATAGAAAAACAAGTTATATTCCCGTCGTTGCAATTTGCAAACAAGTTAGAACATTCTCTGTTGGCTTCAAACATTTATCGAGGAGAGCGACCGTACGGCCATTGGTTCTTGTCTCCCTTCTGTAAGTAATGGTTTAAATTATTTTATTCCATGGTCATATTTGTTCTCTACTTGGTAACCCAGACAAACACGCACGTCTAAAAAAAAAAGCGTTGGGTCTCGGTTCGTGTATTGGTCCTTTTCGATAGGGAAATGAAGGGTCCTTGTGCTCGGGAGATTCTCGACCTGAGAATAGCATTCATGAATATGGAAAAGAAGACAGAAAATTTGCTTTTCCGAAGTTTACACTGACTTCGATTGATGGGACCCTTTTCAAAGAGGAACCACAAGTTCAAGCACTTTTGGACGTTAGGTCCTCATTCGAAGAAGGATCTTGAGAATCAGCGGACTCCAAAGATTCTCAGATTTTGAACTTTTTACGAGTCCTTTTCTTCTCCAGAACTTGGAGATTATTTGTGTTTATGTTCCTCGGTGATGCACTCAATTTATATACGGGGACTACTTAACTGTAAAGGCCCCGGTCAATATAAGAAAACCTGTGTGGGAGAAGATGGACATTGTCTAAACGATCTTATCATCTTTATCTCAGGCAGATGATTATAGGCGTAAGAGACTCCTGATTATAGCAGTCCCTCTGACCACCCTGTGTAACTAAGATATTATTAGGACAAGAGGCTCTTGGATTGTTCCAAGAAAATTCCTTCTTCTAGGAACCATCGTTCGCATTGGGCAAAATTTCCAGTTCTGGACCTCGGCGGTTGAATTTTCCGATCGCGAATTCGCCGAACGGACGCTCTACCTTCTCCCAATTGTTATATGTAGGTTTTTTTATATGTTTATTGAACAGGAAGTAGATCCTCGTAACTTGTGGTCCTGGCCTGAGGCTCAAAAGGCTGATTTAACATGTCACCATCTTTGTTAGCAGCCACTAGAGAGCAATCTAATTTATTTTCCTCCTAGCAAATGGGAAGCCGCTACGACTTGTTTCTTTCCCTGGAAAATTTCAAAAAGCCACAATCTAACAGTGGCTTGAAAGAAAGTTCCAGGAAGGAAGAGTCACTTTCTCAATGGAAAAAACAAAACCCAATTCGTCCAACCATAAATACTTGCGCAGAGTTAGGACTCTTTTCTCACATTAGCTCACGAAGAAGGATGCACATAATTGAGGAAGTGGATTTCTGAGGTAAGCTAATGATGTTAGAGATTTGCTTTCCTATCATTTTCATATTTTTCTTCCTTCCTGGGAAAATATCTAATGCGCAAGATTGCAATTGCCCAATCTAAAGCCGTGACATTATCCACCACCTGGATGGCATGCATGAGATTGTTGTCCGCCTCGCTGGATGCCACAACCAGTGGCTCAGAATTTTCTCTCTCTTTCAATCTCTGCGTGATTTCCTTTTGGGGCCAACATGTGACGTGCGTCTCTCCAAACAGAAGTGCTTTCGTGTGCATTTATACCTGTCTGTCCCTGGTGGAGTTTTGGCTGGGCTTTTTCTTGGATCTACATTTTCCAGCATTCCATTCCTGAATTTTCATGCCTTTTGATTATCCTGTAAGAGGTTCTTTCAATTCAAAGATTCAGAAGCAACGTATTTTTGTCCACGGTTCTCTAGGTTCTAGCAATTTTCTGATAAGCTCTTTATGTTTAGATTGTTTTGAATTTGCTTTGAGGTCTATTATGTGATGAATAAAAGTTGTTCTCTCTTTTTTTTTTTTTTTTTTGGGTGTTTTGCTTCCTTTTGTTGCGTTCTAGTGAACTCTCAGCATTTCCGTGACTGAGAACGTGGCAGTTACTTCCGTTTCTCTCTCTCTCTCTCTCTCAGCGAATTAAGCGCACCTGAAGTCCGGATTTTGGAGTCGAACGACCAGGAGATCAAGTAGCATTTTTGACTCAAAGCAGGTATGGTCATGAAAACTTTCACACGAAATCAGACATGCGGAGTTTAGTCTTTGGAATTGTTTCGATGGCTTGTGTGGAATTGAGCATGAATATGGGTGAAGTGGCGTCTTTTTAGAACGTTTTTCTAAAGAAGATCGACTGTTCGGAGCAAGAGTTCGTTCTTGCGTTCGATGGGTAGTTTTGAAGCGGAGATGATCTTTGCGGGGAGCTTCTGATCATGTCACATCGTTCTGTGTCTTTCGCATCATTCTTAGCATCTGTTTATTTCTAGAAGTATGTCGCAGCAGCACGTCTGTTTGTCGAAATTTCTCGTTTTACTCTCCCTCTTGAATTGATCTTTCGAGTTTCTCTGCTCGAACCAGACTATGAGGGTTGCACGTTACCATCTTCTTTTGATATGAATTCGTGGTGACTAAAAAAATTGAAACTTTTGGCTGGAGCAGATAATATAAGATTCTGAGGAGGTGATAATGGTGTAAGTTTCAGGATTCTTTGCTCCCCTTTTCGTTATTGCATATGTTGATTAATTCACAAAAAAAGATAGGGTAATTAAGACTGCTTTTGGCGTATACTTGCGATAGCTGTAGAAAGTGAAATCCTTGGATGACCAGATGCTGACGAGTTTCTGTATATTTATGCCGTCAATCCCATTTGATTTTCCCCCATCGTTGGTTAATTCCAGGAAAAAAATGGTGACCAAGACCGTGGATCTTCGTTCCGACACTGTCACCAAGCCGACCGAGGCAATGCGGGCGGCAATGGCTGATGCCGAAGTTGATGACGACGTCTTGTGTTGTGACCCAACGGCACAACGCTTAGAAACAGAGGTGGCGAAGATCACGGGCAAAGAAGCAGGCCTCTTTGTTCCATCAGGCACTATGGGAAATCTCATCAGCGTTCTTGTTCACTGTGAGGTCCGAGGAAGCGAAGTCATTCTTGGAGACAACTGCCACATACAAATTTATGAGAATGGAGGGATTTCCACAATTGGAGGTGTCCATCCAAGGACAGTGAAGAATAACGAGGATGGAACAATGGATATTGATTTGATTGAAGCTGCCATAAGGGATCCAAAAGGGGCGCTTGTGTATCCAACTACTAGGCTTATTTGCTTGGAGAATTCACATGCAAAGTAAGGAAACTCTTATCTATCAAACTTTTCAATGAGATGTTCTGGCAAGATTGTATTTAATTATTCTGGTTAGTTCGCTTTTGGTGCAATTTTCATCACATTGGGTTCAGCTAAAGTTAAGGGCCCTGTTTGGCTTACCTAACTGGGATATAATCCTCTAAAATTTTATTGGGAATTGCTATGTTGCTGGTGAAACATAAATATTTAGTCACTCAATTCCTGCTTGAAAGTAATTTGCGTTCCCTGAAGGTCTTCTCATGCCATTCAATATCACTGACTTTATTCTGTTGGGTGAATTAAGAATGTTGTTTCCTTCCAAGCTATTCGAATTTGAACTCATGAAATGCTGGGTTGATTTAATCAGCTACAACCATGTGAATTATGTGGTTTGTTTAACACGGTCTGTTATTTGTAGAACTATATCCAATTTTTTCTCTTGATCTGTCAACGGCCTCATGTTACAATATGGGAGCTGGCCATGCCCAGAATTACCCCGAACACGAGGCAGATGATGCTTGAGAGAGGGCTAGAGACTTGATCTGATTATGAAGCTCTATCCATGGATTTCTGTTTATATACTTTGGGCATTTAGTCCATGGAGCCATTTCTATGTCTGGATTTGGGATGATGCATTTTGCCATTGACTTTATTCTTTTTCATTTCTGCCTGTCTCATGATATCATTTTTTGCCGAATGCAGTACTGGTGGTAGATGTTTGTCAGTTGAGTATACTGATAAAGTCGGAGAATTGGCAAAGGAGCATGGTCTAAAGCTTCATATAGATGGGGCTCGCATCTTTAATGCCGCAGTTGTGAGTAAAAATTATCTAGAGATGATTTTACATAGCTGCCTCATGTTAACATTAAATATAAGGTTGCATTCATCTCATTCTGTTAGGCACTTGGAGTTCCAGTAGATAGGCTGGTACAAGCTGCTGATTCAGTTTCGGTACGTTCAATTGGCATCACATGAGTTTGCTTTCAACCAAGATTCTACTTTGGACTGCATCTGAAAATGATTCTCTGTTAATTTGGTCGAACTGTTGGTAGGTTTGTATATCGAAAGGTCTGGGCGCCCCTGTTGGATCTGTTATTGTCGGTTCCGAGAGCTTCATCACAAAGGTATAACCTGTGTGCATGTACTAATTGCATCTTCTGTTTTGTATTCAAATTAAATAATCTAATGATTCTAAGTTTATTATTTCAGGCTAGAAGGCTGAGGAAAACCTTAGGTGGTGGGATGAGGCAGGTGGGCATCTTATGTGCTGCTGCGCTTGTTGCACTACGTGAAAATGTTGCAAAGCTTGAAAGTGATCACAAGAAAGCGAAGATTTTGGCAGGTACTCAACAACTCACTTCGTAGTTCCTTTACGTACTCTATCCTTGTGATTCACTCACTGCTTAATCCCGTTTGCGCTTCTCATGTATGTGATGTCATCTTCAGAGGGACTAAACAAGATTAGAGGGTTAGCATTGAATGTTGCTTCAGTGGAGACTAATATCGTAAGTACGGCTGTTCAAGTAGCAAAAAAAGAGATCCTCATTTTTTCACGGGAATCTTTTCTTCAAAGCTTAATAGCCGTGGCTCCTTAACACTACTGATATCCCACTCTTTGCTTTGACCAGATATACTTTGATATCAACGAAGGCTCGAACATGACGGTGCAGAAACTGTGCAAGAACCTGGAAGAACATGGAATACTAGTCATGCCGGAGACCTCAACCAGGTCATTCTTAGCCTTTGATGATCATCTGTTTTGACTAGATTTCCCCATATGGACCATCAATTAACAAATAATATATTTGTAGTGAACTTGACAAATCATGTATTAGCAAACTGACTTCGAGATGTATATCTTCAGGTTAGACTGGTTGTTCACCATCAGATCTCAGAAAACGATGTTCATTACGCGCTGTCATGCTTTCAGGTAATCCATATCCCGTTGTCCATTTCTTTCCCGTGGTTTCTCGAGTCTCTTTATGATTAAAACTCTTATCTCTTCGCTAAATGCCTGCAGCGCATAATGATGGGAACCCCAAGCGAGAACGGGATCTAATAGAAGAAGCTGTTTCCGTTACTGCCCCATCCAGTTTGTGTAGAGGCAGCTAAATAAAAGCTCCTCACATTTTAGTGGTCACTTCTATCAATCTCTGAAAGCTGCTGTACTTAGCTAAATGCAATTGGACTTCCCAATCTGTGCTCTTCTGCCCATTGTTCTCTGTTTCAATCAGCTTGTAAAGTTATAATTTGCCAAAAATATAATGCTTAGGCTTGGATTTGTCTCATCCTCGGTCCATGATGCAAAATGAGCTTGATATCATCTTCAAAAGGCATCTGTGATTTGAATGGTCTGGCCCCTTGGTAAGAAAGTGAAGGTATTGGCCCAAGTAGAAAACTTGTCACATCAGATTTGATGGATCATCATCATGAGAAATAATCGTTCAGATTCTTTCCTATGATATGATGCCATTAAAAGAAGCTTTTTGACCCTAAAGTCCTAGTCCAGAGATTTGTCACTAGATGGCCTCGTGGGTGCAGCAGGATAGTTCTTGTTACTTTCTCTTTGGCTGGAATGCTGTGGACACCACGAAGTAAAACCAGCACACACCTGCATTCAAGACGGTTCCCTTTCCTTTTTATTTTCTGCTGAAAAGGTCTAATTTGATATTTCACAAATATCATGGAGATAGTCCCAAAAAGAAGTGACTTTCTATTTTATTGCAAAACCATGGACATGGTCACCAGTCATCTTTAGTATCCCTAGAATAGTTGGAAGAATTCATAAGAGGATCTCCTTAGACAGACAGCAAATTCATTCTTTACATGTCTCTGTTTTTCTTTTTTCTTTTTATGTTTTCGTTCTTTATATTCGTGCTTGTGGCACCTCAATTTAGTGGAAGCAATGAAGTAGATTGTCGTCAATGGTTACATTTATTGGAGCAGGTCGGCTGCAATGTTCTCTTTCCATATAAGCTTCTGCAGAGCAGTCATGTCATAGTTACTCACTCCTTTGTAGAGGTTGTAGCGCATTTATGTCACTTCTACTGTGCCTTCTTCTCCTTTTTTTTTTTTTTTTTTTTTTTTTCCAAATCCTGAATGGAATTTTCAAAAGCAAATAATTCATAACCGTTGACCTTTCTCCAAGGCAAATAATTCATCTCCATCATGACAAATTGGTCCAAACCAATACCCATGATTGACTAAATGATCACCATTCACAGGCACTCCCTTTTCTACTGCAGTTTTGCTTGGAAGAGGAGGATGATCACCTTCGAAAGTTCAGATAACAAGCAATGAATTTTATGGCTTTTCAAGATCCTCAAAAGCTTTGATCATCTCCAGGACGTTTTATATGAAGGAGCAAGCAAGAATCTCTTTCGATTACATCCTAAAAAGTTTGGTTCGTCACAAGGGACTGGCTTGACCAACACGAGAGTTAATGATTTAAGATTGTGTCCATGGCAAGTTAAGTACCCACCATATGCAATTCGAGAACAGTTTATGATGTATTTTCGAGAACATAACGTGAACACGACATAAATTAACGAATCTCTTTCCACCGAAAGAAAAAAGCTTTTGTCCCGAAAAAATAGCACTAAAGGAGAGGGATCTTTTCCTAATTGATACACCTATGCGTACAATATTCCCTCCCCTCTGGACAGTGAAAATTTTTCAAAAGCCATGTTGCCACCTTCAAAAGACAGATGCGGTTAATCTCCTTTAATCCCTTAGCTTTGAAGGAAGCTCCAAAGCCTAAAAACCCTCCAAATTCCATTCTCTTACCTTAAGCAATGCTAATTACAGCAGGAAATTATAAACATTCGATCACATAATCATTCCATATCTTCCTCGGCTCAAATTAATCCGCAGTCCGAAAATGGGTTTCATGGTTTAGGACCAAATTAGTTAAATTGGTCTATCAAAGCACGCATGATGATCTCTCTTCAATAAATTCGGCCGTAGTTTATGTGAAAAATTGATAATTTATCATTGACTTTGGATGCCAATTTCAGGTACATGAATTCCGCAGAGCGGCTTGGGCCCCAATTTCACCAAATAAGTTTTAATGAATTTTCCTTTTCCTCTCGAATTAGACCCTCATAAAACGGCCGATTGAGTACGTGACAGATAATGTCTCGAAACAATTCATCTGCCGACTTCAATTTTGAAATCGACGTGGGCAAATTTCGTCATAGGCGAGACAGCTTTTATTCGTTCATTCCAGGAAGTGGTCTTAATCATTAATTACGTGCCAGAAAGGAGGGGCATCGGCCGAGAAATTTCAACGGCTCGGCATGCGGATCTTTGCATTTTACCAGGATTTCCGACCTCACTTATTGAATAATCATCTTCTCTGATATTTCAATTTAGGGGCGCATGCAACGTCGGGTCATTTTCGCTTTAGGAGAACCTCGCGGTTTGCATGAAAATGAACCATAGCTAACTGTCTAGAGAAATAATTCCTTCCAATTAGCCAACAGATCATTTGGCTCCTCCTACCCCAAAAAAAATTAAAAAAAGAAAAAGAAAAGGAAAACGGCCCGTGAAGAACAATTATAATAACATTTTCAAAGTTGAGAAAAATAACAATATTAAAAGAGTCCAAATAAAACTTTGGATCATTATTATGTCCACCATTAGCCATAATGTATAAAAGATTTTTCGCACTGACGGCGAATCTAATAATAATTCTAAAATGTTATTTTTTCGAATTTGATTAGTAATCTTGTAACTGTCTTAATCTTTAAACACGCCAAACTTTTCCGTGCAACAAATTTTTCACCAAAATATTTATACCATCTTGAGATAAGTCCATCCTTTGATGTTAAAAAAAAAAAACACGTATTCTAAAGGTGCATTAGTATTATATTGCATGCAAGAAAAAGGGTGTGTTACACTAACATTGTTGTATAATCAAGGACTCTAGTACAAGGACCGAATTGAAAACAATTAATTACGCAATGGACAAAAATCAGATTCGTCAAAAAAAAAAGTACAGAGCCGCCGAAAAAGTATGGTTTACACTCTCAAAAAACATTACACGTGTGTGCGAGATAGTGATTGTGATTAGCAGTAAAGTCATTCTCAGAATATTGGATTTTTCGCACATCTTGCAGCCTAAGGCAAAGAGAGGAAAGAAAGAACAGGGGAACTTGCCGTGAAGCTTCCTAAGTTCATTCGTTGCCTCCTTTCATTTTCATGCGGAAATAACCTAAATTAAATGACATTGGATCAAATTGTTTTCTTCTTCTTTATTTAATGATTACACTCTTGACACTGCAAAATGTTAGTTTTTGAAAATTTGGTGTGTATCTTGCTAATCAAACTCACAAAAAAATTGAATGGATTATTTTCCTTTTTGGCCGCAAAATTAGAAAGTAGTTTGATGTTCTAAATAATTCTTTTTTTCTCTTATAAGGCTTCATTTGTTTTGCAAAAACATATTCTCCTTATTTTTTCAGCATTTAGTTCATTTAGGAAAATGAATCTATGCAAAATATTATCATAATTAATGGAAAACCTATATTTAAATTCAGGAAAATGATTTCCAACCAAATATCTACACTTTGACTTGAAACTTTACGTTTGGTACGGAAACTCCAACAGTAGTTCCCAAGTCACAGTGTTTAGGACCGGGTCTTTGGCACCCAAGGCCAAGACCCAATTGTCCATGTCCTTATCACAACGCCTAAGTCAGAGTCCACCAAGGCCGAACTTGAGATTATAGTGCTCTTATTCGATTCCTCGGCTACCCATACACAAATTATTAAGGCCTAAATAGTGCATGTCTATTTATGAAAAATCAAACTGGATTTTTCTTACCAAATGACAGAAAATATTTTTTAGTTCACTTTCAGGTTGTAGTTAAATACCGAAAAGTATTATCATTTTCCTGAAAAATAATTTAGTGGAAAATATTTTACAAAAATGTCACATATTTCGTGAAACAAACGAAAGCGTTGATGTATATATATTTCTTGGCTAATCTGATTTCTAGGTCCAAAATTTGATCCACTTTCTATACGATTCATTACTGAGAAATGATTTGTATTTATTTTTATTTTCTGGACAATAAAGTTAGATATCACCTTCCCCGGAAAGCCAGGGGACTTTGTGCGCAGCAACTGGGGGGCGATGTGAACCTTGGTATTCATCCAAATTTGTTGGGGCGATAAATTTGTAGGCTCCGTGCAACTTGAAATCCTTAAAGAGGACAAATTCCACTCTCCTAGATCTTCACGCAGCAACATGTAATCATCATTTTTAGTTGCCCTAATTCCACTTCTCATGTTCACTTCAACAGAAACTAGTTTTGCAAGTGGGTTAAGCTGCGCATCCCCTGAATTTTTCCAGAGATTCTAGTATGTATACGTACTTTCAAAATCGTACTAATTTTGACAACTTTAAATTCGGGGCACCATAAATTTGTCTCATTAGGCGTATGGTGATTATTAAAAAAAAACCTATGGTGATTATTAAAAAAAAATTCTAAATCTATTTTAAGGATAAACTTGTAAAAAAAAAAAGTCGTTTTCAACAAGATGTGAAAAAGTACACTTGAAAGAACTAAACCTGCGATAATATTGATCTCAAGAAATTTCAATTAATAGAACTAAATCTTCAAATCAACCCGAATATCTCATTTTAATTTTGGTTGGCTTCAGCTTAAACCCTTTACCTTTAGACCTGCGTTTCCAATGTGGACAAGGCTTATCATAGAAACTTCATCTTTAATATGTAAGTATATTTAAGTGAATAGAAAAGAATACTACCATTTTCAGATAGACAATTATTTCATTGATGGAGCAACTTGCTTTTATGAAAGCAAAAGTAAAACATTCCACATAATCCAAGCTTGAAAGAAAATTAAATAGGTGGATACAAGCATAAAACGTGATTATATTAAAAAATGATCCTGGACGCCTATCAAATAATAAAACAGGTGAACTTGTAACGTTTCATTGCATTGAATTTTCTTAATTAAGGGTAATCAATATAACTCATACATAGATAACAACACTTAGGATCATAACCTTCTTTGCAACTTTGGAAAAAAAAAGGATAAAACCAATCATTTTAAAACCAGCTATAGTTATATTGACGTGCAAATCCAACAGAATTTAGTATTTCTGTTTTATTTTTAATTTGAGTTGGTACGGATTAATCAGTGTTTTGACATTCCTTCACGTCTTGTAGCCTTGGTAGGCGGGGCTCCCCATGGAGCGTCATCTGAATTTCGTTCGTCTTTATCAGAACTAGGAAATTACCAATTAATAAATCAAAAAAAGTTATCTCAAGCCATCAAGTGGTCATCAAATAGATAAATAAGAATAGTTTCTCTATCTGTGGGTTTTGCGATTCCAAATGCAGGAAGTCTGTTCCATACTGTAAGTGGAAAAATGGGAACTTCCCATTTACATATAACCAGTGGGATGTTCCTCAATCCTAGTGAAAAGGAATATAAAAATAATTGATAAAAACCCTCGTTTTCTATTTTTTTAATTCAATTAATAAAATCCACTGTGTGACAATCATGCTTTAAATTCCCAGTACGACATTGTAGGTTTCTGACCAAACCTAACCCCACCGCTCCCTTCCCCTACATGTCTACCAATCTCATGAGAGAAAAATCTAAATATATAATATGATGGGACAAATCATAATAAATAAAAAAAAAGAGATGGACATATGAGAGACGATATTTTTCAGAAAATAAGAAGGAGAATATTTGCCCATATGAAATCCAGAATGATTGGAAGAGGGTATTTGCCCCCATTTTTTAATTTTTTTTTAGGGTTGCTGAAAATTGCCCCTTGTATTTTCATTTTTTGGTGATTTGACCAGGAATTAAAGAAATTAGTTCCAACGCATCCTCTAGCATTGATTTTGACTAACGTTTGCTTTGAGTTCCAACAACTTTACAGCACGTGATTAATTATGAAAGATAAGTTATTCATATAAGTATATATATATATATATATTTATATATATATATATCAGAAGAAGATGAATAATTTAAAAATATATTGCATGTGAGACCATGTAACTAAATGCTCTTGTGAGAATTTGCCAAATGTTGAGATGAAGCTTTAAAATGTATTTTGAGTGGTCCCTATTTTTTTCACAAAAATATAGATAATGTATGACTAATTTGCCTTCGATGGCTAGTAATGTGTAGTCAAAGAGTTAGAATTCTAATTAAAGTTTGACTTATGCCAAAACTAGAAGACACATCGTTACCATTTTCAAAAAGTTAGGTGTAAATTGCAAAATTTGAAATGCTAGGGCAAAATTTGCCACGATTCTAAAAACTCAAGGGGCAAAATGTAATCATCCAGTGAAGACGGCACTCAAATTAGATGAGATTAATTATGTAAATTTCTAAGATGATTGGATTAAGGTCTTTTTCATTAAACAAGTTATAGTGTTTTCTGTTAAGAGTGCATAGCAAAAGTCTATTACCTTCATTTAAGAAGATCATTAAGGAAGAGTCCAAGTCTGAATATATCAAAATATCCAATTCAACTTGCCAACTTAATAGCTTAAGCCAATAAATTATTAATCAATTAGAATAATTTATTAACTACTTCACCTCATATCAATTCTCCGATGTTGGACTTCTCTAACACAATTATGCGTATATCTTAAAAATTTATACAAAGTAGCCATCATTACTGCTAATTTGAGATTGCATCACACAATTTTTATCCCGTGTCACCAGACCAACTATCTATGGTCTATTCTTGCCAAACTAACCATGGTAGCAATTTCCACTTGAAACAAGCGTTGATCAAATAAATTGGGAGTAAAACGTCAATCAACTATCAGCTATGATCGAATAAATTGGGAGTAAAACACCAATCAACTATCAGCTTTGGTATCGTTTATTAAAAGTGCATGGCAAAAGTTCAATACCTTCACCCATGATAGAGCACGAATCAACTATCGGCTCCATCATCAGCTCTAATATCATTTCTTAAAAGTGTGCAATAGAAGTTTGATACCTTCACTGGTAGTGGAGCACTAAACAACTATTGGCTCAACTATTAACTTTAATATCATTTGTTAAAAGTGCGCAACGGAAGTTTCATACCTTCATTGGTGGTGGAGCACTAATTAAGCAACGATTTTTGTATCATTTGTTAAAAATGGGCAATAGAAATTCAATACCTTAACTTGGGAGATTGCCAAGGGAAAACCCTAGTCTTTAATTGGATTTACATTTACTCAAAAGTTTAAGTTAATGAGTTATAAGCCAATTAGGATATATTAATAGCTCTATATTATATAAGTTTTGCAATGCGGGGCTTCTCTAACACAATACACAAGCACATGAATCTCAACACCTTTTTTTCATTATTTTTGAAGTTTAGAAAAATATAAGTGAATTTCTCGATAGAAATCACATTTTTTAAGTAACCCTTCAACGGTACACTCATTTTGAAAAAAAAAAAAACGATACACTCGTATCATATTTATTCAGAAAAAGCAGATTTAGTGCACTTAGGGTAAAGTGGTATGGGTAAATTAGTTTGGGGGTTATTATGGCATAAGTCTACCATTTTAGAATTTTTTATTACACAAAAAATTATTTGGCGATAAATATGGTACGAATATATTGATTTAGAATTTTTAATGGTCTTGACCCTTTTGAGTATATAAGATAGTTATGTGATTGTTTTGTTATTTTGATACAGTTAAACCATCTAAACGCACCATTTCCAAATTTAGCACAAAAGACAGGACAAAGTTAGGCGACTGAGCGAATATAAAAGCTTATTTGCAGCCGTAATATCTAACTATTATAATTTCAATTTTAAGCAAACGTTCATCTTAAAATCAAAGATCAATAATTATAAGTCAACAAAGCGCCAGACTACAAAGATGCACAAACCAATTCTCAAAAGAAAACGACAACAGGGACATTTAGAGATCCAGAAACAAAATTCCTGTTCATAAAAGCATTTTTGCACACTCCCATTTCTTCTCCAAATAACATGGTGAAAAAGAAATCAGCGAAAGGATTCTTTAATCATGAATCAGAAAAGAATGCACAGTCAGGTGATGTCTCAGGCTCGACTCAGCTTCTGTTTCTCTCTTTAGCATCAATTGCCACCTGAATGTAATAAATGGTAATGTGGCGATGACCTCTCTTTCATCCGCAGATGAGAAGTAAAATCGCAAGTACAGTGCCTCGCTGAGCTTGGATCGGAGTGAGAGGGAGAGGTGAGAGTAATTGCTGTGAAGGTTCCTGCAAGCGAACATCGTTGTTGCGATCCAGCCATGTCCGTTTATGCGTGGCGGGGACGCGCCCAAGAACACTGAGAAATTAGACTCGATCCCCATTATTGCGACTGTTTTTTTTTTTTTTTTCCTTCACTTGCGCAAAGCAATCAGTTTTTTGTCCACTCTCGTCTTTTGGGTTCACCATCGCTTTCACTGGGCGCGTACAAGTGAAAGGAACTGTTGTTGTCCTCATTTGACTCTAAACAGTCTCCCAGTTTGTTTACTTATTACCCGATGACAGCCTCTGTCTTGACCACTGGTCTTCTCTCATTCTCTCTCGCTATCTAGAGGAGAAGAGGGTTTGTGTGTGTGTGTGTGCGCACAGTGCAACTTCAGTTGCTGGGTCTTTTCCTGGAAAGAAAAAAAAAAATATCCGATGATCTGATCTCTCTCTCTCTCTCTCTCTCTCTCTCTCTCTCTCTCTGCAAAATCATTTTCCTTTTTCAGAAACCATCGTCCACCCAAAGAAGCAACTGATCCTCCATGGCAGGAATCAGTAGTTTTCTTGTTTCTCCTTTTCTTGACCCACAAAAAGGAGTGTGTGAGGAGAATCTGTCTTCCTGAATTTCAATAGGGATCATCATATCTTTGCCAAGGGGTAGAAAAGGAAAGAGGAACCCCCTCTAGCTCTCCCCCTGTTTTCTCTCTTTTTTTAAAAAAAAATTTCTCTCACTGTCCGCCCTACTCTTCATAAAATACACCTCAATACCATGCAAAATCCACCATCCTCCTTATTACAATCTCTCCTTTCATTTTGAATTGTTTATATTCCAACACCTGAAAGAAAGCTTCTCTCAGCTGCGCAGGAGTGTGGAATATTAAGAACTCTCTCTTTCTCTCTCTCGCTCCACATGACAGGAAAGTGACTCTGAGCTCTCTCTTTCTACTTCCATAACCTTTTATTGGTGTACTTGATCTTGCACAATCGGGAAAAAGAAGCAAAACCCTAGATCAGCAAGAACCCCAATATTACCAAATTAGCAGATCTCTCATCCCCAATCAAGATCCAAGAAAAAAGAAAAGCCACTTCAAGAGACCATCCCATCACTTACCTATATGGAGCTAGCCCCAGTCCCAGAATCATCGTCAAGCAACCCCAACTATGACACCCCAATCACCATCAATACCCACATAATCGGGGCGAGCTCGTCGTCACAAATGTCAGCGTCGCCGCCCACGCCAAGCCGCTACGAGAACCAGAAGCGGCGGGACTGGAATACCTTCTGCCAGTACCTGAGGAACCACAGGCCACCGCTGTCCCTCACCATGTGCAGTGGTGCCCATGTTCTGGAATTCCTTCGGTACCTCGACCAATTCGGCAAGACCAAGGTCCACAACCAGAACTGCCCCTTCTTCGGCCTCCCGAACCCGCCCGCACCCTGCCCGTGCCCGCTCCGCCAGGCCTGGGGCAGCCTCGACGCACTCATAGGCCGCCTGCGGGCCGCGTTCGAGGAGCACGGGGGGAGGCCCGAGGCGAACCCGTTTGGCGCCCGAGCCGTGCGGCTCTACCTGAGGGAGGTCCGCGACTTCCAGGCGAAGGCGCGGGGGGTCAGCTATGAGAAGAAGAGGAAGAGGCCGAAGCAGAAGCCGAATAACAATGCACTCCCACCGCCTGCTGCTGCAACAAGCTGAAGATGAGAGGCCAGTTCGATGCTGATAAGTGGAATCATGATGGATTTGATGCCAATATGAGACATCTTTTGCCTCTTTTGGAACATGGGTATTTCCTATCTTATTGCTATTTCTATATTTTACTTTCTAGTGATCGTAGAATATGTATGGTTAAATTTGTGCTGATTTTTCTCCTTATTGGTCTAAAGAGCCTTGACCTGGCCCTGCATTATATAGTCTTTTCTACTTTTTCGCTTTGGCTTCTGCAAGATATGTTTTAGATTTGTGGGTACCCCTTGAAGCTTCTCTTTCGGAGACAAGAGTGGATGGTGTAGTGTCAGTAGTGTGCGAAAGAACTAGTCATGAACTGTTTAGACTGGAGACTTCTTAGAAGGAAAAATGAGCAGTGGCCAAGTTGGGTCATTAATCATAGTGTACTTCGATCAAATGATGATGAATCTGAGCTCTAGGTTTGGCAAAATTCTCTCTCTCAATCTCATATCAAGTGTGTTATATTTTATGCAGTCCCCATAATTGGTGTGCGTTCGTTTGCCGATCAATTCATGCATTGACTGTGATGATCATTCACTCGAGTGCATTCGTCTTAATTATTCATATTGACTAAAATGATTTCTCCTTCTCCATGTGTTATGCACTCAATTACGATGATTAGATCTTTAAGATGTGTCTCAATACTCAAGTATAAGCCCCTACAAGAAGGCAGAAAAAGGAATTTTTAAATTGGGGGAATGCCATTGCATTATCTCTCTCTCTCTCTCTCTACACGATCATTTTGCCACCCAAACATAATTCGTTTGACCTAGAGAAAGAGTTGAAAGAGGTTTTGCTACTTATGGACAAAAGAATTTGGAGAAGTGGAAAGTTCACGAGGTAAACTAATAGTAAAGATGTGGTTAGGTATCATTTAAAGCAACGTTAAATCAATTCAAACAGCAGCAATAAGACAAAACAGTGGATTTTCATCCTTTTTCACTTTTCTTTTCCTTACAGATGGATGACAACGGAAGACACACGAGTGTCACAGTTTTATATTTTGGAGCCTCCTAGTCCACACCTAGATCAAGCCTTTGAGACATCGTACATAATATATAAACCTCATATGGTTAGTTTGATTGAGAGATTATGCATTTGAATCTTACATGTCTACTTTTATCTTTAAATATGTAAAAAGGGCTAGCAGAGCTGAAGGAATCCTACTCTACCTTTCGCGAGATTATATGGTGTTCGTAATTATAACATACAACATCATAATTTTGCAATCAGCATTAAGGGCTCAGGGCTCGTTACTAGCTACCTATAGAGGTACTAGGTTTTCATTGATTTATTCGATGTTTAATTCAAAGTATCGGTATTTGACTGACGTATGGGTAAAGTGAGTTGTTCTTTGGGGTTGCATTGACAAATATGTTCTTCCCTGTTCTCTGTTGAATCATCTTCAAACCTGGATATTGCCCAAATTCATCATCCAGACGCCTCAGCTGATTATTATATTGTGCTTTCTTTTTGGTTTAAAGATACTTTCAAAGTATCTCATGGAATGACTCACTAAAAAACGAGAGGAAAAGAAAATTTACTGTTCTGGATTATATGTATATTGCGGGATTTATGCTTCTTCTTTGGTTGAATTGCCAAAGCTTATCTAGCTGACTATCCATACTAAGAGTGAATTTTACTTGGGTGCCAAATATTGTAGCTAAGGCTTTCACTATCAACAATGATTTTTTAAAAACAGTAGTCTCGACAAATCATTTTAAATATCTTTAGGTTTGAGATTTTCCCTAATTCTGTTTTTAAATCATTCTTAATCAGTTTTGAAGTAGTTTATATCTTTTCCATCTGTCAAGATGGTCTAGTTATGGCTCTTACAAGACATTTATCAAACTATCTGAAAGCGTGGTTCTAACTTCATTGGGAGAAATTTCATGCGAAGTTGAAGTCATAAACAGAAATCATCAAATCCGAAATATGTTTTGTAGGAATGGAGTCGTGGGTTGCTACAGAAGAAAAGTCAAGTTATGCAAGGGTTTAGCATTACTTAGACAGTGCTCGTTTTATTAAATTTTTATGACCTTATTATATTTTGTCCAAAAAGTTGACTTTCAGCATAATAAGATCTTCTGAGAATGTCTAAAAGAATGAAACAATAAGGCACCATTTGCAGAGACCTGCATCGATTTTTTTCCAATCTTTTTCATAGCTCACAGACATCTATTAGATTTTAAACCGATGCCTGTTGTCTAATCTATCACTGTCCTTACAAGTTACAATTATTCCTTCCGAACTTGATACGTGAACTTTTGGTGCAAAACTCAAATCACCATCAAATGTCTTCCAGAGAGGATATATAGAGTAGATGATGCAAGTGAGTACGTTCATGGAATTTTTCTCGATTGTGTTTTCTTTATTTTTCCTTGTGAATTCCTTGTTTGCGAACATTTCTTGTAAGTTCAGAAGGGTGGTCAGGAGTTCCAGGATGAAGATGTGCTTAAAAACTTAATAATATTACGTCTCTTTTGTTGTAAAGAAGCTTTCTATTTTCACAAATAAAAGATGCCTGTTATTTAGTCTTTATATGCTATTTATTCTTACCAAAATTGGATGATCAAGAACATTGCTGACGATTTTCCCCATAGCTCCGTATGTGACATTTCTAAACTCTACAAAGACATAATATGTGAGCATTAACCTACACAAAGTCACTCCCTGGCAGTAAACCCGTTGTGTGATTTGCCCTTGTCTACGATTGTTATGCCAACACAAATTTAACTGCTTATGAAAAGAGTCATGTAACCATGCAGTCGTAAGTTCTGAAGATTCGGTCTCATTAATTTCTTTTTACATAAAACAGAAATATCAACTCGTATCTTCATGTTAACCATTGTTACGCCACACTTCTGGTAAACTATGCGAATAAATCATGTGTTTACACCATAATTTGAGAAGGTTTGTTTTGACATAAGCCGCTATTTCCATCAACATATGATAAGTTACGTAAATATTGTGCCAGTCACTGCAAGTCGAAGATCTATTTTAGGCCATTGAATGTGTATGGCATGATAATCATATCTAAAGATGTCCTTGATTATGGCGACAATTATTGTTTCTGGTGCATTTAATTGAAGACAAACATCAGTGTCTGTTGTTGATTATGTTTCTTGTTAGAAAATTCACACTGAAGACAGGTTGGTTGTAGGCAACCAAAGAAGTTATGTTTAAAAGAGTAAAGATTACGTTTCACCTCTCTTTAACCTTCAATAAGGTTTTTTGGAGGTTTTTCCATTGTTTCCAGCCAGTTCTTTCGATCATGTGGCCAGTGATTATGTAGGTTTTGTCTCTGATTCAAGTACCTCATTAAGTTGCACCTCAACACAAACATTGTCTTGAGATCGGACCTTTCTAGATATATTCCTTTAGGTAGACTGACGCATTTAGGTTCTGTGAACCAAAGGTTTCTCGAACCACATTTGGAAGGGGAACACGAAACATCTATCTGATTTTGATGTTCATAAACAAGAGATCATGAATAGTATGTTCAATCTGAAAACTTTCAACATCAACGCACGGTAAATAGATAACCAGCTTATTCCCAACATCCCCCCCTTCCAAAAGAAAAAAAGAAAAGAAAAGAAAAAGAAAGGTAAGCTGCTTACAAGCAGATTTGAATCAATTACTTTACTTTATTATTAAGAGCAAAAGTCACAAAAACTCTATCCATTATGGTACATTTATTCTAAACTTTTTTCTACGACACTAAAAATCTCAAATTTGTACTTGTGTGATAAATTTACCTTTCGTCAAAGTTCTGTCAATGAGAACATGAACACTAGGAACCAAATAATGTTAACATGATACTCACGTGATTATGACATTATTTTGGTTGAACGGAACCTAAACAAAAGCTAAATGTGTCATTGTAGGTTGGGATTTTATATGTAAAAAAAAGTTAAAGATATATGTGTCATAATAAGCATAATTTGAGATTTTTATGTCACACAAAAAAGTTTAGTTTGAATTTTTTATTGTGGCTTTTTTTTTCCTCAATTCGGTTAAGTTTACATCATTATTAATCACGTCCAAGTTAGTTGCAAGTGAAGCCAAAACGATGTGTTAACTTCAAAAATGATGTCGTTTTGGCTTCAATATAACCACATACGATCCATGTCAATTTCCATGTCAATTTCGTTTGCCAACTATTATCCACATGAGCTACCACATAATAATTTTCACCGATTGTCTTGGACAGAAATGTGAAGGAGATACATTCGTCACACCGATAAAAGTTGTGGGTTTTGATGACTCAAAAAAATTTAGGGTGTTAGTGTTAATTGGGCATCGTTTAGTGTTTTTTTTTTCGGTTGGTATTAACAAAGAAAAGGATGACCAAGAATTTGGCGTTGTTTATCAGATAACTACCAAAATTTGAGATTATACTGGGAGGTCTGTCATAACGCGGGAGAAAAAAAGGGATTACTTGCTTTTTATCCGAACCCAGCATAAACTACTAAACGAACAACTTAAACCAAAAATTTCCATTTGTTTTGGTTTGATCTAGTTCGAGTTACCATTATTTTGAATTTTTTTAACACCTCCAGTCAAACATACTTAGTAGTTCCATAATCATTTCGAGTGCTTGATTCAAATCGGCAAATTCAAGACGACAGGTTTCATTAGATCCTTTTATACAATAGGAAATGTGTTTTTCATAGAAAAATAGTCCCTTCAGTAGGTCAGATATTCTTTCAAATTACTTGGCATGATCAATGTTATTTTCTCCATTTACATGCAAACTTAAACCGTTCATTTTCTCATTTTATTTTGTTTCGCCACACGTAGAAAAGGGTTCTTGCATATGGTCGGAGGCATTGATGAATTTCTAGCTCTAAGAGCTGAAATCACCCATTCGATTCCTATTAATTGTATGCAAACGGCTCCAAATGAAGGCCATCTACACAGGCTAAAAACCTGGATATGACCAGTTTGTAGCACTTGCAGGAGGTTTTATGTAGGGGTGGGCATAGTTCCAGGTAGAACCCAAAACCGGAAAATTGAACTAGTGAAAACCTGTCTAGTTCTAGGTTTTAAGGTATACATGGTAGATTTCAGGTTTAATAAATTTGATAACCTATTTCAATCGGTAAATTCCAAGTTTTAGATAAATAGAACCTGGAACTGAAACCTAGGACAAGTTTTCATATTTTTCTTGATTTATGCCTTCACGCTATCTTACGGTATATAATGGCGATTGATGATGAGTGTATAATATGGAACAATTAGTCTGAACTTTCATTTTATGACTAAAACTTTTACTATATTGATATTTCATAGTTTTTGGGTGTCTAACATTAAAAGTAATAATTCATTACAATCATTCGATTAATAATATAAGTAGAACTTGGATAGACCCTGAAACCGATTCCAAAAGCTGTGATAAGGTAGATTTTAAGTTCTAAGACGTGTAAAGTAGGTTTCAAGTTCCAAAAAAGGAGGAATTTATACAAACGGAAAGGTCCTAAGTTTTAAGTAGAATTGGTACGGAATCTAAACCGCTCATCCAGAGGCATTTCGCAAAACAAAATCCAAATTGTAAAAGCATTGGCAAAAGAAAAGAATGTCAAATGGACTTGCTTTGAGAGGTTTTGGCTAGTAGAACACAATCGATTCTTCAATATATGTTGCTTTGCAAAGATAATGGAAACGAAAGCGTAGCTCATTTGATACAAGTCTCTATCACTTTTCTTAGTAGAAGTTGATGTATTTGACTTTATACTCATCTCAATTTGTCCTAGCCTAGTCATAATTGATCAGTGGAATGCTTTAGATTAATAAAGCTAGCTAAAGCATATAAAAAGTCCTGGCAATGGTTGTTTTATTCTTTTGTTTTTACTTATGGGAAACAAACGGATAGCTTTCTTATTCAAGCAATTGCTAATGTTGATAATACCACCGTAGTACTACCTAATAAAGCTATCGAGCGAACCGAAAGAACAATAGAGACATCGATTTGAGTCGCATCTTTATGAATTTGTTCTCTCACGAGGGCACATGAATTTTGTCCAATTATCGTAAGAGAAAGGGTTGAAAGTCATTCACGCCGAATCATGCTACAGAAAACCATTTTTCTCTATTTAAATTGTCAAAACCAGCAAGTTATCAATCAGGCACATGCTGATAACATCGCAATATTCACAGTACCGCACATGATCTACGAAAAGCACTTCAAAAATGTTAACCGATGAGTTCCACGGGAAAAAAATAATTGTCGTACCTTTCGCCTCTTGAATTAATTAGTTAATCCCACGAAAAGTCTCTCTCTCTTTTTTTTTTTTTCCATTTTCAAAAGCTAAGAAAGAAAGAAATGGCATATACCCCATGTACTTTCTTGCATTAATCTACTAACCCCAAGGCTAATATGATTGAAGATTACTATTATCTGAGTGGTATGGTGATAGACCAAACAAACCCAAAAAATAATAATTTCATGCCAAATTGCCAAATTATTATTTAAAAAAAAAACAAAAAAGCCTTATCCACCTCTTTTTGCCCTTTTGTCTTTTGTCACACATACAAAAGCTGTCCCTACCCCCTCTCCTAATCTCCAACGCACGCATTAATTTAACCCGAAAGAAAAGATTTGTCCGTACGAAGATCCCCGCAATCTACGGCCTCCTCGACACGACGTATGGGACGGCGACACGTCCGCCCCAGGTGGGCCCCGGCCGCCTCGTGCCCCCACGTGGACTCTCGTACTGGATGTCGGGGAACAGGCGAACCCATCAACGACGCGGGGCCCACGGTCCTCATCCCTTAGATCCTCGTGCAGTGAATCTAGCCCCGCCTCCCCCCGGGACGCTCCACCCGCCGCCGATCGTCGCCACGTGGCCGCCCAAGGGCTCTACGATTGGTCGAGGGGGGGCCCGCGACGCCCCTCGCCGCACGGCGCGCGCCCTTCTCGCGGCCGGCCGTGGCTGGACCGCCCTCCGATCTCCATCCCTCTGGCTGGAAGGAGATTTCCAATTTTGCGAAATAGAAACGATGACATGACGGACAAGTTCGAAATGGCATACCTCAAACCTAACATGAGCATCTGAATTAGAGTTTTGGAACGATGATCTTAAATCCGACGTGAATTGGTACGTGTACATCTAAATTTTTTAGATGAAGTCGGTGCAAAATACGTTCAATTTGAACTTTTCTTACTTTTGAATCTCCTCTCACACATGATACGCCTTTAAGCAAATGTCCTCTAGTATATAAGAAGCCATGAATTCTCTGGACATTGGCAAGGACCAGTGGTTTAAATCTTTGTAATGATTCTAAAAAGAGGTGAGTTCTTATTCGGTATGCTCATACAATAAAGTTCTTGGATCTGGGAGAGTAGTTGGGCCACCCTAAGCTAATGGATCTGGCCCACAGATTACGCGTTTTTCTTTGTCCCTCTCGACGCCTTCCTATTATTGCTTTCGAAATACATCTTTCGTGTGGTTCTCACTTAAGTTAAGTTGTCTACCTCTGGTTAGTTAAGTAACTTTTACCCTACCCTACATTGAAAGTTTGGCAACATGCTAAGTTCGTGCATGACAGCTATATAGCACGGCTTCGGATGGGGTGAAACAACTTAAAAGTCACAAGACATTTACTTACTTTAACTTAATTGGTATCGTGACTACAAGATAAAAATGAAAACCCCACAAAAATCTCGACACCCTTTTTCAACCCGTCCCAGCTATTCCCAAAGAACTTACATACAATCCCAATGACCAAGAGGGATTCTTGTTTTGCCAGTATAAACTTAGCTTTTATCATTCAAGAACCAAGTATTTTGCCAACGTGTTCTCACATCATTTTGTCGGAAAGTGTCGAGCAGGAACCGAAACCCTAGCTAGACACTGCTTTCAAAAGGAAGCCCGATCCATATAACCTCACCACTGCTGTTCCTAGCTCTAGAGAAAGAGAACACTGTAGATTCTAGTTGCTCTGCAGCCCACACGGAAGAAGGTGTGACTGCTTCTTTCATTCCCAAATTTGGGTTCGCTGACGTTCCTAGTAATCTAACTGCTTATGGAAGGTACTCGCTGTCTGCTACCAGCCTACAGCTATCATTCACGCTAGGGTTTCTCCCTTCTCAATTCCCCATGAGCGCTAGAGAATGGTCAAGTCACGACAGTAAAAAAAAAATGTCTCTCAGGTGGAGGTCCCTCCCCCCCTCTTTAATCACCTGCTTCTTCAAAAACGGCATCAAGGGTTCGACTTTTCCGGGCTGTAAATCTGGGATTTGCGAATTGCAGCACAAGTTCCCAGCTCAAAAGGCACGATTTCTTGGCCCGACCCGCGAGCTCCTTTTTTGAATTCTTGCGATGATGGCTCGTTGAAAGGAGGGTCGAAATCATGTGGCTCCATACGCTCGTTTTCTTTGACCGGGACACATTACTGAATGTCCCGCTTTTTGTTGCTTTTTTCTCGCCTAATCCCTCACCTAAAAACCCAACTAACACGAACGATTGTAGGGACTGAGGACTTTGACAGGGGCCGGTTCAGTCCAAAACATCAAGTCACCCACAGCTTTTATCTAACCCCCTTCATGACTTTTCACGGTACCTTTCACTGTACTTGCTGCTTCCTACTTGAGGGCGTTGCAGGTATTTTTGCATGCACGGGCTAAGTCGAGGAGATCGAGGAACAAGAAGCGAGGGACACAGTCGTGGGACTGTACGACTGCATTTGAAATCTAACTTTTATCTGAAGTTTATATATGCATATACATACATAAATGTATGATTTGAAAAGATAAGTCACCGCAAAAGAGAAGATTTTTTTTTTTTCGAATTTTTGGGTATGGTAAAGATGGCAGCATTGTCTCAAAACCTTTTACTTTTCAACCTGTTCCCTCAGGCATCGGGATAGATTAAATATTCGCATCTGAAAGTAATCTTATCAAAGTTAATTATAATTTCCCTTATACGAGACCGGTATTATCCACCATGTAAAAGATCGAGCGGTTCTTTTATTTTCCACCTGACTGTTACCACACGTGCATGTACATGCATAACGTAGCCTAGGTCAATTTGGCCGTTTCCTTTTTTTGATCTTGATGTTGCCACTCTCCCTCTTTTTCCTTGCAGAATTTGGAATGATTGGGTTGGAGTTTGAAAAAATTTCTGACTTTGGAGAATCGCTTTATACTCTCTATTCGAGTAGAGTGGTCCTTGGAAGCTCGGAGTAGTCTTTGGATATCCTATTTGGGATCCCTTTTGACACATTTTTTTATCCCTTTAGTTTAATTTAATTTCGTTTAATTATTGATGCTAGCTGTAAGGTGTCGAGGGGGACAGCCTTTTTTGCCAAATTAGGAGTGACCACCCTTTCTTCATCGTTTAACTATTTATGGAAGGTACGTGCTAGGGCATTAGCTAGTCGTGGTAGGGGACCAATTCTTGGACTGTTATCCATGTGACCATATCCAAAAACGAAACATACTCGTCTAGAAATGAACATGACTGATTCGAGATCATTAATGACAATGGATTTCAGCTTGATTTTCACCAATATATATATATCGAAATATTTATGAGATTTAGTATTTATGAGATTTCCTAATTCCGAAAACATACTATCTCGCTTTACTAATATTGTAAATTTGCTGTAGGTGTCATTTCAAATCCAGAGCAATCCCTATTGTACCCTCTTCAAATTCTACTAATTCAACTGCCATTACTTCATCAAGACCATAAATACGAGCAATGCTATGCCATTTCTCTTTACATAATCTCCCAACTCTTTTCTTGCGCACATTGAAAGATACACAAACTCTCACCACAAGAATCAAATAGGAGTCACCTAACATGATCACCACAAACCGCCATTGCTCGCCACCGCCCACGTCTCGCAAAGGTGCCCGGCCGTCGCGTGAAGATCCCATCAAGAGAGCTTGTCCCTTTTCTGTCCCTGTCCTCCTCACTCTTGTTCTCGCGCTGATGACAGCATGCCGCTGCCTAAATGCCTCGAGTCAAGCCCAACTTCATGACCTCCCCATGGAGTGTTTTAATAGATTTTCAAATCGCATTTGTATCTTCTATTTGCTATCTCTAAACACATCAAAGTAGTGTGGATGAGAATATGATAAATTGAGGTGGGTTTGGAGTGTTTCTGTTCTTTATTTTTGCCTTTGACTTTGTACCATTAAGAATTCAATTTTTCAGTACATATAGAAGAATCGAAATTTTTCAAAACACTTAAGCATTGAAGGGTAGATATTTCTATTTTTTTTTTTTTAAATTTATAAAACTTGAATAATTTTTTCCAATTTCAAACTTTGTAAGCTAAGCGAAAAAAATTCTAGTGATTTTACAGAAAAAGGGTGTGGACCAAGTTACTTATTTCTTCGAATTAAAAATTTGAATATTCAAAATATAGAAGGGCTCAATTGTTGTCATTTTAACTCAAGAATTCTCCATAGGGATGATTTACTTTGCTTTTTTTCCCCACGCCGTCTTATTATTTTCCTTAATCATTCTATAAAGTATGTATCTAGGTCGAATAATCGTATTCCATTTGCGGGAAATAAAATAAAAGAGGGATTATATATCTAATCCTAGCCAAATGTGCTAACCGAAGGCCCAAAACGCCTATGGAGAATGCAAGCCCAGAATTATTGGGCCAGAAGGCTTGAGCCCACTGTGAAAGGAATAGAATGTCCAAGCCTCAAAGAATTAAAAGATCTGGTTAAAATCAGAAGAACAATTTATGCGAGGAGGACCGTTGAATTGTGCCTTGAAACATTGAAACCATCTGAATTATTATTGCAAACAAAGTTGAGATCACATGAAGCAGTCGGAATCATTTTGTTTTATGTTTTTCCACTGTCCTTATGGGCAATCCTTCTTCGAGATTTAGATTCTGTTTGTTTTGCGGAAAATATTTAATTTGAATAACATTTTCCGAAAAATGATTGGTTATATTGCTTGAAATTATTAAAAAAATTTCATTATCAACAACAATTATGTCTTAATATTTTTATTTGGACGAAGAAAATATTTTTCATTCATTTATTTTGTAGGTCAAACAAACGATCATTTTTATAAAATTATTTTTCAAATCATTTATAGGAGTCGTAGAATTGGAGTTCTGTGCATTTCATCTTTCTTGATGAGAAAAGTACCAAAAAAGTCATAAACTTATTGCATTGATATTAATTTAATCACAAAACCTTTTAACTAGACCAATTTAGTTCTCAACCTTTTCACATTTGTACTAATTCAATTTATCCAGCCAATTTAGGCTAGAAGTTGTTGATGTGGATGCCGGTCATCTTACATGGTGCGCATGACATTGACGTGGACGTTTTTAATATTTTTTTTGAATTTATTGATTTTTTTTTTTAATTTTTTTTTCCTTTTTCTAGTAGCCATCACCGGCCATTTATTATTCCATTGTTCATTTAGTAGTTTTGACATCTAATTATCATAAACTATTGATCCACTTCACATAAGAATAAAGAAAGATGGTTATGAGTTTTAACTTGATCATCGTTAAATTGAACTAAACTTTCATCTATATAATATGATGCGGAATAAAAATATCTATATTCTAAAATAAAAATAAACTTAAACTTGCAACTATACTAATAGTTTTCAAACTGTTTTCAAACTCTTCTTTTCTAATTTTTCTATCATATATCCATCTTAACAAATTTTAATTTTGTAAACTAACATGATGCGTTTTGTATGTTTAAGTTTAAGCATATCCCCTTTTCTATGTTAAACTTAAAAAAATAAAAATAAATTCCTTTTCAGTATTTAGGCACAGATTTAGGTCCAACACATTTATAAAAATACTCCAAGCTTTAACATCCTCAAGATTATAAGTGACAACAGAAATATGCTAACACAGATAAAACAACATGTAGAAATGACAATATACACCGATAAAACACTTATACCAAGGTATGCCTTATGTAAAGTGCGGGCTTGTGACTAGCACATACTAATTACTAGAAGCACAACACGCGTACAATGAAAAAGTTCATCTCAAGTGACCCTAAATTTCAATGCGAATTATAGGCGAAGTTTTTCGATAAGGGCTTGGAGTAGAGTATGAGCCCTTTATTACAGACAAAGTTGAGATCACACCAAAGGGCGAGAACAAATTTCTACTTCTGTCTCTCCATGATCTTAATGTGCAAGCCATCGCCGAGACTCAGAATCGGTTTGCGACGAATATTGCCTTTCTTCACATTCGTCCATCTGATCGGATTGCAAAAGAAGAGAAACTTTCAGAAATCGCATTGCTTTAGATTGCTAAACTTGCGTACCAAGGCCGTTGGTATCGAGAAGGGTAAGGCGAGTACCTATATTTCGTGACCAGGACATGGAGAAACATCGACAGCAAGGCCCTCGTGTACTCCGATCCGGCACACTGTCTCATCCCTGATCCGAAGGGCATGAAGTTCCTCAGCATCACATCTGAATCATATTCCTAGAATTGAAAAGGCAGAACGACAGTCAGTGTACCAACTTCGATGGAGCTCAATTGAAATTGATCACGACAACAATGCACAAGTGCTTTCAATTTGCACCTCACCTTCCAGCGCCATGGGTTGAATGTAAGAGGGTCTTTGTATGTCTCGGAATTCAAGTGAAGAGCGGAAGTAGCTATCAACACTCCCCAGTGTGCCGGAATTGTGTATCCTGCAAGAATTCCAACCATCATATTGAGTGCTAGATCTGATGTTGGAGTTTGACGACTTGTCAATATTACATATCGAGATAAAGTACCGTTCCATTCCACATCAGTTTTCGTTCGCCTAAACAATCCCGGCGAGATGTTTCCCAACCTCAAGGATTCATGGATCACCTGTTTTTTGAACAGCAATGGTTCAACAACCGTTTAGTCAATATTAAAGAACTTTGACCATTTAGCTAGGGGGCATACTTGAAGAGTAAAAGGCATTGATTTGTATTCCTTCCATGTGATCGGGGATTTTGAAATTTCTCTTTGCTTTATTATTGACTCGTGCTCGTCCTGGAAAAGAGCGCGAATGAAAAACTGGGCAAAGATTTTCGTTAAGATGCCGTAATGCATATGTAATGTAGGATTGGCAGTTCATACGGTGATTTCTTGCAACGCTCTAGGGTTCTCTTCGAGGAACATCAGAGCCAAAGTTAACGTCGTCGAGACAGAATCGAAAGTGACGAAAAGAAGACTAAATATGAGTTGGACCAGGAAATCCTCTGTCAAGAATTCCTCTTTACTCATATCTTGCATGACATGGGAAAGGAAGTCATCGTGAAGTCTCCCGTGGGAGGAAAGGCGATCTTTCACGGTTCTTCGAATGATTGACAACGCCTTCTTTCGATCCTGCATTAATTCATAAATCAGAGATTGAAACTTAGATTTCGTACGATAAGATCGACTTCTAACCAAGAAATTGGTTCATTTTACCTTGAGGCATTTGTGATATATCGTACCCGGTATATTCAAAGGAATGGACAAGAGGCCTTGGACGGATGAAGAGTATAAATCACCCAGTTTCGTCGATGATTGTGTAGGATCATGACTGAACAGTAGCTTTGCACTAAATTCGATTGCCATCTATCAAGAACATCAAAAAGCAAAACGTTATGTTCGACAGATTAACTTGCTTGCAGAAAAGGGAAAGATCGTTCAAAAGCCTTTTCGATTCATGGCTTCGGTGTTTACAGTTCCTGTGGCGTATTTCACATCGATCGATTCTTTGCCTAACCAGCTTGTTATAATCGCTTGCGACTCTTCTTCCATCAAAGGAAGCAGCCTCTCCTTCAGGGCCTCCGTGCCGAAGTGCCTTAGGACTGTGCCTCGGGTATATTTGTGAACGTTTGTGACATTGAGGCTAGCCTCGCCTTCTTGTGCAAAGAGCGTCGCAAATGTGTCTAGGGCCCATGACTCAAACAGTTTGCCGTGCTGCTGAAGGACGAAATGGCAGAATTTCGGATCGGCTGATACTATTATCGCCCGACCAGCCACGCTTGTTCGAAATGTCGTCCCGTACCTACATCCGAAGAACCGACAAGGGGCATTTTCACAGCCGATCTTACGAAGTAAGATCAGAATTCGCATCATTGATGCTCTATACAACTCGTCCAACAACCATATCCGATAATTATCTAGGCATTAATTAAGTAGCTAGTTTAGTAATCTTCGCAATTTCCAACGTACTGATTCTTCTCATGTTATGTACAATTCGTGCTTTAAAAATTGAAGCATTCCAAATTTAGTTTGCTTAAAAGCATCAATGCACTCGTTGCTATGACACAGCATGGTATCAAAGTAAATTGGGGAGAATTACAAAAAAAGTTCTCAATCTATTATAATTATATCAATTTAATTATAAATTTTTTTGACCAATTCAGTTCTAACTTTTTGTATTTGTACCAAATTAGTCCATCCGGTCAATTTTGGCTGGTCGACGCCGATGTGACATTTTAAAATAATATTTTAATATTTATTGAATTTTTATATTTTTTTTTTTTTTTCATTTATTTTTCTTCCCCTTCCCCTAACCTTAGCGCCGGCGAGGGTCGTCGGCCAACCCTTGCCTCCGGCCATAGGCAAGGGTTGTGACGCCCTCGACTGGTTTTGGCGAGGGTAGCAATGGCCTCACTTGTGCTGCCATGGTAAGGGTTAGCTGGTGACCCCCATTGGTGCTAAAGGTTGGGGAAGGGGAAAGGGAAGGAAAAAAAAAAAAGAAAAAAGAAAAAAATACAAAAAACTTAAAATATTATTTTAAAAATGCCATGTTGGCGCCGGCTAGGTAAGATTGGTTGAATGGACTAGACTAGTACAAATACAGAAGGGTTAGAACTGAATTTGCAAAAAAAAAGATTTAGAACTGAATTAACAAAAAAAAAAAGAATTTAATTGACATAATTGTAATAGATTTTTAACTTCTTCAAGTAAATTGCACATAATTCCCATGAAATGATGGCAAAATGCCGCACTTGACAGTCTTGCAGCTTTACACCCTGAAATGCCACTCAAAAGTGAAAAACCTTGTGTTTTATGCCTTCCAAAATGTACAGAAAAAGGACAAAATAAAGATATTTGATTACCCAAAATCAGCATTTTTCATGTGAAAATGATCTTGGTATCATCAAGTACCTTTGAATTCTATTTTTGAGGAAAGGAATGAGGTCCAAAGAGTCGCCAGGGACCATCAACTGGAGGGTCTCGCCAATGAGAGGAAGCCCGAGAGAACCGGGAGGAAGAACCCCATTGCACTTAGGGTTCCTCCATCTGTAAACCCAGTGACCGAGCCATGCGATGGCCAGTGCCAACACGCATGTTCCAATGACCCACATCGTTTGCTCTTCTTCTCAAGAGAAGAGAACACCAAGCTTTGGTAGCTGTTGGATGTTGACTGATGGTGATCTGTGGTAGGTTTCTTGAATTTCTTTATTCTCTCTCTGTCTCCGTCTCTCTCAATTTGAGGAACTCTACTTTCGTTGGTTCTATATGGAGATCTAATGCACAGTGGTTGGTTTAAATAGGGCCAGAGGGATGACCATGGCATAATTACCAAAAAAAGCCCTAAACTTATTGTATAGATATAAATTCAATACTAAATTTTCTATTCGATCAATTTAATCCCAACATTTTCAAAGATTTTGCTAATGTTGTCCTTTCAACCAATTTAGCCGAAAGTCATTGATGTGGACATCAATTGTATTACATGACACGGCCGATTTTCACGTCATTAATTATAGCAATTTATAAAAAGAATGCTGAAATTTATTATTTTATAATTTATAATTTTCTTTTTTGTTTTGTTATTTAATTGTGGCCAACAAGGGTTACCGGCCCTCGCTGGCCACAATAAAAAAAATAGAAATAAAAATTAAAAAGAAAATTATAAAATAATAAATTTTATTTTGTTTGCTACAAAGTTAGAGAGCAAATTATGACTCATGCACGGCACCGATGATGTAGCTCGCAAAATTACCACTCATGCACGGCACTGACGATGTGGCTCGCAAAGCTCATGCAACTAAGAAAATAGTAGGTGCATTAAATATGTAATTATAAATAAATTGACATGAGGCAAAACGGATCAAAATGTTTATAACTAAATTGATCAAATAAAAATGTTTGAGACTAAATTATACCATATGTTTAAGATTTTTTTGTAATTATCCCAAAATAAACAGTCACCACGTAAATGTACAATTTTCAGGTTTATTTAAATTGATGATTATTTCTTCGAGTTCCCTCCTTTGTATATTCTGATTCTTCACATAAAATAAATTAATTAAATTACACCAAGCCGTCGTTTAAGCACGTATCAAATAAACTAGTGAGTACGAAGGTTGTTGTTGTTGTTGTTTCTTTTTGGTAAAAAGTACGAAGCTTCTTGTTGCCTAGCAGCGCGACCAGTGTAGGACAGTCACTTAAGTACGACAACCACAATGGCGGCGGTTGTCTGCTAGCCATAGATGAACTGCGGATCCACGTGCGCACTTGAAAAAGAGAGGTCACAGGCGATTTTTATTTTTTTATTTTTAGAAAAAAATCACGAAAAATCTTAAACTTTACTCAAAGTGACAAATTTATCCAAAACTTTTTTTTTGTGACGTGAAAAAACCTGAACTTTGCCAGCCGTGATACATTTATCCAAAACTTTTTTTGTGAAACAAAAAACCTTGAACTTCTGTCGTGTGACACATTTACCCCAAAATTATAGGGCATTTTGGTCTTTTTATTTTTTAATTTTTTTTTCTTCTTCTTCCCTCCATCGGCCAACGCGAGGGTCGCCCTCACCTGGGCTGGCTAGGGCCGCCCTCGCCGGCGTTGGGCATCCCTTGCCGGCGTCGCGCATCCCGCGCCATCAAGCGAGGGGTGCCCTTCCCAGATCTAGCGAGGGCCGTCCTCACCCGACGCTGGAGAGGGCCATCCTCGCCCGTCGCCGGTGAGGGCAGCCTTGGTCGGACGCCGACTTCCCTCCGCCGGCCAGCCATGGCCCACGGAGGGAAGAAGAAGAAAAAAAGAAAAAGGAAAAAATAAAAAATAAGACAAAAAATGCCCTTGATGGGGTAAATGTATCACGGTTTGAAAATTTTGGGGTTTTTCATGTCACAAAAAAATTTGAGGTAAATGTATCACTTTCGGCAAAGTTTGAGGTTTTTTGTAGTCTTTTCCCTTTTTTTTTTTTGGGGTAGATGGGGAGAGCGTATTTACTTCGATTTTTTCTTTTATTTCAAAGTACCTGAAAATTTCATAATTAATGGAAATTTTTGGATGCAGTGAGTAATAGCTCATCCGAAATTTGATTAATCTCTTAGTTTTTTTTTTGTGAGAAGATAAAAAATTAGTTATTTATTTTATTAAGCAGGGACAAACACACTAATGAGCGAAAAATGGTTTACGGTAAGGAAATTATTGCGAAAATCAGGAAAATTAAGGATGGGCAAGCAAAGAGTCATTGAATATTCTCCACCGGAAAATCAGAGAGCCTCATTACTCATGCACGATCCCAACGACGAAGCTAGAAGACATCAACCGACCACGTCAGCTTCATGACTACGATATGCCCCCCCCAAGTCATTTACCACCGAATTTCATTTTTTAGTTTTGAAAAATTGGTACAATGAAGAACTGCAAGGTTTGTGGACCCAATTTTCATTCATATTTATCAAGGTCCAAATTAGTCTGGTGGCGTTAATAAATGACACAAGATCTATCCCTCATCTTCTCATAAAAGAGTCAAAAGTTTTAATAATTACACTACTACCTGTATTTTTAAATTCATTCCCTAAATAAATAAAAAAGTATGTATGTCTTCCTATTACTTTTCTACCCTTTTTATGTTTATAAATACCATGATAGTTCCATTTAAGTATATTGTAATTTACGATCTATATATAGTTGAAATCTCATTCAGAGTTGTATCGAGTTGATATTCCTGCTATTTTAATCTCTTAATTTACAAATTCAACTAGATTCAAATAAGAAAACATGAAACACAAAAAAAAAAAAAAAACTGAAAATTTTATCAATCTAAAAATTTGGAACAACATTTAGATTAAGTTAAAATTGGAATCAAACATTCTTATGAAAACACTTATTTTGAAAACAAGTATGAATTCGATAAAACTTGAAATGAGATTATAGTTTTACGATTGTCGAGATTATAGATTGAAATGAACTTAACTAGAGTTATAGTAAAATTTTAAAAACCAAAAACATAATGAAAACACAGCATTTATCTTTATTTAGTAATTGGATTGAAATGACATAAACTATAGTGTAATCATGAATACTTGTTAATGGTACCAAAGGACTGATTTGACTTTATATTATGGAAATTTGAGAAACTAGATTGTGTTGCAACATTCCCAAAGATCAATCACCAAGCTATAATATAGATTGCAAAGACTTAGCATGAACTTCGTCAAGCCCATATTGACCGCAACTTTTGGGTTTTTAATTTAGTTAGTTTAACATGCAAATTGATTTATTTAAAAGTTGTCATTAATCAATTATTGGTAGGTCGGCTAGACACCTAAGTTAAGTGTGGCAAAGTACTTTACCTCCATGAACTAGGGATGTGCATGGTCCGGGTGGGCGGTTCCCAACCTAGAACCGGGAACTGCCCGCTAAGGACCGATTCGAAAAATTGGAACTGGGATCCACCCGAGAATCGAACCGCCGGTTCGGTCCGGTTCCCAAGTGGATCCATGGAACCGATCTTGACACGAAACAATTTTGGTTTTCAACATAGAACGACTACGTGACATCAAAGCAAGCCAAAGAAAGAAAAACCAAATTTAAGTACGTGGAACAAACTCATCAAGTAGAGTAAATTAGACAAGTTTACACTTTACAACGACACAACAATCGCAACAAGATTCTTTACAAAAAAAAACAATCGCAACAAGATTTGCCTAAAATTTCACGACTTTTAAAGCTTGTGAATCCCAAATTTTGAGCTCTAAAATTCCAAGTTCCAATCTCCTAAAAGTAAAACAATAATTAATAGATGATTGCTCAACATTAGTAAAAATTGAACTCAAACAATTATTGAAAATCTCCCCATGTATATTCCTCCCACTTCAACTTGTAAACTCTATGGACCGTCAATCTCCTTGTTAATCTCCTTGTAAGCATGATCCATATCTAACAAAAAGAAGATATTAAATAAAGTATTCAATTATTAGATAATAGATATACAAAAGAATTACATGATGAAATGATATAGACTTACCCAATTCAAACTTTTCCGCATTTTTGATACATTCTTCAACATTAATCGGCTCAAGAATTGCTCTCAACCAATCTTGAGTGCAAATCAAAGCTTCCACAACTCTAGGAGTCAAAGAACTCCGAAAACCATCAAGCACACGACCAAAAGTACTGAAAGTTGATTCTGAAGCAACGGTAGTAATGAGAGTAGACAAAATATCCCGAGCCATTAAAGATAAGATTTTAAACTTTTGGCCAGCAACACTCCACCATTTCAAAATGTCAAGATCACGACCATCTTCAAGTTCAACTTTAAGATATCGATCGAGCTCAGATAAGTTGCCATCGGACTTTTTCTTCTCCTCATTAAGAAAATCATCATACGAACGCTCTTGCACATAGAAATTTAAGCTGCAATCGTCCTCTTCATTTCCCTCATTGAAATAAGAATCGCAGCTACTACCGATATTAGTAGAACTTACTAATTCGCCATCCAAATTTTTGTCTCTAGAAGTGTGACAAGATTTCTCATAAAATTTAAACACACGTTCCAGGGCAAACTTCACATTATCAAACATCTTATCAACTTCTGTAGCATCATCATAAATGAGTTTACAGCAATACCTCACATAATTCAGTTTTTTTCTAGGATCCAATGTTACCGCAATCAACACTATCATATTTACTTTTTCGAAACTCCCATAATATTTGTCAAACTTATCTTTCATTTTCAAGCCCATAACTCTCACCCTATGATCAAAAGCCTTCACTGCTTCTCGCAAATATTTATACAAAGAAGCTATCCCCACAAAATAATCATTTGAAGTGATATACAAAGTTCCGGACATCTTCTTGGTGGTATCATAAAACTTCTTCAAAAAATTAGAAAGAACAATAGCATTTTCGCAATCAACACTACTTGGAGTATCAAAATTAAGCTCAGTTAAGAAAGAAACATCTTCTTCTTCCATCCTTTCAAAAGCTTTTCTTAGCTTTATGGCACTCTCTAACATTAGGTAAGTGGAATTCCACTTAGTTGAGACATCAAGACAAACTGAACCCTTATAAGCAATCCTTGTACTTTCCATGCAATCTCGAAATGTCTTAGCTCTCATAGGAGAACTCCTCACATACCTAACCACGTTTCGAATACGTGCAATGGAATCACGTATCTCAGCCAAGCCATCCTTCACAATCAAGTTTGATATATGAGCCTTGCACCTCATGTGTAAAGATTCACCATTTAAGATTAATAACCTCTCTCTTGAAAATTTTTCTTTCAAATAATTAATGGCCACATCATTTGAACTAGCATTATCCACTGTGATTGTGGACACTTTTTTCTCTATTCCCCACTCATATATGCATTTCTCAACTGCTCTTCCAATATCCCTGCCCTTGTGACTAGCTATCACCACAAAATTGATGATTCTTTTGTGCAATTTCCAATTTTCATCAATAAAATGTGTAGTAAGACATAGATAATTCAAATTCTGAATGGAACTCCATGTATCAGTCGTGAGTGTGATCCTAGAATTAAGCTTACGAAAAGAAGCCTTCAAATTTCTTTTTTCACAAAAATATAACTTCATGCAATCCCTAGCCACCGTAAATTGTGACATATGCTTGAAGAGTGGTTGTAATTGATTCACATGATCACGAAATCCAACACGTTCAGTAATCAAAAATGGTTGTTCATCAATTATAATCATCCGAATAAGCATTTGCCTACATTTCTCTTGATCAAACTTCCATGTCGTTAAAATTCCACCACTCCCAGTACTACTAGTAGTATCTCCTCCTATCATTTGAGTTCCATCTACTCTTTGTAATGCAAACAATTTTTGCCTTTTATCCACATTGCGAGGATACTTATTGCACTTTCTCACGTGCTTCAACATATTTGAAGTACCATTATCAACGTGGTACGAATACTTGGATCCGCAGTAATTGCAAAATACATCAACTTTCCCATTTGTGTGAGTTGTTCCTTTTCGAAAATGAAGCCAAGCTGCTGATTTTCGCTTACTAGGAGGAGGACATGGACAAGAACCGGATACCTTATTTGTTTTGGATGTTTCTTCAAAGATTTCACATTCTTCATGTTCTTGTGATGTTGATTCCACTATTGGCGTTATTGCATCATATGATTCCTCTACTTCCATTGACATGTTAATGAATCACCTAAATCAAGCAACACACTATCAACACTTAAACACTTCTCATGGAGCTAAATCATATTTTACTTACAACAGAAAATAGATATAAAATCATATTTTCTTTTCATATTCTGGACCAGACAACTTTTTGACAAACGACATTCATGCTGTCAAAAGAGATAGAGCCTTAGGAGTAAGGAATCTAAGGATACAGTCTTCTAACATTGGAAAGATTGAAAAGGAAATCTAAGATAGACAAACTACAAGTATTGTCAGGCTATTCAGCATCTAAATATAAACCGGATGAACACATTTTTGACTGGGATCTAGTGTTTGGGTTGAAACAAAACTGTTAGTGCATAACCCGAAACTTCAGGGACAAAAGGTAAAGGAATTGATCGATAATTAACAAAAGCATTAGAATGGGACAGTCCCACCAGATGCAATCATGCAACTATGTCAAAACATCCGGAAAATAGCACTCTATATGGGAGACGAGATCATATTCAGAGGCACCCACGCTGTGAAGGAGAGCAGAGGCTCGTCGAGGCAATTCAAAATTTTAGAGGCACCCACACTGTGAAGGAGAGTAGAGGCTCGTCAAGGCAAAGACTTCCGATGTGCGGGGCAGCTATTTGGTGAGGTGGAAAAAAGGCTATGAGGTGCTGGATGGACGCCGGTGTGGAGCTCCGACGAGGAGACCGGCGGAGGTGTGGCGTCAGCAGCAAGGCGAACTAGCAATGGACAGGGGAAACCGGAGTCGCAGGGGCTGCAGGGATCGCGTGGAGGGGCGGCGGAGTAGCGACAGAGGTGCAGCCACCGGTTCGAGATCCGTTGGCGTCGGTTGTCGCGACCGTAGGGGCTGCAATGGCGTCGCGGGTCATTGTTGGGCGGAGCGAGGGTTGTGGTGGCCGGCGCGAAGGGGCGGACAGTAGCGGCGGAGGAGCAGCGGCGGCGGCGTCGACGCCGAAATGGCTGCGGGGATCGCGCGGAGGGGCGGTGGAGCAGCGATGGAGGCATAGCGACCGGTTTGGGATTTGCGGCATCGATCGTCGTGACCGTAGGGCTGCAAAGGTGTCACGGGTCACCGCTGGGTCGAGCAGGGGCTGTGGTGGCTGGTGCGAGGGGGTGAATAGCGGCGGAGGAGCGGCGGCGGCGGCGTCGACGCTCGGGGAGGAATCGAAATGGTTGTAGGGATCGCGCGGAGGGGCGGCGGAGCAGCGATGGAGGCGCAGCCACCGCCGGGATCTCGCCGGTGTCGGTCGTCGTGGCCGTAGGGGCTGCAACGGCGTCGGATTGCTGGCGGAGGGGGCCCGGAGCGAAGCAACGGCGGTGGGCGAGAGGGCGAAGGGCGCTCACGGCCGCCGGCGTGGTGGTCGGCGCGATGCAGCCGTGGCATCGCGGTCACCGGCGGGCGGAGCAGAGGCCGTGGCGGGTGGCGGCCGGCACGAGGGGGCGGATAGCAGCGGCGGAGGCGAGCGGCGGCGGCGTCGACGCTCGGGGAGGAACCGAGGAAGAGACGGAGAATAGAGACAGATCCACGAACAACCGAAGAAGTCAAAGACGAGAGGAGAGAAGTCACGCTCGGTTAGGGTTTGTTTTGTTTTAGTAATATTTTAATATTAAAAATTAATCGGTCTGGTCCGGGTGGGCGGGCGGGTGGATCCGCCCGCGGAACCGGGAACCGGACCGGTTCCCTCAAGCACTGCCGGTTCCGGGCAATTTCGGTATGGTTCCCGGGCGGTCCGAGCGGTTCCTGGGTATTTTGCACACCCCTACCATGAACCAAATATTTATGGATACGAGGACTTGATTATGCTAAATAAATTTAACACCCTTTTGCTACATGTTTACATTATTTCAAAAATATTTTGCTGGTGTGTTTGTCAATTTTAATTTAAGCCACCAATATGTGGGAGGTGATTATCCATGTGCATCAACAAGAATCTCACAATCAATAATCAAAGCGATATATAAATTGCTAGAGATAAAGGCATAAACATAAATACCTCAAGCAAAGTCCATTAATTGCAATGCATCAAATGTTCTCCAAGATATTAATTAGAAAATGCAGGTTTGTCCTAAACATGATTTTCACATGTAATGACATCTAACCTTTTTTTGGTTTTTCTTGTTCTTTTTATAAAAATCAAACTATATGCAATGCATGAGATGTAATTTTGAATCTAAGTCTATGTGATACTAATACAACTAATGACATATGACATGCAATTTATATGCAACCTAATTCAAATGATAGGCAAAAATTATAAACTAATCTAATGTGACGTGCAATCTAGTTTAAATGAGCCTAAATATGCAATAACTAAATGTATGTGATGACATGGCAATGATGAAACTACTTCTCCATGATATATGTATGCTATTTTTTTTTTTATGATTTTCTTTTAAGGCTAAAAAAGGAAATTAACTAAAATTTGTAATTATCTAATTTAAACCAGGAAATAATTTAAACTAAATCCTATTCTAAATTAGGTAATTTTCTAATTACTACATGGCTCATAACTATGTAATTTATCTTAATAGGAAAATTTTATATTTTTCATAATAGGAAAATTTCCTAAATTAGCAGTACAAATATAACATGCTCATATAATTCACAAATTCACCTTAACCCAAAATAGAAAACAAAAGTAATACGGAATCCGATTTGAAGCTTTAAAGATGGAATTCTCAATTATATGCATGGTTCAATAAGAAATTTCCCATTTGGATGTTGTATTGGAATTGAATAGCCACAATTTAGGCATTGAATATTAGAATCAAATATAACATAGAAAATTAATTGAATTGGATTATAGACTCAAACGAGCATGAGAAAGATTCACAATGATGGTAATTGGCGAGGAACATCAAGAGGTGGGGGTAGCAACGTCAGAGACTATGAACATAATAAGGGAATCTATGGATCTTTGATACTTGATTCCTTTGGCGAGGCTAAAGAGCTAGGTATCATGCAGGTCTCTTGAAAATTCCATTATATTTCAACCTAGAATGAATAAAAGCTCACCATTTTCACGAGACCAGGCATTGAACTCTCCCGGCTTGATACACAAGTCCAATTGGTTTGATTTTCTTCATCAAGAATTTTGTTATTTATATTTTCTCATAAATTCAAGAGAAATATCTTAATACTCTCCACAAAGTTTGAGCGTGATCCAACGATTAACAAATGTGAATTCAATGATATCGTGCAACTGCCTATTGGAATTTTTCCGAGGGCCACGGGAGAGAGAGCTCATGTGTGCGTATGTGTATGTGTTTTTTTTTTTTTTTTTTTTTTGGCTCTCTTGTGTCCTTTTTCTTTTCTATTAGATATCGCCAACCCCCTCTGTGAACTCCAAAGCACATACTTATAGGTGATACGAGATTATTAAGCTCAAAATGTGATACTGAATCAAAACACAAAAAATTGTCAGAAAAGAGTTTTTTTGCCATGAAAGATTCTCTTTTGATGTTTTGCCCTGTGGAATTTGTTGCGGTATCGGGACGGGTGTAGTTGACCATGACAAGGATTTTTGCTTGGCCTTATTTATTTTCTTAATCCAAGTTTGATGGTGAAAAGTTTCAACCTCATCCTGAGGAACAGGGCTCTCATACATATAGAAAGGGAACTTCCATGCGAGCGGGGGGTGGCCACGGTCCTATTTTAACTCCAATAGATATACCTTATCTTTAACAATAGGAAAATCTCTTATTATATCTTATGATTTAAATTGTGATAGTATCAAGTTTAACTGCTCTCCAAGTTTACTTTTAATCAATCAATTCCAACTTGGCACCCCCTATCTACAATTTTTCAGCCACCATAAAGATTTAATGGGCTCAATTTGATTTTTACCTTATCCGCTTAGTTCAATTAATTCAATTAAACTCATAGCCTCTCTCCATTAACTCCAACACTATCTTATGGGCCTAATTAAAATGCTTATAATATCTACGTGTAATTTAACTAACATATTTGTTTAGGGGTTGGAGTCGATTCCTAATAATTCTATGCAATAAATGCTTAAATAAGTAGTCAAAATTTAGGTATCAATGATTGCACAAATAGAAAGTTCAGGGACTAGGCTAAAATTTTTGAATGGTTCAATGACCACATCAAATGAATCAAATTTCTAAAGATGAAATTGCATGTTGAGTAAGAGTTTATGGAGTATTTGTATTATATTAGCTTCTATCATCTGCTGCAAAATTAGAGAGCTATTACTCATAAACAATATGGAATGTATACTAATAGACTTTGGGCACCCATGCGATAATTATATCCAATGGCGGGAATGTTCACATGCGGTGAAAAAGATGGTATAACGAGGACTTGCAAGGTATATGGACCCGCTTTCAATTCGGACATTTTTATGGTGCCAATATGTTTGTTGATTGATAGTAATAAAGTTGTCAACTTAGTGAGGACGTTATCTTGATAACAGGTCCCCATTTGTTTGATGTAGTTGGGGTAATGAAAAGAAATTAGTATCTAAGCACTTCAATTTCAAGATTAGCAAACCAGTCAACAGAGCAATTTCCTTTCAGAAAGTTATATTGCACTTTAACTCAAAGTGAGAGTGCAACTGTCCTCTAATATCTTTAAGCAATGTAGGGCCATCATTATTAATCATGTGCTCAGGCTAATAAGAAAGTTATGGCTTTAAAGTCAATCTCAATAATGATCTTATGAAATCCAAGTTGTTTTGTGAAGTTGCATTCCAACCGCAAAGCCTAAAGTTTTGCTTGTGTTGACAAACATATTCCTATGAATGTAGCAAAACCACAAATTCAGTCATTCCTTTCATTTCTAAATAAACTTCCGGCACCAGCAAGTCTTGGGTTGCATTTAGAAGCCCCATTGATATTCAATCTGGAAGGTGGATGATCCCATCTTATCAAAATTGGGGAAACGGATGATCCACTTGACATTGAGTTATTCGCAACGAACCTTTAATGATTTCGTTTGTGTATTACCAAATTACTTGTACCAAATTTCAAGGAAAACAAAGTTATCCCGGAAAAATGACTTGTTTCTACATTGACAAAAAGGCCACACGTCTACTCCAAAAGTTGTGCTCCAATCATGATGAAAATTCAGTCGCCCCTTACTAGCAAGATTTGAATTCAACCATTGCAAAGAATTCATTAAGAGGAATTCTCCTAAATTTTATTGTGGGACAAACTCAAGCCATATCTTATGGATAATTGGACAATGCCTTAGAACATGTAAAGTTGTTTCCACATAAGACTCACATTTGAAGAGATATGGATTTCCTCCAAGTTATGAGACATCTTCAATTCATTAGTCAACAGTTAAAATACGTTGAGGTCCTTTCCACTTCCAAGTTGTGGATCATATACTATCGGATTCTTGATTGTCTACTCCCATTGATTACCTCACATGCTGACCTAACAAAGGATAACTTGCTTCCACTGCCCTCTCACAAAAGAGTATTTGTTCCAAATCTCCACTGAATCTATCTAATAGAGCAAAGATCAACCATTGGTGAGAGGCTTTTCACTATTTTGGTCAAATTCCATTTTTTAATGAAAAATCTTTTAGGTATGCCCCGTGAGATCACTATGGTGTAATTTGAGGAAAGTATGATGGTAAGGATTAGGAATAAGCAAGAGTCTGGTAATGCCATTGGCAACAATCAATTCCGCATCATGGCAATAAAGACGTTTCAAGTAATCGGCCGCTCAAGCAGTGGTAGAGCAAAACCGAGATGGAATGCAAACATTCCATTGCATCTCAGGAGGACCAAAGGAGAGAAGTGGAGCGAAATTCAACTACGATGGCTACAATGCGTAAGTTGTTCTAGGGACAACAAAGGGATTTGACCAATCATGTCGTAAGGCACATTTTCAATGTTATCAGGCCTATGATTGTTAATGTTGTCAATGACGTCATCTCGAGGCCAAGGTCATCCAACCAGTCATTTCCAGTACAAGGAAATTGGGTAGTTCTTAGATATGTTTCTTTAATTTCTGATTAGTTTAACAACGTTTGTAGTTTAGGCCAAGTAATTCCACCGTCTGCGAGAATTTCGAAAAGGCCTGGAACTTCTGGTCAAGGTCAATATAATATAGATGTGGTCGGGTCTATCGATGGAAATGATCCTGTTAATTTTGCTCAGGCTAACCCAAATGATGATTATGATGATAATTGGACAAATCAAAAAGTTTAACAGAACACGCCTTCGCCAATTGTGGAAATATTAGGCTAGTTAGACCAATACTAAATATTGAAAATGTAATGCCATTTAGTATGGCGATTCCACTAGACATAGGGTATTTCATATAGGCCTAACTTATCTATGACTCCCAATTTGGATAATTAGGCTAGACTGCCATCTCCCCTTGGGGCTAGGATGGTTAAATGTATTTGGATTGAACAAACAGCCGATGTGGTACTACTACAATTAGGAGCTAATGGAGGGGTTGTCAAGGTTGTTTTTAGAAAACTACATTTGGATCGGGTCGATGATGTTCCCCATCTTAGGGGATTTAAAATGCTTGACTTTGCCATTGTTATCGGCGAAGATGATCGATTGATCGTGAAGCATATTGGCTTGTTTTTGGCTCAATGTGATGAGGCATGTACAAATGAATGTCAAAGACCTAGATTGTTTCCTTTGTCTTTATTTAAGATAGCTTTCACTTGGCATATAAATCCGTTAGCCCATTCGATATATAACTAGGCTGAGATAGAAATGCAATTTCATTCTCAATTTTATCGGTTGATAGCTGAAGTAATGGTGATAGACTTGGCTCGAGGCGAAACACCAAGGGAAATGGAAAGTTAATGAATTACTAAGTGCGCATGACAAAATTTCTGAAATAGAAATTGCTTTCTGGCCAAAAATCAATTTCTCAATTTCTATTCCCCGGACAAGTTTGTGAGTAAAGAAACCCGTGATAACGACTCAAAATTTCTATTTCTGAAACAGAAATTCGTTTGATAACAGAATAAAATTTCTATTTCTAGGAATAGAAATTGATTAGATAACAACATAGGAAATCCTCAAATACAAAAAAATAGTCGAAATAATACTAATACATTACAAAAGTTGAAAATACAATTTCATGGAATTTTCGGCATATTATTATTCCTTGCCATTTTATTGGCAATGGTTTTCCTAAGCGTATTTATTTGGTTTCCCTCATTGGTCAATGTATCGTTTGCAAGCTCATCTTGCGTAGGTTTAGACAAGTCGTGGAAGCATGAATATGGGTGCCATCAATGGCGCCTATACAACCCTGTCATTTTATCAAAGACTAGTATTATACAAGATTATCAACAAAATAAAATTGATGGTGTAAAGGAATATATGAGAATTCTACCTTGAAGTAACATTTATGGTTAAGAACCAATCGAGGGAAAGTCGGTTTATTTTGATTCTCGAATTGAATCACCCCGCTTGCTCATCCCTAATTTATTTATTGTTGCTTAATGAACCTTTAATGGCCCTTGCATAGCAAAGAGAGAGATTCTCTTGAATCTCTTGCCTTCGAATTAAAATTCAAGATTGTGTAATAATCTAATTATTTTGATTTTGCAAGAATTTTGAATCCGTAAAGAAACAAGGTTAAATTTCTAGGCACGTTTTTTATTCATCTATTACGTAAGAACTTTTTCTTCAACTGGCCATGCGCATGCCCTTTCTAGGAGGAAATAGCCCAATTGTTTTTAAGTAAGCATTTAAGAACTTTGGTCTTTTTTGAAAATTTGGGACCCATTCGATTGCCTTTCATCCTAAAAAGGAAGTTATCAAAAAAAAAAATGAAAAAAAAAACGAGCAAAATAAGAAAAAGAAAATTAGCAATAATTTGTGAAGTTGTGGTTATGAGTAAATTAAGTTAGCAAGAAAATGCAAGGTTATTTTATATGGTTTGATTTCAGCTTCGATTTCTATTTGAAACGAGAAGTTAAAATTTCAGCTTCTCGATTTCTTCATTTCTCTATTTCGAAATAGAAATCTGTTTCGAAATAGAGAAATCAAATTGCGTTACCAAACCATTTTATTCCAAACCTGTTCTAATGAGAAACAGAGAAATCGAGAAATAGAAATTTTGTCATGCGCAGCCTAAGCACAAACAATTACTCTCAAGGAGATAGTGCTTACACTTAGCGCTAGCTCTCCCAAGCCCATGCCAATTGCAACTTGCAATCTCAATTCAATTTCATAATTTACCTTACCTTTTGGATTCGCCACTAATCAATTATGAGTTAATTAGACACCTAAGTAAGATACAGGAGTATGTCTTGATATCGTGAGCCAGGGATTCTGAATATGGGGATTTTGTTACTATATATTAATCTAACACCTTTTAGTACATTTTCTATTTATTTTGAAAATGTTTTGCAAGCAGTCTTTGTTGGTTTTAGTCCTAAATTACGAACATGTGAGAGAGAATCATGCAAAAGCTCAATCAATAATGCAACACTCAATAATCAAAACAACAAATAAATTACTGAAAAGATTTTAAAAAAAACCATGTAATGCATAATATAGAATATACAAATAAAAGAAAAAAGAAACGTATAAAAAATTCATAATTTTTCTTTTAAATTGCAAAAATTGTCCAAGTTAGTGTTGTCTGTATCACGTAAGGTGGCCAACATTCACTTTATCAATTTCCGATAATAGACCTAAAGAACTACATAAAAAAATTTATAAAATGGTTTAGAATTAAATTGGCAAAATTGAAAAATTTGATACTAAATTGACATCCATACAATATATCTAGAACTTTTTTAGTAATTACCTTGAAATAAACAATCAACACATGAGTATACATTTTCTAGGTTTATTTAAATTGATGATAATTTCTTCAGGTTCCCTCCTTCTACATTCTGATTTCTTCACATAACTTTAATTAATTAAATTAGACCAAGTTGTGGTCCAAACACGAGCCAAATAAACCAGTGAGTACGATGGTCATTTTTGCCTAGGGCCTAGTGGTGTGACCAATGTTCAAGTGGTCAAGTAAGTACGACGACCACAATAATGGATGTGTGCTAGCTAGAGCAAAACTCCGGGCCCATTTGTATATGGACCCGCGTTCAATTCGGACATTTATTGGGGTTCCAATTTGTTTGTTGATAGTAATAAAGTTGTCAATTTGTTAAGGAGTTATCTTGATAAACATTCCCCGCATGTTCAATATGGTGTTAGTTCCACACTCCAGTTATCTTAATATTGAGCATTAAGATAGATTTCATATGTGTCTAAATGACTTTTATATATTCTTTTTACTTAATCAAAATCTTGCATTGCATAATTCGATTTTTTTTTTCTTTCTATCCATATAGCATAAAAATTTTATAATATATAAATGCCAGCACGTAAATTTTTTGCGGTATAAATATTTTTGTGATTATTTGAGATTCGAATAGCATATTAAGTTTTCTTGTGGGAAGTTAAAAAGTTGTGACCACCGCTGCCGCCGCCCGTTACCGCTGCTGTCCGACCATTGCTGGGGTTGGGGTGGTTAGACGGTGGGGGGTGGTGACCGACCACAAAGAAGGAGAAAGAAGAAGAGAAAAGGAAAAAGAAAAAGAAAAAAAAAGAAGAAGAGAAAAATAATAAAAATATGATAAAAGTATTAATAAATTAAAAAAAATAAAAAGATTTAAGAATCATACCAAATGCATTTCTATCTTGGAATAAACATTTTGAACAGTAATCAAACGTTTTCAAAAATTCAGAAATTGTTCCTAAGAATAGAATAAAAAAATTATTTTTGAGTAACCGAGAATATAATGATTATCGAACCCACCTTAATCATTAAAGCATTAAGCACAAACTTTCAAAAAAGTGCATTAAATTACCGAAATAACTAATTATTATTATTGTTAGTATTTTCTTTATATAAAATACCATCAAGCTATTGAAAGGACAATACAATAAAGTGTTGACCGAAACCCAATCTGGACGAAGTCGAATCAACCCGATATTGCCTGGTTGGGACAGAGTAGACGTGCCTCGACGTCCTACCAATCCATTGACATCTTTGGTCCTACGCACGTCTCGACATTTATCGACCGTCGATGCGTACCTCATTTACATGCTTCCACGGTTGAAAAGACTTGGGACTGGCTTCTATTTTACCTTTAATTTAGTTCGGCCAGAGCGTAAGCATGGACAAGCTCCATAGTCTGAGGAAAAGCCCACAACACTTGACCCTATAAACGAGCCCACCAGAAACTTACGTCAGGCCCAAACACTTAAGGCCCACCGACCGGCCCAACACCGTCCCCGTAAAGGAAGGACGGTGGCGTTAAAGTCCGCACGGCGCTCCGCACGGTGTCTCGATCAACTTTTTTTTCAGTTGCCGACGCACGTGCAAAAGAGGCGCGACTCATCGGTTGAGATACGTCGAGACATCGACAGGAGCACTCTGCGGGACAGGGAATTTATGGTGTCTAGAAGGGTAGGTTTTAAAAGTTTAGAAAATATATGTCTTTCCTCATTTTTTTTTATTGAGCTAATATCGTAAAAAATCTCAAATTAGTATATTTATATCACAATTTATCGGGAACTACTAATACTATTCTTACCGTTTATCCCAAATTATTTTTTCACGTCACTAGAAATACATTCATGACAAATTTCCAAAATCTTATAGTGAAATTGTGATAAATGTGGCATAAACATAATGATTTGAGATTTTTTGTGACATAACGGTGAGTTTGGAATAAATACAGCATGCACGTGTCGATTTAAAATTTTAGATTAATATCACGAAAAATCCTAAACTAGTATATTTGTGATGAATTTTCTTAAACTAATTTTTTAATAACTAAAAATCCTAAATTAATACTTTTATGACAAATTTATCGTATATTAGTTTTACTGCAAATTGATATATCTTAAACTGATAAATATTTGACGGTAGAATTTCATGGAAACTAACTAAAGTAAATTTATCATGGACATATTAATTTGAGGTTTTCTTATGATAAAAAAATGTAATTTGGGATGAATTTATCATAAATATATTGGATTCGAATTTTTTTGTCGTATTAATCTTAAAATGTTTTGCGAAATAAAAAAAAATTCGGGTAAATATGAAATTCTTAAGAGGGAAAAGCAAGCCCCTTTGCGTTAACAAAACGAACGATCGGAATCTCCAGCCAAAACGATTCAACGAAGAGAGAAATCGAGAAGCTCCTCTCCTTTCCCATCACCATCTCCATCGTCGCTCTTCCTCAATTCCAGAACCAGAAAGCGAAGAACGAAACCCTAGAAAATTCTCTCCCCCGGCGAAATCCCTTCCCATGTCGACGTTGCCCTCGTCCTCTTCCGCCTCCGCCTCTTCGCAGTTCACCTACCAGACCGGATCTTCCTACTTCCCCCTCCCCTTCCACCTCCAGCAGTCCTCCGCCCCGTACGCCGCCGCCGCCGCCCCCCCCCCCCCCCCGCCTCCCTCCTCCGCCGCCGCCGCCGCCGCCGCCGCGGTGGCCGCCGCCGCGACGGCCTACGCCGGGCCTGTCTACCCCGCTCCCCCGCCAGCCCCGATCGCCGGCGTGTATGGCCTTCCTCAGTTTCAGCAGGTAAAGTTCGTCCGTCGATTGCGCGGTTGCCGGAGCTGAAGCGCGGGTTAATTGGAGGATTTTCGTTGGTCTTGATTTGTGTGGTGTGAGCTGTGGAGAGGGATTCTTGTGTACGCTTAGCTTTAGCGTGGATGGAAAGTGTTGGTTATGGAGAGGCATCAACGTAGTTTCTTCCGCGGGAAAAAGTTTTGATTTTGTTGAGAATTGATCGAACTTGAAGGATTTTTGTTTGAGCAATTTCTTGTGCTAGTGGTGTATACCAATGGACACTATATAGACGTTTGATCCCTTTTTTAAAGTTTTCGTTTTTCACGCGTAGGCGCAGCAATTGTTTCAAAAGGATGCGCAGATTATTACACCCGAAGCAATCGAGAGTGTAAAAGCTGCTCTTGCCAGCAGTGATGTCGAACACAAAGCGGAAGCTAAGAAGAAAGCAGTACCTCGTAAAGCTGCTGGGCAGTCGTGGGAGGATCCAACACTTGCGGAATGGCCTGAAAGTATGAATCTTGGGCCTTTCCTCTCGACTGATATTGGCTTTTGTCTTGTACATGTTGGAGTGGCTTGGCTTGATTCATTAGTAATTTGCATTGCCTGCAAGTCTTTTCCTGTGGTCAACTTGAGAGAGAATTCCAATTTCTTAAAGTTCTTGAGAAGAGTTTGAGCTTCTTTCAAATTGAATTATGTAGAGTTTAGGTGGGGAGCTAAATCCTTAACTTATCCTTGGAAAAACTGGAAGTGGTTAATTGATCGTTCATGCTTTGGGATTGACTTGTGAAAGTGCTTTGGTCTTATGCATTTCGAGTTCCATCTAGTTAAAGTAATTTTGATTTCTAAATACACAAAATCACAGATGGATAATTTTAGTTTGCTTCTGCTTCCTGTGACATAGCCTCTTGAAAAATTCTGAGCCTGGCAAAGTTCTTGCTTACCTCCTTGAATGAGCTGCTGGTAAATGTAGGTTTATATTGCATGCTTGATTAGATATTTATGCATGCTATGAAGAACCAGTATATCCTCGTAACTCCCTCAAAGGCAAAGCACATTAATTTTTTAGAGCATCCAAGGGTCCCAGTTTATGGCATCCACAGGAAGTAATCCTTCTTCTAATTGTTCTGGATTTGTTGCTCGCTGCATTTCTCAATCTGTATTTTTCAATAATAGGATTAATTAAATGCCTGTAGCTTTGTTTTGGTTGGTATTGTTATTGATTTTTAGTCAGATTCTTGATATACAATTTCTTTCTGTCAGTGACATTCTAACGTTTCATTATGGTCTTGGTACTTGCAGATGATTATAGATTGTTTTGTGGTGATCTTGGTAATGAGGTGAATGATGATGTACTTTCAAAAGCCTTTTCGCGATTTCCTTCCTTTAACATGGCCAGGGTACGTTCCTGAAAGATTGATAATTTCAGTTTCCTTTGATTGTTGTTTATTACATGTTGAGTGAAGATGTTGCATTTCTTGCTTCAGATTTTTGTTTGAAGAACTCAGAGCAATTCTGTTATTTTAACTGTTATAAGGTAGGTTATGTTCATTGTTGCATTGCTCAAGTATACATCGCTATTAGTTCATGCTGGGTAGAAGTTCATTAGGCATCCCCATGACCCGTGCTTTCTATTAGTGTAAATAGATTGATAATTATAGCAATTTGCAAAATTGGTGCATCTTGTAATCCTGAGTACATTGGAAGGTTAGTTCAAGCACACAGATAAATTGATAAGGCTGTATGACTGAAATATTCAACTCGGCATTAGTCATCCCTGTGTTGCCACAAAAGGTTGATATGGTTCGTTAAATAGGTGAGACTCATTTCACACTGGATGCTTTATCTGTGCTATAGTTAGAAACACTGCCTTGAATGCATCGTACTAATGATACTTGACAGGATAGGCTACTTATAGGGTGATCTGTCAATGATTGAATCCAAATGCAAGATTTAGATGGTGTTTGTAGAACATTCCACAATAGATATGTTATTTAACCGCACAAGTTCTTCCATATTTTCCTGTGTATGGCTAACGACTTTTCCATGATTTCTTTTTTGGGGTGAAATTCCTGGAAAATTGAGCTGATTTTCCAAATTAATGAGCAAAAGAAAAGTCGAGTACTATGTGCACAACTCCTTTAGAGTATACCTCATTTGGATACTTAAAATCCTTCATAGTTATAGATTTCATTTCTCTGCTAATATATGCCTCAAGAGGACTAAGTTTTTGGCTCCCTTCCCTGCATCTGCTAGTCTTCAAAGCACATATATGGATGTTAAAAAGTAAATAACTGAATTCCCTTCACATGGTTGATTGCTTTTGCTTTTGGTTGTTTCCTTGCTGTATTGATGGGTAAATGTCCTTTCCTGTAGTTTATAAACTTATTGGAACCTTGTTTCTATGCTTTGGACTGTTCAAGTTTTTGTTTTTTTTTTGTTGAGTCAATTATATTTTTGCGATCCAATGCCCATTTGCTAAATCTTCTTGTGGAGACAAGTTCTAAATGCTTACGCAAAATTTGTTAAATTTAGGTTGTCAGAGACAAGCGGACAGGCAAAACCAAGGGCTATGGATTTGTTAGCTTTGCCAACCCAACTGACCTTGCTGCTGCACTCAAGGAGATGAATGGTATTTATATCTTTTTCACTGACTACTGAGTCTACCATTTTGGAGTGTTTAATAGGCATTTGAAATACCGTGGATTATTTCTTGTGGTTGAAAGTATTAGTTCATCGATTTTGTTAGCTTTTGAATGTTCATTTTTGGCAATCTTTCACATCCTTACCATGGGCATCAGTTCTGAGGCAATAGATCGTTATCTTTATGAGGGATTGTACTTTCAAGATTGCTGCTCTAAGGATCTCTTTTCTGAATGAGGCTTTGATGATTCCTTGTTATCTTATTCTGTTTAGGCCTCTGATGAAAACCCTTTAGCTTCCATTTGAACATTTTGGGTTTCTAGATGACAAGAATTGCTAATCTGCTGTAAAGTCAATTTCGCTGTGTGGACACCAGTGGACTCGATTTTTTGTGTTGAATTACTAGCGCTGCCACATGAGTATAATGTGGAAAATGCTAGAATTATTTAGACTGGTTTATATAATTCATTTACTAAATGACTGTCAAACTGTATTGGTACTTGAATATGGCCTACTTCTTAATGGGGCCATTCACAGTTTAACATGTCATTTAGTAAAACCAATATTGTAAACCAATCTTCAATTAGTCTAGGATTGCTCATTGCTCATTTAATATTATAAGATGAGAAATGGTTTATTGTGATCGGCCTTGGATCAGAATGAGCAGTTGGGTTCAACCTTCAGTCTGCCGTGATCGTAATCAATTTTACTATGTGTAACTCCCTATGTGTTACCTTGACCCTGACATACATGGGTGAGGGACTGAATTGTTTTTAATTATGTACCATTTCAGGTAAGTACGTGGGGAATCGTCCGATTAAGCTCCGAAAAAGCAACTGGAGGGAGAGAACTGATTATGATGCTCTAGGACGACATAAGGTATCTTACGAATCATAACTTGGTTCCTCTCTTTCCCTTCCCAGATCTCACCTTCGCTGCTAACATCTATCTTGTTATTCTGGCAGAATCAAAGTCAGAAGAAGCCAAAGCTTTCAAAGAAGGGGATATTTCACAAATAGCTTTAGAACATGATTTTTACTCATTTTTATGACAGTGATCTTAAGATTTTCGAGGTTTTTTCTTGCCGTGTATTTAATCTAGTGATCCATGGGCACATTGAAGTCAGAATCAAATTATGTAATCACCCGATTTCTATCATCTCATCAGTCTCAGCGTCCTCAGGCCATCTGCCTAAACGCCATTTCATACCGTCAATGTCCGTTATTTTATCATAGAATGCTGGACGTATGATAATCCGTGCTTCATTTCTCGCGTTTCACTTCTTTTCGTTGAATTCCGATGCAGCATATAGTTTGTAATACCATGGCACATTCAGCGTAGAAATTGTTCCCCATGCCTAGATTAGGAACGCCTTTTTGGAATAGCTATTACACTTGGTGGAGGCTCAGGACTGAGCAGGGGTAGAATTCTTAAGGCGCTGAGTAAATAGTAGAGAGAGAGAGAGAGAGAGAGAGAGAGAGAGAGAGAGAGAGAGCAGGAACAAAAACTGCAAGTAATGAAAGTAAATAGAAATCATAGGGTGGAACGATCTATTTTCAAAATGGTTAACACAAAATCAATGGTCATTTACCAGACATAATAACGGTAAGGCAAAAAATTGCTACATCATCATTGATGACTTTTTCACGCCCGCCCAAAGCAAATTCTTCCTTCCGCATTCCCCCTTTCTGAGCAGATTTGATAGTTCTCAAGGTGCAGCTCTGGATCAATGGGTGTCCATGAGTTCGTGCACAGGCATACCTTTGTGTCTATGTGCATGCAATTTGTCAAAAAGAAGGCTCTCGCCACTGGGAAAGTCTATAGCTTCTCTCAGAGCTGCAACTTCCATCATCCGCAACGCTCACCACACACAAGATACCGTCTTCTGCAAGCGTCACACTATCCTCAAGAACCCGCGAACTTCAATCAGGAAGTTGGTCAGGTTCTTCCTGAACCTTTGGTAGTTCATCCGATCGAGTGTGCAAGAGAGCTGATTCGAACTTGTGAGAGATTGCAATGCGTTTGTCAGCCTTGATTTAAATGTTTGATTCGCCTGTCTCTCTATCAATTCATTGCCTAGTTTCTGTAAAAGTACAGAGTCAGTGGATCATTTTCATTAAATAACATGCTAGTTTGGTTACTATGCACTAAATAATCCAGCAGGAGTACTATATCAACTTGACATGCAAGTGCATATGTACCTGAAATAGGCCCTGCTCGCAGAGTATCAAGGGAAAGAGTGCATCTGCAGCAGCACCAACCAGATCGGGACTGAAACAGCAGAGTTTAAACATGAGACGAGATAGCTGGTAATATTCCATTAACAAGGAATAAATCAATGAGTTCCCTACCTATAATCCTCAAAAAGGAGTAGCTGCAATGTTGTACGAAGGAACCGACTAAAAATGCCTTCCTGTAGTTCGCCCTTTGGATTTCTAAGACTCGAGGCATGTGATCCCAAGCCCATCTTCCCACTAGCCGTTTCCTTGTAGTGGTAGGAAGCAAGTGCTCGAAGAGCTCTTAAACACATGTCAACCACTTCTGAATCCTAAAATCATGAGGAGAAAGTAACATTTTCACATTTCAAAAAGAAATGAAGCTGCAGGCCAAAGTAAACGCATATCAACCAAGCACCATGGAGAAGAATGCCAATTTTGATGGTGCTATTTACTGGAGCCATAAGCAACAAAGAAATATATATAAGGAACAACTTTCTTCAGATTGACTCATCATCTTATAGTCACTTTCACAAAGAAAAGCTGAATGCATTACCTGATGATGTAGACCAAATTCAAGAGTCTCAAGAATATGAGTAAAGGCCTCATTGTTTAGTTGTCCCACCATTTCAGGATACACTTCCAACATATGTGACAGCAAAAAGAAGTACTGCAGTGATAAAAAGAAAAAGAGGGGAGTAAACATCAAGCAGAACTCAGAGAGAAAAATTCCCAGGTCTGTTTCGTGTATGACATGGATGACTCAACTCACATCACGACAGAGCTTGGGGTACTTCAGCAACTCCAAAGATATCAGAGGAGTGACTATATGAAGACCATAGAAGACAACCTGCAAAGTCGAAAATTAGACACCATCTAACACAACTCTCTGTGCTTTGCATTATAAGATTCACCTGAGCTATGCTTGTTCCATGGGCTTCCAAAGAATCCGATGAAAAATCAACCTACACTTGATCAAGTATGGTGGAGTAAATGATTTATGATAGCAAAATACAGAAAGCATTAGGAAATGCACAACATGAAATAATGAATGAACAGAAATGTAAGAATACCAGATCCTTTGAACAAAGGCTAGAAAGGAGTTGAAGCAGAGCCCGCAGATCTTTGTATTTCTCTGTTTTTGCATCATTGAGCAAGCTGCTTGACAGACTTAAAGAAATCTGGGAAGAAGGGAGAAAACCAAAATAATCAGTCACCTATAAGAAGTAAAAGAAGAAAGCATAAATACTGGCAGCTGGAACATAAACAAAATCTGTCACAAGGTCCCTTTTGTAAATTATGGATGCTACGAAAGCAAAACAAGAGATAGAAAAGGGCTTCTACTAAGACTACTTCAAAATCTTCTAGAGAAACTCAGCCAGCCAACAAGAAGAGTCTACCAACAGATAGTTTTCTTACCTTGCCAATATTGTGAGATGAGTAAAGTTGAAGTAAGCGCATGCAGTAATCAATAACAACGGTGGTCTCCTGTGCTTCGAGGTAGCTAATTTGTCCATCTACCCATTCAACAACAAACTTAAGCAGCAAATAGATAACTGCAGACTACACAATTAAAAGGGGTTAGTCTCAAATAAACCTTTGGCATCCAATACGATAATTCAGTCAAGCGTGTGTCTACTGCAGCTCAAAAGCGGAATAATAATATAGATTGACATCACAATCTAAGAGAAATATCCAATTACAGAACACAAGCTTGTGCATATAATATTAGGTAGTCTGCTGATAATAACATTGGAAATCCTTTTCATCGTTCTCTAAGTCAAGAAATTTTCTATGAATTCGAGTATAGCATTTTTTGACTTTTTAACTTAAAAGACAGAATTTGTTATTCCAGCTTTGGTTGTTGAGAAAAACTGCAGAGGGATTCACAGAGCTGCATAAACTAGAAACTTGTGCGACCAGAAGTTAACACCATCAAAGAAAATTATATTTTCTTCTTTTGCTGAGAAAACTTAACTACATAAACATACATCAGTGATTTGCTGGACCTAAATTCTTTGCTGTGATGCAGATTAAATTTTTACTTGAATAATGACTTAACATGGGAAGGATTGTGCTAAGTTATGCATGAATACCTCATGCTTATAAACTTCGAGAAGAATCAAAGTAGAATTTAATATCGAAAACCCCATCTCATATATGGACTTCTGCATTCGAGGTTCCGTTGCACTGGCAGCTCCACGAAGCCGCTCCAAAAGGCAACTAACCTACATGAGCCCACTTCAATGAAAAATGAGGAAGAAAATGGTAACTGACAGGTGTGTAGTTAAACAATTGGACCTTGTTGCCACAAGTTGGAGTAAAAAGAATCCATCCCTTACCGACAGGATAATATCTGGCTGTTCGGCAACTCTTTTCAAGTCATTCCTGGAGGATATCTCTACTAGGAATGTTGTCATATGTCCCATAAGATTTCTCACATACCTGAGAACACACCTTGGCGTTAGTCCTGAGGCAAAATCAATGCTTTAAATTATTCCTGAACAAAGAGGAGAACTGCACTCACTGATTTGCTGGCTCAGAATCTCTAAAGCCAGATGCAGAAAGAACAAGTGTTTGAGCCAAGGATTTCTAACAAATAGAGAGAAGACGATGTTCAGCAAAATGGAGAAAGTACTATAACCCATTTGAGAAAATTATAACTCCTAGTCTCCTACCTGGTGAGATGCATTCAACATAAACAGCATTTTCTCATTAGCAAAAGCAATGGCCAGCTTGCTCCAGGATTCCTGTGAAATACATCAAGACAGAGTTGACATTTATGCCAAAATAACAAAAATTTTTAGTTTTTCAAAGTATCTACTTGCCAGATATTCACGGTTATTGATAACAGGACAAAAATTAAGTAGCTTACCAGCGTTACAAGGTGGATGCATATGTTCTTTTGCCTAACTAGTGCATGAAGCAGCTGGTAACAGGTCAGGCCCTACAAAAAGTTAAAAAAGCATTAATTAGTCCATCCTTTTGAAAAAGTTTCTAAAATACTGAAAAAGCATTAACACAGTGGTTCGGGGGCAATGCCCTAATTATGGGAAACAGAAGTATTCTTGAAGCAGGAGAGAGCAATTTCAGCACAAATGTAAAAAACCATCACACGATAACGCATCATATGGTACTTAAAACAAAATATGCATCGCTTAAGCAAGTTGAAATGCCAAAGATAGAACAGAAATAGCAGTTCATCAGAAATTTGCTGGAGCGATCTGCAGAATATGCCTCTCTTCTGCAATGAGTTCTAATGCTTCCGTCGTTTTATTCTGTTTTTTCTCTTCCAATCTTTGTCTGTCATTCTTTCTGCCTATTACTGTCACCTTTTGTTTTTCCTAATGCGTGATTGTTGACTGAACACTATTTCATTTCTTCTGTGATGAGTTCTAATGCTTCCAACTTTCTTGTTTTTTCTTCCTCAATTTCTCCCTCTCATTCTTTTTACCTATTCCCGTCACCTTCTTCTGTTCCTTAATCAATGCTTATAAACTAAAATCTATTTAGTTACTTCCATCAAGTTAATCTGCTTCCCCCAATTGGGTATGCAGAAGGAAGCAGAAAATTCTTCTTCTTCTTCTTCTTCTTCTTCTTTTTTCCTTTTATCCTCTTTCGGCTGGGGGCACTGAAGTGTTCTATTTGTGACCTTTGTATTATAACAGTAGGTAAAGACACCCAAATACCAACATCTAGGGCCTGACACAAATTACATAGTTACTTTTCAGGACCCAAAGGAATTGCAAGAAAATGTGAGATATTTTAGCAGCAAAGAATTGTAAAGCAACAGTAGCTCCCTTTTTTATCATGGCACGCTAACCTATGCAAATCACAGCTCATAAAACAGAAATATAAACTTTTGTGATCATGTGAATACTAGCTAAAGAGAAGCTTAACCAGTGACTGTACCTGCAAGAACTTCTCCCCTGGATAGGACATGAATGTTGTTATGGCTACCTGGACAATGATGTCAAGCACAGTCTTGCCATGATCATATTCACTGAAATATCTGAGTACAGTTCGCCCAGAGCCTATTGACTGAACTTGGTGCATATTATCAACTTTTGAACTGTAACTGCTGTCTTGAGATTCTTCCGGTGACATTAGATAAGTTTGGGACCATCTCGCAAGGAACCATATTATAGCCTAAAAAAGGCATTTGCTTCAATACATAAATCAAGAGCAACGCTAGTGCAAAGTGAAAAGCCCAGACAAGTTCAAGCATGCCAACAATGTGTAGTTTATTGAATGAAAAAGAATGCAATGAAGAGTGCTATATGTGACAATAGAAATGATGACATGCAATTTCTCTATGTATCTACTGCCAAAATCTTCTGGAGAAGGGTCAAAATAGATAGCTTTCTTAGATGCTGTGGCTTATATTACTAATTGCATGTTTGGACTGATAGGAAACTCTTTACAACATCCTAAAGTAATCGTTAAATAAAATACCAACTTACTCCCAGTGAAGATCTCTTTCTATATGTAAATAGGAACAAACAGCACCCAAATTAACTGGGGATGAACTTGAGATGTACCTCCATTAGTCGAGGACTGAAAAATGATGATCTAATTTCCGGATTCAAGCTTTGTTCAGCAAACCTGATGATTGAGCTGCAACAACAAAGGAGAATCATATAAAAATATTCCACGTGAAGGATCAATCATTCTTGTTAGACAGAGCAAAACATGCTCCGGTAGCACTGCTGTCCCGTGGGGTAAAGTATGAAAGTGAATAGGAAAAAGAAAAAAAAAATGGTTGCATTGGCAAGCTAGTCATCTTTACGCAACTGCAACCGAATTGAAGACTGACTATGTCTCCAAGCCGTGTAGCACAGCTAATAGGCCAGACAATTAAATTAAGCACACAGAAGAACAAGTGTACATTGCCTACCGCTGTCCTGTGGGGTAAAGTATGAAGGTGAATAAAAAACCACATGGGTGCATTGGCAAGCTAGTCATCCTTACACAACTGCAACCGAATGGAAGACTGACTACGTCTCCAAGCCGTGTAACACAGCTAATAGGCCAGACAATTAAATTAAGCACACAGAAGACCATGTATACATTGCCTATTTTCAACTACTTCAGCTACAAACAAAGAACAGTCACGAGTTTTTTTTTTCATTCTTGTTATTTGCATATATAGCAATTTCGATTTATTGTAGAACGAGAACAGGAGCGTCTACACATCTTATAACCACTGGTAAATTAATAAAGATTAATTAACTGTGGACGTCCAATGAAAATCTTTATCAGCAAGCATCTTCGTCTAGCATCATCCGTTGTTGGTCAATCCAATTTTACACCACACCAGAAGTTTCGTCATACCTGAAAGTTTCAGGTATGATGATATGTTTGTGCAACACGACATGTCAAGCGTGTTAAGAGTCATGACCCAGCATGAGTGTACACAAGACACGACTAGAGGACAAATTCGTATTTGAGTTATTCTCTGCAGAGTCTGACAGTAGCGTGGAAGCAAAGAAAGTCAGAAGGTGAAAGTTCTGATGTTGTTATGAGATGGCTGGAACAAGACTTGAAGCAGAAGGCTTCAGTAGGAAAAGTTACAGGAGGTTTTCACAAAGCACTTTTCTTTATGCCCTTGCAAGCCCTTTCGTACAAAGAGGATGCATTTTATGACTAAATCCTTGTCAAGGGAATTGTTTGAATGTTAAATCTACTGTACATAGATGTATGTGCCGTTGTCTCATAAGGTATAAAATGAAAAGTACCTAGAAAGGATGACAACGGGATTATTATCTGGTTCCACAAAGTCTGCAAAATGCCTTTGTATAGCAATTGGAACCTGCAATCACATTGCATAAGCACAAAGCATCAAGTTATGGGATTACTACTTGAATATGTCATCCTGAACCTTAAAATATATCTTGCATTATCTTTAATGAAGAGATCTTAGCAAGGAAATGGTTTGCATGGCAAACATGTATGAGCAACAAGCATTCTGTCCCTACAGGAGCCAGCATGCGTATCTTATGCCATTTTGCTCTACCATCACCATATTCTGAAGAATTTTGATTTATGGTCCTTTTGAAGATCTCATCAGTTCTCAGACCTCACCTATCCCTACTGTATGGAGTCATGATCGTAAACTTATGGCTTCTTTTTAAAGCATCCGAACACCTCAGATTTCATATGTCAAAACCGCATCAAACAAGTTTCTTCCATCTTATTGTCAATTGCCTGTCCCCCATCACTGATTAAAACATTGTCAAATCTATACTCTCATTCTCTTCATTCGCTCATCTTTACTTTCTATTGCACAACAGGAGCATGTCTGCCCTCAGAAGTGCCGTCAAAGATTAATACATGGGAAAAGGTTCATTTTCTGCAGTGAACTTTACAAACATTCTGGTGAAGTTTGGTTCATCCCATTCTCAGGAAGAAAATTGACGGTGAGATTCTTGGACCTCTTGTGCATGCTTAACATCAGACATATTTTTCCCCATCCATGCATGCTAGGTTTACTAACACAATTTGATTTCACGGCACTAGAGTGGATCCTATATTAGAAGGATTTTTCTCGGGTTAGTAAAGGAACAACAGAGAACTGAAAGATGGCAAAGTAGAGATGGCAAAGTAAGTCTGCAACATGCATCTCATGGAACTGACAAATAAAAAGCAAGGAGCAAAAATCATTTTTTGCACCAGGTTCATGTGAGACGTGTGAGCTGTCAAATTTGCTGGGTCCCACATGAGACACGTCATCTAACAGCTCACATGGGATCGCATTAGGCTCACATAAGCTGGGTGTTTTTAAAAATTGCTTAGCAAGAAGGCTGTTTTGAAGCTGACAATTTATTGGTGATCATAAGACACCCTTCAAGCACAAAGAGCTTGTCTGTTTTCTCTACAAGCAGGGCCAACGATTTCAAAGAGAGAAGTACCCATTTCCTAGTAGATGTTTAGCCAAATAGACCGTAAAACTCCTGGCGAAGCTCAAACCTTTTGTTGCATCACAGATATACCTCTCTCTAAAAAACAATATTATGATAAACAGGCAAACGCAACACAATGCCAAATCAAGAAATCTCATCATTCTGAAAACAATCAATTTAATCTAAAGCAACAGTTATTTTCTTCAAAGAATTAACCAATGATAAACTTCATGTTTGTAGTAAAAAATTACAGTCTAAAGGGAAACATTGACAATGTACCAGGGGTGTCTCTCCTTCGCCTTCATCAGCAAGTACATGACCCGTTATTAGCAACAAAGAATAGAGTTCTTCCAAGGTTTCGGTTGGATCGAAAGAGCCCCCACCCTACATATTGCGTATATAATTTAGTAGATAAGCCACGGACATTGAGAACGGAAGAAACATGAAAATTTATTAGGAGAAGGCAAGACGCGGATAAGAAATATTTTAAATGGAAGAATCCAAGAATTTTATCAAAGCCCCATAGCATGGTAAGCTATGAATTGACTGGCTCATGACAGACTATTACTTCTGAACAACCTCATCAGCATACATCCAGGTTCTGTACTTATAAAAACACCAAAATTTTTAACTGTTTTTGGAGAGATCCCCAGATCAGCCAAAAGAAAACAATCCATCACTAAATAACTTGGAGAAACATGGAAGTTAACCTGGATGCTTTACTGACACTTCCTCCAAGACCTTCCTTCTATTTGCTAATGTCCTTTCCAAGCGTAGTCTCTATGTCATTTACAGATATGGAAAATTCCACCTAAAGTTGCCTTTTGTTTCCTTTTTTGTGCACTAGCACCATATTTTTACCAAGAAAACCAACCACCTACAGGAACCTAATCTTTCAATTACCTCGCAAATGAATGAGCAGAAAATTGAGTAAAATAAGTCAATTAAGAAAATGTCCAATCTCAGCAGTTCCTAGTATGGCCAAGGGAGTGACTGCATCAAATATAGGATAGCAGTTTGAATAACAAATTAAAATTCACCAATCAATCTCCATGGCAAGTACTAGGCATCCATGTACTTTCCAGGAAAAAAAATAACCAAAGAAAATGCTACCCCTTGAGCAAAGGCCATCAAATATATCAAAGAGAACCTGATGTAGACGTGAAAACCGTTCAGTGCAATGTCTTGTGAGCAAAGGTATTGCAAAATCAATAGCGGCTCTTCCAATAAGAGCATAAGAGCTTAGCCTTTCATCCATTGCTGTAAAAATAGGTTGACAATGAAAACCGTCAAGGATTAAAATCTAATGAAGACACTATGCTAGCAAAAGGAACTAAAGCCACGAAGGAAAGGCAAAGATGAATAACTTCCAATATTGAACTGACTCACCAGAAATGGAAGTGTGAATATAGTCTGAGTCAGAATCGTCATTGAATGCAGAAGCAGAAGCAGCTGTGGTACAAAGATTTAGCCAAATGCTTATGGCAGAGAAACAAAGTGATGCTGCAAACAACCTACATAATTACCTTTTAACTCAGACTCTACAATGTATGCGAAGAGGGTGGCTGCAGCATCAACACCTTCAGGTGGAAGCAGTGCAATCCCAGCGGCACTATCCAGCGGCTAATAATAGAAAATAAGTTTTTTTAAAATGATGGTTCATGGTTGAAAACGAGAAACTTTAGAAGATAAAGTGAAACAGATTATCCAAATAAAGGACTCAGGCTATAGTGGTCAACCTTCCCGAACTAACAAACAAAGATCTTCATTACAATTAGGAAATTTTACTGATACACAGCTAATGCTTAGCCATTCACCTGAATTATTTGAAAAGCACTCACCCTCATCCATGGACTAGAGATAAGCAACTTACTACAAAATGGATCCTGGGCATTTTCTTTCTATGTTTCTAGATGCAAATGATATCATTGCACGCATCTATGAAACATTGACAATGTATACCATGAGCAGCGCAGTCCAGGTATCTAGTAAGATATCACGCGCCTCCCAGCTCCATGTTTCCTCATCAGGGTCTTTTGTCATGAGGACTTTTATGACTTCACACATCAAGGTAGATAACAGGGTAAAAGTACCAAATGGCCTGACAAGTGGAATAAGTCCATGTTTCAGGCATTACACATGGATAACAGCTATCAAGTATATTAAGAGCTCCACGCATCATTTCATGACATAAAGAATTAAGCATGAACAGAAGAATAACCTAATTGATTTAAGGAGTTGATTAAACATAATTGGGCTTGTTACAGTTGCCATAGCCAACAATGCCCGGCAACCATCGAGCATCTCACTGCATTAACAAGAAAGAAGAAATTGAGGCATCACTAAACATAGTGAGAGAAATAGCCAGCAGCTGATGTGATTTAGAGAAAAGTGACCTTTCACTCGTTCCACATTCAATCTGTTTTGAAACAAGATCTGGTGGGTCTATCCATGGTATAATCCCTGAAAGCAGTTGTAGCAGATGATGCTCCTGCAGTTGTCCATTGTCTGCATATTAAATGATGACTGGTGTCAGCTAAATGAATTCTTAAAATCAAGAGGAAATCAGAAAAATGGCAGATTTTTACAGCTTTATCGAACTGATGTTAATAATTGCTAATGAAAGGAAATGCATTTCCTTAAATTTTTTGAATGAAGAGAGACATTAATAACAAACTCAGGGAAAGTGCTAATCCTGAACCGCTATTAAGAGCCACTTTTTTCAGTTTTGGAGAAATCTTTTGTTTTTTTTTTTTTTTTTTGGGGGGTTTGGGGGGTGGGGGAGGAAGAAGTATCTGGTATGATTGGAGTTGCTGTGGCAAGCAATTTATAGCTCTATAATTTGAATACCGTGATTTCCTAATAGCAATTCAGGGTGTCACGTCAGTTTGCCATTTCAGAATAACAATGCAATCTAGGTACTGGCTCAAGCAGCAATATTGATATACAGCTTATTACTAGATGACCAGCCTTGCATCAGAAATGAACCACAACATTCATTCTTCAATCAGTCTTCATGATGGCATTTACTTGGTCCTTACTCCCACCAAAATAAACCTCAGGACATTGTTAGTTCGCCACCTTCACCAGATTAATTAGTATATTGCAAACATTGAATATATGATTCTCCAGCATACTTCCACCCTGATCAGTCTTTCAGAAGCGCTAAAAAATAAAATGCTACCAAACTCAAGCAAAACAAACAATTGGAGGATTAAACTGATAATGGCATCATAAACTGCTTCAACCCAAAAAGGAGACAAGAATTTGTTGCTTTAAAGACAAATTAAACATTCAATTTTGAGTTGTGCATTTACCTGAAGGAAATATCGTGCCTGTCAAAGAACAGTACTGCAGAATAAGCTTTCGAGCAGAAACTGCAATTGGGCAGTCTATCGAAAAACCTTCATGGGAAAACTTCCGTCTAAGAGCTGTGTATAAGTTCAACAGCCAAACAATATCTCCGCTAGAAATTAAGATGTCACGCCATCCAGGACCAGGCTATTAACAGCAAATAGAACCAGGATAACATCATCAATACAGGGGCAGAGATATCTCCAAGTATGGCAATCCATCCCACCAGACACAGGAAAACATTGTACAGGATCAGATGAAAAGGTCAAACATTCTACTACAGAAGTTATTAAGAATAGAAAAGAACCAGCAAGCACTGATAATATGTGGAATGATCAGACAATTTCCTCACTCTTCTCCCAGTTCTTAAGTCAGTTATCTGAATACGCCAGCAAGACGGGTTGCACATAATGAGAAGCTATTGAGAAAACAAACCTGCACTAAGATGCACTCGGTCCTGCTGGACAATGGAGTATCATGTCTAATTCCACTTGAGAAAACATTCACCCCTTTTTTGCCCTTTGAGTCACATCGAAATTCCCAATTCAGAATTTGGAGAATGAGACGAAGTGCAGCTGTACAAACTTTAACCTCATCTGCTGCAGAATCAGACCCAGTTATTTTGTTTGCAACACTTAGAGCAGCATCACGTGTCCAACAATAGAATACCTACCATACAGTGAAGAACATATAAATAGGGTGTCATATAACATGATGCATGATTTACAGGAACATGTCTGAATAGCCAGCCATTCTATACGGGCAGCTACTTTCGTAGTAAGCATGAGAAAAGAGGTGTGGGCAGTGACACGTGCCTTCAAATAGTCCAGCTCTAGTGACCTGCGGCATTGGTCATGGAACTCCCTAGGAAGGCCCATAGCACTCGATGTAGAAGGAGAAAACTCTGATACCTGAGGGGGGCAAAAAAGTAATCCTAAGGGCAAAAGCAAGCAAGAAAGGCCATTCGGATACTATGCATTGAAAACTATATATGATTGCAAAAGCCCCACATACCAAGGATTCCAAAAAATTGATTCCTATGAACTGCGCATGTATACCATGAATCCCCAGAAAAGCCTGTTTAATCTGTAGAGGGAAGATTGTCAGATACCCAAAAGGGAGAAAAATATGTATATATATTAGCAAAGTGTATCCTGAAACAGCATGACATATGGGTTCAAAGAGTGGGAAAGGAAAAAGTTTATAAAAGAGAGATTTATAGACAAAGGAATTTGAATTTCCAGGCATCCTTGTAAACTTATGCATCATAACATAATCTCTCATGAATCAAACTTTATGCACGATGTAAGGCTCAAAAAGAACAATTTTATAAGCTTTGTTCTTCAGTAATAATATGAAGCACTTTATTTGATTTGCTCCGTCATGGAAGCAGATTTTCGAGGTTGAGATAATTCATGCTTCCCCACTGTAATTGTTTAGAGCAACAAAGTAAATGGATTTCTTGGTAATAATCATACAGCGTTCCCTCCAAAAGTAGCAACAACAAAGTAAAATCAACAGAAAACACTAATTGAGAGAGAGAGAGAGAGAGAGAGAGAGAGAGAGAGAGAGAAGCCCTATTTCTAAATCATCCCTGAAAAGGTGACTTGACAATCTGATTACTTAGCTTTCCTTTTCTATATTAAGTTCATTAAAACAGAAGACAGAACCCCTCCCTATAAGCTCGAAGGATGGACTGCTCATATAAATCTTGAATACTGACAAAGCATTAAGGGGACGTTGATGCATTAAGGGGAAGAATAGCTGACAAAGCAAAAGAAAAAAACCCGTCACCCACAGAACAAGACAACAGCAAATAATAATTATCTACGATGGAAAACTCTGTAGTTTATCCATCTTTCGGGAGTATGCCATTAGTAAGGAAAAGGGACAACAAAGCTCATGTAGATGTAAGGAGCATGCAGCACAGACAGTTGCCCCAGTAGTTACTAGTGTGATTCACCGAAGAAGGGAAGATTTAAGTACTTCTAAAAGAAGGCCAAAACCAAGGAAAAGGGATAGAAGGGGCTAGCAAACAAATTCAGGAAGGGAAACATGAATTTATCAGAGGTTGAAAAGAAAACACACTATTACATAAACACTTTCTCAGAGATGCTTCTAGAGTCCCAATACTTGTGAACTCATTAGAAGCACAATCTGTCTACTGCTAATGGAGCCCCAATTAGCTCACTTTGAATCTGTACCCACAGGATTGAAGAATATAGGCATAGGGAAGAGAGCAAACATAACTGTTTATTAGGTGTCTTAGTTCATTACTATTTGTCATCCAAATGGTAATTGATCAAGTCTTCTATCTATTAAAAAAAAAATCCGCAAGGACACGAGCTACAAATCTGATAAGCAAATGCATAATAAGGGCAGGAGAAAAGCACAAAAATAACTTGATGCAAGTATATTAAAAAATATGGATATCAGAGAGGAAAGATACCTGGTGAAAAAAGGTCTCTTTCTCAGTTGTGGAGAAATCATGCCTTTGCAGGATATTTACATGCATAGCAAAAAGTGATCTTGTTAGAATGCATCTAGTGATGGATGTATGGCACTTATGAGTGATGGAAGAAAACTAGCGATACAACTAGACAAATGTACTCCACTAGGTTAGACACAAGGAAAGCACGTAACTTGTCTTTCGGGATAGAATAATGCTTGCTCTACATTACACCAAAGATGACTATAGGAGCTTAATGTCTCTACCTGATCAACAAATGCATCTCAAGCCCAAGCTCCTCTGTTCAAGTTAATCGAGTACAGCTCTACTGTAGCATCAGTGACTCTAGCCCCACCACCCCAACTCCAACACCCCTTTTTTTCTTTCCCCAACCTCTATCTCCCTCTCCTCATTCTAGTTGTCGACTATGAGACTCAGGTCTCATACACAGTGGAATGTAGACAATTACTTGCAATTTTAGAATCTTGGGCAACTTTTTTGAGCTTGGCTGACAGTTATGATTAATGTCAAGATGTTAAAAAAGGTTTTATATGAAGCTAAAGCCTCCACAGGCACTCCCATACGGCGAGATGGTGGCTTGAGACACTTGAAGCTACATGGCAATTCATTGCCTCCAAACCAACTTAGTCCCCATCACATTTGATGAACAATGGCCAGTGTATCGAGGGCGACACTAATAGTGCATAGTGAATTCATTTAAACCAGATTTTCAAACAAACAGGACATGATATATCATGATTACGTCATCCCCAATTATCAACACCAAATACTGACAGTCAAGCATGACATAGGTGATTAAGGACCAAGTGCTACCCGAAGAATCCAGCCATTAGTAATGCTATAGCAATGGGTAATTGGGACAACTGCGTTTAAGGTGGCCCACGAGAGTAGTCAGATGAACAGGTCAAGTTTGCTTTTGCAATGACAAAATTTGTATTTGCGGGGCGATGTTCACTTTGTTCTACCTTTTTTATGATAAGGAACTTCATTAAAGACCTAAAAAGTTCATAAAGGACAGAATATCCAAAGGCCTATCACCATAAAACCTAAAAGAAAAAATTAAGCAGTTAGCTACCCATACCTTACACATGCATTGGACTTCACATGACACCCAAAAGAAGAAATTTAAGGTGGTCAGCCAACAAGAAAGAGGTGACCACCTTAATTTTTTTCCAAGCACAAACCCAAGATATTCCTTCTGAATAAGAACCATGTTCAACTCACCAGCCTCTTTTAAGCAACTGAGCAGCCACTGATGAAACCTTTGCTAGGACATAGCCCTCGGGTGAACCAGCATGTTGCATAGCAAAGCCAAGACAAAAACTACAATTGAAGTAGCAACTCATTGTGAGGAGAGCTAACTAAGTTGAGAAATGCTTAAAAATGGACATTACATTAGAAGAATGACAGTATGATATCACTAGGTGCCGCTTATATGAAGAGGAGAGGAATGAAAATGTAATACCAATATAGTTACAAAATTGACAAGGGAACCGCTACCAATCTTGAATTTCTCCAGAGGTTTAAGGTGAATCTAGCAAGAAATATACCTAACCAAGCTTCTCCTGTCCTCAACAGTGAGAAAAGCCCATTCTCTGATAGCTGCATCTCGTATTGCTCCAGCAGCCTGAAACCTTGCATTTGCCACCTGAGAGTTTTCTAAAATAGAAAATTGAGTTACCAGCTCAGCCATTCATGTTCTGAATTGTTAACATCCACAAATCTAAACTAGCAACAACAGACATTGAATCCAAATAAAGTTGCCGATAAATCCACTACCCCAGGATCGGCAGCTACGGAATGCTTCATTGGGACTTTAAGCATTCTCTAGAAAGAGTTTATGCTATTAAGTTAGACTCAGGATGGATCTGATACATAAACAAGGATTATGAAATACCTCTACTTGCTGGTACCCCTCCAGCAATACTTTCTTATTCTTTGCAACAAAAAATAAAAATAAAATAAAAACAAAATAAGAATGAGGAAAAATTTTGGCTTGTGTGGAGGCAGACAGCCTCGACAGTGTCAAGAGATTTCTTCTCCAGTAAAATCAAAAAATTACACATTTCTGAGTCTACTCTCCAGTTATCTCCCAAGTGACAGCAACTTTCAACAGCTTTTCTTTGCCACATAACTCTTCAAAGAAATTTTACCACCAAATCAAAAGATAAAATAAATCCCCTATCCAAAACTAGTGTTGAATATGACCAAGACTTTTACTTACCGAGAATAAATTGGCACGCCTTGTATGGCTGAGGCGATCGAGACAGAGACAATATAGTAGCTTCAGCTGCCGCCGGGTTTAGATGCATCTGGCGGGACAAAGACCGCTGCTTGTTAGAGCCAAGTTCCAGATCATATGTGCCACAAACACTCAAATAGCCCCAATTTTCACACGCGCACGAGCTAATCCTAGTTCTCTTTACCAAAAAAAAAATACAAAAACAAGGAGGAGAAGAAGAAGAAAAACATAAGCTAATCCTAGAATAGAGCCGGCAAACCACATGGATCATACACGCGACACATAACAAATCGAAACCCCGAGAAACACACTAAACACGGTAACACCACCAGGCATCATGATCAAAGGCACGGCATTTCCCTTTCCAAGCCATTAACCAATAAGCCACAGTTGCTCTCAAGCTAACACATCGAGTACCGGCAACACGAAGCAAAACAAAAAAAAAAATCCACGAAAAGATCGTTCTCACCGGCGTCTGAACTCAAAAGGCACGCCTTAATCGAACGAAACGATCAAAAAGGACTCAACAAATCTAAAACAGCGCGAAAGGAGATTGTGCAGAATTTCCGGCGACGGCTCATCGCTACTCAGCCCCTGTTTCCTCATCAAGCCACGACGCGGTGCGGTTAGCGCCGCGAGCGAGAGAGAGAGAGAGTGAGAGAGAGACCTGAATGGAGGTGCAGGCGGCTTCGATGGCGCGCATGGTGGACTGGAGGTGTGCGAGCTCGGCGCCGGCGCCGGCGCCGTCTCCTCCGCCGGGAAATCCCTGCATCGCTCGCTCGATCGAGAGAGAGAGAGAGAGAGCTGAGAAGCGGCACAGTCTCTTTTGCTCTTTCTTTCTTGAACTTGGTGGAAAAGAGAGAGACTTGGTTTTGTTTTTTCTACTAGCGGCGCTCCCTTTTTTCTAGGTAGATGGTAGAAGCTCGAAAATTGATGAATCCATTCACAAGTGGAAATATTTCGACCAAAAAAAAACAAAAATTCACAAGTGGAAATATCTCCACTTAGGAAAAAAAATGATAAATTATCAATGGATGTAGTATGATTTATAGATAATTAAGTGAGATTTGTTTAATTGAAGTAGCACTGTACTGTGAAGTGTTATAATTTATATGTTTGGCAGTATTTTTCATTTGTTACACTGTATTGATTCTTCAGATGATATTTATTGTACTGCAAAATTATGATATCGTAACGTCCCAATGAAAGTTATCATGCATTGTAATGGAAAGTTGTTAATTTTTTTTGTGCTATCACTTCACATGGTATCAATATTCGTATGTGATATTTTCTTATCATGGAGTGAGTATGAGAGCCCGTCCATCATTTCTGAGAGTTCCTATGCATCATTGCTGGAAATTCTCCTCAAATAAACCTAATTAATTAATAAAAAAATTCCAATTGTAAGAATTTACAAAATTTGAGATTGGTGTGTCTTGTGAACCTTGTACCAAGTAGGGATAAAAGAAAGTATTTTGGAAGTTCATCTTAGGCCCAACCTCATGCCCAATAATGTTAAGAAGTGACAGCAAGCCCATTCTTAATCTTTTTCCACACTCACTCCAAGCAATTCACATGCTCCTTATGTTCATTTGAAAGCTAGAATGACATGAAACTGGCATTTGAGTGGCATTTGCCCCTTAAGGACAACATGTTGAGATCTTGAATTTAGCATCTCAATCAATAGTTCCAACACAAAACATTGTCTGCTTTCGGCTCTTGTCCCCTGCTAACTTTCTTGAAGAGGCTTTAGCAAAAGATAGAAAGAGGTCTCAACTTTTTTTGCTTTTCATCCTGTTTATGGTATAACAACTTGCAAATTTAAGGAAGTCATTGTGTCACGGATGCATCGAGGCTCCTGGATAAACTCAAGGTTGCAGAGAGAAATTGCGTAGAGGTCTATTCTATACTACAGAGTACAAGAAAACAAATACTCAAATCAATTTACAGCTATAGAACCAAAAGTATTCTTGGAAAAGGAGTCATATGCTACAAGGCAATTTTGTTCTCTCTTGGTGAAATGGATGACAAACTAAACCCAGAAAAAGAAAAAGGCAAAAAAAATATTTTGTTGTAATTTGCTTTTACCGTTTGAACAAAAAACTCAGGTTTTATCCGCAACAGCATGAGGTTTCATTTTTTATCAAGCATCACGGTGATTCACATGTTTAAGTTGAACTGTCAATCAGTTCTCCTATCACAGTAGATACTATATTTTATAGTCTTGACTTGAGCAGATACTATCTTTTATAGTCATGACTCGTGCCTGCCAATTTTCTAATGAAGCTTTTACCTTCAGTTATATCACTATGTGTATAAAGACCTGACTTTCTGACATGGTTGTACCACAGAAAAGCATGAAGTCCACCAGACATAACCAAATCCTAATTCAGGGGATTCAACCATTTAAAAATTGGGACAATTGCTCCTAGATCTCGTGTTACTACTTAGTTTCCAAATAACTAAGCTCTTTGTAAACACCAAGCTGGAAACGTTCTGTTCAAATGCTTAAATGAATCTTCAGAAATAGCATCAATGGTGGTAAGAGAATTCCATTACCTTGGCTCTCCATCCTACAAAACCGATCCCTTCAATCAACAATATAAAAGTGACTTCGTTCAGTCGGATTCCTATATTGACCATGACAGCCGACGCTTCAATTGCATCATCTATCCTATTCACTTTGTTCAACCCAAGTAGAACAATGTTATAATCGATCACCGTCTGATTGAACCCGCTCCTTTCTATGTCTACCAACAATCTTAGAGCCTCATCCACCATACCATCTCTACACAACCAAGATATGAGTGAATTAAAGGTGATATCGTCGAGGTCAATGCCTTTGTTTACCATTTCTGATATTATCTCCAGAGCTCCAGAGCGCACTAAACATTGTGTTATAAAAACTAACATTAGGAGAACAACCAACTTCATCTAACTTTGTAAAATCTCCAAAGCCTAATCACGCTTTCCATTCTAGTAAAGAGTGGCGAGGATTGTATTGTAGTTTACAATATCTGGCAACCATCCGTTATATATCTTCCGATCTAAAAAAATTTATCGCCATGTCTGATTTTCCCTCCTTGCATAATGCAGCGATCAGGAGTGAACACATTCTCAACAATAACCTTTAAGACACTCATTGCGTCCTCAATTTCCCCCTCACGGCACAAAGAGCTAATGAAAATGATGTAGGTTAAAAGTCATACTATAGCAGGTAATCATCGATCACGAAAGGGATAGAAGTACCATGAAATCTCATCAGAGAAGCAAGTCGAGATAGCCATGTTATGCAAAGAAAAAAAGAAAAAGACAAAAAAGAATGAAAGTGCTTCAGATTCTATTCTATGAGAAACACAATCAATCTCTTCACCGCCGATTGTCACGCAACTTTAATGATAGCCACGACCCATGACTATGATTGTACTTGTGGCTTTGAAGATACTGATAACGTCCCTCACTTTTTTGCATGATTTCTGCGGTCAAAACCACATTACATTTACGGCACAAACATTAAAAGTATACATAATAGAATTTAAAGCTTGAAGTTTCACAAGACTCACTTTTTTTATCATGTGTGAACCCTACTATGTAAACATGACATGTGCCGCACATAGCAAACACCATGTTGTCCGCAAGTTTATAGAATGACTCAGCCTCATCATCGGGTGCACGAGAGTAGTGGGCAGCTGTAGAAAAATATGTTGTTCGGAATTTATAAGGAAAGTGATATGTGCATAATAAGAGGGGTAAGGAGAGAGTGTGGCTAAGTTTGATTCAGCTTTGGAATTGGGCCTTGGGGAAATGCAAATCTCTTTGACCTAAAGGGCTTTGGAAAATGTAAATTATGTTTGGTAAAAAAAAAATTGCAAAGTTATTTTGTTGTAAAGAATATTTGACAAATCTTTTTTTATAAAGGGTTTTTGGATTTCACTTTTCTTTTTTATTAAAAAAATATTAAACTCTTTACTGACTCTAGTGAAGGTTAGGGTAGTTTTGGAACAATGAGAGGTAAAACCAAAAAACCAAAAAATTTATGATAGTAATTTAAAATAAATAGTTTTAGCATTTGACCAAATGATGATAGCTCAAAGCTAGTTCTTATCAGTATAGTTTTAGCATTTGACCAAATGTTGAAAGCTCAAAGCTAGTTCTTATCAGTATTGGGCTTTCAACTTTCCCAAGGTTAGCATTTGACTGAAAGCCCATTGGACAGGCTTGCCAAACACCGCAGCATTTCCCTAATGGGTTTTGGAGGCTGAAAGCCCCTTGAGAAAGCTGAACCAAACGCACCCTGTGTCAACATATGAGCTAGGCAATTGCCAAACTGAGTTGAGACAAGGCTTGAGAATGGCTGTCATTTTCTAGAAAGCGAATCAATATGCTAATTTCTCATCCTCAAATCTGTCTTTCCCAAGGGTTAGTGTCCCAACGAATAAGTAACTAAAGGAGTGATTTCATGGGATTGCCTTAAGATACTCCTAATGTTAAAACAATTATGTAACTTAATGAAGGACTATGGCAGAAAATTCTTAGGCGCTTTTAAGCCCTTTTGGTAGACTATGACTAATTGCATGGTTAGAAAAGAGGGCTCCCCATCGCGCCATTCCAATTTCAATTTTGATTGATGAGGTTGATCTGCCAGTTTAAGCATCAATATAGTTGATTGAGTTGGTCGATAGTAAATAACCAAATATAACACTTGGGCTAAGGGTCAAGTTGGTAATTTTGTTTACATCTCCCCCTTCCGGAGCGTAGGTATCATATATGCCTCCAAAATAAAGAGTCGTTACCGTCACTCTACACCGGTCCTTACCTCCGTCCCATAGTTTCAACTCAACAAACTTCCGTCTAGCAAGTATGATGGTCCTAATGATGATCCCGCACATATTTCATGTATATCTTACTATTGGTTTTAAAAAAACCTCGCGAATTAACTTGGGTTACGAGGGTAGTTCTGGTTGTATTGACCGCATCCTTAGGTGTAACTGGTTATCATTGGATGATAATTATACTTTCCAAAAATTGAAATTATTGATCAATTGAGGAACAATATCAACATTTTTGTTCAATAAGATACCAAAGTGGATGATTGACTCATTACATATTAGAAATAATTGCAAGAAATCTTTTGATAATATGGATTCCAATTTCTCATTGATACCCCACGATCAAGACAATTGGCTAAATCCTATGAAACCATTTTATAGAAGTTCATTGATATCTTATTTTTATAAAAGCAAATCAACTTTGATTCTTGAATAGTCCACATCGCTTCTGCTTCTATTATAACAAAAGAATTCCCTTTTATGTGGAAAGAGCCCGTATCAATAATCATGAGTCCCATTCTTCTACCCTTTCTCGAGAGTCGATGACTATTGGTAGCTTTTGCCTTGATACCAAAGAAGAATTTGGCCCAATGCTTTATTTCTGTCCTAGTTGATCTTGATTCGACATTAAAAGTATATTGATTTTTCCCCAATAACCAAATACTTTTGTCTATAAATACCGCATATATTCAATATTCAAAGTATAAAAGGATGGACATACGATGAAAAGAGCATTCAACCTCTTTTGCAACCCCCTTTTCTCTTTATTTCCAATTATTCGAATCTATGTTCCTAGATCACAACTCGATTTAATTTCATCTATATGTATCTTAGTTGAATTTAATTTGTGAAAAAAATATGATTTGAAGAAGAATAGAATCATTAAAAATCGAAAATAAAAATAACATAATATCCAATATTTCACTCTTAAAGATTAGAGAAGGTAGTTCAAAAAGAAAACATTTCTTTATCCTGATAATAGTTATTCTATTTATATGGAGAGTAGGTACTTTCGGGGACGGAAGGATTTGAAGCTTCAAATAGCGGGACCAAAACCCCTTGCCTTACCAATTGGCCACACCCCATTTCAATCTCTATTCAATGCTACTAAACAGTAGTATTATTTTTGGTTGTTCGTCAATTCCAATCTAAAAATAAATATATATGGACTCTATTGTTCCTAGGGTCTTGACATGTGCAGATATACAATGAAGTTGAATTTATTGACTATTGCATATAATTCAATTAATATATTGTATAAAAATATGATTTCTTCTATTTTTCCTTTGAAGCATTGACAAAAGAGAGAAAAGAGAGAGAATTGGTTATATTTCTTTGGATCATCCTCCTTTGAGGCAAAAAATTTTGGGTCGGTCAAGTTAAGGGTTGTGTAATATGTCAAAAGCGCTTTCTCTAGATTGTAAGTTCACTTGAAACAAAGTTCGGTAGAGGAAGTTATAGCACGAACAATTTCAGCTCGCAAACTGTGCATAATAAACAACAATGGGTATCTGCTATGAACGAGTTCAAATAAATTCACGAATGGAGATATCTCGATCCCTAAATTCACTAGTGGATTCCGTGCATATTTTTCTCATTTGATACCACCTTCACTTATTCTGACATGAATTTCATCTCACTTTGGCCCTATAACTCATCAACAGATATTTTTCTCACGCCAAGGAATACGTTAAAGCATATTTTTCTGCAGCAGAAAAATAGAAATTTCACCAATGTGATATAAATATTTTCGATGAGATCTAATGCAATATATCTTACCACTTCATATGAAGATGATATCTCCATCAACACCGCTTTTTCCAATGATGGCATATTTTTGTATGTTAATTTCTTTCGTTGTAGCAGTTACGTAGAAGAGAGAACCAATAGAATTTTAGAGCCTTTGATTATGTCTCAACGAAAATCTGATTGTTGTGAATAACGTATGAAAGTCACTTCGTCGGTTTGATCAAGATTATTAGTATTTTTACTATTAGCATCAGTATTTTGCTCATTATCAGTAAAAATTAGTATACCGGGAAAAGAAGGCAATACCTTCGAGGGGAGATCGTCTAGTGTAACCTGTGCGCCACACTTTTTTGCTTCTTCATTTGCGGCACAAAACTTGCTCATGGGATCACCACATAAATAGTCGCGATCACGGCATAATTCTAAAAATACAAGCTTCACTCAAACGTTTCTTAAACTTGATCAAGGAACACAAGTTTAAAAAAATGCAAATGTAGCATGAATAGAAAAACACCTTGTGTTTGAAGATACTAACAACTCCTTCACTTTTTTGCATGATTTCTGCAGCCAAAACCACGTTACATTTACGGCACAAACATTAAAAGTACACATATTAGAATTTAAAGCTTGAAATTTCACAAGACTCGCTTTTTTATCATGTGTGACCCCTACTATGTAAATATGACGCATGCCGCGCATAGTGAGCACCATATGTCGTCCGCTAGTGTATCGAATGACTCGGTCTCATCCTTGTGCACTCAAGAGTAGTAGGCGGCGGTAGAAAAGTATGTTGTTTGGAATTTATAAGGAAAGTGATATGTGCACAAGAAGAGAGGGGCAAGAGAATAGAGTGTGTCAAGAGATGAGCCAGGCAATTGCCAAATCGAGTTGAGACGAGGCTTGAGAATGGCTGTCAAATCCTGGATCATCAGAGAGAGAATTGGTAATATCTTTTTGGATCATCCTCATTCAGGGCTAAATTTCTTTGATTTCTAGATAGATTTTGGGTCAGTTAAAATAAGGGTTTTGTAGTATATCGAAAGCGCTTTCTGTAGATCGTAAGTTCTCTTGAAATCAAGTTTAGTGGAGGGAATTACAGCACGAACAAATTCAGCTTGTGAACCGCGCATAATAGACAATAATGGGTGTTTGCTATGAGCGAGTTTAAATAAATTCTCGAATTGAGATATCCCGATCCCTTAATTCACTAGCGGAATACTATACATATTCTTTACATATCATGCCATGTCCTATTAGAAGCCAAGCACGACAACTTAAATCACGCATAAAAATCATTTACCAAAAAACCAATGAATCACCAATCAAAATCCCCATAGTAAAAATAGAAAAACTACTTTGTGTTTGGTACCATCTTCACTTATTCCAACATGAATTTCATCTCACTCTAACCATATAACTCTTCAACAAATATTTTCCTCGTGTTAGAGAATATGCATCTTGCACATAATCTTCCGCTCCATAGTGGCACCACCACCACCACAGGCACCCCAGGCGCAGGCACATGAAAATAGCGACCTCCAAAGAAGGCAGCGGCTACAGATGCTGGATCCATATTGAGAGAGCGAGAGCGAACTTAGCGTCGGAAGAGAGGGTTATGGTGGTTTCAGAAAATTTGATAAACCTTAAGTTGTGCTTTTGTTGTTGCTCATTGAAAGAAAAATGAAGGGGGCCTCGGGGGCCCTTTAGTCTTTTCCGGAGGTCTGTGTTTTCATTTGCAGAAACCAAAACGGCCGGACCGAAGAAAATAAACTTCGTGACGACGTACGACCAATGCGTTAGGGCGTTGACTCGAACATCGACGAGGGGAAAGAGAGAAGAAAAATGACTTCTCTCTTCGGCGTGCTTTAATATTTGATGGCCATGGAGTACGGAGCAATAACCCATGGTCAGCCGAGCTGATTAATTCCCACCCACTTTATCAAAGTTAAATTGTTAATTATAATTAAAATTCTGTATTAATTACAACAAGATTGATTTGAAAATGATGATGCCAATTATAACTATTTTGACTTGGTCATATTTAGATAAACGATATCTCAAATAATAGGTAAATCATTGAAGGAATGATGATTATGTTATTGGAATCATATCATACGCGACATAATAGTCGGCATAAATATGCAACCTACTATTTGGGATGATGATCTAAATTTCATCATTTCATATTATATAACTTGTAACATGTTATAATTTTGATTTCAAATTATATCAATCGATGCTCAAATTTTAAATGTAATTACTATTTCAACCATACTGTTAATTATGTAATAAAAATAAATTTAATCACATATTATATGATTAAGTACAACTTATTACCTTAAATTATTTATTAATTTTATATATTATAGAGCAATTTCTTGATGATATATATAGAGTATTACACTTATGATCAGTATCGGGTAATAACTACTGTGACATAGTATTTACTTTGATGCAATCCCCGGCCATTTGCTTAACTTTTAATCATAATCAATAAATAAATTATTAAAAGTATAAATAAACATTTGATATAACATATTATATATAATAATTTATATAGGAAACCAAACTCATGAATCATAATTAGTTTTGATATCCCTTCAAATCTTTACTTTAGGGGTATTTTGAGAATTCTTATTCTATTGCAATCGTTACATGCGTCATTTAAAACCGGTATTATATTACACCACCCATGTAGTGTAATGACTATTATAGCTTTATTACATAAGTGTAGTTGTTATTGCATTACAGCTTTATTTGGTTATTACAAAGCAGATGGGTTGGAAATATCCATTAGCGGTGGTGCGCCGGGTTACATGACATCAATGCATCAAGTAATAGATCCTGTCTCAAGATCATAATCAGTCAAAATCGACTTGATTGGTTGGTCTGATTTTAAAAAGATCGGTCCAATTCTGGATTCAAAAAGTTGGAACGAGCTAAACCCATGAAATTGATGGTTCAAATCGAGAATTGAACCACCAAGGTCTATATGAATCGAATCAGGCCTGTACCTGGTTTAAATCTCTGATTCCCAAGCCGGACATTAAATGATGGCCAAAAGGAAATTCTTGCAATGGTTTCCGTGGCGAGTGCGTGCGTGTGATAACAATGGCGAGAGCAATAAATTGCAATTAAAAACAATGAATGGCAGGAATAAATTAAAAAAATAAAAATAAAAAATTGAAAGAACAAGGAGCGTTCAATAAATGACAATAATTCACGAGAATATGACCGATATGTAAATACGACATGTGCTGCGCATAGCAAACGCCCTGTCGTTCGCAAGGGTATTGAATGACTCGGCCTCATCCTCGTGTACACCAGAGCAATAGCGGCCGTAGAAAAATATGTTGTTTGCAATTTATAAGGAAAGTGATGTGTGCAAAAGAAGAGAGGGTCCGCTATGAGCGTGTTTAAATAAATTCACAGATTGAGATATCTCGATTTCTTAATTTATTAGCAGAATGTTGTGCATATTCTTTACATATCATGTCATTTCCTAACAAAAACCAAGCAAGATAACGTAAATCACGCATAAAAATCACTTACCCAAAAAACCAATGAATTACCAATTAAAATCCCCATAATAAAAATAGAAAAACTACTTTCTGTTTGGTACCACCTTCACTTATTCCAACATGAATTTCATCTCACTTTTGCCCTATAACTCTTCAATGATTTCCTCACTCTTCTCCCAGTTCTTAAGTCAGTTATCTGAATACACCAGGAAGACTTGTTGCACATAATGGGAAGTTATTGAGAAAACAAACCTGCACTGGGATGCACTCGGTCCTGTTGGACAACGTAGTATCATGTTTAATTCCCCTTGAGAAAACGTTCACCCTTTTTTTGCCATTTGAGTTGCACTGGAAATCCCAATTGAGAATTCGGAGAATGAGACGAAGTGCAGCTGTACAAACTTTAACCTCATCTACTGCAGAATCAGACCCAGTTATTTTGTTTACAACGCTTAGAGCAGCATCGCGTATCCAACAGTAGAATACCTACCATAAATTACAGTGAAGAACATATAAATAGGACATCATATAACATGATGCACGATTTGCAGGAACATGTCTGAATAGCCAGCCATTCTACATGGGCAGCTACACTCACAGCAAGAATGAGAAAAAGAGGTGTTGAATAGGGACGCCTTCAAATAGTCCAGCTCTAGTGACACTCGGCATTGCTCATGGAACTCCACAGGAAGGCCCATGGCACTCGATGTAGAAGGAGAAAACTCCGATACCTGAGGGGGACAAAAAAGTAATCCTAAGGACGAAAGCAAGCCAAAAAGGCCATTCAATACTATGCACCAAAAACTACGTATGATTGCAGAAACCCCTTGAAAATAAGGTTAGATTCGAAGATTCTTCAATAGGTCAACCTTTCGAATTGTTGAATCCATGGGCAAGCAAGAGACAATCTGGCAAACTGAAACATCTTAGTAGCCAGAGGAAAAGAAAGTAAAAGCGATTCTCGTAGTAGCGGTGTGCGAAATGGGAGCAGCCTAAACCAAGTCAAAATGTTAGAGATTAGGCTAAGTAGGTCGACTACGTCTGAAATGAGCTAAGACGGAATGTTCTGATTACAGTGAAGCTTTTGAATTTTTTCAAGCAATCTCTTTTCTTTTGGAAGGCATAGTATAGGGGCTACATATTAGGCATTACTTGATAATCTGGGATCATCGGGTCAGAATGTTAGACGATCAAGCTAAGTAAGTCAATTACGTCTGAACTGAACTGAGACGGGAATGTTCTGATTGCACTAAACCGTGAAAATGGGGTTGTGGGAGAGCAATACAAGTGTCGTGCTGCTAGGCGAAGCAGTAAAATGCTACACCCTAGATAGTGAGAGTCCAGTAGCCGAAAGCATCACTAGCTTACGCTCCAACCCGAGTAGCATGGGGCACGTGGAATCTCATGTGAATCAACAGGGACCACCTTGCAAGACTAAATACTCCTGGGTGACTCATAGCAAAGTAGTACCGTGAGAGAAGGGTGAAAAGATGAAATCATAAGCCTTTAAGCAGTGGGAGGAGACTATTAAGACTTTGACCGAGTGCTTGTTGAAGAATGAGCCGGCGACCCTACATACGAAGGATTCCAAAAAATTGATTCCTATCAACTGCGCATGGATACCATGAATCCCCAAAGAAGCATGTTTAATCTATAGAGGGAAGATTGTCAGATACAAAAAGGGAGAAAAATATATGTATATATATTAGCAAAGTGTATCCTAAAACAGCATGGCAAGCGGGTTTAAAGAGTGGGATAGGAAAATGTTTATAAAAGAAGGATCTATAGACAAAGGAATGTGAATTTCAAGGCATCCTTGTAAACTTCTCATAAACCAAACTCCTTGTAAGATGTAAGGCTCAAAGAGAACCATTTTAAAGGCTTTATTCTTCGGTAATAATAGAAATAACCTTTTTTTTTATTTACTACGTCATGGAAGCTGAGTTTCGAGGTCGAAATAACCCACGCTTCCACACAGTATGTGTTTAGAGCAACAAGGAAATGGATTCCTTGGTAATAATTATAGTTTTCCCTCCAATAGTAGCAACAGCAAAGTTTAATCAACAGAAAACGTCAATTGATTGAGAGAGAGAGAGAGAGAGAGAGAGGAGCCATATTTCTAAACCATCCCTGAAAACAGTGACCTAACAATCTGACTAATCAATTTTCTTTTCCTATTGTAAGTTCTTAAAAACAGAAGACAGAACGCCCTCCCTCTAAACTCAAAGCATAAAGGGGACGTTGATGCATTAAGGGGAAGAATAACTGACAAAGCAAAGAGAAGGAACATGTCACCCACAGACCAAGACAACAGCAAAGAATAGTTATCTACGATGCAAATCTTTGTAGTTTATACATCTTTCAGGAGTACACCATTAGTAAGGAAAAGGGACAACAAAGCTCATGTAAATGTAAGGAGAATGTAGCAAAGACAGTTGCCCCAGTAGTCACTAGTGTGATTCACCGAAGATTGGGAAGATTTAAGTACTTCTGAAAGAAGGCCAAAACCAAGGAAAAGGGATTGAAGGGGCTAGCAAGCAAATTCAGGAAGAGAAACATGAATTTGTCAGGGGTTGAAAAGAAAACACACTGTCACATAAACACTTCCTCGGAGATGCTTCTAGAGTCTCGAAGATACTTGTTGCCTCCAATGTACAGGCATACTCCATTGGAAAAAGAAGCTAGTTATACGGTGCCCACCCAACGCATCTCTAATGGCTACAAAACTTGTGAACTCATTGGAAGCAAAATCCGTCTATTGCTAGTGGAGCCACAATTAGCTCACTTGGAATCTGTACCCGCAGGATTGAAAAACATAGGCATAGGGAAGAGTGCGGACATAACTGTTTATTAGGTGTCTTGGTTCATTACTATTTGTCATCCCAATAGTAATTGATCAAGTCTTCTATCTATTAGGAAAAAAAAAAATCCACAAGGACACAAGAGCTACAAATCTGATAAGCAAATGCATAATAAGGGCAAAAGAACAGCACAAGAATAACTTGACGCAAGTATATTCGAAGATATGGATATCAGAGAGGAAAGATACCTGGTGAAAAAAGGTCTCTTTCTCAGCTGTGGAGAAATCATGCCTTTGCAGGATATTTACATGCATAGCGTAAAGTGATTAGAATGCATCTATTGATGGATATATGGCACTTCTGAGTGACGGAAGAAAACTAGCGATTTATCTATACAAATGTACTCCACCAGCTTAGACACAAGGAAAGCTTGTGACTTGTCTTACGGGATAGAATAATGCTTGCTCTACATTACCCCAGAGATGACTATAGGAGCTTAATGTCTCTACCTGATCAAGAAATGCATCTCAAGCCCAAGCTCCTGTTCTTGTTAATCGAAGACGGCTCTACTATAGCCTCAGTGACTTTAGCCCCATCACCCCAACCCCCACGCCCCTTTTTCTCTTTCCCCAACCCTCTTAATCTCCCTCTCCTCATTCTAGTTGTCGGCTACGAGATTCAGGTCTCATACTTGGTGGAATGTAGACAATTACTTGCAAATTTAGAATCTTAGGCAACTTTTTCGAGCTTGGCTGACAGTTGGCTGACAGTCATGATTAATGCCAAGTTGTTGGAAAGGCTTTACATGGAGTATCGACATGGACTCCCAATCGGCGAGATGGTGGCTTGTGACGCTTGAAGCTACATGGCAATCCATTGCCTCCAAATCCAACATAGTCCCCATCATATTTGACAAACAATGGCCAGTGTATCGACGGTGACACTAACAGTGCATAGCAAATTCATATAAACCAGAGTTTCAAATAAACAGGATATGACGTGATATATCATTATTACATCATCCCCAATTATGAACACCAAATGCCAGCAGTGAAGCCTGACATAGGTGACTAAGGACCGGGTGCTACGTGAACGATCCAGCCATATGTAATGCTATAGCAATGGGTAATGGGCCAAAGACGTTACGAGAATAGTGAGATGAACTAGTTAAGTTTGCTTTTGCAAAAGACAACATTTGTATTTGCGAGGCGATGTTCACTTTGCTCTACCTTTTTGTGATAAGTAACTTCATTGAAGACCTAAAAAGTTCAGAAAGGACAGAATATCCAAAGACATACCACCATAATACCCAAAAGAAAAAATTAAGCAGTTAGCTACCTATACTTTACACATGCATTAGACTTTACTCGACACTCAAAAGAAGAAATTTAAGGTGGTCAGCCAACAAGAAAGAGGTGACCATCTTAATTTTTTTCCAAGCACAAACCCAGGATATTCCTTTTGAATAGGAACAATGTTCAACTAAGCAAAGGAGCAACCGCTGATGAAACCTTTGCTAGGACATAGCCCTCGGGTGAACCAGCATGTTGCACGGCAAAGCCAAGATAAAAACTACAAATAAAGTAGCAACTCAATGTGAGGAGAACTAAGTTGAAAAATGCTGAAAAATGGACATTACATCAGAGGAATGACGGTATGATATCACTAGGTGCCGCGTTTATGAAGAGGAGACGAATGAAAACGTAATACTAAAATAGTTACAAAATTGACAGGGGAACCGCTACCGATCTTGAATTTCTCCAGAGATTTAAAGTAAATCTAGTAAGAAATATACCTTACCAAGTTTCTCCTGTCCTCAGCAGTGAGAAAAGCCCATCCTCTGATAGCTGCTTCTCGTATTGCTCCAGCAGCTTGAAACCTTGCATTTGCCACCCGAGAGTTTTTTAAAATAGAAAATTGAGTTGCCTGCTTAGCCATTCATGTTCTGAAAATTGAGCTTCTCCACGCTTCTAGGCCCTCCTGAGCTTCTTGTACAGCTACGTAATGATTCTATGAGTTTGAATACCACCTTTGGATCAAAGAGGTGATACGGTCTAAATTAACCCCGGGGACCCTCCCCTTTCAGCGGAACACCTCGTTCACAAGTAATAACACTACGCTGCTTTGCTCCTTATGATCCTTGTGTTCGATTTTGTGTAAGGTTGACGTGGGACAAATTCTAAATACGCACGGGTGTGGATCGTTCAAAATCGACCGAGCCGTGACACATACCTATATGTATCATTTGCGACTCAAAAAATCCCGCATGAGGGATGGCTTCAATTTTTCAAATATCGTGGAACACGATAAAACGAAGGTAAATTATTAACTGATGTAGAGAAATTTATAGTTGATTACGCATAATTTGTTTAATTGAGATGGTGTTGCGCTATGAAGATTTGTAATTTGTATGTTTGGTAGTATTACATTTGTTACTCCGTGTTGCATTACAAAAATATGGTATCATAATGCCCCGATGAAAGCTACCATGCAATAGAAAGTCGTCTCAATAAAAGTTATCATGCAATGGAAAGTTGTTATTTTTTTTTTTTTGGTGCTGTCTGGACGCTAATATTTGCGCATGATATTTTCTTATCATGGAATAAGTCAGAGCTGAGATAATCTTATTTAGTGAGAGCCTGTCCTTCATTTCTTGTAAAGTTCCTGAGCACCAGTGATGAAAATTCTCAAATAAACCTAATTAATTGATTACAAACTCCATTTGTAAATATTTATGAATTTAACATTATTGTGTCTTGTGAGCCTAGTACCAAGTAGGGAATAAAAGGTATTTTGGAAGTTCATCTTAGGCCCAACCTCATACCCAATAATGTAAAGAGCGAACCTCAATCTTTTTTTACAGTCACTTCATGCAATTGACATCCTCCTTCAGGAGGAGATAGTCGTTTGAAAGCTGGAATGACGTGAAACTGGCAATTGAGTGACTTTTGCCCCTCAAAGAAAACATATTCAGATCCTGAATTTAGCACCTCAAGGAACAATTCCAACGCAAGAAATTGTCTGCTTTCGGCTCTTGCCCTCTGCTGACTTCCCTGAGGAGGCTTTAGCAAAAGACAGAAGGTGGTCTCAACTTTTTTTTTCTTCATTCTGTTTATTGTATACCAAGCTTGCAAATTTAAGGGAGCCATCACGATACGGATGCCTCAAGGCAACCCAGATAAACTCGAGGTTGCACAAAACATCGTTTTTGGTTGAGAGGACGCAGAGAGAAATTGCATAGATGTCTGTTCTAAACTGCATAGTACAAGAAAACCAATACTCATTCCAATCAATTTACAGCTACAGAACCAAAAGTAATCTTGGGAAGGGACTCATGTGCTGCAAGGCCGTGTTGCTCTCTCTTGGTAAAATGAATGACAAACTAAACACAGAAAAAGAAAATGGCAAAACAATTTTTTTGGTAATTTGCATGCACTGTCTGAATGAAAAAACTCAGGTTTATCTGCAACAGCACGAGGTTTCATTTTTCATCAAGCATCGAGCATACGGTGGTTCACATGTTGAACTGCCAATCAGTTCTCCTATCACAGCAGATACTATATTATAGCCATGACTTGCGCCTGCTGATTTTCTAACAAAGTTCTTACCTTCAACCGTATAACTGTGTGTCTAAAGACCTGACTCTGACAAAATTGTACTGCAGAACAGCACGAAGCCCTTCAGACAAAGCCAAACCGTAATCCAGAGGATTCTACCAGTTACAAAATGGGACAATTGCTCCTAGATCTCATGTTGCTACTTAGTTTCCAAGTAACTAAGCTCTTTGTAAACACCGAGCATGGGAAATGTCCTTTTCAAACGCTTAAGCGAATCTTCAGAAATAGCATCAATGGCAGTAAGAGAATTGGCCAATTCCATCGCCTCAGCTCTCCATCCTGCAAAACTTATCCCTTCAATCAACAATATAAAAGTGGTTTCGTTCGGTTGGATTCCTTTTTCGACCATGACAGCAAGCACTTCAATTGCATCATCTATCCTATTCACTTTGCTCAACCCAAGTAGAACAATGTTATAACTGATCACCGTTGGATTGAACCCGCTCCTTTCCATGTCTACCAACAAACTGAGAGCCTCATCCACCATACCGTCTCTACACAAACAAGATATGAGCGAATTATAGGTGATATTGTCGGGGCCAATCCCTTTGCTTAACATTTCCGATATCATCTTCAGAGCCCTATATCTATCTCCAGAGCTCCAAAGCGCGCTAAACATTGTGTTATAAGAACTAACATTAGGAGAACAACCAACTTCATCTAACTTTGCGAAGATCTCCAAAGCCTGGTCACGATTTCCATTCTTGCAAAGAGTGGCAAGGATTGTATTGTAGTTTACAATATCTGGCAAGCATCCGTTAGATATCATCTGATCTAGAAATTTTATCGCCATGTCTAATTTTCCCTCCTTGCACAATGCAGCGATCAGCGGATCATAACTATAAGCATCTGGAGTCAACCCATTCTCAACCATAACCTTTAAGACACTCATTGCATCCTCAATTTTCCCCTCACGGCATAGGGAACTGATGAAAATGCTGTAGGTTACAACATTCGGTTCACACCCTTCCACCATCATCTCTTCCACCAACTTCTCGCCATCATCCCATTTCCCTTGATTCAAAAGTGCCCTCAGGAGGATATTATAAGATATAACATCGGGTTTGCAACCCCGAGAATTCAAGCTTTTAACAAACTCAAGAGCTCGATCCACCATCCCTTCTCTGCACAATCCCCTAATTATCGCATTATAGGTGTACATGTCTGGTCGCAGCCCTCTCGATAACATCTCATCCAAAAGTTTCAGAGATTTATCAAGCCCGCCCTCCATAATAGTCGCCTCTATCAATATAGTGAATGTAATCACACTCGGCTGGCAATTGTCCTTCAATAACTGATCCAACACCTTGAGAGCCAAATCGAGCTTCCCCCTACTACAAAGACTCCCAATCATGATATTATACGTGACGACATCCGGCGAGAACCCCTGGCTGCTCATCCTCTGAAGGACCCGATTGGCAGATTCGAACCCGATTCGCCTTGCAAAAGCCGCTGATGACCGCATTATATGAGAACACATCCGGCTTGCCATACTTCTCCAAAATCTCCATGACCCGGACCGCCTTCTCGAAGTTCCTCAACTTGAACAACCCTTTAATGAGCTTTGTGCAAAGAATGACATCAGGCTTATACCCTCTTGTCACCATGCGCTCGAGAAAGTAGAGGGCCTCAGTGAACTTGCCCGCTTTGCAGGACCTACCGAAGAGCTTGATCAAATGGGCGTCCTTGGAATCAGGGGACTGGACATGGGTCAGCCTGGTGTCGGCAAAAGCACTGATCTTTGGTGGGTTCAAGGAGGGTTTAGCTTCGTTCGGTTGATTGAGATGTCCACATCTAACAAAGGTGCGAACTTGGTGCGAACGTGAAGTGGGTTTTGGTTGGGAGGCGAAGGGGATGGCCTGAGGCAAGAGCTCTAGCGAGCCAAGCGACGCCATCAGGTGACGATGCTTCTTCTTGACCTCCCCACTTCTAACGTGATGACTTCTGTGTCATATAATCTAGAGGAAGAAGAAGATGACGACGACAGAGAAACGAGACAGCTTACTTACCTCGGTGTTTTGGGTTTGGTGCTCTGCTCTCCCTTCTCGTCCGCGAATGAAGAAACTGAAGAGGGAAAGAGAGGAAGGAGTTTTGGCGGTCGAGAGGTGGTGACCCAAAAAATGAAATCTCGTTGGAGGAGCGGACATGATGATGACGATTGAGATAAGGGCAGACGCAGACAAAAGTGGCAACGAAAACGCTGTCGCTTGACTGGACATGGCGTGCGATGCCGCTTGTCTGAACCCGAACTCTCAATGTTGGTCGAATTATTTACTAACGTTTGTTGTCCTTGTTTTTCCTTCCCTGTTATCCCCTTTCTTGATCGATGTCCAAGAGAAATTCGATAATTACAGGGAGTTCTTGAAATTGAACAGGTCATATCATAGGGACCACACATAATGTAACCTGTCAAGGCATCTCTGAATGTGAGGTTGGGTTGAAATTTTTAGATTTACGCCGCATGTTTGAGTTTGAGTTTAAGCAAAAACAACTAGAACGATGGCCATCTTGATGTGTAATGTATTGTATATACCGCATGATTGATGTGGTTGGAAGCACTAACTGCAACTTACAAAACATGTCAGGGGCGTGTTTCTGCAAGATCAAGTATGGTTTCCACTCTAATCCCTTTTGGAGGATCTTGTGGAGCATTCCTAGATCAATAAGAGCCACTCTCTTCTATTAATCTGTTCATGTCTGGCTATTCTCACTCCACTCTTCTTTTTCTAGTGCCAGACCTAGTTTTGTGTATACTCATTTGATCCTTCAACAGGATTGAAAAATTGCTCCCACTTGTTCCTAGTGAGCTAATCTGCATCCTTCATGTGCTACTTCGCATACAATCACCTTACCAAAGTCTTCTGTGACATCTTTTCCAAGGTCTACAGTGGTTAATTTGATGGGATGAGTACAAGCAGCGTTTCATATGGATTACTCTGCGGTATGAAGTTCGAAAGGTAATAGTTCGATCTTCTCCACATGGTCATTTCACTGGTACCATCGCATGCTGTACAAATATTCAAAGTACATGCGGCATCCGCACATCAATTTCAGACTGGGATATACATTGATATCACTTGAGCATATGATTTGCTTAACAAAATTGAAATAACTGAAAACAAACGGCTAAAGTAATCACTCAGTCGTCATCCCCTAATGGCTTGAAGAACCATTTACGAAGATGTCCAATTCACTTAAAGCTAACAGCAGTCTCCAAACCACAATAGCAGAATTAACTTGTGCCAGCAGCTAAATGCCATCTTCTCCATCAGAGAAATATGTTAAGACCCAACAGAAGGAAAAAAAAAACGCAATTGTTATGTTTGTCACCACTGATGTTGCCTTCCATATACTGAGGGATGAAGTATTGAAGCTCCATATCTGCAAAATGTTTTGCCCATATTGACATATATGTAAAACAGCTTAACACAGTAAATGAGCAGAGCAATGGTGCTGAGTTTGACTTTTGCTTATGGCTCCTACAGATTCTGCCCATGCGCAGCTCCAGTTACTTCTGTATCTTCTGCTGAAGACCCACAGAGGAAAGAGCTATTGGGGCAAAATTCACTCAGCAAGTCATTCATATTCCTAGCTGTTAGCCTTTGTCGCAGTTCAATCGCAAGAGGACTGGGCATTTGCTGATTAAGAAAGGAATATCAGCATACAACCGTTGTCTTGTAACCAAGAAGAAGTGGAAGAAGTAGAAGAAGAAGATGAAGAAGAAAATGCATACAAGAAAATTCTCATCTTGGTATGTAAAGCAAATTTTCATTATCAAAGTTCCTACAGAACCTGGCATGAACTAGCATTGTGCACGTGAACTGACTATTACCTTTGCCAACCATAAGATGTAAGTTGTGGAATATAGTGCCTGCGCTTGGAAATCATCAAAGTGATCATCTTGGACAACCAAACAGAAGCCAACAAGGTTCAGCTCCTTATCCAAAAAGAAGCTGGGGTCCGTGGTCTGTTCAGCAATATAATTGGAATTGCAGGACATAGAATGGGCATGAGTTGTGAAATGTCTTATCCAGCACAGGGAGAGGAAGCGACGGTAGAGCCACAAACCCTGTAAAGGTTTAAGTACTGCGATCTCAGGAAATCAAAGGATCTTTTTAAACATTGAACTTAAAGCATCAAGAAATGAATTACGAGCATGTCATTCTGGATCCGGCCTCATTCTTTTAGTTTGTGTGAGACAAGTATAATCAACCTTCTAGCAAAAATAAGCCCCTTATTAGTTTAATCTGAGACAAGTGCATAGAAACGACTTGCACAACTACTTTTAGATATGAAATAGCCTATATTTGTTGGGTAATTCTTTCTTTGATCTTTCCGAACCTTGGATTTCATGACAGATGTCAGACATTCATTTTTCTAAAACAATTAGAAAGCAGTAGAAACTCTAGTTGTTCTCTGAGTCCAACCTCGGTAATATAGATGCATAAAACATGATAAAAAGCAGGGAATGAAGACTGTACCTCTCTGCCAATGTATCTCTTTATCAAAATTTCATCCCAGTCAAGCTCATCCTGTGACAATTCGAGTGAGTGAAATTAAAAACACGGTTGAAATGCATACATAATCCGAGCTTTAAAACAACTTACAGAGTCACACCTTCCAACATTGATAAACTTCAAAACTGCAATCGACAGATGAAACTCCATCCTTGCAGCAGAGGTCCTCCAGGATCCTCATCATAAGCCGCTACCACATATACAAAACTCAAGATCAGTGATGACCTTTTGCAGCATATAGACATAGATAATTATGCGTGATTGTCAAACTGTAAAATGCCTTTCATCATGCTGTTATCACTTGATCATTAAAATAGAATATTAGACACTCCTTCCATCTGACAAACCCAACCAACAGAATTGGTAGCAGCAAAGCAGCAAGAACTAAAGATTTGCAACAGCATAGAAGCTTCCAGGCATGACTTGTAGTAATGAATCAATGTGAGTTCTAAAAACATATTGTTGATTGGAACCCTACTGAGTACTCCATGGTTTGGGATGTCGCTTTGCTAAAAATACCTTCAGCATGGGCAGGCAATATCAACAACTGGTCCAACAATCAATTCTTAAGTGCTCATTATTTGTTCATAATCAAATTAATACATATGTATATCTATGCTGTTTGGTATGTGAAGAAAATATTTCAAATTCTTGCTGTCATCAATTATCAAATCAGATAAAATGAAATGGGAGCATGATATACTTTGACAGAGAACTCACTCTGCGATAATTAAAGCATGAACTATCAGCGACATGCAATCCAGCCCAAGTTTTGGATTCCTTCAATTCATATATCACCTGAGAGTAAACATGCAACACCTTAGAGGTAAATAATTGCATGCAATTGAAAACATCAAAGTCAATCCAAGAAAGCGTCATCAAACCATCAGCTCCTCAATGAGAAGCAGAGACACTATTTTGAACTCAGTCAACTTCCCCCATCATGCAAATGCATTTCTATTCAATCTTCAACGTACGACAACTGCATGTTTCATTTAATTGATATATCCATATGCTTACTTGTTCCTTTGTCATGTATGAAACCAACCAACAGCGATGATTCCAGGCACGGTAATTCATCTTTGATCTCTGCACATGAACAAGTAACAACTGAGAAGAGAAACTACTTCCATCAATATCTCACATGACAGAACTTCTAAGCACAAGACCATCAATTTACCACAGAAAAAAAAGTATAAGGTGTGTCCCAACCCCCAAGGTAATACATCACACTGATTCAAACAATAAGAATAAAGAAAGGCTATAGAAGAATTCACTGAAATAATATGAGAAAGCTTCCACAGGATATCTATTCCATCATTGTCTTGTCATTTGATGTCGAAGGCTCACGTGTCAAATCATGAAGTCTATTTTGCTACAATTGAGTAAATATTTTGAAAATATAAAAACTTTCATCCGAACAGATTTTAAACATCCAAAACGCAAAGAAGACCAACCAGTTGAACATAATTTATGTCAAACATGCATCCACTACGGAGAAGACATAAAAAACGGCACATCTAACATTTCCACATATGTAAGGTTAAATGATACAATAACAAAAGTAATTTAGCAACAGGCATCACAATGAAAGCAAGAACTGTGGCAAATACAAAGCTGACAGACCGCTGCTGACAGTCCACTGCTGACACATTCACTATTTCCTCCCTATGGCATTCCTCTACCCTGACGTTAATGGTTTTGACATTTCAAAAGACAAAGTGAAGCTATACTAAGCAACACATGAACACCTGCAGAGAGTTATTCTATCACATAACCATGCTGTCTCCTTTACATATGCAGTGCGTATAAATTATGTCATATCCTGTCTACCGTCAAATAAGTTACAAACAGCTGCAATAAGATAAGACCATCACAGCACTTGGCAAAAAAAAAAAAAAAAAATGACAATCACAGCACATGAATATTAATAAACCTTTATTATCAAATAGTATCCAGTTCCTGGACTCGGATTAAACCTCGGCTATCTTCTCCACTAGCTCAGACTCTTTCATGATAATCTCCGGAAGAGATGAAGTTTGTCCAGCAATCCTCTTGATCACCCAACGCCTGGCAAGTAAGTGGAATGCTACAATGAGTTTATACATATGCAGTAATAATATATACAGCCAATGAATCGTGAGAATCATTGGAAGGCAAATCCCAGTGAAGAGTTAATATGTAGAATGCAAACCATAGGCGTCACTGTACCTAACTCTGGCTAAACCTATCCTTTTATGAAAATAGTAGACCAACAATATCATCAAGAGTCCAACATTCCTTCGAGGATAGAATCTTTTAAAAGAAGGCGTCAGGCATATATTGTTGCTTTGTGAAATGATAGGAAAAAGAAAGTCCGGTACATTACCTATGGCTCCATGCTTGATCGCTTTTAGGAGAATAAGAAAGGATAAGTTCTGATAAGCGTAGTTCATCCATGTACATTGAGAAGGACTCCTCCTTTGATGCAACTAGCTTTCTGCTTGAGAAATCAGAAATTATAACCAGGCATCAGGAAAAGGTTACCAGCTTGACAAGGACAAAGAATTACCAGGCATCATAATGGAAACTAGCCAGGGAAAGCAACATAATCATAGTGTTCACTCACCCCAAACCGAGCTTAGTAGGAAGGAAAGAAGCACAATAAGGCCTCGAGGCCCTTGACTATATCCTATCAAACAAAATTTGGTGCACGTAACTTAACAGGTTCTTCCGTGCGCGGTGTACTAATCACCACATTGCCCAGCTAAACTATTTCTTCAGGGATTTCCAGATTAGAAAATTCACGGGAAGCAAAAATGCACTGGTCCAGATGTCACTAGCACAAAACACGACGTAGCATCCACTTCATCAGCAGTTTTTCACCAAACTACTGCTTCCGATGACTTGATGTAAGGGCACTAGTTTTTGTCCGTTCTAGAAATGGAATGGCAAGATTATCCTGCCCATGACATGAATTCACCAACATGACCTAAAACCATGTTAACGGTACAAACCCACATACAACAAGGATTACAGATTCCCCTTCGCAATAACATACATAAACCAGACTGATTAGGAAAGCATCACAATTCCAACCATGAAGTCTATCGTATGGCATCGCCACTCCGAAGCACAAATCAACTCAAGCAAAGAGAGCAAAATGACAAAGTACAATTAGACCAGCAACGGACCTCGAATTCCAGGCAGTACCGAAATCAGGGCTCACCAACAACAGAGCCCTGCTATGCTTCATCACCTCGCGTCCAATCCCTCCATCCCCACCATCACCGCCCGAGCCGCATCGCGTCCTGTAATCTCGGACCGCGTCGAAAAACGCCCGCCTCGCCTCTTTGTACAGCGGCAAGAGCACCTCGGTCGAGATTCCCAGCTTCCCGTCCCTGCTCCAAAACCTCGGATTCTTGGGACCCGGCGCATCGACGCCCTCCTCCCCGCTCAGCGACGCGAACTGGGTCGGGTGAATAAACCCAACTTCGTCGCTGTAACGGAGCGAGACACGAGACCCAGAAGAGACATCACCAAGAAAAAGCCATTATCAAGATCGCGCCATCGACGGGATCGCGAGAAAAAGCGAAAAAAAAAAGAAAAAGATTGAATTTTTCCTTGCGTTTTCAGAAGGAAAGGGTGGATGGAGAGAAGGGTGTCGACTGGGGAGCTCACATGAGTGGGTCGGACTCCAGGATGAGCTCGAGCTCGGCCAATGGATTCTCGCCGGCGCCGTCGACGGGGCGGTGGTCGGCCATTTACGGCGCCTCTCTCTCTCTCTCTTCTTTCTCCGAGACGAAGAACTTGCTGGGAACGACTGACCCGAATAGATCCGACAACCCGGGCGTGGGGCTCCGGGACAACCAGCATCGGATCTCCGATTGGTATAGGAAATTATGAATGAGGTGTATTTATTTGCTATCTAGAATATCCAAGACCTTTAAATTAAAAAAAAAAAAAATAAAACATTTATGCAATGAGAAAAGAATTACTTTTTTTGTTTCGAATTCTGGATAGACTTTTACAACTCAACTGAGCACGTGGACGATTGATGATTAGACTTTTAGACTAGAATGTTAAGTAGAGAATTTTGGAAAGAAACTAATGATTAATAACTTACCGTTGAAATTATCGATGCTCAATCAATCAATCTCATGGCGTGATTAGCGACATGTGGTCACTAATGGCTAAAAAATGAATGAAGGAAGTTTGTACAATTACGACATTACTACATTTCGTAAGTTCCATGATTATATATTTGTCTGGTTGTAAATTGCAATCATTATATATTTGTCCGATTGCAAATCGCTTCTAAGAGTCAAGTATGATGCGTTGCATACTTAGACTTCATTGAGCCAAATCATCAATAGCAATAAAGGCAATAAATTTGAGGAATGATTTTTGTTATGGCATTTTTGTAATTACAAATTATGGAGTATTTATTGCAGATTTACACTCTTTTTTTCACTTTCTATTTGTAATTTTAAAGCATTTCGAATTGGTAAAAACGTACGAACATTGAAATTCACTATCGCTCGAATCCATTCACAAATTCCCATTATTTAAATTGGACAAAGTTTAATATTACTTCTTTATTTTTGTGCATTAACAAACGCATTTCAAGTTTTTATTCGTCTTGTTAATAAATGGAGTTAAACTATTAGAAAAGAAATCTCAACTGCCATCAATGCGACATTTTCCTTTCATTTAAGAAATAATAGCTACAACATATTGTCCAAACTATTTAATATTATTCTTCGGCTGAAAAAAAAAAATGAGGGACGGTACCCTTAAAAAGAACTAGAAATCTAAAAAAGGAAAAACTAAAAGGGGCATATACAGAGAGAAAAGTTTTGCAGATCTGTCATACTCTACTATCGGCAAACAATGATTAATTATCCGCCTCGTTACACATACAATATGAATTGAACAAGAAAAAATGTGATATGAAATAGCTTGATAGAATTTGGGCATTTAATAGGTTCTCGAGGCCCATCGACACGCATTTCTTTTAGGCATAGACATTGTTATCAAATTGGTATTCATGCACCAAAATGGAAAGGCTACCGATACTTCAATGTCCATTATATTAAGGTTAACTTAGTGAATTTTATCCTACACTCATATTCGATTTACCTAATTTGTTAGATCTTTATATGAGAAGCATTTAATGCTTCATAATTTACCATGTTTAGATTCTCAAATATAAATGGAGTGGATAAATATTTGTCCAACCTTATTTAGTAAAATATATTCCTATCGAAATTCTTAGCAAGTTCCGCAGCATGGGGCGGGGAAAGAGGCAGAGGCTAGAGCTACCCCATATTTAGAAGGTTCACAGGTACTTTCTTGCTTCCAAAATACGAGGAAAATCACGCAAATAATAATAATTAATAATAATAATAATAAATCAACATCATCCCCATCCCCCGCCACGTGGCCGCGGCACACGTGACGGGTCACGCGCGAGCCGGAGCTCGTCTTCTTCTTCCCTCTCCTCCCCCGGCCATGCTCCTCTCTCTCTATCTCTACAAAAACAAAAACGATTTTCGGTCCCCCAAAAAATAAATTTTCTCGGCAAAATTGGAATTTTCTCTCTCTAACAAACCGCATCAATCCCGACGCGGCCAGCGATTTTCCTCCCCTTTCCCCTCACTTTCCCGTCGTTTTCTCGCTCACTTTCCCACCGCCCCTCCCCGTCCCTTCCTCCGACAGCCGATGAATCCTTCAGTTCCGTAGATTCTCTCCCCGCCGGCGGCAGCCGCATTCCGGATCGCCCCTCTCGTTCGCCTCGCGGCGCTCGACCTCGCTTCCCCGCGCGCGCGCGCCCGCGCATATATATAGAAACCGCGGCCCGCCGGAGTTCGATTCGAGGGAGGGGGGTGCAGCTTCGAGGCAGCTCAGCTCCTCCGTCTTTTTTCTCGAATCTCTAGGGTTTGGCTGGCGATCTCGCGTTGCGGGCGAGCGGGTGTGTTGTGCATGATTTCGCGCGCCGCGAGCTGCCGTGGATGAGAGCTTGGTGCTGGATTCGATGAACATGGACATCGCGGTCGGCGACGTCGCGTCCCTCGACGCGGACCTCCTGCAGCTCGGCGAGCTGTCCCCCGGGGCCCTCAAATCGAACCCTAGCTTCGTCGAGAGGATCTTCGACCAGTGGCTCTCGCTTCCCGAGAGCAATCGCCTGGTACGCGCGTCTCGTGGCTGTTGTCATTGGAGTATGCTCTCGCGTGCGCGTTTCAAGTAGCTGCTTTCGTGTTTTTCTTTTTCTGTGGTTGGTGTGTCTTTGTCGCTGCCCTCGTTCGCTGTGATTTTGCGGGGACCAGCTGTATTTTGTTGATTTTTAAGTTTTGGCAAGCTGTTAGTTTGTTTGGCTGTCATGAATGATGGTGTGGTTAATCTTGTTGTTGAAGTTGAATGTTTCGTTGATTGATCATCATGTTTTGGTAGCGGAGAAGCGATGGTGGGAGACCTAATGGTTCAATGGGCAAAAGGTGTTGCTCTGTGCATTTAAACCACGGTGCATTTCTTTGGTATCATGAGAATTTATTTGACACCTTATGTAAATAGGGTTCATAATGTTTTAATCTTCGAACTTGTGTTTGATTCATTAATTGGACATCAGCATGGTAATGTCGAGGCTAATACATAATGCATTTGAGTATGAAGTACCACGGCCATTAAGCAAATCTCATGCATGCCAGCAAGAATAGATGGAGGCATTAATTGAGTAATTTGAAGATTTCAAAGGGTAGGTGATTGTACAACGGTTTACATGATCAATTTCCTTGTAGAAATAGTGATAAAATGGCAGATTTATTCTGCACATTGCCAAGTGATCATGCTTTTATAGTAATAAATATAATCATTCGATCATGCGGGTCAATGACTGTGGAGAAAAGATGGATGGTTGAGGTTTCTTATAGTGGGTAGACGTTGGCTTTAGGATTCTTAAGCTTGGAAAGCACTTATGGTATTACCATGTGTGACCATGGGAGGAACATTAATGAGGGGAAAAAGTATCTGCCGTGACGATTCAAGAAGTTGTGCCCACCCTGACTAATTGTGCTTCTAATGCTAATTAAACCTTCTGCTTTACTGATGTGGAATTAACTTCCATATCGCCCTTCGCCTGGATGCTGACATTGCGGAGTACGGATGGGCAGCTCTTCTCCGACATATTTTACCAACGGATGAAAAGATTACTCTTATACAATAGAAGAAAATCTCAGACTTTAGATCTAGATATCAGTATTTATTCTGGGATCTCAATTCACCTTGGTTGGATTATGCAAACACGGGATGTGATTACATGTTCATGGGATTTAACCTCACTTGATTCTTATTTATATGCTAGTTTTGCAAACACGCAAATGGCAAAATTTGATATGAGTATCCCTTCATTTAGGAAAAATCTATCATGTAAATTTTGTTAGTAAATTTGACAACCCTTGCTTTAATAAGAATTTCGCTAAAGTACATGTATAGTTAATATTTAAGGCTGAATAGGTAGGACCCATACTTTTAAAAGGGAGTATAGCTGAGGTCTCCAGAAACATGGGCTTCATGTCAGATTTCACTAAACAACTTGAGGTTTTTGTGAAGTCTTTCCTCTTCCTGTTCCTTGATTGATTAAAATGTATAATTTGCTTTGGGCGAGGGTTTCCACTAGATTCTCAAGACCAGATGCTTGTCTATGGTGATATTGTATGGTCAGATATTAAATAAATTTATATAATGGTGGGCGCATCTTTCTGGCTACTGGTATCCATCAAGTAGTCCATGCTAGTGCATCAGATGTGCTCGATACACTTCTATTGTATGTGAAGGGAAGGGAGAAAGCTCATGGGAACTCATCAATGGAAAGGTTCTCGGTAGGATGTGCCCGTTAGAAGCATTCTTAAGTTCAAAGGGTGGGAGACCTACATTTAATAATTTGCTTAAAAATTCTGTTTACAGACTAGAAATTGTCCATGGAGAAATGGCCATATAGTAAGTACTGTTGATTACTTCAAGAGGTTTAGTCATGGAAGTTCCAGAAATTCTCTTCTTGCTTAATGGCAAAGGGTGATCTGCCACTCTGGAGAGACTTTTTGGGCAATGAAATTTTGTGCTTGTTATGATGTCAGATGTCCTTGAGGGGTTGAGCCATTTGAGATGGATGTCTGAGTAGGGAATGGGAGGGATCCTGGCATCCACAGAACTCGGAGTGCACTGTGGGTATATGATTTCTGTTCTAGAAGGATCAAATTAAAAGGATAGCATTTCTTTGGTTCTTTTTTTTTTTTTTTTTTTTGGCTAGGAGGATTAGAGGATGCTTTAGCGAACAAAAATTACATGCAGATGGAGGGATGGCGTGGGACCTAGACCTCTCCAGGATGCTTAAGATTGGGAAACTGAACATGCATAATGGCTGCACAGTGGGGATGGGAACTCTACAGTAATATAGGCTTGTGGGATCTATTTCCTGGACAAAACAGAAGGTGACCATCTTCATTTTCCATAGATTATTTCTTCGAAATTACGACACTGGAAGGATGAGCTTTCTAATTTATAGAGTGCTTGCCTTGGATTCTTGACTAAGGACAATTCAAAGAAACCAGGTCAGGTGCTACTGCTGTCCAATAGGCATTCCCTCAATAAGCAGAATTTACAACTCGCATCTCATCTTCTTTAACATTACTTAGAGATTGAAAATCTTGGAATCAAGCCATGCCACTCTTTCCGCATCAGTTGGGCCATTTTGGGATTTATGACAGGGGAACTTGCAGCGCGGTCAAGGATGACTTCTTGTAAAAGTGGAAATATCATGTTTTTGGGTTATTTGGATAAAGAAATAGGAAGTCTCCCTTAAACAAAGAATGTCCTGTGGTTGCTGTAAAAGATTGGTAACTAAGCACCCTTAAATTTGTGTCTTCAGCACTAGCCCTTTGGGTGCTCAGTTCTTGAAATTTTTTGATCTCTTTCACAATGTGGTAAAGGGGGGCACCCCTTCATGCTCTTTAATTAAGATTTTTGACTTTCCTAGATATAAATTCTGCACTGAATAGTGATGTGCAACATGCTTGCTGAGTCAGTTTTCAACAGCACTAAAGATTACCATCTCCATTTGTTTGGTTTCTTAGGGTTGTTGAAGCTCATCATTGCAAGCATATTGCCTTTCTGATTATTGGAAGGATTGGTATGTGAACTGTGCAATTGAAAGAGAACTGGATTTGAACTGTTTGATGTTGACTTTCATTATCAACTTCTTTAGAGGGGTGGGTTGGGGGAATGGTTTCCGTTCTATGATGTGGAATTGTTTGAGTATGAAGATAATTTTGAGAATTTGCGAAGTGATGGTCATATTTAAGAGTGGGACTGGAGTTGGGGATATTTGTTGAATATCACTTTGCATGCCGCTAAATGATAAGTTGGGGAAATGGTTTCCATTTAATGACGTAGAATTGTTCCCTATGGAGATAATTTGGAAACTTTGCAAGATGATGGCCATTGGTAGGAGGGGAACTGGAGTTGTTGGGGATATTAGGCTAGGATCACTTTGCATATCGTTAAACACTAAGGTTCAATAGTAGGGTGTTGCGGTTGACTACACAAATCCCGTATCTTGTCCTCTATCATGGCAACTCAGATCTAAATCGGCCTTACCTTCAATGCCCCATGAGAACTTCTCATCTAAGATAAACCAATTTTACTTTGGGTTTAACTTCCAACTGCCTTTTTGGAGAATCCATTACATAAAGTGCCGCAAACTTTATCATAGTTGTAATACTCTCTATTCAGTTTGAGTGGTATTTGTGCTAGAAGGTGCTGCTTTTGCTTTCTTCTTTCTTTCCTCTTGAATCTTGTGAACCAAAACAGCTTTTTGAACTGCTCTATTGGTCTTCATTCTCTATGAGTGTTCTGGGATAATTTATCTCTCTCTTCTATTAAGCATAAGTGCATTTCTTTTTTTTTGTCTGACGCATAAATTTTACAAATTTCGTCTAGTTTTGACTGTCGGTTGTTTTGAGAATTATGTTTATGATCTAGCTATCAAGCATTGCAACTGATATTATTTTAGCGTGCCACACAATAATGATGTTCATCTTTGCTTATTTTCCAGCTCTCCATATCAGGTGTTTATTGATGCTGCTATTTTGATGGATGTAGGTGACATCATTGCTTAATGATGCAAAGGCAGGTCATTCTCTGAATGCCCTTGGAAACTATTCTACTGCAACTTCTTCTGCAAGCAATTCACTACCTTCACTATTTCCTGCTGGCAGTACGCCTCCACTTTCTCCAAGAAGCACTTCTGGTTCTCCTCGCATGATAAAACAGAGGGCTGGCCCTTCTAATTTAGGCTCTCCCTTGAAAGTAGTGAGTGAGCCAGTCAGAGAAATAATCCCCCAGGTTCTCCTTACTCTTATAAATTGTATCATGTAAGCTTTTAATCCTCTCTTCCCTTTTGATGATGCATGTTTTTGTGCTTCTGCTTTGCAGTTTTACTTTCAGAATGGTCGACCCCCTCCAGTTGAATTGAGAGAACAATGTTTGTATAGAATCAATCATTTTTTCTATGGTCGTTCAGAAGGATTGCAGATAAATGGTGAGACCTTCTTTAGTCCATGTGACATGCATAGAAGTGGTCTTTTGATTGTTTGTTGGTCTTACAGAGTTTAAGCTTGTAACTCGGGAAATATGCAAGCTGCCATCATTCTTCTCAACATCTCTGTTCCAGAAAATTGATTGCAACGGTACGGGATTTGTGACGAGGTATGCACTCCTAGTCAGGCAAATACAAATTATTTGACGCCCTTCCAAACGATCTTCACCAGAAGTACGCAAGATATTGGTTTGTTAGCAAAAACTTGTGAGATGTTTTTGGTATAAATTTTCTATTAAATGCTCTTCAGGGATGCATTTATTGATTATTGGGTCAATGGCAATATGATGACAAAGGATATAGCTTCTCAGATATTTACAATTTTGAAGCAACCAGAGCTCAGATATCTTACTCAGGTTTGCTGCTGTCTGTTTCCTTCTTATATGTTGTAGTCCTTGTTGGCTATTAGAATAGGTGTTTTACGATTGATATTGGTGATTATATAATATTTGCTTTGAGATTACCGTGAATTTACTTTTGTTACACTGTTAGGCTCATAAATTGTTGCTTACAAAATTTTCCTTCTTTCTAACAGGACGACTTTAGACCTGTGCTTCAAGAACTTTTGGCCACTCATCCAGGTCTGGAGTTTTTGCAGAGCACGCCTGAGTTTCAGGATAGATATGGTTCGTTCTAAAACCATTCAATCAGCTTTCTTAGTTCCTTGGTCAAAGTCAATTCCTGTCATAAATGTATACTGGCCAAATTAAATGTGTGTGACCAATTTTGGAGCTCAACTTTTGCTGTAACACTGTTGCGTGTTTGGATATCATCTAATTATTGTGGGGGAAAAAAAAAGATTTTTGCATGCAGTACTTAAGGAATCCACTAAATTCCTTCCTGTTGGAGTGAGTTTGTTGTTGTAGAGCATAATTACTAGATTTTCACTGACTCATGGAGCTCTTGAAGCACAGAAGTGTTCAACTGTGAAAGCCATGAATTTAGGATCCTTAATTCAGTACAGCATATGAGGAAAAAAAAAGAGAGAAAAGAAATGAAATGAAATGAAAAGGTGCAATCTACCAGCAAGTAAAGGTATGAGTTCAAGCTTTGACCAAAAAAAAAAAAGGTGTGAGTTCAAGCTCTGTGGACGAAGTTGCATGGTTAATTAAACTGTCATGTGTCAAGCAGAAATATAGGTTGTATATTTATGGATTTTCCTTATGTCTTTTGTTTCTTTTCAGGTTCTAATTTAAAGTTTTCATTCTTATGATATTGATGTAATTGGGCCAAATTGAGTTGACATGATTTGTTCCTCAAACTTCTTTTGAGACAAAACTTCCGAGCTCAAAACATGACTTGAGATGGGCTCACTAAAGCATGTAATGCGCTCAGCCTTAATAAGCAAAAACTTAGTTTCATGTTAAGCTTGAAAAATAATTGAAGTCGAGCTGGAGTGGAACTCGAGTTTCAAGTGACAATTATAATTTGAATATAATTATGCTAAGCTTATGAAGATAGCTAAAGTGTGGAAAAATTCAATTAACCAATTAGGCTCACTCAATTGAATTATTTTCAAGATCAAGGTTTGCAGTAGAAGTTCAAACTACTTGAACTCAATACTGGAGCTCCTCTTGGTTAATGGCTAATACACAATTCTGGAAATTTCTCCTCCTTTTACAGTCAATATTTGGTTGGTTATCTGGTTCTTTTAAATTATGTGTTTATCAAACAGCTATCCTTGGTGGTCGAAAAACAGAAAAAGGATGGCTTTCCTTTAATTATTGCCTTCATCCACTTGGTTAAGACGATGGAATAATTTCTAGTCTCATATGTTTTGTAAGATAAATGATATAATGCTTAATATAAACTCAGTTGGCCCGTGGAAATTGTATAAACGAAGAGACTGTTTTGGTTAATATGTCTGCTAATTTTCTTTTAGGTAACTTGGTAGTTGGTACATATAGCTAACAACTTTGAGAAATTTAGCATAGTGATATCTGTGTTAGCAAAGAAAAGACAAGTAGAACTGACGTTTCTGCCCATATTTCTTTAGAAGACAGTACTGTTAACTGATACTGATCCTTTTATTCCGCTTTTCAATTGGCTTGATTGGGGACAGAACTCTTCTTTTCCATCCTTGTGATTGCAACTAGCTGTCTATATTTCTTGAAGAGGAAACTTATATGTATGGAATTTGGTTTGCAATCAGAGCACTTTCATTCTCCGTTCAGTGTAATGACCTTTTGCTATTTGCTTGGTATCTGTCATTCTTTACCTGAATTTGAGTTGCTTCGCATATTTTCTTAGTCTAATGTATGAGCTGCTGTATGAGGTGTATAGAACACAGAACCTTATGCAGATATTGACTATTACAGTAAAGCTCAATCGCTTTTTCAGATATACTGAAGGCGTTCCTCATTATCTGATGCAACTCTTCATTTTCTTTGCAGCTGATACTGTAATATACCGAATCTTTTACTACATAAATAGGTCTGGAAATGGGCAACTTACCCTGAGGGAGCTGAAACGTGGAAACTTAATAGATGCAATGCAACATGCTGATGAAGAAGAAGATATCAACAAAGTATTGAGGTAGATTGATTTTTTAACTAAAGATGATTCCATTACGATGTCATAAATCTTCCCTCATACACAGCTTATGATTTGTCAAGTTTTGTATTAAATGCAGATAAGTACCATCTAAACATAACTTTTTGAAGTTGTGCTCAAAAGATTTAATATGTTTACATCAGAAATGAAGTAGTTTATTTAGTCATGTTCAGTCAGGCATCTTAACTATGAATTTGAGTAGTGACTAAAAAGTTCGAGCAGTTGATGTTGCGAAACTTTCCTGTTATAGCATCTTTGTGGTGTTTGGTACTTATATTATTCTTCACATCAGGTACTTCTCTTATGAGCATTTCTATGTAATATACTGCAAGTGGTGGGAACTGGACACGGATCATGATTTCTTAATAGACAAGGAGAACCTTATCAGATATGGTAATCATGCATTGACTTACCGAATTGTCGACAGAATATTTTCTCAGGTTTGTGTTAGCTGGATCACTTGCCCTTTTCTTTTGTAGGAAAGTTATTTGATCCTTGCAAAGGAGACGGCTCTTCAATTGATTTTTAGTCCTGTGCTTTCTTACTTGTATTCTTTTGTTCTCTTTATCATAGATTTTCTCTTTGATAGCTTTGTTTTATCATCTCAGGTTCCAAGGAAGTTTACAAGCAAAGTTGAAGGAAAAATGGGATATGAAGATTTTGTTTACTTCATATTATCTGAGGAGGATAAGTCATCTGAGCCTAGTCTCGAATATTGGTATTGTGGCTGGAATTCCTTTGAATAAGATATCATGGTTGAGTGTAAAAAAGTTGTGGTCTTGGTAATAATGTTGGGGATCAAATTATTACTATTCACTCAGGTCATCAGATGGAAATATTACCATGTTAACTTGTCTGTAAAATATTGTAATCATCCTAAAATCATTTTAGTAAAGGCTCCAAATTCAGTGGGGGGCTAAAAAATTTCAGATCATGGTAACCTTTTAATGTTATGGTGAGGATTTGAGAAGCTATCTTTTGCCAACTGGTGTTTGGATAATCTTATGGTTTTTTCAAGCTATCTTTTGCCAACCGGTGTTTGGATAATCTTATGGTTTTCTCAAGGCCATTACTTGTTTAGCAGCAAGGTAACTTATAGCTGTGAGCTTGAATTTCTTAATGACTTCTTCTCAATGCAATGGAATTATTTGTTCCATTGCTTTAAAAAAATTGAAATTAGATAATGAAAATGATTCTCGTAAATTGGTGAGGCTGTAAAGTGCCTGATTGCCTTAAATTGCCGTGGAAAGCAACAGGTTGAAGCTGTTGAATCATCAAATGGAAGATGTTGAAAGCAAAGTGTTATTTTCTGATTTCTATTGAGAGATTTGACCTTTGGATATGGCAACTGTAGAATATATCTGGCTGGTCCATGTCCTGGTTGACACTTTCTACTTCATCGTCTTTAAGTTTACCTTTTCGATCCTACAATTAGAGGTTCCTGCACTTAACTTAGATCGTAAAAAAAGAGAGCCAGTCAAATGGCAGTTCCTTTTGCTGGTGCACTGGCCTTAATATTCTAAATAGAATGCTTTATCTCTCCACCTGATGCTTATTCACTTCTTTGTGCTTAGGTTCGGTTAATTTCATTTATTGCAGTGAGAGTAGTGTTTCCTGCTGAGATGTTGTAATCATCAAAAAAGCATTAATTAGATGGTGCAATGTTTAAACTTCATTTTTTGTCCTTTTGTAATCCTTTTTTTTTTGGGTAAATAGAAATTTTTTTTTTCGTAAATTTGTCCTTTTGTAATCCTTTGTAGCTACTAACATGAGTAAGCTACAGAAATTGGGAAAAAGCAAGTTATATCCTTTATTGTGATTTGTTTGCGAACCATCTTGTGTACCTCAATACAACTTTACAGGCTGAATTTTTTGTGTAGGTTCAAGTGCATAGATTTGGATGGGAATGGAGTTTTAACAAGGAACGAAATGCAGTTCTTTTATGAGGAGCAGTTGCATCGAATGGAATGCATGGCACAAGAACCAGTGCTTTTTGAGGATATTTTGTGCCAGATCATTGACATGATTGGACCTGAGGTTAACCTTTTTCTTCTATTTAATTCCTGAGTTTACTTGAAGGATATGACTTGATCAAATATGGAATTCCCCCCTCCCTGCCTGTGGGTTTCCCATCATTATTTCATAATAATTCTTTCCGCGGACTATTTGAACCATGCTGTAGTTGGTCTTTTCCTGCCCAGCATGGAGACACTAGTCCATCTCATGCTTGTTTCTGAATGCATTCATGCATTAACCCCTGAAATTTTCTTGCTTGCAGAATGAGAGTTATATTACACTACATGATCTTAAAGGTTGTAAACTCTCTGGAAGTGTTTTCAATATCCTATTCAACCTCAATAAATTTATGGCCTTTGAAACTCGTGATCCATTTCTGATTCGTCAGGTATTTGCTTACTTTCATTTTGATGTATGTCAACGACGGGAAAATTGCAGTGCCATGCTTCTTGGCCAGGTTTATTGCGGCTTCATAATTTCCTATCTTGACATGAAACAGGAGAGGGAGAACCCTACCTTGACTGAATGGGATCGCTTTGCGCACAGAGAATATATTAGGCTGTCGATGGAAGAAGATGTTGAAGATGCATCCAATGGAAGTGCAGAAGTTTGGGATGAATCGCTTGAGGCTCCCTTCTGAGACCACCTAGGTGAGTTGGATTTCCTACAATTATCTTGAGATACCAGTATGGGCATCATTCAGGTTTGTGGAATGGAACATTGAAATTTGATAAATTAATGGATCCCTTTAAGGCTGTGGCTAGTTGGATAAATGCAACTTCATCCTAGGATAAACTTTAAGTTAACTGCCTTGAAAAGCCCCCTTTGATAAGTTTGTGACAGAAAAGAATATTAAAAATGAGATAGAAGTTTATGATTCATGCTTGAAACATGTCATTTTCTGTGCAACTTATTCATTAGATCTCAATGCTGCCTTCTCGAGAGATTCTGCCGAAGCAAAGTTTCGACAATATGCCCAGCTCATATCTGCAGTGTTAATGCGGAGTACTTACACTTCCACTTTCTTGGTCCGATTGTTTCTAATATTTAATGACCAATAAAAAAAGCAGGACAGCTTTGTCTGAGATATGCGTCTATCCTAACTAATTTGCCTCCCATTTTTCTTTCTTGAACTTGTTCTTATGGAATTTCTTCTTTAAGTAGTTGTTTTCTCCTCCTGTAGATTATGAATAGAAGCTTTGATCATTCTCCGTGCTAGTTGGTGGGCTGGAAGTCATCTTGCGAAATTTGACCAGAAGTGGCTGTGCATCCATCAGAACTCAAACTTGGTGACAGCTGTTTGGTCTTATCTTGGATTTCCTTCAGAAGATGGCCTTTGATTTTATTTGTTTGCGTTAGCTGACTGATAGTGAGGGACTAACAGTGGAATGTTTCAGAGCCACCGTAGCATGAGGGCAAAGTTTCTGCGAAGGTGTAAGCAGAGAGAGTTTAAGTGCGTCAAGGCGCAAAAGGGGTAGTTCGGGGGACATCGAGTTTCTATTCTTAAGTGTATGGTATGTCATTTTTTCCCCCATGGTAGCGGGTTGGTCATCCCTTCTTGAACATAGGTTGTTCCTTAAGAAAAACTAAGTGTGTATGTTCATTTACCGAGTGTTAAGTAGGTAGGCACATTTTTGTCTTCTTTTAGAGCCCTATCTTTTAGCAAATTTTGTTCATATATTGATAACTTATACCTTAATAGTTGATGTGACAGTTTTCATTGAATCGCCTTGGCTCTTGTTCAGTGATATATTTCTTGATAGTTTTTAATGGAGTAGCTGTGAGGAGATTTTTCTGACTTGGTGCCGATGAAACAGATCGACGGAAATTTTCGCTGGATCCACCCATCATAAGGCAAAATCATGTTATCGTTTGCCTTTAAACGAACTTGTGTTCTAAGCACATCTGTGCGTATCTAGTGTCTGAGAAATCTCCCGTGTCTTGAACCATAGTAGACGGTTTGATCCCTTCATGCTGTCGAAATTCTTTGTGCTGCTAGAAGACCTGTCCTCTCGTTGTTGATGCTCATCACTTGACATCATGATTTTATTTCGTCTTCTGAATCGTTTTGAGTGGCACGCGCAAGTCCCGGTCATACAGGAGGATGCGGGCGGAGCCAAATTCTTGCTCAATGCATGTCGAGTTACTGAGTATCCCTAGCTATTGCGCTTCTTCGCTCGGAGATTGAGCACGTAAGCCTAGCAATGACATTCCGCCGAATTTAATTGGAAATAGAAAACTGACATCATCGATATCAACTTCTTTCTTTGGTTGTGAAGACACATGACTTCGAATGATGTTCGACCGAGGGGCCTCCCTCGTCAAGATTGGATTTGGTAACAATACGTTGGCCAAAATTCGAATGGGATTTCTGTGAAAGCTGAGACACAGGCCATGTCTGGCCTCAGAAACTAGACCGACCGGGGACGAGACTAGGTTACTCGGGAACACGGACTGTAGGCGTATCAGAGGAAGATACGCAGGATTTCGTTCCCCATTTCCTGACGGCAGCATTTCGCAGGATTTGCTAGTTATAATGAAATCTGGGATACCTGATGACGTCGTCTAGGAATGAGCACGACAGGATGAGATTGGGAACTTAAAACTCGTTGGGTACAGAGCGAAGGACCGAGAGCAGAGGGAGCCCCCATCTTTTTCAGGTCAGTAAAGGTCGAATTTTGGAAGCTTTTTCCTCTGACAAAGCTTAGGAGCAAAACCCCAAAAAAAGAAAAGAAATGTTTGAATACAGGAGAGAGAGAGAGAGAGAGAGAGAGAGAGGGGGGCTTCGGTAGTGTTTGGCAGACGAGGCCAGAGGGGACCAGGGACGGTGAAGAACAGGGCATGTGTTCTCAGAGCCCAACATGCCCCCAAGTTGCAGTAATGGCTCGGAGGCGTTTAACGTGACCTCTCATTGGCTCAATCCCGCTCCATTATTTCGAGAGTAGGGTAGTACTTTCAATTCTTGACATTTTGCTCCCAACTTTTTACATCTTTGTAATGGTTGACCCAAAGACACCTTATCGCATATTTCCCTGCCATCTCAATGCTCATCCTCACACCTCATTTTGCTCATGGATATGTCAAATTCTCAGTTCATTAACACGAAAATTAAACTTTCCAGGAAAATTTCTGTATCCAGGGGAAAATCGCGGGATGTCACATTGAGTGGAAAAATGGTATCTTTTTTCTTTTTCTTTTTTTAACCTAGGATCCTAGTTCTTTTTATAACATCGAGTGATCGTAATTACAAATTATGTCATGTTGAATAAATATGAGTGCCCCAAATAGAAGATCTTCAAATCCATTGACGATATTTCCTTTTCTGCAAAAAGAAATTTTCGGCTTGGAGAGAAGTAATTGTTTTCGGTTGTCAACGGATTGTATAAATCGGTCTAGAGGGAGAACGATGAACGCATCGCACACGTACGAAAAACAGAGGATTGCATTAGCCGTCTCACGCTTATTCCTACTTCTTCAGGATTTTCCCTTTCTTCTTTCCCAATTTTCTGTGAGGTTGATCCGAGATGGAGAACTCATCGAATGTGAATCGGAAACGGAAGCAAGACTGTCGGGTAGGGTGGTCCCTGGGAGACCCCCCCACCCTAAGTGCAGTACGATCCAAGTCATAGGAAAGCTACAAAGGAAATCCACCGTACCATCTTCATTGTTCCTCGAGATCTACTTGACAACCAAAGTCCTTTATTTCATCATACCTAATCAGATGTTAAGCGACCATGGCAGGCGATATTAAAGTACAAACATTGCTCTTTTTGATTCAAGGATGGTGACTTGATGTATTGCAACGAGTTGGAACGTGTCATCGATCGATTGTAGTGCTAGGCACCGTCTATTCCAAAAGTATACCTGCTTAGCTCATCTGATAGCCCTTGTTCGATAGAGAAGTTTTAATTTCACTTCGTATAGATAATTTTTCTAAGAGTGCATGGAATTGTCTTGTAGTTTGCTCAATTTTGACATTTCGGAAGTTGAATTTTTCTATGGTCAAGTGTGAAGTAACCGTCAAGAAATACTTTGAATTCCCGATTCATGCAAAATGCCTCACAAACAAACAATGGCAAGCCCTAATCCTGTGATTGTCTAAAGTCATCCCCTCTAAAGCACATGATTACGTTGAACAATCTAAACCGTCGGAATGGGCGACTTGAAATAAGAGAAAAGAACCTTGATACACTATGACAAATGATGGGTTTCGTCAACCCAGTGTCGTTATCCTTCGATGAAATTTATCTAAATTGATGTGCATATTATGCCTATTAGTAAACTTCAAAAAACAATTAGATTACACAAGGGGATTTAGACGTCTCCTATGATTATAGCGATTCTCGCTCTTCTCAAAACCTCAAAGCTGTCTCGACCAGGACAAAGAAGATTGGCAATAAAATAAAGTCTTTGTGGATGCTCTCGTGGACTCTTCAAGGCCACGTTTGGCTTTGGTTCGAAGCCAAGGTAGAGAGAGCAAACCACAGCAAAGCAGCAGCCCTCGTCACCAGAAGTGTCGGTAGCAGGGGAATTAATTACGAGCTTTAATTAGCATCCAATCCCCCTCTAATGAGATCTACCATTTCCTCAAGGATTCCAAGCATAGATCTAATTTTTGCCAACGTGTTCAATGCTGGGCGTTTCAAAAGGGAAGGAAATTTCGATATCGAGGAGCACGGATAATCTTTGATGTCGTCGGTACGAACTGTACAATATTAAACATTCGAATCTCATCGATAGCAAATTGTCAAATGCAAATCCGGATGAAATGACATGATGACGTTACATTGATGATGCATGAAGTAATTCTGACATTATTGGGTATGAACTATCATCGTCACGCGTCGGGTAAAAATATCTTAGGGAGTTTTGCTTATTCGGTTGGTGAAGAATTCCAAAAGAAATTAGTTGGTGAAGAATTGGAACCGTCCAAAAGGGTCTTTTGGCAAAGCCCCACGCTCGTTTTTCCAATTTTGATTTTTGTCCCCTCTAAATGCTTGCGTCGCAACCGCGCACCCCACCTAAGTCGCTCCACCGCCGTTGGATCTCCCGCTGGTGGGTCCGGCATCTCCATCGAAAAAGTCAAATTGACCCCGACCAATCAAATCGATTAACTTAATTAATGCAAAAAAACAAAGATATACTCACATAGACATTTCTCAAATATTAACCAAATGTGTAATTTAATCTTCGAATTTTCAATTTTTATTTTTGGAATTTATTTTCAAATTAAATATAATTTATGAATCTATAATTCAACGTTATCGTTCCAATAAATTCAAAGATAATAGCGAACATTTTACATGTACCAAAATTTATAAATCACATCACATATCGAGTTAAAATTGAGGAATTGTGCCGAACAGATTAAAATTCCAAAAACCGCACCGCGCATCGATCAAAATTCTGGACCATTCGCGTCACTTTCCCCATAAAACAAATTCAAATCCGCGGCCTTTTATAGAAATATCTTAAATTGACATTGTGGACTTGAAAAAAAAAAAAAAAAATTCAAACCCGCCGAACGCGGCACTCTCGTAATTCCGCCCCAACTCGAGCCCCACTTCCGGACCCGAGTTCCGAGTGGCAGTCTCGTGATTCGGGGCCGACGCCAGGGGCGTACTGGAGAAAAGAGTCGCCCCTCTCTCCTTCTTCTCTACAAACTACACACACCCCCACACCTGAACATTATACGCAGGCAGGCAGGCAGTAGGCAGCAGAGCGGAGCGAAGAGATCTGAGTCGCGGGACGACGAGTCGGCGAGTCGACGACCGAGTCCGCCCAGCGGGGTCAGCGCCGAACAGTGGGAAAGGTCTCGCCCCCGGGGATTCCTTCAGGTCCTCGTGCGGAAGAGAGCGCGTCCCCACCGTTGGATCTGCCCCCCAACCGCGAGGTCGCGCCCGCCGCCCGATCCCCCCCCCGCACGGATCGCGGCCCCCCTCTCTCTCTCTCTGTCTCCGCCTCGACTGGCGGATGCTTTTTTTCTCCCCCATCGTCATCGTCATCATCAGCAGCAGCAGCAGCAGCATCGGTGGTGGCCACGCCGCGTGACTCTCGATTGGAGTTCTTGGCCTCGCGTTCGCAGGTGATCGCCCTTTTCTTTGGTTTTCTTTTCCGGGTCTTTTTTCGGGGCTCGATTTGATTCGAAAGGGGCGATTTCGGAAGCAGTTTCTTCGTCAGTGCGAGAGCTGCTGGTTCGAAGTGAGCGCGATGATGTCGAGGCTTCCTTCTTTTTGTTTTTTTTTTTTAAAAAGATTCGGATTTTGTTGCGCGATTCGAGCTTTACGCTGTGGTTTTTCTTGGTTTTCCGTTTTAATTACAGTGCTCGCCGGGTGATGCTGCCGGTCGGTTTTCGGAGGCAAAATTTGGGTTCCGAAGGATCTGAGATGGGTAGAACTGGAGGGGTCGATTGCGCTCGGCGGAAGCTCGAGTCTTTGTTGTCCGTGATTTGAAAAGTCTGAAACTTTCGAGATGAATGGGAAGTGGTGGATTGTGAGTCTAGATGTGTGAATAGGAAGTTGTAGAATTTGCATCGAAGTTTACTGAAGGAGAGTGGAAATGGTGCTGTGTATGTGTTAGAAGTAATCAAAACGGGGAGAAAAGGATTCTAGAGAGGCGATGGAAGATCACTCGAAGTATGTCCACAGTCCTGCTCACTTGGCGGTTTTGCGTCGTGACCACATTTCCCTCAAGCGCATTATTTCTTCCCTCCCGCGGCTCGCGAAGGCTGGCGAGGTTAACACTGAAGCCGAATCCCTTGAGGCTGAGCAGAGGGCGGATGCTGTCTCGGCCATCATTGATCGGCGTGACGTTCCCGGGAGGGAGACGCCTCTCCACCTTGCAGTGCGTATCCGGGATCCGATATCTGCGGAGATTTTGATGGCGGCTGGTGCAGATTGGAGTCTCCAGAATGAGAATGGCTGGAGCGCTCTGCAGGAAGCCGTATGCACTAGAGAGGAATCGATCGCTATGATTATTGCACGACACTACCAGCCCCTAGCTTGGGCCAAATGGTGCCGGAGACTTCCTCGTATAGTTGCTTCAGCGGCTCGTATACGTGATTTCTATATGGAGATAACTTTCCATTTTGAGAGTTCTGTGATTCCATTTATTGGTCGCATTGCTCCATCGGATACGTATCGCATCTGGAAGCGTGGTTCCAACCTTCGAGCTGATATGACTCTGGCCGGTTTTGATGGTTTTCGAATCCAGAGATCGGATCAGACTTTTCTGTTTCTTGGGGATGGCTATTCTTCTGAGGATGGTAACATATCTTTGCCCAGGGGGTCTTTAATTGTTCTTGCACACAAGGAGAAAGAAATCACAAATGCTTTGGAAGGAGCTGGTGCCCAACCAAGTGAAGCAGAAGTTGCACATGAGGTAGCCTTAATGTCTCAAACGAATATGTATAGGCCGGGCATTGATGTTACTCAGGCAGAGCTTGTCCCGCATTTAAATTGGAGGCGGCAAGAAAGGACTGAGATGGTTGGGAATTGGAAAGCTAAAGTCTATGATATGCTCCATGTGATGGTCAGTGTGAAGTCAAGGAGGGTTCCTGGTGCTATGACAGATGAGGAGCTTTTTGCTGTGGAAGATGAAGAAAGGATGGTTAATGGTGGTGAAAATGATGATTATGATGATGTCTTGACCGCTGAGGAGAGGGCTCAGTTAGAATCTGCGCTCCATATGGGAAATGCTGATGGTCTAGAGGATGACGATAATGCGATGGATGACTGTCATGAAAATGGTTCAGTGGGTGCTCATGAAAATTGTGAATCCAATGGTGCTCTTAAGGAGAAGAAGAGCTGGTTTGGTTGGAAGAAGGGGGCAAAGAGTGGAAGTGATGATTCTGATGATACAAAAATATTAAAGAAGTTCTCGAAGTTGGCTCCAGAAGGTAGCAATCAGAAGTCAATGGATCATCAAAAAGCATCCTCTGAGCTTGCTAAGGATGACTTGGTTGATTCTAAGAAGGGAAAGGAGAAAATTTCCAAGAAAAAGAAGAAGAAAGTGGTCAATGGTGAATCTAAGCATGAAAGTGAGTATAAAAAGGGTCTGAGACCTGTTCTTTATTTGACCCCAGACTTCCCTCTGAAAACAGATGAGCTCTTACCTTTACTTGACATCTTGGCCAACAAAGTTAAGGCTATTAGGAGACTCAGGGAGCTTCTGACTACAAAACTTCCATCGGGCACATTTCCTGTCAAGGTAAGTTTTCTGCATCTGTTGGTTCTAATTTTGTTGTTGTACTGGCTTTTCCAGCCTTTTGTTTTGGCTGGTAGGGCAGATCTATCATGGCTTGGGTTGGTGCAGTTTATTATGTTTTTCTGTGTTTCAGTTACACCAAACTCATGGTTTGCCATGTTGCAATCTTAAATCTCTAAGAACAGTTATCTGCTAGTGTACGTGTGTGATGTACATGCGTACATGCATGTGCATGAGGCTGAGGCACTCAGTACATAATAGTAATGTGGTAAAACTGCTTTGGGGCATGTCATGAGTTTTAATGTCCGATTGGTTTTCAAATGGTCTTTGTAATCGAAAAAAAAGTCAAAGAAACCTCGCAGATTGGTGTATTCCAGACTTGTCATGGTCAAGCTAAAGAGACGTATGTTGTTGTTGCTTGTTACATAACTGGGTTTGGCATTTGTGGGGTTGTGATTTCAGAAACACATCACGTCTTTCTTATAACTTGTGCTCTTTCTTAGATGGTTGTCCTTTTCTGCTGGATTAAGGTTATAAAATGCTGTTGGAGATCATTGTTCTCGAAAACAATATGATGAAAAGTTATGAGTATCTTCCAAAGACATCGAAGAATTTATGACAAACAGATTTACGACTTGTGGTTACAACAACTAGAAACTTTGCCATGGAAAATTACTTGGAAACAAATTAGAAAAGCAAGTGGTTGTGGTGTCGGCACTTGCATTCTATCATCAGATGATCACCTAACTGAATATGGCATATTCGTTGCAGCTTGCTATACCTATTGTTCCCACCATCAGAGTTCTTGTCACATTTACAAAGTTCGAGGAACTTCAACCCCTGGAAGAATTTTCAACCCCTCCCTCAAGCCCAGCGCATTTCCAGGATGCGAAATCGAAAGAATCTGAAGGCTCCACGTCATGGATTTCTTGGATGAGAGGGAGTCGTGGTGGGCAATCTAGTGACAGCGATAGTCATCGTTACAAAGATGACTTTGAGCCGTTCCACATTCCGTCAGACTACACCTGGGTTGATGCGAATGAGAAGAAACGTCGCATGAAAGCAAAGAAAGCTAAGAGCAGGAAGCATAAGAAACCAGCAGCTGCCAGAAGTGGGGATGCGGGGCATCATAGGAGTGAACATGTGGAAGAACAATAGCTTCTTTGTTACTCATAGCTTCAAACTCTCAGTGTGGAATGAGAGCAAAAGGCCATTGTGTCTGAAATCTAACATCATTCTTCTGGTTGGAATTCATCTCAGAGGTTATGGGAGAGATTTCTGGGGGGCAATTGCGTCTGCCTGAAGAGTTGAAGATCAGTGGTTGCTCGAGAAGAAGAGCAGGATCTTCTTTAATTGTTGTATGGCCCTTGTGATGAGGAGCCGGCTTTAACTGTCTGTTTCTATTGTAGTTGCCAAACAACGATCTTTGTATCTAAATCTTCCATTGTTTTACATAAACATGTCATGATGATTGATGAGTATTCTTTTTGAACTGTCTTTTGGGCAAAACCCGATCGGTAGTGCTCTTTTTTTGATCTGAGAAAAATGACCGGGGGTAGTTTCGGTTTTGCAGGAATTGACAGTAAATCTAATCTAAGTCAACGTGTTGGGACATCTTTAGTTTCATACGTCCTCTATCGTTCGAAAGGTACAAAGATAAGGTTACAGCTTACTGGGAAGTGATGTGACGTAGTCCAGTGCTTGTTCTAGACTTGGCTTCTCTATATTCAATTTATCGCCTTCATATTCAATTATCCTCTCTACTTTTTAGAAATTTTTGGAGGTCCTCTGCTCCTCTCTGTCTAACCATATTCAATCTAATTATATGTTTGGCAGCTTATAATGAACGTTTACCACTCTGTAGTTCGCTTTGAATAAATGATAATGCATTAGCTATACTTTACAACTTTCATGTTATCCAAATTGTATGGATTTGCCTGCCAAACGGGGTTCGCTCAGAGGAGTAGCTAGCTGGATCGCACCTCGTCAAGGGTCTTTTCACTTCATCCTGAAGTTGTCATTAGAGGAACCAATTAGCTCCTGGATCACCCCGAAGTAATCTCAACTTTGGATTAAGAATGCTCAAAACGGTTAGTCCAATCCCATCATGGAATTGGTAACGTCCCCGAGGCGCCTTCCAGAAGAATTAGGGAATTGGCACTACACCCTAACATCTCGCCAGCTATAAGGTCACTCGAGGAATAGCAAAACAACATGGCGAACTACAAAAGGGCAATAAAGAGAAGGAAATTCAGTAAAATTGAAGAGAGAGAAATTAGGGGGAGACTATAGAAAGAGAGAGAGAGAGTAGGTGTTGGGGATTTTGTTCTTATCTAATTTTATTTGTCGGAAAGATAGATCGGACAAATTTCGTATCCATGAAGTTGAGAGATAATTTATGTTTTTATGAGTAATTATTGGATCCCAAATAATAAATTTCAAATGTAAGAATGTCCCACGGCAATTTACATCGCAATTAAAATAAATCTTAATTTATTCTGACTAGTCACAACTGGGGAAAAAAAAAAAAAAAAAAAAAAAGCTTCCGCATCTCTAACGGTCACTTTTTTGGGCCGCCTACTTCTCCTTCAAACTTTCCACCTCCTTCTCTCTCTCACAGAAGTCAATGAACGCTTGCGAACCGGCCGTTTGAATCTCGACCCTTTATGATGGGTTGCCTTTTGGGTTGTTTTAATGCTTCCAAGCATCACCGGCGCTCCAGATCAGCTCAAATCTCTCCTTCCAAGCCTCAAGTATGGTTCTTCCACTATTTTCTTCTGTAGTTTCTCTGTCTTCTTTACTTTCCCTTCTGTTTTGGCTATAAAGCTCTGATCTTTTTGGCTCGTTTCGCATCGCAGAGCCAGGCCAAAGCTCTCTTGCCTGCTAGATCCATAGAGAAAACAAATACTGAAGCTCTCATTGAGATCAAGACAGATTCGAGGTAATGGGTTTGGTGGGGTGTAGTGTAGGATTTCATCTTGGGATTTTTCTTGGCGTTTTACTTGGTCTTTTGAGGAGTTGGGGTCATTTGTTTTTTTTTGTTTGCAGCGTGAGTGATGAGAAGCAGTTGGAGCAGCCCAACCATGGGAAGAAGAAAGTTGCATTTGATTTGAATGTCAAGACTTATGAGGTTTTGCCTGCTGTTGAAGAAGAAGAAGAAGAAGAAGAAGAAGAAGAAGAAGAAAAAGAAGTTGGGGTTGGTGATGTTTGGATTGGTGTAAAAGAGGCGAAAGAGAGAGAAAGCGAATCGGTTCGTCGTTCGACTTTAGTAGAATCAAATGGGTCATCTTGCGCTTTGAGCAATAGGTACGCGAATTGCGCAAGCAGTGACGATGAGCTTGGAGGCACTGACCTTGAAGACACCGATGTAGAAGAGGACGGCGTCAAAGAGGACGGAGTTGGCGTTTGTGATGGAGAGATTGAGGCAGAAGAAGAATCATCCGAGTCTCTGTTTTCTCTGTCGATAGATTCTAGAAAACATTTCTTTGTCGCTGAAGCTGGGGAAAAGGAGGAGGTTAACAGTCCATTCCCCGTGAAGAGTTCATGCCGGAATGAACTCGACGCGCCTGCTTTCAACCAGAGTGCTCCATTTGGGAGCGAGCACGTCGATTCGGTGTTAAAACCATTCGAAAATCTTCCTCGGCGGAAAGCTGTCACAGCAAGAGCAAATTCTCCAACAAAGAACCAGGACAAAGAGAATGCCCACAAGGAGCAAGAGGTTCTCTTGTCCACTGGACCAAAGCCCACTTTCACGCCAGCCAATCACCTTGGTAAACGAGGTTCAAACAATTCTAGGTTCACTGGCCAAGAAATTGCAGTTGATACAAGCCTTTCGAGCTGGTTGGTTGATTCCGAAGCCACACCCAAGTCCAAATGTAGCAATGACTCGGTCGGAAATTCGCCATCAGAAAGAGCTAGCACGCCCAGGAGTGACAGAGGCCAGCCAGTTGGAGTGCCTACTGTAGAAGACCTCGGGCAGTTCTCTGTTTGTACATCTCCGAGGTGGTCGAAAGGCCGGACTCCTGATGAACTGCCTGTTTTAGGTACCGTGGGGAGTTATTGGAGCCACACTGGGCAAGTCGTGGAGTAGGACTCATGCTCTTCGTGCAAGGTTTCTTGCCATGTGAACAAGAGGTAAATGTGGATTTTGGATAATTGGCAGTGTTTGTTAACAAGCTTTCCTGTTATGCAGATTACTCCATCTGCAGCCTGGTTGGAGAGTAGTTTAGAGGGGAGGTAGAATGGCATGTAGCTAGGAGGCACGCTTTCTGGGAGGCTATCCTTTATTGTTTTTTAATGTGATATCTAGCAACGTATTCCCTGATTTCGATTCTCATTTAGATGCATTGACACGGTTGAAGTTTACCTCAGATTTCTTTATTCTTCATTCCCATATGTATGTATCTGTGTGAACTTCTTTGGTGACAGTTTCGATGAACTCAACTTCTGCGATATTCAATGAATATTTGTATTCACACTGTTTTCAATTTGTAAAATCTGTCTGAAGTAGCTGGTCTGACGGAAAACGCATGGCCCAATCAGGAGACTTAGTCCAAAAAAAGGATATTCTTATTTTGATATATTGATATTACTTTCCAATTACGTTTGAAATATTAATTTGTAAGTAAAAGAAAGAGAGCCATTTTTCATAATCAATTTTTTTTTGGTTGTAATTTTTCCATAATCAATTGATAATTAAAATGATGATCGTTATAAAATCGTTACAAAATAATGGAGGGTTTATGAAAATAAATCAAACGTTATGAAGCCGTTATAAAACGTTGCAAAGCCATTTTACATTAATGGTGGACAAAAACCTATTATAAATTGATGATGGTAAAAAATCATTATATAGTTAATGACTTTCGATATTTCAAAACTGTTGAAATATCTAACAATCTTTCACATATTTCAAAAGGTTTTGAAAAGAAATGAAAGAAATAATGATGGGTTATTGGATAGTATTGGTCAAAACTAGTGCTTGTTAGGCTATAAACCAACCATAGAAAGAGTTGCTTTATGTGAATAATAATTTTCATCAATTACATTACACTCCCACAAAATTTGTTGGTCAGCACAGTTTTGCATAAATAGGTCATATGAGTGCATGGTTTATTCCTAAGTGCTCTAGAGATTATCATTAACAATTTTTGTAGGAGTAGCCCATTCTATACTTACATAAGTGATTTCATCAAGTGTATTCTATAGTTTAATACATTACTAATAATGCCTATGGAATTCATTAAGAGCTTAGCTCAACCTTTTTTTCTTTATAATTTTGTAAGCCATTCATCATCTCACCCCGAAGCTCGAAGATCTCCAAATTTCAATTGCTTATGATAGTAATGACACTGTTGAGATAAATGGCCATGGTATGCTCATTGCACATGTTGGTTCCACCATCATCTCATCATCTTCTTCACCTCAAATCTATATTTCATCCACAGCTTTACATAATTTACTCTCCATCTACCATTTTTCCAAAGATAAACAATTGTCTCTTTAACTTTGATGCCTTTGGTTTTTATATTATGGACAATGACTCGGGGAGGATACTGTATTACAGGCTAGTTGAGAAAGGCTTATACCCACTTCGTACTCCACCATCATATACCACTTTAAAGGTTCATGACAATTCCTCCATCACCACGAACTAGTGGCATGCTCTGCTTGGTCACCCTTGTCATGACATTCAATGGATCATTTTCTCAATCATTTTTGTTTCCAATAAATTGGGCTCTTGCATTTCCTCTTCATGTTAGTGAGTGAAGAGTCACAAGCTTTCTTTTTCCAATTCTCATTCTATCTCTAATCATCCTCTAGAATAATTACAATGTGATGTATGGGGCCATGATCCTAATTATCTTGTTCTCATTATTCCTATTTTGTTATCTTTGTCAATGATTTTTCCAAATATTTCTAGTTATTTCCTACGAGATTAAAATATTATTTTTATGACATCTTTCTTAATTTTAAAAAGCAAGTTGAAAATCTTTTACTATCATCACATTTCACTTAGACAATGGTGGCAAATTCACAAGTAATACCTTTAACAATTTTCTTTAATTATATGGCATTATACATGCATATTCTTGCTTCCACCCACCAAAACAAAATTGTGCTGTGGAGAGCAAGCACCGCCACATCGTCGAAATTGGCTTAGCTATGATGACCCATGCTTAGATACCTTCTCAATTTTTGTAAGAAGCCTTCACCACATCCATTTACTTGATTAATTGTATGCCCATACTTCAACATCATACTTTTCCCCAAGCCTTATTTCACTCCCCTCCTGATTATTCACAATTACAAAGCTTTGGTTCTCTTGCTTCCCATGGCTTTGACATAACAATGCTAACAAATTGCAATTTCGATTGACCCCCTGTTATTTTATAGGCTATAGCTCCAATCATAAGGGCTATTGTTGTATGGATCTCTTATCTGGTCGAGCATACATTTCTTATTATGTTGTCTTTCATGAAACTAAGTTTCCTTACTCCCACCTCACTCCCACTCGTTGCTCACATCTTCCACCTCATTGTATCGATTTCTTTGGAGTCATTCAAGTCGAGCATGTTCATTGCAGTCCTTCCACTACTTCACAGATCGTTCTCACATCTAATAACACTTCCTTGGTGCCTTCTTCATCGACTACCGAACCTACCTTCTAGACCTCTAGCCAACCCCTTCCTCCACCTATTGACAAGCAACTTGTCCCTCATTCTTCCACTCACCCAATGCAAACAAGGTCTAAATATAGCATTATCAACAAAAGACCTTTTCCCACACCCTTCACCCACTTCTGCTTGCACTTACTGCCAACCATATTTTCGAGCCAACATGTTACTCTCAAGTGGTTAAGGAGTCTTAATGGCGTCATGCCATTTATCAAGAATTTACCTCTCTTCAATAACAATAAACATGGTCTTTGGTCCCTTATGATCCTTCTATGAATGTAATGGGCTGAAAATGGGTATTTCCAATTCATCGAAATCTGGAAGGCTCCATTAGTTGCTACAATGCTCGCCTTGTTGCTAAGGGTTTTCATCAATAGCCAGGTGTTGGCTTTGTTGAGACCTTTAGTCCCATGGTAAAACCTATCACCATTCAAATTATTTTATCTCTTGTGGTCTCTTGCAATTGGTTACTTCGACGATTAGATGTCAAATGTGAATTTTTACTTGGTGATTTGCAGGAAACAATGTTCATGTCCTGGCCTCCAAGCTATGTTGATTCGAGCAAACCTAATCATATTTGTCACATAAATAAATCCATTTGTGGCCTCTGTCAAGCCCCTTGAGCTTCGTATGAAAAGTTTAGTTCAAAACTCTATGAGTTTGGACTCACCGCCTCCAACTCTAATCCATCATTGTTCATCTTCCACCAAGGGCATATAACCTTATATCTCCTATTGTATGTTGATGATATCATACTCACTACAATGATACTTCAGCGTCGCAGTAGTTAATCTCATATCTTGGCCATCATTTTCGCATGAAGGACCTCGAATCTCTTTCTTATTTTCTTGGTGTTCAAATGACACGTAATTCCAAAGGCATGCAACTTAATCAGACGAAGTATATTATGGATGTTCTGCAGCATGCAAATATGGACGGACGTAAACTAGTCCCAATGTCTACGGTGTCTCAAAAACTTGGGCAAGGTGATGGCCCTCCACTGTTGGATCCCACTGTTTATTAGAGTCTTGTTGGAGCGCTGCAGTATGTTACTATGACGCGTCCTGACATTTCTTTTACCGTCAATCAAATTTGTTAGTTCCTAAAGTCTCTTACTGAGGATCATCTTGTGGCGTTCAAATGCATTTTGTGTTATTCGAAAGGTGCAATCACTCACCATCTTCACTTTCGTCCAGGCTGACACCACCTCACTACCTACCATGACGCCAACTGAATTAGTTTGGCTATGTCCATTGTTACGTGAACTGCATAGTCCATTCTTTATGCTGGTCACTATTTGGTGTTATAATGTTTCAGCAATCTGGTTTGCTTACAATCCAATTTTTCATTAAGAACAAAACATGTTGCTGTTGATTTTCATTATGTCAGGGAACTAGTTGGGCGTAAGACTCACTGTTCAATTCATCTCCACCAAATATCAAATTATAGATTTGTTCACAAAAGGTCTGAGTTCTAATTGCATCAGATTTTTGCAGACCAAGCTTCACCTTTAGTCTACCATGCTCGACTTGTGGGGGTGGATGATAACATATCATCCTAAAACCTAGTAACTTGATCTCTTCCGTCTTTCTCAAAAATTCTAATTTTTGATTTAAAATTCTTTCTTCAATTTGAGGATACTTTCCTTGATTTACTAAACTAATTTTGCCTTCATCATGTACCTGTGTATCTATTTAACTGGTACTTCAATAGAGAGATATGAAGTAAAAATAAAAAATTCAAAGTTCCCTTTACGTTCTTTAGTTATAACTTCGGACAACTTTCTTTAGTGACGGCTTAGGTGTCACCATGATTTGATGAATTGGTCACAAAATGCCATGGTAAACTTCAGGCTTAGGCGTCAACTTGATTTGATGAATTGGACATGAATGCCACGGTAACCTGCAGAGCATAATAACACAGGATCTTCGAGTTCACCGGAGGAACATGGGCAATGCAACACATGTTCCCATGTTTTTACGATTGTGACAGCCTACACTTCTACGCAGAGACTTAAAACAATAAATAAGTTACATGTTTCTTAATTCAGCTCTCTCTTTCTTCAAAGCCTCCAGTTTTTCCTGCGATGCCTTCAGTTTTGCTGTCAGTTGCTCCCGATTCACCGTCAGTTCCACCACATTGGCTTTCATTTAGTGCACTTCTTGCTGTACGCCTTCAATTTTTTCATACAGCTTTGCAAGGGCAGGTTTCTCTTTCACCTGAAAAATTGACTCAAGTTCCTTTAGTTATTGTATCCGAAATGATCGTAAAATGGTTAACAGCGACTCCTACGAGAGAGTATAGTTTATGGGCATGTGCTCTTGACTTCTATGCTGCAGATGATACGTATTCCATGTACTTTGAATTATTCATATACTAAAGCTTCGACTGACCTTGGTACTAATTTCTTATAAACTTATATTTAACATGAGCTAATGATTAGGAGATGTATCTGTTTTCATCTTCCGTTATTTGATGCATTAGATTATTGCTTACAACCTTTTTTGATCATATCCATTTCCGGCATTGCATACCCAGAGGATCAACTTACCGGAGATACTGCACATATAACGTGAGCAATCAAGTTGCATACTTTGCAATAGCTCTGGATCCCTTGTTTGCTCGCAAATGTCGCACTAGTACTCCCCAGAATCATCTTCAACAATTGATTCGTGGAGGATCAACACATCAATGTGATGGTCGCTTTTGATGGTTTGTGGTATCTAAAGGCAATCGTAGTGAATATGGACATTGCACAACTCACAACAGTAGAGGTCAATCACGCATGTCTTACCGCAGGCTTTGCAATGTAAGTTGGGGTTTGCGCTTTCTCTGAAAATAAGTAAGACCATGCGCATGGAGTGGATGCTTTAGAGTTGGCTTTTGGACACGAGAAAGATGCAGTTTGAGGTTGCTACAGTCTTCATAGCGGTAGCAGATCCTGCCTGTGATTAATTCCCCACAGACATTGCAATAGCTCGAGGGAGGTTCACCGACAAGAACAAGTCGATGCTGATGGTGAGAGGGGTTTAAATTCGATAGCGCTTCAGCACATGATTTGTGGAGCACAATGTTATTGCATCGATAAACTGGACCCTGGCAATGCTTCCACAACTATCGCAAAAGCAGTGGCGGGAACCCCGCGCATGAGCAAGTATCAACTCGGACTCGTCTATCAGATTTTCAATCGCCATACTTGCTCCCTGCTCAAGATATGCGCAAGTTTGAAGGGCACAAGGGACGTGAAGATTGATGTTGCATTTTTCGCAACTGTATACTTCTTCACTGCCATATAAATCAAGGCAGCTGATACGAGGTGAATTCGCGACATAATCGAAAGGATTCCAGGTTTGTCGAGAGAACGTCAGATGATGGTCAGGATCGAGGAAGTGTTGAATCTCTCTGGACAGCGATTGGAGACATTGCTCATGGAGGAAGAAAGAGCAGTCTGGGCAGCCATAGAATTTACCTGACATTTGCTGGTCGCAAGCTTCGCAACGGACTTGCATCTCCTTCTCTGTGCAGTAGAATGCCAGTGGATGTTGGTGGAAGAAGTGATCGGTTGGATGGCTACCGTCTTCTGCATTCTCCCTCGGACTGCCGAGAGGCAGAGCTTCCTTCGCACGGTCATGGCAGAGATTAAACCTGCAGTCTTTGCAGTGGTAGGCTGCCAAAACCTGACGGTGACACACACGACATTGGAGGTCTTTTCGACGAAAGACGAGAGTGAGAGGGTGGAGAGAGTGGAAAGGATGACGCTGTATCTCCTGGGGCGACTCCGCACATGTTTTGTGGAGAAAGAAAACACAGCTGCGGCACCCATACACCTCCCCTGACAGCTGCAGATCGCATGCTTCGCATTTTATGTTGTATTCCTGTTCAACATCAAGCGAGGCCAGCGGGCACTGATGTGCGAAATGTTCAAACGTCGCCTGCTCTGGACCAGACTCCTTGTCCGGCGGAAGACTCGCCATTGCACAGCCGACATGCAGGTCAAACGGGCACGAACTGCAGTAGAATCCCCAAGGACGACACGAACTTCCACCTGACTTGCAGTAGAATCCGCATTTATGAAGACCCCCTCACAAGCAGGACAGCACAAAGCGTCGAGACCACAAATGCAACTGCCATCTTGATTGAATTACACCTCGCCGGCCCCTCAGTAGCGGCGCATGTCGCCGGTCCCGAGGGTGAGGGGGTGGTACTGTATCTGAGAAGGTATTTTGGCGGTGCACGACGTGTGAAGGTGAAAGTCGCAGCGTTCACAACAGTACATGGAAGCAGAACCATGGATTCTCGACCCGCACACCCTGCATTCGAGGGAATTACAGTGTTCCCTCAACTGTCGCCGGTGCAAGGCATGATGATGAAGGGGATGTTCGAGAGTATACATTTGAGAAAGAGAGAGAGGAAGGGACTGCTGGATCAAGAGAAAGGTTGCAACGTTAACCTTATATGATGTATCCAGAATGATATGTCGATATTTATTTGGCTTGCTCAATAATTGAGATGTAAATTTAATTTATAAGTCTAGACTCCCCAATTAAGGATTTATTTTTCCTACTATCGACGTATGATATTTGAATTAATTATTAAATCAGAGTTATGAAACTTGTGGACTGGGGTGCTTTGATGTTTTAGAGTTTAATGCAGCAACTACTTATTTGTCCTTTGGGCAATCTCTGCAGGTCATACCAAACATTCTCCAACAAATACTACAGCGCCTATCTTGCAACATTTGTCTAATCGTCTAACGTCACATGCATCAACATGGAGCTGTCGGTCATATGAATCTCTTAAGTCATAGGCTGCGTTTAGCAGTCAGGATATTCGGGATCATTCCATGACTAACTTTCTGATGAAAAATGGATTGTCCCTTTCTCTTGAATGGAGCGGTTACAAGAGCGTGAGGGCTTGTAATTGTGTGTCTAAACGCAGAAGATTCTGAAAGGGTCCGACATTGACGTCAGCACATGATGTGCTACAAATCTATTTTTGGGACGATGCCGCCATTCAAGAATCAAGAAACGATGTGCATGGACATCTTATCTTAGCAGATCCAAAATTCAACGACTAGAATCATCTACTTTTGGTTCACATGTCATAGGAATGCCAACATCAGGAACATTATTTCTCATTGCATGACAAAATCCTACTCCTTTCACCTCTGATGGACCTTTATATCTGCAGGTCAAGTCGATGGAGTGATTGCCATTCCAGTCCTGTCCCCTCAGTTTCCAATGCATCGCTACTATTACTCCTACTTTTAGTAAACCTTCACTAGTCAAAGTCAACATATATGATAAACACCCTGGATCCAAAATTCAGCAACTTGAATCATCTACTTTTGGTTCACATGTCATAGGAATGCCAACATCAGGATCATTATTTCTCAGTCCATGACCAAATCCTCCTCTTTCCACCTCTGATGGACCTTTATAACCGCAGGTCAAGTCAATGGAGTGATTGCCATTCGAGTCCTATCCCCTCAGTTTCCAATGCATGGCTACTACTCCTTCGTCTACCTCTAGTAAACCTTCACTAGTCAAGTCAACATACATGATAAACACCCTCTGCTCCAGTTTCTTAACGTGCAGGGCATCAATAGATGGGCTGGTTGTCTCATCCGTTGTCGCTATTTGCAGCTTGGGGATTGGCCACGAATCGTTCCCTGTTAATTTTGCAGTCTTGCCGCATCAGATTTGATGGACGTTCCTGCTGGAGTTCGACTTTGTCAGCATAAAGGCTTTAATAGAGAGCAATGAATTTAGACTTACAATATGACTGGCAAGGAAAAATGTTCGGTTGCCATGTCTTGGCGAATCAAAACCAAATCGAGTGTCAATTATTAAAATATATCATTGCAGGAGTTCGTTCGGTCAGCTCAGTGGATTATAGGAAAACTGAGAGAAGCTGCTATTGACCCAAATGTTAAGGTCCCTTTGCCTTCCATGGGAGGAGGGCTCGCCAGCCCCTGCCATTCATCGATGTTTGACTAAGTATTTTCTCTCTTGGTAATGCCGCGTGACAGCATCATACGGAGAAGCAACAAGAACTTTTTAGAATTCAAATGTACAGTGGGTTGAGATTCATATTATAAGGCATTGCGATTGACTTGTTACATCATACTTGAAATTTTACCAGTATGTAAACTACAGTACAATCAAGCGCTGCTGCACACGGAGTGCCAGATTCACTGGAAGAAAAATGTAAAAGGATCAGCAATGCTATTTTTGTAGAGGGTCCTATCATTACAGAGTTTCACTAAAAAACAATTTTTTTTTACATTAAAAAAAAAGAACAATATTGGTTATTGAAATGAGCCTTATTGGACTACGCTAACATTCCTTTGATCTTAACGATATGATCTCCTATGTTATCTGGAGAGAACGTCATGTTCTTCTGTCCATCTCATAGAAACACAGGTGGAGTTTCTTGAAATGATCAATTGAAAGAGGAGAGATCTCATGCCTAAACAATTTAAACTAAACAATCCAACATCTCAATACCTATCAATAGTAAAAGTTGGGTGGAATGAAACTTTTGTCCTTATGTCACATCATCACAAAGCTCCATTTCCTTCCACTTTCCTTAATATTAATTAGACACTGTTTTATAAATTTGAAAAAACTTAATTATCGTATTTAATCTCATATATGCGTCCAGAACAATAGGTCATCATCTATTTCCCTTATTAGTGTGGATATAAATTGATATGTTAGTCAATAAATCTAGAATCGCCATTTAGAAAATCCACAAATATCGTAACTCATTGTGAAGAGGAATAATTAAGAGATATTAAAAGTGAAAAATACTTAGTGGAAAATTTCTCCAGTTGCTTAGGTGGCGATTAAGTGGCAACCCACTTTGTGGAGAATTCAACAAAACAATTCTTGCAAGGAGGAGTAGGCCTTTCTGGCCATCTAGTCTTAAGTGTTAGAGTTTCTACTTTAACCTTAGGGAAGAGTTTGTAATACTATATTTATTTAGATGATCTATATGTCTATATGAACGAACGTTTTCCCCAATAAATGAGGTTGAGTATATCAAAATCGTAAGAGGGCTATGAGCATTAACAATGAGCACTTAAACTTTTAGTATTTGTTAGTCAATTAAATTCTACAAATCTATCTATGGAAGGCCGAAGACTAATTTGCTACGCTCATCAACAAACGAACACCAAACTTGAAATCTTTATCCTGATTAAAGTAACTTACAAAGGGATGTGGAATTGAGATCCTCTTTCTTTGGCTATGTGACTCATGTCATATACTCTTGTTTTGGCTATGATTGAAATGTGGGAGATTATAACAAATTGGTCCAACAAAGGGCGGGGAATAATCACTGAAGTGAGAGAACTCAGATAAGGAGCAACTCTTAATAGGCTTTTACAATGGTGAATGGGGCATGAATGAACTGAATTACATGTTGAATATAGGGAGAGTATTATTGAATTTTATATGTGAGATTGGAAGCAACTCATAAGAGGGGTCATATGACGTATAAAAATTATTTAGCATTGAAATTTCAATATGATGGCCACCTAGCGCTTGCCTGTACTACTATAAACGATATAGACTGATAAGGAAAAATTGGTCTCCATGGAGATAAAATTCAAAACCCAACACCACATCGTCTTTCAGCATAGCAAAATCCGACAACTAGGATCATCTACTCTTGGTTCAAACGTAAAACGGTTTGAAGACCATTGGGCTGCTAAGGCCCTCTCTGGTACAAGAAGAGCGTAGTTCAAGGCTTATCGGTCCAGAAAACGCGCACCTTTAAAGGGCTCATAGAACTGCCATCCCTCGCAGTTTCACACAAGAAGAGCGTAGTTCAAGGCTTATCGCCACCTTCAGAACTGTTCATCGAATTCATCGTTGTGTGCTCATCACTGGACTCAGGGACGATGATGGCCGGGTTGTCGATAAGGAGTTCTGCATCCTAGGTTTCCGATTGTGCGAGAACTTCCGAGGAAATCAAGCAGTTTCCACATCGGAACAACGGCTCCAATCTTTCGTTCTTCACAAAGACGCTGGAAGAGTATTTCAGCTTGAACCCGAAACTGAAATGACAGATGGAGCAACAGGAAGGAAAAGAGGGAGGATGGACTTGAAGAGAACGTACTTGATTAATTTCTGATACGTTTAGGAATTAGGACCTTTTCCTTAAAATAAATATAGAAAGCTGCGTCAAATATGTATTCGATTATGCTGGTTTAGTTACTATCTGTATATTTTCGAGCTCCAGTTAACTTCATGGTCATTCATATATCTCCAAATAGTTACTATCTTTTAAAATCTAAATCCATAAAATATTTAAGAATTCTAATTCATCGGCATAGATTTATTCTAGAATACACTGTAGAAAGCAACTTAATAAGAAGTTCACATGAAGTTGAGCCACATGATATGATTACAAGCAGGTTTTATATGCTTATTTAATAGATTAATGGATAGAAATATCTCTGCAAATTTTTTGTTTTGATTTATAGGATTAAGATAAAAAGCTGGCCAAAATCAAGGGATACAAATAAATAAACCTTAGCCTGTTCTGGATCGAAAATTAATCGATTAAAATTCTTTTATGAGCGACTGTCAATAGCAAAATTTGGGTTGAACAGGCTCCAACCACATTGGACCCATCAGTGGGTCTATTTGGCAAACAACGATCATAATTTTCTTTAGTTCACATATAATATTAGTGCATAGTGTTGTCTTAAGGCCTATTAGGAAGCTTTCAAACATAATTTGGCATTGACTATAATTGCTTGCATAAGTCAATTGAGTTCTCCAGGAGCGAACAACTTATTATCTAACATTAAACAGTAGATTATTTTTTAATTAAGAATTTACGAAGCGAGAAAGAGTCCCGTGTGTGTGTGTGTGTTTGTGTGTGTGTGTGTGTGATAAACATGGCAAAAAAGTAATAATCTACATATGTGATATGATAAGCCAAGTTATTTAAATCAATCTGGACTTCAAACATTTAAAAAAACTTGTATTGGGAGCCATAATTAGATTAGAAGATAAAAGTTCCTTCAGTTAATTATGTCTCAGGACAACTTGCGTTTTGGAGGGATCTTCCCAACGAAATTCGATTCCTCCATGATGGCACAACGTCAACCAAATCGTTCCACATAGTCGCCAGCCATGCTCACGAATGGACAAAGAGACGAAAATAGTGGAGAGAGAGTACTTGCAAGCTTTTCAGTGGAACGACTACTGTCAAGATAATCAAGGAGATTCACGATCGAGATGATGGCCCTAATTTTTCCTACTTCATGACATCATCATCGGAGTATTTCGGCTTGACCGTGAAACCAAAATCAACCAACGGAGCAGCGCCATCAGAAGGAAAGGAGCATAAAGTCGAGGAGAAGGGAGAAAAGTCGGTCCCTTGTCCAATTGATTTGAAAAGTGTTTAGGAATATCTAGGAATTTGATGATTATTGATCTGTTTTTATGTTTTCTTTGGAATTTTGAAGTAGTTAGATTTTACTCATTATTGAAGTTATTTTCATGTTTTCGTTATTAAACTATTGATGCATGAAGAACTGCACGACAGATGCGTGCGGTTTGCATTGGCAATGAAATATGAAGGAATCTTGGAAATGTTTGGCGTAAATTATTCGAAAAATTGGGTTGGAGGGTGCAAGAGTGGGGATGGGCTTAACTAGGGTTGATTTAAATTTGAAGGAATTTTGGAAATGTTTGGCTTAAATTATTCAAAAAATGGGGCATTGGTCTTGAAAGATAAGATCGATCCTCTATCTGAGATACTTTGTTTCAAAATCCCATCTAATCCATGCTGTTGTTGTTCGCTTGTAGCTACCTGACGCCCGGGACTCGGAAGAACATCTTTTAAGATGTAGTTTGGATTTGGAGTCTCTATATTTACTGAGTAAATTAGTAAATTTACACCACTCAATTACTTGGGTTTCAATCATTGGTGAAACCGAGAAATTATTAGCCAACTCTCTTTATTGTTCATTAAAAAAATATGGGTTTTGTATTAAGATTGTAAATATTCAAGAGATAATGATTACTATGTACTTTTCTTGACAAATTTGAGTAAAATGTGCTTCGTTTTTCTTGATGAATGAAAACGAGCAGAGAAATGGCTTTGCGGACGTGTACATTTAACTTGTTCGGCGTTCTTGAAATGTAAACGAACGAAAAAAACTGTCTTTCAACGGCTTTTCAAAGAACTTGGCGCTTATATAAAGAGATCGACACTTTGCCCGTTAAATCTCCTCAAGCCATTCTCTATATTTTATACTCCCAAAAGTTTCAGAGAGAAACCACTACACAGAGCGTAAGTTTGCCGCAGAAGCCACACGAGTTTCTCTTCCTTAGAGAACCGAGTGAGTTCTCCTCCCGCTTCTGATCCGATGGAAAGAGCCCAAGATTCGCAAGGGGCAAGCGGGAGTGGCGACGAGTCTGGAGGAACGTCAACACCGCCGCAGTCACGTCCACAGCCTAATTTTTCAGTACCGGGGTTTTCCTTCTATACGCAAGCTTCAGAGAACATTCTTGGCTTGCGAAGAAGTGGCGCTGCTGATCGAGATGGAGGCGATCGGACTGCGAGGGTCAATCCTGAACGAGAGGAAGAGAATGTTCCTGATGATCAGACGGCGACGATCCAAGATCAAGAATCGACTGAAGAATCGCATCGAAGGGAACGCAGCGGTGATGTTGGTGATGATCAAATGGCGAGGGTTGACTCTGGACAAGAGCGAGAGAATGTCGTTCCTCATGATCAAATAGCGAGTGTCGAAGGTCAAGAGTCGGCGGAGGGATTGCGAGAGATGGAAAGCGACAGCGTTGTCGCGGGCGAAATGAGCGGAATCACCATTGCTTCGGAAGCAGGAGGATCATCCCAATTGACCGAAGAAGTTTCTGATCAAGTTGTAAAGGGTGAAGCTACGAGGATGGAAGATGTGCAACCGCTAGAGAACACTGACACGAGTTCGAGGGAGTGGCCACTACTCGGGTCCAACCCTGGAACTGAAGATCGAAGTGCGGCGATTCAAGGTCAAGAATCGATGAAAAGATCGCACGCGCGGAGGGGTGATGATGATGCCGTCCCGCATGAGAGTGCTGCCGACGATTCGGAGGAGACGCAATGGGGACAAACATTCGACGTATTAGCACGGAAAGGTGGGGAAAAGAAGAAAGCCAAGATGCAAAAGAAGGAAGAAAGGAGACGGAAGAGAGAGACACACACACCACAAACTCCTTAGCAATGATGCAGTATGTTCTTGGAATTCTCTCTCGCAAAGGACGATGATTAGTTTCTTTTCTCGGGCTTTTTTCTTCGTTTAGAGTTTTGTCAAGCACTTCCTTAATTGGTTCTCTTCGTGCGTAAGCCTTTGTGTGAACTCGATTTTCTTGGATGAATATTCTTGTGGAAATAAGGTTTTGGCAATGGAAAATGAAAGGTCAGATTTTCCGAGAAAGCTTGGACGTGTAGTTCTAATTTTTGCGCTCTCCGATCTTTTCCGTTGATTTCTATTCGGTTAACTTGATCGACCCCTATATTGCACAGTTCTTTCTTAAATCAGCAAAATATATAGGAGCAAAATAAATCTCCGATAGCATAATTACCACGGTTGGTATCATAACTAAAAGTTCTCCTTATTGGCAATATACTTCACAACACTAAATTTTTGCAATGGCGAAATCATTGAAATATTCTAGATTAAAATTAAAATAAAAAAACAGATAAGATAAGATATGTTTCATGATCTTTTTTCTCTTGAAATGTATTGTCGGTACGCCAAGTATTTTACTTGTGCCATATCTTTTTTCCTTTTTTTTTTATTTTATTGAAGAAGTCGACATGAGAGTGCGGACACTGTTAGATGCTTGAAAAGTCATTGATCAAATATTTATATGCTAATAGAGTGAGTTGAGCAAGACTAAAGTGAGATTATTTTTTCACTTTTGGAAACTTCTATTAATAAAGAAAACTAAGCGATGATGGTTTTGATATACCGATACTTTGTCTTACTCGTTTTCTAGCTTAATTAGCGAATTCCATTTTAAGCAATGTTAGGCAGGTATGAATTTGAAATTATTTTTTTTCCTGGTTTCGTGTGGTTAACGATTCAACTTACTCTATATCGACGGGAGAATATTTCACAAAAGAAAGTACATGATGGGGAGATCGTAACAATAGTTCTTTGAGTACATAAAGCAGAAGAAAAGAACATCCCTTGGCACATGGTAATCCTTTTTTGGAATTAAAGAAAACCTATCAAAGAGGGACATAACAAATATCGAGTCTTTCACAACTTATGGATAACAAAGAAGAATCGAACGATATTTTCCATCATGCTTGAAGAGCAGATGAACTTATCCAAGTACTACAGGTATGCAATCATCGAGATGCAAATGCTTAGATTGATTATAGAGATGACGAAGAAAAGAAAAAAATACCTCAAGCCCTATTTGCAAGTGAATAGAAACGATATTCCCAAACTATATTTAAAAAAAAAAAAAAATCAAACAGAGGGAAGAATCTAATCAGATTATTTATGTTGCCGCAATAGTAAATGTGATATATATTTGAATAAGGGACATTAAAAAAAAAAGTCATATAATGTAAATGCTTGTATCTGCTTTCACAGGGGACATAAATAGCAAGAGGACATAGGAATGATATCGATTCCTCGATCCATCTTCAACATATCAACTGACAGAGATCATTAAGATGGGGATAATTTTATATAAAAAATAATAAAGAAACCAGATTTACGTGGTTTGATCCAAATATCAGTACCTACGTTTATGGGAAGAGCCAGAGCCAGCAGCAAATAATTTACTATAATTGGAGAATCAGAGTTTATAATCATTCATATGCTCGAGAATTCATAATCTAAGTTCACGGAAAAAGCCAGCAGTAAATAATTTATTATAATCGAAGAATCATAGTTTACAATCGTTCACACGCTCGAATATTTCTTGCATCTAGATTTAAGCCCAAACCCAACAATGTTTATAAATAAACAACTTGGACGTAAACTTACGGCATAAAATCACCCCGCATTTAAGCTCAAATTAAAACACTCTAGGTACGCCGAAAAAAAAGAAGAACTCCAGCGTTTGACTTTTTACTCATGTTCTTTCTTTCTTCCTTTCTTGATTGCGTGGCTTCTACAACGGCTTCTCTGGACATGCAGCTTTCTTCTATTTTAACCCATGTGGGGCTCAACAAGGAAGAAACCCTCGTTTTTTTAGCTTTTATATGTGTGGCCAAGGTCAACAATTTTGACCCTGGGTCTCACTTCTTCAGAAGGGATTTCACCTGGTGGTGAGCACGGTTTTGGGTAGAACCGGGAACCGGAGAACCGAACTGGAGGGTCCGGTCCGGTTCCCGGTTCTAAGGAGAGAGGTTCTGATTCTCGGTTCCTTTTTCTTGAGAACCGGCGGTTCCGGTTCGGTTCCCAGTTCCAACTAGGTTGGAACTGGAATCGGGAACCGGAACTGAGATTCCCTCTCTCCAAAACCCTAACCTTCATGTTCATTCTTTACTTTCCCATTTCTTTCCATTTCCTCTTTGCAACACTCCACGTTCCTAACGACGATCCGACGCTGCTCGCCGCCATCACGACCCATGATGTCGCCGTCGACTCCATCACTGCTCCATTTGATGACGCCGCTGGCTCTCGCCGTTGCGTTTGCCGCCTCCCAACGACAAGTTGTTGCCGGGACACCACCCGACGCTGCTGTTATTCCACCGTCGTTGTTTGGCCATCGACGACGCCACTGCTGTTCAGACTTCAACGATGAGCCGCCGCATCTCGGCCTCCTGATGACGAGCTGCTGCTATTCGCGCCGCAACTAGGACAGAAGCAACTACCGCCTCGACGTAGGACAAAAGCAGCTGCCGCCTCGACATCCTTGTTGTCGATCCTTGCCGAATCCAGCATTGCCCGCGTCGCGCCCAACGTTGCTTGAGGTCGCCGAACATTGCTTCAACCCAGAACTAAACCCCAAGCTCACCGAACGTCGGTTTTGTTTGCTGTCACCGACTCACCGCCAGTGGTCATGACTCAGCTCAGCTGCAAGATCTAGTCCATGTAATTGCTAGCCGAATGTGAGTCTATTCCAAATTCCTGCCTTAATGAACATTACTTCTTGTAATTGCTGGTTCTTCAACGACCTTTTTGTTATTTTACTAGGATATGGTGATAGAGTGGTAGGCGAGCCTTGTAATGTTTACCATCGATGATAGACGGAAGCTAAAAGGAAGTATGGCATGAAGGAGGCGCTTCAGTTGCCGTTGAGTAGCTCTTTAGTTGGAAGGATCGAAAATATTGGGTAGATCCTCTAGCCTAACATTTGATGCGTGTGCTTTCTGGAATTTTGTTTCTGTTCTCTACGCATCGATTTGGTAGGTCATATCTTGTTTCTGTGGACTGTCTTGGGTTGCCACTTTAGGATTCCTTGATTTTCTTTATATGTGAGTGTACAAGCTAGCCATTTTTTCATTTACACTTAGCCAAAAGGATTGGCAATCTCTTGATTATAAAACAGGACAATGTCATGTTTAGGATGTTCCATGAACCCATGAGCTTGGAATTGCTGTGTTTGTTTGTGGGATTAGTTTCGTGTTGTTTGTGCGTGCGCCTGGATGTTGGCATTTGGGTTCCATTTTTTCCTTTCAGTTTGGTCAATTCTTGTTTTGCTGTGTTTAGTTTACTAATTGTGACATGGAAATTCTTTTGCTCATTATTGCTTCTTGCTCGATTAGTCTAGTTGAGTTCCAAAGTTTCTTCTTTGCAGTACAAATTAGGCCGAAGAACCGAGCGTGTTCACATAGTAATGAATTCAGTGAGATGGTTAAATCTGGCAAGAATTGTTCTGTCTCTACATTATGTTCTTTTTGTTCTCAAAAGTTCACAGATCAACCATTTGATGCTGACCACTTGGTTGCTCAAATCAACCCCTTTTTTGTGTTCTGTTTGATTATGTCAGGTTCTGATCTAATGCTGTTGCAATAGCACTATAAAGCCCTGGTTGTGAATCTTTCTTGTGTTTGGCAGTGACCTCTCTAAAATAATGATATGATGTAGAGTTTAGTTATTCTTACCATATGACTTTGTACTAAATCATAGTTGTCAAATGAAAATATGAGGATAATGATATACATACCATATAACATCATATCTGGGTTCAAGTTCAGCAAAGATATCAAGTGACTAATGCTGGATATTCGATAGCTTACAATGGTTTTGACATATGCTTGCTTCCATGATATGCAATAGCATGTCATGCCCCTCCTAAAGTTCCATAGAGTATTTGACATCTTACACATTTCCAATTTTACAAATTAATGGACATTTGATAGTTTTGATATAATGGTGTCATTTCCTTTTAATGTCAGGGTTGTGGGTCATATATAGTAGCTTTATGCTATGGGAGATCCTTTATCTGTCGATGATATTGGAAGTTCTGGAGTTCTTTTTCTTTTGACAGTTTGTTGAAACTTGATGCTTCAAGTAGCTTCATGTGACATTCACGAATTCAAATCGTCAAGAGTACTAATTTGCTCTTTTGGTCAATTTTCATATAGCTTATCTGTTGTCTATTGTAGTCCTCATAAGAACCTTAGTTGTCCTCGTACTCTAAGCTAAAGTTCCCATGTTTAGACCATCCTTGAGCCCCAACTTCTCAGCTTGCTCTAGCAAAATTCCATGCATTATGTTGTTTCATAGCTATCGAACTGACGTCTTTTTCTTTTTGCCAGATTAGCATAAAGCAATGGAGATATTACGATTTTGGTCAAAAATCGTGCCACTGCTTGTTTGTCTTCCTGGCACAGCAAGAACGGTAGATGTCTATTACAAGTAGGTCATGCGTTTGGTGATGAAGGTAGTTACTTCAGTATCATAGAGATTTTTCAGCGGAGCAATATGAGTAATGATTAGGATTTTCTAGTTATTTGCTATTCAATTTTATCATCTTACACTTTGACCACTTACTGGTAACTGCACAACAAACTTCTTTGGTGTTGTTAATGTTGTTCCAAGGATATAAAGCATGAGTTTTCCATAATTGGCCTATTTTAAAAAATTTCAGGGTTATTGAGTGATTTTTGTTGATATTCCACTTGTTTGGAACCATCATGAATGGATTTAGGCATTTGAAAAGTTCTTGAATGCTATCAACATTCATCATGTAAGTACTCCGTTGGAATTGGAATTACTTTATCTATTTGTTTGGCATTTGTTTACATTGTTGGTGACACTCTAGTGTGAAGTAACCATACCCCTTGATTCATTCTGCAATGCTGAATGTGTATCTGAAAGTGTATTTCTTCATCTATTTTGTGTTGGTTATTGACTAACAGCTTTATTATTTAGGATGTTCCGTGAACTGATTTCCTCTATTTTATTTAGTCGAATTCCTTGCCAAGAATTCCTTTCCTCTGTTGATAGTTTTGTTCGTTTTGTATTCTCTTCGATGAAAGACAAGCTTGTTTATTATTATTGCATTTATTTTCGTTTTTTTAAAACTAAAAATGAAATAAAAAAGAATAAAAGAACCTGTTGGACCTTGGAACGGACCCTGGAACCTGTAACGGGGTAGGTTCCAAGTTCCAGGTTCCGACGGGTAGGTTCTAGGTTCCAAAAAATGAGGAACTTGTACCCGAGGGTAGGTTCCAGGTTCCAGGCGAAACCTGTAAAGAACCTGGAACCGCTCACCCAATTTTGACCTTTGCAGCAAAAGGGAAAGAAAACCTTCGCTTTACTTTCTTACACAATTTTCTTTTCCTTCATAAACAAAATATAACAAAATTTGTAATAGATGGGCCCAAATCTTTTATCTTATGGCGTCAAATGTTTCATCTCTAGTTAAAGACTTCCTCCGTGCATGAGATTTAAATCCGTCTAAGAAAATCTTTCTTAACAAATTTGGCTAGTAAATTGTTATCTGAATTCAAATTCTAGACATTAATTTAACATGATACGTTGACCTAGTACAAGGACTGTATAATAAGTACTATTGTCTATAACCGAATCAAATGTACTATGTATATATTAATAATCATGATTGATTTAGATGCTTTGAAATATTTATTTTTTGACCCTGTAAGTATTATACATTGTCGTTCTTTTACCTATATAGAAATTATAGCAAAACCAAATATTCATCTATAGTTTGAGATATCAAAAAGTTGTTCTCGTAGGCTTTTTACTTTTGTTAGAGAACTCTTTAAAGATTTATTTGAAAAAGGAATATACGCATGCGTTGCCCTAGTCTTTACCTTCAAAGGTTTTTGAAAAAAAAAAAAAGGGAAGGAGAAAAGGAAGATTTGTTCTAGGCCGTCCGAATTAAATGTGCGGATAAGTCCATATATTCAAGGTTAATCTTAAGTTTTAAAATGTTATCCTTCACCTTTAGAGAAACCGTAATCTATAAGGAAACATTTGTTGGGGCGAACACTCTTTGGAGCTTCAGAATGGGTGCGATAACAGAGAGCTTTCCATGATCGGTTAGTGTTCGCTCTTCTTCTCAACCCTTAACCATGATCATCTGTTCGTGTTCGCTTCCTCCAGAAATTGTGGTCCTCGAGATCATGAAGCGATTGCCGGTGAAATCTCTCCTCCGATTCCGGTGCGTATCCCGGATGTGGTATACCATCATCAATCACCCTTGTTTCGTGGCCCTCCACTTGAAACATTCCGCTCTCGATGCCGCCAATTGGTATCTCGTGTGCCTGGATCGGTTCGATCCTGTCCAGAGCCTGTGCTGCTCGCTGTTTTCCAACGGGTCCCTTACTGTGACATCCAAGTGTCGAATCGAAATTCCCCTCGTCGCTCCTCCCAACTGTTACGGTTTTATGGGTTCGTGTAATGGTTTGATCTGGATCACAGAAATCTCCCAGAGTGGTCAGAGTCAGACGATGTATCTGTGGAATTTGTTCACCAGAAGGCACAGGGCAGTTCGACCACGGCGTCTAGAGCATCGGCCTGTTTCCATGGAGGCCGCTCATGTAGTTTCAGGGTTTGGCTTTGACGCTAGGTCTTGTGACTATAAGATTGTAAGGATTCTCCATTTTCCAGATGTTCGCGGTCGATGCTTCGGCATGATAAAGCCTCAAGTCGAGATCTATTCACTCCATACAGATTCCTGGAGGACATCCAAGTTGAGAGAGATAAATTGAACAAATATGGGCGTCCCCTATTGGGATGTACTATTAAACCTAAATTGGGGTTATCCGCTAAGAACTACGGTAGAGCAGTTTATGAATGTCTTAGGTTCCTACTTTCTGCAACCATAAACCCGCAATCTTCTTGAATGGGAATCTGCACTGGTTTGTTTCCAGGCTCGGTGATCCGCAGGAAGAGGGTGGACGCGAGCAATAGTCACGTTCAATCTCGCCAGTGAGGCATTCAACGAAATGGCTCCGCCGAAAGAGCTAGCTTTTGGACGAGGTTGTCGTGTCTGTAGCAGTGTTGAATGACTTGCTGGCTGTGTTAATTAATCGCAGGGATGCAGTTCTGCATCCCGAATTGCATTCAAATTGTTCTGTTTGGGTTATGAGCGACTACGGTGTGCTTGAGTCTTGGACTAAGTTATATACTTTCGAGGCTTGTGGACTAGTGATGGGATTTCATGGCTTCATGAGGAATGGCGAGCTTTTGATGGACATAGATGGTGGAGGACGAGTTTCTTGGAATCCGATCACGAGACAATTTGCAAATCTTCCATTGTCAACGACATGCGATATGGTCACTGTCATGGAGAGCATCGTTTCACTTTAGATATGACTCGATTGCTACTATATTTACCAGTATGACAGATTGATTCTGCTTGCAGAAGAGTTGAAAGAGTCATAAATTTAGAAGATCTGGTCTTATTCGTATCCCTTCCGGCACAAAATAACGACCGGACGAGTGAGGCGGTGCTCATTTACTTTTGGTACTTTTTTGCAAGCTTTAGAATGCTTATGCATTTTCACTTTGACTTCTTCTTTGGACTAGGCAAAGCGTGTTCTACTTGCAATTTGCACCCTGAAAAACTTGCATTTTTCAGTTTCCATAAGACCACACCAGTTTGAATTACCTTATTTAAAAATGCCGTGAAGACAAAGATTGCCAAAGAGGCGGTAGGGGTGTCATGGGTTAAGTTGCAACCGTAAATTATTATCTATATGGGCACATGTTTAATTGTTTGATGATTTGGATACCACAAATTCAGGTTATAGTTTTGGCTTTGAGAATGTATCGAATGAATTAACGATATAAATTTGTGCAACTGCTATATTTCACCTAAAGTATGCATTGGTGCTCGTCCCACAATTGTGTCGGCTTGCAAAAAGCTAAATAAATGCCTACATTCTTTTAATAAAAGAAAAATCCACACATATACGCATACATGGAAAAAATGATCTGTTTACAATGAAATATTCGAACGGTATGCTTATCACAGTCATTATATACGGAGGTTGACAATTTACTAGCAGCGTTATTATTTAGGAGTGTCAAAAATAGCCGAACTGAAATTTTCGAGTCTTTTTGATCCGGGTCTCATTCCATTCTATTCGATTCATAATGAAGGGGATTCGAATAATTTGACGGGTCGGTGTTGTTTTTTCTTCCCTTCTCACCTGCATTGTCAAGAATCCTAACGAAGCATTATAATTCATCAAAAGAAAATATTTAAAGATTCAATCTAAAAATTGACAAAAAGGTCTCATCATAAGGAAGGGGTTGCTGGCGTAGGAGACCAGCAAGCAAGTTTTACCATTCTCCCTATAGCTTCATTGTTGAATAATTGCATCATTGGATGCTTTCATTCTTTAGAGTTAAGGACAAAAATCGGAAGCGTAGTTGTATAATTACGGTTAGTAATATCTTCGAAACTGGAACATTATTAGAGAAACATATGTAAATGTTATCTCATGATTAGAAAATTCACAATATCAATAATTAATGGGGCCTTTTGAAAGATTCTCCTAAAGAGATTTAGCTAATATGGTCTTTCGGCCATAATGGAGATTACTTGAATACGATTTAATCTATTGAAAAATATCGGTTTTGTTAGACGAAAAGATGGGAGATTTTGATAATTCATCCTTTTGATATGTTATCATGCTTGTGATAATTGAAGTGGAACGACTCTCCGAGAAAGAATTGCCCTCGGTGATGTTAGGACCTAATCAAACCTATTTCAAAGGGCTATTCTCCATACTAATCAAAATGCTTTGGATTTAATCGATGAATGGACAAAATTGGAGAAATACCAAAAAAAGTCACAAGCCTCTTATACTTGTGCTAATCTAGTACTAAATCTTTCAATTTGACCAATTGAATCCTAAACATCTTGATAATTTGCCAATATGGTCAATTCCATCAATTTTAACTGAAAATCGCTAATATGGATACTGATTATCCTACGTGGCATAATTGATATTGACATTGACAATTTTTATTGGATTTTATTATTTTTCAGATTACTTTTTACATTTTTTTCATTTTCTTTTATTTTTTTACTCTTTCTTTGTCAGTCACTAGGCCTCAACAATGGCCGGCAACTGGCCAATGGCTGAGGATTACCCTTGCTAGAGGCCAACGAGGATGGACCTTTTTGGCTTCAGGCGAGGCTCCCCCTCGGTCGGATCCAGTGAGGGGCAACCTTACTAGATTCAAATGAGGCTCCACCTTGCCAACCTTGCTTGAAGCCAAATATGATTACATATGTATTCTTTGTTCTAGCTATGGAGATCTTGGTTGCTCTTTCGCGTCTTACATATGATATCAGAGCAACGATAGCCTAGAAGTCAAACGCATAGTTTTTTTCTTTTTGCTTTTTTTTTTTTTTTTTTTTTGGGATGTTTTGTTCAATAAAAATCAATTTTAATCACAAAAATGGAACGGGCTTGTCAAGACAAGCAAAACCATTGCTGATGCGCTGCCAAGGAAGGCCGCATGCGTCCCCACACGCGGCCATGTGCCGCTAGGTGGCGGTGTGCATCTAGCACATGCCCTCATGCGTGCCCACGCACGAGGCTAACATCATTGGATGCAAACACAGGTCCTCGGTTAACCCAACCCGATGACGAGGGCTCGACTAGAGTCCAACACGGTTCTTCGTTGACCAAACCAGTCAATCGATTGGACCAGTTGTTGGCTGTTGATTGGTCGGACTGATCAGGCCGGTCAAACCAACGATCAGATGGGCTCAAGTCGCGTACTTCGGATGCGCATACGAGCGCGTCCGAACTCTAATTGAGGCATTCTTGGAGTCTTTCTGCTCATATAGAGATGCTCTACATTGTGATATATATATATATTTTATATTTGATAATCTTATGGATGTGAAAATACGTAAAGAACCTTCAATACACATATTTTTTTTGTATTTTACTTTATTTTTTGTGATTTTGGAAGTACAAGTGCTGACTCACATAAATATCATGAAATAAAGAATGTGTAGAGTGTGATTTATTGATAACTTGTATATGGTTCAATATGTATCATTGATAAAACAATATAATTGGCATGGCATGTGATTTTAGTAACAAATTGTCCTTATCATCAAGTCTAGAATCACATATATAAGGTAAATGTGAGACATAAAGTTTATATTCCCAGTATGAGAGAGTTTCAAGGATTCAATCGAGTTGTGACTAGTAAAGTAACACACTTGATTGGGTTTAAGAAATATTGGTCTCGTATTACAGTGTGATGTCTCTTGTACTAATGTGTGGTCATATTTCCAAAGGAGATGATTATGTATTAGTTCATGTAGGGATACATGTACAACATATGGTTGAGAAACGACTAATCCTAGTGGTTCATACATCCAAAAGTGATAATTCACGAAGGTTAGAATAGATTCTCATGGTGGCTATCATGTTGAGAGCATACAATTAAATGTTATATATTCTGCCTAAAAGTGATTATGTGATGATTTATGTAACTCTCTAGATGTGTACTTATATAGTTTCAAGTTACACAGTACTCACATGATGCCAATTATATAAATTGCTCGTTATTTTAACCACCTTATTTGTAATCAATAACTCCATAATTATTAAGATTCTTATTAGTTCAAATTTTAAGTAATGAAAAGAGGATTTTCTGTTTGGAATGGAGCTGGCAGATGTTTAAATTGTTCTTATAAAGAATAGACCAGTAGATCACACTGCCGACAATAAAAAAAAAAAAAAAAAAAAAATCCCAAAAAGCACATTTTGTTGCTTCGTAAGAGAGTAATCGAATTTGTTTGTTATTTATAAAACGTTTCATTCATAAACATTTGAAAAGTGGTTTATCAGCTAACTGCACTGCTAAAAAGATGATGAAAGCCTTGGAGGTTTGAAATTACGTCTTGTCTAATGCTGAGAGTATGACACATCTAGAAGGAATGGTAAGGATTACATTCTAAAGATGGTATATTTGAAGTCTAAAAATCATACTCATAAAGGAACTCATGAAATCACCAGTCACTCTGATAGTCTGGGTCCTAAGATAGAATCCCTTCAAGAAGAATTTGCGATTGTTACTTCTTCTTAAAAAGAAATGTCACGTAAAGATATACTACAATAAATATATAAAACTTGGATGTCCAAGCGTAAGCCTATAATTAATTATTCTTGGCATTGTTTATGAATCTAATACCTATTACAAGTTCATTCAGTTTATGGTGGCTAGATAGTAGTGTAACAAATTATGTTGTTTACCATAAGCGAATTCATATATTAAAGAAAGCCAAATTAGGGTAGATCATAACTCACAGAGGGAATCAACGGTAAAGTTGATGTCGAGTTTGTGGAAGATATCATTTTAATTCTAGATTATGGTTTTAATTAAAAAAAAACATATTTTATATACTTTCTTTGAGATGGAACTTAGTTTTTGTATCACGCTAAATATATGTAGCTAAAAAAAAGTTATTTTTATGTTTATTAATTCAAATAAGGTTGAGTACTATATTATGTTCAATGGATTGTACAGATAGTATTTAATATCCAATGATTGTTTTCAAAAGACTTCTACTTAAAGGACAATCTTACACATTAACGTCTTGATCATATGTCTAAAGAAAGAATGAAAAAGCTGGTAAAGTTGACTTACTGTCTACTCTTAAAAGTTACCTAAAGACTTGCATAGACTATTGTAAAAGTAAGATGATTAAGATAAATAATAAATTGTAGTATGAAATTCTGATCTGTTGGAGGTCATTCACATTGATTTTAGTGTGCCTTATATGGTAATGTTGTATAGAAATTTTTATTTCAACACAGTCATTGACGCCTATTTCTTCTATACTTAATTAAGGAAAAGTCTAAATCTCTGGATAAATTCAAGATTTTTTCGAACTAAAATCGAAAAAATAGTTGGGATAAGTCTTAAAGGTTGTCAGACCTAACCGTGACGGTAAGTATTTTGACAAGTATGGCAATGCTAGATAGTTTAAAAGGTCACTTGTCAAATACTTGAAAGATTCTGGGATAATAACTTAATTTACTATGACCGAAAATCTTGAATATAATGGTGTGGCCGAAAGGCGCAACATCACTCTTATAGAGATTATGAGGAGTACAATCAGTAGGACTAATTTATTTGATTTTTTGTGCGGTGACGCTTTGAGTGATCTTTTTACATACAAAATCATGTTTCTATCAAAGTTGTTCCATTGACTCCTTTTGAATTATGGACTAAATATAAATCTAACTTAAATGATCTTAAGATTTGCAGGTGTCCTGCAGAGGTGATGTTATATAATCCAATATTAAGCATGTTGAAATTCAAAATCACTCGGTATTATTTCATATCTTATTTAGATCATTCGAATGGGTATCGATTTTATAACTCCGATGAAAATACAAGAATTATGGAATCACAAACAGTAAAGTTGATGGAATTCGACGTAGTCATAGATGATAGCTATTCTCAAACTATTACGGATAATAATACGGCGGAAATCACTTTGTTTTTGTCTTTGCTTATATAGACAATTGTGGAGTCTCCTACACCACAGACTAAGCCTGTTGAGGTTCGAGATACTGTTATTGAGATAGTTCTTATTGAAGTTTTTTAAGCCTTTCAAGTACATAATGAAGTTATTATAACTCCACTTAAGAGATATGTTAAGGAGAGACAATCAGTTATACCATCAGACTATATAGTCTATCTATGAGAACATAATACTGTTTCTTGTCCTCACTCATATATACGGTTATATGCAATAAAAGACGAAATGCAATCTATGAAACATAATAGTGTTTGGAAATTTGTTGAGTTACTTGAAAGTTATGAAATCATCAACTGCAATGGATGTATAAGACTAAAAGGGATTTCAAAGAAAGATTAAGTAGTTTAAAACCAAACTAGTAGCCAAGTGTTTCACTAAGAATGAATTGAGTGGACTATGAAGAAATATTTTTCTAATTTCTTACAAAGATTCTTTCAGAATGAACATGGTATTAATATCTCATTCTGATATGGAATTATGTTAAAACTATCTTTTTAAATGGATACCTTGACAAAGAAGTCTATATGGTGCAACTTGAAGGTTTTGCAGTTGTTGATTGAGGTAAACTCGTATGTAGACTAGAAAGTCTAATCTATAACCTCAAGCAAGTTTCTAGACAATGTTACTAAAGTTTTATAGTGCTATCAGTTCGTTCAATTTTGTTGTACTACAAGGTTAGTAGGAAGAAATTTATTTTTCTTGTACTCTATGTACATAATATCTTACTTACAAGCGGTGATCTTGAATTATTTCATGAAACAAAGTAGATAATATAAAAAAAAAAAATTAACATAAAGGACCTTGACAAGGCGTCTTTTGTCTTTAGCATCGAGATCCGTAAGGATTATTCTCGCCATATATTGGGTTAATCTCAGAGGATATTTGTTGATCGTATTTTAGAAAGATTTAGTAAACAGCATTTGTTACGCCCCAAACCTCGAGCGCGCACACATCCCTCGGTGGTCGATAGAAATCTTGCGACATTCCCAGGACTCGTCGCCGACCCTTTCATGTTTATTGCACATGCGGAAGCGAATTAACTAATCCCCTGACAACAACATACATGGGATAGAAAAGCAGGACAACCAATTTCAAATCAAATATACTTTTATAAACACTTCAAGCTTATATATAAGGTCTATGTCATAAAGAACTACTGAGCCACCTATGCTCCTAACCCTTCTGCTTCAAGCTCCTGGCTCTTCACACTAGGGACCTGAAAATGGTTATTCAATAACCAGTGAGATATAAATATCAGCGAGTTCCACCCCTAAGCCTCGGTTAGTACACCAACTCAACTCAGGGTATCTATCCAGAACAACCCCACCACAAGCAACAACCAACAGTCGATTCGCATACAACCTTACCTAGTATGCCATACCCTGCACGTTATAATTCAGCACGATACACGCAATGCATATGGCCGTTAGACGATACATTTCATCAATCACATACGAGTCGCATCACAAGCGATCTCACCTGGCCATTGCCACACCCTGCACGTTATCGATTCGTGCGTGCGTGTCATAAGCAATGTGGTTCACTCATGCATGACCGGAACCATCGATACCATGATTCTCATGCGTTCATGCACATTAGCACAGTTCAACAACACCATGCATATACTCAATGCATACAACAATTGAAATGCCTCATTCATCTCAGTCAATCACAGGGGCCCTGATTATAAGACCGAATCGTTATGACACGTCCCATACCGTGTCACACAATTCCGTCCCATAATCCGGCGTGTCAATCAACACCCAACATGCGTTCCAATTGTTATTCACTGCCACTCAAGAGCATAGCCTACTCGCAGTTCGGCTATCTACTGACATTAATGCCAAGCATCGTCTCCCCCCTTGGAGCACGGCTTCGTCACTACGTCGACGACATTCCTGAAGGAGCATCGTCTCCCCCCTTAGAGCACGGCTTCGTCACTACGTCGACGGCATTCCCGAAAGATCATCGGTCCAATCGCCCCAGCCTCTACTGCGACCGACATCCATTGCACGGGCATCCCATATAAGGGCACGTCTAGCTCAACAGCCCGGGACTGTTTCCTCTTAACTAACACACGACAATTCAATATCGGCTCAGGACACTTTGCATTTCACTCAAATGCCCCGATAAAAATAGTAATCCTGGCCTCTTTCCCTCGTATTAAAAACATCTGAGAAAATAGTCGTGCGTGGGTACACGTCAATTCGAACCAGAAAACTGACACTTTCCTTTTTCAAACCCCACTGTTTGATATAATACTTAAAATCCATTTTCGGTGTCCAAACCCGACACCCAGGATTTTTTTTTTTTGGTGACCCAGGGAAGCCCCGTACGCCAGCAGCGCGGCGGAGTAAACCCTGGAGGAGCAGTCGAGTCACCACCACCCTTGCTGCCCTAGGTAAGTCGTGGCTTCCTTTCCAACAAGGCAGACGACGCCGTGGATCGAACGCTGGACCTCTCGTGAAAGGAACCAGCGCTCAACCACCTATGCCGCCACCACGGGTGGTCCCAGGATTTTATGAATAAAATCCAATTTTCCAATCACCACACAATTGCACCGATCATCATTCAATTCATGCAAATGTTTATGCAATAACACATCCAATCACTTCATAGGATTAAACCCACATGAAATTAGACACTTTTCGTTCTCGGGTGAACAGTGTTTTGTGAACAGTAACTCGTGAACAGTAAATCGTGAATAGTGTCGAGTGAACAGTAAATTTTCAGAATTTAATAAATGATAAATTAAACTCAGAAAGTATTAAAAGCATTAATTAAAGCAACCATCAATTAATTAAAGCAAAGCATACTTAATTAACCACATAAACCACATTAAGCAAATAAAGTAAGACTAAGCTAAACTAATCTTAGCCATTAATCTAACCACCTATCTTAGGACTAATATAACTTAATTAAATCACCTAAACTATAATTAACAATAACTAAAACAACCCTAAGCAAGTTTAGGCACTAAACGAAGGATTAAGAGCTAAACTCACCCGTTAAGCGGGCCGGAGGCACCGACGCGGCGGCGACAACGGTGGCTACGCACCGGGACCTCTACAACGACGATCCAAGGTGGTCCCAAGCTCAACACAGCAACCACAGCTCGGACTCCCACTGAAAACACTGAAAAACAGCCCTACCGGAGGAGAAACTGAGTTGAACGGCTTGACCGGAGCTCCGGCGAGGGGGTTGGTCGACAACCGGAGGCTCCCGGGGGTCTTGGGAATCTTGTGGGTGGCTGGGATGGGCAAAGGAAGGGCTGGAATGGGAGAAAAATGGTCGAAAATGCGAAACAGTGCAGGCTGCAGGCGGACCGACGGACCGGCGACCGGTTCATTCACGGCGGCGCCCAGGCCGTCCGGCGGCCTTTCGGCACGAGCCCGGAACATTACGTACGTTTTGGACGTCCCGAAGAGAATGGCGGGGGTCTCGTGAGCTGATTCGACCGTAAAGTCAACGTTTAACCTCAATCTTCACCGAAGGGTCAGCTGGAACAGAAAACTGGAGGAGAGAGAAGCTTCGACCGGTTTGGGGCCGAATGGGGGAGAGAGAGAGTGATGGGAGGGCTGAGAGCACTCCTCATTAAGGCCATTCAATGGCCACTTCAAGTCCCCATCTTCTCTCTCTTCTTTTGCCTTATCCACAAGCTTTTAGGGGCAATTTGGTCATTTCACCTTGCACAATTACCATTCTATCCTTGGGCTGAAATTGGTGGATGGGCCTAGGAATTGGGCTTGGCCATGAATAGGAATGGGTTTGGGAATTGGTTGGGCTTGAAAAGGGTAAAAATTGGCCCATAGGCTTAGAAGATGAATAGTTGGTTTGGCCCAATGGGTTCATTTGCTTGACTTAGGCTCATTTGGTGGCTGTCCCAACTTGGGCCTAAGGCCCACACTGGCTTGGCCCGGCCCATGTCCTCACGGGCTCGTTTTCTCGGTCCGAAAATCCCTTGTTCAATTGCTCGGCTTAACTAGCTTTGTCGACTGTTTGGTGCAGCTTCATCCAAAGTCTGTCCCGAACATTCCCGATAATTCGAAGTCCAATCTTAAGTTCTCCTGCCATGTCAATTTCGCCAAATGCCATTTTGGTTACAACTCAGACTGACGGGTGACTCCGAGAATTCACGCATAATCGACTCGTGCCAAACCACGTTCAAGACATCTCGACGCATGGACGTCCTTGACTGCATGAAATTACGGAGGATAGATTCTTATTTCAAAGTATACGATCATTGAAGATCGACATAGGGTCGTTCGCGGGTTCAATAACGGTAAACGAAATCACCCGTCGTTCCATTATGTTCTGTCCGCGAATCGACTTCTAGTCGTCTTTAGAATCGACCTGCCTATCTACAGGATCATCCTCACGCAAGTCTCACGGTCAAGTTGTTTTCCTAGGTTGAGTTCTTTAGTAGTACGGGTTCTGTCCTCATTAGCCTTTCCTCTCAAGGTCAGTATCTCAGGAGTGATCAATTCCGAGTGAGATCAACCAACAATGCATTGACGAAATTCACTTTCACTCGTCCTTCAGAGAGCTCGAATTTCAGGATGTCACAGCATTGCAAGGCAGGAATTACGCCTATCATTAAGGGTGATGAGCTGAATTTGTCACAACGTCCTTATTCAAACATTGAGAAAGCTTAATTAAATGATGTATTTTGAGTTTGGGCACTTGAAAATATTATATATGCTCAAATTTGCATTAAACTAAATATTGCTTTTGCGATAGGACTTCTAGGAAAATATTAGTTAATTTCAGGACACGATTACTAGATTATTGCCAAAAAAATTTTGAGATACTTAAAAAGAACAAAATACTATATGACAGACATGTACAAGTCCTGTAGCTAGTAGAATATTTAAGTACAAACTTTACTAACTGTTAGGATAACATGAAGTTGACAACAGAATGCATTTTTATATTATTAAGAGGTATAGTGAACAGAAATCTATTTCAATTTTTACTATGTAAACGAAGTTTGTAGTATACTTTTCAATTGTTACTTAGGTTATTTGGTTTCGAAACCTCATTAAGAAGTTAACCATATTTAACTTTATGGATAGACCTATATAGTTGTATTGAGACAATAACTCTACGATGTTATTTATTAATAACAATAGAGGTCTCAAATGGTCTAAGAACATGGCGGTCAAGTTTTTTATCATAAATGAAATAGTACATAATGGTGATGTTACAGTAGAGCATGTTTCTACAGATGATATGGTTGCAAATTTACGAACTAAAGGCATAAGTTCTTGTGCGACATGTCATTAGCATGGATTTAAGAGCATCTTGGGATGCTGTTATTTAGTGAGAGCTACTTTTATTTTTGCTCTGACAAAATTTACATTTGTATTTGTTACATATAGTAACATTTTGATAGGTATCGATTTTTACATTCGATAAAGTATTTATGAATATATTGTTATTATGTTGAAAACATATTGATGAAAATCTCAAGGTATTGTACAAAAATTGAGTGAAGGCTAGGAGCATCTGATTATAAACCTTGAGCTTATGTTTTGTTACACATAAAGAAATATTAACCATAAGAATAAGACATATGAAGATTCATTGAACCATAAAGAGATTCTCATGTAGCATAGGTTTTTATGACATTTAAGGTAAAAGATTGTTGACTAACAAAGATGATAACACATAAGGTGTTGCTCTCTATGAAAGGTCTTATCCATTTGCTACACTACTATATTAAATCAATATCAACAAAGTTAAAAGCACTCATAACCATGAAGGCTCTAAGTGTATACATGTAGTTACCATCATGATTTGATGTTTAAGACTTTATGAAATATGATTGACTACTAAGAATTATCTTTAGATTAAAGTGTATACATACAGTATAATTTCAATTAATATAACCCAAGAGAGAGAACATAAGAGTTTTTCTGATGTGGACTATATTAATTGATGTTACAATTTATCATTTTATGATATTAGTCTAAGGTGAAATAAAAGATATCTTAATTAGTCTAATATGGGGCTGGCTAGTATGAGCTGAGTTAGGTCCAATTCGTAATTAGAGGGTCTAGTTGGAAACTGTATAAATAATATTCAAGTATCTTCTCTAATCCTAACACACAAAATTATCCTCACAAAAAAGCGTTTACTAATCGCTAAGGGTGAAAGACCATCTCATTGAGCCAGTAATATAGAGGGCGATAGAGAAAAAGTTCTTGAGTTTGGATCGTTGTTGTTCCGCGTAAAAAATGATAATCCAAATTAGGTGCATCAATCTCTTTACATTATTACATCCATATTCTTGGTTCTAGAAAACCCCAAATTTATCGCTAGCCAAGGAAAATACTATAGAGTTCTTGGTTGCGTTTTCGCGTCTTATATGTGGTATCAGAAATCATAGTTTTGCAACCATGCCTACAATTCATAGCTTCTAAAGAAAATCGATGGAAATAAGAAAAATGATAATTAAATGAAGAGGGTAGAAGCCATTTAGTAAAAGCCAAGCAAATAAAATTTCAAATTTTGAAAAAGAAAAGGGGGGCTTTTAGGCCATTAAACCGTAAAATTATAGGTTCATCGTATTAAACGGTCTCTCTCCTCATGGAACTGCTAGTCCCTTAGTCGCCTGCAAAGTTTTTTGGCCACTAAAAACCTCAAACTGTACATTTGTGACAAATTTACCATTAATTAATTTCCTTTAAATTTTACCATTAAATTATTAAATTGGATAACACATGACAGTTGATAGTTATATTAGTTTGGGATTTTACACTGTTTTTTTTTTTTTTTTTTTTTATACTCAGGGAATCCCGTACAACCGGTAGCCGGCGGGTAAACTCTGGAACGACGCTAGCGAAGGACCCACCACCCCGATGTCGCGCTTAAGATCCCGTGCGACCAGCGAGATTCAAACTCCTTCGTCCTGGGTAGACATCATGGGAACGCTTATCCAACTGAGCCACTGCAGGCGGTGGTGGATTTTACACTCTGTTTGTCACACACACACACACACACACACACACACACACACACACATATATATATATATATATATATATATATATAACGAAAAATAACAGAGAGTAAACTAGTTATAAATATACCAATTTTGGATTTTTTGTGTGTTTATTACATGTATATTAATTTAGGATTTTTTTATAGCCAAAAAATTAGTTTTTTTATAAATTTTTCACATGTATAGCAAATTGAGATTTTTCATAATATTAATCATAAAATAAATCTTTCGAAAATTACAAACGTAACTAATAAACAAAGCCACCTCCCATGATCACATAAACTTTTTCGCAGAAGCCATAAAAGGAAATGCGAACCTTTATGACATGTTTGGTAACTAGTCAAACATAGAGATGAGTATGGTTCGAGTTGGACCGATCCAACACTTAACTCAGAGACCAACTCACATAGTATTGGTCCTCAACTTTTATAACCGAAAACCAACTTTATGAGTCTAGTCCGATTCCGAAGTCAACCTGGGACCAACCATTTATTTTTTTGTTTCCATTTTCATATTCCTTAAAAGGACAAACATATTATTTCATATTACATATTCATCAATAATGTGATAGCGGACAACCAAATTATGAACACAATAAATATTAAACATAAATATAAGATAAGATAAGATAACAACATAAACTTACATTAAATTATAAAAATGAACATGCAAGGCGAGAGAATAGAGGCGAGCAGCAAGAGAGGTGAGTCATGAGCAAGGCAAGTGAGGCCAAAGTGGGCGAGCAAGGCCAAGGTGAGTGAAGAGAATTTTTATTTTTATTTTGGTCGAATTCGATATGGTTTCTACCTTCTAATTTACATGACAACTTGAACTGCAAAGAGAATAAAGGAGAAGATGTTAGAATTTAGAGTAGACAAAAGCATATATTACATAATATATTAGATATAATATATATAATATTATGTACGAGGTTAGTCCGGGGTTGGATTAACTCTAGACTCCTAAGACCTAGAACCAATCCGCACAATGTAGGATCGAGGATTTTAAAACCAAGGACCAATCCAGTCCCTCTAAAGAACGAACCAGCACCGGCCAAGTTGGGCCGGTCCACAATTGACCTTGGACCGATGCTTAACCCTAGTCAAACAGTAACTATTTATGTTCTTTTGTTCCTCAAAATATAAAATATAAAATATAAAAAGATACAAAAGTATGTTTGGTAAAGTGTTTATTCTCAAGAATAGAATCAAGAAATAGAAAAATTTGCTTCTTTGTTCTCGGGTACAACTCAAGATTCAAGCCCAAACCTTCTTTTTTCTTTTTTCTTTTCTTTTTCTTTTCTTTCTTTTTTCTTCTTCTTCTTCATCTTCTTCCTATAACCAAGGTGACGGCCAGCAATCGGCCAAACTCGTCAGAGCTTCAGCAGCCTTCAATGAGGTTCCCAAGGTTGGTGACCGACTAGAGAAAGAAGAAGAAAAAAATAAAAAGAAGAAAATAAAAGAAAAATCTAATAAAAATATTTTAAAATTACAAGAAATTTTTAGTCAAAAAAATTTGAGGCATACCGACCGCATTTCTATTCCAGGGATATAGATTTTATACAGTTACCAAATGCCTTAGAATACTCAGAAACTTATCTAGAGAACAAAATTAAAAAAAAAAAAATCATTTCTAAGCAAATATTGTTCTAAAAAATAGAATGCTTACTAAATGCACCTTTAACAATGCGAAAGCACAAAACCGTTCCTTGCCTATGTACGAGTCTAAACATAATTGATATCCTAGATTTAAATATATGCATCCAGAACCCTTGAATCACCTAATAAACAAGTCCCACCATCGAGGTCACGAGTTAATTAGATGCTTGTCACGCCCTTCGTGCGGGCATTTTCACACTTTGCCAGCTGACTCGAGCTGACGAAGTAATACCTGATCCTCAGAATGCAAAGTCTCCAAGGAATCAAACATATGCCCAATTCTTAATCGGCGAAAAATATTTTCCGAGCTGGTAAGCCATTGTCATTTGCCTTCGGTAGAGAAACCCGGCCAGCCCTACTTATATTGCAGCTAGATACCTATACTGATGGCATTTTGTACAGCTAGGTCAGCGACTGGTTGTTGGGTGAGAATCGCAACTCCTGATCTACTTCCTGTGCCAGAGAAGAGCTCACAGTAAGATGGTACACAAACAGCTTAAATGTAAGTCCAATCGCCCTCTTGTTCTGGCTTAAGGCCCAAATTCAGGTCCATGAGTTAGCATAATCAAAGCATACAGTATAAGATGGAGGAGAAAAAATTGCTTATAAGGGGCAAATGCTACTTTCATAAAATTAAAATCCTGTTTAGGGGATTCAAGAAATGGGTTTGCTTGATTATGCATATCATAAATGATATTCTGAGCCGCAAGTAAGAGCTGGAAAACACACTGCAAAAAGATTCTTAAATGTTATTTGTAGCCCTCAAAAGAACTTAGCTCTTTGACACCCATGACAAAGATCAAGGTAAATCATACCAACACATGTTCTGCTCGTAAGGAAATAAAAGTGAAATAACCTTCTTTTCATATCTCGGCAATGTGAACTTTTGCAACAGCATTTGAAGGCCTTCACAGGATGATCTTTATCATCGAAATCAATACCATAATCCTGAAATTAAGTAAAGCATAACCATAGTTGATACGGTAACACACTTCAATTATCGTTGAAGCAAAAATTAGTGAAAAATGGACATAAAAAAGAGACAAATAAAGAATCCTTGGCTTTGGCATGATTCTAAAAGTTTATCTCAAACCATAGCTTCCTGGTGATAGGGAAATAAATGATATAACAGAAAGCACTGTGCTGAGGCCATAGTGAGCACTGATCGGAATGACTATTATTAAAATGGAAACCATTAATCATTTATCAGTCCACAAGGCCAAAACTGCTTTTCATCAGCCAGGGAGGACCATTGACGTCCAAAGAGCTCACTTAAGGTGACAGAGAGCTCACTTAAGGTGACAGAGGAACAACTATGAGTCGGAAATAAGAGACAGATTTTGTTTTTTCATACGGAACTACTTCATAGATAGTTTGTCAATACTCCTTACCCAATTCAACTCTTCAAAAGCACCAACTTTTCGGGTAGTGAAAAACGCAATCTGCAAAAAAGAAAGTCCATCAACAATTACGAGCCTCTTCATTCTAAAGAACATAATAAAAATCCCACGACATTACACCAGAAATCCTGCTCCTGCAATAACATAAACAAAGTCAAACCCAGCGATTCTCATACATGATAATAGTGTCGATCAGGTGTCTCTACTTCAACCGGAATATCTATCAAGTTTGCATCAAAACATCTGCAAAAATATGGAGAAATGTCACAAATGGATGACACGTCAGTAGGATCAAGTAACATACACCATGAATATATTTTGCAGAGCTTACTCCGGTCTTCAGCTTAAAACTCTGAACAAGATATATACTATGGGTACTAGAAGTTCCAACTGACAAAATTGTCCGAGACAAGAGATATAAAATAAGGCACATGCTAAAGAGATATAAGCAATAACGGTCGGATTCTGTGGATTTTTAAAAGTATCGGCATTTTAATAAAGAATAACATTATAATGTTTGCATGAAGGCAAAAAGCACCTATGTTAAAATAAAATAGAATTTGCAATGAATGTTTTCTACAGGAAAATAAATGGGATCATATTTCACAATGGTAATAAGAGTTAAATTGTTGTTATGGATCAAAAGAATCTTCCACCCTCAAAAGTTCAAATAGGGTTTGTTGCAAAAGGTGCTTCCAAACTCCTGTAAGGCTCCTCTAAAGCACAAGAAGTACTCAGTCCTATTCTGCCACTCCAGCGACCATGGGTGATTTTCTTCTTACACAAAGTAATGTAACTCCCTCTTTCCAAGGCAGCATATTAATTCCCCAGTAGAAAAGAAAGAGGAACAAGAAGAAGAAACAATATCTGACAAGGAAGAAAGCCTAGGTACTAAAACCAACAATTTGGCTCCATGGTGCAAGGCCTAATCAAAGACAATCATCAAAGACATACCTGTGATTAATGAACCTGGCAACATTGCCATGATATGTTGCATCCAAACACAAAGCCTCTTCATCCTGCAGGTGTCCTTCTGATCCCCAATCTGCATCAAGCATTACTGGATATGTATGTCTCTCACGGCCCTTTTTTTGCATATTACGATCATATAGCTCTGTATTTGTCACAATTTCCCCCACATATTCACAAACAAATGTTCCCTTAGGTAATTCCTCAAGTGTTCTGACACCCCAGCCTTTTCCTTCTCCAGTTAAGAAAACCTGAGGATAGAGGAAAAGCATCTAGATAAAAGAAGCAACATAATTCATATCTTCAAACTAGATTATCATGAGGAGGGAGAGATCAGTAGATTCTCGAAAAGTTACAGACATTATAAGATACGTACTTGTATTATATGATTGTTCACCCAAAACATGGTATGATCACTAAGCAATTTGGATCTTCAAGTAATTTGACGCATTTGACATATGTATTAAAATTCTTCAAATGAAAGATGTTAACTTATATAATTTACCAACTGACTCAATCCCCTGAACCATGAACATTGGATAAAACAGTCAAATGCTGATATGTTGTGTATCTGGAAATAGCCAACTTACCAACTTTTTACCCCAAAAAGAATGATCAACCATTATTTTGTGTTCTTTAAAACACAGGCACAATGAACCAGGCAATACTTTACCATGGTTGTGTGGCTTTTTTTTTTTTTTTTTCCTAAAATTGTGATTCATTACAGAGAAATGAGATATTTTACCATAATTCTATGTTCCATTACCACCGTTAATACGTATAAATAAGACTTTTCTACCATGATGCGTCACTAATATGGGCAACAAGAGATATATGCATCGTAATATGGCAAAACTAGCAAACAGTGGAGTAATATATATATATCACCGTACACAAATAATAATAGAGTGCACAAAAGTTTGAACATGATAACCAAAAATCAACTATGAATAATTTGGCAATCAGTTCAGATCAAATTGCAACCAAAAAGATGCTCGCACCAAATGATTTAGGGAAGATACTCACTTGCAACTTACACGTTATCCCTCTCTGTACTACTCTATTTCCACAGTGCATATCACATCCACATTTTCTCCAGCATTCTTTAATAAACTTGCGAATCAGATGGCCCTTGCATTTTTCAGGTCTTGAATCATTCCTAGACCTCTCTATTGGGCAATCTTGACAGTATACAAAATCCTTCTCTCGGGGATTCACTTTCAATGATTTACAAGATTCTAGAAACTCTTCCTTGAGCTGACCTACTGGTGTGTAGGCAAACTCCCCACCAGTTTCACGGGCACAAGCACATGGCAGTTTTGAGGAGAGACAGTCACCCATACAACGTAAACAGCAATCCTCATCCGCAATACGAGCCAGTGAAATTTGCACATGAGCACTTTGGTAAATTATGTTATGTGGTATGTAATTAAAGGCAGGAAGGTGCTCGTTTCTAGGATCATCTGCCAGAGAAATTTTCACTTTTTCAGCACCTTTGGTTATGTCAGTGAGATCGATAAAACGGCCTTTTCGTGAACTGCAATGACGGCGACGAGCATTGGTAGGACCGCTTGAACTTGTACTAGCAATTGAATTTGAAACTTCTGAGTCCTTCCCCAAATCACTTAGAACCTTTGTGTTTGGACCAGTAATCCCATTGGAGTTCGAGACATTTCTTATGATGTCAGCAGATGATTTAGCTTCTGAATCCAATGGAGAATGTTGATCTAAGCATGCCAATTGCCAAACCAAATAAATCAGAATGAATAAGAATAAATAATTCTTGCAGAATTAAAACTATAACCTTGAGGCCTACCGGAATTGTTTCTACAGAACATCAAGCTATCCTGAATTACAAACTTGCCAGATACCAAATTTTCTATCCAGGAGAATGAGAAGAATGTGTCCCTCAGACAAAACACTAGGTGTGCATCTAGTTAAAATCGTATTCTTCTAATCAATGCAGCATACTCAATATTTTAATTTGCTCCTTTAAAAAAGAGGCGTAGATCGTCAGATATATGGACCAACTTAATTATGAGTTTCACCCGAACAAAAAAGAACAAATACCATTGTACTAATATCTGCCAAAAATGCCAACTGAATCTATTACAATTTCCAGAAATGAATGAACAGCTTGTTTCGCTTCTACAAAAAGCTAAACAAGGAATTCCACACAGTATGCATTCCAGAGATAAAAAAGAAAACTATCGCAAGATGGAAAACTTCAATTCAAAACATGGATATCTGTACGAGTTTCACACTATCAAAGAAGCTCTTCCAGATGAAGAACAAAAAGATCATAAACTACAACAGTAGCTCTCACCTATCATTCACCCAAATATACACATCAAAGGCATAATCGAACTCCTCACTAAAGAATATGCTGTAGCCCGAGTGCCTTACCTGATGGCAGACTGCATATAACAAACTACACATACCTGAATGGCCTAGTCGGGTAGACTCAATCAAAGGAGGCAATGTTGCGATGGAATTTGCTTTTGCCCTACTAAGCTCTTTCTTACAAATTTTACCAGGCAGAACTTCTTCTGAAATCTGACCTAGTCCAGCCTCCCCAATTGAGTTACTATATAAAGTTGGAGAGGATGCGGATGCTTCCCTAGAAGCCATCTCTTCACTAGATGAAGAGCTTGTCTGCTTCGCTGGGTTACTGTGCTGCATGTTAGGCAGTTGAAAATCATGGTTGGTTCCATCTCTAAACCTTCATTGTGATGACTCCAAAAATCCATTGGAAGAAGTTGATAGTTCATGATCTTCTGAAGCTACAATTTTCATATTGACAAATACCTGGTCTTCCTGCTTTTCGAAGTGCGGCCTCTTAGATGGTCTTTCACAACCATCTTGCCCTGCAGTACTCCCATTTCCATCACCTAAATTCTGTATCCAAACAAGAGAGAAATGTTAATGAACAAAAGTGAACTCCACCAATAATATAGAAAAAGTGTACACCCGGGCAGGAGATGACAGCACTGGAACAAAATGATCATGCATCTAAAACTAAGCAGTCACAGTAACTTCCAAGTTTTCTGAGATACCCTGTTAGGATACTCAATGAAAACAAATAGAACTCCTCTCAACCAAAAATATTAAAACAAAAGAGATATCAGATGGAAGCACAAAAGAATTAAGTGGCGACCTTATCTTCTTTGGACTCATAATATGTATCTATAAGTGTCCGGAAATTCTCTCCTTCTATTAGTTCCCACTTTTTGTTGTATACTCTTAAAAGCTGCTTCAAAATTGGCTTCACCTCCTCATCAGGAATGCCCAAAGCCCTCGTGGCTGCAAACGCCTGGCGCACCTTAACATGTGAAGCCATCAACTGATCCAGAAAAACTACTCCTGATGATTATATCTTCTGATTCACTGCAACGTCACCTGAATTCGGAATGTCTATCAGATCAAAGTCAGAAAAGAAAGACCAGTTAATTCATAGGCAATTCATTACTCAGATCATCGAAAGGAGAATCGACAATTGACTCAAATTTAATCGAGAGTCGCCTTCTCCCTTAAAGACAGATTTTGAATATTTCTACTTTTCTCGATCGATACACTCAACCCAACTATCTGTTCTACTCTTTTCATCCTATTACCGCCATGCCATAGATAGAATCCCACCAAAGAGAACTGAATGCTACATGCAGCCAAGAGAAGTACAAAAATACGAAGCAACTCCAACAACAAAGTGCGTCCCCCCCAGAACCACATCAACTTCGCTTCAACCAACTCCCACGGACACCAATATCACACGCCCCACTTGAGACGTACTACCGTCACATCTCCGAAGTCTCCCAACAATCTCAACACACGTGATTTCGTCCCACACACAACCCGTCAAGTCTCGTCTTTTCTTCGCCGAAAATCATAAAAACACTAGCTTTCTCCCACGACGATCCAAACGATCGAAAGCGGAAACCAAAAATCCACCGCATCACACCCCCAGCCGGCAAAGAGCACACAAGCGCAAACAGAGGGGCAATGCGTCAACACGCGCGGTTCCCCATACCGACCTGCCGACGGCGCTCCAGGGGGGGGCGCAAGGAAGAAGGGGAGAAGGACAATGCGCTGATCACGCCATGCAAAAAAGCGCGCCTTTCTCCCCGATCACAAAAGAAGGCCTCCGCGCCGGCGCCGGAATCCGACCGCCACAGGAGGAGGATCCGCCGCCCGCCGCCGCCGCGACGGAGCCTCGCCGCGCGAGAGCCCGGAGGCGAGGAATTCGAATCGGCGAGGGTTTGACTCGTCGCAGAGAATTTGCAGAGACTCGGGAGGAACTGAGAGCGAAAGAGAGAGAGAGAGAGAGGGGCGCATGGAAAGCGCGTGTAGATGTTTACGGAGGCGGTTTCCACGTGCGGCCGAGTGCACTAACGGGGCGCCTCTTCATTGGCCGAGCGCGGGACTGGACGCCCGGGGGCGGGTCATTTCGCCACGCGTCGCGGCGAGGGCGACGGGAGTGGGTTGCTCCCGGGGGGCCCGAGCGCAGGGGATCGGTGCCCCCCTTCGAGCGGCCGAGGTATAATTTGATTACCTAAGTCTCCGTTCTCTAAGAGGAAGGTGGGATTTTGTGGGGCCTCGCCCCCCCGTCGGCCTTGTGCGATTTATGCATGCAAAGCGTCTGCGTATGGACCACCTATTATTAATTCTGACCAAAATTTAAAGAAAAAAGTTTAATCTAATCAAATTGTTTAATTTGGATGCCCCTAGGCTTGATTATCATTTTTTTTTTTTGTCAGAAAGCTTGATTATCATTCGGAGTGATATTTTTATTCGCCGTCGATCACATTGATAGCGATAATATTTTCGAATAATTCGTGATTGAATTTTCAGCTCCGATGCGAGCTTGTTATATATGAAGCAAAGTTGAAAAAGATTATACTTTTTTCATAAAAGCATGTCGAGATGAATTTTTTTGATATTTTCCTTCTTAAACCGATGATTAAATCACAATTTAAAGGTTAGCCTAGTGACCGAAATGCGATTTCTAAAATCGTTCTCCCTATTTTGTGGTTTATATTCATATTGGGTGCTCGATCTTTGTATATGTTCGTGGAAAATCTAGGGCATGTCTTGAGTTGGAGATGCTCTCTACCTTATGACTAATTTCAAAAGCTATGGAGGATATCTTTGTCATAGTTACATGTCCTCAAAAGGCTATGTTAGTTAGATTTGATTGGATTTTGTACCAAACCTTTTTTAATCGATTGGAGTGATTAACTTTTTTTCTTCAAATGATAAACCAGCTATCTAAGGTTGACAACTCTTATTTAAATTGGTTACCGATGTTCCTCATATTTTTTTAAAAAGACCAATCTGTCTTATCGTTTACTAAATTTTGTTTTTCTTTTCTTACCTACAATCTAAATTTACAAACTATCAAATGTATTTACCGACTTTTATTTATGTGAGTAGTAAAATTTTCTTAGATTAAGTTATTACATTACATTTGATTACCAATAGTCATTTAAATTACTTACCAATAACAACTTGTTTCTTCTTAGATTTATGAAATTTGCTATTGAATTACCACTTTTAGCTGCCTTGCTTACCATCTTTTAAATTTACCAAGTTTCGTTAGAAAATACCAACTTCAAATGGACTGATTACCAACTTTTCTCTAATTAAGTTTCTGCCGAGTTTTGTATAGCTAATAAAATTTACTTGAATTAGTTACGAATGTTCTTTGGGCTTTTTCCGAACAAATTTCTCTTATCTTTGACAAACTGAAAACTTCTCTTGTCATTTATCAATTGTATTTATCTTTCTAAAAAAAATTAATTAACTTTTTTCCGCTTAAGTTATTATCAAAATTGGTAACTTCCAAACTTTGAAAAGAGTTTTTAATATCAAAAAGGTTGTAGACAGTTACCAACAAATTATCTTTAAAAATAATAATAATTGGTCAATTCTTCTTGTGGTAGAATTTATTTATTTATTTTTGCGATTAGTCATTGAAATTTTCCAGCACAGAAAAGAATTTTATATCCCAACTGCTCCTCACAGTTAACCCGATGGGATAAGTATAGTGGGCAAACGATATGGGGGCATTCATATCTCGTTCGGCAACCATGCTAGTGTAAAAGATTTCACGTTCGAACTACCCACTCTGATTGTGGCTCACATCTTTTGCTTGGTATACGGGATTTAGTGGAGTATTTCATTAGTCAAAGACTCATGGGAACACAATACTAGGTATCATAATTTTGATACAAATATCTCACTTTAATACCAAAACTTTTCGAATATCCCTTCATTGCTATTTTACTTTTCAAATGATCTACTTAGATTTCGTTTGGTCATTAAGATTTCCAACTAGGATAGGATTAGATAAGATAGAATATGAAACTAACAGATTTTGTTATATCCTATCTATTATTTGGTGATTGCAATAATAAAATCGATATATTTTTATCATATCATGTACATTATTTAGTATAAATTACATATCAATATAAATGAACCAAAAAATTTATAAATTGAGATAACAAAAATCTCTTGTGACACTCTTGCATATTATATTTTTATTTGCTATTTTATTTTATTTTCCTCTTTTTTTCAATAAATTTATTTTTTATTTCTTTATTCTCCTTCCATCATTCTCTAATAAAATTTTATTAAATAGTAAATTGTAGTAATATTTATAATACTAAAATATCTAAAATATGTAATAAATATAAATATATATTATATATTAAATTTATGTCATAAGATAGAATTAAATTCAAAAATATAAATAAATATAAGATTAAATTTAAAAACAAAATTTTTAATTTTTATTATTTTGAATTTCTTATATTCAAATCCAAACATTAGTTATATTGAAATATAATATTAATTTTGTTAATTTAAGAAGTTTGCTATTAAAAAAAATAACTTTCTCATTATAAATATAAAAAATTCTATCTACTTTTGTCTCACATCCTCATAAGATAATTTTATCGAACCTAAAATCCCCTTATATTTGATTTTGTCTTGTCTTGAACAAGCGCCAAACACATGATAGGATAAATTTTATCCTATCATGAATTTTATTCGATTGTCAAACGCAGCCTTACATGCCAATTTCGATTGGGGATGCCGAAAATCCAACATCTACAATCGACGTGGCTCACCAGCACTCTGAATCAGCTTAAATAGCCTCGAAACGATGTCGTTTAGCAAGTTTGCCCCAAATTTAAATCCTAATTTGGACAAATCAAGCCGTTTCCTCTTCTTCAAACCCTAATTCGAACTAAGGCGATTTTGGGCAAAACGAATTGTAATATGAAACAAAGAAGAATGACATATCATGTAGATTGTTTCATTCTTTGCTTTTGTCAATGGTAAGTTGTGGATATGGGGAAAGCACCACAGCGGATGCCCACGGCTTTGTCACGAGGACCCAGTCTTCACGCCGGCTTTAAACCTTAAACCGGACAGTGTTCACTTCGTTGTGTCTTCACTTGGCGCGTCATGTTTTTTCTATTGATGTGATTGGAAGGGAAAATTGTACCTATTCTTCTTGTTGTTGATTTGATTGGATTACCTCGTGGTCTTTGAGTGTCCTCGGCAATTTGATGTGAAGTGTGCAGGAGTTATGGTGCTTGGAAAAGCTTGACATGTTGAATTCTGCAAAACTTGAACAAATTGAAAACTGCAAAACCCGAAGAAAAAGCAATCTGGATGACGCAAGTATCCAAGCATTTCAAGAAGAAGAAGAAGTGAGAATTTCATGGCCCACATCAATCTCTCCAACTATTTGAAAGGCTGAGATTATTTTTATCATAAAGTTTTTTTGCCGTAATTTATTGCCAGAAACGCGATGATAGATCACTTTTCCTCCATCGTGGCATCGTATTGATTTAATGAAAAGTTTTGATAATAAAATGAGTACCATATAAAAGTTATAATACTCGTAACACTCTTTTCTCCGAGACCTATTTATTTAAGTAGACAATATGATCATTATTGAGAGAAAAAAAAATGTTACTATAAAAAAAATGAAAAAGGCATGGATTAAATTATAATCACAAGACACTATATGAACAATCACATCCATGTACAGTGAAATCCGCCCTTTCTAACAAGTTGACCCTAATTAGAAAGAAAGTGACATTTCACAAGTCACGTATCTAAAGCCAAATAAGTTGATGTAGTCCCCAAAAGTCATATCTGCTCCATCTGCATCATCTCTTTCTCTCTCTCTCTCTCTTAATGCCTGAGTGAGAGAGTGGCCAAAGGCTGCGTGCGGCTTGGAAGACTCGTGAGTTCTCCTCAACAGTCTGCAGCAAAAAAAATCATGTTCGGCACTCGTTAAACAGGAAGTTCGAATCGATGTCGCGAGAAAAAGTAGGATGTCGAGTAACCAAAACGACCGAATACGGAAGGAGATTGCTTGCGTAAAACACTGTTTACGCTAGCGACGCGTGCTCGCTCACCATCGTCTTTCCTGCCGCACGATCTGATGAGCAACAAGAAGAGAAAGCCTAACACCAGAGCTCCAGCTCCTCCCAGCACGATCGCTATTTGCTTTCCTGATTCTTCTCCATTTCCGCGCCCTGTTCAACACAACAACCGTGAGTGAATTGCAACCATCCAAGCCGCATTTTCTTTAAAATAGAAAAAAGAGTGAAATCTGGTCATTATAAAGGATGAGAAAAGACAACTGGCAGGCTACAAGATTTTGTATTCTTATTCATTCTCGGCATCTCGAGAACATAAATTTGCATATGTCGCCTATGAGATATTGTATGCATATCGTACATCTTGTAATAACATAGTGTGACTGAACAATTCATAATCCGATCTATTGTAGTTATCGCAAATTTCGTTACATGTGATCTAGTTCTTGGACACAGATTAGGTGTGACAATTTACCTGGATACCCATTACCGCCATTGCCTCCGCCGTTGCCGCCGCCTCCCCCTCCGCCTCCCCCGTAATAATACTGAAAGCTCACCGAACATCGGTCGAGGAAAACCCCGCCATTGACTGACTGCGGGCACTCCTCCTTCACCACCTCCACCGCCACGTTCACGCACTCCCCGCAGTCGCACGGCCCCAGATCGACGTCGCACTCCGCCTCCACCTGGAACGGCCCGTACTCCGTCTCGTACCTCCCTCCCGCTCCCTCTTTCCCCTGCACCACGCCTTCCTCGAGCGCTTCCAAAGCCGCGTCTCTCTTCTCCACAAACCCCTCGATCCCCCCCGCGTCGCCCGACTCGTCGCAGTTCTTGTGATCGATCCCATACTTGGATACGCCAGCGCCCCCACCGCGTGGCGATATCTCGGCCTTCTGGATAGAGAACTGGTCGGTCTCGTACTGGAGGTAGCACCCGGAGAGCCGAATCTTACCGGCGATCGACTTGTTGCATAGGGTACGCGATATCTCGGGGATCCTAGCGACGCACTGATGGCACTGGTAGTCGGTGAGAGCGTTATTGCACTGGAACCGGCCGGAGACGCCGGAGAGAGAGTCCCCGACCGTGGCCTTGTAGAACTTGGATTGGTAGGAGCGAGAGACTAGTTCCTGGAACAGGGACGAGAGCGTCTGGGAATGAAATAATCCATTTGAGTCCGTGAATGTGTCGCCGGAGCAGTTATTGTACACGAACGAGGTGTAGTTTGTGCTCGGTTTAAGCAGACCGTTGGCGCAAGGCGTGACAAACCCTAGAACAACAGAGAAAATCAGCAGAGAAAACGGAGAGAGCGTTTCCATTAGATCGAAGATTTGAACCAGTTCCTGTTGTAACGACGGACGTGATAATCAGGAGGACATAATTCAAAAATGGTGGGGAAGAGAAGTGAGCAACTGAACTAATCAAACTCCTTTAAATGTGATAATAGAATACTATGGATTGGTGTATGTCATGTGGTTTTATTGGAAGTTGGTGGCTTGGAATATTATTTTCTTGCCAACCTTCATCTAACCTGTCATTTCTCAATTTGGATGGAGAAGACTACATGAGCGAGCGCAAGTACAAGCCCGTCAAATTAAAGTGAGAAGCATGGCTTGTGCCGTCATTATGATTGTTCAAGAAATTTTAGTGAAGTGGTTGATCAATATATACCAGTTTTGCTAATTGGACCGTGCTGAGCGCAAGTTACTGCAGTTTTCCCCTAGCTTTTCGTGTGCAACACAGCCAGCATCGAATTGATGAGGACCGATGGCCTGGCGGGAATAGATTGACAATTCTATAGTGCGTGGTCGCCAGCTCACTTGATTATGATAGCACGCCGTGTGTAACTTGTTTAAGTAGAATGAGTCCTGGACCCCTGCCTCGTCGGTGGGGCTATGCTAATGCGGCTTGTCTACCTCGGATCTATAGATCATGAGAGATGCGCGATGAGTGACAATCTCTCTACCCCTTGTGATAAGGTTGAAGTAAATAGCCCAACCAGTTGTACTTGCCCGCCTAACGTGAAAACGCAGGAACACTATTTAATGTTATGAGATGAATCACATATGGTTAGTGAAATTTGAGGGATTGTTATATTCGACTTCCCTTTGATGTGTGACCTAGGGCAAAGCATACGTCCAAGGTCAACCCTGGACCAACCCTAAACCGGTCCAACCCAACTGATCCTAATGTGGTTCTTGGTTCTACGATCGCTAGAACTTGTATTGTACAAGTTAGTCCTTGGTCCCGAGGCTTCAGCGTTGGTCCAAGTTGGACCAACCCTATAGATATATATTCCAAACCGTAGTATATAACTTAAAGTGTCTAGTGCCTTCTCCTTTTTCTTTGTATTTATAACTCGGTTCAACCCGGACCAACTTTGTGTGTATATATGAATAATTCACTGTTTATATTACATATCTTGAATATTTTATTTCGTGTATTCATCATTTATAGTTTGTTGCTTTCAGCAAGTGGAAATTTCTATTATTGCCTTATCTTAGATTTCTTTTTGATTTGTACCGGTGTTCATTGTTTTTTTTTTTGGTCAGACCGATGTTCATAGTTTAGTTGCTTAATATTGTATTGTCGGTAGATATGTAAATTTAAATAATATGTTTATCCTTTCAAGAAATACAAAAAAAATGAAAAAGAAAAATCAATTGGTCTCATGTTAACTTTGGAACCAGATTGAACTAGGAGAGTCAGTCCAGTCCTTGGTCCCAAACTTAACAGGGTCAGTCCCTAGTCCTAAAAATTGGGGACCGACACTATGCAGCTTGCTTCTCAGGTTAGGTGTTAAACTGGCTCAATCCGGACCACGCCACTCCTAGCGTAATCTAAGATTGTGGCACAAGAATTCATTGTAAATAAAGGGACAGACAGAATGTTCACAAAGAGTCGAATTGAATCTTGTTACTATACGAAAGATGGATTTTGCAGGACGAATGGCATTATTACTGAGAAGCTCGAGTTCGCCAATAGATGAAGACGCGATTTGGTCTTTTGATGCCGACGTATTAGCAAATAGATGAACGCACGATTTGATCTTAATTTTAACGTGACAGAAATTTAGAAAGACATGCATGGCCCATCAAAGTGATTAAACAATTCAGCTAACCCAACTATCAAACTCTAACTTATAGCAAACGACATAATGCGCATCCATCAGAATGGTGCTAGTCATCGGGTGACCTGCGTTTTCCACCCAATTGGCATGCCTTGGGTTGTTGTTGTTCTGTTGGTCCTGTCTTCTTCCCCTGATAGACTTCTAAAATGGCCAAGTTGCTAGTCACTGAGGCAGGAAGGTTAGGAAATAAAGCAAAAGTGACCACATCCCAGTGCATTTTCTTCTCGAATTCGGCTAACCGATTCAATTACTTAGAAGAAAGATTAAGCAAAAACCCAAAAGAGAAGGGCTTTTACACTTGATATTGAGGAGCTAATTTTATGGACTGCTTAAGTGAAATTAGGCGTTTTGGAAAGAGCCCATTTTTCCAAATGAACAGGGCCTAGCAGCCGTTTGAAAGAAACTGGGCCTTCCCTTCATGTAGCCACCATCTCATCATCATCCAGAAATTGGAGTGGGTTTATCATGAAAAGTTTTTTACAAAATAATTAATTTTTTTTAAAAGAAAAGGGATATTTGTCGGCTGGAAAATCATTGAAGCAAAAGAAAATAAAATAAATAAAATCGTGACCAAACTTTCCTGCCGTTCAAAGTAGCTCGTGCCTTGAAGCCCCGCACGTGGGCACAGGAACCGGTCAAAGTTGTAGATGGATGCTCGAAAGTGACAGTTCAACTTTGGTGGAAGCTGTGATGGGCCGGGCCGAAACATCATGGGACTTGAAGGAACGTGTGGAACAGTGCAAAGAAGAATTACGCCTTTTCAAATCAGCAAGGGTAGAATATTGTTCTCGCGAGGCAAATCGAGCGGCGGATTGGCTAGCTAACTCCCACCGAACCAAAAATCTCCCTGCAAATTGGGTGACTTTTCCTCCTCCCTCCCTTTCGGAAATTCTATTTTCAGAGTTTTATCCATCATTGCCTTGTAAGGCTCGCTTATTTTCATGAATGAATGCAATATCTATTTTCGACCAAAAAAAAGAAAAAGTAGCTCGTGCTACTGCTCAAGCCTCAAATCGATCGCCTGATTGGCGTCGTGTCCTGATCTCCCTTTTTGATTGTCGTGAAGTGGGGGAAGCCCTGGAAAGTCAAGTTGGGCGGGCCTCCAACTTTTATTTTCAGGCCGATCCCACAATTAATATCTCCTCCCTCTCTCTGTTCCCGTGTGTGAGATTCTTAATTACATGATTAACAATGTATTTTATCTTTTATTAGAGCCATCCCACTGATGTTTTTCTCTTTTAATAGTAGAACCTTCCATTTTGTGTGGTGGCAGTCGTCTATCTAATTATTTAATTTGACTCGTAGATTGAATGTACGCATCGAAGAAATTACGCCCGCGACGCTTATTAGTGAAATTGACCTAGCATTCGGTAATATCTATGCTGAAGCTCCTCCGATTGAATTTGTCCAAAAACATTGATGTAGGATATTTTAACACGTTTTATTCATTTTTTATTTTATTTTAGGAAAGAGCATCATAAGCATGCAAATGTGGATAAGGACATCCTCCTTGCGTGGTTGCGAGCAAGGAGAGCTCTTTGTGGACCCAGAAATTGGTCGGTAAATCTAGGAATTCCATATTTCACGGGAACCTGACAAGAGGAAAAAATTCAGAGAGGAGAAAATTCAGAGAGAGCATTAACCACATTTTTTTTAATTTACTTTTAAATATAAGTGGATTTTTTTTATAGAATCAGTCTCTCTTTTTTTAACAGTTTATGGGGTCTGACCCACCATGATTTTATTGTTTCCCCATTGCTGAAGGCATTAGACAATTCAATCATTTTGAAGGTTTGGTCATATTCATGATGTAAACGTCACAGCCATACCTTTTTGAATTGAAAAATCTTAGCTACAACTCCTTCCCATGTATTGAAAAATAAAGAGGGTGATGATAAAACAACAAAACCCAATTTCTTAATTAATTGGGTGGATAGAAGTTTATAATATTGACAAGTCTAGGCTACTTCCAATTTTCTTTATTTTTTTTTCCCTATGCTGAAATTTGGATTCCGCTAGCAATGGGCATCGGATAGTATAATAACTCATAAAAATATAATGCTCGCTACAAAAGATATACTCGTATTTTTCTTTCATTCAAAACTTCCTAATTTAGTTTATATATATCGAAAAATTTTGATAGCGGAAATCTTTTTTTAATGCTGGTTCATATATATACCCGAGCTTTCATCTTATATATCGATTACATTAAAATTTAAAGTTGGTCTATGCAATTGCTTGAGTGGGGTGCAAGCTGCCAACGAGTGGTCCTTGCGTACCTAATCTTCCAACCAAAAAAAGAAGGGGTCAAAATCAGCATGTATCGTCCACAGATGTTTAGTCAAATTGTCAATTCGAGTAGTCTTTGCCAGACACTGCAATCATATACCAAACTTCATTTATTTTACGAAAAAAGATAATTTAAAAAATATTTTCATAAAAAGATTGCCCATCACATTCAAAATAATTAACTTACGAATAATAATTCCTTAGCAATAATAATTAATATTTAAACAATTTTATTAATAATAAAAAATAATTTTTATTCATTCATTTTTAAAAATGATTCTTTTCTGTTTGGTCGAATTTTTGGTAAATGATTTAAGTAATAATATTTTAGAAAAATATTTTCAAATCATTCGTTTCTACGAAACAAACGCACTTTAAGTGAATAGCGTTGAACATATTAAGGATGCATTTATTTTGTGGAAAATGAATAATTAAAAAATTATTTTTCTAAAAATGATCTTTTATATTGCTCACAAAAATGAATTAACAACAAATATTTTTATTGTCTATGCAAATGTTAGATATGTTGTCAATAATTAAAATATTTTTTATTGATTAATTATTTTAAACTATACAACCGATTATTTTTAGAATATTTTCCAAATTATTCATTATCCGCAAAACAAATGAAACCCTAAATGAATTTGCGTGACATGCTATAAAAAATAATAGTTAGGCACAACATCAAGATGGGCCTAATGATCACATATACCATGAAAACGTTAATTAAATCCATATTTTGGGCGGTCTAATTTAGGGGTGCTTATCTCCAATCTCATCTTTAAAAAAACATTCCCCACCCAAAAAAATTATCTTATCGTAGGAGCAGGCCGACCATTAGATAATGGGACGATTACGTGACTATTCATACACGTGGTTGCGTCTTGAATAATCTTTTTTTAATAACCGACCAAAGAAAAAATCGTGATTTCACCACTCATTTTGTCTCTTTTTCTATCCTTTCTCCCTTGATGAATTGCATTATTATATACATATTTAAATGTGTAATCTTATTTTTTTCATGACATAAACAGAGGGCATCTCCAACTCTCATTGAAATAAAGAAGTGATTTCTCATCTGAAAATTAGGATTAGGTGACCTTGAAAATGATTGTATATTAAAATAAAATGAAATGAACTTGAATTTGGGAGAATATGCTACTTCCATAGGAATCTGATGTTTATTGATTCCTTCACATGAACTACCATGCTTTTGGGAAAGCATGGCTTTTGTTTTGTTTTTTTCTTCTTTTTGGAAAAAAAAAAAAAGGCACTCATCCCCAGTCGCACCTTCCCGTGGATCAAAAGAAATACACAAAAGGATTATAAAATTTTATAGTAAATATGTGTACTATATACAATAATCTCTACATTATATATGAGAGAGAATCATTAGGACAGTGCATGTACATGCTTGATTATGCCTTGACAAAGAGATAGGTACGAAATTAAGGGCCGCAAGTTGGTCTCACGTGATTCATCCAACTTAAATTTGATGGGGTGGTAATTTCTTACACAAATTGAGAACACGTAAACTTAAGGAGAGAAATCCGAATTTAACATGATACCATACGACTTAGCCTAACATTGTCACGAACCAGCACGCTCTCATCCATTTTCATTGCAAATCACACCGAATCATTTTAGCGATTACACGTGTCCCATAAGATCATTTCGAACTTGACTTATCTTATTGTGGAGAAGAGTGAAATAAAGAGATAAGCCTTCACTTACAAATTTAAATTCTCGTTCGGCATGAGATTGAGAGATTTCGTAAAATCTAATTCAAAATGCAGTATTTATAGATAAGTCGTGAAGTGAATTTTGATCACATGTACTCTCCGCACACCTAAATAGAATAATATAATCTCCAATGAGATAAACAGTGATCTTTCCGGACTCAAATTTAGAATAATTTTCTTCCCTCGAAGTACTTCGGATGTAACTCCTTTTCTTGTATAGTGGGGTTGACATAGAGAGAGGTAACTAAAAATAAATTTTGACTTTTATTGTAATTTAAAGGTTGAAAATATTAGGAAAGTAATAAATAGAGATATAAAATAACGAACTGGTGCAGTCACTGCCAAGTTAAGTCGTTGAGCAGTTGAAACTAGAAATCCAAAAAATAAGAAGAATAAAACACAAAAACCCAAAAAGAAATAATAAAAAAATAATATTACAAAATATCATCAACAGGATAAATAAATTCATATATTTTAATCATATGGAGCTCTCCTGCTTGGTCGTCTCTTCTCCTTCAACCTTTACTCAACCCAAAGCAAAGCAACCACTCTCTCTCTCTCTCTTCTCTGTTCGACTTTGAAGAAAAGCATGTCGATTTCAGCGATAAAGCTTCGGTTTTCTTGAGGAATCGCCTCGGTTCTCTCGTGGGTAGTTGCTCAAATTTCGTGGCTTCACACGTATCGGCTCGCTCTGCCCGGAGAAGAAGCGGAACGATCCGTTCTCTCTGATCAAGCTGCCGTCTTTTTCTTCCTCAGTGACCCTGAGAGTCTCTCCGGTTGGTGATATTCGAGCTTCGGAAGCACCGTGACTCTCTCTCTCTCTCTCTTTCTCCTCTCTCTCTGTGCGGAGAATTCACCACACGTGCTTCTTGCCGGAGCTGTGGCGACTGGGTCCAAAGAGCGGCGGAGTTGTTGGCGGTCTTTGGGTCAATTCGCGCCGATTGCCGACGGTTCTCGAAGATTTCCGTCGAGGGTTTTGATCGGAGACGATCGAAGAATGTTGGGTTGCGAGTGTATTTGCTGGGAAGATGTCTCCGAATTCTGTCCTCTGGAGCCAGAGCCCTTCTCTCTGCCTTCGCCTCTTCCCAAGTGGCCTCAAGGTGCGATTTTTATTTTATTTTTTATTTTTTGTCTTTTTTGTTTCGTCTTCCTCCCTTGAATTGCTCGGAAAATGAAGAAAAGTTCCATCTTTTTTCGGAGGAAAACGCGTCTTGAATTTTGGGTTTTGTTCGTTGCGCTCATGCTTTTTGGACGTGTTTAGGATCGTGGGTGATTGATGAAGGAGTTTCGTTTCAGTCAGCTCTGGAGTTCTCTTCTTCGTTCACCTCTGTTTATCTTGTTCATTTATCTTTGGTAATATTTTTTTTGGCAATGCCATTGAGGTTTTCAGTGATCTGTTTCGGCGTTGAATATCGGAATATTCGCCGAATGTTCTCTCTCTCTCTCTCTGACACACGACCGATCTACCCACGTGTGTTGTGGATGTATGTGAATCCTGGCGAGGGATGTGTGTGCTGAATTCTGAAAAATTCAGCTGAAAAGAACTAGAAAACTTGAACTTGGCGATCGGGTTGAACGCTGGATTGAATGTGAATGGGGTTTAGTTGCTAAATTCTCTCTCCGTTTTAATCTGATAGTCCCTGCAAGTTCATCCCGCGACAAAATTTGGGTCCTGCAAGATGAATTCACTGCTTTTTATCTGTTACTCGGTTATTCTCGAAAGCTAGGAAACTGATGGATCTTGGAAGGAACTGTCTGGTTTTGATCAAAACTACTGCTAAATGCCTTCATTTTCATGCTCCAAGCTCTGTTCTGTCTCCAGGTGGAGCGTGCAGATTGAGAAATTTTCCGTGCTCATGTTGCTATTGCTACTTGTAATCTAATTGAAAGCTTTTCAGAGAACATGTTGAACAGAGAACATGTTGAACTTCTGTCCTTTTCTGAAAAGTTTGTGGTTCTACTTCTTCACATTCTATTTACCTCTTCAAATTAAATGCGATCTTTGTAGGCAAGGCTTTCGGTGCTGGAATAATACAACTGGGTGATATTGAAGTATTTAAAATTACGGAGTTCGAGAGAGTCTGGAGCTGCGGCCTGTTGCGTGCGAAGACGCATGGAGTCACATTTTATAGACCTTTGGGGATACCAGATGGATTTCATTGTCTGGGTTACTACTGCCAGCCAAATGCCAAGCCGTTGAGAGGCTATGTTCTTGTGGCTCGTGAAACCGTTGACCCCAGCAGTTGTTCTGATCATAGCCATGTCACTGCCCTAAGCTCCCCAGCCATGAAAAGGCCACTCAGCTACAAACTAATATGGAAAGCCGACTCAGATCAAAATGGTTCTGGATACTTTTGGCTACCAAATGCACCCATGGGTTACAGAGCCATGGGCATCCTTGTTACTGACAGTCTGGATGAGCCTGATGTTGATGAAGTCAGATGCGTACGAGAAGATCTCACAGAGGATTGTGAGCCTTGCGACCTGATGTTTGACGAACAACCAAAGAATGCTCAATACCCATTTCGTATATGGACCACGCGGCCTTGCAAGCGGGGAATGTGGGGAACTGGTGTTTCTGTTGGTACATTCTTCTGTGATTCATTCTTAGATATAGAGGAAGAGCTAGATATAGCCTGCTTAAAGAATGTCAATAGCACAATGCATGCAATGCCAAGTTTAGACCAGATACATGCACTAATAAGGCATTACGGACCCACTGTTTTCTTCCATCCTGATGAGGTTTATATGCCATCGTCTGTAGAATGGTTTTTCAAGAATGGAGCGCTCTTGTATGAATACGGAAAAGATCGAGGTGAACCGATCAAGTACGATGGTTCGAATTTGCCTTGTGGAGGGTGTAATGATGGGGAATTCTGGATAGATTTGCCAGATGAGGAAGAGGCAAGAAATCATGTCAAGAATGGAGACCTGGAGAGTGCAGAGCTCTACGTGCATGTTAAACCAGCACTCGGAGGTACATTTACCGACATCGTGATGTGGGTCTTTTGCCCTTTCAATGGACCTGCAACCTTGAAAATTGGCTTGATGACCATTCCGATGACCAGGATAGGGCAGCATGTGGGCGACTGGGAGCATTTTACTCTCCGTGTGAGCAACTTCACTGGAGAATTGTGGGGTGCATATTTCTCCCAGCACAGTGGTGGTGGATGGGTCAATGCGCCTGACTTGGAATACATTGAGGGGAATAGGTCAATGGTTTACTCTTCTAAATGCGGTCATGCGAGTTTCCCGCACCCGGGGACCTATCTCCAGGGATCGTCCAAACTGGGAATTGGAGCGAGAAACGATTGCGCTCGAAGTGAGTTCTATGTAGATTCAAGCAAGAGGTATCGGATTATTTCAGCAGAGTATCTCGGTGATGGTGTATTAGCCGAACCTTGTTGGCTACAGTACATGAGGGAGTGGGGTCCAACCATCACATATGACTCGAGATCCGAAGTAGATAAGATAATAAATATGCTCCCTTTCTTTGTGAGGTTCTCTGTGGAGAACCTCTTTGACTTGTTTCCGACAGAGCTTTACGGCGAGGAAGGGCCAACGGGACCCAAGGAGAAAGATAACTGGGTTGGAGATGAGAGGGACTAGCTTGACGATCATTTAATTGTTTTGTCATATACAAGAGGAAGTGGTTCCGGCGCAATCAGCTCTGAAGAACTAGCTCGTTAGATCATGCTTACAGATCGGAGGAGTGAGTCGAGAGCAAATGTACTCTTGTGAAGTAATCATCTTCCACTCTTCCAAAGGAAATGCCACTCAAGAGATGCTATTCAGTGGCGATGCAACTGCATTCGTGCTTGAGAGAGAGGGAGAGACTGTGTTGTTATATGAAAAAGATGGGATGTGTGCCTGCTTTGATGTAGAGATTTCAATCATCAAATGAAAATCAATTCCTCAGTTTCTCTAGAAAAGCTTCTTCAGGTCTAACCACGGAGATGTTGAAATAATACTTCTCTTTCGGTGCTATTGGCCATCATGCTGATAGCCTCATACAGGAAGTTCGAATTTTGCACCTACATAGAACAGTTGCTTTCAATTATTGCCCCTTTGCTGCTCTTCCCTTCGATCGACAACTTTGGAGTTGTGACGTTCACTTTCAGGCAATTGAGCCTCTAAAAAAGGTACATATTTCAACGAAAAGGAAATGTATCACATGGTAATTGGTGAAAACCGAAATACTTAAAATAGAATGTCCGGGTTGCAGTTCACAAAACAAAACGCATGTGGCCAAAGCGCCACGAATGACTGTCATTGAGCTGCTAGCATACAGGATCGGAATGGCGTCAATCGCTAAAATTATGTGCAAAAGTCAAACGACAGGCAAACGAGAGAAATTCAGTAATACCAAGTTTGGCATTCCTCCTGCTCATACAATGAAACCCATATAAAAATAAGGTTTACATTATGAGGAACCACACCGATCAAAAATTTGCAAGAGTATTATCAACTGTCTATCACACAAAATCTGTCGAAATGGATGATCCACCTATCCTTTACAAAAGGCCTACTTCCGCACCGTATAGAGATCTAGAATGAGAAGCAATTTACAAATTAGCCCTCTTCTCTAGCTTGGGGTAACCACCAAAAAAAAAAAGAAAAAAAACTGCATATTTGGCGGGAAGCTGGCAGCTGATATTTACAACTACTACAGCAACTTTGCCGAAACCGACAGCTACTGAAATTTAAATTTGGCACGTACTTTAACAACTTGAGAAAATGCCATCATCTGGCCTGTTTACAATCCCTGTCCAATGCTTCCCTGCTTATTTCCTGTGCGCACTCTCCACAAATGGTACTGCAGCCAATTTTTGTGCCCTGACTTCTAAGGGTCAGCAAATGTGACAGATTAGTGCATTTTCGCTGCACAATGTGACTCCTTATTCTACCTTTGTTTTGTGATAAGCCAGTGGTCTTGCCAGGAGAAGACAGCAAGCAAGCTGTGACAGGCTTATCAGTTGCAAAAACATCCCCAACAGGAATGCGCTGTACTTCCTCCCATTCCAACGTTTTCCGATATACCTCCCAAGCCCTATCTTGCTCCTCCTTAGAAAGTTTCTCCTCTTCGTTCTCTTGCAAAAGGGTCTCATGTTCATGGTAATTGGTAATCCACCTAAGATAAGGTGATTTAGCTAAATTAGACCTACTTTTTCATCTATCATAAATCTGAATGATTACCAAATCTGTAAAGAACTCAGGAAACAGGCACTCATCAAAGTTCTCAGCAAGATTATAGTCTACCTCGGGTGATGCTCACGAAGTAGACTATCCATTATTCTGTCAGAGGAGCAGCTTCCACAGGAAGAAGACCTCTGCTTCAGGAAATCTCCAACTGGATAGGCTGTACCCAGCTTGATAGCATCCCCTGCTTGTTGACGCAGCTCAGTCGACATTTCTGGGTTATCGTCATCACCGAATTCGAAAAGATGCAACATCTCCTCTTTGGATATAGTCCTATGTACTTGTTGTCTATCCACCACCCTTGCAGCTAGGCCCTCCTTTGTTACCTTCATGCGGCATTAAGATAAATCAGTTTCCACAGAGAAAAACACAGAGTATAAACAAATTTGCTCTTCCTCTACCTGACGCTTGTAAATTTTCTCTTCCATGGTACCCTGTGCCATCAATCGATAGGCAAAAACAGGCTTTGTTTGGCCATATCTGTGGAGACAAAATAATAGATGAGTAAAAGATACATGATTAAAGAATGCAGTGACTAAACAAGAATATGCACCTCCAAGCTCGATATATAGCCTGAAGATCATATGTGGGATTCCATGAACCATCGACAATAACAACGCGGTTAGCAGCATGCAGATTAATTCCCAGAGAGCCTGCTCTCGTTGAAATCAGAGTGCATTTGACCCTTCCATTCTGGGGTTCATTGAAGCTCTCCACTAACTTTTGCCTTTCAGAGCTCTCAGTTCTTCCGTCAAGCCTATTGGAAAATAAAAATCAGTGCTCTTGGCTGTCATATTGAATAATTCGGGGGACTTAATCCAAGCAAAACTCTAGCAATTCCACTCCATTCTGTCATCCTAATTAATGTATCTGACCAACGAATAAAGAAAGGATACCCAATATGAGCTATGATAATGAACTTGGGTTGGAGGGATAGAGTGAGCGAGGAAAGGCAGAAATGCCAGATTGGCCAATATTACCAGCATTTTTGTCTCCCCACAGAACTTGAGGTTTGGTTGTTGTAGGAACACAATGACCACTTATCATTTTTTTTCTCAAAGAGTAGCCTGTACTCTAATTCATGCTCTTTAAAGCATTTTCACAAGCCAACATGTTCAGACTGTGTAATACACTTTAACATCCTTTAAAAGACCACATTTGATAGCTCTGCTGCCTCTGGTGGTAACATAATATTGCAAGTGCGTGACACTGAAGGTGACTCAAAATAAACAGGTTTTTGACCACCAATTGTACTATAAAGACAACGGAACTTCCATAAAATAAAAACACAAATATACAACTGACATCAGTTCCTCATGTACAAAGATCGAGTAAAAAGTTCATTCCAAAAACCACTCTATATTATTGAATGAACTATGAGATACTGACCACAACATTAACTATTGGCAGCTGAGTGGTCCACTGCATATCATTTTATACAATCAGAAAACGAGTACCAACCTGTACCAATCTTTTCCCTTCTTCCAGAACTTGCCGCGTTTATCCTGTCTAGGTAACTTTGAAAGATAGAATTCAATAAGATCAAGAGTAGGAATACTCTGGCTAAAAACCAATGCCTTATCACCAACATCTGAGCTCATAATTAAAATGTCGAGCAGCAGAACCATTTTGCCACTATAACCAAGCTCTTTAAAATCATTTTCTTGAAGAAGATCATTCCACCAGTCCTGCAAAGATATAATAACAATAAGCCATGAGAAAAAAAACATCACACAAATTAGTAATTTATTGGTATATGCAGAACATATGAAATAGAGCCACTAACATCAATGATTTTTCACAGTATCGAGAAAGTGACAAAAAGGTGTAGAGGCGAAACCCAATGGAAAATGACTCACATAAAAGCTGTTACACGCCCTCTAAAAGTAGGCATACCAATGGCTTTCAAAACTAAGAGACAAAAATATGTTGTTTAAAATGAATCATCAGAACCATCTGTTGAACTATACCTTGTGTAAAAAGCCATTCTGAATTTTGCCCCCGAGTAAATCATCTCCACTGCTTGCTTTCACTATCATAGGCAGCAGTAATCAGTAATCAAATGGAGAAACAGTGAACTTTCTCTTCTTCTTAATTTTAAAGGAGAACAAAAATCATTAAACTAGAAAGTGAGAAATGCCCTTTCAACACAATCTCCAACGAAACAGCTAATGCAAATTACACATAAATCATACTGCTCAAAGCAACTGTTCTTAATCTTAATCATCCAAAAACAGGACAGGGAGACAGTACGGTAAGCGGGCAACAAGTTAACTATCATCATGGCTAGGCTTCACTAGAGGATTACAAAAATACAATCCTTTAATTGATCCGCTCTCAAATTTTTCATCAGTTCAATATAAAGGACTAGAAGTACATGCGGGGCAATACATTCTCATGGATTACGTGACAGACTAGTTATCCAGCTCAATTTGATGCTATGATGCGCAAGGAATCTACATGATCCTCATCCAGTGTCCTCAATCTAATGACCTCGTTTATAATATGAAATGTGGCTATCAATTTCACCACATACTGTTACTCAAAAAGGTAAAAAAGAAAGGGCCTACCTCCATTGGCTATATTGTACTCTATATTTTCATCACTAGAGCTGTCATCTCCCAAATTCTCTGTAGTCTCTTCATGTCTCGCATTTTCACGGTCTTCCTTCTTCAGTTGCAATATACCTGGATGGTTCCATATCTACTACAAAGAGTAAGCATACATATAGAGTGGAATGCGTCAAAAGAAGTGAAACAGCAAAGAGAGAGGGTGGGGAGTCATAAGGCAGTGCAAAAAGGTCATATATGTTCTTACTGTCCAATCTACTTTTACACAAACCATGAAATTCAGGGAATTTTCTATTGAGTTTCAGAGGTGGTGTAAACCTTGGTGCAAGAGTGAAATTGCTCAATTTAGACCTCGCCACCAAAACAGCCCCAGCAAAATAGAGATGAGATGCAAAATAACCTCTCCCACCCACGAAATACAGAAGGATTTCGCACTGTGCCAGCCTTTCATTTGTTCTGGCTGATGATAAGAAATTTAGGAAAACAACGAAATCCTTAAATAAGGTACCTGAGCCAAGGCCTGGTATCCTGCAAAAAAACTTCTCTTTGGCATCTTTTCATCATAGAGCTTGCCAGTCGTAAAGCCATGCACATCCAGGAACCTTCTGTATAATTTCCGTTGCAAAGGAGAAAGCTTAACAGCAATGACGAATACAGTTTTAGGTGGCAAATCCTCCTTCACCACATTCATGTCCATTCTCTGGACAAAACCTTTCAATTGTTCATACAGAATATGAGATCGCTGATTCATTATTTTCACATCCTCGGAGGTCGAATTGGTGTGTTGACCATTCATTATAGGATTTTGGTAGCTGAAATGAACGGGAAGTAATTACTACTCTTTTAGGAGGCACGAGTAGGATCTAACAATTATTTATGAGAAAGCCTACCGATTCCTAAATTCATGGCTGCTCCCAAGAAAACCTTCTCTCACAAAATCAACCATCTGTTAAATACAATATCAGTATACATGTCATCCATCTTTACTGGACATTGCAACAAAATATCTGCAGCCTTTGTGGATTTCGTACAACTTACGCAATAATATTCCATTAGATTGTTCTGCAGAGGCGACCCTGTTAAAGCAATCCGTCTCTGGCATTTAACTTGTTTTAAGGCTTGGGTTGTATCGGCTTGAGTATTCTTAATGATATGGGCTTCATCACAAACAAGTATATCAGGTCCATCCTGAAAAATAAACAAAGAAATTATCACATCGGTATATAAGGAGTAGAACCCAATTAAAAAGTACTAGTAATAAAAAAATTTCAGTCATTAACTACCTGCAGAGCACAAATAATATCTCTAGCTGCATTCCTGTCCTTTGCATTTTTACCAAAGGTTAAGTTCCGAAAAGTAGTGTAGCTTATCAAAAAGATGCCACCTTTAGCCCTCCATTTTGCAAGCAATTCAGCTCTTCTGTCTCTGGAGTCAAACAGCAAAATCAATATCTTGACACAAGAAAAAACAAAAGCACACAAGAATTTTTCATAAGTTAACTAGAGGTCACCAAGATAGTAAAAGCCCGTTAGCAAAAAGAGACCAATAAACTGAAAAAAGAAAGAGCTCAATTAGAAGATTGTTACCCACGATTGGAATTGAGAAAATTCTGTCCCTATTGTTACAAACATACGAGTCCATTCACTTCATTCATCAATCTTAGAAGGTATGGTCCAAGTTAATCATGTCAAAACAAAAGGGAAAAGAGTTATTTTGTTGGATCATTCCAGAAACTTTTTCAGCCGTCAAACAGTTCGCAGCTCCTACAAATAACATAAATCAAAGTAGAAAATCTAATCAAATGACCCTTAGGATTAGGAGACATGCATGCTAACACTAAAGCACCGTGAATTTATGATGTTAGTGCTTATAAGTGAGAGAAAGTCTACAACATAGAAATCTCCTTTGACAATAATTTCATTTATCATAATCACCTTTTAACTATTACTTTTCCATTTTAAGGAGGTCATAATGATTACTGCAGAGACTCACCTAGCTATGCACCTAAACAACATGCTAAATCACATTTCCTGCAATTACCAAAAAAGCAGCTCCCCCTAATCTTGCTACTGTACTATAATTCATCATCTTAAGCTGGTCATTCTGACCATCACTATCCAAATACTACTGGCAACCCCTTTCCCGTTTTACCAGTTTACTAAAGAGAGTTGCTCTGTATGAGCTACCTTCAAAAGTAGAACACAAATACCATATCATCATTTCAAATTATTAAAAGCAAGAACCAATGTACTGATAATGAGCAATAACACAAAAAAGACAAGGTGAGATAAAAAAATCTGAACAACTTTAGCGAGAGAAGATAATGGAGACAGTAGAATTTCACCCATTTTTTGTAATCTAAAAAAAAAAAGGGTAAAATACCTCTTTTGACTTTAGAACTACTGGAAAATGACAGCACCCTATGGCAAGTGCGACTTACGATTACTCTTGAGAAACAAGTTTGACTTATTTGGTACTATTGAAAATCAAGCATACAAAAGTTCACCATTAAAATTTTGAAAATTATAAAACCTTAATAATGATAAGCCACAGATTTTTACATCACAGATATTTGCCATCACAAACTTCCTTTATGGCTTCTATCAAAACAATGCCATGCATAGAACACATTTTATGTAAAAACTAACAACCATTTCAATTTTACCAAAAACTTCAAAGCACTTTCCTGTAGCAATAATACTCCTCTTTTACCCAACTAAAATGAACAACCAATTTTAAATGCAGATTGAAATAGTTAAACAGTTGCTCTGTCCAAGGGGATTGGCTCCACTAGAAATCTATCACGAATCCAAAGTGCACCTTGGTCAAAACAACAGAGCTATGTAATTGTACCTTGATACATCTTCCAGCATATAGACTCGAAGAGGCTTAAATTCTGAAGGCGTCCACTTAACGAACTCACGCCGCCAATTATGGAGCACATTTACAGGCGTTACGATAAGAGCAGTTTTGAGTCCCAACTCAACAACTCTCATAGCAGTGTAAAGGAATGCTATGACCTAACATCAACAACAGACAAAACAGCAATAGTGAATTTAATAAACAACCATTAGCATCAAAATCGGAAATTGAATTACATGATTATACACTGTGCAAGCAGAAGTTCAAAGAGGAGATTGACTAGATTCCTACCCTCCAAAATCAGGGACAATGTAATGCATGCAAAAGTAACATGGACACAACAATCTAATTAAGATAATTAAAAATTTCTGCGATATCAGCATTGAAGGGTAATAAATAGTATTTACAGTCCAAAGAAAAAGATAAATGTCATTAATCATCAAAGAATATTCATGTAAGCTTAAAGCTTCATTCTTAGCATTTTCCCACATCACCCAAGGATCATTCTTCCTAGGCTGATAGGAAGTTGCAACAAGATCAGTCAACAATCTCATCAAGGTATATAGATTAGAAAACAATACCTGAAATGTTTTACCAAGACCCATGGTGTGAGCTAGGATGCAACCAAGGCCTTTATCCCCAGACCTTACTCTTCTAACTGACTGTATGATATTTTCCCACATAAACCTAATCCCTGCAACCTGCAGCAAGGGGAGAAAAGATAAACAAGAAGGAAGATTGAACTGCTAGTGAATCAACAAAAACAAACATGGAAGATCAGAATAACAACTAAAATCCAAATTCCCATAGTGATGATGGAAAACTTAAAACAAGCCCAAAACAAGATCCAGCGATATCTTTGTCCAACAATTCCAAACATTCAACAATTTCTTTTTCCCAGTTTGCCATGCTAAGCCATTCATCCATCAAAAGATATGCACATAGATAAGTTTATTGGGCATAGAAGGCGCAATCAAAATGCATTAAAAGTGTCTCCACTCATGTAGGGAGGCAATTACTGTCAAAAGAAGAACAAAGACCTGATGAGCTTTCAACTTTGATGAAATGCTTGATGGAATCCTCACAGCTTCTTCACTCTTTTCTCTCACCACATTCACTACGTAACCCGTGGAGGCGTCACCAAGCATGTCAATAGCAGCACCCTCTGACAAGCTAAATGAACGACTTGGAGAATTCAGCATATTGGATTTCGCAGAAAATTGAATTTGCAAAGACCTCAAACGTTCTTGACGTTCCTGCAAGCATAATATTACGTCAAAAGCAACGCCCTGCTTACAACTCAATTTCAGAAGAACAACCCCACCAAACCAGAGATACCTTCTCTATTGCAATTTTCCTCTTGGTCTCCTCACCAAGTTCAGCATCATCAAGTATTCTGCGAATTTTCTTTTTACGCTTTCTCTTCGCCCTAAACAAAGAAGAACAAGTTTGAGGAGTAATACCTTCTTCATAAATCAAACTCACATTTCATTGCTCACATATAGAATCAAGTGCGAGACAAAGCACCCACCTCTCCTGTTTTTACTTTCCTTTATCATCATAGGAAATATGCAAAAAGTTATCAACCACCTTCATCTTGACTTCATCTGGTGGTTATTATGGTATATTTAAACTATCACAACACACTAGTCCAATATGATACCGTATCAAGCACGTACAGAAAATGCATTTAGGATGTTCCAATAAAAAATCCTAATTATCAGGGCAACATACTTTAACATGGGAGACATTTCTCTCAATCCTCTCTCCATATGGTAGCGCTCTGCCATTTGTTAATGTTATAAAATGGCACTCTCTTATCATAGAAGATGACATACAGTGGCAGAGAAAATAGGCATCTATAATTGTAACTCCTCATCTTGCTGAACTACAACAGTAGAAACAACAGAGAAATGTGAAAAACAAGAAAAATGCACTATACTTAGTGAACTGGAAAAATAAAGAGGAAACAGATATAGACTGCATTCAGAAGCAAAGAAGGAAGGAATAAATTTGTATTGGATAGCCATCATTCCACAATATATGCTTGATTAAAAGTATATAGAAGCTATCTAGAAGAAACAGCCATAAGATTTCACAAAGCAAAAGAAAAGCAGGAAACATTCTGTACGAAAGTCTCTAAAGTGAAAATACCCATCACCTGATTGGAATATTGATGTCTGAATCTGAAGTATCAGAATCAGTATCAGAGCTAGAAACCACTGAAACCCCAGATTTCATGGCTTCATCCAATGCCAACTTCATTTTGTGCAAGATACTTGGAGAGCAGCAGAAGCAGTTCCAACCAGAGGCCTGAACCTTGGACAAGTATTCTTCACCAAAGTTCCTTTTAATGCAACTGGCACAAAATAACGTTTTGCAAGATCTACAACTTAATAAGTCACTGCTTCGTCCACACCATCCACAATAACACTCAGAGCAATCAGTGTCCTGCAAAGTTTCGTTTGAATTATCATACCACAAGATTAATAGATTGATAACAGAATCTGCCATTACAATTATTACAATCTGAGAAAAGTTCACCTGAGAACTGGTGCAAACATACGAAGCAATCAATTCAGACCAAATGGTGCTTAATTTTATACTAGACATGAAGGTTGATATAATCATGGACCATATTAATATTTCTTTTCATAATTTATAATATGATACAACAAGAGAATCAACAAGGTTCTTGCTTGACCTCCCCTTTCCAAGGATAAAAAGCTAATAAGCATCAAGCTTCATGACATAAGCATTTGCATATGGAAGAGAGAAATAATTAGGAGAGAAGCATCAACATGAAGAAAATACGAACACTCAAAGTTTTGCACCCATCAAAATAAAATATCTAGAATTGACTATGTCCATACCTTCACATGCATCTTTTCTTCCACCATATATTTACAATTATTGCATATGATAACTTTCAGCAAAGGGTGTGCATGCACCTCACCAGCCACTTTACCACAAGCTGTACAATGTAATTTCCTGTTAGAGTAAACAGCAGCGTCTCCTGAATCCTTCGAAAGAGATTGCTCATTTTTAGCGACACAATGGAATGAATCATCTACTGGCTGGGCTTCATCATCACTGTCTATATCGACTGTCCGACCTCTCTTGTTACTAATGTTTATCTCCTCATTAGAATCAGGGAAAGCAGTTTCTGAAAGTAATGAAGTCAAGCCATTAGCTATTTGCCTTCCCTGATTATCAGTTCCATGGCCTTCACACATCTCATTCTTCGAATTTTGATCAATAACACCATCATCAGCAATCATTTCACCATTTTCAAAAGCTGTCTTGTTCAACACATTTTGCACATCTGAGCTGGCATCTTGATCAGCCATATATTCTTTCTCAATAGTCTGCCATGCCAGAGTGGCAAAAGAAGAAGTAATATCATAAGATTTACCATAACACAAGAATCAACTCATATATCAACCAATTATAGCATATCTAGGCTTTTGTAATTACTTTCGATTTTCCTCTTTTTTCTTTTCCATGTTGTCCCTTTTTTATTTTATTTTTAAGGCGGAACACGGGGAAGAAGATTGACTAATATCAAGCTCACACAAAAGCCCAAAGAGCCTGCATGCAACAAATCATCCACACACTAAAACAATATTCAGTATATAATTAAGCTACGTTCCTTGTTTCTTTACTACAATAGTGTGTGATTTCCACAATTATTACCAGCAATTCAATGCAATTCAAATGTAGATTAGTCTACTTATCTTAAAATGATTTTTGTTGTTCAACCAACAATGAAGATGAATGGCTCACATAGAGATCATAGATAACAAGAACATTGGAAAATGAAACAGAAGTATACTGGCAAATCCTACCTTCCTGCATCTCCTCCTTTGTCTCTTTTGCTTCAAGTGACGTTGAAGCTTTCTATCAAAATTTGCATCATCCTCCTCTTTCACCTGTCAAGGCATGAATGTAAGAAACGAGTTCGACAAAGTGAGTACACATGTTTGCCCTGAGACAAAACTTTGATGTTAAAAAGTACTCCTATTTGAACTATTTAAAAAACTTTAATTAGTCCAACTTCTGGACAAAAAGGCTAACTTCTTGCTAGTTTCTACAACTAAATAACTCTCGCATCATAGTACACTGGTGTAGAATCATCTTGAGAAAACTGAGCTTAGACAACATGTAATATTACTTGACTTATACCAGAAACATGCTGCAGCAACTCCAAATGTCAAGGCAAACTATAAACGACTGTTACAATGCTTCAAAAAGTTTAAGCTGCAGTTTAAATGGTTAATACAAGATAAAAACGCATTTCCTCCTGGGAGAAAATGAAGATGGAAGACAGAATAATAAAAAAGAAGACCTTTCTGAAGTTCTGCTTTTGTTCTTCAGAAAGAACTAGTTCTCTTTCATTTGCTATTGCATCTGCAAAAAATGGATCACTGGAACTGCCATCAATGTCATCAATCTCCTCAACCTAAAGCACATGATGCATCACAAGAATCAGACAAATAATAAAGTTGGTGATATAACACAACACTAAGATAATATCATGGAGTTTTTGCCTAGTGGAAACTAGGCACAATGGCATATGCCTTGAAACAAATTTTAAAACAAAAATAATTGCTAATAAAAGAGACCAAAACAAAAAACCCAGAGCAGTTGTGCCTAAAGTAACATGATCACAATTAATAAACACCATTTGAGTGCTACGTAACCTCATCAACACCAGGAAACTTTATTCCCAACTGGGCTGCTTGCTGTGGAGTGCTTGCCAAATAAACAGAAGCCCAGTTCTTGCTACCAAATGAAGTAGCATCATCAGATGCACCATTGGTGAACATCTTATTAAAAGTGCCCCAGTCAACTGCAGATTCACTCGCAACACTATCTTTTATTTCATCGCTAGCAAGCTTTTTCTGCAGAAATCCACTAGCTCCCTCCTCCAGTACCCTACCATGTCGCCTGGACTCACATATCAGAAAGCAGAATTATCTTGAGATCAGCAATGGGACAATAAAATAAACAGTTGGGAGAGGCTGGGGTGGTTTGAACAAAACCTCCTTATAGGCCTAACTGTCTGAAGGTGCTTCTCGGCCTCAACCACTGACTCGGTAATTTCACTGGTAACCTGTGAACCAACCCAATGAGCCCTCCTTTTCCATGCTTCAGTACAACAACTATTGGAAGCCTGACTCTCGATCCATTTAAACAGACTTGGTAACTCAACACCAGCACCATCAAGTTGTTCCTGTTCCAAAATAAAGCAATAAGAGGAAATCAAGAAGACATAAGAGTGTTTTCTGAAAGAGCAATCACATACTGAGGTTACCACTGAAGATGCATCTATTCTAGTGTTTGAAGGTTCGCCCTTGTATGTTTCAAGGGTTCAGAGTTACTATTGAATCCCATATTAACCAAAAACAACAACAAAAATAATGAAACAATGGGCTCCAAAAAAGGTTCCATGTCCATCTACACAAATTAATGGCAGGAACCACACTAAAAGTCCCCATGTCAAATAACTGGAACAGCATGTATCCAGACAATACAAGAATTTGAAACAGGAGACCTCTTGAAGTTAGTGCCAAATGACCAAAAATGGCGCCTTGAAAAAAGCACGGGATATATGCCTACAAAAATAATGAAACAATGGGCTCCAAAAAAGGTTCCATGTCCATCTACACAAATTAATGGCAGGAACCACACTAAAGTCCCCATGTCAAATAACTGGAACAGCATGTATCCAGACAATACAAGAATTTGAAACAGGAGACCTCTTGAAGTTAGTGCAAAATGACCAAAAATGGCACCTTAAAAAAAGCATGGTATATATGTCTGGAAACAAAAAATCTACGAAAGTAGAAACATCACAGACCAAATTAAACATGCGAAGGAGTGGAGGTGAGTCAGCATTTCAGCAATTTCACATAGAAATTTTGAGAAGACAAATCAAGGACCAGGATTTGTGGGAGACAGAGAAGCATATCAACAAGTTGGACAATTCTTCAGAGCCAAAATAGAATAACCATCTATGGAAATCAGACTAGGGTCACTGACATCAAAAACCACATCGTTTCTTAATACCCAACAAACAATAAAGGGCTCTATTCTACTTAGGTGTATGCATCTGCAATTCTGTGCTATACAATGTATTATAACAATCATCTAGAAGAAAGGCCAGCAGTTGCGAAACATAGCAAGGATCAAAACTTCTTCAATTTCCGAAAGGCTGTGATACCAATAAGTGAGCACTCTCAGTCTCAAGCTCATCAAGTTGAGCTTCCCACTCTTCCAGATACGTATCCAATTCATCTGCAACAGCCTTCTCCAACTGTTAAAGGAGAAAAGGAGTTCAGCTAGTTCCCAAGACAAACTTTGCAGACAAAGAACTTGAGCGCACAATCCAAAAGCAAAGACTCACATCATCCCCAACATAAGTTTGAGCGAGCTCTGCTCTAACTTCATCCTCCAATCTGGCAAGCGATTCCTTCTCAAGTGCTTCTTGGGCCTCAGCAGCCTAAAATGAGAATGAGAGACAACCAGCTAAAAAATCAACCAGAATAAAGCTTGTGAAGTCAAAATAGGAAAGATATGAAGAATAAATACCTTGCTCTCAACTTCTAAAAACTCATTGACAAGTTCCTCTATTTCCTGTTCAGTCAAAGGCTCCTGAAAGAAAAGACTTCGAAATTATAATACTATCGAATATAGCTTGTTCACAAAAAGGAAAAGTTGCTCCAACGGAAGGAGCAGTCCAAGCAACTTGCCTCAGGATGTAAGTTAACATCTTGCTCTGATGCCGATGATTCATCATCATCTGAACCAATAAAAGAATCACTAGAAGTAATTTCAATATCTTCAACTTCATCTTCTTTTTTCTCCATTTTTCAAAGTCTAAAATAAATTAAAAGAATTTCATGAGACAGTCTTCATTTCTGAAAAAATTGAATTTTATCTAAGAAATCAGAGTATTCTACGTCAATCTGTCCACAGTGAACTGATCAAAATCCCAAATTAGATGAATAGCATGAGCCAATCAAGTTCTGCTCCAATGATCATTATATAGTGTATCAAAAAATTAATAGAAATCCTTTTACTGATCCCACAAGAAAAATAACTAGCTCCACGGCCTAACGATAACAAAGTCCATAATGCAGTCATGAGAACTACGAAAGTGAAGATTTCAAAACATAAACAGTAGAGAAATAGGAATCTAATGCAGTCATGAGAACTATGGCAGCCAAGATTTCAAGACATAAACAGCAGCAAAATAGAGATTCCTACATAAAGTGCACAGGAAAGCTGTGGCATTGGACAAAACACTCACTGTGACTTTCCCCAAGTAATAGAATAACAAATACCTAAATTGGTTTCATTGATTTTTCCATTAATATGGCGTCAATCGATACATCTTTAAGATGTCTTGCTATTCTAAAAGTTCACATAGGAATCTCAGTAAGAAATTAAGAATAATGAATTAACACGGACATATGTGTGTTTCCATATATTCGAGGCACTCAGTGCTCAACACAAATTATCCACAAACAAGCCAAGTGTGACAAAAAAAATCGGATTCCCAGCATCACAAAGCCGTATCTACCAAAACACACACAAATTACCACCTTGTACAGAAGAATACAGCACTGCAGCTACAGGCCTAATGTGGTCCAAAGCCGCAGCACTATTCTACAGTGAGCCATCTTAAGGCAATTTTCACGCGCAAAAGCAAACACTAACTTCCAGCATAATACAGGAAATAACAATTCGGGGCATCCGTCATCTCCGAACAATTGGTCATACTAGTTCCCCAATTCTTTCCCCAGTCAGGTCCAGATAGTAAAACTTGCACAGCCTACAATGCCAGCATCATTTTCGGCCTAGCATACCCAGCAGCGACGAGTTCCCCCAAAAGTCAACCGCCCTCACCAAAATCCATCGTCAACTAGAACCGACCCTTACATAAGTGGGAAAAAATCCGGACTTCGCACGCACCCCGCTCGAAGGCAATGCGAATCCCGCGAATTTCACGGTCCCGTCCACACACGCTCACCCTCGCTCTCGCGAACTCCGCGGACGGCGGAACCGCGTGCTTTCAGCGGCGCGCGCGGACGGCGACCGACACGGAAGGTCGCGAGCTCCCGGCGCAGTGCGCACCCGTAGCAGGCCGCCGCGTGACCGGAAGCTGAGGCGAGCTCGCCGGAGAAGACGGACCTAGGGCTGGCTCGCCGGACGGCTGGCGAATCGAAGCGGAGGAGGAGGGAAAAATGGACTTTTTCTGGCGATTTACAGAAGATGTGGCGAGAGAATTTGGACCGGCGACTCTGGTAGAAATTCGCTGAAAAAGGATTCCGCGCTTTTTCTTCTTTTTTATTTTTATTTTTTTTCCCTCTCCTTTTTTGTTGTTTTTTTTTTAATTTTGCGTGAACTTTAAGTTTTTGTGATTCAGGGATTTCTTTCTCTTTTTCATTAGTTTTGGTCGGTTAGGGGGAATTTCATCGGATTCAAAAAATAAATGTAATAAATAAAATTTCGATGTGGATTCACTTTTCTCTTTTAACTTGTTCCAGACACAAGGGATCGCATGCTTTTTGACTTTTTGAAATTCAGAATATTTGAAATTTTCGCAAAAACTTTTGAACTTAATTAGTATGTTGGAATTTGTTTGGCGAGACAGGGAGAATGTCATTTTTGCTTTTGCTTGAACCCAAATAAATAGGCCTGAAGTATGACTTTTTAGTTGTGAATATTTAACTTTTACTAATGTTTTGAAATTGTGCTCTCTTTTCGGTTTCCTAATAGTCAACAATTGACGAAAGTTAAGACTCGGCATGACAACGCTTTTTGATTTGGGAAGAGTATTTTTTTTCAAAAATAGTTCTTTTCTATTTCTATTATGAAGAACAATTTTTGAGTAAAAGAACGCGTTTGATAACTATACAAAATTTCTACTCTTGGAATAGAAAAAGAATATAAATGCGTTTGGTAACGCAATAGTTTTTTTTTGTATTTATTCGTTTTTTATTCTTACTCACGGATCGCCAACCGCCACCCGCCGCCGCCGCTGCACGACCGCCCGCCACCAACCATCACCATCGACCGCCGTCGCACAGCCCCATTGGCCATCACCGACCATCGGCCCCGGCGATCGTGCAACGGCGGCGGCAGGCGGTAGGTGGCGGCGGGCGGCGAGCGGCGGGGCGACGGCGGCGGATCGGCGGTCGGCGGTGGCTCCAAGCAGTTGGAGGTGGTCACGGCAAGAGAGAGGAACAAAAGAAAAATTAAAAAAAAAATGGCTTATTTCTAGAAATTATTCCCGGGAACAAGAAACAACTTTTTTTTGTTTCTCGTTTCTGCTCCAAATCTATTCCCGGGCTAACTTTCTATTCCGGGGAATAGAAAAACAACTTGGCGTTACCAAACGGATTTCTATTATTTTTTTGTTCCAGAGAACAAAAGAACAAAAATCCGGAGGAACAGAAAAGTTGTCGGGCGCAACCTAATATTTCAAGGTCCATTCGCGAAACTCCGTTTCCCATCTTGATTATTTTAGATTATTATGACTATGGCATGCCGAAGGTTTGTTCAAAGTGGAAGAAGGGATCAAAATCTAACTAGAAAAAGAATGCTTGACTAATAAATAATTCACTCCTGGATCTACAACTTATTGCGACTTTCCTAGAAGTGAATCACCAAAATGAAAGTTAACAGATTAAGCAACAAATGCTTTGCACGACTCTCCCAAGCCCATATTAAGTGTAACTTTCTTCAGGTTTTAATTTAATCATCTTCAAACAAGCATATTGATTTACTTAGAAGTCATTAATTTATTATGAGTCAATTAAAAACTCAGATAAAATACATGAGAACAATAAAGGTATGACCTTGAAAAGCTTGGCTTTATATGATAATGCCCTAAGTAATCTGCAAAATGTTAGTTAGAAATATGCATGACCTAAACATGATTTCTAAATATAATGACAAATTCTTTTCCTTTGGGTTTTCCCTCTTTTATAAAAATCATACGATATGCAATGCACGTGATGTAAGTTTAATCTAAGTTATGTTTATGTGAATTTTAATTTAAATAATGACATGCAACATGAATTAAAACGGAATGTAAACTAATTGCCAAGATAATCATGACATTTAGTTTATCTGAACTTAAGCATGTATTCACTAAATTACATGGATATCATGATGTGCATTTAAACATGTGATTATTAAATGTCATGTAAGGTATGACCGGGAATTTATGAAACTTCCTTAACTTCATAAGAATGATGTGCTCATATAGGTAAGATATTCCTTTCCTAAATTGAAACAAAGAAATTATGTGATATTCAAGATAGACAGGTAGAATATCTCTTTCATTCCCTATCCAATAGCAGAAATTTTGAGCTCAATATGCTCTGTCGGTCTTCAATTTAATTAAAGAACGTAATCTTTCCTAATTTGACTTCCCAAGTATGTATTCCATATGTGAAATTTCAACTACTATGGGCTTAGCGAAATTATGTATTCTCTAGAGCTTAGTCCATATAATCCAATTAAGGTTAGAGCATCTTTGCTTAACTCAATCCAATTATAATGCAATTTACATAGGCTTATTACTACTAAATAATAATGTCATAATATGTAAACGAAATTTTTTAATATTTTTGCTTAGAGGTCGGGCTTAGTACTACTTTTATGTCAATAAAAGTATATAATAAATTTTCGATGGAAGTTTTTTGTCAATAAATCTGTTATATTCCAAAAAAAGAAAATCTGTTTTATTCAAAATGTGTTTAGGTGGTTTTTTCTGGAGCTATTTATACACTAAGCCCACACTTCGAGTTGTCCCATCCCGTAAGTAAGCTCATATGCTAAAAGAGATCCATTTGATAGTCCGATTCTAATCTCTTACGGGAGATACAATCTTCTGTTCTTTGAAGAGAAGCAATTTGGTTAACTTCACATCAATCACGGGCATCATTTCAACAAATTAGTGTAACCGTTTTGCAGTGGGCTAATTTGGGCCGTTTGTTAAAAGGAGTTTTTGTTCCCCATAACAAAAAATCTATTCTTTTTTGTTTCCCTTTGTTTCAAAAACAAAAAAGAACATAAATGCGTTTGGTAAAACTTTTATTTCCGGGAACAAAAATTTATTTTTTGTTCCCCTGAATAGAAACAAGAAGTAGAAAAAAGTTGCTTCTTGTTTCCGGGAACAACTCCGAGAAACAAATTTTCTCTCTCTTCTTTTTTCTTCTTCTCTTTTCTTTCCTTCTTCTTCCTTTTGGCCAGTCGCCTGCCTCGATCATGGCCGGTAACCTTGACGGAGCATCGACGGCCCTCGATGACGCCGAGCCTCGCCAGTGGCTAGGTGAGCTCGACCTTGCCAGATTTGGGCGAGCTCGAGCTTGCCCAACCAAGGCGAGGCCGAGCCTCACCAGCCGGCGCGAGGCTTGGCCTCGCCAAGCCAGGGCGAGGTTCACTCGCATCGCTTGGGCAAGCTCGAGCCTCGCTGGTGGCCTAGTGAGGCTCACCTAGCCACCGAGGCCATCGGTGAGGCTCGGCCTCGCCCGGATCCGGTGAGGCCGAGCCTCGCGGTGGCCTAATGAGGCTCCGGCGAGCTCGTCAAACCTTGCCCGCCGTTCGCTAGTCATCGGCCGCCACCGTGGCCGACCGCCGAAAGGAGAAAGAAGGAAAAAAAAAGAAAAAAAGAAAGAAGGAAAAATATAATAAAAATATAGAAAAATTAAAAGAAACAATAAAATTATACAAGTTTATCAAATGCATTTTTCTGGAATAGAATTTTTTTGCAGTTACTGTACAGGCGCGTTCTTATGCTCATAAATTGTTCCGGAGAGCAAAAATAGAAAGAACTATTTTTGTTAAAAAATTGTTTCCCGGAACATAAACATTATCAAATGCGCCATTTGTGGAAAGAAAGTCACATCCAACATGTTCCTTTATTAAAATAAAACTCATGATGATTATGATGATGATATGTCATATATAGCCAGATAGATAAGGCCACACTTTTTGTGAATTATCATATAAATAATGATTAAGATAAAGCCCTAAAGTATTGACAGCTCAATATCGTCATACAATCATCTTGATCGTCAACTTAGCAATAAGATTTAACATTTTGCAGCAACGGGTGAAATAAAAACATTGTGAACTCGACTTTTTCCCAATCAATCCTACCATACATCTATTTTTCAAAGTGTCTAAAACAAGCGCGATTATTGCTCCTTTTGTATAATTGTGAAAAATAATTGCATTCTTGGATAGCAAACCGATCTTTTATCACATTAGACAAAAGAGCAAAAACATAATTGCATTTTCCATTAATTGTAAACTAAAATATCTCTTACTTATCAAGTTTGGATTAAAACTATAAAATATCCCAAACTAGTATATTTATGACAAATTTATCATTTCTTAGTTTATGTTAAATTGGATTAATGTAACGAAAGATCACAAATTGGTACATCTGTAATAGACAAAAGGTAAAATTCCAAACTGATTCATTCGTCAACTATCACGTGTCACCTAACTCAACAATTTTTTTTTTGGTCGAAAGTAGATAGTTCATTCGATCATCGAATGTAACAAGTCTTACAAGACAACGATGGAGAAAATTCTGAACATAAAATTTCCAAAAGAGGTAAAGGAGGGGTGGTCAACCAATTTAGAGGAAGTTTGTTGGCACGGTGAGTCCTTGCCCCCCGGTCCGCGCTCTATTTGCTTCTCGGGGACAATAAACCACCGTAACATTTCTGCACGTTGCTAGTTCTTCTCTGCATTTTTGCACAATTTCGCTTAAGTTCCAAGGAGGTTCGGCCCGGCCCATTACCAAGTCCACGACAGGTAAACAATCACTTTCACAAGTCCACTTAAGTATTTGACTTCGAGTTCCTCCCACGTGCCGCGTCTGAAGTCCTTTCAAGTACAGGATCCCGTGCAACAGAGACTCAGCTTCAGCGTGTTGTGAAGAGGAAACCCTAGAATCGGAGACGAAGCCCTCGACGACTTGCCTAGATGAATCATGCACGATTCCGGCGACGGAGCAGATAAAATCGCCTGGAACCCATGACACATCGACATTCATCTTCATCTCCCTTTGTTCCGATGGGTTCCAGCAAGCAGGTATACTTTGCGATTTGGGGGTTTTGAGTTCTCGTTTCATCTCGCCATCTGCTGAAGGTGATGTGCTGTTCATGTGCTAGATCCAGTAGATCGGCTGGTTGTGGGCGTTTTGCTCTGAAGATCCAGTTGTTCCGAGCCTTCCAAATATTCCAAAGGACCATTCCTGTGAGCTCTCGTGCAGGTAAGTCACTGTTAGCGTCGAATACCGTCATCGCCCGAACCCCGAGACACGTGAACATCCCGCCATGGTCATATAAATGCGACATTCCCGTAGTGTCGCCGACCCGATTAAATTATTATGCACATGCGGAACGTGTTATAAAACCCCTGACAAAACTCTCACGGGATAGGAAAGCAGGAAATCAATACATTCATAAACAAACGTACTTTCAAGTATAAATAACATTCCACAGTTTACATACATGCCAAAAAGGGGCAGCTTACAAAAGGGATCACCCACCAAAAAAAGAAGGAACGGTCCTAAGACTACTAGTCGGACTCGCTCTTCGATCCCACTTCGGGCCGAACAACCTCCGAGACGATGGGTCCTCCACTCTACCATCGGAGGGTCATCTACTCCTTCTCCTAGGATGGCTTCCATTACGGCGAGATGGAATATCAAAACTACTAAGGGGACCAATCCCGAAACCATTGGGCCCAAAACGGAACCAAGCCCTAAATCTATGAGGCACCCTAACAAACCTAAGTCCTCCCTGACCTGGACCGTGGTCCTAACAAGCTCATAGATCCAATGGCCATCGGGATCGGGACAATTGAACTTCGCCGTACTATGCACGGGAAGACCATAACGCTCCGGGGGTTCGCCATCTACGGTCCCCGAAATTTTTGGCCCACAACGGGTGAGACATCGTCTCGGCAAGTTCAACCCCCTAAACCCCTATTAGAAAGCAAATACACCCGGGTGGCCTAGCCACATCACATAGAAGACTTACCTCGTCTTAATTCCTTCCTGCAGGTTAGCACAATTTGTATCACACAAACTCAGGTAGTAATAAGAATTTAAACAATTGGAACGCCATCACTTTCATATAAACCACAATCGCCCTCAACACGCATTCCAATTATTATTCACCGCCATACAATGGCATAGCCTACTCGCAGTTCAGCTATCTACTGACATTAATGCCAGGCATCGCCTCCCTCCCTTGGAGCGCGGCTTCGTCACTACGTCGACAGCATTCCCGAAGGAGCATAGGTCCAGTTGGCCTAGCCTCTACTACGACCCGAGCCTCGTCACTACGTTGACGGCGATTCTAAAAGAAAACAGGTTCAGTTGGCCTAGCCACTACCGCACCCGAGTCTTTCAACCAGCACACAAAAATTTAATACTAACCCCCGGACACTCCGCATTTCTCTCAAATGCTCCAATTACAATAGTGATCCTTAAAAAATTCAATTTTTGCATCAAAACCCAACACTCGGGTTTTTATGAATAAAATCCCTATTTATCACAATCAACACTCAATTTGCCACATCTATTCATCAAATTCAAATTCTAGATGCACAGCAGCGATCGGCACGAAATTCTGAGCAATTGAGGTCATAAATAATTTTTTTGATTTTTTTTAATTATTTTAATAATTTTCGGAATATAATATATTATTAAATATTCCAAAATTTCGAAACCTTTAATTAAATAAAAAATAAAACCTAATATGTCACATCAAGGCTTATATTAAAATAAACCTATTTAACTTTAAACTAAACACACTTTAACTTAATTAAACACCCTAATCTAATCATCAACCAAATAAACTAATCCAACCATCTAAACTCACTTAACTTAGACTAAGCACACTTAGGGCATCATTAACCGTCTAATCAAGATTTAGTGAGCTAAACTCACCGGAATCGCTTTTCGACGAGTTCCGGCGAAGAGGACGGCGAGCCCGACGACAAACCTCCCCTGGCAAGACCAAGGGGGACCGAAAGAGCTCGGAAACGGGCCTTGAAGGTTCGGGGGTGAGCTGTTCGGAGGTTGCTTGAGTTGGTCGGACGGAGGCGGCTCGGCGGTCGTTCGGGCGGAGGAAGACTGGCGGGCGGCGGCTACGGCTCGAGGCGGTACCGGACGGCGACGGCGACGGCGAAGAAGACTCTGGCGGTGGCTGGCGTCCACGAGCAGAGAGAGACGAAGAAGATGGAGGTCCGGGCGGTGGCGTCGCGGCGGGCGGGACGGCGAGGCACGCGTGCGGACTAACGGCGACCGCGACGGCTCCCGGCGACGAAAGGCGACCGACGAAGCTCCAGTGGGCCGGGCGTGCGTGCGGGCGAAGGAGCTGCAACCGGTTCCTCCCCTCTCTCTCTCTTCCAAGTTCCAATGAAGAAGATGATGGGGACAAGGGGGAAGTGACATCCCACCTTTCCAAGAGCAAATCCTCACCCTCCAAGTGTCACCATCCTAGCCTTTCTTGTCCCACCTCATGACATCACCTGTGATGTCACAATCCACTAACTCCAACCTCCCACAACCTTAATCCAATAGGTTCAATTTCATTTTCCGCCGGGGCATGAAATCTTGTATTACAAATTCTTCAATTCCATTTGATTCTCTTCCAATTGAGTTCAATTGAAGTCCATAAAATTAATCCAATGTTCCTAATAATATTTGTGACACAACATGACTCCCAATTTCGAATTCGCTTTCAATTTCACGGTTAATTTCACTCCGGCACGATATTAGCTCGTCCTAACCTACCGGGTAGCTTTTAGAAATTTTCATGCATTTGACCTGTGGTTGATTATTTTCAAGCCACAACGTACATCTTCAACACATTGGCGACTCTCGGTTGTCGTGGTAATCTCAAGGTTTCAAATACGGACACATGGGACCCAATCGACAGAAAAGCCGGTCTAGTGCCAACCGACAAGAATTGTGCGGTCTGGTGGAATCACCCACACTTGATCACACGCCTCTGTCGAGTCGACCTATCTCCGGTCTCTAATCGATTTTTAACTGTGCCATAATAACCCCTTGTAGATTAGCTCGGTCGAAAAGTCGTTTCCTAGTCAAATTCTCGAGTCGGATGCATTAGAATCTCTTACCGGCTTCGCCTGATAGAATAGTTTTCACATGAGTGGCCGACTCAAGGAAAAGAACTATATGTGCAAAGATAAAATGCCCGTCTTATTTTATTACAAACAGAAATAGGAAAATTAGGATGTCACAAATACTCCCATCAGCCACTGATCAAAGCGCTTTATGTGGCTTGTGGTGTTGACGCCCTTGAATCGTTGGTCCTCCCAGATCTCTTTGGTCCATTTGCACAATAGAAAAAGATGTTCTGTGGTTTCTATTCTCGAGTAGCATAATGGGCATAACGGGTCGGGTGTTATTTTTCTTTTGTAGAGATTTTCTCTCGTGGGAATGGCATTTTGACAGAGGCTCCAGAGGAAAGTTCGGATTTTCGGGGGTATGGTAAGGCTCCAGATTTGAGTCCATAAAGTTCGTGGGGGCTTGAAGGAACATGATGCCCTGTTTTGGTTTGTGCTTAAAGTTGTTGGGTAAGCTCTGTTGTAGCCGCTCTTTACAGAATACTTCCCTGCCCTGTTTCCTGTCCATACTAAACTGTCCGGCTTAGGGTTCTGATTCAGGGGGATCACTAAAATCTCATTAGCGATGTTTGCATCAAAAAGATGTTGTATTTTCTGTTGTTCCCAAGCTCTAGAGTCTGCATTGATCAATTCTGACACCAAGATAGGTTCTTGTTGGTTTGCTGGTCCTCCAATAACCCCCTGCTCTACTCACTTGTCTTCCCAAATTTTAATAGATTTTCCATCCCCCACTGACCATTTAATATTTGCTTCTATTGTGTCTCTTCCAAGCAACAGGCTCTCCGCCAGCCCCATGATGGTCGTTGGCCCTTGCGAGCTGTCCAAAGATCACCATTTGGGAAGTAGACTCCTTTCAGAACTCTGCTCCACAGGGCTGTTGGAGAATTGGATAATCTCCAGACTTGCTTACCAAGCATTGCACGGTTAAAGGTTAGCAAATCTTTAAACCCCAACCCTCCTTCATCCTTTCGAGTTTTTAAAACTTCCCAGTTTTTGCAATGTGTCCCTCGCTAAGAATCTCCTTTCTGCCACCAAAATGATGCAATTCTTCCAATGTGTCCCTCGTTGAGAATCTCCTTTCTGCCACCAAAATGATGCAATTCTTCTTTCTATTGCTCGACAGATAGACATTGGCAGCTTGAAGATGGACATTGCGTAAGTAGGAATGGCCTCGCACAACACTTTTAATCGAATCTCCTTCCCCGCTTTGGTGAGGAGCTTTTCTTTCCAAATTCCCTCTAACTTTGAATTTACTCTCGCTAATATCCATGCGAACATTTCTTTCTTTGAGTGACCCCATTCCGTTGGAATACCTAGATATTTACCTGTTTTCTCAAATATAGGGACTCTCAGCTCATAGGCCATATTTCTTCTTAGAGGTAAGGGACTGTTGTTGCTGAAAAAAACCCCTAATTTGTTTAAATTGATAGCTTGCCCCGATGCATAGCAGTACTGGTTAAGTATATGTGCCAAATTTTGACATTCCACAATAGTGCCATCCAGAAAAAATATAACATCATCGGCGAAAAGTAAATGAGATAGCGTAGGACAGAACTTGTTGAGCTGTATCCCTTTGATGCTGCCTTCTGCAATTGCTTTTTTCATCAGCCAAGTTAAGACATTTGATATTAAGATGAATAAATAGGGCGATAGGGGTCTCCTTGTCTTAGTCCTCTCGAGGGGGAGAAGAATGGGGTGGGTTCTCCATTAATCTTCACACTGAATGACACCGTTGAAATACACTGCATGATTAGGGACACCCACTTTGCACAAAAGCCCATTTTCAGCATACAATCCTATAAAAATCCCATTCAATTCGTCATATGCTTTCTCGCATATCTATTTTTAATATTGCCTGATATTTTTCTTTCTCTTTGTGATGCGCGTGATGCAAGACTTCCCGCACTATAAATATGTTGTCCTGTATTTGTCTGCCTTGAACAAAGGCGCTCTGCTCTGGTTAAATAATGATTGGCAGCCACTTCTTTAATCTATTTGCTAGGATCTTGGAGATAATTTTGTAATCGAAATTGCATAAGCTAATGGGTCTGAATTGGCCAATGATCTTAGGACTTTTGACTTTGGGGATCAATGAAATATGGGTTTGATTAAGGTGGGGGTCAAGAGTACCTGTGTGGAAAAAGTCCTGCACTAACTGAAACAGGTCAAACTTGAGAATATCCCATGATTGTTGATAGAAAAGCCCGTTGAAGCCATCAGGGCCAGGGGCTTTTAGAGCTCCCAATTGAAAAACTGCTGCGTGAACTTCCTCCATCGTGGGATTAGCCACTAGTTCTTCATTGATGTTCTCGGCTACTAGAGAAGGGCACTGATTAAGGACAGGTTGGTAGTTTCTTGGACCCTCTGATTTATATAAATTCTTGTAAAATGATTGAATATGATTTCTGAGTACTACAGGATCTCAACACCAGTTGTGGTCTTCTATTTGCAGCATGGTAATTTTATTTCTCTGTCTCCGTTGTATAGTTGTTGCATGAAAGAACCTGGTGTTTTTATCACCCCATTGCAGCCACTTAATACGCGATCTCATGCCCTGCACTGTTCTTCCCGTTTCCTCAATTTTTCTATCTCGGTTTATGATGTTATGAGCTTCCTTCTTGCTTGTGTGTCTTTGGGCTGGTTGATTAGTAATCTCTATTAAAGCCTAATTGAGCTCTTTTATCCGCAGAGGTGCATTGGCAAACTTCTCTTTGCTCCACTTTGCCAAAGACTTTTGAAGTCTCATGTAGTTTCACCGAGAAACTGGGCTGGTTAAGGGATGTTGTGTTCCATATTTGTTGTATGAACTCATGATACTCCTCATGTTCTGTCCAAAATGCTTCCATCTTGAAATCTCTCTTTCTTTTCTTTTTTCCAGGGTATAACCGAAGTACGAGAGGACTGTGATCCGAGCCGATAGCCGGAAGAGCTTGGACTTCACTTCATGAAAGGTGATTCTCCATTCCAAAGTACATAGAACTCGGTCTAGGCATTTTTTAACAAGATCCTCCCCTTCCCTGTTGTTTGCCCATGTGTATGCACACCCATGACTATCAATGTCCATTAGGGAAGACTCATTAAGCATATCTCTGAAGGCTGCAATTCTATTATTATTAGCTTCTCTTTTCCCCACCTTCTCCCATACATATAAGATCTCATTAAATCTCCCATGCAAATCCATGGAGTAGAATTAGGAGGCTTGAGGGCCCTCAACTTTTGCCATAATGTCAGCCTCTCACCAAAATTTGTAGATGCATGAATAAAAGTTATCTGCATTACATGTCTGATGTCTGGGTCAGTGCATTCCACATCAATAAACTGCTTGGAACTATCTTTCACCTTCAATGCCACTTCCTCATTCCACATAATAGCTAATCCCCGCTATGCCCGTTGGATTTTCTAGGAATAGATGCTGGAATTGTAATTTTCTGCATACTCTTTCCACCATCGTTGCTTTGTTTTTAGTTTCCATGAGAAAAACCAAGTTGGGCCTTTCAAGAGCAATTAAAGCTCTTAGTTCCTGGATTGTCAGGGGGTTGCCCAACCCCTGACAATTCCAGCTAATGATTTTCATGATGTTGTTGGTGGCTTATTAGGGCTAGCCACCAAAGCCCACTCTTTTCCATCTTTGATCAACTTAACAGGGGTCTCCAGAAGGTCCGTATCATCTATGAGAAGAGGAGTTGGATCAGGTACACACTTCTGTTTCTTTGCCTTCTGCACCTTCATATTCTTCTTACTACATTTTCCTACTTTCGATAGAATCTGTTTGGGAAATTCAGGACATATTATCTGTTTGCCAGAATCTTTATTTTCCTTTAAACTTACTGCATGGTCTTCAATTGCCTCAGGTTCATGAGAACTTTCTGCCTTTTTTTGTTGCAAGCTGCAATTCGCATGTCATAGGCTTCCTCTCTGACTGTGATGTCCATTCCACTGGTTTGGGTGGGTGAAGCTGGTATAGTCTCTTCCACTGTAAGCTCTTCTTCTATTTTACCGTAAAATGTTTCTCAATAGGGACTATGATCACATGCTTCTGCCTTCAACCAGGATCCATATGGTCCGATTTTGTTTACTGCCCATGGTGATTGCGCATAAGGAATTTCTGCATAGTCTGTGGCATAGTGGCCAATTCTTCCACATGAGTAATAGTACTGCGGTAGGCACTCATATTTAAATTCCACCCAAAGCCATTTGTTACCAATGTCCAAGATAGCCCCTGATTTCAGTGGAGTAGTCAGGTCAATTTCCACTCTTACTCTTCCTCCTTTTTCTGGATATTACCTGTTGAGTCTAGTTGGATGTCCAGGACATGACCAAGTTTTCTTCCCAGATCATTGAATACTGTTTCTACCCTCCAGCCAGGGGGAATACCTCCAATATGCACCCAAAATGCTGATCTAGTAAAATCATAGCAATGCTCTGGAATTTCGGGCTCACATTGTTTGAGGACCAGCAAGTTGCTAGCAAAAGACCAAGGTGCTGTCTTCATAACTCTCTCTTTTTCCTCCTCCGATTGAAAAACAAAAGTGAAGAGACCTGGTTCTTTTTGGGAGCAAGTTACAGCTTCAGTTTTCCACGCTTTCTTCATTGTGGATAGAAAAGCTGGGTAATTAACATTTGGTTTAGAGTATAATTTACCAAAAAGAGTGTGTTTACATTCATCCCTTTTTTGTGGAGGTACCTCAGTGAATACTTCAACAACATCATTCTCGGACTATAGATGGCCAAGACTTTTACATAAAGCTGCCACTCTCATTTCATTCTCTTCCTTACTCTCCATTTGCTCTTACTGCAAGGAATGCGATTATCGAAGGTGATATGGAGAGATTTTGGGGGCAGGGCTAAGAAGAGAGATGGCTTGAAGGGAGCTCTTTATGAGGCATGGCAGTAAGCAGAGGCATAAGGGATCCTGAGGGGGTAAGGGGACATGGGTAAGTGAATAGGAGATGCAGGGCAAATATCATGCGTTCGATCCTTTCTTCTTCTGCTCATGTAATTACTGCCGAGAATCTAGTAAGGGTTAGTACCCATCTCTAGTATCAACAGATTTCCATAGCAACTGAGACAACGATGAAGCCCTTTGGAAGATTGGAGAGACGCAACAAAGAGTATAATCAAAGCCAGAAACTAACGTCTCAATCCATAGCGACAGAAAATCCAGAAACCCAGTGAAGAATCCAAAAGAGACAGCAGAAGTTCCACTCACATCAGCTGAAATCCATAAGCCCAGACTAACATCGAGGAGAAGGAAACCGAAATCCGACCTTTGCGAGGCATCTTCTGCAAGATCTTCATTGCCGGTTGAGTCCGTAACTCACTGGGAAAGTTACTGTTCTATTAGGCGAAAAGACGACTCAAAGCTCTGCAGAATCAAAGCAGGAGAAGACATTTTTTGGGTTTTTCGATATTGGGTTTCACTGTATAAAGCGAAAGAGAAAGGGATTTGGGTTGCGGAAGACCGGTTTGGATTTAGGGTTTGTAAAAGGGGACGGTACCATGGGGGTAGAGAGGATCTCGCAGAGACGAGAGACATGTCACTAATTAACTCAGCAATTTAACAGTAAAATTTAATGGAAACTAACAGCAGGTAAATTTGTGTTTCAATTTAGGGTTTTTGATGATAAAAAAATTAGTTTGGAATAAATTTGTTATATGTGTACTAGTCTAGTGTTTTTCATATGGGTAAATACCCTGAAAAACCCTAAATTGGTACACCTATGACAAATTTACTCAAAAACTATTTTTTTTATCATGAAAAACCCCAAACTGGTACACCCGTGACAAATTTACCTCGACTGACCATTAAAAATCATAAACTGGTACATTTATGACAAATTTACCAAAAACTAATTTATTTGATTGCAAAAAAACCCAAACAGTAAATTTGTAACAAATATACCTTATGCTAAATTGGATTAATACCACAAAAAAATTGCAAAAATTGTAAATTGTGACAAACGGAGCTTAAAATCTCAAATTGGTATACCAGTCAACTGTCTCGTGTCATTTAACTTAATAATTTTACAGTAAAATTTAATGAAAACTAACGAAGGATAAATTTGTCACAAGTATTCCAATTTGGGGTAAATTTGTCAAAGGTATGTCGGTTTGGAGTTTTTGATGGTCAAAAAAATAGTTTGGGGTAAATTTGTCACAGGCGTACCAGTTTGGGTTTTTTCAAGATATTAATTCTTTTCATATTATTAACCAACAAAGTTTTCTTCATGCAAATTTTTATACACCATCCTCTTTGTACGGTCTTTTGGATAAGATTTTGATTTAAGTGCTTTTACACAGGGGTGAATAGTTCCGGGGTTGGTCTTAGTGTTCCACTTAGAACTTTAAACTTATTTGTTGTAACCAGTTTTCAAAATTTTAAAACTTAAAATCTACTTTGCATGCTCTAGGCTATTTTGTTCCAAGTTTCACCAGCATTCATAATTGAATGATTGCATTGACTCCTTACCTTTTTTTTTTGCCGGTCCTACTCTATTTTTACTCCAACTCTCACTCTCAAACTTTTGCCTTATCTCATTGCAGGGCGTGGGAGTCGAAACCCACTCCTGAAACTAAATCGTCCCCACCCCAATCCCCCTGAGAATGTGAGGATTCGAACCCCCACCTCCCCCTTCCATGTTGAAAGGGTGGCCACTGGGTCATTGAATCATTATCTTAAATATCATTATTTGTCGTTTCAATCTATTAAGTATAATTTATATTTAGACATACAAAGAATATAAAACATTAATAAGGTAAAAGCTTCAGTCATGGTACTGTAGGAAATAAAAGCTTAGAATAGTGGTTTCAAATAGGGGCATGTATGATCCGGGTGGGCGGTTTCCACACTAGAATCGACAATCACCCACTAAAGACTGGTTCCAAAAAATTGGAATCGGGAATCTCCCATTTCAGTTCCTAAGTGGATCTACGGAACCGGTCTCACCAAACATCGACCAATATATTGCCAATCTAGACTTGCGCAACCAAAATGAGGGAAACCAAATTTGGCAAGATAATGAGAAAAAATTATGTGTGCTTAATAATGTTGCAAGGAACAAGTGGACAAATTTGGCACTCTAGTACTGGAATGAGAATGCGCAAGAAAAAAGTCACCCTCATATCTTATTCACGATTTGCTTACAATAACATTTTATTGACTGAGATGAAGGTCTTTGATTTAGAGATAAGAAACTTTGAAACCCTCTAGAGCAAAAGCATAGCGAATAAATTTAGACAATTGCTTATTTGACTTGATCAAGCTAGATAACAATCCAATCAAGCTCATCTATTTTATTCAATTCAAAGCAACTAAAAAGCTACAGTATTCTGAATTCTCAAACTAACTCAAACTGGCAACGCAACTTCTCATAATTCAACCACATAGCAAAGAAATTCTCTATCCAACCTAAGGTTGTTGCTACCCTTCTAGTTGAGAAGCATCTAATGATTATGCAAGTAAGGTAATACCATAATGTGAACCTTAGATAGAGACGTGAGAGCTTGAGCAATTTCAAGAGAGACAAGATGGAGAAATGAGGGAGAATAACGTGAGTCCTAAATTTTAGGTTTATTGATTTCGAATTTTAATATATTATTATAATATAACCGGTCCGGGTTCAGGTGGATAGGAATTGGATCGGTACCCATCGGTTCCAATAAATTGAAATCGGAAAACTGGACCGATTCCTCTAAGAACCACCGATCTCGGCAGGTTCGGTTCGATTTCGGACGATCCGGGCGAATCTCGGTGCCTTTGCACACCCCTAGTTTCAAATTATATACTCATCATTGGACACCGCGAAATATTATAGATTCCAGTTCCTCATTCCACCTATTGGAATACATTCCCCATTTTTTAAAAATTGGAACCTACCCTTGGTGCCCTCGAACCTGGAATCACACTGGTTCTCCGTTTATCGTTTTAACCCTAAAATCATGCTCACCCGTACTTTTATGTACTTATATTGAAGTACATACTTTGAAAATTAATAGATTTAGAATATAATAGAGAAAATATTCTCAAATCAATTCCAATATTAACGAAATAAAACCTGAAAAAAAATACACGCTCCTCACCTTAAGTGCTCGGTAATTACAGTTTCACCCTCCACCGTCTTCCTCCCTGCTCTCTGCGAAATCCCAGATAAACCTCTTTCAGCTCCGCTCCGACACTCCCGAAGCGCTCTCTCTCGCTCTCTCTCTCTCTATCTCTCTCTCTTCATCGCAATGCACTCGCGCGCTGCGCATTCCGCTGCTTAGAGCCATGAACTCCGTCGCCTCCTCCATCGCCACTCCGTTCCTCTCGCCGCAATCCTGGCGGCCGTCTCCTCCCCCGGCGCGCTTCCGCTTCGGCTCCGCCTTCCCCGGCCGCAGGCCGCTCGCCTCGACGTCGGTCGGGAGGCGGCGGAGGAGGCCTCCGAGATTCGCCGCCCGCCTGCAGGAGCGCCGGCTCGCCGAGCCTTTCCGGGGCCCGAAATGCGGCGGCGGGGGAGAGGAGGCGGCGCCGGTTCCGGAAGAAGCTTCCGAGAGCTTGGGCCGAGTGATCCAGTGCGCGGTGAAGCCGTTGGCTTGCGCGGTGTTCTTCATAGCGGTAGGTTTCGCTCCGTTTCGGCGTGTTCAGGCCCCTGCGGTGGCGGCGGCGGCGGCGGCGACGGAGCTGAATTTGGAGAAAGTAGAGGAGGGGTCTGAAGCGAAAGGGCACGAGTATTCGAATTGCACGAAGAGATTGCTGGAGAAGGTTTCGGTGGTCCTGAGATGTATGGATGAGATTAGGAGAGGGGAGGGGCGCGTGAAGGAGCTGGAGGCGGCGATGAAGGCGGTGAAATCGGAAAAACGGCAATTGCAGGAGGAGATAATGCGTGGCATGTACGAGGAGCTGAGGGAATTGAAGAGAGAGAAAGAAGGGTTGATTAAGAGGTCAGAGGAGATTGTTGATGAGGCGATGAGAGTGAAGAGGGAGAACGAGAAGACGGCTGCAAAAGGGGGTGAATTTGAGGAGACCTTGAGCAAATTGGAGGACGAGTATGATAGAATTTGGGAGAGAGTTGGGGATGTTGAGGATAGTATAATGAGGAGGGAGACGGTTGCAATGAGTATTGGAGTGAGAGAGATTTGTTTCATAGAGAGAGAGTGTGAAGCTCTGGTTGAGAGATTCAAGAGGGAAATTTGGCGAAAGAGTACCTCGAGTAGGTAAAATTTCTGCAGCCCCTCATTTGTTGTGAGTCCCGATACTACAGATACAGTTGGATTAGTGCTGAGTACAGATTATAGGGGCAATTGTTGGTTCAATATGCTGATACCACAAGGATTTCCCCATCATTGCTGCATACATTTTAATTAAATGTTTATCAGTAGTTCTTGGTGTATGCACTATGAATAGATTGGCAGGTTTCCAGTTTAATGATGCCAACTTGCTCGAAGTGTTTCCACCTTCTGTGGTCTTTCTCTGCATATATGCTTTTGAGAGTGGGCTACCCTAGTTTGAATAATTCTTTTTCCTTTCCAAGGTAAATGGGCATGCTTCTTCATCTTGAGCAAAATGTTTCCCTTTGTCTGCAGTGTGCCTTTAAACTCTGAAACCAAGCTTTCCAAGTCTGATATTGAGAAAGATCTGAAAAGTGCTCAAAGGAAGTACCTGGAACAAATGATTCTGCCAAGGATTGTGGAGACTGAAGATTTTGGTCCTCTCTTTCATCAAGATTCAGTAGATTTTGCTCTTCTTATAAAACAAGGCCTTAAAGATTCTAGGGAACTGCAGAGGAGTCTAGAAGCTCGCATAAGAAAAAGCATGAAGAAATTTGGTGATGAAAAGCGTTATATTGTAAATACACCGGTTGATGAAGTTGTCAAGGGTTTTCCTGAAATCGAGTTGAAGTGGATGTTCGGGGATAAGGAGGTCGTGGTTCCCAAAGCTATTGGGCTCCATTTGTATCATGGGTGGAAGAAGTGGCGTGAAGAAGCTAAGGCAGATCTAAAGAAAAAAATACTAGAAGATGTAGATTTTGGGAAAGAGTATGTGACCCAACGGCAGGTAGCTCTTGGATCATTGAGTAGCAGCAGTGAAGTGGGTGTGTTGTGTTATTGGTTTGTCAAGTAAAATTGTATTATGTTCTCAACTCCCTAGACCCCGCCAAACCCCCCCCCTTCCCCCGCGAAAAAAAAAAAATAAAAAAATTGAAAACCCCAACCCCTCTATGGAATCATAACAGATTAGAGAAGATTTGGTCACTCCTCATCGGATCATTTGCTGTTTGCGACTCATATTTATATCACAAGTTCCCAAGCATGCTTTTACATGAGCTTTCTGCCTAAACCATTGAAGACTTTGTGCATTATTCCGCCAAGTTGGATGCCTTGAGTCTTTACTCTTCTGAATTGTCATTTGTTCGTGACTTTTGAAAAGAGAATTGTATACACCTTGTCTCTTCTTTGTTCGAGATACCTTTCAAGTAAATAAAGATTCAAGAAGCGTCAAAGTCAAATTTAGATGCTTGCTCTAACACTGATGGATTTTTTTTTACAACTTTGAAGGAACAAATTCTCTTGGACCGAGATAGGGTGGTGTCCAAAACATGGTACAATGAACAGAAAAATAGGTGGGAAATGGATCCCATAGCCGTACCTTATGCCGTATCCAAGAAGCTTATAGACAGTGCACGAATCAGACATGATTGGGGTGCTATGTATGTTGCTCTGAAGGGGGACACAAAGGAATATTATGTCAACATCAAGGTACTGCATCTTTTAACTTATAGTTTCTTCTTTTCGTTATTCATTTCTTTCGGTTTTTAATGTTATTCTGCATGTTTCCAGGAATTTGAAATGCTGTTTGAAGGGTTTGGGGGCTTTGATGGGTTGTACATGAAGATGCTTGCTTTTGGGATCCCGACTTCCATTCAACTTATGTGGATACCTTTCTCAGAGTTGAATTTTCATCAGCAGTTCCTTTTGATGACGAGTCTCCTCCATCAATGCTTAAGGGGATTGTGGAGGACTCGAGCCATATCATATGCCAGAGGTTGGGTTGTTGAAAAAGTCAAAAACATAAATGATGACATAGTGACAGTGATATTTTTTCCCATTGTCGAGTACCTACTCCCCTACCCGGTATTGATTCTTTAACCTTGCAATATGTCCATTTCAATAATTTTTTTTTCGAGCTCACGGTAATTGTGAACTTTGTCCATAAGTTCTACTATTTTCTTATGTGCCACAGGTGAGGATGCGATTGGGAATGGCCTGGCCAGAGGAAATTGATCAAACTGCTGGCTCAACATGGTACTTGAAATGGCAATCGGAAGCAGAAATGAGCTTGAAATCCAGAAAAACAAATGACCTCCAATGGTTTTTGTGGTTTTTGATTAGAAGTGCTGTATATGGATACATTTTGTATAATGTGTTCCGGTTTTTGAAGAGAAAAGTCCCTATACTTCTTGGTTATGGGCCTTTACGTAGAAATCCAAACATGCAGAAGTTTCGGCGAGTGGTATTATTTTTTTCTTGCTTCAAACATCCTTTATGATTCTTTAGCTACAATTGCTTTGGGCTTGCCCTTCAGCTGATGCATGACCCTTGACTTTTTGCTTTTTCTAAATGTTGTACGCAATTGGAGTACTTTATTGCATTTGTGTGGAATCCTTTACTCAGTCTTTTGTGCTTTTATTTGGAATATATTGTGGATTGGGTCTTGACTCTTTACCAGCTAAAGTTTCTTGTCAATAATATATGCTTTTTGGAGCTAGATATCCCTTGTAGATCAGCACTACCCTGTGATGAACTTACCCCTACACTGAGAAAGAAACTTCTCACCTATTCATGAATTCTATTTTATCTTCACTTGACTATTAAAATAGTCATTAGAGTTCTTTTTCTATAGCTTATGATGTGTGATTGACTGAATCAAATGTTACCTTTATGTCCTCTTGCAGAAATCGTATATCCAGTATAAAGTAAGAAAAATCAAACAGCAGAAGAAGGCTGGCATAGATCCCATCAAAACTGCTTTTGATGGAATGAAGGTGCTTATGCTGCAAAGTACTCTTAGTTTATAACCTCTTTCTTGTAAATTATTGTCTCATAATTAAACATTGTTTTGTGCAGAGGGTTAAAAATCCGCCAATACCATTAAAGGAATTTGCTAGTGTTGAATCAATGAGAGAGGAGATCAATGAAGTTGTTGCTTTCTTACAGAATCCCCGCGCTTTTCAAGAAATGGGTGCTCGTGCACCTCGCGTATGTTTTTTTCACTTGAAGACATCAAATGCCTCTATGCTTTTGGTACTCTGCATAAAGTAGACTTCCACAGTAGAACTCATTTTGTCTGGAAGATGTTTCACCATTGGTATTTGCTAGCATAAAGATGGAATTTTGTCCTTAAAAATTCAACCCAGATAAGTTGCTTGTCTACTAACAGAGATTCTGCTGGAGAGTTCCTTTTTCCCCTTTTTTTTTGATACTAGCTTGTTTGTGGAGGTGCTCAGTGAATCAATTAAGTCATATAAAGGGTTCTTAGTTGAACTATGCTTAGGTGGAATTTCCTATTCAGTATGTCTGTGTTTTCCATCAGCCACGTGAAATTGTGCTTGCATGAAGGCTGTGGATGACTAGTAGCTAGAAATCTTTCTGCAGCAATTCTTCTCTCTATACCTGCAGAATCATATTGATAGCGTGCTATTGAATTTGATGGCCCATCACCTCTTTTGCTATAAACAATCAAATGTTCATGGAAGAGGGTGGTACTTTCAGGAGAGAGATTCCCTGGTTCTGAAGCGAGGCATATTTAAAGCATGCCTTGTTTCCTATTTCCTTGTTGCCCTCTTTATACTCTTAACAAACTGTTTTAAGTAGGTTTGCTCTTGCAAAATATGATAGTGCATGAGCTACGGTATGAGAACGGAAGGGTTATGTTGGACTTTTAGCAGTTGATGGTTGGATATCATATTGAAATGATTGTATGACGTATATAGCATAATCTAGTGGTGGTAGTTATTTTTTTAACTGATGGTGATGATTAAATTGTGTTTCATGGTTTCAAGCATAGTAGCCCATCACATTTTGTATAAAGCAGTTTTACATGTCAGGAGCATCACGTTAGTGTATTTTATGTATCTTCCATGAGACTGTGGAATGTACCAGCTCACTGGATCAGGCATAACAAGGCTGATTGTTGCTTCCTAGCCCTTTAGCCTTATATGTGGGGACGAGGGGACATAAATGGAGAACCTTTGCTATGTTATCTGTCAAGACTTTTGTCGAACCAAAGCAGCATAGGCAGAACCCTTCTCTCCCATGTACCAATGAGAATCTGAGCAAGTTGAATAGACAGTTAAAATTGTGATTACATTCTGATAGATTAAGACCATAGGATTATTGAGATAATGAAAAAGAAAAATAACCTTTATCTGTGTTGCTACTTTCTTTTCAGATAGAGAAATATGTCATTGATTGCTCATAAAAGTAAAAACAAAATGCGGTAAATGAATATCTTGTCTAACAAAAGAAACAAAAGAGTTTCCATATTTATGTCCCTCAATCCTATTTGTCAAATAACCAGTTTTGGGGTTTGTCATTCTTATATTGCAGGGTGTTCTTATTGTGGGTGAGAGGGGAACTGGAAAGACATCTCTGGCATTGGCTATAGCAGCAGAAGCTAGGGTGCCTGTTGTTAAAGTTGAAGCCCAGCAGTTGGAGGCTGGACTATGGGTTGGACAAAGTGCATCAAATGTTAGGGAGTTATTTCAGACAGCCCGGGATTTGGTTGGCCCCTCTAACTCTTTGTTTTATTTTTTTTTTGTTACACGTTGATTTACTTGCATTTCATTTTAGACTGATCTATATTCATCCATGTTAGGCCTTACATTTTTGTTTGGTCTTCTACACATTTCAAATATATGCTTCATCAATGCCTGGTTTGGTAGTTGAGAAAAGGAACTCTCTGCACAAATGCATTTTCCTCCCAACTCTCAGTCTAAAAAGTTCTGTATAGTTTCTTCTTTTGAATAATCTGGCCTCCTATGAGGTCAGATGGTGTCTTTTTACTAGTGATTAGCTTAAATTGATCATAGTTACATTACATATGGCGAGCCATATTTTTCATTAATGACTGACTAGAAATTTCACATAAAAAATTTGGTGCTGGGTATTCCCTCTTTCTTGCATGTTCCCTTTTGCAAAACGTTCTCTTTTGCAGTTGAACCCTAATTGCTATGTTCTTTGATGTAGGCACCTGTAATCATATTTGTCGAGGATTTTGACCTTTTTGCTGGTGTTCGTGGCAAATTCATTCACACTAAAAAGCAAGACCATGAGGCTTTCATCAATCAACTTCTTGTTGAACTTGATGGGTAACTTCAACCATACTGTTGTTTGCAAAATCTTGTCTGTCGTTTTTTCTGTGTTTCTTATATCAACTCTAGATTTGCCAGTAACCTCTCAACTGGTCTTTTTTCAAGATATTCTGCTTCTGTTTTGCATTCTTCGTGTTGGCTTCTACTAAGTCTTTGTGCTTGCTAAAATATTTTGTATCATCTCCAGTATAAGTTTCCTCTGTTTGCGACTTGATTGCAACAATTTATTTCCAAGACCAAGTATTATTGAAACAGTATTATAGGCAAATCATATATGAAGACATGCATATATGAGCTTTTTTGGTTTTCTTGCTGCTGGCCTATCTAAATGTCATTTTATTGTATGGTTAACTATCGGGAAAAAAAGTTATTTATTTGATTTCCCCTATTGTCTGGTTGAAGCCTCTGCATTTCTGCCATCCTGATAAGCATAATTATTTATGCAGATTTGAGAAACAAGATGGTGTTGTCTTGATGGCCACAACTAGAAGCCTCAAACAAATTGATGAGGCATTGCAGCGACCTGGTCGGATGGATAGAGTCTTCAATCTGCAGAGGCCAACTCAAGCAGAAAGAGAGAAGATACTACAAATTGCTGCTAAAGAAACAATGGACGATGAGCTCGTTGATTTTGTCGACTGGAGAAAGGTGATTCACCATCAAATAGACGTGCACTATACTTTCCTTTTCAATAAAAGATGTACTTTCAGTTGTTGACAAAAACTGCTCATTTCCAGTAAAATATAAGCAGGTCTAGGACCTTCCAATTGTGAGTTTCCTATGGCATTTGATAATTGATAATACTCTGAATGTCCTCTTAGTCTGCAGCTTTGGGATAGTTTGTAGATGGGATATTCAAGTGCTAGCAATTACTGCCAACTGCTTGCCTTCCTGTTTGTTGGTGGATTAGCCCATTGAGCCTGAAACCGATAAATTACTAGACACTCTGAGAACTGAGGAAACTTTCTACCTGTTTTTTTCTCTTCTTTAGTGACCTTAATAAGCAATTTATTTACCTTCATAGGTGGCTGAGAAGACTGCTCTTTTACGACCTATAGAACTGAAACTTGTTCCTGTGGCATTGGAAGGAAGTGCGTTTCGGAGCAAATTTGTTGATGTAGATGAACTTATGACCTACTGCAGTTGGTTTGCGGTAAGGTTATGATTAAAACTGCGGTGCGTTTTGGGGTCAGTATGTTGCTTGGCAGTGTTCTTACTGGTGCTTTCCTGCTTGATATTCTCAATATATCGAGTTCGTGTAAATTGCATTCACTGTCCTCAATCAAATTGCTACTATGTCATTGTAAGTAATTTTTCTTCTGAAATCAAGATTTGGTGAATTGGAGGGATTATCCTGAATTAGAATACAATGGGATGATTTTTTGCTATTGTGTCTAGTTACTCGAGTATGCAATTTTGTATGATATTGGATTCCCTGAAATAATGCACAATGGGCAAAAAGTGTTTATTTAAATGAGAGAGAGAAGATTGATTGGTGGTACCACAAATTCAATGGAAAGAGCTGGCTGATGAAGGATGTAGTAGCCAATAAGCTCATGTGCCAGCTGGTTTAGACATTGGGATAATTCATGAAAACTAGCCCTTTTTAATAAAGTGATTGAACTTTAAATTAGATGATTTTCAATTTAATCACGGGTATAACAATCGTGGGATATGACAATCATTTGGTGTCAGGTGCCTGATCGTCTATTATGATAAAAATTATGGGATCTATTCACACTAAAATTTATACTGCTTGTTGACTATGATTGATTTTTTAATGTCTTCGATGGCACGACCGGTAGCTTCTCTGTCCGTGAGTCATGCTGCCACTTATTCTCCTCTTATAAGTTTTCATTCACATGACTTCACTGACTTTAATGTGAATTCTCCCATATATATTTTTATGTGATATATTTTTACCATGTGCATGTTATTCACTCTCTATTTTGCATAGACCTTCAGCAATATGGTTCCTAAATGGATTCGGCAAACAAAAGTTGTGAAGCAGATTAGCCGAATGCTGGTAAATCATCTGGGGTTGACACTGACTGAGGAGGACATGCAGAATGTTGTTGATCTAATGGAACCATACGGTCAAATAAACAATGGAGTTGAACTTCTTAATCCTCCACTCGATGTATGTGTTCTTTCCTATCTATCGTGAGCTAGTCCAATGTGGAGTTATGCTCAATTAATTCGCCTTGATGCTTAATATTAGTTCGTTGGACTATCTTGGGCTATTGTCTTCTGAACAATTTTAAGATTGGCAAAATTCTAAACTATAAATTTGTGTTGTTTTATTTTTTGTGTGCTCTAAAATAATCAGGAGTACAACAAATTCAGTGGTTAAAAATAGAATGTGGTAGGGTAATCAGATATGAATCATTGTTCTAAAAATTTAGGTAACTTGATGTACCCAAACCAGCGAACAAACGCTTATTTCATTGTGTGTACAAGTTTCTTCGGTTTCTTTGAGGTGACTTAAAAAATATGGATGATTTGACAGTGGACAGAGGAAACCAAGTTCCCTCATGCTGTTTGGGCAGCTGGTCGTGGCCTTATAGCTCTTTTACTACCAAACTTTGATGTAGTCGACAATTTGTGGCTTGAACCGTCTTCGTGGCAGGTTATTGTCCTCTCCTTCTTTCTTTTAATGAAATAGCATGCACCTTACTAAGCTTATGAGCAGGTACCTGCAAGAGCCTTATTCCCTAGTTTAGGGGTTCCTGTTCTACTGCTGAACAGTGAATGCCATCCTTCATGGATGTCAGCTCGCCATTTTATTCTTGGTTGTGCTTTTCTTTTTGGCACTTTTCAAGCTATGTGCACTGGCATGTTATTTGTTATCAAACTTTTCATTCAGTAGTATTGTCATCCAGTCATGCTATTGACAGGATAAATTACCTTCTCTATCCGGGCACTCGTGAATCAGTCCCATGCTTCTGTTGGTCATGATCCTTGTTGTCGTATCTAAGGGCCTCCATCAGGAGTTTAATATGAAACAGGATATCAAACGGTCAGACGGTCAAACAGACGGACATGAGATATCTATTTATGGCTTTATCTATTATTGGAGCATTTTGGCAGACTTAATTTAACCATTGTGCTTCCTTAAGTGTATCCACGTGTCTGGGTTGTTCTTGTTCTCCTCTTTGCGGGGGCAGTTATTTGCAGATGCATGTCTTATGGGATTTTAGTGCCTTTGTCTTATAAAGATTGCTTTGACCCCTTTCTTGCAGGGAATTGGCTGTACAAAGATCACCAAGGCACGGAGCGAAGGATCTGTTAATGCTAACTCAGAGTCAAGATCATACCTTGAAAAGAAGCTTGTATTTTGCTTTGGTTCTTATGTTGCTTCACAGCTTCTACTTCCTTTTGGGGAAGAGAATTTTCTCTCTTCTTCTGAACTGAAGCAAGCTCAAGAGGTTGGTCCCGTAACATTATGCTTTGAGAAGTTCTTAGGTAACCTTTCAAGAGAGAAATCTTGCAGTGAAAGGTAAATACATGTAGACTTATATATTAATATACGTACCTGTGACAGATAGCGACAAGAATGGTCATTCAGTACGGTTGGGGGCCTGATGACAGTCCTGCAATTTACTATCACAGCAATGCGGTACTTCTCTGTTCCATTTTGCATGCACTTTATGATCGTAAAATGGACCATTGATGATCAATCTCAGTAGTACTGTTGTTTATTGAAGCTTCATGTTCCAGCTGGGAATCTTTGATGCGCTTTAGCTTAATTTTGTTTGTATGTTTCTATTTCACTAGGTTACAGCTTTGAGCATGGGGAACAAGCATGAATATGAGATTGCAGCTAAAGTTGAAAAGGCACGTGTCTGTTGCTATGAGGCTTTGTCTGGCTTACTATATCCAATAGTCTAAATTGAAAGAGCAGAAATCTCTGGTCGAGTGCAAGATTCTTTAATGTTCCTTCTTTGATGGATCCTTATTTTGCAGATGTATGATTTGGCTTATTACAAAGCAAAGGAAATGTTACAGAAAAATCGTCGAGTTCTCGAAAAGATTGCTGATGAGTTGCTTGAGTTTGAAATATTGACTGGAAAGGTAAATCTGGAGCTGTCCAGCTTACTTCCATAGCTTTGATGTTATCTGTGTCATCATACAGTTAATACTTCTCTATTAACAGCTGGTGGACTGAATGATAGAATGTCACTTATATAGTTACAAGTCTATTCTTAGGAGCTTATTGTACCCCTGTATAATACTTAGCTTTTTCCCTTATGATACTTAAGGAGAAGTCTATTTCCTCTCTTATCATCATAAGGCCTTTCCTAGCCAATTCTTCTCTTGATTTTTAAGTGCCCCTCTTCCATTTTTCTTCAGAGTCCCTTTTTCTTGCAGCCCTTTCCACAGATGGTTGCTCATCTCCTTCTTCTCTTGCCTATCATCTTCTGTTATGTATATGTGAAACTGTTGAGCTTAAGTTCTACCCTGGCTGAAATGGTATATCCAATGGGTATTAGACTCTGTCCTTGCAGTATGAGCAATAGTCGTCAAGCTCTACCTGGTTTTCTTTGAGTATGTAAAGGCTATGAAACTCATTAACAAAGCATGGATTCATATACTTTTTGTCTTGATATGGTTTCTGCTTACGTGGGGATCATGTAAATCCATACACCTTCAAATGTTGCCTTGCCTCACTCTATCAACATAATCCTTATTTTAATCAACTTTATTAGTGAATCCTCTGAAACTAGAGATGACATTCATTGATTTGGCAGGACTTGGAAAGGATGCTTGAAGAAAATGGTGGAATGAGGGAGAAAGAGCCATTTTCCCTTGTTCAACTTTTTAATGGACAGGTAAATCCAAGTTTTTACTTTGCTTGTCTGGTAACAGAAGTTGATTGAATGCAATCAAGTTCCTTATCGTATTTAGTGAATTGATGTATGAGGGACTAAGTAGTGTGATATTCAATTCTTGTCCTCTAATCCACTATAGGAGTTGAACAAACTCGAGCTTTTTGAGTAACTCCAGTTGTGGATGAACAACACTACTTGCTCATTAAATATTTTGATACTTGGAGTTGCTGCATTATTTGCTGCTGTGAGAATCTAGAAAGCATACAGAAGTCCAAAAGTTGCGATTTTACTTGGTTTTGGATAGTAAAGCTCTATTGAGACTAATTGACTCTTGAAGCAAACAAAAGAAAAGTAGATAAAAGAACCAGTGAGCAAGTCTAGTGAAGACCGACAGAGCTTGTTGAGGAAGTATATGTAGATCTTATTGTTACTGGACCCGAGGAATAATTTGTCCTCGTCTCTGAATGCTTTGATGGGGATTTATCTTTGACCACCCCAAATCCACGTGTTGTATTTTCTCAATCATAGTCGCCACCTAAAAGAGAAGGAACTGTCATCATTCACTGGCCCGATGAGCAACCAATGGTTTAGGCTGACTATAGTGGACCTTGGAGTGAATCATAAACAACTTAGTCTGGCATTTGCAAAACTTCTTGTATAGGCTACATGCATTACGCCAAAGTTTTTATCAGTGGAAAAAATTTAATCTCCCTCCTCCAGACTAAGATTTCGTGAAAACTAGCACATGAAAGATAATTAATTTACTGATACAGGTGGCTCCTGTCTGCGAAGTTCTCCAGCCTTTCCTGCTTACCTACTGATACATGTGGCTATCGTCTGCGAAGTTCTCCAGCCTTTCCTACCTTTTATACAGTTCTGTTCAGTCTGTCTTCTTAGCATCAATATGCCATTTCTTGTGGTTGTATCAAATAGTAATTAAACCAATATGAGATTCCCCAAGCCTTTCGTTGCAAATAGGCAAAGTAAACCTTTTACTTCATGCAAGATGATCTTGAAGCCATAAAATTTGAAGTCCCCATCATTTTTACCCTCTGCTAATACTCAATTTCAGTAATGTGGCCATGTCAAGAGACGGGTGCATGATTCACATGAATTTGTGGCCTCAAGAGAGCATCTCAACATTCTTTTAATCCGCTGATACATGTTCATTGGAGAAGGCTTTGCTTTCCCAGGATTGAAGGAAACATTTTCTTCTGAATCTCAATATCTTACACATTTTCACAAATGTTTCCTTGCCAATATTCACTGGAGAATGCTTTTCTACTTTTATAATGAGTTTTGTGTGGGCTTTTTTGAGTTAAAACTTTGAATCACACTGAGGCTATTTGTATGCCATGCATCGAGTTTAGCATATAACAGATGACAACTAGTACTTCTCCTTTATGTGCAAAATGCACATTAGATATATGGATGTAAGGGAACTGACACCTCATCTTCTTTGTAGCCTGTATCTAGCAGCTTCCTTGATGACGGGAATGCATCCGGAACTGCACTGTTAGGTGCCCCAACATAGTATTGAGGATACGACAATCGGCCATCGATCTTAATCTTGACAAGCACTTGAAGGTTGAAGCAAATTCTGCTTATCTTTGTGTAGGCTGTAAATCTCCCGACAGGTGATCTACTATTTATCCTTAGGAAAGAGAGTAGGTGGAGCAGTTTCGCGGTAAATTAACTGTACAGGTTGTTTCCTTAGGGTTCTTTATTTTTCGTTGCCCCCCTTTTTCCTCTTTGGTGAGAAGAGGCATCCCGTTTTCCTTCTCACTCATTTGCCAATAATCTTATTCTTTGCGCTGTAACTGAAACTGTAAAAATTTTGTTTTTCTCTCGGTACATGTAAATCTCACAATTGATTCCAAAATGCAGTCTCGAGATTCTTTCTTCTTACCCATTTTGGAGATCTGTTCTATTTTCATCAGAATATCATTACTTGCCATTGGTTGGATCATCACTGACACTTGATGTCAGACTAGCAAAACGAGAAGAGGGTGAACTCTGGCCCATGTCTTAGACAGCTTCCAAGCAAACTCGAAATTGAAAACTCGGTAGAAACACGGTGATTGATCCGCAGTAGATGGTTTTAACCGGATATGAAGATGGACACCGCGGAGTTAATCATTGAAAGCACAAACATGGTGTGATCAACGAGGTACCATCCTTTCCTCCATGTGCGAGAGGCCATTGCTGTGCTGGTCATATCATGGATCGCGTGGAGACCACGTTTTGAGCCCAAACCCCATGGACCATGTAAAAGCCGAACAAGAAAGAGGGAGGCACCTCATGGATTCAATCATCACCATCATTTTTAGCTTTGTTTTGGTAGAGTGGTGACATAATTATAAGGCCATCCAAGAAGGGCATGAAAAAGAGGGGGTACCGACGGCTAGCATGCCGACCGCGCATTGTTGATTCTGATGCATCCTACCTAAATCAAGGTCCATATTTAAAAAGGCAAAAATGAATAATTTAAACGGCATTTGTATTCAGGTAGGGAAATGATATTTCAACAATTTTATCTTCCTTCCACATCCTTTTCTTATTCAATACACTGATTGGACTAATAAGCCACTAATCTGCACAAAGATCCTTGAAAAATATGAAAGAAAGAAAAAACAAAATTACCCTCTATCGAACTGAACAAATAATCAAATAAATCTAAACTCATATTTTCTTTCCTCCACGGCAATAGACCTAGTTCCAATATCCTTTCATTCCGAGCATCTTTTTTCTCTTGACAAGGTGCTCTCTTTTTCCGTTTTATTTTAGCGGTTTTCTTGCACTTGATTCAACAATAATAACTTGTTCCTTATGGATTCTAAAATTCGAAGGACATACAAAAAATTAGCAGCGACAATAGCATAAAGAGATGGACTTGTTCCTTCACGTATAAGAAAATGAAATCAGTAATCAAAACATGAAATATTGAGAAATATTGAGAAATGCCATAAATAAATAAAAAAGTAAGCTGCAGTCGGTTAATCGTTGTCCGCTAGTATTATTTTGTAGATGAATTTCAATGACAAATTAGTGCAATCGAAACATAGAGCTATAAAAAGTTATGGAATAAGATAATTGGTGGCAAGAATACCCTTTCCCGCTAAGTATTTTCCATTTAAAGATATATCCAAATATAAAATCCTAGAAATATCCCCCTTTTCTCTGCCATGAAAATACAAGTTTTAAATTTTTTTTTTTTTTTAAAATTTTCACTTTTCCCTGTGCTCTTCACCTGCTCGAGCATCATGACGAGGACCGAATATTCAAACATAAGAAGAGTCAAAATACCGGCGTCAGGCGGACGCCAAAAGCCGCAATCCCTAAATTAAAAAAAAAAAAAAAAAACCGACTCTAGTTCTCCCCATCGAACTCCCGATTTTCTCGAGAAAATCTCCTCCCCACCCCACGCCACCTCCCAATTTTCTCGAGAAAATCCACCGCCGACCCCAGCACAGCTCGGATGGGCCGCGGCGGCGGCGCCCCGCCCCTCCTCCTCCTCCTCCTCGCGGCCGCGATCCTGTCGCTCTCGGCCCGCCCGGCGGCCGCGATCGGATCTCGGCCGTCCTCGCGGGGCGAGGCCTACGTCACGCTCCTGTACGGCGATGAGTTCTTGCTGGGAGTCCGCGTGCTGGGGAAGTCGATCCGCGACACCGGGACCACCAAGGACATGGTGGTTCTGGTCTCCGACGGCGTGTCCGATTATGCCAAGAAGCTCCTCAAGGTTCTCTCTATGTGTATGCATGTATAATTTGTAGAAAGGAGAAAAAAAAAAGAGTACGTCTTTTCGTTTGCTTTTGAAATAGTCAGCTGTGGCTGCTGAGGAGTATTGGGTTATGCTCTATGATCAGTTGGTTTCTCAGAAAGTTGAGGTGGCTCCTAAGGAATTCTAATTTTGTGCTTAGTGCTATGTTTTGTGTGTGTTTGCTGATTTGAGTACATAATTTGCAAAGTTGAAATGGGTTTTTAAAAGATGAGGACTTTGGGGTCTGCTTGTCACTTAGTTGATTGATCAGTGTGATTGGTATCGAAAAAGTTCTACTTGAACTGCATAATTTGGATCCCGAGAATATTGAGGCAATATAAGGTGCTTGAAAACTCCAGCTTTGTGGTTAGTGCAGTTATGTTCTGTCGCTATCTGTGGTAGGAAATTAATTGGGTTAATTGTTGTACTATGTTCTCCCTTGTCGTGTCATGAAGTATGACTAAGGAACCAGTTTAGATCGAATTAGATGTTTTATGGTCTTTGAGTTTGAAAAGTTTAATGCTTGTGCAGGCTGATGGCTGGATAGTGGAAAAGATCAGTCTACTGGCAAACCCCAATCAAAAGCGTCCGGCTAGGTTTTGGGGTGTCTACACCAAACTTAAAATATTCAACATGACTAGCTATCAGAAAGGTAACTGCGGCAATTATGCATTTTTTCTGTTTTTGGGATTGTTGGAGCAACAATGCCAACTTAAAATGGATGAGCACAGTGAACTTGTTCATTTTTAGAGGGCTGAGTTTTTGGATTATCATGCATAGATGACACTTGTACAGATTTTTCTTTTTTATTCTCATATGGAGGAAAACATGCCCTTCTTTGCGCAGTTGTATACTTGGATGCGGATACTATTGTGGTTAAAAGTATTGAGGATCTTTTTAAATGCGAGAAATTCTGTGCTAACTTGAAGCACTCAGAGAGGCTTAATTCTGGAGTCATGGTAGTGGAACCTTCTGAGACTGTTTTTAACCACATGATGGGCCAAGTGCAAACCCTGCCTTCTTACACTGGAGGTAATTGTCTTTTCAGGTTGTTAATGGCTGGTGGTGTAATGTCAATTTATTTTGTTTAGTTAGTCTGGGTATGTTAGCTATAATGATTTATGATCATTGGATTTTGACTTGATTATGGACCAAGGATGAGTTTGTACCAATGTATCTAAACATTTATCCTTACATTTGAAATACTGGATGAAGTAGAATTTTTTGAGTTATGAGAAGGAAATGGAGTTTTTGTCACAATTTTCTTGAGTAAGGACATGCATGTGATGGGGTCTTATAGGGTCAAGATGCAAAACCCAGATTTTCTCGCGGGCAAGATAGATTTTGGCTTCTAGTGTTCACAAGGCACGCAAAATTACTCAGGTCTCAATTGGATTAGTAGTCTTTTTGATTTGAACTATTAGATTTTTTGTGGTTGTCATCAAACAGTCTCAATTACTTTATCCTTGTATAACCTTACAATAAAAGAAAGTTGTGTACATCTTCTCATTATACACTCTGTTCCTCTTCTCCCTGTCTCTGACATTCTTCATTCCACAGGTGATCAGGGTTTTCTAAATTCGTACTATAGCGACTTTCCCAATGCACATCTTTTCGAGCCAAATTTATCCCCAGAGGTGTTGAAGTCTCGACCAGCTCCTAAAATGGAGCGACTTTCTACTCTATATAATGCAGATGTTGGTCTTTACATGCTTGCAAACAAGGTATGGCTACCTATATGTGAAAACATATCACTATGCTGGCTCATTGAGACTTTATTTTCTTGGCATGGTATTTGTAGATAAGGAAGTAGGGGTGTATTTGCTTCTTCTTGGTTTTCTTCCTATCCTTTTCTATTTCCCTTTTAGAGTTGGTGTTTTGGGGGGAGGAGTGCCTTTCTTGACATTTTAATGAGCCCTTATCGTCTGAAAAATATCGCAAATTTTTATTTTATTTTCTATAGGTCTTGTCTGAGTTTCATTTTGTTCTTGTCACATTTTGTGGATGAGCAATACAGCACTACTACACAACAGAGGCACAAATGCAGTTCTATTGATGACTTTTTTTAATACTGATGTTCTTGATGTTGTTAAACAGTGGATGGTTGATGAAAGTGAACTCCGGGTTATTCATTATACACTTGGACCCCTTAAACCTTGGGACTGGTGGACATCCTGGCTTCTGAAACCTGTAGATGTGTGGCAGGTATCATATCCAACTTTTTCTCCGGCGGTTCTTGTGCTGTTTAGATGAAGGGGAGACACACACCATGCACAGTCATGCAGTTGCATGAATTCTGCTACTGTTTTATGCTGCAATCTGTATGTTTGGTGATAGAAATTCGTTTAACTTTGCATATGACAGAATGTGAGGGAAAAACTTGCTGATTCCCTTCCTGGAACTGGAGGGGGAAGAAATCCTAATGATGAGCTTCTAGTGAAGTTCCTTTTTCTGCTCCCACTTTGCCTTCTGTTCTTTGGGTACTACCGATCTCTTCCTCAGGTTGGAAGTTTGTGGAAATCCTTTGATATTTCTTCTTTGACATTCTGTTTCATTAGGAATAGTGATTTTTGATTATTTGATGTTTGATTTGGTGTAGGTATTGCAGCAATGTCGTTCTTGTAGAAGTTCATGTGATAACATTAGACAGTTTATATATAGAATCAGATACAATGGGTCATATTCTGGTGTTTCTACGGCATCTGGTGTTACTTTTAACCAGCAGGTCACTTCCTTTTCCTTGTCTGTTTTACTAATATTTATTGACAACACCTTAAAATGTTAGATTTCACAGTTATGTGCTCATGCTTCTGTTAAAGCACCAGTGGTGATCGTTCTAATCTTATGAGTTTGTTGGTTTGCTATCTCACAGTTCTCAAATGGTGCACCGTCAAAGATCCCAATGTATTTGGGTGGGATATCCATAATAGTATGTTTCGCTGCAGCTGCTGTGTCTCTCTTACTGGCTCTTGCAGTTGTGCCTCGGCAAGTAATGCCGTGGACTGGTTTACTATTGATGTATGAGTGGACATTTGCAATCTTCTTTGTATTGTTCAGAGGTTATCTCCATTTGGTTTATAAACTTGGAAGGGCAGCAGCAGTCCAAACGGTTGGGCATCTTGACTATGAATCTGGGAAAGGTTTGTTGACTTGGAGCATTCGCATTTCATGTGCATACATTTGCATTTTTTATACTAACAAGGAGTCATTAATACTTTGCAGGTCGTCAACGACAAACACCATCTTGTGATATTGCTACCTGCTGTTACTGGTCAGGCATGGCATCTTTGGCAATGGTGGCCCCAGCTTTGCCATGCATTTTTGGGATTACTGCTCTTTTCGCGAGGTAATTCTTTTAGTTTGATTCTCTAAATTCCCCAATTCTCTGTACTAGTTTAAATTACACCAAGTTTCATGCTGATCAGTTGCTTCCTATATCATCTGGGATCAGAAATTTGATTGTTTATGATGTTGCTTTTCTGCCCTTTATTATTTCCTTGCTATGACGCTTGAGTGAGAATTGCAAGAACAACAAATTCATGAATGCTTTGCGTCCTTCAACAGGTTGGGTTTGATGGTTGGCGGAGGCCTTATATTGGCGTCTTTCATGACCTATTCTTCAGAGCACCTTGCTATTATATCATTCATGAGAGGTTTTGAAGAGCGAGATTTGAGCCGGTAGCAGAGGCATATGTTTGTTATGTTGTCAGGAGGCACCATCTCCACACGTAATTCTTTTTCCTTCTCTGTTGTAACCTATCACATAGGCTACCCAATGATTGATGTGTAAATTATTGAGGAATCTTGGCCAGCTTAGGAGTTCCTTTTCCAACAAGACTGTTTAAACTGTAACATGCCTTCATGGAATGCGAATCTGATTTTTGCTTCAGATTTTGAATTTTTCGCCAATGAAAGTATGCGATTCTGTCAAGGCGTGCCACTTTTCAGCTGAGATACTTACTACTTTGTGGCTCTTCTATGCACTGTTTTCGGTAAATGTTCTGCCTAATCTCATTTGGATTGCAAAATATATAAGAATTCTGCAAATTCCATGGTGGTCACTTGGGTGACAGATTGTAGGGAATTGGCATGCAATTTGGTTTCTTCTTAAGCTGTGAAACAGAGCATATACAAGCTTATCCTCATGGCTTCATTTGTTCCAAAAGTATAATATTTAATTTATCTACCATGGTACGCATGAAATTAAAGTATTGCTACTCTTCATGACAACTTAGCCTAATCCGAAAAAGTAAGAGCACACTTTAAAGTAATGCTGCCACCTTACCTTAATATCTAAAAGCTCATTATTGAGTTGGACGATGTGCTTTTGTGTAAAGCCCCCATGTCCACCATCAATCCTTGTGTGAAAAGAGAGATCAAGCTAATTTCAAGGATAAGATATTCTTAAAGTATTTATTGTTTTGTAAGATGGCCTGCATTATGCTTGCCACTTGAGCTAAGATACCCCAAGTCAAACTCGAATTCTCCAAGTGGGGTTTCAGAAAAAAAGGCAGATCAGAGCAAATCTTTTAGCCAGGTGGGTCGGTTCTGTTCTCTTGCTTTTGCTTCTCATTGTATCTGAAATCTTTCTCAGTTTAAGTGATCCATCATGAAGTCTTTAATAATCCGAAAAATTTGAAATTAATATTAACATGGCACATGTTTTCTAAACTAATTCTCAACTCCTAAATAAACCTAACTTGATATTTCATGACACATTTATGCCATATAAATCTTTGTCTCACAAAAAAACCAAAATTGGTATTTGTTATAAATCTACTTCCCATAAGTTACGTGTCGACACGTGATATGAAAGAACTACATTTATGTGTATGTATTGAGTTAGGGTTTTGGTTTGGGATTTTTAATGATATAAAAATCTTTTTTTTTTTCTAAAGGTAACAATAATCAGTCACGATCTTTGATGAGTCATCAACCAATAGGAAATTAACCAATAGGAAATTAACTAATGATAGCTCTTGTCCTTATTAAATATTTTCCTTCTTCCTTTCCGAAGTTGCACGTCATTTTCCCACTAAGGGTAGGACACATGGTGACTAACCAAGGATTTCAATCATGCAAAAGCTAAGAACACTAAAGTCGAACCATCATCCCTATCCTCAAGATATGGCCAATGACAACTCCTAATTTCCATTAACTTGCAGAAAGCTACAGATCCGTACCCCGAAATCTGGCTTTCCCATTGACACGCAGTTGGAAGACAAGAAGATTCTTTGGCTCTTGACTTTTGTTTTTTTTTTCTCTCTCATTATTCTTTTCATAAAGAAAAATCAAATGGAACCGTGAATTTTTCAATTTTATTTCATTGATTCGACATGCAATTCCGTACAGATGAGGAAAGGGATGGTGTATATATAAATAGTAGAAAGTAGTAGGAGACTGATTGCAAAAGGAAGTTAGCCTTTACCTGATAAATGGCTACTTTCTTGTCAACATGGATATCTGGACCTCGGTTCAATCTATCTCTGTGGATGTGCGCAAATCAAGTTGTTCATGTAGTAATGAGCAGTATCTGAGCTGAATATAATCTTTATTTTTGCTTCCTTGTTTTGCCTCCTAGATAATTGCTTATTTTGCAAGACTTGGGTGACGAGATTGCAGACTTATTGGAGATTTCACATGGAGGAGTTGATCACTGTCAAAGTCTTGCATGGATGGATTTTCATCTGCAATTCCTTTCGTCTTTCCTCATCTCTATTTGAAGCATGCCAGGAATTGTTACTTTCATTCACTATTGTACAATTTGCCTATATAAGAAAAAATTGCTTGTTTTAATTTTGCTAATTTGTTATATCCGATACTTGCCGACAATACCATACTTGACAAGCCACCACTATCTTAAAAAAAATTCATCAAAAGTCGACGTTCAGTAGAAACCTCACTTTTTGTGTTGTAAGTTTGAGAATTTGTCTTGAAATATTCTGCTTCATTTTTCAGATCTTTCACAACATTTATCAAGTGAGTGAGACATCGTATGCTCCATTGCTCTAGTTAACGAAATTGGTCTCTCACCGAGTTAGGCTTTACCAAGCGCCAGAGATTGCGGGATTCCACAAGGACTTAATAAGATGCGGTAAATAATCACCACAAGCGATTTGTATGACTCAAAAGAAGATACTCTAAAATCAAAGTTTTGAGCTTCGGATCTAAACGAAGGCCTTATTAAATTATGAAGGACTAGCTGCTGCACAAGGTCCATATGCATTCTTAGAAGCATGCATATACTCTTTCCATATCACGTGATAACATATAGATGCTCGCAGATTTATGTCCATAAAATACTGCTTGACGTGTATATGACCTTATGATACCTAAACAGAGTAGGTTCACAAGCTCGGTTAGGTCATTAGAATTTTATAAGTGCAAATAAATAAAAAGAACATGGAGACGATAAAAGCAAGGGAGTGAATTTCTTGGGTTTTACATAGAGAGGAGGAGAGTATCTCTTGCAGATTTTACAATGTCAAAGACAAACAGTTGCCAAGAAAACTACGCAGCACAAATGAAATCTATGGATCAATTCTTAGCAACTAATTTACTTTTTATTCTCTAACTCTCATCACAACTCTTTCTGGGAAACCAAGATGGTATCAAGTGGGGAAAAGAACCAGAAAATGATGGAAATTAAATTCAAAGCCAAGCATCAGACTTGCCTAGAGGATTTAAAAAATAATTCCTCAAGTCATCATCTTCTTTTGCGGGGGAAATTGCGCTGGCCATGTCTCACATGGAGTGTTCCCATCAAGTGAGAACGACCCTTTGATTTTGACCACGGCTGAAGCTGGAAGCTTTCCTTCATATGATGATGATCTTTCCCTCATCTCCACAGACATGGTCTTCTCTTCCCAAATGGAGTTTCGAAGGAGCAAAAGGTTCTTGAAAGAGAAAATGCAGACAAAGAAGACGAGGCTGGAGAAGAGAAGAAAGAGGACGAGAAGGAGAGGAAGATATTGAAAAGTGTATGAGTTGTTGGGTGACTTATATAATGGGCGATGACTTTTTATTTTCTTGGGCTTCCTTGTTGGAATTAGCCGTCGGATAAAACAAGGATTAAGGAAGAGAACAAGCATTTGCCACCTAATTGGGAGGGCCTACTTCACTTTTTTATTTTTGATTATATATATATATATATATAGAGAGAGAGAGAGAGAGAGAGAGAATCTGTCACTAAATTAATGAAAACAGCATAAAACCTTAAATTAAATTAAGAGTGGGAATCTAAAAGGAACCATCTCATTGCGCAACACGACAACTTTAGAAAGAAAATAATGAAAATGAATGAAAACATCATAAAACCTTAAATTAAACTAAGAGTGGGAATCTAAAAGGAACCGTCTCATTGTGCAACGCAACAACAACTTTAGAAAAGAAAATAATGAAAAAGGTCTTGAGTATGCGTTCAGTCACAATTCATTTTCTTGACACCTGGATGGAGGAGGCCCTCCATGGAAACTTTTGAGGGAAGATTATGTCCTACCTAGTATCATTATGGTTTCCTCTTTTTCTCTCCCCAATCAACATCAAAATAACAATAAAATTGATTTACAAAATTGAGATATATATCGATGGAATGGTATCCCTATCGAGTGTCAAATATGATTTATTTATTTGATACTTAACTGAAGTTTATTGCATCCATCTTTTTAAAAAACTTCAAGAATTAATTTTAATACACATAATTTAACAATAATTGTTGTTGCGGATAATTCATAATTAAAGCTGTGTGTGATACATGCACCAAGTTTAATCTTTGTTTATGTTGTATTTGATTTTTTTTTTTTTGGTCGGTCTGTTGTATTTGATTTGAACCATGCTCACAAACAGCTAATCTATGTGTCTGGATACGGGTCACTTTGATGTCATGAGTACATCTATTGCGTTCATCTGAGAAAAAGAAACAAGGGAGTATCATTTCGATTTTGGTGAAATGATTTGGATTCATGCCTGTCCCTTGATTTTGTTTCATGCTTGTCCCTTGACATTGCCACGTGTAACTTGCAGCAGCTTCCGACTCATCATCATAAGGGGCACCAACTATAAGAAAAAGAGAAGGATTTTATTAATGGGTATCTAGGCCCACTTATTTTTTTCAATCAATATTCGAAGACAGTTGTTAAGCAATCAATAAAGAATATTTGATAGTTTTCGATGTATTAATTGCTTTCGTATTATGCATAATTGAAACCTAACAAATTGAGTCATTTCCAACTTAACAAATACCTTGGAATACCCGTCAACACCACTACAAAGAAATGGACAAAATGTATAGACATCACAATATTGGTGATTAAGTTATTCCAGAAATTAGTAAAAAGATATTAACCAAGAACGAAATCATGCCTCAGCTATAAGCTTAGAGATATATACACCAAAGTTCTTCAAATATCAGCCAGAGGCATGAAATTAGCGGCTACATACAAACCAAAAACTGTAAACTAAACCGAGTTGACCAACCACTACATATCCCATTAAAGTGAAAAATTACGATGAAAACCAAGAAAATTAAATGAAAAGATTGGATCATTGATCTTATAGATGATTGGGAACAACATACAAAACTGGCTCAATTCGTTTATTCGTAATAATTAACTAATTCAAAGTAGAATTGATTATCTTCTGGCCATTCGAATAAAAGACATATTTTTCTTTGAAGAAAATGCTAGAATATCGCACACTTTTCAAAATGCACCTCATTAGGAAATTAGGACTGGTTTTGGTTCAGAAAAGAAAAGCGAGAACCAAAATTCCTTAATCATAAATACCCCCATTGGATTTCATGCATTCGAGATTTACCAAGATGGGCTTCCTAGTCATAACAACTTATTAGAAAAAAAATTCATGGTTGTCAGGGAAAAATAAAATGTCCATTTCTGGTATATGTGGAGTTGCATATTTATTTCCAATTTCCTAACCCAGAAAATGAAATGTCCACTTATGGAAGCAACTTATTTTTCTTCATTTTATTACACTAAGTCAAGCAATATTCCAAGCACAGATAAAAAAAAAAGAAAAAGAAAGTAATATCCCAAGCCAGTTTAAATAATACATCGGACTAAATCTAGTTTCCCCCGTCAAGAAATTACCATTGACTAATGTGAATCTGATTACCTGCTATGAATTATCATTTTGGTTTTCCAAAAGAAGATGATATGTGCATCTAAATATAGCTTACTGAGCTAGCCATCATCTTATTTCAAGACTTAAAATCAAACAACTTACAATTTGCAGGATCTAATGATGTACGAAATAGTTTATTATTGAAGCTTTTAAATGATTGATTCATAGAGTGATAATAATGCACAATTTCACATTAAAAAAGTGATGAAAAAATGACAACCACGCCTACAATTTATAGTTTCTTGAACGACCTAGTTATTTCAACTTTTCTTAGTACTACTATCTAACTGGTGGAAATTAAGTTTGGCCCAACAAAAAGATGGAAAGGAAAACAAATAATAAAAGAAAATCGGTGGAAACAAGAAAAATCATAATCTGATTAAGAGGGAGGAACCCATTGCGTAAAAGCCAACCAAATAAAACTTCCAATTTAGAAAAAGAAAATAAGGGCTTTTAGGCCATTAAACTGTAAAATTATAGCTTCATCATGTTAGATGGTCTCTAGGGTTCCTTTTTATGGCTGAAATTTTGCGTAATTGTGGAACGATAGTGACCAGACAATGCGGGAGGTCTAGTGGGTCATATCAAAAAGTCAAGACCTAAGTGATTGGGTAATTCAGATTTGCTGGATATTCCTCCAAGTCGAGTGCGGACCTTTTCGTATATTAGGTCTATGTTCCAAGTGCTAATCCGACTAGATTTATATGCCCTTTCATCCAATTTCAATTCTGATTAATTAATTTAAGTCTTCAACTTTCTTTCCAAACATGGTCCCAGCTAGACTAATGAAAAGGCGGTTTTAAAGTCATTGATGAGTGACACAAGTTTCTGTATGCTCTAAAGCACACGTATGGGCATTTGTCCCCTCTACATAGTCCCATCATTGGGGTTGGGGATGGATGGAACTAATTAGAAGTGCAAATCATGCAAATGAAACTGGGGAAAAGGGGCCGCAACACAATGACTTGGACTCACGTCAGAGGAGTTTTGAGAGTGAGCTGAGTCCAACCCAAAAAAGCAACACGATCCAAAGGTTTTCTGTGGATGGAACTAATTAGAAGTGCACATCATGCAAATGAAACTGGGGAAAGGGGCCGTAGCGCAATGACTTGGACTCGCGTTGGAGGAGTTTTGAGAGTGCGCTAAGTCCAATCCAAAGAAGCAACACGATCCAAAGGTTTTTGAACAAATGTGATCTATGAATGGGGTAAACCTCGAAAGAGCCAAATTCTTAGAGTTTCTAGAGTATTAGAGAATACTCCTAGTATGGGCGATATTGTAATTGTATACTTTTATAATAAATGTGGATAGTTGGGTAGATGGAAAGATATAATCTATACTATTAGATTAGAAGAGATTTATGACTATTGTTATCTTTTCAGTTGTATACAGGCTTCTTTCCTCTCATTTGTATCTATCTAGAGCTTCTTTTAAAGTTTCTCTGTATACGATCCTATGAGTGAGTAGGGCGGAATAAATCCCTTGGCCGCTAGATCTACTGATCCAATTTTGTTCCTTAGGACACGAACCGGATCACTCAGTCCATCCTGTATCGTGTGATACTACTAAGTTCAATTCAAATAAGCTTCTAACTATATCACCTTGCTAGTTAATCATTTTTGTGTTGGCCTCGGCAAAGACAAGCACCCTGAGAGCTTTAATGTGACCGGCCCTCATGCAGGTGTATATCCGTCGGCATCCCGTTCATCAAGATTAATGTCTGCATGCTCAATAAGCTTTCGCAAGGCTTCGATGTCTTGACTGCTGCTTGCCTCTTGCCCGTCTCCATTTCTATTGTTATGCATCACTGCTGCCTTGACCGCTGCTTGGTGCCGCCAGTGCCGGCGGCAAGTATGAACGGAATATCGAATAGACAATTTGTGATCCCGATGGTTCCCGAATAGAAGTTCTGAGTTGCCCCGATACAAGATGTCTCCGGAAAGGGTAGCAATAAACCGACCTGCGAAGGATCCAACAAATGAGGTCACCCAGTCACACTGTGAAGGCATTCACCCAAATCATTGTATAATATAGCAATGGCATTCTGGTCGCTGACACGGCTACCATCGACATCAATGGATGACTCGGGTCCATAAAAGTCCATGATCTCTGTCTACTTAGTCGAACGTATGATGATACTATTCGCCGAAATATGCGGCATTTAGATTGGGTTCTATTGTACGTGAGCAAGAGAGAGAGGGTGGTGGTTGAGTTTTCCATTGATTTCGACAGCGTCCGTGCCGACGGTGTGAATGCCATCGCTCTTGTGTTGAAATAAAAAATGGAATAGTATTGTCCACTGAAAAATGCGGACTCGAATCCATTGTGCCAGAGAGAGCGAGAATGAGTGGGTTTTGGGCGATTTAGGGTTTAGGATTGCATTGCAGAGAGAGCGAGAGGAGAGTTTTTTTTTTTTTTTTGGTTAATTTTCTTTTAACCCGACCCAAAACCCAAAGATCGGTTCTTCTTCTTCTTTTTTTTTTTTTTTTTTTTTTTTTTTTTTTTTTTTTTTTCCAGTTCTGAAACTAGAACACAGCTTGCCCCTTCGCCTGGTCGACTAAAAAGAAAAAAAACCCGGTTAATGTGTTTTGTTTAACACGTGAATAATGGATGAGCCTAAATGTTCTATAAAAGAAAAATTATCTTAAAAATTCTAAATCTATAGCACTTTTGTCAATTCAGTCATAAACTTTTCTTAATTTTGCTAATTCAGTTCTAAACCTTTTTATTTCTTGCCAGTTGAGTCTATTGGACCAATTTTAGCTGAAAATTTCTCACGTGGCCAGTCAGTGCTAATATAACACTTTTTAATAATATTTTAATAAATTTTTAATTTTTAATGTTTTTTCATCTTTTAAACTTCTTTCTCTCTTTCTCAGGTTTGGGGTTAGGGCTGGAGAGGGTTGTTGACCAACCCTTGCCAGCCACAATTGACGGCAGCCCTAATCCCAAAGCACCCCTCGCCTCCCTCCCCCAAAAAAAAAAAAGAAAAAAAGAGAGAAAAAAAAAGAAAAAACACTAAAAATTCCAAAAAATTGATAAAAAGCACCATGCTAGCGGCGACTGGCCACGTTAGCAATTTCTGGTCAAAATTGATGGGATAGACTTAATTAGCAAGAATTATAAATGTTTAGAACTGAATTGATGAAATTGAAAAATGTAGAACTAAATTGACAAAAGTACAATCGGGTTAGGACTTTTTAGATTATTTTCTTGCTTGATCACCATTAAGTTTTGTTGAAAATGTTTTTTGTTTAACACATGCTAAAATCTAGAGCAATGACGGACAATTTAAAATTTGCCAAGTGATGTGACAGATAGTAAATGAATATTTAATCATATTCTCATTATACCCAATAAAAGTTTAGCATATCACTTAATATACTAATTATATGATCTAACACTAAATACCAAACGAAGATTATGATTTCTAATGCATTTAATTTTTCTTAATATCCTCAATGAATATTTTGAAAATCAAATGGTTCATCATTAAGAATGCTTCACAAATACCTCATGATTCCCTTTCAAATTTTAGGATTAAGTTATCTTAGATTATGTAAAGAGACGATTAGGAGGAAAAAGTAATGTTTGGGTTTTGGATGGAGCGGTTAATTAATAAAAAAAGGTCCATATCTAAATCTCTCTCTTCGCTCTTTGCTTATTTCTTCAAAAATAGCAAAATCTTTTCAATATCCGGGCCAAATTGCAAAATTGGCTCTCACTTGCAATCAATTTTTCTACTGCTTTACTGTACAAGGGCGAGTCGATTACTTCGATAAGTAATGGGATCCCATTCTCAGAGTCGATTATATCTTTCGCAGCCTTCATCAAAACCAAGAATTGGAAGATTTCTAAGCAGGGCATGCTTTCTGAAAAAGCTCAAGGGCTTGACCATTTCATCATGTTGAGGCCGTAAACATGAGCCAAATCTCGAGATATGGACTAAGCATACAATTGATACTAGCTTGCAATTATCCTAATTCCATAGCCAAACCTAATCAAGCTTTTCTCCAACAATTTTACAGAGATGCGATCATAGTTCCGAATCATCAGGAACATTAGGTGTTTCGTATTGAGTGATATCTCTTTTAAAAAAAAAAGAAAAGAAATCGAATCCCTTCACAACATGATCAACCTCGTATCTTGTATTCTCGCTTTAGGATATTCACATTGACTTGCTTTGCAAAAACCAAACATCTCCATGTGATTTCGTAACTATTCCAATATTTGTAACTACAATAGTTGAATTGAGATGAAATTTGCTCAAAAATGAGATTGGCAAGAGCCCTGTCACCAATCTTGAGGCCTCACCACCTTCCACATGAATTAGATCCATATTGTCATTACCTTCTTGATGATCTCCCTCGCCATTTTGGCCCTTAGGGGTCACATATTCCATAACCTGGTGAAGGGCTTAGGCCAGCGGTGGCCCTCGCCTGAGGTAGTGTGACCTTGGCGAGAGTTCCATGGCCCCGCAACGCTAGCCGGTGGCAAATTCAAGCTAATCAAATCTAGCTCTCTATGATTTAAAATAGGCAAAGTAGAGTCTTCTAATCCAAGTGAATCCAAATAGAGATAGGGTAAACTTAAGGCCGTGGAAGGAGAGAAGTGTTGCCTACAATTTAGGGACTACCTTGATGGGCTAAAATCTGTTGATGATACCATGAACACTCACATAAACGATCAACAACAATAATGGTCCAAGCAAAACAGGCTACACTGCGGTTGTTCTTTTTTATTTTTTCCTTCTCCCTATCATATCAAGCACCACCAAGGGAATCGGAGTATAAAATGCAATCTGACATAGTCTGGACTCAATTTGAACATGAATTCCACTTAGACATACTCAGTTGTATCTTTCCAAACGACATACCACATATATATTGCACTAAAGAATATGGATATCCATACACCAAGTTATATATTGATCAAACATTTACATACAATTCTACATGGGTAGCAACTAGCAATGTGATGCACAATGATGTATTATCTGCAAACACAGTCTATGTCCAAGTACCTCCGCCGAAAAAATCATCAGAAATGAGGATCGTAGGAGACGTCCACGGGATCCAGGACTACAAGAATAAGCTTCTCTACGTACATAACCAGTCTCTTCATGTTCTCTCTGGCGATGGAATTCAGGTCGACGATCTTGACGCCGGTCATGTATTTCCATAGGTCACCAGAGTCGACTCTCTTGAGACTGTCTCGGCAGAATGGGCAGGACCGAGACCTGGCGCGCCTGAAGCAACCAAGCAGATGAAACATACATCAACGGCATTAGATATTTAGATATTCAGTTTAAATCAAGCAAATGACATGACCCATCAAGCAGTACCAGCATGACTCAAACTTTTTTATGTCCAACTTATTATAACAATCTTCAAGATGATGGAGTAATCAGACCTAGATTTAAAAATTGATCTTACACACTGACACGGCAAAGAAAACCTTGCATGACTGTTCTACTGTTGGAGAGAACTAGTGCTGAATTTATGTGGCTAAATGTCTTTCTAATTTCAGTGAGTGGTTGTTCTCCAACGCAGGGACGTGCACATTCGAGCATACATTTTCTGAGCAGGTCTAAATCGCACAGACAATGATTTACAGGCACAGACGTTCATCCAACATTCATTTTACTTCAAAGGCTCAAATCATCATTACCTTTTGGTTGAAGTCTTTGGTTTTGAGGGCACCTTTGAATACGCGCTGAGCATCCTGGGAAAAGTAAAAAGTGTTAAAGGTAAGCCATTCCTGTTAAATAGCACTGTTCCAATGCCGCTTATCCATACTCGGCAAAAGCAACACGATCATTCCATAATCCATATTAAAAAGCTCCGCTAAACAACAAATACTGACATTAAATATTCAGGACATCTCCACATCGAAAACCCACTAAAAAGCAAGACAATCATTCCATAATTATTTTTACAGCGCGTTGATAAATGCTATTCTGAAACGCCTTGCGTATGATATTCAAATAAAAAAAATCCATGCAAGCCACCAGCATTGAAGCTTTTGTAATACATGGTTCATGAGCTCTCATGTGGCAATTCTGGAACATATTCAATCTTTTGCTGGCCTAGAAATATTACAAACACAATCCCCAATTAGTGTGCATGCCTAAATAAGCCTACTGCACTGGTTAACTCAAGCAACGGTAGTTGCTAAATTATTACAGTAACTGCCGTCTAAGGTAAAACCAAAGTCACCATGCTTCCCTCTTAAGATTCTGTTGAAAGAGAGAGTATTCAATGTATTGTATTCTCTTAATAAAAAAATGATTACAAGAATACATATAATATATATATGAGTAATCCTCTCAATATAAGATTATTAACTATTGACTATTTTACCCTTATTATTATTTCCTAACACTCCTCCTCAAGTTGGGATGTAGATATCAAACAATCCCAACTTGTTACATAACAAATTCACTCTATTTCCTTGTAAAGACTTGGTAAAAATATATGCAAGCTGATCTTCCATTCTTGTATGTTGAAGAGTGATCTCTCATTTCTGAACTTTTTTCTCGTATAAAGTGACAATCAACCTCAATGTGCTTGGTTCGCTCATGGAAGACGGGATTGTTTGCAATATGAATAGCTGATTGATTGTCACAATATAATATCGATGGTTCTGATTTGACATCCGAATTTCTGGCAATAACATCCTCAACCAGAGCAATTCACTAGTCACATGTGCCATTGCTCTATATTATGCTTCTGCACTTGATCGAGAAACCACATGTTCTTTCTTACTCTTTTAGGCAACTAAATTACCTCCAAGAAATACGCAATAACCCAATGTAGATCTTCTACTAGTAGAACATCCAGCCCAATCCGCATCAGAAAAACTTGTGGTATTCATGTGGCCATAATTATTGAAAATTTGTTATTTACTCGGTGCTCCTTTCAAGTATTGATAATTCGAAGCACAGCATCCCAGTGAGTAGTCCGAGGAGAACCCATGAATTGGCTTACAAGTCTAACGTCAAAAGATATATCAGGTCTCGTGATGGTAAAATAATTCAACTTACCAACTACTCTCCGATATTTCATTGGGTCATGTAATAATTCTCCATCTTTTGCATCAAGTTTCACATTGGGTTCCATAGGAGTATCAACCGGTTTTGCTCCAACAAGTCCAACCTCATCAAGAATGTCAAGAACATATTTTCTCTGAGTTAAATTTATACCTATATGCGAGTAGGCAACCTCAATACCTAGGAAATACTGCAAACGTCCCATATCCTTAGTACTAAACTGTGTATGTAGAAATTGTTTGAGTCATTGAATACCATCTGAATCATTGTCAGTAATGATAATATCATCCACATAAACCACCAGAAGAATACAACAAGCTGAGGAGACAGAATTGAAGACTGAATGGTCTACTTGACAACACTTTAATCCAAACTTGATAACAGCATCACTAAACTTACCAAACCAAGCACGAGGAGATTGCTTGAGTCCATACAATGCCATATGTAAATGACATACCAGATTCTCCCCCTGAGTAACAAATCCAGGTGGTTGCTCCATATATACCTCTTCAGCCAAATCACCATGTAGAAACGCATTTTTGATGTCTAATTGATGAAGAAACCATCCAAAATGCGCTGCTAGACAAATAAAGACACGAACAGATGGAATTTTGGCTACAGGAGAAAAAGTGTCATCATAATCAACACCATATGTTTGAGTATATCCTTTAGTGACCAACCGTGCCTTCAATCAATCTACGGTGCCATCAGGGTGGACCTTAACCGTGAAAACCCAACGACAACCAACAGGTTGCTTTCCCACAGGAAGGGTAGTAAGCTTCCAAGTGCGATTCTCAATGAGTGCTTTCATTTCATCCTCCATGGCTTATCTCCAACCAGGATGAGCAAGAGCTTTAGTAACATTGCTAGGCACAAAAATAGAGGAAAAGGATGAGACAAAAGTAGAGAAGGTAGGAAATAAACAATCATAAGACAGAAAGTTGCTAATAGGATGACGAGTATGAAGACAATTAGACAATTCAGAATAAAGTGTATAACGATCCACAGGACGCCCAACACAAGATCGTGTACCTTTTCGAGTAGCAATGGGTTGATCAGGATCAGGATTAGGGGATGGCACAGCAACTGATGAGGGATTAGATGAATCAGGTGATGGCCGTACTTCTGTAATGGGAGCTGTTCCTCGTTTATGGTAAGTTTGATTAGCAAACTGAAATCTTGTTGACGATATTGGAGGAAGTGAGATTGGTGGGGGAATTGGTAAGACACTTGTCATTATCAGGAGACATTGTAGAGACTGTTTGAGTACTATAGTATGGCTAGTTCTAAAAAAATGTCACATCTACTGATACAAACACTTGACGACTAGTAGGATTGTAACATTTATAGCCCTTCTGAGTTCGAGAGTACCCAACAAAGACACATTTATCAGCACGAGGAGCCAACTTATCAAGACTTGGAGTTAGAGAATGGACGAAACAAACACATCCAAAGACACGTAGGGGTAATGCAAAGGGAGGACGATTTGGATGTAAAATAGAGAAAGGTGTCTCCCCCTGAAGAATGGAAGTTGGAAGCCGATTAATTAAGAAACAGGCTGTAAGAATAGCATGGCCCCAAAATATTTTCGGAAGATGCATGTGAAACATAAGACAACGAGCCACGTCAAGAAGATGACGATTTTTACGTTCAGCTACACCATTTTGCTGTGGTGTATAAGGACAAGAAGTTTGATGAATAATGCCATGGGAATCAAGAAAAGGTTTAAAACCAGAGGCAACGGCAAGATACTCTTTAGCATTATCGAACCGTAGAGTTTTTACAGAAGTATTATATTGATTCAGCACCTCAAAATAGAAATGACGAAAGCAATGAAAAATCTCAGTACGATCTTTTATTAAGAACAACCAAGTCAGTCGAGAAAAATCATCCACAAATGTAACAAAGTACTGAAAACCAGATGTATCAGAAACACGGCACGGACCCCATATATCTGAATGAACCAACGCAAATGGACTAGACACACGACTCTGAAAGTGAGAAGGAAAAGAGACTCTACGGTGTTTTCTAAACTGACAAGCTTCACACTCAAAAGTACTCACGGACTCAGACTCTGGAAACAATCGTCCAAGAATGTTTGGCGGTGGATGACCAGCACAACAATGCATCCGATAGACATCAGTGGATGTGTGCTTCATAGCTGCTATAGCTATCACCTTCTTGTATAGATAGTATAGGCCATTTGATTCATGTCCCCCACTAATCATCTGTCCAGTCCTCAGATCCTGAAAAACACAATGAGAAGCAAAAAAGGTTACGGAACAATTTAGTTCTTTAGTTAATTAACTAACGGAAATCAAATTATATGGAGATTTGAGATGAAGGATGGATGATAAAGAAAGGGAGGAACTCAAATGGGCATCTCCAGTGCTAGTAACTTGGGGAATCGAACCATTAGCTGATGTAACAGAGTTGGACACCCCAAGAGGTGTGGAATTTAACGAAGACAACAATTTAGAGTTACCAGCTATATGATGAGTAACTCCAGAATCTATAACCCAGGAGTCTGACACTGTAGAAAGTAAATAGGATGAACTACCTTTTAAGCTATGTGCTAGAGTTGCAGTGGGAGCTGAAGTTCCTGTCACCTGTTGGGAGTGAATCCAAGCCTCATATTCTGCACGTGTCAATGTAACCAAATCTTTTGTATTATGCACATTAGTAGGATATGATTGAATTGGTGAGGAAGAATCTTCCACTTCAGCAAATGCAGCAACTGTGGATCAAAGCTCTGGATGAAGCGTGTAGTAGTAAGCTTCAGTATGTCTAGTCCTCTGACAATGGTTACAATATCGAGAGACACGGCTGCCAATAATTCTATCATGACCACGACTTCCACTCTAAATAAACCCACGTCCATGACCCCGATAACCACGACCACAAGCTCCACGTCCACTAGAGCCATGAGAAATCATGGCACTTGTCTCTAAAGTTGTAGTGGAGATCTTGTCAGTAGGTGTCGAGCGTAAGGCTCTGGAGAAAACCTCATCAACTGTAGGAAGGGAGCTTTCGGACGTAATTTGCTGACGAAGGGAGTAATATTCAGGCCCTAGTGCTTTAAGAAATAGTATCACTCAAAGATCCTCTTGGCATTTGACTAATACATTCGGATCATTGGAAGCTGGAAGATAAGCATCTAGCTGTCGGCAAAGTGTAGTGAAACAAGCATAATATTCAGATAGAGACTGATCTCCACACTGAAGATCAAACAGGGCCTCCCATGTGTCACACACTCGTGTCATATTATTTTGGCCAGAATAAAGTAGAGCACATTTATCCCAAATTTCCTTGGCAGAATTACATTGAATGAAGTGAGGGCTAATCTTCGAATCCATACTATTCCATAACAGTGTACGGATCATTGCATCTCTGGTAGTCCAATCATCTACTTTACTCTTATCCGAGGGAAGTGTAGATGTAAGATAATCATGCTGTCTAGTTGCAATAAGATAAACTTGTACATCTTTAGACCATGATGGATAGTTAGTGCCATCCAACTTGATAGATGTCAATTGGAAATGCGTCAAACCAGTAGATGATGTAGAAGCCATAAGTATTAACTCCACTGAACTCCAATAATGCAATTAGCTAGACATGGTGAACACAAGAATCGACCGAACCCAATAAGAATGACACAATAATCAAGCACTTAACTTCAGTTGTGCAATCAGCCACAGAACAACAAACAGAAATAAGGGTTCATACGGTCCACCACTGAGTCAATATACTTCACTGAGAGGCCATAAAATCATACCAACGAGCACTTCAAAGATGACCGGAAACCATCCAACACTTGAAAGATTACTATGCGCATACCAACCAGCACTTCAAGAAGCAATATACTTCAATGAGAATCCATATGAGTATACTGGAAAACAACTTCTGCTGCCCTCAGTTCGGGTCAATTTTTTTTTTTTTTTGGGTGAAACCCTTGTAAAACCGAATGAAACCCTTGCAGAACCAAAGGCTGCCGAAATCCTCAGGATATATGAAAAACACAGAATCTAGATCACAAGACAAACATAGACCAAATTGTGCAATTGGTCTTCAATCTTGTCATCAAGAAAGAAGGCTGAACACATACCGATTTTGTTGGATGGGCTTCGGCGATTGACGCTAGGCAGTAGTTCTGTCCAGATCTGCAGGACGAGCGCCGATGGGAGGTAGTAGGTGACGACATTGTTGCCAGTGAGGGGTGGCTACGATGAGGGACGGATCTGGGTCTGGAGTTCAAATCTTAGAAAATCAGTGGACAGATTTGGATTTGGGGACGATGATTGAATGACGATGTGGGCGTTCTTTCTTCTTTGCTGTCTAGAAGAGAAGCATGTTGAGGCGGCGTCGGCGGAGGATCTGGATCTAGCGACGGCCTCCGCCGCCGGGCTGTGGTGGTGGTGGTGGGATTGAAGTTTTTTTTTTAACCGTGCTCTGATACCATGTTGAAAGAGAGAGTATTCAACATATTGTATTCTCTTAATCAAAAAAGGATTACAAGAATACATACAATATATATGAGTAACCCTCTCAACATAAGATTATTAACTATTGATTATTTTACCCTTATTATTATTTCCTAACAGATTCAAAGTCCTTTCTCAGCAATTTCTCCCTGTATACTTTATGGATGAAAGCAAACTAGATATCATCGATCAGTAAGCCAGTTAGTGGTGCGGCTTACCCGGAAACCCTTCTAGAATCCCGTGCTGATAGGTAAATAGGTCTTAAAATGAACATCCAGGACAGAATAGCCTCACCATAGAGCCAAAATTAATAAAGTAGGCTTGATAGTTGAATGGATAATCTGTGCAACAGATGGCCAAATGGGTACAAGTTCTCACCTATTGCTAGTTTCACATGCTATATTAATCTCGAGGCTGGTGTCCCCTTAACCTACTCCAATTTGCTGGTCCAGCCTATTTTTTAATGACATCATTTTAATAAAGTACCTTTTCTTCTAAACCCACATCTGTCTGGTTGACAAATGTTATTTGAAGTTACTCTGATTACGCGTCCCTCCATCTGCATTGCTATTTCATCCAAAATTTTTTGATCACAACAGAAATTTAACTGGTACAGGAAACAAACAAGAAATGATACTTTGCCTAGTAAAGAGGTTTGCAACATCCTCGCATTCACGTGGATTGTAGAATCAAATGCCATTAACTTCTTGTGCCGCATTACGATACAACAAGTATGGAACCTAGACTTCATGCTCAAAATCTCTAAGCAAATTCTCTACCAAATTATCTGCTAATCATAAAATAATGTGCAATGCGTTAATTGACACTCATTTACTAAAGAGCATCATAATGTAAAGGCCATCCAATCATGACCATTCATCGTATCCCAAACTAGGCAAGCTATTACTAGCGCAGTTGCATTAAAATCTGCGTCGTATCACACCATATACCGTAAAACATGTATGAAGCATGAACAGATGACTAGAAATGCCAAGAGAAAAGTGCAAATGAGGCATAGCATAGTACTTGAAACCCTGGAAAAACGAGGCAGCAAACCTGCGCTTCGCCTATTCAGCACAATGAACTGAAACCGCGGCTGAGTATTCCTATTCAAAATGTCACAGATGGAGATCACAACTGCCAAGAAACTTATTTCCTGAAGCAGAAGATTACAACTTTTAAACAACAGATACCTCTTAACAACAAATAAAGATCCTTCACATCCTTGCGACACTACAATCACCCCACGCAACTTTCTCATTCTCAATGTAACAAGCAGCCAGAAAATAGAAAGAGAAACAACCGAGCTTCGTGAAAAACCTTCTCCGAGTTCATCACAATCCGAAGCAAACCACAAACAATCGACGGCATTTTCTTATTCCGATTCAACGCGAAGTCCACAAAAACCGGAAATCACCTAAAGCAAGCATTGTAAAGAACCGCCAAGAAATCACTAGAGTCAACCGGATGACAACGAATCGTTAAAAAAGATCCGATTCATGCGCGCGGCGGCGAGCACTGGAAGACTAACCCATTTTGCTGATATGGTTTTGTTGTGGGCGAGTCCAAAATCTTCACCTTTCCTTTTATGGGTTCGATCTTTTGGTTGCACCTAGGCTAGCTCATTGATGCACGAAACCACTGCCCACGCCACTTTCCACTCAGACACTCAAGGGGCCGCCGGACGAACCACGCTGCCGCCGCCTTTGCCTTCGCCTTCCGAAGCAGCTTTCTCATTCTCAATGTAACGGGCGCCGTCGTCTGTCGGAGGAGGGCTTTTTCTTATTCCGATTCAACGCGAAGTCCGGGAAATCACCTAAAGCAGAGCGTACGAGAAAAATATTAGTTGCAGCTCGACTGCAGCGGCGGCCGATGAGGCAAATGCAGCGGCGGCCGACGAGCAAATGCAGCAGTGGCGTCAGCAGTGGCGTGGTTTGTTGGGCGGCGGGCTCCGTTGTCCGTCAGGAGAGAGCGAATGGCAGAGCAGCCGAGCGAGAGTCGAACGAAAAAAATAGAGAGGGCGAAATTCCACACTCCGTTCAAAATTAACTGCGAGAGAGACGTATATGTTGTGGGGCCCAGTTAATATTTTCTTGAAGAGAGAGATTCGAATTTTTCAAATTGACGGAGAGGGAAAGGTTTCTGATGGGGCTCGGCAGGAGAGAGAGTCGAACATTGGAAGAAGTACACTCCAAGTGCCAAAACTTGGCACGGAGGGAAACTTAAGTGCCAAAAGTTTGGAAAGTGACACTTAAGTGCGAAAATCCGGTCAAGATGCCGACGTGGCAATTTTTCGGCGAAGCAAGTGCAAAACGACGTTTTGCACGTGACGTGGTAAAAAAAAATATAAAAATTAAATAAATTATTTTAAAACTAAATTTATTTAAAATATTTAAAAATAAAATATTAATATTAATATTTTTTTTTAAAAAAAAGAGGTAGGCGGGCGAGGGTTGAGCCCTCGCCGCCACCTCCCGTTCTGCCGGAAGGGCCGACGACGGAGGGGGAAGGGTCAATTGGGTTGCCGAGCCACGATTGGCGGCCCCCGCGGGCGGCGGCCCTTGGCCGGCGGGCGAGGGCCGCCGACCCCCGCCGGAGCCGGGTAAGGGCTGCGACCCTCGCCTAGATCTGGGGTGAGGGCACATGGGCCCTTGCCGGCCCGATCGATCGGGGTCGTCGGCCCCGGCTAGGGCTTGGTGACCCCCGGCCGACCCTCCCCCTTCATTGGTGGTGGCGGGAAGGTAGCGGCGGCAAGGGCTTAGCCCTCGGCTGTCTGCCTCTCTCTCTCTCTCTTTTTTTTTTTTTTTTAAAATTTTTAAATGTTTTAAATAAATTTAGTTTTAAATTAAATAAAATTAATTTTTATATTAATTTTTTTACCACGTCGATCGAAAATGACGTCGTTTTTGTATTGTCTAGCCACGTCGGTGTGCAAAACGTATCGTTTTGCACTTACTTCGTCGGAAAATCGCCACATCGGCATTTTGGCCGGAGTGGCACTTAAGCGATACATTTTGCTTTGATTTTGGCACTTAAGTGTTACTTTCCTAACTTTTAGCACTTAAGTATCCCTTTGTGCCAAGTTTTGGCACTTGGGGTGTGCTTCTTCCGTCGAACATTTTGCAAAGGGAGTCAGTGTGGCGTCGGGTGACATGTGACGTTCGGTGAGTCAACTCATATTGATCCAACTTGCACTCAATATTTTCTTGCTTCCCATCATCTTCACGCGTTCGCACATGCCAAACCTACAAAATTACCAAAAATTGTCCGCCCCTCTATTTAGCCCCTGGCCTCGTTTCAATCAATTCCTGCCCTAGGAATGACGCGTAGAGGCTCCGCACGTCGGATCGCATTATGGTTTTTTTTTTTTTGCATTCCCTCTCATCGCCCCTCAACCTTCCTTACCTCGGAACCCTAAGTCGCTCTCCTCACCCACATGCACTATGAACGACGGTGAGAAAGCTGCGCTTTTTGCAAGCGATTACTATAGTACGTTCGATTATCAACGTGAGCTGATTGCGCTGGCCCAATATGGGCCAACCTCTTTGGTGAATTTCCACGGCACTATGGGGTAGGGCATGGACGGCCTCAACTTTGTCTACATGAATGTACCTAATACCGTTTATCGTGTGAGAGAAGTGAATTTGCACATGAATTCAATAACAGGGCGTCATTCATGCGTCTACACAAGCCAAATTTGCAAATTACCAAAATTGCCCGCCCACTTTATTTAGCCCCTAGTCTCATTTCGTTCAATTCCTGTCATAGGAACGACGCGCACGGGCTTCGCATGCTGGATCGTATTATTGTTTTTTTTTTTCTGCACTCCCCCTCATCGCCCCTCAACCATCCTCACCTCCGAACCCTAAGTCACTCTCCTCACACTCTCGCACTATGAACGAGGGTGAGACAGTTGTGCTTTTCCCAGGCTATTACTATCATGCGTTTGATTATAAGCGTGAGCTGATTGTGCTAGCCTATTATGGGCTAACCTTTTCGGTGAATTTCGATGGCACTTTGGGCAAGGCTTGGACGGTATCAACTTTGTCTACACGAATGTACCTAATATCGTTCATTGTGTGAACGAAAATAATTCGCACATGAATTCAATAACGGGCGCCGTTCACGCGTTAGCACATGAAAAATATGCAAATTACCAAAAATTGCCCGCCCTCTCTATTTAACCCCCGGCCACGTTTCGGTCACTTCCTACCCCAGGAACGATGCGTAGAGCCTCCACACGCCGGATCACATTACGTTTTTTTTTTTTTTGCACTCCCCTTCATCGCCCCCCAACCTTCCTCACCTCTGAACCCTAAGTCGCTATCCTCACCCTCTCACACTATGAACGAGGGCGAGACACCTGCGCTTTTCACAGGCGATTACTATCGTGCATTCGATTATTAGCATGAGCTGATTGTGGTGGCCTATTATAGGCCAACCTCTTTGGTGAATTTTGACGGCACTCCGGGGCAGGGCTTGGACGGCATCAAATTTGTCTACATGAATGTACCTAATACCATTCATCGTGTGAGTGAAGTGAATTCGCACATGAATACAATATTAGGGCGCCGTTCACGAGTTCACAAATGCCAAATCTGCAACTTACAAAAAATTGTCTGCCCCTTCTATGTAGCCCCTGGCCTCGTTTCAATCAATTCCTGCCCTAGGAACAACGCGCAGAGGCTCTACACCCCGGATTGCATTACAATTTTTTTTCTGCACTCCCCCTCATTGCCCCTCAACCTTCCTCACCTTCGAACCCTAAGTCGCTCTCCTCACCCTCTCACACTATGAATGAAGGTGAGACAGCTGCACTTTTCGTAGGCGATTACTATCGTGCTTCGATTATCAGCGTGAGTTGATTGCGCTGGCCCATTCTGGGCGAACCTCTTCGGTGAATTTTGAAGGCACTTTGGGGTAGGGCTTGAACGGCATCAACTTTGTCTACACAAACGTACCTAATACCGTTCATCGTGTGAAAGAAGTGAATTCACACAAGAATTCAATAACAGGGAGCCTTTCATGCGTTCGCACATGCCAAATCTGCAAATAACCAGAAATTGCCCGCCTCCTCTATTTAGCCCCCAGCCTCGTTTGGTCAATTCCTGCCCCAAGAACAAAGCGCAGAGCCTCCGCACGTCGGATCGCATTACGGTTTTTTTGTTTTTTTGTACTCACCCTCATCACCCCTCAACCTTCCTCACCTCCGAACCCTAAGTCGCTCTCCTCACCCTCTCGCACTATGAACTAGGGAGAGATAGCTGCACTTTTCGCAGGCGATTATTATCGTGCGTTCCATTATCAGCATAAGCTAATTGCGTTGGCCCATTATGGGCCAACCTCTTCGGTGAATTTCGACGGCACTCTGGGGTAGGGCTTGGACGACATCAACTTTGTCTACACGAATGTACCTAATACCGTTCATCGTGTGAGATAAGTGAATTCGCACATGAATTCAATAATAGGGCGCCGTTCACCCGTTTGCACATGCCAAATCTGTATATTACCAAAAATTGCCTGCCCCCTTTATTTAGCCCTCGGCCTCATTTTGCTCAATTCGTGCCCCAGGAACGACGCGAAGAGGCTCCGCACGCCGAATCGCATTAGGGTTTTTTTTAGCACTCCCCCTCATCGCCCCTCAACCTTCCTCACCTTCGAACCCTAAATCGCTCCCCTCACCCTCTCACACTATGAACGAGGGTGAGACGGCTGTGCCTTTTGTAGGCGATTACTATCGTGCATTCGATTATCAGCGTGAGCTGATTGCGCTGGCCTATTATGGGCCAACCTCTTTGGTGAATTTCAACGGCACTCTGGGTAGGGTTTGGACGGCATCAACTTTGTCTACACGAAAGGACTTAATACCGTTCATCGTGTGAGAGAAGAGAATTCCCACATGAATTCAATAACAGGGCGCCATTCATGCCTTCACACATGACAAATTAGCAAATTACAAAAAATTGTCCGCAACCTCTTTTTAGTCCTCGGCCTCGTTTTGATTAATTCCTACCCCAGGAACGACGCGAAGAGACTCTGCATGTCGTATTGCATTACGGTTCTTTTTTCTGCACTCCCCCTCATCGCCCCTCAACCTTCCACACCTTCGAACCCTAAGTCGCTCCCATCACCTTCACGCACTTTGAACGAGGGTGAGACAGTTGTTCTTTTTGGGGGCGATTACTATCGTGCGTTCGATTATCAGCGTGAGCTGATTGCCCTGGCCTATTATGGGCGAACTTCTTCGGTGAATTTCGACAGCACTCTAGGGCAGGGCTTGGACGGCATCAACTTTATCTACACGAATGTACCTAATACCGTTCATCGTGTGAGAGAAGTGAATTCACACATGAATTCAATAATCGGGCGTCATTCACGCCTTCCCATATGCCAAATCTGCAAATTACAAAAAATTGCTCGGCCCCGCTATTTAGCCCCCGGCCTCGTTTTTGTCAATTCCTGCCCTAGGAATGACGCGCATAGGCTCCGCATGGCGGATCGCATTATGGTTTTCTTTTTCTGCACTCCCCCTCATCGCCCCTTAACCTTCCTCTCCTCTGAACCCTAAGTCGCTCTCCTCTCGCACTATGAACGAGGAAGAGACAGCTGCGCTTTTCAGAGGCGATTACTATTGTGCGTTCAATTATCAGCGTGAGTTGATTGCGCTAGCACAGTATGGGCCAACCTCTTCGGTGAATTTCGATGGCACTCTGGGGCAGGGCTTGGACGGTAGCAACTTGGTCTACGCGAATGTACCTAGTACCGTTCATCGTGTGAGAGAAGTGAATTCGCATATGAATTCAATAATAGGGCGCCGTTCACGCGTTTGCACATGCGAAATCTGCAAAATACCAAAAATTGCCCGCCTCCTCTATTTAGCCCCCTGCCTTGTTTCGCTCAATTCCTGCCCCAGGAACGACGTGCACGAGCTTCGCATGCCGGAACGCATTATGGTTTTTTCTTCTGCACTCCCCCTCATCGCCACTCAACCTTCCTCACCTCCGAACCCTAAATCGCTCTCCTCACCCTCTCACACTATGAACGAAGGTGAGACAGCTGTGCCTTTTGCAGGCGATTACTATCGTGCATTCGATTATCAGCGTGAGATGATTGTGTTGGCCTATTATGGGCCAACCTCTTCGGTGAATTTCAATGGCACTCTGGGTAGGGTTTGGACGGCATCAACTTTGTCTACACGAAAGGACTTAATACCGTTCATCTTGTGAGAGAAGAGAATTCCCACATGAATTCAATAACAGGGCGCCATTCACGCCTTCGCACATGTCAAATCAGCAAATTACAAAAAATTGCCCCGCGCCCTCTATTTATCCCTCGGCCTCATTTGGATCAATTCCTGCCCCAGGAATGACGCGAAGAGACTCTGCATGCCGTATTGCATTACGATTCTTTTTTTGCACTCCCCCTCATCGCCCCTCAACCTTCCACACCTTCAAACCCTAAGTCGCTCTCCTCACCCTCACGCACTTTGAACAAGGGTGAGATAGCTGTGCTTTTCGGAGGCGATTACTATCGTGCGTTCGATTATCAGCGTGAGCTGATTGCGCTGGCCTATTATGGGCGAACTTCTTCGGTGAATTTCGACGGCACTCTAGGGCAGGGCTTGGACGGCATCAACTTTATCTACACGAATGTACCTAATACTGTACATTGTGTGAGAGAAGTGAATTCACACATGAATTCAATAATCAGGCGTCGTTCACGCCTTCCTATATGCCAAATTTGCAAATTATTAAAAATTGCCCGCCCCCGCTATTTAGCCCCCGGCCTCGTTTTTGTCAATTCCTGCCCTAGGAATGACATGCACAGGCTTTGCACGGCGGATCGCATTATGGTTTTCTTTTTCTGCACTCCCCCTCATCGCCCTTTAACCTTCCTCTCCTCTGAACCCTAAGTCGCTCTCCTCTCACACTATGAATGAGGGTGAGATAGCTGCGCTTTTCGGAGGCGATTACTATTTTGCGTTCAATTATCAACGTGAGTTGATTACGCTGGCATAGTATGGGCCAACCTCTTCGGTGAATTTCGATGGCACTTTGGGGTGGGACTTGGACGGTAGCAACTTGGTCTACACGAATGTACCTTATACCGTTCATCGTGTGAGAGAAGTGATTTCGCATATGAATTCAATAATAGGGCGCAATTCACGCGTTTGCACATGCCAAATCTGCAAAGTACCAAAAATTGCCGGCCCCCTCTATTTAGCCCCCCGCCTCGTTGCGCTCAATTCCTACCCCAGGAACGACGTGCACGAGCTTCGCATGCCAGAACGCATTACGGTTTTTTCTTCTGCACTCCCCCTCATCGCCCCTCAACCTTCCTCACCTCCGAACCCTAAGTTGCTCTCCTCACACTCTCACACTATGAACGAGGGTGAGACGGCTGTGCTTTTCGCAGGTGATTAATATCGTGCGTTTGATTATAAGCGTGAGCTGATTGTGCTGGCCTATTGTGGGCCAACCTCTTCGGTGAATTTCGACGGCACTCTGGGTAGGGTTTGGATGGCATCTACTTTGTCTACACGAAAAGACTTAATACCGTTCATCGTGTGAGGGAAGAGAATTCCCACATGAATTCAATAACAGGGCGCCATTCACACCTTCGCACATGTCAAATCAACAAATTACAAAAAATTGCCTGCGCCCTCTATTTAGCCCTCGGCCTCGTTTCGATCAATTCCTGCCACGGGAATGACACGAAGAGACTCTGCAAGCCCGCTCACATTACGGTTCTTTTTTCTGTACTCCCCCTCATCGCCCCTCAACCTTCCACACCTTCGAACCCTAAGTCGCTCTCCTCACCCTCACGCACTTTGAACGAGGGTGAGACAGCTGCACTTTTGGCAAGCAATTACTATCGTGCGTTCGATTATCGGTGTGAGCTGATTGCGTTGGCACAGTATGGGTCAACCTCTTCCGTGAATTTCAATGGCACTCTAGGGTAGGGCTTTGACGGCATCAACTTTATCTACATGAATGTACCTAATACCGTTCATCGTGTGAGAGAAGAGAATTCCCACATGAATTCAATAACAGGGCGCCATTCATGCCTTCGCACATGTCAAACCAACAAATTACAAAAAATTGCCCGCGCCCTCTATTTAGCCCTCGGCCTCGTTTCGATCAATTCCTGCCGCAGGAAGGACGCGAAGAGACTCTGCAAGCCGGATCGCATTACGGTTCTTTTTTCTGCACTCCCCCTCATCGCCTCTCAACCTTCCACACCTTCGAACCCTAAGTCGCTCTCCTCACCCTCACGCACTTTGAACTTGGGTGAGACAGCTACGCTTTTGGCAGGCAATTACTATTGTGCGTTCGATTATCAGCGTGAGCTGATTGCGTTGGCACAGTATGGGTCAACCTCTTCGGTGAATTTCGACGGCACTCTGGGGCAAGGCTTCGACGGCATCAAATTTATCTACATGAATGTACCTAATACCGTTCATCGTGTGAGAGAAGTGAATTCATACATGAATTCAATAATCGGGCGTTGTTCACGCCTTCTCATATGCCAAATCTACAAATTACCAAAAATTGCCTGCCCCCTCTATTTAGCCCCCGGCCTCGTTTTTGTCAATTCCTACCCCAGGAACGACTCGCACAGGTTCCGCACGGTGGATCGCATTACGGTTTTCTTTTTCTGCACTCCCCCTCATCGCCCCTCAACCTTCCTCACCTCCGAACCCTATGTCGCTCTCCTCACCCTCTCGCACTATGAACGATGGTGAGACAGCTGCGCTTTTCGGAGGCGATTACTATTGTGTGTTCAATTATCAGCGTGAGCTAATTGCGCTGGCACAGTATGGGCCAACCTCTTCGGTGAATTTCGATGGCACTCTAGGGCAAGGTTTGGACGGCAGCAACTTGGTCTACACGAATGTACCTAATACCGTTCATCGTGTGAGAGAAGTGAATTCGCATATGAATTCAATAACAGGGTGCCGTTCACGCGTTTGCACATGCGAAATCTGCAATATACCAAAAATTGCCCGCCCCCTCTATTTAGCTCCCTGCCTTGTTTCGCTCAATTCCTGCCCCAGGAACGACGCGCACGAGCTTCGCACGTCGGATCGCATTACGGTTTTTTTTTTGCACTCCCCCTCATCGCCCCTCAACCTTCCTCACCTCCGAACCCTAAATCGCTCTCCTCACACTCTCACACTATGAACGAGGGTGAGACGGCTGTGCTTTTCGCAGGTGATTAATATCATGCGTTTGATTATGAGCGTGAGCTGATTGCGTTGGCCTATTGTGGGTCAACCTCTTCGGTGAATTTCGATGGCACTCTGGGTAGGGTTTGGACGGCATCAACTTTGTCTACACGAAAGGACTTAATACCGTTCATCGTGTGAGAGAAGAGAATTCCCACGTGAATTCAATAACAGGGCGCCATTCACGCCTTCACACATGTCAAATCAGCAAATTACAAAAAATTGCCCGCGCCCTCTATTTAGCCCTCGGCCTTGTTTCGATCAATTCCTGCCCCAGGAACGACGTGAAGAGACTCTGCATGCCGGATCGCATTACAGTTGTTTTTTCTGCACTCCCCCTCATCGCCCCTCAACCTTCCACACCTTCGAACCCTAAGTCGCCTCCCCTCACCCTCATGCGCTTTGAACGAGGGTGAGACAGTTGCGCTTTTTGCAGGTTATTACTATCATGCGTTCGATTATCAGCATGAGCTGATTGCGCTGGCACGGTATGGGCCAACCTCTTCGGTGAATTTCTACGGCACTCTGGGGCAGGGCTTCGACGGCATCAACTTTCTCTACACGAATGTACTTAATACCGTTCATCGTGTGAGAGAAGTGAATTCATACATGAATTCAATAATCGGGCATCGTTCACGCCTTCTCATATGCCAAATCTGCAAATTACCAAAAATTGCCCGCCCCCTCTATTTAGCTCCCGACCTCGTTTTTGTCAATTCCTGCCCCATGAACGACTCGCACAGGCTCCGTACGGCGGATCGCATTATGGTTTTCTTTTTCTGCACTCCCCCTCATCGCCCCTTAACCTTCCTCACCTCCGAACCCTAAGTCGCTCTCCTCACCCTCTCTCACTATGAACAATGGTGAGACAGCTGCGCTTTTCGGAGGCGATTACTTTTGTGCGTTCATATATCAGCGTGAGCTGATTGTGTTGGCACAGTATGGGCCAACCTCTTCGGTGAATTTCGACGGCACTCTGGGGTAGGGCTTGGACGGCAGCAACTTGGTCTACACGAATGTACCTAATACCGTTCATCGTGTTAGAGAAGTGAATTGGCACATGAATCCAATAACAGGGCGCCGTTCATGTGTCCGCACATGCCAAATCTGTAAAATACGAAAAATTGCAAGCCCCCTCTATTTAGCCCCTGCCTCGTTTTGCTCAATTACTGCCCCAGGAACGACGCGCACGAGCTTTGCACGCCGGATCGCATTACTGTTTTTTCTTATGCACTCCCCCCATCGCCCCTCAACCTTCCTCACCTCCGAACCCTAAGTCGCTCTCCTCACACTCTCGTACTACGAACGAGGGTGAGACAACTGTGCTTTTCGCGGGTGACTAATATCGTGCGTTTGATTATAAGTGTGAGCTGATTGTGTTGGCCTATTGTGGGCCAACCTCTTCGGTGGATTTCGGCGGTACTCTGGGGTAGGGCTTGGACGGCATCAACTTTGTCTACACGAATGAACCTAATATCATTCATCATGCGAGAGAAGTGAATTCGCACATGAATTCAATAACGGGACGCCGTTCACGCGTTAGCACATGCCAAATCTGCAAATTACAAAAATTGCCCATCCCCTCTATTTAGCCCCCGGCCTCGTTTTGGTCAATTCCTGCCTCAAGAACGACGCGCAGAGCCTTCGCACGCCCGATCGCATTATGGTTTTTTTTTTCTTTTGCACTCCCCCTCATCGCCCCTCAACCTTCCTCACCTCCAATTCCTAAGTCGCTATCCTCAGCCTCTCGCACTATGAACGAAGGTGAGATAGCCGCACTTTTCACATGCGATTACTATCGTGCGTTCGATTACTAGTGTGAGGTGATTGCGCTAGGCTATTATGGGCTAACCTCTTCGATGAATTTTGACGGCACTCTAGGGTAGCGCTTGGATGGCATCAATTGGGACGCGGACCCCTGGAGTGCCATAACTTGACAGAAAGGGACACTTAAGTGTCATAACTTACGAAAGGTACACTTAAGTGCCAAAATCGGAGCAAAATGGATCACTTGAGTGCCAATTCGGCCAAAATCCGGCCAAATTGCATACGTGGCATTTTTCCGGCGAAGCGAGTGCAAAAACGACGCCGTTTTGCATGCCGACATGGCCAAATAATGCAAAAACGGCGTCGTTTTGGTAAAAAATAATATAAAAATTAATTAAATTAAAATTAAAATTAAATTTAGTTAAAATACTAAAAAAATAATGATTTTAAAATTAAATTTAGTAAAATATTAAAAAATAATAATTTTAAAATTAAAAAAAATTAAAAATTTACTTTAAAAAACGCGGGGGGGTGGCTGAGGGCTCAGCCCCCTTTTTTTAAAATATTTTAAAATTTTTGAAAACTTTGAAAATTTGAAATTATTATTTTTTAATATTTTAACTAAATTTAATTTTAAAATTATCATTTTTTAATATTTTAACTAAATTTAATTTAAATTAAATTTAATTAATTTTATACTATTTTTTTACCATGTCAGCCCAAAACGACACTGTTTTTGTATTATTTGGCCACGTCGGCGTGCAAAACGGCGTCGTTTTGCACTCGCTCGCCGAAAAAATGCCATGTTAGCGTTTTGGTCGGATTTTGGCCGGAGTGGCACTTAAGTGATCCGTTTTTCTTCGAATGTGGCATTTAAGTGTACCTTTCATAAGTTATGGCACTTAAGTGTTCCTTTGTGCCAAGTTATGGCTAGGGGTGATCGGTCCAAGGTGGGTAGGGTCTGACACTGACCCCGTACCCGACCTGTTTTAACCGGTTCTCTTTTTTTGGACCCGTACCCGACCCCCGTTTGCATTGGGCCCCGTTCCCGACCCACCCTGATTTTCCGGTCCGGGAACAGGGTTAACCCTGTTTATATTGGAACTTGTTTTGCATAAAAATTGCTGTACAACACTCATATGTAAGATAAAGCGTTTACAATCTCAATCAGCATAAGCACATCCACCACTATAGCAAGGGTTAAACTAGTTTTCAAGAAAAACAAAAGGCTAAAAGTCCGCTCTCCTTCAAGGGCTCGCCCGTTTTGGGGCAAAACGGCCGCTTACAGTTTATCTCAATGACGCAATGCATAATACCATGAATATGGATCATATGATTTGAGTTCACCATGCCGCTTCAGTGGTTCCTTGGTCTTAGCTATTACCTCATATTTTAGATTTATTCTGTCAAAGCTTGTCTCAAGAAGAAGAGCAACGGGAACCCCAACAGCTTTTAGGATATCCTGTAATGGATGTATAATATAATCAGAATAGACAGATTATTCCAACATAATCAGGCGATTATGTAATTCTAGTACCTTACGAACTGACTGAGTGGTAGTTGTAGTTAAAGCCATCATTGGGACATACGGAAAGTTCTGCTTGAGACATGCCAGTCCCCTATAATCTGGACGAAATGTCCCCATAGACTACAATAATGACAACCACAAAAGTGACAACCAATGAGCTTTCAACGTTAATCAGTCAAATGTACAAGAAAAGCTCAAACCAGCAGTACGTTCCTTTCATGAGATCAAACTGGCAGAGCAAATCCATTTAAGACCTTGTAAGAAACACAATCAATGATCACGTGGTTGAACCTTTGCCTTTCTCAAGTTGTTAACGTTAAGTATAAGTGTTAATAGAATAAATAGGGATACAAGAACCACCTTAAGAGACTAAGTATCATGCCAAACATAGAGAGGAGATTGGATCCTTATCCAAGCTTATGCCGGTTCCAATTAGTCTAGGAAGTAATTTCCATTGGAGCTTATTTAAGTTGTGTCCTCTTTACTCAATATAATGAACGATGTGCTGCTAAGTGTTCCCAAACGACGGAACCTAAATCTTTTCATCAAACATGGAACATTGAATTCTATTATACTAGAACTTCACAGGGTTCTGGGCTTCAGTAGGTCTAGTGTAACTCTGAGAAACACAGAAAAATGCAAAAGAGTTTGGAAAAAGAGTTTAAGTTAGCATATATAAAAGTTAACTTGCTTATATTTATCCGGAACAAGGACAACAGTTTTGCAATGACATCACAAATAATTATTCCTTCTGAAGTGATTCTACCATGATCTTTCTTCATATACCATGGCATGCCAAAGATTATGCATACCTCACGAAATGTGCCTCATCAATAACAAAACCAGCTAGTAGTGCCTGCAATGCATGATGGTCAAATACAAAATATTTACAAAGAACCTTTTAGAAAAAGTTATGGTGCATCAGAAACAATACCTTTCTATGTCAATATCTCAAGAAATGATGGGTTTCCCACAATCCTTTCAGGAGTTACATACAATAGCTTGCACGATGGTTTATCTTTTCTGAAAAGGCAGCGTAGCAGAAGTGGAGATTAATAATTTGACAGTCACAACACTCAGCATAAATCACAAGCTTTCATTTACGCAAAACATTCCTTTCAATGATGCTGGATTGCTAAGTTCCACACTTTGACAATCTGCTATACTCTCAAAGTATTTGAGAAATATAGGTATTTGTACATCATCCAAAACTGAAATCAACTTCTTTATTGACCAAAGCGTTCTAATATGTCATTTTGGATCTTGAAGAGTGTGGAAGCAATTGGCTAAAGTTATGACTGTCTATTGGACATTTGATTGGATGAGAGGCCCCATAAGCAATTTACTAAATGCTTTTGGACATGTACATTGCGTAGGTCCTGTGCTGCATGTAGAATCACAAGCAAATTGGAAACGATCAAGCAGAGAAAAATTATAAGAGAAAAGAACAGTGAAACACTGATTTAAATGGTTTGGCAGCATTGTCTATGTCCATTGAAGAACCATACCATGGATTCTAAAGATCATCTGGCCAGAATTTGAGAGTTCTGCTTTGGTCAGGAACATAGCACGCCGATTTCCTACCCGTTTTACTGCCCAAAACATCATCTTCGTCTTCACTGTCAGTAGAGGAATCCACCTCAAGGAAAGTTTGATTTTTCACAGGTTGTGGAGAATCTTCTATAATATTGACGTCTTGTATAACATTGCAGTCACCGTCATTACGGATATCTTAGCCAAACATATCAGTCAAAACTCCACAAGCTTCTGATCCACAGCTTGCAAATCATCCCAATCCTCAGAGTCCTGCATGGTTTCGACAAGTTCTGCTAGGAAGACATTACCACAGTGATAAACTCTTAACCTTTGTCACCTTAACAGAACTAAAAGAAGAAAGAGATGATTTTGCAAGAGCCATGGCAAACAAGAGATCAAATAAATACTATCTACAATAAGTATTCTACACTTAGTTCAGTGCGACACGATATTGATATTATCGCAAGACACCCATAAGCAATTTGCGGTGAATTTAGGAAAAAGCCAGATGGTTCGCTTGTCAAGAGGACTACTCCGCCAAACCCACAAAGAAACAGTGGATGAAATTAACGCTCAACGAACCAAACTCCAATCCATTCAAATCCAGAGTAGACTATTATTCCATAGCCATCGTCAGAATGACTAAACGCAGTGAATCTCCTTAATTAATAATATGCACATTCAATCAAATGCACAAATTATCCCTCATCATGGTGCTCGCTTGCTTAATTTGCTCAAATGTTCCTTCAAATTCGATGTTCTTGAGAGCTGGGTTGCTCTCATGGTCCCGGATGGAAAGCTTTGCCCCTATCTGGCGACAAATCTGCTTTGAGTTCACGCCACCCTTCCTGATGATGGCTCCAGCAAGAGAAGCACTTTCAGCTCATAGAGAGAGAGAGAGAGAGAACCTCCGAGCGAGCAATGGTGAAGAGTGCCTAGGCAGTGTTCACGTACGCCGAGAGGCACACGACTATACCGTCGTTTGCTACGTGAGCGCACGAACGAATCCGTATCAGCCCAAAGCAAACTCCAAAAACTCGACACAAGCCGGAAGCACCCGAGAGAGAGAGAGAGAGAGAGAGAGAGAGAGAGAGAGAGAGAGAGAGACCTTGGAAGTGGGTGCGGATGACGTCGAGGGGGTGCGGGGCGGCGACGGTGGCGAACCCGGCGAAGGCTCCGGCGGTGGCGTTCTCCCACTGACGGATTTGGCGATGGCGCGGCGAAGGAAAAGCTGTAAAGTGAAGTCTGTGAGTCGTGTGATAAAGATAGAAATAAATTAGGGTTTTGGATTTTGGGTTGGTTTACAAACCGGTTCCCAAACCGGTCCGGTCGATCCGGTTCCCGGGTGGGTAATCCCTCGGAGTCGGTTCCAAAATTTGGGAACCGGTTCTCGGACCGGTTTCAACCAGAACCGGTTCCCGACCTATTTTTCGGGTGGGCCAGTCCGGGAACCGGGTTTACCCGGTCCGGTTGCACACCCCTAGTTATGGCACTTGAAAGGTTCTTTTGACGCATCATTTTTGTCTACAGGAATGTACCTAATACCGTTCATCGTGTGAGAGAAGTGAATTCGCACATGAATTCAATAATAGGGCGCCGTTCACACGTTCGCACATGCCAAATCTGCAAATTACCAAAAATTGCACGCCTCCTCTTTTTAGCCCCTGGCCTCGTTTTCGTCAATTCTTGCCCCAGGAATGACGTGCCGAGGCTCCACATGCCGGATCGCATTACGATTTTTTTTTTTCTGCACTCCCCCTCATCGCCTCTCAACCTTCCTCACCTCGGAACCCTACATCGCTCTCCTCACCCTCTCGAACTATGAACGAGGGTGAGACAGCTATGCTTTTCGGAGGAGATTACTATCATGCATTTGATTATCAGCGTGAGCTGATTGCGCTGGCCCATTCTGGACCAACCTCTTCGGTGAATTTCAATGGCACTTGGGGCAAGGCTTGACGGCATCAACTTCGTCTACAAGAATGTACCTAATACCTTTCATTGTGTGAGAGATGTGAATTCACACATGAATTCAATAACATGGCGTCATTCACACCTTCAAACATGCCAAATCTACAAATAACCAAAAATTGCCCACCCCTTATTTTGCTCCCGGCCTCGTTTCGGTCAATTCGTTCCCTAGGAACGACGCGCAAAGCCTTTACATGCCGCATCGCAATACGGTTTTTTTTTTTTTTTTTGGCACTCCCCCTCATCACTCCTCAACCTTCCTCACCTAAACCCTAAGTCGCTCTCCACACCCTCTCGCACTATGAACGATTGTGAGACATCTGAGCCTTTCGCAGGCAATTCCTATTGTGCGTTCAATTATCAGCGTGAGCTGATTGCACTGGCCTTTTATGGGCCAACCTCTTTGGTGCATTTCGACGACACTCTAGGGGCGGGGCTTGGACGACATCAACTTTGTCTACATGAATGTACCTAATACCATTCATTGTGTGAGAGAAGTGAATTCGCACATGAATTCAATAACATGACGCCGTTCACGCGTTCGCACATGCCAAATTTGCAAATTACCAAAAATTGCCCGCCCCCACTATGTAGTCCTCGGCCTCGTTTCTGTCAATTCCTGCCCCAAGAACGACATGCAGAGGCTCCGCACGCTAGATCGCATTATGATTTTTTTTTTCTACACTACCCCTCATCGCGCCTCAACCTTCCTCACCTCCAAACCCTACGTCACTCTCCTCACCCTATCGCACTATGAACGAGGGTGAGACAGCTGCACTTTTCGAAGGCGATTACTATCGTGCGTTCGATTATCAGCGTGAGCTAATTGCGCTAGCCCATTCTGGACCAACCTTTTTGGGGAATTTTGACGGCACTCTAGGGCAGGGCTTGACGGCATCAACTTCGTCTACACGAATGTACCTAATACCTTTCATCGTGTGAAAGAAGTGAATTCAAACATGAATTCAATAACAGGGCGCTGTTCACGCATTCACACATGCCAAATCTGCAAATTACCAAAAATTGCCCGCCCCACTATTTAGCCCTCGGCCTCGTTTCGGTCAATTCCTTCCTTAGGAATGATGCGAAGAGACTCCGCACGCCGGATCGCATTATGGTTATTTTTTTAGCAATCCCCCTAATTGCCCTTCAACCGTCCTTACCTTCAAACCCTAAGTCGCTCTGTATACCATATCGCACTATGAATGATGGTGAGACAGTTGCGCCTTTCGCAGGCGATTCTTATCGTGTGTTCGATTATCAGCGTGAGTTCATTGCACTGGCCTATTGTGGGCCAACCTTTTCGGTGAATTTCAACAGCACTCTAGGACAGGGATTGGACGGCATCAACCTTGTCTACATGAATGTACCAAATACCGTTCATCGTGTGAGAGAAGTGAATTCCCACATGAATTAAATAACCGGGCACCGTTCACACGCTCGAACATGCCAAATCTGCAAATTACTGAAAATTGCCCGCCCCGTCTATTTAGCCCCGGCCTTGTTTCCGTCAATTCCTACCCCCAGAACGACGCGCAAAACTTCCGCACGCCGGATCGCATTACGATTTTTTTTTTTTGCTCTCCCTCATCGCCCCTCAACCTTTTTCACCTCCGAACCTTAAGTCGCTCTCGTCACCCTCTCGCACTATGAACGAGGGAGAGATAGCTGTGCTTTTCGCAGGCGATTACTATCGTGCATTCGATTATCAGCGTGAGGTGATTGCGCTAGCCTATTAGGGGCGAACCTCTTCGGTGAATTTCCACGGCACTTTGGGGCAGGGCTTGGACAGCATTAACTTCGTCTACATGAATGTACCTAATACCATTCATCGTGTGAGAGAAGTGAATTTGCACATGAATTCAATAATCGGGCGCCGTTCACGCGTTCGCACATGTTGAATTTGCAAATTACTAAAAATTGCCCGCCACCTCTATTTAGCCCCCGACGTCGTTTGGGTCAATTCTATCCCCGGGAACGATGCGCACAGGCTCCGCACATCGGATCGAATTACGGTTTTTTTTTTGCACTCCCCCTCATTACCCCTCAACATTCCTCACCTTTGAACCCTAAGTCGCTCTCCTCACCCTCTCGCACTATGAACGAGGGTGAGACAGCTATGCTTTTCACAGGAGATTACTATCGTGTGTTCGATTATCGGCATGGGCTGATTGTGCTTGCCTATTATGGGCCAACCTATTCGTTGAACTTTGATGGCACTCTGGGGCAGGGCTTTGATGGCATCAACTTTGTCTACACAAATATTCCTATTCCCGTTCATTGTGTGAGAGAAGTGAATTCACACATGAATTCAATAGTAGGGCACCGTTCACGCGTTCGTACATGCCAGATCTGCAAATTACCAAATATTGCCTGCCCCCTCTATTTAGCCCCTAGCCTCGTTTCGATCAATTTCTGCCCTAAAAATGATGCGCATGGGCTCCACACGCCGAATCGCATTACAGTTTTTTTTCCTGCACTCCCCCTCATTGCCCCTTAACCTTCCTCACCTCCGAACCCTGAGTGGCTGTCCTCACCCTCTCGCATTATGAACGAGGGTGAGACAGCTGCGCTTTTTGAAGGTGATTACTATCGTGCGTTCGATTATCAATGTGAGCTTATTGCACTGGGCTATTGTGGGCCGACCTCTTCGGTCAATTTCGACAGCACTTTGGGGTAGGTCTTGGACGGTAACAACTTTGTCTACACCAATGTACTTAATATCGTTCATTGTGTGAGAGAAGTGAATTTGCACATTTATTCAATAATAGGGCGCCGTTCACGCGTTCGCACAAGCCAAATCTACAAATTACCAAAAATTGTCCGCCCCATCTATTTGGCCCTCGGCTTCGTTTCGGTCAATACTCTCCCCAGGAACAACGCGTAGAGACTCCGCATGCAGGATCACATTATGATTTTTCTTTTCTGCATTCCCTCTCATCACCCCTCAACCTTCCTCACCTCTTAACCCGAAGTCGCTCTCCTCACCATCTCGCACTATGAACAAGGGTGAGACAGTCGCGCTTTTCGCAGGCGATTACTACCGTGCATTCAACTATCAGCGTGAGCTGATTGCTCTGGGCTATTGGGCCAACCTCTTCGGTGTATTTCGACGGTCCCCTGTGGCAGGGCTTGGACAGCATCAACTTTATTTAGAAGAATGTACCTAATATCGTTTATCGTGTGAGAGAAGTGAATTCACACATGAATACAATAACCAAGCGCCGTTCACACGTTCACACATGCCAAATCTGCAAATTACCAAAATTGCCCGCCCCCTCTACTTAGCCCTCGGCCTCGTTTTGGTCAATACTTGTGCTGGGAATGACGCACAGAGGCTCCGCACGCTGAATCACATTTCGATTTTTTTTTTTCGGCACTCCCCCTCATCACCCCTCAACCTTCCTCACCTCCGAACCCTAAGTGGCGCTCCTCACCCTCTCGCACTATGAACGTGGGTGAGAAAGTTGCGCTTTTTGAAGGCGATTACTATCGTGCGTTCGATGATCAGCGTGAGCTGATTGCGCTCGGCTATTATGGGCCAACCTCTTCGGTGAATTTTGACGGCACTGTGGGGCAAGGCTTGGACAGCATCAACTTTGTCTAAATGAATCTACCTAGTATCGTTCATTGTGTGAGAGAAGTGAATTCGCACATGAATTTAAGAACAGGGCGCCGTTCTCGCATTCGCACATGCCAAATCTGCAAATTACCAAAAATTGTCCGCCCCCTCTATTTGGGCCCCGGCCTCATTTAGGTCAATACTTGCCCGAGGAATGACACGCAGAGACTCAGCATGCCGGATCGCATTACGGTTTTTGTTTTTCTGCACTCCCCCTCATCGCCCCTCAACCTTCCTCACCTCCGAACCCTAAGTCGCTCTCATCACCCTCTCGCACTATGAACGAGGGTGAGACAGCCGTGTTTTTTGCAGGCGATTACTATCGTGTGTTTGATTATCAGCGTGAGTTGATTGCGCTAGGCTATTATGGGCTAACCTCTTTGGGAAATTTCGATGGCACTTTGGGGCAGGGCTTGGACGACATCAACTTTGTCTACGTGAATGTACCTAATTCCGTTCCTCGTGTGAGAGAAATGAATTTGCACATGATTGCAATAACATGGTGCCATTCACGCGTTCGCACATGCTAAATCTGCAAATTACAAAAAATTGCCCGCCTCCTATTTAGCCCCTAGCCACGTTTCGGTCAATTCCTACCCGAGGAATGACGCCCAGAGGCTCCTCACGCTGGATCGCATTACGGTTTTTTTTTTTTTCTGCACTCCCCCTCAACGCCCCTAAACCTTCCTCACCTCGGAACCCTAAGTCACTCTTCTCACCCTCTTGCACTATGAACAAGGGTGAGACAGCCGCGCTTTTTGCAGATGATTACTATCGTGTGTTCGATTATCAGCGTGAGTTGTTGCGCTGGCCTATTATAGGCCAACCTCTTGGGTGAATTTCGACGGCACTCTGGGGCGGGGCTTGGATGGTATCAACTTTGTTTACATGAATGTACCTAATATCGTTCATCATGTGATAGAAGTGAATTCGCACATGAATTCAATAACAAGGCGCTATACATGCGTTTGCACATGCCAAATTTGCAAATTACCAAGAATTGCCCGCCCCCTCTGTCTAGCCCCCGGCCTCGTTTTGGTCAATTCCTGCCCCAGGAACAATGCGCAGAACCTCCATACGCTAGATTGCATTACGGTTTTTTTTTTCCTACACTCCCCCTCATCGACCCTCAACCTTCCTCACCTCCGAACCCTAAGTTGCTATCCTCACCCTCTTGCACTATGAATGAGGGTGAGACAAATGCGCTTTTCGCAAGCGATTATTATGGTGCGTTTGATTATCAACATGAGCTGATTGCGCTGGCCTATTATGGGCCAACCTCTTCGGTGAATTTTAACGGCACTCTAGGGCAAGGTTTGGACGGCATCAACTTTGTCTACATGAATGTACCTAATACCGTTCATCGTGTGAGAGAAGTCACTTCACACATGAATTCAATAACATGGCGCTATTCACGTGTTTGCACATGCCAAATCTGCAAATTACCAAAAATTGCCCGTCCCCTCTATTTACCCCTCGGCCTCATTTTGATCAATTCCTGCCCCAAGAACAATGCGTAGAGGCTCCACATGCCGGATCGCATTACGATTTTTTTTTTCTACACTCTCCCTCATTGCCCCCTCAACCTTCCTCACCTCCGAACCCTAAGTCGCTCTCCTCACCCTCTAGCACTATGAACGAGGGTGAGATAGCTACGCTTTTCGCAGGGGATTACTATCGTGCATTCGATTATCAGCGTAAGCTGATTGTGCTAGGCTATTATGGGCCAACCTCTTTGGTGTATCTCAACGGCACTTTGGGTAGGGCTTGGACGGCATCAACTTTGTCTACACGGATGTACCAAATACCATTCATCGTGTGAGACAAGTGAATTAGCACATGAATTCAATAATAGGACGCCGTTCATGCATTCGCACATGCCAAATTTGGAAATTACCAAAAATAACCTACACCCTTTTTTTAGCCCCCGGCCTCGTTTCGGTCAATTCTTGCCCCAGGAACGACGTGCAAAGGCTTCGCACGCCGGATTGCATTACGGTTTTTTTTGCTGCACTCCCCCTTATCGCCCTTCAACCTTCCTCACCTCCGAATCATAAGTCGCTCTCCTCACCCTCTCGCACTATGAATGAGGGTGAGATAGCCGCGCTTTTCACAGGCGATTACTATCGTGCGTTCGATTATCAGCGTGAGTTGATTGCGCTAGCCTATTATGGGCCAACCTCTTCGTTGAATTTCGACGGCACTCTAGGGTAGGGCTTGGACGGCATCAACTTTGTCTACATGAATGTACCAAATACCGTTCATCATGTGAGAGAAGTGAATTCGCACATGAATTCAAAAACAGGGCACCGTTCACGCGTTCGCTCATGCCAAATCTGCAAATTACCAAAAATTGCATGCCCCATCTATTTAGCCTCCGGCCTCGTTTCGGTCAATTCATGTCCCAAGAACGACACGCAGAGGCTCCGCACACCGGATCACATTATGGTTTTTTTTTCCACTCCCCCTCATCGCGCCTCAAGCTTCCTCACCTCCGAACCTTAAGCCTCTCTCCTCACCCTCTCGAACTATGAACGAGGGTGAGACAGCTGCGCTTTTTGCAAACGATTACTATCGTGCATTCGATTATCAGCGTGAGCTGATTGTGCTGGCCTATTATGGGCCAATCTCTTCGGTGAATTTCAATGGCACTCGGGGACAGGGCTTGGACGGCATCAATTTTGTCTACACGAATGTACCTAATACCGTTCATCGTGTGAGAGTAGTGAATTCGCACATGAATGCAATAACAGGGCGCCATTCTCGCGCACATGCCAAATCTGCACATTACCAAAAATTGCCGCCCCCTCTTTTAGCCCCCGACCTCGTTTCGGTCAATTCTTGGCCTAGGAATGACGCGTAGAGGCTTCGCACGCTGGATCGCATTACAGTTTTTTTTTTTTTTGCTGCACTCCCCCTCATCACCTCTCTACCTTCCTCACCTTTGAACCATAAGTCGCTCTTCTCACCCTCTCACACTATGAATGAGGGAGAGATAGCTGCGCTTTTCATAGGCGATTACTATCGTGCAATCGATTATTAGCGTGAGCTGATTGCACTGGCCTATTTTGGGCCAACCTCTTCAGTGTATTTCGACGACACTCTAGGGTAGGGCTTGGACAACATCAACTTTGTCTACACGAATGTACCTAATACCGTTCATCGTGTGAGAGAAGTGAATTCGCACATGAATTCAATAACATGGCACCGTTCATGCATTCGCACATGCCAAATCTGCAAATTACTAAAAATTGCCCGCCCCCTCTATTTAGCCCCCGGCCTCGTTTTGGTCAATTCTTGCCCGAGGAACGACGCACAGAGGCTCCTCACGTCGGATCGCATTATGATTTTTTTTGCTGCACTCCCCCTCATTGCTCTTCAACCTTCCTCACCTCCGAACCCTAAGTTGCTCTCCTCACCCTCTCGCACTAAGAACGAGGGTGAGACAACCGCGTTTTCGCAGGCAATTACTATCGTTTGTTCGATTATCAGCATAAGTTGATTGCGCTAGGTTATTAAAGACCAACCTCTTCGGTGAATTTCGATGGCACACTAGGGTAGGGCTTGGACGGTGTCAATTTTGTCTACACGAATGTACCTAATACCGTTCATTGTGTGAGAGAGGTGAATTTGCAAATGAATTCAATAAAAGGGCGCCATTCACGCGTTTGCATATGCCAAATCTGCAAATTACCAAAAATTGCCTACCCCCTCTATTTAGCCCCCGACCTCGTTTCGGTCAATTTTGTCCCAGGAATGATGCGCAGAGGCTCCGCATGCCGGATCGCATTACGGCTTTTTTTTTTTTCTACACTCCCCTTCATCGCCCCTCAAGCTTCCTCACCTCCGAACCCTAAGTTGCTCTCCTCTCCCTCTTGCACTATGAACAAGTGTGAGATAGCTGCGCTTTTCGCGAGTGATTACTATTGTGCGTTTAATTATCAGCGTGAGCTGATTGCGTTGGCCTATTATGGGCCAACCTCTTCGGTGAATTTCGACGGCACTCTGGGGCAGGGCATGGACTGCATCAACTTTGTCTACACGAATGTACACAATATCGTTCATCATGTGAGAGAAGTGAATTTGCACATGAATTCAATAACAGGGCGCCGTTCACGCGTTTGCACATGCCAAATCTGCAAATTACCAAAAATTGCCTGCCCCCTCTATTTAGCCCTTGGCCTCATTTCGGTCAATTCCTTCCCCAGGAACGACGCGCAGAGGCTCCGCACGCCGGATCGCATTACGGTTTTTTTTTCCTACACTCCCCCTCATCACCCCTCAACCTTCCTCACCTCCGAACCCTAAGTTGCTCTCCTCTCCTTCTCGCACTATGAATGAGGGTGAGACAGCTGCGCTTTTTGCAAGCGATTACTATCTTGCGTTCGATTATCAGCATGAGCTGTTTGCACTAGCCTATTATGGGCCATCCTCTTCGGTGAATTTTGACGGTACTCTGGGGCAGGGCTTGGACGGCATCCATTTTGTCTTCATGAATGTACCTAATACCTTTTATCATGTGAGAGAAATGAATTTGTACATGAACTCAATAACAGGGCGCCGCAGCTTTACATTCTTGGGACTTATTGCTCTGGGTACCGAGGTCAGAGATTTCCGTCAGGTATTTTTCGTTCTATCGGTGAATAGATTGCCTCGGGAGTGCTCCCGAATTGCAGTGGTAGATGATAGGGTTGGGGAGTTGTTTTACTGTTTCCTCAATCGTTTATTGGTTTCGGACATGTCTTATTACTCCCTGCTTCCTTGAAAAGAAAAAAACAGAGAAAAAAGAGGATAATACTGACGGTGCAAGCATCTAGTTTCTAGTTTCTAATTGGCTGATAGGAATTCAGTAAATGCATTATCTCGGCAACTGATTTTTGTTAAAATGTCTTCCCTGCCTCCTTCAAAAAGGAAAAAAAGAAAAAAGAAAAAGAGAGAGAGCATAATACTCACGGTGCAAGCATCTAGTTTCTAATTGGCTTATAGGAATTCGGTTAATGCATTATCTCGGCAACTGATTTTTGCTAAAATGTCTCTAGACCTTTATTTTTGAGGGAGAACAGATTCTGTACGCGGTCTTCCATTCATTCTTGCCACCACCGCCCGAACTAAGCGATCAAGCAAGCAACTCCAACGCGTGATTTGCTTGATTATTTTGAAGTCTCTCTTCGGACGAAGATGATCCAGCGGAATGCAACCTGGATGCGACCTGCAGTAGATGCGGCCTACAACCAATACGTAGATGCAACATGCGACATGCAAGCGACGCCAGCCTGGTTTGGATGGCAAATGAGCAAAGTAAACTATAGTTCATATTAGAAATAATCTATTTGTAAGTTAGATCTCATAATATATTTTACTTTACATTTTAATTCTAATTATCATTAAATATATTCCTAGAATTTATTATTATAAATTATTTTGAAAATAAGACCTACTGTCCGAGAATATGTTAGAAGATAATTTACCGCGAAACTGCTCCACTCACTCTTTCCTCCAGATAAATGGGAGTTTACTTGTCATGACATTAACAGCCTAAACAAAAATGAGCAGAATTTCCTTCTACCTTCAAGTGCGATCAATGGCTGATTGCTGTATCCTCGATACTAGGTTGGGGCGCCTAACAGCACAGTTTAAAATCGCAACTTTTCGACTTCTGTATGCTTTCTAGATTCTCACAGCAGCAAATAATGCGGTAACTCCAAGTATCAAAAGATTTATTGAGCAAGTAGCATTGTTCATCCACAACTGGACTTGCTCAAAAAGCTCGAGTTTGTTCAACTGCCTTAAGTGGATTAGTGGACAAGAATCAAAGATCATACTACTTAGTCCCTCATACATCAATTCACTAAATATGATAATGAACTTGATTGCCTCCAATCGACTTCTGTTACCAGACAAGCAAAGTAAAAACTCGGATTTACATGTCCATCAAAAGTCGAACAAGGGGAAATGGCTCTTTCTCCCGCATCCCACCATTTTCTTCAAGCATCCTTTCCAAGTCCTGCCGATCAATGAATATGTCATCTCTATTTTCAGAGGATTCACTAAAAAATGATCATTAAAAATAGAGATGACATATTCATTGATCGGCAGGTTACTAAAAAAAAGTTGATTAAAAATAGGATTATGTTCATAGAGTGAGGCAAGGCAGCATTTGAAGGTGTATGGAATTACATGATCATCGCGTAAGCAGAAACCATCTCAAGACAAAAAGTACGTGCCTCCATGCTTTGTTAATGAGTTTCATGAAGAGCATTTACATACTGAAAGAAAACCAGATAGAGCTTGACGACAATAGCTCATATGTGAAAGATCAGAGCCTAATCGCCATTAGATGTACCATTTCAGCCAGGATAGAACTTAGGCTCAACAGGTTGACATTGATATAACTGAAGATGATAGAAAAGAGATGGAAGGAGATGAGCAACCATCTGTGGAAAGGGCTTGCAACAAGGGACTCCAAGGACAAATGGAAAATGGGCACTCAAAAATCAAGAGAATAATTGGCTAGCAAAGGTCTTATGATGATAAGAGAGGACATAGACTTCTCCTTAAGTATCATAAGGAAGAAGCTAAATAATATACAGTGGCATGATAAGCTCCTAAGAATATATTTGTAACTATATAATTTAACATGCGGAGTTCCTCTGCCGCATTTCGTGCTTCTTAACACAAGCGCCCTCCAACACAGGCTTCCTAGAAAGCTCATCTAAAATCACTCAGCTCTACGTCACTTCCAAGATCAATCAGTCCAAGATCAATCACTCAGCTCGTCTCCATTAAGGCCTCCTTACATGCATCCCGAGATGCCCCTGCGGTCATAAGAAACCTTAATATGACCCTCTCGTATGGCGGGGTGTATCCCTATATTCACATCGTGACCTCTGCTCATTAGCACAAGATCAATGAGTCCATCCCGTGCCGCATGATGTAGACTATTAAAGCCAGCAGAATTATTGAGCCATTTCTGATGCTCTTACTCTTGCATAATTGCTTCGAATGTTTCCCCATGTTGAGTCCACTCCGACAAGCTTCTCACTGTATCACCTTGCTCGTTTTTAAGTTTTGTGTTGGCCTTGGCAAAGACAAGCACCCTGAGAGCTTCCATGTGACCATTTGCTGCAGCCCTCATGGCAGATCTATATCCATCGGCATCCTATCCATCTAGATTAATGTCTGCATGCTCGATAAGCTTTTGCAAGGCTCCGACGTCATTTGCTTGACTTACAAACATCAAAGAACAAAACATCTTGGCATTGCTTGATTGAGGAACTTTCCCAGCTCAAATGACATCCACAACCGCTTGCTGGAAGCCTAGAGTCCATTGAACTGATTCCGCAATCAATTCTGCTGACTGACCAGCTGAACTAACCGATGCAATGTCTACGCCAGCTGAAGCCAAAACCTTCACACATTCCTCATTCCGATGTCTTGCAGCAGTCATTAACGCGGTCTCTCCACATCCTATCCGCGAATTCAGATTGCAGCCAGCAGAGATCAAGCACTCAGTTCCTGTCTATCAAAATTGAAAACTTATTCATTTTACCCGCAACTTGGAAACCGGCAATATACATCTCAGGTAATTGTTGAGCCAAATAATGAACCAAATGATAGATAAAGACTTGATTTCACAAAATTCAATTTTGCTTTAAGCCTTAATTGGGGTTAATATTTCCTGATTCTGCTTGTAAATCTCTGTGGTTACTAGAGTCAACCACAGAAGATGGTAAAAAGACTTCTTCTTGTGACTGATCAGCCATATATTTCTGAGTGCATCAACAACCGCAACGAACCCTCTGTAGCATGCAAGGGCAAGAGCATGAAACATGTGGACGGATCATTTGGGATCCCATAAGCATTTCGGAAATCCTTGGCGGCCCCACGTGGCTCATCTCCATTAAGGCCTCCTTACATGCATCCCGAGATGGCCCTGCGCTCATAAGAACCTCAGTAACCTTAATATGACCCTCTCGTATGGTGGCTGTCATGGCATAGCCCCTGAACAATTTCTGGTTAACGTCAGCTCCCCTGCTCTGTCACATAAACATGATGATATAAAGAGTTTGACATACACAACATTCACTTGAGGTGGCCAGGTAGCAGTCAATTTGGAATTCAATTTGGGATTTTACTTGGGAGCTAGCAGAAAGGAATTGGTTTGGAAGGAATTAGGAGAAGAAAGAGCCACGGGTAACGAATGGGAAGATTGCAAAATTGGAAGGAAGTAGGATTTTTTGGTTAGACGCATCGATTCAGCTAAGCATTCTCTTCTCAGTTGCCCTGTACCAGACAAGTTCGTAAAGAACTTCGTATTAAAGTTAATGAAGATCAATCTTGCAAGGCCTAACACTGAACTCGGTCTTATTAAAGAAGTGGTCATGGATGTCAAGGAAAGTCTGAGGAACAAGGTTTAACAATGCTATGACAGTGAGATAAGCATACTAAAGAGATGGATGGAGGCTGGAAGAGTATACCTCTTCGTGTAGTCTAACCAGCTCTATGCTATTTAAAAACTTTAAAAAAAAAAAAAGGATGGACAAATTAAGACCTACTGTTGATCTTTCAGAAACCGGGATGTATAACTATTATTTTTAGCAATGACATGCCTGTGTTCTTCAGTCATGTCAATAGAATTACTACTAGGCCGGTCTAAGAAGTCAAACCACAGAGCAGTTTCCAGGTCTGAAGGAGAGCAAGCAGTCCCCAGAAAAAGACCTCATATAACTTTCCAACAACTTCGGCTCTCTTACCAGCAAGCATATCCATTAGTACGGGAGGTCTATAGCCATATACACCAATTTCTCCAGCAATTATTGATTTCATAGAGCATGAAAAGAATTTCATTCTCCGGTACTTCAGACAGACCCCCATATGGAAAACCAGTACACAGGACCGGTAGTGCAGAACCATGTGACGTATGAGGTCAAAAAGAAAAAATTGAGAGAATGCAGTAACAGAGAATCTCATAATTTCTGCAAAATCTCTCATCATGCATGATGATATGTATCACAAATATGAACAAAACAAGATCATCCTCACTGCACTTAAAAGTCAGATCTTTCACTAAGAAGTTAAAATTTGATATTTGGCTGGACAAATTAGTTAGTTCCTTCATCAACAATCTGAAGGAATCCATTGTGTCAAGCCCTTCAGCATATTAGATATTATTTATTAGTTTAATAACCAACAAAATCTTACCGTGCATCCCCATTGTATTGGCTTCAATGATGCCATGTCCAGATTAATCGCTTCATATGATTTAAGACGACATCGAGCTTTATGCTATCTTGCTTGGTTTCAATAAACCAGCTGGCCAGATTTACTTTCTGGAGCTTCTTTCTCGCTTTGGGAAAGCGAAATTCGTATCATGGCTCGAGCCTGGGCAGAGGATACAAGAACGAAGAAAGCAGAAGCCAACGTAATCACACTCGCCGATACTGCTGATAAACATGATGACAACGTAATCACGCTCGCTGATACTGCTGTTAAACATGATGACATAAGAGTTTGATATACATACAACATTCAATTGAGGTGGCAAGGTAGCAAATTACCACCGTTCCCAATTCGGCAAAGTAGAAGAAGAAAGTGGGAGCTACAACTAAGAATGGGTATAAATTTTCTACAAACCGAGATGCTAAGGAAGCAAATACTCTGCATAGTTTTGCCTGCATAGAACATGAAGAAGAATGGAGACCGATCCTCATCACTTGTGATCTCGCAAGGTAGTCAGTTGGTTGATGGATCTCTAAACAGCTTACAGAGAGAAAAATAAAAAAATAAAAAATAAAAGAGCAATTTCAGTGCGCAAATTTCCCTGGCGACAAAGACCTACCAGGACCCATCTCATCAGTAAGAATTACATGCGTCTGTTTAGGCCAAGTTTAAGACCTACAAGCTGATATGGGGCGTAACAACGAACCTTCAATTTCACAAGCAGCAGCAAATAGAGAGAGAGAGAGATGAGGAAAATTGACGGAGGACAAATCGAAGTAACAGAATGAATGCAGCACCAACAAATACCCGAGAATCATGCCTCCTCCTGTAGGAAATACAGTCAATTTAGAGGCGGAAGGTAGAGGCATAGTAGTGGCCCGTTTGGTTCAGTTTTTGGGAAATACTATTGGAAAAATGCGAATAATTTTAGGATAAAGGGGTTTCTTAAAATGCTTTAGCATTTGGTAAATTATAATTTAAAGTGTATTGAAAAGTAACTTTTGTGTAACTACTGTTTGGTAAACCTTACATTTGCAAAGGGCTTTTATTAATTTAAAAAACAAAAAATTAAAATCAAGTTCGATGAAACTTCGTTGTTGACCAACGGCCGACCACCTGCCGATGGCTAGATCTGGCCTTTGGCGATGCTACTTGAGGTTAAGTGAACCTAGAGTTGGCGTTTGCATGGCCCAAGCAAGCATCACTTGAGGTTGCAGGACCTCAGTCGACCTCAGGCGGCATTGCCTAGGTCTGCGCTACCCAAGCAACGCCACTTGGGTTGGAGCATCGTCTAAGGTCACGTCGCTTGGTTGTTCGAAGCCAAATTTGGCGGCCGGCGAGACCTAGGTGACATCGCTGAGGTCGCGTGACCTCAAGTAGCCTCGCCGGCAACCAAATGTGGGTTTGCCTGACCTCAGGCAACCTTGCCCATGGTTGGTCACCCTCCGGTAGGTATGAGAAGATGAACGCTTGAGGAAAACAAATATATAAGGTCAACGGATGAATATTAAAAGGTGGACTTGCATTCCCAGTGCTGACATTTGTCCAGGGGATTTCAAAAAATGCTTGTCAAGAAGCTTATTATTTTCTTACGGCTCGTTGAGAAAGCTGAACCAAATGGGGTGAGGCCTAAGTAGAATATGAAAAAGGGGCTGAACTGGAGAAAAAAGAAATAAGAGGGGCTTTTTAGTCTTTTCGTTGGCTTCGGTTCCGTCTATAAAAGAAAAAGCTTTACCGAACCCTTTAGGCCGGTGTTCCGATCGAAGCCTAGGAGGAGAGATGGAGAGGACCCCGAACATGGAAGTCCTGGAAGGAGAGATGCGGAGGATCACTGTGACGACCACGACGATCGATCGAGAAGAGATGGACCTGAGGATGGCGGCGGCCAAGCAGTTCGTGGAGAACTACTACAAGACGTTCACGCGAACCGGGCGGATCTGGTGAACCTGTACCGGGAAGAGTCGTGCGTGGTCTTCGAGGGCCAGAAGATCCAGGGCAAGGAGGCTATCGTCGCCAAACTCGCCTCCGTTCAGCAGTGCCGGTACCAAATCGTCAACGTCGACTGCATCCCCTGCGGCGCGCCCGGCGGCGTGCTCGTCGTGGTCTCCGACCACATGTGGCTGGACGGCGAGCATGATGCCCTCGTTTTCAACCAAGTCTCTCCCTCCATCTCTCTCTCTCTCTCTCTCTCTCTCTCGGTTGAAGGATCCATTTGATATTTTTATTCAATTTCTTTTCGAGTGTCCAAGTTTGCCTGAAGAAATTTACTTAGTTCTTGTGGACTCTTTGCAATTTCTCTATCAATCGTCGTCCTCTCAATCGTATTTGCGTACCGAGTTGTCGTGTACCCTTACCCTTGGAGCACATCTCAAGTTTCTCTAACGCTCTCTGCTCTGATTCTGCCCTCAGACGTTCCAGTTGATGCCGGCACCGGAAGGGAGCTTTTATGTAGCGCAACAACTTTGGATGACCTGTTCTTTCAACCAGCGTCGGAGCCCCTTAACATCGCTAATGACTCCCTTGGCATCGCCAATGTCCATGGTGAGCCTTCTGTAGACTATACAGAGACTCGGTCTTTTTTTTTTCCGCCTTTTTTGCCCAGTGGTCGGGTCTAGTTGTAAGTATGCTATCCACTTTCAAAAAAGTGAAACTTTGAAATTTGTGTGGTTTAGTTCATGTTATTCGGAGACTAAAGGGGACTAGTCTCTTTAATATATATATAGATGGTTTGGATGGATGCAATTGAGCATTTCTAAACGATGACCGTGTTCGAATTGAATCCAGCCTATATCAGATTGCATTATATATTCTGGTTCCCCTGGTTGGTGCTTGATATGATAGGGAGAAGGAAAACAAAAAGAACAAGTGTTTTTGTTAACTATGTCTGAGGCTTGCAGTTTTTCTTAGACCATTGTTGTTGTTGATCATGTATGTGAGTGTTCATGGTATCATCAACTGATTTTAGGCCATCAGGGTCGTCCCTATAATTATAGGCAGCACCTTTCTTCTTCCACGCCCTTACATTTATCCCCTCTCTATCTGGATTCCCTTGGATTAGATGACTCTGCTTTGCTGTTTTAAATCTTGGATAGCTGGATCTGGCCATCTTTGCTAGCACCTCACGCACAACCTCAGGCGAGGGCTGCCGGTGCCAAATCTGTCTAGCTGGTTGGGTCGTGGAATGATGAGACCCGCAAGGGCCCAAAATGGTGAGTGAGATCATCAACGAGGTCATGACAATATGGATGCAGTTCATGTGGAAGGTGGTGAGGCCTGAAGAATTGAAGCTCGGAGATCCTTATCTTGTATATAGCTTATGCAACCATCAGGGTGACCTCTCATTCACCTTGCTGCTGAAAAATAAAATTAGACCAAATTTTTCTAACAAGAGGATTCCGTTTTCATTGTGTAGGTGGGGTTCAATATAAAGGGAAGAGGACCGTGAATGATGTTCTTTCAATTTCCATTTAGGACAGGAACGCGTTTAATTACATCCCACATAAACCGATCGTGTCGAAAATCGTTTGCCCTAAGTTATTATTATGGCGTAGATATCTTAAAAATTTAACGCGAAATATGAAATCTCACGCCTAATGAGTCTTATTTGAGGGGCTTAGACGGACTTGCGGGTACGGCCGCTTCCGGGGGGTCTTCGACGAGCTTTTGTTTTGGCCGACTCTCAAATGACTGTTTATTCACTTAAAAGTTTCCAATTCCGTTGCTTTCTCATACCTTACGACTTGTGCACGTCATCTCATCTCCTCAAAGTTGCTCTAAGCCGCTATAGCTTTAGAAGCGCTGAGACAATGAGGTGTTTGTCGAATGCCTTATAAAAACGCAATAACCTATTTCACTGCTGAAACTGTATAAAAAAGTCGGACCAATTTCATAAAAAAGCACGAAGTTTAGGTGTTGTTTCAAATTTGGCCAAAATTTTATTTTATCTAAAAAAAAAAGCACAAACTTTAGGTGTTGTCACAAATTTGGCCCGAAATTTATTTTGTCTAAAAAAAAGCACGAACTTTCACTTGTGTCCCAAATCTGACCCGAACTTTATTTGAGATAAAATAAATTAAGTCTATTACCAATAGGCTTCACATCTCTATTTAACTACAAGATGCATACACTTTTAATATCTCGTTTTAAGGCAATGTAATATTTTGCTTCCAACCCAGTTTTTAACGTTACAAACAGCTCGCCAATTGTTAATTGATCTAATGGCCCTAGCTATGTGCCTCGTCCCTTGGAACTGAAGCTGCTGAATTATTTTTCCCATGATAATCATCTGTAAAGTTCACCACACTAGAGGGCAGACTTAAATTTAACATTTCCTCCAAACACTCGAATGCAGCATTGTTTTGCTGTGTTGAATATTATTGCTGACGTGGAAATGCCACGTCGAATAACTGTGGAATGAGGGTTAACAGAGGGCCAAATTTGGGACACAAGTGAAAATTTGTGCTTTTTTTCAAACAAAATAAAGTTGGGCCAGATTTGGGACATAAGTGAAAGTTCGTGCTTTTTCTTAGGCAAAATAAAGTTCGGGCCATATTTGGGACAACACCTAAAGTTCGTGCTTTTTTTTAGACAAAATAAAGTTCGGGCCAGATTTGGGACAATACCTAAAGTTCGTGTTTTTTTATGGAATTGGCCTTAAAAAAGTCAGACCAAACAGTCGTTCATAAAATCACGTGTAGCGTGGCATATTGTAGCGTTTTTTCTACAAAGAAACGCGCATTACTAAACTAAACCTTCGTTCTCAATGCTTGAAGCAGCTTAACACCCCCTTTCCTAATGTTACACGGCGCTGCTGTCCACAGACATTAATTTTTTGCAGCAACTAGGGACTCAGAGGCAGGACCCTCTAATACTCATGGTGACATATTGCTCAGTAAAATTGACTCGCTGTTTCATGACATTGGCAATGAGGAAGTTTAGTATTTGACGATATGACTACATTACCAATACCATCGAGCAACTTTCACCCGTGGCCCGCTGAGCCATTTTTGGTGTTAACAGGTGGCATAGGGAAGTCCTCATCTGAGAGCATATGCTCATAAGAAATGCAATACGTACTAAGAAAGTGCCCTGAAATTTGTTTTCTAAATGATATGACAACTGGTTATTGTTGGATGAAAGAAGTTTACCAAATAACACTTTAAATATTTGGCAACTCAGAATCAAAGCATGTCATATGTGCGGGCACATCATTTAGTAAAGTGAATCTGACCCATTCAGCATAGAACAGAACTCTCAATAGAATACCTGGCACCTATTCACGACACCTAAAAGACTAGGACTGTCAACTTATAGTCAACAGACAAAATCAGGATTTGAGAACCTCTGCCCATAGAGGCAAAAGCATTTGGTACAATTCTACTTCACCTTTGCTGAGAATCTCTCTCTCTTTCCTCGGATCAGCCTCTACCCGGTGACAACCTAAACACATGGAACCAGAAATATGAGCCCCAGAGGTTTCCGTGCTTTTTTTTTTTCTTTAAAAAAAAAATTGTTGATGCGCATAACACTTGCTGGCTGAAGAAGATGACTCACTTGCAGTTCAGGTGCTTAAAGTATTGAAAAAAAACCATGCTGAATAATCCTGGCCAGTCAAGCTGGGTGACAGATAATGCATTTGAAGGAACCATGAAGACCTTATAAACCATCATTTGATACAACCACCTTGACACGTATTATGAGAGGGTAGAGTGGTTTGACAACTGCCGCGACATGAGGACGACAAGATTGACTTTCAGACCACCACATTGTAGCAAATCTGGGCAACAACTCTGGACCTTCTCAACCCTCAAATAGGTCTTAGTACTCACTGGAACAGTAGATAATTGCCTATCAATGAATGCACGAAAGAAGTCATACTATAAAACAAATCAAGTATAAAAACTTCGAGTTCATTGATAATTGTCCAGATGGTTGAGAGAAACAACAGCAAATTCAGGTAGTGGGTTTACAGGGAGCACATTACACAACGGACCTGATCATTTTCATCCTCTGCTGGAGAGGAAGATTCCTCAACCTCAGATGGTTTGTTGGCGCCGCAATTCTGTTTGTTACACTTTGTCTGGAATGGATAATTTATGTTACCGCATTGCTCACACTTCCAACTAACCTCAGGCAATTTTTGTTTTGAAAGCAACTTTACATATAAGTACCAATATGGACAAATACAAGGCAAGCAACATGGCCAATAGTGATAACTCACTGCAGTTTTTATCAGAGATTGAAACCTGCATTTGAAGAGACTAAAAATCTGTTAATTTAAACCAATAAGCACTCTTCAGCTAAAACAAATTGGCGAGGGCAAAATTATAGATCAGGAATACAACAAACACATAAAAGAAAGCCTCAAAAGTTCAATCTCCTCAAGCTGTTAAATTGTTTGCCAAAACAACACCAACCTGTGATTCAGGTTTGGAGCCTTGCACTTTCTCATGTTTCACACTGTTCTAAAAGAGAAGTCAACATTTCCACAATTCGGCATGTCCAATCACTATCACGTGTTGCATCTACAATGTATTTGAAGGAAATCTAACGTCAGTTGACGATGAACCTGTATTCTTATTGTTGATTCTAAAAGCAGTAACCAGCCATGGAATACAAACCTGCCCCCTTCTTTCAAAGTTTATCACCAGGAAAAAATCCCGGCCGTGGTCCCCGGGAGAATAAATACCAGAACAATGACATGCATAATATCTGAACGAGTAACACTGAATAACGTAGTTGTATAGTGAAGAGGAAAAAGCAGCAACATCTGAAGACAGAAAGAAATTTCACATATACCATGCCACCAGAGCCCATCGGAAGCCCCAGCCATATCTGTCCATCATAGGATCACCCAAGGTGGTGAGTGATGTTCAATCAACACCAAACATGCCCATCTCATCCAAGCCACCATCCTTCTTCGACACTTCTTCGACACTCACAAAAAGAATTTTATATGAAAAATATAAATGGATCCTTCAACCGAGAGAGAGGCCTGGATTATAATGAAGGCGTCCACCTTGTCCTGCTTGCCGCCTACTCACGTGGTGCCGCAGACCCAGACGAACGCGCCGACGGGAGCGGGTGCAAAGCGGCAGGGCACACACTTGAAGTCGGCACTGCGGAAGGGAGGTGAGTTTGGCGAGGATAGACTCCTTGCCCTGGATCTTCCGGCCGTCGAAGGCCCAGAGCAGCGACGTCCCCGTTGACCTGCCGGAGGACGTCGGTTTCCACGGCGTGGACGAGGTCGCGATGCGGAGGCAGCACCAGATCGACGGCAGTGGTGGAGGGGGCTCTCAGGCTGCGGCCACGGCGGCGAAGGCAATGATGCTGCAATAGATGTTGATGGCCGATGGGCCCGAAAAGAATGAAAAAAAGAGAAGTGTTAAAAAGTCCTCAGAAAAAAAAAGAGGATTTGGGGCCGTTTGGGGGAAGAAGAGGGGGGGGTAGCATTTTCAGAGAGAGAGAGAGAAATGTCGGGAGAAAAAGTGGAGAAAAGGAAGAAAAAGAGAGGAGAAGAAAGACGGGAAGGAGAAAAATTTTCGCGCGCTTGCGATTCGGATATCTCGCCAAGCCGGCTCAAATCTGTTTTGCAACGTCGCTAAGTGTTCATGCCCTTTATTCATTCAATTGAACTAGTTTCGAATTGAGGGCTTTAAATTCGGAATTATTAAAGATTTGGGCGGTGAAATCCAATTTTTGAGTCGTTGAACTGTGTATTTTCATGTAAATCACAATTTAGGATGTTGTGAAGTTATAACATTTTACGGATCTTAATTTGAGCTTACAGTTTGCCCGGAACGGAGTTTTCAAGTTTGACGCGCGTTTTGGAACAATACTGAATGGTAACTTTGGGCCTGAATTTTAGCCGTTTTCGATGTGGTCTTAGGGCTAAGTTGGGATTATTGTAGTACATCAAGAGAGTTTTCTAAGGATTGTAAAATGGCTTGAAACGAAATTTTATGGAAGAAATTATGGCACAACGAAGTTTGGAGCATGGGCCGTGCCTAACAGACAACAATAGGTTGCCATTAGAGGCGGGCTTTTCGTCGGTATGCAGGTGTAGTTTTATCTACTAATAGGTGTAATTAAGTCGAGTCATTCATTAGAATATCATTTTACTCGGTCTTTTGATATTGTTTTCAATTAATTGTTAGGAATTCGAGTGCGTTGGCTCAAGTAAGCATTGTAGTTGGTTTTTGGCTTTTCCCAGGTGAGTGATATTGTTTCTTCTTTGAATTTTTATAAACTCCCCCCTTTTTTTTAAATCAATTTGAATGATTGTCTGAAAATGGTTTATGAAACCCTTTATAAAAGAATCTTAAAAGGTTTGTGCCTCTTGAAAAACGCTTTCATAAATGCTTGAACTGTGAAATAACTCTCATTCTGATGTTGGATTACTAGATATTTGTGATTGATGGTTGATGCTCAGTGTCTCAGTAAACCTTGAGGGGTGTGTGGGTATGTGTATACTAGTCCAAAATATCCTACTAGGCCGAGTAACTGACTAATAATAGGTGGAGACTTTACTAAGGAATGAATCTTGGTCGTATTATCACGGGCGTTATGCATGACCATAGATAGACATTTAAGCTTAAGTTAGTTAATGGAGTGGATCATAACATATGATTTGAGTTTGGTCGATGGAATGGACCATTAACGTATGGTTTGATGAGATTAGCCAATGGAATAAACAATTGACGTATGCTTTTATGAGATTGACCAATGGATTGGACCAGTAGTGTTTTGGATAGTTGTTTTATGAATGGATTATATTAAAGCGAGTTATGGTTATGTTTTAAATTTGCATAGTGATTTCTTAAATGTGTTGCTCACTGAGTCGTGATAGTTCACTCCTCTCATCTATTTGTTTATTAGTTCTTTCAGCGAGCTGTAAGTAGGTGTGAGAGTTCATTATTTGGGAGGACTTTTTGTGGTGGAGACTTTTTGGTATGAGTTGTATATAGTTGATAAGTCCGTGAGTTAGCTTTTAGAAGAGATGTATATATTGGTTTGGTGGATTATAGAAATACTCTGATATTGTAACCAAATGCCATTTTTGTTAAATATATAGAGTGTCGGACACCTGAAGTGCTAAAACTTGGCATGGAGGGACACTTAATTGCCAAAAGTTAGGAAAGTGACACTTAAGTGCCAAAATTGGAGCAAAATAGATCACTTAAGTGCCAACGGCGAGAAAATCCGACCAAAATACTGACGTGGCGATTTTCCGGGGAGGTAAGTGCAAAACGACGTCGTTTTACACGCTGACGTGGCTAGACAAATGCAAAAGCGACGTCATTTTGTCTCTGATGTGGTAAATAATTAATATAAGAATTAATTAAATTAAATTTATAACTAAATTTATTTAAAACAGTTAAAATTAAATAATAATAAAAAGGGAGAGTGGAGGCATGCGGCTGAGGGCTGAGTCCTCGCCGTCGCCGTTCTTGCCGGGAAGGGCCCGGCGACGATGGGGGCGTGTCGCCGAGGTCGGCGAGCCACCCGGCCAAAGGCCAGTGACCCTGATCGATCGAGCGGCGAGGGCCCACAAGCCCTCGCCTAGATCTGGACCGAGGGTCACGACCTTTCCCCAAATTCGGCGAGGGTTGGCGGCCCTTGCCTAGCCGAGCCAAGGGCTGCCGCCTGCTTGGGGGTCTCCCTAGCCAGCGGCGGCCCTTGGTTCGGTGAGGTGAGGGCTCACGGGCCCTCGCCGCCGGTAGGCCGAGGTCGCCGGCCCCTGACTAAGGGTTGGCGACTCCGGCCGACCCTCCCCCCACCTTCACCGGCCCTTCCCAACGACCCCGGGGAGGCAGTAGCAATGAGGGCTCAGCCCTCAGCCACCTTCTTCCTCCTCTCCTCCTTTTTTTTTTAACTAGCTGCTACCATGGTGTCCTTTGTTTTGGCTTGATTGGATGGTTAGGAAAGAAAGGAGATGCAAACACCTGCATTTGTGGAGCCTTTTGTGATTTTCTTTATCTTGATTGTGAATGTCATTGTTGGAATTTGGCAGGAGAACAATATAGAGAAAGCACTAGAGGCATTGAAAGAGATCCAATGAGAGCAGGCAACTATTATGCGAGATGGAAAGAAGATACTAAACTTGCTCGCAAAAAAGTTAGTGCTAGACGGCATTGTATGGTTGAGGGTTAGTGATAAAGTTCCTACCTATATTGGAGTGCTAAATTTTATAAGCTCAACCTCTTGGATTGAATAAGAATCTCTCTGGGAGAGAGCGAGGCAGTTAGTAGGATTGCTAATATAGTTCCATAGAATTCAGATATTCAAGAAAAAAAAAAGTGTACTTTTTTTGGGGACAACTATTGTGATTGGGAATTATATTTGTTTGGTTGTGTAGACAAGAATGACCACAAAGATAGGTAAGGTGCACTCACAGATCCATGAAGCGTCACAAATTGAAGAGGATACCCCTTTAAAGAAAAAGCTGAATGAGTTCGGAGAGGTTTTGACATCAACAATTGGAGTGATCTATGCACTCATGCGGTTTATTAATGTAGAATACTTTCTTACGTGGGAATACATGGATCGATGGCATAAAAGTTTCAAGTTCCCTATCGAAAAGTGCACGAATTACTTTGAGACAACGATTGCCTTGGTAGTGGCTGTGATTGTTGAAGGTTTGCCATATGTTATTACAACATGTTTGGCACTTGGCACACGAAAATGAAACCAAAGAATGCTCTTGTTAGAAAATTGTCTAATATCAAGACTCTTCGCTATACAACAATCATATGCTTTGGTAAAAATAGGTACTTTGACGATCAATCAGATGTAAGTGACAAAGCTTGTTGCTATGGTTTCTCAGCTTTGTAATGTGCAGTCATGCTCTATGGTGAGGATAACCTATGATCCTTTTGATGGGGGAAAAATTTTTTTGCCCTTGGGTGGATGGATGCGAATCTTCAAATGATCGCAAAAGTTGTTGCTATTTGCAATGATGCTAGGGTATAAAAATTATGGACATCATTTTGTAGCCAGTGGAATGCCCACTAAGGCAACATTAAAAGTTTTGGTTTAGAAAATGGGATTTACTAAAGGCGTTGAGGACGACTTATCTTTGGGCTTTAGTGATGTACGGCATTGTTGTGCATTGTGGAATATACTTGAATGATAAATTGCTACTCGTGAGTTTGATCATGACCAATCACCCATGGAGATATTGCAAATCAAGATACTATTTGTGAACGGTACAGTTAAAAAAAAAAGGTTATTCACTTGGAAACTTGAGGAGGAGGCAAGACTAATACCCTCACTTGTTTCACGGAAGATGTACATGTAACTTTCAAGGAGGAATTTTTTTTTAAGGAGGGAGAATGTAAAATGTATTGATGGGCCCAAAAAGAATTAAAAAAGGAGGGAAGCGTTGAAAAGTCAAAAGCAAAAGAGGATAAGGGGGGCTTTAACTTTAATCTCGGGAAAAACAGAAAGGGGAAAGAGAGAGAAGAGAGGAAAGAAGGGAAGGAGGAAGAAGAAAGGGGAAAATTTTTTGCGTGCTTGTGATCTGAATGCCTCGCCAAGCCCAGTTCAACTCTATTTTACAATGCCAGTGTTTATGCCCTTCATTTGTTCAATTGAACTAGTTTCGAACTTAGGGCTTAAAATTTGGAATTATTGGAGATTTACGCGGCGAAGTCTGATTTTTGAGTAGTTAAATTGCGTATTTTTGTGGAAATGATAGTTTAAGACGTTGTGAAGTTATAACATTTTACGGATCTTGATTTGAGATTACAGATTGCCTGGAGAGCTTTAAAGTTTGGCACGTGTGCTGGAACAGTACAAAGCAGTAATTTTGAGCCTAAATACTAAGTTGGGTTTTTTGTAGTGCATCAAGAGAGTTTTTTAAGGATTATAAGATAGCTCGAAACGGAATTTTGTGGAGGAAGTTATGGCACGATGAAATTTAACGCACAAGTTACGCCTAGCGGACAATAATAGGTTGCCACCAAAGGTGGACTTTTCATTAATGTGCATGTGTCATTTTATCTACAAATAGGGTGTAGTATAGGTGAGTCGTTCATTAGAATACCATTTTACTCGGTCTTTTGATATTGTTTTTGGTTAATTATTAGGAATTCGAGTGCGTTAGTTCGAGTAAGCACTGCAGTTAGTTTTTGGCTTTTCCTAGGTGAGTGATGCTATTTTTTCTTTGTATTTTAAACTCATGTGTTATAAAACATTATGGATTATATATGCTATGAGTTGATAAATAACATCTTTTGTTGCATAAAACAGAATCGAGCTATTACTACTATTTTATTGTTTGAAAAAGGGAGTTATTCTTTGACTTCGGTTTGAACTATTGTCTGAAAATGGTTTATGAAACCCTTGTTTGTGGTTCTTGAAGAACGCTTTGATATTTATATAGAAGTCCTAAAACTTGTCACGAAAATGCAATTAAGTCCTAAAACTTGCAAAAAATGCAATCAAGTCCTAAAACTTGTCAAATTATTTCAATCGAGTCCTAAAGTTAACATTGTCAGCCTTTTTAACGGAAAATGCTAACGTGGCGCGAAGTTTAAAATGATTTTTTTATTTCCATGTGGATTTTTTAAAATTATTTTTTATTTAAATTAGATTTAAAAATTAGAAAAGAAAAGCTAAAATTTATTTAAAAAAGAAAAAAAAATGGCCGGCTTCCTTTGCCGCTACCCATCGCCGGAGATCGGCGATGGGCAGGGCACGGGGGAGGAGTGCTAATTTTATCTTCTTCTTTTTTTAACAATTTTTAAAAAATAAATTTTAACTTTTCTTTTTAGTTTTTAAATCAATTTTTTATAAAAAAAAAATTGAATAAAAAATAATTAAAAAATCCATGTGGAAAATGAAAAATTATTTAAAAAGCCACGTCAGCATTTTCCGTTGAAAATGCTTACGGTGTTAACTTTAGATCTTGATTGAAATAATTGGACAAGTTTTAGGACTTGATTGCACTTTTTGCAAGTTTTAGTACTCAATTGCATTTTCGTGACAAGTTTTAGGACTTCTATTGCACTTATCCTTTGATATTTATTTATGAGCTGTGAAATGACTCTAATTCTGATGTTGGATTACTGGATAGTTGTGATTGATAGTTGATGATCAATGTCTCTATGAACCTAAGAGGTGTATGAGCATGCGCATACTAGTCTAGGATATTTTTGTGAACCGAGCCACCGGCTAATAATATATAGAGATTTAACCAAGGGAGAAATCTTAATCGTCTTGTCACAGGCATTACATGTGATCATGGATAGACATTTAAGCATGAGTTGGTTAATGGAGTGGACCATGACATGTGATTTGAGTTTGGTCGATGGAATGGACCATCGATATATGGTTTGATGATATTAATTAATGGAATAGACTATTGACACATTCTTTTATGAGATTGACCAATGGATTGGACCATTGGTGTTTTTGATAGTTGTTTTATGAATATATAATAATAAAGCGAGTTATGGTTATGATTTAAATGTGCATAGTGATTTCTCAATCCACTTAGAAGAAATGTATTACTTACTGAGTCATGGTAGCTCACTCCTCCTATCTATTTGTATCGCAGGTTCTTCAGTGAGCCGCAAGTAGATATGAGAGTTCGTTATCGTGGATGACTTTTTGTGGTGGGGACTTTTTGGTATGTGTTATATATAGTTGATAAATTTGTGAGTTAGTTTTTGGAGGAGGTGTATATATTGATTTGGTGGATTGTAGAAATACTTTGATATGTAACCAAATGCCCATTATATATATATATATATATATATAAATATATATATATATGGATGTATATATGTTGATCAGGCTAAATTTTGAGTAAATTGTAAACTCAAATCAAGTCTTGTAAAATTCTACAGTTACACAACATCCTAAGCTATCATTTCTATATAGATACGCGGCCTAATGACATCTTAATCTAACATTGTAACTCAAATTTCTACTTAATTTTTCATTTTGACCTAAATTCCGGATTGCAACCTTAATTTCGAAAACTATTCCGAATAGACAAATAAATGGCTTGAACACTTACGAAGTGTTACAAATCAAAGTAATTCATGTATGGGGCCGGGTTAAAAAAAATAAAAAACAAAAAAGTCGGTTTGGGTTATAAGAAAATAAACCACGGTAACTCTCTCCATCGACCCTCGTTTCAAACGTACTTATAGTCAATAGAAAGCCCTTCAATGTACAATATGAACCCCAATTTGACCGATCCAAAATCAAGCCGAAAACCAACGAAATATGGCCCTAAATTCTTTGGATGCGCACCATTCATCATGCGCAGGAAACTTTAGAATTTTGTTTTGAGCAAATCGTAAGCTCAAATCAAGTTTTGTAAAATCCTATGGTCTGACAACATCCTAAGCTATCATTTCTGTATAGATACACAACTTAGCGACTCCTTAATCGAACCTCGCAACTCAAATTTGACTTAATTCCAAATTTGGACATTAATTTCGAAAACTCCTTTGAATAGACATATAAATGGCTTGAATACTTACCGATCATTTTGAACTGAAGTTGTTCATGTATGGGGTCGGGTTAAAAAAAAATAAACCGCCATAACTCTCTTCACGAAACCCATTTCAAATATACTTATAGTCAATATAAAGTCCTTCAACGTACTACAAGAATCCCAACTTGACCGACCCAAAATAGAGCTGAAACGAACAAAATACAGCCCCGAAGTCTCCGGATGCGCACTATTCATCACGTGTGAGAAACTTCAAAATTCTATTTCGGGCAAACCATATTCAACAGTTACACAATACCCTTAGCAATCATTTTTATATAGATATGCAACTTAACGACTCCTTAATCGAAGCTTGTAACTCAAATTTCACTAATTCCGAATTTCGACCTTAATTCCAAAAACTACTCTACATAGACAAATAAATGGCTTGAACACTAACAGAGTGTTACGAATTGAAGTAATTCACGTATGGGGCCAGGTTCAATGAAAATAAACAAAAAATTCTATTTGGGTTATAAAAAAATAAACCACTGTAACTCTCTCCATCGGCCCTCATTTCAAACATATTTATAGTTGATAGAATGCCTTCCAATGTATTACGTGAACCCAATTTGATCGATCCAAAATCGAGCTGAAAACCAACGAAATATGGCCCCAAATTCTTTAGATGTGCACCATTCATCATGCGCGGGAAACTTCAGAATTTTGTTTCGAGCAACCCATAAGCTCAAATGGTTCTACAACATCCTAAGCTATCATTTATATATAGATCCATGACTTAACGACTCCTCAATTGAACTCGCCACTCAAATTTTACTTAATTCCGGATTTTGATCTTAATTTTGAAAACTACTTTGCATAGATGAATAAATAGCTTGAATACTTACCGATCGTTACGAATCAAAGTAATTCACGTATGGAGTTGGGTTAAAAGAAAATAAACCATCATAACTCTCTTCACCAAATCTGTTTCAAACATATTTATAGTCAATATAAAATCCTTCAACATACTACAACCCCAATTGACCGTCCCAAAATCGAGCCGAAAACAAACGAAATACAAACCTGAAGTCTCTAGATGCACACTGTTCATCATGTGTGAGAGACTTCAAAATTCTATTTCAAGCAAACTATAAGTTCGAATCAAGTTTCGTAAAATTCTATGGTTACACAATACCCCCAGCTATCATTTCTATATAGATACGCAGCTTAACAATTCTTTAATCGAACCTCGAAACTCAAATTTCACTTAATTTCATAAAATCCTACAGTTCCATGACACCTTAAGCTATCATCTCTTTCACTCTCTCTAACTCACCCTAAATTGCCAACCTCTCTCTCGCTTTCTATTTCGCCAAACCTAAATAGCCTTGCTGTTTCTCTCTCATCGAGGTAGCATAATGGATGATCTAAACAAGGTAGTGTCAATTTGGGGTGAAGCGTACTATCATGCTTTTGAATTCGAGAAGCAAACGGTCATAATCCTTTATGACAAAAAGGATTGATCGATTTTGATGGGAGTCGTTTTGGCACCTCGGACACCATTTTTGCCTTCTTCAATGGCTTGGGTGAATTTCACCACCATGTGCATTCAACGCGTTCGTTGAACCCATTACAGATCGCATCATCGCAACCTTTGCCGGACAATATTTGAGGGCAGGGTTGACTTTGTGAGGGTAGGGTCGACTTTGTGTTTTCCCCTAAACTTTTATTCTGCATGTTACACCAGAAAGAGGACACATTGTATTTTTCATAATACATTCAATGAATGGCCTGCTCGAAGCAATGGTACAACAAAAGGAGGAGGGGAGCTTGTTGGGGGAGAGGCCAGGAGGCACTAGAGCTTCCGGATGTGCTAGAGGTACTACGGGACAAGATGATGCCATCGGCAGCAATGCTGGAGACATCTCAATATATTCAACATTGGGAATAGTTTTGAATTTATCAAAAATTTTAAAAAAAAAATCGTTGGTTCTTTAAACAAATTTGACCAAACTTTAATTGGACATAAATTTTTTCATATGATATTCTATTGACTCGATTATCACACCTACTATCTTCGCACCTACCATCGCACCTACGGAAAGCCTGTAGGTGCAAAAATTGAGTTGATGAGAAAATGAATTCTTCTTGAATTATGAAGAATTAATTTTAAGCATTAGGTCATTAGTTTTATGTAGGTATAAAAATAGAGTCAATAGGACAAAGGTTTTTTTCTTGAAAATATATTTGTGCGATTTTAAGCATCGAGTCATGAACGTTATGTAGGTATAAAAATAGAGTCGATGGGAAGAACGACATAAAAGATATCAATTTCCCCAGCAGTGGGTATGCCATTGGGTTTTATGAGCTCTCCGATTGAGCGTCTCCTGTGTACCACCAGGTCGTTGGGCTCCCATGGCATTAGGTATACCATCAAGTCGTTGGGCACTTGAGGCATTGGGTATAAAATGCACTAACAATGATGATACTTCATCTTGAAAGAAGTTCTTGTTTTCCGAACAATTCTCTTTCTTGCTTAGGTATGAGTTAATCATCTCAATAGTTATAAGCAAATCCTGTAGAGTAAAATGCACTATGCAAATGGGTTAGGACTAAAATTGATGCTCTCTAGCTGGAAAATAGGCACGTATGTCCTCCAAGAGTAATGAGAAAAGCCACATTTGACCACAAGTTGTAGCTGTTGTTACATAGGATCGCGTGTTGATATTGCAATCTCAGTTGAGATCTCGTATTCATCAAAAAATTTGAAAAGGTCATAAGAGAAAAGAGAAAAAACAAGGATTGCTATCTAATATAATATGTGGTACTGCCTATAAGCATCATATCCAATGAGATTTCAATTGAGATCTCATATTCATCCGATACAACTTGAAAAGGTCATGAAAAAACAAGGTGTAGTGTCCAATGAGATGAAGTCGAAAAAATATCTAATATAATATGTGGTACTGTCTATAAGCATGATATCCAATGAGATGAAGCCATTAAGGTGTGACGGCGCCATTCAGCGGTCCATTCAGCATGAATGGCATGACCGCGTTTGCCGATGGCACGACCGCGTCTGCCGGTGGCACAACTAGATCCAGATCCGGAATTGTACGGAACAATGAGTAGATAATCCGTGACCCCACCACCGTCTCTCCAGTTTCTTCTAAAATAAATATCTAAGGACATTTCAACAAAACGACTTGAGTCAGTCTCATCTAAGACATAGATTGTTGCTTATTCTAAAATAGAGAGGGAGAGAAACCTGGTTGAACATTCTCTGTAGGCCTGCCAGTGTATAACTTCCCAAGAATGTAGCAATGTGGTAACCCGTGGTGGGTTCAACAAGTGAGGTCACATTCATCACATTAAAATGGGAATGTCGCAGCCCATTGAACATCGCTAAAATTGCATTCTCTTCGCTGACATGCGTCCCATCGAAATTGAGGGAGGATTCGGGTCCATAGAAGATGCTCATACCCGCTCTATTGAACTCGAGGGTATGATAAAACCGCCCACCAAAAAATGTGGTAGCCACAATTGATTGCGCTCTATATATATCCAAATTGGTATTATTGGAGCTTCTTAGCTCTTATTGATAAGTAAGCTTAAACATTAAGTGATTACATAAATCCATTGCATTTTATAAATTTCATGCATTTACTTGTTTCAACATTTACTAAGCATTTAGATAATTTGTTTGTCTAGTCAGAATAGTTTTGAATTCATCAATTTGGGAAAATTTAAATAAATAAAAAACCGTTGTCATGTGTTCTTTAGACAAATTTGACCAAACTTTGATTGGACATAAATTTTTCATTTGATATTTTATTGACTCAATTATCGCACCTACTATCTTCGCACCTACCACCGCACCTACGGAAAGCTTGTAGGTGCAAAAGTTGAGTTAATGAGAAAGGAATTTTTTATTGAATATATTGAGATGTGATGTTAAGCATTAGCTCACTAGCTTTCCATATGTATAAGAATAAAAGTCAATAGGAAAAAGGAATTTTTCTTGAAAATATTTTTGTACGATTTTAAATATCGAGTCATGAATGTTGTGTAGGTAAAAAAAATAAAGTCGATGGAAAGAACGATGTAAAAAGATATCAATTTCCCTAGTAGTGGGTATGCCATTGGATTCTTTGGGTTCTCCAGTTGCGCGGCCTCCTATGCCATTGTGTGTACCACCGGGTTGTTGGGCTCCCATGGCATTAGGTACACCATCAGGTCGTTGGGCACTTGGGACATTGGGTATAACACTACCAGCTGAGGCATCTGTGACATCAGGTACAGTAACTCCTCTTGCCACAGGGCTGAATGGAAATTGCTACAGAGAATCTGTCCATTCCGAGGAGAGATTAACGTCCCCTCCACAATTAACATCTAAACGGAGAAATTTCAAGAAAAATTAGTATTCATGTCAAAGATCTAACTAACCCAAGAGGGAAATCCAATGAACCTCTTGGAAGTCTCTAAATTCGGCCCCCAAGCAGATGACTCCGACGAAGGTGAAAAGATGTCGATCTCATTAGACGATGACATATTAGTCACAAGATGAGAGATGTTGTTCAACATCGGCATAGCAAAAAGAAGATCCATAGCTGGGAAGCCATCGGTAGATTGGTCATCATAAACAACTGTTGATGTTGGCCCATAATAGAGGGACGGGTATCAACAATAATGGCACCACCAAGCAATGAAGCAAGTGATGCGTGACAATTAGTGGCGAGGAGATTTAGTTTTTGAACTGGGTTGATTGTATTTCTCATAGAATAGAATCTGAAGCACTTTCATTATTTATTTTTTTAGTTTCCTTGGATAATATGATTACTTTATGGTGAGGATTGGTGATTGCCTATTATAGTCCGACATGTGTTAAACATATGTGTAAGTGTAATATGTTTAACACATGCAAGTCGGACTATAATAGGCAATCACCAATATATATCCGAATTGGTATTATTGGAGCTTCTTAGCTCTTACTTGCTATAGTAAGATAAGTAAGCTTAAACATTAAGTGATTACATAAATCCATTGCATTTTATAAATGTTCGTGCATATACTTGTTTCAACATTTATTAAGCATTCAGACCATTTATTCATCTAGTTGGAATAGTTTTGAAATCATCAAATTGGGAAAATTTAAAAACAAATCGTTGTCATGTGTTGTTTAGACAAATTTGACCAAACTTTGATTGGACATAAGTTTTTCATATGATATTTTATTGACTCAATTATAGCACCTACTATCTTTGCACCTACCGTCGCACCTACGGAAAGCTCGTAGGTGCAAAAGTTGAGTTCATGAGAAAGGGAATTTTTCTTGAATATATCGAGATGTCTTGTTAAGCATTAGGTCACTAACTTTTCAAGGGTTTAAAAATAGAGTCAATAGGAATGTGGAGAGAAGGCTTAGAAGATTAACACAATGCCCTGTCAATTCCATCGATATCCACACCGCAACGCATTGAGTAATATTGCAATCTCAGTTGAGATCTCGTATTCATCTGAGACAACTGGAAAAGGTCATAAGAGAAAAGAGAAAAAAAAACAAGGTTTGCTATCTAATATAATATGTAGTACTGCCTATAAGCATGATATCCGATGAGATCTCATTTGAGATCTCATATTCATCAGATACAACTTGAAAGGGTCATAAGAGAAAAGAGAAAAAACAAGGTTTGCTATCTAATATAATATATGGTACTCCTATAAGCATTGTTGGAAGTTTGTTTGTAAAACAAACTAAGTGTATGTTTCCTTGTCCCACATAGGAAAAGTGGGAGGAAGTTGGCCAATTAATAAGTGTGGGGTTTCTTTATTGTACCTAAAAAAATGATTGTGTGTAGACTAGACTTCACCATACCCGCGTACGGGTGTACGAATAATTATGCAATTTTAGCACGCTTACCGGTTTTCTTTCTTTTCTTTTAAAAGAAAAAAAGAGAGGAAAAGATTATTTAAAATAATAAAAAAAAAAAAAAAAGGATGACAAGCGAGATCGGGCCCGGCCAGGCTACCCCGGCCTTCTTTCCTTGTTTCTTTGTCTGTTTCTTTGGCTTGGGCCTGGCCCGGCCTCCTTCACCGGCTCGGTCTTCTTTTCCTCTTCCTTTCTCTCTCACGCTTTCCGCAGAAAGACGGGAACGCAAGGTACCAGCCAGAGGAGCAGGCAAGGCAGAGGATTGCGCAGCATATCTTAACTTGTATTCATGACCCATTCAATGGGTGTTTCACCCACCCCTCCACCTTCACTGGCGCGGACGACTACTATATCGACCTACCAATTCCTCAAACACCCCAAGCTGCTAAATTGTTTGCCAAAGCAAGACAAACCAGTGATCCAGGCTTTGGAGCATTGCACTTCCTCAAGTTGCCCACTGTTCTAAAAGAGAAGTTAACACATCCAAGCGTTATCATGTGTTACATCTACAATATATTTCAAGGAAATCTAACATCAGTTGGAGAAATTAGGAGCTCACAGAGCGCTGTGACCTCCTGTTGTGGCAAACATCAGTGGGTGTATCCCTCTGCATCAGGGGCATTCACATAACTTTGCTCATTAGGACATGAACCAGATCAGTTAGTCCATTCCGTGCTGCGTGAGGTAGACCATTAAAGCCAGCAGTATCATTGAGCCGTTTTTGAATATCGTACTCTTGCGTAATTGCTTCGTATGTTTCCCCATTTTGAGTCCACTCTCATGAGCTTCTCACAGTATCACCTTGCTTGTTTTTCAGTTTTGTGTTGGGCCCAGCAAAGACAAGCAACCTGAGAGCTTCCGTGTGACCATTTGCTGCGGCTCTCGTGGCTGGTGTATATCCATTGGCATCCTGTTTATCATGCTCAATAAGCTTTTGCAAAGCTTCGATGTCATTCGCTTGAGTTACAAACATCAAAGGACAAAACATCTTGGCATTGCTCGATTGAGGAACTTTCCCAGCTCCAATGACATCCAGGACTGCTTGCTGGAAGCCAAGAGTGCATTGAACTGATCTGAGATCTATTCTGCTAACTAACCAGCTGAACAAACCAGTGCCATGTCTACGCCAGCTGAAGCCAAAACCTTCACACATTCCTCATTCCGACATCTTGCAGCAATCATTAATGCAGTCTCTCCACATTCTGTCTGTGAATTCAGACCGCAGCCAGCAGAGATCAAGCAATTGAAGAACTTTAGGATACCCGAGGCGCATTGCCAAACGAACAGGTCGTATTCCAGTTTTAGGAGTGGTTTCCAAGGGACATTCTGGATCCACACCACACTTCAGCAGCACGTCTAATGCTTTGCAGTTGTTACATAGGATCGCGTGGTGGGCAAGAGTTCTTCCATGATGAGAAGAAGAAGGGAGCCGTCGGAGGAGCATGCGCAAGATGGCACCGCTGCATTCAAAGTACTCCACGGCACACCAGGCAATGTAATATGGCTCAGCTAGCCCTGCTCCCACTCTAAATTCTTCTCCTCTATTTACCTCCAGGGACCGGGCCCCCAGCCTCACCTCAATGTCTACTCTAACGTCTGCCTGCGTTGCAAACCCGAAATGGTCGCAATCTGCAGGTAACAGACAACTAGTTGACCAGGCTACCCTTTATTTTTTTCCTCGCTGGCACCACAAGTAAATTAAGAGAAAGCTCAGTTCTACTATTGTAGCCGTGATAACCTTACCTGTAGCAGCCTTCCGACCACCGAATCCTGCCTGCTGATAATGGCAGCAATGAGTGGACTGCAGTCCACATTAATGAGGAGAGATGGCTTAGAGGATTGAAGCAATGCCCTGTCAGTTCCATCAACATCCACAGCTTACTGCATTAAGCAAAATTGCAATCTCAATTGACATCTCATATTCATCAAATAGAACGAGATTGGTGTGTTTCGCTCGGAAGAATTGCGTAATTCGCTCAAAGAGACAAATACAACTTGGAGCAACACAACTGAACTTTCCCTGGTACGAATAGCTAAGGTAATTGCACTCAGTTCCTGGCTATCAAAGTCGAGAACCTATTCCTTTTACCTGCGACTTCGAACCGGCAATATACATCTCAGGTAATTGTTGAGCCAAATGATGGATAAAGACTTGATTTCACAAAATTCAATTTTGCTTTAAGCCTTAGTTGGGGTTAATATTTCCTGATTCTGCTTGTAAATCTCTGTGGTTACGAGTCCACAAAAGATGAAAAAGACTTCTTCTCGTGACTGATCAGCCATACCTTGATGAGTGCATCAACAACCGCAACAAACCCTCTGTAGCATGCAAGGACAAGAGCATGAACAGCAGCATGTGGACGGATCATTTTCCAGCTCTACTACTTTACTTTTACCAATGAAAAAGGTTAGAAAAGAAAAGAGAAAAAACAAGGGTTGCTATCCAATTGATGAACCAAGATCAGCATGTAAGGATCAGTATAACTACTGTCTTTGTTATGTTTCAGAAACAGCATAACGTTATAATGTTCTAATATGGAGTCAGATTTTGCACTATAGATATCACCAAGACAATGGATGCAACAGTGTAGGCTTAAAATGCATATGATAAGCAATCTATGAGGCTAACTACAGATTAAAATCCATACAAGCATATAAAACTTCAATTAAAGAGCCAAGACTAATATTTTCAGATTAAAATCCTTACAAGCATATGATTAAGGAGCCGAAACAAGTATTTAAGTCATAGAAATAAGAAGACCACTGGTAACTAAATTCCTTATGCATAGGAACAGACTAAAAAAAAAAACAGTCATGTCTAATCATAGTGACTTTTACATCAGTTGAACAAAACATGTGCAACTGCCTAACTGCATCATCTCCAATGATTCCGAGCTGTAGAGGCCATCCACAAAGCTGTCATATTGGAGCTCCACGCTTTTGTTTTTGCCGATGCTCTAGTAATTTTGGGGTGCGAACACATACCAGGATGAGACGAACCAAATACTCAGGAAAACCGAAGCCAAGGAGAACAAGCTCAAAGAAATCCCAGTCGACCGTGTCATAGGCTTTTTGGAAATCCACTTTAATTGCGCACTTAGGAGTATATGGCTCGATGTGGAATCCAGTAAAGAGTTCCTGGACCAGAAGAATATGATTTCTGATCCGTCGATCTTTCACAAAAACGCTCTGGAAGGGGCTTATAACATCTTGGAGAACCGCAGCTATCCGGTTGGCCAACAATTTTTGCCTCCTTCCTAGTTAGTCAATAAAAAAATCGAAAAAGAGGAAAATGAAATGAAATAAATAATAGAAAAAATTCCAAGCAGTAATGTTTACGCTACAAGAGGGCAAGGGGACCCCACAAATTGCCAAACAACATCGAAACAGATAATCAAAATTATCATTTAATGAATAGTTAATTAATTCGTTAATTAATTAAAAATTAATTTAATTAAGGAAGACGGAGCAAAACCCCATGGCTCTCTCCCCCCTTTTCCCTTTTCCCTTTTTTTTACAAAACGCCCACACCACCAGACCCCACCACCACCTCCTCCTCCTCCGCCACCGCCGTCCCTCTCTAGCTTGTCACCGCTTCCAAGCCAATCGCGTCGCGGCTCGCTAATTTCCTCTTCCTCCGATCTCGCCGCCTAGATGGCTGCTGGAGCTCTCCAGGCGGGGCAATCGATTGTGGCTGCACCATATTTTGCTGGGCAGTTTTATCATACCCTCGAATTCAATAGAGCGGGTATGAGCATCTTCTATGGACCCGAATCCTCCCTCAATTTCGATGGTACGCATGTGAGCGGAGGGGATGCAATTTCAGCGATGTTCGATGGGTTAGGGCATTTTCATGTCAATTTGTTGAACCCACCACGGCTTACCTCATTGCCACATTCTTGGGAAGTTATACACTGGTAGGCCAACAGAGAATGTTCAACCAGGTGTCTCTCCCTCTCTATTTTAGAATAAGTAACAATCTATGTCTTAGATGAGACTGATTCAAGTCGTTTTGTTGAAATGTCCTTAATGTTTATTTTAGAAGAAACTGGAGAGACACTAGTGGGTCGCGGATTATCTACTCATTGTTCCGTACAATTCCCGATCCGGATCCGGTCGTGCCACCGGCGGACGCGGTCATGCCATTCATGCTGAATGGACCGTTGAATGGCACCGTTGGCACCGTCACACCTTAATGGCTTCATCTCATTGGACATCATGCTTATAGACAGTACCGCATATTATATTAGATATTTTTTCGGCTTCATCTCATTGGACACTACACCTTGTTTTTTCATGACCTTTTCAAGTTGTATCGGATGAATATGAGATCTCAAATGAAATCTCATTGGATATGATGCTTATAGGCAGTACCACATATTATATCAGATAGCAATCCTTGTTTTTCTCTTTTCTCTTATGACCTTTACAAATTTTCTGATGAATACGAGATCTCAACTGAGATTGCAATATCAACACGCAATCCTATGTAACAACAGCTACAACTTGTGGTCGAATGTGGCTTTTCTCATTACACTTGGAGGACATACGTGCCTATTTTCCAGCTAGAGAGCATCAATTTTAGTCCTAACCCATTTGCATAGTGCATTTTACTCTGCAGGATTTGCTTATAACTGTTGAGATGATTAACTCATACCTAAGCAAGAAAGAGAACTGTTCGGAAAACAAGAGCTTCTTTCAAGATGAAATATCATCATTGGCATTGGGTGCGTATATAACATTAGCAGTGATATGAATCTCTGAGTGACCATGAAAGCATTTGTTGCAAACTGACGAGTGCTTGCTTAACAAGCCTGTTGTCTGTAGCTTGATGCCCTCTGAAAACTCTATTTTACCAAAATATGGATAGCCATCCTTGTAGTCTTTTTCCTCATTGAGTCTTATAGTGGGATTTTCCCTAATCACTTAAGATGATTCATTGTTACTGCTTACTGTAGGCCCCAAGGCCAGAACCTATCTGCTGCTGCTTGCTTGCATGAAGCACCTGGTTGTTGAGACAGTTGATGGATTGATCTCATACAAAGTTTTATAGAAGGAAGCACCTTCGCAGAACTATACTTGTTGGAATTACAGTGTCCAGTTTGTATCAGTCTTTCGGACATGCATTGTCATGCACAGGGCTTGACATGAACATTTTTCCAAGCATGAGTTTTGTGGAGAAATTATCTTATGTTAAATGATTACTCCATTACAGTACCCTGCAATTTTCATCTCAATTGCCATTTTCATCTCAATTGCTATGGTCAATTAATCTGAAAATTGCTTAATTGCCATGTGATTCGACTCTCAACGGTTACCAAAGAGGAGAAGTACACTATCAGTGCCATAAGTTGTGTACGGCGCTCACTTTGGTGCCAAAAGTTTCCGTCGGATCATTTAAGTGCCAAATCGGAGGAAAAACGATCATTTTGGTGCCACCGGCGAAAGATTCCGGCCAAAATGATTACGTGGCTTTTTTTAAAAAAAAAAATCGACAAGGCCTTAAACGACGTCGTTTTTTGTCCTCCTTAAGAAAATGACATCGTTTTGCCGTCCTACATGGATGGCCTCACAAAAACGACGCCGTTTAACTCATTTGGGGATTTTTTTTTTTATTTGGGGATTGAAATTAGGGTTTCGTCGCTCGGCCTCCGCCGTCGCTGAGGCCGGTGGCCGGAATCTTTCACCGGCTAGATCACGGCCTTCGACTTGGCCGCCGAGTGGCCGTCGTCGAGGTTGGGGTCAGGGTTGGGGTTGGAGCCCCGGCCCGGCGAGTGGCCATCGTCGGGGTCGGGGTCGGGGTCGGGGTCGGGGTCGGGGTCGAGCCACGGCCGCCGAGTGGCCATTGTCGGGGTCGAGGTCGGATCCGCGGCCGCCGAGTGGCCATCATCGGGGTCGGGGTCGGGGTCGGAGCTGCAGCCGCTGAGTGGCCATTGTCGGGGTCGAGGTCGGAGCCGCGGCCGCCAAGCGCAGGGGCGTCGATGACGGCGAACGGCGTCATTTTGGTGTTAGTGTTTTGAATTGGAGGAGACACCAAACGGCGTCGTCTTGGTCTTAGGATGCTGACTGTACTCTCCGGCGAGCCACATCAGTTTCAAAAATTAATAAAAAAGTGCCACATCGGATTTCCGGCCAACCGGATCGGAGTTGGCACCAAAGTGAGCGTTTTTCAAACTTTTTGGCACTTAAGTGATCCGATAGAAACTTTTGACATGAACATTTTTCCAAGCATGAGTTTTGTGGAGAAATCATCTTATGTTAAATGATTACTCCATTACAGTACCCTGCAATTTTCATTTCAATTGCCATTTTCATCTCAATTGCTATGGTCTATTAATCTGAAAATTGCTTAATTGCCATGTGATTCGACTCTCAACGGTTACCAAAGAGTCATCTCCTTGTTTGTTGTGGTGAAGCGAAAGAGGAAAGAAAGTATTAAAGAGAAAATGCAGGGGAACATATGTTTAGGTCGATCACTGAATGATCAATTTGCAGTCATTGGGCAGGCAACTAGCGGTTACATATGATCTGGAGCTTGCTATTTGAGTGTTTGTGGCACATATGATCTGGAACTTGGCTCTAACAAGCAGCAGAAATGATTTCTCGGAAGTTATTTTTCATGAAACGAACCGAATCTTATTTTTAAATTTTACCATAGAAAATCATTTAAATCAACAATCTTTCTATTGTGCTTTCTTTTTCTTTTTCTTTTAAATCATCCCTAGAAAATCATTCAAATCAGCAAACCATAATAATAGGCATTGATTAACCTAGTTAATTTTATTAAGAAGCATGATGGATACAGTAAATCATTTTTAGAATATATTTTTGAGATCATTTATTTTATTTGAAACAATCACGTCCATATTTAAAAATAAAAAGAGTCATCTCGTAAATACTGAATGCAACTTAGCAAAATCTCTTTCAGCGCAATATGCATCAAATTCATTGGATGCCCAACTAACCATGTGACATTTGTCGAATAAACGGAACCAAAATGTTTCATGTTCCACGATGTCCGCAAAACGCCTTTGTATAGCAATTGGAACCTGCAATCACATTGCATAAGCACAAAGCATCAAGTTATGGGATTACTACTCGAATATGTCATCCTGAACCTTAAAATATATCTTGCATTATCTTTAATGAAGAGATCTTAGCATGGAAATGGTTTGCATGGCAAACATGTATGAGCAACAAGCATTCTGTCCCCACAGGAGCCAGCACACGTATCTTATGCCATTTTGCTCTACCATCACCATATTCTGAAGAATCTTGATTTATGGTCCTTTTGAAGACCTCATGTGTTCTCAGACCTTACCTATGCCTACTGTATGGAGTCATGATGGTAAACTTATGGCTTCTTTTTAAAGCATCCGAACATGTCAGATTTCATATGTCAAAACCGCATCAAACAAGTTTCTTCCATCTTATCGTCAATTGCCTGTCCCCCATCATTGCTTAAAACATTGTCAAATCTATTCTCTCATTCTAGCTTCTCTTCATTGGCTCATCTTTGCTTTCTATTGCACGACAGGAGCATGTCTGCCCTCGGAAGTGCCGTCAAAGATTAATACACGGGAAAAGGTTCATTTTCTGCAGTTAACTTCTTTACGAACATTCTGGTGAAATTTGGTTCATCCCATTCTCAGTAAGAAAATTGACAGTGAGATTCTTGGACCTCTTGTGCATGCTTAACATCAGACATATTTGGCCCCATCCATGATTTCACAGCACTAGAGTGGATCCTATATTAGAAGGATTTTTCCCGGGTTAGTAAAGGAACAACAGAGAACTGCAAGATGGCAAAGTAGAGATGGCAAAGTAAGTCTGCAACATGCATCTCATGGAACTGACAAATAAAAAGCGAGCAAAAATCATTTTTTGCACCAGGTTTCATGTGAGATGTGTGAGCTGTCAAATTTTCTGGGTCCCACATGAGACACGCGTCATCTAAAAGCTCACACGGATCGCGTTAGTCTCACGTAAGCTGGGTGTTTTTAAAAATTGCTTAGCAAGAAGGCTGTTTTGAAGCTGACATTTTATTGGTGATCATAAGACACCCTTCAAGCACAGAGAGTTGTCTCTTTTCTCTACAAGCAGGGCTAACAATTTCAAAGAGAGAAGTAGCCATTTCCTAGTGGATGTTTAGCCAAACGGACTGTAGAACTCCTGGCGAAGGTCAAACTTTTTGTTGCATCACACACATATACCTCTCTCTAAAAAACAATATTATGATGAACAGGCAAACGCAACACAATGCCAAATCAAGAAATCTCATTATTCTGAAAAAAATCAATTTAATCTAAAGCAACAGTTATTTTCTTCAAAGAATTAACCAATGATAAACTTCATGTTTGTAGTGAAAAACTACAGTCTAAAGGCAAACATTGACAATGTACCAGGGGTGTCTCTCCTTCGCCTTCATCGACAAGTACATGACCCATTATTAGCAACAAAGAACAGAGTTCTTCCAAGGTTTCGGTTGGATCGAAAGAGCCCCCGCCCTACATATTGCGTATATAATTTAGTAGATAAACCACGGACATTGAGAATGGAAGAAACATGAAAATCTATTAGGAGAAGGCAAGACGCGGATAAGAAATATTTTAAACGGAAGAATCCAAGAATTTTATCAAAGCAACCCATAGCATGGTAAGCTATGAATTGACTGGCTCACGACAGACTAATACTTCTGAACAACCTCATCAGCATACATCCAGGTTCTGTACTTATAAATACACCAAAATTTTTAACTGTTTCTGGAGAGATCCCCAGATCAGCCAAAAGAAAACAATCAATCACTAAATAACTTGGAGAAACATGGAAGTTAACCTGGATGCTTTACTGACACTTCCTCCAAAACCTTCCCTCTATTCGCTGATCTCCTTTCCAAACGTAGTCTCTATGTCATTTAAAGGTATGGAAAATTCCACCTAAAGTTACCTTTTGTTTCCTTTTTTGTGCACTAGCACCATATTTTTACCAAGAAAACCAACCACCTACGGGAACCTAATCTTTCAATTACCTCGCAAATGAATGAGCCGAAAATTGAGTAAAATAAGTCAATTAAGAAAATGTCGAATCTCAGCAGTTCCTAATATGGCAAAGGGAGTGACTGCATCAAATATAGGATAGCAGTTTGAATAACAAATTAAAATTCACCAATCAATCTCCAGGGCAAGTACTAGGCATCCAAATACTTTCCAGGAAAAAAAAAAAAAAAACCAAAGAAAATGCTACCCCTTGAGCAAAGGCCATCAAATATATCAAAGAGAACCTGATGTAGACGTGAAAACCGTTCAGTGCAATGTCTTGTGAGCAAAGGTATTGCAAAATCAATAGCGGCTCTTCCAATAAGAGCATAAGAGCTTAGCCTTTCATCCATTGCTGTAAAAATAGGTTGACAATGAAAACTGTCAAGGATTAAAATCTAATGAAGACACTATGCTAACAAAAGGAACTAAAGCCATGAAGGAAAGGCAAAGATGAATAACTTCCAACATTGAACTGACTCACCAGAAATGGAAGTGTGAATATAGTCTGAGTCAGAAACGTCATTGAACGCAGAAGCAGAAGCAGCTGTGGTACAAAGATTTAGCCAAATGCTTACGGCAGAGAAACAAAGTGATGCTGCAAACAACCTACATAATTACCTTTTAACTCAGACTCTACAATGTATGCAAAGAGGGTGGCCGCAGCATCAACACCTTCAGGTGGAAGCAGTACAATCCCAGCAGCACTACCCAGCGGCTAATAATAGAAAATAAGTTGTTTTAAAATGATTGCTCATGGTTCAAAACGAGAAACTTTAGAAGATAAAGTGAATCAGATTATCCAAATAAAGGACTCAGGCTATACTGGTCAACCTTCCCGAACTAACAAACAAAGATCTTCATTATAATTAGGAAATTTTACTGATACACAGCTAATGCTTAGCCATTCACCTGAATTATTTGAAAAGCACTCACCCTCATCTATGGAGTAGAGATAAGCAACTTACTAAAAAATGGATCCTGGGCATTTTCTTTCCATGTTTCTAGAAGCAAATGATATCATTGCACGCAGTCCAGGTATCTAGTAAGATATCACGCGCCTCCCAGCTCCATGTTTCCTCATCAGGGTCCTTTGTCATGAGGACTTTTATGACTTCACAGATCAAGGTAGATAACAGGGTAAAGGTACCAAATGGCCTGACAAGTGGAATAAGTCAACATGTTTCAGGCATTACACATGGATAACAGCTATCAAGTATCAATCCAGCTATTAAGAGCTCCGCGCATCATTACACGACATAAAGAATTAAGCATGAACAGAAGAATAACCTAATTGATTTAAGGAGTTGATTAAACATAGTTGGGCTTGTTACAGTTGCCATAGCCAACAATGCCCGGCAACCATCGAGCATCTCACTGCATTAACAAGAAAGAAGAAATTGAGGGATCACTAAACATAGTGAGAGAAATAGCCAGCAGCTGATGTGATTCAGAGAAAAGTGACCTTTCACTCGTTCCACAGTCAATCTGTTTTGAAACAAGATCTGGTGGGTCTATCCACGGTATAATCCCTGAAAGCAGTTGTAGCAGATGATGCTCCTGCAGTTGTCCATTGTCTGCATATTAAATGATGACTGGTGTCAGCTAAATGAATTCTTAAAATCAAGAGGAAATCAGAAAAATGGGAGATTTTTACAGCTTTATCGAACTGATGTTAATAAACGCTAATGAAAGGAAATGCATTTCCTTAAATTTCATGAATGAAGAGACATTAATAACAAACTCAGGGAAAGTGCTAATCCTGAACTGCTATGAAGTGCCACTTTTTTCAGATTTGGACGATTTTTTTATTTTTTTTTCCGGGGGAGGGGGTGGGGGAAGGAAGAAGTATCTGGTATGATTGGAGTTGCTGTGGCAAGCAATTTATAGCTCAATAATTTGAATGCTGTGATTTCCTAATAGCAATTCAGGGCGTCACATCAGTTTGCCATTTCAGAAAAACAATGCAATCTAGGTACTGGCTCAAGCAGCAATATTGAGATATAGCTTATTACTAGACGATCAGCCTTGCATCTGAAATGAACCACAACATTTGTTCTTCAATCAGTCTTCATGATGGCATTTATTTGGTCCTTACTCCCACCAAAATAAACCTCAGGACATTGTCGGTTTGCCACCTTCACCAGATTAATTAGTATATTGCTAACTTTGAATATACGATTCTCCAGCATACTTCCACCATGATCAGTCTTTCAGAAGCGCTTGAAAATAATATGCTACCAAACTCACGCAAAACAAACAATTGGAGGATTAAACTGATAATGGCATCGTAAACTGCTTCAACCCAAAAAGGAGACGAGAATTTGTTGCTTTAGAGACAAATTAAACATTCAATTTGAGTTGTGCATGTACCTGAAGGAAACAACGTGCCTGTCAAAGAACAGTACTGCAGAATAAGCTTTCGAGCAGAAACTGCAATTGGGCAGTCTATCGAAAAACCTTCATGGGAAAACTTCTGTCTAAGAGCTGTGTATAAGTTCAACGGCCAAACAATATCTCCGCTAGAAATTAAGATGTCACGCCATCCAGGACCAGGCTATTAACAGCAAATAGAACCAGGATAACATCATCAATACAGGGGCAGAGATATCTCCAAGTATGGCAATCCATCCCACCAGACACAGGAAAACATTGTACAGGATCAGATGAAAAGGTCAAACATTCTACTACAGAAGTCATTAAGAATAGAAAAGAACCAGCAAGCACTGATAATATGCGGAATGATCAGACAATTTCCTCACTCTTCTCCCAGTTCTTAAGTCAGTTATCTGAATTCGCCAGCAAGACTGGTTGCACATAATGAGAAGCTATTGAGAAAACAAACCTGCACTAAGATGCACTCGGTCCTGCTGGACAATGGAGTATCATGTCTAATTCCACTTGAGAAAACATTCACCCCTTTTTTGCCATTCGAGTTGCATCGGAATTCCCAATTCAGAATTTGGAGAATGAGACGAAGTACAGCTGTACAAACTTTAACCTCATCTGCTGCAGAATCAGACCCAGTTATTTTGTTTGCAACACTTGGAGCAGCATCACATGTCCCACAATAGAATACCGACCATAAAGTACAGTGAAGAACATATAAATAGGGTGTCATATAACATGATGCATGATTTACAGGAACATGTCTGAATAGCCAGCCATTCTATACGGGCAGCTACTTTCGTAGTAAGCATGAGAAAAGTGGTGTGAGCAGTGACACGTGCCTTCAAATAGTCCAGCTCTAGTGACCTGCGGCATTGCTCATGGAACTCCCTATGAAGGCCCATAGAACTCGATGTAGGAGAAAACTCTGATACCTGAGGGGGGGCAAAAAAGTAATCCTAAGGGCAAAAGCAAGCAAGAAAGGCCATTCGGAGAAGCCTGAAAACTATATATGATTGCAAAAGCCTCACATACCAAGGATTCCAAAAAATTGATTCCTATGGACTGCGCATGTATACCATGAATCCCCAGAGAAGCCTGTTTAATCTGTAGAGGGAAGATTGTCAGATACCAAAAAGGGAGAAAAATATATGTATATATATTAGCAAAGTGTATCCTGAAACAGCATGACATATGGGTTCAAAGAGTGGGACAGGAAAAAGTTTATAAAAGAGAGATTAATAGACAAAGGAATGCGAATTTCAAGGCATCCTTGTAAACTTATGCATCATAACATAATCTCTCATAAATCAAACTCCATGCACGATGTAAGGCTGAAAATGAATAATTTTATAAGCTTTATTCTTCAGTAATAATATGAAGCACTTTATTTGATTTACTACGTCATGGAAGCAGATGTTCGAGGTTGAGATAATTCATGCTCCCCCACTGTAAATGTTTAGAGCAACAGAGTAAATGGACTTCGCGGTAATAATCATACAGCGTTCCCTCCAAAAGTAGCAACAACAACGTAAAATCAACAGAAAACATTAATTGAGAGAGAGAGAGAAGCCCTATTTCTAAATCATCCCTGAAACGGTGACTTGAAAATCTGACTATTCAGTTTTCTTTTTCTATTTTAAGTTCTTAAAAACAGAAGACAGAACACCCTCCCTATAAGCTCGAAGGATGGACTGCTCATATAAATCTACAAAGCATTAAGGGGACGTTGATGCATTAAGGGGAAGAATAGCTGATAAAGCAAAAGATAAAAACCCGTCACCCACAGAACAAGACAACAGCAAATAATAATTATCTACGATGGAAAACTCTGTAGTTTATAGATCTTTCGGGAGTATGCCATTAGTAAGGAAAAGGGACAACAAAGCTCATGTTGATGTAAGGAGCATGCAGCACAGACAGTTGCCCCAGTAGTTACTAGTGTGATTCACCGAAGATTGGGAAGATTAAGGTACTTCTAAAAGAAGGCCAAAACCAAGGAAAAGTGATAGAAGGGGCTAGCAAACAAATTCAGGAAGAGAAACATGAATTTATCAGAGTTTGAAAAGAAAACACACTATCACATAAACACTTTCTCAGAGATGCTTCTAGAGTCTCAATACTTGTGAACTCATTAGAAGCACAATCTGCCTACTGCTAATGGAGCCTCAATTAGCTCACTTTGAATCTGTACCCACAGGATTGAAGAATATAGGCATAGGGAAGAGGGCAAACATAACTGTTTATAAGGTGTCTTAGTTCATTACTATTTGTCATCCAAATGGTAATTGATCAAGTCTTCTATCTATTAAAAAAAAATTCCGCAAGGACACGAGCTACAAATATGATAAGCAAATGCATTATAAGGGCAGGAGAAGAGCACAAAAATAACTTGGTGCAAGTATATTAAAAAATATGGATATCAGAGAGGAAAGATACCTGGTGAAAAAAGGTCTCTTTCTCAGCTGTGGAGAAATCATGCCTTTGCAGGATATTTACATGCATAGCAAAAAGTGATCTTGTTAGAATGCATCTAGTGATGGATGTATGGCACTTATGAGTGACGGAAGAAAACTAGCGATACAACTAGACAAATGTACACCACTGGGTTAGACACAAGGAAAGCACGTAACTTGTCTTTCGGGATAGAATAATGCTTGCTCCACATTACGCCAAAGATGACTATAGGAGCTTAATGTCTACCTGATCAAGAAATGCATCTCAAGCCCAAGCTCCTCTGTTCAAGTTAATCGAGGACAGCTCTACAATAGCATCAGTGACTCTAGCCGCACCACCCCAACCCCAACACCCCTTTTTTTCTTTCCCCAACCCTCTATCTCCCTCTCCTCATTCTAGTTGTCGACTATGAGATTCAGGTCTCGCACACAGTGAATGTAGAAAATTACTTGCGATTTTAGAATCTTGGGCAACTTTTTCGAGCTTGGCTGGCAGTTATGATTAATGTCAAGATGTTAAAAAAGGTTTTATATGAAGCTAAAGCCTCCACAGGCACTCCCATACGGCGAGATGGTGGCTTGAGATACTTGAAGCTACATGGCAATTCATCGCCTCCAAACCAACATAGTCCCCATCACATTTGATGAACAATGGCCAGTGTATCGAGGGCGACACTAACAATGCATAGTGAATTCATTTAAACCAGATTTTCAAACAAATAGGATATGACATGTTATATCATTATTACGTCATCCCCAATTATCAACACCAAAAACTGACAGTCAAGCATGACATAGGTGATTAAGGACCAAGTGCTACCCGAAGAATGCAGCCATACGTAATGCTATAGCAATGGGTAATTGGGACAACTGCGTTTAAGGTGGCCCACGAGAGTAGTCAGATGAACAGGTCAAGTTTGCTTTTGCAAATGACAATTTGTATTTGCGGGGCGATGTTCACTTTGTTCTACCTTTTTATGATAAGGAACTTCATTAAAGACCTAAAAAGTTCATAAAGGACAGAATATCCAAAGGCCTATCACCATTATACCTAAAAGAAAAAATTAAGCAGTTAGCTACCCATACTTTACACATGCATTGGACTTCACATGACCACCAAAAGAAGAAATTTAAGGTGGTCAGCCAACAAGAAAGAGGTGACCACCTTAATTTTTTTGCAAGCACAAACCCAAGATATTCCTTCTGAATAAGAACCATGTTCAACTCACCAGCCTCTTTTAAGCAACTGAGCAGCCACTGATGAAACCTTTGCTAGGACATAGCCCTCAGGTGAACCAGCATGTCGCATAGCAAAGCCAAGACAAAAACTACAATTGAAGTAGCAACTCATTGTGAGGAGAGCTAACTAGGTCAAGAAGCTTAAAAATGGACATTACATTAGAAGAATGACAGTATGATATCACTAGGTGCCGCTTATCTGAAGAGGAGAGGAATGAAAATGTAATACCAATGTAGTTACAAAATTGACAAGGGAACCGCTACCAATCTTGAAGTTCTCCAGTGGGTTAAGCTAAATCTAGCAAGAAATATACCTAACCAAGCTTCTCCTGTCCTCAGCAGTGAGAAAAGCCCATTCTCTGATAGCTGCATCTCGTATTGCTCCAGCAGCCTGAAACCTTGCATTGGCCACCTGAGAGTTTTCTAAAATAGAAAATTGAGTTACCAGCTCAGCCATTCATGTTCTGAATTGTTAAGATCCACAAATCTAAACTAGCAACAGCAGACATTGAATCCAAATAAATTTGCCGATAAATCCACTACCCCAATTTCAGACAGCCACAGAATGCTTCATTGGGACTTTTAAGCGTTCTCTAGAAAGAGGTTATGCTATTAAGTTAGGCTCAGGACGGATCTGATACATAAACAATAATTATGAAATGCCTCTACTTGCTGGTACCCCTCCCGCAATACTTTCTTATTCTTTGCAACAAAATAAATAAATAAATAAATAAAAATAAGAATGAGGAAAAATTTTGGCTTGTGTGGAGGCAGACAGCCTCGACAGTGTCAAGAGATTTCTTCTCCAGTAAAATCAAATAATTACACATTTCTGAGTCTACTCTCCAGTTTTCTCCCAAGTGACAGCAACTTTCAACAGCTTTTCTTTGCCACATAACTCTTCAAAGAAATTTTACCACCAAGTCAAAAGATAAAATAAATCCCCTATCCATAACTAGTGTTGAATATGACCAAGGCTTTTACTTACCGAGAATAAATTGGCACGCCTTGTATGGCTGAGGCGATCGAGACAGAGACAATATAGTAGCTTCAGCTGCTGCCAGGTTTAGATGCATCTGGCAGGACAAAGACCGCTGCTTGTTAGAGCCAAGTTCCAGATCATATGTGCCACAAACACTCAAATAGCCAAGTTCCAGATCATATGTAACCGCTAGTTGCCTGCCCAATGACTGCAAATTTATCATTCAGTGATCGATCTAAACATATGTTCCCCTGCATTTTCTCCTTAATACTTTCTTCCCTCTTTCGCTTCACCACAACAAACAAGGAGATGACTCTTTGGTAACTGTTGAGAGTCGAATCACATGGCAATTAAGCAGTTTTCAGATTAATTGACCATAGCAATTGAGATGAAAATTGCAGGGTTTTGTAATGGAGTAATCATTTAACATAAGATGATTTCTCCACAAAACTCATGCTTGGAAAAATGTTCATGTCAGACCCTGTGCATGACAATGCATGTCTGAAAGGCTGATACAAACTGGACACTGTAATTCCAACAAGTATATTTCTGCGAAGGTGCTTCCTTCTATAAAACTCTAGTGGTGGAGTTGGTGAGACTGGGGGCGGAGTAGTAAACTCTAGTGGTGCATAAGAAATCATAAACTGGTATTTGTCACACTCACCAAGAGTATCAATAGAAGGGTCTCCGTTTAGGTACTTTTGGTGCATAGCATCCTTTGGCTTCTTGTGTTTCCATCGAGGTCTTGCATTTGGATCTACCTCATCGGGAGAGTTTGTGCAATAGGAACATTAACAAAAAGGATCCCAAAAACAGTACCATACTGGTCCTTGTAGTAATGGACAGGGTGTCCATCACTTTTGAAATATTGAACAAGCTTTTTTGGATATGGTTCGGAAATTGACTCAGGAACACAAGGTTCAATCATGAAAAGGGTTTGGAAGATAGAAGGATTTTCTTTATTTTCCTTGCCGAATTTGATGGAAACAGTTCCATATTTCTTTCTGACGAACTCAGAGTCCGATGACTGGAAAGGCTTGTTATTCTGATACAACTTTTCATAGTTGGTGATCCAAGTCTCTGGAAGGAGCTTGGCCAATTTTTCCTTTGGGATCTGTCTGGGAACATGGATGCAGGATGCTTGATCGTTCTGCATGGAAATGAATAAAGCATCTTCATTTCCATTGTGGAAATTCAAATCAAGAGCATGGTTCTGCACTCGATAAACCATCCAGTAGTGCAGTGTTGCAGCAACAGAGTCAGCAGTTTGAGGAGCTCCGGTGAGCTGAACCTGAACTTTTAGAAAAGAAAGTAGCTGGGGGTTTGAAAGAGCTATATTGAAGTTTGGATACATAGTCACAAAGACTGTTCCAGTATTCAAAGTGGTTTGGACAGTACCAATACAAGCATGCTGGTATTATAGGAATCATGTATCTAGTAACACTATTCTTGCCACAACTAACAAGCCCTTGCGACCATGAAAGGTAAAAGCAAGACGAACAGCCCCATAATAGACATGAGAATATCCTTGTTGAATCTACTATCTGGGAAACTTTGGAGGAATCTGGAAAGTAACAAAGTACTCTTTTTCAGTGGCAAGAATGGGATGTTGGTCGAACTTGGAGGACTGGACGTATTCCTTTACTTCCTTTGGAGTTTGGCGAATGAGTTGGCGAATGGAGCGGATGGGAGAAAATGATGAGGTGGGTTTAGCAAAAGCGGAATAAGGGTTCATGAGAGAAAGTTGAGTTTCAAATATCTTGGTTTCATTGCTAAGAGAGACTTCATAGAGATAGTCTATCTTATAAGCATTGGAAACACGAAAATCTGAAGGGGTTAAAGAAGATGGAGATGCAGTGAGAGAAACAGGTGCTTCGAGTATTTCTGGATCAGTCATGATGTGAAGAGATCTTCTAAGCACTGGATTCACCTACTGAGCGCATGGAACAAATATTATTACAAACTAAACCATGGCTCTAATACCATTGAATGGGCCTAGGCATAGAATCAAGGAAGACGGAGTCAGTATCCTACAGGTATGCCTTCCCACAATGAGCGAACAACTCCCGTTCAAGCCCTTCAGGGATAGCCTTTTAGCAGAAAACCACTATGCCCTTTAGTTCAGAGCCTAGAGACACTCAGAGATACCAGGATGGTAACATTTATAACTATCCGAGCTGCATTTCTCAGAGGATTCTACCAGGCTAGAGAAGAAGAAGGAGTTTAGAAAGCCATGGAAAGTTTTACACAAAACACTCACTTTACTTCAAGGGACTCTGCCCAACACATTACATCCTCCTTGCCTTTTATAGGCAATAAGAGGTCACACACAAACAAGAACCAAGCTCACAGGTCTTGAAACAAACAGAGGCGCTGGAAACTTCCAATAGGGAATTATTCGTACAGTATGAACAGTGACAGTTAACAGTGATTTTCCTAGCCTACTGCTACAGTAACCTGCTATAGTGACTTGCTACAGTGACTTGTACAGTCAGTAATCTCGTCCGTCGCGAGCATTGTAGTCATAGTCTGAGTCATCCGAACTGTGCATTGCCAGAAGGTGTTCTTCATATTTTTGCTCAAGTGCTTCAAGTGAATCTGGCGAGAGAATTTGGTTTGATGAGAATGCTTCCTCAAGATTCTTGAAAGATCCTGTAGTGTCGGTAGGAATGCTTGGCTGAGGCCAATTCGATGGCTGTGCATAATAATATGTGTCCATGCCTAGGGATAAGGACAAAAATCCTTGGTCATAAGGGTCTTAGGAAATAAGAACTCCCCATTGTGCATAGGGGTCTTGAGAGGACTGTGGTGGATGATCTGTGTCTGTCATTTCGTGCTCCTGTGATGATGCAGCTTATCTGAATTCCTCGAGTGCTTCCTTGGCTTTTGGTGCTAGGTTATAATGATCCCATCCAGTGGGTACATTATAATTCCATGCATCTTCAGGAATGGTTTTGTTTTCTTGGCATAAAACCCTTTAGAGTTCTCGGTACTGGTGTTTACAGCAACCAACAGAACCTGGAAAGGATTTGTAAATCTGAGCTTCTGTACTGTGTGGTTGAGGTTTATAGGATGTGGTTTCTATAATTTATGGGGCATTGGTAATGCTGCCATTATTTGTGACAAAAGCTCATGGACGTCAGAAAAACAAAATAGTATGGATCTGGGTTTGGTTGGGTAGTTCTCAGTTCTTGCTGCAAGAGATATCTCCCGTGAGTATGAGGATGAAACCAATTAAGGAAGGCCAAGAGATTTTTGTCACTTTCTTTTTCAATGTTTCCTCTACCGAGTCCAAATATCCTAGTGAGGTTGGCAATGAATCTTATGGTTGGAATTTCAATAACTATGAAATACTTATTGGTTATGTACTATAATAACCATCTGAGTTGATAAGGGAAATCATCTTCCTTCCAGATTAGAGAATGTATGAACAGATAGTTCGAATTTAATCTAAAAGGATAAAGAATCGAATCTCCATTGAGTCTAAACAGATCTGTGGCATTGCCACATGAGGTTATCCAGATTTTCAGTGAGGCTGTCATTCTAAATTTGTTCAACAATCTCCTGGGGGTATTTCCAGCTTGGCCAATCTTTTATCTTCTCAATCTTATACTTTTCATTGTGATGAAGAGTATGGAAAGCATGTCTCATGATGTACATGTTGATTTTTGTTGGTGCTTTTGGTCTTGACAAAAAGTCAGCAAGCAACATTCTTCTTCCCAGCAATGTGTTTGGTTTCAAAAGAATATCTTGAGAACCATTCAGCCCATCGAAGTAGTTGAGAATTTGAAACCTGCTTCTATTTGAACTTGGTCATCTGAGGAAAAGATGCTATGTCTAATTTCATTAGGAAGTGATGGCCTATGAGATGGAATTCGAACTTTTTTATTCCATTTTTCACTGCCAAGATTTCTTTAAAAGTAGAATGATAATGCATTTCAGCTTGGGAAAACTTTCCACTTTTATAGACACACAGGTGTCTCTTACCATCGATTTCTTCAAATAGGATGGCTGCCCAGTATTCATCACTAATGTTAGTTTGGACAATTCTCTTACATGTTGATGAGATTTGTAATGGAGGAAAAGTCTACATAATCTCCTTAAGTTCAGCAACTGCTTTAGTCTGAGTTTTTCCCCAAGGTGGGGGATTCTTCTTCAGCATTGATTGTAATGGAATCAGTAGTTTTGCAATGTCTGGAACAAAGTCTCTGAGATAATTAATTATCCCAAAAAATTGCTAAACTTGCTTTGTTGTAAAATTCTCTTCAGGATATTTCAACAACTCCTGAGCAATATGTGGCCCTGGTAATATGCACCTTTGTTAAGGTGCATACCAGAAATTCAATTTCCGTCTGGGCAATGTTCATCTTTCTTTGAGAAAGCATGAATCCATGTTTTTTCACAATTTCTGCGAACTGCTCAAGAAGTTGGCAGTGTGATTGCTCATCATAACTGTAGAGCAAGATATCATCGATGTATACAGCTGCACTTGACAGGATTGGTTGAAAAATTCGACACATGGCCTTCTGGAACAAGAATGGTGCTACCTTTAAGCCAAAAGGAAGAACTTTCCATTGGAAGTGTTAGTTCGGAATACAGAACCCTGTCTTGGGTCTATCTTAGGATGGATGCCTAATTGCCAAAATTCGGCTTTAAGATCGAATTTGAAGTAGATGTGGGCCTTGAATAATCCAGTAAAGAGGGAATTTCTTGAGAGTAAAGGGAATTTGTCGTTTTAGAGAAAAATGTTAAGAGGTTGATAATTAATTACCGGTCTCATCTTTCCTCTGTTTCATTCCCATGTGACTCTTATTGACATAAAAGGCTTCGCAAGCCCATTGAGAATTGGAGATTTCAATAAGGCCTTGTTACAATAGTTCCGAGCATTCCCTTTGAGCTAAAACTAGGTGCTCTTGCTTCATTCCCATGTGACTCGCCTTAGTTGGATTAATATTTTCATTCCTTTTGAAAGGAAGGCGAACAAAGAACTTTGGATTTTCCCATAAAGGATGAGAACACTTTTGAGCGAATTCAAAATGAGATTCCAAACAGGATTTTAACAACTTTTGCACAATCGGATCTAACAGACTCATTTGAATGGAAAAAAGTCTTTGAATATTGACGAATTCAGAGAATTGGTCCTTATACTTAAGTCCTTTTCCAGGAATAATACGAAGCTGAGAAATCTGAGTCATGATGTCCCAACCAATAATCAAATCTTTGTTGGGGAGACTGGATCTGAAGATTTTTCTGGTTATGGAACATTGGGGAAAAAACTGGACAGTTACTAGGTAGTTCTTACATTCGTAGAAAACGTATCTCCAGAGACAGAGTTGAAATATCAAACACAGGAGGTCCAATATTCTTCATAAAGAACTTTAGTATATAAGATTGAAGAACTTGTTCCGGTGTCTATGAGAGCAATGACAGTGATCGGCTTGGCAAACTTTGAAGTGAAGATTTTCACAGGGAAATGGGGACAATGAATTTGGCTTGAAAATATGTCAGCACTTTGTTCTGAAGATGTGAGAGATATGTGAAAAATCTCTTCAGAATCTGAATCCGAATCGGTTTCATTAAGAGTTTGATAACAAGGTATGACACAAAGAGTTTATTCAGATGGTTCGTCATCCGTAGAAAATAAAGATTCGATATCATCATTTTCAAGATAAATACCAGTTTCATTCCCTATATGATGTATCAAATGATTTTGACCTCTTCTTGCTTGGGGACAACTTTTGGCAAAATGTCCTTTCTGATTGCAGATGAAGTATCGATTTGATTTCTTGTGGCCTGAGCTATCTTTCCTTTTACATAGATATCGTCATTTCTTCTTTCTTCGAAAGTACTTAGAGCCATGTCTGGATTTCTTTATCTAGAGCTTCTTGAAGTGCTTCTTTTTTCTGGAAGATTTTCCACAAGAACCATCACAATCTCGCTTGGAGCATTTGATCTTTAGCTTCTAGCGAGAACAGGTTGTATCAAGTTCTCTATTGTCTGTGAGATAAGTCTAAACCATTTGGCACTTTATACACAAATCATCAGGCACAAATGGATCTCTTGTTGTATTTCTCCCAACGGAATATCTTGAATTCTTCTTTGTCGGCTAAGAAAAGCTCTCTTAACCATTTGAGATAATTCTTTGGGGATAAAAGTCAGGAAAACATGCTTCAGGTTCGGATCAACTCCAATACCATAGAAGAGCTTAAGCATTTCTCGATAATGTTTATCAAGATGTTTCTTCAGGAGAGTAACATCTTCTTTTGAAAAATTCTCTCCTTTTAAGTTCTTGGTGGTCATAGGGTTTTCCAACGAAAAAATGATATAGGAAGGTAATGGCATGACCAAAGTCAGGTGAGAGTAAAAATTGAAGCTGGTCTTGTCCTGTCACCGATTGCCACCAATGCTTGAGGCTGCCTCTAAACTTTGTGACAAAACCAAAAAAGACATTATATTTATCCTGATTGGTAAAAGCTTGGGTATTTAACCAAGTATGAAATTTCTCAAATCTTTCTAACCATTTGTGATAAGGAATATCATCAACAAAAAAAAATGTTTAGATAAAGTAGACACATGCTGGGAAGGATTGTTGTTTAGCTAAACCACCTCTGGTTCAGAAGGGTTTGAATCCATATCCTGGTCTGGGGGATCAGCCATGAATATTGATGAAGTTACTGGTGTAATAGGAAAGGAATCAATGGCAAGGATGGAGAAGGACAAAGAAGATGAAAGGGATATCAAGTCTGATTCAGTATCAAAGATGTTTAGAAAAGCTGGTTCTGTTGGAAATAGAATCTGATCTATTGGAATAACAAGATCAGGCCTTTGAATAGCATGATCAAGCTGTTGAGAAGTAAAGATCAGGCTGTAGTTCCTGATTGCTCAAATCTCTTAGGAAAGATTCTAGCGGATTAGATAACATCATTTGGTCTGGCTTTTCCTTTATAACAAACGAGGATTTTGCAGGCATTTTCTCTTTTCCATTTTCCTTCCTAATTCGATCCAATTCTTTGAGGCGATTTCCCATGTCTACCACATCGATCTTGTCCTGTCTGATAGGAACGTCTATGAGGGTAGCAAAGATAGACGTTTGAGGTGGTGGAGGCGAATGCTCTGTCCATACCGTGGTCGGAAATGGGTTTAAAGGATTGAACCTTCCTTCTTCAAAGAGTTAGATTTGCCTTTTGAGCTTCTCTATTTCCGCCTTAGGACTTTCGAGATGATGATACCCCAAATGTTGTCCGGATTCCAAGGCATGAAGCCTTTTTTGGAAATAGGAAAGCATCTTCTTGGTGGTTTCATCATATCTTCGAACATCTTGTTGCACATTCACAATCTTGGAATCAATTGCTTTGAACGCATCGTTATGTGCTAAAAGAGTCTTCGATTGCCAATTAAGAACAACTTCAGCAATAGGAGTCCTTTTCTGTCTTCCATATTCATCCACATCAGTGGGGGCAGGTATCTTGGGAGCATGCCGATATCTGCTTTGTGGATCAATGAATTCTTCTGGAGCAGGAAACGAGAGTTTGGAACTTTCTCGGACAAGAGGGGGAAAGTCTGTCTCATGGAACATGGCAATGGAAGAACTCGGTGGTATTTCTGCTGGAGCTTCAAGTGGGTAGGAATGCTTCTTCGCCCACTTTAGGATTGGCTTATAAAACAGGGAAAGATCTGGTTTTTTCTGAGGAGGAGATGGAGGAGGTGATGGTGGTAGAGTTGATGAGACTGGGGGCGAAGTAGTGAACTATCAACTGTCTCAACAACCAGGTGCTTCATGCAAGCAGCAACAGATAGGATCAGGCCTTGGGGCCTATAGTAGAGATGGCAAAATGGGTCTTAAACTCATATATGACCCATTTAAATCATAAATGTGTCATATATGGATCACTTATTTTTTGACAAAAAGTAGTTAAATGGGTTTAACAATCAAAGTCTTAAGATAGGTGGGTCTTAAGTGGCTCTTAAATGGCTCTTAAATGGGTTGGATTTAGAACCCACATTTAACCAAAACCTCACAATCTCTATCTTTCATCTTTAACTTTACAAAAATATATATATTTTTTTTTATAAAAATCAAAATTGTAATTTTTTTGTTATTTTAATTTTCTTTTCTTTTTTTCTTTTTCTTTCTTCCTCCTCCTTCAGGTGGCCGGCACGGCGATGGCCGGCGACTGGCCAGGTGAGCCTCGAGCTCGCTAGCATCGCGAGCTCGAGCTCGCTGATCTAGCGAGACTCGAACTCGCCGGGGTTGGGCGAGCTCGAGCTCGCCGAATCCGGCGAGGCGGAGGCCTCACCAACGCCGAGCGAGACTCGAGCCTCGCCGATCTGGCGAGCTTGGAGCTCGCCAACGTCGGCAAGCCGGGTGAGCTTGAAGCTCGCCCGTGACCGATCGCCATCGTCGTCATGGCCGTCACCGGCCAAATAAGAAGAACAAAAAAGAAAAAGAAAAGAGAAAAAGAAAATTAAAAATTATATTATTGAAAATTAAAAGTAAAAAAATAATTAAAATTTTAATTTAAAAAACAAAAAATAATTAAAATTTGATTTTTTAAAATAATATTTTTAAAATTATAAAAATTGTCCATTAAATTTGTGTTGTATAAAACTATTTTAGCAATATCATTTTTAAAAATTATTATATATATATATATATATATATATATATATATATATATATATGCGGGGGTAACTAAGAGAGAAAGAGCGACGGCAGCGAGAGGCTAGCAGTTATTGGGTTTATATGTCTTTTAAGTCGACCCGAAACCTACCGGCTTTCTTTCTTTTCTTTTAAAAAGAAAAAAATAGAGGAAAATATTATTTAAAAAAAAAAAGATAACAAGCGAGACCGGGCTAAGGCCAGCCGCCCGACCTTCGCTCCTTGTCTCTTTGTCCGTTTCCTTTGGCTTGGGCATGGCTCAGCTTCCTTCAACGGCCCGGTCTTCTTTTCCTCTTCCTCTTTCTCACGCTTTCCGCAGAAAGATGGGAGCGCAAGGAGCAGGCGAGGCAGAGGATTGCGCAGCATGCTCCCAAGGTCAGGTCCAAGCAAGCAAGGCAGCTGGCGGTGGCAAGAGTCATGCACGCTTACCAGCCGAGCTTAAAAGGAAGAGAGGAAAGCGAGTGGGGAGGCGAGCTCAGTTCGAAGAGAGAGGGAGCCGCGAGCGAGAGAGTGGCCGGAGAAAGGAGATCCGGAGAGAGCCGGAGGGAGGGGGTGTCATGAGAGAGAGTAGAGAGACTATGTCATACAACGTTTTATATTTCGGTTCCGTGCTTGATATGATAGGGAGAAGAAAAAAAGAAAAGAACAATTGCAGTGTAGCCTGTGTTTTCCCTAACTGTGTCTGAGGCTTGCAGTTTTATTTTGACCATTCTTGTTGTTGATCATGTGTGTGAGCGTTTATAGTATCATCAACCAATTTTAGCCCCAGGGTTGTTCCTAAAATTGTAGGTAGCACTTTTCTCCTTCCACAATCTTACATCTATCCCCTCTCTATCCGGATTCACCTAGATTACAAGACTCTTGCTTTGCCGTTTTAAATCCTGGGAAGCTAGATTTTATTCACTTGAATGTGCCACCAGCTAGATTGCAGGTCATGCGGCCCTTGCCGAGGTCACACAATCTCAAACGAGGGCTATCGATGCCAAATCTAGCTGGCCGGTTAGGTCATGGGATGATATGAGACCTGTAAGGGATCAAGAAGATAATGACAATATGGATCGATCCAGAATCTAAAAATGTACAAATTAGTTCATTATCAAGACTTGTAAATGATTGATCCATAGAATGACAATGACATATAGATTCACATGAAAAAATGAAAAGAAAGTAGCAACCATGCCTACAATTTACAGTTTCTAGAATAGAGTAAGGGTGTGTTTGTTTCACGAAAAACATAACGTTTTTGGAAACTGTTTTCCGGGAAACCATTTTTCAGGAAAATGGTTAGTTTTCCTTTGTTTGGTGATACATGACTGAAAATATTTTCTGGTGTTTGGATCGCTTTTGAAAAATGATTGAATGACATTTGACCTAACAATTGACAATAGTGTGCCTCTTACTTCCAAATTAATTTGTTGAGTCCATGTTACTTAATAAACGGATTTTCTCGATTAGTTTAGTAAATCTAGAATTTGAACCTACAAAATGAAAAGGAAATTGGAATTCGTACACGTATTTTTTTTTTTTCTGAAAATGGACATGATTTCCGGTTACAATAGCAAGTCAAAACAATCTCATTAATCGCTTCAATACATTTGGCTCTCTTTAGATAGATGTGCCTCCCGTGCGGCTCTCTGCAAGTTATCCTAAATTGCCCATGGACACCATGAAGGATGCTTCCAGTTTTGCCGAGCAACTCAAACTGATGAGTTTTGCCCTTGTTAAAGCCGCCAAGCAAGTTCATGTTTCTCAGGCACAATGTCCCATGCAGTACACCCCACATCGTTTACCTGTGATAAATTAAGGAACCCATAGAACACCCCACATCATTCACCTATGAAATTGAATCTGCAAACCAGCCAATGCAAATCATGCTATCTAAACACTCTGCAAATATTTCAAGCTCCAAGGACTCAAATCCTTAGACAAGCACAAAAGGGCAATTTTCCAGGATCTTAATGAGAAAGAAGGCTTGCAAATTTACAAGGTGTATTGGTGCACTTAGATACATGTGGATCTATTCTTACAAGTGTGAAAAATAGCAGTCTCTTATGTTAATTGCATAATGGACAGAGTGAATTTCTCTTATTACTCTTTGAGTATGATAATAAATGTAAAAAAACTATATAAGTAGGAACATAATTTGAAGATCTCTTGAAATAAGTACATTTGCAAGATCCCAATGTAATAGCCATTAGCGAGCAGCTTTCCAGGGAAAAGGAAAAATTCATGTTAATGCCACTATTTCAACTAATGCATTAGATTGAAGGGAATGGACAGTGACATGCCTATCCCCTTTCTGTTGTTTGGTTTAGCAAAGGAAAGGAAAAACCCTTCGTTTCTCATGCAGGTGTGATTTCTCTCATGATACACATGAGGAAGTACTTTTGATATTTTATTCCTACTTCCTTTACCTTTCCATGTTATTTCTTCACAGCCACTGCTAAAAAAGAATCAAGAATCTAACCCCATTTCATTGCATTTTATTCCCTCTTTAATCCCATACTCTCACTTATTCCCCTTATTGCAATTTCAAATCACCGTCAGTAGCACATCTCACACTCTTACTTCCAGTTTCCAACTTCAACCGATTCCACTTTCCCTCCCATTCAATTCAGCATGAAGCCACAAAACTTTGATGCTGAAACCTTCCATTTTATTCTTTTTCTCCTTCTCTCAATGAAAAGCTTCTCTCTGCTCCCTAATGTAAGCCAAAACCAATTCGCGAATTGTCTACACCGAGTCACCGATGCTAGATACATCAAGAACATCAACAACTCAAGGACGTATAGTTCCCTTCTTCTCACCATACCAGCGACCTCACAAGCAACTTTGATGGTAAGAGAATCTGAAGTGAAGAGAGAAGCCACCAACCTCATAAACCCCCAAGAAGAAGATGCCCTTAAGAAAAGACAGAAACCCAAAATTCCTCTTACGCATGGCTTCAATTTAACGCGATGCAACCACCAAACGAAGGGCGCAACCGCGAACACTGGTCAGTTGCCCATCAAGAATTCATGCGAATGAGGGACACATGCTTCCATTTTATGAATTTCTACTCTCTCTCTCTCTCTCTCAACGCTTTCCCCGATCCATCTCATCGTCAACATCGAACCTCCCCCTCCGACCCCAGCCCCAACCTCACCTCCCCCTCCTCCTCCGCTCTCATGGCCTCCGAGCAAGACGGCGCCGCCGTTTTCCCCAACGAGGAGGACCTCGACGACAATGACAACAGCCAGGACGACGACAACGACGAGGAGCTCCTCCCCAACCACTCCGCCTCCACCTCCTCCTCCCTCCCCACCGCCACCCCCTCAACCACCACCTCCCTTTATGCATGAGAGAGAATCAACAATGAGAATCAACATCAACTCATGTCGATGCGCGTCGTTTAAGAAGAGCCGAGGAAGAAAGACGAGCGAAAGACCGAAGGGAGAGAGCGGTGTACCTTAGAAAAAGCGAGAGTCCCTGGAGAGGAAAAGTGAAAGGTCACAGAGAAAAAGGTGAAAAGGAAAAGTGTTTTCACCTTAGGAGGAATTCGTTTTTCTAAAATAATACATAATATTTGTGTTGATCAAAAAGTATTTTTCATTGGAGAAAATGTCACAAATAGTCCCTAGACTTTTATATAATATTCATTTTATCCATGCTTTCGATTTCTTCGATTTGATCCGAACTTTCATCTAATGTTGATTTCATCCACGAACTTTGATTTCTTCGATTTGGTCCCTAAACTTTTATCTAATGTTCCATCTAATCCCTAACTATTTGGAAATTGACCAATTTCCCTTTTTTTTTAATACCAAACTCTTTTTTTTTAATACCAAACTGGGTGTTTTTTTTTTTTGTCGAAAAAATAGCACATTTATGCAAAGTAATAAAGGTCAATATTTCTTTCCTTTCTCCATATTAAAAACAAATGGAAAAAGGGACAATAATAATAAACAAAGGTGAATCTTGCATTTTGATTTCTTTTTTGTATATGCAAATTACTTGAATGTACAAAAGCTCATCAATCAATTTTTTTTATGGACTTCACTGAAAAGGGAAATATCGATTGATGGGCTTTTGTACATTATTCAAGTAATTTGCACATACAAAAAAAGAAATCAAAATGCAAGATTCACCTTTGTTTATTATTACTGTCCCTTTTTCCATTTGTTTTTAATATGGAGAAAGGAAAAAAATATTGACATTTATTACTTTGCATAAATGTGGTATTTTTTCAACCAAAAAAAAAAACAGTTTGGTATTTTTTTTATAAAAAAAAACAGTTTGGTATTAAAAAAAAAAGGAAATTGGTCAATTTTCAAATAGTTATGGACTAGATGGAACATTAGATGAAAGTTCAGGAACCAAATTAAGCAAATCGAAAGCTCATGGATGAAATTGAATATTAGATAAAAGTTCAGGAATCATTTGTGACATTTTCCCTTTCCGTTGACCGAATCTTCTTTAAAGAACCAAACGGCTGAAAATGGGGAAAACACTTTCTAGTAAAATACTTTCAGTGAAACAAACACACCCTAAGTTATTTCAACTTTTCCCAGTACGACTATCTAATTGGTGGAAATTAAGTTTGGCCGTGTAGCAAGATGGAAAGGGAAAAAAAGTAAAAAAAGAAAATCGGCGGAAACTTTCCAATTTTAGAAAAAGAATTGCCGCTTTTAGGCCATTAAACTGTAAAATTACATGTTATGGTTTCTAGTTTTTGTTTTTTTTTTAAATGGCTGAAGACAATAGGGGAGGTCTAGTGGGTCACGTTAGAAAGTCAATACGTAATTGATTGGGTAATTCAGATTTGCTGGATATTCCTCCAATTCAAGTGCGGACCTTTTCCTGTATTACTTCTTCATTTCAAGTGCTAATCCAACTAAATTTACATGCCATTTCATCCAATTTCAATTATGATTAATTGATTTAAGTCTTCAACATTATTTCCACACATGCTTCCGGCTAGACTAATGAAAAGGCGTTGTCAAAGTCATTGCAGATTGACCAAAGTCTCTATGATCTAAAGCACAAGTAGGGGCTTTTGTTCCTCCATAGCACGTCATTCAATGGGCTCGGCAGTGGATGGAACCAATTAGAAGTGCAAATCGTGCAACTGAAGCAGCACAACGACTTGGACTCCTGTCAGAGGAGTTTTGAGTGAGCTAACACTCATGCGTTGTCGAGTTAATGCAGATTGACCAAAGTTTCTGTATGTTTTGCAGATTGGCCATGCTAAAACTTTGTTTCCACACATGTTCCTGCAAATTAGTTCCGTCGTCATGAACAAATTGACAACTCAGCCATTACATGTAACGAGAGTGTCGGGTAATTTCTGCACAACAGAAAACAAGAGAATGCAAAAGGGGTTGATTCAATTTCGAACCGCCTTTTCGCATCTACTTTTGCATGTATACACAAAGTAATCAACGTCTCATGCAGGGCCTCACTCAAAACCATCATTCAATCTTGGTTTCTGCAACATAACGAACCAATGACAGAACCTCCAGAAAAAGTGACCATACAATGAGCTTCGTTTGCCTTCTCAGAACAACCCAAGAACTGACTAACTAAAGTCATATTTCAACCATGTATAATGAGTAAAACTGTATCATTAAACTTTGTGATACAAAATAAATCTCACCGGCTAGCAGAGATTGCAGAGCTGATATCAATGTAGTAGTAAAGAAAAACATCTCATACAGTCAAACGTCTCATACAGCCACATGATTAAATCGCAACACTTGATAAGATGATTGTTTCCGACAATTCTGTGTTATTTGGCATACTGCCGAAACTTGGAAGTACAGAGCCTGTTGAAAAACAAAAAATCGAGAGGAAACAGCGGTAGACCCGTGGCTCCAAATAAAATTAGCCACAATCTTGTCTTTCTGTTCCATTATGTATAAACTATCCTGCCTTTTTCTTGTCCTAACTAGAGAGTGAATGTGGATAAGCGAAAGGAAATTTTCAGCTACCACCCCAAAATAAATGCATGTATTTCAGCCCAACTAGAGACAGTATAAAGAATGCCAGACGAACCCTTCCAATCAGCAGAGCTCCCTTCTCTGTACTCTTTCTGCTTCTCGACTAACCCCGGGTAAAGTTCGACAAAAGAAACTCCAAACTGACTTCCCACCTTGCGTAGGCTTGAGCTTGACCCAATCACAATTCCAATATCTGCCTTAAGGAGGCAAAGTATGTCCCCTATTGAATCTCCAATGTAGATGGTCAAGTTCCTCTTATCGTCCTCCTTGTTCTTCAAAATTTCTTCAAATGTTTTGGCCTTGTCAATAGGAGATTCCATCTTCTTGACAATTTCACCAGTAGAAAAGGCCTCATCAAAAGTCAACTCATTTGTATGTACATTCAGAAGCTGTAAATCCCCTGTGCCATGAATAACGTGAGTAAATTACATACCCTAGGCAGATAGCAATCTCTTAAGTCCTCAAATACACAAGACTGTAGATGACTTGAGCAATAAAAAGATGGTAGTAGCAGTCCCAGGTGCTTTCTATGTAATTTAGTGCCCAAGCAAGTAGAAAGTCTTATGTAAAAGATGGATAGCCCCCAAAAGGAAAGGAGTCTACCTGAAGAAAATGCTGATCTGATTAAATCACCACACCAACAGTACGAGAGCACATGGACATTGACATCCACCGTCTCATTCTTGATGAGTTTCTTAAAGAAACTGGTGCAACCATCCTGAAGAATCATCCTCTCACCAGCTTTTTTTATGTCTTCAAGATTCAGACCCTTAAGGACCCCGGACTCGATCACTCTGGAATTTGCCCGTTTCTCAAAATCGGACAGCTGCTCGAGTGCTTTAGCCAGAGCTTCATAATCAAATGCCTCCGCTGCAAGTATTGAACCAAAATGAAAATAACATTCTAGACAGTGCTGGCAGGAGAATGTATCAAGGTGTTGAAGAATAAATGCCACAAACTGTACCTTTTTCAGCTGGCAAAATGCTTTCTATGCATTGTTCATGCTCCTCTGTATACTTTCTGGAAAGGATGTCCCATGTCTTCCTCAGTTCAGCTGATGACATCCTAGCAAGTTGACTTTCAGACTGAATTGTATCAGTTCTCGGAGCAGTAACTATGGCAATCTCAGCCAAAATGGCAGAAGAATCAACGACTGTGCAAGTCAGATCAAAATCAGAAAATAACATAAGACGATTCACTGCCAAACTGGGATCTCTAATCAAGGGGACAATGGTAGGCTGGGCAAGCGGTTGGGCAAGAAAGAACTCTATTTCAAGTTTCATGGCTTGGTGATAAAGGTTTTCAATGACATCAAGCTCCTCGCCTGTCAAAGAGACACTTAGTTTATCCAGCAAGTCTTCAATTTGCAGAGCTGCTGCCTAAATTAAGAGAATAAAAATACTGAGCTATTGAAGTAAGAGGACTTTCCAGTAATGTATTTCACACCAGAGCTAATATAGCAAACTGAAAAGCACTTCATCTTCCAAGCATGAGAAAGGAGAAAAGGTCACAGCTGAAGTGTATGACCAACCTGAAAACCCTCAGACGAGTAATTGTCAATCCACTTTTTGTATGGGTGACTGTCTTTGTTGGCATCTAAGAGTGCCTGGAACTCCTTACCCAGAAACGCATATAATCTCATGCAGGGTGTCATGGCACCAATAGTGTAAGCTGCCACTTTTGTTCTCTCAAAGGGAGTAGCAAGTTTTCCAGGACCCTTGACTCCTTCAACCTTCCCTGAGGCTGTTGCCAACAAAAAATCAGTATACTTAACAGTTGCAGAGTTGGGAGTGCTCTCCTTGGTATCCTCCGATCCCCACTCCTGTATAACTCATACAATTAGACCGAGAAAGGACTTGCATGAATGTTGACAGGAATATTGGATGATTTCTTATAGAGAGTAGTCAAGCCGTTACTGTTAATCATACTAACTCAACACAATAATCTGCTCAGCCATTACTTGAAGTAGAGTAAAATCTTGGGAGAATGTTGGTACAGTCCTTTTCTCACTGTCAAAAAAAAAAAAAAAAAGATTTACATTTTCTAATCACGACAAGTGACTCACTTTCATGCCATGAGGTTACATCTGCATAGAAAATAATTTATATATAAGTCCAAGACAAATGCTACCTTCACAAAATCAGCTGATGCAACAGGAAATACTAATGAGAAACTGATGACTTTCCACATTTACAGGTGCTTTTTACTCTCAAATAATCTAAATCCTCCTCCCCAACATGAAAAAGGGTGAAAAGCTTCTTTCTATTTGTACCGTTCCTCATAAAGGTCCACCTAGCTCGATTATCATAACTGACATCTCAATATAACATGACATGCAGCACGTTAAAACAAAATCCAGGAGCTACTGCATCAAGTAACAATAACAAAAAGAGGCCTCATTAGGTTTGAAACTTCTTGGCCCAACTATATCCATGTCAAGGGGAACAGTCTATAATCTCGTTGGCTGAAAAAGGAATAGGAAGGATAAGACAGGCTCCCTAGTCCCTGAAGAACAGTAATTGGGCTGTGGGCACAATGAATAAAGTTACTGTCTCACCAACAGATAGAAAAAGCATATATATCGATCGTTTTAGTAACAAGCATACTCAAAATATATCCATTAGATAAATTGTTAAGTTAGCCTCCTTTATATCACTGCAACATAGAACTGTTCCCACACAGATCCAGAGTATGAATAGATGGCTAAGTTAGAGAGAAGTTTCTTGTCTACAAGTACGATATATGAGTTGATTCTTCTATCATGCCAACAGTAGAAGAAGGGTCTTTGGTTTCTCAATCAGTTGCTCAATCTGAATAGGATTCCTTCTGCATCTTCCTGGCATTATCTCTGGGCAGCTTCATCATGGCCAAACTAGAGCACAGCTTGAATGTGGGAGAAAAGCAACAGACACCAAATATACAGACTTATGTGGTTGATAATAGCATGTCATAGATGAAAGAAAGTACCTTTTCTTAGTTTCTTGTAATCAAGCACTAAAGAAAAAACTCCTATAAGGTAACACCAAAAGACTCTTGGCTGCTACGTTAAACTTAAAAGCCATTTTCTTATCAATGTATTGATAACATACACTAATTTTCTCCTTTCTGGTGCTCATCCATTTGGTATCAACCATGTTAAAAGGAACAAATAATGTTCCTCCTTACTGACCTGCGCAAATGAATCATGCATTCTCAGCTCCTCCAATACATCCTTCCTTAGTTTTGATATTGCGACGTTTGCCTCGTCATCGTCGGTACACTCTTCTGCTAATTCATAACTAATGAATAGATCGGAAACAGGAATTTCAGTACATGTAAGTTAATAATTTCAAACTTTCTGCAAGAAAACAAATAAATGACTCCATTGCTTATTCAAACGCACCTCTTAGCACCACAAAGCACATTCTCAAGGACATGGAGATATTTTCCTCTTCAGTAACAGAAATTATCCAAAAAAATTCCACTCTTAAATCACAGCCTACGATTTTCAAGGTTCAGCTATAATTGAGACAATCCAACGCCTAGCATCTATTTTCTCTCGCACAAAAGCTTCACGTTCACTAAAAATCAGATATTCGCTAACGAGAACAATTAAACAAGCAACTCCCAACTTTCTCACCACTTAGTAGGATGTCATTTTCATATTTTCACACCCAAATTCTACTGAAAGATGAACATTCATGCAAAACTACAAACGGCTAGCAGATCCCCTTACTTCAAAATTTTGTTATTTGACTCAATTCTTGCATCTACATCACGATTTCCACGTTTGAATCCCTTGAAATGTAGATGGATTATTCTGCCAAAATTCACTTACAACGTTCTACAAGGTAGTTAAGCAATGCGAAGATAGCACCGAAACTTGTATTATTCCTCAACAACTCCATCCTTCGTCAAAACGAACAAATGGACTGAAATCGCAGCAGCGACAAAAAGACTCACGCTTGAGCGAAGGCTTTGAGGAAATAGACGTCCTGGGCGATGTAATGCCTGAAGCCGTCGATCTCCAGGTTCCCGGCGGCCAGGCAGAGAGCAAAGGGAGTGTACATGGCGAAGAGCGACTCTCGGCGGGACTTGATCCAGAACTTCCCGGCGAGCCCGACCTCGTTGTCGACGGCGATGGACGATATCGGGGCCGCCCTCGGGATGGCCATCGGCGGCGGGGGAGCGGGGATCGCCGGACGATCGGAGCCGATTGCGGGAGGGGGCGGGGGCGGCGAGATCGGGGGAAATGGAGCGGAGGGAGAGGAGACTGGCGAGCCGCGACGCGATTGGCTTGGAAGCGGCGACGAGCGAGCGCATCAAAGAGAGGGAGCGCGGTGGCGGGCGGCGGCGGCGGTGGCGGAGGAGGAGGTGGTGGTGGTGGTGGTGGGTCTGGTGGTGTGGGCGTTTTGTCAAAAAAGGGCAAAAGGAAAAGGGGGAAGGGGAGCTATGGGGTTTTGCTAAATTAATTAATGATTAATTATATGATAATCTTGATTATCTGTTTCCATGTTGTTTAGCAATTTGTGGGTCCCCCTTGCTCTCTTGTAGCGTAAACATCACTGCTTGAATTCTTTTTTTTTTCTTTTTTATATTTCATTTTGTTTTCCTCTTTTTCGATTTTTTTATTTACTAACTAGGAGGGATGTCTTTTTCTTGCTTTTCAGGGAGAAAGGCATGTCGCAATGCTACTTTTCTCCCTTCTCCTTAATATAAATTGTGTTTTTAGCGTTTGGTATCTTCTAGCCAAAATACAAATAAATAAATAAGAGAAAAGCCATAATAACTTAACTTTTGTATATCCATTAATAATTTTCGAAACCCTAATCTAATTTTTAAAAAATTAGAGGGAGATTGCAGTGGCTACAAAGCTGAAAATTAAAGAAAGACATACCAAAAAACCTAGTTTTTTTTTTTTTTTGCAAATTGACGCACATACTTAGTGTCTAAGAAACAATTGAAAACTCAATAGAATTGCCTACTTTTTATTTTGAATATCTCGAAACACGCTTAGTTGTCCAACTTGCTTCACAGAAGGTTATCTCCTTTTTTTCGGGGATCTTTTTTAACATTTTAGCAACATATAGTTACATATTGCTTCTTTTAGCATATAAATAATCAAGCACACGTCTTAAAACAACACATTTAAATATTAAAATGTTTTCAGGTCCGTTTCTTCTACAATTTGCTAAACACTGATTTTTGTTAATTAAGCGAGGAGGATAATTTGAATATTAATATCAAAAGGTCATTCGAATCCAAATAGGAATTGGCCACTCTTCTTTCCCCAACATTGACTCCCAAGATTTGTCTACCCCATTGGCTGAATTGAAAGCAACAAGAAGCCAAGATGGACTCTAACAGCGAGCGTGCATTGCCGAGGAATAAAATAAATTTATTTATATGAAAATAAGATTTAATCCAAAAAAAGATAATGCATCAGCCATATCTACATCCAAACAACTCATGCTGACTTTCCCGATTTATTTATCATGGGGTGAAGTTCAGTATAACACTAACATTTCAATTCCGTTTCTTCGATAGGCTATCAATAATTAGCTAAGGATCCAATGGATCTAATAAATATTGCACTGGAAGGGATTTTATTACGTTGCATTTAGTATTTACAAGACAACTCTTTTTATTCTTAAATATGGGCATGATTGTTTCGAATAAAATGAATGATCGCAAAAATATTTTCTAAAAATTATGTATTGTATCTATCATGGTTCTTAATAAAATTAATTGTTAATCAATGCCTATTCTTATGGCTTACTCATTTGAATGATTTCCTAGGGATAATAAAAATAATAAAAAAAGCACCATAGAAAGTTCGCTGATCTTCTTATTTTTCCTTATTTTCTTTCTCTCTTTTTTTTGGGTCTTGAACATGAGCTCTCTTGGGCCCGGCCGGGCCTGGATGGGCCAGTAGTTTCTACTTTGTTTCCCCAAAATCAAACAAGCCCAATTCGCAAAGGAACTTCAACAGCAGAAAAGGAGTTCTGGAAGCTCAGAACAGAGCTCGCGCAGAGCGTGAAAATGAAGAGGACGGCGACGGCGACGGCGGCGGCGGCGGCGGCGGCGGCTGGGACGAAGAGCGGGAGAGCGAGCGACGAGGACTGAGAGGGGAATGCCGATGTTCAGGTGATGACGCTTGTAGAGCTGTCGATGTTTTCCGGGAGAAACGCTATCTCCCTCTGCTCTGCCTCCATTCGCTCGTTTCGCTTTCGCAGTTCGCGTGCTACTTCGAGCAGGGCTCCTAATCCATCAGCAAGCTGCGCGCGCGGCGAATCTGGAGCCGGCGGCGGTTTCGGGAGGCTCCGCGATGCCGTGTCCCACTTGAATTGGAGGAATATCCAGCAAATCTGAATTACCCAATCAATTACGCATTGACTTTCTAACGTGACCCACTAGACCTCCCCCATTGTCTTCAGCCATTAAAAAAAAAAAAAAAAAAAAAAAAAACTAGAGACCATAACATGTAATTTTACAGTTTAATGGCCTAAAAGCCGCAATTCTTTTTCTAAAATTGGAAATAATCTCTTCATCAAATTATAATTTTTCTTGTTTCCACCGATTTTATTTTTTTACTTTTTTTCCTTTCCATCTTGCTACTCGGCCAAACTTAATTTCCACCAATTAGATAGAAGTACTGGGAAAAGTTGAAATAACTTAATCTATTCTAGAAACCGTAAATTGTAGGCACGGTTGCTACTTTCTTTTCATTATTTCATGTGAATCTATATGTCATTGTCATTCTATGGATCAATCATTTACAAGTCTTGATAATGAACTAATTTGTACATTTTTAGATCCTGGATTGATCCATATTGTCATTATCTTCTTGATCCCTTACGGGTCTCATATCATCCCGTGACCTAACTGGCCAGTGCTTGCAATCTGGCTAGCGGCACATCCAAGTGAATCAAATCTAGCTCCCCATGATTTAAAACGGCAAAACAAGAGTCTTGTAATCCAGGTGAATCCAAATAGAGAGGGGATAAATATAAGATTGTGGAAGGAGAAAAAGTGCTACCTACAATTTTAGGAACCACCTTGATGATGGGGCTAAAATTGGTTGATGATACTATAAACACTCTCACACATGATCAACAACAAGAATGGTCAAAATAAAACTGCAAGCCTCAGACACGGTTAAGGAAAACACAAGCTACTGTCACGGCCAAGAGGTAGCTAAAGGGCCGTGCCTTTCTGAGGAGGACCTCCTGCGATAGTTGGGATTTCCAACAAGAAGACTTCCGGAAAGTTCCAAGGGCGGACGATACGGTAATTGGGCCAAGGTCTAGAACCATCTTGCCATTAGTGTCAGTAGTTGGTATGTTTGGTAGTACAATCTCATCCGCCGGATGAAAACTCGATCAATAGATGTAATATGAAGGCCTCAGGTATAAGAAGGGGTGCCCTCTCCCTCATTTGTAACTATCCAACTATTCAGCAATACAAAGGCTCATTTCTTTCCAGAGCTTCTCTCTCTAGAAACTTTCTCCCAACAGTCCAAGTCGATCCAAAAGTGCCTAAGTTACCGAATGGTCACAATCACGATCCCAATCGATTGGCTCATGACGCCCATGACACTACAATTGTTCTTTTTCTTTTTTTGCCTCTCCCTATCATATCAAGCATGGAACCGAAATATAAAACACTGCGTGACATAGTCTCTCCACTCTCTCTCACGACCCCCCTCCCTCTAGCTCTCCCGGATCTTCTTTCTCCAGCCACTCTCTCGCTCGCTAACGAGAACAATTAAACAAGCAACTCCCAACTTTCCCACCACTTAGTAGGATGTCGTTTTCATATTTTCACACACAAATTCCACTGAAAGATGAACATTCATGCAAAACTACAAACGGCTAGCTTCCCCTAACTTCAAAATTTCGCTATTCGAATGTGGATGGACACAACAACGTCCGTCGAAAATGATATTCTGCCAAAGTTCTACAAGGTAGTTAAGCAATGCGAAGATAGCGCCGAAACTTGTATTATTCCTCAACAACTCCATCCTTTGTCAAAACGAACAAATGGACCGAAATCACAGTAGCGCAGATGACAAAAAGACTCACGCTTGAACGAAGGCTTTGAGGAAGTAGACGTCCTGGGCGATGTAATGCCTGAAGCCGTCGATCTCCAGGTTCCCGGCAGCCAGGCAGAGAGCGAAGGGAGTGTACATGGCGAAGAGCGACTCCCGGCGGGACTTGATCCAGAACTTCCCGGCGAGCCCGACCTCGTTGTCAACGGCGATGGACGACATCGGGGCCACCCTCGGGATGGCCATCGGTGGCGGGGGGAGCGGGGATTGCCGGACGATCGGAGCCGATTGCGGGCGGAGGCTGGGGCGGCGAGATCGGGGGGAAATGGAGCGGAGGGAGAGGACACTGGCGAGCCGCGATGCGATTCGCTTGGAAGTGGCGACGAGCGAGCGCATCAGGGAGCGCGGTGACGGAGCGCGGTGGCGGTGGCGGAGAGCGGTGGCGGAGGAGGTGGTGGTGGGGGTGGGGGTCTGGTGGTGTGGGCGTTTTGTCAAAAAAAAAAAGGAAAAGGAGAAGGGAGAAGGGGAGCCGAGTTTTGCTAAATTAATTAATGATTAATTATATGATAATCTTGATTATCTGTTTCGATGTTGTTTAGCAATTTGTGGGGTCCCCTTGCCCTGTTGTAGCGTAAACATTACTGCTTGGATTTATATATATATATATATATATATATATATATATATATATTTCATTTTGTTTTCCTCTTTTTCGATTTTTTTATTTACTAACTAGGAAGGATGTCTTTCTCTTGCTTTTCAGGAGAGAGGCACGTCGCAATACTTTTCCCCCTTCTCCTTCACATAAATTGTGTTTTTAGCGTTTGGTATCTTCTAGCCAAAATAAAAAATAAAAAATAAAAAGAGAGAAAAGGCCATAATAACTTAACTTTTGTATATCCATTAATAATTTTTGAAACCCTAATCTAATTTTTAAAATATTAGAGGGAGATTGTGGTGGGTACAAAGCCGAAAATTAAAGAAAGATGTACCAAAAAACCTAGTTTTCTAAGAAGTAATTGAAAACTCAATAGAATCGCCTACTTTTTATTTTGAATACCTTGAAACTTGCTTAGTTGTCCAACTTGTTTCGATGAAAATTATCTTTTTTAACATTTTAGCAATAGGTAATTAGATACTGCTTCTTTTAGTATATAAATAATCAAGCACACGTCTTAAAACAATACATTTAAATATTGAAATGTTTTCAGGTCCGTTTCTTCTACAATTTGCTAAACACTGATTTTTGTTAATTAAGCGAGGAGGATAATTTTAATATTAATATGAAAATGTCATTCGAATCCAAATAGGAATTGGCCACTCTTCTTTTCCCAACATTGACTCCCAAGATTTGTCTACCATTGGCTGAATTGAAAGCAACAAGATGCCAAGATGGACTCAAACAGCGAACGTGCATTGCCGAGGAATAAAATAAATTTATTTATATGGGAATAAATTTTAATCCAAAAAAAGATAATGCATAAGCCATATCTACATCCAAACGACTCATGCTAACTTTCCCTATTTATTTATCACAGGGTGAAGTTTGGTATAACACTAGCATTTGAATTCCATTTCTTCGATAGGCTATCAATAGTTAATTTAGGATCCAATGGATCCAATGTATCTTGCATTGGAAAGGGTTTTGTTACGTTGCATTCGGTATCTAGAAGACGACTCTTTTCATTTTTAAATATGGGCATGATTGTTTCAAATAAAATGAATGATCACAAAAATATTTTCTAAAAATTATTTACCGCATCCATCATGCTTCTTAATAAAATTAATTGTCAATCAGTGCCTATTATTATGGCTTACTCATTTGAATGATTTCCTAGGGATAATAAAAAAAAGGAAAAAAAAAAAGAAGCACGATAGAAAGATCGCTGATTTTCTTTTCTATGGTAAATTTGCAATATTTTATTGAAAAAAAAAAAAAGTTACTCCTCAATTCTCTGAATATCTTCCTATTTTTCCTTATTTTCTCTCTTTTTTGGGCCTTGAACGTGAGCTCTCTTGGGCCGGGCCGGGCCGGGATGGGCCGAGTTGTTTCTGCTTTGTTTCCCCCAAAATCAAACAAGCCCAATTCGCAAAGGAACTTCAACGGCAGAAAAGAAGTTATGGAAGCTCAGAACAGAGCTCGAGCAGAAAATGAAGAGGACGGCGACGGCGGCGGCGGCGGCGGCGGCGACGAAGAGCGGGAGAGCGAGCGACGAGGACTGAGAGGGGCATGCCGATGTTCAGGTGATGACGCTTGTAGAGCTGTCGATGTTTTCCGGGAGAAACGCGATCTCCCTCTGCTCTGCCTCCATTCGCTCGTTCCGCTTTCGCAGTTCGCGTGCTGCCTCGAGCAGGGCTCCTACTTCATCAGCGAGCTGCGGGCGCGGCGAATCTGGAGGCGGCGGCGGTTTTGGGAGGCTCCGCGATGCCGTGTCCCGCTTCGACGCGATCGTCGAGATGCGACCTCTGCCTCCCATGGAGGAATTCAGCCGGGTGCTGTCCGTCGTGGTTCGGATGAGGCATTACTCTGCCGCCGTTGCTTTGATCGAGGAGATGGGTTCCCGCGGGGTGGGCTTGAATGTCTACATCTGGGGGATCCTGATGAACTGCCTCTGCCGCTTGAGGAGAGCGGAGCTGGGTTTCGCCGTTCTGGGCAGGGTCTTGAAGCTCGGGTTCGAGGCCAACTCGGTCATGCTGAACACGCTGATCAACGGGCTGTGCGAGGGCGGAGAGATAGATCGGGCGGTGAGGCTGGCGGACGAAATGGGAGACCATGGGTTGAAGCCCAGCGCGTATACGTATGCGGCCATTCTGAAAGGCGCGTTGGGGAAGGGGGATAGAGGTCTGGCGATGGAGTTGCTGAGAAAGTGGGAAAGGCAGAATTGCAGGCTGAATGGGGTCGCGTACAATACCGTGATCGACGTTCTCTGTAAGGACGGGTTGGTATCGGAGGCCATGTGCCTCTGTAAGGATATGGTCGGTAGAGGTGTCGAACCGGATGTCATCACATACAATTCCTTGATTTGGGGTCTATGCTATTTAGGCCGGTGGAGAGAAGCTCTTGCCTTGTCAATCAAGATGGTCGGGAAAGGCATCCGGCCCGACTTGTTGACTTACAGCTACTTGATTCACGGCATGACTCATCAGGGTCAGTGGAGAGAAGCTCTAGTTTTGTTCGAGCAGATGGTGCGGGAAGGCTACGTGGCGGATGCTGTTACTTATACCTCGTTGGTTGAGTGTCTATGCAGTTCCGGTAAACGGGTAGAGGCTAGAAGGCTGTTAATTGATATGATGCAAAGGAGGGTAATCCCGGATGTTCGAACTTTCTCCCCTGAGGTCAGGGCACTTTGTGTGGAAGGGATGGTAACCAAAGCAAAATGCGTCGTTGATGGGACGAGTCAAGGAGGTGTAGGGCCTGATGTAGTTACATTGACATATTAATGGATGATTGCGTTGTCTTATGCATCAAATTATGCTAAGCTGCTCAAACTGGTGGTGAGCAAAACTGCTTGCCTGATGTTAATACTTGCAACACTGAAATAAATGCTTACTGTAATGCTAGAAAGTTCGATGAGGCAATAGAGCTCTTCACAGAAATGCCAGAGGAGGGTTTGATTGCAAATGCGTCACATATGACGCTCTGATTGGTGGCTTATTCCATGCTGGCAGACCTGAAGCTGTAGCGAAGCTATTTGATTAGATGCAAGCTGCTGGCCTGCTTCCAGACATTTTCGCCTATATTCTGCTGGACGGCTTTTGCAAAACTCAGAAGCTTGACAAACTGTACGATGCGCGGTTGCAACCCTTGTACATTAAATATTCTCGTAGAAAGTTTATGTAAAGAAGGGCAGCTAGACAAAGCCAAAGAGTTGCTTAAAGACACGTAACAGAATGGATGCTCTCATGATGCTGCCACTTACAACACTTCAATTAGAGGATATCTGAAAAATTATGATTACTTAATGGCAGGGCAACTTCTTGTCGAGATGGTCTGGAAGGGTTTCTCTACTGATGCATTGACAATGGAGTTGCTGTTTGATTTGTCATCTGGCAATGAAGTTGATCCTGATCTCTTACAACTGATATGGAAGTTCTTGTGAACTTTACTGGTCTCAAGTCTGTGAGCCTGCTGTAAAATAGATTCACAAAGTTGTTATTAAGTCCAAGCGACCCTGGTCAGAATTTTGTGTATACGGGGTTATGCGTATATGGTCCAATGACATTTAGAGAGACGCTTCAGTTGCGTATGATATGATAGTCTTGTTACATCTGCAAACAGCAACGGATGGTCTAGGGTGGAGAGAACAGCGTGTAAAATGCACGCTATCATGTTATCAGACTCGCAGAAAAGCATAATGATTTGTAGATGGATGATTTGGGAGGCGTCGCCTGAACAGTGTGGACCGCATTGGCAGCTCTGTAGAGCAGTCTAGTTTATCCAAATTTTGAATTAAGTGAATATGTTGTGAGGAAGATTTGTTCACTTAGGGGAGTCCAGAAATCACTATCAGGGTTGGAAGGAACTCTACATTGTGAAGAGCATTACTGGATAAAAATTTCACTTTCTTTGCCATGTCTGGCATAGCGCCGAGGCTTTTCTGACTGTGGTAAGGAGCAGAAGATCCCCATCTTTTATTTGAAATGAGATTTATGGTGTCACTTAGGCCAAATCTTGCCTAAGGCAGAACCCTGATGCATTCATTACTCTTGCTGGTGGGCAGGACTGTTTTGCCCTTGTAAGGGCTTTACTGAAGTGTGATATCTTCGTGTCCTTCAGATTCCTGGCCTTGATATGGTGTAAGTTGCCAAGAAAACAATCTACCACGATTCATTATTGTGGCGCTTTTGTCTATTAAAGCCGAGTCGATTAACCTTAAAAAAGGGCCGTATCAACATCAGAAGGAGAATTCCTCATGGCTTGGTCCTCATTCCAAACAAGTTTTCGTCTTCCTCGTACCAGATCTATCAATGGCCGTTGAGGTCGTGGAGCGGCCTGCAATCATTTTGAAAGCTTACATTCTAGTGCTTGGTGCAGAAATTAGAACGAGAGCTCTCTGATATGCTTGGCGCATAACTCTCTGTAACTCCAGCTCTCATCAGCAGAAAAGAAGGTGAAGGAGCCAAGACGCGATCCGAGCTGATTTATGATCATATGCTTGAGTGAAATTGCTTGTATCAATGAAATGCTTGAGCAGTGTGCTCATCAGGGGCCAAGACTTGTATATGCCATGGCAAAGCAGTAATATTTGCAAGAATCCTATAAAGATCAGAAATAATTAGTCAATGAAAATATATTTATTATTAATAATAATTATGTCTAAATATTTTGTTCATTCATTTTTATAAGTGATACATATGATCATTTTCAAATAAATAATTTTTATATTATTCATTTTTCATGAAACAAACAGATTTTTAGTGATATGTGATGGCTTTATGTCACAAGTAACTTCTAATTGGAAATACTAATTTTCACTCGACCCCTGTAGTTGGGAAATTTCCAATGTTGATGATGAATTTTCGTATAAGAAAGTATATTTAATAATATAGTAAATGGGAGTTTCTTAAGGAAGGTAGTGGCATCTAACTACTTAGCAATTAAACAATAATTGAATTTCACGTACATCTAAGAAATTTCGACATATTTTGTATAGTTTTGTGGGACCTATTCATGTTATTAACTATAAAAAAAATTGAGAGAATTAAAAGTTATATTGTTCAATTCGATTTGGGAATCACTGTTTCTAATTATAGAGATCAATTTTCCGGGATCAACGTTTGAAATAAAGTGATCATTTTTGGAAAATCTCCACCAACCGAGCAATTCCCATATTTTCTCCCTCGTTGCTCGAATTTATCTGTTTATCCAATTAAATTTGTGGAAAAAGCATTCACTAATGAAAATCCAGAATGGATAAAATTCCAGATATTTTATTTTCCTTTTTGTTTCAGATATTTTATTTTTCAAGGACAGAGAGATTAACGTCCAAAAACTGCCAAACCGAGCGACTGGATTTCAGCTCAGCAGCAATGGCGACCCTCCTCCTTCCTCAGCCCCTCCCCGACCTCTCCTCCTCCCTCCCTCGCCGGAGCCCCAACCGCCTCCTCCCTCTCGCCGCCGGCCTCGCCGCCGCCGCCCGCTCCCGCCGGCGGCCCCGCTCGTTCGGACCTCTCACCGTGCGCTCCGCCCTGACGGAGTCCGATCCCCCGCCGTCGCTCGGATCCGACTCCTCCGGCCCGCTCCTCATCCGAGAACTCGCCGTAAGGGATTTTCCGAACGCGTTTCTGGTTCGCTCGCGCGTTTCGGTGCGGTCGGCGTCTAATCGTGTCCGGTGGCGTTTGAATTGCAGGAGAGCTTCGACCTCCCTTCGGATTACTTCGCGCAGCTCCCGCGCGACCTTCGCTTGGATGTAAGTACTGGCGATGGACAGTGAGTCGTTACTCTTCATGATGAGCGGCATTCTCATCGAACTATGGAGGGGGGCGTGCGTGAATGCGGATTGCTGTTACGAGGGGGTGTCGCTGCGGTCGTAGGCTTAGTTGAAATTGCACGTTGCAACCAGCTTTATCAAAGCTGCGCAACGATACCATTTCGACCCCCCCAAAGTTTACGCCTTTTCGTAAAACTGAAGGAGATGCCCATGCTTGTTGATCATTATTGTGGGGGGATTATTTGCCCTTGTTTTAATATCTGGATCGGTTTGAGTTTTTCATGGTGGATTTTTTTGTTTTCTTTGGTACATGTTGAAGCTGAATGATGCGGCTTTTGACCTTTCAAATGGGCCGGTTGTTGATGAGGTTTGTTGTGAAGCTTCAATTCCTACCTTTTGTGATTCATTTGTTTCAGTTGTATGGTTTCACTGATTGAGTGGAGTTCAGATTTTCTTAATTGTCCTTGGGAACTTGAAGAAGCTCGAAGGGAGATGGATTATATCTGACATCTGTATGCTGATTGCTTTAATACAAAAGTTAATGAGTTTTATGTTTTTTATTTTCCCTTTTTCCAATGGCCAGTGTGGCGAAGAACTTGGAGATATATTGTTAAATTGGTCGAAATCGTGGGAACGGGAAGATACATTGACATCTAGGACTTTGGCAAGCAAACTGCCTCTGCTAGAGAGCTCTTTGACTGATAATGCTAAATCAGGCATGAAGAAAACGCTGGCTTATTCATGCTTAATACATGCTTAAGGGTCTGTCATGAGCCTCATGATCATGCATTTGGTGATTTAGCATTGGGGAAGCGCTTATTATCTGCTGGAAGGAGGTTCCAGTCCATGGGACAGTATGGTCAAGGCGAACTTGCTAAGGTATTTTGCAGAACTTGTGAACTCTCAGCTTAGTAAAAGTTGGTGTACTCTTGCTATGTGAGCTTAAATGTAAACAAAAGGTATTGTGGGTTAAAAAGAGCAATTTTACTCTGCCAAAGAAGCAGAAAATGCACACTTGAAATTCAGACTGCCCTACCTTATTTTAATCCGTAAATTTGTTGCGTATCGGAGTTAAACACTTATAAAACTAAATTAGTTAGGAACAAGAATTACCTATACTTTTGAATGAGTATTTGAACCCAGTCATTGCATGAACTCCTTTTTCCTTGTTTTCTCAAACTACATTTTTTTTTTTAATCATTGACTTCTTATGAAAGAACTGGAAGCACTTAAGAAAAAACCTTGCCTGATCATGCATAAGGACCCCTAATGATGTGAGCCTCAATGTTTGGAGAAATCTTTTCTACTTTGAATGTGGCATAAACTGGATTTATATGAGGTGTGTAAACTGTTTCAAATTGTTGTTAGATTGCGAAGATAATGATTGCAACGGGAAAGCGTTTGACTGCAACCCAAGTATCTGCTGCAACGGTTGAAGAACCTAAGAAGGAAGCCCGAACTTTTAAGGTTGGTTCTAGCTCTCTCCTGCTTGAGGTCTCAAGGACAAGCTTATTAACATGATGTGATCTGTCACTGGTTCTTCACATTTTTGAAAATGCAGTTTGGAGAACTTCAAGTAGAAGTTACATCAGATAAAGCCAACATTGGAGCTGCTGTCGGTTTTGCATTTGGGTAACTGATGCGTTTTGTCATGAATGATTTTTTATTTTTTTTGCCTAGTTATATTAGGTTGAAGAGTATTAAATTGAAAACTACCATTTAAAATGCAGAATTCTTTCGTGGCAACTAGCTCAAGGTGTTCAAAGCATCCCAGAGAGCTCTTTGCAGTATGCAAATGATAATGCTTTGCTGCTGGCCAAGGTTTCTGAGAACACCATCTTCAACCTTGTGTGGATGTCCTTTTGTACTACATTTACTGAACACTGATACATGGAATCCTTTCAATGCAGTCTCTAAGGGGTGCTCTACTTGCAATGGGCTATTCATCGGCTATCTTGTCCACAGTTGCATCCTTTGGTCTTCTTGTGCTTGCAAGACAGCTTAAGTCTGAGAATAAGTGACATTGTCCTAGTTTTGTCTACGTTTTGCTTGTAGATGACCATTGACTTGAGAAAGAGCTGAGCATGACTGACAATGTATTACTATTGTCGGTATGAATCCATCGGTTATGGATACGTACTGATAGAATATATCATTTTGTACATAAACTTTTCAGGCATGAAGAATGCTTCTTGGCATGTTCCCTGTTGCCCCATAATTGGGGGAGCTGATTTGATTTATTGCATCTTGAAGCAGATGTTGCCCTGTTCTCCTACCTCTTCCCTTCTACTGTTCCACTTGTATTATAAACTTCCAAAATTTGTAATGGAAGAAAAAGCACCAGCAAAATATGCGTCTTTTTATATTTGCTTTCAGCTTTAAAGAAAATGCAATGAGAGACGGCATTAAGTTACAAAGTCCTCAATTTAAGAGGTGCTGATGTTACACCGAGAATGAACAGGGAGGGAGAGATGGTTTGGCCACCAAGTGTAATATTCTTGACCTTTACCTCTTGATAGTTTAATAGTGATGTATAATAACCTGGCTGAAACCATGCAAGTGAAAGTCTCAAAGAAGTACCAAATGTTAAACACTGGCGAAGGGTTCCAAATTACATATCACCTCGGATTTTTTTACCAGTCAATGTGGGGCTTGATTCATATCAATTAACCACCAATCATTTACTCCTTTTGCTTTTGGAATTGTAGATCTCTATTCTACTTTGGTACCTTACTGCTTAAAAGTCCAAAACAACTTGAGCACTGAAAGTTAGGATGCATGACCATAATTGCTATTTGATGTAATATCCTCAGACAAGAGCTTCTTAGCTCTTGGGGAGTGTGATTTTTGCCTTTTACATTGAATTCAAAATTGTTGATATAACTTGATTGTTGACGACTTTTATCACATTTCTGTGATTAGTTTAGTGCTATTGCTTTTTACATTTGAGACATTTGAGTACCTTAGCAGTACGTTTTGCAGTTGAAGGATCCAGCAGTAGGTCAGCTAAACCATTGTATTCAAATCTTATCATTTATCAACTAAGTTGATGACAAAAGGTATTAGCCATTCTCTTATAGTGGATATTCTTGCCAATGCCATTGTGATGGGACAATTTGATAGGTGGTTTCAACTCATGTCTCTTCTGTGAGTATTTGTGGATAGAATGTCGGAAGCAATTTGTAAGTATGGCATCTATCTGTATAAACATTTTTAGGCCAGGCTTGCTATTCTCCGTGTTATTTCAGTCACGTACTAATGTTCTGGATCCATGGTATATAATCTTCAATGCGGGCTAATAGTACATTGTAGAATCCATTAAATTGTCACTCTTTTCTACTTGCTGATATAGGACAGAGACGTACTTGTTTTCTGGTTGACCTTATGGAGATTACGTCAAAAACTCTGCCCAGCATCCAATATCAGAATCTGATGAGGAGTACCTCCTGTTTCAGTGGGGCTAATTATTTGGGTAATCAAGTTTATGGTTTTCTCTCTCCTTTGTTGCTGCCACTGGACAGGATATTTCATTTAATGGATTCTCATCAGTATCAATCCTCCAATTGAATGAAGTTTACGAGTAGGGATGTTGTCGCCATCTGATAGGGGAGGTGCTTGGTGTATTCTTTGTTCAAAATTGTGGTTGTTCTAGCCCTCTTGCATAATTTTTAACGGAGCAAAAACTAGACCCTTGAAAAAAATTTGGCATTAGCGAATGTAGCTTCCTTGAGAATTCACCCTCTTGATTTTTATTTTTTATTTTTTCTGACCTTAGTGCTATCGTACTAATTAAATGGTCTTTGCTTACCTGATGAAGTTGGCTTGGAAAAATTAGAGTTGACAAATGCATTATCTGCGACCCACGTCCAATTTCCTGTTCTTTCTTTTTGGCTGGTGCATGCAATGATGAGCTCATCAATATTAATCTGGAAACATTCTATAAGACAAAGTTTTCTGTGGTTTTTGCAGGCTCTTTGTACTTGTATTTTGCTTGTCTGATTCCATTCAAGGAGTGACTGTCTCTCTGCTCCACTGCATGTTTCTTTGACATAGACAGCGGGAATATCAGGCTTGAGCTGTGCATACATATTATAATGCTGGGTTTCTCTACCATTGTGACTTATGAGAATGGAATATATATATGGTTGCAAGATTCCACCAATGCTATAAACTAGTCAAAGAACTTGGAGTTTTTAAAGTTCATTATACCGTCACAGGCGATTTAGTCGGTCATCCAACTTGAAATTTTGTTGTTTCAGGTTTTGGTGCGAGCTTGCTGTTTTACAATCCCTGCCGGTCAAATTTTTCTGCTGACAGCTGCATCTTCAAGATTCATGAATGATCCAAGATTCCAAGTCTCGCAAGCAAGCTATTGTTGGAACTGGTCTGACCATCTTTAAAAAATGCCGTAAGCAAGAAATTGCTTTTCCTTCTTGTTTGCATATGTCAATCTTGGCAAGTAGGAAATAAATAACACTCCCAACGGCCATCATATGTATTGATACCATGTGCTGCTTTAGTTCTAGAGCTTCAGAAGATGGTAATTCTTCATCCATGTGAGTTTAGTCAACTTTTGACTGTTTAGGTGAGTCTGTTACCTCGTGATCTTGTTTTCTGCATGTTTACCCATTTTTTTCCCTTCTAGCAGACAAATTATACAAGAAAAGAAAGAACCAAGCTAAAAACAAAGAGCATGCCTTGTCGAATGGACCATTTCCCTTTCTGTTGATACATCATCTGTCCTTTGAGAGCTGCCCCAAAACACTACCTTTTTGCGGCATCACGAGATTGTCTACCACGTCAAAAATTAATAACAAAAGGGATCTGCTTCAGTCGTCATCTTTTCTTTTTCTTTTTTTAATGACTCGGATTAGATATGCGGCATTTTGACGTTGACTTTGAAATGGATAAGGTAGAACAGATGCTAAGAACACGCAAGCCACGGATTGGTTGCTACTCTCATTTCTTTCTCCTCTTTTTTTTCCCTTTTTTTCCCCACTTGCAAATTCTAACGGTATCACCTGAAATAACGGTGAATTTTTAAATACAATTAGCTCGCGGCTAATTTCATTAACTAGTCTCGACATATCTGCTGTAATTCGAGATCTATAGCAGGAGAGGGTGGCCATCGACATGGTTTGAACTCTATTTCACTGAAATCATAGAGCCATCAAATCGGTCAGCAATTGTTTGAAGTTATTCAAGAGCATAAAAGCTACAACTTGTGGTCGAATGTGATGGCTTTTCTCATTACTCTTGGAGGACGTACATGCCTATTTTCCAGCTAGAGAGCATCAATTTTGATGGATGGATATTGGTAAAATAGGTGACATATACATATATATTTATAAATATTATAGGGCTATTGAATTCATTCTTGCAATGTTGTCACGTGCAACAGACGACTTGAAAGCTGAATTGAGCTACCATTACTATCGTTAATCATCATCTCGTCTTGGTGGCCTTTATCAGAGCACTACAAGGGAAAATTAGAAACAAAGAGGGATGGCAACGGGCTTTTCCTTCCCCTACCTAGAGAACCGTCCCTGGTGAGCATCGACGACGGTGAGATCACTTTCAAGGACAGGTTTAGCTTGCTTGGAGGTTGTTATTAGCAGCAGTAGCGTGTAGTCGGAGAAAATGATACAAATGATATCTGAACTTTGATCTAATGTATAATGTTATCTATAAATTCTAAAGTTGTTCAATGTGATCCTTGAATTTTAGTTTAATGTCCACTATGACTTTTAATTTGTTTGAAGTGGTTTATGAACTTTTGATATATATTTAATCTAACCCTCCGACTATATGACAATGTTCATTATTGTCCATAAATTTAAATTAATAAAAAGATAACATTAAATTTTTTCATATAGTTCGAGTATTAGATTGAACATGTACCAAAAATTTAGGGAATATATTAAACAAAAAAAAAAGTTTGGGGATAATACGCACATTTGGCTAAAATTCACGGGTTATATTAAATAAATTCAAACTTCATTGACACTTAAAAGTTGAAAAGCCATTTGGATAATTATCCCAATTAACTGTGAAAGAGACACAATGATCAATTGCTATATTTATGGTTCACTCTAAACCTTAGGGTGTATTTGTTTTATCAAAAACTTATAATAAATGAATATATTTTCCCCATGGGAACATTTTCAAGGAAAATGCTTAATTTTTATTTGTTTGGTGATTTAGGAAAAGTGATTTCTTTTTTACGACGGGAAAATAATTTTCCCCTGATCTGAGCTTATTATTTGGAGTGAGAAATTCCAGCGTGGACTCAATTGCCACGTGTTATAAATCCTACGTGGCACATTAATACACCCAATACTCTCTCCTGGAGAAGTCGTCGTCTTCTTCTCTCCCGTCCATGCCCACTACAAACGTAAACCTGCGCAACCATAACCAGACAGTCCTTATCCCTATCTCCCTCTCTGAAACACCGCCATCTCCATCCTCATCTTCACTTCGAGACAGCTCCGCCACCATCGAAACCCGCCTCCGGCCATGGATTTCAAATGCTCGGCCGCCGACCTAGCCTCGCTCGCCAACTCCACCGCCCCCGGCTCCGACAACGCCCTCCTGGCCACCTTCCTCTGCGGCCGCCTCGACGCCATCTCCAACAAGTTCGCCGACGCCGCCCACGCGGTCGACAGCACCTACCTCCTCTTCTCCGCCTACCTCGTCTTCTCCATGCAGCTTGGCTTCGCCATGCTCTGCGCGGGCTCCGTCCGCGCTAAGAACACCATGAACATCATGCTCACCAACGTCCTCGACGCCGCCGCCGGCGGCCTCTCCTACTACCTCTTCGGTTTCGCCTTCGCCTTCGGGTCCCCCTCCAACGGCTTCGTCGGCCGCCACTTCTTCGGCCTCGAGAAGGTCCCCTCCGACTCCGTGGACTACGGCTTCTTCCTCTACCAGTGGGCCTTCGCCATCGCCGCCGCCGGCATCACCAGCGGGTCCATCGCCGAGCGGACCCAGTTCGTGGCCTACCTCATATACTCCTCCTTCTTGACGGGGTTCGTCTACCCGATAACCTCCCACTGGTTTTGGTCCGGCGACGGTTGGGCCAGCCCGTCCCGCTCCGACGGCAACCTCTTGTTCGGGTCGGGCGCCATCGACTTCGCCGGGTCGGGCGTGGTCCACATGGTGGGAGGGATAGCCGGCTTCTGGGGAGCCCTCATAGAGGGCCCGCGCATCGGGCGGTTCGACCAGGCCGGGCGGGTCGTGGCCCTGCGGGGCCACAGCGCGTCCCTCGTGGTCCTTGGCTCGTTCTTGCTGTGGTTCGGGTGGTACGGGTTCAACCCGGGCTCCTTCCTCACCATCCTAAAGACGTACGACGGCGCCAGCGGCGGGTTCTACGGCCAGTGGAGCGCGGTGGGGCGGACGGCGGTCACCACCACGCTGGCCGGCTCCACCGCCGCACTCACCACGCTGTTCAGCAAGCGGCTGCTGGTGGGCCACTGGAACGTCACCGACGTGTGCAACGGCCTGCTCGGCGGGTTCGCCGCCATCACGTCGGGCTGCTCCGTGGTGGACCCATGGGCCGCCATCGTGTGCGGGTTCGTGTCCGCGTGGGTGCTCATCGGCTGCAACAAGCTCGCGGAGCGGGCCAAGTTCGACGACCCGCTCGAGGCGGCGCAGCTCCACGGGGGCTGCGGCGCGTGGGGGCTGATCTTCACGGGCCTGTTCGCGCGGCGGCGGTACGTGGACGAGGTGTACGGCGGGTCCGGGCGGAGGTACCGGTTGCTTGTGGGCGGCGACGGGCGGCTGCTGGCGGCGCAGGTCGTGGAGGTGCTGGCCATCGCCGGGTGGGTGACGGCGACGATGGGCCCGCTCTTCTACGGGCTCCACAGGCTGGAGCTGCTGCGGGTGTCCGGCGACGACGAGAAGGAGGGCATGGATCTGACGAGGCACGGCGGGCTCGCCTACGTCTACCACGACGACGGCGGCGGCGACCGGCCGATCATTGTCCCTCCCGAAGGGAGGAGGGTGGAGCCCACGGATCGGAGCCCCGCCCCGAACGCTGATGATCGGAACGGCACGCCAGCCGTCTGATCGGTCCTCGAAAGGGGTGGGGCCCACATGAGTGCGCGGGGTCTGGACGGCTGCGATTCGCTTTCAGGACGATCGGGGTTTTGTCAAGAAACGCGCGGACGTCCCATTCCATGTTTTTACGGCATTTTGTCGTCGTCTCTCTCTCATGTCCTTTTCTTTCCTTTTCTTTTATTTTCTTTGAACTAATCCGCAAATCGAGAAAATAAAAATAAAAAAATGGTGAGGATAAGTTATTTATGCGAGTTAGGTTGTAATTTTAATGTGTAAATTATATCGAAAATAAGGGTTTTTCTACTCTTTTCTTTTTTTTAGGATGAAATAGATAACGTTCTTGGTTGTGCATTCTTCTTACTTTGCATTATTTCTTGAAATTTTGTGGACGTGCAATTAAGGGCTGTGCTCAAATTGTGCGACGAAGAAGAAGAGAGATGTTGGCATGTGCGCGCGTGCGTGGGCACACACAAATCTTGACAAGGACTTTTGAAGAGATTCCAAAATATAGGAGTCATGTTCTCATCAAGGTGGATCTTCTTGAATCTCAAGGTTCTTGCAATGTCGAACATTCAGAAAATCGTGTCGTATTGGATGAGATCGATTTTTCTTAGATGTTCTTGCGATGAACACTCCCTCTTGACTAACGTGATGTAATGTAGAAGTAGTTCTTTTTGTGATGAGTTACAAGGCTAATGAAGTGAAATCTCGACGAGAAGGGCCTGTTTAGCCTAACTCGAATTACCCATTTATCTTATATTGTCGATTAATCTTTTTCGCCACGTGTTTAGCACTTTTCTTTCAAGTGCTTGATCGATCATTTTTTTTTAATTTACAAGGTATACCAAGAAGGGTCTTTAATACAGCTTTCGCTATATTTATATAGAGAATAATTGTTTTTATTTATTTATTCATAACTCTTTAGACTTTCAATGATAAGTACACAATATTTAGATATACAAAATAAGTATTTTAATTCACGAAAATTCTCATAATTGAAATGAAAAATATAATTTTTTTCCCATCCAAACCGTCGAAACTTCCAACGAATAACCTCCCGAAAGGCGGAGCCGGTATTCACTCGGAGAGTAATATGCAGTTGATTTTCGGAGCGAAGAGAAATAAAAATAAATGACAAAAATCCAGCTGGCAGCGGCTGCGCCACGCAATCACCCTCCAGTTACACATGGGCCCAAACCACCACGTGAAGTCCCGTGATTGGCTGTGATGAGATCCTCTGTGACCGCCCCATTCTCCTCTTAAAGAAAGCTCTTGCATGCCGCATGCAAAAGGAGACGAGAAAAAAAAAACAGAGTTGAAGAGAAGCGTCTCCGGATTCTTCAACAGCGCGAACAAGATCGACAAGTATATATATATATAGCTCCCGCTCAGCTCACCTTCTTCCTCATCCGCATCCACAGGGCTCAAAAACACTGTTCATCGAGCGCCACAGAGCTGAGCTTCGACGTCTGCAGAGTTCCGGTAGAGAGTCGCGACGCTAAAGCCGAGGACACATGGCGGATCACACGAGCATAACGACTGAAGTAGGAGCCGAAAGGTACCGCAACTCACCTGCAAATACATTGTCTCGGAAACTGCGGTCACGGTCGGGACCGTGGGTCGAACAGCCACAGTACCCAAACCAGCAGCCACAGCACCCGCACAAGCAGCAACATGGGTGGCTCGACTCGGCCAGAAAGTTCCACGTCTTGTTCAGTTTACTGAAGCTGCTGATAATCCCGCATTCCCAATCGGGATGATCAGGTCTGGGAGCTCACATCGGGTGTACTAGTACTTGTCCGCTGATTCCTGTTGGATTTTGTGAAAGCACGTGTGTGATATGTGGCAAGGGAGCTGACAAATGAACAAACGACAAGATAGGATAGTTGGAGGATATAGGTCATGGGATACGGGGGGAAATAGTTTTATTAGATGAACAAAATAGTTTAAGAGAGATGTTGGTGAAGGAGTATCTTGATATGAAGTTTTAAGCTCGTCTCCCCACATGGGTGATGGTCGAGGTCTAATACATCTCACGGTGGAGGGTTCACCCCACGCTCTCAAATGAGATGAACTACAAGCCTATTTATAGGCAATTACAACCGACATAGTAGCAGACAAACTTTTCTTCTTGTCCAAGATAATTGACCTCAACTTTGAACTAAATCTTTCCTATTTTGACTTGACTTCTTGTTGCCCACGTGCAGGTTGCTTCATCAGCCACTATTCTTGACTTTTATTCAAGCTTACTGTTTCGTCTGCTGCTTGCTTGCATTTTGATGTAAATCTTCTAGGCACATTTGGTAACGCTTTTGTTTCAAAAAATAATTTATGATCATAAATAATTTTTTTTTTTATTTTCGGGATAATTTTTAAGCATTTTAATCCATTTGATAACTGTCTAAAATTTCAATTCCCGGAATAGAATTACGTTTGGCACCGTCCCCAAAATTTCTACTTCAAATCATTTTCTTTTAATTTTTTAATAATTTTAATTTTTTTTCTTCTTTTTTTCCCTTTCTCCAGGGTTGTCGGTCACCGGCCTTGGAGTTACCGACGATTGGCCAGACAAGGGCCGACGACCTCACCGGAGCATTGTCGGCCCTCCCTTAGGCCGCCGGGCCTCATCGGCCAAGCCTCGCCGGTAGCTGGGTGAGGCTCAGCCGAGCTCGCCCAACCGCCAGCAAGCTCGTCAAACCTTGCCCTAGCCTGGCAAGATCTCCGGCGACTGGCAATGGTGGATGGCGGCGGCGGCGGTAGTTGAAGAAGAGAAGAGAGGGAAGAAGAACAAGAAGAAAGAAGAGAAAAGAGAAAAAAAATGGGTTAGGCTTGATTCTGAAATTATTCTCGAGATCAAACAATCAACTTTTTTTTTACTTCTCGATTATGTTCTAAAACTACTTTCGAGAATAAAAAAAAAAATAAAAATTTGTTTCCGGGAATAAAAATTTTACCAAACGAATTTTTGTTATAAATTTACTCCTGAGAATAAAAGAACAGAAATTATTACTATTTGGTAAGTTGCCAAACGCATCCCTAGGTTAAGCTAGCCCTTCTTCAATTTTGCATCCATCACCATTGAGGATTCTTCTAGTTTGCAGGCTATATGTTGCTTGGTTCTAGTTGTCCATTTTTATTTTTATTTTTCTTTCTTCATGATTAAGCAATATTTCTAGATAGTTTGGAGAAAATGGATCACAATTTCCAATAGTTTCGAGACTCTTGCCTTTGAGCTGCTTTTTTGGATGAACCTTTCTCTTGTACCGTGGCTGGTCATCAATTTGTGCTTAGCAGTGTATGCCTTGGAATCATCCGTCTGCTCGCAAGAGGCTCTGACCAGTTTCTACGGCTTATTCAATTGCTCAATGACGTGCCATTTACAGAAGTTCAATTTGATATTTGAAGCACCTACACTCCTATTGTATTTGCATGTATGAATATTCTGTTGCGTATGTCATTTGTAATGCTTCTCATTCAAATAGGACTTTTCCTCACTTGTAATAGTGCTCTGTATAGGTGTGTATCACTATCGATTTATAAAGTATGTCATTTACCTACAAAAATACCATTCTCTAAACATTTTATATAATTCCATTGGCTTTTCTTTCGCCCCTTTCTTCTACTATATTTAGGGATTGAATTCAACTACTCAATACCCTATATATAGATATCCGAACTCCTGGAGTGCCAAAACTTAACACGGGAAAACACTTAAATATCAAAAGTTAAGAAAGTAATACTCAAGTGTCAAAATCGGAGCAAAATGAATTAGTTAAGTATCGATGGTGAGAAAATACGGCAAAAATGCTAACATGACTATTTTCCAACAAGACAAGTACAAAACGACGTCGTTTTACATACTGATGTGGGTAAATAATTAATATAAATATTAATTAAATTAAAAATAGAACTAAATTAAATAATATTTATATTTATAAATAAAGTTAAAAAAAGAAGAAGAAGAAGAAAATGAATATTGCAGAAGGCGAGGGTTGAGCCCTCGTAGCCACCTCCCTACCATCGCCAAGAAGGGCCGACGATGGTGGGGCGGGCCCTTGCCGCCAGTTGGCCAAGTTGCCGGCCCCAGGCCAGGGCCCGGTGACCTCGGCCAACCCTCCCCCCACTATCGTCGGCCCTTCTTAGTAATGGCGGGGAGGTGACGGCGAGAGCCCCAAGAAGGGCCGGCAAGGGCAAAGGCCCTCACCCTTGCTGTTTTGCAAATGTTTCTTTCTTTCTTTCTTTCTTAATTTTATTTTCAATTTAATTTAATTAATATTTATATTAAAATTTAAATTTGTGCCAAAACAACGTCGTTTTGGCTTTTTTGTTGAGTCAGCTCTTTGGTGAGCAATACTAATGAAAATTGCCACATAGGATTTCCGGCGAGGTTCATCGGATTTGACACTCAAATGTCTCATTTTTTTTTAGAAAAAATGGCACTTAAGTGCTACTGTTATAACTTTTAGCACTTAAGTGTCCATTCATATCATATTTGTAACTTCTGGGCATTTGCATTACTAGTAGAATCATTTTCTTATGAAATGTCCCAAAAATCATTTTTGGGGGCCGATGCGATTAACATATAATTAATATATATATATATATATATATATATATATATATATATATATATATATAAGTGAAAGAAATTTCGAGAGGGAGGCAGTTACCGTTGCTCGCCGCCCAGCTCTATGGATCAATGCAGAAGAGGAGCAAACTACTTTGCCATCTAAGTCGATATACGTTGCCATGTTTCTTATCGACTCGTTCAATCAATAAATGCAACCATACTCTTCCGTAGTATTGGGAAAATATGGCTTCAAATTGGGTAGAACAATGAAGACAGATCTTTAGAGTACTTGAGTGGGACTTTGAGACGTGATATCACTTTCTTTAAGGATTTATTTGCCCCACAAGTTGTTAATGGTCACCGGAAAATATCATCCAAGATAAAATAAAGTCTCAAAATGAGAATACTAAATAGAAATTCTAGTATTTCTCCAGGGTCTCTCTAGGAAATAATTGAAATGATGTCTATAGTTTTCAAAAATAAGACTCGAAAAGATTAAAAATGATCACACACGTTCTTCCTCAAAATGACATGTATATATATAAAACAGTCTTAAAAACATAGACAACTCTTCGTGAAAAGTTGCAAAAATGAACAAACGTATCCTTTCGAAATTGCCCAAAATGAACAAAAGCGTCCATTTATAAGAAGTTAAAACCAAATAAATGCAACCCTTCGGGAAATGTTGCAAACGAACAGTATCTGTTTCAAAGGTTGTCTTGAAAAGATACAAACAAAAATTTGGAAAATAATAATAATTATTTCACAAATAAAATTTCGAAATTATTATTTATTAATTAATTAATTTCCGAAATTTCTCAATAAAAAAAAACCTTTGAATTGATTAAAGTTAATAAGATAACCGTACGAAATAAAAAAAATAAAAAAAAAAACAAAGGGATTGAACGCGCAAGCGTGCAAAGTGCTAATCGCACACCCGCACGCAGGTATGATGGGATCTAGTTCACACCCAATCATTCCTTTAGATATACAAAGAAAACCCCATATTTATTAATTGACCAATTTCCTCTCATTTTTTCAATGTGGAACAAGGAAATTGTACTTGGTTTGTTTTAACAAATAAACTTCCAACACTTAGTACATCAACCAAAATCAAAAGTCTCATAATGTCTAAGGGAACCGACAGGCCACTCCACCAACGTTTTTGGCTGTACGAGGACGGATCCCTCACTGAGCCGACCTCGTTTCTTTTTCGTTTGGGTGTGAATTCGGTGAGTGACGCGGTGGATTCACCAGCAACAGTGGAAAGTTCTGCGCCGATCTTCACAAAGGATTCAATTCATACAGCTTTCACGGGCCTTACCATAATTACGTCAAATGTCCTCGCCAGTTTGACTCATTCCGTTCTTTTAACTCTAGTACCGTTCCTTGAAAGTTCCCTCTTCTTCTTCTTGTTTTTGTCATGTTGGGGTTGCGAGGGATTTCACATTAATTTGACAGGGAAAATTGCTTGAACGATCCTAAACCTATTGTACAGATGTCGATTCAATTCTAAAATTTTTAATTTTGTCAATTTAATGCTAAATATGCTCAGTGTACATGGGTCTGGGATGGGGCACTTCTATTTTTGTTCACAATGAAGGGTGCAAAGGAGGCTGACAATTGGCGATACTAGATGGCAAGCGTGATAGTAGAGGCACAGGTCCAGTGGCTATGGTGGAGGGTTGGTGATGTGTGTGTGAGAGAGAGAGACGTTGGGAGTACTAGGAGGGTACAATAGAAATTCGATACCTCCACTCAAGGAAATTGCCAAGAGAGAGTCCAAGTCTAAGCCCGTTTAAATATGCAGTTGAACCCACTTTTACACAAAAAATTTGAGCCAATGAGTTATGAGCTAAATATGATATATTAATTCCTCTGGAACATGCCAATTCTCCGATGTGGGATTTTCTAACACAATGCACAAGTGCAATTCGACAAGGAGTTGAGTTTTAAGTGTAGGTTTTTGGTGTCGAGTAAACTTCCCATGGAAATAGGTGCAATTTGATCATTTTGATATGATTGCACGTGGTTACCTTCTTATTTCAGGGGATTCCAATTAGAAAAGAACATTAAGGAATGACATGAAGTTATTTAGTACAATCTCTTTAAGGTTTACACTGTCTTGAATCTAAAATGAGCCCCCCATCATTCATAATGCCTGTCTTGAATCCTTTCGTACGTTTAGCTAATCAGTGCATAAGAATTATGAAAGGAGTATCTAACATCACAATTGTAGTTCCTTTTAATGGTTGATTAATATGAAAAATCTAAGACTAAACTGGTCAATAAAATTGCCGAGCTGGCTAGAACTAGTCGAAATTCCCTACTGAATTTGGATATGTATTTAACTGAACCATTTGGATCGACCCATCGGATACTTTCACTAAAACAATTAGATGATGTATTTTTCATCCTTATTTCATAAAAAATGAGGGGAGAGAGAGAGAGAGAGAGAGAGAGAGAGAGAGGAGATCCCACAGAAGCCAGAACCACTCCACTCTAAATATCCATTAGATTGGGTAAGTCCCAGTACATTTCAAACGTGCCTAATGGAGTGGACGAGTGAAATGTTGTGTTCACAGGCTTGAACACGCAATGAGAAGCGTCTTCGGGCATCCGACACATGAACTTCGTCTCAAGCTAGTTTACCAGGTCAACAACAAAAATAAAATAATCAAATATGAAATGAAAAGGGCTTATAAGAACACCCTCTTGGATAGATATGAAGCCTATATCTATTTGCACTCCCTGCAAGCTCTTCCCTCTCGAGCCGGGGTGAAAAAAACATCAGCTCTCTTTGTTCGAAAGCTAGCACAGATCAATGTCTGGCATCAACCTTACTTCAGCTGAAGCTCGGAGGTTAGTTTGTGCATGTTTCCCTTGTTCCTCCTTTGGATCGCAACCATTCAGTGATCTTGGCTTTCTATGTTTACTGGAACTTTCCGTTTGCACAACTTCTGCAATTCCATCCATAAGATCAAGAGTCAGTTATGACTTTAACAGATTGATCTGTTTAGACTAATTATATGGACCTTGCATGTCATTAATGCTGAGTTCTAGCTTGTAATTCTAAATTCGCATGTGATATGTCGTAATGGAATATGGGAGAGATTCTGACCATCATATTTCATATGCACAGTCAATTTTACTCATTGTACGGTTTCATTTGTGGATGAGCAAGCATGCATGAAGTAAGATTTAAGCATTCTGGTGGATCGCTCCTTGCTACATGCTTGTGTTATTTACTTGTGCCATACAAATTAATTAATTCAGATTTCGTTGCTCTTTTTTTGTAGACTGGAAGAACAAGAAGATGCCATCATTGAAAAATCAAAAGATTTCTTGATTTCCGCGCTTAGATGGTCATTTGCTCTTTTCGGAGCCAAGGATTTCCTTATGAACAAGCAAGTGCCTTTCATTGCCTTTTCCATAGCTCTCATTGCGGTCTTTGGCATCAATTCACGGACATGAAGTGAACGTGGAATGACATCTATCAATTTTGTGTTTCTTATATTAGGGTGTCTCATTGTTGGAATAACAATTGACTCGATTATATTGAATTCTTACATAAAGTGGGTTATCTATTGTTTGTTCATTGCTTCGGCAACTGTAAATCCCGAATACCAAAAAACTTTTCGGGAGATGCAACAAATCTTGAAGTCCATATGCAAAGCAACTTTTTCAAGACTCAAAAACTCGTTCAGTCGAGTACAAGTGGCTATCCAAAATTGTCTGAAAATTATTGCTAAGGATCAAGAAGGATCACCGATGACTAACAACCCTGCAACTCGACCAATTGGTGGTGACGGAGGCATAGCTGGAGAGAACAATGTCTAGCTTATTAAGATATGGAATTTGCCATCCCTTATCTCCGTTTTTTCTTTTGTGAGATAAGATGTTTGTGGGATATGTAAAATGTACATCTGAGCATTTTCCTATGTTGTATTGTGTTTGTACGATATATAAATGCATGGTCAAACTATAGTAGGCCTCCTTCAAGACATAAAATTTGCAACTTTTGCATATGTGCTCCATCTATATGAAATTCTTATTGATCACTCTTGTTTTCTTCAGAGCATAATTTGCACCATAAGAAGTTAGATTTGACTGATAACGATTGTTGACACCTAAATTTTGGTGATCTGATCATTCATTTATTGCATAGAAAATTAGGGATTAATTTGTAACCATAAACAAAAATATTAGAATTAAATTGCATAGCATGTAGGTTTAGGAGCATTTATTTTAGTTTATGTTGCATTTGCATTGGATCGGTGACGGAAATTTGAATTAACAGTTCTAAGCTTTAATTTGACAAGTTTGACTAAGTCTGCGGTAATGAAAATTTGACCTGGCCCAGTAGTTCTCGTGGCCTAAAATTCATTGAGAAACTGAAGAAGAAAGCAAATTGTAGTCATTTATTCAGTTACGTGAGATTTTCCTAAGGATGTACTGAGCAAGATTACGGACAAATATATTTCAATGCTCTGGAAAATTGAAAGAAGACGGATTTGGTCAGCCGGAGGGGATAATATTGGTAGGGGCATCATACAGATCGATACCCGAGGGATCTTCGATCAATAAAGAAAGGAACAAAAGCAATTGAGGAATAAGAGAATCTGTCCATGTGCGCTAAAATGGAGAAAAGAATTCCCCATTGATCACAGCACCAAATCAACGACAAAGGAAGAGATACATTCGTCCACAGAAGAATAAGCTTTCTCACATATAAAAGTGGACTTGACATATTAAGGGAGATATTTTGGTCGGACGAGGATAGTTCATGAAGATTCCTAGCAGCACGAAAAAGGGGGGCCAAAAAAAAAAGGAAAACGGAAGACACGTCCACATTGAGGAGACGACACGTTGAGAGAAAGGAAAGTAGAGAGAGGGCGTCAACCTCCTTGTTGTGGGGGAAAAGACGTCTGTTGGGAGATCTCGAAACGCAGGTCACGTTCAGGGAAGTTTCGAATTCTAGCACGCGGGGTCCTCTCGGCCGCGGCCGCCGCTCTACTGTTCATCGTCGTCAATCGCATTCAGCTACTCGAGCCACACCATCAGTCGTTCTCAGGCGTCCTCCGGCAGCGTTATCGGACATTCGTCAACCTTTAAGCCACCACCCCCGTTGCTGCTCCTGTAACCTAGCTTCAGCAAGTCCGGCGTCACTTCTAGCAAAGCTCGGGTGCCCTGCGCTCGAGCGCTATTGACATTCCGACTCGGTTGCTCCGCCATCATCCGTTTTTTGTCCACACTGGCCGGCAACGGCAACCCCGAGCCATATCGGTCGCCTTGCTGTGGTTGTTGAATTTCTTTTGCAGGTTTTTCTAACGGTCCAGTTCAGTCCATCAGGGAAGCCTCGCATGTTCTTGCTGTCATTGCAGCTCCTCACCACCGTGACCATCTTGCTCACGACCTGTTGCTGGTGTCTCCTCAAGCTCACTGTTGTTGCCTCTCGTGACTTACCAAGTCCATCTTTGGAGGAAGCCTAGATAAAACTATCGCTAAAAGAAAGCACGCCCACTTTGAAAATTTTCTCTCAGAGGGGGGTAATTTCTCTGAGGTTAACGAAGACTTTCTCTCTCGATATCCACTCCTTCACCGAGAACGCTTTGCTGATTTCAACGACAAATTTTGGTGGCCAGCAAGTGCCCAGGCTGCTACACCTCCTCTGTTCCTCCATTGATCCACCACCCTAGGATCGTGGTTCGCGACTTGCCAAATTTGGAAGCTAATATTTGTATTAGGTAAAAATATCTAGTTTAGAATATTTCGCTATTTTATTTGAAATAGCATGGATATATTTGATGGAATATCCGAATGAATTCCCGAATGATGTTTTTCTTGAATCGCCTTTTAAATTATGGATTATTCCATAATTTCATAACGTACATACGATTAACAGTCTAACTCCATGCCTGAAATATGACTCGTAATCGCACGGAAAAATCGCCAATTCGATCTCACACCCGAGATATGATTGGCGATTTCGTTAAAATTGACCAATCCGATCTCATGCGCGGATACGATTTGTCAATTTATTAGATAAATAACAAACAAATCTTGCTTGATTTGCTGCCGTGTTGCTTTTTTTATGCCTTTGCTTGAATTGATTTTGCTATTCTAAAAGAAAACCCAAAAAATAATAAATATATTCAAGTTGGATTTAGGTTCATGTTAGAATATTGCCTATTTTAGGATAGTTTCAATGTTTAGATTAGGAAATTTATTTATTTCGAATTTTTGAAATAAAAAATTCCAAAAACATTAATTTAGGATGTTAGATTTTCTTTTCATTAATTTAAATTGCATGTTTAATTGTTGGGAAATTTTAATTTCGAATTTTATAAGAAAAGGAAAAGAAAACATAAAAAATTATGATGCTTGTGTCACATAGAATTAAATCATTCCTTGCACGTCATCTAGTCATTGCATGTTTAGCATCATTTGAATGTGTGACATATTAGGATAGTTGTATTTAAAATTTTCTTGTCATTAAATCATGTTAAATAATTAATAACATGTGACATATAATTTGCATAGTAGGTTACATGTTACATGTCATTTTAGTTAGGTATTTTGGTTTGTCATTGCATTGTGTTCCACGTAGAAAGTTTCATTTAAATAAGAGAAAATCCTAAAAAAGATTGAGTGACTACGCGTTAATTAGAAATCACATCTAGGACTGTTGATGTGAATTCAGGGTTAATATTGCAGATTTTTGTTGTTGTTATGAGATAAGTCTTGTATTTTATTTATTATTTTATTGGATGTTAAATTGGTGGATTGCGCACCCGCATGATCACACCCATATGTTAGGGAATAATAAACTAAATTCAAACTGCCTGATAAATAGGGCATTAGAAAGTCTAGTGTAATCAAGTCTTCGAACTTAAATTCTCTGGTTCATAGGAATAAAATAATTCTCTCGTTATTTTATTTAGGTGTCTAATCGACCTACCATAAATTAATTAGTAGTGACTCCTAGATAAAATTCATTTACATGCTAAAAACTTAAACCCAAGTCGCAAATTGGTATGGAATTGAGAAAGCGTATGACATCCTGAATTTTCAATCCTACTTTCAATTGAATAAATCGGGCCTTTCATCGATGCGCCTATAGTGCTATCCTCTGAGACGATCACTCATGAAATAACTAGACTATATGGGAAAGTCATTAAGGGATTTTAACGCAAAAGACTTGAGAATTCGACTAGGAATCGACTGCTCGACCGTGCTAAATTGTAAGGGTCATTACGGCACAATTAAAAATCAATCAGAGACCGAAAATAGGTCGATTCAACTGAGGTGTGTGATTGAGTGTGGGTGATTCCACCTGATTGCAAAATTCTCCTCAATCAACACTAGACCGATTTTCTGTTGTTTTGAGTACCCTGTATCCGTAACTGAAATCTCGAGATTTTCACGATAACCGAGAGTCACCAATATGTCGAAGATGTACATTGTGGCTCGAAAATAATCAACCACGGGTCAATTGCACTAAAAATTCCTAAAAGCTACTTGGTAGGTTAGGTCACACTAAAATCACGTCAGATTGAAAATAACCGCTAATTCGAACCCGATTTCAGAAATTGAAAGTTCTGTCATGTCACGATTTATTTTAGAAACGTCTACTCATCATTCGAAGAATTTTCGAAGATTCTGAGATTTTTACGGAAATTTGATTCAGACGTTTTAGAAAATGAATGGAAATTCGGATTGGCCGAATTGAAGAGATTTTCGATTTGCAAACCGAGCTACTTGGCGAAAGGGACTTGCAGAAATTATGTGGGGTTTTTCTACATCAAAATTGGACATCAAATTTGGAAATTTCTTAAAGAAATTGAAGACCAAAATGTGAAATTCGGATCTAAAAGAAGAAGCAATTTTGGGCTTCAAAATGTGGGTTTAATTGTGAAAATTATTGCAAGAAAGTATTAAGAGACATTGGGATAAGATTGCATACTATTTGGGGGACCAAACATTCAAGTTTTTGGATATAGTTTATTGACTTTCTCTCTCTCTCTCTCTCTCTCTTAATCTTCCTCTACACGCCTTGACCTCCGCCCCCTCCCTTCAGGCGTTGCCATCTTCGGCTCCTTCTCTCTCTCTCTCTCTCTCTCTCTCTCTCAATCTTCCTCTACATGCCTTGACCGCCGCCCCCTCCCTTCACGTGTTGCCATTTTCGGCTCCTTCTCTCTCTCTCTCTCTCTCTCTCTCTCAATTAGTCGATTTTTCCCCCTCAACCGAAGCTCACGCCTTCTACTCCCTCTTTCATTTCTTTCCTCTGCAACTCACGCCCATCCCCACCACATTTTGTCCCCCATAAGTCAACCATCATCAAACGAAGGTCCATTGTTGACCATCGAATTTCCCTAGGCAGCCACACATCCCACTTCCTTCGGTCTCTCCTTTGCTCGCACGATTCTAGCTGACCAAAGTTGCTGTGGCCGACGTCCAAGCCCCATGGTCCTCTGAATCCTCCACTGCTTCGTGTCTTCAGCTCAGCAAGCTGCACGAGCTCCGCAGCCGCACGAAGTCAGCCGTCCAAAGCAGCCCCAAACCGAAGCTGCTCTTTCATTGTTGATCCTCAAGCCATGAGCAGCCACGGTTTTTTAGCGGGCAGAAAGTTGCGGGTCAATTTTCGAGCCCAATCCGTGCCCCGTTGGCGTCGCCGTTTTGGAACTCATCGATCCTCGTCGCGTCCCCATCGTTTTGATCCAAGCGGATCATTAAACAGGTGAGTTTAACTCACTAATCCTCGCTTAGTAAGTTAATGATGCTTAAGAGTTGATTATTTTAGACTAAGTTAGGATTAGGTGGTTAGTTAGATTTGATTAGTGAATTTAATTAATTATTGATGCATGTTAGGTGGATAGTTAGTGCAATTAGGACCTAGACAAGCTCTAAAATTTATCTAGAGTAGTTCAGAAATTTTCCGGGCTTGTCTCGGCTTCCAATTAGGCTTTTTCAAGCCTAAGTCGCATTTTCGGTATTTAATAATTATTTTCCGTAATTTAATTAATTAATTAATTATTTTCTGGAAATTAGATTGGGATAGCCGATGACCAGAATTTTATGCTGATTGTAGTAGTGTGATTTGTTTATTTAATTGACTGTTATTTTGTGTAAATTGAGTGATGTTTGCAATTTTAGGATTTATCTCAAAATTTATTTAATTTCAGTATTTAATTAGAAAATCATCGGGTGTCGGTTTATAGCACCAAAAATGTTTTTATGCACTATAATAAATAGTGAGATTTTCAAGTGAGGAAAGATTGTATTTTGGCCGAGGTCGACCGTGTACCTACACACGATAATTTTTATCGGGTATTCGTAACTCGAGGAAAATAGGCCAAATTATTACTCTGATTGAGGATTCTAAATGTAAAGCACATGGCCCTTGGCCGAGAATAATTAATTGTGTGATGGTTATTAGTCGTATTGAGAGGACTATTGAAAGATGAAATGATGTATGTTGGGTGTGTGACAGTGTGGAATAGGGCATGAAAACCACCAAAGTATGGCTGTGCCTGTTAGGCCATAATCTACCACCGAACTTGGAATCGGTTGTGCCCATCGGGCCGTAATTTACCACCGAACTTGGAATCAGTTGTGCCCATTGGGCCGTAATTTACCACCAAGTTTGTAATCAATTGTGCCATTGGGCCGTAATCTACCGCCGAAGATTTAGTAGGCCGTGCCCACTGAGCCATAATTCAGTGTCAGAGATGAGTGATTGAATGACCGTGTGATTGTCATGTTGTCTTGGAATCGACTAGATCGATTGATTAATGATTCGATCTGAATTCTTGATTTGATGTGATGTTGTGATTCGATGATTGTATGAATTGAATTGACTTGCAGGGAGGAAAGGCCAAGGTAAGTCCTTATGACTCGTGTTTGTGAGTAGGCAGTCCTTTGGGCGTATTTTCTTCCTAATCGGGTCTTAGGGAGTTGAATTAGTTGAGACGTAGTCTCACCCTATTTTGGGATATCATTTTCAAGTCCCTATTTGACATCGGTGGAGGACTCGAGGCCCGAAGTTTAGAAGGTGAAGCTCGAAGAATCGGCAATCTTGTCTGACTAGTTAGTCATAGGATAATTCTCTTTTGATTGAAAGCCAATTCACTTTTGTAGGTTTCTGTGTATAAACCTGTATGTTTATAAAAAGATATTACGAGAAAAATGGGCCATACTTTTCTATCACATCTTGTTGTTGTCTGGGAATTTATTAATTGTTTCCACGTGCGTATTAAACTGAATAGGTCGGCGATGCGTCCTGGGACGTCGCTTTTATATCGACCAAGCAGGGATGGGCATGTGCTCGAAGAATCGGGGCGTGACAAAGCCCAAACTAAGTTTAGACTTTGTAATTTATTAATCAAACCCTAAGTGATGTACTCACGGTTAGATCACAACAACGACACATGCTCTTCAACTCGCCTTTTAATTGCGTAATTTTTACATGTGCACAAAAGGACTTTCCATACCTTGACCTCTTGTGCAAGTTCTAAACGCGTGGTCTTGTAGGGTTAGAGGACAATGGATAAAGTAAGTGAGTTGATTGATCAACACTCCAATTTTGATAAAGTTAATATGCAGACATATCTTCTGTTATTAGATGATTGATAGATGACAGAAAACAATGAAACTTTTCAGATATTAAAACTCTTCCAAAAACAAAAATCTGTTCATATTCATTAAACTCACTTATTTTGCAAGTTTTCTAAATTCATTAATGTGAGTTAACACCTTTGTTTTTTCTTTTTCTTTTTGGTTTACCGCAACAAATAAAAATTTGTGTATTAACCCCAGAAATTCATACGATTTATAAACAAATCCAACACAAATTGGCGGCCCGGCAAAAGAAGAAGAAGAAGAAGAGTTCCTTTTGATTAAAGATCCCATCTTTTTGCTTATTCAAATCAAGCATGAAGCTCACTTGATGACAACTAGGCAGTAATTAGCGCTGCAATCAACATCTGTACGTTTCCAACCTTCTTCACTATGTTTTTATTCCTTCACGGTTCACATTATCTCCCTCGTAGTCCCTTGTCTCTATAGTTTATAGTTAGCCGTAATTAATCGTACTTAAGACAAAACTTCGAGTAGCGTAACTTGATGTTTGGTCATCGCACCATCGCTCGGACCGAACATAATACGATTGAAGTCACGAAAACCCCAGGGGGGCGGAAATAGAAAATTCTTAAGAGGGGCTTGGGATTCTAGTGGAAAATAGCGTGGAATTTGCTTAATTAATTACATAATCAAAGAATTATGTTAGACAAGGAAACTGGGAGAGACTAATCGATTTCGCTTTTACTACTAATTAATCTGACCCGTTATGAAAAATTTCGATCTAAACCCCGATGATGAATCACAAAATATATTAAGGGTCGGGTCGGGCGGGTCATGGGCATTGCGGGTTTTTCCCGGGCCCGCCGAAGTAGAAGTAGGTGCCCCACTCGTTGCTGTAGGAGCTCTTGATGTCGTAGCAGTTGGTGTTCTCGGCCAGGGTGGAGATGCCCTGGGCGGAGCTGAGGCTGTTGTCCGCGTCGACCACCTGGAGGTTGCGGAAGTACCCGGCCTTGCCGAACCCCTCCTCGGCGAACCGGCCCGACCCCATCTGGGTGGTGGTGTGCCCGCCGTTGGGCCGCGAGTTCACCACCTCCCCGCCCCACTCCACCATCGTCGCGTGGTCCGTCAGGTGGGTGAACAGCTCCGCCGGCCAGTACCCCACCAGCGTGGTGTCCCCGAAGCTCATCCACCAGTTCCCCAGCTTTGGATCCTAGAACGACCCGAGACGGTAACGTAACACTTCAGCATCGGTCGGAACATACGATATAATGAAAGATCAGGACGGGAGAAAACGAGGACGGAAATCGAACCTTCCAAATGAGGATGGTGATGTCGTATTGGCTGCCGGAGAAGGACGAGACCGGCGAGATCGCTGCCCCGATCGCGATCCTACTGTTCGTCTGCACGAACCCCGCGCACAGCAGATTGTAGCACCCCGTCGCTTGATACGAGTCGCTCTGTTGAATCCGAATTCGATCATATAATATAAAACCTATAAAAGGTCGACCTTACGAAAAATTTTAATTATCTTTTATCATCTTTGAAATTGCAACACGATAAAGCCGAAAGGTGACGTGAAATCTTGTTATGCATGAATGCAAACAGGGTTTTGATAATATGGTAGCGGTTCTGTCACTTTCTTCATAATTATGTCCTACTTTAATCATTTAAAGATAAAAGGTCAATTAAGTTGGACCCTTAAAATGGATAATAAATTAGCTTCGCCTCCAAAAATAAACAAGCTATTTTCGGCCTGATGACGTAATAAATAGGAATCATGCAGTGTTGGGCACGCAAAAATCCATCGCACGTGAGGGAGATTTTTGGAATGGATCTGAAGTGATTGCGTGGCACGTGCGGGGTTTTGTTATTATGTCCAAAATTCCAAGCATGGCCACGTGGCCGTCTATTTCATGGGTGGTGTTTGTACTTAGATTTAGCAAGGGATCTTCAAATTAAATTTGAAATAACCCTTAGATTTTAATTTAATATGCAACATAAATCATGAGCTTTTAATTTTTTTGATATTACTTTTAAAATTTATTCAAATGTGTAGTGTCGTTCATAAAATTTTAAATCCACAAAATTTTGATATATATTTAATTTAATCCTTCTACTATATAAAAGTGTTCAATGTTATCTCTTAATTCAAATTAATGGAAGGATAAAAATGAACATTTTTTTTATATGTATGGACTAAATTGAATATATATCTAAAGTTCGAGACTACATGGAACAAACTTAAAATTTAGGTCATTTTCCCAAATTTGATTTTTGATTTATAAAGTTGATTATAATGTATGAGGAGGAGAATTTAAATTATTCTAGATAATACTGTAGGTTTTGTATCTATCTGATCAACCCATGAAATGAAAACCCTTAGGTTGAAGTTTGACTTTTCACTACATGGAGCCTTTCCCGTCTGTGGGCGCATTTATAGACTGAAAATATAGGTGCAATGTAATGCATGCATATGGTCAACTACCTTGGAATCACTATGAATTTTTAATTTTTTTTCATTAAAAAAAGTGTAAATTAACCATCAATTCCCACTATAAAAAAAATGAAATTAAATGCACCCTCAACCGGAGGGGGGCAAGGGGAAGAGAGAGAGAGAGAGCTGACCGTCCAGTACGTGAATAATCTGGGCCGACTGTCACCGTAGAGCTCCGGACTGACCTGACTAGTAAAACAATCACAGCTTTAGAAAAATCAATTCATCTTATATTATTATAAAATTCTCTTTTAAAATTTGAGAAATGTGAGGAAAACGAGAATCAATAATAATACTTTTTTTTTTTTTCCAAAACTTTGGAAGATGAAATTCTCGGAATGAATGAGATTCTTCTTCTTCTCCCCTACTCATAAAAAATAAGAAATCGAATGGCAGGAGGAGCAAGGGGGCGCTGGAATTGGGTGCGGGCGAGTGCAGAGAGATGGAGAGAGAACCTGCCATCCGGCCTCGATGCTGTTGAGATCAGTGCCGTCGAAGGATCCCGAGAGGATCCAGATCTGGGAGAGGCTGAACTCGTTGACCTCCTCGATCGTCGGGTCCCACACGTTTATCGTCGCCTTCGCCCCGTAGACCTCCTGCGTCGATCCCGTGTACGCGATCGCATGCTACCCATCGTGCAACCGGAAACCAAAAACCAGACAACGCTCGATGAGTACAAGGTCCATATCGAGCCAATCACATATCGAGAAAATCGAAAAAAATAATAAAGGTAATTAACGCGACAAAATTCTGCAAAAAGAAATTATGTTATAAGCTTTTTCATCGCATCAGACCCCTAAATTAAATTAAGAATTGCAGGTCGGGCTCGAGTTATCAATAGTGACAATCATCACATGGTTAGATTAAGCTAATCACACTTAGAAAAAGCTTTCGATCGGGTCAACCTAAGTTGGATTAAGATTGTGAGTCGGGTTATTATTAGCGATGATCGATTCGGCTCGAAGTCGACTCAATTGGCTAAATGATATAATTTTTTGTTGGGGTGTGTTGGGAAAACAAATGCAAAGGACACGATGCTATGTTGTCGTATTATGGCCCAGGAAGTCTTAAATTGGAGTTCAAGGAAGGTCACCTAAAATCTATTGGGATCCACTGAAATAAATGTGACATGATCACCTCCACTTACCTAATTATTACTACAAATTCAAGGATGTGTATGTGTGTGTGTGGGTGGGTGTGGGTGTGTTTTTATTTTTATTTTTGGGTAAGTTTTACCAAGCTTGGGCTAGGACAGGACTCATTGCTCAAGATCCTATTCTTTTGAAAAAAAGAAAAAAGAAAAATAACCTACTAGAATCAGAAATTGTATGTTATATGCCCGCATGGAATTAATTCTATCTCCAATTGAATTGTTTGATAAGAACATTATGATGACCAATCAATGTCCTAATAGCAAGTTGCAAAAAGGAAAAGTTGCCGTTCACCGAACAGGGAAAGAGAGGAGGGGTGTGGTGTACCTCGTGGCCGTTCCCACTGACTACGTCCGGGGCGTCCGGCCGCCGGGCGAGGCCCAGCGGGTGCCGCTTCTTGCCGAAGTCGTACAAGGACTTGGCCCTCAGCACGTCGTGCACCGTGCTCCGCCGCACTGGGACCGTGCCCCTCGGGCACCGGGTGCCGTTCCGGTGCCACGCTTGCCACGCGCCCTTGGCAGCATCGGCGCGGCCGCTCGGGGCCGGAGAGCGGCGGTGGCGGCATCGTCGTCCCCATCCCGTTTGCCCACGGTGGATCTCCTCTTGGGCATTTCTGGCGGCGCTTTCTGTTCCCCAAAACCATCATCATTCAGTCACTAATTTCTTCTTCACGTAGAAGCTACAACTGACATGGAGAACAGTCAAAAGGGGACTTTTTTTTTTCTTTTTCCCTCTTTTCTCATTTTGCATATCAAAACTACATGTTAGAGAAAATTTTCCATTGTATATTTTGACTTATGCCGCTTGCAATTACTGATGATTCACTAGTATACCAGATTTTCCATATTCTTTCACATTTTGTTGCACAAAACCGAATTGCATTTTGGGGGTTTGACTGAGGATCAAGAGCTAGAAAACACATGGAAATGTCCAACCTGCTATGATATATATGCTAATATACCCCCCAAAAAAAATAATAATAGCAATATATATAGCTTGCATTTCCATTGTTTCAAGCAGAATGTGTATCCATTAAAGTAAAAATAGGTAAATCAACGAAAAAGAAAAGAGCGGAAATGTTGTATTTGCTGGTGCACCTGGATCTTGTGATTCTTTAGGAGGGGGTGATCCAAAGCTGGCTGTCTTCTTTTGTGGATGCAGTCTATGATGTCTCCATCTGGGCTCTGTAAATTACAACGACTTCAACCCACCAACAGAAGAATGCAAATGCAAATGCATTGCCAGAATGCAAATGCTGATCAGCAAATAAGCTCATCAAAGAAGGAAAAAAGGGAAGTGCATACCTCAATGGTCATAACAGGTGGCTTGTTGATCTTGTCCAAGTGCCTCTGGATCCTCTTTAATCTCAAGCTACTAACTTGTCTGTAGTCAGTGTAATTTAGAGCGGAAGACGTCTCGAGGAAGATGGAAAAATAGAGGACCACGAGAAGATAAAGAAAAAGATGAGGAGGAGGGGAAGGAAGAGGAAGGTGATGTGTCTTCCTTCTTTGAAAAGCACCCCCCATTATCTTTGTGTATCTCATTCAGTGCCAAGAGGAAGAAAACAACACTGAGTGCGAGAGAGACAACGAAGGGAAAAGGAAACCCAAGGACTACCCCGCCATTACTAGCAAAACGAGGTTGCTGCAGAAACCCAATTTCAACTTTGTTTCGACTAACTCCACGCACACAGACAGACCCATTAAAAGGACTTATACCAAGAAAATGACCCCAACCCAACACCCTTTGTGTGTGTGTGTGTGTGAGAGAGAGAGAGAGAGAGTTAATGGTGAGAAGGAAAGGTGGGGGCTGAGATTAAATGAAGATATGCAGCTAAACCAAAGGAGACCATCATTGCCTCTCTGCTGCAGGATCTGATTCAATATTTAGTACGTTTGTGTTGGGTTCAATCACTTGTGCTCTTGGGTGCAATTTGCTGCTTTAGAGTTGCACCCCCCAGACCCAAACGAAAGAAAATAGAGAGATAGAGAGAGGAAAGAGAGAGAGAGAGAGAGAGAGAGAGAGAGAGAGAGAGAGTTTTCAAAGCTCTTCCTTTTTGATTTTTTCAACAGAGATCAGAAGAGGCATTTATAAAAACTCAAACCTACCCCAACTCATTCAACAGCCCAACCCTTTTATTGCACTCCTTCAATGTGTGCATCTGCCACCATATACTTTGCCATTAATACTCCCTCCCTCCCTTCCTCTCTTAAACTTTCTCTTCCCTCCTTTCATTTTCCTTCCCTTCCCAGGTTCTCCTTTTCCTCCTGGTCAAGCCTTCTCCCTCTCCTTTTTTCTCCCACCCCTCTTTTCCCTCTCCAAGACTCCAAAGCAAGCACCACCCAATATGTATGCCTCCCACAATTGGGTTGACGCCACGTGGCAAAGACCCCATATCTCTCCTCCTCTACCTAAAATGTAGGTGTGTATGTAGCCAAATGTGAATATGATATGTTACCACATTCAGGGAAAGAAGAAAAGCAAAAAAATAAATAAATAAATAAATAAATAATGAAGTGTACCTCCACACATACATTTAGTTTCTAATTCCAATGCCATATTGAATGCTGCGGAAGAAGAGACAGTAACTCGTCGTCGTCGTCATCAGCAGCAGTTGAACACGTCTACCGCATTGGATTCAATTCATTTACATCGTTGGTACAGATTGGAAGAAAAACACAGGAGGAAAATAATCATAAGATATTTCTTGAAACAGGTGTCTATTGACAAGTGGCCTAATCTGTAATAAATACGATGGCAACATATGTTTTTATTTTTTGTCCTTTGAAAATAAATTTATTAGCTAATTGCAATCCATAGACTTACCTTGTGATTTGAACATATGATGAGACAAACGACATCGACAAGTTTATGTTAAATGGTCTCGCATCGGTTGGTTATAATCCGATTAGGGTTACCTCGTTTTTTCCACTTATCTCGAAATGAGCTGGCCTAGGCCCTTTGACCATGCACGATGCATAAATGATATAATTTAGTTTCGCACTTTACTGATTAACAAACAGAGTTAGCGAATCAAAATGGAGAGCTAGGAAGTCGTACGAGGCCTTGTTTTGTAGCTATTATATTATGTGTTTTCTTTACCTACTAGGAGAGAAGGAAGCATCTAGGGTTTGGACTTTTGAGGTTGATGAAACCCAAGGAAGGAAAATTAGCTGTTTGAAATCGAGACTTCGATGTATTGGGGAGGCTTCTATGCTGGCTGTTTTCACTTTGGATATTATTATTTTTTTTATTTTTTTGTGGGTGGAAATCCTTGATCTGAGATACCGTGCACTCATCTCCATGTGGGTGTGGATCTTAGGGAACGTCGCGTCATTAAATTCATGCAATTGAAAATGATCTGTCACGAATAAAAAAAATTCTAAGTGTTAGGGTTGTAATTAATGTGGTTAGCTTCCAATTCTCGAATCTCGAGCGCTTCTTCTTCTTCTCTCGCTGAAGAGAAATTTGGTCGTCAGCCTAGACTTCATCGCCTGGATCTCCGGAAGTTAAGACTCGACAATGTCGAGTATCGAGATTGATCGTCTAGTGACTTAGCGTGAGGGAATCGAGCGCCTCTTCGTTGTCGAATTTCATGAGAAATTGCTCTTGCAACCTGACGTGACCGCGAGAAGTTAGGTTGGTCGAAGCATGCTTTGTACCATACCATTAGCAAACGAGATTAAAGCGTGAAGACAGTGATCGTGTCACCTTACGATGCAACGAAAACACGAACAGGCTGTACAAGCTACTCAAAAGAGGAGCTCGCTTTGAAGGCAAGACGCGAACGTGTATACACAATACCTCCTTTGACGGCTAAGGGAAGATAACCGCATCGATCTCCCAGTTGGTACCAACCCAAAAGAAAGAGAACATAATCATGAAGCAATATCTTAACGACTTTCAGCTTTACAACAACAGCGAAAGCAACCTCGAGTGCGGCAAAATGGTCACTGGGTAAAGCAGAAACTATGAAATTGTAAAAAGTGTTGGCCAGTAGTTTCCACGTTTACACACTGCTGCTATCAAAACTGTGCTGTTGGTACAATGACCGGCAGTAGCCGAGAAGAATGAAAAATTCTCGATGTGGAATCAAAACCAAGCACCTCGGGAAACATTGGTGCGCATAATTCAAGGAAACAAAAAATGTACTCACTTAATTGGCTATACCTATTCAAGAAGGTACAAAAAAGGGGTATCACATGCACGCCACTTGTTGATCGAGTATTTGATCAAACATTGAGTCTTGAGGCAAACTGACCCTGATGAGGGAAAAACGCAGGGAGGACATCTCTCATGCTTTCGGTCCACATCCTCGGGATGCCAACGTGTTGCAGAATTTGACTGCGGTATCCATCCTAGCATAAATCTTGCCAACCTTGTATAAAAAGGATCATAAAATAAAAGAGGACCAGCAAACAAAATTTTAGCCACTCGTCCCCTCATCTTCGCCGCCTTCACTATCATCACTGCACATCAAATATTCAGAACCATCAGAAAGTTGAGGATAAAAGCGACGACATGACACGTGGATAATTAGATTGTACTTCATATGAACTAAGCAAGAGACCAAAACAATTGTGAGAGTGTGCCGATCTACTAATGAGTTTCACTCAAATAGTAGCAGGCGAAGCTCTGATTAAAGAATGCAGCATAATGATGATACACTTGTAAGTAGCCAAGAAAAAGAAAAACCTGCGACTTTTCATCTGTAAAATATATGGATGCAGTGTTTACTTCCCACCTTATTTTGCCACTCATGCAATAGTCAATGAATTCAATGAGAAGGAAAAGGCCATAAATGCAAATGCTGTAAATGGAACACAGACATGACTGTCATGATGACTTTTAGCATGGTGAAGCAAGTTCTGGATGTGCCTGTTACATCAAAAAGCCATACCTCATGGGACGAATGCACTATGTATACTATTGATAATGTACACAATCAAGGGTAGCCATTTTCTTAGATCTCTACAGAAACCACCGAAGGAAACAATAGCAAGAATATATTCAAGCCCAGTTGAAGTCATAAATGAGATAGCAACGACATGCCACTCTTGCAAAAAGATATACCTCTGTTCAGGTAACTTGGATATCCTCCTAGCATCTAGACCAGTGATATATTTTTGTGCTGCATGAACATATTCAGTACCTGTATAGAAGAGTACTGGGTTAGAAGAAGTGGTGCTAGTTCAATTTCTGCAAGAAAAGGGGGACAAATTGAACTAATGCACATCATATTAATGGGAGATTATTTCAAAACAGTGAGAGGTTAAAGAAAGTACTCTTCGTCAATTGGAAAGTGTGCAGACAACATCTCTCTGCAGCAACTCTCACTGGAGTACTGGGATCTTTCAAACATTCCGCGAGTGCAGGGCCAACAACTGAAAGATTGGCCAACAATATTGCGGCATTTACCTGCAAGAAAGATAAGTCCTGAGAGCACATATAACTTCATGGTAAACAAGAGGTAGGTATTCAATAGAAAACTATACGTACTTTTGCAACAGATTTTAGAGAGGATAATGCCCTTCTTCGAACTTCACTGGAATCATCACGCAGCGCAGATACAATGCACAACATAATATCTGAATGCGCAGTGTTACTATGATCAGTTTGACTTTGGTGGAGTAGTAGTCTTCCCAAGGCTTTGGTTGAGGTTTCACGAATAGGAAACTAAGACAGAGAGCATGTCAGAGATTTGTACAAGCGAAATATCAAAATGGTAAGTTCAAATTCTGCAGAATGAAACCACCTTCTCATCAGTTAAACCGCCTTTAAGTAGGTTAACAGTAGACAGGAATGATGGCGATCCACTGACAATCGAAGGATTATGCCGGAGCATTGATGCTATCGTAAGCACTGATCCATGCCTTGTGGACCAGCTTGAAGAAGAACCCAATGTCAGGAGTTCTTCGATAAGATCATTCAGCTGGGCATCTTCCATGTGCTATATTATCAAACATCAAAAGGATGAATGGTCAGTTGTCACCAAATATGACTATAAAACCAAGGCAAGTCCATCCATGCATAATAAAAGTGTCAACTCTGAAAAGCAGTAATGTGATTAACCAAATATGAACAGATATCCCAAGAAGAACTCCATGGGCAAGTTCCACCATTTGTCTCATTCTTAAAGATAACTAGACACAGCCTGAAGGACATAAAAGCAAAAATAAAAGAATTGCCTGGTGTACTTATGACAGACCTGAGATATGATGCCCAATATGTCTGCAGCAGATACTCGAACTTGATCATCATCGTGATGAATCATATCTTTTAGGAGCATGTACACCCGAGTTTTCACAGCACTGCTCAAATTCATTCCAGCATACTTCACCACACCCTTTAAAGCAGTCAAATTGGCCTCCCTAATTCCAGCATCTGAAGCCTGAGGACAGTCCAGATTCACTCTGTTAGATAATAGTCTTTCCAGGACATCGTGCATCAAGAAAGACAACAAGCATTACCTGCAAGTTGGACAACAGGTCACTGACCAAAGGGTCAATCCTGGGACTGAGTGCACTGAGCTTTCCGAGGGCAAGGGCAGCACTTGAGCGGACACTCCTGATTAATTTGAATGTGCGTCAACATGAAGAGCTGTGACAAGTAAAAAATGCAAAAGCAAGATCCACAACAAGAGGGAGAGGAACGTTCCTCCAAAACAAAGGCATTCCCTGCAAGGCTAACATACAAAGTATTGCCCCTACCTTGTATTGTCCTGGAGACATTTGACAAAAGTCGTCTGCAGCTGAGGAAGAAAAGGTTTCAGAGCCAATCCTCCCTTTCTCAGTATGATGCTTAGAGTAGATAATATTGCACTCTTCACTTGCCAAGGAAACCGATCACCTATAATCCGAATAAGTGGTCTGCAACCACATGCAGTTTAAATGTTAGGGAAGGAAAAAGCTAAACCATTGGTAGCACCCGCAAATGAAGACATTAACCATATAAAGATGAAATGCATCAATTACCGAATTAATAATCTAAACAAAGAAGAAATAGGGTTCAAGCTACATTTGGTTAGCTCAGCACAAAGACAACAAGATTTATGGGGGAAAAAGAGTTACTTGAGCTGTTAAATTCACAATCAAGAACTTAAGAATGACAAACTAAAAGGATTATTAGACTTAAAGAGCATTCTCTAGTTTCTCAAAATGACTTTGCAAAAGCAAAATTCAATTCACATTTCCAAAATTTCCAGTAGTATAGCAGCATGTCTTAATAATTACTTAAAACAACAAGCAAAAATTTAGACTGTAAGTGCTACGAATGCAGTTCTCATTAATTACCAATTTACAAAATTCCAGTCAACTTTTTTTTTTTTTTTTTTTCTAAATGGATTCCAGTCAACTAGATCTTAGATGTTGGGATCATTCAGAGCAAGAAATCCAAGAAAACAATACCCTGTTATTTGGATTACAAACTCCTTCAGAGCTTTTTCACTTGTCACTTCAATCAGCTCTCCGAGACCTAATGCTGCTTGTTCTCTTAATTCGGCAGATCCACTCATTAGACCCTGTAGGGACAAAAGACATAATAAGAGGCTGAACTTGCCGCTCAATCAAAATATTTTGGATAAAAAACAGGTGCTAATGAAACCCATCAATTATGTTTTGGCCAAAATTCTTGGAACCAAAAATAAGCTTCAGTGCTTTCAAATGCACTATTGATTATAGAACCTCTGAGAGTTGTTTGTAAGTCTTGAGGTCAGTCTTACAATTAGCATGAGTTAGAAAACCTATAGCTGTGCCTCATTAAAGTAATATGGTCAGCAGGACAAGTCAAAACGACATTGTAAAAACCCTTAAAGAGATATTATGGACACACACATCAAGACTGTTGTCTACAGATGTGCGCCACCAAAATTGTCATAAAAAACACGATGCAAGTTCCTTTGCTTTCTCATTTATTTTTAATAAGTTCCTGTGCCATAACTGAGCATGATATCACTGCGTGCAAAAGGAAATAAAAATCCAGTAACACTATCGATAAAGTAACTGAAAGTTGACAAAGCATATCTGACAATAAAACTCATAAAGGCAAATATAAGTATCTCAATATCCATTTTGCCATAGTCTGAGTCTTTTTAAGTTTAAGAGACACTGCTGTCCTACAACCTTACTTATGAAATAACAACCACCAAGCCTGCCACTAACTGTTGTCGATTGTATATATCCTTTTGCGCTTTTGCCATGTGTTAACATCCATCGGGACCTCTGTAAAATTTAAATATCCATCTTTCCTTTTCATCTCTTTCTATGTTTACTTAGATATTCCCTTTCCCTTAACACTTTCAACCTACATTTGCATCCCATTATTCAATCTTCGACCTTACTATCGAGCACTAAACACAACACGATAATTCAGATGAAAGTTGGCAGTGTTAGCCATAAAATTGCTACAGATCTGTAAAAGCAAAGATGGAAGCTTTAGTGTATTCTATCCTCATTACTGAAAAACTCCCCAAGGCTTAAATATCAAACTACGACAAGCCATAAGTTACAAAGGTCTGATTTTCAACAGCAGCATTGACATAGCAAAACTAACAATAAAACAACACATTATTTTACCACCTAACAGGATTCACTCGAGATTTGGTTTCCAGTGGAATTCTCTCTTGTGACTATTGTTGGATTGTAGAACAAAAACAATTATAAGGAATGCCACTACACAGGGCTTGCATTGTTATGCCTGACATAACTACCATCAATCTCTTTCATACCTTGCACAAGATTTGTCAACACCACCCATGTCCATGTCTTTTAAGGCAAACATCATACTCAATTGTTCATCAAAGCATATCAAAGCATATTGACCAAACCATAGCAGGATCATACATTTTCTTGTGAAATTAAGCTATTAGTACTTTCAACAACATAATCCATATATATTATTTCCAAAGTTGCTAAAGAATAAGGAAAGGAGAAGCAAGACTAGGAGGGGAGGCAATACTTGCTGAAATATTGGAAGCACTGGCTGAAGAGCTTTTGGAAGACAAAACCCAGGCACAAGAACAGGACCACCCTGAAAGTAAAAGCATGTAGAATTTCACAAAAAATCCAATATGCAAGCCCAATTAATTAGTATAAAATACTCTGCATGCGTAATTTCCTCACCTTCTTTTTCCTACGCTCTTTATCCCTGGAGGTAGATACTGCATCTCGCACCAGTTTTATATACGAAGGAAGTACCTCCTTGGGAACAGAACCAACCACCCTCAACAAAGCCTCCCAGGAGACCTGTTCAATGACAATAAGAAATGGAGATTACAAGTTCAAGGACCTGTTAAGAAGAAAAAATTGTTGTCATAAAACATACCACTACAGTGGCTGAATCTTGGTCACTCAGTAGAATAATCAAGGTAGATATAACGTTTGGAGCTTCATCTACCAGATACAGCTTGCTGTTCTTAAACAAGTAGCCAATAAGGTATGAAGAACTCCTCCTAATTGATGCCTGAGGCCAGAGTCAGCAATATAGACAATGAGACAGGAGTCATGGTACAGGAACATGAGTCAAGCCTAGAAGGAACATAAAATTGCTAACAATGTACCTGACTATCAGCAACGCCCTTGAGAAGTTCTGAAAGTAAAGACTCGATGCCTTCTTCATCTATCACTAAAACCACTGTTTGTGCTGCCTCCTTTGCCACTGTTTGAACTTCCTGAAAATTGGTCATAAAACTAAGTTTTCCCATTGTATAAATAAAGTACAATGAGAAAAGGAATAGATATGTCAAGGCTGAGAACATTCAGCAGAGATTGTAATGAATGTACCATGTCGTCGCCACCCATGGCAGATAGTAATGCAGGAAGCACAGTGCCCAGATGAAAGTTTAAACCAGGTCCAGCAACTTCTGCTAGTGCTCCCAGGGCATGTGCATTGAAGGCACTACACAAATAAAGCTTGTTTGAAGAAGGAATTATGTGATATGATGAGTAAAATATCAATCAATCAGGAAGTAGCACATACGATAGAGGGGGTTGAACCAGCTTGGGCAGTATATGAGGCAAAACGGCTGCAGTTCTTACACTGGATTTACATACATGGAAAATTAGTGCACCAAAAGTGAGAGAGAGAATGCAAACAAAGGTACCGAAATAATCCTGTAGTTTACCTTAAGATTTGTTTGAGGCCATCCAAACCAGTATCGGAGGACTGATCATCTTCCAATGCACGCAGAAGTGTTGGGACAATTTCGTCGATTGCTTGCATTCCCGCACTCTGCACCACGGGTTTTCAAATTAAAATTTCAGTAAGTTCCTACTTCACAACATGTTTCAACGAAAAGGGAGGAAAAGAACCTTGTAAAGGGTACTAAATGCCAGGCCTGCTGCTTCCCGAACTTCAGGCGTGCTGTTGAAATGAGAGCAAACTGATGTTTTCAATAGCAGTGTATAAACCAAATAAAGGGAAATAAACAAGGTGAGAAAAATTAACCTATCACAGAGTGCAGTCCGGATGGTAGGAATAAGCTCATCCATGAAAATCAACAGCTGACTCTTACCAGCACTGGCCATCACCTCACTCAGACCGATACACACACCCTATAAAATCCGTATAACATTACAAATCTGTAGGTATTCAATATGTGACACTATGAAAAACTGTTCTTTCTTTATTTCTTTTCCTTTTTTGTTTCTTTGTTCTATATATTTAATATATTTATCTAACTATATTATATTTAGATATATATAATTACTAATTTATTTATTTTCCCTGTTTCTAAAAAAAATAATTTAAATAGAAAAAAGATAAATAGTTGATTTAGAAATGGAATTTTTTTAGTTGGAAATTTCTAATCCTAAGAAAGATAATACTGACTAGAACCAGGGATTAATTTTCATCTTAATTGGGGAAACTCTACTGCAAATTTTGATCCTCCCTCCCTATACAAATGGCCTAAAGAAAGTAAAGAACATCCTTACGCGAAGTCTCACTTGGAAACTGATAAATTGAACGGGAAAAATAAGAGCAAAACATCTCACCTGTCTTCTCCCAGCATTAGGGTCTTTCAGCCCCTGTGCTAATATAGGAATAATCATAGGAAGAACTCTATCACCAAGCTTCCTGACAAGCTCCCTAGTGACCTTCCAGCAACCTACAGGCAACATTATCATAAATTGATCATATAACATCTTCAAGAAAATTCCAGCTTCAGAATGCAAGTAAAAACCTGGCGCCTTTCCGAAGATGATGATGCCAGAGAACTGATCAGAGTATTCATCAAAACTGGCATTATTTCCTTCAGCGTCTTTGGAGTATTCGCAACTATAGTCTTCCAAACATGTAAAGCAGCCTGATGACACGGGAATATAACACTTAATTATACAATAAATACAATATGGAGAACTTCATTTCAGCCAGATAAAATGCTCACTGATATATTTTGGCTTCATTACCTGACGAACAGATAGGCTCACATCAGTTCGAACCATATAGAGGGCTGCAAGAACTTCATTGCGCCTGTCCTTTCCAAGAACCTCAATTATAGCACGTCCATGGGCTTCAGTACTAGAACCTTCATCGTCACTACCACCCTCAAGCAAAGCTTTTCCAGAAGTTCCAGCAACCTGAATAGCAAAAAGATTAGACATACAGCATCCGGCTTTATGAATGATACAAGACTTGTAGCAGTTCACAGTGACATACTTTAAACAACAGATCACCCAATAATTCAACAGAACTTTGGCGGATACGCCAACTGTCGTTGAAGATGCCATCCTCCACAGCTGGAAGGAGAAGAGGTAAAGACCTGACATAGAAATTGGTTGTTCTAGTTCAGAAGTCGTGACAGCTTGCAAAGACTACTTTATTCATTTATTGGGAAAATAGTAAGTTGTGTACACAAACTTTAATATATACATTTGCCCGTTACATAAATAAATCATACACATGCTGCATATGTATCTACTCATGACTCAGTTAATTACTCCAATGACACAGAAAACACCACCTGACTATGCACGTTCAATCACTTAAGAATGCTGCACTATATCAACTCCCAACTACAGAAAGATAACAATTTTACAAAGCCAAAAATTAATAACTTTTGCTATTCACCCATAATTATTCCCCCTTTGTAATATTCAATTGTAAAATGCATTATGCATGCATGGATGCACTATATATTAGATGACTTCACACATGTAAACCAATCTTCACTATGTCAATGCATTTGATGTAAGATTGCGTGTGTTCAAGTGTAGGATCAGTCTCAAAAGTGTCAAGATTGCGTACGTAGTTGCATAGTGTTCAACTAAAACATGCCCAGCACCCAGTGCTGCATCTCGAACAGATTCATTCTCATCTGCTAGACCTGTAAGAGTAGGGAACAATATTATTTCAAAGCTACACAAGAATTTTTTGGCATGAGATATCTGTCCTTAGAAAAGAAAGGACAAATACCATCTAATATTGCAGGCAACACTTGCGGCAGATAGTTCTGAAATTGGACGCCCAAAGACCGGGGGAAGTACTGCAAATGATATCCATAGGAAACACATCAACACAATGAATTGGACGCCCCAAGACCGGGACATGTACCATCTAATAGTGATCAATATAGCACATGCACAGCTGTTTTCAAATTTCCACAATAGCACATATTTACACAATTCTATACCCATGGACATTAAATTTTAGTGGCAGATAGACAGAATCAGCAAAAAACCAAAAACAATAAACTTATGAGTGAGTAGCTAGACCAAGAACTTCAGGAGTTGCCTCCATATTCAGAAAGAAAACAATATGTGGTCCACTTTTTTCACCTTGAATAGCGTTAAATACCCATCGCGGACAGAAGCCTTCTGGTGAGAACAGTTACGAATTATGTCAGGAAGTAAGTCCTCAAAATATGCCATACCAAGAGCAGCCAAGACCTGGATGTACCACAAACCACATGTCAGCTATTAGAGTACACAGCTCAGACAGATTAAAGATCTATACTCACAATGAAACAGTATGACACTTCAGTTGACAAATGATGATAAGATAGGGAAAAATGGGGGTTTATATCCTGAAAAATCCAGGAATCAGAGTTGCCAACTTGCGAAGAATTTATTTTACCAAAATAATTAAATTTTAAATTGAAGCTGACAAGCTTGAAGCTCTTAACATGTTTCATTGAGAGAAAGAAGGCATGTGCTTACATAACACCAGAGAACAGTCATCATAGATTACTCGCAGTATGAAAATGCTGAATTGTAAATGTCAGCTCAATGACATAGCTTAAATCCAAAAACCAATACTACTAGGAGGTCTACATTTAGTTGGTACAATGGACATGAACAGAACCATTTAAAAACAAGTTAAACTTTCACATAGATAAAGCACATCATCTTAATAACAAAGATTTAGTTTTCGACAGAAAAAGTTAGGGTAAAAATGACCGTCTTACTGAGATTGCAACTACTACAAACCAAGCATCCTACAAGCTTGACACAATATGAAATATCTAGCAGCACAATAATTAAGTTCAAACTGTCTTCTAAATATTTATGTTGCATGGACTGAAGTAAGACATCGCTTTCTTTATAATTGTAAAACTTGATTAATGAGTTGCAACAACCCTGAAATTCCAATGGTTTCAACAAACAGAAATAGGGCAAAGTGCATATGCTTAAAATGGCTAAAGCAAAAAGTAGTTGAGGGTAATCTTGAAACCAGATCCCCGAATGAAAAGTTAAGCAAACAGAGAGAGAGAGAGAGAGAGAGAGAGAGAGAGTCATATTGGGCAACAAAAGACCTCAGTCAATCCTTGAGCAGCTCCAGAACGCTCAACATTGCTACCATCGGATTTAAGAGTATCAAGAAGCCATGGAACGAGATCAGGGAAATTCTCTTCTCCCATTCCTCTGATAAGAGATCCAAGGGCCCTTGCTGCAACAGACCGTACTTCGGGAATTGGATCCACAAGAACCTAAATTTTAATGATGCCATATACATCAGGGACTTCAAGATCTTAAACTCAAGAATAAAAGCAACCATGAAAATACCTTTTTGACTTCCGGAAGAAGTAAGCTTATATAAGGGATCATATCCTTTGGTTCAGTCACTAATGAACACATATTGCCAACAATTTGTGCAGCTTTCTTCTTTGTGTCAGCACTCCTTTCTCTTAAACCTCTATGTACTATTGGCACCAACAGAGCAAGTGAAGGGGCATCAATTGAATTTACAAAAGTAGTCTGCATAAATCATCAGCATTCAAATATGAGTACGTAAACAACAAAACCAACGACTTCAAGTATAGAATGTAATGCCACAGGACTTACTTGGAGAAGAATATCGAGGGAGTATTTGGTATGGTCATTTGGGTCTGTAAGACCCATCAGAAGAGTAGGCACAAGTGAAGCTATTTCCGGATTTTTTATCACACTACCCACCTGAAAGAGAAAAACTAAGATAAGCTATATTAATAGGCATCGAGTAAGCTGCAACTACAAAGGTAGCGCTGGTTATAACCTGCTGAAGAGCCATTTGCCCTGCAGACTGAACTTTGGGGTGCGTATCCGTCAATACCTGTAAATGGAAAGATGTGATGATTATTTTTCTACCTTCCAAAGATACTATCCATATTATGTTTTCTGGTATTTACTTCAGTCAGTTTAGGCACGATCTTAGGAAGGCACTGAGAAAGTTGTTCAGGAGCACAGTAAGCCATAGCACCAAGAAGTTGTACGCTACTTTGCTTAGTTCGCCAAGCTTTGTCTTCCAAACCCTGAATAAGCAAAATATGACGATAAACTGGCTTGATACATAATAGTATCAACAGCAAAAATCCAACATGAATAATACTCTTATTCAACAAAAGGGGAACACTGCAATGATGACATCTCAGACAGTACAGCTAAATGAATTGAAGCCAGATGAACCTATGCTTCAGGCCCTTTTACCAAGGAATTGCCCATTGCACTAGATAACAGTGCATAAAAGAGGAACGAAATGTGGAGCTTGAGAACAATTAAGGCTGTAAGAGACATCCTTCAATGTTGACCAATAGAATATTTCTTTATCTATCTTTATGATATCATACTACATCATTAAAATAAACTAAGGCATAAATAAGGATTCTATCCACATAAAGCAAGCATAAACGAATTAATCAAGTGTCTGACATAAGTAACTAAAAATTCAGAAGTAACACCTTTAGAAGAGATGGAAGAACCAGTTTAACCCCCTGAGCAGTGAGTTGAGACATCATTGCACGTGCAGCACATTCAGCAGCTTCACGAACTGCCACAACTTGATCAGAAAAAGATACCAACAGTAAGGGAAGCATCTGTATTACATACCTATACCAACAGCACAAGAAAACATATGAGACACATGGTTAAAGAATGAAAAAAAGAAAAATATGACAAAAACGACACATAAGGGATTCGGTTCATACGGTTCAAATAATTTTCCCAGCTTCTCACAAAGACACTCAAATGCCATGAGCGCTCCTTCACGGCATTTCGCTGAGTTCCTAAAACATTTAAGAAGACAATGGCAATGAAAGTTAGGTTAAAAGGCTCAGAATTCACAACAGATAAAATTTCTTGGTTAAGTAACCAGATTTCTACTGAGCAATATGGAATGTAACCACGTGCTGCACAATCAGACGAAAGGGAGTGGGGATTTAACGGATGAGGCACACAAAAAGAATTAAATATGAGAGTGGAGATATGAGATCCATGCAGGAAAAAAAAAATAAAATAAAATAAAGAACAGTCAGGATTGAACGGTGAAAAACTTGACCCTCATTAGTACAATGATGTACAGGCTAAATACGAGCTAATATAGAGACTGGGTCTTGTATCGAAAAATAAAGAGGCTTAACTGGACACAATAAGAAGTATGAAAAGAATAGACAGGAAAAAAAACAGGGGAAGCAATATAAACAGATGACTACAGCAACCGTCTTCTATATAAGGTAGAGATTTATTATGTAGGGCAGAAGAAAGGCTAGCAAAATCACCCGGTTGTACATCAGATCAGAGTAATAAATGATTTATATTGGAATGTTGCCTCAGAAACCCGTTTGAGATTTCTTAATAGGATAGATTTAGCATGACATATAATATTAAACAAAGATATTAAAAAATTGCAACATGGAATGTGCAATTCTCATTGTCTGATGCTTCGCTAGCTGACATTTTGCACGAAGCTTGCAATTAGTGAAGAAATGTCTCCTTTTTGACCAGCAAGGTAGGAAAACGAAGTAGTTTACTTAGAGCTGCTAAGAACCCACCTATCTACAAGAGCTGCTCGCAGTGAAGCTACAATCCCATACTTCTTCAAGCAAGATAACCCAAATCCCTTAACCGCGCCAGCAAGTCCAAAAGCTGCCCCACGGCGTTCCCCATATTTATCACTCTTTAGGAGCTGATCCAATAGTCTAGAGAGCACCACTTGTGCATCGTCCTGTCAATTTTACATGGTTAAACTATATATAAGAGGACCAGGCAAATACAATTTGATAAGATTTACAACAATATCTTTGGTCTTCAAACATCTCATCTGAAAGATGAGAAAAGAAGGGCAACCTTGCATTCAAATCATACCTATTAGCCACCCAACAAATGCACTTATAACCAAATCCGTTAGAAACAGATTTCTTTTTTTTAAAAATAATTAGAAATCAAAAGAAAGAATCACTATGCCAAATTCATCCACTACAACAACCACTTAGATGATGATTTATCACATTGCCATTAACTCACTCATCAGTAAAAAGTGGATCACTACCAAGGTTAGATCTAATGGAACATTACATCAACTAATCATTGGATCTCGTGACAATATATATTCATTATACAGTTCTCTATCAGTTTATACTACATGCCATCAACAGCATAGGATCAATTCCACTTCCACACCAAGGTTAAAGGCAGAATCACAGGAAGCATATGCAACTTGAAAATGGAACAAAACAGCGATAGATGAAGGGAATCCACTTGTTAGCACAAGAATCATCTCAAAATACAATACTGGATCACTCGGCTAATAAGTTTTCAGATTTTATCGGAAGCTCTTTTGAAGCATTCTCCTAATGACATGTTGCCCACCCCATCCCCCCATTTTGTTAGAAATGGAGAGTCAATTGAAGAAATGGCCTTAAATCTTTGTGTACTAATCCCTATTTGAATTGTGGGATTCAGAAGTGAAAAAAATCATTTTATCTACTAATGCTGGACATATTCACAATTGCCTTTGAGAAGAAGTCGTCAAATTAATTCATATTATCTGCGGAACCTCTGTCACCAACCATTTGGTTGACAAAACACGATAATTCCTCATTTAACTAATACGAAGAACACATTTCACAGGTCTCTACCCTGCATGGAAATTCTTCAGTCAGTTTAGAATTTTCAAGACAAAAGTGGTAACAACTTTTTCTGCTGAAAATGAAATGAAAACCTTGAAAAACTAACTTCCACAAAATATATACACAATTTTTTTGCCCACCTTAAGTTCAAGACAATGTACAACTTTATTTACCTCAGCCATCTTACCAATAGCTAAAAGCCTTTTTGCAATGTAAAAAGAAACAGCTTTATATTTCAATTTCGAATTTAGAATATGGCGTCACTTGGAAAATCTTTTCGATTTGTTGTCGTAAATAGTCTTCAAGGTATGCTTGTCATCTAAATATATAGAATACTAAAGTTGCTTTCACCTGTTTATTTCTTGAAATAGTTCAAAATGTCTAGTGGAACCAATTTTCAGATAATGATTAACCAACTTCACAAACGTTACTAAAAAGATTAAAAATTGGCTTTATTTTATGACACACAAATTGGGGGAAAAAAACACAGAAATGCGATAGAAATCCTTTCAGTCAGAACAGTTTATTACTTTGGATTACTTTGGACCTCAAAAGAACTGAAGTCTACATCAGAGAAAATAAACTAAAACATTTAGCAAAGAAGAATCACCACTTATTAGCAGATGTTGCAAGAGTCACTACTTATTAACAGATTAAGCAGGAAAATAAAAAAAAGTCATGTGTAGGACAGTTTGAAAACCAATAAATCAACTTCCTTTTAACAGCCAACAGACCTAAAAAGTTCCTTCAGATGATATTAGACATGACACCTTTTTCTGTCAGCTATGGAGACTTTTCTATTGTTCCCGAGATAATCATCCCAGGACATCATCCCCAACACATGCTGCCCTATCTATGATAGATTAGAAATATGTTTCAAAGAAACCGAAAACCGATAAAGCGAACCCAACTAAATCGCTAAGTTTGGTTTATTGGTTTGGGAATTTCTGTTAATGGTTAATTGGTCTGGTTTTGTTTATGACTTAGGAAACCGACAAAACCGAACCAAACAGATAAGTTTATTAAATATATCTATTTCCTTCTGAGTAATAAATTTTGTAGCTTAACCCAACCAATTAAGTTCATCCTATCATGATTGCTCTAAACTATTATATGAAGGATTTCTACTTAGCACTTGGCCATTATCAATTGATCATTAATCTCAAATAATATCTACAATAGCGTATTCCATGATTTTTTGTGTTCTTATGTTAGTTAAATTATACTTTTTATGTTTCTAATAACTAATTTGATTTAATTTTGTTTATAGTCCTTTTTACAACAACTGTGCAGAAGAAGGTGCCTCTTGCGTTAGTCTCCATTGCATGTTGAAATTAGATAGTCCAAGTATGTGCTAAACTCCGTCATTCTTAAGTGGGTTGATGGTAATGGTTTGGAACCAAACCAAATTGATAACGAACCAAAGCCATTGACTTGGATTGAGTTGTAACTTCATTGGTTTGGTTGGGGTGGGATTTAGTTTTTCTTATATCAATAAGTTCAATTAGGGTTGAAAATACCTACAAACTGAACCATGAACATCCCGGCGGAAATAAGCAAAAACCTTGGAGCTGTCTTACTTGATAAAACATAATCCAAATAGAAAGAGCAACTAAAATTCCAGCTAATGAGAAACTATAACATACTTGCTTTGATTGCATTAAAGGAGATAGACAGCTTGAGACTGCTCGCTGAACGGCTTCAGATGGTGTATTCAACACATCCAACAATTTCTCAACGACTGTGTGAACTTTGGGATCATCCTGTTCCAAAAAGCACATGCATCAACAATAACCAAAATTTAAGGCAGTAAAGAGAATGGAAAAGCAGCTAATTCAAACCTTCGCCAGGTGTTTAGCTAAGGCTCCAGTGAAAATAACAACACCTTCCCGGACCAAATCATACTTCTCCTCATCAGATGCCTACGTAAGAAACAAAAACAGCAAATAGACCTCATCAAGTGTTCAAAAGAACAACTGACTGTAGCAACTTTCAGTAGTTCCATTGTTAAGCGTATCAAATCTAATACCAACAAAAATGAATCCAGATATTTTACAACGGATCAATGATGTTAAACATTTGCATTTATCTACCTTTTTATTCAAGTAGTTCTCAAAGATCGGAAACAGCAACCCAACATTTTCCTTTCCATGCTTATCGATAACCATAACACCAGCATTAATCATCCTTCCCCGAACATCAGCATTGGGATCAGCCTGCAGCGTTGGGAAACAACATAAGATGAAACTTGTCATTTTTAAGGTAGATTATGAAGAACATTTCTCAAACTTCCCATGTATGAAAGCTCCCGGGACATGTATTCCAATGATTCTTTGGAATATCCATCTTCAACAATCTGGAGACTTGCCCAGTCCATGTCACATGTCTTAATTTTAGAAAGAGATGAGTCATTTCCCAGGACACATAGTGACACCAACATCCCTAATTAAAGCTGGGGAGCATTCCAACTGAAGAGTGAGGAGGTTCTTTGAATGTCCAGAATTTATTTTCAGAAGTATATACTACTGACTATTGACCATCTCTAGGCCCCATAGAAAAAACCAAGTTGCCTAAAATGTGTCCATTACACCCAGCATCATGTCCCTAGGATTTGTGTGTAGATTTGTACATCAAAACAAATGTTAAAATTTGTAACCAAGTCCTACCCATATGAAATTAGTATTAAAAGGAAAATCGTCTCCATATTAGAATATGAGAGAATATTTGAAAATTTTACCCTACAGCATTTGCTATCTTGAACTGCAGACCCTGTCCCCTAATAACGCAGACATGTGAAAAAAGCCAAAGCAGTAGCACATTGCAACTGCATCTTATCGATTTCTTTATCCCTTAATCTGGTTTGGAAGCTACTACATAGTGAATATGACAATAGCAACTGTCACAGTGTTACAGCAAGAGTCGAAACAAAGTGCTAGATACATGTTGAGACATCAGAAAAGCAAAGAACCAACTCAACCAAGATAACAAGATCAAGTATCCAAACTCAACTCCATAACAAAATCTAAGAAAATACCAGAGCTCGCGAGATCAGGAAAGTCATAACAACAGGAAGGTCCTTCGTCCTCAACACGTCAGCCGCAGAATGTAATGCTAATGCTATTCCTTGTCGGCTAAGCCAACCAGAATCGACATTTTCATCACTAAAACCAGCTTCACGGATGTACAATGAAAAAAGTGTTGAGAGAGATTCCTGAAAATACACCATGGGAAACCAACGTCAAGGTCATCTTCAACAACCAGCAATAAAGACACCATTCAAAAAGAAATAAAATAGACTGGAAGTGCATTATAGTACAAAGAGGAATAAACTCCATATTCCCAAGGGGAAGCTAAACATATGCTTACCTGTAAGGAGTCTGGGCAGTCATCCAAAGCAGCAGCTAATGCCTCTGCCGCAGCTAATCTCACATTGTAATTGACATGACAAAGTGCTTTGAAAAGTCCAGAATAGTTAGTCCCAAAATCATGATTATAGCGATCCCATATATCTTCAGCCACTTCTGCAACTGACTGATGAATATATAAAGTCAAGGTCACAGTATAAACATCGTCTATACAGAAAAAGATTTCAAAGAAAGTCTATCAGATAAACACAAGATACTGCTGAAGCAATACCCTAAAAGACAAATTTGATAGAACTGCAGAATCCAAGAATAAAGAATACATTCAGAAAGGACAAATCGATAGCCAAAATGCCCAAGAGAAAACAGTGGTCCCAGATTAAGCACACACAATCACACACTACCAGTCAGAATAGATTGTCTTCTTTTATTGCTTTTAGCTGGTGCCAACCAACGGAAGGTGGTGTCAGATAAAAGAATTTGAATTAACCTTTCACTACAAGCATGAGAACAAAAAAATTCCCCCATTCAATCCATGAAATCTGGAACAAAATTTAGAGAAAGTTTGTGTTTGCAAGACACATGTTTTTTAGACAGATTTATCCTGTCTTTTGATTTTGCAACTATAACGAAAAGACATTATTTTTTCTCACTACGTTTCTGTTAAGCATATGACTGCAGAATTCCTTGAAAAAGGTGAAGGACAATCTTTGTGCACAAAAATCAACACAACTTGAGAGATATTGCCACCTTTAGTCTCGATAGCATTTCACTGTCAATTCAGATAATTAATTGGATCACAAGACAAGAAAGATGCTTTTGATATGTAAGATCCATCTTACCTGTAATCTTTTCTTCTTAGTATTTCACAAAATAATAGCATTTTCCCTATCTTTAGATTTAGCACTTGTGACCTTGTCCCAATTACTCACAGTAGTAGCTCAAAGGTACAGCAGATTTGCTCATGCAAGATCAAGGTTAAGCAATATCATCAAAAGGACAAGAGAAAGCATGTCAACCTTCTCAGCATCATGTAATGCAATCCAAATCCTCGTCGCAATCTCAACATCCTCAGGAAGAGCACGACTAGCAACGGATGGAATGCATTTCACAGCATTTAAGCAAGCCATCCTTACATGAACATCTTTAGCATAAACTCCATATAATGCCTGTGAAATGCACAAACTATCAGGAAAGAAAATAAACTCCAGCAATGCATTAGATCGTCTGTCACAAAAAGTAAAGGAACCTACAGAAGCAACTTCATCTGGTTGCAGGCCAAGACATAGTTCATTTAATGCTGATCCAACTGAAGCTTGATAAGCAGGAACAACCCCCAAGACATTATAAAGAGCCTGAAAGCAGGAGACTAAAATATAGTGAGCTAAAAATTAAGTCAAGGGAAATGGAAGCAACGTGGAAAGAAGATGGAGTATCTCTTATGGAGATTAAATTGTAGAAATACGCAACCGATATCATTCGAAGTCGAGGAAGGGGCAATAGAGGATCCAAATGCAAATTGATTATTTGGAGCACATCATCATGGAGGCCAGTCTTCTTGGACGACACCAGAATTCTCTCCATTATCTGGATACAAATTATTGTCACCTTGTATTAAATTGACAGATACATCTAAATGCACACATTAATAAGGATAGACACTATCCTTACCGGAAAAACAAAAGTGAAGGAATCTACAGGAAGAGCGCCTGATTTGCATGATATGGATAAACCATTTATTACACGCTCAAAAAGACCCAATGACGGAGTTCCATTCGCCTCCCCTCCATCAACAGATGGAATCCAATTCAAAAGCATGTCGTTATCCTCTGTCACAATCAGGCGAAGAGCAGCAGCAATATCAATGGCCCAATTGCAGAGAGGTGATGCGATACATCGGGAGAGCTTCACCAGGGTTCCATACGCCACATCACCAACAATTCGTGACCGTAATAATGGATTGACAAACCTAACCTGAAAGAAAATGAGAATCGTAGCTAGGTCTCTCATACAGCAATCAATAGCTATACAAATAACAAGAAAAGCATGGTCAGAAAATTCCAACAACAGAAGCAAGAAAAAACACTAATCGAGCAAAAATAAATGCTATAGAAACAGCAGGAATCGCTGACGTCATCCTACATTATTTGTCTACAAATTTCATGCTGGATTTATCGCATTTACCCTTCTCCATCTAATAGCAAAACTTATAGGTAAAAAAACCTTCTACGTGTGGTCAAAGAGATTTGTTTCAATCAATTGACGATCCATCACTCAATTATCACTCATTCAATTTCCAAAAGCTTAAGTTTAATTAGATGAAGAAGGTATCTGGATATAAAACCAGTGTGAACTATGGGATAATGCTAACATAAATGATAGAAGAAAGCACAAGCAGAAGGCTGAAATCGGTCCTCATGGATACACATAGATATAAAGTCAAAGGATATGCACCACAGAAGGCAGTTGACTATGAGCAAACACAGGATTGGCAATGGCCATCTCTCCAAGAGCTCTAAGCATCAAAGTTAGGGTTTCTTGTATTTCCGTGACCCTCTCACGTGTAGATGCCTCTTCTTTCAGCAACAATTCCCGTGCCTCTTCTTTTGCACTTTTCGCTTTATCTAAATTCATCAAAGCCATGATGGTGATTTATGTTAAAATAAGTAGTTAATCATTAAACTAAAATGTCCTCACAAAGAAAGTAAAACCTGTTTTCTTTGTCGGCTTGCTAGAATCACGTTTCCCACCAACTGAAACCTCTCTATTAGCCAGCTCTCTCCTCACCACATGTTTAGTGGTAACATCATCCTAGAAACAAAGTTAAAGCCAGTCAATATTGATCTGCACACAACTGTAAGAGTCAAACAATCCAGGAATGACTAATGGTCACCATCCCATCTTCATCCTCATATGCCCGAAACCGGCCCTTCGCAAGTTTTGTGTTCTTAGAAGCAACTGATTCAGCGATATATACTCCTTGCTCGCTGGAGAGTACTCCATCAGGAGTTTGGAAAATCTGAAATAATGGATGAAGCCCAAGCAATTCAGAAGATGATATATGCAAGACAACTAAATGGGAAAAAAAGCAAAATAAGAGTCAGATATATATCCAAAAAAAAAAAAAAAAAAAACAGAAGTGAGCTTTCCAAAAGGTTCAATTAGTTAATGAAATCGTGTATTTCTCCTTGGGAGTCATCAAGTCTTTTCACAAGACTTCCACTAAAACATACTTTTAAGCTTTGAATGCCAAGGAAATTTCAAGAGGAATCACAACTCCTCAATATGAAAAACAATTGAAGTTGACTAAGTAATGATGCGGAATCCATATGAGAACAAAATTTTCATGTTAAAATAAGAAATCAGAATTGAGATATTAAAGATATCAAAATTGCATACACAATAATTGCAGTAATTTCATCAGTCGAAAATGCACCCAATAAACAATCAAAGTATCACAGAACGGTTCAATCTTGATGAAATTGCTTCTTCATCCACCCTCTCAAGTTTCTACTGTATCTATGTAATTTCCCACACCCAGTGTAAGCACTCAAATGCACCATGGGGCAATCTCTAGTCATGATAGCTAAATCAGTTCATAGCATCTCTTTGATAAACCTGATGATGGCAAACTAGTCTATTAAAGTTCACACTTCACAGACCGCTTCAACAACCTAGGCCATAACAGACAATATATTGCCAGTACTGGGAATTGTATGACCAGGGAAGGCAGCACTGAGTATACATATAATCACATGATCTAACAAAACTATGCCTAAACCTCCCACCAAAAATGAAAAGAAAATGAGGAAAAAAGAACCCAAAAGACACCAGCCACCATCAAAAGTTATAAAAAGAAAATAAGGAGAAAAGAACCCCAAAGACACCAGCCACCATCAAAAGCTTTCCATGCCTTTTCCAAGGTCTTGAGGAACTACAACCCCTATTGCCGAGGTAATATTATCAACTTTGCCCCCTACTACCTCAATTACAATGTACAGACCAAATGTCATGACACATGCCACCATAAGCAAAATTCCTTAACAAATCTAGTAGCCCATGCATATGGTGGATAAAGATAATAATCATTCTATCGACCATTAGGATGTACTTGTCATAATCACGATTGGCCAGGGCAAAGACTGGAAAGAACAACTGCATTGTCGAATTATTGTAGCAAAAACTAGAAAAAGAAGCAAAAGTAGAGAGAGAACCACCCCCCAACCCACCAAAAAAAAAAAAAAAACACCCTTAGGTTCGTATTTTACAAGACAAGATTTTCCCATTGTCTGCACCACGAAATCTAAAGGGTTTATTTTATAAGAAAAAACTAAGAGGTTGCCTTCATAATATATAGGCTTTTTCATTCTTCTTCATTAATGTGGATCATGTAAGAAGTTCTTGTTCACAAACTCAGGTTGATCATTCTTAGCTCATGATTTTGATATTATATGTTGGCTCGCAACGCATTGGCATCTGAGATGAGTTCCATTACTGGTAAAAGAAGATCCAATAAAACTGCTAATTTAAAATGGCAACTTCAGCACAGCCATGTAATAATACGCAATGAATTAAGACCAACAGCCAATCACTATTACCCGTATGTCACTTTCGGAGAGCATATCATGGGAATGGCGATGAGGGTGGCTATTCAAATGCTGGGAAAAGAAAAACAAAAATTAATTTAGCCAGCATTAAAGCAGAAAAAAGGATTCATTCAGGATAAGACTAAAGGGATCATGTTAAAACCTTTTCGAACTCTAAGTAAGTATCAGCAGGTGCAATTGACATCAAGGTTGCCAATGACAATATAGCAGCCTGCTGTTCCTGTTGATTAGCATTCATCAATCCCCTTGGTCCCAACAAACCCTGGAGACAAAATAAAGCCATCAGAAGGTAGTCAAGATATGCGGATTTCTAAAGCGTTTGTAGTGGAAATCAATGAGTTCTGTCTAACGCAACCCAAAAACAAAAACAATGTTAGCCATGCCCCATAAGTAATTATTAAGCAGTGACACTTGACTGAAAATCGCCCAGATTTCCTGACCAATCCATGTAGAGCTACATTTCGGAAAAAAACAATCACATTGATAAAGGTGCGCCTCAAATAACTTTTGCTATTTACTTCTCGTAGTTTCTGCTTTTTCTTCTTCTTCTTTTTTTGGGCAAATCTTGCGGCTTACACACTTCCACTTTTATTAAATGTGCAACGCATGAAACCTTTCAAAATATACAAATGATGACTTGTAAATTTACATATCCACATTTTTACATTTAGAACTGTTGAATGATATTATAGATCTTAGGAAGAAAGTGAAACAGAATTGCCTCTTACTTTTCTTAAGCAAAAACAAATGCACCCTTTAAAAATATTCACACACCCACACACACACACACACACACAAGTCAACAATATCTACACCACAATTCATATAGATTATTGTCAGAATAGCACAACTTACCTTACACACGTTTGCCACATCAGCAGAAATAATGCCAATAATATCAACACCAAGCGTTTTTAGACACTTCTTAAGCCTCTGGAGAACAAACAAGAAAGTTATAAGCCATATTCAATAAATTAATGCATCACTACATCAATAAACATAAAATCCGAGGGAAAATATGCATAAGAAATAGGTCAGCTTCCCAAGCCACTCCATTCAAATTTTCAAAATATAATAGGCTATTAACCTAATGGGTGGGGTCTCATTTATTGATAGAGAAAGCTTCCACCAAACAAACCCCACTCCCCATCCCCCGTCCATCTGCCAAAATCATTTTCAGAATTTTTGCCACTTTCCAGTACCTAAAGTCATCTTTCACCTTGCATGTTCAAAGTAAATTCCAATGACTGCAACATCAACAGTCTGTGCTCCAGTGTTGCTCACACTTTCAAGATGCAAACCTAACGAAGTCGTGCAATGACTATTGTAAAACAAAAAAGAACATGCAAAAAGGAAAGGAGGGGGAAATGAGGGAGCCAGGAGCAAGGTGCTCATTCTGTGAATTGCAGTTGGTATTCTACAAAGTGCCAATAGTGATAATGAGCATTATGGAGCAACTACTTTAGACCTTTCTTTTTACGGTGAAATTCTGCGGGATAGCGAACATATTTTGAAACTTGAGAAGTGATAGCATTTTCCAATTATTATATTTATGACGCATAATGATAGACCATCACAGATACAGTAGAATTTTCTCAAAAATCACCTTGCCTGAAAAAGGACCGAACACATGCTTTGATTGTTTTCCATGCTTAAAAACCCCCATCAGTGTCAAAAAAAAAAAAAAAAAAAAAAAACTTCTGAACGCTTTACCTTCCAAACCGTATCTCTTTTGGCAGAGCCAATCATGTATGGATGATGTGCACAGAGGATGACTTGCACACACAAACTTGGAGCAGCTGCTAAAGTTGCAGAGGATACAACAATGAAAGCCTTCACCAGAACCTCCACTGCAGGAACATTAGGCAAGTGTGTATCCAGTGTATTTTCTGTGTCACTAGGAATTATATAAAGTTAGATTATAGATCAATGTAAAATATATCAAGGGCAAGGGTCATTGATCTTTGTCCAAGTTTCCAATAGGTCACTCAAACTTTCTATTTTTTTTAATAGAACAGTTGGTAATGTTTACTTTCAATCATTTGTGCAAGGATCAGCCAGAAAATGTCTGAAACATTTATTTCATGATCACCTAACCTTAGATTAATTTATTTAATAGCTACTGAAATATAATCCAATTTAGCTCAACTTTCAATAGAGATCGATGTTAAAAGGACAGACAGAGGGAGCTGTTTGAAAGTAGAAGTAAAGTTGAGTGACCAGATTGAAAAATTTGAAAGTTGGGCAACATCTTAGAAATATTACACCAAGTTCAACAACCTCCAATGATATTTACTCACACCCACTGGCAATAGGACGGAAAATCTCTAAAGAGGAAGGGCATAAAGTTAGAAATGCCACCAAACAGCAAAAGAGTTGTTGCAAACACCATGTAACTATACTAAAGAGGGTTTATTGGATTTGCAAATAATCACCAAATCATCAAAGGCAATCAATCATATCACAACTCATTTTGCAAATAACTCTCTGCTCAAAGATATTTCAACAAGACCAAACGATAAAGGCAACCAGGGTCTCATATCCATCACAGCCATATAGTACCTTGTAGCAGCTCTTTCACCAATGTTGGATAGGAAGCTGGTGAACTCAAGCATAAGAGTTTCAGATAATAGCGGTAGAGCTGAAATTATCTTTCTGGTAGCATCATGAGCCGCTTTTCGAACGTCCCAACTTGGATGACAAATCAAAAAGAGTATCAACTGCACCCAATCAACTATCAATGAAAACCAGCTCCTCTACACGGAGGGAAATCAATATCATCAACAAGATTAATGTCATGATCCTTTAATACCTGTACTAGTAACCTATCTGAGAAGGCTTCCAACACTCTGCAAGACAACAAACCGATTGATTCCAATCAGTCTTCCCTTTAGATAAACATACAAACTTCTCTAATTGTGACTAGTGCATATGTCTAACCTATGCTGATGTTCCACAAGCAAAACCTCAAAAAGATCGATGCACGCCATGCAATCCTCCACTGGTAGTTTGGAGACCTTGTAGTAAAAGACCAATGATTGGTGTTAACATACAGAGATCTTACATCCAACTATTTGTTAATGAATTTATAATTAAAAAAAAAAAAGACAGAAGAAAGATATCGAAGAGAGAGATACCATAGATATGGGAATAAGAGAAGGTTCATTTTGAGAGACCAAGGACCATATCTTTTCCTTCGTCACAGTCTCCTCTGAAAGGGCAGATGGCAGAAAATGAACTCAAGAAAAAGCCAAAAACAATGGCAAGGCAAAAGAAGTACAGGGTGTGAAGATTTGCCTTGAGATATTTCCCCACAACATTCTGTCATACCTGCTTTAATGTCAATGGCTGCAATCTTTCCGACCAAAAGAAGTGCATAAACACCATCCAACCGCTGCACTGGTTTAGTAAAGCCAGTTTTAACCAGTTGGATGAGAGGCCCAAACAACGAAGATATCTGAAAGTTTATCAGAAAAGTTTACCTAAGTAAAAGTTTGACATGAAAACCAACACTTGAGTGAAATACATAACAATATGCCAAATCACCTGCATAACAACATCAGCATTCTCACAGATAACTCTCAGGCAACGAAGATGTGCCCTTCTTAAAGCTTCCTTCTCCTTCAGGCCAGAAGCAAAGAAAGCAACTAAATCTGGTTGAACAGCTTCAGATGATCGAGCTGCCCAGGAAGCTATAGCAGATAGAACTGCTAATTTCACCTCCTCATTTCCTTTCATTTAAAAAGTTTAAGAAGACATCAGAACATTGGCAATGCTAACAACACGTTTGAGGCACAGAGAAATACCGACCAATACCGAAATAAAAAAGGAAATCAGGGCACTGGGAGCAACACGTACCTTCATTCTTGTAGCAATTTAAAAGAAAGCTGCAAATGCTTTGAGATAGACTCTTGATGTACTTTCCTTCAGGAGCAACTGACAGTTCTTGCAATGCAGTGATCATTCCAATTCTCTGGTAAGGGAATGCTAGTCTCCCCTCTGAACCTGTGGACAAAGCCATATTGAAATAATTATGAAACCGTATTGCTGGACCCAGTCTTATACCCCAAAAGAAATGACAAAGGGAATAACAAACCTCCAATGATAGCTTTCACGGCATTGAACATCAATTCTAAAGCATCTGGATTACTAGATTTCTGACTTAAACACCTGATTATGGCCAAAGCACTGACCCTTCTTCCTTCCTCTGCATGGCGAGCTTGGGATAATACCACAGAGATAATTTCCGATGAATACTTGCTCAAGTCAAGATTGACTGAGCTTAAGAGAATTCCAACTGATTCCAGCACAATCTCCGGGTTACGCTTTAGCATTTTAACGGCAGATGGAATAATGGTAGTTTGAAAGTCTTCATGAGACAAGTGTCTAAAAAGTGGGTGAAACGCTTCACTAAGTCCTGGTGCTGGTTTTTCTCTTGCATTTAGAACAGCTTTAGCATATACACCAAGAATTACTGACTGCCCAAAGCAGACATCAAGACAAAACAAAGGCAACAAAAGAAGTTAAAATAATAATAATAATAATAATAATAATAATAATGATAATAATAATAATAATGATAATAATAATAATAATAATAATAATAATAAACAACAATAACAACAACACATAAAACAATTGAAAAGGCCCAGAAAACTAAATACTGTCCTCACCTTGTACTCTTCAAATAAAGAAGGGCTATTGCTTGCAAATTCCAGCAACAACAAAATAATTTCAGGGCTATCTTTGTAAGAGATCCTTCCATTCTGTAATTCCTCTATGAAGATTTTGTACATGTCCTTTGACTGAAATATAAGAAACAAACAAATTTATTGAGCTAAAACCCACAAAAATTAATTATAACCTAGAGAATCTCATGTCTTACAAAGATTAAAAATAAAAAAAGAAAGAAGTTATTCAAGCCAAAGAAGCTGTAAAAATAAAAGTAATTTGGGCTAAACCTGACTAAATAACTGAAAAAATAACTTTTTGCAAGTTCTTCGCTGCCGAAATGACTGTCGCATAAGAAGCGGGAGTAAAGATGCCTGCACTGCAGCAACCCTACACACAGCATTCCTCGAAGCTGCAGTGAATTGACTACTACTCAAGAGGATACACGACCACTTAAGAAGCCTGTAACAACCCACGTGGGATTGAGCCTTAAGCAGCTTATCCATATACTGAACAAGGGTAGCAGCAAAACACTTCATGAATGCAGCCTCGCCAAGAGCCTTCACAATCACCGCATCGACGGCTTTCCTCGACCGCAGATCCTCATACAGGAACAGAGTTTTAAAGATGATTTCAACCAATTGCGATGCGACCTCAGCGGACATCTCTGCACGAGCCAAAAGAACGATCATTTAAACAAAACTCCCAGGCTGATGAAGCATGCACCCACCTCACGAGGCTTAAATTACAACACATTCCAAACAGCCGTGCAAAAAGAAAAACCCAGAATTCGACACGAACGGGGGGACAAAATAACATAATTCCTTAAACCTCTAAAGCCCACAACCTCAAGAAAACACACACGCTTGATAGGTTCAACATAAAGACACCATCTCTACATCAACACACACACACACACACACACACACACACACACACACACACACACACACGTCCACGCCCACGACAAGCCTCTCGCGAATCCCGAAACGCAACTCTCCTCTCTCGCTCCTCTCTTTTCCTCATCCTCCTCCCAAGTCATTCCTACATTCACAAAAAAGCACCACCAAAAAACCACTGCAAATGCGAATCGAACAGGATCGAATCCACGCCGGCCCGACCTAGATCGCTCCACAGGGACGGGACTTCGTCCCGGAATATCCTGACGCGCTCCTTGGGGGACGGGGCGGAGACCAGCCCGGCGACGGCGGCCAGGCGCTCGAGCGAATCCGCCATTTCCCCGGGGCGGGAAATCGAGCTGCCGTCGCTAGGGTTTTACCGCTCCCGTATGTAAAAATTCTCTCCGCCGAGGAAGGAAGAGAGAGGCGAGAATGGAAGTGCGGAAAGAGAGCAGAAGCAGCGTCAGCTGACGAGGGAGTGGGAGAAGGGGAGAGGGGCTGCGCAGGCTTTTGGGGAGAGAGAGATGGAGAGAGAGATAGAGAGAGAATCATGCAGCGTCGCGACTCGGGGAAGACGACGGGCTTCCGGGCCCGTTCGTTTCGGGCTTTCGGCCCAGGCCCGTTGAAAGGGAAGCCTCCTTGCTTTTTCTTCGGCTTGGGTCGTCGGGTCCCGACCCGGTCGCCTTAGGCACCGGCCCCGACGGGCTGGGAGGGGGAGGGGGAGGGGGAAGGGGTGGGGGGAGTGGGATTTTGGGGCGGCGCCGCCATGGGGGAAGGAGGGGGAGGTGGTAGTTTTTGTAGGGGGCGGCAAGGCAGGGCTAATGTTTTCTTTTCAAATGTAGGTAGTTTGGTTCGGGCTTTTGAGAATGCGTTTGCGAAAATATAAATACATTTGGGTGAATGGGGTTTTTTTGAAATACAAATATCGTTTGGTGAAATTTGCATTGAGAAACAATTTTGGCCAAAATACCGTTTGGTAAAATTTGCATTTGTAAATGACTTTTATTAAATAAAAAAAATATTTGTATTTTTTTTTTTTAAGTTCGGCCACCGCATCGCCGAATCTAGCGGCCGGATGTCGAATCTAGCCCCTGGACGGTTGCCGTGGTCAAGCGACCCTCGGGCGGCGGTCGCCGACGCGTCGCCGCCCGCGCAACCCCTTGGCCGGCGGTTGTCGACCTCCGATCGACTTCTTCGACGGAGAAGATGAACAGTGATGAATAGTACCGAAACTTGCATTCCCGAAAATGCAAGTTCCCAAAGGACCTCTAGACCTGCTTTGAACTAAAGGCCCTTAAAATCCTTTGGATATGCAATTACATCTTGCCAAAGCCGCCCAAAAAATTGAATTAAACACGTTTGCATTTGGCCAAGAGACTTTAGAGTCCCAAAGCCCATTCCCAAAGCCGAACCAAACGGGGCTATAATCTATCATGTTAAATTAGGGGGAAAAAGATATCAAATGCGAGATGCGTTAAATATCGTTGTTAGTTCGTGATTATGGCATCAAAGTGTCTTTCATGATCGATCATGCAAATTGCTCTTGACAAACGTGTCTTGAGATCGGTCTCTGTACATGCATTTTGAGTTACATTTGAGCTCTTGGATTTGATAGACTTCACGTTAAATATATCTACATTTATTTATGTGGATATATAGAAGGATGCCTTCATATCTCTTAGGAAACCATCCTTGGAATTCTGCAACATTGTTCGGTGAGGTTCAGTATGGTTCATTCGATAGCAATCTAGTGGTTTTGCTATCACCGCCCTTTTGATATGTTAGATACGGATCAACGAACGAAAAAAACTTCATGAATGAAGGGCTTTCTTGAGCCTCTTCCCCATCAAACACTCCATATTTCCTACACAGTTATATCTTTTGGCTCTAATGATCTCGCTGTACACACGCATACGCTCACAAAACAAAGCTAAGATTGTATTGATAGCTTCAGCATATGTATTCCCCTTCGAACTACACCTGATGAAAGTGAATCGGACATAATCAAAATAAATATAGCAAACTAGAGAACATATCCCAAGGGTGCATTTGGTAACATTTAGAACAATTTATGTTCAAAAATAATGTTTTCTATTTCTATCCCATAGATTATGAGCAGAAAAACGCATTTGGTAAATACGCAAAATTTCTATTCTCATTATAAAAAAAAAAACATAAATGTGTTTGATTCCATCCTAAAAATTTATATTCCCAATTTTTTTCATTTAATTAATTAGTGGAGACTTAATATTTCATGTTTGGATAAAACTAGACTTTTGCAATAATTTAATTGATCAAGATATTCTAAGATGGCCTAAGAAAATCCAACATAATAGTTTGTCAAATATGGATGATTGAAAATGACAAGAAAGAGTCTCACTGGCTTATAACTTACAATATAAGGAGGTTGATAATAAATATTTAGGCATTACAATAAACAGATGCATAGATCTTTTGAGCCTTTTTAGCTACAAGAAGAAGAGCAAACGTTACTTGGAGTCACAAAGTTTTCACAACCTAATATTATCTCCAAAAAGAAAGCGGCATTAAAAAATTCATATAGTAAAGCCCTAAAAGCTTACTTAATTTTAAATACAATTTTATCAAAATAATTTCACATTTTTATGCTAAGAATTAACAGTAAAATTTAATAAAACTGTTCAAATCGCATTTCTAAACTTTTTCCTAAATTTCTCAATTTGTTTATTTTTTAACTAATTTTTTTTTTATTTCGAAAAATGGGACTTGGATCAGGTCACAAGATTGGACTTTGTGTTGATTATGTAAAGACGAGTATTAGGTTAAGTTAAGCTTATTTTTCTAAAATGACTTTATTTTTCCTTTTGTTCTCGATAAGAAGTAATTTTTTTTACTTCTTAATTTTGTTCAAAATCTATTCCCTCGTCATTGATTTGTTCTAGAGAATAGAAAATTTAACTAATGTTACCAAACGGATTTTTGTTTTTTTCTGTCTCAGAGAGCAAAAGAATAGAAAAATAGAGGAACAAAAATATTACCAAATAGGGCCTAAATATCTCTAACTCATTATTTTTTAATCGTATTTGACATTTTAAATTAATTAAAGTTACACAGTGTCCACTCTTATTTGTCAAGACATGGGTAATATCTCTAACAAATATACTATTGCTAATCATTTCCAATATTTAAATTGGTGGATCAATATAAACTCTATGTCGTGGGCATACTAAAGAGGTGTCTCATCAATTTGTTCATGTGATGTGACAAAATTATGCGAGATGCTTAAAATGCCATTCACTTAAATAATCACTTATAAAGTATCACATCAACTATGGAAATGTAATTTATTAGATAGATTTTAGTATCGTGTTCAAATAATTTTATTAACAAGGTTGAGTTGAATTGATTTTACTAATTTGACTTCACATATGAGGAATTTCTTTTTTTATTTAGCTCAAATTACTATAACTATAGTTGAAAATGAATAATGTTCATTCTCATTAGGCTAAGTGTGGGTGATGTCTTGAAGAAAAATATGATTTATGCAAAACTATCATAAATTTGCGACAGATATATATTATCTATCTATTCATTTATCGAAGATATGTATTATGCAAATACTTGCACATTAAAAATGGGCTCACGCATCTTTTGCCCCACATATGGTTGCCGACATCCTCGTCACTTTGGATGGGTGATACTACCCTTAAAAAACCATAAGATTAAGGAAGGAAACTCCTATTGAAAAATTTAATGGATTGCCTTTCAAATTTACCAAAAGACAGCTACCACTACACCTCTCAAAAGACTATTTTTCAATGTAGGCCGCTTCTTCCACACCCCTTTCAAATATAATTCCATGTAATTAAGTGTTGGGGAGTTTTTTCCTTTCGAATTTGCATGATTATAATGGATGTCGAGAATTTTTTTATATATTCAACTTCGTACTGTTAATTTTTTTTTAAATGTCTATGAAAAAAAATCATGGAGTGATGACATGGAAAATAAATAAAAATTGGACTATGAGATTCACTAGATAAAATTAAAGTTTATACTTACTATAAAGTAATAACATATATTAAATTCTTTTACTAAAACAAATGCATTCAATAAAACTAGCAAGCAATTTTCTTCATTCTTACTTGTGCTTAGGTTATTTTAAAAAAATTAATGATTTCCTAACATCATACAGTTGGTTACCTGTTAAATAAATTATTATTATTATTATTATTATTATTTGCAAAAAGGAGTCACGAGTTTTGGCCCAAATGGAAAATAAAAAAGGCAAAAAAAAAAAAAAAAAAAGAAGCGTAAATCAAGAGAGCCCCAAATTTGACATCAATTTCATTGCTGAAGTGGGATTTGCAAGGGATGATGCGGTAAATTCAAGGTGATAGGGGGTATTCAAAGTAAAAAAAAAAACATTATCCTGAAAATATGGTCCATTTTCTAAAAAAAAAAAAAAGAATGAGATAAAAATGGGTTAACTCGATTTAAGTAGGTCCAATATCTAGTGATCAAATCTCAACGCATTTGAAACGACCCTAATGACCTGGATTTGAACCCAGCCAAACCTGTTGTTTGCCGAGTGTACTTTGCACAATTCTTTTTCCATCAACTTCAATTGTCATATGTTCTCCATGTCTATGAACCAAATGGCACAGACATTAACAGATTTGGATCGCAAAATATGGTAAACCCCAACCATTAATTAAAAACTTCGTTGAGGTTTTGTATACTATTGCAACGCTTCATGTACAATTTACAACAAAATGACCATAATGAGAAGTTATTGGCTAAGCTTTTTGAAGACGAATCTCTGAAAATTTTGCACTTCCATGATGCGAAATTACTTTATGAACTTAATATATGTATTCAAACAAATATAAACCACCAAATGTAGTGAGACCCACCATTTTGAACGGTGTAAATTCGACTCAATCCATATATTCTATATCACTTAATAACTCAGACAACGGACACTTGATCAATTACATATCAATTTGTCACGTAGAGGTGGTTCTCATGCATGGCTTCCTAGAAGTCTTCTCCAATCAGAGGCAATAATGAGAGCCTGGAAAGTAGCTCAATTTTATACCCAGCAATTCAATGGGACATCATCAATTAGTAAGGGTGTTTGTTCAACTGCTTGATTCTCCAGCTAAGTCACGCTAACAAACGAAAGTCATGTAGGTAAAGTAATTGGCTTGGGGTGGTCCACGAGTGATACCCAATTAGGAGTACTTAGTAGAGGAGTAATTAAGGGTTCTTAGGTCCCAGTCTCTTCAAGTACTAAAGCCCTGGCCATATGATAAACATGATGAAACACAGCAATTACTCCATACATCATAATGGCTCCCAAAGAGGCAAGGGGGGAGATTCATTGTTAATACAGATTAATCCTAGCTGAAATCAAGTTCAGCTGCAAGTCAGCATGAGAGCTGTGAGAGAGTAGTTGCCGAACCTAAAAGATTTTGGAGGGTTAGACCGTGTGTGATTTGCTAAACACCGTTTGTCACACAGCATCAGCTATTGGCGGGGTATATATTTAATGGGCTACATATTATTCTTGAGAAGCATATCAAGCTGTTGAGATTGCTCATTGATGTCGATCATGTGTGACCTCTCTCTTTCTTACCCTAGTAAGTTGAATGGACGAAAAAGACATCCTGTGTATTGGTTTTATAACTGACCTGGTACAGTTGATCAATCACGATACTTATATAACATAAATCCTTTGCAAACTTCCACATTTGAGTTCTGAGTCTCTGGTTTCGTAATAACTTCTACTCATGGAGGCCAAACCCCCAAAACCCCCTTGTAACACTGTCCTCGTTACCAATTTGCGAGATCTTATTTTCTCAATTCCTGTCAATATGAAGTCAATCGCATATCAAGAAATGATGAACATGAAATTTACCCCACTACAACTTTTTCAAAAGAACTTCTATAGTATCCACCACAAAAAATGACTTCTTATTAAGACAATATCTAGAATGCGTAACACAAAACAAAGAGGGAACTCATTTATTGCTTAACCTATAGTCAACAGTTTAGCTGGCGATTATTTCCACAGTAGCTGGTGACACTTAGGATGCACATGGCAAAATTTCTACTTCTCTATTTCTCTGTTTCTCTATTCCCTGTAACAGGTTTGAAACAAAAATTTGTTTGGAAATGCAATTTAATTTTTTAATTTCTGGAACATATTTCTATTCCAGAAATACACTTGAAGAAGAAATCAGAAGTTAAAATTTTTAACTTCTCAATTTCTGAAATAGAAATAGAAATGATTTCTTATTCTCTCCAATTTGGGCATCCTCCTTCTACAGACGGGATTTTCTATTTGGGCGTCCATTCTGCTCAACAAAGCCATGCTTCAACCAAAAACCCTAGCACCATCGACTCCGAATCTATCCATCCTCGCTGTCGACTCTGAATCCATCCTTCTTGCCACTGTTGACTCCAACGCCGTCGATGTCCTCTTGCCGGTCAGATCGTCGCTCATCTCGCTGTCAACTACGACTCCATCCTCCCTACCCCCGTTAACTCCAACTCCGTCCTCTCGCCTGTCACATCGTCGCTCACCTCGCCGTCGACTTTGACTTCGTCCTCCCTACAGTCGACGACTCCTCTCGACAGCATCCACTCCGTCCACTCGCAAGCGTCCACTTCGTCTGCTCGCTGCCATCGACTCCAACTCCGTCCTCAACCCTAGGCCCTCATTGATTGCTCGAGCATATCTTCTCGATGCCTCCGGGTAACTGTGATTGACTGGCTTTCCATGTAATCGGTGACTTTTGCCTCTTGGTCTCGCTCATGCTGATCACTTCCTTAGACTTCTTGCTGCTTTTGAGATTTCTGGACAGCGGGATGTTGACATTTCATATTCAACTATTTACTTCGTTCTTTTTTTTCCCCTATGGTTAGTTATGGAGTGCAATAAACTGTTTTCATACCTTCGTTCATACTCAAATTTCTTTTGGCATACCACCATCAGAATTCTTGACTATAATCTATTGAAGAATCAATAGTCATTATTATGCATTCTTGTGCTCACTTTCCCTTTATTTGTGTAATGTATATTATATGAGGTGCAATTTTGCTTATCATGTATGTACCCTGCTTTGCGTGGATCTAGCCATTGATTTTAAGGGATTTCATGTGGCTATATGATGTGCATAAAGGAGGAGGGAAGAGAAAATGAAAGCCAGATTAATGATTGTAGAAGGATTAAAAGTAGTTACATTGACCTGATAATATCTCTTCTTTGCGCAAGGAAAGTACCTGTATTGTTATGTAATGTCTATACTACGATGCCAATAATTGCAACTGGCTATTCTTTCTGGTGTCAAAATATTCATGATCATATGATTTTACTTAAGGGCATTACGCGATAAACTTCCTGTATAGGACAAGATGCTGCATACATTTTAAAAAAGTTTGGAAGATGATATGCAAAACTATAATCTTTGTGTAGTGGTTTAGACTTACAATGCTCTGCTTTTAAATAGATGGGTTGCATGAGCAATGCCCAGCCGTCCATATTTTATAGTCTCTTGAGTGAGCAGAGATTTCTATCATTTGCTTCTCCAAATGTTTTTCTTGGATTAAGCTCTTACTAGTGATTGCATGATCTTATTATGAAGCTAGAGTAGATAATATGGATACAAGCCAGAAAATATAGAAGGGAGGAAAGCAGGTACAAGGGTTGGACTCGCCCTTACTAGAATAGTTTCTGCGGAACTTCTCTCCGAAATTCACACTTGTAATTTACCTTTTATGTACAAATATTAGTTCAGTTGAACATTTCACAAGTCATAGGTAGCTGTTCTTCTTTCTAGCATGCCTATAAAGGACTGGTGGATCAACCTTTGTGCTGGTATCATGACTTCTGCTTGAGAGATAGAGCTCTTCTAACTCTTTCAGTGGCCTCACCACAAAATATTTGACAATGCTAATTGAAGCTTGTCAATGTAACTTATTGAATAATATTGTGTCGAGGAGTTCTTTAAGTTTTGCACATTTTTCACTACATGCTGACGATAACAAGATTCCCTTCCAATGGAGGGAAACCAAATAAATGCGCTTAGGAAAACCATTGCCAATAAAATAGCAAGAGACCATACTATGCCAGAAATTCCATGAAATTGTATTTTCAACTTTTGTAATGTATTACTATTATTTCGACTATTATTTTGTATTTGAGGATTTCCTATGTTGTTATCTAATCAATTTCTATTCTTAGAAATAGAAATTTTATTTTGTTATCAAACAAAAATCTATTCCGAAAATAAAAAAAAAATTGAATCGTTATCAAACGGGTTTCTTTGTTCAGAAACTTGTCCGGGAAACATAAATTGATTTTTGTTTCAGAAATTTTGTCATGCGCACCCTTAATGCCATAGGAGACCATGAAAGCTAGCATGTAATTTGCTTTAAAAAATTGCATTGTGATGCCTTTTAGATCCAATGATGGAAACTAGGACTGTGTTTCCAACCGAGATCAAAGAGCTGTTTTCAGTTCACGGTAATGATATAAGTGAAACTTCATGAATGCAGCAATATCCACCTGTAAAACTAGTTCGTGTTGTAAGGAATTGTAAGAGGAGTTGGTGCCACTGTTAAATTTGATCCTTATTTGTAATTAACAATGCAAAACACCTCAATTTTTTTTTTTTTCCATTCCATGTTGGGTTCCAACGTATTGCCATCAAATCTCTCTTTTCAAAACCCTAAAGAACTCGAGGATTCATAAACCTATCCATAATCAATTTGTGAAGGCGCTCAAGCTCTGAATCTAGGTCGCAAGTCTGAGTCTCGTGACCTCAAATATGAGACATGCAACCTCAAATGTGAGATGGTGCACCTCCACCGCATGAGGCAACTTCTATTGATGGAGATCGACCCTAGAGTGAGAGAGAGAGAAGCATGGCGGCGGCTATTGAGTTAATGGTGTTTGTAGCGGTGGTGGTTGAGTTTCGGTTCAATGCTGGGGGCAGCTGAATGTCGATTTGTTGGGGATGGGGACTGAATTTCGATTTATAAGCGATAGCGAACATGCAGAAAAAGTGCAGGGTTGTCTATATCATTATCCAAGGATAAATTGACGACCAATAGTACTACAAATTAACTTTGAGAGACTGCTTGAAAGGGGAAGAAGATGTTGATGTTCGTGGTTTCTTAATCACTAAGAAGCAGGTGAACCTGCACAAAAACCCTAGTCCCCCATATTGATCGAAGTGTGTCCCTTTAATTAATTGATTACCTTTTGTAAACCTCTTATCCTTTCTTTAACCCCAAACCCCACTCCTCGAAAAAAGAAAAAAGAAAAAAGAAAAATAAACCTCTCAGTTTTATGTTGACATACATTCTCTTTGAATAATAATACGACTTTAATTGTATGGGGCAAGTAAAGATAAAAAAGTTCATGTGTGATTTATGTAGCCAATCCAAAAATTCGATGACTAGACATTGACTTTTCAATATATAAAAGCCGCTTTCATCGTATCCTATGATTGTGCATGATTTCTTGTGTAGGTGAGATTTGAGATATAGCTTGAGACATTTGACATCGATATAGCACGAGACATTTGACATCGATCCAACTACGTCACACTAAATCAACCAACAAAGATTTTTAGTAGGGCTATAGCGCTAGTTGACGCATGACCCATTTATAGAGCACAAGGCAAAACTGGAAGTATATTGACAGGGATGGATAGCCTTTTATCCCTAGTAAATCATTTCAAGGTTTCGGAATATTAATGCTAATGCAAGCTTGCACATCTTAAATGTATATTTACATATAAGGAAAATTACCAAAATAGTTCTAAATATAATGTAATTGTGTCAATTCAGTCTTAAACTTTTTTATTTTTTGGATGATTGAGTTCTAAATCTTTTGTATTTTTGTCAATTTAGTCAATTCAATAGATTTTGGTTGACTGATGCTAACATTAGCGTTGGTCGACCTATGTGGCGTCATTGGAGTTGACATGAATAAATTTTAATAATATTACTATTTTTTCTAATTTATTTATTTCTTTTGTCTTTCTTTTGTCTTTTTTTTATTCTTCACTTCCTTTTTCCTCTCATTGGTCACCGAGGCGACCAACCAGAGGTAGAGACAGCGAGGGACATTACTAGCTTAGCAAACTGGCCATGGCTGGGCTAGGTTGCCCTTGTAGCCTTCGACGAGGCACAACTTCACTAGATCCGGTGAGATCATGCCCCACCCAGCCATGACTAGGCTTCCTCGAGGCTAGTGAGGTCCCTTGTCGGCCTTGCCTCTGGTCAATTGGGAGCCGACTATCGGCTAGAGGAAGAAGGAAGCAAAGAAAATAAAGAAAGAAAGAAAGAAAAATAAAAAAATAAATAAAAAACAAAAAAAAAAAAGAAATTCAAAAAAATATGATTAAAAATTATCCACTTCAATGCTAATGATGCCACGTGGAATGGCCGACATCCATGTCAAGGCTGATTGGCCAAAATTGGCCAGATTGAGTGAATTGATGCATATACAAATTGCTTAGGACTCAATTGAGAAAAAATATTTATGATTAAATTGACATAATTACAATATATTTAAAACTTATTTAGTAATTTTCCCCTCATACGCATCACCATGTCAACTCTAGATGATATATTGCGCAATAAATCGTCATCTCAGCTCATTTCATACTCTTGCAACCTAGGGAAATAGAATACTGACGCAAGCATGCCGAGAGCGATGAATTAGCTAGCTGCCTATGTGAAATTAAATCGACGGATCTTGAGATATGTAAATGAATTAGCCAGCTTCTATTCTTCTTTATTTTTTTCTGGACAAAAAGCTAGAAGTGGTCACCGTTGGCACTGTATGCACCTACTCGCTCCAAATAACGTAGCCTCTTTGATTATTGCAGTCACGTAGCGAAGTGAGCATCTCTTTTATAGCAAACCCGGAACTCATTAGTCTCTCTCTCTCTCCCCATGACCATGGCTAGGTTTCTGCATTCATCTCCGGCGACCGGCGACCGTCCTTGTCGTGATCGGTTTAGTCGCACTGATGATGGGAACTTTCCTATGCCCGCCTGCGGAGGCAGCTCGAGCGTTCTTTGTGTTTGGCGACTCACTTGTCGACAATGGCAACAACAACTACTTGGCGACCACAGCCCGTGCGGACTTGCCACCCTATGGCATCGATTATTTAACTGGCCGGCCCAACGGCCGGTTCTCCATTGGGTTCATCATTCCGGACTTCATCAGTAGGGTTTTCCATTTTCGCATGTTACAGTGCGCTTCAGTTTCCATCATGATGCAAATGAGGCCCGGTTCATCAGCTAAAATGTGAATTACTCAGGTCAGGAATTGGGTTCGGAGTTGACGTTGCCGTACCTGAGTCCGGAGCTCACCGGACAGAAGTTACTAGTTGGTGCTGATTTCGCTGCTGCTGGAATCGGAATTCTCAACGACACGGGAACGCAATTCGTAAGCATCATCTGTTCTAAGCTTCCTCTAGGACGAACAATATTTATGAACAATGAATCAGCATATAACATAAGAGCTCTTCGTCGACTCGATTAAGTCAACAAGAAGAGTAATATTCAGCCGACTCATCGACGCTTGCGTTTAAAATGTAAAGGCCCCGGTGCGGACGTCATTGCTAGTTGCTGCTATTAACGTTACAATGTATCGATATCTTTTTGTCCCCAGTCTCATAAACCCGGAGGGAACTCAACAGCTGGTGAACCAAGCGCTTGTGCTCATCACCGTCGGAGGGAACGACTTCGTGAACAACTACTTCCTGGTGCCTTACTCAGCCCAGTCGCGCCAATTCGCGATCCCCGACTACGTCAAGTTCCTCATCTCTGAGTACCGGAAACTCCTCAAGGTAATCGAATTCAACCCCTTTTGGCTTCCTTTGGATTTTGTTGATAAGTCTCTTTTCATGTAACATCGCATCGTCTAACCTTTCTTGTCATAACTTGCGAGTTCAGCCGTAGCTTTTCTCCGTGCCATTTTTTCTGGAGCAATGTTGGAGAAATTTTACTCGAGTATTAATTTATAGTGGGGCACCTAACTAAAATAGGAATTAATTAACTTATTTAAACATCTAATTTTGTCTATATCTTCAAGACCCTTGGTCTCACATAATTAAAGACATGTCTAATAACTATCTAATGTGTTCAACCAAACATATTAAAAGCTATAATTCTCTGATTACATGAAGAAACTATGTCCTTCTGGCAAAAAAAAAAAAAAATGAATTTGATACTTGACCCAACCACCAGCTACCCTTCAACCCACCAAGCCAAAGCCATAACTAGCTGAGAAAACGATGTACGGTACAATATATTTTTACCAAATATAGGCATAAAAGATATAAAAGAGGACATAACCCTTCACATTTTTGTTCATCAATGAAGGTTAATGTTTTTACGGCATTTATGGTATTGCAGAGGCTGCATGAGCTCGGGGCGAGGACGGTGCTAGTGACGGGGACGGGGCCAGTGGGGTGTGCCCCGGCAGAGCTGGCACTACGGGGCAAGGAAGGGCAATGCACGCCGGAGCTCCAGGAGGCCGCTTTGCTCTTCAACCCTCAGCTTACCCAAATGTTCCAACGGCTCAACCAGGAGTACGGCTCTCCCATGTTTATAGCCGCCAATACCGATCTCATGCATCGTGACTTCATCAGCAACCCTCAGGCCTATGTTAATTTTAATCATACATACACAAACTAATATGCCAAATACATACATATCCTCCATATCGATACGTCATATGTTTCGGCATTGATCACAACAGCTTACCTAAATTGGTGGCAATTAGAGATCATGACGAGTATCTTGCACATGTTCTTGGAGTTAGTAATTTGTCTAAGTCTGTTGAAGCTGTTAATTATAAGAAGATAAAGACTTTTGATAGGGAGGGAAAGGCATTATTGGACTTATCTCGTGAATTGCTACAGTGCAAAATAAAATTTTTCATGCCACCGATATGCAAATTCAAAGCCAAAATTTAAAAGAAATCCTAATATGGTCATACTATGTTGACTAACAACGTATCATAATTTACACATACGTAATGATTCGATGACATTATATTGGTGCGGGGTTTGTGACATTAGAAGTGGCATGTTGTGCCCAAGGGTCTTACAATGGGATTGGGCTATGCACCATTGCATCAAACTTGTGCCCTAATCGAGACCAGTATGTATTTTGGGATCATTTCACCCATCACAGAAGGTGAACAGATTGATCATCCAATCCATCACGAAGGGGTCCCGCCAAATACATGTACCCCATGAACCTCAGCACCATCCTAGTCCTTGATTCTTATCTGGTCTGAAGAAATTTATCAATTCAAAGTTGTCCGAGGGGCTTTTGTTTTTGTTTTAATTGTTTTTTGATGTGGAGCATTGTCTTATGGTCTGTCTAAAGTTATCAAGGAGGACTTTGTGCAATTCCCACGATTGATGAATGGGTCCCGATGAAGTGTTCGTAATATCTATGTATGAACCATTTGGTTATATGTCCTCATAATGGAGAACTTCGAGTTTTAATCCCCGCCTTTTTTTTGGGTGGTCAAATTAGCTTGTTATGTTTGCTTGTCAAACCAGTCGTCGATATAGATCAAATGGATCACGGGACAAAGCCGACGGACTAGTTTGACTATGGAATGAATGAATTGGATTGACTTGAGAACTAATTTGGAGTGGAGGATCGGTTTTGGGCCAATCTTGCATCAGTTACCAAGGAAGAAACTTAAATTAGTTTGAACTAAACGACTCATGAACTTTGGTCTGTCAATTCTTCTTACAAACAACTAACAAAAATTAAAAATAGATGCTCTAATCAAGTCGAATTCTAGTAAAATGGACTCGTTCCAAGCACAAGTAGCTTCTTCTTCATCATCTGCTGAGGCCCAAAAAGAAACGGGCAGTAATGGGCCACACAGTAGAAGAAAACAAATGAAGCACACGTGATCATGGGCCGAAGCTGAATCGCCCGCTAGGCATGCGCATCTAATGGGCGGGCTTGAACGATGACTTTCGACTGGTCGGGAGAGCCAATCCTTAAATGATTTTTTTTCATATGAATGGACCTGCACCGATTGTTCCCTTCCCAGCCTCGCCCAGGCCCTTTCAATTTTTTCATAAATAAAAAAATAATGACTTTTATGATCACGGGCGAATTGGCGCTCGGGCTTTTGTTCCGACGCCATGTCTAGGCTATCTAGGCACGAGCATTTGGACTATATACTCAAAAGGACTAGCCCAAGCCCATCGAGGCCCGCCCATCGATCAAGCCCACGGCCATGTAACCCCTTTGAGGTCTCATACATTAAGGTAGACATCGGCAATTAGATCCTAACATGGAAATTATCAAACCTGGTAATCCCATATTGTATCATCGCAACCAAGTTGAGTGCTCATTTTGCTATTAGCCCCTTTAGTTCTATACTCATTGTGTGCTCGAATAGAACTGCCCAATACGAAACGAGATGTATTTACCTAGTCGAGTTAATGATGACAGCGTGACCATCGGGCAGCAAGGGAAGTTCAAGTTTGTCGTAGATATTCCTACCATTGACGGACTGCATGGATCAGCAAAGACGGTGCATTGCTTAGTCGAAACCTAAAGCAAGGAATCTCTTTTGTTTTTATTTATCTTCGTTGCTATGGTGATTTGTGCTGTTCTAACTTGGAAAAAGAACATTTTAATCCGAGTTTATGTTCTCCTCAGTGTTATATCGTCGCCAAAATGGCCACGTGCCGTCATAATCGTGGAAACTTCCCCGGGATCACCACTGGCATCCTACGTTAATCAGGACTGTTTGACCAACAAAGGTTACGGATAAATGCCATCAAGTACAAAGGTTAAACAGCTTACAAGCCGAAAACAGAGGGCCAACTACCAGTACAAACTTGTTTGGCATGATGGGTCAAATATTTGACTCTCAAGTTATTCATCTATGGCGTGTGTTCTTCTTGATCATGCCATCAATAGCGTCGGGAATCCGCTCGTTGGATCATGCAATAAATCCAACTTTAGTATGTCCTCTTTTCACTATATATACACCTGATTCCAATGTCGAAATGGCATCGATTACAGCTTTCTCTCCATTTTGATTTCGCCTTTGGTATCTCCCCTTTCTTAAAGGTAAAAGCACTGCATTAGAGAGCTTCATCTGTTATATCATGAAAATCTTCCTGCATGTTCATGATCCCTATCTTATATGTTCTCTCCATTTTTCTTATTATTAGGTGCTCCAACGACACGAGTCGATGGCGAGCCTCAGCACTGGGATCGATAATGGACACGACAAGGGCAGTGATAATTCTGGATTGATGAGAGTGTTGATTGTGGGTGATGATGTGCTCGAGTGTAGAGTCCATGAGACGCTTTTTAGCAAGCTCGAAGTAGCGGAAGAAGTCCAGACTGAAATGGCCACAGACAAGGAAGACCTAGATCTTCACCTTTCTGGTTCATCTTTTGATATTATTCTCGTGGACATTCATTCGCCCACCATGGATGGCCTTGAAGTAAAAACTAATTAACTCTTCATTCTATCTTTTATTTGACGCGTATAGATATGAACAATATAAATTTCACATAAAATGTACGATTTCTTTCTCATATTCACATGTGAAGGTGACGAAGGAGCTGCGAGCAAAGGGGGTAAGGAGCATGATTGTGGGTCTGACTTCACAGAATGCCGAAGCAGATAAGGCAGCTTTCATGGCAGCAGGTCTGGATGAGTGCCTTGAGAAGCCATTGACTAATGAGAAGATCAAGTCTCTTGTTGAGACCCTGGAGAAGAACAACTAGAGATGGGAGCATCAACTTATACCTAAAGGAGGAATAATAAGTGATCATGCGAGATATAGAGTTATAGGGTTCATGTAGTTATTTTGATTATATAGATCTATGACCGAGCATGGTACATGAGTTTTGTAACCATGCAAGTCATTTGCTGATTATGTTACTGCTTATTAATCAAGGGAAGTAATGAAAATCGTAGGTGTTTATGCTCCTCTCTTGCGTGATGGACATTGTTAGCTGTTATTGTGAGGATTTACTGTCTTTTGTCCCCATATTTTTTTTCCTATAATCTTGCAGTTTATATTTGATTTTTTCAATTAGTCATGTACTTATGTTTAATTTTCTGATAGCAAACTCCCACAGATTTGGAGGCCATTCTTGTGTATAACAGAATAAGTTTATAGTAAAAAAACACAACGCACCCAACTTTTTAACATTTGGTAGAAATGCACTCTTTTGTTGCGCAAAAGTTGGATGGCTTTAGTACTTCTATACGATAAGCTCATCGCTGATGTTTGATCACTTAGTGCAGTAAATTTCTTGTTTGTTATTTAATACACACGTGAGTTTTTCTTTTTCCCGAGCATGGTTCCTGAAAGGTAGGGAATTAGATGCTGTTCTCCCAAGCCGCCACTTCTCAGCAGCCTAATGAAAAGAAGGTTTTAGTCCCACTTTGTTTATGAGCATTTAATGATATTCCGGCCGCTTACAGAGATTATAAGACATGGCTTGCTTGAGGATTAAGGGTGCAATATTTCGAGATATAGTTTATTCAGCAAGTTACCCTGCAGATTACCAAGTCTTCAGAAGTCGAATCTCTTTTCCTCTTCGCAACTCCACGGATGAACTGTTCCACAACAACTACGATGGCTTGGTGATTTGTTGGATTTCCTCTCTTCCAGCTAGAACAAGGCCCATCATCTGACATGGAAGTGGTCTTCGAGAACTTCCTCATCCTTGGTTCTGTTTCACTCCCTTTTTCTTTTACAAAAACAAGACTCTCTTGCATCATCTCGAAGCAGCAAAGATCAAGAATGGATAATTTCTTCTTCAACAATCTGATGTCTTGAAAAGATTGAATTGGTTATCTAGGTTGCAAATGGGAAAACTACATTCATATCTATCTTCATCCTGAAATTAATCTTGTTCTCAATATCCCCATGTTTGGTACCAAATACCAAAGTTCTTGACATTTCCTTAGTTGCAATGCACTCTTTCCTTGCACGAAGATTGATAAAATAAGTAATCCTGTGTAAACAGTGAGATCATCACTGTTGTTTTGATCATTTAATGTTGTTGATGCCTCATTCATCAGGTGATTCTTTTTTCTGACTTATTTTTTTCCCAATCACAGTTCGTGGATGGTAGGGAAAAATATAACGTTCTTCTCTCAAGCTGCCACTTCTCTGCCGAGTCATGGAAAGAAAGTTTTAGTTCCAGTGTGTTTAAATTTACTGATATTCCAGTGGCTTCTGGAGCTTATAAGACATGGCCTCGTTGAGGATTAAGGGTGTCATTGTAATATAAGAAAGTTACCTTGTTGCTAAAATTGAGAAGCGACTGACTTTCATGGTTCTTGAAGGTTGGCGAAGTAAGTGTGCAGAAAACTAAAAAAAATGGATGTGAGTAAAGCATCTTATGAGTTCTAATGGGCTTTCACCAATAAACCCTCTCACACCTTTGTTTGCTCTCATCTTCACTTATTAGAAAAATAGGTGAAATAAGTCAAGCATCCATCATCCCCATATTTCTCCAGTGGCCATTTGTATTCTAATGAAGTTGTAATGTTTGATATCTTCAAGAAAGGGTGATGCCAACATATCTCATTCACGGTTTTGTTGTGTCCTAAAAACATGCATACACCTCAATATGATTTTGAACGACACACAACATGGTTAGAGAAGTATCATGTGACGAGTCATTCTAGGGGAAAACGAATTCAGCTGACTTGAGCAGGTTCAGATTAGGCTTCATCCAGGATTTTAAATTTTCTACTGTCAATGAGAGGCCACTGTAGAACACATCTTTTAGCTACTTTCATACTAAAGTGAAAGGAAAAAAGAAAAAAAAAATTAAAATCTTCTTACTCGAATAGCTTTAAATTGAGTTTTCGCATTGACATTAATTTGTCAAGCTGCTATTATTAGTGGAAATCACTAACCAAGACCAGATTTGGCATGCTGAGCAGGAAAGTTGTTCTGGAAATTTGCTTTCCTGGATAACGATGGACACCTTGCCAGCTATTTCGATTCCTAGGGCTTTATATGTGAGTGATCATTGATATTTTTTTCAAATGCTCTCTTGACACAATTTGAAGACAATCGGCATTTGTTTGGGTAACACATTCTTTTTTGCGATACAGTTATGAGAGCATCAGGACTTTGATCTGGCAATCACATTATTTTAGAAATAATGTAGATGTTATCGCTACACAGAGAGAGATGATTTTAAAGAACTATCTTTTATTACAAACCGGTCATCCATGAGGTACATAAGTATGCCTTGATATACTGTATGCTCAAGTAATTATTGTTCTAAGCAACCTTATATTCTGTTTAATCTTTCTTTTATTTTTGGCCAAACATTCCATTTAGTTGTTGTCGTACCAAAACTGTGCCTGGAGGTAGTCAACCACCTTCTTGTCGACTTGGAAGGCCTTGGTGAGAACATCAGCAGAAATGGGTGGCTTCGCTCCGAAGACAGCATTAGCGATGGTAATGAGTCTGGGATTCTGGCTGCTAAGACCAGAAAAGGCTAGTGCATAGGTGTTTCCAATATTCAACTGGAAGTGAATGAGACCGATTGGGAACACAAACACATCCCCCTTGTACAAGACTTTGGTGAAGACTGTGTTGTTTAATTGGTTGGATGTGACGAAGCCAACAAGTAGCGTACCCTCCACCACAACCAGAACCTCGGTTCCACGTGGGTGAGTGTGGGGAGGATTTAGGCCACCGGGAGCGAAGTCAATGCGAGCCATGGATATTCCAAGAGTGTTGAGTCCTGGAAATTGGTCGACAAAAGCTGGTGTGACTTTTGATCCGAGTGGATTTGATGTGTTTCCAGGATTTCTGAACCCCATAAAGAGGAAATGATCAGCTGTGGCTTGTTTTGGGTCCTTGCAGAACTTTCCATTCACAAATACTGCATAAGAAACATATTTCGTGTTAATCGCTTTGGCATCATAAGCCAGAATTGAAAGACATGAATAGTGCAAGAATTGCGGACCAACCTCCAGAGTTGAGGTCAGTTAGTGGCCACGCATACGTCCTGAAGAGGACTCGGGTCATAAGCAAAAGCAGTGGCAGTTGCCAAAGCCAAGATGAGAAAGCTAATCTGTAGACACTTCATCTTTGGACAGGAAATTGGGCTCTGATCTCGAGTTCAGAAGAACAATTGCTTCAGGGAGGAGTGAGGTGTCTTGCATGGTAACATGCTGTCTATTTTTAGATGACAGTGCTTGACTCAGCATATTCAATAAAAGTGCCTTGCAGTTTACCAAGTCCTTAATGGTTACTTCTTTCGCTTCTTCTCCTCAAGTCCAGGAACAACGTTCCCCAACAACCACGTTGACATGGCAGTTGGTCTGATTTCCTCTTCTCCAGCTTAAAGAATTCATATTCATCTGATACGAAAGTGGTAAACTCAAATTATTGCAAATATTTGATTATTTATTCTTCCCATTTCAACTCTTCAGCATCAATGCAGCGGGGGCGTCATCAATCACGCACCATTTCTTCAAAAACTTACCTACCTGAAGAAATATTGATTCGACAGGCTATGGCTTTGCACACCTATCTTCACCAGGTAAAATTTCAGGCTGATGATATACCCTGCTAATTTTTAATTAGGAGACTTCATTTGATTTAATATACCAGGCACCAAAGTTCATAACCATGTACGCCTAAATGAATAACCTTCCTTTAGAGGCCTTACTGGTCAAATGATGCTCGTGTATAACTTATTCATTTTTCCAGGAGTGGTTTATGGGGAGGTTGGAGATAAGATACCTTTGTCGCAAGCTGCCTTTGCTTTGCAACCTAATGAACAGAAGGTTTTAGTTTCACGCACGGTACCTTAATCATCTAGAGCTTCAGGGCCCGTTACTTGAGGATGGACAGTACAACTTATTTACTTTCTTGTACTGGTAAATCTTGCAAATTGCTGAATTCTCTTGGAATTCTGACGAAGAAATGGCAAATAAACAGGAACCGCTGCTGTGGTCAGCTCTGTCATGGCCTGGAGTCAGCAATACTTCTCAGTATAACATGGAAGATGCCTGTTTAGATGATGGCGACTTTATAACTTGTACCTCTGCTGCGAGCTTTCCCATCTGAATCGTTGTTGAAACTGAAATTTTATGAGAAAATTGTCCTTCTCTGCTTATGAAGTATGGAAAGTTCTATGGCTTAAGCGCTCTCCATTCTCCATCGAACACCTGCTCCATATAAAATATGAGGGGGGACTCCAATTTGGTTATAGCGAGTCTCTGTCGCCCACTTACTCTGAACTTTCCATATCGAACTTTCCTCAAAAGAAGGAGAGGGAGGGAGTGTTTTAGAATATGATATTTTATTGCTCAATGACCATTGAGATGAATTATAGTTTATATTAAAACTACATCAAATAAAAAGACAGTTAATGATCAGACCAGTCAACTTTAAGATACATAAAGAGTTGGATTGTAATTTTGATGTGGACATAGAGAACTAGTGAAATGGTTCCACGTCTGATAAATGTCGTGACAAAGAGCATCTAATATATTTAGTTGATCCTAAACTTGTTGGCTTAAGTTTTTGGTTAGAGGTAAGTCTGGCAGAATATGTTAGTAAGTCTAATTAAGCTCTCTCAAGGTAATCTACTTGATGAGGCATGGCAACAACTGCTCTACTCAAGGATGAAGATTGGTTGACCCAGTACAGTGCCTCTGCGTGATAGGCAGCATAAAATTCGCAAATGTTCAAATGTTATGCATGTTTAGTTGTAAACACAAAGGACGAATCATTCCACAACAACTTCAAGCACGTGTCCACTAATTTCCTGTTCCTCAGATTAAGAAATGAACACCAACCTTCATGAAGTGGTGCGACCACCTGTACTAGATCCATGGAGGCCAAGTCTTGAAAAGGAATATCAAGTGAGAGGATCTGACCACGTTTGTTGTACATAATTGCTATCCAACACCGTTTCAAGCAACAATCTTTTTAAGAATTGACACAATATTGTACCTGTAAATGTTGTTGAAAGGGTCAATCTCCATGTCTTTGGAGCATTTGCTTTTACATCCATGAAAGAAATAGTCTCTGGTTGCTGATGTTGTTCTTTTTTAATTTAGAAAATTTGACCCACTCTGTTATTTGGAGGAAAATACAAAGAACATTCAGAGCATATGCTTGCTTGCAATGCACTATTATATGCTGGGCTAAAACATACCTTATCCAGGACTAAAGCATTTCTTAAGATTGTTTCACACAGCTAGGCCTTGTTAAGAAGGTTATCTCATATTCTGTTTCATGGATTTCTAGATAGTCTCATATTTTATGGAATGGATTTGCAGATGGCGTCGGATGAGCCTGCTTGAGGATCAACATGATTTTTAGTTTGGTTTTGTATGTTATTATTGAAATTTGAAAAGTTCTTCAATCAAGGACTACCTTAGCAAGCATGTATTATCTAATGTACTAGAGAGGAAACTATGCTGGGAATAGATCAAGAAATCAGGCAGCACACTTGGACATGATTGTTTAATCCTGAGTTTAAACCCAAGTCAAATTAAATATAGATACAGTGTTTCAGATTAGATAGACACAACTGGATAGCCATTTGATCCTGTTCAACACCATTATCCTTTGATTAGTCAAGAAATTCGCTCACTAGTTTTTAGTTAAGGAAGCTTCAAATATGCCGTGGTCCATTGGCGTTTGGATCCTGAAAAAGTAGTTAAGATCAATAGTTTCAGTTATTGCATTGCACTTCACCTACCTCCGTATAATGCAAGTCACAACACCTGAGGCAGTCCTGCATACAAGTTTTTTTAAACTTTACTGCGTACAACTTCTCAGGCAGCCTGCTTATTGAAGTAAATTGGATCCAATGAAGCTTTTTGAAAGGGAAATATGTGCAGGAACTCCATCGCCTTGCCTGGTGTACGTATTGCATTGATGATTCAATCATGTACTTCTGCTTTTGATTTTTTTTAGCATTGCACGGATGTAAAAGTGCAGCACAATCGGCAAGCATATTTAGAAGTGATTTCCTACCTTCTTTGGCCCTTTTTGGGTTTCCCCCTGACCAAATTGCCGAGCAAGCATATTTGGAAGTCCCTCATGCAACTGCCTCCGTGGTCGGTGCAGATGAAGATGCCTACGGAAAGTGTTCTTTTGCAATCAAGACCAATCAATCTTTTTCAGATATAAGGCCTCGCACAAGAAATGCTCTGTACTAGGTAGCCTTCTTTGAGATATGCTAAAGAGTTGTAAAAGAAATGAAGAACAGGTACAAGGATGGAAACTTCATTAAAAATCATTTCCATATCAGGTGATGTGAATTCTTTAAGCAGGAGACAAAGTCAAACAGATCACTGAGTCGTCGTAGTTGTTATAGAGCAATTCATTTTTGGACTTGAGAAGGGGAAAACAGATAACACCTCTGAAGACTTGATCATCCGCAGGGAAACTTGCTGAATAAACTATGGACTGGGTCAAACATTTCCATCTATAAAGAGAGATCGTGTTGCCATGCAACTCCTCACTCCTCCCTCAAGCAATACTAGCCTGTGCAAGGATCAGAACTTGAGGAGATCAAGGCCCTAACCCCTGTCCACAACAACAATGAAGTTTCTTCCTATCAGCTTTCTCGTCTTGGCTTTGGCGACTGCCACTGCTTTTGCTTATGACCCGAGTCCTCTTCAGGACATATGCGTGGCCACTAATGATCTGAGCTCTGGAGGTTGGTCCTCCATTCTTCCATCACCCGTGTCTTTGGCTTCTGCCTTATGATGTCCAAACTTTAACGTGAATTTTCTTATGCAGTATTCGTGAATGGAAAGTTCTGCAAGGACCCGAAGCAAGCCTCGGCTGATGATTTCCTCTTCACGGGGTTCAGGACTCCTGGAAACACATCGAACCCGCTCGGATCAAAAGTCACGACAGCTTTTGTTGACCAATTTCCAGGGCTCAACACTCTGGGAATATCCATGGCTCGCCTCGACTTTGCTCCCGGCGGCCTAAATCCTCCCCACACTCACCCTCGTGGCACCGAGGTTCTAGTTGTGGTGGAGGGTACGCTACTTGTTGGCTTCATCACATCTGACCAATTAAACAACACTCTCTTCACCAAAGTCCTGTACAAGGGGGACGTGTTTGTGTTCCCTATCGGTCTTATTCACTTCCAGTTGAATATCGGAAACACGTACGCGTTGGCCTTTGCCGGTCTTAGCAGCCAGAACCCCGGACTCATTACCATTGCTAATGCCGTCTTTGGAGCAAAGCCACCCATTTCTGCTGATGTTCTCACCAAGGCCTTCCAAGTGGACAAGAAGGTTGTTGACTATCTGCAGGCACAGTTTTGGTATGACAACAACTAAAAGAATCTATGACCAACATAAGTTGCCTTGAATAATTGAATTACAAAATTTACCTTGTTACCATAGGTGGTTGCTATACACACACAATTAATCTATGTATCTCATGTATGACTGATTCAAATAAAATATTGTTACCCCTCTCTCTCTCTCTCTCTCTCTCTCTCTCTCTCTCTCTTCATGCATAATGACGATGACCGGATTCGTGCCTCAACCAAAGGGCTACAAATGTGAAACGAAAAGCACACCCTATCCAGAAGTGGAGAATAATATTAAACTGTGATAAACTCGGAGGTCGGAAGGATGTTATCTAAGTTTAAATAATGCTCATCAGTTCAAGGAAACGTGTACTATGAAAAGGCTACCATCATAAGAATGTACTACTCTAATAAATAGTCTGATTGGGTTAAGAGAGTGCTTGAAGAAAACATTAGTGTAATCATTTACAGACACCGCCCTCAGGTTGCCAAAGAGAAAAAAAAAACAGCTTTGATTTACATCATTATCCTGGAAGAGGAAGTTATCGTACAGCATTTCATGAGTTCAAGTTTTTGATAAATTACAGCGGATGACATTTCTCATTTTATCTCCGGCGTTCTAAATTCTGCAGATAACTTATCTTTTTTGTTGGTATAGCCGAAAGAAAAAATCTTTCCTGCAATCTTTTTCCATCTAAAGTCAAAACATCCGTTTGAAACCTTGTAATTCAGCTGGAAATTATTTTCCAAGAATGTCTATCACACACCATACATAATACATATAAGTGTGTATGCATGTCTGTAAGACAAAGTCAAAACCTTGAATAAGATACGTATGGCATAGATCTATTTCTAGAAGCAATCAATATTATATACCATGAATGGATATATCAGGTAAATGCAGAGACACGAATGCGTTATTTGCTACGCTCTTATTTTGACAATTTCCAAAAAGAACTAGAAAGCTAAGTTGCGTCTCAACATTAGCTTGGAATAATTTAAGACTTTATGGCTAGTGTATTGAACAAATTTAGACATATCATGGTTCAGTGGAAAATTTGTAGATGACATGCCAAGAAGATCCAGCAGACAAAACAGAACATGCCCGTCTAATCAACTCTGTGATTTCAACTAAAATAATTCACACCCAGACCCGGAACCCAAAGGAGTACTCAAGAATTGACAGAGTGAAAATGAATGTCTCCTTACAGTGACTTTATTATTTGCGTTTGGTGTGGGGAGTTTAGTTCGGTTCTCATGATAACTCAATGTCATAAGTCTCAACTATGCCCTCCGCCGGTGTTATTTTTCCTCGCTCCAGTCAAATGGAAGCTCAGAGAAGGGAAATTGATAGATTACATCACATTACATTGGTTACGCAAGGAAAAACAATGAACAATAACAAACCAGATTGCAGGTGTCTACTGTAAAACTTTTATTGGTCCAGGTGGAGAATCGAGAGCGGGAGTCGTTTGATACTCCGCAGAGGAGGATTAAAAACAGAAGATCCAATGACGGATGCAGTATTTTTAAGAAGGTTGACACCAGACTTTTGATGAGGTGACCATAGTCTTACGGTAGAAAGTCACCATCGTGCAACCACTTTTAACAGCTCAGCCCCTTCTTCTGCAATTTCCTATAAGTGAGTCCTCGTTAGCAGAAGTCTAAAAATAACCTCCTTTTATTCGATATCTTTCTTTTTCAATTATCGTCCATGTACATGTTCTTTTTGGATCTTATGAGCAGAACCAAGATTGGTTGGCTGCTGATTGTGCTGCACTTTTACATCCATGCAATGCCTAAAAGAATCAAAAGCAGAATTACATGATTGAATCATAAATGCAATGCATACACCAGGCAAGGCCATGGAGTTCCTGCACATATTTCCCTTTAAAAAAGCTTCATGTGATCCAATTTACTTCAATACGCAGACTGCCTGAAGTGTTGTATGCAGGAAAGGTTAACAAAACTTTTAGGCAGGATTGCCTCTGGTGTCGTGACTTACTTAAAATGGAGGCAGGTGATGCGCAATGCAATAACTGAAACTATTAATCTTCAAATTACTTTCTCATGATCCAAACGCCAATGGACCATGGCGTATTTGAAGCTTCCTCAATTGAAAACTAGTAAGGAAATTTCTTGATTAAACCAAAGCATAACGATGTTGAACAGGATGAAATAAATATCAAATGGCATATTCGACCCAAAGTCAAGAGTTTTTAAGGAAATTAAGCCCTGGAAAGTGTTCTTTTGCAATCTAGACCAATCAATCTTTTTCAGATATAAGGCCTCGCACAGGAAATGCTCTTTACTAGGTAGCCTTCTTTGAAATATGCTAAAGAGTTGTAAAAGAAATGAAGAACAGGTACAAGGATGGAAACTTCATCACAAACCATTTCCATATCAGGTGATGTGAATTCTTTAAGCAGGAGGAGACAAAGTCAAACAGATCACCGAGTCGTCATAGTTGTTATAGAGCAATTCATCCTTGGACTTGAGAAGGGAAAACAGATAACACCTCTGAAGACTTGATCATCCGCAGGGAAACTTGCTGAATAAACTATGGACTGGGTCAAACATTTCCATCTATAAAGAGAGATCGTGTTGCCATGCAACTCCTCACTCCTCCCTCAAGCAATACTAGCCTGTGCAAGGATCAGAACTTGAGGAGATCAAGGCCCTAACCCCTGTCCACAACAACAATGAAGTTTCTTCCTATCAGCTTTCTCGTCTTGGCTTTGGCGACTGCCACTGCTTTTGCTTATGACCCGAGTCCTCTTCAGGACATATGCGTGGCCACTAATGATCTGAGCTCTGGAGGTTGGTCCTCCATTCTTCCATCACCCGTGTCTTTGGCTTCTGCCTTATGATGTCCAAACTTTAACGTGAATTTTCTTATGCAGTATTCGTGAATGGAAAGTTCTGCAAGGACCCGAAGCAAGCCTCTGCTGATGATTTCCTCTTCACGGGGTTCAGGACTCCTGGAAACACATCGAACCCGCTCGGATCAAAAGTCACGACAGCTTTTGTTGACCAATTTCCAGGGCTCAACACTCTGGGAATATCCATGGCTCGCCTCGACTTTGCTCCCGGCGGCCTAAATCCTCCCCACACTCACCCTCGTGGCACCGAGGTTCTAGTTGTGGTGGAGGGTACGCTACTTGTTGGCTTCGTCACATCCGACCAATTAAACAACACTCTCTTCACCAAAGTCCTGTACAAGGGGGACGTGTTTGTGTTCCCTATCGGTCTCATTCACTTCCAGTTGAATATGGGAAACACGGACGCGTTGGCCTTTGCCGGTCTTAGCAGCCAGAACCCCGGACTCATTACCATTGCTAATGCCGTCTTTGGAGCAAAGCCACCCATTTCTGCTGATGTTCTCACCAAGGCCTTCCAAGTGGACAAGAAGGTTGTTGACTATCTGCAGGCACAGTTTTGGTATGACAACAACTAAAAGAATCTATGACCAACATAAGTTGCCTTGAATAATTGAATTACAAAATTTACCTTGTTACCATAGGTGGTTGCTATACACACAATTAATCTATGTATCTCATGTATGACTGATTCAAATAAAACATTGTTACCTCTCTCTCTCTCTCTCTATCTTCATGCATAATGACGATGACCGGATTCGTGCCTCAACCAAAGGGCTACAAATGTGAAACGAAAAGCACACCCTATCCAGGAGTGGAGAATAATATTAAACTGTGATAAATTCGGAGGTCGGAAAGATGTTATCTAAGTTTAAATAATGCTCATCAGATCAAGGAAACGTGTACTCTGAAAAGGCTACCATCATAAGAATGTACTACCCTAATAAATAGTCTGATTGGGTTAAGAGAGTGCTTGAAGAAAACATTAGTGTAATCATTTACAGACACCGCCCTCAGGTTGCCAAAGAGAAAAAAAAGAAAAGAAAAGGAAAAGAAACAGCTTTAATTTACATCATTATCCTGGAAGAGGAAGTTACCATACAGCATTTCATGAGTTCAGGTTTTTGATAAATTACAGCGGATGACATTTCTCATTTTATCTCCGGCGTACTAAATTCTGCAGAGAACTTATCTTTTCTGTTAGTATAGCCGAAACGAAAATCTTTCCTGCAATCTTTTTCCATCTAAAGTTGAAAAATCGGTTTGAAACCTTGTAATTCAGCTGGAAATTATTTTCCAAGAATGTCATCCCACACCATACATATAAGTGTGTATGCGTGTCTGTAGGAAAAGTCAAAACCTCGAATAAGATAGGTATGGCATAGATCTATTTCTAGAAGCAATCAATATTATATACCATGAATGCATATAGCAGGTAAATGTAGAGACACAAATGCATTATTTGCTACGCTCTTATTTTGACAATTTCCAAAAAGAACTAGAAAGCTAGGTTGCGTCTCAACATTAGCTTGGAATAATTTGACTTTATGGCTATTGTATCAAACAAATTTAGACATATCATGGTTCAGAGGAAAATTTGTAGATGACACACCAAGAAGATCCAGCAGACAAAACAGAACATGTCCGTCTAATCAACTTATGTGATTTCAACTAAAATAATCCACACCTTGACCCAGAACCCAAAGGAGTATTCAAGAATTGATACAGTGAGAATGAATGTCTCCTTACAGTGACATTATTATTTGCGTTTGGTGCGGGGAGATTAGTTCGGTTCTCATGCTCAAACAATTCCATCGAATTGAGTAGAGGAAGAAAAAAGAGAAGAATACAAAAGACAAGAGAAAGCACGAATAGAAATAGCGCAAACCTGGGATAGAGTTTTATTTGCTCAAGCAATAAGAGGATCCCTATTAGTAACCCAATCTTTTCTTAGAAAATATATTCTATTCCCTTCAATGATAATAGCTAAAAATATAGCCCGTATGTTATTATTTCAATTTTCCGAGTGGTTTGAGGACTTAAAAGATTGGAATAGAGAAATGCATGTTAAATGCACCTATAATGGTGTTCAATTATCAGAAACCGAATTTCCAAAAAATTGGTTGACAGACGGTATTCAGATAAAGATCCTATTTCCTTTTTACCTTAAACCTTAGCACAGATCTAAGGTGCCACCCCCCCAGAAAGATCCACTAAGAAATAAAGAGCAAAAAAACGATTTTTGTTTTTTAACAGTTTGGGGAATGGAAACTGAAGTTCCTTTTCGTTCTCCCAGAAAACAACGTTCATTTTTTGAACCCATTTTTAAAGAACTCAGAAAAAAAATTATAAAATTAAAAAAGAATCCTTTTTTAGTTATACAGGTTTTAAAAGAAAGAATAAATCTTTTTTTAAACTTTTCAAAAGAAAGAAAAAAATCGGTCATGAAAACCATTCTATTTTTAAAAGGAATAAAAAAAGAACTTTCAAAAAGAAACCCAATTCCATTATTTGGATTAAGAAAAATATCTGAATTGAGTGAAACTAAAAAAGAAAAAGATGGGATAATCAGTAATCGGATGATTCACGAATCGTCCATTCAAATTCGATTTTTGGATTGGACAGATTATTCATTGACAGAAAAATGAAAGATCTGGCTGATAGAACAAGCACAAACAGGAATCAAATAGAAAAAATGACAAAAGAGAAGAAAGGATTTTTAACTCCGGAAATAAAAATATTAGTTCTAATAAAACAAGTTATCCTGCTAAACTATTAGCATCAATAAAAAATATTTGGCAGAAATGAAAAAGAAGAAATGTTCGATTATTATATTCTTTTTCCAAATTTTGAATTGAAAGGATATACATAGATATCCTTCTATGTATCATTAATATTCCGAGGAGCACTACACAACTCTTTTTTGCTAATTCAACAAAAATGATCGATAATATTTAAAATAATGAAATAAATAAAGAAAAAATAGCAAAAACAAATAAAAATACAATTCGTTTTATTTGGACTAAAAAAATCAATTTCTGATATTAGTAAAAAAAATTCAAAGATTTTATTATCCTCCTTCTCACAAGCATATGTATTTTACCAATTATATCAAACGCAATTTTGTAATTTGTATAAGTTAAGATATGTCCTTCAATATCACGGAACATCTTTTTTTCTTAAGAATGAAATAAAGGATTATTTTGAAACACAAGGAATTTTTTATCCTGAATTAAAACATAAAAATATTTTGAATTCGGAAATTATTCAATGGAGAAACTGGTTAAGGGGTCATTATCAATATGATTTCTCTGCGATTAGATTGTATTGATTAGCACCACACAAATGGCGAAATAGATTCAATCAAACACGTATAGTGCAAAATAAAGATTTAAACAAAAGGCATTCCGATGAAAAAGATCGATTAATATTAACTAATTTAAAAAAATTAAATGATTTTGAATTAAATTCATCATCAAATTCAAAATATAACCTTCAAAAATAGTATGGATATGAGCTTTTCTCATATAAATCGATTAATTATGAAAATAAGAAGGATTCACATATTTATGTATCACCATTACGTTTAAATAATAAACAAGAGATCTCTTATAATTACAACAAGATATATAAAAAAGGTAAATTAATTAATATGCCAGGAGGTATTATCCCTATTAATTTAGAAGATGATGATATTCTAAATCTAGATAAATTTACAGATAGAAAATATTTGGATTGGAGAATTTTCGATTTTTGTCTTCGAAATAAAGTCAATATTGAGTCCTGGATTGATATCGATACCAATGGTAATAAAAATACTAAGACTGGGTTTAATAATTATCAAATAATTGATAAAATGGATCAAAAAGGTCTTTTTTTTCTTAAAATTTCCCAAAATGGAGGAATTATGGCATCCAACAAAAAAAAAGATCTTTTTGATTGGATGGCAATGAATGAAGAAATACTAAGTCGTCCCATATCAAATCTAAACCTTTGGTTCTTTCCAGAATTTGTGATCCTTTATAATACATATATTATGAAACCGTGGATCATACAATCCAACTACTTCTTTTAAATTTTAATGAAAATGTTAGTGAAAATAAAAACATCACTAGAAAGAGCAAAAGGGATCTTTTTCTATTTTCGATTGAAAAAAAATCGATTGAATTAGAGAATCGAAATCAAGAAGAAAAAGAATCCGTAATTCGAGATAATCTTGAATCAGATGCACAAAATCAAGCGAATCTTGGATCACTTTTCTCTAACCAAGAAAAAGATATTGGAGAAGATTATGCAAGCTCTGATATGAAAAAACGTAGAAAGAAAAAAGAATATAAGAGCAACACGGAAGTAGAGCTTGATTTTTTCCTAAAAAGGTAAATATGTTTTCAATTGAGATGGGATGATTCTTTAAATCAAAGAATGATCAATAATATCAAAATATATTGTCTCCCACTTAGACTAATAAATCCAAGAGAAATTGCTATATCCTCTATTCAAATGGGAGAAATGAGTTTAGATATTTTGATTATTCAAAAGGATTTAACTCTTACAGAATTAATGAAAAAGGGTATATTAATTATCGAACCAATTCGTTTGTCTATAAAAAATGATGGACAATTGATTATGTATCAAAGTCTAAATATTTCATTGTTTCATAAGAGTAAGCCCAAAATGAATCAAATATACCGAGAAAAAGCTATGTTGCTAAGATTAATTTGGATAAATCCATTGCAAGACATCCAAAAATGGCTGAAAATAGATACAAAAATGATTATGATTTGTTGTTTGTTCCCGAAAAGGTTTTATCCACTCAAAGACGTAGAGAATTAAGAATTCTAATTTGTTTCAATTCGAGGAAGAGAAATGGTATTCATAAAAATCCAGTATTTTGCAACAACGTAAAAAACTGGGGTGAATTTTTGGATAAAAGAAAACATTTTGATAAAAAGAAACTAATTAAATTAAAGTTCTTTCTTTGGCCTAATTATCAATTAGAAGATTTATCTTGTATGAATCGATATTGGTTTGATACCAATAATGGGGGCCGCTTCACTATGATAAGGATACATATGTATCCACGATTGCAAATTTGTTAATTATGCGTTTTTCATATATATTCTGTACCATATATGTATGGTATATGAAAAAAAGGAGTTGCACCTATGTATTGTCTTACCTTCCAGTCGATACATGAATACTAATTCAATGCATTTATCAATATCCAATAGGTCTATAAATGATTAACGGAATCTTCTCATTTTTTCTTTTTTTTATTTATTATTAGATTTCGATCCAAATTTTTTTCTCTTTTCTAAATGTAGAAATATATCACCCTTTCCTATTCCTATACGAATAAAATTGAAAAGAAAATTGGATTGATTCATTTTATTTGATAAACTTAGGAATTCATAAAGAAATTAAGATTATTGTGTATACCAAATTAAAATGACTAGCATTATTCTTACTGATCAGTAAAATCCATTAAAAAAAAAGAGGATAGAAAATCCGTTTTATGGTAAAAAATTCATTCATCTCAGTTATTTCACAAGAAGAAAAAGAAGAAAACAGGGGGTCCATTGAATTTCAAGTATTTCGTTTCACCAATAAGATACGAAGATTGACTTCACATTTGGAATTGCACCGAAAAGATTATTTATCTCAGAGGGACGTAAGGCTTTTCGAAGTAACTAACTTAAACTTCAATATGAATATTCAATATTCAAAGTATAAGGGGATGGACATACGATGAAAAGCGCATTCAACCTCTTTTGCAACCCCCTTTTTTCTTTATTTCCAATTCTTCGAATCTAGATTCCTAGATCACAACTCAATTCAGTTTCATCTATATGTATCTTAGTTGAATTTAATTTGTGAAAAAATAGGATTTAAAGAAGAATAGAATCATTAAAAATCAGAAACAAGAATCACATAATATCCAATATTTAACTCTTAAAGAGTAGAGAAGGTAGTTCAAAAAGAAAACCTTTCTTTATTGTGATAATAGATATTTCTATACCCTGTTTCTATCTATATATAGAATAGGTATTCCCTGGGACGGAAGGATTCAAACCTCCGAATAGCGGGACCAAAACCCGTTGCCTTACCACTTGGCCACGCCCCATTTCAATTTCTATTCAATACTACTAAACAGTAGTATTGTTTTTGGTTGTTCGTCAATTCCAATCTAAAATAAATATCTATGGACTCTATTGTTCCTAGGGTTTTGACATGTGTAGATATACAATGAAGCTGAATTTATTGATCATTACATATAATTCAATTAAGATATTGTATAAAAGTATGATTTCTTCTATTCTTTTTTGAGAATTGAAGGATTTTTGATTGGGTGAGTTCAAAGAAGGATTTTTGGTATCCCTTACTTTTTTTTTTTTTTTTCATTTTTAAGGGATATCAATTATCAATAACAATAACTCAATCAAAATACAATTATCTCCAAGTCCAAGAAAAAAAAATGTTTGTTATGCTTAATATCTTTAGTTTGATCTCGTATCTGTCTTCATTCCACCCTTTATTCAAGTAGTTTTTCTTAGCCAAATTGCCTGAGGCCTACACTTTTTTGAATCCAATCGTAGATTTTATGCCAGTAATACCCCTTCTCTTTTTTCTCTTAGCCTTTGTTTGGCAAGCTGCTGTAAGTTTTCGATGAGATCTTTAATACCGTCCTAGACATGATTTATTCGAACAAAAAAATGGGAACAATGGATAAGATCGGATAAGTCTTACAGCATGAACCCTCGATTCAAACAATTCTTAGATAGCTGCAAAAAATCTAACTCCCCTCTTTCCTTTCCTCATTCGGATTCTTTTTCATTTATTGAAAAACCCTTTTAGAGTCATTTCAAAATAGGAAAGATTTTTTTTTTTTAATGAAAGACTCGACTCTTATTCCAAATGAATTTCTGAAAATTCTTTTTGATTTTTGATTTCGAGAAACCATTTTGTTTATTGGTGTCAAAATAGGATATGGGGTATAAAAATGGAGAATCTATTCTCTCTTTTTTTATTTTGAAAAAAAAGATCTTGGAGATTGTGTAATGCTTACTCTCAAACTCTTTGTTTACAGTAGTGATATTTTTTGTTTCTCTCTTCATCTTTGGATTCCTATCTAATGATCCAGGACGTAATCCTGGACGTGAAGAATAAAAAGGCCTTTCTTTTTATTTTTACTTGCTTCATTTTTCAATGTTCTTACTTAGGTTTTTATCTATTGTACATCCTTATTTATCATATGAAATAAAACAAAAAACAAAGGAAAGGTTTTGAAAAAAAGAATAAATAAAATAACGTCATCAACGGAAACGGAAAGAGAGGGATTCGAACCCTCGGTACGAAAAACTCGTACAACGGATTAGCAATCCGACCGCGCTCCGGTCAAATGGAAGCTCAGAGAAGGCAAATTGATAGATTACATCACATTACATCTCAAGAACCTTAATTTAGATGGTTGGTGCCGCAAGGAAAAACAATGAACAATAAGGGCGCGTTTAGTAACATTTTTGTTATGGGGAATAATTTTTGAACATAAATAGTTTGTTTTGTTTCTATTACTAGGAACTATTTCTGAGTATAAGAACGCGCTTGGTAACTGCAAAAAATTTCTACTCTAGGAATAGAAATGCTTTTGGTAAACTTGTAAAATTTTGTTGTTTCTTTTAATTTTTCAATATTTTTATTATATTTTTCTTTTTTTTTTCCCTTCTTTCTCCTTTGTGGCCGGAGCCTCACCAAGCCACCGCAAGGCTCGGCCTCGCTAGATCTGGGTGAGGCCGAGTGTCACCGATGGCCTTGGTGGCCAGGCGAGGTCGAGCCTCGCGCTGATCGGCGAGGCTCAGCCTCGCCTAGGCAGTGCAAGGTCGGCCTCGCGTCGGCCGGTGAGGCCGAGCCTCGCGCCGGGGGTCGGCGACTTTTCGGCGAGGTCGCCGAGCCTCGTCGACCGGTCGTTGACCATGGCCAAGTTCGGCGACCGGCCAAAAGGAAGAAGAAAAGAAAAAAGAAGAAAAAAGAAGAAAAAAGAGAAGAAAAAAAAAAGAGAGAAAAATTGTTTCTCAAAATTGTTCCGGGAACAAGAAGTAACTTTTTTCTACTTCTTTTTCTATTCCAAATCTGTTCTCGGGAACAAAAAAAATAGATTTTTAATTCTCGGGAACAAAAGTTTTACCAAACACATTTTTATTCTTTTTTTGTTCCCCGGAACAAAAGAACAGAAATTTTTGTTTTGGGAAAAGAAACCATTTTAAACAAACAGGGCCTAACAAACTAGATTGCACCGTAAAACTTTTATCGGTCCAGGTGGAGAATCGAGAGTGGGAGTCGTTTGAAAAATGCAGTACATAAACTAATTACTCCATAGAGAAGGATTAAAAACAGAAGATCCAATGATGGAGGCAGTACTTTTAAGAAGGTCGACACTAGACTTTTGATGAGGTGGCCATAGTCTTACGGCAGAAAGTCACCGTTGTGCAACCACTTCTAACAGCTTTGCCCCTTCTTCTGCAATTTCCTATAAGTGAGTCCTCGTTAGCAGAAGTCTAGAGATAACCTCCTTTTATTCGATATCTTTCTTTTTCAATCATCGTCCATGTACATGTTCTTTTTGGATCTAATGAGCATAACCAAGATCAGTTGGCTGCTGATTGTGCTGCACTTTTACATCAATGCCTAAAAGAATCAAAAGCAGAAGTACATGATTGAATCATAAATGCAATACGTACACCAAGCAAGGCCATGGAGTTCCTGCATATATTTCCCTTTAAAAAAGCTTCATGTGATCCGATTTACTTCAATAAGCAAACTGCCTAAAGTGCTGTATGCAGGAAAGGTTAACAAAAATTGTATCCAGGACTGCCTCTGGTGTTGTGACTTACATTACATGGAGGTAGATGATGCGCAATGCAATAACTGAAACTATTAATTTTCAAATTTGTTGGAATGTGTTGGAAAATCTTCTATAATATCTCTCCGATTATATGGAATATTACGTGATATAATGTGATTTGATTTGATTTTGTTAGCTGTAAATTAGCTATTGATAGAGATTAGAGACTAATTAGTATCTTTACCTAAATAGGTTTCTTACCTAATTTAAGTCCTCTATTCCTGTATATATACACCTTGTAATCACTCTTGTTATATAATAATACATATTATTTTCTACATGGTATCAGAGCCCGAACGTCCTTTTTCTATTTACCTCAGGTAATTTTTTAATTTTTTCCTTTGATCGTTCGATCACTATGTCAAATGAATCATCAACCACCTAGTCTAACCCCCCATCACTTCTCACAAAGTCCACCAAACCTCATCCCATTCAGATCACTTCCATAAAGCTGAATGGCGATAACTTTTTTCGGTGGTCTCAATCCGTTCGAATGTATATACGGGGTAGAGGAAAGATTGGTTATCTGACTGGAGATAACACAGAACCAGAGACAAATGACCCCACTTGGGCTGTCTTGGATGTAGAGAATTTGGCGATTATGACATGGCTGACCAACTCCATGGAAGAAGATATTGGTGCAAACTATCTTGGCTATCATACCGCCAAGGAACTCTGGGATGCGGTGTGTGAGATGTATTTAGATTTGGGTAATCAATCTCAAATCTACGAGTTAACCTTGAAGCTGGGGAAGATGCGATAAGGAGTGGAAACTGTCACAAAATACTTTCACTCTTTGAAACGTTTGTGGCAGGAGTTGGATGTATTCAATGATCATGAGTGGACGTGTATTGAAGATGATAATTGGTATTGGAAAATTGTAGAAGCAGAACGTATCTACACTTTCCTAACAGGGCTTAGAGATGAGTTTGATGAGGTACGCGGCTGAATACTTGGGAAGCAGCCTCTTCCACCTATTGGAGAGGTATTCTTAGAGGTTCGGAGAGAAGAAAGTAGATGTGGAATAATGTTGGGCAAGGCAGCTACTGGCGGAAAGAATGGATCATTGGAAGGTTTAGCATTGGCTATCTTCGAAGACAAGAAGGGTCGTGTTCTTGCAACAATAGTCTTCGAGGAAAATGTAAGCAAAATCCCTATTAACTTGCGAAGATCAGATGGGAAACCCCGTATTTGGTGTGATGTCTGCAACAAACCCCGTCATACATGGGAGACCTATTGGATGATTCATGGCCATCTAGCTTCTACAACTAGTGAGGCTAGGAGACCAGCTTCATTCAGCCGAAATAATAAGTCATCTCAGCGTATGCCTCCCACAGCTAATGAGGCCACCGCATTCCCTTTTAGCAAAGAAGAACCAAACCATCTGCTGCAGCTACTTTAGGCTGGGTCCGTATCGGGTAATCCTACTGCTTCGATTGCCCACCAAGGTAGAAATCTAAATGCCTTCTCCTATTGTTCACAATCTGTATCTTGGATCATTGATTTAGGGGCATCCGACCATATGACTAATATTCCATATTTGTTCAAATCCTATATTCCTTGTCCCGACAATCAAAAAATTCGGATTGCTAATGGGAGTTTTTCATCTGTTGCAGGCAAAGGATCAGTTCCACTTTTTGATTCTATTACACTTCATAATGTACTGCATGTTCCTAAGTTAGCTTGTAGCCTATTGCCTGTTAGCAAACTTTCTAAGGAGTCTAATTATCGCGTTGTCTTTTTTGCTTCCCATTGTGATTTTCAGGATCAGATCTCGGGGAAGATGATTGGTAGTGCTAGGATGAGGGATGGTCTCTACCATTTTGAAGAGTTTGTCTTTAATAAAAAAGCTTAGGCGTATGGAACTTTAAGTTCTTCCTCTGTTCAAGAAAAAATAATGGTTTGGCACTATAGATTAGGCCATCCTAGCTTTGGATATTTGAAACATTTGTTTTCTCATTTTGTTCAAAGATGCGGATGTTTCTTCACTACATTGTGACAATTGTCTTTTTTCTAAAAGTCATCATACTCATTATAGTCCAAAACAGTATCGTTGTCATGTCCCGAATCTCGAGCGCGCACGCATCCCTCGATAGTCGATAAAATTTTTGACGTCCCAAGATGCGTCGTTGACCCAATCATTTTTGTTGCACATGCGGAAGCAAATTAACTAATCCCCTGACAGCAAACAACATGGGATAGAAAAGTAGGACAACATATAAAACAAACCACACTTTCATAAACAAACGAGTTTATACACAAAGGCCAATTCTACGGTCTAAGTACATGAGGTCTATCTACAAAAGAAATTACTGAACCACCCAGCTCCTGACCCTTCTGCCTCAAGCTCCGGGTTCTTCACACTAGGGACTTGAAAATGGTAAATCACGATGGGGTGAGATATAAATCTCAGCGAGTTTATGCCCTAAATCCTGATTAGGAAGATAATACACCTAAAGGCTGCCTACACACACAACCAATGAGACTCACCTCGCCTCAGTTCCTTCCTGCACATTAGTACAGTTCGTAAAACATATGCATATAATCAATGCACTCATCATTTGGAGCATCTCACTATCAAACCAATCAAACACAGAATTCTGATTATAAGGCCAAATCGTTATGACACGTCCCATTCCGTGTCACACAATTTCATCCCATAATCAAGCACGGGTAAATCATATCGGTAGTTCAATCCACACCCGATATTTACTCTCAATAATCAAATTTTCAATTCCACTCAACATCCCCACTCAATAAACAAACTCAAGGCTCTAGAGGTAGTTCCCATGCGACTCAAGTCGTCATGTAACACTTAGCCATTGATTACAATAAGCGATAGTCTAAGGCTCTAGGGTGGCCCACACGAAGTCTCGTCATCGTGTAGTACTTAGTCCTTGACCACAAATAGCAATAGTGTAAGGCTCTAGAGGTGGCTCACACGAGTTTCGATTTCGTGTAGCACTTAGCCTTTCACTATGAATGACAATACTACAAGGCTCTAGAGGTAATTCCCATGCGACTCAAGTCATCATGTAACACTTAGCCTTTGATTACAATAAGCAATAGTGTAAGGCTCTAGAGGTGACCCACACGAAATCTCATCATCATGTAGTACTTAGTCCTTCACTTGCTCACAACCCACCGGGTTCCCTCTACACAACACATATCACCTCAACGTTCAATAGTCACCTTGCCATGACTATAAACCATCACACGATCATCAAGCATAAGATTTAGGCTTGTCACAAATCAACCACATCATCAGATATGCATTTTCTAGTAAGTATAGCATCAAGAACAATCACGAAATGCTACCGGTCCTAACTGGCAGAAACAACCCACTTGTGCGTCTCCAAGTTTAAATCCAGAAATATAATCAAGTGAGTTTGGAAAATTCCCAAATTTGAACATGTTGTAAATGACACATAAATGAAACTTTTTCATGAGGACACCTTAACCCAGATCCTCCTAGATTAAGCCCAGTAAATCGCTCAATCCAGTACAAAAACTGAGTTCGTTTCCAGAAAGTCTGTTTTCCAAAATCAGTTTGGTTCGAGATCCAAAACTTATCCATTTGATCTGAAATTTGAGTATGTTAAACTAGAAGATGTGAAAAACAAGTTTTGTGAAGAAACCATTTTCAAATTCGAATCCTAAGAGTTGATAAAAACCCCTAGAATACCAAAATGTCACAAATTCCAGCACAGTCCAAGATTCTATTTGCAAATGATGGAGCTGATATCTCCTTCTTTTAAATCCCTAAAAATCTTGAGAAAAATATCAGAAGGTGTCTAAAACATTTCTTAAGGGGAAGCAACCACAAATTTGCAACCCATTTCGATCTACAAAAATGGCAAATGGCGAGGGTCTAGAAATTCGAACTGCAAAAAGTCCATTAATTTGGACTAATCCAACCTCATTAGTGCTAATCTCACCAAGTAAATTAAAAATAATCCATTCTAAGGCTAATCTAACCGCTCTAGATTATCACTAATCCATACTTAAGTTAATCTAAATAATCCTTAAGCATAATTAACCTCATAAGCAAGGATTAGTGAGTAAACTCACCGGTTTAATGTTCCGGTGAGTCCACGGTGACAGCGACGCCAAGGCGGGCGACAATTGTGACAGTCTGATTTTCCGCTTCTGTTCTCAATGGAATAAATCGGACTTTTCATCAACGTGTCTATAGTGCTATTCTCTGAACTGATCACTCATGAGATAACTAGATTAGTTGGGGAAGTTATTAAGGGATTTTAGTGCAATAGGCTTGAGAATTCGACCAAGAATCGACTACTCGACCGTGTTAGTCTACAAGGATCATTTCAGGCAAAGTTGAAAATCTATCAAAGACCGGAAATAGGTCGATTCGAATGAGATATATAATTAGGCATGGGTGATTCCACCTAATTACAATATTCGCATCGATTAGCACTAAACTGATTTTTGTGTCGTTTTGGTACCCTGTGCTCGTAATTGAAACCTCGAGATTTTTCACGACAATCGAGAGTCACCAATGAGTCGAAGATGTACGTTGTGGCTCAGAAAAAATGGACCACGAGCCTATTGCACCAAAAATTTCCAAAAAAACTACCCAATAGTTTAGGCCGCGCTGAAACCGCGTTTGATTGAATTTAACTGCGAAATTTATTCTGATTTCAGAAATTGAGAACTTTCACGTGTCACAATTAATCCCGGGGAATGTTTTTGCATCTTTTCAAAGTTTATGGACGATGGAAATTATATGAGAAAAATACAAGTGCAGCAAATTTAAAAGAGTAAGGGAAATGCCACTTTTTTTTTTTTTTTAAATAGGATTTTAGGACCTTTAGTATGGATCGATTAGAGAAGATTTATAAGTGATAGATAGGGGACTTGATCCTATTAACTCAAGTGGTAAATTGATAAAAAGGAAATGAGGATAAGTCTCTTCAAGTAAGGAAATTCGTAGGAAGGCCTTTGGCCAAGAATTTCACCTCAATTTCCATGTCATTTGGTGGAGATAACTTTGGAAAAAGTTGTGGGACATATGATGGTGATGGGTGAGCAAAAATTCCATGGAAAAATAGGCCCAAAGGCTGGTGGAAATTTCAGTGGGAGCTTCCAAGCATTTTCCTCCCTCTTTCCCCATTCTTTACCTGCGCGTGGACGTCCGCTGGATTTCACAGCACGTCGGCTACTTCCACCTTTTTCCTTTCTTTCTTTTATTTTATTCTTTGTCCCTTTTTTTTTTCAACCATGCAAGCTGTTGCTTTCTTCTTCTTTGAACGTGCAACTCCCGTTTCTGCTCCCTCTTGGATGACAACCAGCGACTAAGAAAAACAGAGAGAGGCGTGATCGTGACGTTACCAAAATTTCTGGACCCACATAAACGTCGACCAACTACCACCATGTTTTTTTATATCTTGGTCTTGGAGTTTGAGTGAGGATAAAACCCCCTCACCCGCAGGAGAACCGCACAACCGACCAAACTCCACATTTGGTTCTCTCTACTGAAAAGTTTATAAGTCTGTGTGTTGTTGTTGCCGCCGCACCACAGCACAACCCTCTGCTATTTCGGCTCAACACCAGCACCGAGAGACCCAAGGCTGGTCTCTGTGTTGCTGTCCATCCATCAACGAAAGCCGCCTTTAGTTTTAAATAGGTGAGTTGTTTTCCTAAATTCGGATTAGGGGCTGTGTACCTTTGTTTAGGGATTTAAACAAGGTAAGAAAGGTGTAGATGATGTTAAATATGGTTGGGTGTTAGTTAGAAATGTTAGATTAGCCATAGAAAGGCTTAGTTGTGGTTTAAAGGACAAGATAAGAACCGTAGAAGATGATTCGGCCAAAGACAAGGGCTGTTTCTTGAAACTGTTTGCTGGACGTGCGCGATTTGCTATTTTTGTAGACTGATGTGTGTTGCGATTTTGAAGAAATTTCCTTCTGAAGAAATTTTTACACATCTTCTAGTATAACATACATTTTTCTCATGATTTTTGGAGATTTAAAAGAAAATAATTTTGGCTTCGTTATCTTTGAACAGAAAATTGAATTGCAACTGGACTTGCGACCTGTAAGGATTCGGGGGGTTGTTACTAACCCTTCGGGTTCGATTTTAAAAATGGGTTCTTCACGAAACTTGTTTGTTTTATCTTTTAGTTGAACATACTCGAATTTCATACCAAACAGAATTTCAGACCAAACGGACCTGTTTTGGACCCCGAACCAAGTTGATTTCGGAAAACAGAACCGCTGGGAACGGACCCGATTTTAGTACTGGTTGAGTGAATTACTGGGCCGAATCCAGAAGGATCTGGGCCTTGGTGTCTTCATGAAAAATGTTTGTTTACATGTCCTTTATCATATGTTCAATTTTGAGAATTTTTCGAACTCATATGAGTTGGTTTCTGGTCTTGAACCCGAAAGTGTGCAACTGGGCAGTTTCTGCCAATTCTGGTCAGTGGAAGTTTACAACTGTTTTGAGGCGTTTCTTGCTGGAAATTTGTTTAATTGATGTTGTGAATGAAATGTGCAATTGAGCATTGAACCATGGCATTGAGTGAATGAATACATGACATGAGAATTCGTCACGAGCCTTTGGGCCGGACGATGCTCCTTCGGGAATGCCCCATGTCAACGGATGCCGGTCGCAGTGGATGTTGGACCGATGCTCCTTCGGGAATGCCCCACGTTAATGGATGCCGGTCGCAGTGGATGCTGGACCGATGCTCCTAATCGGAATGCCGTCTAAATGTAGACGTTGCCGTACTTGACGGTGCGAGATGATGCCTGGTTATGCCGGAAGACTGTTATCTGTGCATTCAAATCATTTGTGACACATGATGGGTAAAAGCGAGGGACCTAATTAAAAGACGGAACTGTGTGGTGCGGTATGGGACGTGCCATCACGGTTTAGTCTGGTAATTGGGGGTCCGTGTACTGATGTTGATATTTATGTCATTACATATATACATGTTAAAGCATTCACATGATATGGGGTCTCAATATTGATATGTATGATTTGATTGACGCTAATCTGCAGGAAAATATTGGTATTATAAGAGTCGTGGAAACATGAATTAAATTGCATGTAGAGTGTACCCTTCTCCTAATATGGATTTAGAGATTGAACTCGCTGAGATGTGATCTCACCCCTTAGTGGGCTAAAATTTTCAGGTCCCTAAATGGAGGATGGCTAGTTCGTGTACAGAATTGATGGAAATGGGAGTGTAGTTTTCTCGCTATCTTCTCCCAGGTGGTGACGGGTCTTCCGTCAAGGCTGGATGATGGGTGACAGTTCACCCTAGAGAGGTCGAGAAGTATGATAGTGTAGTAGCAAACCCAGGTCTTGTAAATATAAGCTTAGCTCATGGGTAGTTGAACAGCTTCACTTTTTGTATTAGACCTTGGGATGTTAGACTCTTCTATTTATAACCGCTATAGTAAAAAATATGTGTGGTTTGTAAAACATATGCGGCTTATGAAAACATTATCCTACGTTTCTATCCCACTGTTATGTTGAATGGAGATTGTTTTACGCTTCCGCATGCTTGATAAAATGAATGGGTCGGCAACAGTTCCTGGGATGTTGCAAAATTGTAGCGACCACGGAGGGATGTGCATGTGCTCGGAGTTCGGGATGTGACAACAATCCTCCTAGCGGCGACACCAACCAAGGCCAAGAAGGGCTTGGAAACGGGCCATGAAGTCCCAAAGCCATTCTGGTTTCTGCTTTTGTTCTTGGCTGAATCGGGAGAGAAAACCAGCAGCTGAAATGGCGAGGAAGGGCTGATCGGAGCTCCGACGAGCTGGTGGCTGGCAAAAGGCAACACCTGGGGGTCAAGGGAGACTTGTTGGTGGTTGGAATGGGCAGAGGAAGGGTCGGAAGGGGAGGAAATTCGCGAAAATCGCGAAATAGTGCACTCGGCTGTGACATCCAGATTTTTTAACTCTGTCTTCTACTGAATAAATTGGGCATTTCATTGACGGCCTATATGGTTATTCTCAGAACTGATCATTCTTGAGATAAGTAGACTATCTGGGGAAATTATTAAGGAATTTTAAGGCAATAGACTTGAGAACTCGATCAGGAATCGGCTTCTCGACCGTGTCCATCTTTAGAGGCCATTACGGTATAGTTAAAAATCAATTTGAAGTTAGAGATAGACTGGATCGACAGAGATATGTGGCTAATCGTTGGTGACACCACAAAATTGAAAAATTCTCGTCGACCGGCATTAGACTGATTTTCTTATTGTTTTAGTACCCTGTGTCCGTATTTGGATCCTCAGGATTTTCACGACAATCGAGAGTTGCCAATGAGTCGAGTGGGTTCTTAGTGGCTGGAAGAAAATCGACCACGGGTCATTTGCACTTAAAAATTTCTGAAAGTTATCCGGTATTCTAGCTCACGCTAAAAACGCGCCAAATTGAAATTAACCGCAAATTCAAGTCCGATTTTAGAAATTGAATGTCATGTCACAATAAATTCTAGGAGTATTGACTTAGTCTTAGAAGATTTTTCTGATAACCGACACTTTTTGGGAAAAAGTCGTCGCCGAGTCGTTTTTGTGCAATTGAAGCCGGGGATTAAATTTGGATGCAAAATTGGATGCAAGATGGGTTATTGGATGAGGAAAAATAGCAATTGAGCATTGAGGTGCTAATTGATTTTTGTTGAAGCCGAATTGAGTGGAATTGAGGATCGATAGGTGACTAATTGAGGGAAAACCTATGTAATTTCGTATGCCCCATGAGTAGTGACTTTTGGACCAATTCAACATTCTAAAAGGGGGCAAATTAGGCTGCAAATAAGCTGGTGGGAGACAGCTAAGGTTGTGGATCAAGATGAGGGGACAAAGAAGATTTTTGTTTGGAAAAATCAAGCACAAAGGGGCCCTCACCCCTCACTCATCTCTCCCTTATCCTCTCTCTTGCTGCCGTCCAAAACATCTCATTTCCGCTCCATTTTGCATGCCGTAACAACTGAGAAGCCAGCAGAAACAGAAGCAGCCAGCAACGCCAGGACCGTCGCATGTCTGCACACCGCCAGCGCCCCACCTTTGCCGGTCTCTCCTCCCCGCCGCTACCACCTGCCAACTTCTTGATATGCTTCGATCAACAATGAGCCAACCGAGACTCCTAATTTGATCGAGTAGCCTTGCCTTGCTGCCATTTGGCCACGCCTGCCCCTAATTCGGTCAACAAACCGCGGGACGCCTTAGACGCTGGCTTTGACGACTTCAGCTCCTCACAGCTACACGTCTTCAACAGCGTAGCAACAACGTCCGCATCACCCTCGTTTCCCCAAGCTCGACGCCAACAAGTCACGAATCCAGCTTCAACCGAGTAGTTGCCAACGCCATCGATCGAGGCTAGCAGTCCAGCAAAGCTTGGCCCAGCGAAGAAATTTCTTGGCCCAGCAGTCTTCAAGATGTCCAGCTGCCCAAGCCGTTAGCTATCTCAGCTCAAGTGAGCCCAGAAACTCCGTGAAAGTCAGTTAAGCAGCCCGCAAATTGAAGCCCATGAAATTGCATCTCCAATTAAGTCTCGCGGGCCTAGTGAATTAAGTCCATTTAGCCCACGATTTGAAGCCCAAGTGAAATTAGCCTAGAATTTCAGCAGGCCCAACCCAACTTGGGTCCAGCCCAAAATCAAGAACAAATCTTAGTTGGGCTGAGATTTGTTGGGCCAAGTTTAAGGCCCAGTCCAAGGCCGCTGGTGTTGTCGAAAGCCCGATTTCGGCCGCCGTCGCGGTGTCCCAGTCCCGCTTTTAATCAAGTGAGTTTTGCTCACTAATCCCTTATTAATTTGCTAATTATACTTAAAGGGTTGATTAGATTTAATTAAGTACAATTAGGTGGTTAGATTAGTTTAGAACAATTAAATTAGTCACTTAATGATGCATGTTAGGTGGTTAGACTTAGTCATTAGCAAGTAGAAAGGTTCGGTTATTTATTGAACAAGTCTCAGTAATTTTTGGGGCTCGTCTCGGCTTCCAATTAGGCATTACGGGCCTAAATTGGAATTATTGCTAATTAATAATTAATTTTCGAAATTAATTAATTAATTATTTTTCTAGAAATTCAACCGGGATGGCCAGCGACGGAAATTTTGTGCTGATTGTCGTGGTGCAGCCCGTTTATTTATTTGAGCTCTACGTTATGCTGAATTGAATTGTTTGTGATGTTCAAGAATTTATTCTAAATTGAATGGAAATTTAGTGATTGATTGGTAGATGGCCGAGTATAATTATTTAGCGCCAATAATGCTTTGATTGGCCAAAGTAGAGAGAACGGCAAGGGTGAAATGGGAATACTCTTGGCCAAGACCAATCAGGTACGATGGTATAGACCAACGTGGTTCGGTGATTGGGACATCACTGATGAAAACGGCACCTTAAAGAACGCACGTTATGGTCTAGTACATACATTAGTATAGACATACGTGGTTCGGTGGTTAAGGATATCACTGGTGAAAACGGCGCCTTAAAGAACACACAAGTGCTGTCTACTGTGTACATTTCCTTGGCTTATAGACATACGTGGTTCGGTGATTAGTATATCACTGGTAAAAACGACGCCTTAAAGAACGCACGACTGCTGTCTATTGCCTACGTCACCTTGGCGAAAATGACGCCCGAGAGCATAAATGTGGCTCTGTGACTAAGTGCACTATCAGAGGTTATATAGTGAGGAATGAAATGACCTAGAGGTGGGCCAACTGACATGTAATCGACGAAGTCGATTGATCAATGCTTTGATAAGATGTCGTAATTTGATTGAATAATTGATGTGATATATGAGGCATTTGTGTATAACCCTGATTTGTAGGTTGGGACTGAGGCCAAGGTAAGTCATCTGACTCGTGTTGTGCTTAGGCAACCGTATGGCGTATTAGTTTACTAATCGGGTCTTAGGAGGTAGAACTTGTTGAGACGTAATCTCCAAACGGTTGTGGGATAATATTTTAGGCCCCTAGATGGCAGCACCTCCACCTCCTCATCCTGCTATGCATTTTGGTATTTCACAGGAGATGACTGAATTAGAGATCCACTTCCACATACACCCTCATCCAGAAGGTTTAGAGTACATTTTAGTTAAGTCGACCGTCTGGGTTGACGTGGGACAGATTGACCTGAGGCCCCATGAATATCGGTCGTGGTACCGCGAATATTTTAATGAGCCAAGAGAGGGCCCCATTTCAGAAAGTGACGTGCCTGTGTACGTTCTGGAAGACGCATTTGGGAAGGGTACAACAGACCATCAGGATGGGTCAGTTGTGAAAGTTCAGGATCCGACACTGGAGGCTGAAGCTCACACTCCTGTGTACTCGATTGATGATGACAATTGGAATGAAGATGACGGTGAGATCATGGAGCAGGAGGAGGAGGGGCAGGGGGATGAACCCATGGAGGAGGCACTTGAGGATGAGTCGGCATCTGAAGTCGAGGATGAGCTTGAAGAAGAAGATGAAGAGCTTGAAGAAAACGAGCCTAGTAAAGAAGAGTTTGAGGAGGATCAGGATGATCCCGAGTATGACCCGGATGAGGATTGAGATCCCATCCCTTTTGTGAACCCTGTCTTTGTGTAGATAAGTGAGACTAGAAAGTTGTGGATAGTATTGTAAGATACTATAAGTTGTGCTAAGAATAAAAGTGTGGTTGTGAATTTCAATATGAAAAATATAGCATGCTTTTCTATCCCATTGTTTTATTGTCTGGGGATTTATAACTATTTCTGCATGTGCAATATAAAATGAAAGGGTCGGCGATATATAGTCCTGGGATATCGCATTCTAAAATCGACCAAGTAGAAGGATGGGTGCGTTCCCGAGGATCAGGGCATGACACGGGCGGACTCCAGGCGGTATTGTGTGCGGCGACTTCCAACTGACGGACGGGACGGTCGGCGGCTTGTTTCGGTGAGCGGCGAGCTGCTCCCGTACGGTTTGGATGTGCTGAAGACAATGGTGGGTGGCACGTGAGCTGGTTCGCACGCGAATGTAACTTTTAACTCAGATCTTTGGAGAAAGGTCAGCTGGAGCAGAACAGAACGAGACGGTCAGACTAGCGTTGGCTTCTTGCTGGCCGGCGGGTCATTCGGCGGCTTTGACCGGCGAACGGCCAAGTCAGGGTGGACGGTCTAGGTGTCTTGAGCACAGTGATGCGTGGCACAAGAGCTTATTCTCACGGGAAGCCAACTATCAACTCAGATATTTGGAGGAAGGTTTGCCGGAGTAGAAGCAGGAAAAAGGGAAAAACAGGGGACAATGGCCACCAAAGTCAACCAAAAATATCCAAAGCCCTCGAGTGGCTGCCCCACCATGTCCAGCCCTACCTCAGCCTCTTTTCCTTCATCAATCTTCCCCAACATGCCTTGGTAGAAGCTGAAATGTTGCACCCCCTTTGGACCTACGAATTTTGGACATTAACCCTCTAATCTTGATTCAATTCCTCTCCAATTAACCTCTAATTGGACCTAAATTGGAGTTCATAAATCCCACCAAGGTGTCCACACTCCAATTCACATTTTTCCTCGTCAATCCGTCCAACTTGAATCCCAAAAATGCAACCAAAAACGGTCCTCGGATTTTTCCGGTCCAAAATACCCCTACTTTGTAAATTCACCGAAAATCTCGGTTTGTAAAAAAATCCTCTGAGGATGAGTCGATGTTCCTAAAATGAATCGTGACATTATAGAACTTCAAATTTCTGAAATCGGGTTTAAATTCGCAGTTAATTTCAATCTAACGCGACTTTAGCGTGTCCTAATCTACTGGAGTAGCTTTTGGAAATTTTTAGTGCATTTTACTTATGGTCGGTTATTTTCGAGTCACAATGTATATCTTTGACATATTGGTGACTCTCGGTTGTCATACAGAAAAGATAAAATAATAAGTCTAGTGTCGTTCGATAAGAATTTTGCAATTAGGTGGAATCACCCACACTGATCACATATCTCAGTCGAATCGACCTATCTTTGATCTCTGATCGATTTTGACAGTGCCGTATTGACCCTTGCATATTAGCACGGTCTAGTAGTTGATTTCTGGTCGAATTCTCGAGTTTGTAGCGTTAAAATTCTTTAACGGCTTCACCTAATAGATTCGTTAACTCGTGAGTGGCCAACTCAGAGAAAAAGGCTATAGGCCCGTCAATGAAAATCCCGACTCATTCAATTGAAAATAGAAGTGAAAAATTAGGATGTCATAATCGTGCATCATCACTATTTTATTTAATCCATAGCGATGTTTGGGGTCCTTCACCCATGCCAACAAAAATTGGGAAACGATGGTTTGTCACCTTTATAGATGATCATACCTGTTTATGTTGGACATACTTGATGAGCGCCAAGTCTGAAGTTGAGTCATTGTTCAAAATTTTTTATCAAATGGTTATGACTCAATTCCATACTACTATTAATATTCTTCGTACTGATAATGGTACTAAATATTATAACCAGTTTTTGGGGAGTTTTTTTGAAAGAAAAATGCATCATTCACCAGTCAACTTGCCGAACTACACCCCAATAGAATCGCATTCCCGAACGCAAAAATCGCCATCTCCTTGAAGTGTCCCGTGCCCTCAGTTTTTTAATGCATGTACCTAAATACTTATGGGGGGAAGCTGTGCTAACAGCATCTTATCTAATTAATAGGTTGCCTACTCGGGTGTTTAACTACACTACTCAGATTGTTTTAAACAAGTGTACCCCACGGCCTGTATTTTTTCTGATATTCTCTAAAGGTGTTTGGTTGCACTGCGTTTGTCCATCTTCGAATTCAGTGTCGATTCAAATTAAATACTTAGGCTGAAAAGTGAGTAATTATAGGGTATGCATCTAATCAAAGAGGTTACAAGTGTTACAATCCACATATTGGCAAAACTTATATCACTATGGATGTAACCTATATATAGAGTCACAACCGTTGTTTTCTAACAAATCTCTTCAGAGGGAGAATGCCGAAGTTAGCGGAGAGATTCTGTGGCACTCAAACTCTTCTGTCCTTGTCACTCCTTTGTTTGAGTCTTAGAAAACACGTTTGCCGAATCTTGATGTTTCAAAGATAGGGGGGAGAAAAAGTTCAAGATCACAATGTGATTAACAAGCCCAAGCTTCAGGTTTATACTAGAAGAAAAACTCTTCAAAAGGTTGCAGATCAGAACTTTGTCCTGGAGCCTCATCTGTCTGCAGCCCGGGAGATGATCTCTTGCCTTCGTCATCAGTTGATCCTAGTAGTACTTCTTTTCCCTCCATTCCAGTCTCAAATTCAATACTAATACTTTTAATCTTGATATGCCTATAGCTCTTAGAAAAGGGGTTAGATCATGTTCTCAACATCCTATATCAAAACATGTGTCATTCCAAAAGTTGTCTCATCATCATAGAGTATTTGCGTCAAACTCATCTCACATATCTATTCCTAGAAATATCCAAGAAGTTGGCAGTTGAGGATGAAATGCAGGCATTTAAGAAGAATGGCACATGGGAATTGGTTGATACACCATAAGAAAAAAAGATTGTTGGATGTAAATGGGTATTTCTAGTCAAATGTAAACCTAATGGGAGTGTTGAGCAGTATAAAACAAGGCTAGTGGCGAAGGGGTTCACTCAGACTTATGAAATTGACTATCAGGAGACTTTTGCCCCAATTGCCAAGATAAATTCTGTTAGGATTATACTATCTTCGGTTGCTGCATTTGATTGGCCCTTACATTAGTTAGACGTGAAGAATGCATTCTTGGATGGTAACTTGGAGGAGGAAGTGTTTATGAGTTTGCCAACAGGTTTTGCAGAAAATGAAGGCAAAGTTTGCAGATTAAAAAAGTCATTGTACAAACTCAAACAATCTCCAAGAGCATGGTTTGAATGATTCGGGAAGGTGGTTAAAAGGTTTGGCTATTACCAAAGTCAAGGGGATCTCACTCTATTCTATAAACACTCAAAGGAAGGTAAGCGTGCAGTTCTAATCGTCTTATGTTGATGATATAATACTGACTGCTGATGACAAAGTTGAGTTGGAAAGCTTGCGAGAGAAGCTGGTTGAGGAGTTTGAGGTTAAGGATTTGGGTGTCTTGAAATATTTTCTTCGAATAGAATTTGTGAGATCTAAGAAGGGCATATTTGTAAACCAACGCAAATATGTTCTTGATCTACTCAAAGAGACAGGTTTCTTAGGATGTAAAACGGCAGAGACACCCGTGGAACCAAATATGAAACTTGAACCTGCCAAGGCTAAAGAAGTGATAGACCAAGAAAGGTATCAAAGGCTTGTTGGTCGACTTATTTACTTATCTCACACTCGACCGGACATATCATTTGCCATAAGTATGGTGAGCCAGTTCATGCACTCACTAGGGTCAAGGCATTTTGAAGCAGTATATAGAATTTTATGCTACTTGAATGGATGTCCTAGTAAGGGTCTAATGTTTGAGAAACATGGACATATGGAAATTGAGGTGTGACATCTTGAATTTTTCAGTTCTGCTTTCAATTAAATTAATCTGGCCTTTCGTCGACGCGCCTATAGTGCTATTCTCAGAACTGATCACTCGTGAGATTACTAAACTATCAAAGGAAGTCATTAAGAAATTTTAATGCATTAGACTTGAGAATTCGACTAGGAATCGGCTACTCGACCTTGCTCATCTGCAGAGATCATTACGGCATAGTTAAGAGTCGATTAGAGGTCAGAGATAGGTTGGTTCGATAGAGATGTGTGGCTAAATGTGGGTGATTGCACTAAATTACAAAATTCTTGTCGACCGGCACTAGATTGATTTTTCTATCGCTTTGGTACCCTCTGTCCGTATTTGAAACCTCGAGATTTTTACGACAACCGAGAGTCGCCAATGTGTCGAATGGGTTCATTGTGGCTCGAAGAAAATCGACCACGGGTCATTTGCACAAAAAATTTTTGAAAGCTACCCGGTAGTCAAGATCACGCTAAAATCGCGCGGATCGAAATTAATCGCGAATTCAAATCCGATTTCAGAAATTGAAAGTTCTGTCATGTCACGAGTCATTTTAGGAATGTCAACTCAGCCTCTGAAGATTTTTTTGCAAACCGAGACCTTTTGGGAAAAAGTCGAGGTAGGGTCGTTTTTGTCCAGAAAATTCAGAGGACCGTTTTTGATAAAGTGGGTCTTATTAGTGAGGAAAAATGCTAATATGATAGAGGGTTCGATAATTGAATTTTAAGAAGCCGAATTGAGTTAATTAAAAAAAAATTGAATGGGAATTGAAGCAAAATCAAGTGAAATTCGTGTGCCCCCATGGACACAAATTGTGGACCTTTTCAAATGGCTTCTAGAAGGGTTTTGGTGGCTAGAATATAGTTGTGGAGGCCAGTTGGTGGTGGGAACCAAAGGGGGGGACAAAGAGATGAGATAGTGAGGCTTGGTGGCCCCCTTAGCCAAAACCGGTCCCCCTCCTTCTACCTCTACCCTCACCGTCGACCAGCCCCCTCTATTGCTGCCTTGAAGACTTAAAAAATCCCATAGAAGAACTAGTAGCCTAGTCGTACCATCGCATGCACCGCCGGAGCCACCACTTGCTTGTCGCGTCCCCGCGGGCCTCGCCTGCTCAACGCGAGCCACCGTCAACCAAGTTGCCTCCTTCTCACCCGCTTGCCTAACCACGAGACCTTTGAACCATCATCGGAGCCTGGACACCACTGTCTAGCCTTCGCTTGTCGCCGGGGAAGCTCGTCGAGCCGCCGGAAGCCCCTCTGCCAGCTGCTGTCACCGTTTCCCCCTCAGCCAGCCACCGGTCCAACTCCTTTCAGCCAAGATTAGTGACCGAAGTTTGTGGGTCTCTCAGCTGCTATTGGGCCCGTTTTCAAGCCTTTTCGAACCCTGTTTGGCGGTCCCGCTTTGGAGGTTCTCGTCCCTCGCCATGTCCCCGTCGTTTTAATCCGAGCGGATCACAAAACAAGTGAGTTTCACTCACTAATCCTCGCTTAGTAAGTTAATGACGTTTTAAAGGTCGATTAGTTTAGACTAAGCTAAGATTAGGTGGTTAGTTAGAAATGATTAGTGAATTAGTTAATTATCATTGCATGTTAGGTGGATAGTTTAATGCAATTAGGGCCTAGACAAGCTCTAGTATTTATCTAGAGTGGTTCGGAAATTTTCCGGGCTTGTCTCGGCATTCAATTAGGCTTTACGAGCCTAAGTTGCTATTTTTGGCATTTATTAATTAATTTCCATAATTAATTAATTAATTATTTTCCGGAAATTAGATCGGGATAGCCGATGACCGGAATTTTATGCCAATTATAATGTTGTGATATGTTTATTTAATTGACTATTATTTTGTGCGAATTGAGTGTGGTTTATGATTGTGGGTAATTATCTCAAAATTAATTAATTTCATTAATTAATTGGAAAATCATCGGGTGTCGGTTTACAGTGCCAAAAATAAGTTTATGGGCTGTTGAAATTAGTGGGATTTTCAAAGGTGAAAATATTATATTTTGGCTAAGGCCGACCGTGTACCCACACACGAGTATTTTTATCGAGTATGATAAAAATGGCGAAATATATCAGTATATCCAGCAGCTTCTGGTGAGCATAAATAGTATACTATATTGGTATATAGCAACTTTTGGCAAGCATAAATAGTATACTATATTGGTATGTCTGGCAGCTTCTGGCGAGCGTAAATAGTATACTATATCAGTATATCTGGAAGTTTCTGGTGAGCTATACTATTTATTATCAGCTTAGAGTGAGCAGTCCTGATTATGATCAGATTTTATAGATAGTATTGATTGAGATGACCGGGGAAGAGTCTTGTTGACATGGAATCGACTGAGTCAATTGATCGTTGATTCGATATGATTGGATGAATTGATTGATGAAATGATTAAAGGGTTATTTGAGTTGTATCGACTTGCAGGAGGAATCGAGGCCAAGGTAAGTCCTTTGACTAATGGTTGTGCCTAGGCAGCCTTTGGGGCGTATTTTCTTCCTAGTTGGGTCTTGGGGGTTGAACTCGTTGAGACGTCGTCTCACCCCGTTGTGGGATAACATTTTAGTTCCATAGATGGCAGCTCCTCCAGAGCATTTTGGTCAACCGAGGAAGATCACAGAACATAAGTATTACATTTCGATTCATGGGCACCCTAATGGATTAGAGTACAAACTGGTGAAGTCCATAATCTGGGTTGATGCGGGTTTACCCAAAAAGGTGCCCCATCAATATAAAGCATGGTATCGTCAGGATCGTATTGGAATGAGAGAGGACCCCATACCGGAATCTGAGATACCTCTGTATGTGATGGAGGTTGCTTTTGGAAAGGGCGTTGCAGACCCTCCAGGTGGTTTGGTGATAGATCTGGTGGACCTTGACCTTGAAGATCCAGAATCTCCGGTGTATTCAGCAGTAGGCTTCAGTTGGAGTGTGGAGGGAGATGACGAGGAGGACGAGGACCTGTAGTTGTTTGGAAATCCCACCCCCTGTTTGGTAGACCTTATGTACACACACACACACACACACACACACACACACACACACACACACACACACACACACACATATATAGATAGGTTGGTTTGTATTGTATTATATATGACATGACTGGTTATGTTATGTATATATAAGTGTTGTTGTTTTCAGTTCGAAAAATTATGGCCCTACTTTTCTATCCCATTGATTTGTTGTCTAGGGATTATAAATCTGCTTCCGCATGCGTATTAAAATGAATGGGTTGGCGATGCGTCCTGAGACGTTGCTATTTAATCGACCAAGCCGGGATGGGCACGAGCTTGGAGGATTGGGGAGTGACGTGAGGTGTTCATCGATGCAGATTGGGCTGGAAGCAATATAAATAGGAGATATACTTCAGGCCACTGCACGTTTGTTGGTGTTAATTTAGTCACTTGGAAGAGTAAAAAGCAGAGTGTGGTGGCAAGAAGCAGTGCTGAAGCTGAATTTCAGTCAGTAGCACATGGTTTATGCGAAGTTATGTGGATTAAAAGTATCTTGGATGAACTACGGATCCCGAGTTCCATACCAATGAAAGTGTATTGTGACAATAAGGCATCAATCGCAATTGCTCATAATCCTGTGTTACATGAATGGACAAAGCATGTGGAAGTTGATAAACACTTCATCAAAAAAAAAAAACTTGATAGCGGACTGATTTGTATGCCGTATATTTCAAGTGATGAATAGGCTACTGACATTCTGACCAAGGGACTGCATAAAAGGCAATTTGTTCGTTTAGTGAGCAAGCTATCTATGGAAGATATCTTCAAGCCAGCTTGAGGGGGAGTGTTGGAATGTATTGGAAAATCTTCTATAATTCTCTTTCCGATTATATGGAATATTACGTGATATTATGTGATTTGATTTGATTTTGTTAGCTGTAAATTAGCTATTGATACAGATTAGAGGCTAATTAGGATCTTTACCTAAATAGGTTTCTTACCTAATTTAGATTCTTTATTCCTGTATAAATACACCTTGTAATCACTCTATGTAATATAATAATACAAATTCTTTTCTACAAAATTACTTTCTGCTGATCCAAACGGCAATGGACCATGGCATATTCGAAGCTTCCTCAATTGAAAACTAGTAAGGAAATTTCTTAATTAAACCAAAGCATAACGATGTTGAACAAAATCAAATGAATATCAAATGACATGTTCGACCCAAAGTCAAGAGTTTTTAAGGAAATTAAGCCCTCCTGTTTTGCCCTTTTGGGTTTCCCCCTGGACCAAATCGCCGAGCAAGCATATTTGGAAGTCCCTCACGCAACTGCCTCCGTGGTCGGTGGAGAGAAAGATGCCTGTGAAAAGTGTTCTTTTGCAATCTAGACCAATCAATTTTTTTCAGATATAAGGCCTCGCACAGGAAATGCTCTTTACTAGGTAGCCTTCTTTCAAATATGCTAAAGAGTTGTAAAAGAAATGAAGAACAGGTACAAGGATGGAACTTCATCACAAACCATTTCCATATCAGGTGATGTGAATTCTTTAAGCAGGAGGAGACAAAGTCAAACAGATCACCGAGTCGTCGTAGTTGTTATAGAGCAATTCATCCTTGGACTTGAGAAGGGGAAAACAGATAACACCTCTGAAGACTTGATCATCCGCAGGAAACTTGCTGAATAAACTATGGACTGGGTCAAAATTTCCATCTATAAAGAGAGATCGTGTTGCCATGCAACTCCTCACTCCTCCCTCAAGCAATACTAGCCTGTGCAAGGATTAGAACTTGAGGAGATCAAGGCCCTAACCCCTGTCCACAACAACAATGAAGTTTCTTCCTATCAGCTTTCTCGTCTTGGCTTTGGCGACTGCCACTGCTTTTGCTTATGACCCGAGTCCTCTTCAGGACATATGCGTGGCCACTAATGATCTGAGCTCTGGAGGTTGGTCCTCCATTCTTCCATCACCCGTGTCTTTGGCTTCTGCCTTATGATGTCCAAACTTTAACGTGAATTTTCTTATGCAGTATTCGTGAATGGAAAGTTCTGCAAGGACCCGAAGCAAGCCTCGGCTGATGATTTCCTCTTCACGGGGTTCAGGACTCCTGGAAACACATCCAACCCGCTCGGATCAAAAGTCACGACAGCTTTTGTTGACCAATTTCCAGGGCTCAACACTCTGGGAATATCCATGGCTCGCCTCGACTTTGCTCCCGGCGGCCTAAATCCTCCCCACACTCACCCTCGTGGCACCGAGGTTCTAGTTGTGGTGGAGGGTACGCTACTTGTTGGCTTCGTCACATCCGACCAATTAAACAACACTCTCTTCACCAAAGTCCTGTACAAGGGGGACGTGTTTGTGTTCCCTATCGGTCTCATTCACTTCCAGTTGAATATCGGAAACACGTACGCATTGGCCTTTGCCGGTCTTAGCAGCCAGAACCCCGGACTCATTACCATTGCTAATGCTGTCTTTGGAGCAAAGCCACCCATTTCTGCTGATGTTCTTACCAAGGCCTTCCAAGTGGACAAGAAGGTTGTTGACTATCTGCAGGCACAGTTTTGGTATGACAACAACTAAAAGAATCTATGACCAACATAAGTTGCCTGGAATAATTGAATTACAAAATTTACCTTGATACCATAGGTGGTTGCTATACACATACAATTAATCTATGTATCTCATGTATGACTGATTCAAATAAAACATTGTTACCTCTCTCTCTCTCTCTCTTCATGCATAATGACGATGACCGGATTCGTGCCTCAACCAAAGGGCTACAAATGTGAAACGAAAAGCACACCCTATCCAGAAGTGGAGAATAATATCAAACTGTGATAAACTCGGAGGTCGGAAGGATGTTATCTAAGTTTAAATAATGCTCGTCAGATCAAGGAAACGTGTACTCTGAATAGGCTACCATCATAAGAATGTAGTACCCTAATAAATAGTCTGATTGGGTTAAGAGAGTGCTTGAAGAAAACATTAGTGTAATCATTTACAGACACCGCCCTCAGGAGGCCAAAGAGAGAAAAAAAGAAAAAGAAAAAAGAGTGTAATCATTTATAGACACCGTCCTCAGAGGCCAAAGAAAAAAAAAGAGAGGAAAAGAAACAGCTTTAATTTACATCATTATCCTGGAAGAAGAAGTTACCGTACAGTATTTCATGAGTTCAAGTTTTTGATGAATTACAGCGGATGACATTTCTCATTTTATCTCCGGCGTACTAAATTATGCAGATAACTTATCTTTTTTGTTAGTATAGCCGAAAGAAAAAATCTTTCCTGCAATCTTTTTCCATCTAAAGTCGAAACATCGGTTTGAAAGCTTGTAATTCAGCTGGAAATTATTTTCCAAGAATGTCTATCACACACCATACATAATACATATAAGTGTGTATGCATGTCTGTAAGACAAAGTCAAAACCTTGAATAAGATACGTGAGGCATAGATCTATTTCTAGAAGCAATCAATATTATATACCATGAATGGATATATCAGGTAAATGCAGAGACACGGATGCGTTATTTGCTACGCTCTTATTTTGACAATTTCCAAAAAAAAAACTAGAAAGCTAAGTTGCGTCTCAACATTAGCTTGGAATAATTTAAGACTTTATGGCTATTGTATCGAACAAATTTAGACATATCATGGTTCAGAGGAAAATTTGTAGATGACATACCAAGAAGATCCAGCATACAAAACAGAACATGTCCGTCTAATCAACTCTGTGATTTCAACTAAAATAATCCTTACCCTGACCCAGAACCCAAAGGAGTACTCGAGAATTGACAGAGTGAAAATGAATGTCTCCATACAGAGACTTTCTTATTTGCGTTTGGTGTGGGGAGTTTAGTTTGGTTCTCATGATAACTCAATGTCATAAGTCTCAACTATGCCCTCCGCCGGTGTTATTTTTCCTCGCTCCAGTCAAATGGAAGCTCAGAGAAGTGAAATTGATAGATTACATCACATTACATCTCAAGAACCTTAATTTAGATGGTTGGTTCCGCAAGGAAAAACAATGAACAATAACAAACCAGATTGCAGATGTCTACCGTAAAACTTTTATCGGTCCAGGTGGAGAATCGAGAGCGGGAGTCGTTTGAAAAATGCAGTACATAAACTAATTACTCCGCAGAGAAGGATTAAAAACAGAAGATCCAATGACGGATGCAGTATTTTTAAGAAGGTTGACACCAGACTTTTGATGAGGTGACCATAGCCTTACGGTAGAAAGTCACCATCGTGCAACCACTTTTAACAGCTCAGCCCCTTCTTCTGCAATTTCCTATAAGTGAGTCCTCGTTAGCAGAAGTCTAGAAATAACCTCCTTTTATTCGATATCTTTCTTTTTCAATCATCGTCCATGTACATGTTCTTTTTGACTCTAATGAGCAGAACAAAGATTGGTTGGCTGCTGATTGTGCTGCACTTTTACATCCATGCGATGCCTAAAAGAATCAAAAGCAGAAGTACATGATTGTATAATAAATGCAATACGTACACCAGGCAAGGCCATGGAGTTCCTGCATATATTTCCCTTTAAAAAAGATTCATGTGATCCGATTTACTTCAATAAGAACACTGCCTGAAGTGCTGTATGCAGGAAACGTCAACAAAAATTGTATGCAGGACTGCCTCTGGTGTTGTGACTTACATTACATGGAGGTAGGTGATGCGCAATGCAATAACTGAAACTATTAAGTTTCAAATTACTTTCTCCTGATCCAAACGCCAATGGACCATGGCATATTTTAAGCTTCCACAATTGAAAACTAGTAAGGAAATTTCTTAATTAAACCAAAGCATAACGATGTGGAACAGGATCAAATAAATATCAAATGGCATATTCGACCCAAAGTCAAGAGTTTTTAAGGAAATTAAGCCCTCCCATTTGGCCCTTTTGGGTTTCCCCCTGGACCAAATTGCCGAGCAAGCATATTTGGAAGTCCTTCACGCAACTGCCTCCGTGGTCGGTGGAGAGAAAGATGCTTATGGAAAGTGTTCTTTTGCAATCTAGACCAATCAATTTTTTTCAGATATATGGCCTCGCACAGGAAATGCTCTTTACTAGGTAGCCTTCTTTCAAATATGCTAAAGAGTTGTAAAAGAAATGAAGAACAGGTACAAGGATGGAAACTTCATCACAAACCATTTCCATATCAGGTGATGTGAATTCTTTAAGCAGGAGGAGACAAAGTCAAACAGATCACCGAGTCGTCGTAGTTGTTAGAGAGCAATTCATCCTTGGACTTGAGAAGGGGAAAACAGATAACACCTCTGAAGACTTGATCATCCGCAGGGAAACTTGCTGAATAAACTATGGACTGGGTCAAACATTTCCATCTATAAAGAGAGATCGTGCTGCCATGCAACTCCTCACTCCTCCCTCAAGCAATACTAGCCTGTGCAAGGATTAGAACTTGAGGAGATCAAGGCCCTAACCCCTGTCCACAACAACAATGAAGTTTCTTCCTATCAGCTTTCTCGTCTTGGCTTTGGCGACTGCCACTGCTTTTGCTTATGACCCGAGTCCTCTTCAGGACATATGCGTGGCCACTAATGATCTGAGCTCTGGAGGTTGGTCCTCCATTCTTCCATCACTCGTGTCTTTGGCTTCTGCCTTATGATGTCCAAACTTTAACGTGAATTTTCTTATGCAGTATTCGTGAATGGAAAGTTCTGCAAGGACCCGAAGCAAGCCTCGGCTGATGATTTCCTCTTCACGGGGTTCAGGACTCCTGGAAACACATCCAACCCGCTCGGATCAAAAGTCACAACAGCTTTTGTTGACCAATTTCCAGGGCTCAACACTCTGGGAATATCCATGGCTCGCCTCGACTTCGCTCCCGGCGGCCTAAATCCTCCCCACACCCACCCTCGTGGCACCGAGGTTCTAGTTGTGGTGGAGGGTACGCTACTTGTTGGCTTCGTCACATCCGACCAATTAAACAACACTCTTCACCAAAGTCCTGTACAAGGGGGACGTGTTTGTGTTCCCTATCGGTCTCATTCACTTCCAATTGAATATCGGAAACACGTACACGTTGGCCTTTGCCGGTCTTAGCAGCCAGAACCCCGGACTCATTACCATTGCTAATGCCGTCTTTGGAGCGAAGCCACCCATTTCTGCTGATGTTCTTACCAAGGCCTTCCAAGTGGACAAGAAGGTTGTTGACTATCTGCAGGCACAGTTTTGGTATGACAACAACTAAAAGAATCTATGACCAACATAAGTTGCCTGGAATAATTGAATTACAAAATTTACCTTGTTACCATAGGTGGTTGCTATACACACACAATTAATCTATGTATCTCATGTATGACTGATTCAAATAAAACATTGTTACCTCTCTCTCTATCTCTCTCTCTCTTCATGCATAATGACGATGACCGGATTCGTGCCTCAGCCAAAGGGCTACAAATGTGAAACGAAAAGCACACCCTATCGAGAAGTGGAGAATAATTTTAAACTGTGATAAACTCGGAGGTCGGAAGGATGGTATCTAAGTTTAAATAATGCTCGTCAGATCAAGGAAACGTGTACTATGAAAAGGCTACCATCATAAGAATGTAGTACCCTAATAAATAGTCTGATTGGGTTAAGAGAGTGCTTGAAGAAAACATTAGTGTAATCATTTACAGACACCGCCCTCAGGTTGCCAGAGAGAAAAAAAATAAAGAAAAAAAAATAGCTTTAATTTACATCATTATCCTGGAAGAGGAAGTTACCGTACAGCATTTCATGAGTTCAAGTTTTTGATAAATTACAGCGGATGGCATTTCTCATTTTATCTCCGGCGTACTAAATTCTGCAGATAACTTCGAAAGAAAAATCTTTCCTGCAATCTTTTTCCATCTAAAGTCGAAAAATCGGTTTGAAAACTTGTAATTCATATGGAAATTATTTTCCAAGAATGTCATCACACACCATACATGTAAGTGTGTATGTGTGTCTGTAGGACAAAGTCAAAACCTTGAATAAGATACGTATGGCATAGATCTATTTCTAGAAGCAATCAATATTATATACCATGAATGCATATAGCAGGTAAATGCAGAGACACGAATGCGTTATTTGCTACGCTCTTAGTTTGACAATTTCCAAAAAGAACTAGAAAGCTAGATTGCATCTCAACATTAGCTTGGAATAATTTGACTTTATGACTATTGTATCGAACAAATTTAGACATATCATGGTTCAGAGGAAAATTTGTAGATGACAAACCAAGAAGATCCAGCAGACAAAACAGAACATGTCCGTCTAATCAACTTATGTGATTTCAACTAAAATAATGCACACCTGACCCAGAACCCAAAGGAGTACTCAAGAATTGACAGAGTGAAAATGAATCTCCTTACAGTGACTTTATTATTTGCGTTTGGTGCGGGGAGTTTAGTTCGGTTCTCATGATAACTCGATGTCATAAGTCTCAACTATGCCCTCGCCGGTGTTATTTTTCCTCGCTCCGGTCAAATGGAAGCTCAGAGAAGGGAAATTGATAGATTACATCACATTACATCTCAAGAACCTTAATTTAGATGGTTTGTTCCGAAAGGAAAAACAATAAACAATAAGGGCGCGTTTGGTAACGTTTTTGTTCCGGGAAACAATTTTTGAACATAAATTTTTTGTTTTGTTTCTATTCCTAGGAATAATTTATGAGTATAAGAACGCGCTTGGTAACTTGAAAAAATTTCTACTCCAGGAATAGAAATGTGTTTGGTAAACTTGTATAATTTTGTTGTTTCTTTTAATTTTTGAATTTTTTATTATATTTTTTCCTTTTTTTTCTTCTTTCTTTTTTTCCTTCTTTCTCCTTTGTGGGCGGTGAGCTTGCTGGAGCCTCACCAGGCCACCGCGAGGCTCGGCCTTGCCAGATCTGGGCGAGGCGAGCCTCGCTGGTGGCCTCGGTGGCTAGGCGAGGTTGAGCCTCACGCCGGCCAGCGAGGCTCGGCCTTGCCCAGGAGGTGTGAGGTCGGCCTAGCCCTGGCCTGGCGAGGTCGAGCCTTGTGCCGACCATCGAGGCTCGGCCTCACCTTGGCTGGGCAAGCTCGAGCTAGCCCAGATCTGGGAGACTGAGCCTTGTGTCGGCCGGCAAGAATTGTTCCCGGGAACAAGAAGAGAGAGAAAAATTGTTTCTTAGAATTGTTCCCGGGAACAAGAATCAACTTTTTTCTACTTCTTGTTTCTATTCCAAATTTGTTCCCGGGAACAAAAAATAAATTTTTAGTTCTCGGGAACAAAAGTTTTACGAAACATATTTCTATTCTTTTTTTATTCCTCGGAACAAAAGAACATAAATTTTTGTTCCGGGGAACAGAAACAATTTTAAACAAATGGGGCCTAACAAACCAGATTACAGGTGTCTACCGTAAAACTTTTATTGGTCCAGGTGGAGAATCGAGAGCGGGAGTTGTTTGAAAAATGTAGCACATAAACTAATTACTCCGTAGAGAAGGATTAAAAACAGAATATCCAAACGGATGCAGTACTTTTAAGAAGGTCGACACCAGACTTTTGATGAGGTGACCATAGTCTTACGGCAGAAAGTCACCGTCGTGCAACCCCTTTTAACAGCTTTGCCCCTTCTTCTACAATTTCCTATAATTGAGTCCTCGTTAGCAGAAGTCTAGAGATAACCTCCTTTTATTCGATATCTTTCTTTTTCAATCATCGTCCATGTACACGTTCTTTTTGGATCTAATGAGCAAAACCAAGATTGGTTGGCTGCTAATTGTGCTGCACTTTTACATCCATGCAATGCCTAAAAGAATCAAAAGCAGAATTACATGATTGAATCATAAATGCAATACGTACACCAGGCAAGGCCATGGAGTTCCTGCATATATTTCCCTTTAAAAAAGCTTCATGTGATCCGATTTACTTCAATAAGCAGATTGCCTGAAGTGCTGTATGCAGGAAAGGTTAACAAAAATTGTATGTAGGACTGCCTCTGGTGTCGTGACTTACATTAGATGGAGGTAGATGATGCGCAACGCAATAACTGAAACTATTAATTTTCAAATTTTTTGGAATGTGTTGGAAAATCTTCTATAATCTCTCCCCGATTATATGCAATATTACGTGTTATTATGTGATTTGATTTGATTTTGTTAGCTGTAAATTAGCTATTGATAGAGATTAGAGACTAATTAGGATCTTTACCTAAATAGGTTTCTTACCTAATTTAAGTCATCTATTCCTGTATATATACACCTTGTAATCACTCTATGTTATAAAATAATACAAATTATTTTCTACATGGTATCAGAGCCCAAAGGTCCTTTATCCATTTACCTCAGGTAATTTTTTAAGTTTTTCCTTTGATCATTCGATCACTATGTAGGACGAATCATCAACCACCCAGTCTAACCCCCCATCACTTCTCACAAAGTCCACCGAACCTCATCCCATTCAGATCACTTCTGTAAAGCTGAATGGTGATAACTTTTTTCGGTGGTCTTAATCCGTTTGAATGTATATACAGGGTAGAGGAAAGATTGGCTATCTGACTGGAGATAACGCAGAACCAGAGACAAATGGTCCCACCTGGGCTGTTTGGGATGTAGAGAATTCAGCGATTATGAAATGGCTGACCAACTCCATGGAAGAAGATATTGGTGCAAACTATATGGGCTATCATACTGCCAAGGAACTCTGGGATGCGGTGTGTGAGATGTATTCAGATTTGGGTAATCAATCTCAAATCTACGAGTTAACCTTGAAGCTAGGGAAGATGCAACAAGGAGTGGAAACTGTCACAAAATACTTTCACTCTTTGAAACGTTTGTGGCAGGAGTTGGATGTATTCAATGACCATGAGTGGACGTGTATTGAAGATGGTAATCGGTACAGGAAAATTGTAGAAGCAGAACCTATCTACGCTTTCCTAGCAGGGCTTAGAGATGAGTTTGATGAGGTACGCGGCTGAATACTTGGGAAGCAGCCTCTTCCACCTATTGGAGAGGTATTCTTAGAGGTTCGAAGAGAAGAAAGTAGACGGGGAATAATGCTGGGCAAGACAGCTACTGGCGGAAAGAATGGATCATTGGAAGGTTCAGCATTGGCTATCTCCGAAGACAAGAAGGGCCGCGTTCTTGCAACAATAGTCTTTGAGGAAAATGTAAGCAAAATCCCTATTAACTTGCGAAGATTAGATGGGAAACCCCGTATTTGGTGTGATGTCTACAACAAACCCCGTCATACACGGGAGACCTGTTGGATGATTCATGGCCGTCCAGCTTCTACAACTAGTGAGGCTACAAGACCAGCTTCATTCACCCATAATAATAAGTCATCTTAGCATATGCCTTCTACAACTAATGAGGCCACTGCATTCCCTTTCAGCAAAGAAGAACCAAATCATCTTTTGCAGCTACTTTAGGCTGGGTCCGTATCGGGTAATCCTACTGCTTCAATTGCCCACCAAGGTAGAAATCTAAATGCCTTCTCCTGTTGTTCACAATTTGTATCTTGGATCATTGATTCAGGGGCATCCGACCATATGACTAATATTCCATATTTGTTCAAATCCTATATTCCTTGTCCCGGCAACCAAAAAATTCGGATTGCCAATGGGAGTTTTTCATCTATTGCAGGCAAAGGATGAGTTTTACTTTCTGATTCTATTACACTTCATAATGTATTGCATGTTCCTAAGTTAGCTTGTCACGCCCCAACCCTCGGTCTCGTGAACATCCTTCAACTTTGGTCGATTTTAAAATGCGATATCCCAGGACTACATATCGCCGACCCTTTCATTTTTGATAGCACACGTGGAAGCAGTTATAAAAATCCCTAGATAATAAAACAATGGGATATACAAGTAGGACTAGAAAATTTAACCTTAAAACCAACACCTTTATTTACATATACAAGTCATGCTAAAAAGGTTGGTTTCTACTCAAATAGATTCTACAGCTAAAATCATCAAATAGGATTGGCGACTCAATTCTCATCAGGGTCCTACTCTGGATCATCCTCGTAGTTCTCCTCCAGATACTCCTCTTCGAGTTCTTTCTCCTCGGGTTCTTCATCAGGGTCCTGAAATGTTGTCCCCAAACCGGGATGAGACAATGTCTCAGCGAGTCCTACCCTTTAAGACTCGATTAGAAAGACAACATGCCCCAGGGTGCTCTAGCCACACCAATAGGATAGAGGACTTACCTCGCCTCAGTCCATTCCTGCACGTTAGTACAATTCAAATCTCAATCAAACAATTGATCCAACGATTCAATTTAATCAAACTATCTATCTTCCATTCCAATCCATACTATCTATCAACCCATACTATCTATCATCCCATACCGTCTATCAAACCAGTCGTTAATAGGACGTATGCTCTCCAAAGCTGTAACATATAGACGGTAGCTCGCTCAAGCTGTATAGATAGATAGCTCACCAAAGCTGTAGCTGATAGATAATATAATAGCTCGCACAAGCTGTATAGATAAATAGCTCACCAAAGCTGTAGCTGATAGATAATAAAATAGCTCGCACAAGTTGTATAGATAGATAGCTCACCAAAGCTGTAGCTGATATAATAGCTCGCACAAGCTGTAGCATATATAATAGCTCGCACAAGCTGTATATATATATATATATATATATATATATATATATATATATATGTATGTATATAGTATTTGCTCGCCCAAGCTGATACATTTATATAAACCAATGCTCGCCAAAGCAATCATTCAATAATAAGCCATAGAACTGGATATACAATCCAATAACATCCAACGATTCAAACTAGTCATACAAACCAATTATGGTGCTAAAAGCCAACACCGGGTATTTTCAAGTTAAATACCACAACTTCATCAATATCACTCAATTCCACACTTTTGGAATAATTAACCATAATCATCATTTAACTCAAATTCTCAATTAAACAAACAATTAATACAAACTGACCACACTACTATGATCGGTGCGAAATTCTAACGACCGCCCATCCCTAAGGCAAAATTTTCGAAATTATTAAATAATTAAATTTAATTCCGAAAATTAAATAATTAAATATTATATTATAATATTATAATTTCATAAAATAATATTTATAAAATTCGAAATAATTAATTAATTAAAAATAATTAATTAGGGCTTAAACTAGATTACACTAATTTAAACATACAATTAGCCCTAATTAAACAACCACTAAACTAATCATACAACTAATCTAATTTACATTTAAATAATCTAATCTAATCACATAAACCTAATTAGACTAATCTAAACACCCCTTAAGCATAATTAACTCGCTAAGCAAGGATTAGAAGGTAAACTCACCGGTTTTGCGCGCCGGTGAGTTCACAGTGACCATGACGCCAAGGCGGTCGATAAACCCCGAAGCGGCGACACCAAGCGAGACCGGGAAGGGCTTGAAAATGGGCCACGACGATCGAAGACCCTTGCTGGTTTTTTGCTTCGTTCTTTGACTGCAGAGGCCGAACCGGTGGCTGAAACAGCGAGGAAACGGGCCGATCGGAGCTCCGGCGAGTGGGTGGTTGGCAGCTGGTGGCTCCCGGGGTCAAGGGGGACTTGATGGTGGTTGGTATGGGTGGAGGTAGGGTCGAAATGGTGAGAAAATGGCTGAAAACCGCGAAACGGGCGAAACAGGCGGAACCCGGGCGAGTCTAGGCGGTCCGGCGGGCCGTTCGTTCGTGCCAGATTTCGGGAGGCTACAGGGCTCATTTTGGGGCGAGGTTGGACTTGTTGGAACGGTCTGGATGTCCTCTTCGCAGCGATGGATGGCTCGTTTGCTGGGTCATCCGAGAAGTTAACTTTCAACTCATGTTTTCACCGAAGGGTCAGCTAGAGCGAAACCGGCGGAAGGGAAAACGAGGGGAAATGAGGTCGACGGCAAGGGGGAAGGGGCTGGCTCGGTTTCTTGGCTCTCCTCTAGTTTTGCTGAACTTCCTCAAGGCCTCTACAATGGATAAAGCCATCAAATGAGGAAGAAGAAGGCTGTCCAAGAGGGGGGGTCTCCAAGAGCTCTTCTAGCTTCAACACTTGTCAATTTTTCATTTGTTTTGCCCCCACATGACCTCACGTGACATCAGCCCTTTCTCTCTCCTCAAATCTTCCTTGGCAAGCTTTCAATGGGTCCAAAATGTGGTGTACCCCTTGGCATACGAATTTTGTAACTTTGTACATCAATTTCATTCAATTCCTAGGCCAATCAATCCAATTTGAAGCTCAATAAAATCAGTCAATGTGTCCTCGACCTTCTTATGACTTTTCTCCGTCATATGATCCAACTTGCATCCCAAAGATGTGATCGAAGCGGCCCTCGACAATCTTGAACAAAAACGGCCTTACTTTGCTTTTACGCCAAAAATATCGGTTTGTAGAAAAATCTTCTGAAGATGAGTCGATGTTCCTAAAATGAATTGTGACATAATAGAACCTTCAATTTCTGAAATCGAGTTCAATTTCTCGGTTAATTTCAATCTGGCGCAACTTTAGCACGTCCTAACCTATCGGGTAGCTTTTAGGAATTTTCTGCGCAATTGACCTGTGGTTGATTATTTTCAAGCCACAAAGTGCATCTTCGACACATTGGCGACTCTCGGTTGTCGTAGAAATCTCAAGGTTTCAAATACGGACACGGGGTACCAAAACACGAGAAATCGGTCTAGTGTCGATCGACAAGATTTGTGAAATCAGGTGGAATCACCCACACTTAATCACATGCCTTTGTCGAGTCGACCTATCTCTAGTCTCTAATCGGTCTGTGCCGTAATGACCCTTGCTGATTAGTACGGTCGAGCAGTCGGTTTCCGGTTGAATTCTCAAGTCTATTGCGTTTAGATTCCTTAACGGCTTCATCTGATAGACTAGTTATCTCGTGAGTGGCCAACTCAGAGAAGAAAGCTATAGGCGCGCATATGAAAGGCCCGACTTATTCAATTGAAACCAGAATTGTAAAATCGGGATGTCACATAGATTGTAGCCTATTGTTTGTTAGTAAACTTTCTAAAGAGTCTAATTGTCGTGTTGGCTTTTTTACTTCCCATTGTGAGTTTCAGGATCAGATCTCGGGGAAGACGATTGGTAGTGCTAGGATGAGGGATGGTCTCTACCATTTTGAAGAGTTTGTCTTTAATAAAAAAGCTCAGGCGTATGGAACTTTCAGTTCTTCCTCTGTTCAAGAAAAAATAATGGTTTGGCACCATAGATTAGGCTATCCTAGCTTTGGATATTTGAAACATATGTTTTCTTATTTTGTTCAAAGATGCGGATGTTTCTTCACTACATTGTGACAATTGTCTTTTTTCTAAAAGTCATCGTACTCATTATAGACCAAAACAGTATTGTGCATCATCACCATTTTATTTAATCCATAGCGATGTTTGGGGTCCTTCACCCGTGCCAATAAAAATCGGGAAATGATGGTTTGTCACCTTTATAGATGATCATACCCGTTTATGTTGGACATACTTGATGAGCGCCAAGTCTGAAGTTGAGTCATTGTTCAAAATTTTTTATCAAATGGTTATGACTCAATTCTGTACTACTATTAATATTCTTCGTACTGATAATGGTACCGAATATTATAACCAGTTTTTAGGGATTTTTTTTAAAAGAAAAATGTATCATTCACTAGTCAACTTGCCGAACTACACCCCAACAGAATGGCATTGCCGAACACAAAAATTGCCATCTCTTTGAAGTATCCCGTACCCTCAGTTTTTTAATGCATGTACCTAAATACTTATGGGGGGAAGCTGTGCTAAAAGCATCTTATCTAATTAATAGGCTGCCTACTCGAGTATTAAACTACACTACTCCCTTAGATTGTTTTAAACAAGTGTACCCCACGGCCCATATTTTTCTGATATTCTCTAACGGTGTTTGGTTGCACTGCGTTTGTCCATCTCCGAATTCAGTGTCGATTCAAATTAAACCCTCAAGCTGAAAAGTGTGTTTATAGGGTATGCATCTAATCAAAGAGGTTACAAGTGTTACAATCCACATATTGGCAAAACTTATATCACTATGGATGTAACCTGTATAGAGTCCCAACCGTTGTTTTCTAACAAATCTCTTCAAAGGGAGAATGCCAAAGTTAGCGAAGAGATTCTGTGGCACTCAAACTCTCCTGTCCTTCTCACTCCTTTGTTTGAGTCTTCGAAAACACCTCTACCGAATCTTGATGTGTCAAAGATAGGGGGAGAAAAAGTTCAAGATCACAATGTGATTAACAAGCCCAAGCTTCAGGTTTATACTAGAAGAAAAACTCTTCAAAAGGTTGCAGATCAGAACTTTGTCCTGGAGCCTCATCTGTCTGCAGCCACGGGAGATGGTCTCTTGCCTTCGTCATTAGTTGATCCTAATAGTATTTCTTTTCCCTCCATTCCAGTCTCAAATTCTAATACTAATACTTCTAATCTTGATATGCCTATAGCTCTTAGAAAATGGGTTTGATCATGTACTCGGCATCCTATATCAAAACATGTGTCATTCCAAAAGAGTGTTTTTGTCAAACTTGTCTCACATATCTATTCCTAGAAATATCCAGGAAGCTGGCAGTTGAGGATAAAATGCAGGCACTTAAGAAAAATGGCACATGGAAATTGGTTGATGCACCAGAAGAAAAAAAGATTGTTGGCTATAAATGGGTATTTCTAGTCAAATGTAAACCTGATGGGAGTGTTGAGCGGTATAAAACAAGGCTAGTGGCGAAGGGGTTCACTCAGACTTATGGAATTGACTATCAGGAGACTTTTGCCCCAATTGCCAAGATAAATTCTGTTCGGATTTTACTATCTTTGGTTGCTACATTTGATTGGCCCTTACACCAGTTAGACGTGAAGAATGCATTCTTGGATGGTAACTTGGAGGAGGAAGTGTTTATGAGTTTGCCATCAGGTTTTGCAGAAAATGAAGGCAAAGTCTGCAGATTAAAAAATTCATTGTACGGACTTAAACAATCTCCAAGAGCATGGTTTAAACGGTTCGGGAAGGTTATTAAAAGGTTCGGCTATCACCAAAGTCAAGGGGATCACACTCTATTCTATAAACACTCAAAGGAAGGTAAGCGTGCAATTCTAATCGTCTATGTTGATAATATAATATTCACTGGTGATGACAAAGTTGAGTTGGAAAGCTTGCGAGAGAAGCTAGCTGAGGAGTTTGAGGTTAAGGATTTAGGTGTCTTGAAATATTTTCTTGGAATAGAATTTGCAAGATCTAAGAAGGACATATTTGTAAACCAACGCAAATATCTATTAGGATGTAAAGCGGCAGAGACACCCGGGGAACCAAATATGAAACTTGAACCTGCCAAGGCTGAAGAAGTGATAGACCAAGAAAGGTATCAAAGGTTTGTCGGTTGACTTATTTACTTATCTCACACTCGACCTGACATATCGTTTGCCACAAGTATGGTGAGCTAGTTCATGCACTCACCAGGGTCGAGGCATTTTGAAGCAGTATATAGAATTTTACGCTACTTGAAGGGAGGTCCTGGTAAGGGTCTAATGTTTGAGAATCATGGACATCTGGAAATTGAGGTGTTCACCGATGCAGATTGGGTTGGAAGCAATATAAATAGGAGATCTACTTCAGGTTATTGCACGTTTGTTGGTGGTAATTTAGTCACTTGGAAGAGTAAAAAGTAGAGTGTGGTGGCAAGAAGTAGTGCTGAAGCTGAATTTCGGTCAGTAGCACATGGTGTATGCGAAGTTATGTGGATTAAAGGTATCTTGGATGAACTACGGATCTCGAGTTCCATACCAATGAAAGTGTATTGCGACAATAAGGCACCAATCGCAATTGCTCATAATCTCGTGTTACATGAACGGACAAAGCTTGTGGAAGTTGATAAACACTTCATCAAAGAAAAACTTGATAGCGGACTGATTTGTATGTCGTATATTTCAAGTGATGAACATGCTACTGACATTTTGACCAAGGGACTGCATAAAAGGCAATTTGTTCGACTAGTGAGCAAGCTATCTATAGAAGATATGTGACATCCCAGATTTTCAACTCTGTTTTTTACTGAATAAATCGGGCATTTCATTGACACACCTATAGGGCTGTTCTCAAAACTGATCACTCTTGAGATAACTAGGCTATCTAGGGAAACTAATAAGAATTTTAAGGCAAATAGACTTGAGAATTCGACTAGGAATCGGCTTCTTGACCGTGTCTATCTTTAGAGGCCAATGCGGCACAGTATAAAATCGATTTGAAATCAGAAATAGGCTGGTTCGACAGAAATGTGTGGCCAATTGTGGGTGACACCATTAAATTAGAAAATTCTCGTCGACTGGCACTAAACTGATTTTCTTATTGTTTTGGTACCCTGTGTCCGTATTTGAATCCTCGAGATTTTCACGACAATCGAGAGTCGCCAACGAGTCGAGTGGGTTCATAGTGGCTCGAAGAAAATCGACCACGGGTCATTTGCACTAAAAATGCCTGAAAGTTACCCAAGAGTATAGCTTACGCTAAAAAAAGCGTCGAATGGAAATTAACCGTGAATTCGAGTCCGATTTCGAAATTGAAGATTCTGTCATGTCACCATAAATTCTAGGAACGTCGACTCGTCTCAAAGATTTTTCGGAGATTCCGAGATTTTTTTCGGAAAATCGATTCGGACATCACGGAAAATTAGTGGAAATTTGTACGGGCCGAGTTTAAGCGAGTTTTGACTTCCAAGCTGAGCCTTTGAGTATCGGGGACTTATAGAAAATTATTCGGGATTTTTCTACAACGAAATTGGACCTCAATTTGGGAAATTGAGTGAAGAAATTGATCTTAAAATTTGGAAATTCGAAATTAGGCAAGGGCAGCAAAAATTTGGTATCAAATTGGATCAATTGTGGTATTATTGAGCAAGAAAGTAATATAAGGGGACATGATGATATTTATGCAAGCCCAGTGGGGAACCAAACACTTAATGGTTTGGATAATTTTGGACTTTCTTTCCCCTTTTTCCAAAACCCTTGAGCACGCCATCGCCGGTCTCTATCTTCTTCATACTTTTGCTTCACCGAAGACCTCCTCTGCTCCATCTTGGTTTTGCTTCTCCACCGAAAATTTCACCGCTCCACCAGCGCGTCCCCTTCTACCCCAGTCAAACCAGCGAACCGAAACTGCTTCTCCAGCCGGTTTCGTTGACCACAGCCCCTTCGCACGCCTGCAGCCAGCCCGCACTCTCCTCCATCGCTGCCTGCTTCTCCACGTGGAATTTCTGCTCGACTCCACCGCACAAATCAGCCGCGAAGCCCCCATCGAAGACTCCACCGAGCGTCAGCAAACTGCCCGAAGCCCTGCCCATCTTCACGCTGATTCCTCGGTCATCAAGCGAAGACCACCGAAGCTGCAGCGCCCACACGTCCGAATTCCTCCGTTCCTCTCTGCCTCCGTCTGCTCCCTCTCCACGTCGACGTTGCAGCTGCCACGCATCTCCCTTAGTCAGCAATTGAAGCTGTTGGTTGACTCCCAGCCACGAAGAACGAAGCGGCCGCGCGTCACCCGCAACTCGGACGAAGCTGCTTCTTCGTCCGTGTCTTCAGCTCGTGGATTTCGGCCAGCTCGAAGACGCCAACGAATCCAGCTTCGGTCTTCTCCAGTCAACGTTCGGCTTCAGCGTTTTCGTCCATTAAACCACGCGAACAGCAGCCCATCATCACTGAAGCAACCCAGCAGCCGCGTGAAGTCAAGCCCAGCGAATTATCTTCAGCCCAGTCCACATGTCTTCACGGCCCATCTTCAGTCAAGCCCAGATCAGCCCACAAGCTCAGTAGTTGAGCCCATTCAAAGCCAAGCTGTGGCCCGCGAATTCATTTTCAGCCAAGCAAAGCCCGGTTCAGCAGCCCTTAAATCAGTAGAGCCCGGCAAGTTCTATTGTCAGTTGGGCCCTTAAGCCTGCCAGTTGAAGCCCATCTCAGCCCAAGTGAATTCAGCCCATCTCATTGCATTGAAGCCAGCAAAGCAGGCCCAAACCGTGGCTCAACTCAAGCCCAGACCAGTCCGCATTTTGAAGCCCAGCCCAACGTTCAGCCCGCGAAAATTTCAGAAGCCTAGATCAAGCTCAGCCCAAGAATTTCAGTAGGCCCAAGCCCAGAATTTCTGAGGTCTTGCAAAGTTTCTTGGCCCGGCCCGAGTATCCGTCGATGCCGCCGAAAATTTGGATTTCGACCGCTGTCGCGTCGCCGTCGCGGTGTTCCGATCTTCGCTTTGCCAAGTGAGTTTTACTCACTAATGCTTTCTTAGTTTGCTAATTATGCTTAGGGGTTGTTTAGATTTATTTAATTAGGAATTAGTTGGTTAGTTAGATTAAATTAGAAATTTAATTATTCAATTATGCATGTTAGGTGGTTAGATTAGATGAGACCTAGAAAAATTATGCTATTTATCTAGAAGGGTCTAGGAATTTTCTGGGTCCGTATTGGTATTTAATTTAATGACTTTGGCCTAGGTTAGTATTTTTAGGAATTATATTGAATTAATTAATTAATTTTCGAAATTAATTAATTATTAATTATTTTTCCGGAAATTCAACCGGGATGGTCGGTGACTGGAATTTCATGCTGATTGTCGTGGTGCAGTCCGTTTATTTATTTGAGCTTTGAATTGTGCTGAATTAAATTAAATGTGAATTTTTAGGATATGTTCCTAAATGGCTGTTTTTGATTATTTGACTAGAAAAATGAGTGGGTATTGATGGTCAGTATCAATAGTAAAGTGGTGATGGAGAATGGCATCTAAAAGGGCATGTGAGCTCGGTGAATTGATGCATCACTTTGGTAAACAAGTATCTAAGAGAAGGCGCGTGGGCCCAATATTTGAGAATGGCATCTAAAAGGGCACGCGGGCTTGGTGATCTGATGGGTCACTTTGGTGAGTTAGCACCTAAGAGAAGGCACGTGAGCCCGGGCATCATAAAAAGGGCATGTGGGCTCGGTGATTTGATGCGTCATTTTGGCGAACTAGTGCCTAAGAAAATGCACGTGGGCCCAAGAATTTAAGTGTGGCATCTTGGAAGCGAGACGTGGGCTCGGTGACTTGATGCATCACTTTGGCGAACTAGTGCCTAAGAGAATGCACGTGTGCTCGATAATTAGATATACATTATGGGGAATGAATGGTCCGACTGACATGTAATCGACTAAGTCGATTGATCATTGCCTTGACCTAATGTTGTGAATTGATTGATTGAATGGAAATGAACGGTGAGTGGTCTTATTGACATGTAATCGACTAGGTCGATTTGATCGATGCTTCGATCAGCGATGTGATTGCTTGGGTGCCTTTTTGATCTGTGCTAATATGCAGGTGGAATCTGAGGCCAAGGTAAGTCCTCTGACTCATGTTGTGCATAGGCAGCCCTAAGGTGTATTAGCTTACTAATAGGGTCTTAGGGGGTAGAACTTGCTAGATGTAGTCTCATCCCGGTTGTGGGACAACATTTCAGGTCCCTAGATGCCGCAGACCTAGATTCTGAAGATCTCGAAAGTCCGGTGCGATTTGCTGAAGGCTCCAGTTGGAGTGTGGAAGATGATGAAGAGGAGGACGGGACCCGTAGCTTGTAGAACCCCACCCCTACTTGTAAACTTTGTTTTTAAACTGGCTTAAGTTGAATTGGACTTAATAGTTCACTTTGTATATATATGTGCACTGGATTGCAATATATATAAGAGTGAATGTTTTTAAGGGTTTGAAATTTAGTCTTATTGTTCTATCCCAATGTTTTATTGTCTGGGAATTTATAATTGCTTCCGCATGTGCATATGAAAATAAAAGGGTCGGCGATACGTCCTGGGATATCGAAAATTTTTAATCGACCAAATTGAGGGATGGGCACGTGCTCGAGGATCGGCGCGTTACAAGATACCTTCAAGCCAGCTTGAGGGGGAGTGTTGGAATGTATTGGAAAATCTTCTATAATCTCTTCCCAATTATATGGAATATTACGTGATATTATATGATTTGATTTGATTTTGTTAGCTGTAAATAACTATTGATAGAGATTAGAGGCTAATTAGGATCTTTACCTAAATAGGTTTCTTACCTAATTTAGATCATCTATTCCTGTATATATACACCTTGTAATCACTCTATGTAATATAATAATGCATATTATTTTCTACAAAATTACTTTCTGCTGATCCAAACGCCAATGGACCATGGCATATTCGAAGCTTCCTCAATTGAAAACTAGTAAGGAAATTTCTTAATTAAACCAAAGCATAACGATGTTGAACAGGATCAAATGAATATCAAATGGCATGTTCGACCCAAAGTCAAGAGTTTTTAAGGAAATTGAGCCCTCCCGTTTTTTCCCTTTTGGGTTTCCCCCTGGACCAAATCGCCGAGCAAGCATATTTGGAAGCCCCTCACGCAACTGCCTCCGTGGTCGGTGGAGAGAAAGATGCCTATGGAACGTGTTCTTTTGCATTCTAGACCAATCAATCTTTTTCAGATACTAGGCCTCGCACAGGAAATGCTCTTTACTAGGTAGCCTTCTTTGAGATATGCTAAAGAGTTGTAAAAGAAATGAAGAACAGGTACAAGGATGGAAACTTCATTAAAAACCATTTCCATATCAGGTGATGTGAATTCTTTAAGCAGGAGGAGACAAAGTCAAACAGATCACCGAGTCGTCGTAGTTGTTATAGAGCAATTCATCCTTGGACTTGAGAAGGGGAAAACAGATAACACCTCTGAAGACTTGATCATCCGCAGGGAAACTTGCTGAATAAACTATGGACTGGGTCAAACATTTCCATCTATAAAGAGAGATCGTGTTGCCATGCAACTCCTCACTCCTCCCTCAAGCAATACTAGCCTGTGCAAGGATTAGAACTTGAGGAGATCAAGGCCCTAACCCCTGTCCACAACAACAATGAAGTTTCTTCCTATCAGCTTTCTCGTCTTGGCTTTGGCGACTGCCACTGCTTTTGCTTATGACCCGAGTCCTCTTCAGGACATATGCGTGGCCACTAATGATCTGAGCTCTGGAGGTTGGTCCTCCATTCTTCCATCATCCGTGTCTTTGGCTTCTGCCTTATGATGTCCAAACTTTAACGTGAAATTTCTTACGCAGTATTCGTGAATGGAAAGTTCTGCAAGGACCCGAAGCAAGCCTCGGCTGATGATTTCCTCTTCACGGGGTTCAGGACTCCTGGAAACACATCCAACCCGCTCGGATCAAAAGTCACAACAGCTTTTGTTGACCAATTTCCAGGGCTCAACACTCTGGGAATATCCATGGCTCGCCTCGACTTCGCTCCCGGCGGCCTAAATCCTCCCCACACTCACCCTCGTGGCACCGAGGTTCTAGTTGTGGTGGAGGGTACGCTACTTGTTGGCTTCGTCACATCCGACCAATTAAACAACACTCTCTTCACCAAAGTCCTGTACAAGGGGGACGTGTTTGTGTTCCCTATTGGTCTCATTCACTTCCAGTTGAATATCGGAAACACGTATGCGTTGGCCTTTGCCGGTCTTAGCAGCCAGAACCCCGGACTCATTACCATTGCTAATGCCGTCTTTGGAGCAAAGCCACCCATTTCTGCTGATGTTCTTACCAAGGCCTTCCAAGTGGACAAGAAGGTTGTTGACTATCTGCAGGCACAGTTTTGGTATGACAACAACTAAAAGAATCTATGACCAACATAAGTTGCCTGGAATAATTGAATTACAAAATTTACCTTGTTACCATAGGTGGTTGCTATACTCACACAATTAATCTATGTATCTCATGTATGACTGATTCAAATAAAACATTGTTACCTCTCTCTCTCTCTCTATCTTCACGCATAATGACGATGACCGGATTCGTGCCTCAACCAAAGGCCTACAAATGTGAAACGAAAAGCACACCCTATCCAGAAGTGGAGAATAATATTAAACTGTGATAAATTCGGAGGTCGGAAGGATGTTATCTAAGTTTAAATAATGCTCATCAGATCAAGGAAACGTGTACTCTGAAAAGGCTACCATCATAAGAATGTACTACCCGAATAAATAGTCTGATTGGGTTAAGAGAGTGCTTGAAGAAAGCAATAGTGTAATCATTTACAGACACCGCCCTCAGGAGGCCAAAGAGAGAAAAAAAGAAAAAGAAAAAAGAGTGTAATCATTTATAGACAACGTCCTCAGGAGGCCAAAGAAAAGAAAGAGAGGAAAAGAAACAGCTTTAATTTACATCATTATCCTGGAAGAAGAAGTTACCGAACAGTATTTCATGAGTTCAAGTTTTCGATGAATTACAGCGGATGACATTTCTCATTTTATCTCCGGCTTACTAAATTCTGCAGATAACTTATCTTTTTTGTTAGTATAGCCGAAAGAAAAAATCTTTCCTACAATCTTTTTCCATCTAAAGTCGAAACATCGGTTTGAACCTTGTAATTCAGCTGGAAATTATTTTCCAAGAATGTCATGACACACCATACATATGTATGCATGCATGTCTGTAAGACAAAGTCAAAACCATGAATAAGATACGTATGGCATAGATCTATTTCTAGAAGCAATCAATATTATATACCATGAATGGATATACCAGGTAAATGCAGAGATACGAATGCATTATTTGCTACGCTCTTATTTTGACAATTTCCAAAAAGAACTAGAAAGCTAAGTCGCGTCTCAACATTAGCTTGGAATAATTTAAGACTTTATGGCTATTGTATCGAACAAATTTAGACATATCATGGTTCAGAGGAAAATTTGTAGATGACATACCAAGAAGATCCAGCAGACAAAACAGAACATGTCCGTCTAATCAACTAAAATAATCCACACTCTGAGCCATAACCCAAAGGAGTACTCAAGATTTGACAGAGTGAAAATGAATGTCTCCTTACAGTGACTTTATTATTGCGTTTGGTGGGGGGAGTTTAGTTCGGTTCTCGTGATAACTCAATGCCATAAGTCTCAACTATGCCCTCCATCGATGTTATTTTTCGTTGCTACGGTCAAATGGAAGCTCAGAGAAGGGAAATTGACAGATTACATCACATCACATCTCAAGAACCTTAATTTAGATGGTTGTTTCCGCAAGGAAAAACAATGAACAATAACAAACCAGATTGCAGGCATCTACTGTAAAACTTTTATTGGTCCAGGTGGAGAATCGAGAGCGGAAGTCGTTTGAAAAATGCAGTACATAAACTAATTACTCTGCAGAGAAGGATTAAAAACAGAATATCCAATGACGGATGCAGTGTTTTTAAGAAGGTCGACACCAGACTTTTGATGAGGTGACCATAGTCTTACGGTAGAAAGTCACCATCGTGCAACCACTTTTAACAGCTCAGCCCCTTCTTCTGCAATTTCCTATAAGTGAGTCCTCGTTAGCACAAGTCTAGAAATAACCTCCTTTTATTCGATATCTTTCTTTTTCAATCATCGTCCATGTACATGTTCTTTTTGGATCTAATGAGCAGAACCAAGATTGGTTGGCTGCTGATTGTGCTGCACTTTTACGTCCATGCGATGCCTAAAAGAATCAAAAGCAGAAGTACATGATTGAATCATAAATGCAATACGTACACCAGGCAAGGCCATGGAGTTCCTGAAAATATTTCCCTTTAAAAAAGCTTCATGTGATCCGATTTACTTCAATAAGAACACTGCCTGAAGTGCTGTATGCAGGAAAGGTCAACAAAAATTGTATGCAGGACTGCCTCTGGTGTTGTGACTTACATTACATGGAGGTAGGTGATGCGCAATGCAATAACTGAAACTATTAATCTTCAAATTACTTTCTCATGATCCAAACACCAATGGAGCATGGCGTATTTGAAGCTTCCTCAATTGAAAACTAGTAAGGAAATTTCTTGATTAAACCAAAGCATAACGATGTTGAACAGGATCAAATGGATATCCAGGCGTGTTTATTTAATCTGAAATGCCTATCTATATTTTATTTGACCTGGTTTTAAACTCAGGATTAAACAATCATGTCCAGGTGTGCTGCCTGATTTCTTGATCTATTCCCAGCATAGTCCTCTCTCTAGTACATTAGTTAATACATGCTTGCCAAGGTAATCCTTGCTTGAAGAACTTTTCAAATTTCAACAACATAAAAAACCACAGTAAAAATCGTGTTGATTCTCAAGCAGGCTCCTCCAACGCCATCTACAAATCCATTCCACAAAATATGATACTATCTAGAATATGCAACAGAATATGAGATAACCTTCTTATCAGGGCCTAGCTGTGTGAAACAACCTTAAGAAATGCTTTAGTCCGGATGAGAAATGTTTTAGCCCGACATATAAAAAGTGCTTTGCAAGCAAGCATATGCCCAGAATGTTCTTTGTATTTTCCTCCAAATAACAGAGTTGGTCAAATTTTATAATATAACAAAGACAACATCGTCAGCCACAGAATCCTCCATGAATGTAAAAGTAAAAGTTTCTAAGAGATGGAGATTGACCCTTTCAACAACAGTCCTTACTCAAACAAGTTGAGCTTCAAAACAAACATGGTCAGATACTATCACTTGATATTGTTTTTCAAGACTTGGCCTCCATAGATTCACTCCCAGGTCATCGCACCGCTTCATGAAGGTTGGTATTCATTTCTTAATTGGAGGAACATGAAATTAATGGACACATGCTCGAAGTTGTTGTGGAATGATTCGTCCATTGTGTTTACAACTAAACATGCATAACATTTGAAGATTTACAAATTTTATGCTGCCTATCACGCAGAGGCACTGTACTGGGTCAGCCAATCTTCATCCATGAATAGAGCAGTCGTTTCCATGCCTCATCAAGTAGATTACCTTGAGAGAGCTTAATTAGACTTATTAACATATTCTGCTGGACTTACCTTTGACCAAACACTTAAGCCAACAAGTTTAGGATCAACTAAATATATAACTGCTCTTCATCATGACATTTATTGGACGTGGAACCATTTCACTAGTACTCTTGAATGTCCACCTCAAAATTACAATTTAATTCTTTATATATCGTAAGGTTGAGCGAGCTGATCATTAACTGTCTTTTTATTTAATGTAGTCTTTAAGTTAAACAATAATTCATCTCAATGGTCATGGAACAATAAAATATCATATTCTAAAACACTCCCTCCCTCTCCTTCTTTTGAGGAAAGTTCAATATGGAAAGTTCCTAAGAAGTGGGCGACAGAGACTCGCTATAACCAAATTGGAGTACCCTCCCATATTTTATATGGAGCAGGTGTTCAGTGGAGAATAGACAGCGCTTCAGCCATACAACTTTCCATACTTCATAAGCAGAGAAGGACAATTATCTCATAAAATTTTAGTATCGACAATGGTTTGGATGTGAAGCTCACAGCAGAGGTACGAGTTAAAAAGTCACCATCATCTAGACAGACATCTACAACAAATCTCCCATTTCTGCATGTTATATTAAGAAGTACTGCTGACTCCAGTCCATAGCAGAGCTGACCGCAGTAGTGGTGTCTGTTTATTTGACATTTCTTCGTCAGAATCATCCTGATCTGCGTAAAAGATTTCGTTGTTCATCCTCTGTTGAGTCCTGCTCTATACTTTATCAAGAACTTTAAAGTTAAAAGCAGTAAAATGAAATTTGGTGATCTGGGGAGGATTAACGTGGTTCTTTGTTATTTCTTAACAGAAAACTCATGACCTTCCTGAAGGGTCAAATTCCCATAGAATTCAGCAAGTTGCAAGATTCACCAGTACAAGAAAGTAAATAAATTGTACTGTCCATCCTCAAGTAATGTGTCTTGTAAGCTCTAGATGATTAAGGTACTGTGCATGACACTAAAACCTTCTGTTCATTAGGTCGCAAAGCAGTGGCAGCTTGCAATGACAGTATCTTACGCAGGAATACTTTATCAATTTTTGTGCAAGAAAAAAAGAGAAATGCAACCGAGTAAATGTTAAAAACTTTGGTATTTGGTACCAAACAGGGGATATTGAGAACAAGCTTATTTTCAGGATGAATATAGATATGGATATAGTTTTCCTTTTGCAACCTAGATAACCAATTCAATCTTTCTGAGACATCAGATTGTCAAAGAAGAAATGGTCTATACTTGATGTTGCTACTTCGAGATGGTGCTAGAGAGTTTTGCTTTTGTACAAGAAAAGTGGAGAAGAAACAGTACAAGGATGTAGAAGTTATCGAAGACCACTTCCTTATCAGATGATGTGCCTTGTTCAGCTGGAGGTGAGGAAATCCTACAAATCACCAAGTCATCATAGTTGTTATGGAGCAGTTCATCCCCGGAGTTGAGAAGGGGAAAACAGATTCAACTTCTGAAGACTTGGTAATCTGTGGGGCAACTTGCTGAATATACTATATCTCGATATATTGCACCCTTAATCCTCAAGCAAGCCGCGTCTTATAATCTCTGGATGCTGCTGGAATATAATCATATGCTCATAAACAAAGTGGAATTACAACCTTCTTCTCATTAGGCTGCTGAGAATTGGCAGCTTGGAAGAACAGTATCTTATTCCCTACCTTCCAGGAACCATGCTCGGGAAAAAGAAAAACTTACATGAGTATTATACAACAAACAAGGAACTTACTGCACTGAATGATCAAAACATCGGCAATGAGCTTATCGTATATAAGTGCTAAACTCATCAACTTTGTGCAACAAAAGAGTGCATTTCTACCAAATGTTAAAAAGTTTGGCGCATTATGTTTTTTCACTATGAACTTATTCTGTTGTACACGAGAATGGTCCTCAAAATCTGTGGGAGTTTGCTATCAGAAAATTAAAAGTAAGTATATGACTAATTGATGACAAACTGAAAATTAAATATGAACTACAAGATTATAGGAAAAAAATATGTGGACAACAGACAGTAAATCCTCGCAATTACACCTAACAATGTCCATCACGCAAGAGGGGAGCATAAACACCCACGATTTTCATTACTTCCCTTGATTAATAAGCAGTAATATAATCAGCAAATGACTGCATGGTTACAGAACTCATGTACCATGCTCTGTCATAGATCTATATAATCGAAATAACTAGATGAACCCTACAACTCTATATTTCGCACGATCACTCATTATTCCTCCTTTGGGTATAAGCTGATGCTCCTATCTCTAGTTGTTCTTCTCCAGGGTGTCAACAAGAGACTTGATCTTCTCATTAGTCAATGGCTTCTCAAGGCATTCATCCAGACCCGCCGCCATGAAAGCTGCCCTGTCCGCTTCAGCATTCTGTGAAGTCAGTCCCACAATCATGCTCTTTACCCCCTTCGCTCGCAGCTCCTTCGTCACCTTCACATGCGAATACAAGGAAGAAATAGTACATTTTATGTGAAATTGATATTGTTCATATACATGTATATGCGTCAAATAAAAGATAGAATGAAGTACTAATTAGTTTTTACTTCAAGGCCATCCATGGTGCGCGAATCAATGTCCATGAGAATAATATCAAAAGATGAATCAGAAAGGTGAAGATCCAAGTCTTCCTTGTCTGTAGCCATTTCAGTCTGGACTTCTTCCGCCACTTCAAGCTTGCCAAAAAGCGTCTCATGGACTCTGCACTCGAGCACATCATCACCCACAATCAACACTCTCATCAATCCAGAATTATCACCTTCCTCGTCATGTCCATTATCGATCCCAGTGCTGGGGCTCGCCATTGACTCGTGTCGCTGGAGCACCTAATAATAAAAAAAAATGGAGAAATATAAGACAGGGATGATGAACATGCATGCAGACTTTCGTGATATAACAGATGAAGCTCACTAATGCAATGCTTTTACCTTTGCAAAAGAGGAGATACCAAAGATGAAATCAAAATGGAGAGAGCTTTAATTGATGCCATTTCAACATTGCAACCAGGTGTATATATAGTGAAAAGAGGAGATACTAAAGTTGGATTTATTACATGATCCAACGGGTGGATTGCCGATGCTATTAATGGCATGATCAAGAAGAACACATACCGTAGATGAATAACTTAAGAATCAAATATATGACCCATCATGCCAAACAAGTTGTACTGGTAGTTGGCCCTCTGTTTTTTGGCTTGTGAGCTGTTTTTACTCTTGTTGACGCCTTAATTTTATTTAGGTTTTATTCTATTAATTAAGTTTTCGGATAATAAAAAAAAATAAAAACAAAAATAAGAAAAGCAAAAGCCCAGCCCAGCCCTTCCTCCTTTCGCGCGGGCCCTAGGCCCACTCTCCTCCTTCTTCACCCCCCGCCCGGCCCCTTTCTCTCTTCTTCTTCCTCCTTCCCTCTCCTTCGCCGCTGCAACTCACACGCGCGAGGGAGGCCGACGCGCGAAGGACGGCCTACGGCCGAGGAGAGTAGGCCGACGTCGGCGGAGAGGATAAGATCTCGGCGCCATTAATGCTGAGCGTGCTTCACCGGAAAGCTCGATGGGACACCGGTTCAGCCAAGGGGAACCGGGGCAAGCCGGAAGCCGGCGGCCAAAGCCCTCCGTCGACCGGATTTCCTTCGCCTATAAATAGGCGGTCGCAAGCACCGTCGAGAGGACACGGCGAACTCGGAGACCTTCCCTAGAGAGACTTCGGGGAGATCAAAGAGTGAGCGCGAGAGAGAAGTCGGGTCGCGAGCTTGAACGATCTCCCTCCGAGAGACTTCGGGGGAGACCGGCGGCAAGCGAACCCGGGAGAGGAGTGAGACCGGAGGGGCTGAGATCCGCGGACGCAGATCTGGAAATCCGCCGTGCCGTGTCGCCCGAGCCAGGCCGTCGCCATCCCCGACGTCGCAGTACCGATCTCTCGCCGAAGACGTACATCGCCGTGCTGCCCCCTACCGAAGAGCCTCGGTTGAAATCCCCGAAGCCGGTGAGCATCTCGACCTCCCCTTGTCTCGTTTCCCGGCTTCCGGGTTGGCCATCTCGCCGTAGCCGCGTCGAAGCCGCTCCGCCGCCGCTCGGATGCATTTCCCCCTCTCGAACCGTGCCGTCACCGACCACACCATCACAGCCCCGTTGTCGCTCGCCGTCCTCGTAAGCAGCCCTAACCGTCGTCGCTGTCATCATCGCCGTCTAGCTGTCGTCGCCGCCGTCGTCGCCGTCGACCGGTGACGCCGATCCCCGCACCCGCCGCGAGAGAGCAAAGGGAGAGGAGGCCGGAACCGGTCGATCGCGGGTGCAGTTCGACCCGGTTCCCTTGTATCCGGGTAGGGTTCCTCGTGACGGGCTGTGCGCGTGGGCCGGGTAGCCTTTGGGCTGAGTTTTTTTTAAAAATGGGCCAAAATGGGTTTGGGCTTTTACATTTTAAAAAGAAAAAACAATAAAAAAATCCGAGTTGGGTCCGCGTTGCGGCCCGTCCGATATCGGGACGACGACGGGTCGGCCCCAACCCGGAATCCGACTCGGGTCGTTTTTATATTATTTTAATATAAAATAATATTTTAATAAATAAAATAAAAAATAAAAAAATATTTTATTTTCCAGAAAATAAAAAAAAAAAATCAAAAATCCCAAAAAAAAAAAGCTTTTTATGTCCAAAAATGAGAAAAAGACCAAAAAATGTTTTTCCTTCACAAATGCATGGAAAAATCCCTCAAAAATCCAAAAAGCCTTAGAGTTTAAACAAGATTAGGTACCGAAAGGGCATTAGTGATTAACTAGTGTAATCAAGTCCCCGATCCTAATTTCTCTGGTTGCGCAGGAGCGAGTATTTCTCCCAATACTTCGCTTAGGTTTCTAATCGACCCACCCCAAATTGATTAGTGGCGACTCCATTTTAAAATTAACTTACAGGTTAAAAAACTTGGACCATTAAGTCGTGAATTGGTGGACTTGGGAGAGTCCGGGCTAAAATAGATCTAGCCAAACCATTAGCCTCCGCAGGCGCCCGTCCTGATCGGGCGCCGAAAAAAAGAGGTCGCGACAGCTTGGCGACTCCACTGGGGACACTTGAGGACTTAGGCCATTCTATCTTGTTTAAACACTTTACTGACTTGTTTTTGTTTTTTTTATGCAGGTCAGTAGCTTAGAAGTTTATTTTAATTTTGCTTAAAATAGATTATCTTGTGATTATAAACTGTTGTGCATGCTTTACTGTTTTAAACACTACACATGGCACACACAACCCGGCCGCCGGACCTGGGCCGCCATAGGATATTTAGGATGGTGTTAAGAAAGATACGACCTCGAACGCGAGACTGCGATGTAGAGGTTGCCTTTCTTTTCCCCGAATTTCTTTAGCCGAGGTTAAGAGGGTACGCTGCTAACGCGAGACTGCGACGGGCGGATACCCTTTTAATTTCAACAAGTCTTCTCAGTTAGAAATCGAGCCACACGTCCCATGCGCATGTCTCTGTGCTTGCCATTTTCTTTAAAAGCAAAGTAATTTATTTACTTTTACTCAGTCTTTTTTATTGGCTCATGGCAAAATCGGGTCAGGTCGTGTAACTCCTTTTTATATGCGATGGGAAGGATCGATATCCGTTCGTTCCTACTCCCAAGAAAGAGCTCCTCGATGCTGGAATCGCTTAGATCGCTTGGCCAAGAGCGTGTCAAAGCAAGCATTGGTCATCTCCTCCCATTGCTCCAAATCAATATCCATTCTGGGGTCATGCAAGCACTACCACATTTTTGGTGCCTTGAAACATCCACCTTCGTGTTCGGTAAGTTTGAACTGACTCCGACTTTGGAAGAATACAGTCTTGCCATAGGAATGCCCTTGGGAAGGGAGCTTGCCAAGCCACCAATTGGCATTGACCCTGTGGTTAGTCTATCACAGTTTTTAAAAAATCATTCGGTAGGAGAAATTGTTGAAGCCAATAACAATGCTTTCCCGCTATCATCTTTAACTGAATGTTTTGAAAAACAATCAATGACCCAAAAAAGCAAGATCTTCCTCTTAGCGTTCTTTGGATTTATTATCTTCCCATATAGAAAGAATGCCATAAATCCTTCAATCGCATGGGTGATAAATCAAGTCACTTTTGGAGCAGGATATGTGAACATGGTTTTAGCCGAAACATTTTTATCCCTTAATCGTTTTAAGGAAAACAAAGAAAAAATCATGAGGGCTGCCCCGGAAATTTTACAAATGTGGTTCTTTTCCCATATCAAAGGATTTGGGCACCTCATGCAAATATTTGAAATCGACAAATTCAAACACCCACTGCAAAAGTTTCAAAGCTTGGAAAAATACTCTCCCAAATGAGGAATATTCTCGATGGATTAACTTATTAAAAAACCCTGTCCCCGAGACATTCCTATGGCGAACTAAATGGTTCATTGCAAGAGAGGCGCGTTTTGCGCTTGATTATTACGATCCCATCCCGTTGCTGGGCCTCTCTGGAGCTACCTCATACTATCCATATAGGGTGGCTCGTCAGTACAGGGTCCTCTAAGAAATCCCGCCACCGCTCAAATCAGGATTGTTCCGAATCCTTTTCACCCATATGGGCTATGACTACTTGGAGGAGATCCGTATAATTCAAAATGCATGGAGTAGATGTCACACCGAAAAGATTGTCGTACCCAGAAGGTTGAAGGGGCAGGAAAAAGCCCATCATGTGTCCACATTCTACATCCTCAACCATATAATTCTCGAGGAACTGCAACCAGTAATCCCCGATGTAGCTGATAAACTTACTCTGCAAGGACGAATTGAATCTCTTGAAAAAAGTTTGGAGACAAGCATGAGACACGTATCAAAGCTAGTACGAAAGAACAAATGGCTTCACAAGACTGGAAATTCCCATCGCATATAAAAATGGGCAGTTTGGTTTTTTGATGTGAATATTTCTAAATGTGAATATTTAAGATCGTTCTATCTTTTATGCCCTGTTTGAAGAGCCCTTCGGCATTGTATATTTCCCCGTTAATAAATAAAAATGACTCGACCCTTGCCATGGGCCAATGTTTCATATGTTTCCCTCGCTTATGTTCTTTCCATTTTGCACAATGTAGGTAATTACAGCATAGCTGCATCCGAAAGCTAGAATGGCTGAAGAGAACGTACCAAGCCGTGTCGAGATTATGGAAAATGAAATGAAACAGGTCTTCAATGTACTTCAACAAGTCTCAAAACAGATAGATTCCATCCAAGGCAAATTGGCTCCTGCCCCGGCCTCAATCGAAGTACTGTTACCACAATCATCCATTCGAGGTGATCAAGGAAGAGATACTGATGATAACATGCCTGAATTGGAGGATGATCCGCACCAAACCGCGATTGAGAAAGCTAAGCCAGATAGTTTATCTAAAATTGAGCATGACAAACGCCTTGAAAAGCTTGAGGAAAGGATGAAACAACTGCAAGGCCTCCAGGATCCTACTCTAACGGATCTCTCCATTTATTCCAAGGTCAAAATGCCGGAAAAATTCAAAATGCCTGAGTTTGAGAAGTACGATGGCACGACTTGCCCGAGGGCTCATTTGCAAATGTACTTGGTTCGAATGACCCAATATGTTAATAATGCACCATAAATGATTCAGTTGTTCCGTCAAGTCTAGTAGGCCCCGCCCGAGGTGGTACATCACAAAAATATAAACCTCCTCGAAGCATGGAGTGAAGTAAGTGAGGCATTCCTCAAGCGGTACAAGTTTATAATGGACATTACCCCTTCTCGTGAGGATTTAGAACGCACGGAAAAGAAAAAGCTTGAATCTTTCAAAGAGTATGCCATTAGATGGAGAAATCTAGCCGCCTGATCGAGTCCGAACCAACGATTTCGAACTAAGAAAAATGTTCATCAAAACCCTCCCTTATGAATACCGCAACCGAATGGTGACTACGATCGCTGAATCACTCAATCAACTCATTCCGGTTGGAGAGCGATTGAGATAGGGTTAAGGGATGGCTGGTTCACCGAGCCTCGCACCCGTCGCGAAGGCTCAATATGAAAAAAGACAAAGAACCCCGGTAGATGTCAATGCAACCTACACTGCAAACACCGGTCACCTCCCGACTGTTCAGACAAGCATAGGTCAACAACACACCACCGGTCGTCAACCGCCCCAGTGCTACAACAACAGGAGACAGTTCACTCCGCTTCCTGGATCTCCATCACAAGTTTTGGCAATCCTTCGGAACAAGAACCTCCTCTCAACTGAGCCAAAACGGCCCAACGCTGAAAGCTTCTCCAGCTATGACCCGTCAAAAAAATGTGACTATCACATGGGAGAAATAGGTCACTCAACTGACGAGTGTTTCATCCTTAAGCATCGGATCCAAAACCTGCTGGATACTAAGGCCTTCTCATTCCAAACTGCAAAACCAAATGTCCAAAGCAATCTGCTCCCCGATCACGCTGACAAGGTAAATGCAATATTCAGTCTTGAAGCTAGCCAAATCAGAAATGTCAACACACATATTGTTGACATTTATCAAGGGTTGGTAGAAGCTGGGTATTATTCAAGCGATGAAGTATCACCCTTAGCAACAATGAAAGAAAGGGTATCAGAAATGATAGAGGCTGGAATAATTGTGTATGTTGGCCACACCGGCATGGTCTCTACTATATCGCAAGTCGTCATCAACTGGGATGAAGAATTTGCCGCACTAAATGTAGGAAGGGAGGAGAAGGATTCCACCCCACCTGAGGGTGTCTTTAAAGGAAAAGGAGCCATAGTTCAAGCATCGACGGCGGGAGCAGCTATAGTCATTGAGATCCCCCAGCCTTATAAATACGAAAGCAACAACGCAGTACCATGGTCTTATAACCTCGATGTTGGCTTAGTCACAAGGTTTGGGCAAACCTATGCTCAAGCCAATATGCAGTCTGCCAAGCCCGTAACTGACGAAGAAGCCAAAGGATTTTTGGCCGTAGTTAAAGCCAACGAATACAATGTGGTGGAACAATTGCGGAAATCACCAGCACAGATCTCCTTGCTAGAATTACTTCAAACATCTCGTTAAGCACCGAAATCTCTCATGAAGGTACTAAGTGAAGTACATGTCCCTGAAACGATTGAGCATGACAAACTCGAGGAGTTTGTCAATACCATCCTTCTAAAAGATCAAATGGCTTTTTCTGATGAAGAGATCCCCGAGGAGGGTAGAGGACATACCAAGGGTCTCTACATATCAGTCAAGTGCAACGCATCTCACGTTGCTCGAGTACTGATTGATAATGGATCTGCTCTTAATATATGTCCACTAGCGACACTCTGTCGTCTTAAAATAGAGACATCACGGATCCAAATAGCGAAGACTTCCGTTCGAGCATTCGATGGAACGAAGAAGGAAACAAAGAGGAGAGATCGAGCCGGACGTTCAAATAGGCCCAACCATATTCAAAATTTTGTTCCAGGTGATGGATATCCCCACTGCGTTCAATTTCCTTTTAGGCCGCCCATGGATCCATGTCGCTGGAGCAGTACCTTCAAGCCTCCACCAAAATGTGAAGTTCGTGGTTGGAGGAAAACTGATCACGGTCCACGGAGAAGAAGATCACCGCATCTACCACGAGACGGCCATCCCTTATGTTGAACCCGTGACAAAAATGAATCTAGCTATCAATCGTTCGAGCTTGTGTCCGTATACACGAAACTCGAGGGACTCCACCCCTCGTCCCCGAAATATCAAGCTCTTCAATCATGGTAGGGAAAATCATGACTGGATATGGTTTTATCCCGGGTCAAGGGCTCGGTAAAGGGAACCAAGGCATCCGCGAGCCTATCAAAGCCTTGAGGAGACCCTACACCATCGATTTAGGATATCATGAGCAACACCGGAAAGGAAAGGAAAAAAAGAAAGCCAGCCTTGTATACCCTCGCCTCGAGGAAACCTTCTCGAGCCCCGCGAAGATGATGCATGAGGAAGAAGAAATGATCGGCGTTCCAAAACGATTCAACCATGAAAGCCTGAAGTTTCCCATTTACTTGGGTATGGTTCAGAAGAACATAACCCAGCTCGTACTCACAAAGAAGGGCCAGACGACGGAGACCTTTTCATAGGTGCCATCGAGGAGGAACAGCTAGAAGAAACATGTGATAACTTCTCGTTCACCCAGCTTCAATGTCAAGTCAATGAACTACACAAGACAGTACACCACTTGACAGAAAATTTCGCTCAAGCTACCCGTACATTCCTCTCTCGTCACAATGAGGAGTTGACAGCCAAAGCAAATGAAGAAGACCCTACCGACACGAGCCGGCAAGGGGCTCGGCTACCCAGTCCTCAAGAAACACACGGCCATATTCGCCTCTTCCTAAATCGATGGTCACTATCTTCCCCATCCTCCTAGAGCAAGGAATAATCTCTAGGGAACTCGAGGCGTCCTACTCCCGAGTACTTCCTTGATTATGATCCATCCAAGTACTGTGACTATCATTCGGGGGAATTAGGACACTCGCTAGATGACTGTACCATTCTGAGAGACAAGACTCAGGATCTTTTGGATGCTGGGGTATTCACATTCCGCTCCCCATGGCTATGTTATGGCAAAGATGACCTCCTCGTGGTACCTAGCACCCATACCATGCTCCCTGAGAATGTTAAGGAAACGCATAGAGGAAAGGCTACCATGGACACTTTGGGCGAACCAAGTGGTAAATTCGACTACTTTGTCAACTATTCAATCCCCCAAGGATTCTATGACCATCATCGAGCATCATCCCCGATGGATGGGGAGGCATGGAGGATCTGAAATTCACAAAGCCAGGAGCACAAGGAGGCATGACTGGTGACTGGTATGAAGACTTCTTCATGGGCACTATCAACGAAGGACCGTCAGGGGAAATGCGTGTAGGCCCGCTCGAGTAGAACCCTTTTTAATTCCCTTGCATACTCCCCTACATGGGAGCTTGTACATATTTCTTAAGTCTGGCTTGTTTTGTTTTCAACATCAGTTCCACTTAAGGAACTAACTTTTGAAATTACTCTTCCAAAATGTAAATCCACCTACTATTAAATAAAGTTGAAAATGTTTTGAGGGCATGGGGAGACACACCAAACCGGCCCGTTGATGATAGCCACCACAAAATGAAAGAAGAAATCTGAGGCCCGGGTTTCCTCATGCTTCCTCGTCTTAAATCTTCAAGAACAATTCATCACCTTTTCAAAAGAAAGAAGCACGCATGTTGTTAACCTTATTTGTTCCCTTAGCCTATCTTCTCTATGACACATGAGTAATCTAGCGGCAGGCGAGGGTATGGGAACGGTCCAAACCAACACCGTAGGTAGCCATGATAGCAATTCTGATAACTCAGATGATGATTTTGATGATTCTGACGAAATTCAACGGAATTGGGAGTACCACGAAGAAACAAGGCCCCCTACTACTGAAGACACCGTCACTGTCAATTTAGGTAGCACAGAAGGTCCAAGGGAGATAAAGATCGGCGCGAACCTTCCTAAAAAAGAAGCTGCAAGCTTAATTGCCCTCCTAAACAGGTATCAAGACGTATTCGCATGGTCATATGCCGATATGCTAGGCCTCAATCCAATGATTGTGGAGCATAGCTTGCCAACCAACCCTGATGTAGCTCCCAAGAAGCAACGGCTAAGGAGAACTAAGCCAGAGTTGTCAAAAAAAATTGAAGAAGAAGTAATGAAGCTCCTGGAGGTAGGCTTCCTCGAAGTCTCGCAATACCCTAGTTGGGTAGCAAACATTGTACCAGTGAAGAAGAAAGACGGCCGAATCCGGGTTTGTGTCGACTACCGCGATTTGAACAAGGCAAGCCCAAAAGATGATTTCCCGCTACCCCACATAGACGTTCTTGTCGATAGTACTTTGGATTCAAACTTTTCTCGTTCATGGATGGATTCTCGGGATACAACCAAATAAAAATGAAGAAGGAAGACAAGGAAAAACGGCATTCATTACTCCATGGGGAACTTTTCACTATAAGGTCATGCCTTTTGGCCTGAAAAATGCTTTGGAGCAACTTACCAACGTGCCATGGTCACCCTTTTCCATGACATGATGCACAAAGAAATTGAAGTATATGTCGATGACATGATCGCCAAAACCGGACATGGAGAAGACCATGTGAAGACCACGGAGAAATTATTCGATCGGCTTCGCCAGTTCAAGTTGCGCTTGAACCCAGCAAAATGTGTGTTCGGGGCAACTTCTGGCAAATTACTTGGATTCATTGTGAGCTGTGAAGGGATAGAAGTAGACCCGTCAAAAACCAAGGCGATATTTGAGATGCCTCCTCCCTCGACTGTAAAAGAAGTCCTGGAGCCTCCCGGAAGATTAAATTACATTGCGCGATTCATTTCCCAACTTTCTGAAACTGCAAAACCTTTCTTTAAACTTCTCAGGAAGGATGCACAAATTAAATGGGATGATGATTGCCGATTGGCGTTCGAAAATCTAAAACAAGCACGATGAAACCCCGATTCTCCGTACCTCCGGTCCTGGGGCACCCTTTAATTCTGTACCTTACCATCAACAGTGAATCACTAGGTGCAATGCTGGCACAAAAAGGGCCCCATGATGGGAAGGAGCGAGCCATCTACTATTTGAGTAAAAAGTTCACCACGTCGGAACAAAACTACTCCAAATAAAAAAAAACATGTGCTGCATTGGTATGGGTGTTGCACAGACTTTGGCAGTATACATTGCATTACCAAACATTCCTCGTAATTGAGAGCGATCCGATTAAGTATTTGCTCGGTCGCCCGGCCTTGGTGGGAAAATTGGCCAAATGGCAAATCTTGATCTCAGAATTCGACATCCAAGTGATGTCGCAAAAATCAGTTAAAGGTTGGGTGATTGCCGATATGTTAGCAGATTGCCTTAAGGAAATACGCAAGGATGATTCCCTAGATGATCGGATTTTAACAGTGGAAGAAGACACATGGACTATGTTCTTCGACGGAGCTGTAAATTTGACAGGTTCCGGCACCGGGGCAGTCTTGATATCCCCAAATGGGCAACATTATCCTGTGGCTGCAAAATTGATGTTTCCGTGCACCAACAATATAGCCGAATATGAAGCATGCATCCTCGGCCTGCAAATGGCTATCGAAATGGAATTAACAAAACTAAAAGTGTTCGGTGATTCCGCCTTAATTATCCTCCAGACTTTGGGCAAGTGGAAGACAAGAGACGTCAAACTTGTGCCTTATCACGGCTACTTGGAAAAATTGGTGGGAGAATTCCAGGACGTCTCGTTTGAATACCTACCTAGAATTCATAATCAGTTTGCTGATGCACTAGCAACGCTATCATCTATGTTGCAAGTAACGAAAGGGTTAGAAGTAGAGCCTTTGAAGATTGAAGTCCTGGCAAGACAGGCCCACTGCATGACTATAATCGAAGAACCCGACGGAAACCCCGGTATTACGATATCATGAAATACGTCCGAAAGCGTGAATTCCCTAAAGAAAGTACTCCTCGATCGAAAATACCTAATGAAAATGGCTTCGAGGTTCTTCGTCAGTGGTGAAAATCTGTACAAAAGATCATATGACTCGGTCCTGCTAAGGTGTGTGGATGCAACTGAAGCCACACAAATAATGCATGAAATACATGAGGGAGTATGTGGCCCTCACATGAATGGACGTATGTTGGCCAAGAAAATAATGAGATTAGGTTATTACTTGGCTCCCCTTAGAGCGAATGTGCCCAACATGTGCGAAGCCGTCATCGATGTCGAGATTCACGGGGACAGGATAAATGTCCCTCCAACTGAACTGCATCAGTTATCCGAGCTGTGGCCATTTTCAATGTGGGGCATCGATGTAATAGGCCCAATCAATCCAAAGGCATCAAACGGGCACCGATTCATTTTGGTTGCAATCGATTACTTCTCAAAATGGATCGAGGCCACATCCTATTCAAGCGTAACTGCACAAAACGTTATGAAGTTCATCAGACGTGACATAATCGCCCGTTATGGCGTGCCAGAAACTATCATCACCGACAATGGGTCAAACCTAAACAACAAGTTGATCGATCAATTGTTTTCTAAGTTCAAAATCCAACATTTGAACTCATCCCCTTATCATCCACAAATGAATGGGGCCGTCAGAGGCCGCCAACAAGAACATCAAGAGAATCCTAGCCAAGACGGCTGAAAACTACCGCGACCGGCATGAGAGGTTACCCTTCGCACTAACAGCATATCGAACCTCGATTCGAACCTCCACCACTGGGGCAACCCCTTTTCCCCGGTCTATGGCATGGAGGCGGTTTTGCACGTAGAAGTAGAAATCCCTTCCCTACGAATTTTATCCCGGGCGGGATTGTCCAAGGAAGAATGGACACAACAAAGGCTCGAGCAACCGAATATGATCGAGGAAAAGCGACCGAAAGCCCTCTGTCATGGTCGGTGTTACCGGCGAAGGTAGCCCGATCGTTCAATCAAAAGGTGCAACCCAAGCACTTTGAGGTAAACGAGCTAGTCTTGAGAAAGACACGCCAATCTTTCCAGAGCCCGGAGGCAAGTTTGCCACAAATTACAAGGGTCCTTATGTAATAAAGAAGATACTCCCCGGAGGAGCCTTGATCCTAACTGAAATGGATGGGCGGGAATTCTCCAAACCGGTTAATTCCGATGTTGTAAAAAAGTACTACCCTTGAAAGATGTTCATTGTCTGGCATTGCCAAGCATTTCTCTATCGGAATGAAAATCCCTATGTGCCTTTTATATATGAGTGATGTATTTACACCATCATAAAAATGTGTTTGGTTGATTCAACGAAGAAGAATGAATGGTAATCACCAGCATTTAAAGAAATGTTAAGAATCAAGCAGCAAACTCGATGGAATAATTTGAGCAAATCGATACTACCCAAGCAAACGTATAGGAGTGACCCATGTCGAATTCGCCTAACTTGGTGAAAAAGACGTGTTGTCCAGGAACCAGTTCGGTTAAATAAAAAGAAGCCCTCTATCCCAGACAATGACCTTAGAACTGGGATACCTCACTTTTTGCTCTAGACGCATGCTCTCGCAAGAAGTAATCGCCATTAGAAGACTGGAGATTTTGATTGTCCATCTTAGGTTCCATGGAAGCTTGAGGTACATGACTTTGCCCAATGCTGCTATAGTCAAAGACAGAAGAAGAAATTCCACAGAAGGAAGGCATTGAAGATGAATCAACGACCAGCAATCATGCATACATGGCCACAAATGAGAAAGGCCAATCGAAAGAAACGTTGAACTGTGTCGAGACAAAGAGGCCGTCATCGACATTCAAATATCCTTAGGAGCCAGCAAATATAAACTCTGGGGAAGAGTAATTTGGTATCGTTTCCAATACTCCCGGTAACTGAACTCACTTTTGACATATTTTCTCCTATTGACAGAAGCATAGGATTCAAGAAACAAGCTTAATGGTTAATTTGGGCAAATCAAGTAACCCATATCGATTTACCTAACTTAGTATGAAAGGACGTGTTGTCCAGGAGCCGGTTCGGTTAAATGAAAAAAGAAGCACCATGTGGACACCGTCGGCGCCTCTAGCCGAGTGGTACCCGGGAAGAAGCAAAAGGGTCCGAAGTCGGAGGTTCGAATCCTCGACGCGGCAGTTAGCCGCTAAGTAAAAAAAAAAGAAAAAAGAAAAAAAGAAGAAAAAATAAAAGAAAAAAATTAAAAAATTTTTTGCTTCCCTTGCGCCTGCAAATTACGAAAAAACAGGTGACCTAATGAAGTGAAAATTACGGGACTTCATACTTGATCTATCCAATCATTTGCAAACCAATGAAGGGTAATGTTGTATCATTCCTAGTTGTTTGACTCCTAAAAGAGTTCGTGACTAACATGTTCCCTCTTGTCTGTTGCAGGATCACCTGACCGTCAAAAATGCGGAAAACAAATCAATGAGAGGCATGCCGGACTCGATAAGCTCTCCCAAACAAAATGGTGTCTCAAGTATCGCCAAAGCAAATGACAGAAATCCTTTAGGCCTCAATTCACTTTTAATTTTGGCCTTGTTGATTAATCCATTTCCACCTTCTCTTCTGCAAGGGCAAAAGCAGAAAGACCCGTCAAATCAATGATCAGATTCCCAACCCCGGCTGATCATTCTTGTGCCATCTCCCTATTCAATAGGGATGATCCATTGACACCCCTTTGTGAATAACTCTTTTGATGTTCAAAATTCAACACATTTGTAAATACAATTCCACCAAGTAAATACCCCTAAAATTGTCAATAGGGTTTCTTGAGTAAAAACCATTCATTTGTTTTGAGAGTACAAACTCTCTCCTACTTAAAAATGACGCATGCCTTTTCCAAATAGATTTTTGCATGATGATTTTGTCTATCTAGATCACTGATTCCGCTGAGGATTATTAGAATAGACAGCTAAGTGAAGAATACAAGATTAATTGAGCATACTGGATGAGGCGCGTCAGAATGATGAAAGGCAAGCCATATCCTACACACTGTCCCCCATCTATACACTTGTGAGATGAGTGCGAGAGGATTCCATGGCCGCAGGGTAAAGAGTTCTCTCGCGAATGGTACGATAACCAAAACAAGTGAGAGGTATTTCATTGCTCACCCCCTTTCTTGAGCTCCATACACCGGTGAAGCTTCTCTCATACCCGTCAAGAACCACCCCACACTGGGGCAGATCGGAGGCGAAGCAGCATCACAAGGTGAGAAGAGAGATAGAAATTTTCTTGCTCGCACTTGCATCAATCTTTGGGTGTCTTTATTGCATATGAACACTCACGTTAATTTAAGTGCCCTAGAATGACGAAGAGCAATTCTTTCTCTACGCACTTGTATTCATTGTACTACCCAATTGAGTCTGTAATTTCACCCTTACATGGAGGCAAAACAGAAGTTTCTGCTATTTAAGCAGCATAGCCCAGAGCTCCGGCTGAAGATGAAGACTCAAGAGTCTAATAACGGTGCTTCGATTGAACTTGCCTAGGCCGGTTCCTCTAACGACAAGAATGAAAAAACAGGGGCATAAAAAAGCAGTGTACCTGGTAAAAGCAAGGTCAATGCCCATAAATGAAGAACTGGAATAAAAAATAGGGGCATGAAAAAGCAGTGTGCCTGGTAAAAGCAAGGCCAATGCCCCCAGCAAAAATACAGTCAATTGTATTCCCAAGAGAAGTTGCTGTTGTGATTCGATTGATAAAGCCTCCATCTGACAGTGAGAAGAAAGACCAGTGACAAATGCCAAGACAGTCACCAACTCTCACCCTCTTACACATGAGTCAAGTCTACATTACGTCCCATTATAAAAGTCTCTTCAGACTAGGGCACTTCAATTAACGTAGGATTTCATATGTACATAAGCATCGCTCGAAGAAGTACGAGCAAGATTACTCTATCTCTTTTCGCTAGGTTCTTGACTTGCAAACCCGGAGATGATCGTGCAGCACTTCATTCATGAGTCTTGACCTCGACGGTCCCATTTGATGAGCCATTGACCAAGACTTCATCACAATTTCAACAAAGACCTCTTACATTGGTAAAGTCGTACCGTTTGCAAGAATACTCGGACCCCGTTGACATGATGACAGTAAGATAGTGTGGTCCTTATAAATCCTGCATCAATGGTCAGGATAGCCTTTTCCATGAGAGTGAGCGGAAAGTCCTTTCAGACTGAAAGTCCCTCATCTAGCATGCTCAAGACATCTACATTCTAAATGAAGGATGTCTTTGAAAATCTTCCCCAGTGGAACTCAGATGATGCAAAACTGATGAAATTAATGTGAATGAATCCCATTTGAACTCATGAATTTTCAGCATGTACAATCATGTGTGCATATTGTGCAAATAGTAGACATACTCTCAGAGATCATAGATATTGCTAGGTACTCCCTTTCATGACACTCAGCTTGCCCGAGTTGTCCCCAAATAATATTAATAGCTGTTCAAGCATTCCACTACTTTGTGTGCCTCGCGGTTACCCGGTATGCTCTCTTATCATGACACTTGGACCTACCGGAGTGGTCCCCGAGCGTATCATTAAATATTTGTGTTCATCCAAATATTCCACCTTTGTACACCTGTGTGCCTGCGACCATCTAGGTAAGCCTCGTGCTACATTCAAATTCCCAATTACCAAGAGGTGAGAGACCTTCATGAATATCTAAGGTATGTCCTCAATATTCCAACTACCAGGAGGTGAGAGACCTTCACGAATATCTCAGGTACGCCCTTGATTCTTCCTTTAGAGTTTTGTACTTGTGATCATCCAAGTACCCCTTCGATACCTGTGATCATCCAGGTATCCTCCAAGAGTTTGTACTTGTGATCATCCAGGTACCCCTTCGATACTTGTGATCATCCAGGTATCCTCCAAGAGTTGGTACTTGTGATCATCCAAGTACTATCTCCCAATAAACAGATGCCCTGAGAAAGGTCGGCGCATCTCCCGTCAAGGCGACCGAAGAAAGGTTCGGGTCCTAGACAAACCACTTATTGCTCTAACAGGTGACCGAAGTATGGTTCGGGTCCTGGGAAGGCAATTCCCCGTCAAGGCGACCGAAGAAAGGTTCGGGTCCTCGACAAACCACTTATTGCTCTAACAGGCGACCGAAGAATGGTTCGGGTCCCGAGAAAGCAATTCCCGTCAAGGCGACCGAAGAAAGGTTCGGGTCCTCGACAAACCACGATTGCTCTAACGGGCGAGAAGAATGGTTCGGGTCCCGGAGAAGCAACCTCCTCATGTCACCGGGTAAGATGATGCCTTGATACTTGCCAAACTCGGGGTTTACACCCTATCTCACTCACTTCCGGTAAGTAACTTCAGGTATCTTATTATCTGTCTTAGTATATGTAAAGTTATATTGCTCTTTTTTCGCATAGAATAATAAGTCCCAAATAAAATATAATCTGCTGTGCATCCTGGATAAAATTTAGGCATCAGTTTGTCTTTGAATGCAACCTCTGCGAGCTCACCTTCAAAGAGGGGCAGCTGTTGACACCTTAATTTTATTTAGGTTTTATTCTATTAATTAAGTTTTCGGATAATAAAAAAAATAAAAACAAAAATAAGAAAAGCAAAAGCCCGGCCCGACCCTTCCTCCTTTCGCGCGGGCCCTAGGCCCACTCTCCTCCTTCTTCACCCCCGCCCGGCCCCTTTCTCTCTTCTTCTTCCTCCTTCCCTCTCCTTCGCCGCTGCAACTCACACGCGCGAGGGAGGCCGACGCCGCGAAGGACGGCCTACGGCCGAGGAGAGTAGGCCGACGTCGGCGGAGAGGATAAGATCTCGGGCGCCATTAATGCTGAGCAGCTTCGGCTGAAAGCTCGATGGGACACCGGTTCAGCCAAGGGGAACCGGTGGGCAAGCTGGAAGCCGGCGGCCGAAGCCCTCTGTCGACCGGATTTCCTTCGCCTATAAATAGGCGGTCGCAAGCACCGTCGAGAGGACACGGTGAACTCGGAGACCTTCCCTAGAGAGACTTCGGGGAGATCAAAGAGTGAGCGCGAGAGAGAAGTCGGGTCGCGAGCTTGAACGATCTCCCTCCGAGAGACTTCGGGAGACCGGCGGCAAGCGAACCCGGGGAGAGGAGTGAGACCGGAGGGGCCGAGATCCGCGGACGCAGATCTGGAAATCCACCGTGCCGTGTCGCCCGAGCCGGGCCGTCGCCGTCCCCGACGTCGCAGCACCGCATCTCGCCGAAGACGTACATCGCCGTGCCCCCTGCCGAAGAGCCTCGGTTGAAATCCCCGAAGCCGGTGAGCATCTCTCGACCTCCCCTTGTCCGTTTCCCGCTTCGGGTTGGCCATCTCTCGCCGTAGCCGCGTCGGCCGCTCCGCCGCCGCTCGGATGCATTTCCCCCTCTCGAACCGTGCCGTCGTCACGACCACACCATCACAGCCCGTTGTCGCTCGCCGTCCTCGTAGCAGCCCTAACCGTTGTCGCTGTCATCATCGCCATCTAGCTGTCGTCGCCGCCGTCGTCGCCGTCGACCGGTGACGCCGATCCCCGCACCCGCCGCGAGAGAGCAAAGGGGGAGAGGAGGCCGGGAACCGGGTCTATTCGTGGGTCTATTCGACCTGGTTCCCTTGTATCCGAGTAGGGTTCCTCGTGACGGGCCGTGCGCGTGGGCCAAGTAGCCTTTGGGCTGAGTTTTTTAAAAAATGGGCCAAAATGGGTTTGGGCTTTTACATTTTAAAAAAGAAAAAACAATAAAAAAATCCGAGTCGGGCCCGCAATGCGGGCCCGTCCGGATCTCGGGGCGACGACGACCGGGTCGGCCCCAACCCGGAATCCGACCCGGTCGTTTTTATATTATTTTAATATAAAATAATATTTTAATAAATAAAATAAAAAATAAAAAATATTTTATTTTCCAGAAAATAAAAAAAATAAAAAATCCCAAAAAAAATGCTTTTTTATGTCCAAAAAATGAGAAAAAGACCAAAAAATGTTTTTCCTTCACAAATGCATGGAAAAATCCCTCAAAAATCGAAAAGCCTTAGGGTTTAAACAAGATTAGGTACCGAAAGGGCATTAGTGATTAACTAGTGTAATCAAGTCCTCGATCCTAATTTCTCAGTTGCGCGAGCGAGTATTTCTCCCAATACTTCGCTTAGGTTTCTAATCGACCCACCCCAAATTGATTAGTGGCGACTCCGTTTTAAAATTAACTTACAGGTTAAAAAACTTGGACCATTAAGTCGTGAATTGGTGGACTTGGGAGAGTCCGGGCTAAAATAGACCTAGCCAAACCATTAGCCTCCGAAGGCGCCCGCCCCTGATCGGGCGCCGAAAAAAAGAGGTCGCGACAACTCTCATTTACCCCTGATCTTCCAATCTCTACTTTATGGCATTTATTCGTAACCTTCCTTGGTCGAACAGTCCTGAATCCTGACTAACGTGGAATTCCGGTGGCAATCACAAGGAAGTTTCCACGATTATGACTGCAGGTGGCCATTTCGGCGATGGAATAACACTGAGGAGAACATAAACTCGGATTAAAATGTTTTTGATTCCATGTTAGAATGGCACAATTCACCTTAACAACGAAGATAAAAATGAAAGAGATTCATTGCTTTAGGTTTTCACTAAGCAATGCAACGTGGGAATCTTTGTTGATCCTTGCAGTCCATCGATGGTAGGAATATCTACGACTGACTTGGACTTCCTTTGCTGCCCCATGGTAACGCTATCATCACCAACCCAATGGGATTGCGAGGTTTGATATTCCCATGTTAGGACCTAATTGCCAATGCCTACCTTAATGTATGAGACCTCAAAGGGGTTACATTGCCCTAGGCTTGATCGATGGGCTGGGGCTAGTCCTTCTGAGTAAATAGTTCAGATGCTTGTGCTTGGATAGCCTAGGCATAGCGTTGGAACAGAAAAACCATAGCGCCAATTCGCCCATGATTAAAAAAAAAAATAAAAAATCATTAAACTTTTGTTTTATGAAAAAATTGAAAGGGCCTAGGTAGGCCGGGAAGGGAACGATCGGCGTAGGCCCATTCATATTACAGAAGAAAATCAAAGAAGGATTGACTCTCCCGATCGGCCGAATGTCATCGTTCAAGCCCGCCCATTAGATGCGCATGCTTAGTGGGCGATTCAGCTTCGGCCCATGATCATGTGTGCTTCTTCTACTGTGTGGCCCATTAGGGCCCGTTTCCTTTTTAAGCTTGTCAGTATATGTCAATGGCCTCTAAAGGTGATGAAGAAGAAGCTACTGTGCTTGGAATGAGTCCTGTTCACTAGAATCCTAATTGATTAGAGCATCTTCTTTTAATTTTTGTTAGCTATGTGTAAGAAGAATTGGCAGCCTAAAGTTCATGAGTCGTTTAGTTCAAGCTAATTTAAATTTCTTCCTTGGTAACGATGCAAGATTCACCCGAAATTGAACCTCCTACTTTATTCTCGAGTCAAAATGATTCATTAATTCCACAGTAAAACCAGTCCATCAACTTTGTCTTGTGATTCATTTGATCTATATCGATGCTAGGTTTGACGAGTAAATACAACAAGCTAACTTGAAAAAAAAAAGGATTAAAGCTCGAATTTCCCCATTTTGAGGACATATAACCAAAATAGTTCATACATAGATATTAAGAACACTTCATCGGGACCCATTCATCAATCGTGGGAATTGCACGAGTCCTCCATGATAACTTCAGACGGACCATAAGACAATACTTTGTATCAAGAAAATGACTTAAACAGAAACAGAAGCCTCTCAGGCAGCTTTGAATTGATTAATTTCTTCAGACCAGGTGAGAATCAAGGGCCAGGATGGTGCTGAGGTTCATTGGGTACATGTATTCAATGGACCCCTTCATGATGGATTGGACGATCAATCTGTTCGCTTTTTGTGAAGGGTGAAATGGATCCCAAAATGCATATTGGTCTCGATCAGTGCACAAGTTCGATGCAGTGGTGCACAGCCCGATACCATTGTAAGGCCCTTGGCCACAGCATGCCACTTCTGATGTCACAAATCCTGCACCAATATAATATCATCAATCATTACATATGTGTAAATTATGATACATTGTTGGTCAACATAGCATGACCATATTAGGATTCCCTTTAAATTCTGGCTTTGAATCAACATATGGGTGGCATGAGAAACTTTATTTTGCACTGCAGCAATTCATGAGATAAGTTCAATAATGCCTTTTCCTCCCTATCAAAAGTCTTTTCCTCTCTTATAATTAACATCTTCAATAGACTTAGACAAACTATTGACTCCAAGAACATGTGCAAGATACTCGTTGTGATCTCTAATTGCCACAGATTTAGGTAAGCTGTTGTGATCAATGCCAAAACATATGACGTATTGATATGGAGGATATGTATGTATGTGGCATATTAGTTTGCATACGTATTATTAAGATTACCATAGGCCTGAGGGTCGCTGAGGAAGTCACCATGCATGAGGTCGGTGTTGGCGGCTATGAACACGGGAGAGCCGTACTCCTGGTTAAGCCCTTGGAGCATTTGGGTAAGCTGAGGGTTGAAGAGCGAAGCGGCTTGCTGGAGCTCCGGCGCACACTGCCCGTTCCTGCCCCGCAATGCCAGCTCCGCCGGCACACACCCCATCGGCCCTGTCCCCGTCACTAGCACCCTCCTCGCCCCGAGCTCATACAGCCTCTGCAATACCATAATTGCCATAAAAACATTGACATTGAATGATAAACAGAAATGTGAAGAGTTATGTCCTCTTTTATAATTTTTATGTCTGTTTTTGGTAAAAATATATTGTCTTGTACAATGTTTTCTCAGCTAGGTAAGGCCCTTGCTTGGTAAAGGGTTACTGGCGATTGAGTCAAGTATCAAATTCAGTGCCTTTTTTTTCTTTTTTATTTTTGCACGCAGGAAATAGTTTTTTTTTTTTTTTTTTTTTTGTGTAATCAGATAATCATAACTTTTAATATGTTTGGTTGAGCACATTGGATAGTTGATGGACATGTCCTTAAGTTCAATTAGATCCCCCAACCCCCGACCACCTCCCCGTAAAATAATACTCGAGTAAAATTTCTCCGGCATTGCTCCAGAAAAAGGCACGGAGAAAAAGCTACGGCTGAACTTGAAAGTCAATGAGAAAAAAGGATAGACAATGCGACATTGCATGAAAAGAGACTTATCAACAAAATCCAAAGGAAGCCAAAAGGGATCGAATTCGATTACCTCGAGGAGTTTCCGGTACTCACAGGTGAGGTACTCGACGTACTCGGGGATCGCGAATTGGCGTGACCGGGCCGAGTAAGGCACTAGGAAGTAGTTGTTCACGAAGTCGTTCCCTCCGACAGTGATGAGCACGAGCGCTTGGTTCACCAGCTGTTGAGTTCTCTCAGCTCCGATCAGAGCACTCACTCTCTTCTGGTATTCCTCAAAGTACTGGAATTGCGTATACATCCGTATAATGTTTATCTGCCAAAAAGAAATACACACTTCATTTCTTCACAAGACATTTACATACTGATAGATTGGTAGCGGAAAGAGATATGAGTGATGACAATCGCTTGCTGTGTCTGCCCTAGAGGTAAATGGCTCACGACACCTACTGCAAATGAATGATAATATCTGATATACATTACAGATTTAGTACTTGTTGGGTGTGAGAAATATTAGTTTCTATGTCATGCAAAGGCCGACATCAATGCATGCATCGTGCGTATATCTAGCTCATAATCACCTGGAGGGGGCATATACACGAAATTTTCGGGTTTTATAAGACTGGTGAAAGGAAGATGCCGTTACATTGTACGTTCCAACATGTTAAATAACGTTGATGTCAGCAAGTACACGACGTCCGTACTTTCTAAACGCAAGCCTCAGCGAGTTGGCTAAGTAGTACTCTTCATTTGTCGACTTAATCGAGTTGATGAAGAGCTCTTATGTTATATGCTGATTCATCGTTCATATATATTATCCATTCTAGAGGTAGCTAGAACAGATGATGCTTACGAATTGCGTTCCAGTGTCATTGAGAATTCCGATTCCAGCTGAAGCGAAATTAGCACCAACTAATAACTTCTGTCCTGTGAGCTCGGGACTCAGGTACGGCAATGTCGACTCTGAACCTAATTCCTGACCTGAGTAATTCACATTTTAGCTGATAAACCGGACCTCATTTGCGTCATAATGAAACAGAAAATACGCACTGAAATGTGAAAACGAAAACCCTACTGATGAAGTCCGGAATGTTGAACCCATTGGAGAACCGGCCGGTGGGCTGGCCAGTCGGGTAATCAATGCCATAGGGAGGTGAGTCCGCACGGGCTGTGGTCGTCAAGTAGTTGTTGTTGCCATTGTCGACGAGCGAGTCACCAAACACGAAGAACGCTCGAGTCGCCTCTGCAGACGGGCATAGGAAAGTTCCCATCATCACCTCGGCTAAACCGATCATGACAAGGATAGTCGTCGGAGATGAATGTAGAAATCTAGCCATGGTCATGGGGAGAGAGAGAGAGAGGAGAGCGCGAGAGCGAGACACTAACGAGTTCTGGGTTTGCAATTTAAGTGAGATGCTCACTTGGCTACGTGACTGCAATAATAAAACAGGCTTCATATGGTTATAAGTTCCTGTCCGACGAAGTAGAAAGGGAAAAAAGGTTGGTTCTCTGGAACGAGTAGTTGCCAACAGGGACCACTTTATGCTTTTTGTCAGGAAAAAATATAGAAAAATAGGAGCGGCTGGCTAATTCATCACTTTCGGCATGCTTGCGTCAGTATTCTGTTTCTCTAGGTTGTGCGAGCATGAACATGAGCTGAGATGACGGATTTATTGCGCTATGTATCACCTAGGGTTAAAAGGGAAAATCATCAAAGAAATCCTCAACTTATTACATTATGTCAATTTAATTCTATACCTTTTTTTTTTTTTTGCCAACCTCAATGGCATCATGCAAGACGACCGATGTCCAAGTCAGTATTGGCTGGCCAAAATTGGCTAAATAAACTGAATTAAAACAAATAAAAAAGGTTTAGAACTCAATTGCAAAAAAAAAAAAGTTTGGAATTGAATTAGCACAATGCAATAGGTTTATGACTTTTTTAAATAATTTTCTCCATATGCAAATGCACGTTTGATATTTGCGGGCTCACATTAGCATTATATTAAAACCATGAAATGATTTACTAGGGATAAAAGCCTATCCATTCTCATCAATATACTTCGAATTTTGCCTTGTGCTGTGTAAATGGGTCATGTGTCGAATGGCCCTAGCAATAATATGTGCTGTTAGTTGATTTAGTGAAGTAGTTGGATCGGTTTCAAATGTCTCAAACTATATCTCAAATCTCACCTACACACGAAATCATGCACAATCATAAGATACGACGAAAGCAACTTTTATATATTGAAAAGTCAATGTCTTGACATTGAATTTTTGGATTGGCTACATAATTAAAGTCGAATTATTATTCAAAAAGAATGTATGTCAACATATAACTGAGAGGTTTATTTTTTTATTTTCTTTAGGGGGGTTAAAGAAACAATAAGAGGTTTACAAAAGGTACTCAATTAATTAAAGGGACGCAACCCGATTAATATGGGGGGCTAGGGTTTTTGTGCAGGTTCACCTGCTTTTTAGTGATTAAGAAACCACGAACATCAACATCATCTTCCCCCTTTAAGCAGTCTCTCAAAGTTAATTTGTAGTACTAGTCGTCGTCTAACTTATTTTTAGATAATGATTTGGGTAATGTTGCACTTTTTCGACATGTTAGATATCGCTTTTAAGCCCCCACCCCAACTAATCGAAATTCAGCTTCCTTCAGCTTTAAACCTAAACTCGACCAATGCCATTACAAACACCGTTAACCCAATAGCCACGGCCATGCTTCTCGCTCTCGCTCAGGGTCGATCTCCATTAATGGAGGTCGCCTCCTACGGTTGAGGTGCACGATCTCACATTTGAGGTTGCTCATCTTAGATTTGAGGTCTCGAGACTCAGACTTGCTGCCCAGATTCAGAGCTCGAGCGCCTCCACAAATGGATAGGTTAATGAATCCTCAAGTTCTTTAGGGTTTTGAAAAGAGAGATATAATGGCAATGTATTGGAACCCAACATGGAATGGAAAGAAAATTTGAGGTGTTTGCATTGTTAATTACAAACAAGGATAAAATTTGAGCGTGGCACCAAGTCCTACAATTCCTTACGACACGGATTATTTTTACAGGTGGATATTGTTGCATTCATGAACTTATTTCATTGCCATGAACTGAAAACAGCTCATTGATCTTGGTTGGAAACACAGTCCTTGTTTCTATTACTGGATCTAAAAGGCATCACCTTGCAATTTCTTAAAGCAAATTACACCCTGGCTTTCATGGTCTCCCATAGCATTAAGTGTCACCAGCTACTGTGGAAATAATCGCTAGCTAAACTGTTGACCATAGGTTAAGCAATAAATGAGTTCCCTTCGGTTTTGTGCTGCACATTCTGGATATTTTCTCAATCAGAAATCACTTTTTTTTTTTTTTCTTTTTTTGTGGTGGATACAGTAGAAGTTCTTCCGAAAAGGTTTCAGGGTATAAATTTCGTGCTCAATATTTCTTGATATACGATTGACTTCATATCAACATAAATTAAGAAAATAGGTTCTCGCAAATTGATAACGAGGACAATATTAGAAGGGGGTTCTAGGGGCTCGGCCTCCGCGAGAAGAAGTTATTTATGAAACAAGAGATTCGAAACTCAAATGTAAAAGTTGGCAAATGATGTATATTATATATGCATCATGATTGATCGGTTGTACTACGTCAGTTGTTAAACTAATACTTAGGATGTCTTTTTCGTCCATTAGACCTATTTGGGAAAGATAGACAGAGGTCACACATGATCGACATCAATGAGCAGTCTCAACGACTTGACCTGCTACTCAAGAATAATATGTAGCCCATTAACTATGTAACCTACCTATAGCGGATGCTGTATCACAAACAATGTTTACAAAATCACACACGGTCTAACCCTGCAAAATCTTTAACGCTCAGCAACTGCTCTCTCACAGCTCTCATGCTGACTTGCAGCTGGACTTGATTTCAGCTAGGATTAATCTGTATTAACAACGAATCTGGAAAAACAGCCCCACTTGCCTCTTTGGGAGCCATTATGATGCATGGAGTAATTGCTGAGTTTCATCATGTTTTATCATATGGCCAGGGCTTTAGTACTTGAAGAGACATGGATCTAAAACCCTAAATCCCTCCTCTAGTAAACACTCATAGTTAGGCGTCACTCGTGGTCCACCCCAAGCCAACTACCTTACCTACATAACTTTCTTTGTTTTTTTAGGGTGACTTAGCTGGAGAACCAAGCAGTTGAACAAACACCCTTTCCAATAAATGATCTCCCATTGAATTGCTGGGTATAAGATTGACCTACTTTTCAGGCTCTCATTAAATTGACTCGGATTGGAGAAAACTTCTAGAGAACCATTCATGAGAACCAATTCCGTGTGACAAATTGATATGTAATTGATAATGTGCCGGTCATCTAAGTTATTAAGCAATATACAACATATAAATTGAGTCGAATCTGGACCGTTGAAAATGGTGGGTCTCATCAAATCTAATGGTTAAAATTCGGTTTAATATATATATAAATTTATGAAGTGATGCAAAGTCATGGGAATGCAAAATTTTCGGAGATTCATCCTCCGAAAAGCTTAGCCAATAACTTCCCATTATGGTGATTTTGTTGTAGCTCGTACATGAAGCGTAGCAATTGTATACAAAAACTTAAAAGAGTTTTAACTGATGGTTGGGGTTTTCCATATTTTTCCATCAAAATCTGTCAATGTCTATGCCTTTTTGGTTCATAGACAGGGAGAGCACATGACAATTCAGGTTGATGGAAAAAGAGATGCTCGAAGTAGACCTGCAAACAGCAGGTTCGGGTGGGTTCGAGTCCGGGCTATCGGGGTGTGGCTTAGCACATCTGAGTCATTAAGCGGGTCATTTCAAATGCTTTGAGATTTGATCATTAGATATCGGACCCTATTCAAACCGAGTTAACCCTTTTTAAATCCCATTTTTTCTTTAGAAAATGGACCGTATTTTTAAGCTCATATTTTTTCACCTCAAATGTGACCGCAGACAACCCCTACCACCTTATTTACTGCATTATTCCCTATGAGTCCCATTTCAGCAATGAAGGTTGATGTCAAACGTGGGGTCCACTCTTGATTTAGGCTTAATTATTGCCTTTGTTTGAATCCATTTGAGACAAGACCAGTGACTCCCTTTTGCAAAACAAGAAAAAATCATATTGGGCTAGGAAACTATTATTTTTTAATTAACCCAAGCACAAGTAAGAATGAAGAGCATTATCTACTAGTTTTTATTAAATTCATTTGTTTTAGTTGACATTTTAATATATCTTTTACTTTATACCCCGTATAAAATTTCATTTTATTTATTGAATCTAATAGTCCAATCTTTATTTACATTTTATGTCATCACCACATGATTTTTTGGTAGGCATTTTTTTTAAAAAAAAAATTAACATTACAGAGTTGAGTATACAAAAAATTCTCAACATCCATTATAATCATGCAAATTCAAAAGAAAAAATTCCCTAAAACTTACATTTGAAAGGGGTGTGGAAGAAGCGGCTTTGGTTGAAAAATAGTCTTTTGAGAGGGGCAATGCTAGTTGTCTTTTGGTAAAATGGAAAGGCAATTCATTAATTTGTTAATAGGAGTTTATTTACTTATTCTTATACTATGTTAGGGTTTCAACAGTTCGGTTTGGTTTGGGTTTCGAAGAAATCCAAACCAAAATGAATTGATAGGGTACGAATCTGACCCGAACTAAAAACGCAATTCGATTCGGTTTGATTTTTCGGTTTTCCTTTTTTCTCCTTGTTTAAGATATCGAATTGAATTAAGGGTGAGAAAGAAGAGAGATTTTAAGTTGGGTGTTTAATTTTCGTTGAGAATTTCGGTTTGGCTCGTTTGACCGAATTGAATCAAAAACCGAATTGAACCAGAAAAAAAAAACAATTATTTTTCGGTTATCCGAATCAAAAACCAAACCAGACCGAAAATGTACGAGATATCGGTTCGATTTTTGTTTCGGTTCGGTTTTGACACCCTAATTTTTGTAGGGTAATATTGTCCATCCAAAGTGATGAGGATGTCCACAACCATATGTGGGGTAAAAGATGCTCGAGCCTATTTTTAATGTGCGAGTCTTGCCATAATATATATCCTCGACAAATGAATAGATAGATCATTTATATATCTGTCGCAAACTTATTATAGTTTTGTGTAAATCATATTTTTCTTCAAGATATTACCCACACCTTAGCGAACAAGAATGCACATTATGCATTTTTTGATATACTAAATTTTCAACTATAGTTATAATAATTTGAGTTAAAGAGAAAATAAATTTCTCATATGTCAAGTCTAAGTTAGTTAAATCGGTTCAACTTGACCCGATCAATAAAAGTTATTTGAACAATACACATGAACGAATTGAAGAGACACCTCTTTAATATGTCCATAATAGAGTTTATATTAATTCACCAATTCAAATATAGGAAATGATGAGTAAATTATATATTTGTTCATGACATTACCCATGTCTTGACAGGTTAGATCGGACATTGTGTAATTTTGATTAATTTAAAATGTTAAATACGATTTTAGGAAAAATAAAGAATATATTAGAGATATTTAAATATCTTTTTAGAGATATTTAGGATATTTCATCTATTTTTTTATATTTATTTCAATTATGAACGTTGACACTAAGGTGTGCAATAGGAACCGTCCGAACTGGATGGCTAGTTCTAGATAATTCCTAGATGCGGCGGTCTGATTCCTAATTCCATAATATTGAGATCTATGACAGATGCTCCTATTTCCCTGTCCAGAGCAGGGCCACATGTTTCCACACCTAAACCTCGCCCACTACCTCTCCCTCCGCAGACTCTCCCTCATCATGGTGGTCACTCCCAAAAACTCCCCCTCCTCAACCCTCTCCTCTCCGTCCACCCCTCGGTCTAGACCCTCGTTCTCCCCTTCCCTCCCCACGCCAAACTCCTTTTGCGGTCGAAGATTAATTAAATCTAATCGGGCGTGGAGATTGCGAGTTAAACGACAAGCGAGCGAGGCCGGGAGAGTATCTGAGCAGAGAAGACACCCTCACACCCCGACCATTGAAAATTGGAGACCTCGCCGTCTCGCGGCCGCGGCCAAAAGCTAACGCCAGCCTGCCATGCATTCGACTGTTGGAAACACCCGAACATCTAATCCCCCTCGACGTATATAATGTTCACATCGTATTCACTAGTCGCTCTATCGCTCCCCGCCTCCCTCGCATTCCTCCGCCATTGCCAAGCTCCAAAACGAGAGGACATCCTCCATCTCTCTCTCTCTGAAACGTTTTGATGCTAGCTTGATGGCTGAATCTATGAGTTCTTCGTTCTTTGTTTTCGGTTGCTTAGCCTTGTTCTTACTCTTAATCCGGTGACGTATCGTTCCGTTACCTTCATGTTGCTAAAGCAACTGTGGAAATCGCTGCAACACAAAGGTAAATTTGAGTCGTCGAGGCCTCCCGTGCGTGCATGCAAAAAAAAAAACCCCTTTCGTCTTATTCCTCTGGCTCGTGACAAGAGGGACGAGAGGAGGAAAGATTTTTAGATTTGTTTGGGCTGAAGGTGGATTGGGCTGAGGGTTGGGCCTTTTCTTTTTCTTTTATAAGCCCAAGTATTACGTAGTATGCAATTCAAAGCGAAATAAAATGTTATATTGAGAGCATTTTGTTAATGCACAGCGGATGTGAACACCCACCTAATAACTCAATTCAGACAGCACATTCTAGAGGTTGATAAGACAGTGCCAATAAAATATGCAAACCACGAGACTAATTGTCACAATCGCAACAAATCAAGATTGGATTATGCTGCCACATAGTTTTATAGGTGCAGATGGGAGAAAAGAGAGTGCATGAGTTGTTAGATAAAGATCCTGAGAGGAGGATAAAGATAAACTTTTCTCTAGATGGATCGGTGTTTGAGAAGGTCAGCAATAGACCATTGACAACAGCAACAGAGACAGGGTTCAGGAAATCAACCATCATATGAGCACTTTCAACAGCTCTTTCCCTTTTTTCTACAATTGACTAGTCTACTTTGCTGGGGCCATCAGTAGATTTCTTAATCCGGCGATGCATTGTTCCGTTACTGCTTCGACGAAAGGGCGATCAGGTTAAATTTCCTCTGTTCCAGCTGAGAAATGCATGAATCCGAAGTGGGAATGATATTCACTGATAACGTCAGTGTGTTGCAGCCGTCCAGGGTCGACTCAGCAGCGGGATTGTGCGGACCATTTCCTCAGAAGAAGTATCAAAACGCAGGAATGGATGTTCCCAATACGCCTTCATCATGAAAGGACTTGCCCAGTTGGTGAATTGCTTAATCTTTTTTCGGTGTATCATGCTGGACGTTCACACCTTAAAGTCACTTGCTGTGCATTTGTGTTATGATAATATTAACAAGGATAAGCAGAGCAAGCATCTTAATATCAGAGAGGTAAAAGGCCGATTCCATCCAAAAGTAGAATCTGAAAAATTGTGTGGATAATACTCTCCAAGAAGATAACTCGAGATTACTAGTAATTGAAGATTCGATGTGTAGAAGGTAAGAAACCGGGCAACAAAGACTCACTATGGCTGAATTAAAGTCTTCTAAACTTATTTTTGTGGAGTAGGCGCCCGTTGGAATATTGCATAGTGTAAAATTAATTAAAAAAAATTGCGTTTCTAGCAATTTTATTAGGAAAAGAATACTACAAGTGCCATAATTTTTGTACGGTGCCATAACTTTTTTTCTGATCACTTAATTGCCATATAACTTATCGATCAATCACTTAAGTGTTATAATTTTTTAAAGACTTTCATCACAAGTGTCATGCCATGTTGAATTTTCAATACTTGAGTAAGCGTTTTTACATGTTATAACACTCAACAAGTGATCAATTGGAAGTTATGACATTTTTGGTTTTCTTATTTTAAATATTATTACTCAAAGATATAAGGTAGTCGGATTGTCTTTTGAATTTTCTATCTCTTAAGATGGTTGGCATAAAACCTATTATGACAATTTAGATTATAAAGCTGCCTTCATCCGGCCACCTTTGACAACTCTCCCACTTCTCTGAGAAAATCTGCGGAGGAGCCTCGAGGTTAGAAGCAACAGAGGGACATTTGGTAATTCCAAGGGAATTAGCTAAAATTCTTTGTTGTTGATAGCAGAAGCCTTCCTAAGCTTCATTTTTCAACAGAATTAGGTGACTTATTTAATATCCACCAGCCCAACACGGAAACAATCACACCCTTGATTCTCAAGCAAGAACTGTCTTATTAGTTCTAGAAGCCATTGGAATAAGACACTGCTTACGAGTTCTAGCTTTTATAAAACCTTTGTGCTCATTAGGCTACAGAGCAGTAGCAGCTTTGGACAACAGCATCTTATTTCTGACCTCCCATGAACCATTTTCCGACAAAAGAGGCAAAGTTGCACATAACCATCAATTAATGGACACGGCACTAATTATACTAAATGTTCATAACATCCAGTGATGAGCTGGCATTGTGTATCCGAAGGTACTTAATGTATCAAGTTTTGTGCGACAGAAGAGTGAATCACTGCTATGTGTGTTATAAAAAAGTTCAGTTTTTGGCATGTTAAACAGATGAAATCCTCCAATTATTACTAATAGGGAATATCGGCAGCCTGAAAATTTTCATGGTGAAGATATGTGTGAAAAGAGCTTTTCCTTCTCTAGAAATGGCCAATTCAATCCACTTCAGATGCGTGAAACTGTGATCAGAGAACAGTCCTTGTTTGATCATGCTGCTCCAAATTGATGCTGAAGAGCTGAAGCGGTGAAGGAGGAATAATGCAAGGTTGTAAAAGTTACGAATGAGCACTTCCATAGCTGATAATATGCATTGTTTAAGCTGGAGATGAGAAAATCAAATTGACTGCCAAGCGGTCGTAGTGGTTATGGAATGGTCCATTCTTTTGAATTAAGAAGGGGAAATAAAGATAGAGACATTGAAAACTTGGTAGTCTGCAGGGAAACTTGTTGCATAAATTGTTTACCAGGTCAAGCACTGTCATCTATAAATATAGACCATGTTATCATGCAAGGCACCCCACTCCTCCCTCGAGCAATAACACTCTGAGCTAGGATATAGAATCTGAGATCAAAGCCCTAACTCCTGCCCACGATGAAGTCCTTTCCAATTAGCCTTCTCATTTTGGCTTTGGCAACTGCAACTGCCTTTGCTTATGACCCAAGTCCTCTTCAGGACATATGCGTGGCCATCAACGACCCAAAGTCTGCAGGTTAAACCTCTATTCTAGTGTTATTGACGTACTGTTTTCTTCTGATCAATGATGCTAAAAACAGAACATACAAAAAGGTTTTGTTTTGGTAGCATGACGACATTGTTATCGATCATAACTAGTACAATAGTCATCGCATATTGAGTGATGCATATTAAGATGAGTTCTGTTTTCTTATGCAGTGTTTGTGAACGGGGAGTTTTGCAAGGACCCTAAGCAAGCCAATGCAGATGACTTCACCTTTTTGGGGTTCAGAAAAGCTGGAAATACTGCAAACCCACTTGGATCGAAAGTCACACCTGCTACTGTCATGGAGTTTCCAGGACTCAATACTTTGGGCATATCCATGGCTCGCATTGACTTTGCTCCTGATGGTCTAAACCCTCCCCACACCCACCCCCGTGGCACTGAGGTCCTGGTCGTCGTCGAGGGCACACTCCTGGTTGGCTTCGTCACATCCAACCAATTGAACAACACTCTCTTCACCAAAGTCTTGTACAAAGGTGATGTGTTTGTCTTCCCCATAGGGCTCATTCACTTCCAGTTGAATACTGGAAAGACCCCTGCACTGGCCTTTGCTGCTTTGAGCAGCCAAAACCCAGGAGTCATCACCATAGCTAACTCTGTCTTCGGAGCAAAGCCACCAATTTCTGTTGATGTTCTCACCAAGGCCTTCCAAGTGGACAAGAAAACTGTTGAGTACCTCCAGGCACAGTTTTGGTACGACAACAACTAAATGGAACAGATGACTCAAGAAATGCCAACAGAGCATTTGAGCCATGTTACTTATGAGATCATTGCTACTTTCCATGAGAGATTGCTAAGAATAAATGAATAATCTATCTCAATGTTTATGGGGTAGTTATATACCTCGTTGTATGAATCATTGAGCAATAAAGATCATTCACTAAGAATCTCTTTCACCCCCTTTTTCTCCCTCCCTCTCTCCCTCTTTTGAGGATAATTTCTCATTCCAAAAGGCGCCAGATCCCAAGCAAAATCATTGCATACACTTGATTAAGGGGCTTGAAGGATCCATAAAAATTCCATCGCTATCGCCTTTTCCATGCTCCAGTTGTGCGGATGCATGGGAAAGGAAGTGCCAATCCACACGCTGCTTGTCATCAGGATCAATGCTTTGTGCTGCCTAGTTGCCAACTTTTGTCCTGCTAACCAGGATGTATCGTCCTTTTGCAGAAAACATGCGGTATTATCACAGTTCAACATCTGCATATCTGTGGAAATTGTCCTATTGCAATTACGTGGGAGCACTCACAATTTATGTGTTCCACTCCATGCTGAATTCAGACCATTTTCGAAACCTTGACGAGTTTCAACCAAAAGAGATTTGGAAAACCATTCACTAAGAAACCGCGCCATAGGCAAAGAATACTCCCTAAAATAACTCAAGACAAAGTAGTTGATTAAAAGCAGAATATGGAAATTTAAAAGACGAAAAGAGGTGGAAGAAAAAGACTCACTAAATTGAAGTCCCTTACAATATTTTATATGGATCAGGTGTTTGGAAAAAAACAGAGAGCTCTTAAGCCACAGAACTTTCCATTCTCCTCAAGTAGAGAAGGACAATTATCTAATAAACTTTCGGTATCGGAAACGGTTTGGATGTGAAGCTCACAGCAGAGATGCAAATTAAAAAGTCACCATCATCTACACATCTTCAACCACTCTCTTATTTCTCCATGTTATATTAAGAAGTGTAAACTGCCTTTTAACAGCTCTGCTCCTTCTTCTGCAATTTCCTATAAGCAAGTCCTCGCTAGCAGAAGTTGAAACATACTTTTTTTTTTCCCATCTTATAGGTTTTGTCTCTTTTTCAATCATCGTCCCCGGTACATATTCGTTTTGGATCTTATAACAGAACCAAGATTTGTTGGCTTCTGATTGGTGCTGCACTTTTTACATCCTTGCAATGCATAAAAAACGTCTAAAAAAATGGAAGTACATGATTGAATTGTAATGCAATGCATACACCAGGCAAAGCGATGAAGTTCCTGCATATTTCTCTTTCAAAAAGCTTCAAGTGATCCGATTTACTTCATCAAGCGGAGTGCCTGACGTGTTGTACGCAGGAATAGTCAACAAAAATTTGCAATATCCCAAGGTCCGGTTGTCGTGAGTTACATTATATGAAGGTAGGCGAAGCACAATCCTAAAATTGAAACTATTGATTTTCAAAGTACCCTTTCAGGAGACGAACGCTATTGGACCTTTGAAGCTTTTTCTAGTGAAAAACTGGTAAGCGTTTTCTTAATTAAAACAAAATGTAACGGTGTTGAGAAGGATAAAATGTATATCGAATTATGTCTATATAATCCGAAATGCCATATTTCTGTTCAATTTGACTTGGGTTTTAACTGAGGATAATACAATCATGTCCAAGTGTTCTGCCTGAGTCCTTGATCTATTCCCAGCATAGTCTCTCTTGTATATTGTACATTAATCCATGCATGCTTGCTAGAAATTCCAAGCTCAAAGAATTTTTGAACTTTCAACAAAAACATAAAAACCAAAGTCAAAGTCATGCTGACCTCAAGCAGGCTCGTCCGACCCTGCCTACAAGTCCATTCCAGAAACTACGAAACCATCTAGAAATCCATTCAACAGAGTATGAGATAATCTTCTTAACAAAGCCTAGCTATGTGAAACAACCTTAAGAAATGCTTTAGCCCAGGGTAAGATCCAACATATAAAAGTGCATTGCAAGCAAGCATATGCTCTGAATATTCTTTGTAGTTTCCTTCAAATAATCAAATATTCTGATCTAACAAGGGAGAACATCAGCAACCCCAAAACTATTTCTTTCGCAAATGTAAAAGCAAATGTTCCTAAGACATGAATATTGACCCTTTCAACATCATTTGCGGAGACAATATCGTGTCTGTCCTTAATCAAACATGTTGTGCTTGAAAAGGCGTCATATAACAATTATATAAGACAAACATGGAATAGTTGTCTCGATAACTTGGCTCGGTTTTAGGCCCCTAGATCACGTCAAATGTTATGTCAAATCACCCTCGTTAGTACTGAATGATTGTGATAAGACCCATCCATCACTTGAACGTTCCTTTTCAATGCTTGGCCTTCATTAATTTAGTCCTGGGTCGTCGCGCCATTTCATGAAGGTTGCCGTTCATTTTTTATCCGAGGAACAGGAAATCAAAGTAATGGACATGTGCTTGTAGTTGTTGTGGAATGATTCGTCCATTGTGTTTAAAACTAAATTTGCATAATGCCTGAAGATTTGTCAATTCCATGTTGCCTAACACGCAGAGGGCGCTTACTTGGTCAACAATCTCCATTTATATATAGAGAACTCGTCGACATGCCTCGTCAAGTGAATTATATGGAGAGAGCCTACGTAGGCTTACTAAACTTATTCAACTGGACTCACCTTTAACAAAAACTTAAGACAACAAAGTTTAGTATCAACTGAATTAATGAACTGCTCTTCACCATGACACATATCGAACCCGTTTCACTAATACTCTTGAATGTACCCCTTTAAAAATTAGATTATTAGTACTTTATGCGGGGCATTAATCACAGTCTTGTCCTTTAAATATCCTTGTTTGAGATATCTAATCCATTAGCAATTTTTTTTATGCAATGTAGTCTCTAACTTAAAACATATTTGTGCATTGAGTCATTCTATCATCTAAGTGTTATTCCTGTTGTCAAATTGCTGATGTAGCGATATCCAAAAATGTGTTTAATTGTGGCCTCACGCCAGAATAAAAAACACAAATTACCGAAGAGAAGATTTGGAGAAAGACCCCGCTCACAAGGGTCCAGCGTCCCTCCTGACCCGCAGCAGAGGTCAGCCAACCTCGTCGTGCTCAGCCAGCCTCGTCCATGAGATTGTCAAGAATATATCAATATTTCATCTCAATGGTCATTGAGCAATAACGTATCATCTACTGAGGAACTCCCTCCCTCCCTATCTCTACTTGTTTTAAGGAAAGTTCAATATGGAAAGTTCAAAATAAGTGCGAGACCAAGACTTACTATGACAAAATTGAAGTCCCCTACCATATTTCATACGGAGCAGGTGGTCAGTGAAGAATAGAGAGCACCTAAGCCATAGAACTTTCCAAACTTCAAGCAGAGAAGGACAATTATCTCATGAAATTTTATCCAAAACGGTTCGGATGTGAAGCTCACAGCAGAGGTACAAGTTAAAAAGTCCCCATCTAGATAGATCTTCAACAACTCTCCCATTTCTTAATGTTACATTAAAGTATTGCTGATTCCAGGCCATAGCAGAGCTGACCGCAATAGTGGACTCTGCTTATTTGCCATTTCTTCGTCAGCAAAAGATCGCTTCAAGTGCCAAAAGTTTGCACAAAGGGACACTTAAGTGTCAAAAGTTACGAAAGTGACACTTAAGTGTCACATTTTAAGAAAAGTGGGACACCTGAGTGCCATTTTCGATGAAGCCGGCTGAAAATCATATGTGGCAATTAAATATTAATATTTCTCGCCTACGTGGCTCGTCGGAGAGCTGACTCAGCTCTAATTCACCAAAAACGACGTTATTTTTATAGTTGGCCAAAATAGAGCCCTTAAATCGGCCGAAACAACATCGTCTCCCCAATTGCCCTAAATCTAAAACCCTAAATCGGGCAAAATCCCATTGAAGCGCTGGAGCCCTAATCCCGAACCCTAATTCGATTTGCCCCAAATTCCATAGTCGAATATTGGAAATGGAGAGTAGGACTTTCAGCAATGGCTCAAATTCCTCTTGCCGAAGCAAAGGAGAAGGCGAGCGTTTATGTTTTTGTGGGTTACCAAGTCCAAGAAGAACATTATGGACTCGAATGAATTCCGGGAGAAGATTTTATGGATGTGCCTAATATAGAGAATGGTCGAAGTGCAAATATTTCAAATGGGTTGATGCGAAATTCTCTTACCGAGCCATAGAGGTGATATTAGACATACTTGATGGACATCATCAACCTCCATCTATGCTCGTGGACGTCTTGGACGATGTTGACTTAATGTAAGCTCAAGCATTTTCTGCTAACCATTTGAAGAATGAAGTTTCAAGGATGAAAATTGAACGGAAGTGTTACCAAGCATTTATTGTGTTGCTGTTTTTTTTTGTCTATCCTACTTTATGATGAAATGTAAAGTACTGGAAGATGAGAAGAAGTTTCTCTGACTGTCATAGTTGTAAATGAGTGGACAAATGTACTTGTTTTGAATGAAATGTAACTTATTTTTTTGGAAGATGAGAAGAAGTTTTGTGATGTCTACAAGATCGGTGTGGCTTTTATTTTTTGTGTGCTGTCATATGTATTATGTGTTACTTCTTGTGCTTGTGGGGAGGTCAAGGAAAGGGAATGAATGAATGAGATACTGTTTGTACTATGTTTTTGCTTATTCTTGAATATAAATCGATGAGGATGGAATGCATAGTGGGTCAATGTGTTGTGGTGACTTCTTTACTTGAACTAAATGTAAACTAGCAGCAAACATTGAATTGAATGGAGTTGTCATAAGTTGAACCGTATATATAAACTAGCAGCTTCTCTGGTTTGCTGCAAACCAGCATGTACATAGGACAGGCATGAGTGATTACTCGAGTACCATAAGTTGTATCTAATGATCACTTGAGTGTCGGTCGTGATAAAAAAAGAGTCATTTAAGTGTCAAGTTATTATTAAAAGTGATCACTTAAGTGCCACTTGTGATTAAAAGTGAACACGTAAGTGCCAGGTTTTTTAGAATGTGATCAGTTAAGTGCCAATTTTTTTTTGTACGTTACCTCTATAAATTGCACTGGCCATCAACTACTACCAGCCACCACCACCGCCCACCACTGGCCACCATTGGCCTCCAGCCATCACCACTAATCACACCAAGCATCCTAGGCACCCACTTGAGCCACCACCAGCCACCACTGTGTTGGTGGTATGCTGCTGCAGAAGTTGCTAGTGCAAGGTACCTTACACTAGCTTGCACCAGTACTACCTGGTGCAAGATGTGCATATTGCACACTTACATCTTGCACCAGGTGCATCATTAGCATTCCAGTTACTACACCAGCATGTAGCCACCACCATAAACCCACCATTAGAAGCCACTGTTGGTGGTGGGTGGTGGGTCAATTGCAAAAGGGGCTCATGCAAGCTGGGCTATGCACATTGCACACTTGCACCAGTACTAGCTGTAGCAAGAGCCCCCAACCCAACCCCCACAATGGACCCACCACCACCAGGCTTCACCAGTCGCCACCACCAGCCACACGAGCAACCCAGTCACCACCATAGATCCACCACCAGAAGCAATAAGTAAAAATAAAAACAAAATAAAAAAAATGAAAAAAAGACAAAAATAACAAGTAATAAGATCGTTCCATTGATATTAAAATTAAGTCTCACAAACTCAATGAAAAACTATTGGAAAAAAGAAACATCCACAGTAAAACTAACTCCTCAACCCCACAAACATCCCGTCACTTTAAAGTACTTGTGATTGGTTGGCTTTTCTTCTCGCCTGTGATTTCTTAGGCTCTTGTTGTGGCTATTCAGCTATAGCAGGGGCTTCTTTGGCCAATTCTTTAGCTAGACGTCTTCTAGATGACCTTTTTGTAGCTAGTCCTTGATTTAGATTTCTTCTAGTTGTTTTTCTATTTAGCTCTTCAGCTTCAATGACACATTCTATTAGCTTTTGTGGTGGCCCTTGTGATGACTCTTCTAGTGGCCTTTGTGGTGACCTTGGTGATGGATCTTGTGGTGGTCCTTCAGTTGGGCCCTCTATTGGCAGCTAAGCTCTAACTTACCTTCTTCAAATATGAGAAAAATGCAAAGGACATCATAAATATAACATTAGGCCATATAACAACGTAAAGGAAAACTAAACACAAACTATTGAACTTACCGGGTATTTTTTTCTCTGCTGCTACTGAAGAACAATCGACTTAACTGGTCCTTCAGTTGCTTCGGCCAATCCTTTAGCTGGCTGTCTTCTACCTTGCCTTCTTTGAACATGCTCTTTAGTTTCAAGTACAGTAGCCAATTCTTCACGTGTCATTCTCGTGACCTGACAAAGACAAAACCATACATGTCAATTACATTTATGTACATATTTGTAATAAACCATAAAACAACATAAACATGGACATCACGACTTCCTGGGTTTATTGTTGTCGACTGTAGAATAGTCTACTTACTTCGCCTTTCTGTTTGTCATTCTCCAACTGTCCCTTCACTAGGCCCTTCGTCTGGCCTCAACTGTTCCTGCTGCTTCCTTGATTGACAACCTTTAGTATTGTGCCATGCTATGTGGCAAAAAGAGCACTTCATCGTTACACCTGTCCTACTTATCCTACGTTATCATGAGACCTCTCCCTTCGTCATTCTTCATTTTCACTTTGGTCTTCCCATTTTCTTCTTTAGTGGCAAAGGTTGAGGTGCTTTGCGATCTGTTGGCTCCTAGACTTGCTACTTCTGATTGGCTGCAACATGAATTGGTATGAAGCAAGATATTTCGGTTTTTTGTGCCAATCATCATTGTAGTCCTCTGTGTTGTGGCCCTTCAATTGAATGGCATATATGGCATGTGCACAAGAAATTCCACTTAGTTGACATGCTTTACATGAACACTTCCTCGTACCTAAATGGACAACATACTTATCGGAACCCTTCATTATCTCATATCCTTAATCCCCATTCCAAATGTGTGACATCCAGATTTTTGGGTCCTGATTTCAATTAGATAAATTGGGCATTTCATCGGCACGACTATAGTGTTTTTCTCTGAGTTGGCCACTCACGAGATAACTAGACTAGCTGGGTAAGCTATTAAGGATTTTAAGACAAATAGACTTGAGAATTCGACTAGGAACCGACTTCTCGACCATGACTATTTTTAGAGGCCATTGCGGCACAGTATAAAATCAATTTGAAATCAGAGATGGGCTGGTTCGACAGAGATGTGTGGCCAATCGTGGGTGACACCACTAAATTGGAAAATTCTTGTCGACCGGCACTAGACTGATTTTCTTATTGTTTTGGTACCCTGTGTCCGTATTTGAATCCTCAAGATTTTCACGACAAGCGAGAGTCGCCAATGTGTCGAGTAGGTTCATCGTGGCTCGAAGAAAATTGACCACGGGTCATTTGTCCTAAAAAGTTCTAAAAACTACCCGGTAGCCTTGGTCACGCTCAAAATGCATCTGAGTGAAATTAACCGCCAATCTAAGTCCAATTTCAGAAATTAAAGAGCTTGTCATGTCACAATAAATTTTAGGAACGTCAACTCAGTCTCAGAAGATTTTTTCTGACAACCGTGACTTTTTGGGAAAAGTCGGTTTAGGGCCGTTTTCGTTTAGTTGAAGCCAAGGATTGTGAAATTGAGAAGCATGAGGGATTCTTGGATGAGAAAAATAACCAATTTGATAAGTGAGACATCAATTGATTTTACGAGAGTCATTTGAGAGAAATTTAAGAGGGAATTTGGATGCAAAATGCAAGTGGGGACCAAGAACTCTAAGTTGAAATTCTTTTGAGAATCTATGAGCTTATTTAAAAGAAATTGGGATTAGAATTTTCTATTTGAGGAAATTCTTTTATTTTTGTGATCTTCCCATTTCTTTTCCATTTTTAGCCAAACACCTTTTCCCCTTTTCTCTCTCCCTCTTTCTTTCTTTCTTTTTCTTTTTCTCTCTCTCTCTCTCTCTTTTTCTTTTCCCTCGTGCGCAGCCCCCTCCACCGAATGCTTGGCTGTCTTCCTCTTTGCTTTTTCTTTCTTTGACTTTTCAAACCTCTCTCTTCGCTTTCTTCTTCCCTCACTCTCTCGTGACCGACTCTCTCTCCCTCCTCTTGCTTGTGCGAACCGAAGACAGCGAAACGAAAGAAACAGCGGCGCGAGAGAAGAAAACCGGGCTGCCATCGCTTGCTTCGCCCCGCCCGCGCGTCGCCCGCGTGCTCCGCCGCTCGCCGGTTGCCCTCCGCGCGCCACGGTCGCTCTCTCGCCTAGCTCGTTGTTCCGAGCCGCTGTCTAGCTCCGTTTTGGCCAGCCACAAGCCACGGTTCGGCCACCTCCGGCCATCGTGCGCCGCCACCTCGACCCACCGGAGCCCCCTCGCCGTCTGCCAGCCTTGTCTAGCTCGACTCAGCCCCGAATTCGGCCCCAACCAGCAGCGGACAGAGAGAAGAAAAATGGGTATGACAGTGTGGTTTTGGCCCGTTTTGGCCGTCTTCCCGAGCCCGGATGCTCGGCCCACTTTGGGGAAAGTCGATCCTCGCGTCGAGCCCGTCGTTTTGTGTGAGTTTTGCTCACTAATGCCTTCTTAGTTTGCTAATTACACTTAAATGTTGATTAGTGTAAGTTAAGTGTAATTAGGTGGTTAGATTAGAATGAATTAGGGATTATTAGTGAATTGCATTGCATATTAGTGAAATTGTTAGTGTAATTAGATAGAGAATTACCTATAGTATTTATTGGATGCTTCTTGGGATTTTTCCCGACCCTTATCGGGTGTTAATTAAGCAATTCGGGCCTAAATGGAATTTTTAGGAATTAAATATTAATTTTCGAAATTAATTATTTAAATATTTATTTTCCGGAAATTCAACTAGGATGGCTAGTGACCAGGATTTTATGCTGATGATCATGGCGCGTCCGTTTATTTAATTGAGCTTTATATTGTGCTTAATTGAATTTATTGGATTTATTTATTTAATTTTCGAAATTAATTAATTATTTATTTATTTTCCGGAAATTCAATCAGGATGGCCGGTGACTGGAATTTCGTACTGATTGCAATGGTGCTTTCTGTTTATTTAATTGAGCACTTTGGTTTGTGGAAATTGAGTGAATTAAGGAGTATGTAGGGATTTGTCCCAAATTTGATCAGCGTTGGTCTTCAGTTAGAATTTGACTGTGAAAGGTTGTGAGATGAACCTTGAAAGCCGCCAAAGTATGGCTGTGCCAGTAGGGCCGAGTTTTGCCACCGAATTTGGAATCGGTCGCGCCCATGGGGTCGTAATCTGCCACCTGATAAAGGTCGCGCTTGATAAGGCCGTAATTTGCCACCCGATAAGGGTCGCGCCTGATAAGGCCGTAATCTGCCACTTGTGAAAGGTCGCGCCCATTGGGCCATAATTTGCCACCTAAAGATAGGTCGTGTCCTTTGGACTGTAATTTGTTGCCAAGAAATTTGGTAGTCTGTGCTCGTGAATCTGTGAGTAAGATTTGAGACGGATTAAGTGAGATGACCTAGAAATAGTCCGACTGACATGTAATCGACTAGGTCGATTGATCATTGTTTTGATCTAATGTTGTGAATTTGATTGATTGAATGGAAATGACCGTGAGTGGTCTTGTTGGTGTGTAATTGACTAGGTCGATGATCGTGATGTGATTACTTGGGTGCCTATTTGATCTATGCTAATATGCAGGTGGAATCTGAGGCCAAGGTAAGTCCTCTGACTCATGTTGTGCATAGGCAACCCTAAGGTGTATTAGTTTACTAATCGGGTCTTAGGGGTAGAACTTGCTGAGACATAGTCTCATCCCGGTTTGTGGACAACATTTCGGGACCCCGATGAAGAACCGAGGAGAAAGAACTCGAAGAGGAGTATCCGGGAGGAGAACTACGAGGATGATCCGTAGGACCACGATGAGAATTGAGTCGCCAATCCTATCGATGATTTTGGCTGTAGAATCTATTTGAGTAGAAACCAACCTTTTAGCATGACTTGTATATGTAAATAAGGGTGTTGGTTTTAAGGTTAAATTTTCTAGTCCTACTTGTATATCCCATGGCTTTATTGTCTGGGATTTTTATAACTTCGCATGTGCTATCAAAAATGAAAGGGTCGGCGATATGTAGTCTGGGATATCGCATTTTAAAATCGACCAAAGTTGAAGGATGGTCACGAGACCGAGGGTCGGGGCGTGACAAAATGGGATGACAATACCTACTTGCAGCCAAGTTCTCATCCAATTTCTTAACAATCCTAGGACCACATTGCTTAGTTCACTTTGCAGCCTCATCTTTTTGCCTGTGCAGCCGAGTCGTAACCATAACCCGTATGTCTTCAAATATCGAGATAATTGGTTTGCATCTGGCATCTATTATCCTCCCATTGAATGCTTCGCAGATGTTGTTATCAATGTTATCGCACTTGAATTCTTCATTGAAGAACGCCATACACCAATATTTTGGTTCTGTTTGGAATAGTGTATCATAACCTTCCTTTGTCAATTGAAGCAATTCTTCTTTGTCTATCCTAAAGTCAGCCATATTCGTGCTCTTTGTTAGCTGCCAAAATTGCGACTGCAGCTTGTTCCCTTTATAGGTCTTTGCCCAATTTGCGTATATGTGCCATGCACACATTTGATGTTCGGCATAAGACAACAACTTAGCTAGTTGGAACTAGTCCCTACAATAATTTAAGATAAGAAATGTAAGCAAATGACATGTTGATATCAAAAAGTAAATTTTTCAAAAAGCAAACATTATCTTTTGTTGGTCACTCATGAATGCCCACCCTTCCCTATTTGTTATCTCCAAATCAGTCATCAAATTTTTTAGTGGAAACAACCCAAGCCAGTGGAAACATTTGGTTATTTGCATCTCTTCCAATTGCAGCCAGCAATTCTCCCTTGCACAAGCCCTTCAAAAAGCAGCCGTCCAATCCTATAATCCGTCTACAACCAGATAAAAATCCTCGTTTGCATGCATCGAAGCAAACATAGAACTTATCGAAGTTAGTCCCACTATCAGGAAGAGGTCTCTCCATGACCTTTGCATGCACTCTACTTGGAGGATTTTGTAGCATGCACTCCCAAGCATAATCCCACAACTGTCCATATTCGTTGCTGTACTGACCAATCAGTATCTTCATCACATTTTGCTTCGATCTTTTGCATTGATTTATGGATATATTGATGCCTACCTGCTCCTTCACCAGTATCCTAAACTCAGTACTATTCATTTGAGGCATCAGCTTAATCAGATCAAAGAAGTGCTTGGACAACCATGCATTTGTCACTCTATTATTTTCAAAATTAATAGAACAAGTATGTTCCTCTTGGTAGGCTCTAATATGGAAGGATCCACTTCTCCTAACAAATGCGCCATAAATCTTCCATGAACAATTTTGCAGCGAACACCTAGCTCTTACAAAGGCTTTAGTATTTCTAATGAAGTCAATATTCCTTTGTGCAGCAATGGAGTTCTTCAGTATAGCTTCCCTAAATTGTTTCGCATCTTGAAATTTCATACATACCGACAAAGTAGGAGACGCAACAGATCATAAAAAGGATAATTACTTTTCCTTCTATGCACAGCTCCTTCATCTTCTTCAAGCTCATCTTGGGAAGTAGCATTCTTGACGCTTTCTTCATAATCAGTCTCTTCGCCAGCAGCGCTAGCATCTGCAAGGCCTTCGGCCCTATTTGAAACTTCATTAGCTACTTGCAAAGCTGCAAACTTATTTGTCAAAAAATCCCTTTACTTTTTTCTTGACTGTACAAGCTCCTCGTCGTCGTTATCACTTATGAAAATTTCAGCAGGCAACCCTTCATCATCATCATCACTTGATTCAGCTATTTCCCAATCTAATCCAGTGATTATGACATCACCTAAGTCATCATCACTTTGGTGAACTGCATCTGCGCTCCTCTCCTCTCCATCATGTCTATCCTGCCCTCCTTTGACCCTAACCTCAGTACTACCTTGAATTCCATCTCCTTCTTGTCCTACTTGGGTGCTCTCTCCATCATCATCTTCGTCCTCACTTTCACTATTGTACTCAATGTAAATTTTTACCTCTTCGCCATGAAGATAATGATATAGAACATCCCTAAAACCATTATCATCCTTCAAACTTCTCAAACCATCTCTTAAGCCTTTCCTAGGAACACAATACAGTAATTTCTGAACTTTACAAGGCAAATAAGTCACTATATCCCTAACAAATCTTATATAAGGCATATCTCGACAAAGATAATGCCCTCATTTTCACCCTCATACTCCCATTCATCATCCCCAATCACAAAATCCCCACCGTATCAAACTATGACGGCGACATAATCCTTGTCATAAGCCATTTCTGCACCAAGAAAAAGAATAATTAGTTTTTGAGACCACATCCACAAAGAACAACAGACAATTGCACATGGGAGTCCCCCCACTCTCATGGACTTTATTAAAGAAAAGGGAAGGGGGAAGAGATGCACATGTTAGGCCATTTATTAGAAAGATACCATCCACGACAAAAAGAGGTCCCCACACTGACAATATGCCCCTACATGACAGCCAAAAAAGAGGTTGCCACTATAATTATTTGCCTCCCTTCCCTTAAAATATTAACAAAAAAACAGAGGTCCCCACAACAAACATAGGTCCTCACAAACACCCATTTCAATACTTCAATTTATAAAAAGCGATCAGATGTCCCCACAACAACCACTCCAAGTAGTCAAAATTGCTGCCGCGCATCATATTTCACATCTAACCCCTAAAAATCGCCATTGCACATCACAATACCACATCCAAGCTCTAAACACACATCAAAGTAGCACCATTTTAAATCACACATCACAATAACGCCAAATCTTTGAGGTCAAGCCATAATTTTCCCCTCGTTGAACCCTACATTTCAAGGTCAATCCCTAAATTTCCAATCCAAACCCCATTAAGGTTCTAGTATCGCTTTTGACCCCTAAATCACACATTAAAGGACCATCCGAGCTGACCTCCACATTTCCTCGCCAAGCCTCAAATTTTCCATCGAAGCCCTAATAAAAGAATTCGAGCCCTAATTTCATCATAAGGGAGGGGGAGAAGGGGCCGAACCTAGAGTAGCGACGATGGTGAGCGGCGACGACGACCAACGACGGCAACTGACGACGGTGACAGAGAGAAGGGCCTGGGATCTAGGTTGAACGTGACTGAACGGGGAGGAATAACGATGGCCAGGTTTGCTTAAGCCAAAATAACCTAAACGATGTCGTTTAACACTAAGGAAAAACGACGTCGTTTAGGTCGGCTTAGTCAGCGTGGATGGACGACGTCGTTTTTGTCATCCACGTGTGTTTTTTTTTTAAACGTTTGCACCTCAGTAAAAGATGTTGCCGGAAAATGCCACATATGCAATTTGGCCGGATTTTCTTGCCGGTGTCACTCAAGTGATTCATTTTGCTCCGATTTTGACACTTAAGTGTCACTTTCGTAACTTTTGGCACTTAAGTGTCCATTTGTGCCAACTTTTGGCATTCTAGGGGTTCGCGTGTCTTTCTTCGTCTGAATCATCCTAATCCTGCATATAAGTTTTTCGTCGTTCATCCTCTTGAGTCTTGATTTTTGCTTTATCAAGAACTTCAAAGTCTAAAATAGAAACGAAATTTGGTAATCTCGGGAGGTTAACCTAGTTCTTTGGTATTTCCTTAGCATTAGCCACATCCTTCTCTTCTGACGATAAAATATTTTAGATTCACTCCATGTGTTCAATGTCCTTATATTGCGGGTCCAGCTGTTTGATCCGATGGAATGAGTCTAAACAATATCTTCTTCCTCGCAACAATGTTTAGCGTATGAAACATTGAAAGATTTTTGTCAAATAAATTATAAGGCAGCTTGAATTCCAAGAAAGAAAATTGATCAATCGCACCATTGTTCTTGATCCGAAGTGTGTTGGAAAAAGCAACACTAAATGAGAGAAGCTATTAAGATGTGCATATCAATATGATCAATTTCATTACGATGCAGTGTTTGTGAATGATAAATTTTGTAATTGTTGGATGGTCTTGAACCTCTCTTACTTCTCTCATCTCAAAAGCTAATTGAAAGGGTGAGATTTTCTCTTACACTTATTAAATGACATGTCCCTTCCACAATTGATATAGGAACCCCAACAATCTTCCCCTCGGACTTCGGCCCCTTGCTTGGAGTAGCAACGGATTGTATCTCCCATTTGACTACTAGATTTAGACTTGTTGATAACCTGGGCTTTGATAGTATTAGGTGGTCTTGGGATTCTCTCATCTCAATAGCTTAAAGGGTAAAATATTCTCACACTTATTAATTGATTACTTGCCCCTTTTACAATTGTTATGAGAACCCCAACAACAAGGACCACAAGAAACCATAAGCAGATGATTTCTTTGGGTTCAAAATTCCATGGAAGACCTCAAACTTGTTCAGATTATAGTTATGCTCGCTTTCTCAAATAGTTCCTCGAACTCAATACTTTAGGCATAACCATGGCTCACATGAACTTTGCTCCCAGAGGCCTAAACCTTTCCCACGCTCACCCTTAGGCCACCGAGGTCATTGTCATCATGAAGGATGTCACGCCCCCGAACCCATGAGCACGCAAACATCCCTCAATAGTTGATTAGCCGCGATATTCCAGGATGTGTCGCCGACCCATTCTTTTTATCTTTTAATTAAACGCTAGCGGAAGCATTTAATATAAACACTCAATCAACCAATCTAAGAATAGAGATAGTAAACATATCAACCATTTCCAAAATACTGCTTTTATAATTTGCTGTTAACCCTAGAAAGTTTAATAATTACAAGCCTTTCTACGGCCTCTATCTACCGACCAACTCAAAAACCTTTAGGGGTCAGGGATAACCTAAACTTCACTAATGACGAGGTCAACCAAAAGTGACGCCAGACACGTCTACATCTTGGTCCATCGAGACCCCAAACCGCACGTGACGGTTCTCCCTACTATGAATTTGAAAATAATAAACAACAATGGGTGAGATATAAATTTCAGCGAGTTAATAGCTTAAGCCTCGATTAGGATGCATATTCGCCTTGGAGATAGCTTAAACATGTAATAGCATACAATCTTACCTTGTCTTGGCTCACCCTTGCATATTAATACATCACATATGCTATTATCAGGGCAACAAGCATAATCAATAATTAGAACGCATAACTCTCAAGCACCAAGCATCCACACGAGTCTCGATAATAAGGTAAAACCTGTTTCAGCCCGTCCTATACCGTGCCTCACAGTTTTACCCCATAATCAAGTGCAATGCAATATAATCATTATGTGTGTTTTGATTATTACAATCCCTTGGGCTATGTCCAACATAAGAGTTAGTAGTCTTGCGGCATAACCAAGTATTGTCCCGCCTCATCGGGCATGACATCGTCTAGAACCCCCGCCTAGACGGCATTCCATAGAGGAGTATTAGTCCGGCTTCAACCGCAACTCGACATTCGGACCTCTATTGGGCATTCGATATATATATATATCGGGCATTGTCCCCAAACTCTCGTTGGACGAGGGGTTCAACTAAGTGACCACACAAGTACGTCAATACTCAAGCCAATTCTTATCTACTGTCAATTAACCCAATATAAAAGAGTTCGTGTTTAAATAACAAACTTTAGAAAATCTTTACATTTAAAATAATCGTACGTGGTCATGTACTTAGATTCAACTCACCAAATTTTGTACGCTTTCATTTTTAAAATCCCATTGCCTCATTTAGCTTATAAAACACAACGTCCAAACACGACACCTCAAAGTCTGCTATTTTCTTTTCAAATAAGCCTTCTTTGATAATAACATTTAAAACTCAAAATTTGTTACTCCATAGAGGAGTATCGGTCCAGCCTCAACCACAACTCGGCATCCGGACCCTTGGGCATTCGATATATATTGGGCATTGTCCCCAAACTCCCGTTGGGTGAAGGGTTCAATTAAGTGACCACACAAGTACGTCAATACTCAAGCCAATGCTTATTTACCGTCAATTAACCCAGTATAAAGTTCGTGTTTAAATAACAAACCTCGGAAAATCTTTACATTTAATATTCCAGTAAAATAATCGTACGTGATCATGTACTTAAAATCAACCCGCCAAATTTTGTACGCTTTCATTTTTAAAACCCCATTGCCCCATTTAGCATATAAAACACAGAGTCCAAACACAACACCTCAAAATTTGTCATTTTCTTTTCAAATAAACCTTCTTTTCAAATAACATTCAAGCTCAAAATTTGTTGCTATTTTCTTTTCAAATAAACTTTATTTGAAATATTAAAACTCATAATTTGGGCAATCAATAACATGACATTACAAGCTTAGACATTCATAATTATGCATAATTTCACCCAATAAATCAAGCATAAAATTCTACATAACGGCTAATCTGTCGTTAATTTCCACTAATCGCGATTAATTAGCGTTAAAACACCATTAATTAAGCTAACATGGATTAACTACGCTAACCAAGATTAATTAAGACTAACTATAATTAATTAAGACTAATTTTCATTAATTAATATAACTATGATTAATTAAGATTAACTGCAATTAAACTAACTACGATTAATTAAACTAATTGTGATTAATCAAGTTAACCATGCTTAATTAATCTAAAACAAGATTAACTAAATTAACCACGGTTACTTTAAACCAACTAAGGTTAATTAACCCAACCACGTTTACTTTACACTAATTACGGTTACTTAACCTTACCATGATCACTTAAACTAACCATGGTTACTTAAACTAATCTTCCTTAATTAAGACAAATCTCCCTTAGCCTTAATATAATCTATACTTAACCATAATTAACTAATACTAACCGCCATTAACCATAATTAAATCATACCCCTAAATGTTCCTAACCAAGGATTATGAGTTTACTCACCGTTTTATTGCGATGGCGAGCTCATGGCAATGATAGTGTGACAGCATCGAAGATATGTCGTTCCCAACTCGAACGGGGAAACGAATGACAACGGCTCGGCTCTTGAAGCCCGCGGCCACCAAGGGTGGTTCAATGGTGGCTTGCGGTGGAGGTGAGTGATGGCGATGGCGTGGTGGACGGCAGAGTAAGTGGCGGCGAAGAATGGAGGCAACAAGTGGCTCGAGCGGGCGGTGAAACTTGGGAGGCTTGACGGCTTGTTGTGGCAGATTGAGGGGTTGTGCAAAGGACGGTGGATGAGTGGAAGTAATGGTGGCGGTGAGCGGCGATGGTCACGGTAAGAGAGGGGCGGCTATGGAGGAAAATGGAAGAAGTAAAAGAAGAAGATGAAGATGAAAATGAAAATGAAGAAGAAGAAGAAGAAGGAGATGGTTTGTCTCGGGGGAGTAACATGAGAGAGAGAGAGAGAGAGAGAGAGAGAGAGAGAGAGATTTTCCGAGATTTTCTCCAAAATCTTTATCATTACAAAATACAACAAAATCCCTTAAAATCCTTTTCTCCTTTCCTTTATTTCTTTTGTCCTCTAGTCCATAAATGTGAGGCCATTTTGGACATTTCACACACTTTTTGTTTAAACTTTCTAATTTTTCCCTTGGGCTTGATTCCCTTTCTGGTTTCCAATTTTGGTATGATAATTCCTTTCTTTTTCCAAAAATTTCGAACTTGCCGATGATTCGACATATAGTGAGGCAACATCCATGCCTCTTCCAATAAGTTAGTCTTGAAATCCTCAAAAGTTCGATACCTAAAATCGAATTAAATTTCATGATTAGCATTGATCAAATGCGATTTTGGTATGACTTAAACCATTGGGTGGCTTTGAGGGAGTTTCATGCGGTTGTCCAAGTGCACTTAAAGAATAGGTTGTTTCTATCTTTTATACTAGTCATATAAAAGTCACACTTAGTATTTACTGAAGACAACCATCGTGATATGGCTACTGCTGTTGGTAGTCTATCGCTACAAGCTAGCCACTTGATAAAATTATGCTTGCTAATGTTGTTGATCCAAATTAATTGGTACCAATCCACAACCGATCCTTTTTGTCTGAATTCATTGTATATCTCTTTGCAACAGTATGTTTGGTAAGAGATAATAGGTGTTAGAGCAAGTCTTAACTTGAGAATACATCGCCAACTCTAAGCCATACTATCTTTTATTTCGAGTTGCATAATGGGAGTACCTCTGCATTTGAACCCAAGTACTCCGTAGGAATGAGGATGGAAGAATCATGAGGCTCCAAAGCGTGCAACCCATCAATACTTTATTCCAAAGTTTTTGATCGAGCAAGCATAGTCTTCCCTCCTTTTTTGGTGAGCATATTGCATTCCATGCAACTTTGTGGGATCTATGAGTTTAAGCATTTCCTGCACATAAGAATTGCCTAATCTTCTTTTCAATCTTGTAGATAGTTTGCTTTGGGAGGAGAAACATTTGCATCCAGTAAGTGCAAATAGTAAAAAGCACTAATTTAGCTAATTGAAGTCTTCCTATGTATTTGATATGATTAATGTCTCACCCATTTATTTTTTGGAAAATCTTTTCTATTAGGCCCCTACAGTCTACGTGAGTGATCCTTCGTTTAATAAGTGGGACTCTGAGGTATCTAATGGGGAGAGTGCCCGGAGAAAGGCGTGTGATCCAATGTAAGGGGTTTTTCATCCTCAGACAATCCAAAGAAAAAGATGGCATTTGTCTAGGTTAAACCTAAGTTCTGTAAGGGCAGCAAAATCATCAAGTGCATCAACAAGGCAAAGGATGGTGTTCACATCCTCATGAGCAAATAAGAACAGGTCATCAGCAAAGCAGGATTTGCGATTTGCCACACCAATAGAACTTAAAAGATGAGGTAGCAATTTTCCCTGTGATAATTCTATTAAGGATTTCCATAACTAGAACAAAGAAGTAGGGAGAAAGCGGGTCACCTCATCGGAGCCCATTTGTGCTTGCAAAATACCCAATCTGTTAAACGTTGAAGTTAACTGAGAATCTTGGGGTAGTAATGTATTGATTTATCAAATCAATCTACTACTAAGGGGTATTAACAACTTTTAGAATCCTGATAACAGCATTCCATTTTGCCATATCATACTTTAATGTAACATGAAGAAATGGGAGAGTTGTTGAAGATGTCTGTCTAGATGATGGTGACTTTTAACCTGTACCTCTGCTGGAGCTTCACATCCGAACCGTTTCGGATAAAATTCCTTGAGATAATTGTCCTTGTCTGCTTGTGAAGTATGGAGAAGTTCTATGGCTTAGGTGCTCTCTATTCTCCACCGATCACCTGCTCCGTAAGAAATGCTGTAGGGGACTTCGGTTTTGTTATAGTAAGTCTTGGTCTCCCACTTATTTTCAACTTTCCATATTGGACTTTCCTCAAATCAAGGAGGGAGAGGGAGGGAGGGAGCTCCTTGGTAGATGATATGTTATTGCTCAATGACCATTGAAGGTAAATTATTGATTTATTCTTGACAATCTCTGATGGAAACTAGGAATGATCTCATAAGTTATATGGCTCAATTAGCCTGTCATCTTTCCTCTGATCATGCAAACCAACTAGGGGATAGACTAAGAAAAATTGCTTAAAAAATTTAAAAGTATTATTTTCTTAAAAATGATAGAAGGTCGAGAATCCCTTGCTTTGCGAAAGTGTTGCTAGCCCTCTGCCGTCCAAGAGAACACTGGTAGGCCATCGCTGTGTGGTGTCGAGGGCTCGCCAGCCCGGCGTGCCACCGCCCGACCACCACCAGCAACGTTGCCTATGGACGACGAGGTTGCCTAACCTCTGCTGCAGCTCAAATGGGGCGCTGGACCCTCAGGAGCAGGGTTGGAGCGTCCAATCCTCTGCGCGTGGAGCGTCCGGTCCTCTCTCTCTCTACAAAATTTCTCTTTGATACTTTTGTGTTTTTTATTCTGAAGTAGGGCCACATCTAAACATATTTTCGTATATTGCTACATCAGCGATTTGGCAAAAGGAGTAACACTTAGATGACCGAACAACTCAATTGCACAAATATGTTCACCTTAGAGACTACACTGCCTAATAAAATTGTCAATGGATTAGATCACTCAAATAAGGATATTTAAAGGATTAATTGTACATAAAGTACTAACAACCTAATTTTTTAAGGGTTACAATTAAGAGTACTAGTGATTTGGGTTCCACATTGGTGAAGAGCAATTGATTTATTTAGTTGATACTAAATTTGTTGTCTTTTTGGTAAAATTTAGTCCAGTTAAATAAATTAATAGAAAGACTCAGGCTCTCTCCAGGTATTCTACTTGACGAGGCATTGTGACAAGTGCTTTTATATATATGCAGACTGTTGACCAAGCACAGCGCCTTTTGCGTGATAGGCAACATTGAAAATCTTCGGATATTATGCAAGTTTGGTTTTAGACGCAATGGACGGGTCATTCCACAACAACTACAAGCACGTGTCCATTACTTTGATTTTATACATTCCTAAGAAAAAGAAATGAACAGCAACTTTCATGAAGTGACGCGACGGCCCGGGACTAAATCAATGGAGGCCAAGTCTTGACAAGGAATGTTCGCGTGATGGGTCTTTATCACGACGATTGATGTACTAATGAGCGTGATTTGACGTGATCTAGGGGCCTAAAACTGAGCCAAATAATTGAGTACACCCTTATTTGTCTTATATAATTGATATCTGACGCCTTTTCAAGCTCAACTTGTTTGTGTAAAGACTGATACAATAGTGTCTCTGCAAATGTTGTTGAAAGGGTCAATCTCCGTGTCTCCCGAACATTTGCTTTTACATTTGCTTTTTTTTTTTTAACCGAGGATCTGCAGGACCCCCCTTTCGCTTACACTATTCGGAGGTCCCCTAGCCCTAGTAGCGCCTTGGCTTGGCACATTCGGGCCCGTGTCAATACCTCGGGGGAGACTAGTACAAGACCCCACCACCATGACCCTTCACTTATAACGCTAGCAATTGTGGGTTTCAAACTCTCGACCTTGGCAATAAGGAAAGGACTCTCAACTAACGCAGCTGCCCATAAGTGGGTTAGGGTTGCTGATGTTCTCTCTCGTTAAATTAGAAAATTTGATCCACTTTGTTATTTGGAGGAAACTAAAAAGAATATTTAGAGCATATGCTTGCTTGCAATGCACTTTTATATGTTGGACCAAAAACATATCTCATCCTGGACTAAAGCATTTCTTAAGGTTGTTTCACATAGCTAGGCTTTGTTAATAAGGTTATCTCCTATTCTTTTGAATGGATTTCTAGATGGTCTCGTAGTTTCTGGAATGGACTAGATGAGACTGGCGAACTTGAGGATTAACATGATTTTTACTTTGGTTTTTATGTTTTTGTTGAAAGTTCAAAAGTCCTTGGAGCAAGGATTATCTAGCAAGCATACATTGATTAATGTACAAGTGAGAGAACTATGCTGGGAATAGATCAAGGACTCAGGCAGAACACTAACCCTAGTCAAATTGAATAGAGATATGGCATTTCGATTAGAAAAAGACAATTCAATAGCCAATTCATCCTACTTGACACCATTATGCTTTGGTTTAATTAAGGAAACGCTTACTAGTTTTTCACTTGAAAAAGCTTCGAATACGCCATAGGTCCATTCATGTTTGGTTCCTAAAAAAGTACTTTGAAAATCAAAGGTTTCAATTTTTGTATTGTGCTTCACCTTCCTCATATGATGTAAGTCACAACAACCAGACCTTGGGAGTTTGCAAAATTTTGTTTCACTTTTCCGGCATACAACACGTGAGCCAGTCCTCTTGATGAAGTAAATTGGATCACATGAAGCGTTTTTAAAAGGGAAATATGCAGGAATTTAATCGCTTTGCCAGGTGTATGCATTGCATTACGATTCATTCATGTACTTCCATTTTTTAGCTGTGTTTTATCCATTGCAAGACATAAAAACCGCAGCACCAATCAGAAGCCTACCAAAACGAATAATTACTGCAGACGATGATTGAAAAGAAAAAAAAAAACCCTATACTCGGAAAAAAAAGAGGTTATTTTTTGACTTCTGCTAACAATGACTCGCTTATAGGAAATTGCAAGTGGAGCAAAGCTGTTAATGGCCTGTTTGGTAACCATCCAAACAGTGCATGATTCTAATTTTTTGTTCCTGGGAGCAGTTTGGGAAAAGAATCGCGTTTGATAAAATTTTTGTTCCCGAGAATAAATTTCTACTTTTTTGTTCCTGGAATTGGATTTGGAACAAAATCAAGAATAAAAAAAGTTGATTCTTGTTCTGGGAACAAATCTAAGAATCAAAATCATATTTCTCTTCTTCTACCATTTTCTCTTCTTCTTCTTCTTCTTCATCATCATCTTCTTCTTCTTCTTCTTCATCTACCGCCACCCCACGGTTGCCGTCCGCCGTTGTTCACCGCCCACCACCAGTCGCCGGCAACCGGTCTGGCAAGCTAACTGGAGGCTTGCCAGGCCAGGGCGAGGTTTGGCGAGCTCACCGGTGGCTAGGCGGGCCTCGCCCAGCCCCACCGGTGGCTAGACAAGCCTTAGCAAGGCTGGGTGAGACCTGCCTAGCTACCGGCGAGGCTCAGTCGATGAGGGTCGGCCTCGCCAAGGGTCGGCGACGCTCTGGCGAGGTCGCCGGCCCTTGTTTGGCTAGTCGCTAGACCGGCGACTGGCCACCAGCCACCGGAAGAAGAAGAACATGAGAGAGAAAGGAAAAAAAGAACAGAAAAAAAAAGGAAAGAAAGAAAAAAATTATCTAAAAATTAAAAGAAATTGATTTGGAATAGAATCAATGAGCACGGCACCAAACGCAATTCTATTCCAAAATCAGAAATTTTGGACAGTTACCAAATGCCTTAAAATGCTTAGAAATTGTTCCCGGGAACAGAATAAAAAAGAATCATTTCTGATCAGAATCTCTTCTCGGGAACAGAATCGTTATCAAACGCGCCCTAAAAGGCAGTTTACACTTCTTAATATAACATGGAGAAATGGGAGAGTTGTTGAAGATGTGTAAGATGATGGCGCATATCTGTAGTGAGCTTCACATCCAAACCGTTTTCGGTACTGAAAGTTTATTAGATAATTGTCCTTCTCTACTTGCGAAGAGCGGAAGGTTATATGACTTAATGTGCTCGCTATTCTTTTCCGAACACCTGAACCATGTAAAATATTGTAGGGGACTTCAATTTGATTATAGTGACCCTTTGTCTCCCACTTCTTTTGTTTTTTAAATTTCCATATTCTGATTTTAATCAACTACTTTATCTTGAGTTATTTTAGGGAGTATTCTTTGGCTATGTGGCACAGTGAATGGTTTTCCAAATCGGGCTTTTGGTGGAGACTAGTAATTGTTTAAAACTGGCCTGAAATTCAGCATGGAGTGGAACACATGAATCGTAAGAGCTCCCACGTAATTGCAACAGGACCGTTTTCACAGATATGCAGATGTTGAACTGTGATAATACCGCATGCTTTCTACAAAATGACGATACATCGGGGTTAGTAGGAAACAAGTAGACAACAAGGCAATACAAAGCAATGATCCTGATGACAAGCGGTGTGTGGACTGGGACTTCCTTTCCTGTGCTTCCACCAAATTAGAGCATGAAAAAGTGACACCAATGGAATTTTATGGATCCTCGCCCCGTAATGAAATGTGAGGAATGACTTTGCTTGGGATTTGGCTCCTTTCGAATGAGAAATTATCCTTAAAACAGTGAGGGGGGTTGGGGAGGGAGTTTGAAAGAGATTCTTAGTAAATGATCTTTATTGCTCAACGATTCATACAACAAGGCATATAACAACCCTATAAACATTGAGATAAATTATTAATTTATTCTTAGCAATCTCTCAGGGAAAATAGCAACGATTTCGTAAGTAATATGGCTCAAATGCTCTGTTAGCATTTCTTGAGTCATCTGTTCCATTTAGTTGTTGTCGTACCAAAATTGTGCTTGGAGGTATTCGACAGTTTTCTTATCCACTTGGAAGGCCTTGGTGAGAACATCAACAGAAATGGGTGGCTTCGCTCCAAAGACAAAGTTAGCAATGGTGATGACTCATGGGTTTTGGCTGCTCAAAGCAGCGAAGGCCAGTGCAGGAGTCTTCCCAGTATTCAACTGGAAGTGAATGAGCCCTATGGGGAAAACAAACACATCACCTTTGTACAAGACTTTGGTGAAGAGAGTGTTGTTCAATTGGTTGGATGTGACGAAGCCAACCAGGAGCGCACCCTCAATGACAACCAGAACCTCAGTGCCACGGGGGTGAATGTGAGGAGGGTTTAGACCGCCGAGAGCGAAGTCAATGCGAGCTATGGATATGCCCAAAGTATTGAGTCCTGGAAACTCCATGACGGTAGCAGGTGTGACTTTTGATCCAAGTGGGTTTGCAGTATTCCCAAGGTTCCTGAACGTCGTAAAGACAAAGTCATCTACAGTGGCTAGCTTAGGGTCCTTGCAAAACTCCCCGTTCACAAACACTGCATAAGAAGACATAACTCATCTTAAAATGCATCACTCAGTGCGATGACCATTAGACAAGTTGTGACATCCCAGATTTCCAATTCTATTTTCAATAAATGGATACGGGCATTTCATCTATACGCATATAGTTCTTTTCCCTGAATTGATCACTCATGGGATAACTAGTCTATCAGGTGAAGCCGTTAAGAAATTCTAATGCATTGGACTCGAGAATTTGACCAGGAAACGAACTTTCGATCGAGTTAATCTACAAGGGTCATTATGGCACAGTTAAAAATCGATTAGAGACCAGAGATAGGTCGACTCGACAGAGGCATGTGATCGAGTGTGGGTGATTCCACCAGATCGCACAATTCTTGTCGATCGGCACGGGACCGGCTTTTCGTCGTTTGGGTACCCGTGTCCGTTTTGAAACCTTGAGATTATCCCGACAACCGAGAGTCGCCAATGTGTCAAAGATGTACATTGTGACTTGAATTGATCAACCACAGGTCAAATGTACGAAAATTTCTAAAAGCTACCCGGTAGATCAGGTCGCGCTAATATCGTGCCAGAGTGAAATCAATCGTGAATTGAGATCGAATGTAGAAATTGAAAGTCCTGGTGTGTCACAAATCATTTTAGGAACATTAACTCATCTTCGGAAGATTTTTCATGCAAACCGAGTTTTTCAGCAAAATAATCAAATTATGGCTAATTTGGCTCGAGAAATTTGAAGGCCCGCTTTTGATTATACTTTTGAGATCTAAGATTTTTCTATGGTTAAGTGATTATGTGAATTGAAGTGTGGTAACATTGGATTAATTTTATGGACTTCAATTTGGTTCAATTAGAAGAGAATTGAAGAATTGGATGTACAAGATTTTATGCCACGACGGAAAATGAAATTGAACCTATTGGATTAAGGTTGTGGGAGGTTGGAGTTAGTGGATTGTGTTGACACCTAAATTTTGGCGACCCGTTTAGTCATTTATTGCATTAAAAAATTAGGGGTTTTATCCCTAGAAAAATAGTTAATTGCATAGCATATAGTTTTAGGTGCATTTATTTTTAATTTACATTTACATTGGGCCGGTGACGGATGGGTTCAAATTGATGCTTCAGAAACTTTAATTTGATGAGTCGGGCTAAGCCCACGAAGAGAGCGAATTGGCCCAAGCCTGTTTTTATGATAATCGGAAATTATCTCATGAAAATAAGAATCTAAAATTTTTCGAGATATGATGGAATTTTTTTTTCGGATAAGGCAAGGGTAAACAAATATTGCGTTTGGAAAAGTGAATAATGCATTTGAAAAAAAGGATCTTCGTGGATATCGATTTGGAAAAAATTAAAAACCCTAACCGATTGCCTATATAAAAAAAAAAAAAAAAAACGCATAGGGTTTTCAAAGGGGGGCCAAACATTGAATATACGGCCACAAAAAAAAAAGAGAACTCACGTTCTCCACGGTGAGGGTCGGCAAATCAGAAATCTAAAAGCATATTGAGAGAAAACACGTTGAGAAGAGAGAGAGGAACCTCATGGCCGAATACCCTCGGCTGTGCGACCCTTGCGTCCGAGACTTCCTCGATGTTGGTGCTGCCTCCCAGCCTTGACCAGCTTGCTGTCTTGACCAAGCCGCCTGATGCTCGTCCGTGAGCCACCTACATCGACGATCGATGCTGTCGCTTCCTCTGGCAACAACTTAGCACCTGCACTGCGAGGCGATAAAGCATCTAGTTACTGCAACAACGATGAGTTGATGAAGCTACTACACTGTGACAAGGTCACATGCATCAAGCCGTGATGCAACTCGACGGCCCAGTGAGTGACGCCGAGCACACCCACGGGCGAGAATCACCAAGCCAGTCCCACCAAACCTAGAGTCCATGGTTAAAAGTGCTGTTGAAATTTTGGTGAAATAAGTAAAAGAGGGGAATTTGTCTTCTTTTGATTGTTGTCCAGAAGTTATAATACGAAAGATAGTCAAAGCTTCCTCACTGCGGAATTACCCCGACGTCTTCGCGCCGAGCCTAAAGTTCACGGTCAAAAGAATTACTAGATTGAATAATTCTAAGTGGTGGATCTATCTTCTTTTGCATGTTGTTCAGATTGGACAATAACACGTGTGGTTTTTGTGATTTTATTTCATGCATGCAAAGGATCTTCCTTGGCCGATGAACGTGAGCAGCTCGGCATCGCTGTGTTCTGTTTCGCAGGTCCTCAGAAGCTCGTCTTCGATCACTGATCCAAGCTAAAGCCAACGTGGATCTGCAAGTCTCGCTGAGAAGCACCTTGGGTCAAACTCTTCCATGGCCCTACGTTTGGTTGTGACAATCGCGAAGGTCACGAGCACGATCCATCGCTGAATGCAGCACGGTCTTCCAGTCCCAAGCATCAGCTAACGAGTATTCAGCATCCTCGGCGAGTCTTCCCGAAGGTTACGGGCGTTGGTTCTAACTTGGAAGCATTATCTCGTGTGATATTGTGAATCGGGTAAGAATTTTGATTAATTCGTTATTGTTGCCGAATCCGTAGAATTGTGATGTTGTTTGAATATTTGATCGATATTGCCATATCCAAGAGATTTCTTGATCCCTCATAAATTAGGAAATTTTCCTAATTTCGCAACGTACATATGATTGACGGTCCGATTTCATGCTCGAAATACGACCCGCAATCGTACGGAAAAATCACCAATTCGATCTCATGCTCGAGATACGATTCGTGATTTTATTTAAAAATTGGCCAATCCGATCTCATGCGCGAGATATGATTCGTCAATTTATTTCCCAAAATTAAATGAACATGGATGATATCTTGCTTGATTTGTTGCCGCGTTGTTCTTGATGCCTTTATTTGTTTGCTCCCGTAAAAGAAAAAAAATATTTGAGTTAGATTAGATGCATGTTAGGATATTACTTGTTTTAGGGTTATCTTACATGTTTAGAATAGGAAAGTTATTTATTTCGAATTTCTTAAAATAAAAATCCAAAAAATGCATTCATTTAGGACATTAGTTTTTTTTTATTTAATTTAAATTGCATGTTTAATTATTCGCCAATTTTAATTTAAAAAAAAACAAAAATCATCACGAATAAGGAAAATCAGAGTTAGAGCATTCTTTGCGCGTCATTGCATATTAGGATAAGATTGCATGTTTAATTTTATTTTTCTAATTGATTATAGGTTTAAATAACTTCTCCTAGATAAATTGCATTTTAGGGTTACTTGGTTAAGATAATGTTCTAGTTTAAATTAGGATTTGGCTTAACCTAATTCCTAATACAAATTAGATAATATCATAATTTAGGTAGATAATTTTCGCATTTTCTAATTTCGAATTTCATGGAAAATACCAAAAATTGCCTTAGAATAAATCAATTTCATTCATTAGGAGAGATTGCATTTTATTTATGTCATATAGCTAGGTCATGTTGCCATGTCATATCATTTCATGTTAAATTAGTAGCATGCATCGCATAAGGCATGATTCTCATTAAATAAGTGAAAACCAAACAAAAAAGAAGAAAAAATTGCATGTTGATTAGAAATCATATCTAGGGTTGTTGATGTGAATTATGATCTAACATTGCAGATGCTTTCGTTGCCATGAGATAAGTCTTGCAATTTATTCACTACTTTATCTGGGTGTTAAATTGATGGTTTGCACACCCGCATAATAACCTCACATGTTAGGGAGATAATTTAAAATCAATTCAAGTTGCTTGCCAAACATTTTTCAAAATAAAAGAGAAAGATACCGAAAGGGCATTAGAGAAATCTAGCGTAATCAAGTCCCCGAACTCATGAATCTCTGGTTCGTAGGAGTAAAGTAAATCTCCCGCTACTTTACTTGGGTTTCTAATCGACCCACCAGAAATAGATTAGTGGCGACTCCTAATTGAAAATCAATTGCATGTTAAGAAATTTGAACTTAAGTTGCGAATTGGTATGGGCTTGGGAGAGCCCGAGTTAAGTCTAGGCTTAACAATCCATTAGCCAAACCCTAGGTGGTTCACACCTGAAAATTTGGTTGCGACAGATTGTGACATCACAATTGATGTCATGGTGTGGGGCAAGAGTGCCTAAGAAATTGACAAGTGGCAGATGCCCATTGGTCCCCAAAAAGTGCCCATCTCCATCATCTTCTTCCTTGGTCTTTGTTTTTGAATGGAAGGGAGAGAGAGGAGCTACAACCGGACGGAACCAGGAGCTCGCACGTCCGCCGACCGCCCCTTCGTCGTCCGCCCGTTTGTCGCAGCCGTCGCCGTCGCCGCCGCGGCTCACCGCTCGTCCGCTCATCGGCTTGTGCCGCTGCCCGGCCGCACCTTCGTCTGCCCGACCAGGCCTTCGTCCGGCGTCCCCAGCAGCTTCCCGCCGTCGCCAACGCCGCCGTGAGCCGCCACCAGTCACCGCGTAATCTACCGCCACCTCTCTCCGCCATTCCCGCACCCGAACAGCGACCGGCACCCCTTCATCCGACCGTGAACAGCGGCTCGCCAAATGGGTATGTCAGCTCAGTCTTGGCCCTTTTTGGCCAGCTTCCCGACCCAGAAAGCTAGGTCCGCCTTTGGGAAAGTCGATCCCCTCGACGCCCCCATCGTTTTGGTCCGCTCGGCTCGCTAATCGGGTGAGTTTAGCTTACTAAATCTTGATTAGATGGTTAATGATGCCCTAAGTGTGCTTAGTCTAAGTTAAGTAACTTTAGGTGGTTAGATTAGTTTATTTGGTTGAGGATTAGATTAGGGTGTTTAATTAAGTTAAAGTGTGTTTAGTTTAAAGTTAAATAGATTTATTTTAATATAAGCCTTGATGTGACATAATAGGTTTTATTTTTGATTTATTTGAATGTTTCGAAATTCTGGAATATTTAATAATATATTATATTCCGAAAATTATTAAAATAATAAAAATTCAAAAATAAAAATAAATAAAAATTCAAAAAAATTATTTATGACCTCAATTGCTTAGAATTTCGTGCTGATCGCTGCTGTGTATTTAGAATTAGAATTTGATGAATGGATGTGGCAAATTGAGTGTTAATTGTGATAAATAGGGATTTTATTCATAAAAACCCAAGTGACGGGTTTTGATACAAAAATTGGATTTTAATGATTATATTAAGTAGTGGGGTTTGAAAAAGTGAGATATTGGCTTTCTGGTTCGAAATTAACGTGCCCCCACGCACGTGAGTAATTTCTGGAATATTTTTAATATGAAAAAAAATGGCCGGGATCACTATTTTAAGTGGAGGCATTGAGTGAAATGCAAAATGTCCAGGGGTCGAGTATGATTTGGCTGTGTGATAATTAAGAGGAATCGTCCTGGGCTGTTGAGCCGGACTTGCCCGTATATGGGATGCCCTTGGCAATGGATGCGGGTTGCAGTAGAGGCTAGGCCAACTGGACCTATGCTCCTTCGAGAATGTCGTTGACATAGTGACGAAGCCACGCTCCAAGGGGGGAGGCGATGCCTGGCATTAATGTCAGTAGATAGCCGAACTGCGAGTAGGCTATGCCCTTGTGTGGCAGTGAATAATAATTAGATCGCATGCTGAGTTTTATTGACGGGTCGGATTATGGGATGGAATCGTGTGGCGTGGTATGGGACATGTCATAACGATTTAGTCTTATAATCCGAACTCCTGTGGTCGTTTGAAATGAAAGTGTTGGCGTTCCAATTGTTTGAATTCTTATTACTACATGAGTTTGTGTGATACAAATTGTGCTAACCTGCAAGAAGGAATTAAGACGAGGTAAGTCTTCGTGTGATGTGGCTAAGCCACCCGGGTGTATTTTCTTTCTAATAGGGGTTTAGGGGTTGAACTTGCTGAGACAATGTCTCACCCCGTTGTGGGCCAAAATTTCAGGTCCCTAGATGGCGGTTGTGGAGGACCCGAAGCCATGGAGTTTGGAAAGGTGGAAACTGAAGGATCGGTGAACGTGTTCTGCTAGTTGGTCTTAGGATAGTTCCCCTTTTATAGAGCCGGTCTATTTTGTAGACAGTCCAGTGTTGTATTTAAACCTATGTGTTTACAATTGACTGTTTGGTATTGTGGTTGATTACCTGCTTTTCTATCCCAAGTTAAAGGTTGTTAGGGGTTTGTTTCACTTTTGCATGCGTAATAAAATGAAAGGCTCGGCGACGTATCCTGGGATGTCGCATTTTTAATCGACCGCAGTGGGATGTGCGCGCACTCGGGGTTCGGGGCGTGACATCCCCATTTAAGTGGTATCAGAGCATGGTCTGTGTATGGAGTGATAAGGTGCGATGAGTCATGGGATAGTTGGTAGGAAAGACTTTTATTATGCTAATGCATGTGGTTGATAGCTGTTTGGTAGTGTGTTTGTGGAGTCTTTCAATTTCTGTGAGAGTACTGCTGCAAGTCGGTACTGAGAGTGTAGCAGCACCAAGCGATCCTAGGTTTGTTGGGATCGTTCTGGCACTAGAGTCTTTGGGAAGCTTTTTGAGTCAGCAAGATCAAGATCGAGCCGCCGCTGTTGTCATTGTCACCGTTGTCGCCAATGCCATAACCGTTGTTGTTGCTGCGCCTGTTGAGGCCCAAGTTGGAGTTGTGACCGGGGAACAAGCCATCGTATCTGAGTCAAAGTTTAGCTTAAGCAAAGTTGGAAATCGATTGGAGGAAAGGAAATGTGCCCCTTTCACCTAACAAGAAGAGTAGAGTTGAAAAGTCAGTGCCCAACTCGATCGATGTATGTTGTGTCTGTAAGAAAAGACATGGATATGTCCTGTGCTGTAAGAGGGAAAAGACTTGTTACAAGTGTCGCCAATACAACCATCTAATCAAGGGTTGTCCGTACAGATAGATGGAACCACAGCTGTTTCTGTCACCGCCGTTGATAGAACAGAACAAGGGAAACATGCTTCAAGACATTTAGTGAGGTACTTGGAACAGAACCCCAGTGCAAGGAAGGGTGCATGCTGTCACCCGACAGGAGGCAGAGGACTCACCGATCGTGTGCCAAGTTTGTGGAAATAAACATGAATCATTCCAGTGTCTCGGTTTAAGGGGAGCATGTTTTGAATGTGGCCAACACGACCGTCGGGTTAGGAATTATCCGCGTAAGTACCGTTACTACAGATAGGACGCCACTAGGATGGCTAGAGGAGCATGAACGAGTCGACCATGCATCGATAAAGGGAATTGTGTTTTTGAAATGTTTTTATCAGAGTAGTGCAGCAGAAATTTTAGTGAAGGTTGTAGAATTTTCGTTGTGGTAATAAGTAATAGAAAGATAAATCTTTGACTATAGTTGTACCTAAAGGGTTTGCTTAAGTATGACTTGGAAGTCATTTATAAAAGGTTTGGCTCAACGAGCTTTCTAGGGTTATGAATCGTAGTAGTGATATAATATGGTTTGTCAGTTAGTGTGCGAAAGTTTTGAATTACCGAAAGTAGAAGAGGACCTTCACTCCTTATCATTCATCACTGAAGATGACTTGGTTCTGGTTGTTGGTTGCCGAATCTACATGGCAATTGTAATGGATGCGTTGGTTGAGGAGCCGAATATGGAGAACATAATCGTGGTACTGAAGTTTTCTGAGGGCAGAAAGAACTGAAAGTGAAAGTGCAGATACATGAATTGTTGGAAAGGGGATTCATACACCCTAGTGCATCACCTTGGGAAGCACCAGTTCTGTTCATGAAGAAAGAAGATGGTTCGTTGCGCCTATGCATCGATTATCAATAACTCAATCAAGTAATGATCAAGGACAAGTATCCATTGCAGAGGGTCAATGACTTGTTCGATCAGCTTCCAAGAGTATCGAGATTCTCTAAGATCGACTTGAGGACATGGTGTCATCAGCTGGGGATTAGAAATGAGGTTATACCGAAGTCAGTGTTTCGCAATTGATACAACCATTATGAATTACTGTAATGCCGTTTGGTTTGAAGAATGCTTCAACTGCTTTCATGGATCCGATGAAACGTAGGTTGAAGGAGTACTCGGATCAGTTCGTAATCGTGTTCATCAACGACATTCTAGTATACTCGAGGAGTACCAAGGATCATGAAAGGCACTTAAGGATAATGCTTCAGACTTTGAGGAATCATGAGCTATAAGCCAGGTTCAGTAAGTACAAGTTTTGGCTAACTCGTGTGGCTTTCTTAGGTCATGTCATTTCCGGAAGAGGAATCTCAATGGACCCAGCCAAGATAGAGACAGTGATCAACTAGCTAAGACCGACTACAGTGATAGAGATAAGAAGTAGTAGAGTATTGCATGTAGTTTGTAAAAGGGTTTTCAGTGTTAGCATCGCCGTTGACAAGACTTATGAAGAATGAAGAAAAGTTTGTATGGTCCGATAAGTGCGAAAGTAGTTCCCAAGAGCTTAAGCAAAAGATAACTACTGCACCTGTGTTTACTATCCCTTCTAGTCTAGTAGGATTCGAGATCTACAGTGATGCGTCGTTTAAAGGATCGGGTTGTGTGTTGATGCAGCACGATAGGGTTATTGCATACTCATCCCGTCAGTTGAGACCTCATGAGCTAAATTACTCAACGCATGACTTAGAACTCGCAACTTTAATCTTCACATTGAAAATTTGGAGATGTTAGTTGTGTGAAGAGAGATTATGGATCTTCACTGATCCGCATAGTCTTCAGTATTTATTCTCTCAAAAAGGAGTTAAATATGAGACAGCGTAGATGGATGGAACTCCTGAAGGACTACGACTATGAGATTTTGTATCACCCCGGAAAAGCGAACAGGGTCGCCAATGCATTGAGTAGGAAGTCTTCAGTTCCACAGTTGGTACTCAAAGAGTGGAGTCTACTTGAGAGAGCACGAGATTCGGGTTTCGAATTTTAGGTAGGCCACCTTTAGACTCTTATGGCCATCCTCATAATTGAGCTGGACGTGCAGATCAGCATCAGAACGCTTCAGTTGTCAGATTCGGAAATTCATAAAGTCATGCAAGCATGTCGCCAAGTGTCTGACGTGTCAGCCAGGGAAGGTACAACATCGTAAGCCGAGAGGACTCTTGTAACCTCTCGAGGTCTCTAATGCAGAAATGAGATCGTGTCACAATGGATCTTGTGACGGGCTTATCGGGGAATCAAAAAGGTAATGATTTCGATTGGAGTAGTGGTCAACAGATAGATGAAGTTGGCTTACATCATCACTTTACGAAATGACTTTGTTTTGGATAAGCACTCAGAGTAGTACGTGCGTTAGAGTGTTCGTTTGCATAGAGTGCCTGCGACGATTACTTCAGACCGAGACCCGAGGTTTATGGCTACCTTCTGGAAAAGTTTCAGAGTGTTTTGAGAATGAAGCTGCAGTGCAGTACGGCTTATCATTTTCAGACCGATGGCCAGTCTGAGAGGACATTTCAGATCTTCGAGGACATATTGAGAGCTTGTAGGTTGGTTTTCAAATGAAGATGAAAGGAACAACTTTTTCTCGTTGAGTTCACTTACAGCGTTACTTGCCAGCAGAGTTTTCAGATAGTTCCCAGTTTCAACAGAACAGTCAGATGGTCCTTTCGAAGCAGAGCAGAGCAGAGTGTACAGAACTTTAGTTGGTCGAGGTGAGATCAGAGAACAGAAAATCGCAGGTCCAGAGTTGGTTCAGAAATCAGTGATTCAGTTGCAGTTATCAAAGACAGACTTGAGGCCGTTTAGAATCGTCAGCTTAACTTCGCAGATTAGTATCACAGACCTTGGAATTTCAAGTAGGGGAAATATATTTTCCTTAAATGTCGCCTATGATAGGGACATCGCATTTTGTTAAAGAAGGGAAGATGAAACATAATTTAAATAGGAATCCATCGAAATTTGGGTACAAAGGAGGATTTTGGCTTTAAATGGATAAAGAAAGCAATTCGGGACACCACCGGCGCCTTTAGCCGAGTGGTATGCGGGGAAGAAGCAGTTGGTCCAAAGTCGGGGGTTCGAATTCTCGACGCGGCAGTTAGCCGCTTGTGGAAAAAAAAAAAAAAAGAGAACCAAATTTTTGCAGCTTTTATTTTCGCAAAAGTGGACAAGTGTTTAGCATTTTAAATCCGTAATGGTTCGGACAAGTTTGGAAGTGATTTGGCAATACCGCAGTACAGAAAGAGCAACCAGGGAAAGAGAAGATTTGATGAGACAATTGAACCCCACCTTTTTGGCTTAAGATTTGTAACGGTTTAAATTTCGAGGACGAAATTTTTATAAGAGGGGAAGAGTTGTGACATCCCGAATTTCCAATTCTATTTTCAATAAATTGATACGGGTATTTCATCTGCACGCATATAGTTCTTTTCCCTGAATTGATCACTCATGGGATAACTAGTCTATCAGGTGAAGCCGCTAAGAAATTCTAATGCATCGGACTCGAGAATTTGACTAGGAAACGACCTTTCGACCGAGTTAATCTGCAAGGGTCATTACGGCACAGTTAAAAATCGATTAGAGACCGGAGATAGGTCGACTCGACAGAGGCATGTGATCAAGTGTGAGTGATTCCACCAGATCGCACAATTCTTATCGATCGGCATTGGACCAGCTTTTCTGTCGTTTGGGTACCCTGTGTCCTTGTTTGAAACCTTGAGATTATCCCGATAACCGAGAGTCGCCAATGTGTCAAAGATGTACATTGTGGCTTGAATTGATCAACCATAGGTCAAATGCACGAAAATTTCTAAAAGCTACCCGGTAGATCAGGTCGCGCTAATATCGTGCCAGAGTGAAATCAACCGTGAATTGAGATCGAATTCAGAAATTGGAAATCCTGGTGTGTCACAAATCATTTTAGGAACATTAACTCATCTTCGGAAGATTTTTCATGCAAATCGAGTTTTTCAGCAGAATAATCAAATTATGGCTAATTTGGCTCGAGAAATTTGAAGGCCTGCTTTTGGTTATACTTTTGAGATCTAAGATTGTTCTATGGTCAAGTGATTATGTGAATTGAAATGTGGTAACATTGGATTAATTTTATGGACTTCAATTTGGTTCAATTAGAAGAGAATTGAAGAATTGGATGAACAAGATTTTATGCCACGGCGGAAAATGAAATTGAACCTATTGGATTAAGGTTGTGGGAGGTTGGAGTTAGTGGATTGTGACATCACAATTGATGTTATGGTGTGGGGCAAGAGTGCCTAAGAAATTGACAAGTGGTAGATGCCCATTGGTCCCCAAAAAGTGCCCATCTCCATCATCTTCTTCCTTGGTCTTTGTTTTTGAATGGAAGGGAGAGAGAGGAGCTGCAACCGGATGGAACCAGGAGCTTGCATGTCCGTCGACCGCCCCTTCGTCGTTCGCCCGTTTGACGCAGCCGTCGTCGTCGCCGCCGCGGTTGCTGCTCATCCGCTCGTTGGCTCGCGCCGCTGCTTCGGCCGCACCTTCGTCTGCCCGACCAGGCCTTCGTCCGGCGTCCCCAGCAGCTTCCCACCGTCGCCAACGCCGCCGTGAGCCGCCATCGGTCACCGCCTGATCTACCGCCACCTCTCTCCGCCATTCCCGCTCCCGAACAGTGACCGACACCCTTTCATCCGACCGTGAACAGTAGCTTGCCGAATGGGTATGGCAGCTCAGTCTTGGCCCGTTTTGGCCGGCTTCCCGACCCCTAGGTCCCTTTGGGAAAGTCGATTCCCTCGACTCCCCGTCATTTTTGTCCGCTCGACTCGCTAATCGGGTGAGTTTAACTCACTAAATCTTGATTAGACGGTTAATGATGCCCTAAGTGTGCTTAGTCTAAGTTAAGTAAGTTTAGGTGGTTAGATTAGTTTATTTGGTTGAGGATTAGATTAGGGTGTTTAATTAAGTTAAAGTGTGTTTAGTTTAAAGTTAAATAGGTTTATTTTAATATAAGCCTTGATGTGATATAATAGGTTTTATTTTTGATTTATTTAAATGTTTCGAAATTCTGGAATATTTAATAATATATTATATTCCGAAAATTATTAAAATAATAAAAATAAATAAAAATAAAAATTCAAAAAAATTATTTATGACCTCAATTGCTTAGAATTTCGCGCTGATCGCTGCTGTGTATTTACAATTTGAATTTGATGATTGGATGTGGCAAATTGAGTGTTGATTGTGATAAATAGGGATTTTATTCATAAAAACCCAAGTGTCGGGTTTTGATGCAAAAATTAGATTTTAATGATTATACTAAATAGTGGGGTTTGAAAAAGTGAAATATTGGCTTTCTGGTTCGAAATTAATGTGCCCCCACGCACGTGAGTAATTTCTGGAATATTTTTAATATGAAGAAAAATGTCCGGGATCACTATTTTAAGTGGAGGCATTGAGTGAAATACAAAGTGTCCAAGGGTCGAGTATGATTTGGATGTGTGATAATTAAGAGGAATCATCCTGGGCTGTTGAGCCGGACTTGCCCCTATATGGGATGCCCTTGGCAACGGATGCGGGTCGCGGTAGAGGCTAGGCCAATTGGACCTATGCTCCTTCGGGAATGCCGTCGACGTAGTGACGAAGCCGCACTCCAAGGGGGGAGGCGATGCTTGGCATTAATGTCAATAGATAGCCGAACTGGGAGTAGGCTATGCCCTTGTGTGGCAGTGAATAATAATTGGATTGCATGCTGAGTTTTATTGACGAGTCGGATTATGGGACGGAATCGTGTGGCATGGTATGGGACGTGTCATAACGATTTAGTCTTATAATCTGGACTCCTGTGGTCGTTTGAAATGAAAGTGTTGGCATTCCAATTGTTTGAATTCTTATTACTACATGAGTTTGTGTGATACAAATTGTGCTAACCTGCAAGAAGGAATTAAGACGAGGTAAGTCTTCTGTGTGATGTGGCTAGGCCACGAGGGGTGTATGTTCTTTCTAATCGGTGTTTAGGGGGTTGAACTTGTTGAGACAATGTCTCACCCCGTTGTGGGCCAAAATTTCAGGTTCCTAGATGGCGGTCGTGGAGGACCCAAAGCCATGGAGTTTGGAAAGGTGGAAACTGAAGGATCGGTGAACGTGTTTTGCTAGTTGGTCTTAGGATAGTTCCCCTTTTGTAGAGCCGGTCTATTTTGTAGACAGTCCAGTGTTGTATTTAAACCTATGTGTTTATAATTGACTGTTTGGTATTGTGATTGATTGCCAACTTTTCTATTCCAAGTTAAAGGTTGTCAGGGGATTTGTTTCGCTTCCGCATGTATAATAAAATGAAAGGGTCGGCGATGTATCTTGGGATGACGCATTTTTAATTGACCGCAGTGGGATGTGTGCGAGCTCGGGGTTCGGGGCGTGACACAAGTTATGATAGATAACCGTGTTGTCATGCTACCAAAACAAATCCTTTTAGCATGTTCTGTCTATAGCATCATGGATCAGAAGAAAACAGCATGTCAATAACACTAGAATAGAGGTTCAACCTGCAGACTTCGGGTCGTTGATGGCCACGCATATGTCCTGAAGAGGACTTGGGTCATAAGCAAAGGCAGTTGCAGCCACCAAAGCCAAAGCGAGAAGGCTAATTGGAAGGAACTTCATTGTGGCCAGGAGTTAGGGCTTTGATCTCAGGTTCTATTTCCTAGCTCAGTGTATTATTGCTCAAGGAAGTAGTGAGATGCCTTGCATGCTAACATGGTCTCTATTTATAGATGACAGTGCTTGACCTGGTAAACAATTTATGCAACGAGTTTCGCCACAGACTACCATGTCTTCAACGTTTGTATCTTTATTTCCCCTTCTTAATTCAAAAGAATGGACTGTTCCATAACCCCTATCATCGTGTGGCAGTCAATTTGATTTACTCATATCCACTTAAAAAATGCATATTATCAGCTATGGAAGTGCTCATTCGTAACTTTTACAACCTTGCATTATTCCTCGTTCACCGCTTCAGCTCTTTAGGCATCAATTTGGAGCAGCATGATCAAACAAGGACTGTTCTCTGATCACAGTTTCATGCGTCTGAAGTGGATTGAATTGACCCTCTCTGGAGTAGGAAAAGCCCTTTTCACACATATCTTCACCATGAAAATTTTGAGGCTACCGGTATTCCCAATCAGCAATAATTAGAGGATTTCATCTGATTTAACATGCCAAACACTGAACTTAGTTACAATACACATAGCAGTGATTCACTCTTCTGTCGCACAAAACTTGATATATTATGTACCTTTGGATACACAATGCAAGCTCATCACTGATGCTATGAACATATAGTACAATTAGTGCCTTGTCCATTAACTGATGGTTATGTGCAACTTTGCCTATGGTCCATGGGAGGTCAGAAATAAAATGCCGTTGTCCAAAGCTGCTAGTGCTCTGTAACCTAATGAGCAGAAATGTTTTAAAGGTTAGAACTTGTAAGCAATGTCTTATTCCAGTGGCTTCTAGAACTCATGGGACATTGCCAACTTGAGGATCAAGGGTGTGACCGTTTCCATGTTGAGCTGGTGGATATTAAATAAGTCACCTAATTCGGTTGAAAAGTGAAGCTTAGGAAGGTTATAATTCAAAAAAGGCTTTGCTATCAACCACAAAGAGTTTTAGCTAATTCCCTTGAAATTACCTAATGTCCCTTTTTTGTTTCTAATCTCGAAGCTCCTCCGCAGATTTTCTCAGAGAAGTGGGAGAGTTGTTAAGGGTGGCTAGATGAAGGCAACCTTCTAATCGTAATTGTCATGATAGATTATATGCTAACCATTTTAAGAGATAGAAAATTCAAAAGATAGTCTGATTACCTTATATCTTTGAGTATTGAAATTGGAAATAAGGGCATTATAAATATCAAAATTTTCGTATGACGCTTACTTGAATTCCCCAACTTTTTTTTTGACCACTTGGGCGCATAATTTCTAAAACTTTTCCTTAATTGTCATAGCTTTCAATTGAGTGTCATAAATTTTAAAAACTCTTATCCAAGGGTTTTTTTTTTTTTTTTTTGGTTGAAGCTTATCCAAGTGTTGAAAAGTCAACGTGGCATGACACTTGTGATGCATATTTATGAAAGTTATAGTATTAAAGTGATCGATTGAAAATTATAGTGTTCAAGTGAGTACTGTATATAAGTTATAGCATTTAAATGAGCAAAAAAAGTTATGATACTTAAGTGAACACTATATAAAGTTTACGACACTTGTGATCTTTTCCTAATAAAATTGCTAGAAGCGCAATTTTTGTTTATTAATTTGACGCTATGTAATAACTCAGTGGGCATCTGCTCCCCAAAAATAAGATCAGAAGACTTCAATTCAGCCATAGTGAGTCTTTGTTCCCCGGTTTCTTACCTTCCGCACATCGAATTTTCAATAACTAGTAATCTCGAGTTTTCTTCTTGGGGAGTATTATCCACATACGGAAGTTTAAATACTCGTTAGTTTCCTAGATCCTACTTTTGGCTGGAATCGGCCTTTTACCACTTTGATATTAAGATGCTTGTTCTGCTTATCCTTGTCAATATTATCGCAACGCAAATGCACAGCAAGTGATTTTATGGTGTTAACGTCCTGCATGATACACTGAAAAATCGGAAGCAAATCACCAGCTAGGCAAGTCCTTTCATGGTGAAGACGTATTAGGAACGCCTATTCCTGCATTTTCTCGTAAATGAATTATTCAACTTTTTAAGGATCTGATAATTTTTCCGAGGACTGGACCTGAACAAATCCTTAAAAGGTTCTTGCCAGCCTGAGGGCAGACCCAAGGGGAGAACCCGCTTGGGTAGTGAGAAAGGCTGACTCCTAGGAAAGACTAGGTAAAGCCGGTAACAGGGCTTGAAAAATATTCTGTTACCACTGGTGCGCCGTGCACACATCCCTAGTGGATGGCCGCGCCCTCCTGGATGGCCGTGAAGCCGGCCCTCGGTCCATGCTTAGCATTCCGAGGAAGGTTCAGCCAAATGAAGGGGCCGCGGGTGGGAACTACCCCCGGGTGCACGCGCTGCTGAGTCAACCCTGGACGGCTGCAACAGTGAAGTACAGAGATAAAAAAGAAAGACGCTGACGTTATCTGTGAATATCATTCCCACCTTAGATTCATGCATTCCTTAGCTGGAGCAGAGGAAATTTAACCTGATCGGGTTTCGTCGAAGCAGCAACGGAACGACACATCACCGGATTTAGAAATCTACTTATGTCTCCGGCGAAGCAGACTAGTCAATTGGAGAAATAAGGGAAAGAGCTGTTGAATGGGTTGATTTCCTAAACCCTATTTCTGTTGCTGTTGTCAAAGGCGCATTGCTGTCCTTCTCAAACACTGATCCTTTCAGAGTCGTCTTAATCCTTCTCTCAGGATCATTATCTAACAACTCATGCACTCTCTTTTCTCCCCTCTGTACCGATAAAGCCATGTGGCAGCATCATCCAATTTTGATTTGTTGTGATTGTGGGCATTAGTCTTGTGGTTTACATACTTTATTGGCACGGTCTTATCAACCTCTAGAATGTGCTTTTTGAATTGGGTTATTAGGTGGTGTTTACATCCACTGAGCATTAAAAATGCTCTCAATACAACGTTTATTTTGCTTCGAATTGCATAATATGTAATACTCGGGCTTGCAAAAGAAAAGAAAAGGCCCAAGACCTCAGCCCATTCCACCTTCAGTTCAGATAAATCTGAAAATTTTTGCTTCTCTTCTCCCTCTTGTCACGAACCAGAGAAAGAAGAAGAAAGGGCGCTTTTGCATGCACGCACGGGAGGCTACGATGACTCAAGTTTGTCTTTGTTTTGTAGCACCCTAGGATTATAATCCTTTGTTCATTTAATCAGGGGAAATTTTGGAGTTAGGACATAAATTCAGGTCTATGTTAATTTTAAGTTACTGTGTTAATTCAGGAGTCGTTTGGTTGTGAAAATTATGTGGAAATGATAATTATGGTGTTGTGGAGCCATGAGATCTTACAAAAATCAGTTTCAAGTTACAGTTTGATCAATATGAATTTTTGGAGTTTTGTGCACATAGCTGCTCAGTTCACAATTTCTGTTTTTTATGATGGTTTTCGCTCTTCTTTGGTCATCTTTTGAGTTGATAAAGCTTAGGATCTTATGATACTTAAATAGAGTTTTTTTTTTAAAAAAAAAAAAAAAAAAAAAAGAGTTCGCTCCTGTTAGGATTTGGAGTACAAACACAACAAAACAAAGTCTAAATGTAAGAAAGAGAAATTGAGACATAGACTTTATCCTAGTTTACCCTCAAGGGGTACATCCTGCAGATGATTATGCTATAATTAGCTCCTCTCACATCTCTATATATCACTCAATTACAAGAGAAATACATTATCCATAGGCGGCACAATAAAACTGTAGGGCTGAGAAAGCATTAGGCCATTCAGTAGCTATTTATGGGCCCAAACTAAAATTGCTCTTTGCATATGGCACGGTTTCTTAGTGAATGGTTTTTCAGATTAGGCTTTTTATTGATAGTAGTCATTATTTCAAAAATAGTCAGAAATTCAGTGGGCGGTGAAATACAAGAATAGTAAGAGTTCCCACCAAATTGGTTGCAGATGTCGAACTGTGAAAGTACAGCATGCTTTCTACCAGAACGACAATACATCCAGGCAATAGGAACAAAGTCAGCAACTTGGTAGCACGAAGTATTGATCTTCATGACATGCTGAGTGTGGATTGGGACTTACTGTGCCGCAGTATTACAAAATCAGAGCATGAAAATTTGACACCAGTGGAATATGGATGGATCGTTCCTGATGGATGTCTGATCAATACGGGAGTTCAGGTCCCGCAATGGAAAGCGTTCAATAACCTTTTGTGCTCGATAATTTGACAAGCAACACTTCAATGATCATTTTGAGGCTGATCCGAGCGCCCAAAGTCGTTGCAATTGTTTTCACTGAACTTATATGCATCTGATCGAAATATGTGTTTGGTTTCTATTATGACTTTGCTTGGCATTTGGCTCCGGTCCATATGAGAAACTTTCGTCAAATCACGATCAAGAAACAGGAAATTCTTAGTAAATAATACTTTACTGATCAATTATTCATACAAGAGGTAAAAATACCCAGTGACCACTGACATAAAGTAGTGTTTTTATTCTTGGAAATCTCTCATGGAAACTAGGAATGCTTGCGTAAGTCAAATGGCTCAGATGCTCTGTTGGTGTTTTTCTGGTCATCCATTCCATTTAGTTGTTGTCGTACCAAAACTGTGCCTGGAGGTAGTCAACAGTTTTCTTGTCCACTTGGAAGGCCTTGGTGAGAACATCAGCAGAAATGGGTGGCTTTGCTCCAAAGACGGAGTTAGCAATGGTAATGACTCCTGGATTTTGGCTGCTCAAACCGGCAAAGGCCAGTGCAGGGGTCTTTCCAGTATTCAACTGGAAGTGAATGAGTCCAATTGGGAAAACAAACACATCGCCTTTGTACAAGACTTTGGTGAAGAGAGTGTTGTTCAATTGGTTGGATGTGACGAAGCCGACAAGGAGTGTGCCCTCGATGACGACCAAGACCTCAGTGCCACGAGGGTGAGTGTGGGGAGGGTTTAAACCTCCAGGAGCGAAGTCAATGCGAGCCATGGATATGCCCAACGTATTCAGTCCTGGAAACTCGTTGACGGTTGCAGGTGTGACTTTCGATCCAAGTGGGTTTGCAGTATTCCCAGGGTTTCTGAACCCCATAAAGGTGAAGTCATCTGCAGTGGCTTGCTTAGGGTCCTTGCAAAACTCCCCGTTCACGAACACTGCATAAGAAACAGAACTCATCTTAATATGCATCACTCAATGTGCGATGACTATTGTACTAGTCATAGTCGATGACAATGTTGTCATGCTACCAAAACAAAACCTTTTTGCATGTTCTGTTTATAGCATCATTGACAAGAAGAAAACAGTATGTCAATAACACTAGAATAGAGGTTTAACCTGCAGACTTCGGGTCGTTGATGGCCACGCATATGTCCTGAAGAGGACTTGGGTCATAAGCAAAGGCAGTTGCAGTTGCCAAAGCCAAAATGAGAAGGCTAACTGGAAAGGACTTCATTGTGGGCGGGAGTTGGGGCTGATCTCAGGTTCTATTTCCTAGCTCGGAGTATTATTGCTCGAGGGAGGAGTGAGGTGCCTTGCATGACATGGTCTCTATTTATAGATGACAGTGCTTGACCTGGTAAACAATTTATGCAACAAGTTTCCCTGCAGACTACGAAGTTTTCAATGTTACTTTCTTTAATTCCAAACAATGGACCGTTCCATAACCACTATGGCCGCGTGGCAGTCAATTTTATTTTCTCATCTCCAGCTTAAAAAATGCATATTATCAGCTATGGAAGTGCTCATTCATAACTCTTACGATCTTGCATTATTCCTCCTTCACTTCTTCAGCTCTTCGGCATCAATTTGGAGCTCAACGATTAAACAAGGACTGTTTTCTGAACACAGTTTCATGCGTCCAAAGTGGATTGAACTGACCCTTTTTAGAGTAGGAAAAACTCTTTTCGCACTCATCTTCACCATGGAAATTTTTGGGCTGCAGATATTTCCTATCAGTAATAATTAGGGGACTTCGTCTGATTTAACATCCCAAACACTGAACTTAGTAGCAATCCACATAGCAGTGATTCACTCTCCTGTTGCACAAAACTTGATTCATTAAGTACCTTTGGGAACCCAAGTTCATGGGATGTCAGAAATAAGATGCTGTTGTCCAAAGCTGCGACTGCTTTACAACCTTATGAGCAGAAAAGTTTTACGAAAGTTAGAACTTTTAAGCAATATCTGATTCCAAATTATGGCTTCTAGAACTTACATGACATCGCTTACTTGAGGATCAAGGGTGTGATTGTTTCCATGTTGAGCTGGTGGATATTAATTAAGTCACCTAATTCCGTTGGAAAAACGAAGCTTCGGAAGGTTATAATTCAAAAGAGGCTTTTGCTATCAACACAAAAGAATTTTAGCTAATTCCTTGAATTTACCAAAGGTCCCTCTATTGTTTCTAACCTCGAAGTTCCTCTACAGATTTTCTCAAAGAAGTGGGAGAGTTGTTAAAGATGGGTAGATGATGAAGGCAACTTTCCATTCGTAATTGTCATGATAGATTTTGTACTAATCATTTTAAGAGACGAAAGTTGAAAAGACAGTCCCGCTGCCTTATGTCTTGGAGTAATGAGATTGCTAGAAGCACGAATTTATTTAATTAATTTTACGCTATATTATATTCCACTGCGCAGCTGCTCGCAAAAAATAAGTTTAGGAGAATTTTAAGTTAGTAATAGCAAGTCTTCCTTCCGTGGTTTCTTAGGTCCATTTGGTAACACTTCATTCGTTTTGAGAACAATTTCTTTTCAAAAATAATTTTTTTTCTATTTATATTCTCTAGAATAATTTCTAAATAAAAGAACACAATTAGTAACTATACAAAATTTCCATTCTCATAGTGAAAAAGAATAAGAATGTGTTTGGTACGATCCACAATTTTTTTTTATAATGTATAATTTCTTATAATTTTTTAAGATTTTTTTCTTTTTTTCATTTTTTATTCTTCCTTGCCATTACTACTGCCAATAGCAGACGGTGGGTGGCGGGTGATGGGTGGCGGCAGTCGGCCAATGGTGGTCGGACAACAGGGGGCAGTGGCCGAGGGTGAGGGGACGACAAGAAAGAAGAAAAGAAAAAAAAAGAAAAAGAAATAACTTATTTCTAGAAATTATTCCCGCAAACAATAAAATAGTTTTTCTAATTCTTATTTCTATTACAAATCTATTCCCCAACCACTTTTCTATTTCAAGAAATATAAAAATTAGTTGATGTTATCAAATGATTTTTTTTTTCGGGAACGAAAAATTAGAAAAACAAAAGAGTAGGGACATTGCCAAACAGGCCTTTACCTTCCACATATCAAATTTTTATTACTAACAATCTTGAGTTTTCTTCCTGGGGAGTAATATCTAAATACAGAAGTTTGAATACTCATTAGTTTTCATATCATACTTTCGGCTGGTAGGCGTTTTACCTCTCTGATATTAAGATGCTTGCTCCATTTGTTCTTGTTATCATGACACAAGTACACAGGAGGTGACCAAATAGTGTGAACATTCTGGGTGCTTTACTGAAGAACAGGAAACAAATCACCAAGAAGGCAAGTCTTTTACTGGTGAAGATGTATTTGGAACACCTAATAAATGAATTATTTGATTTTTTCAGGATATGTTGCTCTTTTTGAAGAAACGGTCCGCACTCAACTACTCCTGCACTCTCTATTCTCCGCCTGCACCAATAAAATATACGTGGCAGCATCACACATTTTGATTTTTTTGTGATTGTGACCATTACTCTTCTGGTTTGCATATTTTATTGTCACGGTCAATCAGAAGAAGATTGAGGTGGCCATCGAGATTGTTTGAGGAGAAATGTTCCGCATCTGTTACGTGAAGACTTTCAAGTTGCTGATATATCCCCGTTAGTAATGATTAATAACGTACGAATTAGCACCAAAGTACATGGGATGTACTTAGAAACCAAGCATTCTTTTTTTCTGCAAAAATTCATGAGTATGGACTTTCTTCTTTTTTGGGTTTCGAGGCGAACGATGATAAATAGAAGCACAATAGTTTAGCTTATGAAGGAGGCCAACATATGCAAGACCCGGTTAAAAAATTAAAGGGGGAGAGTTTGCTGAGATGGTTAGATTATGAGGACTTACAGCCCATATCTTACGTTGGAGACTACACTGCATAATAAAATTGTCAACGGATTATATCGCTCAAACAAGGACATTTAAAGGATTAACTATAATTAATGTCCCACATAAAGTACTAACAAGCTAATTTTTTAAGGGTTACCATTAAGAGTACTAGTGATTTTGGTTTTTCGTTGGATGTACATCATGGTGAAGAACAAGTGATTTATTTGGTTGATACTAAATTCGTTGGCTTAACTTTTTGTAAAAAGGTGAGTCCTCTTAAATAAATTAGTAGAAAGACTTTAGGCTCTCTCCAGGTAATCTACTTGACGAGGCATGGCGACAAGTGCTCTATATATAATTGCAGATTTTTGACCAAGTACAGCGCTTTCTGCGTGATAGGCAACATTGAAAATCTTCGGATATTATGTAAGTTTGGTTTTAGACGCAATGGACGGGTCATTCCACAACAACTACAAGCACGTGTCCATTACTTTGATTTTATATTCCTAAGAAAAGGAAATGAACAGCAACTTTCATGAAGTGACGCGACGACCCGGGACTAAATCAATGGAGGCCAAGTCTTGACAAGGAATGTTCGCGTGATGGGTCTTTATCACGACGATTGATGTACTAATGAGCGTGATTTGACGTGATCTAGGGCCCTAAAACTGAGCCAAATAATTGAGTACACCTTTATTTGTCTTACATAATTGATATCTGACGCCTTTTCAAGTTCAACTTGTTTGTGTAAAGACTGATACAATAGGGTCTCTGCAAATGTTGTTGAAAGGGTCAATCTCCGTGTCTCCCGAACATTTGCTTTTACATTTGCGGAATAAATAGTTTAGGGTTGCTGATGTTTTTTTATTTATTTATATAACCGAGGATCGCAGGACCCCTCTTTCGCTTACGATATTCGGAGGTCCCCCAGCTCTAGTAGCACCTTGGCTTGGCACATTCGGGCCCGCGTCAATACCTCGGGGGAGACTAGCACAGGACCCCACCACCATGACCCCCCACTTATCATGCTAGCAATTGCGGGTTTCGAACTCTCGACCTCGACAATGAGGGAAAGACTCTCAACTAATGCAGCTGCCCATAAGTGGGTTAGAGTTGCTAATGTTCTCTCTCGTTAAGTTAGAAAATTTGATCCACTTTGTTATTTGGAGGAAACTAAAAAGAATATTTAGAGCATATGCTTGCTTGCAATGCACTTTTATATGTTGGACCAAAAACATATCTCATCCTGGACTAAAGCATTTCTTAAGGTTGTTTCACATAGCTAGGCTTTGTTAATGAGGTTATCTCCTATTCTGTTGCACGGATTTCTAGATGGTCTCGTAGTTTCTGGAATGGACTAGATGAGACCTGCGAACTTGAGGATTAACATGATCTTTACTTTGGTTTTTATGTTTTTGTTGAAAGTTCAAAAGTCCTTGGAGCAAGGATTATCTAGCAAGCATGCATTGATTAATGTACAAGTGAGAGAACTATGCTGGGAATAGATAAAGGACTCAGGCAGAGCACTAACCCTAGTCAAATTGAACAGAGATATGGCATTTCGATTAGAAAAAGACAATTCAATAGCTAGTTCATCCTGCTTGACACCGTTATGCTTTGGTTTAATTAAGGAAAGTGCTTACTAATTTTTCACTTGAAAAAGCTTCGAATACGCGGTAGGTCCATTCATGTTTGGTTCCTAAAAAAGTACTTTGAAAATCAATGGTTTCAATTTTTGGATTGTGCTTCACCTTCCTCATATGATGTAAGTCACAACAACCAGACCTTGGGAGTTTGCAAATTTTTGTAATTTTTGTTTGACTTTTCCCGCATACGACACGTCAGCCAGTCCTCTTGATGAAGTAAATTGGATCACATGAAGCGTTTTTAAAAGGGAAATACGCAGGAACTTCAACGCTTTGCCAGGTGTATGCATTGCATTACGATTCAATCATGTACTTCCATTTTTTAGCTGCTTCTTTATCCATTGCAAGGATGTAAAAACCGCAGCACCAATCAGAAGCCTACCAAAACGAATATGTACTGCGGACGATGATTGAACAGAAAAAAAAAAAAAAAAAAAAAGGTTATTTTTTGACTTCTGCTAACGAGGACTCGCTTATAGGAAATTGTAAGAGGAGCAGAGAGGTTTAAACGCAGTTTACACTTCTTAATATAACATGGAGAAATGGGAGAGTTGTTGAAGATGTGTAGATGATGGCGACTACCTAATTTGCATCTGTAGTGAGCTTCACATCCAATCCGTTTTCGGTAGTGAATGTTTATTAGATAATTATCCTTCTCTACTTGCGAAGAACGGAAAGTTCTATGACTTAATGTGCTCGCTATTCTTTTCCGAACACCTGATCCATATAAAATATTGTAGAGGACTTCAATTTGGTTATAGTGAGTCTTTGTCTCCCACTTCTTTTGTCTTTTAAATTTCCATATTCTGCTTTTAATCAACTATTTTATCTTGAGTTATTTTAGGGAGTATTCTTTGGCTATGTGGCACAGTGAATGGTTTTCCAAATCGGGCTTTTGGTCGAGACTAGTCATGGTTTCAAAAATGGCCCGAAATTCAGCATGGAGTGTAACACATGAATCGTAAGAGCTCCCACGTAATTGCAACAGGACCGTTTTCACAGATATGCAGATGATCTTTCTACAAAATGACGATACATCGTGGTTAGTAGGAAACAAGTAGACAACTAGGCAGCACAAAGCAATGATCCTGATGACAAGCGGTGTGTGGACTGGGACTTCCTTTCCAATGCTTCCACCAAATTTAGAGCATGAAAAAGGTGACACCAATGGAAATTTTATGGATCCTCGCCCCGTAATGAAATGTGTTGGAATGACTTTGCTTGGGATTTGGCTCCTTTCGAATGAGAAATTATCCTCAAAACAGTGAGGGAGGGAGGGAGGGAGGGAGAGGGAGGGGGTTGAAAGAGATTCTTAGTAAATGATCTTTATTGCTCAATGATTCATACAACAAGGCATATAACAACCCTATAAATATTGAGATAAATTATTCATTTATTCTTAGCAATCTCTAATGGAAAATAGCAATGATTTAATAAGTACTATGGCTCAAATGCTCTGTTGGCATTTCTTGAGTCATCTGTTCCATTTAGTTGTTGTCGTACCAAAACTGAGCTTGGAGGTAGTCGACAGTTTTCTTGTCCACTTGGAAGGCCTTGGTGAGAACATCAGAAGAAATGGGTGGCTTTGCTCCAAAGACGGAGTTAGCAATGGTAATGACTCCTGGATTTTGGCTGCTCAAACCGGCAAAGGCCAGTGCAGGGGTCTTTCCAGTATTCAACTGGAAGTGAATGAGTCCAATTGGGAAAACAAACACATCGCCTTTGTACAAGACTTTGGTGAAGAGAGTGTTGTTCAATTGGTTGGATGTGACGAAGCCGACAAGGAGTGTGCCCTCGATGACGACCAAGACCTCAGTGCCACGAGGGTGAGTGTGGGGAGGGTTTAAACCTCCAGGAGCGAAGTCAATGCGAGCCATGGATATGCCCAAAGTATTCAGTCCTGGAAACTCCATGACGGTTGCAGGTGTGACTTTCGATCCAAGTGGGTTTGCAGTATTTCCAGGATTTCTGAATCCCATAAAGGTGAAGTCATCTGCATTGGCTTGCTTAGGGTCCTTGCAAAACTCCCCGTTCACAAACACTGCATAAGAAAACAGAACTCATCTTAATATGTGTCACTCAATATGCGATGACTATTGTACTAGTTATGAGCGATAACAATGTCGTCATGCTACCAAAACAAAACCTTTTTGCATGTTCTGTTTATAGCATCATTGACCAGAAGAAAACAGTATGTCAGTAACATTAGAATAGAGGTTTAACCTGCAGACTTCGGGTCGTTGATGGCCACGCATATGTCCTGAAGAGGACTTGGGTCATAAGCAAAGGCAGTTGCAGTTGCCAAAGCCAAAATGAGAAGGCTAATTGGAAAGGACTTCATCGTGGGAGGGAGTTAGGGCTTTGATCTCAGGTTCTATTTCCTAGCTCAGTGTATTATTGCTCAAGGAAGGAGTGAGATGCCTTGCATGCTAACATGGTCTCTATTTATAGACGACCGTGCTTGACCTGGTAAACAATTTATGCAACAAGTTTCCCTGCAGACGACCAAGTTTTCAACGTTTCTATCTTTATTTCCCCTTTCTTAATTCCAAACAATGAACCGTTCCATAACCACCGTGACCGGGTGGCAGTCAATTCAATTTTCTCATCTCCAGCTTAAACAATGCATATTATCAGCTATGGAAGTGCTCATTCATAACTTTTACAACCTTGCATTATTCCTCCTTCACCGCTTCAGCTCTTTAGGCATCAATTTGGAGCAGCATGATCAAACAAGGACTGTTCTCTGATCACAGTTTCAAGCGTCGAAAGTGGATTGAATTGACCCTTTCTAGAGTAGGATAAACTCTTTTCACACTCATCTTCACCATGGAAATTTTGAGGCTGCCGATATTCCCTATCAGCAATAATTAGAGGATTTCATCTGATTTAACATCCCAAACACTGAACTTAGTTACAATGCACATAGCAGTGATTCACTCTTCTGTCGCACAAAACTTGATACATTATGTACCTTTGGATACACGATGCAAGCTCATCACTGATGTTATGAACATTTAGTACAATTAGTGCCTTGTCCATTAACTGATGGTTATGTGCAACTTTGCCTATGGTTCATGGGAGGTCAGAAATAAGATGCCGTTGTCCAGAGCTGCTACTGCTCTGTAACCTATTGAGCAGAAATGTTTTAAAAGTTAGAACTTGTAAGCAATGTCTTATTCCAGTGGCTTCTAGAACTAATGGGACATTGTCAACTTGAGGATCAAGGGTGTGACCGTTTCCATTTTGAGCTGGTGGATATTAAATAAGTCACCTAATTCGGTTGAAAAGTGAAGCTTAGGAAGGTTATAATTCAAAAGAGGCTTTGCGATCAACCACAAAGAATTTTAGCTAATTCCCTTGAAATTACCCGATGTCCCTTTATTGTTTCTAATCTCGAAGCTCCTCCGCAGATTTTCTCAGAGAAGTGGGAGAGTTGTTAAGGGTGGCTAGATGAAGGCAACCTTCTAATCGTAATTGTCATGATAGATTATATGCTAACCATTTTAAGAGATAGAAAATTCAAAAAATAGTATAATTACCTTATATCTTTGAGTATTGAAATTGGAAATAAGGACATTATAAATATCAAATTTTTCGTATGACGCTTACTTGAATACCCCAACTTTTTTTTTTTTGACCACTAGGGCAAATAATTTCTAAAACGTTTCCTTAATTGTCATAGCTTTCATGTCAAAAATTTTTAAAACTCTTATCCAAGGTGTTTTTTTGTTTTTTGGTTGAAGCTTATCCAAAGTGTTGAAAAGTCAACGTGGCATGACACTTGTGATGCATATTTATGAAAGTTATGGTATTAAAGTGATCGATTGAAAGTTATAGTGTTCAAGTGAGTATTGTATATAAGTCATAGCATTTAAATGAGCAGAAAAAGTTATGATACTTAAGTGAACACTATATATAAGTTACGACACTTGTGATCTTTTTCTAATAAATTTGCTAGAAGCGCAATTTTTGTTTATTAATTTGACGCTATGTAATAATTCAGTGGGCATCTGCTTCCCAAAAATAAGATCAGAAGACTTCAATTCAGCCATAGTGAGTCTTTGTTCCCCGGTTTCTTACCTTCCGCACATCGAATTTTCAATAACTAGTAATCTCGAGTTTTCTTCTTGGGGAGTATTATCCACATACGGAAGTTTAAATACTCATTAGTTTTCTAGATCCTACTTTTGGCTGGAATCGGCCTTTTACCCCTCTGATATTAAGATGCTTGCTCTGCTTATCCTTGTCAATATTATCGCAACGCAAATGCACAGCAAGTGATTTTATGGTGGGAACGTCCTGCATGATACAGTGAAAAATCGGAAGCAAATCACCAACTAGGCAAGTCCTTTCATGGTGAAGGCGTATTAGGAACGCCTATTCCTGCATTTTCTCGTAAATGAATTATTCAACTTTTTAAGGATCTGATACTTTTTCCGAGGAAATGGTCTGCACAATCCCGCTGCTGAGTCGTCCCTGGACGGCTGCAACACTGAAGTACAGAAATAAAAAAGAAAGACGCTGACGTTATCGTGAATATCATTCCCACCTTAGATTCATGCAATTCTTAGCTGGAACAGAGGAAATTTAACCTGATCGGGGTTTTGTCGAAGCAGTAACGGAACGACACATCACCGGATTTAGAAATCTACTTATGGCCCCGGCGAAGCAGACTAGTCAATAGGAGAAATAAGGGAAATAGCTGTTGAAAGTGCTCACACGGGTTGATTTTGTTAACCCTATCTCTGTTGCTGTTGTCAAAGGTGCATTGCTGACCTTCTCAAACACTTATCCATTCAGAGAACAGGTCATCTTTATCGTTCTCTGAGGATCATTATCTAAGAACTCATGCACTCTCTTTTCTCCCCTTTGCACCGATAAAACCACGTGACAGCATCATCCAATTATGATTTGTTGTGATTGTGACCATTAGTCTTGCGGTTTACATATTTTATTGGCACGGTGTTATCAACCTCTAGAATGTGCTTTTTGGATTGGGTTATTAGGTGGGCGTTCACATCCACTGAGCATTAACAAAATGCTCTCAATACAACGTTTATTTTGCGCATGTTGCTACTTAGTTCAAAATTTCTGTTTTTAATGGTGGTTTTTGCTCCTTTGGTCATCTTTTGAGTTGATAAAGCTTAGGATCTTATAATACTTAAAAAAAGTTTTTTTTTTTTTTTTTTTTTTTTAAGTTTGCTTGTGTTAGGATTTGGCGTACAAACACAACAAAATAGAGTATAAACGTAAGAAAGAGAAATCGAGACACAGACTTTATCCTAGTTTACCCTCAAGGGGTACATCCTGGAGATGATTATGCTACAATTACCTCCTCTCACATCTCTATATATCACTCAATTACAAGAGAAATAGATTATATATAGGCGGCGCAAGAAAACTCTAGGGCCGAGAAAGCGTTAGGCCATTGAGTAGCTACTTATGGGCCAAAACCGAAACTATTATTTTGACCTGATCCTTTGCTCGTTTATCAAGGAGTGGAAATCCTGTGCCTTCTTGTCGATGAGGAGTATAAATCACACCCCAACAGCTTGAACAGGAGTTCGTTAGAGAAATACAACACGATAAAGTTCGCAGAATGAGCTTGGGTGGCTATTTATCATGCGAGTGATTATTCGTCGCATAAGTGCCTGCCTTGAGGTCTTTTGTCGACACGTAGTGAAATGACTCAGCCCACAAATAGTGTTACCTAATAGAGTCTCGACCGAAGGTAGTTGGCGTGTAAATTTGATTTTCAACTTATGTTCTCTTTTTCTTAAATTTTTGAAGCTTGCTAGGCTACCTAGGTTCCGATTTGGGCTTTGGGTTAGCGTGATTGGTGCTTATATATTCTTTATATCTGATGATTCATATTTCTGAAGTGGTAATGATTAAAGAACATATCCGTGGCATAAAAATTGGATCAGGCATTTGTTATCCTTTATGGTATTCGAAATAGCTAGAAATGATTTTGACCATTTGAAATAGTTTGATTTATATACTTGTGATTGGTAGGAGAACTAGTATATGAAAAGAATTGTGAAAGGTTATACGAATTGATTTATGAACTTGGTTTGTGAAACCTAATAGAGTTTCAGAATCTTGTACTATCGACATGCAATGGTCAAGAACTAAGTTCTACACGGTGATGCGAGTTTTGTAGGAGCCACCTTTAAAACCTTACTTTATCGTTACGGGGTTACCAAGGACTAAGTGCTATACCATGACACAAGTCTTGTTGGAGCCACCTATTAAATCTTGTATTATCGATATAAATTGGTCAAGGATTAAGTGCCACTAGGTAATATGAGCCCCGTGAAAGCCATCACCAAAATCTTGAACCATTGATATATACTTCTCGAAGACTAAGTGCTGTAGGCCCAGGTCATCAATGCTTCTCAATAGAACATGGAGATATAAGAGATTTGTCGAAAATGAGTAGACATCTCTGCTGCGAGCTTCACATCCAAACCGTTTTCGATGCTGAAAGTTTATGAGATAATTGTCCGTATCTACTTGCGAAGTATGGAAAGTCCTATGGTTAAGTCTCTATTCTCCACTGAACGCCCGCTCCACATGAAGTACGGTAGGGGACTTCAATTGGTTATGGTAAGTCCTAGTCTCCCACTTTTCTTTTTCTCTTTTTCCAACTTTTGATGTTCTTCTTTTAATCAACTACTTTATCTAGAGTTATTTTAGAGAGTACTCTTTGCATATGTTACGGTTTCTTAGGGAATGGTTTTTCAGATTGGGCTTTTTATTGATAGTAGTCATCATTTCGAAAATCGTCAGAAATTCAGCGGGCGGTGAAATACAAGAATAGTAAGAGTTCCCACCAAATTGGTAGCAGATGTCGAACTGTGAAAGTACAGCATGTTTTCTACCCGGGCAATAGGAACAAAGTCAGCAACTAAGGCCCTGTTTGGTAACCATCCAAACAGGGCCAAATTCTGATTCTTTGTTCCCGAGAGTAGTTTGGGAACAGAATTGCGTTTGGTAAAATTTTTGTTCATTCCCGAGATCATATTTGGAGTGGAATCAAGAATAAAAAAAAAAGTTGATTCTTGTTCCGGGAACAAATTTGAGAATCAAAACCAACTCTTCTTCTTCTTCTCTTTTCTTCTTTTTCATCGACCGCCATCCCGTGACCGCCGCCCGCCGCCACTTGCCACTAGCAACCGGTCCGGTGAGCTCGCCGGAGGCTCGCCGGGCCAAGGCGAGGTCCGGCAAGCTCGCCGGTGGCTAGGCGGGCCTCACCCCGCCCGACGAGGCCGGCCTAGCCACCGGCGAGGCTCGGCCAACGAGGGCCGGCCTCGCCGAGGGCCGGCGATGCTCCGGTGAGGTCGCCGGCCACAAGAAGAAGAAGAAGAATAGGAGAAAAAGGGAAAAAAAGGAAAAAAAAAGAAAAAAAGGAAAAAAGGAAAAAGTATTATTTAAAAATTAAAATAAATTGATTTGAAAGAGAATCAATGAGCACAGTACCAAACGCAATTCTATTCCAGAATAAGAAATTTTGGACAGTTACCAAACAACTTAAAATACTTAGAATCTGTTCCCGGGAAGAAAATAAAAAAGACTTATTTCTGATCAGAATCTACTCTCGGGAACAGAATCGTTACCAAATGAGCCCTAAGGAGCATGAAGCATTGATCTTCATGACATGCTGAGTGTGGATTGGGACTTACTGTGCCGCAATATTACAAAATCAGAGCATGAAAATTTGACACCGACAGAATATGGATGGATCGTTCTTGATGGATCTGATCAATACGGGAGTTCAGGTCCCGCAATGGAAAGCGTGCGATAACCTTTTGTGCTCGATAATTTGACAAGCAACACTTCAATGATCATTTTGAGGCTGATCCGTGTGCCCAAAGTCGTTGCAATTGTTTCACTGAACTTATATGCATCTGATCGAAATCTGTGTTTTGTTTCTATTATGACTTTGGTTGGCATTTGGCTCCAGTCCATATGAGAAACTTTCGTCAAAACAGGGATCAAGAAACAGGAGATTCTTAGTAAATAATACTTTACTGATCAATTATTCATACAAGAGGTAAAAACACCCAATGACCTAGTGTTTTCATTCTTGGGAATCTCTCGTGGAAACTAGGAATGCTTGCGTAAGTTAAATGGCTCAGATGCTCTGTTGGTATTTTTCTGGTCATCCATTCCATTTAGTTGTTGTTGTACCAAAACTGTGCCTGGAGGTAGTCAACAGTTTTCTTGTCCACTTGGAAGGCCTTGGTGAGAACATCAGCAGAAATGGGTGGCTTTGCTCCAAAGACGGAGTTAGCAATGGTAATGACTCCTGGATTTTGGCTGCTCAAACCCGCAAAGGCCAGTGCAGGGGTCTTTCCAGTATTCAACTGGAAGTGAATGAGTCCAATTGGGAAAACAAACACATCGCCTTTGTACAAGACTTTGGTGAAGAGAGTGTTGTTCAATTGGTTGGATGTGACGAAGCCGACAAGGAGTGTGCCCTCGATGACGACCAGGACCTCAGTGCCACGAGGGTGAGTGTGGGGAGGGTTTAAACCTCCAGGAGCAAAGTCAAGGCGAGCCATGGATATGCCCAAAGTATTGAGTCCTGGAAACTCGTTGACGGTTGCAGGTGTGACTTTCGATCCAAGTGGGTTGGCAGTATTTCCAGGATTTCTGAACCCCATAAAGGTGAAGTCATCTGCAGTGGCTTGCTTAGGGTCCTTGCAAAACTCCCCGTTCACAAACACTGCATAAGAAAACAAAACTCATCTTAATATGCATCACTCAATATGCGATGACTATTGTACTAGCTATGATCGATAACAATGTCGTCATGCTACCAAAACAAAACCTTTTTGCATGTTCTGTTTATAGCATCATTGACCAGAAGAAAACAGTATGTCAATAACACTAGAATAGAGGTTTAACCTGCAGACTTCGGGTCGTTGATGGCCACGCATATGTCCTGAAGAGGACTTGGGTCATAAGCAAAGGCAGTTGCAGTTGCCAAAGCCAAAATGAGAAGGCTAACTGGAAAGGACTTCATTGTGGGCGGGAGTTGGGGCTGATCTCAGGTTCTATTTCCTAGCTCAGAGTATTATTGCTCGAGGGAGGAGTGAGGTGCCTTGCATGACATGGTCTCTATTTATACATGACAGTGCTTGACCTGGTAAACAATTTATGCAACAAGTTTCCCTGCAGACGACCAAGTTTTCAATGTTTCTATCTTTATTTCCCCTTTCTTAATTCCAAACAATGAACCGTTCAATAACCACTGTGACCGGGTGGCAGTCAATTTGATTTTCTCATCTCCAGCTTAAACAATGCATATTATCAGCTATGGAAGTGCTCATTCATAACTTTTACAACCTTGCATTATTCCTCCTTCACTTCTTCAGCTCTTCAGCATCAATTTGGAGCAGCATGATTAAACAAGGACAGTTTTTTTAACACAGTTTCATGCGTCCAAAGTGGATTGAATTGACCCTTTCTAGAGTAGGATAAACTCTTTTCACACTCATCTTCACCATGGAAATTTTTGGGCTGCAGATATTTCCTATCAGTAATAGTTAGGGGACTTCGTCTGATTTAACATCCCAAACACTGAACTTAGTAGCAATCCACATAGCAGTGATTCACTCTTCTGTTGCACAGAACTTGATTCATCAAGTACCTTTGGGAACACAAGTTCATGGGAGGTCAGAAATAAGATACTGTTGTCCAAAGCTGCGACTGCTCTACAACCGTATGAGCAGAAAGGTTTTACGAAAGTTAGAACTGGTAAGCAATATCTTATTCCAAATTCCAATGGCTTCTAGAACTTATATGACATCGCTTACTTGAGGATCAAGGGTGTGATTCTTTCCATGTTGAGATGGTGGATATTAATTAAGTCACCTAATTCTGTTGGAAAAACGAAGGTTCGGAAGGTTATAATTCAAAAGAGGCTTTTGCTATCAACACCAAAGAATTTTAGCTGATTCCCTTGAAATTACCAAATGTCCCTCTGTTGTTTCTAACCCCGAAGCTCCGCTACAGATTTTCTCAGAGAAGTGGGAGAGTTGTTAAAGATGGGTAGATGATGAAGGCAACTTTCCAATCGTAATTGTCATGATAGATTTTGTGCTGACCGTTTTAAGAGACGAAAGTTGAAAAGACAGTCCCGCTGCCTTATATCTTTCAGTAATAAGATTGCTAGAAGCACAAATTTATTTGATTAATTTTACGCTATATGATATTCCAATGCGCAGCTGCTCCCCAAAAATAAGTTTAGGAAGCTTTTAAGTTAGTAATAGCGAGTCTTCCTTCCGCGGTTTCTTAGGTTCATTGATAATGCTTTTGTTCTGGAAAACAATTTCTTTTGAAAAATAATTTTTTTCTTTTTCTATTTTTCTGAACAATTTCTGAGTAAAAGAACGTGTTTTGTAACTATACAAAATTTTTATTCTCTGAGTGAAAAAGAATTGGAATGTACTTGGTACAATCCACAATTTTGTTTTATATGACCTATAATTTCTTCTAATTTTTAAGATATATATTTTTTCTTTTCTTATTCTTCCTTGCGCCACCGCCAGCCTTACCGACCGCCGCCGCCAACAGCAGTTGGCAGCCGGTGGCGATGGCAAGTGGCGAGCAGCAACGGCCGGTTGGTGGTGGCCGGACAACAGGGGGCAGTGGTCGAGGGTGGGGGGCGACAAGGAAGAAGAAAAGAAAGTAATAAAAGAATAAATAACTTATTTCTGGAAATTATTCCCGAGAACAAGAAACTACTTTTATCTACTTCTTATTTCTATTACAAATTTATTCCCCGACTATTTTTCTATTTCAAGAAATATAAAAATTAATTGACGTTATCAAATGAATTTCTATTCTTTTTTTTAGTTCGGAAAACAAAAAATTACAAAAACAAAAAAGCAGCGACATTGCCAAACAAGCCCTTACCTTCCACATATTAAATTTTTATTACTAACAATCTTGAGTTTTCTTCTTGGGGAGAAATATCTACATTCAGAAGTTTGAATACTCATTAGTTTTCAGATCATACTTTCGGCTGGTAGGCCTTTTACCTCTCTGATATTAAGATGCTTGCTCCTTTTGCTCTTGTTATCATGACACAAGTCCACAGCAGGTGACCAAATAGTGTGAACATCCTGGGTGCTTTATGTAACAATGGCATGATATACTGAAGAACAGGAAGCAAATCACCAACTGGGCAAGTCTTTTAGTGGTGAAGATGTATTTGAAACGCCTAGTAATTTTGATTTGTTTGTGATTGTGACCGTTACTCTTCTGGTTTGCATATTTTATTGTCACGGTCAATCAGAAGAAGATTGAGGTGGCCGTCGAGATTGTTTGAGGAGAAATGTTCCGCATCTGTTGCGTGAAGACTTTCAAGTTGCTGATATATCCCCGTTAGTAATGATTAATAATGTACGAATTAGCACCAAAGTACATGGGATTTACTTAGAAACCAAGCATTCCTCTTTTCTGCAAAAATCCATGAATATGGACTTGCTTCTTTTTTGGGGTTTCGAGGCGAACAATGATAAATAGAAGCACCATAGTTTAGCTTATGAAGGAGGCCCACAGAGGCAAGACCCGGTTAAAAAATTAAAGTGGGAGAGATTGCTGAGATGGTTCGATTATGGTGACTTACAGCCCATATCTCTGTTCAACACCTTTTAAATACTAAAACTTGAGCAACCATCAAATTTTTCTTTTCTTTGTTAGATAAAACTACAGAAAGTATGAAGAATTTCACGACCCAAACGTTTTCTAAGCGTGAAAAGGCACCTGCTCGTTCGAAACTAAGCTAGAAGAGCTCAATTTCGTTGTAACGAGTCTCTGTTTCCATAGTTTCTTAACTTGACATTGTGATTTTCTTTTTACTTTTTAAATTATCTTGAGTAAAGTTCTAGGACAATCTTAGCTATGATAGTTTGAACACTGAAGAGTTTTGCCAATCATAATTCTTGGTAAAAGCTAGTCGTCCTTTGTGATAGCGGTCGGAATGGATGAATCGTATAAGCTCGTGCAGCATAGCTTTCGACCACGTTGGCATCACCCCAACAGAGTTGGAAACACGAGTCAAACCGTGAATTATACCTCTTTGAACGTGAATCTGCACCGGGCATACGAAACAGTAAAGCAGAAATACAAAGACGTAAATTCCATCAGAGAAGACCACTACCATATCAGATTAACGGAAAAGAGGACAGGTCAAAGTGATGGGTGCTTCGACGTAGCCGCTTTGGAAAAATTCTTTTCAGGAGTAAGAAATTAACCAGCACACCGGAGACTTGGTACCTTTCAGGCGTTCCTTATCATAGAAACATAATACCAGGTCAGCACTACTTTCATCTATAAAAAGGAATCAAGTGTCCATGCTAGACATCTCACTCCTATCTCAAGCAAAGAAAAGAAGAAGATATCCAGGCCTGTAACTCTCCTGTCTGCAACCGCAATGAAGTTCCTTCCAACTAGCCTTCTCATCTTGGCTCTGGCCACCGCCACTGCTTTTGCCTTTGACCCAAGTCCTCTTCAGGACTTCTGTGTGGCCATCAATGACCCCAAAGGTTGGAGCTCTGCTCTAGCGACAGTCGAATCTTTCCGTTCTGATGATGCTAAAAGAACTACCCTAGCAAGTGTTTATGCTTAGATAAGCCTAACAACGTGAATTCTGTTTCTTTTGCAGTATTTGTGAATGGGAAGTTCTGCAAGGATCCAAAACAAGTCACAGCAGATGATTTTCTCTTCAAGGGGTTTGGATACCCAGGGAATACCGCAAACCCACTCGGATCAAAAGTCACGCCTGCTTTCGTCGACCAATTTCCAGGACTCAACACTCTTGGCATTTCCATGGCTCGTATTGACTTTGCTCCGGGTGGCCTGAACCCTCCCCACACTCACCCTCGTGGGACCGAGGTTCTGGTTTTCACTGAGGGCACACTACTTGTCGGCTCACGTCCAACCAATTAAACAACACCCTCTTCACCAAAGTGTTGTACAAAGGGGATGTGTTTGTGTTCCCAATCGGTCTCATCCACTTCCAGCTGAACATTGGAAAGAGCCCTGCGCTGGCCTTTGCTGCTCTGAGCAGCCAGAACCCAGGACTCATTACCATTGCTAATACAGTATTTGGATCAAAGCCACCCATTTCGGCTGATGTTCTCACGAAGGCCTTTCAAGTGGACAAGAAGGTTGTTGACTATCTACAAGCACAGTTTTGGTATGACAACAATTAAGTTGATACACTGACGTCCAAGACGTCGGATTACCCCTGTATTCTCCATACACGATTGCTGGGATTGATTATTGCTTCGCAATAAAACAATTGCTCCCTATGAAACCAATGATGAATGTTTGAGTAATAAAAGATGATTCTTAATAAGAATCTCTCTCTCTCTCTCTCTCTCTCTCCCTCCCTCCGCGGCAATATAGGCATTGAAAGGATTCCGAGTAATGCCTGACAACAACCACATTCACACCTTGGATAGCGGGTTGAGTTTGCTAAATATTCTGGTGCAATAACAACTAACGAAAAATTATGAAGTTTGGCCAAGCTAGAATATTACATAAGAAGAACCTCAATAACACTATTATTTTGTCTTGACATTTAAGTGTTACAGGGAACAAGCATATGTTTAATACTATAACAGTGGCTAATTCATGATTTCTTACGCTTGAAGCACAAACACCAGTTTTGAGTTTTATCAGAGGCCAAGCAGAGTCATCCTCTTGACGGAACTCCAAGCGCGTCATCTCTTCTTGCGCTGAAAAAGTGGAGTGAAACAGGCAAAACACTATTTATTGACATTGGAATAAAAGGAGGATTAATGTTTGGTGGCCCCATTGCAAAGTCAGTCTTATACAAACTCTTAATCCTTGTAGAAAATTAACAAAACAAAGTAAGGCAGAAAATTACAGAAGATGTACTTCTATATCAGAATGATGAATTTACTTGAGTTAAACAATGCTATCAAAGCAAAGTTATTCACACGCTGATACTTGAGATTAGTATGCAGTGATCAAGTGACATATCCCGTTTGGAAAGTTAGTCAGAGACCTGGAGCGAGCAAGATGGAAAGAGACCTTGAATTAATTTTTCATGACAGCCCTCGAAAGATTTATGAGAGAGAGAGAGATAACAAACAGTGGAACCTTATCAAATATCAGATAACAAACAATTGTACTAGTACCCAAAGTTCAGCATGTTACTGGAAAGAATTCTTCTTTGTAATATAATGAAAAAACACAATTACTCTTGTGAACATCTGCCTAATGGTTGTCAAACCAGTTCTGTGCTTGCAAATAATTGATCAGTTTGTTGTCCACTTGGAAAGCCTTTGTAAGGACATCAACATTGATCAGTGGCTTCGATCCAAGAACTGAATTTGCTATGGTTATGAGACCCGGATTCTGGCTGCTCAAGAAAGCAAAGGCCAGTGCATTAGCTTGTCCAATATTCAGCTGGAAATGAATGAGGCCTTGTGGAAACACGAAAACATCTCCTTTGGTCAAGACTTTGGTGAAGAGAGTATTGTTCAATTGGTTGGATGTGACAAAGCCGACGTAGAGCGTACCCTCCACGACCACTAGCATCTCGGTGCCACGAGGATGAATGTGGGGAGGGTTTAGACCGTACGGAGCAAAGTCAAGGCGGGCCATGGCGATGCCAAGAGTGTTGAGTCCTGGGAATTGGTCGACAAAGGCAGTCGTTACTTTGGATCCGAGCGGATTCGATGTGTTCCCAGGATATCTGAACTTTGTGAAGGAGAAATCATCTGCTACGGCAAGCTTTGGGTCCTTGCAGAACTTTCCATTCACAAGCACCGCCGAGTTGCTGTCATTGATGGCTACACAGAAGTCCTGAAGAGGACTTGGGTCGGAGGCAAAGGCATGGGATGATGCCAAAGCCAAGAGGACCAATGTTAGAATGAACTTCATCATGGAATATTTTCGGAGCTTCGATTAGTCTGTCTCGGAAATTCAGTTCTGTTGAGGATTGTTGTGAAACGCGGCTCATCTATTTATGGTAGTTAGTCATTTGACTTAGTCCCAGTCAACAGGCCTGCAGGAAGCGGCTGAAGCAAGGAACAGTGCTAAGTCTATAACAATTGTTTATTCTTCCGTGTGATTGGTGAACCATTCTACAACTTCAACCCCCTCTTGTTTCTAAACCCGTTCTAATTGAGAATTAGTCATTCGATGAAGCATTCCCACTTTACTTCTCGTCTTTTTACATTCTCAGATTTTAAACTTTAGACGCCATGTTCAAATTTTACATTCTCACTGCCCCTATTTGATTGCTGTGATTATATTGGAGGGAGAATTGGTCTGTACTCTAGGCTATCTAACAACATAAAGAGAACAATTTATTTTTCACATGATCTCCAAGGATTAACCTTATTTGTTGGATGTTATGGAAAAATCGATCTTCAGGACTACTATTGAAAAGTTATATACTTGATGATATTCTCGGTAATCTTCTTGGGGAATCATATCGATAGTAGCTTGAATAGTGAAAAGTTTGTCAGGTCATACTTTTGGTAGAAGCTAGTCGTCCCAATGATAAGGTGTAAAATTTGGCATGTAGATATGGATGGACCATCTGAGTTTTGTGAAATATAGGTTTACAACATGTTCACAGCAGCAAATTTAAAAACGAGTCAAACCATTCATTTTACCTCTCCGATGCAATTCAAACAGATTTTGATTATTAATCTTATATCATCCAGATGGTGTGAAAACCCTGCATGTTTTATATGACAAAGTAAACATGATGTCTGTAGGAAGTAAATCGGCAGCTTGGCAAGTGTTTCACGGTGAAGGATGGAGATGCATGTTAAAACACTTGTACCTACATCATTTTCATTTGACAGTTTGGTATGATCATATGAAGCACTTCCAGAAGAATTGGCCCTGTCTCCATCCAGCTGAATCGGCATAGGACGTCAAAACAGTAAAGCAGTAGGAAACCGAAGATTTACATATTATTGAAGAAGTCCACTTCCATATCAGATATCATGCTTTTTCTTAATAGGGAAAGAGGATAGGTCAAAGAAAGGGGCATTTTGTTGCGGCAGTTGTGGAACAATTCATCTCTCAGAATAAGAAATTAACTACCATACAGGAGACTTGGTATAGCTGTAGATCTGGGAAGTGTTGCTTGTCATGGAAAATCATATACTGGGTCAACAACACCGTCATCTATAAAAGGGGGTCATGTGTCCGTGCAAAACATGTACTCTCATCTCAAGCAAACAAGAGAAGAGGTAGATATCAAAGCCCTGACCAGAGACTCCCCTCTCCACCACAATGAAGTTTCTTCCAATTAGCCTTCTCATCTTGGCTCTAGCAACTGCCACCAGTTTTGCATATGACCCGAGTCCTCTTCAGGACTTCTGTGTGGCCATCAATGACCCAAAAGGTTGGAGCTCACTGACGCATTATTCATATTTTTCTGTTCTGTGTAATGATCCTATAAGTATTTCCGTGAAAGGAGTTTCTGCTTAGATAAGCCTATTAACATGAATTCTGTTTCTTATGCAGTATTTGTGAACGGAAAGTTTTGCAAGGACCCAAAACAAGTTACAGCAGATGATTTCTTCTTTAAGGGGTTCAGATATCCTGGGAATACTGTGAACCCGCTCGGATCGAAAGTCACACCTGCTTTTGTCGACCAACTTCCAGGACTTAACACTTTGGGCATTTCCATGGCTCGTATTGACTTCGCTCCAGGTGGCCTGAATCCTCCCCACACTCACCCTCGTGGGTCAGAGATTCTGGTTGTCACTGAGGGCACACTGCTTGTCGGCTTCGTCACATCCAACCAATTAAACAACACCTTCTTCACCAAAGTGTTGTACAAAGGGGATGTGTTTGTGTTCCCAATCGGTCTCATCCACTTCCAGCTGAACATTGGAAAGACCCCTGCGCTGGCCTTTGCTGCTCTGAGCAGCCAGAACCCAGGACTGATTACCATTGCTAATTCAGTGTTTGGATCGAAGCCACCCATATCGGCTGATGTTCTCACCAAGGCCTTCCAAGTGGATAAGAAGGTTGTTGACTACCTTCAGGCACAGTTTTGGTATGACAACAATTAGGTTGACGCATTGAACTCCAAGATGTCGAACTACCCCTGTATTCTCCATACATGATTGCTGAGATTGATAATTGGTTCCCAATAAGTTCCCAATAAAAGAATTCTTCTTATTGTAACTGATCGTGAACGTTTTGAGTCATAAATGATCATTCTTCATAAGAATCTCTCTCTCTCTCTCTCTCCCGCACGCGCCCGCGCCCCCATGCAATGCTGGCTTTAAAAGGTTTCCATGTTCTGCCGACCGTTAACACATGCAAACCTTGGCAAGCTGCTCGAGTGATTTTGCTGAATTTGCTGAATATACCCGTGCAATAACACGTAAAATAAAACTATGAAGTTTGGCCAAGCTAGAATATTACAGCAGAAAAACTTTAATAACGCTATTCCTTAGCATTTAAATTTTACAGGGAACAAGCATATATTTAATTTCATGACACAGGCTAATTCATCATTCTTTTTAGCATCTCGACTCCCTAGTACAAACACCAGTTTTGAGCATTATCAGTGGCCTAGCAGAGGCATCCTATATAGACTCTCTCTGCCTCTCGAAGGAACTCTGCGCGCATGGCATCTCTTCTTGCGTTGAAGTCGAGTGAAATAGGGAAACTGCTATCTATGGACAATGTGAAACATTTTTTACTGCATTGGAATTATTTGGATAAATAAATGAAGATCCTCAAGATATACCACTCATGGTCATTGTAACATTTTATGGGCATGAATGGAATAAAGAGATAATTAATGTTTGGTGGCCCTATTCCAAGGTCAGTCTTAAACATACTCTTAATCCTTACGGAAAATAAACAAACCCAAAGTGAGGAAGAAAATTACATAAGACGCAGCTCTATATAAGAATCATGAAATTGCGTGACTTAAACAATGCTATGAAGGCAAAATTATTCACAAGCTGATATTTGAGATTGGTCTGGAGTGATCAAGTAATATGTCTCGTTTGGAAAGACAGAGACCTGGAGCGAGCAAGATGGAAAGAGACCTTGAATCAGTTTTTATCTGAGCCCTCTAAATATTTACCAGAGAAAGAAAGAGAGAGAGTGAGAAATCTTATCATAAATCGGATAACAAACAAATGTAATAGTACCCAAAAGTCAGCATGTTATAATTCTTCTTTGTAATATAATGAACAAACACAATTACTCGTGAACATCTGCCTAATGGTTGTCAAACCAGTTCTGTGCTTGCAAATAATTGATCAGTTTGTTGTCCACTTGGAAAGCCTTTGTAAGGACATCAACATTGATCAGTGGCTTCGATCCAAAGACTGAATTTGCTATGGTTATGAGACCCGGATTCTGGCTGCTCAAGAAAGCAAAGGCCAGTGCATTAGCTTGGCCAATATTCAGCTGGAAATGAATGAGGCCTTGTGGAAACACGAAAACATCTCCTTTGGTCAAGACTTTGGTGAAGAGAGTATTGTTCAATTGGTTGGATGTGACAAAACCGACGTAGAGCGTACCCTCCACAACCACTAGCATTTCGGTGCCACGAGGATGGATGTGGGGAGGGTTTAGACCGTACGGAGCAAAGTCAAGGCGGGCCATGGCGATGCCAAGAGTGTTGAGTCCTGGGAATTGGTCGACAAAGGCAGTCGTTACTTTGGATCCGAGCGGATTCGATGTGTTCCCAGGATATCTGAACTTTGTGAAGGAGAAATCATCTGCTATGGCAAGCTTTGGATCCTTGCAGAACTTTCCATTCACAAGCACCGCCGAGTTGCTGTCGTTGATGGCTACACAGAAGTCCTGAAGAGGACTTGGGTCGGAGGCAAAGGCATGAGATGATGCCAAAGCCAAGAGGACAAATGTTAGAATGAACTTCATCATGGAATATTTTCGGAGCTTCGATTAGTCTGTCTCGGAAATTCAGTTCTGTTGAGGATTGTTGTGAAACGCGGCTCATCTATTTATAGTAGTTAGTCATTTGACTTAGTCCCAGTCAACAGGCCTGCAGGAAGCAGCTGAAGCAAGGAACAGTGCTAAGTCTATAACAATTGTTTATGCTTCCGTGTGATTGGTGAACAATTCTCTAACTTCAACCACCTCTTGTTTCTAAACCCGGTCTTATTGAGAATTAGTCATTCGATGAAGCATTCCCACTTTACTTTTCGTCTTTTTACATTCTCAGATTTTAAATTTTACATTCTCATTACCCCTGTTTGATTGCTGTGATTATCTTGGTGGGAGAATCTCTGTAGCTATCAAGCAAAATAAAGCGAACAATTTATTTTTCACATGATCTCCATGGATTAGTCTCATTTGTTGGATGTTTTTGAAAAACCATCTTTAGGACGACCATTGAAAAATTATGTATTTGATGATATTCTTGGTAACCTTCTTGGAAATTTTTATCGATAGTAGTTTGAATAGTGAAGAGTTTGTCAGGTTGTACTTTTGGTGGAAGCCAGTTGTCCTTATAATAAGGTGTAAAATTTAGCATGTAGAGATGGATGAATCATATGAGTTTGTGAAATATAGGTTTACAACACGTTCACGGCAACAAATTTGAAAATGAGTCAAACCATGCATTTTACCTCTCCAATCCAATGATTGTGATCAAAGAGATTCTGATTATAAATCTTATCATGGAAGTACGCATGAACTAGATGGTGTGAAAACCTTGCATACTTTGTATAAGAAAGTAAACACAATATCTATAGGAATTAAATCGGCAACTTGGTAAGTGTTTTCATGGTAAGGGATGGAGATGCAAGGGAAAACATTGTTCTTCCATCATTTTCAATTAGCAGATTGATTTGGTCATACGAAGCAATTACGAGAATAATTGGCCCTCTATCCATCCAGCTGAACTTGAATACGCGTAGGACATCAAAACAGTAAAGAAAACCGAAGATTTACATATTATTGAGGAAGTCCAGCTGAACTTGAATACGTGTAGGACATCAAAACAGTAAAGAAAACCGAAGATTCACATATTATTGAAGAAGTCCACTTCCAAATGAGATATCATGCCTTTTCTTATCAGGGAAAGAGGATGGGTCAAAGAAAGGGACATTCTGTTGGAGCAGTTGTGGAATAATTCACATCTTGGAATAAGAAATTAACCACCACATAGGAGACTTGGTATAGTTATAGATCTGGGAAGCGTTGCTTATCACGGACAATCAAATACAGGGTCAACACCACCATCATCTATAAAAAGGGGTCATGTCTCCATGTAAAACATGTACTCTCATCTCAAGCGAACAAAAGAAGAGGTAGATATCAAAGCCCTGACCAGAGACTACCCTGTCCACCACAATGAAGTTTCTTCCAATCAGCCTTCTCATCTTGGCTCTAGCAACTGCCACCACTTTTGCCTATGACCCGAGTCCTCTCCAGGACTTCTGTGTGGCCATCAATGACCCAAAAGGTTGGAGCTCTACTCAAGCATTATTCGCATCTTTCTTTTTGTTTAATGATGCTACGAGTATTTATGCGAAGGGAGTTTCTGCTTAGATAAGCCTAATAACATGAATTTTCTGTTTCTTATGCAGTATTTGTGAACGGAAAGTTTTGCAAGGACCCAAAACAAGTTACAGCAAATGATTTCCTCTTTAAGGGGTTTAGATATGCTGGTAACACTGCGAACCCACTTGGATCAAAAGTCACACCTGCTTTCGTAGACCAATTTGCAGGACTCAACACTTTGGGCATTTCCATGGCTCGTATTGACTTCGCTCCAGGTGGCTTGAATCCTCCCCACACTCACCCTCGTGGGACTGAGATTCTGGTTGTCACTGAGGGCACACTGCTTGTCGGCTTCGTCACGTCTAACCAATTAAACAACACCTTCTTCACCAAAGTGTTGTACAAAGGGGATGTGTTTGTGTTCCCAATTGGTCTCATCCACTTCCAGCTGAACATTGGAAAGACCCCTGCATTGGCCTTTGCTGCTCTGAGCAGCCAGAACCCAGGACTGATTACCACTGCTAATGCCGTGTTCGGATCAAAGCCACCCATTTCAGCTGATGTTCTCACCAAGGCCTTCCAAGTGGATAAGAAGGTTGTTGACTACCTCCAAGCACAGTTTTGGTATGACAACAATTAAATGGATACACTTGCAAGACAGAGATTACCCTATCTTCTCCATACATTGTAGCTTCCATTAAAAATTTCTTCCCAATAAAGAACTGAGTAATAAAAGATCATTCTCTCTCTCTCTCTCTCTCTCTCTCTCTCTCTCTCTCTCATTGACTCCTAGCCCTTACATGCACCATGGGGCTAGCTGCTGAAGTGTGCTGTGAATATACTAGTGCAATGACATGTATTAACATGCACATGAAGATAAGACTGATATCTCAACACTTAACAGTTGCATTGAAAATGCATAAGTTTGACTCCCATGACACCAGCTAATATCAGTGCAAATTACCCACACAATGAACTGACTAAAAGGACCTTGTGCCTCAAACTCCCTATTGCTGTACTTCGTGGACATACATAAATGGGTTTTCTGACGGGACCCTTTGGGAGTTTTCCTAGAACTCGTGATTCCTTTTGGCGTCCACCCTCTTGTAATTGTCATGTGGCAGTTTGGTTTACCAGTTGCATCCTTCAGTGAAAGTACAAACACAAACTTTGGCATTACCAGAGGCCAAACAGAGGCGTGATTTAGAAAGATCTTTATGTGCTTGTCATTTTCATTCTTTCTGTGAAGCTGCGCAAAACAAGCTACTCAAGTTTAAGGCTTAAGCACAATGTTAAACATTGTTTATTGGGTAGTGACATCAATAGGAAAAACAGACGAAAGCCCCGGCGCCCACTAAGGCGGTCCAAGCCCGGCCCTCCAAGGCTCAAGGGTCCCTTGGGCGCCCCCTCTTTGGGGTGATTCCGTCATTCTTGAAATTGTCGGAGCATTCCCGGACAAATTTCAATGGAGGACTATAGGCAACCGGTTAAAACTCCGGGCACATTTGTGGAAGAGTTTAACTAGATTTATAAAGTTAACCTTACCTCAATTAAATTGATCTGAACCTTAAACAATATAAAAAGAAGAAAAGCAAAGTATTTTAACATGATAACCTAACAATTAAATCGAGAAAACCTCATGCAAATGATATCGTCACATCTGATGTGCGGCCAATCACTTTAAAAGCTTAATTTGTTATATAGAAAAATTGAATTCTTTGTTTGCAGCAATTATCTAATTTTTTAGTATGGGAATAGCTAATGGATCTTCTTCTCTATTACGAGGACAACAAGAAACAATCATGGTAAGGGAGGACGTTTGCATGATGTATACGTGAGTACTTGCATGTGAAAACAAAGATATTCATCCCTTTTTATTTACAATATTAATTAGTAAACAAAACATAGGGTTAAAAGATAACGTCACCAGATTTGTAATCCTACATGCAACATTGATTGCCGAAAAGGATAAAAAAAAAAAAAAAAAGGCGCTTTAATCGAATGATGACTGTGCTTCAGTTAAACATCGCTACAACTTGTTCATATTTTGACAAATGTCATTATAAATTTACACATTTCTTATTCAATAGCTTGTTCTACTTCTATGGAAGCGGGTTCTTTTTATGCTTTAAGACGTCCCCATTACGATACCCGTGACATCCCAGATTTTCAGTCATGTTTTCTACTGAATAAATCGGGCATTTCATTGACGCGCCTATAGGGCTGTTCTTAGAGCTGATCACTCTCGAGATAACTAGACTGTCTTGGGGAAACCATTAAGGATTTTAAGGCAAATAGACTTGAAAATTCGATCAGGAATCGACTTCTCGACTGTGCTCATCTTTAGAGGCTATTATGGCACAGTTAAAAATTGATTTGAAATCAAAAATAGGTTGGTTCGACTGAGATGTGTGGCTAATCATGGGTGACACTACTAAATTGGAAAATTCTCGTCGGCCGACACTAGACTGATTTTCTATCGTTTTGGTACCCTGTGTTCGTATTTGAATCCTCATGAAAAAGTTGCCAATGAGTCGAGTGGGTTCATTGTAGTTCGAAGAAAATCAACCATGGGTCATTTGCATTGAAAAGTTTCCGAAAGTTACCTAGTAGCCTAGGTCAAGCTAAAAACGCGCCGAATGGAAATTGACCGCAAATTCGAGTCCGATTTCAGAAATTGAAGATTTTTTCATGTCATAATAAATTCTAGGAGCGTCGACTTAGTCTCAAAAGATTTTTCTGCAACCCGAGACTTTTTGGGAAAAAGTCGTCCTAGGGCTGTTTTTGTCCGTAAAAAAGCCAAGGACCGTTTTTGATCGCGCAAATGGGATGCAAGATGGATCAATTTGTGAGGAAAAATGCCAATTTGACAATTGAGGTGTCGATTAAATTTATGAGGGTCAATTGGGATTGAATTGTACAAAATCAAGTGTCCAATTAAGAGGAAAGATTGGAAATTCGTATGCCCCCTTCCCCTAGCCATTTTGGAGCATTTCAAGTGTCTATAGATGAGCCTTGGTGGCTCATTGAGGGCCAAAGAACTATACTTGGCTGTGGAAGAAGGAAGGGGACAAGGGAGAAGAAAAACAAGGCATGGTGGCCCCCTCGAACCTCATCTCTTCCCCCTCTCTCTCTCCCTTAGCCGACCAGCTCTCTCTTCCTCCTCCATTTTGCGCCTTTCAAACCCTCAGCCAGCAAGGAGATCACCGGAAAAACCAGCATGCCGTTGCAGCCGCACGCCGTTGCCGCCGTTCACCCCCTCCCCCCGGGCGCTTGTCGCTGCTCCGCCTTGCCACATACGTCCTCGCCATCCCGCACTCCATCTCCACCTTAGTCTCGGTCCTAGTGTCGTTCCGACCAACCCAGGCTGCCGGAGTCGCCGTGGAGGCCCTCCAAACCTGGTTTCGTCTCCTCAACTCACCTCAGCCCGTTGTCACCTCAACCTGCTGTTGTTTCAGCCCTTTCTCGGTCCAAACCAGCAGCTGAAGAAGTGGATATCGCAGAGGCTGTTTGGCCCATTTTGAGGTGATCTCGAACCTTGAAACCTAGGCCCGCTTTGGAGCAAGTTGGCCCCGTTGCATTCCCGACGTTTTGAATCGGACGGATCGCTAAATAAGTGAGTTTAACTCACTAAACCTTGCTTAGTATACTAATGATGCTTAGGGGTTGATTAGATTCAATTAAGTGCAATTAGGTGGATAGATTAGATTAGGATAATTAAATTAGGGTTTTACCTATGCATGTTAGGCAAATGGTTAGTGTAATTAGCAAGTAGATAGGCTCGAGTATTTATTGAATGAGTCTCGGAATTTTTCCGGGTCTGTTTCGGCTTCCAATTAGGCATTATAGGCCTAGGTTGGATTTATTGCATTTATTTAATAATTTCCATATTTATTTATTTATTTATTTATTTTTCGAAAATTAGGCTGGGATAGCCGACGACCAGAATTTTATACTAATTTTATCGTGGTGCACTATGTTTATTTATTTGATCATTAATTTGTGCTAAATCAATTTATTTGTGATTTTAGGATTTATTTCCTAAATTAAATAATTTTGGTAATTAATGGAAAAATAAAGGAGCATCGATTGATAATGCCAAAAAAATTTTGGTAGACTACAAAAAATGGTGGGATTTATGAAAAGGAAATTATTATACTTTGACTAAGGCCGACCGTGTACCCACACACAATATTTTATCTGATATGATAAACGACGAGAAAAATTGATGTATGACATGGCTTAGTGATTAAGTACATCACCTTAGAGAATGCACGTGACGTGGTGATTAGATACATCACCTCGAAGAATGCACGTGGCTTGGTGACTAAGTATGTCGCCTTAGAGAATGCACGTGGCTCGGTGACCAAGTACGTTGCCTTTGAGAATGCACGTGGCTCGATGACTATATATATATATATATATATATATATATTATATTGGAGATTGCATAGTATGGATTAAAATGACCGGGAATGGTCTGATTGACATGTAATCGACTAGGTCGATTAATTGACATTTTGATCTGTAGTGTTTGATTGGGTGCCTATTCAAACTGCTCTGATTTGCAGTTGAAATCTGAGGTCAAGGTAAGTCTTCTAACCCGTGCATGCTTAGGCAGCCCATAGTGTATTGGTTTCCTAATCGAGTCTTAGGGGGTAAAACTCGCTGAGACGTCGTCTCACCCCGTTGTGGGATAATATTTCAGGCCCCTAGATGGCAGCACCTCCACCTCCTCGTCCTCCTATGCATTTTGGCATCCCCGAAGAGGTCACCGAGATAGGATACCATTTCAATATTCACAACCACCCCGAAGGACTGGAAAACGTACTGATTAAGTCGACCGTCTAGGTTGACGTGGGTAAAGACGCCTTGAGGCCCCACGAGTATTGATCGTGGTATCATTACTACCATGATGGGCAAAGAAAGGGTCCCATACTAGAAGGTGATGTGCCTCTGTACGTACTGGAAGAGACGTTCGGAGAAGGGACGGCGGATCATAAGGATGGGATCAGTAGTGGATGCAAAGGATCCTAAACTTGACGATCCTGAATCTTCGGTATATTCTAATGTGGATTCTAGCTGGGGTGTTGAAGAAGGAGTGGACTTTGAAGAGGAGGAGCTGGAGGAGGATGAGCCTGAGAACAAACCTGAAGAGGAGGACCCTAAAGAAGTCCCTGAAGATGAGGAAGACGAGGATCCAGAATATGACTCGGATGAGGATTGAGACCCCCATCCTGTTTTGCAAACCTTAAGTTGTGGACTGATATATGATAGATTAGACTTCCGTGAATAGTATTGTAATATATACTATGTGGTTTGCTGTATATAAAAGTATGGTTGTGGTTTTTCATGTTGTGAAAACTATGGCCCTACTTTTCTATCACATTGTTTTATTGTCTGGGGATTTTATTATATGTTTCTGCTTGCGTATCAAAATGAAAGGGTCGGCGATGCGTCTTGGGATATCGCTATTAATCGACTGGGTGAGGGATGGGCGCGCGTTCGAGAATCGAGGTGTGACAATACCATTTACATATTGGCTTGTGTATATATAAGTTAATCTACATATTCAAATACAAATAATAGTATCCTTTGATTATTTTTTCATCTTCAAAACATTATTAAGGGATTTACTGAACACATATTCTCTTCAGATAAGAGATGGAGAAAAAGATATATCTATTTTTTATTGAATCAGAGGCAAATTGTTCATTCTACCAATCAAATCACTTGTTACCCTAGCTATGATAGGGTTAAATAGTCAAAGCTTGCTTGATTAATCAAGCTTGCTTCTAATGAAAGAGTTGTTTAAGACCAATAAATCCCCTGCATACCTTTGGTCCTATGGTAAATAAACAAACATGTCATTTCACTATGGTACAGAGAAGCATTAAGCAAAACATAGTGGTAAGATAGAACCCCGACAAATTTTTGTTGCATATGTCGGAGAAAGAGGGAGTGTAAATCCGCTTTTCTACCGTGCAAGGAATCACCAAAAACATGGTAATAAGAGATGGTGTCAACAAATTTGTCCCGCCATTAACATTGATTTTGAAATTTGCTACGGGCAATGACTATTAAACGTCAAACCTGGACTAAGGAGCCACAACCGAAAAGTCTTTTTCTCTTCCTCTCTCTTCTCTCTCCATCGTCTTCTTCAACCTTCAACTATGGGGGAGTGTTTGAATAATCTCACTCTCCTCTCCGTCTGTTGTTGATTTTATTTGAGTTTTCTTATTTTTTCCTTCATTTTTCTTCTCTTCCGATCTAGATCTAAGAGCTCTCTTCTCCTAGTTTAATTCTAGATTCGACAGTTTAAACTCTTCTAATTTAGTTTTAGATCTAGGATTTCTTCTCTCTTGAAATTATGAGAGTTTAATAATGTTTTTGGGGATTTGATACTCCCGTGTCTTCTCTGTGTACAAGTCTTGTGCCTCCAATTTCAATGATGATCATAGGAGCTTTGACATCTTGCTGAACTACGAAAATTTGTTTTTCCAAAAATTAGATCTATGTTTAATTAACTTATTTTGGTCGTTTCCATACGGTGATGGTGTAGAGAGGAAGCCCAACCTAGGCACGTATCGCTTAGGAAGCACGTATCAGCATGAATTAGGGAAAATGGACTTTTTGCATGAGAAGTACTGTTTGAAAAAAGGTGCACGAGTTTGTTTAGCCGAAGGGCAAATGGGACATTGAGGACAAGGAAAAAATGCACTATGACCCAATCTTTGATGATCATGGAAATTTTTATCATTGGCAGCAGAGTTACACAATGATTGATTATTCAATTTAATACATGAAAAATTGGAATTGCTGGGAAAATTCGTCCAAAAAAATAGCCCTTGTGAAATGCTACCCAAGCCCATCAGTTTGCCAGTCGAAAGGGCCTGAAATAAGCAACTATTAGAATTGAATAAGACTCGGCATGAATTTTCCTCACAAACTCGAGAAACATATATGAGATAGAAATGGAAATCTAGAACGTATAGTACGTTCTTGAGTGTGATGAGTGGGCTAAGATCCACTGTGCCTATCATCGTGACGAGTGTGGTATTTCCATTTGGAAGCTGTATTGAGGCTGGTATTGATAATTTTTGAGTTTTTGAGAAAAAACTTTTCTTACAGGCAATGCGATCACTAGCTCCTGAATCAATTATCCATCTATCCTTGGAAATTGAATTCATTAAGTGGTATGAAGTACCAATGAAACTCCCAGCTTGTCAGACGCATCCAATTTTTTGAAAGCCCTCATAAGTTTTTGATATTGTTCATAGCTAATAGGTTGACCACAATTATCAGCACATTGACTTGTAACTTGAAAAGCTATTGAAAAATCTTTTTTTTTTCTTTTTCTCCGAGCTTTCCATGCAATTTCCAACAGTTATCAGTTGTATGATGTGGGCGCTTGCAATAGTCACAATATAATTTACCTTTTCCCTTAAAATTTCCCTTTGATGTCGTGGCTCCAATTGACGATTTAAGAACTGGGGCCATCATCACTTCATGTGGACCGTCGGATGAAAAAACACTTCGTGGGCCGTCTGATCTTCTTAAGGGCAAGAAAGTGTGTGGGCCGTCAGATCCTGCCGAGAACGGGCTACGTGAGTCGTCAGATGCAGTCGGTGGATACGATCCTCGTGGACCATCGAATCGCTTGAATATATCTGGACCGTCTGTCCCTCTCTTGAAGCTTCTAGGGTCTTCTCCAGAATACCCTAGCTGTTCATTCCTCCTTTCTCCTTGCCCCTTTCTTGCGACTCCTTTCTGATATGGGTTTCTGTGAACGGCCATTGCGGTTCCATCACCGCTTTGACATGGTCGGAAACAGCAAGGCGTTGGCTTCCTTGCTGCACTGCAAGTTGATAGATCCGACCCGGTGTCGGCATGGGCTCCATGGTAAGAATTTGTGACCGAAACGAGAGGTACGACTCGTTTGAAATCAGGAGAAATTTGGTAATTTTCTCTCATTCCCGCATCGCTTGGTATTGTCGCAGAGTTGAGTTGTGTCCCTCTAGTTTCTCCTCCACCACTTCTAATTCGTTCCATAAGGCTGAAAGTTTGTTGGAAATCGCGGCTACACTTAGGTTCCCCTGTTTTAGATCTAAAAGTTGCTGGGTTAGTGAAAAAATTCTGATCTAATTTTCCGTACATTTCTTTTATATTTTCTGACATATGTTTCGAATCCTCCATCAGGGTAGTCAGGCCGCGACTTCGGAGGTGATGCAGTTTCCAATCCATGTTCGGACAAGGTGGTTGCATTTCCTCCATAGTCGTGCCTGCGGCTCGTCAAATGGAATTGGAACCGTCCCGTCAATAAATTCGTCTTTGTCTTTGGTCACCAACTCTCATGGGAACTCTCGTGACCAGCTTGAGTAGTTGTCGGCGCTGACGTTGATGGGTAATGAGTCGCAGCTTCGGTCCATCGACCATCGTGGTGTAAAGCGGGTCATCGAGTTCCGGGCGTTTGCTGGCGGCGACGAACAGATACGGAAGAAATCCGAGTTGGGAAACCGGGTAGGGATTCAATCCCGAACCCGGATTACCTGATTCGGGCATACGATCCGCATAAAACATACTCGGCCCGGTGGATGAGCCTGCCCCGGGAACGGTTGGTGAGCCTTCATCGGGTTGGGCCTGCTCTCCGTGGCCTTGACTCATAAAACCATGGGCCAGGCGCCATCTAGACAGGCAGCCACTGGATGGACTGGCCTGCAATGTGTTGTCCCTAGTTGGGCTGGGCCAAAGCCCTTTGTTCTTGAGTTAGAACACCAGTAGACAGATTCGAGATATTAGCATCTTGCCGTATTACTGACTCCTCTGGTGTTCCTTCCTCTTACGTCGACGAAGGATCTTTAGGCATGGTGTCGGTAAGTGTAAAGGGTAAGGAAAAAAAGTGTTTGTTTTTTCAAAGAAATTTAGATACTAATTCCTACACTAGAGTGCTAACCTTGTTTTGTTGGTTAGGGTTCCTATAGTAACGAGGCACAATTCTATCTGGTGGGCAATCAAGTAAGAAAGTTGCGGAAGCTAGGTTAAGAGCGTCTCGCTTCCGATACCATGACAAAATCTAAAGCGGAAGAAGAAAGACGTGGGGAATTTTCTGTGTAGTCATTCATTGTGTATGTAATGTACAAAAGATTCACTATATACCACCGCCCGCAGCGGCGCAGCTGGCTTGGGCTCTCTCCCCCTCACGAAAGGCAGAAGTTCGAATCCCAGAGGCGTCGTTAGGGATTCTTACCTGGAGTACTGTGGTGGTGGGTCTTGCAGTCGCTCCCCTAGGGTTTGCTCGCCGGCTATTGGCTTACGGAAAAAAAAAAAAAAAAAGATTCACTATATAATACAAATGACTAGTAATAAAAAAAAGAATCATTATATTTTTCTAATCTACGAGTAGCGGATCTAATCCTAAATTGACTAAAATAAATCTTCAGCATCTCTTGAGATATTCTCCCGAATCAACATCATATCTTTCAACAGTGAATAACTTCTTTTGACGTTCGCTAGGCTTTTTTCCCCATGAGTAAGGACGAGTTGGAGAAAGCTATAAGAAGTTTCTCTTATATATACACAATCACTTCAACTTCAAGAAAAATCGAGGAGGAAAGTGAAAAGTGTAGAGAGTGCCGAACCATGAATTCCTTCTTACAACATAATGTGAAACTGCTGCTTCTATTTTGGTTACTGTTCATGCAATATTGTCAAGTGTGGAATTCCTATATTTACAGTGGTGTCCGAAATATGCAGTGTAAGGACATACCCTTCCGGGGGTCCCTGCGCCCAAGATAGAGATGCTGTCATGGACCAATTGATCAGAGTAACACCAATCCAAGGTTACAATTACTACTACCAAAACGGTTCCTGCTATCGCCGTGCAGTATGCTACGGAGCTTTGTCAAGAGACGACTGCTTCACTCGCCTTAGACACATGTCGAGGCCTCATCAATGAAGACTGTGGCCAGAGCTGGCGTGGAGCTCAAGTCCAGCTTGGAACCTGTAGAATGAGATACGAAGATTATCCATATGTATCTATACAAATAATCACTATTCAAGAAAATAAAGTAACGTGAATTGCAATAACTCGAAGAATGGGCGAGTCCGCTATTATCTGTGTAAGCTACTATTTCAAGAAGTGACTTGCTTTAATTCTCTCTTTTATGTGCGGTTATTAAGTATTTATAAGTTCATCAATCAACAGCAGCATATGATTTGTCGGCATTTAAAGCGGAATAGGATTTGATGTGATTTGATTTGATTTAAGAAGAATCCTCCGCTAAATATACGTTTCGATATAAGGGCTGATATGGAGAAATACAACAACAAGCTTCATAGATGATGTGATTGTATCTAAATAAAACTAAAATATATAATTTTAAAAAATAGAAACCTTATTTTGAGCTGTCGTTGACATCGCTGCCCCTGCTCCAGGTGATCCCTATGGCGACGATGACCACCACCATGGTGGTCGAACGTCATTGAAGACTGTTGCTGTGCCAGTCACCTCTATCGCACGCTCGGGGAGAGAGGGGGGAGAGAGTGTGTGTTTTTGAATAAGCCAAGTTCGAGCAGATTATTCAAACTTTTGAATTAAATTTTCATATTGTTGAAGTGTTGCGAATCATCAAACCTTGCACAAGGACCCACGATAACTAAATCATTATTGTCAATGACACATATGAGGGCAGGAGCAATCCATCAACATTGTGTGCATGATCATTTACATCTTACCTGAGTACAAATATGTTAGAATCCTTGACTGATCAGAGACGTCCGACTAAATTGGGATGTTATAGAGAATATATTGTAATCTAGATGTGAAAAGGCAGAAAGATGCATAGAAGAATGGCACGACAGAAACTTGAAAGTATCTACTGAGATATTTAAAAAAAAAAAAAAAAAATGTTGAAGTTCTTTCCTTAGGGACAATGGCAAAGCTGAAATAACACAGCAATTGTGTGACTTTTTCTTTCTTAATTTTTATTTTATTTTATAATATATAGTAAATTAAGATCCGTGAACACAAACTAAAGTTAGCTAATTCTTTACTTAGCAAGGATTACCTTATAATTTTAGTGTTATAAGAACGTTTACTAAAGATATGTTGGCACCTGAATTTCACTTGCGAATCCATCAATTTTCAAAGAAATTTTTCTCAAGGATTATATTCGCGGATATCGGTGGAATTCCACCGTTGATAAACAATGTTGCAATTTCGTTATCCCAAATTCATTTTCTCAGCAGAGTTCCATCTACACTTACGAACCAAGGACATTACAGTTTAGAGACTTTGGGTCCGGCAACTGAAATTTCGACCGACGGAAGCCCCAAAGCCCATTTATGCGGTCCAAGCCCGGCCCACCAATGCTCAAGGGTCCCTTGAAATTGTGGGAGCATTCCCGGCCACAAATTTTGGAAGAATTTAACTAGAATTAAAAAGTTAACCTTACCTTGATTAATTGATCTAAGCCTCAAACAATATACAAAGAAGAAAAACAAAGTATCTTAAAATGATAACCTTAAAATTAAATTGAAAAAATCTCGTCTTGACACGATAGGTATGCGGCCAACTATCTTAAAAGCTTAATTTGTTGTGACAGAAAAATTGAATTCTTGGTTTGCGGCAATTATTTAATTTTTTTAGTATGGGAAACTAATGGATGCTTCTTCTCTAATACAAGGATAACAAGAAACAATCATGGTAAAGGAGGACGTCACGAAATCTGTCTTGCATAATGTCTATCTGAATACTTATGAGTGAAAAATAGATATGTGCATCCCACTTTATTTACAAGATTAACTAGTAGTTGTAAGAGACGAAGTCAACAAATTCGACCTGCCTTTAATATTGATCTCGAAATTTGCTCCAGGAAAATGGATATTCGAACGTCCAAGCTAGAGAGATTAATTTAATCAGAGAAAAAAGATTTTAATGAATAATTTATTTTGACGTTCTCTAGGCTTTTCACCCTTGAGTAGGGACAAGTGGGAGGAGAAACCTATATGAAGTTTCTCTTATATAACACTACCACTTCAAGAAGAATCAAGCAGGAAAGTGAAGGTGTTAGAGAGTGCCAAACCATGTATACCTTCTCACAACGTATTGTGAAATTGCTGCTTCTATTTTGGTTTTGCTCGTGCAACGCTGTCAAGTGTCAAACTCCTGATATTCGTCTGAAGTACAAAATATGCAGTGCAAGGACGTACCCTTCCGAGCAGCACCCCTACGCCAAAGATAAATATGCTGTCATATACCAATTAACGGAAGTTACGTCAAGCCAAGGTAACAACTACTACTACCAACATAGTTCCTGCTATGGCCATGCAGACTGCGACGAAGCTATGGGGGCAGATGACTGCACCACTTGCCAGGCTGAAGCTCGAGACTCTATTTATGTATTGTGCGGCACAAGCATTGGAGTTCAAGTCCAACTTGGAGCCTGTAGAATGAGAGTCGAAGATTATCCATTTCAGGAATGATCAAGTTTGAAGCCCGGTGCGAGATCAAACTCTTTTCACTATGTATCCATTCAAATAAGCTACCATCCATAAAACTAAGTAATCCAAATTGCAATAAGTTGAATGATGGGCGAGTCCCCTGTTATATGTATAAGCTACTATTTAAATAAGTTACATGCTTTGATTTTCCCTTTTACCTGTATTTATAAGTTCATCTATCAAATGCGGCATTTGGTTTGTCAGTATTTGAAGGGGAACTAGATTTGGTGTGATGTGATTTAAGTATTTGATATGATATGAGGGCTGATATGGAGAAATACAATAAAAAGCCTGGTAGACGATATGATTGTACTTAAATATACTAACATATATACCTGGGAAAATAAGAAAACTCTATTTTGAGCCGTTGTCGACTTCGCTACCCCTGCTCCAGGTGATCACCATGGTGGTCGAATGTCGACGGATACCGTTCCTGTGCTGATCACCTCTATTGCATGTAGAGAGAGAGACAGAGATTCGAATAAGTGAAGCTTGTCACGCCCCGATCCTCGAGTGCATGCCCATCCCTCACTGGTCAATTAAATAGCAACGTCACAGAACGCATCGGCGACCCATTCATTTTTAATACGCATGCGGAAGCATATAAATAATCCCCAGACAACAAAACAATGGGATAGGGAAGTAGGACCATAAACTTTGAACCTAAAAATCACAACCACACATATATACATTGCAACCCATAGTGCAAATATATACAAAGTGAACTACCAAGCCAGGTCCTAATCAAACAAGTTCAGAAGACAAAGTCTACAGACAGGGGTGGGAGTTTTCATCTACTCCGGGTCGTCATCCTCCTCGACGATCTCTCCTTCTTCTTCGCTCCAGCTGGAGCCCACAGTTGAGTATACCAGAGAGTCAGAATCACCTTCGAGCTTGGGATCCTTCGCATCCACCACCGATCCACCCTTAGGATCTGTTGTCCCCTTTCCGAACTCAACCTCCATCACATACAGAGGTATATCAGAGTCCGGCATTGGGCCCACTCTTCATCCCTCACTGTAGTGGCGATACCACGCCTAGTATTGATGGGGCACCATTTTGGGTTTACCCACATCAACCCAGACGGTGGACTTCACTAATACATATTCCAACCCTTCAACGTGCCCATGTATTGGAATGTGATAACATATTTCTGTGAACTTCTTTGGTTCACCAAGATGCTCGGGAGAAGCTAGAGGTGCTGCCATCTATGGACCTGAAATGTTGTCCCACAACGGGGTGAGACGACGTCTAAGCGAGTTCCACCCCCTAAGACCCGATTAGGAAGCAAATACGCCCTAAAGGCTGCCTAAGCACAACACGAGTCAAAGGACTTACATTGACCTCAGTTCCTTCCTGCAAGTCAATTCAAATAGGCATCCAATAAATTATTCACTCAAATCGACTCATCGGTCAATCGACCTAGTCGATTAGATGTCATCACGACATTCTCTCGATCGGCCAAATCAATACTATCTAATAAGTCCGCTCGTATCAGGACTACTCCCTCTAAGATGATAATAGATAGTATAACTCGCGCTAAGCTAATAAATAGTATACTGCTCTCTTACTAAGCTGACATATAACCCGCAGGTTGATATAGTATACTAACCATGCTCACCCTAAGCTGATCAATAATATAGCTCGCTCTGAGCTAATAAGGTATATTGCTCTCTTACTAAGCTGCCATATCAAAGCCCGTAGGTTGATATAGTATACCGGTATACTGCTCGCAAACTAAGTTGACATATCGGCCGTAGGCGATTATAGTATACCACCCCAACCATTCAATCAATTCATCATTTTTATCATACCCTATAAAATACTCGTGTGTGGGTATATGATCGGCCTTAGCCAAAATACCATAATTTCCTTTCCATAAATCCCACCATTTTATATCGTCCACCAAAATATTTTTGGCGCTGTCAACCGACGCCTAGTGATTTTCCAATTAATTATCAAAATTAATTAATTTATGAATAAAATCCTAAAATCACAATCACGCCAATTCAACACAAAATTGGGCTCAATTAAATAAACGGACCACATCACAGCAATCAGCATAAAATTCTAGTCACCGACTTTCTCAGTCTAATTTCCGAAAAATAATTAATTAATTAAATAATTACGGAAAATAATAAATAAATGCCAATAATTCAAACTTAGGCCCGTAATGCCTAATTGAAAGCCGAGACAGACACGAAAAATTTCTGAATCACTCTAGATAAATACTAGAGCTTGTCTAGGCCCTAATTGCGCTAACTATCCACCTAACATGCATCGGTAAATAATTAAATTCACTAATCTAATCTAACTATCCACCTAAACCATGCTTAACCTAAACTAATCAGCCCCTAAGCGTAATTAACCTACTAAGCGAGGATTAGTGAGTTAAACTCACTTGTTAATCGAACCGCTCAGTTCAATTCGACGGGGACGCAACGAGGCTCAACTATCTCCAAAGCGGGCCTCGCTTTCGGGGCCGAGAACACCTCCAAAACGAGCCTAAACCTTTGCTGGAAACCCACTATTTTTGCTCTCTGTTTGGGGTTGGAAACGACAGAACCGAGGTTGCTTCGGCGAGGCAAGGCAGGCGTGGACTAGTGAAGGCTCCAAATGCTCGGATGGGCGGAGGCGGCGGCTCACGGCGGTGGCAAGGGCTCCGATGGTGGTGTGCTGGACGATGAGACACGGCTGGACATATGACTGGATGGGGACGACAGCATGGCAAGGCGGAGGACGCACGCAGGCGGCGGGGTGTCACGGGCGGTCTGGTGGTGGCGAGCAGTGCCGGCGGCGTGCTGGCTGGTTCGGGCGGCTTCTCTGTTGGCTGAGGGGTTCGAATGGCACAAATGGAGCAAGAAATGAGCTGGTCGGCCGGTCTTGGAGGAGAGAGAGGATGGAGGAGAGAAGGAGGGAACAATGGGGTCCACCTAGCCTCTTATCCTCATCTTCATGTCCCCCAACTTGCCCACCAAGCTTGGCTGTCATCCACCAACAATTTCCAGCCCTCTATCCCTTCTAGAAGATCTTTAAAAGGGTCCATAAGTCATGGTGGTGGGGGACATACGAATTTGCTTAATTTCCTCTTCAATTAGACACTTATTCTTCCTTAAATCAATCCAATTTGGCCTCTATAAATTCAACCGACACCTCAACTATCCAATTGGTATTTTCTCTCACCAATTGATCCCATTTGTATCCCAAATGTGCGATCAAAAACGGTCTCTAACATTTTCTGGACAAAAATGACCCTACCTCGACTTTTTCCCAAAAAGTCTCAGTTTGCAGAAAAATCTTCTGAGACTAGCCGACGTTCCCAAAATGACTCGTGATATGACAGAATTTTCAATTTCTGAAATCGGTTTCAAATTCGCAGTTAATTTCAATTCGGCGCGATTTTAGCGTGACTTAGGCTACCAAGTAGCTTTTAGAAATTTTCAATGCAAATGACCCCTGGTCGATTTTCTTCGAGCCACAATGAACTCACTCGACACATTGGCGACTCTCGATTGTCGTCTCGAGGATTCTAATGCAGACACAGGGTACCAAAACGATAGAAAAATCAGTCTAGTGCCGACCGAGGAGAATTTTCGAATTTAGTGGAGTCACCCACGTTTAGTCACACATCTCAGTCGAACCGACCTATCTCTGATCCCTAATCGATTTTTAACTGTGTTGTAATGGCCTCTAAAGATGAGCACGGTCGAATAGCCGATTCCTGGTCGAATTCTCAAGTCTATTGCATTAAAATTCCTTAATGGCTTTCCCTAATAGTCTAGTTATTTCGAGAGTAATCAGCTCTAAGAATAGCTCTATAGGCGCGTCGATGAAATGCCCGATTAATTTAATTGAAAGCATAAGTGAAAAATCCAGGATGTCACAAAGCTCGAGCCGATTATAAACACTTTTGTATCAAATTATTATGTTGTTAAAGTATTGTGAATCATCAAACTTTGCACAAGGATCCATAGTAAATGAAATCGTTTTTTTTTCAATGACACATACGATGGCACAAGCAATCCATTAACATTGTGCATGATCATTTACATATTACCTTAATACAAATTTTTCAAAATTCAGGTCTATTAAAAGACACATGACTAAATTGGAATGATATAAAGAATATATCGTAATCAAAATGTGAAAAAACAGAAAGATACATAGAATGGCGAGACAGAAACTTGAAAGTACCTACTTACGTTAATAAAAGTGCTAAAGTTCTTCCTTAGGGACAAAGCTAAAATAATACAAACAATTATCTAAGTTAAACTTTTTATCGTAAGTTCGAAATTTATAAAACGCCTAACATAATAAATAGTGAGTTAAGATCCATTAACACCAACTAAAATTAATTAATTCTTTACTTAGGAAACATTACCTTTTTTTTTTGGTCGGAAAAAATTATATTCATGGCTCGAAAAGATATAAAAGAAGTACATTAACTTTCATGGTAAAGCAAATCGAAGTAGAGCAAAGGCCAAAAGACTACACAATAAAGTCAAATCTAGAAAACAAGGAGGATTGTAGGGGACTTCAATTGGTTATAATAAGTCTTCGTCTCCCACTTTTTAAAAAAAAATAAAAATTCCAACTATTGATATTCCTCTTTTAATCAACTACTTTATCTAGATTTAATTTAGAGAGTATTCTTTGCATATGGCACGATTTCTTAGTGAATGGTTTTTCAGATTGGGCTTTTTAGTCATCATTTCGAAATTCGTCAGAAATTCAGCGGGCGGTGAAATGCAAGAATAGAGTTCCCACCAAATTGGTAGCAGATGTCGAACTGTGAAAGTACAGCATGTTTTCTACAAGAACGACGATAGATGCAGGCAATAGGAACAAAGTCAGCAGCTTGGCAGCACGAAGCATTGATCTTCATGACATGCTGAGTGTGGATTGGGACTTACTGTGCCGCAGTATCACAAAATCAGAGCATGAAAATTTGACACCAATGGAATATAAATAAATCGTTCTTGATGGATGACTGATCAATACGGGAGTTCAGGCCCCGCAATGGAAAGCGTGCGATAACCTTCTGTGCTCGATAATTTGACAAGCAACACTTCAATGATCATTTTGAGGCTGATCCGAGTGCCCAAAGTCGTTGCAATTGTTTTCACTGAACTTATATGCATTTGATCGAAATCTGTGTTTTGTTTCTATTATGACTTTGCTTGGCATTTGGCTCCGGTCCATATGAGAAACTTTCGTCAAAACAGGGATCAAGAAACAGGAGATTCTTAGTAAATAATACTTTACTGATCAATTACTCATACAAGAGGTAAAAATACCCATTGACCACTGACATAAAGTAGTGTTTTTATTCTTGGAAGTCTCTCATGGAAACTAGGAATGCTTGCGTAAGTTAATTGCCTCAGATGCTCTGCTGGTGTTTTTCTGGTCATCCATTCCATTTAGTTGTTGTCGTACCAAAACTGTGCCTGGAGGTAGTCAACAGTTTTCTTGTCCACTTGGAAGGCCTTGGTGAGAACATCAGCAGAAATGGGTGGCTTTGCTCCAAAGACAGAGTTAGCAATGGTAATGACTCCTGGATTTTGGCTGCTCAAACCAGCAAAGGCCAGCGCAGGGGTCTTTCCAGTATTCAGCTGGAAGTGAATGAGTCCAATTGGGAAAACAAACACACCGCCTTTGTACAAGACTTTGGTGAAGAGAGTGTTGTTCAATTGATTGGATGTGACGAAGCCGACAAGGAGTGTGCCCTCGATGACGACCAAGACCTCAGTGCCACGAGGGTGAGTGTGGGGAGGGTTTAAACCTCCAGGAGCAAAGTCAAGGCGAGCCATGGATATGCCCAAAGTATTGAGTCCTGCAAACTCATTGACGGTTGCAGGTGTGACTTTCGATCCAAGTGGGTTTGCAGTATTTCCAGGATTTCTGAACCCCATAAAGGTGAAGTCATCTGCAGTGGCTTGCTTAGGGTCCTTGCAAAACTCCCCGTTCACGAACACTGCATAAGAAAACAGAACTCATCTTAATATGCATCACTCAATATGCGATGACTATTGTACTAGTTATGAGCGATAACAATGTCGCCATGCTACCAAAACAAAACATTTTTGCATGTTCTGTTTATAGCATCATTGACCAGAAGAAAACAATATGTCAATAACACTAGAATAGAGGTTTAACCTGCAGACTTCGGGTCGTTGTGGCCACGCATATGTCCTGAAGAGGACTTGGGTCATAAGCAAAGGCAGTTGCAGTTGCCAAAGCCAAAATGAGAAGGCTAACTGGAAAGGACTTCATTGTGGGCGGGAGTTGGGGCTGATCTTAGGTTCTATTTCCTAGCTCAGAGTATTATTGCTCAAGGGAGGAGTAAGGTGCCTTGCATGACATGGTCTCTATTTATACATGACAGTGCTTGACCTGGTAAATAATTTATGCAACAAGTTTCCCTGCAGACGACCAAGTTTTCAATGTTTCTATCTTTATTTCCCCTTTCTTAATTCCAAACAATGAACCGTTCCATAACCACTGTGACCGGGAGGCAGTCAATTCGATTTTCTCATCTCCAGCTTAAACAATGCATATTATCAGCTATGAAGTGCTCATTCATAACTTTTACAACCTTGCATTATTCCTCCTTCACTTCTTCAGCTCTTCAGCATCAATTTGGAGCAGCATGATTAAACAAGGACAGTTTTTTTAACACAGTTTCATGCGTCCAAAGTGGATTGAATTGACCCTTTCTAGAGTAGGATAAACTTCTTTCACACTCATCTTCACCATGGAAATTTTTGGGCTGCAGATATTTCCTATCAGTAATAATTAGGGGACTTCGTCTGATTTAACATCCCAAACACTGAACTTAGTAGCAATCCACATAGCAGTGATTCACTCTTCTGTTGCACAGAACTTGATTCATTAAGTACCTTTGGGAACACAAGTTTATGGGAGGTCAGAAATAAGATGCTGTTGTCCAAAGCTGCGACTACTCTACAACCGTATGAGCAGAAAGGTTTTACGAAAGTTAGAACTGGTAAGCAATATCTTATTCCAAATTTATTTGATTAATTTTACGCTCTATGATATTCCAATGCGCAGCTGCTCCCCAAAAATAAGTTTAGGAAGCTTTTAAGTCAGTAGTAGCGAGTCTTCCTTCTGCAGTTTCTTAGGTCCGTTTGGGTAACGCTTTTATTCCGGAAAACAATTTCTTTTCAAAAATAATTTTTTTTCTTTTTCTATTTCCCTGAACAATTTCTGAGTAAAAGAACGCGTTTTGTAACTACACAAAATTTATTATTCTTTGAGTGAAAAAAGAATTGGAATGTATTTGGTACGATCCACAATTTTTTTCTTTATAACCTATAATTTCTTTTAATTTTTAAGATTTTTTTTTTTTCTTTTCATATTCTACCTTGCCACCACCGCTTGCCTACTGACCGCCGCCATTGCCAACAGCGGTTGGTAGCGGGCGGCAGCAGCGAGCGGTGGACAGCGGCGGCCGGCTGGTGGTGGTCGGACAACATGAGGTGGTTCCCTCCGCATCATGTTTTGAACTCAACTACTCCTGCACTCTCTATTCTCCACCTGCACCAATAAAATATACGTGGCAGCATCATCCCATTTTGACTCGTTTGTGATTGTGACCGTTACTCTTCTGGTTTGCATATTTTATTGTCACGGTCAATCAGAAGAAGATTGAGGTGGCCGTCGAGATTGTTTGAGGAGAAATGTTCCGCATCTGTTGCGTGAAGACTTTCAAGTTGCTGATATATCCCCGTTAGTAATGATTAATAATGTACGAATTAGCACCAAAGTACATGGGATTTACTTAGAAACCAAGCATTCCTTTTTTCTGCAAAAATCCAAGAATATGGACTTGCTTCTTTTTTGGGGTTTCGAGGCGAACAATGATAAATAGAAGCACCATAGTTTAGCTTCTGAAGGAGGCCCACAAAGGCAAGACCCGGTTAAAAAATTAAAGTGGGAGAGATTGCTGAGATGGTTCGATTATGGCGACTTACCATATCTCTGTTCAACACCTTTTAAATACTGAAACTTGAGCAACAATCAAATTTTTCTTTTCTTTGTTAAATAAAACTACAGAAAGTATGAAGAATTTCACGACTCAAACGTTTTCTAAGCGTGAAAAGGCACCTGCTCCTTAGAAACTAAGCTAGAAGAGCTCAATTTCGTTGTAACAAGTCTCTGTTTCCATAGTTTCTTAACTTGACATTGTGATTTTCTTTTTACTTTTTAAATTATCTTGAGTAAAGTTCTAGGACAATCTTAGCTATGATAGTTTGAATACTGAAGAGTTTTGCCAATCATAATTCTTGGTTAAAGCTAGTCGTCCTTTGTGATAGCGGTCGGAATGGATGAATCGTATAAGCTCGTGCAGCATAGCTTTCGACCACGTTGGCATCACCCCAACGGAGTTGGAAACACGAGTCAAACCGTGAATTATACCTCTCTGAACGTGAATCTGCACCGGGCATACGAAACAGTAAAGCAAAAATAAAAATACGTAAATTCCATTGGAGAAGACCACTTCCATATCAGATTAACGGAAAAGAGGACAGGTCAAAGTGATGGGTGCTTCGACGTAGCAGCTGTGGAACAATTCTTTTCAGGAGTAAGAAATTAACCAGCACACCGGAGACTTGGTACCTGTCGGGCGTTCCTTATCATAGAAACATAATACCAGGTCAGCACTACTTTCATTTATAAAAAGGAATCAAGTGTCCATGCTAGACATCTCACTCCTATCTCAAGCAAAGAAAAGAAGAAGATATCCAGGCCTGTAACTCTCCTGTCTGCAACCGCAATGAAGTTCCTTCCAACTAGCCTTCTCATCTTGGCTCTGGCCACCGCCACTGCTTTTGCCTTTGACCCAAGTCCTCTTCAGGACTTCTGTGTGCCATCAATGACCCCAAAGGTTGGAGCTCTGCTCTAGCGACTGTCGAATCTTTCCGTTCTGATGATGCTAAAAGAACTACCCTGGCAAGTGTTTATGCTTAGATAAGCCTAACAACGTGAATTCTGTTTCTTTTGCAGTATTTGTGAATGGGGAGTTCTGCAAGGATCCAAAACAAGTCACAGCAGATGATTTTCTCTTCAAGGGGTTTAGATACCCAGGGAATACCGCAAACCCACTCGGATCAAAAGTCACGCCTGCTTTCGTCGACCAATTTCCAGGACTCAACACTCTTGGCATTTCCATGGCTCGTATTGACTTTTCTCCGGGTGGCCTGAACCCTCCCCACACACACCCTCGTGGGACCGAGGTTCTGGTTGTCACTGAGGGCACACTACTTGTCGGCTTCGTCACGTCCAACCAATTAAACAACACCCTCTTCACCAAAGTGTTGTACAAAGGGGATGTGTTTGTGTTCCCAATCGGTCTCATCCACTTCCAGCTGAACATTGGAAAGAGCCCTGCGCTGGCCTTTGCTGCTCTGAGCAGCCAGAACCCAGGACTCATTACCATTGCTAATGCAGTATTTGGATCAAAGCCACCCATTTCGGCTGATGTTCTCACGAAGGCCTTCCAAGTGGACAAGAAGGTTGTTGACTATCTACAAGCACAGTTTTGGTATGACAACAATTAAGTTGATACACTGACGTCCAAGTCGTCGGATTACCCCTGTATTCTCCATACATGATTGCTGGAATTGATTATTGCTTCGCAATAAAAGAATTGCTCCCTATGAAACCAATGATGAATGTTTGAGTAATAAAAGATGATTCTTAGTAAGAATCTCTCTCTCTCTCTCCCCCTCCCTCCGCGGCAATATAGGCATTGAAAGGATTCCGAGTAATGCCTGACAACAACCACATTCACACCTTGGCTAGCGGGTTGAGTTTGCTAAATATTCTGGTGCAATAACAACTAACGAAAAAATATGAAGTTTGGCCAAGCTAGAATATTACATAAGAAGAACCTCAATAACACTATTATTTTGTCTTGACATTTAAATGTTACAGGGAACAAGCATATGTTTAATACTATAACAGTGGCTAATTCATGATTTTTCACGCTTCTTGACTCTCGAAGCACAAACACCAGTTTTGAGCTTTATCAGAGGCCAAGCAGAGCCATCCTCTTGAAGGAACTCCAAGCGCGTGTCATCTCTTCTTGCGCTGGAAAAGTGGAGTGAAACAGGCAAAACCACTATTTATTGACATTGGAATACAAGGAGGATTAATGTTTGGTGGCCCCATTGCAAAGTCAGTCTTAGACAAACTCTTAATCCTAGTAGAAAATTAACAAAACAAAGTAAGGCAGAAAATTACAGAAGATGTACTTCTATATCAGAATGATGAATTTACTTGAGTTAAACAATGCTATCAAAGCAAAGTTATTCACACGCTGATACTTGAGATTAGTATGCAGTGATCAAGTGACATATCCCGTTTGGAAAGTTAGTCAGAGACCTGGAGCGAGCAAGATGGAAAGAGACCTTGAATTAATTTTTCATGACAGCCCTCGAAAGATTTATGACAGAGAGAGAGATAACAAACAGTGGAACCTTATCAAATATCAGATAACAAACAATTGTACTAGTACCCAAAGTTCAGCATGTTACCGGAAAGAATTTTCTTTGTAATATAATGAAAAAACACAATTACTCTTGTGAACATCTGCCTAATGGTTGTCAAACCAGTTCTGTGCTTGCAAATAATTGATCAGTTTGTTGTCCACTTGGAAAGCCTTTGTAAGGACATCAACATTGATCAGTGGCTTCGATCCAAGAACTGAATTTGCTATGGTTATGAGACCCGGATTCTGGCTGCTCAAGAAGGCAAAGGCCAGTGCATTAGCTTGTCCAATATTCAGCTGGAAATGAATGAGGCCTTGTGGAAACACGAAAACATCTCCTTTGGTCAAGACTTTGGTGAAGAGAGTATTGTTCAATTGGTTGGATGTGACAAAACCGACGTAGAGCGTACCCTCCACGACCACTAGGATCTCGGTGCCACGAGGATGAATGTGGGGAGGGTTTAGACCATACGGAGCAAAGTCAAGGCGGGCCATGGCGATGCCAAGAGTGTTGAGTCCTGGGAATTGGTCGACAAAGGCAGTCGTTACTTTGGATCCGAGCGGATTCGATGTGTTCCCAGGATATCTGAACTTTGTGAAGGAGAAATCATCTGCTACGGCAAGCTTTGGGTCCTTGCAGAACTTTCCATTCACAAGCACCGCAGAGTTGCTGTCGTTGATGGCTACACAGAAGTCCTGAAGAGGACTTGGGTCGGAGGCAAAGGCATGGGATGATGCCAAAGCCAAGAGGACCAATGTTAGAAGGAACTTCATCATGGAATATTTTCGGAGCTTCGATTAGTCTGTCTCGGAAATTCAGTTCTGTTGAGGATTGTTGTGAAACGCGGCTCATCTATTTATAGTAGTTAGTCATTTGACTTAGTCCCAGTCAACAGGCCTGCAGGAAGCAGCTGAAGCAAGGAACAGTGCTAAGTCTATAACAATTGTTTATGCTTCCGTGTGATTGGTGAACAATTCTCTAACTTCAACCACCTCTTGTTTCTAAACCCGGTCTTATTGAGAATTAGTCATTCGATGAAGCATTCCCACTTTACTTTTCGTCTTTTTACATTCTCAGATTTTAAATTTTACATTCTCATTACCCATGTTTGATTGCTGTGATTATATTGGTGGGAGAATCTCTGTACTCTAGGCTATCAAGCGAAATAAAGCGAACAATTTATTGTTCACATGATCTCCATGGATTAGCCTCATTTGTTGGATGTTTTCGAAAAACCATCTTTAGGACGACCATTGAAAAATTATGTACTTGATGATATTCTTGGTAACCTTCTTGGAAATTTTTATCGATAGTAGTTTGAATAGTGAAGAGTTTGTCAGATTGTACTTTTGGTGGAAGCCAGTTGTCCATATAATAAGGTGTAAAATTTAGCATGTAGAGATGGATGAATCATATGAGTTTGTGAAATATAGGTTTACAACACGTTCACGGCAACAAATTTGAAAATGAGTCAAACCATGCATTTTACCTCTCCAATCCAATGATTGTGATCAAAGAGATTCTGATTATAAATCTTATCATGGAAGTACGCATCAACTAGATGGTGTGAAAACCTTGCATACTTTGTATAAGAAAGTAAACACAATATCTAGAGGAATTAAATCGGCAACTTGGTAAGTGTTTTCATGGTAAGGGATGGAGATGCAAGGGAAAACATTGTTCTTCCATCATTTTCCATCCAGCTGAACTTGAATACGCGTAGGACATCATCCGAAGATTTACATATTATTGAGGAAGTCCAGCTGAACTTGAATACGTGTAGGACATCAAAACAGTAAAGAAAACCGAAGATTTACATATTATTGAAGAAGTCCACTTCCAAATGAGATATCATGCCTTTTCTTATCAGGGAAAGAGGATGGGTCAAAGAAAGGGGCATTCTGTTGGAGCAGTTGTGGAATAATTCATATCTTGGAATAAGAAATTAACCACCACATAGGAGACTTGGTATAGTTATAGATCTGGGAAGCGTTGCTTATCACGGACAATCAAATACAGGGTCAACACCACCATCATCTATAAAAAGGGGTCATGTCTCCATGTAAAACATGTACTCTCATCTCAAGCAAACAAAAGAAGAGGTAGATATCAAAGCCCTGACCAGAGACTACCCTGTCCACCACAATGAAGTTTCTTCCAATCAGCCTTCTCATCTTGGCTCTAGCAACTGCCACCAGTTTTGCCTATGACCCGAGTCCTCTCCAGGACTTCTGTGTGGCCATCAATGACCCAAAAGGTTGGAGCTCTACTCAAGCATTATTCGTATCTTTCTTTTTGTTTAATGATGCTACGAGTATTTATGCGAAGGGAGTTTCTGCTTAGATAAGCCTAATAACATGAATTTTCTGTTTCTTATGCAGTATTTGTGAACGGAAAGTTTTGCAAGGACCCAAAACAAGTTACAGCAGATGATTTCCTCTTTAAGGGGTTTAGATATGCTGGTAACACTGCAAACCCACTTGGATCAAAAGTCACACCTGCTTTCGTAGACCAATTTGCAGGACTCAACACTTTGGGCATTTCCATGGCTCGTATTGACTTCGCTCCAGGTGGCTTGAATCCTCCCCACACTCACCCTCGTGGGACTGAGATTCTGGTTGTCACTGAGGGCACACTGCTTGTCGGCTTCGTCACGTCTAACCAATTAAACAACACCTTCTTCACCAAAGTGTTGTACAAAGGGGATGTGTTTGTGTTCCCAGTTGGTCTCATCCACTTCCAGCTGAACATTGGAAAGACCCCTGCATTGGCCTTTGCTGCTCTGAGCAGCCAGAACCCAGGACTGATTACCATTGCTAATGCTGTGTTCGGATCAAAGCCACCCATTTCAGCTGATGTTCTCACCAAGGCCTTCCAAGTGGATAAGAAGGTTGTTGACTACCTTCAAGCACAGTTTTGGTATGACAACAATTAAATGGATACACCTGCAAGACAGAGATTACCCTATATTCTCCATACATTGTAGCTTCCATTAAAAATTTCTTCCCAATAAAGAACTGAGTAATAAAAGATCATTCTCTTGAAGACTCTCTCTCTCTCTCTCTCTCTCTCTCTCTCTCTCTCATTGGCTCCTAGCCCTTACATGCACCATGGGGCTAGCTGCTGAAGTGTGCTGTGAATATACTAGTGCAATGACATGTATTAACATGCGCATGAAGATAAGACTGATATCTCAACACTTAACAGTTGCATTGAAAAGGCATAAGTTTGACTCCCATGACACCAGCTAATATCAGTGCAAATTACCCACACAATGAACTGACTAAAAGGACCTTGTGCCTCAAACTCCCTATTGCTGTACTTCGTGGACATACATTAATGGGTTTTCTGACTGGACACTTTGGGAGTTTTCCTAGAACTCGTGATTCCTTTTGGCGTCCACCCTCTTGTAATTGTCATGTGGCAGTTTGGTTTACTAGTTGCATCCTTCAGCGAAAGCACAAACACAAATTTTGGCATTACCAGAGACCAAACAGAGGCATGATTTAGAAAGATCTTTATGTGCTTGTCATTTTCATTCTTGCTGTGAAGCTGCGCAAAACAAGCTACTCAAGTTTAAAGCTTAAGCACAATGCTAAACATTGTTTATTGCGTAGTGACATCAATAGGAAAAATGGACGAAAGCCCCGCAGCCCACTAAGGCGGTCCAAGCCCGGCCCACCAAGGCTCAAGGGCCCCTTGGGCGCCCCCTCTCTGGGGTGATTCCGTCATTCTTGAAACTGTCGGAGCATTCCCGGACAAATTTCAATGGAGGACTATATTTAAAACTCCGGGCAATTTGCGGAAGAGTTTAACTAGATTTATAAAGTTAACCTTACCTCATTTAAATTGATCTGAACCTTAAACAATATAAAAAGAAGAAAAGCAAAGTATCTTAACATGATAACCTAACAATTAAATCGAGAAAACCTCATGTAAATGATATCGTCACGTCTGGTGTGCGGCCAATCACTTTAAAAGCTTAATTTGTTATAATAGACAAATTGAATTCTTTCTTTGCAGCAATTATCTAATTTTTTAGTATGGGAATAGCTAATGGATCTTCTTCTCTAATACGAGGACAATAAGAAACAATCATGGTAGGGGAGGACGTCACGCAAATTTGTCTTGCATGATGTATACGTGAGTACTTGCGTGTGAAAACAAAGATATTCATCCCACTTTATTCACAATATTAATTAGTAAACAAAACATAGGGTTAAAAGATAACGTCATCAGATTTGTGATGCTACATGCAACATTGATTGGCGAAATGGATTAAAAAAAAAGGCGCTTTAATCAGAACGATGACTCTACTTCAGTTAAACATCGCTACAACTTGTTCATATTTTGACAAAAGTCATTATAGATATACACATTTCTTATTCAATAGCTTATTCTACTTCTATGGAAGCGGGTTCTTTTTATGCTTTAAGACGTCCCCATTAATAGGTGAGAAGTGTTTAGATTATAGATACGAAGGTACGAAGTGGATTTCCCATGGCCCTCCCAATGAATCATTTTTATGCTATACGAGACTCTTTCTAGAAGATTGAAATAAGTGTCTGTAGACGCAAAGTAGTGTGTTTTAATGTATGGTGTTCTCCTTTCCCTTGCCCCTGTTGTCACGGCATTCTAATAACTTGAAGTTCCCCGCTCGTGCTCCCGTCGAGTAAAGCCCAAAGCTCGCAAAGCCCCCTAGCTTGCATTTGCAGTGTGGGACGGATGATCCATTAATCCAATTTTGAGGAAGAAACGAACTCTTTCCATTTACCATCCTTTTTTGGGGTTCCAAACCTTGACTTCAGGAAACCCTACTTTCCTTCCTTCCCACAGCAGGCAACAACACTGGGGGGAAGATGATCAGTATCTCACGTGTGGTAGCTGTGGGAACAAACTCTGAATCCAAGAGGTACCCACCAAGAAAAAAAAAGGAAAGTCACCACTCACTAGTGAAAGAGGAGAGAGAAAGGACCAATTGAGAGCCCCGGGGCCGGAATGCGGTAGGGTCTTCAAGCCCCAATTGCTGGGCTCTCGAGATAGTTTCCCCATACCCAAGATTCCAAGGCCATGACCAAAGCAGCAGAAGAATTCAAAGCGCGAAAGAGAAAATAGAAAAAAAGGCTGGGTTCTTTTTATGCTTTAAGACGTCCCCATTACGATACCATTTACATATTGGCTTGTGTATATAGAAGTTAATCTACATATTCAAATACAAATAATAGTATCCTTTGATTATTTTTTTCATCTTCAAAACATTATTAAAGGATTTGCTGAACACATATTTTCTTCAGATAAGAGATGGAGAAAAAGATATATCTGTTTTTTTTTATTGAATCAGAGGCACATTATTCATTCAACCAACCAAATCACTTGTTACCCTAGCTATGATAGGGTTAAATAGTCAAAGCTTGCTTGATTAATCAAGCTTGATTCAAATGAAAGAGTTGTTTAAGACCAATAAATCCCCTCCATACCTTTGGTCCTTTGGTAAATAAAGATACATGTCATTTCACTATAGTACAGAGAAGCATTAAGCAAAACATAGTGGTAAGATAGAACTCCGACAAATTTTTGTTGTGTATGTCGGAGAAAGAGGGAGTGTATATCCCCTTCTCTACTGTGCAAGGAATCACCAAAAACATGGTAATAAGAGATGGTGTCAACAAATTTGACCCGCCATTAACATTGATTGTGAAATTTGCTCCGGGCAATGACTGTTAAATGTCCAAGCTGGACTAAGGATCTGCATTTTCAACCAAAAAGTCTTTTTCTCTTACTCTCTCTTCTCTCTCCATCGTCTTCTTCAACCTTCAATCACGGGGAGCGTTTGAACTAGTCTCACTCTCCTCTCCATCTATTGTTGATTTTATTTGAGTTTTCTTATTTTTTCCTTCCTTTTTCTTCTCTTCCGATCTAGATCTAAGAGCTCTCTTCTCCTAGTTTTATTCTAGATTTGACAGTTTAAACTCTTCTAATATAGTTTTAGATCTAGGATTTCTTCTATCTTTAAATTCTGAGAGTTTAATAATGTTTTTGGGGATTCGATACTCCCGTGTCTTCTTCATGTACAGGTCTTGCGCCTCCAGTTTCAATGATGATCATAGGAGCTCTAACGTCTCGTTGAAATATGAAGATTTGTTTTTCCAAAAATTAGATCTACGTTAATTAACTTATTTTGGTCGTTTCTGTATGGTGATGGTGTAGAGAGGAAGCCCAACCTAGGCACATATCACCAACTAGCTATGTCGTAGTTATTGGAGAATAAATTTCTGACATGTGCTCATCACTGGCAAGATACGAGATCCAATTATCGGCCCGTCATTTTTATGAAACAAGTGTATGCTTAACAGTGCTAGTGCTATGTTGATCATCCTTATTTTCTAGATTTGGCTTTATTTTGTAGTACTCTGACCTTTGATCTACTTTGATTTGTTTTGGCATAAAAGTTTATATACTTTTCATGAATGGTTTTCAGTAAAAAATACAATTTTCTTCCAAAAAAAGAAAAATAGTCCGAGCTATAGGTATCGATTAGAGATGATGTCAGCAAATCTGTCCTGCCGTTGACATTGATTTTGAAATTTGTTCCAGGGAATGAATGCTAAACATCCAAGCTGGAGAAATTAACAAAAGATTATGTCAGCAAATTCGTCCAGCCTTTGGTAATTAAACAGAAATGACATTTCACTTTAGTACGAGAAGGATCACGCAAAACACAGCTGTCAGATAGATTGTCTTGCATGAGAGAGAGAGATTATAAATCCGCTTTTAATAGTTCTAAGAGATGATGTCAACAAATTTGTCCTTCCTTTAATATTGATCTAGAAATTTACTCCAGGGAAGTGGATATTCAAACGTCCAAGCTAGATAAATTAATTGATAAGAGAAAAGGACTTTAGTTAATAATTTCTTTTGATGTTCTTTAGGCTTTTTACCCCATAAGTAAGGACGAGTTGGAGAAAGCTACAAGAATTTTCTCTTATATATACACAATCACTTCAACTTCAAGAAAAATCGAGGAGGAAAGTGAAAGGTGTAGAGAGTGCCGAACGATGAATTCCTTCTTACAACATATTGTGAAACTGCTGCTTCTATTTTGGTTACTTTTGTCACGCCCCGATCCTAGGCACGCACCCATCCCTTACCTGGTCGATTAATAACGACGTCCCAGGACGCATTGCCGACCCTTTCATTTATAATACGCATACGGAAGCAGATATGAAATCCCCAGACAATAAAATAATGAGATAGGAAAGTAGGACTAATTTTTTCGAAATACCTTTTTATAAACAAACAGGTATATTTACACTGTCAGGTTATTTACAAAGATATCGGCTTAACAAAAAGGAGTTGTCCTATGACACTCTAGTCAGACATGTTCGCCGATTCTTCGATCTCCACCTTCCCCAAACTTCGGGGCTTCCAATCCTTCGCCAACACTGTCTAAGGACTAGAAAATGGTTATACAATAACCAGTGAGACAATGTCTCAGTGAGTTATACTCCCTAAGACTCGATTAGAAGACCAATATGCCATAAGGGCTGCCTAATCACAACACAAGTCAGAGGACTTACCTTGACTTCAGATTCCACCTGTAATTCAATATAGTTCAAATAGGCACTCAATCAATCACTACAAATCGAAACATTGATCAATTGTCCTAGTCAATTACATGTCAATCAAACCATTCTCCGGTCGTTCCATTCAATACTATCCATTCTCCAAGATAACCTATCGAGTTACGAAGCCAGTACATTATACGATTCATTCTCCGAGATGACATATTAAGTCACCGAGCCACTGTAATATACTATTCATTCTCCAAGATAACCTATCGAGTTACCGAGCCATTACATTATATGATTCATTCTCCGAGATGACATATAGAGTCACCGAGTATATTCATCATAACATACATTCTCCAAGATGATATGTTGAGTTACCGAGCTGTTATGGCATACCATCCTTTCTGCAAGATGACATATAGAGTCACCGAGCAGGTATTTCATACCGTCCTTTCTCCAAGATGACATATAGAGTCACCAAGCCGATATACAAACAATTATTTTTCGAGATGACAGGAAAGTCATCGAGCTATATTAGTATAACGTACATTCTCCAGATGACATACGAATTATCGAGCCGTTATAGAATTTTTGTTCCGAATACACAATCCATTTTATCACTTTTATCATACTTGATAAAAGTATACGTGTGTGGGTACACGGCCGGCTTTAACCAAAATACTATAATTTTTTTTTCATAAATTCCACCATTTACTATAGTCTACCAAAATATTTTGGAGCTGTCAACCGACGCCCGGTTATTTTTCAATTAATTACCAAAATTAATTAATTTAAGAAAATAATCCAAAAATCACCATTAATTCATTTCAACACAAATTAAAGCTTGAATAAATAAACAGAGAGCACCACTGCAATCAGCATAAAATTTCGGTCGTCGACTATCCCAACTTAATTTCCGAAAAATAATTAATTAATTAATTAATTATGGAAATTATTAAATAAATGCAATAAATCCAACTTAGGCCCGTAATGCCTAATTGGAAGTCGAAACGGACCCAGAAAAATTTCAAGGTTCATTAAATAAATAATAGCACGTGTCTACTTGCTAATGTCACTAACTAACCACCTAACATGCATCGGCAGATAATTAAATTAACTAATCTAATCTAATCTATCCATCTAATTGCACTTTATTAAATATAATCAACCACTAAGCATCATTAGTCTACTAAGCAAGGTTTAGTGAGTTAAACTTACTTGTTTAGCGATCTGTCCGGTTCAAAACGTCGGGAACGCAACGGGGGCCAACTTTCTCCAAAGCGGGCCTCGGTTTCGAGGCTCGGAACACCTCCAAAACGGGCCTAGAAGTTGTTGTAAAACCCACAAAACTTATGTTATGTTCTTGCTAAAACAGAAGGGAAACAAGCTCGGTTTAGGCGGGAATTGATTGGCAAAGGTGGAAAAGGTTAAACCGGGCCTTGATGGCCACTCAGGGGGGTCGAAGGCGGGCCAAACGACTCCGGCATGGGCTGAGGGAGCTGTTGGAACGGTGTGAGGACGACGAGCTGGGGTGGACGTGCGCGGGACAGCTCGCGAGAGCGGAAGGACGCGGAACGGCTCTCGGCGGAGAACGGCGACGTGTCGAGCGCTCCGGCGGGTCTGGCTTGCTCCGATGGTCTTCTTCTTTTGCTGGTGCAAAAATGGAGAGAATGGAGAGAGAGTGGCTGGCCGGTTGAGGAAGGAGGGAGAAAGGATAGAGATGAGGGGGACCAAGGGCTCCATAAGCCCCATTTTTCCACACCATGGTCTCCCTTGACCATTCCTAGCCAAGTGTGCTTCCTTGGCTCTCAATGAGCCACCAATACTCATCCATGGACACTTGAAATGGTCCATTTTGACTAGGAGGAGGGGGAGCTATCATGCCCCGATCCTCCGAGCACGCACCCATCCCTGCTTGGTCAATATAATAGCGATGTCCCAGAACGCATCGCCGACCCATTCAATTTAATATACGCATGTGGAAGCAAATATGAATCCCCAGACAATAAAACAATGCGATAGGACAATAGGGCCATATATTTTTCAAATCAAAATCAACTTTTTATAAACACACAGGTTTATTTACAACATCAAGTCATTTACAAAAATATCGGCTTAATAAAAAAGGGACTGTCCTATGACTAACGAGTTAGACAGGTCTACCGATTCTGTTTCCTTCACTTCCCCAAACTCCGCGACTTCAAGTTCTCCACAAACATCATCTAAGGACCTGAAATGGTTATACAATAACCAATGAGACAATGTCTCAGCGAGTTCTACTCCGTAAGACCGATTAGAAAGCCAATATGCCCTAAAGGCTGCCTAAGCACAACACGAGTCATAAGTCTTACCTTGGCCTCAGTTCCATCCTACAAATCAACGTTATTTACATATGTCTTATATCACATCAATCAATCAATGCATAATATCATATCAAACCATTGATCAATCGACCTAGTCGATTACATATCACTACGACTTTTCCCTTGGTCGGTACAATCAATACTATCTATAAGTCCAACCATAGTCCAGGACTACTCACTCTAAGCTGATATATAGATTGTATAGCTCACACTAAGATGATAAATAGTGTACCACTCTCGCTAAGCTGACATATCGCTCATAGGCTGATATAGTACACTAATAATGCTCACTCTAAACTGATCATATTGCTCTCGCTAAGCCGATTGGGTATACTGCTCTCGCTAAGCTGACATATCGCCCGTAGGCTGATATTGTATACCGATATACTGCTCTCGCTAAGCTGATATATCGCCCGTAAGCTGACATAGTATACCATCCCAACCATTCAATCAATTCCTTCTTTTTATCATTCTCGATAAAATAGTAGTGTGTGGGAACACGGTCGGCCTTAGCCAAAATATCATAATTCACCTTTTTGGACATCCCACTAGTTTCAACAGCCCATAACATATTTTTGGCTTTGTAAATCGACGCCCGGTAATTTTCCACTCAATTATCAAAATTTATCAATTTAGGAATAAAATCCTAAAATCACCAGTAGATCAATTCAGCACGAATTAAGGCTCAAATAAATAAATAGATCACATCATCACGATCAGCATAAAATTTCGGTCGTCGGCTATCCCAGCCTAATTTCCGAAAAATAAATAATTAATTAAATAATATCGAAAATTATTAAATAAATGCAATAAATCCAATTTAGGCTCGTAATGCCTAATTGGAAGCCAGAACAGACTCGGAAAAATTCCAAGGTTCGTTCAATAATTAATAACACGAGTCTACTTGCTAACTACACTAACCATTTGCCTAACATACATTGACAATGCTCTAATCTAATTGCTCTACTCTAATCTATTCACCTAATTGCATTAATTACATCTAAATAACACCTAAGCTAGAGGGGTTTAGTGAGTAAAATCACTTGTTTTGCGAAGACCGATCCACCGCAACGACGGCGTGACGGCAACCGAAACCCAAACTTTCGGCAGCGTCGACGGACACTTGGACCGGGCCCAAAGGCCTTGCAAAGCCCACAACAAGTGCTGGGTTTGATCCTGGGCTTTGGCTGCAGCTAGGCTTGCTTCGTGGGCCTCAAGTGGGCTAGACCAAAGCTGAAGATGGGCTGAACAAAATTGCATGGGCTGCAGAGCTAATTTGACAGGCTGACTTCGGATGGGCTAAACAAATGCGAGCTGGGCCAAGAAACCCTGAAATCTGCGGCCACGCTGGGCTGGGCTTCAGCGAGCTGGATCTCACGGGCTGAAGATGGGCCGAAACTCCCGTGGGCCTAAGCTGTTGCAGGCGTGCAAGCTGAAGATCAGTGAAGATGGCATCACGAAAATGGAGCAATAGGCGTGAGGAACTCGAACGTGTTGGTGACGCAACACCATGGGGAGAAGAATTGGTGGCTTCAGTGGAGTTTTGACCGAGCAAAAGAAAGACTGAAATGTTGGAGAAGATGGAGCATTCGGTGGAATTGTGGGCTTTGACCTTCGGTTCAAGTGAAAAACAAAAGAAAAGGTGAGGGTGGCGCTGCTTGCTTCGGCTGTGAGGGAGAGAGTGAGTGGAGGAGAGATGATGATGATGGATAGATGGAGAACATGAATGATGGGATGACCGAGCGGTGGAGAAGATGGTTGAAGGAAACAGCTTCGGTGGAGGGTGGAGTTCAACCTCAAGTCTATTGCCTTAAAATTCCTTAATGGTTTTCCCCAGATAGTCTAGTTATCTCGAAAGTGATCGAGGCTCCGAGAACATTCCTTTATAGGCGCGTCGATAAAATGCCCGATTTATTCAGTAGAAAATAGACTGAAAATCTGGGATGTCACAACTTTGTTCGTGCAATGTTGTCAAGTGTGGAATTCCTATATTTACAGTGGTGTCCGAAATATGCAATGTAAGGACATACCCTTTGGGGACCCCTTGGCCCAAGATAGAGGTGATGTCATGGACCAATTGATCAGAGTAAGAGACGACTACTTCAGTTGCCTAGACGCATGTCGAGGCCTCATCAATGAAGACTGTGGCCAGAGCCATGGAGCTCAAGTCCAGCTTGGAACCTGTAGAATGAGATACGAAGATTATCCATTTCAAGAATGATCAAGTTTGACGCCCGGTGCCAAATTAAACTCTTTCTACTATGTATCTATACAAATAATATACTGTTCATAAAAATAAAGTAACCTGAATTGCAGTAACTTGAAGGATGGGCGAGTCCGCTATTATTTGTGTAAGCTACTATTTCAAGAAGTGACTTGCTTTAATTCTCTCTATTATGTGCGGTTATTACGTATTTATAAGTTCATCAATCAACAGCAGCATTTGGTTTGTCGGCATTTAAAGTGGAATAGGATTTGATGTGATTTGATTTGATTTAAGAAGAATCCTCCGCTAAATATACGTTTCGATATAAGGGCTGATATGGAGAAATACAACAAAAACCTTCATAGATGATATGATTGTATTTAAATAAAACTAAAATATATAATTTAAAAAAAAAAAAAAAAAAAATAGAAACCTTAATTTGAGCTGTCGTTGACATCGCTGCCCCTGCTCCAGGTGATCCCTATGGCGACGATGACCACCACCATGGTGGTCGAATGTCATCGAAGACTGTTGCCGTGCCAGTCACCTCCATCGCACGCTCGGAGAGAGAGAGAGAGTCTTTTGAATAGACGAAGTTTTAGCAGATTATTCACACTTTTAAATTAAATTTTCATATTGTTGAAGTGTTGTGAATCATCAAACCTTGTATAAGGACCCACGATAACTAAATCATTATTTTCAATGACACATATGAGGGCAGGAGCAATCCATCAACTTTGTGTGCGTGATCATTTACACCTTACCTGAGTACAAATATGTTAGAATCCATGTCTGTTCAGAGACGTCCGACTAAATTGGGATGTTATAGAGAATCTATTGTAATCTAGATGTGAAAAGGCAGAAAGATACACAGACGAATGGCACGACAGAAACTTGAAAGTATCTACTGAGATATTTTTACAAAAAAAAAAAAAAAACTGTTGAAGTTCTTTCCTTAGGGACAATAGCAAAGCTGAAATAACACAGCAAATGTGTGACTTAATTCTCTTTCTTAAGTTTTTTTTTTTTATAATATATATTTAATTAAGATCCATGAACACCAACTAAAGTTAACTAATTCTTTACATAGCAAGGATTACCTTATAACTTTAGTGTTAAAAGAACGTTTACTAAACCTTTGTTGACACCTGAATTTCGCTTGCGAATCCATCAATTTTCAAAGAAACTTTTCTCGACGATTGAATTCGCCAATATCAGCGGGATTCCACCGTTGATAAACAATGTTGCAATTTCGTTATCCCAAATTCATTTTCTCAGCATAGTGCAGAGTTCTATCTAAACTTACGAACCAAGGAAATTACAGTTTCAAGACTTCAGGTCCAGCAACTGAAATTTCGACCGACGGAAGCCCCAGAGCCCATTTATGCGGTCCAAGCCCGGCCCGCCAATGCTCAAGGGTCCCTTGAAATTGTGGGAGCATTCCCGGCCACAAATTTTGGAAGCATTTAACTAGATTTAAAAAGTTAACCTTACCTTGATTAATTGATCTGAGCCTTAAACGATATAAAAAGAAGGAAAACGAAGTATCTTTAAATGATAACCTTGAAATTAAATTGAGAAAATCTCGAGTAAATGATATCATCACGACAGGTATGCGGCCAATTATCTTAAAAGCTTAATTTGTTGTAACAGAAAAATTGAATTCTTGGTTTGTGGTGATTATTTAATTTTTTTAGTATTGGAATAACTAATGGATGCTTCTTCTCTAATACAAGGATAACAAGAAACAATCATGGTAAGGGATGACATCACGAAATCTGTCTTGCATAATGTCTATATGAGTACTTGCGAGTGAAAAATAGATACATTCATCCCACTTTATTTGCAAGATCAATTAGTAGTTGTAAGAGATGATGTCAACAAATTCGTCCTGCCTTTAATATTGATCTCGAAATTTGCTCCAGGAAAATGGATATTCGAACGTCCAAGCTAGAGAGATTAACTGAATTAGAGAAAAAAGATTTTAATGAATAATTTGTGTTGACGTTCTCTAGGCTTTTCACCCTTGAGTAAGGACGAGTAGGAGGAGAAACCTATATGAAGTTTCTCTTATATAACAGAACCACTTCAAGAAATATCAAGCAGGAAAGTGAAGGTGTTAGAGAGTGCCAAACCATGAATACCTTCTCACAACATATCGTGAAACTGCTGCTTCTACTTTGGTTACTTTGCTCGTGCAATGTTGTCAAGTGTCAAACTCCTGATATTAGACTGAAGTACAAAATATGCAGTGCAAGGACGTACCCTTCCGAGCAGGACCCCTACGCCAAAGATAAATATGTTGTCATATACCAATTAACGGAAGTTACATCAAGCCAAGGTAACAATTACTACTACCAACATGGTTCTTGCTATGGCCATGCAGACTGCGACAAAGCTATGGGGGCAGATGACTGCACCACTTGCCTGGCCGAAGCTCGAGACTCTATTTATGTATTGTGCGGCACAAGCATTGGAGCTCAAGTCCAACTTGGAGCCTGTAGAATGAGAGTCGAAGATTATCCATTTCAGGAATGATCAAGTTTGAAGCCCGGTGCGAGATCAAACTCTTTTCACTATATATCCATTCAAATAAGCTACCATCCACAAAGCTAAGTAATCTGAATTGCAATAAGTTGAATGATGGGCGAGTCCCCTGTTATATGTATAAGCTACTATTTAAATAAGTCACTTGCTTTGATTTTCCCTTTTACCTGTATTTATAAGTTCATCTATCAACTGCGGCATTTGGTTTGTCAGTATTTAAAGGGGAACTGGATTTGGTGTGATGTGATCTAAGTATTTGATCTGATGTGGGGGCTAATATGGTGAAATACTATAAAAAGCCTGGTAGACGATATGATTGTACCTGAATAAACTAAAATATATACTTGGGAAAATTAAAAAACTCTATTTTGAGCTGTTGTCGACATCCCTACCCCTGCTTCAAGTGACCACCATGGCGGTCGAATGTCGATGGATACTGTTGCCGTGCTGGTCACCTCTATCGCATGTAGAGAGAGATTTGAATAAGTGAAGCTCAAGCCGATTATTCACACTTTTGTGTCAAATTATCATGTTGTTAAAGCGTTGTGAATCAACAAACTTTGCACAAGGATCCACAGTAAATGAAATCTTTTTTTTTCAATGACACATACGATGGCGCAAGCAATCCATTAACATTGAGCATGATCGTTTACATGTTACCTGAATACAAATTTTTCAAAATTCAGGTCTATTCAAAGACATATGACTAAATTGGAATGATATAAAGAATATATCGTAATCAAAATGTGAAAAAACAGAAAGATACATAGAATGCCGGGACAGAAACTTGAAAGTACCTACTTAGATTAATAAAAGTGCTAAAGTTCTTCCTTAGGGACAAAGCTAAAATAATGCAAACAATTGTGTAACTTAACTTTTTTTGAGTAAGTTCGAAATTTATAAAATGCCTATCATAATAAATAGTGAGTTAAGATCCATGAACACCAACTAAAATTAACTAATTCTTTACTTCGGAAGCATTAACTTTTTTTTTTTCGGTCGGAAAAAATTATATTCATGGCTCGAAAAGATATACAAGAAGTACATTAACTTTCATGGTAAAGCAAATCGAAGTAGAGCAAAGGCCAAACCACTACAAAATAAAGCCAAATCTAGAAAACAAGGAGGATTGTAGGGTTAAGCACATACTCGTTCCAAAAGAACAAATCTATCAAGAAAAATAATTAGCAGCCAATCACCGGATCTCATATCATTGTCAGTAATGAGTACACACCGAAAATTCATTCTCCAGTAACTATGGCATTACCAATTGGCAATGATGCCTAAGTTCGGCTTTCTCTACACTATCGTTGTATGGAGACAACCAAAATAGGTTGAACAAACACAGATCTAACCTTTGGAAGAGCAAATTTTCTATCAATGACACTAGAGACTGAGGACTTGTACACGGACAGAGCACGAGGGTGTCAAATCGCTAAAAACATGATTAAACTCCCAAATTTAAATCGGGAGAGAAGAACTCCTAAATCTATAACTAGATTCGGAAAATTCAAACTCTCAAATTTAGAACTAAATCAGGAGAGCATAGCTCCCAGATCTAGATCGGGAGAGAAAAAAGAGAAAAAGTACAAAAAAAAAAAGACAAAAAAAAACCCCGAAGAAAATCAAAACAGATGGAGGGGAGGGTGAGACTAGCTCAAACCCTCTCCATGATTGAAGGTTGAAGAAGACAATGAAAAGAGGAGAGGAAAAGACTTTTCGGCTTCTTAGCAAGCATTACCTTATAAACATAGTTTTAAAAGAAAGTTTTCTATTCATTTGTTGGCACCTGAATTTCACCTACAAATCCGTTATTTTCGAAGAAATTTTTTCTCGAGGGTCAAATTCCCCAATATCGGCATAATTTCACTTTCGATAAACAATGTTGCAATTTCATTATCCCGCATTCATTTTCTCGATAAAGTTCCTTCTACGCTTATGAATCGTGGACATTACATTTTTCAGACTTTGGATCTGGAGATTCTATCATTCTTTAAATTGCGGCAGCATAACCGCCTTCTCGGCACTGCAAATAGAGACGCAGGCCTTCAATCTTACTCTTAAGTTTCTGCTGCAGAAAGGGAAAGCTCAGGATCACATCTTGCTAGAATCGGACTGCTTGGTGCTTGTGGAAGCCGTGCAGAACCCTAGCTCGACACCTTGGGAACATAGAGCTCTGTTTGCTAAAAGTATGGCATTTCTTCCCTGTTTCCCTAATCTCCAAATCCAACACTGTCGAAGAGAAGCAAATTTCATTGCCGACTGGGCTGCCAAAGCCCATGGGCGTTCTTTACTTCCTTTGAATTGGGTTGTCTCTCTCCCCATCATCTTTTGGATCTCCTTTACTCCAAAGCATTGTACAATGGTTGTTCTTTCGTGCATTAATAAATAATACTACCGTTTTTGACCAAAAAAAAAAATACTCTAAGAACATTATTGTAAGAACTTCACCAGAAATAAAAAAAAAAAAAATTAACCTTACCTTAATTAATTGATATGAACCTTAAATAATAATAAAAAGAGAGAAAGAAGGTATCTAACATGATAACCTAAGAATTAAATTGAGAAAACCTCGTGCTAATGGTATCATCACGTCTATCGAGCAACCAAAATTATTTTAAAAGTTTAATTTGTTATAAAAGACAAATTGAATTCTTTGTTTGCAACATTGGAATAACCAGCGGATGTTTCTTCTCTAATACAAGGATAACAAGAAACAATCATGATAAGTGAGGACATCACGAAATCTGTCTTGCTTGATGTGTATGTGAGTACTTGCGAGTAAAAACAGAGATGTTCATCCCACTTTATTTACAAGATTAATCACTAGAATCCAATAGAAACATTGGTGTAAGAGATGGCGTCTCCAGATTTGTCGTCCAACATGTAATATTGATTGCCGAAATTCCTTAAATCAATTGACGGACAATCAATATCATATTGCACGTCATCCATGAAGGAAAGATCGGCACAAAATTTTGATTGACCCATTCTTTAATGCTGAAAATCCATCTTAGTAAGATTGACTAAATTAACTTCCTAAAAGCCAAAATGAACCTTCTGGCCTGAAAAAACCAAAGCTTACTTGATTAATCAAAGCTTGATTCTAATGAAAAGTTGTTTTAAGAAGTATAACACCCCCCCCTTTTTCTTCCTTTGGTAATTTGACAGACAAAACATTTTGCCTTAGTACAAACGGATCCACAATTTCGTCTTGCTTATGAGAGATAAAACGTCCACAATTTCGTCTTGCTTATGAGAGAGAGAGAGAGATCAGTTTTATTAGTTGTAATGTAAGAGATGATGTCAACAAGTTCGTCCTGCCTTTAACATTGATCTCGAAATCTGTTCGAGGAAAATGGATATTTCACCCTTGAGTAAGGATGAGTTGGTGGAGAAACCTAGAAGAAGTTTCTCTTATATATGTAACAACAACTTCAACTTCAAGAAAAATTAAGGAGGAAAGTGAAAGGTGTAGAGAGTGCCAAACCATGAATACCTTCTTACAACATATTGTGAAACTGCTGCTTCTTTTTTGATTACTTTGCTCGTGCAATGTTGTCAAGTGTCAAACTCCTGATATTAGATTGGTGTACAAAATATGCAGTGGAAGGACCTACCCTTCCGAGCAGGACGCCTACCCCAAAGATAAACATTCTGTCATATACCAATAAACGGAAGTTACATCAAGCCAAGGTAACAATTACTACTACCAACATGGTTCCTGCTACGGCCATGCAGTGTGCAACGAATTTGAGGGGGCAGATGACTGCACCACTTGCCTAGCCGCAGCTCGAGACCATATTTGTGGTGACTCTGGTCGGAGCCGTGGAGCTCAAGTCCAGCTTCAAGACTGTAGATTGAGAATCGAAGATTATTCATTTCAGGAATGATCAAGTTTGAAGCCCGGTTTTACCAAAAAAAAAAAAAAAAAAAAAGGTTTGAAGCCCGGTGTGAGATCGAACCCTTTCTACTGTGTATCCATACAAATAAGCTACCATCCATAAAAGTTAGTAATCTGAATTGCAATTATTTGAATAATGGGCGAGTCCGTTGTTATATGTATAAGCTACTATTTAAATAATTTACTTGCTTTCATTTTCCTTTCTATCTGTATTCATTACGTATTTATAAGTTCATCTATCAAATGCGGCATTTGGTTTGTCAGTATTTATAGGGGAACCGGATTTGGTGCGATGTGATTTAAGTATATGATCCGGTATGAGGGCTGATATGGAGAAATACAATAAAAAGCTTGGTAGACAATATGATTGTACTTAAATAAACTATATATATAAGAAACCCTATTTTGAGTCGTTGTCAACATCGCTACCCCTGCTCCAAGTGACCACCATGGTGGCGAATGTCGACGGAGACCAATGCTGTGCCGGTCACCTCTATCATGTGTAGAGAGAGAGATATTTGAATAAGTGAAGCTCAAGCAGATTATTGACACTTTATATCAAATTATCATATTGTTGAAGTGCTGTGAATCATCAAACTTCGCGCAAGGACCCACAATAACTGAAATCATTTTTCTCTATGACGCATTCGAGGGCAAGAGCGATCCATTAACATTGTGCATGATCATTTACATGTTATCTGAATACGAACATTTCATAATTCAGGTTTGTTCAGAGACATATGACTAAATTGGAATGATACAAAAAATATATAGCAATCTAAATGTGAAAAAAACATAAAAATACATAGAATGGCCTGACAGAAACTTTAAAGTACCTCCTTAAATCATAAAACTGCTGAAGTTCTTTCCTTAGGGACAAAGCTAAAATAATACAAGCAATTGTGTAACTTTAACTTTTCTATCTTAAGTTCAATATATATAAAATTCCTAACATAATAAATAGAGTTAAGATCCATTGACACCAAATGAAGTTGACTAATTCTTTACAATGCAAGTATTTGGTTAGTTCGTTTCGCGGAAAATATCACGTTTTCGGAAAATATTTTCTAGGAATTTATTTTCTTTGAAAATGATTATATTTTCCGGTGTTCGGTTGAAACCTAAACTTTGAGTGGAAAATATTTTCTACCATCCATTAGCTAATTTAATTGTTTGGGAAAAATTATCAAAAAAATTGAATTTTAATATTTTTAATTGACCAAAAAATTAGTTTTATTTTTTATATTTTTAAAATGAATTTTTAATTATTTATTTTTAAAAAATAGATTTTTTATTATTTCTTTTTCTTTTTCTTTTTCTTTTTCTTTTTCTTTTTTTCTTTTTCTTTTCTTCCTCCTTCCTCCTCCTTCTTCCTCCTCCTTCCTCCGCCGCCGCAGGCCTGACGATGGCCGGCTACTCGGCGGCGGATGAAGACGCGGTAGCCAGATCCGACGAGCTCGAGGCTCGGCCTTGAGTAATTTGTTTAGACGTTCTCAAGGCTTTTGCCCTTGAGTAAGGAAAAGTTGGTGGGGAAACCTATGAGAGGATATTTCTCTTATATATGCACAACATATAAGAGAAACTTCTCCTTAAGAGCCATTAAGGAGAAAAGTGAAGGTGGAGAGTGCCCAACCATGAATGCATCATCTCAGCATATTGTGAAACTGCTCCTTTCATTTTTGTTACTTTGTTCTTGCATTGTTGTCAAGTGCCGTTTCAATAATGGATCGGTGTACAAAATATGCAGTCACAGGACGTACAGCAGTATAAACGACCCATATTATGACGACCTATGGAATGTTTTGGACGATCTGGTCCTTCAGACATCTGATAAAGGTTACAATTACTACGCTGAATACCATTCCTGCTATGGCCATGCAGCATGCTCCGGAGCATTAGCAAAATCTGATTGTGACGATTGCATGGATTATGCTAAAGACTTCCCATATGATGAATGTGGCCTAAGCCGTGGTGCTCAAGTCCAGCTTCAAGATTGTAGAATGAGATATGAAGATTATCCATTTATTGAATGATTATGTTTGAGGCGTGGCGAAATTATACCCTATCTATAACGTATGCTTACTATCCTTAAGAATAAAGTCGCAATAACTGGAATTATGGCGACTCTCTTTCGCGTAAGTTACTTGCTCTCATCCTCTCTTTTACATGTATGCATATATATGTTCATGTATCAACTGCGGCATTTGATTTGTCAGAATTAAAAGTCGGATAGGATTTGATGTGATCTCATTTAAAAAGAATTCTCTGCAGAAGATAACGCGGGATAAAAAGGGCTGATGACGTGGTAAAGAGAGCCTGGTCAAGACATTTGTTGATAATTCGAGAAAATCGTATTGAAATGATACCGCATTAACACTGCAGGGAGAAAACTCGTTGTTAACAGGGAATGGCTAACAATTGCATCAGAACGGTCAGAGGTATATCATAAATTGTTGCAGAAAAATATAATGATAATTTCACTTGCACCTTAATTGTCCTGTTGCATGCGAAACCTGGCGTCTTACTCATTTCATAAGGAGAAAACGCAGCAATATGTAGTAATGTCATATTATAGGGTATGTTGCCTTAATAAGTCCATTAAGTTCGATTGAGCAAGGAAAAGACAGGCTTACAAGCATTGTTTGGCTCTTTGACTGCTACGCAGATATCCTGGGGGACTAGGGTCCTCGGCATCGGCCATGGACAATGCTAGGGTCAAGAGTGCCATGCCCGCGAAAAATCGGACACTGCTCATCATTTTTATCTGGTTTTCTTTTTTCTTTTTGACACAAGTGCTTAGAGGGGTGAGGAAACTAGGCAAAAAACTAAGCCTATTTATGGATGGCGTATCTGAGAGCAGAGAAAGTTTTGACACGTATGATTGGTTAGCCATTTTCATTCTATAATCCAAACGGTACTAAAATCCAACAGCTACGCAATAATCTGTTAGTTGCTCTTCTTAACACAACCGGTCCCTTTCGTCTCCGTATTTAAAAGCAAAAGGGCAAAAGAATATCAAAACTTAGCATGGGGGAATATTTAAGTATCAAAAATTACGAAATTGAAACTTAAATTCCAAAATCGGAGCAAAATAGATCAGTTAAGCACCAACAGCGAGAAAATTCGGCCAAAATGCCGACGTTGCGATTTTTTGACGAGATAAGTGCAAACGACATCGTTTTGCACACTGACGTCGCTAGATAAGTGTAAAAACCATATCATGTTGCTGACGTGGCTAAATAATTAATATAAATATTAATTTAATTAAACTAAATTTATTTTATTTTATATATTAAATAAATAAAGAAGAAGAAGACAAAGATTGCAGGAGCCCTCGCCTAATATGGTATCATATAATATGCTAAGGAGACTGAGGAAAATTTGTCAATCAGCTTGAGAAAAATATTGTGCATGATGTAGAAGAAGATGGATTGTTGCACCAGAAGATTGGAGTAGTTAGAATTGGTTGATTGTACGGAAATTAGTCTTGGGTCTTTCATGATTAATTGAAGTACTAGTAGTACTGATGCCTTGCAATACTGGATAAAGTAGGAGTCATATAACATTTTCAATTTCCTGACACTTGACCAGTCCATGACTAAATGTCACTGATTAACTTTGGAAACAATTCATTTCATGGATGTATATACGCATTGTTATCATCTGACAGTTATGTTGGACGACATTACATTTACGAAATGAAGTTTCTATTATGACAATGACCAGGGTTTGCAACAAAGCAGTACTGATCAGTTTTGGGTCTCCGATGACTTGTACTCTGGGGCCATCCATTGTTGTGCTAAGTTAAAATTTGGAGTCTGTGCATTCTCCAACTGAACACGAAGCAGAAAAGGCTGACAACGATAAATAGTTGGTGGTTAACTGTTTCCCTTTATAATCTAGATAGTGCAATTGTTCAACAGCCACACATAAAAAATCAATTGATTTGCTCTTCCTTATGCAAACATCATCTATTTCTCTTGCTCTCATGGTGATAATAATATGCTGATGTAGCGCAACCAGATCCTTTTTCCAACGGTAACGTTTTGTGCCTTTTAAATCACTCGACGTTTTCTCTTTCTCATCTAATGCATATGTGTGGTCCCCTCTGTACTCTTTGCACTCTTGAATTGGGTCTTTTAGTGCTGACGCTATACTTGCCTTATAGTATCAGCATGAAATGGAGTTCCTAATGAAAAAGGACAGAAATGGAGGATCATCTGAGTGAAACAAGCATTTTCAAGATAAGAATTATGCAGTGTTATCATTAAGGGAGCAACTCTCATTCATGGAACCTTTTGGCTTCTAAAATTTCAGAGTTCAGTCTAGGAGCTGAAATTGCCTATTTGATAGCAGGTACTAAACCAATTAATAAAATGAAATCAGACCTTAATATGGCATCTGTTGACAACAAAGGAATATGCTGAGCAGTCTGAGAAAGAATGGTTGATGTGCTTCAACTAGAAGAAGAGGAATGGTTGCACCAAAAAGATTGGATTAGTTAGCATTGGCTGATTGTATTAGAACTATTGTCAGTATTCTTCTCTTTCTGTTTGAAGTAGTTGCAGTCACATGTCATTGATACCTTGGAAAACTGATTGAAGTGGAGAATTTTAAGGTTTTCCCATTTCCTGACACTTGACCAACGACCTCAATAATCATCCATTTCTAATTACAATCAAGGGCCAGCATCCGTGCAAACAATTTATTTTATGGATATACCATTATGGTTACGGTCATTTCAGCAATAATGAAAAATGAAGTCCCATCTCTTTTTGGATTAACGATAATTCCAAATTGGACGTTTAGGTTTGCAACTCGCTTGTGCTGTCGGGCCTTCCACGGTTCTGTTTAGTCAAAATAACAGAAGATTTTCATGCATTGTTTAACCGTATTGGTCTCCACCTCGTTTGACGGATGGCATATTGATTGTCATTTTTTTTCAATTTCATCCCCATACTTCACAGTAGCTTAAGAAGCTACTAATGATAGAGAAACCTTACCATAAGGCACTGCTAATGATAGAGAAACCTTACCAGCATCCACGTTTCAACTTATCTTTTTACCTAACATAATAGTATAAGATTAACTAATCAATTAGGAGATTCACTAATGACTTTAGTACAATCACGGAGAGTTCAGGAAACTTACTAATATACGTATGAGGTCATAGCTGTCAATTTCTGTTTTTCATTTCTTTTATTAGTTACTTTAGCACTTACTAAGACCTTCTTTCGTTCATAGATTATGTAAATAGCAAAGGCACATAATCAATGGTGAGCAAAATTGAAAGGAAATGGAATTGAGAACCCCAACAAACATGTACAACAGAACTCCGAAAAAAAAAAAAAAGGACGCAAAGTGGTGGATCAAATATCTAATTAGTACATGCTGCAAGCAAATCGCAATGACAGTTTCTCATAAAACAGGAATGCTTTGAGGCTTCATTCCCAATAAAATCAACGCAGCATCATGATTCCTGAAACTGCTGAAATTTCATTTTTGCTGATTGTTCATTATTAATTATTTATGCGGCCTTAGCAGAACTGGCGATGGTTATTTGCAGTTCGTGCATGTAAAGCATTCAGTACTGTAATCCTCTGACATGGTAGAGTCTAGTGTCGAGCTCACTGTCTTTTTCTGTCTTGGTTTCATGAAATAGGTTCATCACAAAAACCTCAAAGTAGTAGATGGTGCAGAAAACAACAGTCTTATTATACTGACATCAATACAAGTTGTGACAGAAGGAAGCTTTCTTCATACTTGAACTGGGAACTTCATCAGAAGACTTAAAGTAGTAGTTTGTTTAATCAAGCACACAGAGATGACGGACACCATCAGATGCATTTCTCTAGCTAATTGTAGTACCAGAACTTCTTCTGAAGTGTCTCAACAAGCTTCTCATCCACCTGGAACCCCTTGGCCAGAACCTCGGGGGAAATAGGTGGCTTTGCATTGAACAATGCATTGGCTACAGTGATGACTCCTGGGTTTTGGCTGCTTAGACCGGCAATCGCGACTGCGTTGGTCTTTCCAACATTGAGCTGGAAGTGAATCATCCCGATCGGGAAAACAAAAACATCTCCAGGGTGGAGGACTTTCTCAAAGAAAGTATTGTTCAGTTGGTCGGATGTGACAAAGCCTACATAGAGGGTGCCCTCCAGGACAAGCAAAATCTCGGTGCCACGAGGGTGAGTGTGCGGAGGATTTAAACCACCTATTCCAAAGTCGAGACGAGCCATGGAAATGCCAAGAGTGTTGAGTCCTGGTAGCTGGGCCGCAAACACTGGGGTGACCGTGGAGCCCACGGGATTGGCCGTGCTTCTAGGAACTTGGAGGCCGGAAAAGAGGAAGTCGTCTGCTGTGGCAAGACTGGGGTTTTTGCAGAACATTCCATTCACAAACACTGCATAGGGAGGAGTTTCTGTTAAATTGTTGTTGACATATACCTTTGAGGCCTAGGATACAATAAGGTCGCACCAAGAATGAGAAATGTTATCTTTTTGTTAGGTTAATTGTCTTGTTTGGTATGAAAACTCAACGTCTTGTTCAAAAAAATTGATCGTCAGTCTTAACCCATTAAGGACTCTTAAAGGAGGACTACTCTGAAATCTAGAGCAAAATGTATTAACTCGAAGCGTTCTACCAAGCAAGGGAAGATAAGCTTACAAGCATTGTGGGGTTCTGTGACTCCCACACAGATGTCCTGCAGGGGACTTGGGTCATAGGCGTCGGCGATAGACAGCACCAGAGCCAAGAGTGCGAAACTGGTGCAAATTCGAATGCTCATCGTCATGTTGTTTTTTTCTTCTTCTTTTTTTCTACTCTCGGGTGCTCTAATGGATGCGAACACTTGCTGCAAAATGATGCCTATTTATAGATACCAGACCTCATGCACATCCCATAATTTTCTCCACAAAGCTGGTTGGGCCATTGTCCATTCAAATTCGAGTCAGTGTAATTTTTCCAACAGCTACACACAAAATTGATTTTCTCATCCTTAACTCACATCACCTCAATCGCCGAACGCGAAAATGACAGACTAACTGCTTCTGCTTCATATGTCAATGCAATCTGATCGTTTATAGTTTTAAAGATCTTTGTCACTCTACCACACTTGATTTTTGCAGTTGTTCCAACTGAGTCGCTGATGATCAAGATGCTTCAGCATACTAGTACTGACAAGTAACAAATTCATCCTTTTCCAATGCTGAAAAAACAAAGTAAAAGTGACAATAAACTCTCAAAATGAGATCTGGGGTATTATAAGCCAGGAGAGTCCTAGTTATTCGATGGTCAGCCCTGAAACTTCCGAACCCATGGTGAAGGATTTTACTTTACAGCCGAGTACCATGGCATTATGGGACGGATGTATAACGATCATGATTAGTAACACCATCACCTGGCAAGCGTTGTGCATGACTAGTTGGTAAACGAAGAAACGAGTCTGGTCTTGCTCGAGGCAATTCATGGCAATATCGATGTTGCATTCTTAGGAAAAAATTTCGAACTTGTTTGAGCGTTTTAAATTCCTGACAAACCCATTTCTTGAGCTCTTATCTACTTAAAACCGAATTGTAAGCAATGATCGACGTGGGAAAACAATTCCCGAGACTTTGTACTGTTCAATCAAACTGTTTTAATCCTCTGGAGGGTCAGCAACATGGAAAGTGCCGAGTAGTCAGAGAAAAGCTGTTCAATCTGCTTGAAAGTACAAAACCCAAAGGACTGCATATTAGACTGGGATAGGAGGAGATGAACCTCTGTACCAAAAAGATCGGAGCAGTTGTAGTTGGAAGACTAAGGAAATTAAGAGTAGTTTATGAAGCTCATTTGAAGTACTTACTTAAGTTAATCATCATGGTACTGAACATCCATTTTACAGAATGCTTGAGAGTGGAAAATTTGCCATGTTTCCCATTTCCTAACTCTTTGACCGATCACCTTAACATACGCTAACAACCTATTAAAATATCAGCATCGCATGTGGACTGCAGTGGATGAGTTGCATCTCATTGGATTTCCTCTGACGATTCTTGCCAGGTAATGACTGGAGTCTGGAAGCTGTTGGAATTGGTTGACTGTGAGGAAACCTAGAATGGTCTATGAAGCTTATTTGATAGTGGAGAGTTTGCCACCTCCCCCATGTCCTAACACTTTTGACCAGACAACCTTAACATGCGCTAACAACCTCTTAAACTATTAGTATCTCATGTAATGGAAGAAGTAGCATCTCATCGGATATTCTTTGACGATTCTCCACATGTAATGATTGATCTGCATGAGGTCACTCTTGGAAATTTTTCTATAATATAGGCTTACATTGATTAATTAATTTTATATTTTAAATAATCGGGTTAATGGATATTCCAATATTTGATAAATCCTACCATGATCTTATTGAATTGGGCATTAGCATCTATTAATAACAGGCCTAGTTGAGTAGCAAAGTGTAGGCAATTATATTTAATTGAAGCCCATAATGAGGATGGTCCAATTGACATGCTGCTGATTAGGGTTTGCTAAATCTATCTCTAGCCTATAAAAGGGTAGTTATACATATTAGTTACTTTAGTCTTATTGAAAGCTACTATATCGAAATTGGTCATAGAGAGAAAGATCTGGCATTATGATAGATCTCTGATTATCAAGTTGATCTATTTTTCTTCAAGCGAAGCAATGGCTCAAACAGTTACGCTTTAACTCCACTGTGCTTATTGATCTTGTTGTTTAGCAGTCATATATGGATTTGATTATTCCTGATTGATTAGTTGTTGATGTGCATAATTTTATACATATGGTATCAGAGCAAATTGTAGCACCCAAAAAAAAAAAAAATTATGAACAAATTCGAAATTTTTTTCCTTTTGAGCCGAATATGGACATTAGTTTTGTTTCGTGTGGATTTTTTGCTCAATTGATCCTAAAACCATTCTACATGTCAAGATCTTTCCAACCATATATAATTTTTATAATTTCTTTGAGAATTGAGAGATAGTTTTAAATTTGAAATTCTAGGATTTATACATGAAAAAGTTCTAAAATTTTAAAATTACTTGCAATTGATTGATGTTCGTTGTAAATTGTTGCATGAGTATTTTTATATATATGTTTTTGCATCCTTTGTTGTATTAAAGTAAGTTTTTAGGGCTTTAATTTAAGAAATCCGAAATTCGGCCATGGGAGGTTTAGATCCGAAACTTTGAAGCTTGTATGTGGACGATTTACTCGTTTTTTTCTTCGTTTAATTCAATCTAGTTAATTATATTGATGCTATATGCAAGACCCATGAAGAAAGTTCATCAAAAATCAAGTTAATTTGTGTTTTTAGAGCTTCGGGTCGAAACCGGTTTACAGCAAATTCGGGACCCGGCTGGAGGTTGAAGAAGACCTCCAGCCGGGCCGGGCCGGGCCATCAAATTGGGCTCACGCCCATTAAAACAATATAAAAGGGGTCTGGGCGTAACCCAGAACCATAAACAAATTAAAAGGTTCTGGGCTCAGGCCCATGAACCAAAAGTAGAGAGGTTCTGGGCGTGAGCCCAGAACCAAAATAAATGGGTTTGGCCCATTTTTTTGTTTTAAATTAGTGGGCCATTTTAATTCGTGGCCCGCCCGTTCCAAGCGGCCCGCGTGGGCTCCTGCGGGTCTACGGGCCGGGCGCGGGTCAGGGCCCGCGGGTGGGGGTCCGAAATATTAAAATAATATTAAAATTAAAAAATTAAAAAAATTAAAAAAAATCGTGGCAAAAATTGTTGTTTGAAAAAATGCAATATGATCTTTAGAAGCATATGTTGTAAAGTGTGTCATATTGTTTGATGAATTTTTGGCATAAATTTTTGGAGTTTCCTATTGATAAAAATTAGTATATACAATTATTCGCCCAAAGGGGGTTATTGTTTCTTTCAAAAAAAAAGGGAGGGGGTTATTGTGTATATTAATTTGGAAAATAGCATGAAGATTAATTCCCAAATTTAAAAGATGGGGATGTATAATTGAAAAATATTTATCTACCCAAAGGGGATAAATGTTTTGAAAATTATATGTAATTCCCCTCTATATTGATATTATGGAGATGTATAATTTAAAGGATTTGTTTGCCCAAAGTAGATAAATTATTGACAATTATATGTAATTCTTCTTGTTGTTGCTTTATAAATTTCATGCTGTGAAAAATAATGGTACATTATACACTCTATCCAAAGGGGAGTTTATAATGTACTAATTATTTTTGTTGAATTGCTTATTACCCATAATTGATCTTATTGCATTATATGTGACAAACAGTTACCTTTGTTGTAAATAACAACAATGACATGGTTGAAATGTTAATTGGATCAAATTTCAAGAGATGGAGGCAAGATATAGAATTTGCTCTGGGCATCGTTGATATGGACTTGGCTCTACGTGAAAATGAACCTGCCAGGCCCAATGATCAAAGTACTGTAGATCAAAAGGCCCATTATGCTAGATGGGAAAAATCTAACCGACTAAGCCTCATTGCTATGAAGAGATCCATTGCTGAGCATCTCATTAGTGGTTTTCCAGAAGATACGAATGCCAGACAGTTCCTTGAAGCAGTGGGAGAAATATATAGAGTTTTAGATAAGGCTGAAGCTGAGAACTTGCTGAGTGAGTTAACGAACATGAGGTATGATGTTGCTATGGGTGTTAGAGAATTTATACTAAAGATGGTCCACATTCAGTCAAAACTTAAGGCCCATGAAATTGTTCTTTCTGAAAATTATATCGTGCATCACGCCTTAAATGTTTTGCCAGCTGAATTTAGCCAGATTAAGATTGCTTATAGTACTCAAAATGAGACATAGAGCATTAATTCCTTAATTACCAAGTGTGTGACTGAGGAAGAGAAGTTAAAGAAGGAAAAGTATGAGTTCGCACATTTAACTGCTAATGCCAAGTTGAGTTTATCTAGAGGCAAATGGAAGCCTAAAGGGTCAAATGTTCATGGTCCAAAGAAATGACAAGACTTCAAAAAAAAAAAAATGGGAACTATGGGAGAAATGGAGATAAGGATTTCAAGTGTTTTCACTGCAAAAAGCAGGGTCACAAGAGAGCCAATTGCTACAAGTTCCAAGCTTGGCTAAAAGCAAGAAAAAAAAGTCACCAAGGTGAGTTGTTGATTTGTTTTAAATCAAATTTAGTTGATGTTCCTTTGGATTCTTGGTGGCTTGATTCTTGTGCTACTGTTCATGTGACTACTACCTTATAGGGTCTCGCAAATCTAAGGAATCCAAGTCTGAGGAAGTCAAAACTTAAAGTTGGAAACAATACTGGAGTTGATGTAGAGCACATAGGGACAATTGTTTTGAATTTAGAATCTGGCTTTCAGCTTATGTTGAACAATGTCTTTTATGTTCCTAGTTTTAGGAGAAACTTAGTATCTCTTCCTTCGCTTGACAAAACTGGATATTGTCTTTATTGCGAATAAAAGAGTGGATTTGAGTTATAATTCCAAAATTATTGGGAATTGTGTTTTGTCTTATGGATTATATCGATTATCCTTATCTCTCGATAGACCAGATTGCTCTTTCAATGTTGAGAATAATATTGCTAAAAGATCTTTAATCAAAGAAAGATCTTCATTGCTATGGCATAATCGATTAGGGCATATTTCTAAAGAAAGAGTAAGCGATTTATCAAGGCTGATATTCTTCCTCCTTTTGACTCAAATGATACTGAGACTTGTATTGATTGTGTGAGAGGAAAATTAACTAAAACCAAGAAGAAAGGCGCTATTCGCAATCAAAATCTATTGGAGATAATTCATACTGACATTAGTGGGCCATACTCAACCACCTTATGTGGAAATAAGTACTTCATCACATTCATTGATGATTTCTCTCGTTATTGTTATGTTTATCTAATTAAGGAGAGGACTAATGCTCTTGAAATGTTCAAAGTGTTTTGTACTGAGGTTGAGAAATAATTGGGAAAAATTATCAAGGTTGTTAGATCTGATCAAGGTGGTGAATATTATGGGCGATATACTGAGACTGGACAGCAAAGGGGATCATTTGCAAAATATTTGCAGGACTGTGGTATTGTCGCTCAATATACAATGCCTAAGAGTTCTGAACAGAATGGTATAGCTAAACGACGTAATCATACACTCATGGAGATAAAATGAAGTATGATGGGCAGTTCTAATTTGTCTAAATACTTATGGGGTGATATAGTTAAAACAACCTATATATTGAATCGTGTACCTAGTAAATCAGTGTCGAAAACACATTTTGAATTGTAGATAGGGAGGAAACGAAGCTTGAATCATTTTCGAGTTTGGGGTTGTCTTGCAGAGGTGAAAATTTATGATCCTTCTTAGAAGAAGACCGAATCGAAGACTACTAGATGTTACTTTATTGGATACCCTAATCATTCTAAAGGGTATAGGTTCTATTGTCCTACTCGCGACACTAGAATCGTTGAATCTCAAACTGCCAAATTCTCGGAATTAGATGTTGCTGAAAAGAGTTCTTCTCAATCTTTCGAAAGGGAAGAACCAAACAAAATGGTCTCTATTCCATTGCATGATGATTCTATGCGGGAGCCGTGTAGAGTAGAAATTTAGCAAGAAGCAGATAATGGAAATATGTCGGTAGATCCTCCTACCACAAATGAAATTCCCCAAACGAATGATGCGGCTCCAAAAATGCCTATGCGAAGATCACAACGACAAAGAAGACCAACATCTCTAAATGATTATCATGTCTATCTTGGAGAAGCTAATTTTTGACATTGGAAATATAGTTGATCCAACGACTTTCAAAGAAGCACTTAATAGTGATCAGGCAGATAAATGGTTAGAAGCAATGAAGGACGAGATGATTTCCATGTCAAGTAATCAAGTATGGAAACTTGTTGATTTACCTAATGGGCATAAACCGATAGGCTGCAAATGGCTATTCAAAACCAAGAAAGACAATAAAGGCAACATAGAGAGATTCAAGGCAAGGTTAGTCGCAAAGGGGTACACACAAAGAAAATGAATTGATTATACTGAAGTCTTTTCTTCAATATCTACTAAAGACTCTTTTTGGATAATCATGGCATTGGCGGCTTATTTTGACTTAGAGCTTCACCAAATGGATGTCAAGACAGCTTTTCTAAATGGAGATCTGGATGAAGAAGTATATATGTAGCAACCTGAAGGGTTTTAAAAAGCTGGAAAGGAGCATATGGTGTGCAAACTTCAAAGGTCCATTTATGATCTCAAACAAGCATCACGTCAGTGGTACTTGAAATTTCACAAAGTTGTGAGATCGTTTGGTTTTGAAGAAAGCAAGTCTGATCAATGCATCTACATGAAAGTAAGTGGGAGTAAATATATTTTCGTAGTACTTTATGTAGATGATATTTTACTTGCTAGCAGTGATATTGATCTATTGAATGACACAAAAAATTTTATATTTACAAAGTTTTATATGAAAGATCTTAGGGAAGCCTCTTTTGTTTTAGGCATTGAGATTCATCGTGACAAATCTAAGAAGGTTTTGGGGTTATCTCAAAAAAGTTATATAGATCGTGTTTTGAAAAGATTTAAAATGCAGACCTGCACGTCAGGTGAAGCTCCTGTTGTAAAAGGAGATAAATTGAGCATAGAACAATGCCTCAAGAATGATGTTGAAAAAGAAGTCATGAAGAATGTTCCATATGTTAGTGCAGTTGGTAGTTTTATGTATGCACAAGTATGTATCAGACCTGATATTGCTTTTTCTGTGAATACTCTTGGAAGATATCTGTCGAATACAGGTCATGAACATTGGGTTGCAGCTAAAAAGGTGATGTGATATCTACAACGAACAAAAGACTTCATGCTCATGTATAACAGAGTTGAGGACCTAAAGGTGATTGGATATTCATATGCTAATTTTGCTAGTTGTTCAGATGATAGGAAATCAACTTCCAAGTATATTTTTATGATGGCTGAAGGTGCTATTTCTTGAAAGAGCACAAAACAAATCTTGATTACGAACTCTACAATGTATGTTGAGTTTGTAGCATGCTACAGCGCGTCAATTCAAGCAGTTTGGCTCAGAAATTTGATCTTAGAATTGCGAGTTGTGGATTCTATTGTTAGACCTATGGTGATCTACTATGACAATACTGCAACTGTGTTTTATTCCAAGCATGACAAGATTAGCAATGCATCCAAACACAAAGAGATCAAATATTATACTGTTAAGGACTTGGTCAAAAAGGGAGACATTGTGATTGAAAATATCAAAATTGAGTCCATGTTGGCTGATTATCTAACAAAAGGCTTACGACCCATTTTGTTTAAAGAACATGTAAAGAATATGAGTGTTTTAGATTCTTTTTATTTCTTTTGTTAGTAGGAGTTATATAATTTGTATTTTTGGATATTATAGTTATAGGCAGACTGATAATACTTTTATGATGTCTATTAAAGCATTTATTTCAATTATTGTTATTATTGATTCTATTATTATCCGGACAAAGTACAGCCCAAGTGCCAAAACTTGGCACGGAGGGACACTAAAGTGCCAAAAGTTAGGAAAGTGATACTTAAGTGCCACTTCTTTTGAAAAGTGGAACACTTAAGTGCCATCTCCGGTGAACCCCACCGGAAATCCTACGTGACAATTTTTTATTATTTTTTTCATCTACGTGGCTCGCCGGAATTTTAACTCAACAAACAAAGGCAAAAACGACGTCGTTTTTAAGCGGATTGAAATGTTAATATAAAAATTAATTTAATTAATTTATAAAAATAAATAATTAATATTATTTTAATAAAATAATATAAAATAATTTTTTTAAAAAGAAAAAAAAAAAGGGGTGGGGAGAGGAGGCAGCGGCTGAGGGCTGAGCCCTCACCGCTGCCGTCGCCTCCCCGCCGTCGCCAGGAAGGGCTGACGACGATGGCGGGAGCGTCGGCCGGGTCGCCGGCCCTCGCCGACCGAGCCCTCGCCGCCTCGTCGCCGCCGCCGGTAAGGGCCGGCGACACCGGGGCCGTGATCCCGGCCGACCCTCCCCCATCCGTCGCCGGCCCTTCCCGGCGGCGAGGGCTTAGCTGTCCCCCACCTCTTTTTTTTAAAAAAAAAATATTTGAATTTATATTTTTAAATTTTTTAAATAAATTTAGTTTTAATTTTAATTTAATTAATTTTTATATTAAATTTTTACCATGTCGAGAGACAAAACGACATTGTTTTTGCATTTTTTTAGCCACATCAGCGTGCAAAATAACGTTGTTTTGCACTTACCTTGCCGGAAAATCGCCACGTCAACATTTTGGCCGGATTAGCACTTAAGTGATCCATTTTGCTCCGATTTTGGCACTTAAGTGTCACTTTCCTAACTTTTGGCACTTAAGTGTCCCTCCGTGCCAAGTTTTAGCACTCCATGTGTCCATACCTCATTATTATCCTTTCTCTTGTTGACTAAGAAATGGAAGTATAAAACAGTATCTTTAAACAAATTTTAGTTTAAAGATGACTGGATGTCAATGATTATGAGATCTCATGTTAGATTGTGACATAGTCATGCAATTTCATGTTGTTTAGAAATTGTGTTATTGTAGTTTCATGTTGTTGAGAAATTGCATTGAGGACCGATAAGAAAAAGTGTATATTTTTATCACATGTTGGCACTATTTCTTACTACACTACTAGACTCATGATCCATAAAAATATAATGCTTGTTATATGTGATTATGGAAGGTCATGTGTAGTGGCATTTTCTTAACACATTGATCCCCATAATCCTATACTGAGCTTATATAGGATTGGATTGGTTTTGAGATGCCGTTCTTGGAATATTATTTTTTAAAGTTATGGCCACATAAAACAAAATTTTCAGTTATTAACCTGATAGTGTCATTTTCAAAATAAAATCTTTTTCAAAATAAAATAAGTTAATTAATATAGCCCAAGTGGGAGAATGTTGGAATTTTTTCTATAATATGGGTTTACATTAATTAATTAATTTTCTATTTTAAATAATCGGGTTAATAGACATTCCAATATTTGATAAATCCTACAGTGATCTTATTGAAATGGGTATTTGCATTTATTAATAACGGGCCTAGTTGAACAGCAAAGTGTAGGCAATTGTGTTTAACTGAAGCCCGTAATGGGAAGGGCCCATTTGACACGCTGTTGATTATGGTTTACTAGGTCCCCTCTCTAGCCTATAAAAGGGTATATTATACCTATCAGTTGCTTTAGTCCCATTAAAAACTGTTATATCGAAATAGGTCATAAAGAGGAAGATCTAGCATTCCGATAGATCTCTGATTATCAGGTTGATCTATTTTTCTTCAAGTGAAGCAATTGGTCAAACAAGTACGTTTTAACTCCGTTGTGCTTATTGATATCGATATTTTACAGTCATATATGGATCTGATTCTTCCTGATTAATTAGTTATTTATGTGCATAATTTTCTACAGTCATGTCTACGGGTGAGTGGTTTTTGTCCAGGTTCCACTTGGAACTTACTTGTTGATACGATTCCTAATTTTTGAAAACTTGAACTTGCCTTGCATGCCTAAGAACCTAGAACTTATCATGTCAGAGGTTTTAGAGTCTATCCAAATTCTATATGTATTTTTAACTGAACGATTACAGTAAATTATCACATCTACTTATGCATTTGCTACAATCCACTTATCACAATTCATATTTAGATACATAAAAATTACGAAATATTAACAAAGTAAAAGTTTTAGTTATGGTTAATGCTAGAAATGAAAGGTCGGATTAGTAGTTTCATATTACACACTTATTATTGAACGCCATGGAATATCGTAGATAGAGATGAGTGGTTCTAGGTTCTAGACGGAACCTGGAACCTACCATTGGGTATAGGTTCTCGTTTTTTGGAACCTAAAACCTATCATATTATAAGTTTCAGGGTCTAACGGATTTTTTTTTTTTTGGTTAAGCAAAACAAAAACAAACACAACAATAAAAATGGACAAGGATTTTATTATCGATAACTACGAGGTCTGATCAGATGAAAACATAAAAAGAGATGTTGTCGACCAATTCGTCCTGCCTTTAACATTGTTTTTGTAGATTGATGCAGGGAAAGAATTTTAAACGAGAGGAAAAGATCATAATAAATAATTTGTTTTGGCGTTCTCAAGGCTTTTGCCCTTGAGCAAGGAAAAGTTGGTGAAGAAACCTACGAGGGGAAGTTTCTCTTGTGTACACACAACCACTGAACGTTAATGATAAGTAGAGTGCCCAACCATGAAAACATCATCCCTAACTATTGTGAAACTTCTCCTTTCTTTTTTGTTGCTTTGTTCTTGCAATGTTGGTGAGTGCGATTTTAATGATAAATTGGTGCACGAAGTATGCAGCCACAGGACATACAGCAGTGAGATCACCCATATTACAACGACCTAAGGATTGTTTTGGTTGATCTAGAAGAGCAAACATCAAATAACTGTTACAATTACTACAGTCAACATGGTTCCTGCTAGGGCCATGGAGCATGCAATGGAGCATTGTCAAAGACGATTGTCAAGGTTGCCTGACAAAAGCTCCTAACAGCCTCGATGAAGATTGTGGCTCAAGCCATGGAGCTCAAGTCCAGCTTCAAGACGAGATTTGAAGATTATCCATTTACTGATGATCAAGTTTGAGGCCCAGCATGAAATTACACCCTATCTACAATGTATGCATTTCAATACGCTACTATCCATAAGAATAAAGCAATCTAAATCGTAATAACTTGAATGATGGCGAGTCTCTTTGCATAGTTACTTGCTCTCACCCTCTCTTTTACTTGTATTTGTTATGCATACACATACATGTATGTATGTATGTATGTATGTATCAATTGCCGCGTTTGGTTTGTTGGAATCGGATTTGATGTGATTTGATTTAAGAAGAGTTCTCTGCTGAGGATAGCAAGCGATATAAGGGCTGATGATGGGCCGTTACAAAGGGTGCCCGGTCAAGACATTTGTTGATAGTTCGAGAAAATCGTAGTGTCGCATTGAACTTGAAGTGTAGTGTGTAACTAATTATTTTAAAATTTTAAGTTGTTGTGACAGACAAATTCAATTCTTTGTTTCTGACTATAATCTTAAGTTTTTGAAAGCTACGATCTGCACAAGTTTTTTAATGGTTCATTCTCTAATGCTGAAAATCCAACTCAATAACATCAACTAAATTGACTTTCTAAAAGCCCAAGAGAACCTTTGCACCTAGCTCTCAACTTTTGTTGGTGGAGAAACCTAAAAGAAGAACCTCTTTTCTATAAAGACATTTCACTTGTACATCAAATGAAGGGAGCCAAAAAAAAAAATTGAGGATAGCGAAGATAGAGAGCCATACATCATGAACACATCACCACATATTGTCAATCTCGTTCTCATAGGGCTAAAGGCTACTTTGTGCTTGCAATTTGGTCGAATGTGCTCCTAACAGTTACTATGGCAATGCTGCCTGTGACGAACATTATTACCGGACGATTGCGGCAAGTTCCTGAGCACCGCTCAGGACCATATCGACAAGGAATAATCTCAGAGTTCTGGGCTCAAATCCAACTTTAGGATTGTAGAATCAGATACGAAAGTCACCACTCTATGACAATTGAGTATATAATCCTTCGAGATACTAGACCTTAACGACATATCCTACACCACTGTGTTGTCTCGTCGATTAATACTAAAACCCATGTTTTTACAAGTGCCTAAAGTGCGCCATGATTTTGTTATCCACGAGATTAGAAGAAATGTCTCTTGCCATTGGTGTTATCGTGCATAGCTAAGCTGTTTTCTGGTGTTGTGCCATAAATTTAAACAGCCTAATGGGAGTAATATCGTAAGGAAGAGACGTGTTAATATAAAATCTATCGGACGATACATTTCTCGTTTGAAGAAGTTGACCGGATATCATATGCAAGAAGCACATAGCAAGTAGTCTAATTGCCTTCATTCCAAACTAGTACATATCCGTCACATTTACCCATTAATATCCCAAATTTACGACAAGCTTGGGTAAATGTGGCACGGATAAACCAATTTGGGGTGAATGTGGTGCTAATTTTCATTACATAAAAATAAGTTTTGGGTAATTATAACTCATGTGTATAAGTTTGATGTTTTTATGGTATTAAAACGTAGCTTCCATGTTAAATTTGTTTCCCTTCTGTCTTCTCTCTCCTCCTATCATGTGAGTAGAGAATAATAATTCGAAGAGGAGATATGGAATTTCACGTGTGTTTCAATCTTTGTTGAAGAAGAATATATGAGTCTACTTATAGGCTTTATTAGATGAATATTTATGGTAATAAATAAATATATTGTCAAATATAATCAATCAGGAATATGCACAATCAAATGAGATATATGCATAATCCTTAGAGATATGTAATATTGCTAAAATGGTAATCCCACAAAATATTAGAGCAAGAGGTCTTGAATTCGGAATTTTTCAAGTCCCATATTTGCTTGCTGAATGAAATATTTTCATATTTAGTACTAGGCAAAAAGACTAAGCTTGACGAGAAGTGATAGTATATTTATATAATAAATCACACATTTCTTTAACAACTTAAACTTTTAGAATAGTCGACAATGATTTTATAAAATCTCTTGATATGTGTCTTAAAACATTCTCAAGGCAAGTGTCAGGCTCACTATCTGTGGCAAATTTTTAGGAAATGAATTTAATTTACAAAAATTACAAATTCGAATAGAGGGGTTAGTAAACATCGAATTCTTATTTTTGTGAAATCTGTACATCACAGTCACCTGAGGAAACTAGTCTTCATGCTTGAGCACAAAACTTTATCTTGAAACTAAAACAAATTGTACAATTGTTCCCTCTACCTTTCCCCCTAGACAATCAAGACCATTTGTCTACATTTTTTTTCCTTTTCAAAACTGTCATGTACTTTTTTTTAAATGGATAATATTACGAAAAACCCAAACTAATACACTTATAACAAATTTACCTTTAACTAATTTTTTAATTATAAAAAACCTCATACTTGTAAACTTATGATAAATTTACCCCAAATTAGTACATTTATAACAAATTTATCCTCTGTTAATTTTCGTTAAATTCCACACAAAAAATTACAAATTGGTGCACATGTGATGAATGAAGAGTTAAACCTTAAAGTAATACACTCGTCAAACTGTCACATATCGTGCTAAAAAAAAAATACTGTCACATATCATTTAACTCAATAATTTTACTATAAAATAAAACAAAAACTAATGGATGGTAAATTTGTCATTAGTGTACTAGTATGAGAGTTTTGATGGTCAAAAAATTACTTTATGATAAATTTGTCACGGATGTACCAGTTTAAGGTTTTCCATAGTATTAACCATTTTTTTTTAAAATGTGACACCATTAATTCTTTGGTCATACTTTTTTTGTTATCAAAAGAAATTGGCAGACATAGATGATTGGATTGTTAAATCGGAAGTCAAAATGCACTCATTCATTTATGATTCGTAATAAAACTTTATGTGACATTGCCACATCAGCCATAGAAACTTAGAGAGAGAGAGAGAGAGAGAGAGAGAGAGAGAGAGAGAGAGAGAGCTTACCGCAATGGCAGCTGGAGCTTCTTCGAGCTCGTAGCCATGGCCAATCCAACTTCATTAAGCTAGTGGCTGAAGCAGCTTGAGCTTCATTGAGTTCTCTCATGGTCACTCGAGCCATGGCCACTTGAATTTCACTGAGCTCACTGTGATAACCACTAGATTTTCTTGGAACTTGGCCATAGTTGTTTGAGCTTCATCGAGCTCAACCACGATGGCTGAACCTCTTTATTCTTACCTCTTTTGTCATTCTGAAAATTTGCTAGAAGCCACCCTTTGCTTGAGCCCTCTTGTTCTAGGAATCACTCCCCCTCTTCACAGGTATATGTATCTTGTACTTCCTCGCCAAATGTGATAGAATTCAAAAGAAATTCTTTAGGGATGGGCATACCAATCGTCCTTAATGCTCTCTTTTTAATTTCCAATTTTTAATGGGCCGTCAGAAAAAGTGCCTGGTCAAGGCAATTGTTCATAGTTCAAAAAATCGTCGTAAAATAATACTGCTTCAAATTTGAAGTGTAGTGTGTAACTAATTATTTTTAAAAACCAAATTGTTATAATAGACAAATTCAATTCTTTATTTTCAGCGATAATCTTAATTTTGGAATATTAGGAACAACAAACGGATGCTTCTTCCCTAATATAAGGATGACAAGAAACAATTATGGTAAGGGATGACATCACAAAATCTGTCTTGCATGATGTGACATCCTGATTTTCAGGATCTAATTTCGATCAGATAAGTTGGGCTTTTCATCGATGCGACTATAGCGCTTTTTCTTGGAGTTGGCCACTCACGAGATAACTAGACTATCTGGGGAAGCCATTAAAGATTTTAAGGCAAATAGACTTGAGGATTCGACCGGGATTCGGCTGCTCGACCGTGTTCATCTGTCGAGATCATTACGGCACAAACGTAAATTGATTCAAGATCAGAGATAGGTCGGTTCGACTGACACTAGTTTGATTTTTCTGTCATTTTGGTACCCTGTGTTCGTATTTGAAACCTCGAGATTTTCACGACAACCGAGAGTCGCCAATGTGTCGAATAGGTTCATTGTGGCTCGAAAAAAATCGATCAAGGGTCATTTGCTCTAAAAAGTTCTGAAAATTACCCGATAGCTTAGGTCATGCTAAAACCGCGCCGGAGTGAAATTAACCGCGAATTTGAATCCGATTTCAGAAATTGGAGGTTCTATCATATCACAATAAATTCTAGGAACGTCGACTCAGTTTCAGAAGATTTTTCTGCAACCGGAGACTTTTTGGGAAAAAATCGGCATAGGACCGTTTTTGTTCAGAAAAAGGCCGGAGATCGTTTTGATCGCAAATTTGGGAAGCATGATGGATACATTGGTAACGAAAAATGCCGAGAGGATCAATGGAGGGTCAATTGAATTTGTAGAGGTCAAATGGGATTGAATCGAACAAAGATCGGTGTCCAATTGAATTCGTAACTCCCCCCATCCACCACCATTTTGGACCAATTCAAGGTTGAAAGGAAGAGCCTTGGTGGCTCATGGACAGCCAAGGAAGATGCTTGGCCAAGGATGAGTCTTGGGGGACAAGTTGTGGAAAAATTGGCCAAGGAGACCCCACCAAAGCCAAACTTGCTCCTCACTCCTTCCTCTCTCTCACTCTCTCCTTCATCCACCGTCCAAGACCTCTCCTCCATCCCTCCTTGTTGCGCGACGCCTCTAGCAACCGAAGAAGCTACTGGAGCAAGCCTGTCGCCGCTAAGACCGCCCGCACCGTCGTCGGAAACGGCACCGCCTCTGCCATTCGCCCTCCTCGCGTGCCGCATGAGCCATCGCCATTCCAGCCTCTTGCCGTGTGTCACAGCCCCTGGCCGAGCTTAGCCGGAGCTGTCCTTCACCGTTCCTCCGTCAGTAAGCCTCCGCCAATGCCCGGTTTGGCCTTTTCACCCTTTCTCGATCAATTCCTACCTAAACCGAACTTGTTTCCCTTATGTTTCAGCAATAATAGAATTTAAAAATAGTGGGTATCCAACCACTATTTAGACCCATTTTGAGGTGGTCTCTAACCTCAAAACCTAGGCCCGCCTTTGGAAAAGTTGGTCCTCATCACGTTCCTGACGTTTTTCATCGAACGGATTGCTAAACAAATGAGTTTAACTCACTAAGCCTTACTTAATAGGTTAATTATGCTTAAAGGTTGTTTAGGTTAGCTTAAGTATGGATTAGTGATAAAATAGGATTGTTAGATTAGCCTTAGAATGGATTAGTGTAACTTAATTAGTGAGATTTGTACTATTGATGATGGATTAGTCGAATCCAGTGAAATACCTGCAGTTCGGATTTCTGGACCCTCGCCGTTTGCCAATTTTGTGGAACGAAATGGGTTATGAATTTGAGATTGATATCTTCTTGAGAAATGTTTTGGACATCTTCAGCTACAACATATATTTTTCTCAAGATTTTTAGGGGCTTAAAAGAAGGAGATATCACCTCCGTCATTTTCAAATAGAGCCTCAGTTTTTGCTGGAATTAGTGACATTTTAGGATTCTAGGGGTTTTTATCAACTCTTAAGGTTTTAATTTCAAAATTATTTCTTCACAAAAGTTGTTTATCATATCTTCCAGTTTAACATAATCAAATTTCAGATCGGACATGTTTTGGACCTCGAACCAAACTGATTTCGGAAAACAAGCTTTCTGGAAACAGACCCAGTTTTGGTGCTGGATTGAGCGATCTAATGGGCCAAATCTAGAAGGATCTGGTTAAGGTGTTTTCATGAAAAATGTTTTTTTATGTGTTTATTACAACATATTTAAATTTGGGAATTGTCCGAACTCGTTTGATTAGATTTCTGGATTTAAACTTGGAGACGTGCGAATGGGCCTATTCTGCCGGTTATGGCCGGTTATGAGTTTGTGATGGTTCTTGAGGATTGATTGCTGGGAATTGCACCTCTGATATATGGTTGGTTTGTGACAAGCTCTAGAATTTATCTACAGTAGTTCGGCAATTTTCCGGGCTCGTTTCGACTTCCAATTAGGTTATAATGGGCCTAAGTTGGATTTGTTGCATTTATTTAATATTTTCCGTAATTATTTAATTAATTTATTTATTTTTCGAAAATTCAATCGGGATGGCCAGTGATTGGTACTTCGTGCTGATTTCAATGGTGCTCTCTGTTTATTTATTTGAGTACCGGGTTGTGAGAATTGAGGGTATTGGTGATTATGAGGATTTATCCCAAAAATTGATTAATGTGAGAATAAATCTAAAATTTGCCGAGTGGGGCCGTGATACCACTAAAACTCACCAAACATTGAAAATTGCCGAGTGGGGCCGTGATGCCACTTCATATTAAAGAAATTGCCAAGTGGGGTCATGACGCCACTAAATCTAGAAAAATTGCCAAGTGGGGCCGTGATGCCACCAAATCTAGAAAATTGCTAGGTGGAGCCGTAATAACCACAAAATATAGAAAAGTTGCCACTGGGGCCGTGATGACCACTTAATCTAGGTTGATACCACTGAATGGACCTAGACTTAGAACCAGAGAGGACGGAGTCAATTTCCTGCAGGTAGGCCTTCCCACATTGGGCGAACAGCTCCCGTTCAAGCCTCAGGGACAGTCTTTTAGCAGAAAACCACTCTGACCTTTAGTTCAGAGCCTAGAGACACCCAAATAGGACCAGGATGATAACATTTCTAACTATCCGAGCTGCATTTCTCAGAGGATCCTACCAGGCTGGAGAAGAAGGAGTTTAGAAAGCCATAGAGAGAATTTCACAAAGCACACACTTTACTTTAAGGGACTCTACCCAACACATTACATCCTCCTCGCCTTATATAGGCAATAAGAGGTCACACACAAACAAGGACCAAGCTCACGGGTCCGAAAACAAATAGAGGCTTCCTAAAATCTCGGTAGGGAATTATTCATACGATATGAATAGTGACAGTGAACAGTGATTTCCCTAGCCTAGTGCTATGGTAAAAGTGAACAGTAACTTGATACAGTAAAACTGTACGGACATTGGTCTTGTTCAGCAATCTCGTCCGTCACGAGCATTATAGTCATAGTCCGAGTCATCTGAGCTGTGCACTGTTGCTAGAATGTCTTCATCATATTTTTGTTCAAGTGCTTCGAGATCTTCTGGTGAGAGGATCTAGTTCAGCTGATGTGATGAGGATGCAGATGCTTCTTCTTGTGCCCAATTTGTATTATCATCTGTAGTGTCGGCAGGAATGCTTGGCTGAGGCCAATTAGATGGCTGAGCATAGTAGGATGTGTCCGTGCTTTGAGATGAGGACAAAGGACCTAGATCATAGGGGTCTTGGGAAAGAGGACCTCCCCATTTAGCATAGGGGTCTTGAGAGGACTGGCATCCTGAGAGGACTGAGCAAAGTTACCTGTGTCTACCATTTCGTGCTCTTGTGATGATACAGCTTGTCTAAACTGCTTGAGTGCCTCCTTGGCTTCTGATGCTAGGTCATAATGATCCCATGCAGTGGGTACATTATAATTACATGCATCTTCAGGAATGGTTTTATTTTCTTGGCATAAAACCCTTTGGAATTCTCGATATTGGTGCTCACAGCAACCAACAACTCCTGGATAGGACTTATGAATTCGAGCTTCTGCACTGTGTGGAACAGGTTATAGGATGAGGTACCTATACTCAGAGAACTTCAGGGTTTGGCTGTGTGGTTCTTAGTTCTTTCTACAAGAGCCATTTCCAATGAGTTGGAGGATAAAACCAATTTAGGAAATCTAAGAGATTTTTTATCACTCTCATTTTCGATGTTTGCTCTGCTAAGTCCAAATAGCCTGGTAAGGTTGGCTATGAATCTTCTGGTTGGAACTTCAATAGTTATTAAGTACTTATTAGTTAAGTACCATAATAACTATCTGAGTTGATTAGGGAAATCATCTTTCTTCCAGATTAGAGGATGTATGAATGGATAATCTGCATTTAATCCAAAAGGATAAAGAATCGAACCTCCATTGAACCTGAATAGATCTATGTGGCATTGCCACATGAGTTTATCCAGATTTTCAGTGAGACTGTCATTCTGGATTTGTTCAATGATCTCTTGGGGATATCTCCAGCTTGGCCAACTTTTTATCTTCTCAATCTTGTACTTTTCATTGTGATGAAAAGTATGAAAAGCATGTCTCATGATGTACATGTTGATTTCTGCTGATGCTTTTGGCCTTGATAAGAAGTCAGCAAGTACATTCTTCTTCCCAGCAACGTGTTTAGTTTCAAAAGAGTATTTTGAAAACCATTCAGCCTACCGAAGCAGTTGGGAATTTGGAACTTGCTTCTGTTTGAATTTGGTCATCTGAGGGAAGGATGCCATATCCAATTCTACCAGGAAGTGATGGCCAATGAGATGGAATTCGAACTTTTTTATTCCATTCTTGACTGCCAAAATATCTTTAAAAGTGGAGTGATAGTGCATTTCAGCTTGTGAAAACTTTCCACTTTTGTAGGCACACAGATGCCTCTTACCATCAATTTCTTCAAATAGGACGGCTGCCCAGTATTCATCACTGGCGTCAGTTTGGAGAATTCTCTTCCCTGTTGATGGGATTTGTAATGGAGGAAAAGTCTGCATAATCTCCTTAAGTTTAGCAACTGTGTTAGTTTGAGATTTTCCCCAAGGTGGGGGATGTTTCTTTAGCATCATTTGTAACGGAATCAGCGGCTTTGCAAGATCTGGGACAAAGTCTCTGAGATAATTAATTATCCTGAGAAATTGCTGAACTTGTTTTGTGGTGAAGTTTTCTTCAGGAAATTTCAACAATTCCTAAGCAATGTGTGGCCCTAGGTAGTATGTCCCTTTGTTAAGGTGCATGCATACCAAGAAATTCAATTTCTGTCTAGGCAATATTCATCTTTCTTTGGGAAAGCATGATTCCATGCTTTTTCACAATTTCGGTGAACTGCTCAAGGAGTTGGCAATGCGACTGTTCATCAGGGCTATAGAGCAAAATATCATCAATATATACTGCTGCACTTGACAGGATTGGTTGGAAAATTCGACACATTGCCTTTTGAAAGAGGGATGGTGCAACTTTTAGGCCAAAAGGAAGGACTTTCCATTGGAAATGCTAATTTGGGATACAGAACTCTGTCTTGAGTCTGTCTTCAAGATGAATGCCTAGTTGCCAAAATCCTACTTTGAGATCAAATTTGGAATAGATTTGGGCCTTGGATAATCCAGCAAAAAGAGAGTTTCTAGAGGGTAAAGGGAATTTGTCATCCTGGAGAAAAAGGTTAAGGGGCTAGTAATTAATTACCAATCTCATTTTTCCTCAGTTTTGCTCAGCACGCTTGTTGACATAAAAGGCTTCACAAGCCCATTGAGAATGTGAGACCTCAATAAGGCCTTGTTGCAGTAGTTCTGAGCATTCCTTTTGAGCCAAAACCAGATGTTTTGGATTCATTCCCATATGACTCGCATTGGTTGGATTGATATCTTCATTCTTTTTTAAGGGAGGGCGAATAAAGAATTCTGGATTCTTCCACAAAGGATGAGAACATTTTTTAGCAAACTCATAATGGGATTCTGAATATGATTCTAATAACTTTTGCATGATCGGATCCAACAGACTCATCTGAATGGAAAAGAGTCTTTTAATATTGACAAATTCATATAATTGGTCTTTATACTTAAAACCTCTTCCAGGAATGATGTGGAGTTTCGAAATCTAAGTCATGATATCCCAACCAATGATCAAATCTTTGTTGGGAATATTGGAACCAAAGATTTTTGTGGTTATGGAACACTGTGGGAAGAACTGAATAGTTATTGGAGTAGTTCTCACATTTGTAGAGAAAGTATCTCCTGAGGCAGAATTGAAATATCGGACATAAGAAGTCCAATATTCTTCAGGAAGAACTTTAGTATCTAAAATTGAAAAAGCTGTTCCGGTATCTATGAGGGCAATGACAGTGATTGGCTTGGCAAACTTTGATGAATATTTTTACAGGAAAATAAGGACAATGAGTTTGGCTTGAGAATATGTCAGTGCTTTCTTCTAAATGGGTAAAAGATATATGGAAAATATCTTCAGAATCTGATTCTGAATCAGTTTCACTAGGGGTTTGATAACAAGGGATGACACAAAGAGTTTGTTCACATGGTTCTTCATCCGCAGAGAATAGAGATTCGATATCATCATTTTCAAGAGAAATACCAGTTTCATTCTCTATATGATTTATCAAGTGATTCTGACCTTTTTTTGCTTGAGGACAGTTTTTGGCAAAATGCCCCTTTTGATTGCAGATGAAGCATCGGTTTGACTTTTTATGGCTTGAACGATCTTTCCTTTTGCGCAGGTATCACCATTTCTTCTTTCTTCGGAAGTGCTTAGAGCCATGCCTGGATTTGCTAATCCAGAGCTTTTTGAAGTGTTTCTTCTTTCTAGAAGATTTTCCACAAGAACCATCACAATCTTTTTTAGAGCATTTAATCTTCAAGTTCTGGCAAGAGCAGGCTCTATCAAGTTCTCTGTTGTCATGAACATATGTATGGATCATCTGTCGTTTGATACACAATTCTTCCAGGCACAAATGAATTTCTTGTTGGAGTTCTCCCAATGGAACATCCTGGATCCTCTTTTGTCTGGAGAGAAAAGTTCTCTCCACTGTTTGGGATAATTCTTTTGGAATAGAGGTCAGGAAAACATGCTTCAAATTTGCATCAGCTCCAATTTGATAAAAGAGCTTAAGCATTTCTCGATAATGCTTATCCAGATGTTTTTTCTGAAGAGAATAGCACCTTCTTTCAAAAAATTCTCTTCTTTTAAGTTCTAGGAGATCAACAGGTTTCCCCACAAAGAAGTGATATAAAAGAGTAATGGCATGCTGAAAGTTTGGTGAAAGTAAAAAATGAAGTTGATCTTGTTCTCCCAAAGATTGCCACCAAAGTTTAAGGCTGCTTGTAAACCTTGTGACAAAATTGAAAAGAACATCATACTTGTCATGATTGGTAATGGCTTGAGTATTTAGCCAAGTATGAAATTCTTCAAGTCTTTCTGGCCATTTGTGATAAGGAATGTCATCAATATTGAAGAATTGTTTTGATGAAGTGGACACATTCTGGAAGGAATTGTTTGGTTGGACAACTTCTGGTTCAAAAGGATTTGATTCCATATCATGGTCTGGGGGATCGGCCATGAATATTGATGAAGTTACTGGTGCCATGGGTAAGGGATTAATGGAAGGGAGTGAGAAAGATGATGAAGATGAAAGAGATACCGAATCTGAGTCAATATCAAAGATGTTTGGAAAATTTGATGCTGTTGGAAACAGAACCTGGTCTGTCGGAGTGACAAGATCAATCTATGGTAAAGGTTGTGGAGTAACAGGATCAGGCTGTGGTTCCTGATTACCCAAATCTCTGAGAAAAGATTCTAATGGGATTGACAGCATCATTTGATTTGGCTCTCTTATAACAAGAGAGGATTCTTTAGGCATCTTCTCTTTTCCCTTTTCTTTTCTAATTCGGTCCAGTTCTCTGAGACGATTTCGCATTTCAGCTACATCTGTCCTGTCTTGTCTAACAGGAATATCTGTAAAGATAGATGTCTGAGGTGGTGGAGGAGGAGGGAGTACTTCTGTCTGCAAAGTAGTTGGGAATGGATTGAGTCTTCCTTCCTCAAGAATCTGGATCTGCCTTTTAAGCTTTCTATTTCCGCTTTGGGACTTTCAAGATAATGATATCCCAAATGCTGTCCAGATTCTAAGGCATGAAGCCTCTTCTGGAAATCTGAAAGCATCTTCTTGGTAGTTTCATCATATCTTCGCAGATCTTGTTGCACATTTCCAATCTTGGAATCAATTGCTTTAAAGGCATTGTTATGTGCTAAAAGAGTTTCTGATTGCTAATTTAGAATGGCTTCAACAACAGGAGTTTTTTTTTGTCTTCCATGCTCATCCACATCAGTAGGGGCAGGTATCTTAGGAACATGCCTATATCTTCCTTGTGGATCAATAAACTCTTTTGAAGCGGGAAACGAGAGTTTAGAGCTTTCACAAACAAGAGGAGCGAAATCTGTTTCTTGAAACATGGCAATGGAAGAGTTGGGTGGTGTTTCTGCCGAAACTTCAAGTGGGTAGGAATGTTTCTTGGCCCACTTTACAATTGGCTTATAAAACGGGGAAATGGCTGGTTTTTTCTTGGGAGGAGATTGAGGAGGTGATTTCGGTGGAGTTGGTGAGACTGAGGAAGAAGCAGTAAACTCTGGTGGTGGGTTTGGTGCATATGAAACCATAAACTGGAATTTATCACACTTACCAAGAGTATCAACGGAGGAATCTCCGTTCAAGTACCTTTGATAGATAGGATCCTTTGGCTTCTTATGCTTTCTCCGTGGTGGAGGTCTTGCACATGGATCTACCTCATCAGGAGAGTTTATGCAATAAGAACATTGGCAAAAAGGATCCTAGAAACAATAACCATACTTGTCCTTATAGTAATGAACAGGATGTCCATCACTGTTGAAATGTCGAACAAGCTTTTTTGGATCTGGCTCAGAAATTGACTTAGGAACACATGGTTCAATCATGAAAAGAGTTTGGAAGATAAAAGGATTCTTCCTTTTCTTTACCAAACTTGATGGAAACAGTTCCATCTTTCTTTCTAACAAACTCATAGTCTGAGGACTGAAAAGGTTTGTTGTTTTGGTGCAACTTTTCATAGTTGGTGATCCAAGTCTCTGGAAGGAGCTTGGCCAATTTTTCCTTTGGAATCTGTCTAGGAACATGAATGCAGGATGCTTGGTCATTTTGCATGGATATGAATAAAGCATCTTCATTTCCATTGTGGAAATTTAGATCAAGAGCATGATTTTCCACACGGTAAACCATTTGGTAGTGCAGTGTTGCTGCTACAGAATCAGCAGTTTGAGGGGCTCCAGTAAGCTGAACTTGGACTTTTAGAAAAGAAAGTAACTGAGGGTCTGAAAGAGCAATGTTGAAATTTGGATATAGAGTGACAAAAACTGTTCCAGCATTCAAAGTTGTTTGAACAGTACCGATGCAAGCATGTTGGTACTCTAAGAACCTGGTATCCAATATAGCAATTCTTGCTACGACTGGCAAACCTTTACGACCATGAAAGGTGAGAGCAAGACGAACAGCTCCATAATGGACATGAGAATATCCTTGTTGGATCCACTGTCTAGGAAACTCTGGAGGAATTTGAAGAGTAACAAAGTACTCTTTTTCAGTAGCAGGAATGGGATGTTGGTCAAACTTGGAGGACTGAACATACTCCTTTACTTCCTTTGGCGTCTGGCGAATGAGTTGACAGATAGAGCGAATGGGTGAAAATGATGAAGTGGGTTTAGCGAAAGCAGAGTATGGATTCATCAGGGGAAGCTGTGTTTCAGAGATCTTCATTTCATCACTAAGAGAGACTTCATAGAGATAGTCGATCTTAGAGGCATTTGAAATACGAAAATCTGAAGGGGTGGAAGAAGATGGAGTTGCAACGAGAGAAACAGGCGTTTCAAGTATTTATGGCTGATCTGTCATGATGTAAAGAGTTCTTCTCAGCTTTGGATTCACCTACTAAGCGCATGGAATAGATATATTACAAACGAAACCATGGCTCTGATACCACTTAATGGACCTCCACTTAGAACCAGGGAGGACGGAGTCAGTTTCCTGCAGGTATGCATTGGCTAAGAGTTGAGAATGAATAATCGAGGTGACCGTGTGATGGTCTTGATGACATGTAATCGACTGAGTCAATCTGTCTGATGAGATGATGTGATTGTCAGTATTTATAAATTGACTGACTTGCAGGAAGGAAACAAAGGCCAGGGTAACTCGTGTTGTGCATAGGCAGCCCTTAGGGCGTATTGGTCTTCTAATAGAGTCTTAGGGGATTGAACTTACTGAGACATTGTCTCACTAGTTATTGAATAACCATTTCAAGTCCTTAGGTGGTGTTGGCAAAGGACTAGAAGCCCTGGAGTTTAAGAGGCGAAGCCTGAAGAATCGGCAATCTTGTCCGACTAGCTAGTCGTAGGACAATCCTCTTTTGTAGGGAGCCAATTCCTTTTTGTGAACCTTTGTATATAGACTTATGTGTTTATAAAAAGGTATTTTGTGAAAAATTGGTCCTACTTTCCTATCCCATTGGTTTATTGTCTGGGATTATTTATGTGCTTCTGCATGCGTATTAAAATGAATGGGTCGGTGATGCGTCCTGAGACGTCGCTATTAATCGACCAGGTGAGGGATGGACGTGTACTCGAGGATCGGGGCGTGACACATGATGTGCATGGGATACTTACAAGTGAAAACGGGGATGTCCATTCCATGTTATGTACAAGTTGAATTAGTAGAGTTAAACAAAACATAGTTTTAAAAAGATGAAGTTCACCAGAGTCGTCATCCTACATATCATATGGATTGCCGATCTTCCTTTGCACCTTTAAGGAGAACCTCTTCTATATATAGACATTTCCCTTTAATCTCAAATGAAGGGAACAAAGAAATTAAGGAGAAAAGTGAAGATAGAGGGCCACATATCATCAACACATTACCACATATCTGTCCTCTCGGTACGACCGAGGTTTATTATTTATGCATTCTAGAGTAAGTATCGACCGTTGGATACTTATGTCACTGCTAGAGGTGTCATCATAGGAGCCGCTAGTGATTCACTATCCCTACGTGGTATCGGGTCATTGCAGTCTCCTGCACTCCCTCGCCAAATGTAATAGAATTCACAAGAAATGCTTGAGGGATGGGCAGGTCCTTAATGCGCTTTTCTAAATTTTAATTCTAATGGGTGTTGCAAAGAGTGCATGGTCAAGGCATAGCATTTTGTTATAGTTCGAGAAAATCCTAGTGAAATGATACAGCCTTGAATTTGAAGTGTGGTGTGAAACTAATTAATTTAAAAAAAATAAATTGTTATAACTAACAAACTCAATTCTTTATTTGTGACAAGATTATTAATTTTGGAATATGGGAATAATCGATGTCATGCAAGTTGAAAACATTACTGCTTTTGATTGTGAAAATTAAAAGTACAAGTCCCCACATCTCTCTACATTGTGATTGACCGGGCTTGTTGGACATCATATATGACGCTTCGGTTTACACGAGACTTTAGTTATTCATTCTTTAATGCTGAAAATTATAATAGGATTAAGTCAACTAACTTCCTAAAAGTCATAAGGAGCCTTTGCACCTATGTACTTACTGATCGAAAGTTGGGAATTATCTGACGGCGCTCTCCGAGAAAGATTTCATAAATCTGGGCTTTGACGTTCTGAAGTTCAACATTAGAGAACGATTTGAAGATCCGGGCTTTGCCGGCTTGTTCTGGTTGGCGACAAGAGTATCTAAATTTGAACAGTTGCTCAAGGAAAGGGATACAAAGCCGCCTAATGAGTTCGAGCAGAATATGACTCCAATGGATAACTACGAGGTCTGATCTAATGAAAACATGGAAGTGGCGGTAGCAAAGAGAGATGTTGTCGACCAATTCGTCCTGCCATTAACATTGATTCTGTGGATTGCTCCAGGGAGAAGGATATTAAACAAGAGGAAAGGATTTTAGTAAGTCATTTATTTTGACATTCTCAAGAATTTGCCCCCCGAGTAAGGACGAATTGGTGGAGAAACCTGTAAGAGGAAGTTTCGCTTACATATATATACACACACGACTACTTGAACCTCAAAGAACCATTAAGGAGGAAAGGAAAGGTGTAGAGTGGCCAACCATGATTACATTATCTCAGAAAATTGTGAAACTGCTCCTTGTTTTATGGTTACTTTGTTCTTGCAATGATGTCAAGTGCGGTTATAATGATAGCTTGGTGTACAAAATATGCAGTGCAAGGACACTCAGCAGTGAGACCGACCCATATTGCAGCGACTTGTGGATTGTCATGGACGATCTATTCCTTCATACATCACATAACGGTTACAATTACTACACTCAACACGGTTGTTGCTACGGCCAGGGAGCATGCAATGAAGAATTGTCAAAAGACGACAATGCTTGTCGAGTAGTGCTATAAATTGTCGTGATCCTCTTGAGGGGAAACATTAAACACAATTCCTCAAGATGAGCTAATACAAAGGACCCTAAAAAACCCAAACCAATATACATATGGCAAATTTACCCTAAACTAATTTTTTTGACCATTAAAAATTCGAAATTGATACATTTTTGACAAATTCACCCTAAATTGATATACTTATTACAAATATATCCTCTATTAATTTATGTTAAATTTTACTATCAGATTACTAAATTGGATGACACATGATAATTGACTAGTGTACCGATTTGAGATTTTTATTTTTATGATATTTTTTGTTGTATTAATCATTTGTCACAAATGTAACAATTGGTTTTTAACAATCGAACAAATTAGTTTCAAGTAAATTTATCATAAATATATCAATTTAAGATTTTTTGTGATTATTTGAGATAAATTTGTCATAAGTGTATTAGTTTGAGATTTTTCGTGCTCAAAGAAATAGTTTTGAATAAATTTATCATAAGTGCACCAGTTTGAAGTTTTTCATAATATTAAGCCTATTAAAAAAAGCACGGATGATTTCTCTTGTGAAATGACACTCATGCTTGGTTCGCGCTCCCTCAAATCTTACTAATTGCAACTTAGTTTGACTCAGGTAATTATGAAAAAAATTTCTTCCTATTTGATGAGACCCACTAATTTATCGGAGGCCAGTATAGGCCACGTAAAACGATGAAATATGCTGAGTAGACTGATAATGATGAAATCAGGACCGGTAGAACCTTAATATTGCATCTGTTGACAACAAGGGAATATGCTGAGTAGACTGAGAGAGAACAATCAATTAGCTTCAACTAGGAGAAGAGGAGTGGTTGCACCAAAAAGATTGCGGTGGTTAGAATTGGTTGATTATACTAAAACTAGTGTGTAGCTTTTTTGTCTTTTTCTGTTTGAAGGACTTCCGGTACGGATACCTTTTCGGTGGTTTGGTCATATATAGTGTTGCTAACATGGTAAATTGATTAAAGTAGAGAATTTTAAGGTTTTCCCGTTTCCTAACACTTGACTAACAACCTTAATAATCATCCATACGAGATATCACTATCAAGTGCCAGAATCATGCAAACAATTTATTTGGTGGATATACCCTTCTGATCCTGATCATTGTCCAGCAATAATGCAAAATGAAGTTGCATCTATTTTAGGATAAATGAAAATGCCGAATTGGTAATTTAAGTCTCCAATTCGCTTGTCCTGTCGGGCATTCCGTGATTCTGTCAAGTGAAATTAACATAACATTTTCGTCCATTGTTCAACCGTATTCGTCTCCAACTCATTTGATGGATGACAAATTGATAGTTTTTAATTTTTTTTTCAACTTTATGGCCATGGTTTACAGTAGCTTAATCAGTTACTAATGCAGAAGAAACCTTACCAGCATCTGTGATTTAACTTATCTTAGTGCCTAACATAATATAAGGAGATTAACAAATCAAATAGGAGATTCATTCACTGATAACTTCATTACGATCACGGGGACTTCAGGAAACTTGGTAATTTATGTACGAGGAAACTACAGCATAAAAGTCGTTTTCTTTTTTTACATTTCTTTAAACCTCCTCTTGTTCATAGATTAAGTAAATAGGAAAAGGACAATAAACAATGGTGAGCAAAATCTTAAGGAAATGGAATTTAATATTTATAGATGGCGTACCTGAAAGCAGAGAAAGTTTTGACACGTATGATTGGTTAGCCATTTTCTTTCTATATTCCAAACAGTACGAAAATCCAACAGCTACGCAATAATCTGTTAGTTGCTCTTCTTCAAAGAACTGGTCACTTTTGTCTCCATATTTAAAACTAAAAGAATACATGTTACCACTTCTTACGGTTATGCTACAGGGCTGTTGTGCTATATGATCTTTTTCTAGTGGTAAATTTCTGTCATATAGACACTCAGTAATCTCTTTTTCATCTCATGCATACGTTGTTGTCCTCTATTAGCTCACTCAAATTAGGTTATTTCAATCCTGATGCTATACTTGTTATATGGTTTTTGCATGAAATGGAGTTCAGTTTCAGTCAATGTAACAATTTCTTTTAAAAATGAGATTTGTGCAATCTCCTAAAATTTCAGATTCCGGTCTACATATGTAAGCGGAGCACATGTATAACAATGGATGTGCAAGGGAAACCAGGATTGCATATTTGGCAGCGTCCGCTGCATTAGTTAATGACTTCAAAATGATGAAAATTAGGCTGACCATAACCCTAATATGGCATCATAGAATATGCTGAAGGAGACTGAGGAAAGATTGTCAATCAGCTTGAGAAAAATATTGTGAATGATGTAGAAGAAGATAAGTTGTTGCACCAGAAGATTGGAGTAGTTAGAATTAGTTGATTGTATGGAAATTAGTATTGGGTCTTCTATGATTAATTGAATTACTAGTAGTACTGATGCCTTTCAATACTGGATAAAGTAGGAGTCATATAATATTTATGTGACATCCTGAAATTCGAGTCCTCTGAGAGATGAATGAATGTGAATTTCGTCAATACATTGTTGGTTGATCTCACTCGGAATTGATCACTCCCGAGATACTAACCTTAAGGGGAAAGGCTAATGAGGACAGAACTCGTGCGACTAAAGAACTTGACCTGAAAAAACAACTTGACCGTGAGACTTGCATGAGGACAATCCTGTAGATAGGTAGGCCGATTTCAAGGACGACTAGAAGTCGATTCGCGGACAGAATATAATGGAACAATGGGTGATTCCGTTTACTGTTATCAAACCCGCGAATGACCCTATGTTGATAATTGGTAATCGTGTACTTTGAAATAAGAATATATCCTTCACAATTTCATGTAGTCAAGAACGTCCATGTGTCAAAATGTCTTGAATGTGGTTTGGCACGAGTCGGTTACGCGTGAATTCTCGAAGCCTCCTGTCAGTTCGAGTTGTAACAAAATGGCATTCTGGCGAAATTGACATAGCATGAGAACCCAAGATTGGACTTGGAATGTTCGGGAATGTCCAGGATGGACTTTTGGATGATGCTGCTTCGATAGTCGACAACACCAGTTAAGTCGAGTAGTTGGAAAAATGATCTACGGACCGAGGAAAGCCCATGAGGACGTGGGCCGAGTCAGGCTAGTGTGGGCCTTAGGCCCAAGGTGGGACAGCCACCATGGTAGGCCCAAGGCAAGCAAGTGAGCCCATTGGGCCCAACTAACCATTTTACCTTCCAAGCACATTGTCTAGCCTTGAGCCATTTGAGCCCAACCAATTCCCGAACCCGTTCCTATTCATTTCCCAGCCCGTTTCTTAGGCCTGCCCTTCATTTTCAGCTCAAGGGCAGTTTGGTAAATGGGCAAGGTGGAAGTGACTATTTTGCCCCTAGATATTATGTGGATAAGTCAAAAGAAGAGAGAGAATATGAGGTCATGTTGCATGGGGAGTAGAAGCAAGCATTGAAGGGCCTTAATAAGGAAGGCAACCAGCTCTCCCATCACTCTCTCTCCCCCTCTTCAGCTCAGAAATCTGCAGCCCTCTCTCTCCCCTGTTTTCCTTCCCTTCCTTCTTCTTCTCCTGCAGACCTTCCTCCAAAAACCTAAGTTATTTGTTGCCTTTCCATGCAAATCACCGCCCGTGCCACCCACCACCGTGCTCAGGACATCCATTCCGTACAGACCAAGGCAGTCGTTCGCCGGTCGGAGCCACTGGTTGACCCGCCGGTCGGCTAGAAGCAGCCGCTTGCCAGTTCGCCTGCCCGCCTGCACTGTTTCGCCCAGCCGTTTTCCTCCCATTCCGACCCAGCCTTCGCCTAGCCCAGCCACCAGCAAGTCCCCCTTGACCCCCAGGTGTCACCGGTCATCGGCCAGCCGTTCGCCGAAGCTTCGGCCAACCGCTCACCGGAACTCCGGCCAGCCCGCTCAGCTCCTTTTCTCCTCTGACAGTGTAGTTTTCCATAGTGCAGTGAGAGGCAGAGTTTGTTGCTGCTATTTCAGCCTTGGGACCGCCATGGATCGATGTGGTCGAGGTCCCCATGCGTAGCGTCCGTCGCCGCCGCCGCGTCCGCGTCTCTAGCTCGCTTAACGGGTGAGTTTAGCTCATAATCCTTCGATTAGTTCCTAAACTTGCTTGAGGTTGGTTTAGTTAGGGTTAATTTTGGTTTAGGAGATTTAATTAAGTTGTATTGCCCTAAGATAGGTAGTTAGATGGATGGTTAAGATTAGTTTAGCTTAATCTTGCTTTATTTTGCTTAATGATGCTTATGTGCTTAGTTAAGCATGTTTTGCTTTGATTAAGTGCTTGTTTGCTTTAATTAATTTTTTAACGATTTTTGGATTTAATTTATTAATTCTTGAATTCTGAAATTTTACTGTTCATATTGCACTATTCATAGGTACTGTTCACGCGCACTGTTCATTCGAGAGTGAAAAATTATCTAATTTCATATGTTTTGATTCTATGAGGTGAATTGAATGTGTAAATGCATGGACATCTGCATGAATCGTATGCTTTCCACAAAAAGGGAAAAAGATGATTTGTCCGAGGGACATTGAAAATGAACCACTTTTATGAGAAAATGATTTGAGATTGGTATATGCAAGCATGTGTGCATTGGCTAATGCTAAAAAATAAAAAGGTGGGTTGTGGTGGTATGCTTGCATGATCACTAAGTTGAACCGTCACCCAGCGGGAGTTTGGGGATGATGCTTGATTTTATCGGATGCCCAGTGGGGGTTCGGATGCAGAGTCGCGGTAGAGGTCGAGCCCATGCTCCTTCGAGATTGCCATCTAGGCGGGGGTTCTAGACATTGCCGCACCTCACGAGGGAGGGCGATGCCTAGTTATGCCAGTAGACACCGGCGGGAGTTCGGTTGTAACCCTAGCGAGGGCAGTAATAATCGAAAAAAGTGTGGGTGCAAGAGCGTATGAGAAACATGACATCATTGGTTCCGATTATGCATGAGCTGATTACATTGTTTATGGCACGCACGCACGAATCGATAACGTGTAGAGTGTGGCAATGGCCAGGTGAGACCAATTGTGATGCGATTCTTATGTGATTGATGAACTGCATCATCTAATGACAATGTGCATTGCATGTATGGTGTTGAGATATAACGTGCAAGGTATGGTATCCGAGGTAAGGTTGCATGCAAACCGACTATTTGATTGTTGGTTGGCCCTGTCTGTTGTTATTTGTTGATTGTTGATTGTTGGTTGTTGGTCGTTGGTTTTGTTTGTGGGGTGGTTCTGGAGAGATACCTTGAGTGGAGTTGGTGTCCTAATCGGGGGTTAGGGGGAGGACTTGCTTAGATTTTATCTCACTGATTATTGTATAACCACTTTCAGGTCCTTAGAATGGCGCTTCCGCCAGTGAGATTCGGGATCCCTAAGGACTGGGATACTATTGTGACGCACCACCGCTTCTCGAGTCGGGCGCATCTTTACGAGAAGTATCTCTCCACCATTTGGGTGGATGAGGGACCGGGGCAATGGATACCATATCGGTTCTTGGCGTAGTTCATCCGGGATGACGATATGCTGATCGGTCCTCTGCGGGGTTTTGACAAGCTGCCCGGTAGGAGCCCCGAGGACGTCGACTAGGATCCCATGGAGCTGGACCCTCCTGACGGTGCAGTGGAGAATCCTGGCCCCGCTCCACCAGTGTTCGACCCGAATGCCTCCGACTATGACCCGACGGAGTCTGAGTCCGATGGATCCAAGTGATAGTGGTAACGAGCCCTAGGGTTCTTTTTGGTGTATAGTTGGATTAGCATAGCCTAGTTTCTTTTTGGTCTGGCTTAGAGGATGGATCAGCCCCTCAGTAAGACTTGTAAATCGGAAATGATCCTCCATTGGTTAATCCAGTGTAAATGTGTGTGTGTGTGTGTGTGTGTGTGTGTGTGTATATGCGAGTAGTTGCTATTGCTCTTGCTTTTCATCTCTCTATCCCTGTTTGATTGCTTGATTGCCTGCTGATTGGGAGATGGTTCGTTTTTGGCTTGCACATAATAAAAGGTTAAAATGAAGGGTCGTCGACGAGTCCTGGGACGTCGCTTTTTATCAACCAAGAGAATGAGTTGTTGCGCGCTCGGGGTTCGGGGCGTGACAATTTCAATTTCCTGACACTTGACCAGTCCATAACTAAATGTCGCTATTTAACTTCGGAAACAATCATTTCATGGATATACGCATTGTGATCATCTGACAGTTATGTTGGACGACATTACATTTACGAAACCAAGTTTCTATTATCACAATGACCTGGGCTTGCAACAAAGCTGTGCTGATCAGTTTTGGGTCTCCAACTGACTTGTAGTATGGGGCCGTCTATTGTTGTGCTAAGTTAGAATTTGGGGTCTACGTGCATTCTCCAACTGAACACGAAGCAGAAAAGACTGACAATGATAGATATTTGGTGGTTAATTGTTTCCTTTTATATTCTAGATAGTGCAATTGTTCAACAGCAACACATAAAAATCAATTGATATGCTCTTCCTTATGCAAACATCATATCTATCTCTTGCTCTCATGGTGATGATAACATGTTGATGGAGCGCAACCGAATCCTTTTTCCAGCAGTAACATTTTGTCCCTTTTAAATCGCTTAACGTTCTCTTTTTCATCTAATGCACATGTGTGGTCCCCTCTGCACTCTTTGCACTCTTGAATTGGATCATTTTAGTGCTGACGCTATACTTGCTTTATAGCATCAGCATGAAATGGAGTTCCTAATGAAAAAGGACACAAATGGTGGATCATCTGAGTGAAACAAGCATTTTCAAGATAAGAATTATGCAGTGTTATCATTAATGAAGCTAGTCTCATTCATGGAACTTTTTGCCTTCTAAAATTTCAGAGTTCAGTCTAGGAGCTGAAATTGCCTATTTGATAGCAGGTACTGAACTAATTAATAAAATGAAATCAGGAGTGGTTGAACCTTAATACGGCATCTGTTGACAACAAGGAATATGCTGAGTAGGCTGAGAAAGGATGGTTGATGTGCTTCAACTAGAAGAAGAGGAATGATTGCACCAAAAAGATTGGATTAGTTAGCATTGGCTGATTACTATTGTCAGTATTCTTCTCTATTTCTGTTTGAAGTACTTGCAGTCACATATGTTATTGATACCTTGGAAAACTGATTGAAGTAGAGAATTTTAAGGTTTTCCCATTTCCTGACACTTGACCAACGACCTTAATAATCATCCATTACTAATTACTATCAAGGGCCAATTAACGATAATGCCAAATTGGAAGTTTAGATTCGCAACTTGCTTGTGCTGTCGGACCTTCCACGGGTCTGTTAAGTCAAAATAACAGGAGATTTTCATGCATTGTTTAACCGTACTGGTCTCCACCTCGTTTGACGGATGGCAAATTGATTGTCATTTTTTTTCAATTTCATCCCCATACTTCATAGTAGCTTAAGAAGCTACTAATGATAGAGAAACCTTACCTTAAGGCACTACTAATGATAGAGAAACCTTACCAGCATCCGCGTTTCAACTTATCTTTTTACCTAACATAATATTATAAGATTAACCAATCAATTAGGAGATTCACTAATGACTTTAGTACAATCACGGGGACTTCAGGAAACTTACTAATATACGTATGAGGAAACCTACATCATAGCTGTCAATTTCTGTTTTTCATTTCTTTTATCAGTTACTTTAGCACTTACTAAGACCTTCTTTCGTTCATAGATTATGTAAATAGAAAAGGGACATAATCAATGGTGAGCAAAATTGAAAGGAAATGGAATTTGAGAACCCCAACAAACATGTACAACAGAACTCGGAAAAAAAAAAAAAAGGGACGCAAAGTGGTGGATCAAATATCTCAAATTAGTACATGTTGCAAGCAAATCGCAATGACAGTTCCTCATAAAACAGGAATGCTTTGAGGCTTCATTCCCAATAAAATCAACGCAGCATCATGATTCCTGAAACTACTGAAGTTTCATTTTTTGCTGATTGTTCATTATTAATTAGTTATGCGGCCTTAGCAGAACTGGCGACAGTTATTTGCAGTTCGTGCATGTAAAGCATTCAGTACTGTAATCCTCTGACATGGTAGAGTCTAGTGTCGAGCTCACTGTCTTTTTCTGTCTTGGTTTCATGAAATAGGTTCATCACAAAAACCTCAAAGTAGTAGATGGTGCAGAAAACAACAGTCTTATTATACTGACATCAATACAATTTGTGACAGAAGGAAGCTTTCTTCATACTTGAACTGGGAACTTCATCAGAAGACTTAAAGTAGTAGTTTGTTTAATCAAGCACACGGAGATGACGGACACCATCAGATGCATTTCTCTAGCTAATTGTAGTACCAGAACTTCTTCTGAAGTGTCTCAACAAGCTTCTCATCCACCTGGAACCCCTTGGCCAGAACCTCGGGGGAAATAGGTGGCTTTGCATTGAACAATGCATTGGCTACAGTGATGACTCCTGGGTTTTGGCTGCTTAGACCGGCAATCGCGACTGCGTTGGTCTTTCCAACATTGAGCTGGAAGTGAATCATCCCGATCAGGGAAAACAAAAACATCTCAGGGTGGAGGACTTTCTCAAAGAAAGTATTGTTCAGTTGGTTGGATGTGACAAAGCCTACATAGAGGGTGCCCTCCAGGACAAGCAAAATCTCGGTGCCACGAGGGTGAGTGTGCGGAGGATTTAAACCACCTATTCCAAAGTCGAGACGAGCCATGGAAATGCCAAGAGTGTTGAGTCCTGGTAGCTGGGCCGCAAACACTGGGGTGACCGTGGAGCCCACGGGATTGGCTGTGCTTCTAGGAACTTGGAGGCCGGAAAAGAGGAAGTCGTCTGCAGTGGCAAGACTGGGGTTTTTGCAGAACATTCCATTCACAAACACTGCATAGGGAGGAGTTTCTGTTAAATTGTTGTTGACATATACCTTTGACGCACATCCTAGGATACAATAAGGTCGCACCAAAAATGAGAAACGTTATCTTTTTGTTAGGTTAATTGTCTTGTTTGGTATGAAAACTCAACGTCTTGTTCAAAAAAATTGATCGTAATGCCTGACGAGCTTCCCCAGCGCACCCATTAAGAGTGTCAGTCTTAAAGGAGGACTACTCTGAAATCTAGAGCAAAATGTATTAACTCGAAGTGTTCTACCAAGCAAGGGAAGACAAGCTTACAAGCATTGTGGGGTTCTGTGACTCCCACACAGATGTCCTGCAGGGGACTTGGGTCATAGGCGTCCGCGATAGACAGCACCAGAGCCAAGAGTGCGAAACTGGTGCAAATTCGAATGCTCATCGTCATGTTTTTTTTCTCTTCTTCTTTTTTCTACTCTCGGGTGCTCTAATGGATGCGAACACTTGATGCAAAATGATGCCTATTTATAGATACCAGACCTCATGCACATCTCATAATTTTCTCCACAAAGCTGGTTGGGCCATTGTCCATTCAAATTCGAGTCAGTGTAGTTTTTCCAACAGCTACACACAAAACTTAATTGATTTTCTCGTCCTTAACTCACATCACCTCAATCGCCGAACGCGAAAATGACAGACTAACTGTTTCTGCTTCATATGTCAATGCAATCTGATCGTTTATAGTTTTAAAGATCTTTGTCACTCTAGCACACTTGATTTGCAGTCGTTCCAACTGAGTCGCTGATGATCAAGATGCTTCAGCATACTAGTACTGACAAGTAACAAATTCATCCTTTTCCAATGCTGAAAAAACAAAGTAAAGTGACAATAAACTCTCAAAATGAGATCTGGGGTATTATAAGCCAGGAGAGTCCTAGTTATTCGATGGTCGGCCTTGAAACTTCCGAACCCATGGTGAAGGATTTTACTTTACAGCCGAGTACCATGGCATTATGGGACGGATGAATAACGATCATGATTAGTAACACCATCACCTGGCAAGCGTTGTGCATGACTAGTTGGTAAACGAAGAAACGAGTCTGGTCTTGCTCGAGGCAATTCATGGCAATATCGATGTTGCATTCTTAGGAAAAAATTTCGAACTTGTTTGAGCTTTTTAAATTCCTGACAAACCCATTTCTTGAGCTCTTATCTACTTAAAACCGAATTGTAAGCAATGATCGACGTGGGAAAACAATTCCTGAGACTTTGTACCGTTCAATCAAACTGTTTTAATCCTCTGGAGGGTCAGCAACATGGAAAGTGCCGAGTAGTCCGAGAAAAGCTGTTCAATCTGCTTGAAAGTACAAATACAAAACCCGAAGGACCGAATATTAGATTAGGATAGGAGGAGATGAACCGCTGTACCAAACAGAGTGGAGCAGTTGAAGTTGGTTTACTGTAAGGAAATCAAGAGTAGTTTATGAAGCTCATTTGAAATCCTTAAGTTAATGATCATGGTACTGAACATCCATTTTACAATATGCTTGAGAGTGGAAAGTTTGCCATTTTTCCCATTTCCTAACTCTTTTGAACGACCACCTTAACATACGCTAACAACCTCTTAAAATATCAACATCGCATGTGGACTGCAGTGGAAGAGTGGCATCTCATTGGATTTCCTCTGACGATTCTCACCAGGTAATGACTGGAAGCAGTTGGAATTGGTTGACTGTGAGGAAACCTAGAATGGTCTATGAAGCTTATTTGATAGTGGAGAGTTTCCTACCTCCCCCAAATCCTGACACTTTTGACCAGACAACCTTAACGTGCGCTAACAACCTCTTAAACTACTAGTATCTCATGCAATGGAAAAAGTCGCATCTCATCGGATATTCTTCAACGATTCTCCACATGTGATGATTGATCCGCATAAGGTCACGTCTACGGGTGAGTGGCTTTTGTCCAAGCTCCATCTGGAACTTACTTACTGATATAAGTTTCCTAATTTTTGAAACTTGAAACCTGCCCTGCGTGCTTAAGAACCTAGAACTTATCCTGTCACAGATTTTAGAGTCTATCCAGATTCTACACGTACTTTTTATTGAATGATTGCAGTAAATTATTACCTTTACTGATACATATTCTATAATCTACTTATCACAATTCATATTTAGATACATAAAAATTAGAAATATTAACAAAGTAAAAGTTTTAGTTATGGATAATGCCAGAAATGAAAGGTCAGATTAGTGGTTTCAGATTATATACTTATTATTGAACGCCATGGAATATCACAAGTTGAGATGAGTGGTTCCAAGTTCTAGACGGAACCTGGAATCTACCATTGAGTACAGGTTTCTCATTTTTTGGAACTTAAAATCTACTATCTTACAAGTTTTAGGGTCTAACATATTGTTCTTCTTTTTTTCATTTTTTGTTAAGCAAAACAAAAACAAACGCGACAATAAAAATAAACAAGGATTTTATTATCAATTGCCTAAGAAAGAGTGTTCATATGCGCTTATCGAATAGTATTAAGAAAATTTTACGATTTTCAATGCATCGATTGCGCTTGAATCACTATCTTGAAGAGGCAATTGCTCAAACATAACAACACCAAAGAAGCGATTGCAGCTTCCACATGTCTCATGGTCTACGAGAACACATTAAGCACAAAGATATGGGGCATAGCATACTACATAATAAACCCTATCTTGATTTCATTCAAAAGTGAGATCTCTCATCCTTCTTCCCGATTTTTTAACAACCACGTAAATAATATTATTAACGGTAATGCCTAAAAATTGAAAGCAGATTTCCTTATCTATTAAGGGTGCGCCTGGTAACGCTTCTTGGCTAGGAACAGTTTCTTTTCAAAAATAGTTCTTTTCTATTTCTACTCTGGGGAATAATTTCTGAGTAAAATAAGGTGTTTAGTAACTACACAAAATTTCTATTCTTGAAATAAAAAAAGAATATAAATGCGTTTGGTACGATTTTTTTATTTATTGTATTCATTTATTTTTTATTCTTACTCATGGACCGTCGGCCGCCGCTGCCCGTCGCTCGCCGCCGCTCGTCGCCGCCGATTGCTGGCGATCGGTGGCGACCCCAGGTGGGCTGTGGGGCGGCGATCGTGCGTGGCGGCCAGGCGGCGACAGCCACGGCGGGCTGAGGCGACGGCGATTGGCGGCCGCAACGACGGTCGGGCGCCGACCTCGACGACGGTCGGGCGCCAGCGACGACGGCGGCCGGCGGTCTTGCGGCGGCGGCAACGGTGGTTGGTGGCAGTCATCGACAATTAGAGGTGGCCAATGGGCTGTGGGCGGCAGCAACAACGATCAGACGGTGGCGACGACGATGGTCACAGCCAATCGGGCAGTGGTCGACAACGGTCAGCGGTCGACCGACGATGGCCACGACTGGCCGGAGGTGGCCGGCAATTGGCAAGCAGCCACCCAAGGCCGCAGCAAGCAAGAAAAAACAAAAGAAAAAATTGGTTTATTTTTAAAAATTGTTTCCGAGAACAAGAAGTTACTTTTTTTTTATTCCAAATCTATTCCCCGTCTACTTTTCTATTCCGGGGAATAGAAAAATAAGTTGATGTTACTAAATTGATTTATGTTCTTTTTTTGTTTCGGGGAATAAAAGAATAGAAATTGGAAGAAACATAAACGTTACCATGCAAGCCCTACGTCATGTAATCCAAAGGAGCAATAGATAGGAGAGGGGGGAATTAAAAGACCCATCAAGTTAAACATTGAAATCTTTAATGTCAAAGAAAGATCGTTGGACAACAATTTCGAAAGTTCAATACCAAATGCATGGCTGCTTTAGAGTTCAGGTTCCCGGTTCCCGAGTTACCAATCCGGTTCCAATTCTTAGTTCTAGTTCCAGTTGCGGTTCCTACAGGAACTCAAAACATAACAAAGTGGAATCGAGATTTTACCCATCCCTCCATATGGGAACCGAACTAGACCAACCAGTTCGATTCTTCAGTTCCCGGTTCTATTCTAGAATTGTGCTCACCCCTCGTAGAGACTTATTACGAATTTTAGGTTTTTGATTATACCCTAAACCTATGTTCACCTCTATAATGTTGTTCAACCCAAAGCCAAAAAATTTCAATCCATTTTTTTTAGATCGGGTCGGATCTTTTGATTTGACTCCCGATCCGCCATCTTCCTCTGCGTCGGCCCAACCCATATGGAACCCGACCCATATTTTCCATCAAGCCCGTGTTCGCTCCCCAGATGGCCTCCCGCCATTTCGCCAAAACCCTCTGCTTCTCTCAGTAATTTCATCAAACACTTCGCCTCTGCAACGCACGGCGGACGCCATGAATCCACCTCCGAACCTCCCTTTCCTCCCCTTCCCTCCGCCTAGCCCGAACGCCCCCTTCTTCCCTCCTCATCCCCAGCAGATCCCACCTCCCCAGATCCCCGCGCCTCCTCCTCCGCCGCCGCCTCCTCCGTCGCTCGCCGCCGCGCTCTCGTCCCTCGACCGCCTCATCGCCGCCTCGGCCCAAACCCTAGACTCCCTCTCCGCTCTGCTCCCCCGAAGCCGCAAGCGGGCCCCGACCTCGTCTCTTGCCCTTTCAACCCGCACCACCGCATGCCCCCCGAATCCCTCTTCGGCCACTACCTCCGCTGCCCCGCGCCTCTCGATTTGGATTCCTCCCTGCAATCCCTCAGCTACCCGAAAACCTTGGGGCCCTCGGAGGACAACCCCCGCTTCGCCGGAGCAGTAGGCGGTCCCGGCAGCGAGCTATGCCTCGCGTTGGACGGTTACGGCGATTTCGGGTCTAACTTTTTCTACGAGGATTGTCCTGGTGCTGTTGCTTTTCCTATTGAGGATAGTGATAGTAGGAGGACGTTTACGTTGCCTGGTGTCCTGTCGATTGAATGCGGTAATTTTGGTGCTGATGGTGATGTGGGTATTGAAGAAGTTGAGAATTTGTGCGTTGGTGTTCTGCCCTCAGAGTTGTGGAGCGTTCAGAGAGAAATCGAGGCATGGAGTGACTATCCGAATGGGTATTCGTACAATGTGCTTAGGGTAATTTCGGGGGTGGGATTGGTTAAAGAGAGTGATTTGCGGAGATGGGTTATTGTTAATTCTCTGCGATGTGGTGTGGTTATTGATGTGGCCTTGGGGGATCATATTATTATGCTGTGTACTCTGTGTTTGAAGGCGATTGTAAGGGAAGGTGTTAGTTTGCTGAAGACAAGGGATTTGAAAGGGAATAAAGGGAGTTCAAGTGAGTTTAAGTGTCCCAATTTGATCCAGGTTATGTTGTGGTTGGCATCTCGGCTTTCTGTTTTGTATGGCAAGGTGAATGCAAAGTTCTTTGCTATCGACATGCTTAGGAAGTGCTTATTGGATGCTGCGTCGCATCTGCTACTGGACTATCCGGAGCAGGAGGATGAATCCACTGATAAAAATGAAAACAAACATGGAAGAGATGACAGCAGTATCAAGAAGCAGCTTGATATTGAAGTGGATGGAGTAGATGGAACAGCGGTTGGAAACATCAATACGAAAGTGATTTTTGTGTCCCAGGTAGCTGCTGCTGTTGCAGCATTGCATGAGAGATTCTTACTTGAAGTAAAAATTAAGGCGTTACGGCATTCTCAACAGCCTTCTAGATATCAGCGGTGCGTTGATGCTTTCATTTTCCTTTTATATCGAGGCTCTCAATATTCTTTTACTTGCAGCAGGCAATTCCTATGGAGATAATGGACATAGTAGGTAAATCAGGCTTGGCGTGCCATGAAATTAGCTCTCTGGATTGAGTTATTCAGTGATGAGAACTTTAGTGCTTATAAAAGGATTTCTGTTGCTTCTTTGATCATTAGTATGGCAACTTGATGATATGACCTGGCCTTTCTTTTCACAAGTTCTGCAAGTTAGAAATTAGAATTTACTATCAAATGTCTTCCTCCATATTTATGCTTTCCATTAGCCATGCTTCCTCCCAAAATGTCCCAGTGTCATAAGTGTTGGTCAATGATTTAGTCTGTATTGTGACCATCATTTCTGCTTAACAGACTTTTTGATTTATTGTTTAGTATTCTCCTTGGATTATCCTTTGAGGACTTCTCTTTCATGTATAGAATGATTGAGCATGATGATATAACCAAGAAAGCCAATGAGGAGCGAGAAAAACGTCCTGATTACAAGCCTATCATAGACCACGATGGGCTTCCTCGGCAGTGCTCATCTAATCAGGTATATATAAGCAATTCAAAGGAAATTTCCATTGTTTTCAGAAAGAACGGACAAAGCTGTGCAATGGCTCCTAGCTTTAAGAAATTGGTTCATTCGCCACCCCTGCCTTCCTTATTGTAATTATGTTCTTGTATGATTAAGGAAACGGGCAAGGCAAAGACCAGAGAGGAGCTATTGGCTGAAGAAAGAGATTACAAGCGCAGAAGGATGTCATATCGTGGCAAGAAGTCGAAGCGCAATATTTCTGAGGTAGGCACGCTATCTGTTGGAAGAGCAAAATCTCTGCTAAGTTTAAGTTATTTGTATTCAGATGGTACAGGAGCTATATTTGAGAATCTGAGAGTTATCCATGATATTAGTACTCGTGAAATTTATTTTGGATTTTCTCTTTTGCTTTCTCCCAAAAAGTTTTCCCCTTTTGTGAGAACATCCATACCAATGGCTGAATTTGCTGTACTTTGACTCTGAAGGTGATGAGAGATATAATAGAGGAATATATGGAGGAAATTAAGCAAGCTGGAGGTATTGGATGCTTCGAGAAAGGTGCTCCTATTGAGGTTCACTCAAATGAAGTACCTTCATCAGATGCAATTCCAGCAAATGGCACCTTTGAGTTGTGTTATGAAACTGAAGGGTACCCTGTTTATCCTCAGAGAGGATTAAGGACCAATCATGAAGTCACATCTACTTCTAATTTCATTGAGGATACTTATTCCAAACATGGAAAGTCTAGAGGAAGGTATTCTCATGAAGATCAACGTAAGAGTACTGAAGCGTACAAGCGTGATAGACACTATTATTCCCGAAGTCCAGAAAGGAGCGCTCAAAGTCTTCCACATAAGCATACTAGTCATAGGATAGAAAGAGAAGATGCAGAGCTGACTAGAAAAAAACATCAAGAGATCAAAAGTTCATACACTGGTAGATCCAACCAAGGCAAGGACAGATCATCTTCTAGAAGTGATGTAGGAGGGAATGACTGGAATCGAGACTCCAGAGATAGAAGGCGGCGAGAGACTCATGGAAGACATAATTCAGACTTCCCGCCTCATGGTTTTGAGGATAGATATGATCCTTCCAAATCTGATGACTGATCTGAAGGGTAGACTTTAGTGCTCGTAAATGAAGTAGCTGCTAGAATAAGGTTAATAGTGAAAGGCCAATGGAAAATAACCTTTTTAAGGAATTTTTACGAGGTTCTCTCCTTGTCAGGTATGTTATTCAAGTCCTCTAGTAGGATCTGGGACTGAATTCTTAAACTCTTGGTTTTTTGACTTAGTTTATGTGCATTTAATTTGCAGTATGAAGTTGTCAGGCTTCCAAGAATTAGTCTACCTCTGTATCCTCCTTTGTATCCTCAATTGTCATTGCTGTTTCTTCGATATTCTAGCATTGGTTTCTATTTAGCCTTTCTATTTTTTTGGATAATATCTTGGGTGAAAGATCATGTTAATGATTGTCATACTTTGACTACTCTTTCATCGATTTCTGACCAACTTGCATAGATTAGAAAATTTCCTCACGTTTCCAACAACTTGATCATTGTTTCAATTAGATTTTTACCAACTTGCCATGATAATTGATGTCTCAGTTCATGCAAGTAATAGTGTTTGTCATGCAAATGTGAGTTGGAGTCTTTCTTTTTCAGCAGATTTTATAGAGGGGTTGAATGAAGTTGTGGTCAGCTACTGTTGAACCCTCCTGGGGAGCAGAAGTTTATGCAGAAAAGTCTCCCTGCTGTTTCGAATTAATTGAAGTTCAAATTTGATGGATGGGATAAGCTGATGGTTTCTGCAGGTTGTCGTCATCGTCTACCTCGAAAATTTATATACAACTCACAAATGCCATGTGGTGCAGCTGCCAAGTTTCTTTGACAGGTGATGCAGAGAAGTTGAAGTGGCTCATTTCTTTTCTGATTTCAATTTGATCTTAGAATTGAGGATAAGGGGAGAAACTTGTTAAAGATTTGGACAAACTGAACAGCAGCCATCAAACACTCTAGGAAAAATGATTTTCTACGATGAGGATGCGGGTGAAAAGTACGGAAACTTCTAGGAAGTATGTAGATCCTCTCAAAGAAGATCTTTACTTACATCTTGCTAAAATAGATCAATTTCTTGAGAGCACTCCATGTGTTTGATTTTGCTTAAGGTGTGTGATAAGACTTGATTCTCATTGTAATAACTTACTTTTAGAGGAACTCGATTTTGTGCACTCGAGCGGACCCATTTTGAATCGAGTTGGATGTTATTGTTTATATGCAAAAATCTATAGCTACTGGCGGATCTTGCAGACTTGGATGGACTTTGAGTATCAGGAGTCCGCCATATTTGGTATTCTAGGGCTGTGATTTGCTGACCAGCACCACAAGTTTCCACCCTGATTATTCCCTCCCACTGCCGTCGGGTCGGGCCTGAAGCATTGGAATGTTCTGCCAATTGGTTCTTGCTGGTTGGACTTGTGCCTGAAGTTGTGCTCTTCACAAATAGATCAAACGGGTGATCTGTTTAGTAGGCAGTTTTGTACTTGGTTGCATGTGAGGATTTAGCGATAGTACAGTGAATCCTCTGTATTTTTATATCATTGGGCAAGTTGTTCAAAAAAACTCATTGGTGGAGAATGAATGGTATTCGAAACTGAAGTGGTTTCAAATTGCATCTGATGACAAAAATGCATCCCTTAGCAATCGAATCTTCCATCCATGGCTTATGACTTAACACTTTGAACAGAACAAACTTATTTGTGAGAGGGTAGGCTCATGATTTCATCATCAACAGATTCGAATGTTGCGCATGATCGGAGTTGGCGAGTTATAAATTAGGCTTGCATGATATTATCATCAATAGTAACACTAATCGATCAGTAGAGTGCAGTGGAATTGAAATAAAACCCAAAGAGAAGATGTGATTTTAGCTTCTATAAAAATAGATGAAGAGAGGGTTTTGAGGTGGATATATGTGCCCACTGCATCCCTCCTTTCATTGTTTTCTTCATTCTATTTTGGAAAAATGACATGACCAAATAGACAATGTAGTCTTTAAATTTTTAATGTAGTCCCTAAAATTAGCCAATTATGCATTGGTTGCGTGAATTTTTTTTAACATTCAATGCTGTCCATAACTTGAACTAATGAAAGGATAACAATGGATGTTTTTCTATAATTTAAGGACTAGATTGAACATCTACCAAAAGTTCAAAAATCACATTGAATAAATTAAAATCTCATTAACTAAATTAGATATCTAACCAAAATTGAATGACCATTTCTATAATTATCCGTTCTATATCACAATTCTAAATAAAAGATAAACCTAACTCAATCCTTTCTTTAGGTTTATCTTTTATTTTGAATAACAATTTAGGTATCTTTATCAATAAAACTGCAAATTATTATTTATACGGTTCACATCAATATTTCATCATCTTTATAAATATTCACTTTCTTTTCCTAATAATCATTATGTTTATCTATTTTTCTAAACAAACATTTCTTAAACATAATAATTGGTATTCTCATATTATGCCTCGACCATATGCCAAATATATTGCATTGAATCAACAACTTTTTACAATTATGACTAAGGATCACTTGAATTTTGGCTTAGGCTTATGTATGTTTGCTAATCGATTAACTCTAAGGTCAAAACTGATACATGAGAGCAATACCAAATGTTCAATAGAACGATTTTTGGAGGGGTCATATTGATAACATCCAAAGTTTATCATGAGATGTACATTATTGAGAAGACCCTCGCATGGTATTGGTTTTTTTTTAATGCTCTATCTTATAATTTATTATAGAGTGACTTGACAAGGATATAACATTTTCAAACTATTTTCTTATAATTCAATTTCTAGATTCGAAAATCATATATGAAATTACCTAACTTTATGTCCATCAACTATGAAATTTCTTTTTCTCCACTAATCGTATAATCTTTGTAATTGTGGAGCTCTGCTTTTTGACTTTTAATTAAATTTTTATAATTTTCTAGTTCGTACCTAATCCTTCCAAATTTTCAGTTTTGACCTCTGTTTTGGCCAAATCAGCAATCCACGTGCAAATTACCACCGACAGAACATCTCAACATCCAATCAGAGGAATTTCAGTTTGAAGAAGCAGCCCCCAGTGACGTCAGCATTTCTGATGCTCCATTTCCATGTCACGGTCAACACGAGCACGTCAAAACGGGTTCTCAAGCCTCAACTGAAACTGCCAGATTACCAGAAAGGAACCCACTCAAAACCGATCACACATAGCACAAAGTTCAATCCTTTCCTCGCTCTTCCCTCCTTTCCTCACATGCCCAGATTGAGTTTCCGCAAGATTCTCCATCTTCTTGCTCCGTTCTTCACGGGAAGGTGTCGGTTCGAGCGAGTGGTGCAGGATGGCGGAAACAGGGGACCCGGATGGAGGAGGAGGCTCGACGAAGAGCCCTCAGGAGTTGAAGAGCGAAGTGTCCAGGCTTTTCGAGATGATCGCTAAAGAAGACGAGTGTGAGTTAGAGACGGTGGACGAAGCTATCAGGACTCTGCAACTCTACGCGGACTCGAAGTGGAAGACGCTGGAGAAGAGGCCTCGCGTCCGGCAGGGGATCCCTGAAGAGTTCCTCTGTCCCATTTCGAAGAGTGTGATGGTGGACCCAGTTGTCTTGGAGAATGGACAGGTTTGAATCGTTTTCTTGTGTTTGTTCTTGGTCATTTTCTTGTGCTTGTTCTTTTTTCCTTCTTTTTGTCTTCTGTTTTAGTGGCTGTGAGTTGGGTTTAGCTTTAAGTGATGTTTACAGTGGTTTTACAGTTGCTCAGGGATCATTGTTCTCAATGGAGGAGGCTTGAGTGCTCTGTCGTGGGGTAGCCATTTGAATTATGGATTGTCATGGTCATCCATTATTGGTTCTTTCTTGTGGGAATAGCATAATTTAGGAAATTTTGCTTGGACAATCTGGGACTATGCGGTTGCCAGTTTGCTCTGTAGCAGTTGATAAGCGAGACTAGAGTGGCATTCTTTTTATATTCGATACCGATAATGGATATTGGGTAGTTGTTTGGCTTCGCTCTCTCATGTGAACCATCTCAATGAGGAGGATCGCAGGAGAGAGCTGGTTTTTCTTTGGAGTTGCATATCTCCTTCTCCATGACCCGTGTAATCAGCAATCTTTTTCTTGAGATACCTTCTCTGCGAAGGCATTGTATTTCGTACTGTTAAGGATTTCACTGATTCTAGGGATAAATAAGTGAAGCATTGATTAATTGGGATATGGAATTAGTGATATCGCCGGTTCTTTTTGGCCTTTATCCAACCTTTTTTCTCCTCAACCCTAGGATTCTTAGTCACAGTTTCTTCTCGTTTCATTTTTCTTTGTTTGATTTCCTTTCTCCAGACATTCGATCGCCTTCCTATTCAGGACTGGCTGAATGAGGGCCACAGGAGATGCCCTCTAACCCTGCAATTCCTTCGCGACACTAGACTTACTCCAAATCTTTTGGTCCGGAGATTAATTGTAAAATGTTGCAAGGAGGAAGGAATTAAGTTACCAAACTTGATGGAAGATGAAGGGAAGATAGCTGGTGACTGCAACAGAGATTATTTTGAATCACTCCTTGACAGATTGTGCCCCTCCCTGGATGACAAGAAAGTGGCTGCCAAAGAATTACGAGATCTGACCAACAGACAAGCCTCAGTTCGTGCCTTTTTTGGGGAATCTGCGGGGGCCCTCCAAAAGTTGCTAAACCCACTTTCCCCAAACAAGGCGGCAGATAGTCCTGATCTCGAAGAGGATTTGACTGCCATAGTTTTGAATCTCTCAATCATCGAGCGCAACAAGGAGCTAATGGAGGACAATCCATTTGTCATATCATTCCTCGTTGGGTCACTGAACTCCAGGACACCTCGAACAAGAAGTATTGCTGCTGCAGCTCTGTCTGAATTATCGATCCTCAAATCGAATTGGCGTTTGATTGGAGAAGCAGGAGCAATCGGTCCTCTGATCAATGTCATTGGAGAAGGGAACATTGTAGCTATCGTCAACGCCTCTTCTGCTCTGTACAAACTGTTTCATCTTGCTGAGAACATGAAGAATGCCACTCAGGCACGAGCCCCCAGTGTGATACTTCAGAGGATAGTCAAACGGATCTGTGTGGATGAAATGATGGGTCTTCTTGCGTTATTGTCTCGTGACCTAGATGCTGTTGACGAGTTGATAAAATTTGATGCTGTTCCTCTCTTGCTCAAGGTATTAGGGGAAGACAGACCCGGACAATGCAAGGAGAATTGTGTGGCTATTCTGGACAAGATCTGTTCTTATGATCCAAACACTGTAAAGCAAATTAGGAACGATGAGGATGCCAGTGGTCTGCTCTTGGCACTAAGTGCGAGCAGTACGGCAACTGCAAGGGCTCAGAGGAAGGCCGCTTCCATTGTCAAGAAAATCATGGAAGTAGCATCACAGAGTGATTAGCTCTATAGTCAGCTCATGTACAGTCACCTTTTGTTAATACCATCCTCTTCGCAGCAGCTTCAGAACCAATTTTTGCCAGATTTGTTACATGGATTGTATACAGTTCATAGGAATTTTTTCCCCATGTGAGGGACTTTGGTTGAGCAAATACATTGAGAACAGCTTCATTTTTTACATTGAATGTACATGGATTTGACAGAGACTTAATTGATAGTGCAAGTTCTTTCTGTTCAACTCTGGTGTTGTTACATGGGAAAATAGTAGACTACATTCTCGATTTCTTCTCAATTCAATCAGAAAATGCTAGTGTAGATCAGCTAGGCAGATTCTTGTATGCCGATATTTAACTCCCTGGACAATTTGCTAGGTTGTTTCATACTTTTCACGGTTACCATCTGATGCTAGGAGAAAGAATGGAGCTTCTTGGTAAAAAAGAAGCTTTTGAGAGCATACTTCAGTGTGTTACATACTTTCTGGTCCCAGTCAGCACCAACCTTGAAGGATTGTTATTGTCTTACTCTAGTTCTACTTTATTTACACCTGACATTGACAGACTTCACAATGAAATAAGATTTAGGCTACACATGTGCACTTACGTATGTCTTTAGTTTGACCAGTCGACAGAACCTTATGACATGCCTGATCTAGTGTAACAGGCAGAAATCCATGAAAACGAAAGCAACATTCAACAGCCGTCCTTCAACTTTTTTTAATCAATTCATTTATCTATAATTTTTTACTGTCCACGGCATCAGGCAGAACTAGTTATACTAATTTTTTTCTGTTTTGAGCTCTGTTTTGGCAAAATCAACAATGACGCGAACAACTGCCGACAGAACATCCTCAAGTCTCATCCAGTCTGACAATTTCAGTTAACAAAGAACAGCCAGGGTGACGTCAGCATTTTTACGTGTAGTTTCTTTTATTGAAAAAACGGAAAAAAAAAAAAATTCCGAATCATTGGAAACTGGTTCTCAACTGGAAACTGCCAAATTACCAGAAAGGAGCCGATTCAAAACCTGTCACATTATAGAAAGTTGAAGTTGAATCCTTTCTTCACTCTTCCCTTCTTTTCTGACAGACCCATTTTGAGTTCTCGCAAAGTTGGTGGAGTTTAATCCATTTTTTGTCTGTTGTTTGTATGATGTCACTTAGAGTGAGTGACAAAAGATGGCAGAAATAGAAGACTTAGACGGAGGTTCGATGAAGAGCCCTCAAAAGTTGAAGAGCGAAGTTTCAAGGCTAGTGGAGATGATCACTACAGAAGACGATTGTAAGTTAAAGACCACCATGAAGCTATCAAAACTCTGCAACTTTTGACAGAGTTGACGTTGAAGAAGTTGGAGACGAAGCCCCATGGCGAGCAGGGAATTCCCTAAGAGTTCCTCTTACCCATTTCAAACAAAGTGATGGTGGACTCAGTTACTTTGGAAAATGGACAGGTTTAATTTTTTTTTTTCCTTTTGTTTGTTCTTTTTTTTTTCCTAGTGACTGAAAGTTTAGTTTAGCTCTAATTGGTGTTCAAAGTTGTTTAATAGTTTCTCAAGGATCATTATTTTCAGTGGAGGAGGGTTTGAGTGCTCTGTTATGTGCTAGCTATCTGAATTGTGGGTTGTCATGGTCATTCATTATCAGTTCTGATCTTGAATTTGACTTTGATTTCATTCCCATGTCTTGTGGGATTGCAGTAATTTAGGAAACCCTGCTTGGACAATCAGGGACTATGTGGTTGCCCATTTGCTTTATGGCGGTTGATAAGTTAAACTAGAGAAGCACTCTTTGTATATTCTATAGAGATTACATGGGCTCTTGTTTGGTTTTGTTCTCTCATGTGAACCTTCTCAATGACGATAATTGCAGGAGAGTGTCAGGAGAGAGCTGGTTTCTTTTTGAAGTTGCATATCTCCTTTTCTATGACCCGTGTAATTGGCAAATATTTTCTTGAGATAGCTTCTCTGCTAAGGTATTGTATTTATATGATGAAGGGTTTTCTGATCTACAAATAAATAAGTGCAGCATTGATTAATTAAGATATGGAAATAGAGATAATCCTTTATCCAACCTTTTTCTCCTCAACCCTAGGGTTCTTAGCCACATCAGGCCTGTTTGAGTGATTACCAGGCTCACATTTTGTTCCTTTTTTTTTTTTTTTTTTTCTGCCGTTTCCAGACATTTGATCGCCTTCCTACTCAGGACTGGCTGAATAGGGCCATAGGAGATGCCCTCAAACCCTGCAACACCTTTGCAATGCTAGACTTGCTCCAAATCGTATGGTCTGGAGATTAATTGTAAAATGTTGCAAGGAGCAAGGATTTAAGCTACCAAACTTGATTGAGGACGAGGGGAAGACAGCCGGTGACTGCAAAAAAGATTTTTCTGAATCCTCGACAAAATGTCCTCCACCCTGGATATCAGAAAGTGGCTGCTAAAGAACTCTGAGAGCTGACCAACAGACAAGCCTCAGTTCGTGAGTATTTTGGGGAATCAGCAGGGGCCCTCTAAAAATTGTTAAACCCACTTTCCCTGAACAAGGCGGCGGATAATATCCTGGTCTCAAAGAGGATTGACTGCCATAGTTTTGAATCTCTAAGTCCACAAAAGTGACGAGGAGTTAATGGAGGACAATCCATTTGTCATATCGTTCCTCGTTGGGTCGCTGAACTCCAGGACAGCTTAAACAAGAAGTATTGCTGCCGTCAGCTCTGTCTGAACTATCGACCCTTGATTCGAAGAGGCATCTGATCGGAGAAGGAGTAATCGGTCCTCTGATCAATGTCATCAGAAAAGGGAACATTGTAGCTATCATCGATGCTTCTTCTTCAATTTACAAACTGTTTCATCTTTTCAAGAACAGAAAGAATGCCATCTAGGCACAAGCCACTAGTGTGATGCTCCAGAGGAGAGTGACACGCATCTGTGTGGATGATGGGTCTTCTTGTGACATTGTCTTGCAATGAAAGACGCGATTGAGTAATTGAGGGACTTTGGTGCTGTTCCTGTCTGGCTCAAGGTATTAGGGGAAATCGGACCTGAACAAAGCAAGGAGAATCACTTGGCTACTCTGGACGAGATCTGTTCTTGTGACCCGAACACTAAAGAAAATTAGGAGTAACGGGGATGCCTCTGGTCTGCTCTTGACACTAACTGTGAGCAGCATGGCAACTGCGAGTGCTCAAAGCAAGGCTACTTTCATTGTCAAGAAAATCATGCAAGTAGCGTCAGAGAATTACTAGTTTTTCACTCAGCTCATGTACAGTCACCTTTTGTGAATACCTTTCTTTTCCAGGCAGCTTCAAAACCAAATTTTTCCAGATTCATTACAGGAATTCTCTGCAGGTTAGACGAATTTTTAGCCCATCAAGGGAGTTTGGTGGAGCAAATACATTGAGAACGGTTTCATTTTATATATGGAATGTGCATGGATTTTACAGAGAGGTTTAATTAATGGTAAAGTTCTCTGTTCGACTCTAGTATTGCTACATAAGAAAAAAGTGGACCACATCCTCGATTTCTTCTCAATTCAATCAGAAAATGCTAATGTAGATCAGCTAGGCGATCCTTACATGTCGCTGTTTGACTCGTTGGACAATTTTGCCAGGTGTTCTCCCACCTTTCATGGTTACCCTCTGCTTCGAGGGGAAAGGATGGAGCTTCTTGGTATAAAGGAGGATTTCGAGAGCATGCACTAGTGAAGATGGTCCCCAGCCCACTTGAACAATTTGAAATCGTTCCATTTTTCCTATGAATATAGGTGACTTGTATTTCTCATTCACAGATCCATCTTTGTTTATGCCACTGACTCTCAGTTTGGTCCTACTTCTGCTTTATTTTGTTACTAGAAAGGGAGAAGGAAACTCGGTTCCAAATGCTTGGCAATCCTTGGCAGAGCTTATTTATGATTCAGTTTGTTACACACTTTCTGTTCTCAGTCAGCATCAACCTTGAAGGAGTGTTATTGTCTGAATCTAGTACGACTTTTTTCATACCATTTTCATATCAACTTAAAATTCATGCTACACATGTGCATTTATCTATAAATTTTTCAGTTTAGCCACTTTTATTACCCAATGACATGCCTGATCTCATGTAACAGGAACATTCAGCAGTTGTCCTTATTAGCACACTCTAGGTTTGATATTTCATCAAATGAGTGACAAATGGGCATCGATACCAAGACTTAAGCACGAAATCCCATTTCCTTTTTCTGACTGATGATGCTCCTTTCTTAATACAACAGATTTTGACATAGGACTGGTGCTTGAGAAATTAAGTGCAAGTTTGCCTGAACATTAAGGAAAAAATCCTCTTGTGGGGTCAATCGTCATTAGCAGAGGACTGTTGAGCTTCTAAGTTTGAGGCTGAATTGTCATATGACCAAAGTTCCATCCATTGAGGTACACTTGACTCTAGCTATAGGTGGATTGAAGGGTTTGAGGAATCGATGTTTCTTAAGCCCTGGCGAATGAAGAATCTAGGCTTCGCATTTCCCATTAGATTGGTGAAGGGGAGTGGCAATAGTGTCAAACTCAACGCTTGGAGTGGCTTGAATGTAGCGTCAAGTGTCATTGTTGTTTAGTGCTTCATGGGATGTGGGGATCATATTAATCCTTGATCGTTTAAATGTCGACCAGCAGTATTAATAACTATTCTACTTATTAGAAGACTGCTTATACCTTTCTCCTTTCAATTCAGTCAACCTAACCAACCTTTCTGATAATGAAGAGCTTATACCTATGCACTCTAGTTACATCCTCAGAAATGAAGAGGAAGAAACAAAAAGTCATACACACCCTGGGCAAAATTCTCCTTTTTATCCCATGAAAAAAGAGAGGAAAAGATGGACAAGAAAGAGCACTGTTTAAGATCCAAACTGAGAATTCTACATTGATATCACTCATAGTCTTGACTAGCTATTTTTTTCTTTTTTTGGTCGAAGTCTTGACTAGCTATTTCAAATCATACAAAAGTTGCGTTTTCGTTTTTAGGCAGAATGAAATCGGCCCGAGTTTCAGCCTTAGTGCTGCTAGAGCTGCCAACCTAACAAATGCATGGCGAGTCTTTTGGACAGAGAATCTTGAAAGTCATCTATTGTCAAAGCTCTAGGCAGTACAAGCCGGGACCAGACACCTTGAGAAAAATCCCAGCACCTTTTTCTGCAGAAGAAAGCAAAAGGAAAACAGACATTTCGGCATTAATGTCACATTCAAAAAAGACATCTGTCTAAACCCAACATACAACTTTATCAAGATTGCAATAATTTGGGCTGAAATTTACCATGGAAAAGATGGTCAAGATGTCAACGTTTACCAGGATTTCCACACAAAAAAAAAAGTACATATTTTCTACTATGATAAGAATCGGAACTAACCCTCTTGGTAGTGTGGAGGAGATGAGGAGGGATCTTGTAGAGATCTTCATCAACAGCTCGCGATTTTGAAGGCTTCAACTTCATGGGCAACTCAAGATGATGATGATGATGAAGATGGTGGGCACTGTGTTGTGACTGTGGCATGAGGCGTTGCTTCCTCGGAGGTTCCTTCATCTCGCAAATGACTCTCCCTGTCTTTCTCTGCTCCTTCAGTTGCACGTTTCGCTTCTCTCTCGTTCTCACCTGCAACAGATATTCGCACGCAGTTCAGACGCACGGTGTAGCTTCTCGACACTAAAAAGACAAGTAGAAAGATCTCATGTTGGATCAATGGCCTGAAACAGAAAGAGGAGTCGAAGTCCGAACCTTTTTATGAGGTGCCATGGAGTGAGAGAACTTGTGCTCGTCGTCAGCAGCAGCAGCGGCGACCGCATACAAATCGCCGCTCCTGCGAGCGCGATCAGATTCTCCGGAAGAAGAGCTGAATCGGAGCAAGCCCGCTTGCCTTGCGCACTCGAAGTACCGCGTTATCGGCAGTTCATTTGCATGGTCCCAGTCACCAAATGCTGGTATCTGCCCACTCTTCCTACAGTAGTACTCCTGGAATAGAATATACCCAAAAAGCACAAAAACAGCAAAAGCAAAAAGAATGTGAGAGACTGTGTGACAGTGCAAGAATGTTTCAAGAGCAACAACAGAAAGTTCAAGGGTTGTGAAGAATGGGCCCTCACATCCATCGGTGGTGGTTGTTTCGCAGCAGCAGCAGCAGCAGCAGAAGAAGAAGAAGAAGAAGAAGAAGAAGCAGTAGCAGCCAAGAAAAGGTTGGAATTTTCTGAGCTTCGGATGGGGAAAAGGTTGAACCTTTTGGGTGCAAGAGAGAGCCCAGAGAAAGTAGTGGGGTTTGATCTTTCTTTTTAACTCTGCATTGGATTTTCTCTCTTCTCCTTTTTCTTTTTGGGGGGGTCTGAATTAACTACGGATTAAGAAAGGCTTCCATGCTCGAGGTTGAGGCCCTAGTCCCAAGGTCTGTAGGGTGAGCGGTAGGTAGATAGAAGGATAGATGTAAGAGGGTGAAAGTCTAGGCTGTACTGCTCAAAACAGGAAAGAGAAATCTCCCAAAAGAGTTACAGTAGCTCTTTAACTTGAAGACCGGACCAGACCAGACATCCATGTCCTCTGAGAGAGAGAGAGAGAGAGAGAGAGAGACCGCATGTGCATGGGGAGTTCTTTTTCCCTGAGTTCACGGCGCAGACAACAGATGGAGGTGACCAGAGTTCTACAGGTTTTCAATCCTCAAACAGTAGAAACATGGACTTGCTTAGATTTGAGTGCACCTTTTGACCCCTCCTAAAAAGGTGTCCTAATCTCGTTGCCATTCAATCGACGTGTGAAATAGAAACCTGACAATTTTTGTTGCTGATTCTCTTGATCTTTCCTGAAAATTAGGTCTTGTTTTTCGCTTTCTTTTTTACTCTCAAGATCATCGTGGATCTAAAAACCTGCCTTAAGCTGATTGAGTTGAGATGATCAAAATGAACTAACTTAAGAGAGGACTACATATCTAAGTTTGGTGCACTCTTGATTGGCTGGAGACAAGTCCTATCCAACCCAGCCTAATCTAAACTCAATTCTCCTATCGAGATTACATGTAGAGGGCCGTACGCAACAAATTTGTATTAGAAAGGTCTACTTGTTTGAGGAAGTTTGCTCCTCAGTCTTTCCACTCACGTTGCTTCTTATGATGAAATACGAATAGATCCAATTGAAGATGTTAGGAATCACATCTTTCTCGGAAAAAAGGCCCTCTAAGGAAATTGCATAAAATGGATATTGAAAATGTTCTCATGGCATGCTAAATCGATTAACATGTATATAATATGCTTATGAGATGCGATGGTCAATTCTAACTTTGCTAAACATCGAAATAGTCATTATAGAGAATCAATCAACTATAAAATGTTAATACTCCAACTAACACAAGCTTCCAATTTGATGGCACAATTGTTACTACTGCAACTATAGGATACATTAACATGTTAAATACATATTTAAGCATGATACATGATGAGTTTTAACTAAGTACATGAACTCCATCGACCATATTATCTATGAGAGATTTTGTTAACGAGTGCTATCTAAGAAATGCTGGTTAATCAACCCAATTAAGAAAAATTTAAAGTTTGCGATACATTGATCATACCCGTCATATACACAATTGATATATTGAAAATAAAATTGCTTTCAGTAAAATATACTTAAGAAGCAACTCGAGATACTCGCTAACTACGTTCAAATAGTTAAAAAAGCACAAATTAATGGGTGCATGACTCAAAGATTTTTGGGAATGCGAAGGAAGAGAGTCAAGCCAATCAGATTGGGGATTCCTCACATGGAGAGATGTGCAATTGACTTTGTCCCAAAACGCATGGGGCCATGTGCAATGGCCCAATGCCACCTGCCAACAGATACGACTCGCAGTTCTTGCGGTGTTCCTTGGGAATTGTTTCAATTTTTTCTGAGTTTTTCCTGATAAAACAGAGTGCAACTTTTTAAGTGACTGAGAAGTCAAACCGGCCAGCCACACTGACAAATCTCACAAAATGACATTTTGGGCCGACCTCGCTAGGAAAGTTTCATAAAAAAGAAAATCATAATTACTCACATGCTAAAGAACAAAACTCACGGAATATATATTTATCAAGCAAATGAAATAGTCTTGACTATTGAATGAACATTGGAACTGCTTAAAACAAATTATTAGGACAATAATTTCATAACTCAATTTCAGTACAGTTCTAATGTACATGACAAGAAAAAATGAGTTAAATAAAATTCTCATTTTCATCTGTCAAACATATTTTCAAGAAAATAGAAAATGGAAGATAGTTTTCAAGTTTTGATTTCTAATCAACATGGAAATTAAGTGCATTTTTAAAAACTAAACGAAACCAAGTTATTTCAATTTACAATCCGTCTTATCTAAAGACTCACTAATAAGTTAAATCGCTCATATAAGCTTATGAGCAGTACACAAATTCCATGCTTATTCTCACCATAGTCAAATTTTGCTGCGACCTTACAAAAGATTCACCCCCAAAGATCCAAGTCAGAAATCACGTCATCCCAATCCCACTGGTTGCTGCTTTGCATCAACCCAGCTGACCCATCAAACTGCAAGTCCATGCCCAGATCTCCAAGAACATGCCCATCCTCTTCAAATAATGAAGGATTACTATTGTTGAGCTCATCCTGATCAGTATACAACTTTGGTGGTGGTGATGGTGAAGTGCCAATTTCTTCTTGCATTGGGGCATGCGCTGAGCTTGGAGCTTCAAGAGCAACTGTTGGTGGCTGTGTCCAGCCTCCTGATGATGCGGCGAAGTCCCTCGGTTGGCTGGGACACAGGATTCTGATGTCGTCCTTCGTGTTCAGGTCGTTGTCTTCATGGTTGCGGATCTGCTGGGGATCCAGCTTCTTGCTAAGGTGACAGTTCCAGTAGTTCTTCACATCATTGGCGGTCCTCCCGGGAAGCCTACCCGCAATCAGCGACCACCTGAAAACTTAAATCCATTTCTCTGACTGATGGCAACATTAAATTCCTGTTCTATTGTGATGGTTAATAAAAAATCTAGTCGAAGTCTTAGAGCCACTCTTAAAATCTAATCGAAGTCCTTTTATATCCACATTCTTACTGATTTTCAGCTTATACTTTTTTGAGTCTTGTTTCAGCCTGCGTGGCTCATACATATCCTAAAGGCTGCTTGTACATGTGAGCATCACTTGGGAAAATAGTACAGATTTCATGCTCGATAAACATTAATTACAAGCTCTAATGCAACATGCTATAACGAAAACGAGATGAAAGCAAAAGCATACTGAAATGTGCACATGAAAAACCTATATAACATATTGGCATATAGCCGTCCTGAATTTTGATATTCCCATTCAGAGAACGGTTTTGAATTGATTAGAGATATATCTCTGTTGCTTGCCTGTTGCCCTGGAGACTGTGGAGCTTGATGATAAGATCCACTTCCTCCTCGGTGAAACTCCCTCTCTTGATGTTTGGCCGGAGGTAGTTTAGCCATCTCAATCGACAGCTCTTGCGGCACCGGTTCAGTCCTTATACACAATAGCCATTAAAGCAGAAGCTAGTAAATTCAGTGCTAATTTCTGCTAATTGCAACTAGAACATCAGCCATAATTTCCGGATGTATTCGTGGAGGTTTAACGTGAAGTCTTCATGTGAAAGCATCCTGTTCTTAGCAACGGATGAAAGATACCTGCAGTTTAATTCCTAACGAAATCTGCAACATTCTAAGACATCCTTCCTGGATAATGCATGAATAAAGCTACTTTCTTGTGGTGCTAATATGAGAGTTTGGAGTCTCCATATAACCAATAAGCGGCCTCTCTCATTTTGCAGATCAATATGGGTTTACGATATCAAATTAACTGTAGCTTGATGATTTTGAGATTCCTGCACAGGGTCAGACCAGAATAATATAGCCATATAGGTTCAACCTACATGCCTCCATCAAAATTCAACTTTGGACTGTTCTTGGACCTTCCCCAACCTAATTTTTACACCAAATCAAGACTTTTTTAGGAATATCCCTTCTTGACTGTGAATTGAGACTGGTACTATTTCTCAGAAACCTAAAAAGAATCATCTCAATATCATATGAATGGCTGCAAAGAAGGGCGAGTTTTTCTGCAGTTCTGCTTTAAAATGTATTTTCAATTCAACACATTTTAAGGAAAGAAAAGAACCCTTGTAGCTCAAAAGATAGGTACCTGAGTAAAACAAAATTATTCACAATAAAGGCATTCCAAACAATACTCACAGCTGAATTCAACCTACTATTACAGTGATTGTGCATTCGAGCATAGCATAGTATAGACCAAAGATTTTCCATTATTACCGGCTAATTGAGGGACTCTATGCCACTTCCCTTCACCGTATTGCTCTATACACCTCTTGAGCAAATGGTCTTCTTCCTCAGTCCATGCCACACCACCCATCTCTCTCACACCCTTAAACCAGAGACTTCAATGGATATTATATACCAACAAGTGAATCGGCATGTGCCGTTTTGTACTTGGTTTACAATGCCAAAATACATATATAGTTTAGACTGATGCTATAGCCATTTGGTCACTGGCCCATCTGCTTTCTATGTGTTCTATGGCTTTACATGAGTTTAAGATCAGGCAGCTTTACTCAGCTGGACTGATCACACAAGCACAAGTTCACATCAACCCCGTGGTCCTTTCTTTTCGAATTTCTCCAATGCCAGCGCTGCATTGATTCAATTACTTGATATTTTTACACGAAGATGCTGGGAATAGCACCCTGGGAAGAGTAAAGAGAACACATGAGGATCACATATTTCAGTCGATGCAGCCAATGGCCACAGATAGCACAAATATCGGGAACTCACTAGTACAATCCAAAGAGATTACAACAACGTTATGCACCTAATCTGCTGCAATGTGTGTTCACTCTAAATTGATTCCTGTCATTTAGGGATAGTCACATTGCAAGCTATTCAACAATGAACTCAAGCTCAAGACATTATTCAACCGATACAGAATGCTCTTAATCAAAGTATGGTACAGGCCACAGAATGTCCTTCACTTATTCACTGCATTCAACTGAGAAATCTGTACTATGACAGTGTTTTCTCTGATAATATGTGAACAGAAGTTACGTTAACGCAGAGCAAGCATATCTTGCAGCATATTTCTGAGCAAAATTTTACGATATCAGGAGACATCATCCTTGTGGGAACCTTGATCACATAAAGCAATTGTAATATGCCGCCAAACAACAATGACGCATAGAGCTAATACAAGATTTCCTTTCTTGCTCATGATCATCGTTTGGACTTGGAGATAAAGACAAGAAGAAATTGCCTAAAGGGCAAGTCCCAACATTCTTTCCACTTATAGTGTGGTTAAACATCCAAAAAAAGCAGTACAGATTTCTTTTTGTCATGGGAGTTCTGATGCCACTGAGATGGTTCAATTAATCCTCTTACGAGGACACCGGGCACAAACAGTTCTTGGTTTTCATCGTTGTCCAAATTAATCTGCATTCCGACAATCCTTATCGATCAGCTGGCACCAAATAGTGCCGCCCCAATGATGAATGAGCAGCATGAAGTCGACAATTATGAGCCCCAGGATTTCTGGTACATGCATATTTGAACAAATCTAGCTAATCTGTTGAAAAAACCTAGCTAATCTGGGGACTCATCGGTAACAAATTCTAGACATTAGTTATCAATTGGTATCGCGTTTTTACGCGCTCTTTTAGTAAGACCTGGTTTTGCTTCTTACCTTTTAGTGTTGAACGAGTCGATTCATAAGCCTTTTTTTATTCCTTTTGTTGGAGCAGTGAAATGTCATTCAATTGGGAGTGGCTTGAATAATTGATTTTGGTCCATAATGACCACATTTAGTTCTCTCTCTTTCATGGATGACATACATTGTCTTGCCCAGATGGGTCAAATGCACTGAATCTCCACGTGATGTACTGGTCACTGATGACCCTTCCTTCACTACCCGTGGGCAGAAATGATGATGAATCTAAGAGGGGGAAAAATAGTGACTTCCGTTGCTCGTCCTGCTTGCCAAATTGCCTTTGCAATCGATATTATGTGGGGGACCATTTGATGGGAGTGTGGACTTGGGACTGAAAATTGGTCGAAAGGTTTTAAATGTCGGCATCATTAATAACGAGTTTGGGTTTGTTTTGCTTCTTGATAGCTACATCAAATATATGGTTTGGAAATGTGCAATCAAGCTTCTCTCTCTCTCTCTCTCTCTAAACATGCTTGCAAGATCAATTGAAAAAGAGTAATGTTAGGATAATAAGACTGATTTAGAAAATCTACCAACAATAAAATGGGCGTATTCAAGCACTCAATAAAAGTCGCTCATATTAGCTTGTAAATCTGTTTTCACACTTCAGTTTTAACCAAAGTTTCAAATAATTTAGTTATGAGTTATGGATTTGAGCGCAATCTTTCTTTACTTCTGTTATACTAACTTGAAAATTCTTCTTTTCTTCTGTTACACTAACTTCAAGGCTGGTAGAGGGAAGATTAAGTTGATCTTTCACACATGCAAATGAGTTCCAGCCACTAAAGGAGTAGCATTCGAATGGGTTGCATTCTCTAATTTTTGTATCACTTGACAAGTAGAATGCCCAAAGTTTTGCACAATGTCTCATGCTCGGTAGCAGGTAGTGTTCTTCCAAGTCTAGGACCACCCATGCTGCGTCTCTGAATGGACGACGACGAGATCGCCGAAGGTCGAGGCCTACTATCTTGTCATCACCGACGAGCTCAATCCATCGATAGCCTCAGCAAGGAGCTTGGATAATGCTTGTGAGATGCTTAAGCTTGAGCGGTACAGACGACAAGGAGCTCGAAGTCAATCATCGCCACTTCCAAGGGGGGCGAGAGAGGGAGAGAGAGTGAGTCGTGTTGAAGGTCGATGCCCCTAGTTTCGTCATTGGCTATGAGCCTATGACAGTGGTTTGTCAAGTTGTTGAAGCCTGATGCCTTTACCTTCGTTGTTGCCCGTGAGCCTGGTTTTTCAAGGATAGGGCATTGAGAGAGAAGGAGAGAGAGGATTTGAGGTTTTTCCCCAGTGCAGATTAATTACTTGATAGATGCGGCCAGACATATTTCTTTTCAGATTGAATTTGTTACGCCTATCTCTCTAACTAAAAATAAAAATAAGGGTCTTGTTAACGAGTATCTCAAGACACTTGTTAATCATACTTAATTTGAAATATTTCAATATTCAAAGCATTAGGGTACAATCAATATATTAAAATTTGCTATTCTTTTAATTAGTTTCTCGACGAGAATCATTGAAATACTCGTAAGATAAAACCAGTCATCATTTTCTATCCAACACTTTAAAACCCAAGCATAAAAGGGTCGATGTTTTGTTTTTCCCTTCCCTTTTGCATAAAAAGGGTTTCAGGCATATGACAACTTAGCCAACTCCAAGCCTCTTGGGCCATTTGAAGTCAGAGGTCAATGTTTTGTTTTTGGTCAGAACAAGAGATGCTTCGTTGCTTATAAAACATTATAAATTACATTTCATGGGGGCCTCTCCTCGACATCAGAAATTAGCAAAAGAAACAAAGAGGATGGGGAGTTAAGTCCCTTTATAAACACATCCCCTCGCTAAAGGAAAGAATTTGTCTAATGGGCACTGATTTAGCATCTCTGCAAATTAGATTGAGGAGATAGTCAAGAGGGAACCCAAATCTGAACCCGTAAATATATCCAATTGGATCACTTTCACTCAAAAGTTTAAGTCAATGAATTATGGGTCAATTATGATAAATTAATCACTCTACACCACATCAATTCTCCGATATGGGATTTATCTAATACAACTCACTCATACGTACATACTAATACTTAGCTCTATTTTGATCAGTGACGTCTCTAAAAACCACCTCAAAATCCATCTCAATGCATGCTTTCTCCCAATGTTGCTCCTGTTCAGACTAAATGCCAAACCAGACAGCTAGAGCTTCAGTTTCTTCAGTATTCCCAGAATTTGCCTCAAAAAATGTCTAAGAAGAACGCCAATAGCAGCCACTTCATTCTCAGCTTGAAAAGATTCATCACAGTTGACTTTAATCTTATCACCTTTAGGTTTACACCATTTCGTTGCAGTATGACTCTGACCAGGGGCAGTCGATTGCCTTCTGTTGTTCAAATTTGCATGCGCACACTCATTAGCTTGCAAGATTCCACTTCTGATCAGGAAAATGACACAAATGGTCAGGATTCTTCCACTTACAAACAGCCTCGTTCCTTCCCTTCTACAAAAACCAATAGCAGAAAGCCACCTTCCTGAGAAATTTCTCAGCAACTACTTTTTACCTGCTTTTGATAAGGATTAATCATTAATGATGGGAAGTTCCCAAACCAATTGCATCACCAATTACAGGACAGAATCATGTGCTCCATGGATTCCACTTCGTGACAGAAAACACAATCAGGAAACAGCTCAATCCTTCTCTTACGTAAATTCTATACAGAAGCTACAGCCCCAGAGCACAACCTCGACAAGAAGAGTTTGACTTTAGGTGGGCAGTCTTTGCTCCAAAAAGTTTTCCAAACCCTGCTGTCAATGGTGTCAGAACGGGAGGGCTTTGGAGGGGCTTTAGTTCAATTTTTCCGCTGCATGGCGACACGATAAGCTGACTTGATAGATCTCACCATTTCTTTCCCGGGGTCAGATCATTCTGTCTTCAATTCTGCTCCAGTGAATCTGATTTTGTAAAACCAAGTCTTGTTCTTCCCCACTCAGGTGATCTCTAATAGGATCCAGGTTCCAATTTTCAAGACCACTGTCGAGCGATGAATCGACTGTGAGGCTTCTATCAACTTGGTCAAGATCTGTATGATGCAGTTCACGATAAAAGCCGTTCTTTAAGCATCTACCTATCGAAACTTTGACAGAGTTGCCATCAGATATCTGCCATAAAGCCCCTTCTTTTATGAGATCTCTCCCTTCAAGAATGCTGCTCCAACCCCAGGACGTCTTCCCTTCCTTTCTAACCTCCATAAAGCTGCAATTTGGGAAATACAAGCCCTTCAAAACCTGGACCCAAAATTTTGATGGACTCTGCTTTATACTCCAAGCTAACCTGGCAAGGAGGGCCCAAATGAACTGAGACCAACCTAACCCCAAACAACCCTCAGATTTTGCCACATTGAGTCTCTATCAGCTCTTCCAGTGCACCCTAGATTCATAATCCAGCTGTCCCCACCAAAATTTAGCAAGACATCAAAATTTAGCACAACATGAGAAGCAGTTCTTAACAAGAATTTTAAAATGCATCCTTTTTCATAATTCTCTCTCTTAGGCCTCCCCAACAGAGCAGGAAAGCCCAGGACCCCTCCCAAGGTTTTGGATAATGAAAAGCTGAGTAGGAGTGAGACAGGACTGAGGATACAAAACGAGAATGAGGGGAAAAAAAAACAGCTCACAAGTCCATGTGGAATGCCCACGTCTCTTGTTCTTTTCCTGGTGACTGACATTACAACACCAACAAATTTTTTCTTTGGGTGGGGGGCATCCCATGAAATAAATCATAAGCTCAAAAATATAAAATCTCCCATTTTTTCCAAAGACCGTTCTTTTACTTTTTCCCCTGCAACCCAACATTCCCCGTTCCTCTCATGCAGTTCCAGATTCTGAGGATTCCCCAAATGCAATCCCAAATCCTCACGGCTCAGTCTCCATCTTGCTTCACCAATTACCCTCTGTCCAATTCAATCGGGAAACCCCAGTTCCTCTATTCGGCCTCTCGGTTCAAGATCAAGCCCTATCCCCCCCTCGCCCTCCGCTCTCGAAGCCGATTCGGTTCTGCCCGGCCGGCCGCAGCCGCCGCCGCCGCCGCCAAGACGACCGGTTTCGTCTCCGATTCGCGCCAACCCAGTATCGAGGAGTCCCCGAGCGAATGGAACGTGCAAGTCGGGAGCCCCAAGATCGTTCCTTCGTCGCCTGTTGCCAAGCTGAGCTTGAGCGATCAGGCTTTCTTCCTCTTGGCCTTCATCGCCTGCACTGTAATTGGTCTTCTTTCTTCTTTTCCGTTTCTGGGTCATTTTATTTTATGGTTTTTCGGCCGAAAGTTTTGAAATTTATTGCTCCACTGTGGGGTGTTCCTTAGCTGAAGTTTGGGATCTGATTCGTGCAGACTTCTGTTGCGTTCACGAGCCTCGTCGTCGCCGCTGTTCCGACGTTATATGTAAGATAGGCTGATTGCGATCAAGATTATGTGCTGCTTATATGTGGTTATGTTCGGCTCGGCTTGTGTATGGATTGTTGTGCTTTGATCTAAATTTGACCACTGAATTCTTAAAGCATGTGTGGAATGGATTCTTGGGAATGGTCTGGATTGATGATTTTCTTGAAGTTGTTTAATGGATGAAAAATAAAACGTTATATAGTAATTGATTTGAATGCACGGAAGAATCTAGATAGAAGGTATCCGGTCTATGTTTAAATCTTGCATAATTTTTGCAATTCTTTGTTATCATACCTTCATAGGCCATGGGAAGAGCTGCAACATCTCTTTCCAAACTGGCGGATACAGCACGGGAGGAGCTACCAAGCACGATGGCTGCTATTAGGCTCTCAGGCATGGAGATCAGTGATCTTACACTGGAGCTGAGCGATTTGAGGTGATATGTGCTCTTATTTGAGCTAAAGTTGTGTTGGTATCAGTAGCTAATCCATGCACCATATGGTACATTCAAACTAATTTCATCAACGGTTAAGGGAATCCCTGCATTTAGCTTCTCAGTATACTGTCACATGCATATCAAGCGATGTTGTTGAGTTCTCAAACTTCGTCTGGACTTTTGTGCTGAAGTTCATGCTGAGGCATCCTTATTAAAACAGAAAGAAAATGACATTTGAAGTTGCTTCAAGCAGAAGAATGAATAGAGAGCTAAATTCGTGTATGATAATATGTTCAATAATCAAGATGTTTTATGCTGAATGTTAAGGTAAGTCATGCTTTGATAGAATTGAGTGAATGTGTGTCCTGCCTGATGAATGATCAGTGCGAAGTGTTCTTTTAAGATCAGCATTCTTGATTATATGTTCGTGTAGATGAACATTGAAACATGTAATTCTTCTCCTCTCATTAGCTGTTTTTTGTTATTGACACGACATAGGTCAATTGTGGGTAATTTTTCCTTTTTCTTTGTCCTCTTTTTAGCCAGGAGATAGCTGATGGAGTGAACAAATCAGCTCAAGCTGTGCAGGCTGCAGAAGCTGGAATTAGACAGATCGGTTCCGTTGCTCGAGAACAGACCATCTGTATGTCTTAACCCTTCCTTTATTTGAACCCCCCTCCCAAAAAAAAAAAAAAAAAAGACCTCCTTAAATAACTTCGTGATTGCTTGTTTTCGGAATGTCTGATTTATGTTCACCAAATGCTTAATGCAGCAATGATTCAAGAGAGAGCTAGCCTGCCAATTATCTCGTTACAACCTGTTGTTGCAGGGGCTGCAGAGAAAACATCTCGTGCTGTTGGTCAGGCAACAAAAACATTCATCAATATGATTTCTCGAGGTGAGTTCAGCCCAGAGAGTGAGGATGAGACTGGAATTGATAGGGTAGAACTATAAGCTTCCTAATTATCCATGAAGTGTATAGAAAATCAACATCAGTAAAGATGGTCTGTTTTGTTGGTTGAAGATACAGCAGGCTCCATAGAATGTCTCTCCTGTCATGCTCAGTGGGAATAATGCCAAGTGCAGATTGTTTTCTTCAACCTTATTTTGCATGTCCATTGCTCTAAAAATGAAGGTGATAGCTCCATTCACTGCTTACATATTCATGATGGTAGTAGCCAGAGTTATTCCTGGTTGCCGTTCTTTTGATACTCAAGTATGAATAGAAAACTATCCTTTGGCTTTATGCATAGCATTTCTTTTATGTTATGGGCTTAAAAAGGTTAGTATATTCAGACATTGTAGTTAAGACAAACTACTCGGGAAGTATAAGAAATCGGTCCAATCACTTTCTCCGACCTTGGTTCTTCAGATCATCCTCAAAGTCAGATGACTTGAGATCTCCTCATCATTGGAGAAGAAGTGATATCGTAAAAGTATATCAACTATCTGTGGTCAAAATATATGGTCTGTAAAGGCATCCATCTACTTGAAGCATCTGATTGAAGGGATAGGGGAGATCTAGAAAGGAAAATGTGTCAACAGGAAGATTATATTTTCAGATCCAATGCTTCAATAATTTGTCGAATACAATGGAAGTTTCGAGTACAATTTATGGGTGATATTTTACTACTTTAATGAAAATGTCACTCATATGAATCCCAGCATCCCCTTTGCTGCCATTACGTAGGCATCTATGCAAAGTAACATTAACCCCTTAATTCAATAATGTGTTTCACAAGACTGTCACACTCCATTAGTTTCTAAGACCTCAACTGTCTGGGTGATTAGTTTCTTACTTATGACTTGCTAGAGAGACATGGATTCAATCAACATTGTTGTTTGGTTCAACTTTGGTTGGTACTATGAAGTTGGGCAGGGCATTGCACTGTGGATTGAAGCCACCTTCTTCATGTCGATAGACACTTCAGAGAGGGGGAGGGAGGGCTCTTGTGGACTTGTCTATTGCTTGAATGGGTGTGGTACTAGAATTCAACTTAACATGCGTACGAGAAATCTCAGGAACGATTTCCATGCAGGAAAATAGCAAGATTTACTGGTGCATCCATGTGAGTTCGCAAATCTAAGTCAGGTCTGTGCGGATTGGGCATAGTACAAGAAATCACTACAAAGTTGCATGTACAATGAAAAGCATTAGAGTTGAACGATTAGGAGAGCTAAATGGTACTTACAGCAATGAACATGTCCTTAACGAAGAGTCCAAAGAAGAACCAGGTGGTGGCACGGCGAGTGAGGAAGAAGGACAAGAGTGAATGGCATGAACTTCAACACTTTTTGGTCTTTATCACCCTCATCTGCACAGAACACAAAATTACATACTCGAATTTGAAAATCTCGTGTTGGACTGGCTTTGTTGTCATAGCATATGCAAAGCACTTCCTCTCTACAGTTCCCGAATAAAATGAAGGAGTACCATGATGCTCAAAGGCGGGTGAACACGGCGAGATTCAAGGTTGCGCAGATCCATCTGACGGCATTGACACGCTGCCGACCCTTGAGAAAAAAGATGGTCTGCGCCATCATCACTTCGAAAGCCTTCTACCTTGAACAGCAGCAGCAACCTCAGGGTGCACATCTGGGTAGATTGGTGATATATACAAATTTACTTCAGATTTCACAGTCGATTGGGGAGAAGTTATATTCTTATTAAATTATTTTATTATATTCCTTTTCGCATGAATTTTCTTAGAATTGTTTTACTTTTTCTTTTTGCATATCTTCTTAAATGCAGGAGTCACCTAAAATTTTGAAGAAGGGCTAACATGTGAGGCTGTCAGAAAGATTTAGTTATCCGGCGAGTAAGTGAAAACACAAACTTCGCGCCAAAGACGTGTGAATAAAGACAATCTCAATCTTGCTTGTAAAAACAAAAGAGAGAACAAATTTGCACAAGAATTTTCCCTTTAAATCCAGCCTTGAGAGCCTGTCATAATTTGCTTAAGCACTCAATATTCGCAAGCTAATGAACAACACCTGGGTAAGATGACAAAGGGACACTAGTTTGCCAGTGTCTAAAGCACAAAAGCAGTAAGAGAGACCTCTTTGGCGGAGGCATATATCAAAAGAGAAGAAGATAGGTGAGTTCAATGGCGATGTCAATGGCATTGATGCTGATGATCACAGTGGCATTAGTCTTGAGGACTCCATAGCACACGCACAATGACGCACTCAAAAGCGCCACCACATACCATATCGACTGATACCCATCCGATGACTTCTTGTAGATTGTGTCAAATGTCAGGCTGCAAAAACAAAAAACAAAATATAGGGAAAATTCCCAAATTCATACGAAGATACTTATAATGGTCAAATGATCGAAGGGACCGAAACGAAGGGTTGGAGGTGTTAGATCAGTGGTAAGAACACCAGATAGGACAGGATATTGCCTATGTAGATTCATCAAGAAATGGAGACGAGAATTGTTTGAATCGTTCATAGAACTCGGATAATTGTTAGAAATGATTCCCATATTTTGGAAATGTTAATATCGGCTGGATCATGTCTACCCACATGAGACCATAATCACCATATAATCAACTATATTACAATGGAGTCATTTTGCTTTTTTGGCTAGACAAAAGAGAATTTCATAGGATTGGTACAATCATACAAGACAAGACATAAAATATCAGTTACCCTAATCATTTACACGCATGGACGTGTATCGTGCAGTCCATGTTATTTGTGAAACGTTTCTTTTTAACTCTCTTTTTAACCTAATAAAGATCGACAACCATGCGGGGTATCACAAATGGAATTCATGTTGAACATATCTTTGTGTACCTAAGAGACCAAAATGAAAACCAGCTGTTGCGCATTCAAGAATGCCATATGGGACTCAATATATCTAACAAGTCCCACTACACATCAACCTAGGAGGCATCTTCCTCTCTAGGACTTCGATAGGGTACTTTTTGAAAACCAATAGGCATAAATGGAAAGAAAAAAGAATTAAGTACTTGGAGATAAGTATATAGAGAGATGTAAAAATACTCGGGAAAAGTACCAAAAAAGTCATAAACCTATTGTATTGGTACAAATTAAGTCCTAAACTTTTCAATTAGATCAATTCATTCCTAAACCTTTTAATATTAGTACTAATTCAGTCCATCCGGCCAATTTTGGCCGGCCGGACGCTGATGTGGTAATTTTTATGATTTTTTAATTATTTTTTCGAATTTTTTTATTAATTTTTTTCTTTTTTCTTTTCTTTTTCCTTTTTTTTTTCTGTCTTCTTCCTGGCGGTGGCCGGCGAGCCTCCGGTGAGGTTCGCCGACCACTAGGCGAGGGCCGCGACCGATGGCCGGCCGCCGGCGAGGGTCACGGCCCTCGCTCGGCATCACCCGCGGCCTTGACCCTCGCCGGCAGCTAGCGAGGGCCGCTCGACCTCGCCTAGGGCCGCCTCGCCCAAATCCGGGCGAAGCCGCCTTGCCGGCAGCCTTGGGAGAGGCCAGGCGAGGGCCGCGATCCTCGCGGTGGCCGACCACCGGTCTCGGCCCTCGCCCAATGGTCAGCGAACCTCACCGGATGCTCGTCGACCACCGCCATGAAGAAACAGAAAAAAAAAAAAAAAAAAAAAAAAAAAAAAAAAAAAAAAAAAAAAAAATTAATAAAAAATTCGAAAAATAATTTAAAATATCATAAAAATTGCCACGTCAACGTCCAGCCACCGGCCGACGTCCATGTTAGTGTCGGTCGGCCAAAATTGGCCGGATGGACTAAATTGGTACCAATATTAAAAGGTTTATAACTGAATTAGTTCAATTGAAAAGTTTAGGACTGAATCGGTACCAATGCAATAGGTTTAAGACTTTTTTGGTACTTTTCCCAAAAATACTCCAACTAAAAGTTTCCTCCCTTTTATTTGTGGGGGTGGTGTTTGAGGAAAGCTCTTGGCGGCCTTACAACGAATTGTTTAACACTTAGAAGAACTTGCGTTTAAATGTTTGTTCATGGGGATGCTTATATAGGTGCAAGAGTGTTAGGCCAGTGTCTTTTAAGGTTCGTGAGGATTCTTAATTAGTAGCTCATGAGAGACAGAGTTTGAGTGTCTGCCGTCAAGAAAATTACGTGCTTGGTTGCTATTTGCCATTGCTGGCAGCATGCCAAATACAGCCATGTCATGAAAATTACATCATCACACATTCAAAGAGATTGACTTTGATGATGAAAATTAACATCGCGGGAGAACATCGATGCAAGTTTGATGGAACATTTGATTTACTCAAAGATGGGCGAAAGACTAAAGTGTGTTGATTCCTTAACTTATCAATGAATTTATTGTGATCGTTAATCAATTGATTTAGACTGAGATTGACTGTGGTGATGAGGTATGCGCTTTGATTCTATTATCCTCATTACAAGTTGGAATACTGCCGTTATTTCTATTAGAATTTCTTTTGGGTCAAGAAGTTTGATATATGATGAGGTTTGCGCTTTGATTTTAAGTGAGGATTGTTAGGACTGCGAATCTTTGAGGAAAAAAAATAGAGAAGAAAACAAGTGAATTTTCACGTAGAAACCCTTCCCAAAAATTGTATAGAACATCAACATCGACAAATTTGGTCTATTTTGCTGGTTGAAGATCGAACAGTCTCCATAGAATGTTTATCCTCTTATGCCCAGTGGGAATAATGCCATGCATAGATTGTTTTCTTCGAGTTCATTTTGCATCTCCATTGCTCTAAAGATGAAGGTGATAGCTCCATTCACTACTTGCATATTCATGAGACTAGTAACCGGAGTTATTCCTCTTTGCTGTTCTTTTGAAACTCAAGTATGCAAAGAAAATATTTCTTTGGCCAAATGCATAGCATTTCCTTTATTGTACTTAAAAAGATTTGTGTATTCGGACATCGTAGTTTAGATAAGCTGCTCAGGAAGTATAATAGATCAATCTGATCTCTCTCTTCGACATAGGTCTTCAAATCATCCTCAAGGCCGGATGTCTTGTGAAATCTTCATCATTGGAGATGAAGTGATATCTTTAAAGTATATCAACTGTCTCTAATCAGAATATAAGTCTCTAAAGGCATACTTCTACTTGAAGCATCCAATTGAAGAGATAAGGTGGATCTAAAAAGGAAAATGTGTCGACAAAATGATTACTTTCGTAAAATCTAATGATTCAATTATTTGTTCGATACACTAGAAGTCACGAGTACTAATTCCAGATGATATCTTATTCCTACGATGAAAATATAACCCATTCGATGCCCGTCATTCCTGCCCATCTATCTTGTCTCTCGTACATAGTGAAAAGAACGCCTTTAGTGCCATAAAGACAGATAAAATGCAAAAGAATGACACATTCCATAGTTTATAAGAACCCCACTATCTGGCGATTATTTGCTGTCTAATGACTTATTAGAGAGAGATGGAGATTCATCAAACGTTGCTTGATTCAACTGGTTTGCCAGCTGTGACTTGTGGTTGGTGCTGTGAAGTTGGGTGCTGCTGCGCACTGGAGATGGAAGCCATCTTCTCCATGTCCAGAGACACTTCTTGTTGATTGCTCCCCTTATTTGTCTCCGCCAATTTCTTGTTCCCATCTTTGTAAATCATGTAGAGGATCATTTGAGCGATGCCAAACAAGAATCCCAGTGTATTTGGTAGCTGAAAGACCCAATTGGAACCACCATATTGATTTCAACGTCGGCAAAAAGCAAATGAGAGGGAGAGATGCGTTTAAAGATAAATAAGAAAGTATGAGCTCCGATGATAGATGGCGAAAATCATTAAATAATAAACAAGTTGGATTCTAGATTTATCATTTTTCTGAGTCTAGGTTTAGACTATTCATTGTTTATTCGTCTATGCTGAATCGGGAAAGGTGGAAGTAAGAAATACAAGAATTCAACTTAGCTTGCTCGCTAGAAATCTCGGAAACAATGATCGTGCAGAAAAAGATTGACATTCGCGGTGCAAGGTTTACTAGTGCATCCGTGTGAGTTTGTAAATCAAAGTCAGGTCTCTGTGAATCGCACCTTGTACAAGAAATCGCTGTAAAGTTGCATGTACAATGAAAAGCATTAGAGCTAAATGGTTGAGAGAGCTAAATGGTACTTACAGCAATGAACATGTCCTTGACGAAGAGTCCGTAAAAGAACCAGGTGGTGGCACAGAGGGTGAGGAAGAAGGACAGAGTGAATGGCATGAACTCCACACTTTTGGTCTTTATCACCCTCCTCTGCAAAGAACACAATATTACACGCTCAAAATTGAAAAACTCTTGTTATGGACTGGTTTTGTAGTTATAGCAGGTGCGGAGTGCTGCATCTCTAAAATTATTGAATAAAATGAAGGAACACCATGATGCTCAAAGGCGCGGCGAACACGGCGAGATTGAAGGCCGCGCAGATCCATCCGACGGCATTGACGCGCTGCCGACCCTTGAGAAGAAAGACGGTCAGTGCCATCATCACTCCGAAACCTCCTACATTGAACACTAGCAGCAACTTCGCCACGTACATCTGCGCAGATTGGTGATTTACATAAATTTCCTTCAGATTTCGACTTTGGTTCGGGAAAAGTTGTAAATATATAGAAGTTTTTCATTTTTATTCCTTGTCGCATAAATTTCCTAGGAATTGTTTTCCTTTTTCTCTTCTTGCGTCTCCTTAAATGTACGAAATGCCTATATTTTCAAGGAGGGCTAACATGTGGGGATGCTAGAAAGCTCTAGTTATTCGACGATTACATGAAAACACAAACTTCGTGCAATGACATGTGAATAATCATTTAGACAATCTCAATCTTGTATGTAAAAACAAGAGAGACGATCTGAGACAATAGTATTCCCCTCTAAATCCAGCTTTGAAGGCCTGTCATAATTTGCCTGCTCAAAACAAGCTAATGAACAAGACCTGGGTAGGATAATAAAGGGACAATAGTTTGCTAAAATTTAAAGCACAAAAACAGAGAGAGAGAGAGAGAGAGAGACCTTCTCTTTGGTGGAGGCGTAGATCAAGAAGAGAATAAGATAGGTGAGTTCAATGACGATGCCAATGGCATTGATGCTGACGATCATAGTGGCATTAGTCTTGAGGACTCCATAATACAGGAGCAACGATGCGCTCGAAAGTGCCACCACGTACGGTATCGACTGATACCCATCCGACGACTTCTTCTTGCGGATAGCGCAAAATGTCGGGCTGCCAAAAGCAAAAATATAGGCAAAATTCCGAAATTTTTGCTAAGATACGCTATAATGGTCAGATGATAGAAGGGACCCAAATGAAGAGTTGGAGGAGGTCTTACATCGGTGCCAAGAACACCAAAAAAGACACGATGTTGCCTACATAGATTTAAGAGAAAAGGTGACAAAAGGTATTAAGATCGTTCGTAAAACTCAGAATAATAAAAAAGAGATATTAAAGGTGATTCCCATGTTTTGAATCCGATCATATCCGTTGGATCTTGTCGACCCACATGAGACCATGCTCACCATAAACTCAACTATATTACAATGGACTTATTTTATTTTTCGAAGGGACAACAAAAGTTTATGTCGTAGGATCGGCAAAATAATGCAAGACAAAACACATGAAATATCAGTTACCCAGATCATATGTATACATAGACCTGTGCCGTGCAATCGGTGCGCTTGAAATGCTTCCTAAATCTCGATTTAACCTAATGAAGATTGATAAAAGTGCTGCTCATCACGAGTGAAGTTGTGTACCTAAGAGACCAAAAATGAAAGCCAGCTGCTTTTCATTCGAGAATGCCATACGATCTTGGACAGAAGTATTTAGAGAACTACAGATATAAATCTTTGCCTCTTTTTTCTTTCTTCCTTTCGAGGTGGGTGATTGATGAAGCTCTTCGAAGCCTTAAAACAAGGTGTTTAACGCTTACGAAGAACTTGAGTTTGAATCGATGATCGTGGAGATGCTTATATAGGCTCAAAAGTCAGGGTTTTAATCGTTAGGCCAGTGTCGTTCAAGGTTCGTGGTGGTTCTTGCTTCTCAGTTTGTCCCAAATGAGAAACGGAGTTTGGGCGTCCGACGTCGAGAAAGTTACATGTTCGGCTGCTATTTGCGCATTGTTGGCAACCTGCCAAATACAACGTTGTCATGAAAATTACATCTTCGCACAATCTGATCCCTTCAAGTTTCCTGAATACTTGTTTTTTGAACAAGGCGAAAGAGAAAGAAATGCATATTAAAATGAGTTTTTTTTTTTTTTTTTTTTTTGGAGGAACCGCCTCACAACGAGCGCTCAGCGTAAACCCCAGGGGCACTGGCGTAGGGACCCATCTCCCATGGCACCCCTCTTAAGTCGCACTAATGCGCACGCAGTGACTCGAATCTCCCTCCTTCCGTAATTAAAGGGGAAAAGGCCCAAACCAACGTGTCCACAGCGGGATGAGTGCATATTGAAATGAGTTGATCTCTACAAAGAGAGAGGTTGTCCGTGTTAAAGGATTCGAATACCCGGAAAAAGAAAATATCCTGGCTACTATTCTAGCAGAAGTTAAGTGCGGGCGTAGAATCTCTTCCTTGCATGTTATTTCGTTTGGTGCCTAATGAGATCTAATTTACCGCCTGAAATTTATCGAGACATCATGTGGAGCACCGGATTGGATAAATAATCTCCACCTAGTTAGCATTTACATGTCCTCCTACCTTTCGAACTTTATATACATGTGTAGTTTGATTGTATTGAAGTTTCTCCATTGGTTTACTTTATAGAATGGCATGACTTAAATCAAATATTATAGATCTCGTATTTTGTATTACCGTATCTATCGTCTCAAAATAATTTAGGTCACACTTGTCACTTGACAAACCCTACCCGATGCATCTCACAAGGACTCCTCTTATGTATATTCATGATAATTAATTGAGTAACAAAATTTAGACACTTATAAAAGGAAGATATGAGTTTAGGAGACAATCCCCAAGTTAAAAGTTGCGTTGGCTATTCGCTTGTCCTAAAAGCTCAAAATGAAAATTTTCGTGATTTCGTAGTTTTATCTTATTAATTAGGGTTAATATCCTGAAAAACCCCAAATTGGTACACATGTGACAAATTTACCCAAAACTATTTTTTTGATCATGAAAAACCCAAAATTGGTATACATGTGACAAATTTACCCCGACTAACCATAAAAAAAACCATAAACTAATACATTTATGACAAATTTATCCCAAACTAATTTATTCGACCGCAAAAAATCTCAAACTAGTAAATTTTTAACAAATATACCCTCTGCTAAATTGGATTAATACCACAAAAAAATCACAAAAATTTTAAACTATGACATATTGAGCGTAAAATTTCAAATCGGTATATCAATCAACTGTCACATATCATTTAATTTAATAATTTGATAGTAAAATTTAATAAAAACTAATATAGGGTAAATTTATCACAAGTGTACCAGTTTGAGATATATTTGTCAAATATATATTAGTTTGAGATTTTTTATTGTCAAAAAAATAATTTTGAGTAAATTTGTCACAGTTTATTGATTTGAAGTTTTTCAAAATATTAACCCTATTAATTATTATATTTAATGGACAGTCAATGAACAGTTCCATCACGAAAAGTATTCGACGGTGCGAAAGAGCTGCCATAGAATCATAGATACCTACGTTAGACCAAAAGAATAGGAAAAGGGAAGGAAAGACAGGAGAGCCTGTAGGACTTGTACAGCTAACCCTTGATGGGTACTCGATTTCTAGGACAATGGGAACTCTGGTACCTGGCGTTCTCCATTGCACGTGCCGTGCGGGAGGTTTTGACATATTCTGAGGTTGTCTCGATTTCGTGTCCTCACCAGCCCTAATTAATGCACGTACGAGACGGCCCTTGCATTGCGCCGTATGCCGCATCGTGTGTCTACAAGATTTACTATTTCAGCGTGACATCCGGGTCTCTTTCTCTGCCTAGTGTCCAACTTCTCCTCCACGTACGTTGATATTCTGTAGGGCGGTAGATTGAGCGAAGCGGATGTATTAATTACTTAAATAACACCGATACCAATACCAACATCAACATTAACATGCCACACGTTATTTATCAAAAAATAAAGAATTTCGATACGTTGAGACACGTTATATATTAAATATATATTTTTATATATACATAATAAAAGTCGATTCAAATTCATAAATAATTTTAAAAAAAACTATAATAAAATTACATTAAAAGCATTAATCCACTATTTATGAATATCATTTATTGTTTTAATTTGACAAATTCAACTCCACTTCAATAATATATAAAAGTTGGAGGAAAAAAACAAACAATTCACATTTTGAACTCGTGTGTTAAAGCATATCACAAGAGAAGAAAAAATAAACTTAGGAGATGAATTGTGTGTCATGAGAAGTGGGAGTTGGAAGAGAATAGAATAGTAAGTTTTTCTTCTTTTCTCATTTATTATTTTTATTATCTATTTATTTACATATTTACATTTTAGCATTCCATTTATTGAAAATTTTTAAAATTGATCTCACACGTGTCGGAATTCCAAACTCGAGTGTCGAAAAGTGTGAGAAGAGTTGACTAGGTGTCAGATTTTTCAATACATATTGACCGAGTATTGAAAAGTATCAAAGAGTATCCGACATATATCGAAGTGTCCGACACGACACGAAAACTCCCAAAGAGTGTCGGTGTTTCCTAATTAATCGTTTTATCCTTGATTGCTCATTGGGTGTTAGATTTCTTGTTTTCGTGGCACAATCATGATCGCGCATTAAGAACTGTAGTCGGGTTTGTGATGGTTTGGCTTAGTGTTAGCTAGTAACGAACTCGAACTTTCAATCGAGCCTTCCCTTGGTTCGTGGTGGAACTATGCAAGGAATTGAGCTAAGCTCGGAGAATTGCCCTAGTCCCAAAGGCTTTCCTATTCCAGCCGAGTTCGATTTCACTGCAGCTCTTTTGACGCTACGAGACATGCAAAATACCAACCGGACAAAAGCTCAACTCGTGAAATGCTTCTGTTTGTAGAATACGAGACAAACGATTGCTTTTCAATACGGGTACAGCACCAAAGCGGGATGAATTTCTGGCGGAAAGTAGGGAGGAAAACAAAGAAGAAGAAGAGGACAATGAGACTCCTTTTGAGGAGCCATTGTTGAAAAATCGGCACCCTCTTCTTCCGGCGCGGAAGTTTTTGCTAATTCGCGAGGCCGCGTGCTGTTCTCTTCTTCTTCTTTGAGTTCCTTTTTATGGTTATCCTTCTAGTAGATATTTCTGGCACGTTATCGCGAGATCACGAGGGCGAGTTCTTGGTCTGATAGATTTGGTCAATCGCGTGTTCCACAATGTGTGAGCACCCACGAAGAATTTCGAACAAGGGGTTAGGCTTCCTAAATGCATGTTGTAGTACCTTATGATCGATGTTGTTAGGATTGCCACACCTCCCTAACAATTTCGGGTTAATCTCTCACACTAATCTTTTCTTAATTTGAGAAAATTATAAGAAAGTTATATACTTATTATATTTGTGCCAGTTCAATCGTAAACCTTTCAATTTAGCTAATTTTTATTTGAGTTCTAACTTTTTTTAGGATATGTTTTTTTTTTTGTGACTCAGGGAACCCCATAAGCTGAGAGCCAGCGGTTAAACCCTAGGGCCGACACGTGGAAACCACCACCACGTGCAAGCGGGCAAGGCACCAAGCGAGGCCGCTGGGATTCGAACTCCCCCTCCCAGATGAGGGTGAGAGCGCGAGTCAGTGACGCCACTGCGGCGGGTGGTTTTTTTAGGATATGTTAATGTAGTCTATTCGACCAATTTTTACCAAAAACTGCTAACGTGCATGCCAATCACCTTAGACATGACTAATGTTGACGCGAACAAATTTTCCATTTTTTTGAATTTTTCTCCCTTTTTTTTTCTTTTTTACTTAGTGGCCGGCCGGCCACTAGTCACAACTGTGGGCTAGCCTCGCTGGGCCTCACCTAGGTGAGGGCGAGTGTTGCCAAGCCCCTCTCCTAGATTTGGTAAGGATGGCCCTTACACTTGCACAGATTAAGGTGGCCTTGCCCTTGCCCTTGCCCTTGCCCTCACCCTCATCTAGGCAAGGCTTGACAATGGCAATCTTTGCTAGCCATTGGCAAAAAGGAAAGGGACAGAAAAACGTAATTTTAAAAAAAAAAAATTCAAAAATTATTTGCATTAGCGTTGGTTATATCCCCATAAGATTCTTAATGTTTGCGTCAACAATTTTTGATCAAAATTTGATTTGAAGGACCACATTGATAAATTGTCAAAAGATTTAAGATTAAATCAACTAAATCGAAAGGTTACATATAATAGGTTTGGAACTTTCTTGATAATTTCCCCTCTAAATTCTCCTTTGTATTAGAAAATAAGTAATAACCATTTTTTATCCACATGTGTTGATTTGATACCTTCATGTTGCATTTAGACGTTAAGATATATAGTTGGTAAGGATTTGGATATGAAATCTAAGAATTGTATTAAAAGTCTTAAACTTATTGTAATTGTGCCAATTCAGTCATAAATTTATTTTTTTGACCAATTGAATCCTAAACCTTTTATAATTATTCCCGATCAGTTCATCTGGCAAAAATTAGCCAGCCGGTCGACATGGCAATCGGCCAAATGCCGACAACCTTTTTTTTTAAATAATATTTTATTTTTTGAAATTTTTTTATTAATTTTTTAATCTTTTTTTTTCCCTTCTCCCTCTTCCTCCTTCCTCCCTCCTCCCTCCTCCCTCTTTTGGCTCCGTCGCCGAACTAAGGCGATCCGTCGAGCTAGCCTCACCAGTCAGCAAGCTTACACCTAGCGACGGCGGGGCGAACCCCCGCCGAATCTGGTGAAGGCTTGCCTCATGGTCGCTAGGTGAGGCAAGCCCACCGGATCGCCTCGCCAGATCTGGGGGGTTCATTGTGCCATTGCTTGGAGCGAGCTCGCCAATTGGCAAGGCTTGCCCTACCACTGGTTGGGCGAGCTCGCCCTCGCCCAGCGACGGCGAGGCAAGCTAGCCCGGCCGCCTCAGTCTAGTGACTAACCAACCCTCCCCTCTAGCCGATCACTAGAGTCAAAGGAAGAAAGAGGGAGGAGGAGAGAAGAGGAAGGAGGGAGAGGGGGAAGGAAAAAAAGATAAAGATAAAAAATTAATAAAAATTTCCAAAAAAAAAAAAAGGTCGCTGGTGTTGACCAGCTACCATGTCAGCATCAACCGGCCAATTTTGGCCGGATGGACTGATCGGGAATAATTGTAAAAGGTTTAACACTCAATTGGTCAAAAAAAAGTTTATGAATAAATTGGCACAATTATAATATCTTTAGGACTTTTTTGTTAATTTTCGTGAATTTTATTATATCTTATCTACTGTATGGTGAATTGTAATAATAGAGTTGTATATTTTCATATCTTATCACAAACTAATTGTATTTACAACATATATGTAGCGACCTAACCTCGGGTAAACTACTTAAGGTTTGGCTAATGAATTACTAAGTCTAGACTTAGCTCGGGCTCTCTCAAGCCCATATCAATTCTCGACTTAGGTTCAAGTTCTTAACATGTAAATGATTTTTTTTTTTTTTTCAATTAGGAGTCGCCATTTATCTATTTTTGGTGGGTCAATTAGAAAGCCAAATAAAGTAACGGGAGATTTATTTTACTCTTACGGCCAGAGATTATGAGTTTGGGGACTTAGTTATGCTAGATTTCTCTAACGCCCGTTCGGTACCTTTCTCTTTTATTTCGAATTTTTTTTTTTGTAGGCAACTTGAATTGATTTTAATTTACTTCCCTAACATATGAGGTGACCATGCAGATGCGCAAACTACCAATTTAACACTCAATAAAGCAATGAATTATGAGACTTACCTCATAGCAACGAAAGCATATGGCAATGTTAGGTTAGAATTCACATTAACAACCCTACATATGATTTCTAATTAACACGCAATCACTTAATTTTTTAGGATTTTCTCTTGTTTAATGAAATCTAATTTACATGTCATGCAATTTAACTAATTCTAATGTCGGGAAATTTCTAATTAAATGGACCTAGCAATAATTACAAAATTACATGCATTTCATGAACCTAATTCTATATGACATACGCATGATATTTTTGTATTTTGTTTTTATAAAAATTCGTAATTAAAAATTGCTAAAAATAAAAATCTAACTAAAGTGAGATATTATCTATTTTAAGTAAGGAGATAGACTAATTTGAATCCTATCTTAACTTAGAAATTTATCTCGACATGCAATTTAATTCAAATATATTATCTAACCTAGATACCATCTAAACATGCATTCTAATATAATTAGAAAAGAATCTAACTATTCTATCCTGCAATTCTATTTAGGAAATCAATTCTAATCTACATGATATGCAAATGCAATATTTTTTGTATTTTGGGATAAATAAAGCAATTAAAGCAATATAAGCACCAAATTATTCGTGATCATCAAAGAATATTATCCATTGTTTGAATTTGGAAATGATATCTAATCAACTTGATTATTTCGCTAATAAAATCGATAAATTGATTTTAAGCCTTAATGACCAAAATATCAATTTTATTCCCGCGTGATTAATTATTACATCTAAAACCTTATAGATTGAATAAAAAATTGACGTGCAGTTGAGGATTAGGCGATAAATTATAATTGGGAGATTTGTCTATCACTTATAAATATGCACATTAGATACTAATAGACATATATTAGGCAATAAAATATGCAAATATACTAGAGATGTTCATCTTACCTAATTCGAGGATATTCTTTCGAAATTTGAACTTGATGGAATCAACTCGGGGTCACAAACCACGAGTGGTGGTCAGCAGTTGTGTCCCACGGTGTGGTAGCTGATCGCCGATGGTGCTTCTTGTTGGGGACTTCTCGGTTTTCACGAACAATCGACAGTGCGGGAAAGCTATGGCTCGACAACAAGCTCGATGGGCTCACCGAAAGAGTTGTTAGACACGTCTAGGGTTTCTGACGTGTTGATAATGTAATGAGTGATTTTCCGTTGATCCACGATTGAACACAACGTCACTTTCTTCTTCTTCTTTTATATTCCATGTGGTCAGTCCCTTGAGAACTCATAGCTATTCTCCAGATCTCACCCTCAAGGAGAGACAAATTCCACCACTTCCCCTTTAGTTTGTCTTTTCCTTTTTTTTTTTAAATCTTATTCAAGACATCATAACCCAGAATTCTCCACGTGGGCGTGCCAGATGCCTTGGCCCCAATTTTCTCTTACATTATGCATGAGATGAGAACGCCATCTGCTCGTTGGAGGTAGCCAACGAAAATTAAATAGATGAAGATGCTGGATGAGGTTCGTAGCTAGCTGGCGTACAGTGGTGGTCGATGATGGTGGTTCAGCTCGGCTGGGACTGATCTGCGGCCAATGGTGCGCTCGTGACGGTTCATGGACTTGGCTGCTCGACGTGGGACGACGATAGATGTACCGTCCAAAGAACACATTTGTGCATGGGATGGCTTTTTGCATGAATCCTGGAAAAAGAGAGAATATATTAGTGGAGTATCAAGATGATATTTTTATGAAGAATTACCCTCCTTTTGAATGCGTCCTCCCAAGCGTAAGTGTGCATCGCAATGGGTCTCTCCCTTATGAAGTCCACGCCGTAAGATGGCTTCACGGGCTGGATACAGCGGTGGTTATGGGCCGAACCCGCAGGAAGTTTGATTGGGCTTCGCCGCCGGAGCTGCTGGATTCGTCAGTGTTGTGGGACTGTGGCTATGCAGAATCTTGTGGCGTCTGGATGAGGAGGAGCAGGCTTGGACAGCGCAGCAAGATGAAGCACGCTGAAGTGAACAGGCTGACGACGAAATCCAGGGTGCTGCGGCAACGATGCCAGAGATGGTGAGGCCGTGGAGTTCGCGGCTGATGGCAACGTTGGGTCGAGACAGCGTGAAGAGGACAGAGACGCTGCAACAGATGGGGACAAGCAGCGAGAGAATATTCGTTCCCTTCTTCCACGTCAATCTTTCTGCATAGGTCGAGAAAATCTTTTGCGAATTTCCCAAGGGACGTGAATCTCTCTCTCCCTCCCCATTTTCTCTCCTTCGGCTACGTACTTCAATTTTGTGTCGTCCCCACTCACGTTTTTCTCTCAATGGCCGTATGTATCAATATTTGGCCTCCTCTCAATGTGGCCGTATTCGAGCCAATTTATAGGCAAAGGACTGAAGTTTTTTGTAAAATTTCATTTCCTTTTTCATATCAAGATACGTAAAATCACCTCCCGAATGCAATATTTCGACATCTCATCTAGCCTTGTTGATTTCCTTTGTATCTTTCCACATTGGACTGCAAAAAATGAATATTCTCCACCGATTTTTATCGCATATTGCCAAAGATTCAATATTGTAGTAAGATTTTCTTGAATTTCAAATCCTGTAAAGATGAGCTCGTAATATTTCCTTATTACACTTGCCCTTTCCGAGGATATATGAATAGATTGCATGAATATACAAAAAATCATCCGTCATATCACCAAAAATATTAAATCGCCAAATTTTTTAAGTTTTGGTCATAAGAAAATAACGGGCTCTAAACGATGCGATAATAATAAATGCACCTAAAATTATATGCTATGCAATTTTTTTTATTTTTTTTATTATATAAATTTTTTAGGGCTTAAAAATTAATCCCTAATTTTTTATGTATTGAATAAATGACTGGGTCGCCAAAATTTAGGTGTCAACAATATCAATTTCAACATACCAGTTTAAATGAATATGAAAATGCACAAATGGAGATTGTAAAAATCTCTCAAAGTTTACAGCCAAATTTAATAAGAGAAAGAAAATATGATCTTTCATTTTTGCGATTACGAAAAATATGACTTTAACATGAACCACAAAGTTTCGAAAGAGAAGGAGTTTCAACTTTCTTGTTACTTTTGTGAATTTTACACATGAACCAAAGAGTCATGAAGGAGATGAAGCCGTTTCTGCAAAGCTTTAGTGTGAACTAGAAACTACAGGAGAGTCGCAAAGCTTCAACATGAACTACAAAGGAAAATGAGATGAAGAGGGTAGGTTTTTTTAAGAAATTTCATTGCTCCTCATGCTTCGAGAATTAGAAATATCATTTTCAAGTATGAGCTTGTTCATTTAAAATCTATGTTCTTCTATTTCATTTTTATTTACTTTTAAAAAAAATTCCATCTCTTATTATTATTATTTTTATTCCCTTCCATCATTCCACAATAAAAATTTTATCAAATAATTATTGCACCTAAAATATATAATAATATATATTCAAAATATATAGAAAGAAATTCAAATAAATTAAGAATACATAAAAACGATTTTTTTTTTTTGTTATTTTGAATTAACTTTTCTAAATTAGAATTCAAATTTTATTTACATTTTATTTATATTTTAGTTATTATTTTAAAAATTATTATTTAAGAAAAATAGCTTTTATACTATCAATATAAGAAATCTTATCCTCTTTGATCTCATCTACTTCACAGGATAATTTTATTCAGACTATAACCGTCCTATAAATAAATATCATCATATCATGACATTTATTTTAGCTATCAAATGTAGCCTTAATATTTTATCGCTATAAGTACTCTCAACTTGAACACAAGATTACAAATAGAAAATCAAACCATCTTACCGAAGCGAAATAAAAGTGAGCCCTTCACTTGACTCGAAAAGAAAATCCGAGACAATACCTACTTTAGTCCATTACTAGCTGCATTGCCCTTCACGCTACTTCCCTTCAATATACTACACCCAGACTAGAGGAGAAACATTAAATTTCCATTCACTCCCTCCCCTCCCATTTCATTCCTTTTCCTCAACATCAATCCGCTTACAAACTTTGAATTACCCAACAAAGTGCAAACAATTTCACTAATGAACGAGTTAATACTTTTAAGAGCCATCGGCAACACACGTTCATCTCAACATATTCAATTCAACGACATTTGCCTCAACGCTTGATCAAGACCTCATGAATTTTCCAGGCACAAGGGTCGGTCAGCGGAGACAGCCGGGCCCAACATTCAGCCTAAAACAACCACGCTGGCCAGCCGAGATTAGGATTGTGGGCGAGATTGGGCTGGTCAGGCAATTTGAGGGAAGTCAGCTTGCCCAAGCTCCACCGAAATGCAATTATCATCTCATAATCATCAAAAAGAAGGTGATAGCTCCATTCACTGCTTACATATTCATGACGGTCGTAGCCGGAGTTATTCCTGTTTGCCGTTCTTTTGATACTCAAGTATGCATAGAAAACTATCCTTTGGCTTTACGCATAGCATTTCTTTTTATGTTATGGGCTTAAAAAAGTTAGTATATTCAGACATCGTAGTTAAGACAGGCTACTCGGGAAATCTAAGAAATCGGTCCAATCGCTCTCTGCGACCTCGGTTCTTCAGATCATCCTCAAAGTCAGAAAGCTTGAGATCTCCTCATCATTGGAGAAGAAGTGATATCGTAAAAGTATATCAACTGTCTGTGGTCAGAATATATGGTCTGTAAAGGCATTCATCTACGTGAAGCATCTGATCGAAGGGATAGGGGAGATCTAGAAAGGAAAATGTGTCAACAGGAAGATTATATTTTCAGATCCAATGCTTCAATAATTTGTTGAATACAATGGAAGTTTCGAGTACAATTTATAGATGATATTTTACTACTTAATGAAAATGTCACCCATATGAATCCCAGCATCCCCTTTGCTGCCATTACGTAGGCATCTATGCAAAGTAACATTAACCCCTTAATTCAATAATGTGTTGCGCAAGACTGTCGCACTCCATTAGTTTCTAAGACCTCAACTGTCTGGGTGATTAGTTTATTGCTTATGACTTGCTAGAGAGACATGCATTCAACCAACATTGTTGTTTGGTTCAACTGTGGTTGGTACTACGAAGTTGGGCAGGGCATTGCACTGCGGATCGAGGTCACCTTCTTCATGTCTATAGACACTTCAGGGAGGGGGAGGGAGGGCTCTTGTTGACTTGTCTATTGCTTGAATGGGTGCGGTACTAAATTTCAACTTAACATGCGTACGAGAAATCTCAGGAATGATTTCCATGCAGGAAAATAGCAAGATTTACTGGTGCATCCATGTGAGTTCGCAAATCTAAGTCAGGTCTGTGCGAATCGGGCATAGTACAAGAAATTACTACAAAGTTGCATGTACAATGAAAAGCATTAGAGTTGAACGATTGGGAGGGCTAAATGTTACTTACAGCAATGAACATGTCCTTGACGAAGAGTCCAAAGAAGAACCAGGTGGTGGCACAGAGAGTGAGGAAGAAAGACAGAGTGAATGGCATGAACTCCAACACTTCTTGGTCTTTATCACCCTCATCTGCACAAAACACAAAATTACATACTCGAATTTGAAAATCTCCTGTTGGACTGGTTTTGTTGTCATAGCATATGCAAAGCACTTCCTTTCTACAGTACCCAAATAAAATGAAGGAGTACCATGATGCTCAAAGGTGGGTGAACACGGCAAGATTCAAGGTCGCGCAGATCCATCCGACGGCATTGACACGCTGCCCACCCTTGAGAAGAATGATGGTCTGCGCCATCATCACTTCGAAAGCCTCCTACCTTGAACAGCGGCAGCAACCTCAGGGTGCACATCTGGGGAGATTGGTGATTTATACAAATTTACTTCAGATTTCACAGTCGATTGGGGAGAAGTTATATTCTTATTAAATTATTTTATTATATTCCTTGTCGCATGAATTCTCTAACAATTGTTCAAGGTAGGATCATACAAGACAAGACATATAACAAATCAGTTACCCTAATCATTTACACATATGGACGTGTGTCATGCACTCGATGTTATTTGTGAAATGTTTCTTTAACTCTTTTTTTAACCTAATAAAGATCAACAACGATGCTGGGTATCACGAATGGAATTCATGTTGAACATATCTTTGTGTACCTAAGAGACCAAATATGAAAGCCCGCTGTTGCACATTCAAGAACGCCATATGGGACTCAATATATCTGACAAGTCCCACTACACGTCAAACTAAGAGGCATCTTCCTCTCCAAGACTTCGAACGGGGACTTTTGGAAAATCAATAGGCATAAATGGAATGAAAAAAGAATTAAGTACTTGGAGAGAAGTATTTAGAAGGATGTAAATATACTCCAACTGAAAGTTTCCTTCCATTTATTTGTGGGGGTGGTGTTTGATGAAAGCTCTTGGCGGCCTTACAACGAATTGTTTAACACTTAGAAGAACTTGAGTTTAAATGGTTGTTCATAGGGATGCTTACATAGGTGCAAGAGTTAGGGTTCAAGTGTTAGGCCAATGTCTTTTAAGGTTCGCGGGGATTCTTAATTAGTAGCTCATGAGAGACAGAGTTTGAGTGTCTGCCGTCAAGAAAATTAAGTGCTTGGTTGCTATTTGCCATAGCTGGCAGCATGCCAAATACAGCCATGTCATGAAAATTACATCATCACACATTCAAAGAGATTGACTTTGATGATGAAAAACATCATGAGAGAGAACATCGATGCAAGTCTGATTACTGCCATGTTAAATAAGGTCTACTTGATGCAACATTTGATTTACTTAAAGATGGGCGAAAGTGTGTCAATTCCTAAATGTATCAATGAATTTATTGTGATCGTTAATCAATTGAGTTAGGCTGAGATTGACTGTGGTGATGAGGTGCGCTTTGATTCTATTATCCTCTTTACAAGTTGGAATACTACCGTTATTTCTGTTAGAATTTCTTTTGGGTCAAGAAGTTTGATATTTGATGCGGTTTGCACTTTGATTTTAAGTGAGGATTGTTAGGAAAGCGAATCTTTGAGAAGAAAAAATAGAGAAGAAAACAAGCGAATTTTTATGTAAAAAACCATTCCCAAAAAATATATAGAACATCAACATCAACAAAGATGATCTATTTTGTTGGTTGAAGATCGAACAGTCTCCATGGAATGTTTCTCCTCTTTTGCTCAGTGGGAATAATGCCATGTATAGATTGTTTTCTTCGAGCTCATTTTGCATCTCCATTGCTCTAAAGATAAAGGTGATAGCTCCATTCACTACTTGCATATTCATAAGGCTAGTAGCAGGAGTTATTCCTCTTTGCTGTTCTTTTGATACTCAAGCATGCAAAGAAGATCTTTCTTTGGCCAAATGCATAGCATTTCCTTTATTGTACTTAAAAAGATTTGTGTATTCGGACATCGTAGTTTAGATAAGCTGCTCAGGAAGTATAACAGATCAATCTGATCTCTCTCTTCGACATTGGTCTTCAAATCATCCTCAAGGCCGGATGTCTCGTGAAATCTTCATCATTGGAGATGAAGTGATATCTTTAAAGTATATCAACTGTCTCTAATCAGAATATATGTCTCTAAAGGCATACTTCTACTTGAAGCATCCAATTGAAGAGATAAGGAAGATCTAAAAAGGAAAATGTGTAGATAAAATGATTATTTTCGTAGAATCTAATGATTCAATTATTTGTTCGATACACTAGAAGTCACGAGTACTAATTCCAGATGATATCTTATTCCTACGATGAAAATATCACCCATACGATGCCCGTCATTCCCTTTGCTGCCCATCTATCTTGTCTCTCGTACATAGTGAAAATAACGCCCTTAGTGCAATAAAGAAAAATAAAATGCGAAAGAATGACACACTCCATAGTTTCTAAGAACCCCACTATCTGGTGATTATTTGCTGTCTAATGAATTGTTAGAGAGAGATGGAGATTCATCAAACGTTGTTTGATTCAACCGGTTTGCCAGCTGTGACTTGTGGTTGGTGCTGTGAAGTCGGGTGCTGCTGCGCACTGGAGATGGAAGCCATCTTCTCCATGTCTAGAGACACTTCTTGTCGATTGCTCCCCTTATTTGTCCCCGCCAATTTCTTGTTCCCATCTTTGTATATAATGTAGAGGATCATTTGAGCGATGCCAAACAAGAATCCCAGTGTATTTGGTAGCTGAAACACCCAATTGGAACCCCCAAATTGATTTCAACGTCGGCAAAAAGCAAATGAGAGGGAGAGATGCGTTTAAAGATTAATAAGAAAGTATGAGCTCCGATGATAGATGGCGAAAATCATTAAATAATAAAAAAGTTGGATTCGAGATTTATCATTTTTTTGAGTCTAGGTTTGGACTATCCATTGTTTATTCGTCTATGTTTAATTGGGAAAGGTCGAAGTAAGAAATACAAGAATTGGACTTAGCTTGTTCGCTAGAAATCTCGGGAACGATGATCGTGCAGAAAAAGATTCACATTCGCGGTGCAAGGTTTACTAGTGCATCCGTGTGAGTTTGTAAATCAAAGTCATGTCTCTGTGAATCGCACCTTGTACAAGAAATCGCTGTAAAGTTGCATGTACAATGAAAAGCATTAGAGTTGAATGGTTGAGAGAGCTAAATGGTACTTACAGCAATGAACATGTCCTTGACGCAGAGTCCGTAGAAGAACCAGGTGGTGGCACAGAGGGTGAGGAAGAAGGACAGAGTGAATGGCATGAACTCCACACTTTTGGTCTTTATCACCCGCCTCTGCAAAGAACACAAAATTACACGCTCAAGATTGAAAAACTCTTGTTTTGGACTGGTGTTGTAATAATAGCAGGTGCGAAGTGCTGCATCTCTAAAATTGTTGAATAAAATGAAGGACTACCATGATGCTCAAAGGCGCGGCGAACACGGCGAGATTGAAGGCCGCGCAGATCCATCCAACGGCATCGATGCGCTGCCGACCCTCGAAAAGAAAGATGGTCAGTGCCATCATCACTCCAAAACCTCCTACATTGAACACCAGCAGCAACGTCGCCACGTACATCTGCGCAGATTGGTGATTTACATAAATTTCCTTCAGATTTCGTCTTTGATTTGGGAAAAGTTGTAAATATATAGAAGTTTTTCATTTTTATTCCTTGTCGCATAAATTTCCTAGGAATTGTTTTCCTTTTTCCCTTTTTGCATGTCTTCTTAAATGTACGAAATGCCTATATTTTTAAGGAGGGCTAACACGTGGGGATGCTAGAAAGCTGTAGTTATTCGCCGAATACATGAAAACGCAAACATCGCGCCATGACATGTGAATAATCATTAAGACAATCTCAATCTCGCATGTAGAAACAAGAGAGACGATCTGAGGCAATAGTTTTCCCCTCTTAATCCAGCTTGAGAGCCTGTCATAATTTGCCTGCTCAAAACAAGCTAATGAACAAGACCTGGGTAGGATAACAAAGGGACAATAGTTTGCTAAAATCCAAAGCACAAAAACAGTGAGAGAGAGAGAGAGACCTCTTTGGTGGAGGCGTAGATCAAGAAGAGGAGAAGATAGGTGAGTTCAATGACGATGCCAATGGCATTGATGCTGATGATCATAGTGGCACCAGTCTTGAGGAATCCATAGTACAGGAGCAACGATGCGCTCGAAAGCGCCACCACATACGGTATCGACTGATACCCATCCGATGACTTCTTCTTGTAGATTGCGTAAAATGTCGGGCTGCCAAAAACAAAAATAGGAAAAATTCCCGAATTTTTGCTAAGATACGTTATAACGATCAGATGATAGAAGGGACCCAAATGAAGAGTTGGAGGAGGTCTTACATTGGTGCTAAGAACACCAAAAAAGACACGATGTTGCCTACGTAGATTTGAGAGAAAAGGAGACAAGAGAATTGTTAAGATCGTTCGTAGAACTCAGAATAATAAAGAGATGTTAAACATGATTCCCACATTTTAAATTCGATCATATCCGTCGGATCTTGTTGACCCTCACCATAAACTCAACTATATTACAATGGGCCTTTTTATTTATTTTTCAAAGGAACAACAAAAGTTTTTTGTCGCAGGATCGGTAAAATAATGCAAGACAAAACACATGAAATATCAGCTACCAGATCATCTGTATATATGGACTTGTGCCGTGCAATTGGTGCTCACCTGAAATGCTTCCCTAAATCTCAATTTAACCTAACGAAGATTGAAAAGAGTGCTGCTCATCACGAATGAAGTTGTGTACCTAAGAGACCAAAAATGAAAGCCAGCTGCTTTTCATTCGAGAATGCCATATGATCTTGGACAGAAGTATTCAGAGAACTACAGATATAAATCTTTTCCTTTTTTTTCTTTCTTCCTTTTGAGGGGGGTGATTGATGAAGCTCTTCAAAGCCCTGAAACAAGGTGTTTAATGCTTACAAAGAACTTGAGTTCGAATCGATGCTCGTGGAGATGCTTATATAGGCTCAAAAGTCAGGGTTTTAATCGTTAGGCCAGTGTCGTCCAAGGTTCCTGGTGGTTCTTGCTTCTCAGCTTGTCCCAAATGAGAAACGGAGTTTGGGTGTCCGACGTCGAGAAAGTTACATGTTCGGCTGCTATTTGCCCATTGTTGGCAGCCTGCCAAATACAACGTTGTCATGAAAATTACATCTTCGCACAATCCGATCCCTTCAAGTTTCCTGAGTACGTGTTTTTTGAACAAAGAGAGAAAGAAAAGCATATTGAAATGAGTTGATCTCTACAAAGAGAGAGGTTGTCCGTGCTAAAGGATTCGAATACCCGGAAAAAGAAAATATCCCGGCTACTATTCTAGCAGAAGTTAAGTGCGGGCGCAGAATCTCTTCCTTGCATGTCATTTCGTTTGGTGCCTAATGAGATTTAATCTACCGCCTGAAATTTTTCGAGACATCATGTGGAGCATCGGATTGGATAAATAATCTCCACCTAGTTAGCATTTACATTTCCTCCTACCTTTCGAACTTTATGTACATGTATAGTTTGATTGTATTAAAGTTTCTCCATTAGTTTACTCTATAGGATGACACGACTTAAATCAAATATTATAGATCTCGTATTCCTATTGCGGTATCTATCGTCTCAAAAAAGTTTAGGTCACACTTGTCACTGGACGAATCCTACCCAATGCATCTCGCAAGGACTCCTCTTGTGCATATTCATAAGAATTAATTGAGTAACAAAATTTAGAAACCCATAAAAGGAAGATATGAGTTTAGGAGACAATCCCCAAGTTAAAAGTTGAGTTGGCTATTCGCTTGTCCTAAAAGCTGAAAATGAAAATCTTCATGATTTCGGAGTTTTATCTTCTTAATTATTATACTTAATGGATAGTCAATGAACAGTTCCATCACGGAAAATGTTCAACGGTGCGAAAGAGCTGCCACAGAATCATAGATACCTACGTTGGACCAAAAGAATAGGAAAAAGGAAGGAAAGAGAGGAAAGCCTATAGGATTCGTACTCCTAGTCCTTATAGCTAACCCTTAATACGTACTCGATTTCTTTGGACAATGGAAAATCTGGTACCTGGCGTTCTCCATTGCACGTGCGATGCGGGAGGTTTTGACATTTTCTGAGGTTCTCTCGATTTCGTGTCCTCACCAGCCCTAATTAATGCACATACAAGATGGCCCTTGAATTGCGCCGTATGCCGTGTCGTGTGTCTACAAGATTTACTATTTCATCGCGACATCCGGGTCACTTTCTCTGCCTCGTGTCCGACTTCTAATCGGGGTAAGTTGATACTCTTTAGGGCGGCACGTTGGGCTCGGATGTCACTTTCTCTGCCAAGGGCATCTTTGTTTGTATTTCTTTTTTTGTTTATGAACAGATTTTTTATTTTTTATTTTCGAAAAAAAAATTAGAAACGCGTTTGTTTGCATTTTTCTTCCAAATCTATTTTTTTGCTTCTCGAACAAATTAGGAACGAAAACAAAAAAAAAAAAAAAAAAACTTATTTCTTGTTTTTGAAATAATTTTGAGAAATAATTTTTCTCTCTCTTCCTCTTTCTTTTCTTCTTCTTTTTTTCTTTTTTCTTTGGCCGGTCGTCGGCTTCCGCCATGGCCGGCCACCGGCCGTCGAGGGCAGGCGACCTCTCCGGCCCGTCGCCGGCCCCTGGCGAGGCTCGACCTCGCCTTGGTCAAGGCCGCCGGCCCTCATCGGCCGGTCGTCGGCCATGGCCGAGGCCGGCAACCGGACAAAAGAAGAAAAAAAGAAAAAAGGAAAATAAATTTAAAATACTAAAAAATTTTAAAAAAAAACACAAATTTACCAAACTTGTTTCTTTCTTTTTTTTATTCCCGAACAAATTTACCCAACGCGTTTTTCTTTTCGTAAAAAATTGTTCCCGAACAAATAGTTTTTTTCTATTTCTGTTCCCTAGAACAATTTTTTAACAGAAACACAAACAAACGCACCCCAAGTATCCGACTTCCCCTTAGGGTAAGTTGATATTTTTTAGGGCGGTAGATTGGGCGGAGCGAATATAGCGTCGGTCTAAGTAGTACCGACACTAATATCGATATCGATATCACCACATGTCATTACTAAAAAAAATAGAGAATTTCAATACATTAAAACACGTTGTATATTAAATGTATATTTTTAATATTATCATTTTTATAATTATTTTAAACAAATTAATTTGATTCAAATTCATAAATAAATAAATAAATAATAAAAAAGAACCTATAATAAATTTACATTAAAAACATTAATTCACCCTTTATTAATATCAATAATTGTTTTAATTTGACAAATTCACTCCACTCCAATCATCTATAAAATTTGAAGGAAAAAAAGTAATCCATATTTTAGACTCGTTTGTCAAAGCGTGTCAAAAGAGAAGAAAAACATTTTTCATGATGAATTGTGTGTCATGGGAAATGAGAGTCCAAAGAGAACGGAATAGTAAATTTTTCTTCTTTTCCCATTTATTATTTTTTTTATTTTTTTTATTTATTTACATATTTATATTTTAACCTTCCATTTATTGAAAAATTTTAAAATTGACCTCATGCATGTCAGAATCACGTATCGGAATTTCAAACTCGCTTGTCGGAAAGTATTAAGAGAATTGACCAGGTGTCAGATTTTTCAATACATGTTGACCAAGTGTTGGAAATTGTCGAAGAGTATCAAATACGTATCAAAGTATCCGATGCGACATAAAAACTCTCGAAGAATGTCGGTACTTTCTAATTGGCCATTTCATCAACGATTGCTCATTGGGTTTTAGATTTCTTGTTTTTGTTGCACAATCACGAGCGCGCATTAGGAACTATAGTCAGGTTTGTGATGGTTCGGCTTAGTGTCAGCCAGCTAGTAATGAACTCGAACTTTCAATCGAGCCTTCCCTTGGTTCGTGGTGGAACTATGCAAGGAATTGAGCTAAGCTCTGAGAATTGCCCAATTCCCAAAGGCTTTCCTATTCCAGCCGAGTTCGATTTCATGGCAGCTCTTTTGACGCTATGAGACATGCAAAATAGCAACCGGACAAAGGCTCAACTCGTGAAATGCTTCTGTTTCTAGAATACGAGGCAAACGATTGTTGTTCAATATGGGTACAGCACCCAAGCGGGATAGAAAAATCCGCACCCTCTTCTTCCGGCACGGAAGTTTTCACTAATTCGCGAGGTCGCGTGCTGTTCTCTTCTTCTTCTTTGAGTTCCTTTTTATGGTTATCAATCTAGTAGATATTTTACCGACAAAAAAAAAAAAAAAAAAATCTAGTAGATATTTCTGGCACGTTATCGGAAGATCACAAGGGTGAGCTCTTGGTACGATAGATTTGGTCAATCGCGTGTTCCACAATGTGTGAGCACCCAGGAAGAATTTCGAACAAGGGGTTTGGCTTCCTAAATGCATTTTGTTGTACCTTATGATTGATGTTGTTAGGATTGCCGCACCTCCCTAACAATTTCGTGTTAATCCCTCACACTAATCTTTTCTTAGTTTGAGGAAATTATAAGAAAGTCATAGACCTATTACATTTGTACCAATTTAATCATAAACCCTTCAATTTAGTCAATTTTTATTTGAGTCCTAAATTTTTTGAGGATATACTAATGTAATCTATTCGACCAATTTTTGCTAAAAATCGCCAACGTAGATGCCAAGCACCTTAGACATGGCTGATGTTGACGTCAACAAAATTTTGAATTTTTTTGAATTTTTTCCCTTTTTTTTATTTACCGAGTGGCCAGCTGGCCACTAGTCACAGTTGCGGGCTAGCCTCGCCAAGCCTCGCCTAGGCAAGGGCGAGTGTTGCCAAGCCCCTCTCCTAGATTTGGTAAGGATGGTCCTTACGCTTGCATGCGTGAAGGTGCCCTTGCCCTCGCTCTCGTCTAGGCAAGGCCTGACAATGGCAACCCTTGCTGGCCATTAGTAAAAAGGAAAGGGAAACAAAAAAATTAATTTTTTAAAATATTCTAAAATTGTCGGCGTTGGTCATATCGCCATAGGATTTTTAGTGTTTGCATTAGCAATTTTTAACCAAAATTTGATCTGATGGATCACATTGATAAAATCATCAAAAGATTTAAGACTAAATCGACTAAATTGAAAGGTTATGTATAATAGGTTTGGAACTTTATTGATAATTTCCCCTCCAAATTCTCCTTCTTATTAGAAAATAAGTAATAATATTTTTTTATCCACATGTGTTGATTTGATACCTTCATGTTGCATTTGGACGTTGACATATATAGTTGGATAAGGATTTGGATACAAAATCCAACAATTTTACTATATATTATCTACTGTACGGTGAATTGTAATAATAGAGTTGTATATTTTCATATCTTATCATAAGCTAATTGTATTTACAACATATTAATGTCAACATATCAGTTCAAATGAATCTGAAAATGCACGAATAGCGATTATAAAAATCTCTTAAAGTTTACTACCAAATTTAATAAGAAAGAGAAAATATGATCTTTTTACTTTTGCAATTACGAAAAATATGACTTCAACATGAACCACAAAGTTTCAGGAGAGAAGGAGTTTCAACTTTCTTGTTACTTTTGTGAATTTTTTACATGAACCAAAGAGTCGTGAAGGAGATGAAGTTTTTACTCTATCATCGTCTCTACAAAGCTTTAGTGTGAACTAAAAACTACGGAAGAGCTTGAAAGCTTCAACATGAACCACAAAGGAGAAGGAGATGAAGAGGGTAGGTCTTTTTTAAGAAATTTCATTGCCCCTCATTCTTCGAGTATTAAAAATATGATTTTCAAGTTTGAACTTGTTCATTTAAAATCTATGTTCTTCTATTTCATTTCTATTTACTTATTTTTTTTTCCATCTCTTTTTATTATTTTTTTATTCCCTTCCATCATTCCACAATAAAATTTTTATCAAATAATAAACTATACTTTGCACCTAAAATAGATAATAATATAGATTCAAAATATATAGAAAGAAATTAAAATACAATAAGAATATATAAAAAGATTTTTTTGTTATTTTGAATTTTCTTTTCTAAATTAGAATTCAAATTTTATTTATATTCTATTATTATTTTAGTTATTATTAAAAAAAGTTTATTATTTAAGAAAAATAGCTTTTATACTATCAATATAAGAAATCTATCCTCTTTGATCTCATCTCCTTCATAGGATAATTTTATCCGGACTATATTCATCTTATAAATAAATATTATGATATCATGACTTTTATTTTGGCTATCAAATGTAGCCTCAATATTTTATTGCTATAAGTATTCTCAACTTGAACGCAAGATTACAAATAGAAAATCAAACCATCTTACGTAAGCGAGATAAAAGTCAGCCCTTCACTTGACTCGAAAAGAAAATCCAAGACAATACCTACTTTAGTCCATTACTAGCTTCATTGCCCTTCACGTTACTTCCCTTCAATATACTACACCCAGGCTAGAGGAGAAACATTACAATTTCCATTCACTCCCTCTCCTTCCATCTCATTCCTTTTCCTCAACATCAATCCGCTTACAAACTTTGAATTACCCAACAAAGTGCGAACAATTTCATTAATGAACGAGTTAATACTTTTTGGAGCCATCGGCAACACACGTTCATCTCAACATATTCAATTCAACGACATTCGCCTCTACGCTTGACTGATGGGTGCACCCGAGTTGAGGCTAATGCTTATGACCTTGTGAATTTTCCAGGCACGATGGTCAGTCGGACAGAGTCGGTCAGGCCCAACATTCAGCCCAAAACAACCACGCTGGCCAGCTGAGATTAGGATTGTGGGCGAGATTGGGCTGGTCAGGCATTTTGAGGGAAGTCAGCTAGGCCAAGCTCCACCGAAATGCAATTATCAGCTCACAATCATAAAAAAGAAAAAAAGAAGCAAATCTCATCTTGAAACTTGCAAACAATTGAAGGTTCCTTTGCAACTAGAAGTACGTTATTATCATCATTTGAAAGCGTACAACACGGAAAATCAACAGCACATGCACCCCGTTGGATTTAATTCATAGAACGTAAACCGCTGAGGCAACACATGTGCGACTGATCGCCGAGCTCTACAGCGTCAGCAGAAGCGTACCATACATCGGATCCTACAACCTCCTTTCACAAAACTTACCGGCCATCCGCCCTTTACAAGTGACAGTGTCATCTCCCAAACCTTTCCACTCTCCGACGGCGCAATTCGTCCAGAGGAATATGCTCAGAATACCTGGAAGATGGCGGCGAACGGGACCTGCGGATACTCCGACTTGTCCCACACATCTCGCATTCGTCTAACTGGGTGGAATTATCGTAGGTACAGGCGCTGCATCTCCAAACTCCAGGCTCAGTCCATCCTCTTTGATTTCTACCCACTGTTCCTCTACCGGAAATCCGACGACGGCGGGATCCGAACAAGGACTGCATGAACCTCCAAGGCCAACTCAGCACGCCACTGACGCCTCTCATAACCAGTGTCAGTGGATCAGGAGCTGAGGACATACCCTTTAGATGCAGATAAAGAATGCCAGCGAGTATCCCACCAAGATGTCCAAGAAACGAAACACCCGGCACAAACATTTGAATTAGAACCAACTCAGCCCATGCTGCATAGCGTGCAGGTACCACCAGCCCATGCACATATGTGTAGGTCTCGGACTGTGAATTCAAGATAACTTTCATGGCGAAGAGAACACCAGAAAATCCAACTGCATATTCTGAGTAATAAGGCTTTTCATAATCGAAGAAAATGAAGAGGGATTTCGCGAGCATCAGAGTTATTCCTTGGGACATTGCTAATAATGTGGCAACCATGGATGCAAATTCAGCACTTCCCATTGAACTTTCCAACTGGATTCCCTTCCATAATAATGACAGCATGTTGTATGCCAGGTGAGACTCATTTACATGGTAAAATGCTGACAAAAAGAAGCGCTTCGGGTCCTTGTACTGTGCACAAAAAGAGAACCAATATTACAATTCTGAAATCAGATAAAGACTCCATGCACTTACAATAAAAGAATACACAAGCAAATATAGAGATCTCCTGGTTTTATAGCGAAAGATCATTAGATTATCACGTCTGGCATGCCATGTCTTTACTAGCTTATGCTAAGCTACTGAACAGAAAGGAGAAAAAGACAAGGAGACATGAAGGACTTGCTAACCCTATTCATACACTTTCGAATATTTTCTAGGAAAACATGCCACCACATGAGACAAGAGGAACATATCGAAAGGAGATGAAATGACCAGTGTGGATGCGAAATGCATACGCATTAATCATCAATGGCAAGAGTTACACCAGTTCCCAGGGTACAACAAGAATCATACAGTTAGATAGGAGGCAATAGCAAAACAAGACTATGTACTCTGCACTTGAGCAGACAACATCAAAGCAAGTCTTCACTTCAAAAATGGAGGGAAAATGCAATATACCAACTACTCATCCGGCACCCAGCATTTCCTTGTAAAGAGGACACAGGGGGCCTTCCATGGTCCCCGGTCGCCAATCCCCGCTCATAACCTTGCCATAACTCTTCAAAAAAATTTCCCATAACTCCAATACAAAAACTTCCGAATTCACAAAAACTAAAAAGGACTTAATAACAATCTACATGCGATATGATTTACTCCCCGACAGTCATCAAAGGACCGAGGATCCCGTCCCACAAGAGATTCTTAGAAACTCGAAGCTTCATGAAACTTAAAAAACAACCGCAGATTGAACTCAAGCCATTGACAAATGAGAAACCTTGCGCGCCAGACCGCACCCACTAATTCGCAGTCAAGCCATTCAAAATCAAATTTTGATCTCGGAACCGCAAGAGGCGGCTCTCGCCACAGGCCAATTTAAGCCCGAAACACGAACGAATTCGCAGTCAAGCCAATCAAAATCAAATTTTTATCTCGGAACCGCTAGAGGCGGCTCTCGCAGCAGGTCAATATAATTCCCAAACACTAACCAATTCGCACAGCACGATCAAGGTCAGCCAGCATTCCCCACCCAAAGAGGAACACAAATGCTCGATTCTATAACACCCGCCGAGCGACCCACCTTGAGGATGAGGTAAGGGTTGAACCAGACTTGGTCGATGGTGGGGAGGAGGTCGTCGAGAGGGCCGGGCCGCAGGTAGGCGAGGGTGTTGGCGGCGAGGAGGCCGGCGGTGACGGGGGGCTTCCGCTCGAGCCGGTAGTACTCGCTCAGGGCGTGGAACGCCAGGATCGGAATCATCCCCCGCGACCTCCCTCTCCCGCTCCCCTCCATCGCCTTCTTCCCTTCTCCTTCTCCTTCTTCTTCTCCTTCTCTGAGAGTGTCTTGAGGATTTTGCGGACGGAAGAGGGGGGCGGTGATGGGTTTTGGCTTGCGGAATCGGTCGGATTGCTTCGTCAGGAAGAAAGAGAGGGAGAGGATTCCAGAGGTTTCTTCTCGTGCTCCTGCTTCTTTGCTTTTATTCCTCTCTCTCTCTCTCTCTCTCTCTCTCTCTCTGCTCGTGCTGCTGCTTCCCAGGGGAGGATCACGGCGGCGTGCCGAAAAGGAAGAATTGAGAAGGGAACCTTAATCGGACCGAACCGGCCCGGCCCGACCGGATCGGTTTGGGACATTGTAATCGAGAAGGAACGGCGACGTGGACCGGCATGAATTTTTGTTGCGATGCGACTTTTACGTTTTATTAAAAGGTTTTGAAATTTTCTTTCTTTTTCGGTACGGGACAAAAAGTGACTCTCGGAAAACTCGGCGATTCAACTCCCGATTCCGAAAAAAGATGGGATTACGAAATCACGATATTGATTTTCGGATATGATACTTTATATAAATTTTCAAGTGTCATAGATTGAATTCTTTTGAGTGAAACGAATCAATGAGATCTGAAACCTATTTTTTGTATTTTAAATTCTATAATGAGGTTGATTCCAATTTTCAAGTTTTCGATTCTACCTTAGAATCATGTTCACATTTATTTTCGGCCCACCATAAGTAGAGATGGAAAATTGGAGAGCATATGCAACATTTATAACTACCATCCACAAAAGGCTCACTGATTAAGACTTTGCAACTGAGCTTGCATCTGCAGGGCTCATGTCAAGAAGCGAGTAGAACACTTTCAGAGTTTTGCATAGGCTCGTCATGCAAAGCCCGACCATAAAGGCTCTTGGCCCTATTTGATAATCAGTCAAACAATGCAAAATTTTACAAAAATCAGTTTGGTTATTTTTTCATTTTCGGAAATAAATTTGAAACAAAATTAAAAACTTAAAAAAGTTGTTTCTTTATTTTTAGGAACAACTTTAGAATCAAATCCATTTTCTTTTTTCCTTCTCCTCGTTCCTTTGATCAATCGTAGGCCAACGACTAGTCAAATGAAAGCTGGTGACCTCGTTGGAGCATCGTCAACCCTTATTAAGGTTAGCCATAGTGGTTTTGAATACCGAGGCCATGATTGATTACTACTATACATTAACATAATAAACGCAGAATCAATACTAGTATTTTTCACATTTACACATATTTAATTTGCAGTAAAGACAAACTAAATTAATGATAATTTAACAAAAGACACTGAAATAAAAGTTTACCACGTTTCCAAATAACTTTAATTTACAATTGTCCTATTATCATTAATTTGTTCAATTTGCGCAAATTTTAATTTTTAGGTGAGAATTCCTTCGAATTCTGCCAACCTGTGAAACTTGAAAAATGATTACATGGCTTCATGTAATTATCACATTTTTTTATTAAATATCAAAAGGTATAACATGATGTGAATCAACATACGAACCATTCATATATCAAGTGTAATCATAGGTGGAATTCAAAATGTATTGAAAAAACAAAGATCTCCAATAATTGTCTGAGTTTGCTCGTAACTAGGAAATTGCAAGCACGTCAAACCATATGTATGCTATCATTGAGCCAAGCTCTATACAACTTATATGTGGTCATTTAGATGTAGGCTAGTTTTTGTATTTCCAAAACCATAGGGAAATATAAGTAATAACGAATAAACAATGCACTTATACCCAAAAAATATGCGCATTTAGGGTTTCGCAAAATGAGTACACCTCATATCTCATTTTGCAATCCTTAAGTTGATGGGCTACAATTCCATAACATTCCAAAAGTAGCCTGTCACAAGCATGCTCCAAGCAACCTCAGAACTAAAGATGATGTTATGGCTGTAGTAGTTATCCAGAATCCGCCGTATTAATACGTAAATCTAGAAGAAGTCTGTATACACCTATGAAGCATCAACACTCTCCAAAAGCTTTTGTGTCGTGTCGGACACTTCTATCCTTTATTGAAACTAATCTATCCTTTCATTATTCCATGGCAATGTTTTGATGAGAGAAGCAAACAAATGAATCAAAACTCAGTGTAATAGACCAATAATTAACCCTATCAAGAAATTCTTTGATTATTTTGACTGCAAGAATATGGAAAGAAATTAGAGATAGTCAGCCAAACACACTTTATATAAGTAGAATTAACGACCTTTTCTTTAAAGGCATTAAGCCGCGAAAGACTATATGAGTAGAATTTTGATTCTACAATGGGGTATGAAGAGGAACAACTTATCGAACTTGAAAAACCGACATGAGTTTTTAAGGCAAATTTAAGGTTCCAAAAGTTGGAAAACTTGTGAAAATAGATTTATTTTTAATTACCCATGCGGTGGTACTTACCATGTGCCTTGACATAGTTTTGGGATTATTATTGATAAGAACATGTTTTCTATTGTAAAATAATGCACTCGTTTTTTTTCTTAGGAGTTATTTTGAACTTGTTTCTTGTTAGATTTAGGTGTATGGACAGTGGGGGCCTCTGTGAACAAAGATAGAGTTGATCAACAATGGCCCTATTGTTGTGATGGAGGCAGAGCTAAGTAGGCCTAGAGTTTTTTTTTTTTTTGTTTTTGGTTGGTAAGCGGGGCTAGAGTTGGCTCTGCCTTTTTCGAACCAACCAATACTGACGAGAGATTTCTCATGGATGGCTAGAGAGAGGGAGGGAGTAAATTAAATTATGTCTCGAATTTAAATCAGTAGATCGATAGTTCGAAAGGATGTTTTGAGTTTGAACACGATGGTCATACTAACAATATGTAATAAGTTCGAGTCCATAAAGAAAACTTAGTGCAAAAAGGTTATCCTAGGTTAAAATAAGTTTCCTAGTTTGAATAGGTTCTTTATGCTGGATCCAATTATTTTCTATACATAAGAAGTGGGTTTTTTTCTTGTGAAAAGTATCGAAGATTTTGGTAAATTACACTTAGAGCCAATCAAAGAGGAGCCCTTAGTGTTCCGGCTAATACATCTGGTGGTAAGATTTGCAAGTTTTTTTGTGAGATTGAAAGATTGTTTCACGTGGAATTGTGAGAGTTAAGCACTATATGAATTATTGGGTATGATTGGTGACTGAAAAGTGCTTAGTGTTTAAGTGACTAGAGTGTGGTTGTAATCTCCATTGTACGCTAAACTTATAGTCGAATATTGTGTTGCTCTCCTTGTAGAATTTGTCCTATTGACCAAATTACGTAAATTTGGTGTTCAATTTATTCTCTTATTTGTTTACTTTATTAGTAGATTACTTGTTTTTTGCAACAATTGGTATCAGAGTCAAGATTGACCAGGGTAAAGTGAATCAATGGCAATAGGAAAAGGAAAAGTGAAAATCAACATATTTAATGGAAATGATTTTGGTTTCTAAAAGATGCAGATTGAGAAGTATTTGTACCAAAGGAATCTGCACTTACCCTTATATAGGAAAAAGCTCGAGTCTATTAAGAAAGTTGATTGAACAATGTTGGCTAAATAGGCGTTAGGTGTTATTTGATTCACATTGGCTAGGAATGCCATGTTTAATATTGTGAAAGAAAATAGACCACTCTAAAACTGATGAATGCATCATCCAGCATATACGAGAAACCCTCTACGATCGAGAAGATCTACTGGATGCAACGTTACTCTCACTCAAAGATGGGTGAATATGTGTCAGTTGTGAAGTATATCAATAAATTCAATATGATCGTTAGTCAATTGTTAAGTTATTCAATGAATTCAATGTGGTTATTAGTCAATTTAGTTTGGTTGAGATTGACTTTGATGATGAGCTCTGTGCATTGATTATATTATCCTCAATACCTGATAATTGGGATTCTATAATTATGGTTGTCAATAATTCCTTTAGGTTAAGAAGCTTGATGTTTTATGAGATTGATAATTTGATTTTAAGTGAAGACCCATGCAAAAGAAAATCTTGTGAACTTGTGCGTCCTGTTTTAGTAGGTGAAAATAGGGGAAGAAATAGTGCACGTGTTAGCAAGGGTAATGCGAATTTGAACATACATAGTTAGTGTAGGATTGGTGGTGATATTTGTTGAAACTATGTCAAGAGAGGATACCTTAAAAGATACTACCTTGAGTTATAAAATGAAAAGAGTGAGAGATTTAGGGTTGAGTTTTTTAATGATATTATTGCAATTGTTGATAATGTCTCTAATGGGGATGATTTTGTCTTATCTATTACCAAAGATTTTTCATTTCACAAATCGATTATGGATATTGATTGTTAGTTTCACGCTACACCAAACGGAAATTGGTTTACCACTTATCAATGCATAGAAAATGGTAAATTGCAATTAGGAAGTAATGTTGAGGGTGATGTTGGCAATATTACAATTAGAATGCGTGAATGTATCATGAGGATATTGATTGGAGTGAGGCATATTTTAGAATTGAAGAAAAATCTAATTTCCTTGGGTGCTCTGAATTCAGTTGGATGTTAGTGTACTTTAGAAAATGGAGTTCTGAAGTTGCTTTTAGTGCCATTGTGATAGTTAGGCATATATGAGCCTCAAGGTATGACATTATCGCAAAGATGTCTTATGCATAGGTATTTTCTGTTGGATCAGAATTTGATCAATTTGATTGAAAGTTTGAATTGTGTCATATACATTTAAGGCACATTAGCGAGAGAAGCATGAAGGTTTTGAGTAAAAAGAATCTGCTTTGTTGTAATGTTGTCGAGAAATTAAATATATGCAGGTGTTGTGACTTGAGTAAATAGTGGAAAGTGTTGTTCAATATAATTATAAGAAAACCACCTAGATTATAGAGTTAATTCGCTCGAATGTTTACAAGGTGTTGCGGCTTCATTTTATCAAGAGTGCAAGATTAATACTAACAATTATGGGTAGACTACTTGAGGGAGACCTAGGTGTTTATGCTAAGGAACAAACTTGATACTATTATCAGGATTAGGCAATTGAGAGCTTTGAAAGAAAAGAAGACGGTTTAATAATTAAGTATGTGCTAACTAAAAGTAGTATGGAATTCTACTATGAGCTTTTAAACAAATTCCACAACGAAAGGTCATAGTGAGATACTGCACTATTGCTAGTGAACCACAATAAGTTACGGAGTTGATGAATAGATTGTTACTAGAGATAACTTATAAAATGTTATATAGTGTTAGTATAATTAGGAAATTCTTGGCGGATGCGCTCAGTATAGGAAGTACTTGGTGAATGGATACCCATCATCTGCAATTCGATGTTGCACTCTCGAGAAAGTGTGGTCAAGTCACATTACTGATTATTTTGTTCTTATGATATTTCGTTGTCCACATTATGTTTTAGTATTAATAATAAGTTCGATGGAAGAGTAAAAAAATGCATATTCCTAAGCTATACACAAGGTGCACAGAGCTATCGATTGTGGTGCCCTGAATTAAATGCATTTGCTATCAGTAAAGGATTAACATTTGACGGGTCACAAAAATACTTATGTGGGAGAGATCATGGTAGTGTTTATAAGGATTTGGAGATATTAAGCTCAATGTGGAATTGCAATAAAAAACTCCCAAAAGTAGTACGTACTAGCGTAATAATCAACACGGATTATGCTTGTAATGAGGTGAAGCTTGTAGAGTTAATTGTTACTATAACTGAATTAGACAAGGTGCATGTTCAATTTCCTAACATATATTGATGAAATAATGATTTTGCTTTATCTATGGTATAGATGGTTATGTCTACAGATCATTATGGATTAGTTAAAGTACAATCAGCTCTGATAAAGTCCATGACTATGGCAAAATTCATGTGCGGCTTAAACTTGGAAGATCTTTGTAGTGCTTGAGGAGCCCATGAGAGGCTATTAGAGAGTAGCAGAAAAATTCATATTCCTATTTTGAGTAGGTCTCATATGGTGAATCCAATTCTTTTCATGCATAAGAAGTGAGTCTTCTTTTTAAAGAGTATTTAAGATGTAAGTTTCTTTATGAATTACACTCTATAGCATTCCAAGAGGAGTTATTAGTGTTGAAGCAAATATATGTAATTTTCCTTATAACTTATATGCTCTACAATCCTACTATATATTGGGGCAATTTTTCCATTATTTTAACTTGATACTTGATACTAATACTGATATTGGGGAAATTATATTTTACAATACCCTAGTTTTTCCCCTTTCGAATTTCGAAATGATGTTCCACGTACAAATTCTTCTCTAATATATTCTCTTTTATATTTCACATTCCTAAAAACGCTTTGATCTAAAAATCTTTTAGTTTATTTTGTCAATTGTTTCACACTCGTGATGGTACGTGTGCAGGAAAAATTAATAAATTTACTCTGATAATCATTGCCGTTATTATACCTCTTGGAGGTGTCATGGTACTTCTTTCTCTCATTCATTGCGTTCTTCGAAGAAATGGAAAGAAGATGTTTGAAGTCATCAAAGGAAAAAACGGTAAATTGACTATTTACCTTCATTTTCTCATAAACTATCTATGTTATATAAATTGAGCATATTATAAAACATATTTATTTTTTGTGAGGACTATGATTATTAATCATACAAATCAAGAGTCCGTTTAATGTAAACGTAGCATATGTAATGGAAAGATCAACGACAATATTCGATAATAAAAGATCCGGTTCTTCATGTTCTTTCAACCTTCAAAACTATACTTGACTCCATAAGCATGTATAATGTCATCAAGAGAAGGAGCAGTATGGACATGTAACAACTCATTTCTGGCATTCTAGATGAAATAGATGCAGTGATTCCACAAAAGTTTCATCAAGGACCTATGAAAATCTCTCCCTTTCATAGCATGCCGCATTAGGACGATTCAAACTCCCAACCACCAATATCTCTAGGCAGAAAATAAAGCTGAAGGGCACTCTTCCAGCCTTGCTCAGAGAGAAATTGCACCCAAAGAATATATGGAATCTAATCTCAGTACTTTCAAGACAAAAAAAGAGAGTTTGGCCTTAAGGAGAATATTATTTGTCAATTGTGTAATATATATGCAGCTTTTCTTGTATAACCAACTAAAATACAAATCCACCTAAGGTCAAAGCCAAATATTGTGCCTCAATCCCTGACAATCTCCCAAGCTAAAGTAGAGAAAAGAATTTCATTCGAAGTAGTAAAGAGAAGACTAGAGTCATGCTAGAGTGATATAGCTTTACCATTACAAACCACATAATAAGGCATTAAAAAAACTCCTAATCTTTAATGATTCTCTCCAAGCATAGGTAGCATCTGCATTGCAAATAACAAACCCAAAACTACCCTCAGTATAAAGAAGTTATCATAATACAAAATTAATCTCATTACTTTGTTTCTTGTAGTATTGATGTATTTTGTTTTACTCCATGACCTATCAAGAGAGGAAAGATTGCTTTGGGGTAGGGAAACACAACCATGCTAGTCTAATTTGGTGCCTTCATTGTGATAATGTTCCCAAGCACTAGCAGCCCAATAAATGCCACTAAGAGCCACTGTTGATGTAGTGTGATAATTAAATTGAGTTGCTGAGTAATATAGGTGCAAAGGAGCTTACCACTGTGGAGTCATTGCAATTTGACTTGGCTACACTACAAGCTGCGACAAATCTCTCATGAAAACAAGTTAGGGGAAGGTGGATTTGGTGAAGTTTTCCAGGTATTTATGACATATATATTAGAAACAATCAAGAATGCTTTACACGTGAATTGAACGTAATGATGTCAAAGAAAAAGAAACACTTGAAGCTTTTTTATGTTGGTTAATAAGTTGTTATGAGGAATTAACAATACATTCAAAACACTTCAGGGTAGACTTCCCAATGGACAACAAGTTGCGGTGAAGAGGCTATCTCAAAGGTCAAAACAGGGTGATGGAGAATTTAAGAATGAAATTCTATTAGTTGCAAAGCTCCAACACATAAACTTTGTATGATTGCTCGGATTTTGCTTGGAGGGAGAGGAAAAGCTACTAGTCTACGAGTTTGTGCCAAATAAAAGCGTCGATTACTTCTTATTTGGTATGTTGCAATTTAACCTTCTTTTTTGCACCATGTACAACTTGAAATTAAGAGGTTTAGTTCTTTAAACTGACTATACTTTTTCTTGTAAGCTACATAAGATGCATGAGAATAATTATATTTCGGTATCATGTGATCAACTTCACCTTGAGTTTTTGAAGAGATTCCTCATGCTAGCACATTAATGAATTTGGGGTACAACGATGCATATCCCCAAAAAAGGAGACAATTGGATTGGCCATTATGTTATAAAATAATATTTGGGATCGCTCGAGGAATGCTCTATCTATATGAAGATTCTCGTCTCCGAATTATCCATTGTGACCTAAAATGTAGCAATATCTTGTTAGACAGTGAAATCAACCCGAAGATTTCAGAATTTGGCATGGCAAGGATTTTTGGGGTCGATCAAACTCAGGCTAGCACAAATAAAATCGTGGGGACTTTGTAAGTCTTAGTTTTTTAATAGATGACTTTGTAATTGGACGCCAGACTTGCTCATTTTATCTATTTATGGATGCTCACTGATCTACATATGGATATGCTATATACATATGGCTAATGTTCGAATTTGTAGTGGTTACATGTCTCCAGAATATGCAATGCATGGAGAGTTCTCGGTGAAATCGAATGTTTATAGTTTCGGCATACTACTTCTAGAGATCATTTGCAACAAGAAGAATAACTTATACCAGGATGAATATCTTGCTAGTTATGTAAGTTTCATCATGCTATTAAGACAATTTTTTACATTGCATATTAGTAATATTCCCCAATTGAAGTTGAAATTCTTGTAAAACTTAGTCTTTTGGCCTATAGAAACACTTGTCTCAATTATCTTGTTCCTTGGTCATATATGGTTTTTCTTTTTCTTTTTTTGCAAGATTTTAGATGTCTTGCATGATGAGTCATTGAATTAATGCCGCAATTTTGTGAAGATTTTCCAAAATTATTCTTGTAGGCATGGAATCAATGGAGAGACGGCACACCCTTGAAAGTGTTGGACCCAGCTATTGTGGATTCAAATTCAAGAGATCAAGTGCTTCGATGCCTGCATATTTGCTTGCTATGTATTCAGGAAGATCCAACTATTAGACCCACCATGACAATTGTAGTTCTCTTGCTCAGTAGCAATTCCATTACACCACTATCACCCCGACATCCAGCCTTCTTTGTCCAAATGAAAGGGCTTCAGTCGAACCAATCCACCAGGAGGACTATGCCTTTGTCGATCAATGGCATGTCACTTACCGAATTATACCCCCAGTGAATGGCGGCGTAAGCGACATCTTTCTTCATGGATGGGCTTGTGGTAAATTAAATATCATTTCTCCACAACACTTATGTACACATTAAAATCTATTCACCAAATTCTATCGCCTCAGACTCCTAGCAATCCGGTCATGAAAATTAGTCCAAAATACTATTATCGAATATGGAAATTTCTAGACATCACACAACCACTGGCAAGATAGGTGAAGACCTTACCAAATGAAGAGTTTGGTCGCCTTGTCACGAGACGTTATGCATGACCATGGTCGATATCTAAGCGCAAGATTGGCCAATGAATTGGACCATTGGCATGTGATTTGATGAGATTGATCAATGGATAGAACCATTGATATTTGTTTTGGTATTATTGAAAAATGGATATTTTTGCTATAAATATAGCTATGTTGAAGTGTATATAACTCATTTTCTTCTTATAAGTTTGTTATATTGTGAAATTCAGTATAACAAGTTATGTTTTATGTCTTAAACATGCATAGCAAATGTTCAATCTACTTAGAAGAAATACACACTACTTACCAAACTGTGATTACTCACCCCTTTCCTTCCCAAACTTTTAAATTTCCTTGGTTAGCGGCTAGTAAAGCAAAAGCGCTACATGAAGACTTATGGAAGTTGATTTTTGTATGGTTTGAGACTACATCTTTTGGGTGAAGGATGGCCATATCATTCCCCATATTTGCCGTCCTTCAGGTTGAAGGACAATAATTGCAAATATATCTTCATTTGAGGCTTTCAAGTAGAATTGTTTGAGACATTTAACTAAAATATAGTACTGCTAGTTTCCTCCATCAACGCTAGCCCTGATACTACTTTTTTGGGGAGAGATGACAATAATTCAATAGAGATTAAGCTTGTTCAAAATAAATATTTTCCTCAAAACTTAACTAATTTATATCAAATCAACCTGAAATATGGCACACTCTCTACCTCTTTCTTTCTTTTTTTGCACGAAAATGCTGCTACTCTCCCTTCTCCACCGCTAAGAAAATTTGGCCCTCTTTTTATTTTCTTTATTTTGACTTTTCCTCTTTCTTTAAAAAAAGGATCAAAGCATTAAAAGTTTTAAAACTTGTAACGAAAGTATGATTGAGTTCTAAAATTTTCAAAAAGTACAATTAAGTCCTAAAATTTATCATGAAAGTGTAATTAAGTTTTAAAACCTTTGCCATCATGTTTTAAAACTTGTCAAATTAGTCCATTTAAGTCCTTCTATTTAGTGCCATTTTTGAAAATTTTGAGACTCAATTGTACTTTCATTACAAATTTTAGGACTTTGAGTGCATTAATCTCTTCTTTTTTTTTTTCCAAAGATGTGATGGGCCTATGAGGCGAATCTAGCCCATCACCGTGCACACGTTAAATGAGATCCAACATGTCCTTAACTTCAATTTGCTTTGCAAATCTTCTCTTGCGAACAAAACAAGGAAAAACTCAAATTCAATTTACTTGACTGACTTATGGTACAAGCAACCTAAATGGCTTGTATAATCAAAAGTCTTGTAGAGTCAACCACTAGGAGGTTGCAATAGGGGTCCAATATGGGACCATCACCCTGCACACGCTCAATGGGATTTAATGTGTCCTTGATGTCAATTTGCTCTACAAGTCTTCTCTTGCTATCAAAACAAGGAAAAACTCACAAGTCAGTTGGCTCGACTGACTTATGGTACGAGCAACTTAAGTGGCTTGTATAATCGAAGTTTCTAAAAGAAGGATCCGGAAAAAGAAGGTCTTGTAAATTTCCTTTGTTCCTCCAATAATAACTGCATCATGTATATTTAGCTGAGTTGCATGTAGACTCGTGGTTTATAAAAATAGCCAAAGTTCTAATTACACATACCCCTATATAAATATCTTCTGAATATCTTTTCTTAGCCATCCAATCATCAATACATGAATTCTCCCTTCACCATTCGCCTCTCTCATCATCATCATCATCATCATCATCATCTTCTTCTTCTTCAAGAAAAAGGGAAGAAGAACAAAAGAAAAGAAAAAGAGAGAATAAATGTTTGATTATAGAATTATTTCTGAGAACAAGAATCAACTTTTTTTATTATTATTCTTGATTCTACTCCAAATCTGTTATCAGGAAAAAAAATTTACCAAACGTGATTCCATTCCAAATCTACTCCCGGGAACAAAAGAATAGAAATTAGAACTATTTGGCCGGTTACCAAACATGCCCTAACTCAACTCTTGATCGAGCCTTCTCTTGGTTCGTGGAATTACAAGGAATTGAGCTAAGCTTTGAAAATTGCCCTATCCTCAAAAGCTTTGCTTTGCATATTTTTGTTGTGAAATATTGCGACATTTATGTTTTATTAAAAAAGCTGATTTGTTTTTTTTTTTTGCACAAAACAAAAAAATGGGAAACATAAATTCAATTTCCAATTAAAAAAAATTGGAATTGAAAGTCAAAATATCGGTTTTCAATTCTAGGCTGAGAGCCTATCCTGTCTGAAATTTTGATCAATTATACTTTACGTCAACCTCGAGGTGTTATGGACCGAATTCTTTTGTACACTTGCGATTCCCAAGCGTGGATGAGGACATACAACCCCCACATAGAGCAGATTGCAGTTAAGGAGATAAGGCTAATTCATCTCATTCTGTAGTTGGCCATACCCAGTTTCCATTATTAATTTCTTTTGCCACTTTGGTTTGCAATGAAAGCCCTGAACCATAAACCACTCCAGTAGAAAAGCTTCCCAGCTACCTAGGATAAGATGCAGTGGATCAAACCATAAGAAGATTGTCTTCACCATCACAAACAGCACTCAAGCAAGGGGCTTTTATCTCTGCCCTGGGTTTATGAAGCTTCCGCCAAGTAATATAGGGGGAAGGATCGGAAGAAAGAATTTGCCAAAAAGTCCTCTCTTTTTTAAACACAAGCAAACCCCCAAAAGACCAGCATCTTAAGCAAGTCCCTAAAAGGCTTTGTATTGGTCCTAGTCTGAACCTTGGGATAATCGTGATGTAAAACAACTAGGGCTATTCCCTTCTCTTAGGGAAGATAAAGATATAATGGGAATTAGGATACCGGGGTATGTGAACAACAACATGTTAAAGTAATGAATGTATTCGTGAAACTTGACATCCTTACATGTCAAACAGGCAGGCTATGAAGGTCCTCATAGGAGCGCAAGCTCCCTTACCTTGGTGAGTTTACCTCTTAACCGAACACCAAAGATCCAAAGTAACCATGAGCAACATCCATATTTACCTTCAAGATGATAGCTTTGTTCCGCTAGGGAATATGCTTTATTCCCAAACCTCCCTCCTTTGGCAAGCAAACATCTAGCCACCTTACGTTCACATTTTTTTCATCTTGATTTCAGGACTCGACCACAAAAAGGCAATAAAGCAACAACGGTCCATAGCCTTAATACCCTTCATTGGCAAAAACAAACACACCACATCAGCATGAAACTACAATGCTATATAAGACAGAACCAACAAATCGTAACTTGCAAGCAAAAGACAATCTCCTCAAGCTCCAGCTTTTAATTCTACTCAAAATTCAGTCAATGAATCTTGCAATCATTTTCAGATAGCCTAACAAGTATTCGAGAAAGACTTGAATATTTCCTTGAAAGAGTACCGAGTTTAAAACCACTTCTCAGTTCTCAGGACCATCTCACTCAACAATTCATCACAAATACCTAGGGCACACTTCTCAATTTTAGCAGGACTTATCCTCAGTCCATACATTAGATAAAATGTCCAAAACATATTCGAAATCTCTTCCGTAGTTCCAAGCTTCCATCCATCGATATAAAACATCATTGGCAAACACAAATGGGTTAAGCTTAATTTCGGAGAAATCAGGATAGCATTTCTACCTGACAACTTCAATAATCATCACAAAAACCAAGGAGAGAGAGGATAGCTTAACTTTGGAGAACTCAGGATGGCATTTCTACCTGACAACTTCAATAATCATCACAAAAATCAAGGAGAGAGAGGATCTCATTGTCTAAAACTTTTGCACCCACGAAATAAGTTTTTAGTTAATGATAAAGTTTCATTTAAAACTTGGAATCCATCCATCGTAACAAGTTCCCTAATTTTTAAAATCAAGAATCGAACCGGTTCCCACGGGTCCGGTTTCTAGGTTCTCGGCTCCATCCTAGAGCCATGTTCACGTTTATTTCCAGCCCACCATGGGCAGAGATGGAAAACTGAAGAGGAGATGCGGCATTTATAGCTCCCTTCCACAAAAGCTCACTGATCAGTGACCCTACAACTGAGCTTTCATCTCCAGGGCCTGCATCAAGAAGCAAGAAGAAGGCGTTCCCAGTTTTAGAAAGGGCCCATCATACAGAGCCCGGCCCGCCCTGGAACGACCCGACCCGGCCCGGCCCGGCTGTCGCGTCCGGCTCGTGGTCGGGGCACCGTAACCTTAGCAAAGCCGAAGCAGATGTGGTGTCGGAACGGCATTTCTCGTCTTCAACCTTCCTCCATCGAATCGAACGGCGAGGCTTCTCCTCCTCCTCCTCCTCCTCCTTCCTCGGCGACCTCGATGGCCGTCGACACTCCTCCTCTCTCGCCGTCGTAATTTCCCCTTCCGCTCTTCCGTCCCGTCTCCGAATCTCGACGCATCGGGTTGGTCGGCCCGCTTCCTTTCGGTTTCAGCAACAGCATCGTTCGAGCCTGTCGTTCGCAGATTGGTTTTGTTGGGTTCGCGGGTGTTCGAGTCGAACGAACCCTTGCGGGGTGCGAAATCGATGTGAGTGTCTTCGCGAATCTTCAATTCATTTGCTCTTGCAACGTTTGCGGTGCATTCGACTGTGGATCTTGGCGCTCTAATTCTAAGACTCTGCTTCCGGTGTAAGGATTGTATGAGTTTAAGGTATATGATGGTGGGAAGATACTCAAGCTTGGCTTTGACTGAGTTTGATTGAGCTGGATTTACATTATGTGAAATTATGGAAGATTCGATCGATGTAGATGGTCAAAGTTTTGATATTTCGTAAGATGCTTGCTCGGGAAGGACGATACCCAGTTGTTAGTTTGGGTTCTTTAGTTTGGGTTTTTATTAGATATACCCAGTTGTTAGTTTGGCTATTTTGCTATGACTAGAAATCCCTATTTTCATTCTTCTGGTCTGCCTCTAATTTCCCTTTCTTCTGAATGTTGTGTTCTAGGGATTCTCCGCATGAACCTATAATTCCAGGGTTGCCGGATGATCTGGCCTTGAGATGCTTGGCCAGAGTGTCTCATGGGTTCCAGGGGCTGCTAGAAACAGTCTCGAAGAAGTGGAGAGAAGTTACACGAGGCACGGAATATGCCAACTTCAAGGCTAGGGAAGGCTGGTCCGGGGATTGGTTATTCGTTCTCACGGAGGGCTCCGAGAACCAGTGGGTTGCTTACGATCCTGAAGCTGATAGATGGCATCCCATACCGAAGATGCCAAGAACGCATCCTGACTGGAAGCACACTGGCTTTTCATGTGTTTGTGTTGGTGGCAGATTTCTTGTCATTGGTGGGGCTTATGCATCGAGTGACCCAGGGTTCCCTCATCAGAAGCCTATCATAACTAATGAGGTCTACCAGTTCGATCCTTTCAGAAAAAAATGGACTGCGGTGTCAAGTATGCAAACGCCACGTTCACACTTTGCGTGTTGCGTCATCTCTGGAAAGGTGTATGTAGCTGGGGGCCGCAATCTTCAGTGCCCGAGAGGCCTCACTCTTGCTGAATGTTACAATCCATTGTCAAACAGGTACGTTTACTGCCACAGTATCATACTATAAGTCTTGCACTTTGTACTTTCTTTCTGTTATCTAATACCCTTAGCACCTAAAGTGGCAAAAGTACACGGTTCTCCATGTCCACTTTGGTTCTGAATTATGCTCACCTACTTGTTTAGCTTTCCCCTTTTCATTCCTTCAACTCTGATATAGTAGCTTGAAGCTTGTTCTTAATTTGTTCCAAGAAATATATTGTTTAATTCTTCTTTTTGAGACAACCTAAGTTTTTCAAGCGTGGACATTGCAGATGGGAAGAACTACCACCAATGCCCAATCCCCAAACGGATTGCATAGGCTTGTCATACAACGGCAAATTTCATGTTCTCAATGATCAAGTAGGACTTTTGGACCAAAATCCATCAGAAGTTTTCTGTCCATTAACTGGATTGTGGAACACAGTAGAGGATCATTGGCCCTTTTCTAGGGCAATGCAAGTTGCTGTGCAGGTCATTGAAAATGATCGTGTATACACAATTGTAGATTGGGGCGAGAGCTTAATTAAGACGAGGGATACTGCCAAAGGAGAATGGTACAATGTGGGGAAAGTTCCTTCTGTTTTCCTTCCCAACCACTCGCGACCACTAGAAGTCTTTGATTATGGTTTTGCTGGTCTTGGGCATGAACTGTATGTATTGGGTGGGAAGGTTCTCAAGTGGGAAGACTCGGGAGCTGGGAGATTTGATATTGTAAAGCTAGGTTTGGTGAGAGTTTGCAACCCTTCCGAGTCCCCGTTGAACTGGCGTGAGACGAGACCAATGTGTCTGACAGCATCAGGCTCGATTCTAGGATGTGCTTCCCTTGAAGAAAGCTCTGTTTCTTAGTTGTGATAGTTTGGAGAGCTTAGATCAAGGCCTTGCCCATGCTTTGTTATGCGACTTGATACTTCTCTGTTGTATCTGTAAATATGGTGAAAACAAATTGAAATCCTTCAGGAGTCACTTCATTGGGTTTAGCTCTCTATTCCCTGGAACAACCTTGTTCATGTCTTTAGATGATTCGACATCTTATCTAATGCCAATTGTTTCATTTACCTTCTTGTTTTCCTTTGCATTGAAACTAAAATGGACAACCAAATTTTTGCACCAAATGACTTTGTCAAGCTACATGCATGCAAAATAAGTATGTAGGTATGTGACTGACTTTGGAATCATTGAATCCTTGTCTTAAAGAAAAAAACCCCAACCCACACCCCACTACAGCCAAGCGATCCTTAAGCCACCAGAAAACACAAAAAGGAGAGAACCCAAAAACCCAAAGACCCAAAAACCTCCACTCTCCTTCCTTTCTTCTCCGAGCCGAGTACCAGAGCGCCGAGTCCGTGCGAAATCTCCTTGTTCTAAATGCCAATTTTTTCTGTGAACTATACTGTAAATGTCTCCACCTTGGTTTGGCTTCTAAAGCTGGTAAGTCTCTCTTTTAACTGGTGTTCTTGGGCACCTCCTCCTGTCAATGGACGTATCTGGTGTGTTCTTGACTCGCTACTAACTGCGATTGTGGTAATTTTACCATAATTTATTGAGCTTTCCATCATGTTTTCATGGATGATTGTCCCTTTGGGGTTTGGAGGTTCGCATTTTCAATTTTTGAACATTAGATGATATTAGAGATTTTCACATGAACATAATTAAGTGTGTTAATAAAGAAATGACTTCATCACATAGACAATGAACTCAGAATTATGACCAAAAATGAAAAAAAACTCAAGTTACTTTCATCTGAAGAAAAACCTCATGTCAAAGGAAAAATTAAAGTTCTAGGAAAATTGTTAATTTCTTCGTCTAGTGATATGTCACTAAAAATAATTTTCGATATTTGGATTTCATTTAGAAAATGATTTTAATTTTATAAATAACACTTGAACCGGCAATTACCAAATTAGTTTTTTTTTTCTCTAAACATTTCTTTTTAAAAAATTTTGGCCTTTTGTTTTTATCTTTAGTTTTTTTTTTAGCCCCAGATTTCTTTTTTCTTTTTTTATATATAGGTTAATATCCTGAAAAATCTCAAATTGGTACACGTGTGATAAATTTATTCAAATCTAATTTTTTGATTATGAAAAACCCCAAACTGGTACAATTATAACAAATTTATCCTTACTAATTTTAAAAAATCTCAAACTAGTATACTTGTGATAAATTTACCCTAAATTAATTTATCTAACCACCAAAAACCATAAATTGGTACATTTGTGACAAATATATCCTCTACTAAATTAGATTAATACCACAAAAAATCACAAAAATTGTATAACTTTGACAAATAGAGAGTAAAATCTCAAATTAGTTATCCAATCGACTGTCATTTGTCATTTAATTTAGTAATTTGATAGTATAATTTAACGAAAACTAACATAAGGTAAATTTGTCACAAATATAAGTTTGTGGTAAATTTGTCAAAAGTAATCAGTTTATGATTGACCACAAATTAATTTAAAGTAGATTTGTTATAGGTATATCAGATTGTGATTTTTTAGGTATTAATTATTTTATATATTTATTTTGAAGCAAAGCAAACCCTTAAATGAGGTTTTAAATTCTCATTCCCTCTCTCCTTCTCCCCCCTTCTCTCCATCTTCTCTCCCGTCCTCGCGCTCTCGCTTTCGGTCCAGTCCTCCCTCTCTCGCGCAGCCACCGGCCCGCCGCCGTGGTCTCGCCGGCCGGCGGCCGTCCGACGCTCGAGGTGCCGCGCTCGAGTTCCGTCTCTATCGCCCCTCTCTCTCTCGCGCAACCAGCTCCACGGCCTTGCGTCTCCGCCGTCCGGTCGCCGTCCGCCGCCGGGGACGTTAAGGAGCTTTGCTGGTCTCCCTTCTTTGCGTCAATCGCCTGTTAAATTCTTGACATTGGTCTGGCTGGCCTCATGAAGTTGGTAAGTCTCTCTTTGAACTGGGTATTGCGACACACTTTTCTTTCGTCGATCGACGCATCCGGCGCTCGCATTTGGTTTAATTTGGAATTCGACGTGTACGCTCTTGTGCAGACGTGCTTGAGCAGGGGTAAAGGGTTCTACTTCCCCCCATGTCACATGCTGAGTGTCTGCGGGTTTAGGATCTTGATTGATTGTCCCCTGGACCTGTCCGCTCTCGCCGCTTTCGCCCCTATACCTCCCGGGTTCTCTGCCGTGCGAGAGGAAGAAGATTTGGAACGTCCGGTCGATGAATCTGATGGCTGTGAATCCGGGAATGCAGAGAGGAAGAATACCGAGAAACCCTTGAATGCAGAGGCTTTGATTCGTTCTGAACCGTGGTACAAAACCGTGGCGAACCTGCACTTGTGGAATCCCTCGTTCATTGATGTGGTGTTGATCTCGTGCCCTGCTGGGATGCTGGGGTTGCCGTTTCTTACGCGAGCGAAGGGCTTCTCGGCAAAGGTAATTTTTGTGTCGTCGACTGAATTTGAAGTGATTTTTAAGTACATGGTTAAGCGTCAGTTTAATTATCACTTGGTCTTGGGCTTGTGCGTTAAAAGATTGTAACTTGCTTAAAAATTCGTGCTTTTACCTTAGGTATATGCAACTGAGGCGGCAGCAAAACTTGGGAAACTTATGATGGAGGACCTTGTTTCAATGCATGAGGAATTCAGGCAGTTTTATGGAGCTGAAGAATTCAGTAGCCCTCACTGGATGAAGTGGGAAGAGCTGGAATCACTTCCTTCTGCATTGAAGGAGATAATATTGGGCACTGATGGGATTGAACTTGGTGGATGGATGCCATTGTATAGGTAAGGAACAGCCTTCAAGTAGTCGTTCTGTTCTGTTACTGAATCACATACAAGATGTGGCTTGATAGCTTATAATGGCTTAGATCCTCATTGTAACTATTTGTGAAACTCAGGATACTGGTTCTTCTACTTATCCCCTCCCTTAGTCAGGATAGAGCCCAAACCTTTTAACAGGTGATCGGCTTGGTGTGCCTTTATAAGATGCTACAATCTCCTGAGATGCAGATTATATTTTGATGTTGGGAGTTCTGTCCTGCAGCTAAGGCTTAAAATGCCTTTTCTTGTTAGATAACTTTCTTGATAGGTCATGCATCTCTAAATTAAATGCACAGAGGCTCACATCTTGTGGTCAGAATCTTCAGCCATTGAAGATTATGAAGTATTGGTATCCTTGCATCTTCCAAGTTATAATCACACTCATTGTATATTACATCTTACTTTTCTTCCTAGAGACTGCATTTCGGTTTGTTTGATAACCTTTTAAGAGATAGTGATGAAGCATGCCTCTCAGTGCAGCTGACATAGAGGATTGTGTTAAGAAGCTTCAAAGACTCAAATATGCGGAGGTGGCATGCTACAATGGTACAATAAGTATCAAACCAATCAGCTCTGGATTGGAAATAGGAGCTTGTAATTGGACAATAAGATATCCAGATGGAACGATTGGATTTGTCTCGAGCTCTGAATTTGTTCCTGGTCATGCTTTGGAGTTTAATTATGACGCTCTTCGATCATCCGATGTGCTAATCTATTCAGATTTTTCATCTCTGGATGTCCTGGAAACTGCCAACAAGGGGAGTAATTACACTGTTCCTGAGGATTCTTCAACTTTGAGGTAACCTGTTTTATTGAGTATATCTCCTCTTGGGTTGTGAATACTATGGCCAAATGCATCATTGTATAGTGTAGTGCCATTCGATTCTTCCATCTCTTCATTTTTTCCAACACGGTAGACTTTGACACTTGGCACCTATGAAATTAAGCTGTGAGTTTACTTTGATGAAACCAGTGATTTGGAGGTCTTGCTTCATGCTGATGAGAGCTCAGAGGAAATGGACAAATTGAAGTTTATATCCTCCTGTGCAGTTGATGCTGTTAAAGCTGGTGGTTCAGTACTCATTCCTATAGGACGACTTGGAATCATCCTACAACTCTTGGAGCAGATATCTATTTGCATGGAATCATCACGTTGTGAGGTATTCCATGGGTTTGCATTTAAAATTCATACTGTAACATCAGTCTTCTCTTACTTCAGTGGATATCAGATAAAGCTGATGCTTCAAGCATAAAGTTTGAATTTCACTTGAAATGAACTTAATGATGGCGATCAAAAAGCTTGAACCATTTATGTTTCTACACAAGAAAATCACCAGGACCATTTTTTTTTTTTTTTTTTTTTTGAAGAGGGGCCAGAAAAAGGGGGGTGGGGGGGGATGATGAAAATCACCTAGACTGAACTATATGCTTATGTTGTTTCCTTTAGTTGCACCTTCAACAAAGTCAGGTGATCAATTAGTATGCTATATTTAATCCTTCTGCTAAAACCTTGAACAAGCTATAATCACTTTATATTTGGCACTTTGCCCACATTGGATGCCCTGAGTGTCTTCATCCAGTTAGGATTTGGTGGTGTAATAGTTAGTTAGATTGGCAGTCGCCACATTTTAAATGTAAACCAACCTAACTCGAGGAGAGTTACTGATTCTGCAATTGCATATTCAGTCTGGTTGTCTTGCTTGTGTGATGGGTTTTACAATGTAAAGATGTGGAACTCCTTTTGCACTTTCAAACAGCAATGCGATCTTGTGCTTCAGAACCAGAGAGAGCAACAAACATAATCCTCCTATTGTTTTGCTGGATAAAAATTATTGGCTGTGGTCAACCTGGTAGTGTTATTTATCTCCTAGGTGATCATGCAGTTTTAGTCTCAGGAGTTTATTTTTTGCATTTGCTTTTGCGAAAATAGAGTTCTGGTCAGTCTTACTACTGCAAGCGAAATCTATATCCAATGTACTTCTGAATGAGATATTCCAGAATGAAAAAGGCAATCAATATTTTCTGAGAAGTGGTTCTTCAGAGTTCTTTGTCTTATAATAATAATAATAATAAAAAGTTCTTGTAATGCCATTTGTTCTCTCCATAGGTTCCCATATTTGTTATCTCGTCAGTAGCAGAAGAGTTATTGGCATATACCAACATAATACCAGAGTGGGTGTGCAAACAGAGGCAAGAAAAGGTATGTAACTGGGGGCATATGATTTATATATGTAGGAAGTCTCCAACTGATCAATTACACCCTTACTAAAAGCAGATTTTTGGTTGATTTTATATTCTTGACAGTTGTTCTCTGGCGAGCCATTATTTGCACATGTTGAGCTTTTGAATGGAGAAAGGCTGCAAGTGTATCCTGCCATTTATTCACCTAAGCTATTGTACGGCAACATTTTCTTTTGACCAAGCGACTTGTCACCTAACTATATCCTCTGATGCCGTTAGAATGTGTGCAGGCTTCAATGGCAAGAGCCGTGCATTGTATTTTGTCCTCACTGGAGTTTGCGGCTTGGCCCAGCTGTTCATTTGCTCAGACGCTGGCATGGGGATGAAAAATCATTACTCGTCTGGGAGGTGCTAATATATTCACACTCATCTAACAACAAAAATTGCTTATCTCTTTCCTATTTTTCAGCTAATAAAACCATTCATCAAGCAGAACTTTCTGTTCCATTTGCAGGAGGGCATGGATAGTGATATAGCTCTCTTGCCTTTTGATCCGAAGGAGATGAAGATGAAGGTCCTTCGATGTTCATTTCTTTCAGGAATAGTGTAAGGACCATGCATTAGCTATTTTGCCGTTTCTCCTTGAGACTGAACTACTCCACCAGTTCAATTGCTCTGCATTTGTGCATGTCCATCAACTATCAATATATTGTGCTTGAACATTTTATCTCATGGATTGGCCTCACTTGTAGGTTGAAGAAGGTTCGACCTTTAATCCACGTATTGCAACCGAAGTTTGTTGTGGTATAAACCTTCCATCTATTCTCTTTCTGATGATCCTACTGCAGACTGATGACTTCTCTGTTCTTGCACTTTCTGTTGTATATAGTTACCTGAAGATTTTAGGCAGCAGATCATGTCACCAGTCGCAAACTCATACTCAGTCCTTCACTACTCTGTGAATGAGACATTAAAGCTGCCTATCCTGAAGGAAGATCCAGAACTAGAAATCACAGCAGACCTGATCTCTCAATTACATTGGAAAAACTTGAAAGACCAAAATTTGAGCATCACAAGATTGAAAGGAAACCTTGTCATGAGTGATGCCAGAAGGCGGATTCTAACAAGCGACAAGCTATCCTGCTTGAAAAGTGAGAGCCCCCCGATGCTTTGGGGGGCTCTAGATTTGCAAAGGCTCCTGGCTCGTTTATCAGAGATGGGTGTTGGTGGATCTCTACAAGAAGACAGTGTTACAGATAGGTTGAGCGATGCTTGTATCTTGCGCATCAATGTGCCTAGTGAAGCTTTACTTGAAATTAGGAGCACGAGCACTTTAATCAGTGCCGCAAATGAGGAGCTGGCTTTCCGCATTAGGGATGCTGTGGACAGCATCCTAGATGGTACTTGATCTCAAGTCTTATCCATACTCTCCTTACGGATGAGCTAACTGAAGAAGTTGCTTCTCGGCATAATCTTGCTGCGGCTTACATTGTTGCTGGAATGATTTTGATTTAAGCTTGGACAGCAAGAGTTATGCCAAAAGCCAGCATGTACATATCTGTGTAATCATAGAATGTTCTGCTAAACACATCATGGCATGGCAGACAGGTTGAAATACAATTGTCAAAGATGCGACAATTTGGTTTTTGGGTCATTTCGTGGCTCAAACCGTGCCTGAATACAAATGTAAGTACCAGTCTTGATTGAATTCTAACCTAAACCCGGACCTTTTCGGAAATCATTAATATATTGTTAGGACACCTCGAACATGAGACCCCCTCATAAATCCCAGATATATGTGCATACTGCATAGGTACTCTTCTGGATGTTAGAGGTATCTGTATGCATTGCAATGCTAGCTCCAATTTGACCTATGGATGAATATGCATTGCAATGCTAGCTAATCAAGTTCTCAATTTGAGTCTAGGATGAATATAATTCAAGGAATAGAATGAACATTTATCTAAAATTTGATAATTAAAAAATTTAAAGTATGTTAGTTAACAAATCAAATTGAACAGAAAGAGATCCTTGGAACAGTTGACAGATCGATCGGACCGTTTCCTTCCTCTGGTTGGCAAGACGAAAGGAAAAGGTCCCTCCATACTCCTAGGGTGGTTCCCGTCCCTCATCGTTTCCTCTTGTACAGTATTCTATTAGCCGGAAACAATCTCGACTTCATCGATGAGCATTGATGCCGTAAGTTTGATTTGATTTTATGGGGAATTTGTTTGTGGAGAAGGCCGAGGTCATCGACGTGGACATCTTCTTTTTGTTTTTTTTGGAAACGGGCGTGGAGGAACCGCTGCCTGCTTGAATTTGCCTTGAAACAACTTTTCCATCTGGTGAATCCCGGTGTGCCTATTGACTCTTCCAGTTGCCTAATCCGCATAGTTTCTATGCTATCATGCAGCAATTTGATTGGATTTTCTGATTTACGTAAATCTCAGTTTGTCTTGCCCATTTGAAAACTGATCACCCCTACTCTATATCAACTTCCAAGACCGATGGATCTCCACATCTTGTGAGCCATACATATATTGCAACCCATTAGTCACTTTAAAGATCACTTTTTTGAGATGGATCTGCTTTTCCAAGTGCTACATGCCTTCTGCAACTTCAAATCCCAGCCGAAACACAACTCGAGTAACTCCCGCACTTAGCATAAAATTTTGCTCCAAACCTCCTTAGCTTAGCACATTCCAGGAACAATGGTCTCCAGACAGGCTTTAACACAAACCACAGGGGTTATCTGTAACAGCATGCCATTTCTTCATTCCGTCCTTTGTTGAGAGTTCATCCAATATGACAACCTGACAGATGATACTATGCTTTGGAATGTTGGGAGTAAATCATATCAGTTTGCGCCGGGCCACTATCCTAGTCGAGCTTTTACGCCGCTCCTCGTTCTATTAACTGAATACTTCTTTGAAGAAGCTGCCTTCCCAACCTCCTGATCAGCCTGCCATGGATGAGGATATACAACACTCACAGAGAGCAGATGGGAGTGAAGGCTAATTCCTCTTGATCTTTGCAATTGTTCGTGCCCAGTTTCCATTATTGATTTCATATGCTACGTTAACTTGCAATGAAAGCCCTGAATCATAAGCCACTCCAGCAGAAAACCTTTCGAGCTACCTAGGACATGGGGGATGAAACCTTAAGTTGCTTTTACCATCACAAACAGTATATTGAACCATGGGCTTTCTCCCCGCCTCAAGTTTAAGAAGCTTCCTCCAAATATAAGAGAAAGAACCGGAGAAATGAATTTGCAAGAAGCACCTCTATTTTGATACGAAAGCTTTCACCCGAGCAATCCCAAAGGACTTGCATCCACAAGCAACAGCCATATTAACTTCATGATGACACCTTTGTTCCATCGGTGAATCTGCTTCAATTTAAACCTCCCTCCTTTGGCAAGCAAACATCTAGCCACTATACTGTTGCATTTTTTGTCTTCATTTTAGAACCAGACCACAACTAGACCCACAGCAACTCTCTATAGCCTTAATATACCCTTCTTGATAAAACAGAAACACCACACCAGTGTGAAACTACAATGCTATATAAGACAGAACCAACAAGTTGTAACTTGCAAGCGAAGGACAATCTCCTAGAGCTCCAGCTTTTAATCCTGCTCAAAGTTCAGTTGATGAACGGCTTGCAATCCCCTTTCTGATAGCCTACCAGATATTATAGGAAGACCTGAATACTTCCCTAGATGAGTACCAAGCTTAAAACCACTTCTTAGTTCTCAGGACCATTTCATTCAACAATCCATCACAAACACCAAGGGCACACTTCTTAATTTTAGCAGAACCTATATTCGGTCTTGACATTAGAGAAAACTCCCGAAAAATACTCAAAATGTCTCGTGTAGCTTCCAAGCTTCCATCCGTCTGACATAAAATGTCATTGGCAAAGTACAAATGGGTTAAGCTTAATTTTAGAGAACTTAGGATGGAACTTCTACTTGACAACTTCAATAATAATAACAAAGACCAAGGGGAGAAAGAGATGGAATATCCTTGTCTCAAACATTTTGCACCTGGAAAATAAGTTTCCAACTAGGGGTAAACGATTCTGGATTTCGTCCAAATTCCATTTGAAACCTGATATCTATCCGTCGAAACAAGTTTCATAATTTTTGAAACAAGTCTCCAACCGGTTCGATTCTCAAGTTCTGGATCTACTTTGGAATCATATTATTCATACCTATTTCCAGCCCACCATTGATAGAGATGGAAAACTGAAGAGGAGATGCAGCCCTTCATAGCTCCCTTCCACAAAAAGCACACACTGATCAGGATTTCACAACTGAACTTGTAACTCCCCAGCCCTTGCATCTTAGATAGGGCCCGTCATGCAGAGCCCGAGCATGAGCTGCCCCGGCCCGGCCCGGCCCGAACCGGCCCGGAACGACCCGAGCCGACCCGGCCCGGCGGTCGCGTCCAGCAAAGCCGAACCAGATGATGTTGTCGAAATTACATTTCTCCGTTGTCCGGTTGCTCGCTCGAGAACTTCCGACAGCGACGCCGCATCATCCCCACCACCACCACCACCACCACCACCACCGTCGTCTTCGCTCTTCCGTTCGGCTTTGCAGGGGGGGTGATCAGCAACAGCATCGTTCGAGCCCGTCGTTTGGAGGATTGGTCTTGTTGGGTTCGCGGGTGTTGGAGTTGAACGAACCTCTGCAGCGAGGTGCAAGAATCGATGTGAGTGTCTTCGCGAATCTCCAATTTTTATCTGCTCTTGCGACGTTTGCAGCGCATTCGATTGTGGGTCGTGGCGCTCTGTCTCTAAGACTCTGCTTCCTGTGTAAGGGTTGTCTGAGTTCAAGGTCTATGATGGTGCGAAGATACTCGAGCTTGGCATTGACTGATTTTGATTGAGCTGGATTGACATTAGGAGAAATTGTGGAAGATTCGCTTGATTTAGATGCTCAAAGTTCTTGTCTTGCTCCGGAAGGACGATACCCAGTTGTTAGTTTGGGCTCTTTTGTGGAAAGAAACGACACTGATCGTTCACTTGGCTGTTTTGCTATGACTAGAAGTCCCCTTTTTCAGTCTTATAGTCTACCTCTAATTTTCCCTTTTTTTCTGAATGTTGTGTTCTAGGGAATCGCCGCAGGAACCTATAATTCCGGGATTGCCAGATGATCTGGCCTTGAGATGTTTGGCCAGAGTGTCTCATGGGTTCCACGGGCTCCTAGAAACAGTCTCGAAGAAGTGGAGAGAAGTTATGCGAGGCACGGAATATGCCAACTTCAAGGCTAGGGAAGGCTGGTCCGGGGATTGGTTATTCATTCTCACTGAGAGCTCCAAGAACCAGTGGATTGCTTATGATCCCGAAGCTGATAGATGGCATCCCATACCAAAGATGCCAACAACACATCCCGACTGGGAGCACTTTGGCTTTTCATGTGTTTGTGTTGGTGACAGATTTCTTGTCATTGGTGGGGGTTATGAACCGAGTGACCCAGGGTTCCCTCATCAGAAGCCTATCATAACTAATGAGGTCTACCAGTTCGACCCTTTCAGAAAAAAATGGACTGCGGTGTCGAGTATGCAAACGCCACGTTCACACTTTGCGTGTTGCGTCATCTCTGGAAAGGTGTATGTAGCTGGGGGCCGCAATCTTCAGTGCCTGAGAGGCCTCACTCTTGCTGAATGTTACAATCCATTGTCAAACAGGTACGTTTACTGCCACAGTATCATACCACAAGTCTTGCACTTTGTACTTTCTTTCTGTTGTCCAATACCCTTAGCACCTAAAGTGGCAAAAGTACATGGTTCTCCATGTCCATTTTGGTACTGTTATGCTCAGCTACTTGTTTAGCTTTTCCCTTTTCCTTCCTTCACTCTGATATAGTAGTTTGAAGCTTGTTCTTAAATTGTTCCTAGAAATATATTGTTTAACTTTTCTTTTTGAAACAACCTAAGTTTTTCAAGTGTGAACATTGCAGATGGGAAGAACAACCACCAATGCCCAATCCCCAAACCGATTGCATAGGCTTGTCATACAATGGCAAATTTCATGTTCTCAGTGATCAAGGTGGACTTTTGGACCAAAATTCATCTGAAGTTTTCTGTCCATTAACTAGATTGTGGAACACGGTAGAGGATAATTGGCCTTTCTCTAGGGCAATGGAAGTAGCTGTACAGGTCATTGAAAATGATGGTGTATACACTATTGTAGATGTGGGTGAGAGCTTACTTAAGACGAGGGATACTGCCAAGGGAGAATGGTACAATATGGGGAAAGTTCCTTCTGTTTTCCTTCCCGACTACTCACAACCATTAGCACTCTTTGATTATGGTTTTGCTGGTCTTGGGCGTGAACTGTATGTAATGGGTGGGAAGGTTCTTAAGGGGGAAGACTCGGGAACTGGGAGATTTGATATTGTAAAACTAGGTTTGGTGAGAGTTTGCGACCCTTCCAAGTCCCATTTAGAGTGGTGTGAGAAAAGACCAATGTGTCTGACTGCATCAGGCTCGATTCTTGGATGTGCTTCCCTTAAAGAAAGCTCTGCTTCTTAGTTACGATAGTCTGGAGAGCTTAGCTCAAGGCCTTGCCAATGCCCTATGCGACTTGATACTTCTTTCGTGTTTCTGTATATATAGTGAAAACAAATTGAAATTCTTCAGAAATCTCTTAATTGGGTTTAGCTCTCCACTCACTGGACAACCTTGGTCATTTCTTTAGAGGATTCGGCATCTTATCTAATGCCAATTGTCTCATGTACTTTCTTGTTATCCTTTGCATTGAAAAATGAAAATGGACTTTAGATTCTTCTTAGTAAAAACAAGTTTGTTGCATAGACAACCAAATTTTTGCACCAAATGACTTTGTCAAGCTAGATGCATGTAAAATAAGTATCTAGATATGTGACTGACTTTGGGATCATGGAATCCTTGTCTTGAGGAAAAAAAAAAAGAGCCAACTCTTATCCCACTACAGCCATGCATCCTTGCCACCAGAAAACACAAAAAAGAGAGAAGGCAAATAAAAGGCCCAAGAAAAAAAAAAAAAAAAAACTAGGAAAGGATGTACTTTTGTTTCCAAGTCATCAAGCTTGCTTATAGGCGATGGAACATCTCGCTAAGAGAATCAGACGCTGCTGTCATGGCCTATATGTGGAAGGATGGAAAATAGTTTCCCCCAGAAACCGTGGTAGGGAAGCATTTTAGCCCCATCGAGTTAGACGGAACAAGAAGAACAGGAACATTCCTTCCAAGAAGTGTTTGAGCATAAAAGCTTGTGTGGGGTCCAGAAATCATATCCCAAGGGACGGCACCAAAACTGTGGGTAAAGGTGGGAATCACCGGAAGCATCATAACTGGATAAAATGAGTGAGGATCATACGAAGCCATCACACTGACTGGATCAACCTGTTCTCCAACTTTCTCTGTGTGTCAAAGGATATGCATATATAAAGAGGTGAGTACATTGCATAGTTAGTGGGAACTTGTGAAGATTTAGAAGCTGCAAGAGAAATTGTGGTACCTTTGGATTTGTGGCATTGGCATCTTAATTCTTCAGGATCCTTGTGCTTGTTGTCAGGTGCAGCAGATGCAGACGTGGATTTTGTGTGCAGACATTCTGTTGGAGCTGGCATTGGGGCATATGTGGAGGCTTCAATTTGCCGAAAGCTGCTGCAAATTGTTGGGTTAGGTCTCATCTTTCTGCCATCTCCCTCAAGTTTGCTTTTGAAGGGAAATTTTGATGATCGAGTTTTTTGGGTGGATAGGGTGCTCGGATGGCCAAAAGGCGTGGGAGGTATGAAGTCATCACCGGTTTTTTTGGTACCAGAATCTGTAGCGACATTAGTAGACTCACTGCCAGGAGCGGAATTTCTCGAAGGTCCAAAATGGGAGTTGGTGACGGCGGTGGCAGTGTATGGGAAACTAAATGCGGGTGGTTTAGTGGAGGCATTACATTGACAGATTAGCCGCCTCCAAGGTTGGGATTGGTGACGCTGTATGTGGTGTTGCTTGATGGACCACCAGATGAGGCCATTGAGAACTGGAAAGCCAGCTTCACTGCACTTGGTGTGAACCATGAAGGTTGGGAAAATGGGGCGATGAAGCTGCTGCTGACAGATGGTTTGGCGGCAGTGCTTGGAGCTAACAGGTTGCAGATAGCAGGAGCAGCAGACGGAGCAAACCCTTCAAAAGATGACTCCTGCTTTGATTCTGCATGGGAAAGCAAAGAGTTTAGTCAGCACTATAAACTGGTAAACTGTGACATGACATTAGACCCAAAAGGGCAATTCTTTAGTTCAACCATTGGGTGAAACTGACTTAGGATCACTGATGATTGAATTGTTTCTTGCTCTGATCTCGGTGATACATTTTATAGTATCTAAGCTGATTTCTTGGGCGTGTAGACTAATTTGGAGGCAGAGTGTAATTTCAATTTTTACTTCCTGTATTGATTGACTCACGAGGGCATGAAGCCAGAAATGCATGTTTAACAATGTAGTTGAGGTTGATCTTTGTCTTGAGATTTGAGGATAAACGTAGTTTAAACTAACTTAATTGGATTTTTTCAGTAAACTTGGACTCCAATAATTGCATGTGATATGTTGTATGTTTGCCCGAAATCTTGGCTCACATGGCCCTCAGTCCGTTGGTTAGCTAGATATGCAAGTATAAGGAAGTCACAGGTCCCGGCATTGTAACAGTGCGGGGGCCACGTTGTACCTTTTGATGCATGGCGTTCCCATCTTAATTCTTCATGACTCCTGTCTTTATTGGAAGGCATGGTGGACACAGACATGTATCTTTGGAGACCACCTCCATTCATCTGATCTTCTGGAGCCAGCATTGGGGCATAGTCGGACACTGTTGTTTTCTCGCTGCTGCTGGTCTGCCGTCCTGTTCCAATACATGAGCATTTGGTTTAATTGGACAGAGAATAAAACTCAGACAGGATCTTCCAAACTCACAGAGTTCAGAATGGGGACTTACCAAAGGGAAAAGCCGGGTTGCTGATCTTTTCCCCGTCTCCATCGGTGCTGCTCTTGAAGGGGGAGTTCCAAAATGGGTTGGGTTGAGACTTACAAGTGGATGTGGCGTTCGAGAAACCAAAAACATTGTGCATTGCCGCAGGCTCAGGTAATGCTGCACAGCCAGCAATAGAATTGCTTACAGGTGGTGTTGAGAAGCTGTATGCAGGTGGATGAGAAAAGTGATTGTTATGAAGAAATATCGAGCTGCCACCTGACGCTGGGGATTCGCTGAACAGAGGATGACTGCAGCTGCCACCAGACGCTGGGGATTTGCTGAACAGAGGACGACTGCAGAACATGGTGTTGCTTAATGCTGTGCTTGAGATGGATTTGCTCTGTGGAGAGGGAAAAGGGGTTCCGAATTGGGCTGTAGAGGAATTATGTGCAGGCATCATGCTCGCCAGCATAACTGGAGGTCTGCTGAATGGGTTGCTGAAAGAGCTGGTTCCCGATGCGGCGGCGGCGGCAATGACGATGCTGTTAGTACCGAAGGGACTGCTCAATTCGCCAAAAGGGTGTTGAACCGGACCGTCAAGACTGCCAGAAGACTGGCAACCTGATCTGGTGAAAGGACTGATGCCAGTAGTGGAGGGTGCATGGCCTCCAGTTGATAACTCCTTTGATTCTGCATTGAAAGTAAACAAACAAAACGTAACTAAGCATCACAATCATATAATGCTGATCATGTAAGTCAGGTATGCTGTGGTTCTACGCTAGATCTGTTTGATTCATAGATTCAATCCATCATTCAGGGGAAGAATCTTTAGACCAGCGACTCTATATATCAGTGGTTGCGATCATGCGATCAGGACATGGCCGTAAAACGAAAAAGCAAAAACACACAGAATGTAGATGAATAAGAAGAGAATATACGATGATATAAGGCATCAGAATGACTTTCTTGTCAGGAACAAGAAAAGAGAAGGGAAGAAAAACAAGAAGCACGATAGAATATTCAAGTGAAAACTGCAGATTTTGCAAAGTCGGAACGTGGTGAAGCCGTGAACATACCGACGGACCCCCAAGAGCAACCCTTCAGCTCGACCATGATGACGATTGGCTAGCAGAATGAATTCTCTCGTCTCTCTTATTTTTCTGGGTTGGAATTGAGTTAGGATGGTCTCTTACTGTGATCGAGTCTCCTTATGGTTTTAATAGTGCTCTGTTTCAGGGACGTGTAGCCTCCTATCGACGCAGAGATTAGCTTCATTCTCACGTCCCATTAGTCATTTATAGTACTCTGTCCGTCAGCTTTAGTTTTACGTCCCACGAGCATTGATCTCGTGCCGAAATACGTCCACCGAAACAGAGTTTCCTCCTACTATTTCTCCATGACATTTCTATACTGACATGACGGGTTAGATCGGGTAGAGAAGCGAACCTCCCTCGTGAATATTTTCCAGAAGAAGATTATTTTTGGCTTCAAAACGTCCCAAAGACATATCCGACCTATTACCTGATGGAGAAGAAATATTTCTTTTGAAGATTCGATCTTTCTTCAAAGACCGGCCCCGATTGGAGTAGAAGTAAAATTAAGAAGTCGAGGTTATGAGAGAAAGAAACCAATCACTTTCTGATGGAGTTAAGGTCAACTACTTGCTCGTTACCAACTTTCTTACATTTCTTTAACTTAGATGATTCCCAACTTGCTCTTGCTTCGTTCGGGGTCAACTACTTGCCCACGATGGGGTGTTTCGCAATGGCCCCTGGAGCCAAGGATGGAAGGATAGGCTATTCGAGTGAATTTCAACTGCTGGAAGAATGTCAACTATCGCTTACAGATTAATTTGTACGAGCAAATTATAAGCTAAAGATCCAAAAGTTTGTAAGAACCGATCTACAATTGTCGAGGCGATGGTTTTTTCTGCCTTGAAATGGCCCTTCAAATCATAAGGAAGACTGAGTCTTTTGGATTAAAAAGTCTACCCCAGGAAACTGGTCTCGTTACTCGAGAAACGTCGTTTGCGACTTAGCAACCGCAGGGAGAGTGAATGGAGGAATTGAATTGGCGACAAGGAGGAGATGCTTTCTTCCTTTCCCTTGTCCATGGCTTGGGATTGGCGAACAATTCTTGTTTTAGATCCTTTTCTACCTTTCACACTTGAAAAAAAAAGGGAAAAAAAATTAGATGATTCCCCAATTTCCCTACCGGAAAGTCTAGGAAATATTGTTATGTGCTTGGTGAATTTTTTGGCTCGTCCTATTGACAAAAGTTGGGGTTTCGCTCCGAATCAAGTCGTTCCATGCATATCCGTCCTAATGTCTTTATCATACAACAATTGCCGACGTGCCTGGGACATGGTTCAAGTGGTGGTAATTTGTTGGCGTGTCCTAATTTAGGAATCTCACAATAAATTCTCTTGCACTCATTGTAGGTTTTGGAGTGTTTGTGTGATATTCTTGGATTAACTTAATTGAGGTATTATCCACTTTGACCTGTCTCATACCGAGCTTCACGGTTTTATTGGTGTACAAACAATCACTTTTTTAGGAGGTCTTCTATCCTAATAGTGCTTTAGCTTTGGCTCGTTTAACTTTGGAGTTCCAAAGCAAAACTTACCGTTATGTCAAAATGCGTCCCCGTGAGTTAATTATAATTTTCACATATATATCTTAGAATCACTTTCCTCATGTTTGGTGCATAGTTCAGTTTATTCTTGCCCCATTCACCATCTTAAAAGCCTACTAGGAGTCACTCATTATCTAAGCCCTCTAACTTGGATGATCACTCTTTGCTCTTGTTGGACTGGGTCATTATAGGCCAACTAGCTTTCGTGTGGTATAGGCTGCCACTTTCCCATAAGGTTAGCCTTTCTGATAATGCTTTAACTTGAACTCACTTAATTTTAAAGTTACAAAGCAAAGTTTGTTGTTACATTAAAATGCGTCTTCATGAGTTAATTACCCCATCTGTGCGCGCGCACACATATATCTTAAAATCGCTTTCCCTATATTCAGCACAGAGTTTAGTTTATTTCTGCCTTCTTTGCCATCCTAGAAATCTGTTAAGAGCCGCTCTTTGTCTAGACCCTCTAACCTTAGTGATCACTCTTTGCCCTTGTCGGATCGAGTCGTTATAGCTTGACAAATTCTCTCGATCACAGAGCTAGCATCAGTGTTGGTTGTTCAAGATTTTTTCGAACAAGTCTTGGCTATACGATCGAAATCCATATGGCTCGATCAAAACATATATGTTCTGTCATTCTGGTTCGATTCGATTCCTCAGCGACACAACAGAACATCATGTTCTATCGAAAGGGAACAGCCGGGCGCATCGTGGGTTGGTCTGCTAATCTTCCTCCGTCTCAAGCCTATGGCTCTCCGCCAATCGATGCACAAAGCCTCGGGGAGAAAAAGCTTCGTCACTTGCGGTAGGTAGGCTACGTCCCTCCTAGGAAAAGCTCTTTTTCCTCGTTGACTTTTGAAATAGCACGAGTTTTTAGATCTCGACATTCTAAGTTCAATTTTTTTTTTTTTTTTTTTTTTTTAGCAAGTCTCTATTGGAGCAAATAAAAACACACTTTTTTTCTGTCTCCATTTCATTATGTCCATCGTGTATTGGGCAGTCCGCCACCTTCCCGCACGAGGCCTTTTGGCAAGTGTACCTGACGACATTGCAATAATTTTTTTGGTCATAAACGACATTGCAATTAACTGTACTACAAAATTAACAAATTAAGTATCGTGGAATCTTTTTGTTTTGGGCAGCTTAGAGTCTCATATCCCCACAAAAGAGCGAAATTTCTCAATCAGATCTTCTTTAAACTATCATTTTTCACTTGTCGTTTAGGGTGATGACCTTATCATTCCACGTCACAATGTCATAAAAAAATCGCGTCCCATCATTGTGACACTATTTCAATGCCTACAAGATGTTGATTGGCGATGGATTTTAGTGTCCCTTGTGTCAATAAGGCCGGTTCGATGGGCCTTATTTGTCTTATCTTTAGTCCGTGGTGTTACTTTTCCTCATTGTTTTAAATCGTCCACACACATTTCCGTCATTATATATAAAGGGTCCTTCATTTGATATCTCACTCCTATGCCAATTCTCACCTCATTAGCAAAGCTCGCTTCAAGTATATTCTCGGATCATGGTAATCTACCTTTATTATATGCATTAGAGGGACGAGACAACAGATTTCTACTTTGCAATTCAATGATGCATTATTGATCATATCGAATTGCAAAATCATGTCAAAATCATTGTGTATGCTACCTTTTTTTTAACAGAGTTGTGTATGCTACCTTGGTGAGCCATATTTGGGTGAGCCGCATGCTTGTGCGCTCAATTCATCACGATCACTAAATCATGTAGGATACCTCGCAGGTCTAGATGATGGGTTGAGCAATGATAAGGTTAAAGAGAGTCAGGCCGATTTAGTGGCCAAAATAATTCGTATAAGCAACCAAAATTGTTAGGTCCAATTACAAAAATAATTGGAAGTCCTGTCGGCATTCCTTATTTTGGTTATGTTGCAACAATATGTGCAGGGGTTGGATCAAGAGTTGGCAGGGGCCAAGGAACAGGCTTACCAACCCATGAAGAAATCAGGGCAAGGTGGATTCAAGGCCACCTATTTCATATTTGGTAAGTTAATTTGCAAGGGATGATCATTGAATATTCAAGTCTGCAATGCATCACAGGTAACACAACTCTCAAACATTGATTTGTTGCAGCCATGATGTTCCTGGACAACATAGGCTTCGTGGCTAGCATGGCAAGCCTGGTTTTGTACTTCATGTTCGTCATGAAGTTCGACCTCTCTGGATCCTCCACCACCACGACCAACTATCTTGGCACCACGTTCTTGCTGACCCTTGTCGGAGGGTTCATCTCCGACACCTACATGACTCGTCTCAACACCGCCCTCGTCTTCGGTGCGATTGAGCTGATGGTAACTTTTCCACACCCGTACATACTCAACACAATCTCAGTTAACAAGAAGTAAGGCCCAAGACTTACCTAAATTGAGTGCAGCTATATGAATTTATCTCAAGAAAACCAGAACAAACAAACCCATTTCGATGAGCGAGTCCCACTTAATCTGCTCAGGTCAAGTCTAGCCGAGTTTCTTTCTCATTAACTTACTGTATAGGAACTAATTTAGTCATCAAGAATGTTAAGTTGAACTTTGTACTGCATGAAAGTATTTTTCTTTCCTGAGTCATCGAATTCCAATTTTTTCCAGGGATATCTGTTGGTGATCATCCAATCCCACTACAAGAACCTCCAACCCGCACCATGTGCGGAATCCACGTGCGTTCATGGCTCAAAGGCTCTCTTGATGTACATGTCAATATGCCTTCTGGGCCTTGGAGGAGGAGGCATAAGAGGCTCGATCCCTGCCCTTGGGGCAGACCAGTTCGACCACCGCAATCCGAAGGAAAGGAAGGACATTGCCAGTTTCTTCAACTGGTTCTTGCTCAGCATCACCATCGGAGCCACCCTCGGAGTGACCTTCGTGGTTTATTTGAGCACGGAGAAGAGGTGGGATGTCGGGTTTGCGGTCTCACTCTGTTGCGCCTTTTTCGGGCTTGTGTTTCTGGCCTTGGGAAAGAGGTTTTATGGGGTCCGTGTGCCCGGAGAGAGCCCGCTCTTGAGGGTCCTTCAGGTAGGCCTCTCTCTCTCTCTCTCTCTCTCTCTCTCTCTCTCTTTTGAGAGTGCGCGCCTGTACTTCCAGTGTCAAGTGGGCTAATCAAAGAATAAGGGCGTCATTGTACAAGTCAAAGGCAAGGCATTGCTCGACTTCCCTCGTGAATAATTTGAATTGTGATTTACTAAATTTATCAAGTTGCACGGTAGTTGAGTGATCCAGCATATTTATATTTTTCTGGACCGTCATCGGCTAGATCCACTGCATAACTTTGGTGTAAAACATTTAAGCTGGTTGCTACCTAAGGGTATGCAAATGCCTTACCTTTCCAATCGAACACACGTATAGGATGGTTCATGTTTCCTGGTGTGTGAAACAAGACAATAAGATTGCAGCGTAGAAACGATGTTTCATTGGAAACTGTTGAAACCCTTGCGCAGGTTTTGGTGGTCGCAGTGAAGAACTGGAGAGCGGAGGTGCCACAAACCGTGGACGAGCTGTACGAAGTGCGGGATCGTAGGTCCGCTGGGAGAGGAGAGCTCATCCCCCACACTTCTCAATTCAGGTTCGTCCTCTCTAACGCCCCAACCCATGATACGAGCATGGATTCGATTGGATAAAATCGACATGAATATTGATACACAGTGACAGAAGTCACAAACACTGACATGACCACACAACATGAATTGTATCGTTCTAATCTGGCCATGAAAACCTCTAAGATCGATGTTATCCTTTCATGATTAATTGCTCTTTCTTACATTAGTATGTGTAAAATTGGTAAATGATCAGGTTTTTAGACAAAGCAGCAATCCTCCCTAAGGGCACAGACCCGGCAAAATGGAAGGTGTGCACAGTGACCCAAGTGGAGGAAGTCAAGATCCTGACCAGGATGATGCCAATCCTCCTAAGCACCATTCTCATGAACACATGCTTGGCCCAGTTACAGACCCTCTCGGTCCAACAAGGCACCCTCATGGACACAAACCTCGGCCACTTCCAAGTCCCTCCAGCCTCGATCCCGGTCATCCCTCTAGTCTTCATGTCCGTTCTCATCCCCATCTACGAGTTCGCCTTTGTCCCCGTCATCCGGAGGTTCACGGGCCACCCGAATGGGATCACTCACCTCCAGAGGGTCGGGGTTGGGCTTGTCCTCTCGGCCATCTCGATGGGCATCGCCGGGCTCGTGGAGATCAAGAGGAAGCAGGAGCTCCTCCGACATAACTACAAAATCAGCCTCTTCTGGCTCTCCTTCCACTACGCGGTCTTCGGGATCGCCGACATGTTCACGCTGGTGGGCCTGATGGAGTTCTTCTACAGTGAGGCCCCCCTGGGCATGAGGTCGCTCTCGACCTCCTTCTCCTGGCTCTCTCTGTCGATCGGGTACTACTTGAGCTCGGCGTTCATTGGGCTCATCGACACGGTGACCGAGAGGTTGGGCGAGGGCAAGAGCAAGAGAGGATGGCTACAAGGGAGGGACTTGAACGCGAACCACGCAGAGCGGTTCTATTGGTTCCTGGCCATCCTAAGTGTGGTCAACTTTGTGAATTACTTGTTCTGGGCCAATTGGTACGAGTACAAGAACAATGTGCCTGGGGATGAGGAGATGCTTCTCAGAGCTGGGCCTGATAACAATGGTGCCACCAATGATCAATCGTTCTCTACAAGTATGAGCTTTGTTTCCAGGACTCAAGATTTCGCTGTGACCCAAGAGAAAGAAGCAGAGAGCACATCAAAATAGAGGGAACTGCTGCATTTTTTGGACTGCTCATGTTTTCGTGATGAACAAAAGACTACTAGGATCTGGTGCTGTATAAGAATGGTGAATGATATGCCATGTTAAGAGGCTTTCTGAGAGTACGAGTGAGTGCAAGCTATCTTGCAATCCTACCCGTTAGATACTCCCAAAATTTGGGATTAAAAGTTGAAGTAAATTGGAAGGAAATGGAACATGCCTAATCGAGTATTTACAAATGATATGTCATTCGACAAGGCAATTTAAGAATGATAGTAGTACTCTAATTATGTGATTTCATATCCCTTAATACTACCCATTGTAGTCAAACAAACATGCATCTATAAACAACTTTTTGTAATTAAGGCTCGACTGGAGACACTAACCGAGAATCAATTTAGTTTGGAACCTATACATGTATTGTTAGACTCAATTTTCCTCAAGTCATATTGCCTTTTTATTCAGGGAGAAGAATACTAGAAATGCCAAAAGTTGTGTATGACACTTACTTTAATGTCAAAAATTTCTTTCAGATCAATATTTGATAGCCGTCTTACATCAAAGAAGACTGTATTTTCATTTCTATTAGCATATTCCTACTTCTCGGTGCCAATAACAAATTCCCTACTATAGCAAACTATGATGGTTGCAAGATTGTCCCTCACGTGGACACTGCACCCAAGGATAAAAATAAATTAACTTTTGGGACCACAACACAAAAAGCACAACAACTTCACATAGAGGTCCACACAATCATGACTAATTGATTGAAGAATACTCGCCGGTTGTCTTTTAGTGGAAGGAAAGTAACAAAGCTAGCACTAAATTGATTAAACAAACATGCATCGATAAACAACTTTTTGTAATTAAGGCTTGATTGGGAACACTAACCAAGAATCAATTTAGTTTGGAACCTATACATGTACTATCGGACTCAATTTTCCTCAAGTCATATTGCCTTTTTATTTAGGGAGAAGAATATTAAAAGTGCCAAAAGTTATGTATGACGTTTATTATAGTGCCAAAAATTACTTTTGGATCAATATTCAATGGCCTTTTGGCGTTGAAGAAGATTGTATCTTCATTTCTATTAGCATATTCCTACTTTTCAGTGCCAATAACAAATTCCCCACCATATCAAAAAATGATGGTTGCAAGATTGTCCCTCATGCCAACACTGTACCCAAGGATAAAAATTAATTAATTTTTGGAACCACAACATGGAAAGGACAAGAACTTCACACGAAGGTCCCCACAATCATGATTAATTGATTAAAGAATACTCGGTGGTTGTCGTTTAGTGGAAGGAAAGTAACAAAGCTAGCATTGAATTGATTAAACAAACATGCATCAGTAAACAACTTTTTGTAATTAAGGCTCAACTAGAAACACAAACCAAGAATCAATTTAGTTTGGAACCTACACATGTACTATTGGACTCAATTTTCCTAAAGTCATATCGCCTTTTTATACAGGGAGAAAAACACTAAAAGTATCAAAAGTTGTGTATAGCGCTTACTTTAGTGCCAATAATTTCTTTTGGATCAATATTCGATGGCCTTCTTACATTGAAGAAGACTGTACCTTCATTTCTATAAGCACATTCCTACTTTTCGATGCCAGTAACAAATTCTCTACAATACCAAATAATGATGGTTGCAAGATTGTCCTGACACTACACCCAAGGATAAAAATAAATTAACTTTTGGGATCACAACACAAAAAGGACAACAAGACAACAACTTCACATGAAGGTTCCCACGATCATGACTAATTGATTAAAGAATACTTGGCAGTTGTCGTTTAGTAGAAGGAAAGTAACAAAGTTAGCACCAAACTGATTAGACAATTTGAGGTCCCCATAGTCACAAATTTACTATTTTGCAATTCCCTATCTATTACCGTTGTCCCCACTATTGCACCAAGAACCCTAATCGGAGCTCTAATTTTGCCATCTAAGCCCCAATTTTTCTTGTCAATTAAGTTAGGTAAAGAAGATGACAAAATTGAATGAGTGAGAGTTACAGAGATGGCATGCGAGCAATGATGGCAAACCATGGTAAGTGAATGACGAGAAGGACTTCATAGGTGTAAACAACGATGACCCCAACTCTATATTGATCCTTCCTATAAGACGTCAATTTGCCAATAGGTGGTGCGACTTCGTTTTGCTTGATCGAGCTGCAGGATTGTATGACATCATTTTGGATGTCCACTTGGACTAGATTTTTTTTAAAGAATGCCAAGTTAATAAAATATTTTAATTATAGAGACCTTGTAATCAATTTGGTCGGAATTTCTCCTCGGAAGCACTTAAGTGATTGTTTTTTCTCCAATTTGACACTTAAGTGAGCCAGCTAAAACTTTGAGTATTAAAGTGAGTGTTGTACACAACTTTTAACATTTCTAATATCCTTTTCCCTTTTTATTCATGTAATTTTTTTTTTGGATAATTTAGATGCAAGCATAGGGAGACCCGATTACTCGGAAGCCCATAGATCACCTTGCAAGTCCAATGAACCAGTTAAGTCTAGACTTTTAACTTGTGTAAGAGGACTTGACCCAAAACAGTTTGCATATAGTTGGTAAGATTTAAACTATTATCTTTATTTCCTGAAAATCCCTCAATGCCCTAGTCAATTGTGTTGATGTCAAGATTTACTTTTATCTATTTATTTGTAAATATGAGAGGCATTTGAAAAGGAAGAGATATAAAGATGCATGTAGAAATCAGTGGAAAGCTCAGAAGGATATGTTATGATATAACTTACAGGGTTTTATATTTTTTTTTTTTATGAAGAAAGAACGGATACCTGTTTGTATTTTAGTTATGCAATGTGAATATGTCTTATCACTCCAAGAAGCTGACACCATGCACTGGATACTTCTTCTTTTTCTTAGGTCCAAGATGAGTCGACTTTTGAAAAATGAGATCTTAATTAATGTAATTGTCATTGTTTCCGGAGTGTATTAATTAGGGGCAAATCCAATATATCTCTACCATTTATAAGTGAGCCGTTACATGTAATTTCTGGTCAACTTAATATAGTTGGAGGAAGAAAGGAAGAATTATAGCACCACGGAAGGGTTCTTATAAGTTATAAGATCAATTCTGAAGCACATGCGAACACCACAACCAAAAAAACTCAGAAAAAATGGCAATGTCACGTCTAACTCTTCCGGCTTTCTTCATTGGGTTTCTCATCACCTCCAAGCCTTTTTGAGGTTTCAGTATCAAACTCATTCCAACAGACCGATTTGACACAAAACTCTTTTCTAAGAATCTCACCCTAGAAAAAAGATACCAAAGAATCTTTGGGATATCTCAAGCTCATGTGTACCAACTCGAATCCATGGTTTTCACAAGTTCAATGGATCGAAATGAGTCAATGAAACAAAACCCCAATGTGCTACGACCTTTGGTTGTTAGAGGCAGTCTCAATTATTACTTAGCCACCCGGTCAGTTGGCACACATCCATATTTTCAGAACTTAATGGTGGATACAGGTACTATGGATACACGAATGTAATGTGAAGGATGCAGCCGTGACTTCTTCAATAGGCAAGGTAATTTCAATAAAAGCCAATCAAAATCGTACTGGCTCTTGCCTTGTACCGATCCCCTTTGTGTTCCTCATCTATGTGAACATTTGCATGTATGACTAAACGGATTTTGGACCTAGAATTGGTGATTGCTATAGCAAGGGGCAGGTCGGATCAGACACCTTCATCTTTAATGATAGGGGATCCCCTAAAATATTTTCCCACACTGTGTTTGGTTGCGGCCTAGACAATTGCAAGTTGGGTTGGGAAAAGAGCAGACAACATAACAATATAGCAAGGATAGTTGGCTTGGGATTAGGACCGCGGTCTATTTTTATGCAATATGTTAATGAGACTAAGAACCGCATATCATATTGCTTGCCTTCGCTTGACAACGACGGTGCTTTCACATATCTCCATTTCGAGGATGACGCGAGAAATGTTTTTCAGTTCCTTAATGCAAGCTTCTGCTTGATGATGAGGCCCATACGAGACCCAGGACCCAGCAGACTTGAAGCACTTCAACAGGCGAATTTCCGATTCTTGTTCGATTTTACGGCATTAATGGTCTCGTTTGGACCCGAAATCTGTCGGTCCGATTGATAGTCAAACGGATCAAGCAAGGAAATAAAGTAAACACAGCAACGTACAATGTCCTCTATGTGTACTTCTCTTCTAGATTTGCTAGCGATATGTATCCAATAAAGACAACTTTTCATTAAGTTTGTTTCTTTAAAAGCTTAGTTCATGGGAGAAAATTGAGTTCTTTGGGCCATGGAGGATTAACAGGGCGAACTACTAGTTCTCGAATACAAGATCAATGAATAAACATGTAAGCGTAGATTAGACTAAGAAATAATCCATTCAATTGGCACCAGTTCAAGTGGACTGCCCGACTAAAGTTTCTTCACAGTCATTTTATTTATGACTTGTGTTGTATAATCGCGTCCAAGATCATCGACGCACGTTGGTACACTCCCAATATAATACTGGATGTGGAATAGTGACGGTATAAGGATGCAATTTAATGGGTAACCCAATTGCTTGTCCATAAGATTATGTGCGTGAGATAGAAAAACAATTACATCGATTGGAAATTGCAGCGGTGCAAAAACGAGAAAATTACCAAAAAAATCCTAAACATATTGCAATCGTGCCAATTCAGTCATAAACTTATTATTTTGACCAATTGAGTTATAAACCTTTTACAATTATACTCATTGCTTGCTCCGTCGAGCTGGGTGACAGCATCAACGAAGCGCTCGTGGAGATCGGTCATCCAGCGGGGTTGCGGCTTGGGATCAGAGGTCAGCACGATGCACAGGTCCCCCTAGTGCTCGGGCCCCTCGCCGCCGCTGCCGCCGAAGTTGTCGGGGCCAATGAGCCCCTTGTGGGGCTGGATCAGCCTCGGGAACATCAACCCCCCAAAACCATAAGCAAAAGAGCCAACTCACCCACCGCTACCAGACTGAACCGCCCCGCCAGAAAAATCGCCCCCGGAAAGAGCTTTAACTGCCGGTGAGGGGGGCTCACCAAAACCCTGCCGGATCTGGTGAGGCGATCCGGCGGGGCGAGCCCCGAAAGCCGGTGAGGGCTCGCCTTGCGGTCGTCGGGAGCGGCGAACCCTCGCCGGATCCGGCGGGGGGCTCGCCGTCGCGTCGGCGAGCCCCCGCCGAATCACCTCGGTCGACGACCAGCCAGGGCTGCCCGGTCACCGAAGCCAAAGGAAGGAGGAGGGAGGAGGAGGGAGGGAGGAGGGAAAAAAAAGGAAAAAGGAAAAAAAATTAATAAAAAATTTTAAAGATAAAATATTATTAAAAAAAAAGCTTGCCGCGCTGGCCGCCCGACCAATTTTGGCGGATGAACTGATCGAGAATAATTGTAAAAAGTTTAGAACTCAATTGGTCAAAAATATAAGTTTATGACTTTTTTGATAATTTTTCCGTGCAAAAACATATGATAACAGAAATCGCAACTCGCCACACAAGTAGATACTTGCAACATGCTCGGAGCGCAAGGAGAAAAGCTTTCGATTTTATTTCTGAGTTAAGGTCCTGAATTCCATACAGAATAGTATAATACCAATATGAACTAAAAGTTCTGCAGATTTCCTAGCAGTAGATAATGAGAAAAGTATCAGAAAAAGTAAAGAAAATCTATGAGTATATTAATTTAGAACCTGATCAGATAACAAATAAAGTCTCTAAGGAACCTACCTAAAAATTCAAATTCTAAAACAAAGAATAATAACCCAACTTGAAGATTATCACGTCCCACATCATAAAGTATCAATTACTTCTCAATTACATTAATAGTAGGTGCAGTTAGAGAAGGTAAATGTTTGAGCTGTATAGTGCTTGAATTATTACCTGGTGTAAGAAATATATATGTTGTGCATAACAATAGGAACAAGTCGTGCTTGTTTTAGTTGTTCGAGGTTGTCGTGTTTAATGACTTCGTGTTATTGTAGACACAAAAATATATGTTATCGTGCTTTTTTCTTGACAAGAATGCCACATCTTTTTAAATCAATAAATATTAACGTCAGTGTTAGGTACCTAGAATCTGTAAAATTGTCAATTATGTTCTATGTTTCAGAATAGTTTTTACGAACTTGCGGGTTAGCTAAGTTTTCGGTTATGCTTGAAAATAAATAAATTAAATGCTTGTATATCATGAACCTTTTGCGTTTACTTTATATATCTAGAGGAAAATCCGACACATCTCTGCCAGGTCTACGTGAACTTCTGCATTAAATTTTGTCTCGATATGATTTATTAGGAGGGAGAAAGGCAAGATTACTGCAACAAGAGGGACCTTTATAAAATCCATTCTAAAGCACATGCAAACACTTCCACACAAAAAACCTCTAAAGATAATGACAACATCACGTCTAATTCTGTTGAATTTCCTCATTCGCTTTCTCATTGCCACCCTGTCCTCTGGATCCTGTGGCTTCGGCATTAAGCTCATCCCTATAGACAGATTTGACAACACGCTCTTCCCAAAAAGCCTCACCCTCAAAGAAAGATATGAAAGGATCTCCGAAATATCTCGAGCCCATACATGCGGACTTGAGTCGATGGCTTCTTCCAATTTAATAAATTGGAAGGATTCGGCTGAGCATGGCCAAAATACACACTATAACCACCTTGTCAGTTGGCACATGTCCATATGCTCCGACCTTAATGGTGGATATAGGGAGTCCATGTACCTGGATGCAATGTGAAGGATGTACCCGGTGCTTCAATATAAGGCCAGGAAACTTCAGCAAAAGTGAATCACAATCATATCGATCCTTATCTTGTGATCATCCCCTCTATATTCCTAAGCTATGTGTGGACAATATTTGCATGTGAGGTATGTTGGATCTGAATATAGTAAGTGATAAATAGGATTAGACACCTTCATCTTTAAGGATGGTAGATCTCTTAAAAGATTCTCCAACACCATGTTTGGTTGTGGCCTAGAAAACTATTGAGATATAAAACTTGTCGTGAAAGTACAATTAAGTTTTGAAATTTTCATAAAGTGCAATTGAGTTTTAAAACTTGTTAAATTCGTGCAATCGAGTCCTTTCAATAACATTGTCAATTCATCTAATGAAAAATGCTAACGTTGTATTTTTAAACTAATTTTGCTCTCTTACATGGCATTTTTATTACTTTTTCCTTTAAATCTCATTTAAATAATATTTAAAACTACATAAAGCAAAAATAATTTAAAAAACAAAACTAAAGAAAAAAAAGTTAGGACTCATCGATGGCTATTGCCATCATTGCCCATTGCCAGAGTGGCTAGCGAAGGTCGTTAGCCCTAGTCAAGGGTGGCCAGCAAGCCTTGGGGGCCTCGGGTGAGGCCTCGCCAACCCCAAGCGAGGGATAGCAAACCTCGCTAGGCCCCAGGGAGGCTTGCCTAGCTGGCGAGGCCTCACCCGACGACCCCAAGGCTTGTCGGCCATAGTTGAGGACCGATGTTCACCTAGATCTTGGAGAGCTATGTTGTCCTCAGGCGAGGGTCGGAGAGGCATTGTCTAGATTTGGGTGAACCTTGCTAGCCCTAATGAGGCCTCACCTGAGGTGAGTGATGGTCAATAGCCCTTAGGGAGGGTCAATGTTGCCCATATCTAGGCACGCTCAATCTAGTCTAGGCGAGTGTTGTCGGCCCTTGCTTGGGCTAGCGAGGCCTTGCTTGAGCCCCTTCTTCTTTGCTACCGTCGCTGCCACTGCCGCTTAGGGTCGACGACCCTAGCCAACCCTTTTGGCAATGGGCAGTGGCGGCAGCACCCAACACTAGTCCTTGTCCTTTTTTCCAGTTTTGTTTTTTCTGTTTCAATTATTTTAGCTTTTTATAGTTTTTAAAAATTATTTAAATGAGGCTTAAAAGAAAAAGTAATAAAAATGCCATGTGAGAGAGAAATTAATTTAAAAATGCCACACCAACATTTTTCCTTTAGAGAAATTGATGATATTATTGGAAGGACTCGATTATATTAATTTGACAAGTTTTAGGATTTAATTGTACTTTTTAAAAGTTTCAAGATTCAATTTCACTTTTATAATAAGTTTCAGGATTTATGGCACCCATATCCCAAAATTAATTTGCAAGTTGGGAAAGGAGATAGAATTAGCCGGATTATCTGGCTTGAACTTGGGGAGGCAGTCCATCTTTATGCAATATGCAGATGAGACTAAAAAGCGCCTCTCGTATTGCTTGCCCTCACTTGATGCCCGTGGCATCTACTCATCACTCAATTTCGGGGACAATGCAATAATCCGCAGACAGCCGCGGGTAGTTGTCCATCTGACAAGACTGATTCCTAAGGTAATCCAGTGTGCAGTTGAGGTCGTGGCTATGAGCCCTGCTAGAAAGCACCTACAAATAGATCCCGCAAATTTTCAAATGAGACCGGATCGCACAGGCGGGTTTATATTCGACTCAGGAAGTCCTCATACTACTCTTGTTCAGGCTGCTTATGATACCGTGAAAAGGGAAATAATCCGATATTTCCTCGAGAAATGTACTTGGCATTCTGCACCTCCTCGATCAAGAACAATGGACTTGTGCCACAACACTCCTAGGGGGAATTTCACATATCCAAGCATGACAATCCATTGTGCAAAAACAGATATTTTTCTCCCCGAGAGGATTGTCTTTCAATTCTTCAATGAGGGCCTTTGTTTGATGGCGATGCCCGTAAATAATCGAGGTCCGAGCACGCTCGGAGCATTTCAACAGGCAAATTATAGGTTCTTGTTCGATTTTAGAGCATTCCATTTTTCTTTTGTACCCAAAGTCTGTCGATTTAATTGAGAATCGAACAATTCGAAAGGGGGGAAAAGTCACATAGCAACTTAAGCTTCTCTATGTAGCTCTTTTCCATATTTACTATTATTAAGTGATTTCGATATAGACAAATTTCCAGTTAGTTCTTTTCATATGGTATGGATCGGAGAGCCTTGTAGGTACAACAAAACTCTGCTAAGTAGCAGTTGAGCCTATTGAATAAGTACCAATTTGGGCAAGACCGAGTAGGCTGATTAAAGAGCACTTATTGATTATGTAAATACGGTCCTTTTTACGAATGAGGGGAAGAAAAGGCTAGAAATGGCCTCTGGAAGAGATCTTCCCAGATTCTCTGATCTATTACACAAACATGTCATGGTCCAGCTTTTAGATCTGATATACTGAAGGCCAAATTTAGCTTTTTGAGATAAGATCAACATTCTCACATTATTTAATGAATTAGGATCCTCTAAATTTATTGCATAACTTAGGCTCTGTTTGGCAAGTTGCCAAATAGTGAAAATTTATGTTCTTTTGTTCCCATGAATAGATTTGGAACAGAAATTCATCTGATAAATTTTTTATTCCCAAGTAGATTTGGAATAGAATCAAAAAGTAAAAAAAAAATAGATTCATTATTCCTTGGAACAATTTCAAAATCAAGCCAATCTATTTTTTCTATTTTCTCTTCTTTCTTCTTGCTCTTCTTCCCTCTCTCATCTTCTTCATCTCGCCATCGTCGCCGCCGCCGTCGTTGCCACCGCCCACAACCGCCGATTGCTTTGGTGACCGATTCGATGAGGTCCGACGAGCTCATCGGTGGCTAGGCGGGCCTTGCCCGGCCACTGGCGAGGCTCGTCGAGCCATATCTGGCAAGGTAGAGTTTGCCCAGCCGCCAGCAAGGCTTGACCTCACCAAATCTAGGTGAGACCGCTTGCCCACTGTCGGCGAGGCTCGACCGACGAGGCATGGCCTCGCCGAGGGCCGGCGACGCTCTAGTGAGGTTGTCGGCCCTTGTCTAGCCAATTGCGGTCATCCGAAGGCCGGCAACCGAAAGCAACCTTGAAGAAGAAAAAAGAGGAGAAAGAAAGAAAGGAAAAAAAGAAAAAAAAAAGGAAAAAAGTAATAAAATTATTTAAAAATTAAAAGGAAATGATTTGAAGTAAAAATTTTGAGGACGATGCCAAAAGCGATTCTATTCCGAAAATTGAAATTTTGAACAGATTACCAAACGGCTTATAATATTTAAAATTGTTTCCGAGAATAAAAGCGTTACGAAATGCACCCTTAACATCCCAAAGTTACCCTCTTGAAAAATCAGCACCTCAGCATGAATCCCCATTGAACGGCGAAGATTAGTTTCCTATTTTAACCGCTTTTTTCTTTTAGGGTGGAGGGGACATGGTGGCGGTGGTGGCGGTCGTGAGTGGAGGTAAAAGGGACTAGGTGGAGAGGGGGTGGGAAAACTTAAGAGTTAGGATATCCAGTTTAGAGTTTGCATAGAGGTCGTTCGCATCTCTCCTAACAATGCCTGGTTTCTAACCTGACAAGAGTGTCATTCTTACTCTTTAGCTGTCCGTATGTTGTATAGGTTCTCTCATCTTTTATCTTTGATCTACAAACTATACCTAAATTTGAAATATTGACTCACATAAAAGACAATCACAGCCCGACATGATCTCACTGTTACCTCCAGAAACAAGACAGACAGTGGCCAACCGGCCCGGCCCGGCATGGCCTCAAGTAGCGGGCTTGAAAGCCTACTTGAATGTCTTGCTCTTGCCATTCTTGGATCCAAAGAAGCAGCGTGATATCAAACCCAGATGAGCTGAGAGCAATGCATCGTACGAAGTTTCTGAACTTATATGATGTGGCTTTAGCCTATTGTGAAGAAGTGGACGACGTGGTTAGCCTCTTAGCCTTGAGAGGGAGCTGCAAAAGACTTTTGTGTTTGGACCCTCTATTGAGATATTGATCCCAAAGATGTGGCTCTCCAATGTTCGTGAGCTTGCGAAATTTTAGTCTTACAACGAAATGTCTGTGTCAGGGACACCCATGAACTGGCTTGATATGTGACATTTCCCCACTTGATTTATATGTTATGTAGTCATTGGACCAGAAATCACTTCATCCTATTCATTCCTATTTGCTTTGATCTGGAAAGTCCTGCACCATGACTGTGACTGTTTACTACTAACTTCGTTTTCAATACCCCCTCCCTAATCTGAGGACATAAAAAAACCTTGAAAACGAATGTTGGGTGTATGGGAAAACCGCCATAACGAATTAATAGCCCATAGGAGGATCACATGGATTATCATGATAAGTAATCTCGTGGATTATCATGAGATTGTGTTCAATTTTTTCTTTTTTTTTTTCAAGGCGAGAAAATTAAATTGCCGCTTGAACTGTATATACATCAACTGTATGTACATCAATGACTTAAATGAGATAGCTGGATGTGGAATCACCAGAAACTTCAGAAGAATCATCTGTTGTTTTCACATAAAGCACTACAGGCCATTTCTCGAGGCATAGAACGATGACGGAAAGTATTTTCTTTTCCTTCTATTTTTGTCCCTCAATTTTTGCACATTTCTTTCGATTTTAAAAGTCTGTTTGAATGTTCTGGATATTCACATGCATCCGGGTCAGGCACCGCGTGGGTTCCTTCCCTTTCCAACATATCAGCATCAGTTCCTGTGTAACTCCATTGAAAAATCCTCTCAGTCCCTGAAGACAGCCAGCGAAGGAGTATATACCCATTTTATAGTAACCTCATTTCTGGAACGTAAAGGATTGGTGGGACAAAGGGCAACAGTCGTTTAGTTAGGATCCTGCCGGACGAATCATTTCGGTAATGCATTGAAAATTCAACCGAGGACGATAGTGCAGAAAGTCCCTCCAATCATCTCCTTTGCAGTCCCGTTTTTGACATTCTTTCTTTGAGTCTCTAGGAAGATGATGAATATATTCCGTATCTTATTTGATTAACACTAGTTAGCAGTCATCATCACACAGGCGGTCCAACTTGTACTAGTCGTCAGATATGAACCCATTAATTAACTAATATTCCCCTTTTTTCCGCCATCACCGCCTGACGGATGCCTGAGATCTAGTTCTTGAATTTGTGATTTTAAAATTGGTAGCCCATGATCAGCTCTTTTCAAATTCGGATTAAGATTTTTAACTCTTTTCATCAACTTGGGTCGTAATTCATGTCACCCTAATTTGTCAGTATTGTCTGTCTGATACACTAGGGGAATCTCACCGTTAGTGTCCTCAACTTGGTGCATAATGAGCTGGGCCGTTTGCTGTAAAGTCCAAGGGCAAGCTCATAATGCCAACTTCTCACATGTAATCAATCCTGATCCTTTCTCGTAAAGGGTGGCACCAAGAATATGATTTTTCTATGCGGTAGTGGAATCTGCTTTTCCCATATTTCCTTCAATGCTTTTCTTCAATCCCAAAAGTTCAAAAAGAAAGGGAAAGAGAGAGAGAGAGAAGATAAGTACATTCTTTGGGTGCTGAAGCAATACACGCTTCTTTTTTCATTTGTTAACTAGCGAGGGCAACGAAGATAAGGTACAAGCAGAAACATCCCTCTTTTGCGCCTCGCGGTATCCTAGGAAATTTCGTGGATCCCATCCCACCATCCAAGTGGTACAACCCGAACCCGAAAGTGGACAGGAGCGGAAAAGAAACAGAGCGGTCTGTTCCTGCTGAAATTGATGAACTTGGCAGAGCCATCGTGCAATTCTAGGAATCAAGACTTGAAAAAGGCTAACACAACATGGGAATTTGGCTTGACAACTTGATACTTTAGTCAGACAAATTTGTTCCCTATTATGATAATATACTATGCAAAATGATTTAGGATTTCTGAATTTTTTCGAACGACTAAACATAAGTCCTGGTTGTAATCGTTTATTGTACCACAATCTTTGTCTTACTCAAAAGATGATAGACCAACGTCATATAAATGTTGCGGGGTCAAATTGGATTCTAGCAATATTGGTAAAATACATGGAATAATTTTCATTGTATTTATGGGTTCTGACAAAAGGGGCAAGAAATCCCAAGTACAATTTGGATAGCTACATGCGGATACAGCATTTTAGGAAAAAAGAAAAAATAATTATGGGTCGAGTGAGTTGTCTTCTTGGAATAATAATCACAAATGCATACAGATGCAGCCATTACAGACACACCCTATATAATCATCCAGCTCACTAAGACCAACCTGTCTTTTCCTTTTTTCATTTTCTTTTTTTGAATTGCCAATTCCAAGTTTGAGTGGGGCTCTCTGGCTTTCCTTCTTTACTTTTCAGCATCAATCATTTCCTTTTGGCACTCTTCGCTTCTCTTTTGAATCCAAAAGCCAGCCGGAAGAAGAGAAGGGAAAGAAATTTTCATTTTTCTCCTCCTTCTTTGAGCACTCATTTCATCCATCCATGGCTTCTGAGACTGTTGCATCTGATCATCACACTACTGATGAAGTAAGTCTCTACAGAAACCTCTGTTCCTCTATGTCTTTCCTCTGTTTCGTTTGAAGCTTGGGTTATGTGAACTGTCTTGATCTTTTCTTGATCCCCCTCATGGATAGAAGTTGGATTTGATTCATGTCCTTGTAAGTTTCATAAAGATAATCAAACACTTAAGAACAAAGTCTTATCCTTGTTATTCAGAGAAGTAGATGGGTGTTTTAGTCCATCTGTTGGATGTTCTGATTGCATGTGCTTTTTTCATGCTTCAAACTGAGGACTTCCAAGTTCTGAAACATGTTTAGTATAAAAAAGCTCTAGGAAGGATTAATTTAGACTATGATTTATTTTGAATTCTCTCATCCTGATCTTTTTTCCTCTCACTGTCTAGTAAACTTATATTTCTTTTGAAAAACCAGTTAAAGGTCCCCCCGCCCCGTGAAGTCTAGAAAAGTTGTGTTGTGCAGACTCAAAATGAAAGAAGTTTATTTGTTTCAGTATTCTTTTTGCAAATCTCTGAATTTTTTTGTGTATTTAGACCAACTACAACTTGGATTAAGTGAATTTCAGAGTTTCCAGTGGAAGATAAATTCTACCTCTTTCGACCATTTTCTAGATCCTTCCTTAATTTCATTTCCCCTGAGTAGTAAGCTTATAAAGACTTCAGTATCTCTGTTTCAGCTTGCCTAGCTTCTCTTTCTAAACCCATAACGATGTCTTAAAGGGTTCACCACACTAGTAGTCGTTTAATTGTTCTGATATTAATCCAACATATCATTTTCTCATGGTCTTTCCTGTTGATGGCTTTGTCATTGATAAAGTTCATAAATTTCAGGCATCCTGTTACGTTATCTCACTTGATGTGGATTGATCAGTTCGCCCTTTTTGATGCCTAACCACACATAGTTTAGGGACTTTGTTAATATACATATATCATTAGCTCAGACTGAAATGCTTCGAATCGCTGCTGATAAGAATTTAGATTACCCTACCCTGGAATTTCGCACTTTTAAATTCCCGCTTAATTTCTTTTCTGATGGATTCTTAATTTCTTTTCTGATGGATTCTTTTGATGTCCTATATCATATAAGGCACTCCTGATATGTTTGTTGATTTTTTTCAGATGGTTGAGAAGAAGGAAAATGAAGAGAACAAGATAATCAAAGAGGAGGAAACAAAAGAACAGATCACCAAAGACATTGAACCCGAGAGTCCAGATATCCCAGTCCCTAAAGCAGAAGAACCAACGCCCGAGGAGCAGATTAAACCTCCCACAGCAGTTGAAGGTGAAGCTGTTTCGGAGGCACCTTCTGAGGCTGGCTTGAAGGCGGAAGAAGTTTCTGTGGCGCTGAACCCTCCAGATTCAGCAACCAATACTGTTGGTATCCAACCAGAGGATACAATTGTAACTGATGTGCCTCAAGCGGAGACACTGGTCGAAGTTGTTGGACACGAACAAAAGGAGGAAGTCGAGGCAGTTGTTGCAGATGAACCAAAGGAGAAAGAAGTAGAGGCAGCTGTTGTAGTTGAACCAAAGGAGGAAGAAGTCAAGGCAGCTGTTGCAGATGAACCAAAGGAGAAAGAAGTCGAGGTGGCTGTTGCAGATGAACCAAAGGATAAAGAAGTTGCAGATGAACCAAAGGATAAAGAAGTTGCAGATGAACCCAAGGAGAAAGAAGTCGAGGCGACTGTTGCAGCTCAACCAAAGGAGAATGAAGTCGAGGTGACTGTTGCAGATGAAACAAAGGAGAAAGAAGCGGAGGCGGCTGTTGCAGATGAACCAAAGGAGAAAGAAGTCGAGGCGGCTGTTGCAGATGAACCAAAGGAGAAAGAAGTCGAGGCAGCGGTTGCGACTGAACCAAAGGAGAAAGAAGTCAAGGCGGCCATTGTGACTGAAACAAAGGAGAAAGAAGTTGATGCTGTTGTTGCAGGTGAATCAAAGGAGAAAGAAGTCGCGGCCGTTGTTGCAGCTGAACCAAAGGAGAAAGAAGTCGATGCCGTTGTTGCAGCTGAACCAAAGGAGAAAGAAGTCGATGCCATTGTTGCAGCTGAATTAAAGGAGAAAGAAGCTGAAGTAGTTAAAGAATTTGAGCCTCAGGCAGTTAAACCAGAAGAAGCAGTGGTTGAAGAAGTTAAAGTTGAATCGAAGGAGGAATCTGCAACTGAAGAAATCGAAGATAAGGCAGAGGACAAAGCAGTTGTGTTGGATGCAGTTGAGAGTAAATCCGAGGAAAGACTGGCTAGCAATGAAGTTGAAAGTAAGATAGAGGAGAAAGCGAAGGCCGAAGTGGTTGAAGACGAAGTAAAGGAGAAGCCTGCGAGTGAAGAAGTAGGAGAAGAACCTGAGGAGAAAGTCAAGGAGGAAGCTGATGCCAAAGAACTGGAAAAAGGAGCAATTGAAGCTGTTGTAGGCGAACCAAAAGAAGAATCAGTTGTTGAACCAGTCGAAGAGAAGGCGGTTGACAAGCCGAAAATATCAGCCACTGAAACCAGTGAGCTGACTGAAGCAAAAGCCAGCAATGTGGCTGAGCCGAGAGGGGTAGCAGAAGTAGAAACCAAGGTAGAGGATAAGCCAGAATTGACCAAAGAAGTAGAGGATAAACCCCAAGAAGTTGCCAATGTTGTGGAGAATGTGCTGGAGAGCGTTGAGGAAGTAGAGCCCGCAGAGAAGACGGAGGTTAAGGTAGCAAGAGATCTCAGGTCAGTGATGGATGAGTTTGATGGTGTCACGTCCTCCAAGGAAGAAAAGATTGAAGAGTCACCCACTGTTACAGAAACCAATTTGACTGCCACTGAGGAAGCTCAAGCTGTGGTTGAGAAGGAAGTTCCTGTGGCTGTGAATGGTCAACAAAGTGCACCTGTAGTGGATGGTGTCGCGAAGGTGGAACCCAAAGTTGAGGGGGAAAAGGATGAAGAAAAGATCGAGAAACTTGAGGAGAAAGACAAAGAAACCAGAAAAGATGAGGTGACTAAAGTGGAAACTTTGAGTGCAGTCGCCGAGCAAAATTTGACAGGCACTGCCGTAGCCGAGCAAAATTTGACAGGCACTGCTGAGTTGGAGAAGGAAGAGAGACTGGCTCCAGTCGAAGCACAGGAAGCCGAAGAGGTCAAGGCAGAGGAGGAAACTGAGAATGGCGTGGCAAAAGGTGACGTTGAAGATGCAAAACCCACGCCTCCTCTGACCAACGAGCCTGCAAAGGACGGTGATGACACCAAAGCATCAAGGGACCTGCCTGCACAAGAGGTCTCAGCGAAAAAGCATTCGGGTAACATAATGTCGAAGGTGAAGCAATTAGGTGTTAAGGTGAAGAAAGCCATCGTCGGCAAATCCCCAAGCTCGAAGACACTGATGACAGAGGCCAAGGGCGAAGAGAAAGTCAAGTGAGAGCAATCAAAGGACAAAAGATAAGAAAAACTTGCAATATTGTTTGGTCAGCTTTTTGCTGCTGTTATATTAATTCATAGTTGCATTAAGGTCTTACCCTGCATATTACTAGCAATGTAAATAGAGGGTAATGACCAATTCACATTTGTTTGATGGAAGTGAGAGTCTGTTCTTTTCCCTTCTTTTAGGTTTGTGTCACATAGGTAGTAATTACTGGTTTTGGGTTTTCTCAATTTGAGAGAGAAAGAGAGAGATTATAGATGTTATTACTATTTGTTGGATTGGTTGGTGTTTATTTGTGGCGAGTGATTTGTGTGATATGCTTAATTGGATTAGACAATTTGTATGAATTCTTTGTGAGTTGCTTGCAATAAATTATACACTTTTGTGATAGCTGAGGGTATGATTCTGAGACTGTATTCCTTCAGCAAATAGTCCTTAACTGGTCAACTTGCTGCTCTGCTCTGTGACATTGATCATGAATTCAAAGGACAAGAAATGAGCCAAATTTATTGATTCATGTTTTGCATTTTGTTGTGCAGCTGAGAGTGTTATAGCCTTGGTGGCATCTTTAAGTCATATCTTAAGTTTCTTAGACAAGTGGAATGTCTCATGTTTTTCAATTCTGAATAGTGATTTAGGGCTGTTTATTTATTCGTTTTCCTATTTATCTTTAATAAACCCGACGGTACCTATATCACTAGAAATCAACTATGATGAGACACAGAATTTGGGCCATTAGTGGTTGGCTCCACAAAGAGGATGGTAAAACTCGGGCAACACAGAGGTTGCTGAAAGAGAAGTTAAGAGAAGTATTACCGCCACCAATGTTGTTAGCAAAGTCCTTCCTAAAGTTATCCAGAACAAAGGCTGGTTGCAAAACGGTCCGCGCAGCAATTTGCTTCCCGGTAATACTCCGGAATACGGCTCACCAAATTATTTTCCATTACCTGAACGACCCCCGTAGCATCCATTTCAATAAGGAGCTTAGAAAGACCGTGGCTAGCACGAGCGCTTTGTGTTGCTTTCTAGACTATGCTACTTTTCCTAAACAAAGACACACAGAGAGTGAAAAAAACCTTCCAAGCACTGAGATTGGATCATGCACTCTCTAGAAACTTGTCACTGGAGACATGCTTCTTGGGGGGTGCTCAAATGTCCCCCTCTTTTTCTTACCCCCCATACCTAGAAAAATGGATTGGAAAGGAGGAACAATAACAAAATCATGAATTAAATAGCTTAAGAAGCTAGAGATCCAGATGCAATATGAAAGTGAGAAAGACTGCTGCTTTTCCTCCCTTTTTTTTTTTTTTTTTCCTTTTTTCCGAAGTTGCGGATTAAAGAGAAGCAAGAACAGGCAGAGACAACTCAAAGCGGAGAATAAAGCAAAGGGAGAAAAGATCGACCTAGTGGGCTTTGTTGGGTTCACAAATTCTCTAGGCTTACCTAGAGTTCTGGAGCAAAGTGATTTTAGATATGTTGTTGGCAAAAGTTGGTCCTAATGTGGCTCCGCAGACAAAAGGAGGTCTCTAATGGGGCTCCGCATCCAAAGGCCAACCTTTAATTTGACATGCCCACATCTAATGTCCCTTCTTCCAGAGTTGCATATGAGAGAGAGAGAGAGAGAGAGCTTGCTTGGAGGATGCTTGAACTGTACACAAAGTGAGCGTTGCCTTGACAGAGGCATTGGAGCAAGAGAAAGATGCCCCCGTGAAGCAACATTTGGGGAACAGCCTTTTCTTTTCCCATTCCCCTTTGCTACAAAATCGATATTAACCCTAATTTTCTTTTTCATCTGTTCTCTCCTTAATCTTTTTTCCTGAAAAACAAGCCTCCCTAATTTGTCTCTCTCTGGTTGATGCTCCATTGCTCTTTCTTGACGAGGAGGACTAACACTTGAATCTCGTTCCTATTGCTAGTCATTGTCATTGACACGGGAAAATTATACTTACCGTCATCCAAGTTATGCTGGGAATATTTCCACATTCTTGAATGAGACGACCTTATAAAGAAACGACATTATTCACAAGAAAAATCCCATATGCCTTTTACTTTTTCTCCTTCCAAACCCTAGACTGCACAATGACCTAAAAAGTGGGAAAATTTAGAAGGTGGAATTAATTACAGGAACATTAGTAAAAGTGTTCTCTTCTTTCTACATCAATTGCCCCCACCATTTTCAAACTTTTTGTTTTTTATCTGATACAGTGCAACTGCTTCATCGTCCATTCTCTGGGGATCACTAGAAAACACAAATGCGGCATTGTGTCATGTAAAAAAAGAATGTCGTCTACAATATATGATACTATCATTGCATGACCCAGTGGTCCCTGGGAACAATTACTTCGGGTTAAAAAAAGGGGTGGTCCTCTGAAACATGAGCAAAATGCAAAATGCAAAATATATATTGGTTTACAACATTGAGGCCGTAGATTTTGATTAGAAAAAGAGAGATTAATCACACAAATTCAGAATATATATTTATTTATTGATTAATATACATATGAAGTTCATGATAAGGAGGCCATGTTCAGTGTGATCATGAATTTAGGTTATGAAAATTAAGGAGTGGTGGGATTGCACGCATCGGGCTAAGAATTTTGGTTGATTGCATGTCTCTTAAAGTTGGCGCCATGTTCTCTCTCCGTGTCTCTCTCAAAAGGATTTCATATATTAGACCAAAAGCCAAATGGGGTTTAAATTTATTTATCATAGACACTAAACCCTCTGTAGACAACATTACTTCTTTTTCGGCCGTCCAAAGTTTCAATGTTCATGTCCATCTCTTGCCCCTTTTCCTGTCCTAAACAAGCAATCCCTCCTCTCTCCCCCTCCCTCCCTCCCTCCCTCCCTCCCTCCTTTCTCCAGCGAACTCCAAAAAAATTAAGGGAAATGTTTTCTTTTCTTTTTTTTTTTGCAAAAAATATTACTTACTCAAATGCCCCTTCATGGTGCAATTCCTATATTTTAGATTGCTGTGCCACCCATTCTCGGGATAATTATCAAAATATTCTTAAATCTATTTTACATAAATTAATCCAAACCTAAATCTTTTAATTTAGTTAATTTTGGATGAAAATCACTTATGTGAATGCCTGCCGTAGTACGTGGCATGGCTAGTGTTAAGGTAGACAATTTTTACAATTTTTATAAAAAAAAAATTGAATTATAAATATTATTTTTATTCTCTCTTTTTTTCTTTTCTTTTGCCCTCGCTCTCATCAACCACAAAGAAAAAAAAACTAAAATTTTATAAAAAATGGAAAATTGTTTACGTCAACGTTTGTACTATAGAAGAAGGCCAGATTCCACATTAATGATTTTTGGTCAAAATTACTTAAAAAGACTAGATTGGCAAATTGCCACAATATTTAAAATTAATTTGACCAAATTAAAATATTTATAACTGACTTAGCATTCATCTGTTAGGCGTGAAACTTTTTTGGTATTTCTCCAACTATTTTCAAGTCAGCATTGCTTGATCAATTAAATTGTGTAAACTTGATTTCTTAATTAATTGGGCGGCTTTACAGGTGTAAACAAAAGTTGACTTAGAAGACATCAATCTAAATAATTCGGTTGGTTCCCAAATAGGATTCACCTTGCAATATTCTTTTTTCAGAGTTGTCATCAAGCTTTCATGTCTCATGTGACGTATACATTTCTAGTCCAGTTAGAAGCTAGGTCAGTCATTTCAAGATATTCAAGGGTATTCACATTTATTTTTTTCCAACTTTGTAAACTCATCCCAAGTAAAGACAGCCATTCCTAACGCAACATGGGAAGGCGACTGAAAAACACAAACTCTGCACAACTTTAGCTCAAAACTGACACGAATTAATATATTTTTTAACCCATTTTTAACATAAAAAAATTGCTCGGACTAGATCTCTTTACATTATATTTAACATATTATATAGTTTTTGCTCGAAGGAGCGGAAAAGAAAAAGTGATCTGAATAGAAAAAGCATCCTTAATTTATGCTCGATCGAAGCTGCCACCGCAAGCGTGGCGACATGTATCTGATTCATTGCAAAGCAATAATAATAATATTAATAATAATAATAGAAAGAGCAGAAAAGTGAAAGAACGCGTAGTAGAAAGAACCAGATTCGACCGTCCTTCGGTTATTCAATAATCCATAATTTTGCAATTTACTTCAGATATGATGAATAATGATTGTCAGGGACATGACAGTTGGATCTATGTCTCACGTGATTTAAAAGAAAAAAGAAAAAGGAGCCCAGTTCTAAAGACAAGCATATGCATTGTCCAATCTTTTCTTATGAGGATTTATATATGTCTAATATATATTTATATATTTATATATAAATCATATGGTTGTATAAAAGGTGGTCAAAGAAAACGAGCAATAATTCCTCATCACGCTTCAGAGCAGCCGTGCACGGACGCCAAATAATTTACTTCCGTAATGATAAATGACCATTATTATTAATCTATATTAACGGAAAACCCGACTATAAAATTCATTCTCGCATTAGTCCTAAATTAAATCCTTTGTGGAATATGAGTAGACCACGACGGCCAACTTAATTCAAGGAAATGCCTACATATCGATTGATTGTTATTTAGTGAAGAAAATAAAAGAATTTGTTATTTTTTGCAATTAACTTAATTAATCAACTCATGATCGTAAGCAAGAGGAGTTTGAATTAAGAAAGCGTGGGACGAGAGAGGAGAAGAGAGAAACTGCCCAGCCGGCCTTAGCATGGGTGACGTCTTTAAGCTTCTCTTTGTCTCCACCTACTTTTGAATTGTTTTTTAAGCGATTTGACAACTCGCATTCTTGAAATTTATGTTCAAAATAGATGGTTGTATAGTCAAAGACGATGACAGAATGTAATTTTACTAGAAAGCAATTACGTAACACTCATATTTTTACTTTGATAACAATGTCTCCCGATCATATAAGCCTATTTAATAAATGTATTTGTTCTTCAAGATCAGACCAACCAATATTCTAAAGAAATGTTGCCGGTAGGTTGTCACTAAATTATTCAACAGTGTGTTCGACGATATTAAGCCATGTAATTATTACAACCATGAGAGAGTAATTAATATTCACTGTCGTGGATTATATATATATGCTCACAACTTTATTGGAAATTCTCTTCTTGACAAACAAAAGGACATTGATTATTTTGCATGTGATTTTATCATATTTTTCGCGAAATAAAATGTCTGGTTATATCACCGACAAAAAAAAATGTCTGGTTATATCATAGAAAAAGAGGAAGTAATCTTTGACATGAATTCACATTCATTTGGAGAGAGAGAGAGAGAGGATTTAAAGCGAAACGGAAATTGGGGAAAGTTGTTTCCCCATCAAAAGAGCGGGAGGGGTCATTGACAGTGACATTGCCACTTCAGTGTGTGACACCGCGCCTCGCTCTATACTCCAACTTGGGAGCTAAATCAAGGAAACCCAGCGTACAATAACGTTGTATGATACAAGATAGAACAATCATCTTTTCTTCGAGAAGAGTAATGATACTAATTTGCGATGTGTGTGTGTTCGGATCACCACTGCTTGATAGCGATGTAATGGGAAAACTCCATCCATTATGACGGCCCTTTCTTGTTATTTGCATGATGCTGAAGCCTCGTAGAGACCCGTCTCATGAAGAAATGTATACTGAATGATGTGATGAGACTTCATGAAATAGTAGAGGTCCCGTTACTTTTCCTTTTTGCATGAAAGGAAGTGATACTTTTCTTCATGACAATGCCTAAAAGCAATTACATAAACCTGTATTTTAAAATATTGCCTGATTAACTCATCTGTTATTAAAATCAATTGATTTCTCAATGTGACTCACTACTGCAATCAAATTTGTCATCAATGCAAATTTTATCTGAGTACTCGTCCTCCCAATTTAATTGCCTTACAAGGCTAGACAGATAATGAGATTTTGCAACATTAAGAGAGTTGGAGTCAGATAGTGGCAGGGACAAAAGTTGATTAGCATCAATTGTGCTAAAGTTAACTTCTTGGGGTCAAGCACTGTAATAATTCCCTGAGACTTTAACCTTAGATGAAGAAGACATGAGTTTTATCTTATCTTTCGCTTTTGATCTGTTTTAGTTGTCCACAAGCGGAGGGACAAGTAAATTAGGCTTGTTTTAGAAAAATATTGTCAAATTAGCAAATAAGTCCACTCAATCCGCGCAATTAGGTATTGCTAATTGTAGACGAGACCTTGGCCAGATTTGATTATAGTTATATAAGTTTGTTAGTAACATTTCATTTTGTTCATGAGAATTTAGGAAGATTGTTAAATTTGAATCAGCTTTTTCTATTGTAGGCAATAAGTTCATGGTATACGTACACCTGTTGATGCATGTCAATTAAATTATCTTGTCTTGCAATTCCCCAAATTTCATGTTGCAGGAAAGAGGTAATTAAGTGATGAATTAGTTAAAACGTACTCCAAAGATCGTCACTAGAGGAATTCTTTTAAAAGATGTTCCACAAGCTTCACGTAGGCTCATCATATAGATGTTGTTCAAGCATAAAGCATATGGACTAGTGTGTGGAGTGCATGTAACAGGTTCGATTGGAGATGTGTCCAAATCTCATGCCTTGAGACTTTCCATAGTATGGGGAAAACGTTCCAAAGTGATACAAAAGTGAATAACCACACACAATATCATCTCTTTGATATTTCTTTTTCTCGTCTCGATTCAAATGTTTCGTGTCGAGTCATTACATGTTTTGAGTACTAGGAATTCATTGTAAGGAGAAAAAGGTTGGTGTAAACATCCATGTATGTGGTGCTGACCAAATCTAGAGCCAGATTCCTGCAAAACAATTTCCCTCAAGAAGAGGATCACATCAGCATTGGTGAGCTAAGGCATTAAAGTTGGATCAGTACTCTGAACTGAACCCTAAAATAGCAATAAACTCACTATTCTTTGCTAGTCCTAATAGTCTTAATCATAGTCTAAAACCAGGAGGCCAGACTCAAAGAGAAGTACCAACACTCAATGTCCCAGAATCAACCTAATAAAGAAAAGCCACCTACATGTCCCCATGGACATGTCTGCCACCATCACTACACCCAACCAAACGTCCCTCTCTTTCTCTCTCTCTCTCTCTGACATACGTGCCCCACACAAAGACATCTATACACGCCCATATTGGTGACTTTGAGTGCATGGTTTATAAATAGGCCGAAGGTGGCGGCCTTCTCACATTTGGTTTCCTGTTGCTTCAAGCTTTCTTTTGTTCATTCCTCAACAAGAACTTCCCACTGAAAAAGAAAAAAGAAAGAAAGAAAGAAAGAATGGGAAGAGCTTCAGCTAAAGATTCCTCACCTTCCTCGTCTTCGTCGTCGTCTTCACCCTCTTTAGTTGATAACAGCAAGCACAAGAACCATCCACGAACCTCTCTCTCCTTTGCTTCTTCAGTATGCCGGTATTCCAGCTGCAACAGCGGGTGCTCATCATCAACGAGAACAGGAAGAACAAGGAGAGGTGATCTCAACACTGATCTGAGGCTTGGACTCAGTATAGTCTCTCCTGATGCCCAGAAAGATAATTGGATTGACCCTTCGGTTTCGAAGCAGAGGTATGATTTGATTTGTTTGTCGAATTGATCATCGTTGTCGTCTTCCAAATTGTTGCTTTCCATCATCCGCATAACAGATTTCAGATTTCTTTTCAGTTTTTTTTTTTAATTTCCTTTTTTTTTCCCGAATTTCCTGGTTTTCTTTTATCGCATGTTATTAGCATATAAGAAGAGAGAGAATCAGATGCCAAAGGTGTAGTTGGAAATTTATATAAAGATTCCTTCTCTTTTGGTTTCTGGAAATTAGCAGACAATGAAAGTCGTAGTTCACTAAAGTTTTAGCTTATGTTTGAAGTGCATTATAAGAAAATCAACAATAGGATCTTTTGAAATTGAATACGACATCATTTTCTAACATAATTTTGATTTCAGGGAACAAAGACAAGACTGGCCACCCATCAAGTCCCTCCTGAGAACCACACTTGCTGTAGCAGGCAAAGCTGATACCAATGTTCATAATGTACATAATAATGACAACGGCGATAGGGGGAGGACTTCCTTGTTTGTCAAGGTGTACATGGAAGGTGTCCCAATTGGAAGAAAGCTTGACCTGCTAGCTCTTCACAATTATGATGATCTCATATCAACTCTTGCTCACATGTTCACAACCTCAATTACTTGTAAGTGTATACATTATCAGAAAGAAACAAGAAATGGGTTTTCATCTTTAATTTATATCGATCTGTGAATCTGAAAATGAGTTTCTTCCTTCGGTTCTTGAAAGATGACATTAAGCTTAAACCGAAATGTGCAGGTCCTAACGGAGATAGAGCTGATCATGCGAAAAGTCTTCATGTTTTGACCTATGAAGACAGAGAAGGAGATTGGATGATGGTCGGAGATGTTCCGTGGGAGTAAGTTAAATCATCCCGTACAAGTTCTGATTACTTTTTCAATTTAGTCACCCTTTTTTGCACGTTACAGCAAGAATTCCTCACAGTTTGTCCATTTATGGCTTCCACAGAATGTTCATGACCACCGTCAAGAGATTGAAGATAACGAGAGCCGACAGATGTTAGCATTCAGGACAATTTTTCCATTTTCCAGATTATCTTCTCACTGAAGAGAGAAGACCAATCATAGAGATGTACAGTCTCATGTCAAATTGATGATGATGACGACGACATGGGTTATTATGCACAGTCCTAAAACTGCTGAGTCAGTTTACAGTTTTTGCAACTTGGTGAAAATCATTACACTACACATTGACAGACAACAGTAAAAATGTAGAAAGAATTCGAAGGACATCTGGAGATTTCGAGTGCTTTTGATTGCTGGGTACTTTGTTCTTGAACTTTCATTCTTTTCTTCTTTTTCACTTATCCACCCTTTCGTTGTGCTTTTACTTTTGTTTTTCTCTTTAGTTCACGTGGTCCTCTAGCGCCTCGTGTTCACAACAGGAGTTACTTTCGCTCACGTATTATTACTCTGGAAGTAACTTTTTTGAATTGGAGGTCCTAATTAAACTTCACCTTTTACATGAGCATCATTGGATGGATAAATCTTACGGTTATTAAGTAAACCTAAGAGGTCCTCAAATCAAAAAGAATTCAAAAAACAAGAACCTGTGTCTATATATATAAAGGGTGTGTTTGGTTTGGGAAATATTTTTGGGAAAATGCAAACGCTTTTGAGTTAAAAGAGTTTTTTGAAATGCAAGTAGTGTTTGATAAAGTGTATCTTAAAAGCAAATTAAAAAGCAATTTTCACACGAATGCCATTTGTTAAAAACTTCACTTTGTAAAAGAATTTTGCTACTTTTCTTTTATAAAAAATCTCAAGTTATTTGTTGGTAGAACTCAATCGTCGTCAGTGAACCAAATTGGCTGCCGGCCATCCTCACCTAAGGTTGCGCAACCCCAAGCGATGGCCACCTAGGGTGTGGCCACCTCAAGCGATGCCTAGGTCATGTGACCTCAAAATGAGGGTGGTGGTGGCTCATTGGCTACTAGTTGATGGCACATTGGCCACCTGCTCATTGATAACATAGTGGTTGCTCGTCGATGGCACGACAATTACTTGCTGATGGGATGCTAGCTGCTTGCCAATTGCTTGTTGATGGCTAAGACAAAGTTAGGGTTTTCAGGACATTTTTAAAATTATAAAAGTTGAGTGAAGGCAAAAAAAAGGGTATATTTGCATTGCGAAAATGCAGCATTCCAAAGTACCTCCTGACTGGCCTTGAGCTAAAGGCTTATAGAGAGCTTTGGAGATGCAATTCCATCACCTAAAGCACCCAATTTTTTTTTTTACCAAATGGCATTTGCATTTGTCCAAGAGGCTTTAAAGCTCCAAAGGGCTTCGCCAATGTTAAACCAAATGTACCCAAAGTACTTTACGATCATTTGCAATTGTGAATGGATGAAATCATAATTTATGATAATCAAGATGAAAGATAAGTAACTAACGAATCTCTTACTTCGTAATTTGAATTCATAATAATTATCAAGAGCTCCATCATTCTTTCATCTTTCTTTCTATGAGATATTTAAAATGGATCAAATGTTTTTAAATTTCTTTAATTTTAAATTTTCACTATTTTTTCTTTTCATGCAAGGGACACGCTGTTTTTCTTCTCTATGAATGCACGCACATGGTGTTGCTCATTCCTTTTTTTTTTCCCTTACATCAGCAATTAACCTAAAAAAATTTCACCATAAATGCTTCAGTTTGCACTCGCATATTACATTTTCCGATTATAGTAACACAATTGAGTTTTATCTCCATTCCATGGTCGTTTTCCAGCAGCTTGATCATAACCATCCTCTCATGCACTATTAAGAGTGCATTTGGTTCATCTTTTCCAATGGGCCTTTTGGCCTTCAAAACCCATTGAAGAAATGCTGATATGTTTGACAATCCTTTTGAAGTAGCTTTTAACCAAATACCGACTATAAAAATGTTGAAAGCCCAAAGCAAGTAAAGACCAACCTTCAGAAGTAGCATTTGTAGAATACTGAAATTAGGTTAAAAAAAATTTCTTCCAAAACTATTCTCTCCAATTCTTCTATTTTTCAATTTTGGCCATTGTTGCCACTATTCATCTTCTTTGCGAGGGTAGTAGGTGAGGGCCGATGAGGTCAAATTTGACCAACAAAGGGCTGACGAGGTCATGTGACCCACACAATGGCCACTTGAGGTCACACAACCGCAAACACCTAGGCAATAGTCGCCTAGGGTCAAGTGACCCTAGGTGGACCGTAGGTGATAGGCGACCCTCACCGACAACTTGATCCCTTCACTAGAGCAAGTGAAAGGTTTGATTTCTTTTTAACAATAAAAAAATGGAAAAAGTCACCAAAAACCCTAAATTTTGCCTAAAATAACAAATTTACCCCAAACCTTTTTTTTGTGACATAAAAAATCTCAAACTTTGCTAACTATGACACATTACCCCACCAAGGGCATTCTCGTCTTATTTTTTCTATTTTTCTTTCTTTTTTTTTTCTTTCTTATTCTTCTCTCCATCCGCCATGGCAAAGGGAAGCCGGACTCAAACAAGGGCGGCCCTCACCTGGGTGTTGCCCTCGCCAGCCCAAGCGAGGACAGCCCTCGCCAGGGTGGCTTTCGCCTAGGTCGGATCTAGCGATGACGACCCTCGCTCGACGTGGGGGAGGGCAGCCCTCGTCGGCGTCGGGCAAGGACGACCCTCGCCGACGCCAACGAGGGTTGCCCTCGCTTGCATCGGGCAGGGTTGCCCTCGCTGCATTTGCCCTTGCCAAATCTAGCAAGGGCCATCCTTGCTCGACGCCGACGAGGGCCACCCTCGCCTACGTCGGGTAAGGGTCACCCTCGCCGGGCTAGCTAGGGGCGTGGGCACCCCTAGCTAACTATGACACATTACCCTACCAAGGGCATTCTCGTCTTATTTTTCTATTTTTCTTTCTTTTTTTTTTTTCCTTTCTTATTCTTCTCTCCATCCGCCATGGCAAAGGGAAGCCGGACTCAAACGAGGGCGGCCCTCACTGGGTGTTGCCCTCGCCGGCCCAAGCGAGGACCCTCGCCGGCCCCGAGCGAGGACAGCCCTCGCCCGGGGTGGCTTTTGCCTAGGTCGGATCTAGCGATGACGACCCTCGCTCGACGTGGGGGAGGGCAGCCCTCGTCGGCGTCGGGCAAGGACGACCCTCGCCGACGCCGACGAGGGTTGCCCTCGCTTGCATCGGGCAAGGGTTGCCCTTGCCAAATCTAGCGAGGGCCATCCTCGCCCGACGCCGACGAGGGCCACCCTCGCCCGCGTCGGTAAGGGTCACCCTCGCCCGGCTAGCTAGGGCGTGGGCACCCCTTGCCGACCTGCGCCGAGGGCCGCCCTCGCCCAACACTGATGAGGGCGACCCTAGCCAGCCTAGGCTAGGCGGCCCTAGCCGGCGAGGCGACCCTCGCCCGACGTCGATGAGGGCAGCCCTTGCTTGAGTCCGGCTTCCCTTCGCCATGGTTGGCAAAGGGAAGAGAGAAGAAGAAAAAGAAAGAAAAATACGAAAATGCCCTATAGTTTAGGGTAAATGTGTCACAAAAATACAAATTCAAGGTTTTTTTGTATCACGAAAAAAAGTTTATGGTAAGTGTGTCACGGTTATCAAAGTTTTGGGTTTTTCATGTCATCAAAAAAAATTTGGGATAAATTTGTCATTTTAGATAAAGTTTGGGATTTTTTGTGACTTTATTCCTAAAAAAATTATAATGAAAACCCTTTTAAAGGTTTTTTTTTTTTTTTTATCAAATACTACTTTGCCCAAAGTCGTTTTGCAAAGGAGTTTTTACCAAATGCAATTTTCACTTTCCCAATAGGCTTTAGTTTTCAATATTTGCATTGCATCCAAAGTCTATTTATAAACTTGAACCAAATTCACCCTAAATAGAGTAGACCTTTAGGATCTTCCATGGTCAATGGACAGTTCACTATGCATGAGCTGTGTGAATGCACATGATCAGCTGTACGCCGTGATCTACAGGAAAGTTCCCATCATTTGAGAAATTGATTGGACATGGAAACTCAACAACAGTGCATTTGGCGTCGCATGTGGAAATTGAATTTTTAAAAATGAGTGATGATCATGATCACGATCACGATCTTCCCCAAAGATACTTCGCTCCCATTTTTGGGTAAGAATAAGAGTGGGTCGTATAAGCCAAGGCAGGCCTGATAGACGGACAGAAAACTGGGCCTAGTCACATCCCTTACTCAAAGATCTTTCATTTGCGCAGGATCTTGAAAGCACAGCAGCTGTTAAATCATCCATTTACTGAAAGTAGGTTTTGGGATGATGGAAAGCCGCAAGAACCCAAAAAATAAAATAAAAAATAATAAATAATAATAATAATAATAATAATCAGCACTTGTGATCAGAACTTCTCCGCAGCCAGATAGGATTAGAAACAGCAAGCGAAAATGGAATTGAAATCGACACTGATAACTGCTTGGGAAGCGATTAGAACTAGAGCTATGTTTCATTGATGTGAACTAGAATTTCGTTAATGAAACACTTTGAATTGAAAAATAATAATAATAATAAGCTCAGTATTGCATATACCATCATAAAACAGCAAGTGAAAATGATATTCTAATCTTTGTTTGCGAAAGATTTAAATATTTAAATGCTTTTGAAGTTCACTCGATAATCCGCACTCGTAACGTCGTCGCTGTGGTGATTTGGTCGAGAATTTGCTGTTCCGACGTTGCATCTGGACGTGGGAGTGAAATGCTTGCACTCGGTTCGATGAAAGTGCTTAAGTTAAACCCAAGAGTTATTTAGTTCATTCTCGAACGCACATTTCACTCGTCGATTGCTAGATGTAGCCGAATCACATCTGAAACCGAACAAATATAGGGATGAGTTTGCCATAAACTCAAGTATAGCCAATATAAATTTTGAGATTTATGCTTCTGGTCATGCATGTTTACCGGACGCGTCTTATTCGTTGATGACTTGTGGTATTTGCTGAGGACCCATCCAAATATGTTAATTAGTGTCCTTCTGATCCATTTCTATTTTTTCTTGTGTTACGTCTATGTTCATGGTAATGGCAGGTTGTCGGCGAGAAACGGTAATTGGAGTCACAAATTGGCATGCTAATCATTGATTCATGTGACCGGTGGATTATGGTAATGTTCATAATGATAGAGATATACGGCAGTGATAGCCGAGGATGATTGACCGTAGAGTTTATAGGTTCATTGATTGGAAGTTATGGTGTGTTGGTCTTAAGGTGGGAATTTGCAATTCGAGAAGTTGCAGAGCACGAAAGACGATTCTGCAGTCTAGTAGAAAGAAAATGAAGGACTTACGGCGATAGAGGAAATAGGAGGGAAAAAAAAAAGGATGCAATTTTAATAGAAGATGGGCTTAGTATAGATTTTGAGAGATACGGGCTTATTATGGATCTGAACGAGTATTGATTTAAGTTAAATAGGTTTGGGTTAAATTTTAGTTGGGCTGAATTTGAATTTTATCAAGTGGGTTTGACTTGAGAGCCCAATTGCTCGAAACGTAAAAACACTGCATGGAAACCTAATTGACAAATAAAAAAAAAATTAGTTAGAAGTGTAGGCCTTAATTAGGGTGTTAGATTTTTGTATTAGAATTAGTCTAATTTCATTTAGATAATACACATGGTTTAGGATAATTCATGATCTTCTCTAGTTTAGATAATGGAAAATTAATTTCTTTTGGATTTGATTTAAATTAAGCTTATGGAAGTTGCTGACCTGGGGCCTAATAACAAAGCCATGTAATATTTTTTACCTGCATGTATCCAGTTACCATACTAAATTATATCTTTTACTTGTTCTTCATTACCATTTCTTATGTGTTTGTTGTGATTGACTTTATATCGTTTGCTGTGTTGTGATTCATTTTCATAGTTGAGTGGTTAGGTTTCATTTTAGGGTCATAATAAACATAAAAATATTGCATTTACGTTTCTGTTTCTCCCAATTTCTGTTCTTCTATTCCCCTGAACAAAAAAAGAACAGAATTCTGTTTGGTAACGCCAACTTATTTTTCTATTCTCTGGAATAGAAAAATAGCCGGGGAATAGATTTGGAATAGAAATAAGGAAAAAAAAAATAAATTCTTGTTCTCCGAACAATTTCTAGAAATAAGCCAATTTTTTTCTTTTCTTTTTTTTTCTTTTGTTCTTCTTGCTTGTTGTGCCCCTGGGCGGCCGCCTGCCAACCACCGGCCACCTCCAGCCAACTGTTGCCACCGTCGGCCAATCGCCGACTGGGTGCCGCTGTCGCTCGATCGGCGTCGTCACCGCCGCCGCCTGATCGTCATCGCTGCCGCCCATAGCCCACCGATAACCCCCGGAACCGCCGACGACCGCCACCAACCACCGTTGTCGCCACCCGACCACCGATGATCGCCACCAACCACCGTTGCCATCGCCCGACCGCCGTCGCGCCGCACAACCATCATTAGCTCCGCCGTCGCACAACCGTCGTCGGCTTGCCGCCGTCATCGATCGCAGACCACCGCCGCACTACCGCCGACCATCGCCCATCACCGCTTGCCACGGCTCGCCGCCGCATGACCGCGCCCTCGGCCCACCAACCGCCACCGATCGCCATTGCCGCCACCCAATAGCCGGCAGCTGTTGCCGTCGCCCCCGACCACCGGCAGCCCGCTTTGCCGCCGCCGAGCACCGCCCGTCACCGCACGACCGCCGCCCACAAGCACACTAGCCGTCCCCTCCCGCGGCCGCCCGTTCGCCAACGGCCGATGGGCTGTGGGTGGCGGTCGACGGCTAGCGAACGGCGGTTTGTGAGCAAGAATAAAAACGAATAAATACAAAAAATAAAAAATCGTACCAAACACATTTATATTCTTTTTCTATTTCAAGAATAGAAATTTCGTATAGTTACGAAACACGTTATTTTACTCAAAAATTGTTCCCCGGATTAGAAATAGAAAAGAACTATTTCGAAAAGAAACCGTTTCCGAGTAGAAGCATTACCATGCACACCCCGTTAGGCGCTGTTTGATAACTATCCTTAGAACAACTATTTCTATTTTTTTGTTCTCCGAAATAAAAAAAGAATAGAAATTCGTTTGGTAAAATTTTTGTTCTCAGGAACAAAAATCTTCTCTTTTTTTATTTTTTTTTTTATTTCTGGGAATAAATTTGGAATAGAATCAAGAAGCAGAAAAAAATTATTTCTTGTTCCCCATAACAATTTCAAGAATCAAACCTAACTTTAGTTTTTCTTTCTTTCTTTTCAACTTCTCTCTTCTTCTTTTTCTTCTTCCTTCTAGTTCTAGCTGGTCATTGGTTTGGCCATTGGCGGCCACCGCCGTTATCATTGGTGATGGCCGGCAACTGACTAGGCCATGGCGAGGTTGGCTCACCGAGCCATCGCCTAGATCTTGCTAGGCCGAGGCTCACCATGGCTAGGCGAGCCTCCGACAAGCTTGCCAAACCTCACCCAACTGATCACCGGCCACGATGACTGGCGACTGGCCACAAAGAAGGAGGAAGAGCAAGAAATAAAGGGAAAAGAGAAAAAAAAAAAAAAAGAAGAAAAATATAGTAAAAGTATTAAAAATTAAAAGAAATAAAAAAAAATTAAGGATTCTACCAAATACATTTCTATCATGAGAATAAAAATTTCATGCGGTTACCAAACACGTTCTTTTGTCCAAAAATTGTTCCCGTAAATAGAATTAGAGAAAACTATTTTTAATCAAAAATTGTTCTCGGGAACAAAATGGTTATCAAACGCGCCCTTAGCGAACAATAACTTAGGGACTCATAATTGGTAAAAACCCTGTATGGAAACCTTAGTTGACAATGATCAAGTTTAAGTACCAAAAGGGAATGAGTTAGATTACTAGTGTAATCAAATCTCAATCCTATAACTCTAATTTCATAGGAAGTGAATTATATTCACATGCTTCACTTGGTTTTTAGTTAACTCCAAAAGATTAGCAGTGAATCCTCATATAAAATTCTCATAGAGTTAATGGAGGTTAAAATTAAATATCCCAACGTCACGCAAGGTAAGGATTTGATAGAATCCGTGCTGATTGAGAGCGTTGGTCCACCTTTGCCCTTTCCAAGAGAATATTATTATTAACATCCTCATCATCATTATTAATAGTATTTATTAATACTGTTATAATTAGGTTTACAAAACTGAATTATTTGTTGTGCCTTTGCTCTTCTTTTTTTTGGATGATTTTTGGACTTTCAACATCAGAATGCAAAATGCCCTCCTATTGGGGCAGTGGCTCTTATCATGCTAAATCACTTTGCTTCTCCATTACTTACAAGAGGAGGAATTCCAGAGCATATGTCTGCCTTGCGAGATCTAGTTTGGACCTTTGTTCCCAATAACAAGATATAGGACGCATCCAATTCCTCTACAAATTTTTTCCCCTAACGATTTCCTCTATGATCAATGAAATCATAGACTGTGATTAGCTCATCGATGCTTTTCAATTGGTTTCGATGATCATGTAAGCAATTGACTTGGTAAAAATTTTGGGGGATGGTAATTACGATCATCATAGATAAGCTACAAACCATGAAATTAAATTACCATCTACATGGAGATCGACCTTGGAGGACCCATTGATGAAATGGAATCTGCCCCAAACAGCAATAATCATTGGAGTCGAAAAGACAAAATTATCAGGGGGGTTGTTCGACTCACTATCACCTTCTCTTAGGGGTATTTTAGGAATTTTGCAAAAAAAATAGTGGACCGCACGAATGAAACGTGTTTTTTTGCTTGCTGACGGTTTACATGCAGAGGCTTATTAGTAACATTTAGTTGCTTGTGAGAATATAGGAAGAGGTTATCAAGAGATCAATTAGTTGAAAAACACTCCAAAGATCGTCACTAGAGCAACTCTTTCAAGAGATGTTTCACAAGCTCCACGTAGGCTCGTCGTACAAATATCGTTCAAGCATAGAGCCTATGGAACACTAAGCCAAGCACATGTGATAAGTTTGATTACAGGTGCGTCCAAATCTCATGGCAAAAGACTTTTCATAGTGCAAGAAAGATGTTCTGAAGTGATACATAAGTAAATATCCACATACAAGAACAATGCTTCAGTGTTTCTTTTTCTCGCCTTGATCCCATTATTTCGTGTCAAGTCATTACATATGTCAGTGTGGTATCAACCATGTTTTGAGTATAAGGAATTTCTTGTAAAGACAAAAAATGTTCGTGCAAACATTCATGCATGTGGTGCTGACCAAAAATAGCCCCAAATTGAATAGTGCACTAGTGTCGGTTGGATGATGTCTGCTATGTTTCGTCCCTGGTTTTCCTCCTTCGCGCTCAAGCTCAGACAACTTGGGCTTCCCCGGGTCGATTGGTTAAATTTGTCGTGTTGCTATCTGCCTTCTTTAGAGCCATGAATATTCATTTTTCCGGTTCATGGTGACTACAGCAGAAAGAGAAGGTCCAACTTAGGCGTCAGGCTTGCTTGGGGAAGGGTCATCGTTCTCGGCTGTCCTATGTTTGTTGTACTTATGCAGGAGGAGCTCAACCCCGCTAACGCCGTGTTTTAGGGTTACGATGAGCTGGGGCCTTTGAGAGACTGAGTTGAGAATAGCGCTCGCTATCTTTCCAGCCATAGGTATATCTGCTTACTTATCTAGTGAATCAGTGCATAGCCGATCAAAAGTAGGCATAGGCAATCTTTCTATCGATAGATAGATAGAAAGAGAAATGGAAATTGATCTAGTTCCCATCTCTCTCTCTCTCTGAGAAAGCAAAGCTAATATTGATCTAGTACCCATCTCTCTCTCTCTCTCTCTGTGAGAAAGCAAAGCTGACTACAATTGCTGAGAGCTGATGTTACGAGTCGATCTTAGTCAACGCCACAGGCGAACAAGGTGACCTCAAGCCAAGGGAAATGTGGAGCCTCGTACATTAAGTTGTGTCCTTACATTAAGATATTGAGGATGCTTCTCTGCATTTGTATGAAGACTGTCAGACGATAACGACGAATGGATCAGGTCGAAATCAGCGAAGATGATGGAAGTTGTGCGCGACAATGGCAATGTGCGCGTCCGCAATTGTGTTCTTACTGTTGCTCATGAATGTGCCGGATCAAGCTGCAGCAATGGTGGGAACGGAAATAGGATATCGATCGAGAGGATTGTGCGAACTCCACTTTTCATTTATCATGAACTGCTTAAAAAACTTCTAAAATGTCCAAGATATTAGCGACAAAACTGTAGAAAGCCTTTTGGAATAATGAAATAGAGACACGTAGAATCATACCAAAATTTTCGATTAGAGACGATTTTTTTTCGTTCTCCAGATTTCGAAGACAAAGTCATAGATAAGGGGGAATTCTATGGTCGAGTCCAGAAGGAAAATTTTCAACCGATTGATGATTCTGTGAAGGGACATGCTACGATCGTGGAGTTATGTTACAAGATGGGAAAAATAAGATTTGCGATTAATTCAAATTTATCGTGGTTTTTTTCTTTTTGTTAGAAAGTTATGGATGACGGGATATTCAGTCTTACAAGACTTTAAGATAAATTAATAAATGTGAAGGATGATCCATAATTACATCATTTACAAAATGCTTATTACAACTACAATCGGTAAGGATAATTGTTAATCATAACTATTATGGCTTACGAAAATCTCATTATATCACCGGTTTATTTACTAAGCGTTAGCAAGTTAGCATATTCGTGGCGGTAGGGACTTTATAGGCAGGGACTATTATTTCTCAGAAAGGTAAATGACTAATTACAAGTGAACAAGTTACAATGGTGGAGGACCCGTTGATGAAATGGAATCTGGTTCAATAGGCAATGATCATGGAGCGGAAAGGACGAAATTACCGGGGTGTTCGACTTGCCGTCGCTTACTCGAGAGTGGTGGTACTTGAGGAATTTCGAAGAGAATAATTAGCTCGTTTCGTTTCAAACGCGGACACAACAATTTCTCCCATCGATTAGCTCGATTAGCTCGAAAATAAGCTGTAATCCACGGTTATTTTTGTAATTTTTCTTTTTTAACTTGAAACAATTGCTTGCTTGATGAATCAATTAAAAGCATGAAAATTAAAATCTCGACCAGTGAAATTTGCTTATATTGGAGCATATTCGATTAAAGAACGTCTGGAGAGATTATGATCTCCCACTTGTTAATAACTTTGGGCTGAACAAGATTAAGATTCGCTTTGCTTGGACGTCTCCGGCGAAGATCTAATTTAGTGAACACAGAGCAGGACCGTACAATACTAGCTGTAGGCAAAGTTTGGTGGTCCACAATGGACTAAAATTAGGACTCATACTAAAGACGATGTTGAACTTAGACGAGGCGAAAACCATGTGTGAATCTACGAGCAACGACATCCACATGACATTTCGAAAACATTTGAGGGCTTCAACATGGAATGAAAGTGAAAGTGAAAGTGTGGGACAGAAATGCTTAGGTCCTCGTTCTTCTTGTCCTACAGTTTGATCAAATGAAAGTGATGGTGGCAAGGGGTTATGATAGGGCATTTTATGGAATTAGGTATTTACATTCAACTTAGGCATACTTTGGATCACATTCCTGGGCCATCTTGCAATTACAAAGAAAATATCACTATTAATATCATCATCATCATTATTATTAGTATTTATTAAAACCATTAAATTAGACTTACAAAACTGAATTATTTGTTGCGCCTTTACTTTTTTTTTTTTTTTTTTTTTGGACTTTCAACACCAAAATGCAAAATGCCATCCTATTAGGGCAGTGGCTCTTATGATGCTCAATCACTTTGCCTGCCCATTACTTGAAAGGTAAGGTATTCCAAAGCATATGTCTGCTTTGCAAGATGTGGTTTAAACCTTTGTTCCCAATGATATATGTAGCACGCATCCAATTCCTCTTCAAGTTATCTTCTTCTTTTTTCCTCTAATGATTTCTACCGTGATCAATTGTATCATAGACTGCAATTAGCTCATCGACGTTTTTCATTTGGTTTCGGTGATCATGAAAGCAATCGATTAATGAGATTATCCTCGATAAATTGGCAGCCAAAGCTATCCGAACATCGTGATGCATTGTTATCCATCACTCGCATTTATACCACTGCAACCCTTCGGAGTTAATAATTCCCACCAAATCCAATCACCATCATCCTTGGATTCTTGAATTCGAGTTTAGGGTCAGCATACATGAGAAGGATTTAATGTCTTGTTATCCTCTTACAAGGAACACTTTTCTAAAATTAGTGAGAAGCAGTCGCACGAATTTTAAAAAAAAAAAAAACACAAAATATCATTATATATGTTTTGTGGGGAGAATTACCAAAAACGTCCTAAACCTATTGCAATTGTGTCAATTCAATCCTAAACTTTTTTTTTGGCCAATTTAGTCCTAAACCTTTTATAATTGTGCCAATTCAGTCCATCCGGCCAAAATTGGCCGGCCGGCGAACGATTTTTTAATATATATATTTTTCGAATTTTTTTGAATTTTTTTTCCCCACCTTCTTCTTCCTATGGCTGGCCGCGCGCCGGCTATAGGAAGAAGAAGGTGGGGAAAAAAAAAAAAAAAATTAAAAATTCGAAAAAAAATAAAAATATATATTAAAAAATTGTTCGCCGGCCGGCCAATTTTGGTCGGATTGACTGAATTGGCACAATTGTAAAAGGTTTAGGACTAAATTAGTTTAGGACTAAATTAGCACAATTGCAATAGGTTGAGGACTTTTTGGTAATTCTCCCATGTTTTATGCTTGTGGCAGATCGAATGGAAAGTTATTCTTTGTTCGGTTTTCTTCGTCTTCTTTTACTTTCAATTGATTCTTGAATTCAAGTTTAGGGTCAGCATATATGAGAAGGATTTCATATCTTGCTCTCCTCTTACAAGGAATATTTTTCTAAAAACTAGTGAGATGCAAATGCAAAAGGAAAAACATCCAAGCACAAAATATCATTATATATATTTTATATACCGGTCTAGTTAGGGTGGAAGGGTGGATAGTTGAGCAGTTCTAGTAAAGTGGAATCAGAAATCAGACCAATCCCTATGTGAACCACCGATTCTGGTCCAGTCCGATTCTCGACGACAAGTGGTTCCTGGTTTTTTTTTTTTTTTTTTTTCTACACATCCATAATTTCAACTATGGCATTCTTTCATTTTCTTTCCCATTTCAACCTCATAAAACTTTTTTTAAATAGCTACATTCCAACTTCAACCCCCATTGAATTGAATAGCCCCTTACTAGTTGTAGTTTCAGTAAATCTTTTATAGGAGCCTGATGATTGAGCAACCTTTTGATAGCTGTAAATTTTCTCGGGGTCTACTCGTCGTTCATAAATCTTTGTTGGTTCTAATCTTTTGTTATCACTGCTCGCCATTGAGCATTTATTATGCGTGTAATGATGGTAATCTATCTCTAAGTGTTGCTTGAGGAGCGTTTATATAGATGCTCGTTTAGACTAGCTCATGGAACAAGGCCAACCTGAGCGAGCCGCCACATTGCACTCGAAAGAAGCAGTTCTCTCTAAATGAGTGCGATGTTAAGAACAGGAGATGAAAAACAAACTCACAATAAACACTCTCGTTATTACAAGAAGGAGACACTTGACATCACTCACCACTCATGCACAAGCACACTACTTTTTTGGGGACTCTTTCTATTCAAGACTCTCATAATAACAATCGAGAGGGGGAGCCACCTATTTATACTAAGCTAAGGCGATGGAGTCTCCTTATTATTTTATCAAAAATTGAAAACCGACTTGTCTCCACTTACTTAAGGAAGTCAGCAAAAGACAAAAGCCACTATTTATAGCTATCTAGGAAGTCGACAAAATAGCATCTAATCTGGAATTGTAAAACGCTAGTGAGAAGGTGTTGATTACTTAATACTCATCCTCAACACTAACCACTGTCCTCCGGCTTACCATGACCAACTGCTTTCAAAACTCCACGAATATAGATCCGATAAGTCCCTTCGCAAAGATATCAGCAACTTGTTCATGCATTCTAGTGAATTTCATCTCAATCTCTCTACGTAGCACTTTTTCCCTCAAAAAGTGATAATGTACTTCTACATGTTTAGTCTTGCATGGAACACGGGATTTTCTGCTAAGATTATCACAATATAAACTTGTCGGGTAGTCTATCGGTTAATGAAAATCCTCAATTAATTGTACCAGCCATGTACTCTCTTGAGTTGCCATTGCTATTGCTTTATACTCGGTTTTTGTCGTAGATAGTGACACAATCGCATGTCTTTTACTGCACCATAACACTACCACTGATCCAAGACTAAATATGTATCCAGTAGTTGATCGTCGTGTATCACGATTTCCAACAAAATCGGCATCCAATGTCCTCCAATCTCACATTATGTTTTTTTTGTTTTTGTACAGTAGCCCAAAATGAAATATACCTGTTACATACATTAATATGCGCTTGACTATATCTAGGTGAGGCTTCCGTGGCTTTTCCATGTATTGACTTACTACTCCCATTGCAAAGGCAATGTTAGGCCGTGTTATGGTTAGGTAAATAAGGCTTCCCATCAATTGCCTGTTCATAGTTTAGTTTTTCAATTCTCGTCCTTCAAGTGCATATAGCTTTGCATTTCTATCTATTGGAGTAGATATAGGTTTGCAATCAAGCATCCCAAACTTTTATACGAGATCTCATGCATACTTCTGCTATCATAGGAAGAGTCCTTTCTTGGTCTTCTCAACTTCAAGTCTGAGAAAATGTTTTCAGTTCTCCAAGCTCTTTCATTTGAAACCGCACTAAGAGGTTAGCTCTAATTTCACATATCTCCTCTTCATTATCTCCAACGATGATTAGATCATCCACATAGATTGATACTATTGCAAGCTTGCCATCTTCTGCATTCACAAACAGGCTCGAGGCTGCTGAGACTACTGAATAACCACTTTGCATCAAGAATTCAACAATCTTCCCATACCATGCTCTTGGGGCTTATTTTAAGCTGTAGAGGGCTTTCTTTAACTTGCAAACGTAGTCTAGATGAGTCTTACTTTTGAAACCATCTAGATACTCCATGTATATATCTTGATCTAATTCTCCATAGCCATTGGCCATAATTTCCATGACTTGCTTGCTGCAAGTGTTAGTAAGACTCAAACTATAGTAATCTTTGCTACTGGACTAAAGGTCTCATCATAATCTAGGCCATACTTTTAAGAGAATCCTCGAGCAACTAGCCATGCCTTATATCTTTCTATCGACCCATATGGTCGAGTTTTAAGTTTGTAAACCCATTTGCAAGATATAGGACATTGCCACTTTAGGTCTTGACACTAGGTCTCATGTCTCATTTTTTCTTAGTGCTTGGATCTCTTCCTCCATGGCCTTCCTCCATTCCACGCCTTGCGAGGCTTCCTCGTATGTAGTAGGGGTAAGCGCGGTTCTCGGGTTGAACCGGGAACCGGAGAATCGAACCAGAGGGTCCAATTCGGTTCCCGGTTCTAAGGGGACCGGTTCCGGTTCCCGATTCCCTTTTTTTGGGAACCGGAACAGGTTACGGAACTGGAACCGGAATCGGTTTCGAAACCGGTTACTTAGGGCTCCAAAAGGAAGAAAACTCAGAAAAGAATCGGATGCCCCCTCTCGCTTTGTTGCCCCACACATTCCCTCGCCTCCATCGCATAAACCTTTGCCGGTCTTTACCGGCGTAGCCCCCTTCACCGCCGTCCCCTGAGCCACCGGCCATCTCCGCGCCGCGCCGCACCGCCGCGTCTCCACTTGCGGAACCCGTGAGTGCCGCTAGCGGTCCGATCTTCCGCCGCCCTACAGCCGTTCGAAGCGCTGCCCCTGTCTCTGTTCCCACGCCCCGCCTCGCTAGTTACCATCGCTCCGCTAGCGCCAACGCTTGCTGCAGCCACGACCCGGGCCACCGCTCTTCCTCGCTCGCCCGCCGCAGCCCCAAGCTCCGCCGACTATCCCTCTCACCCACGAGCTTCGCCACACAGCAGAACACCTCCGCGCCCCTGCTCACCCGCGAGTACTGCAGGTCGTCCCTGCTCTGCCGGTCACTGCACTCATCCCCCACTACCGCTATTCCATCCCCACAACTTGTCGCGCTGACAAGAGCGCTGCTGCTGTGAAACCCCATCGGCAAGCCCCAACGCCTGCACTTTCCATTGTCGCTGTTGCCCTACGATGCTAAGCCGTGAAGCCCTGATGTGAGCTGCCCCGACACCATCCTTTGGCCCGATGCCAGCAAATTCGAGCAACGTACCAAGAAGCCAACCCACCGTTGTCGGTCGCGAACAGATTGTTCGACTCCTTTGTTCGCTTCGCTCTCCTTCCTTGTCGCGTCTGATCCTGACGAACACCCCACTCGGAGGAGGTACGTCATCTCTCTCTCTCTCTCTCTCTCTCTCTCTCTCTCTCTCTCTCTCTCTCTCTCTCGCCAAGTGATGGGTGTGGCCTGAGTTTTATCATCTAGAGTGTTTGATTGTGTTCCTAATACATATGCATCTTTGCTCTTGCTTTATCGGATGGATGTCGCTTTCCTGTTTTTCTCTTAAGGTTGGGATGCATATCTTGACCTTAGATGAGCATCTCCGATGCCTCCCACTGTGTCTGCTCTTTTGGTCGGCCGCAACATATTTTGGGATTTGGGTTTGGCGTGAACTGATTGGGTGGTGAGCTTATGTCTGCGCATGCGTTTGTCCGATCAAATTTGGGAAGTAAACCTGCCGTAATCTGAAATTTCGGTTTGGATCATGAGTTCTCCCTTGTTCAGCTAATTAACTGACTGGTTCCCTTAGCTTCGCCATGGTTGTTCCCCTATTTCGATCACAACCATCTTCTTTCGACACTCGTTAATCGTAAAGCATGACTTCTTTCTTTCCCAGTCCTAGTTTGATCAATTTTTCTCCCTTCTTATATGCACTGCACTCTTCTTTTGTCTTTATCCCATTTAGTAAAAGATCTCACACTCTCCAAGCATTTTTTCTTGTCATTGGAAAGACGTTTCCTCTTGTATGCATTTGCTAGTAAAGCTTTCACTCTATTCCTTTTAGGGACGGCGAACTAATTGCTAGTTAAACTCACCAAAGGGAAGGCTAGTTTTCTTTGGTTGTCTGATTATGTTTCATCGACTCTGCAGAGGGCGTTGTCGCTGGAGGTAGTGCTGTTGCTGGTGTTGTTGTTGAAGTAGTGCTTTGCCCAATTGACACCATCAAAGCTAGACTTCAGGCAAGATTAAATCCTTGTGTGCTCATTAAATCCTTTTGTTTTCCTGTCCTCTGATTGCCATGCCACACGAACTTGGAGTGTAAATTGATAGTTGGGAGGCTGTTGCAACAGACAATGTTGTTTAGCTCTTATTGCTGCAACTCTAGTGATTGGAAATGAATTTTCTTTTGATGAATATTGGGTTGTTTGCTGCCACCCACCGAGAAGCACATGTTTATATGGAATACTGCCTTTTATTGCCTTTTTTCTCCCCATTTTACTTACATGACTAGACATTAAAGCAATGGTAGTTTCAGACAAATACAGTTTTGTTTGATTATAGCTGTGTGCTTCAAGTTTCTTAACTCTTGAAGCCTTTCTATGTCAATAATCTCAACAGAAACAGCTTTGGTAAATCATATAGATAACCTCTTTGATTGAAAAATGTATGCTTCATCCTTTTTAAAGCTATCGATGCACGAAGTATTATCGATATTGATTTTTTTTTCTGTGTCTTTACTTAGGATTTTGACTAATTTTCATCCATGTCTTTGCAGGGTTTTGTTGTGCCAAAGGAATCACAAGAAAAGGTTGCAGAGTTCACACTATGGAGTAGATGAAATTTTGAGATCTTGTTGGCACTTTTGGTTTTTCATCTCCTTAGTATATTTTGTTTCATCATTTTCATTTGACTCAGTTGATAAGACATATGGCATATGGCAAATGTGACGATTTAAGCTTTAGTGCACATATATTGACATATGTGGGCACAATAATTATAGTTGGCACTAGTATATTTGCTAAGATGTAGGAAGTTACTGTAGAATATGCGCGTACGTTATAGTTCAAATCTGGAAAAAAAAAAAAAAACCTGTTAGAACCTAGAACCGACCCTGGAACCTTTGACAGGGTAGGTTCCAAGTTCTTGGTTCTAACGGATAGGTTCTAGATTCCAAAAAATGAGGAACCTGTACCCGAGGGTAGGTTCCAGGTTCCAGACGGAACCAAACCGGAATCTGGAACCGCTCACCCCTAGTATGTAGACGGCTCAACTTTTCCAACATCTTTGGTCAACGACGCATTTGCATATTTAGGTTTTGATCTTCTTTGCCTTGTTGATCTCTTAAGCTGAGGTTCCTGCTCTTCAGGTTCTTCCATCTGACTTAGTCGGAGCTCTTCTGTTGTTCTCAGATATACACTAGCTCGCAACAGTCTTTGATTTTTCTTATGATTGTGTTTTGACTTTTTCTCTTCCAGCTACAAGATCATTTCCTTCTTCAATTGGCTGGCCCTTATCAAGCTCGTCATTTTCTTCCATTCTTTCATGAACCTCTCCTTCAACTTGTTTTGAATTAGATTGTTATGACCACTAAAATGATAGTTCGTCAAACACCACATTTCTAGAAGTGTAGCACCTCCCTGTTGTAGGGTCACAACACTTCTATCCTTTTCTTTGATCATCGTAGTCCATAAATATGCAACGAACTACCTTCGTATCGAACTTATTGCGAAGATAGTATAGCACGAATGCATAACATACACATCCAAATAATCTAAAGTGACTTACCGTGGGCTTGTGATTCTACAGCTTCTCTTGTGGTGACATAAAAGCAAGCCTTGCTTGAGGAAGTCTGTTGATCAAATGTGTTGCCATCTTCATACATTCGGCCTAAAACCTAAATGAAACATTTTTCGCATGTAACATGCTCCTATATGGCTTCGCCAAATGCCGATTCTTTCTTTCGGCAACTCTATTTTGTTGCGGCATACCCAGGCAAGTAAATTGTTAACATATCTTTTATTCTTGAAGATATTTTGTAAAGCCATATGATGTATATTCTCCCTCGTTATCCGTGTGAAGGCATAGTATTTTCTTGCCCACTTTATTATCTACTTTTGCTTTAAACGCCACAAATTTGTTTAATGCCTTGGATTTTTCTTTCATGAAATCGACCCAAACATACCTAGAGAAGTCATCGATGAACTTTATCATGTACTTTGATCCTCTAACCGATAGTTGCTTCACTGGTCCAAATACATATGAGTGGATGAGTTGAAGAGACATCTTAGCTCTAAACGTGGACTCCTCATATGGAAGTTGATGTGCCTTCCCGTACTAGCATCCAGCTTAGACAACGTCTTCTTGGACTTCCAAGTAGGTTAGACCTTTTAGTATGCCTTTCTTCATCATCACCCTTAACTTATGATAGCTTACATGCCCTAGCCGTGCATGCCACATATAAGGTGTATCACTCTTCCGAGTTTTGTCCACATATACCGTTTGTGCTGACATCACGTAAACATATTCTAGTTGACGCCCCTCAATGATTGGCGTACTAGTAGGTTTCAAACTATGATATACCTTGATGTCTCTCGGACCGAACATCACATAATTGCCCGAGTCTATAAGTTGTGATATAGACAATAGATTCTTCTTCATTCCCGGCATGTGATACACGTTTTTCAGTTCAACTTGATGTGAACTGAACTTGGGTGTTATCACCATTTGGCTGACACGAGTAATTGGCAATCTTGAGTTGTCTACGCTGATAATTACTCGTCCACCAATGTACTCGGACATGTTTGATAGTTTGTCTTGATCCTTGGTCATATGATTTGAGCACCCCGAATCAACTATCCAATGACTATCATAATTGATCAATTTTTCACTCATCGTGATGAGGGCCATCACGCCTTCCAACTCAATAATAGAGGAGGCTGCAAGCTCTTCTTGTTTCTCCATTGCGAAAGATGCTTGGAAATCCCACTACTCTTTGCTATCATTCCCCTTCGATGCCACAACATTTCTTTCAACTCTTTTAAGTCAACTATCCCTGGCAAAATGACCTATTTTGCCGCATGTGTAATGCCATCTATTCCATCTTCTGTTACTCTTATCTTCACTATCATCTTTGTTGCGATCTCGGCAAGCTCCCCCTGGCCGAGGACCCATTCCTTTTGGTCACTTGTGCCATTCTCCACGATTTTCCCTCTATTTTCAATCTCTAATGCCTGGGCCATTTCTCTTTTGACCCTGGAACCCTCTTTTATTAATGAAGAGGGCATTTTCATCCTCCTTTACTAAGACCTTAGACATTTGTCTATCTAAGGCCTCTTGGTTGGCCAATATATTCTCCAACTCTATCGGTGTTGGCTCATTTGCCCATCCATAGGTGTTATAATAATACCGTTATATTCTTGCCCTAACTCGTGAATTATTATTCTTCTCATCCTTGTCTTAGAGATGGCATTATGAGGAATCTAACTTTGAAATTTCTTCACAAATAAATATAACTTTGAAAAAGTATTGACTTACTATCATGCTTCGTTACTAGATTGAGAGGAGCTCATTTTTTTTATCGTTGTAACTTGGCATCGTTCGTCCTTGCAAACAATGCTGCCAAGTTATCCCAAACCTCTTTTGAGGTTTTCGCGCTCTTTATGTGCTGTAATAATTCATCTTCAACAATTATAACAAGAATGTAAAGAGCCTTACCCGATTTGATGCTCCACTTTCTTAAATCACTATCATTTGTGGGTGGTGTGGTGTTGTTGCTGCCAACGATATCCCGTAAGTTTTGTCCCAGCAAGTAATAATGCATTCAAGTACTCTAATTATTATAATTGGAGTTATTGAGCTTCTTGACGCCATTCAATGAACTCGAGAAATCTGCCATCGTGACTTGAGTATAATGCCCCGCACTATACCAAGTAAGCTTGGTCCCAAGCCAAGCAACTTCACAATCCTGGATTGCGCATTGGCAGAACTTTGGCATACTATGCTCCTTGGCTCGACGATCCCTAATCGCCTACTCACTTAGAATGGTCCCCGACCACTGTCTTCGTACGATTCTCGACCGCCTGCTTTGATACCACTTGTTGAAAAAAGGAGGTGGAAAACAAACTCAAAATAAACGCTCTTGTCATTACAAGAAGGAGACACTCGACACCACTCACCACTCTTGCACAAGCACGCTACTTTTTTGGGGACTCTTCCTATTCAAGACTCTTATAATGACAATCAGAAGAGGGAGCCACCTATTTATACTAAGCTAAGGCTGTGGAGTCTCCTTATTCATTTACCAAAAATTGAAGACCGACTTGTCTCCACTTGCTACGGAAGATTATAGACCATATTGCTCCTTAAGGAAAGTCAGCAAGAGACAAAAGCCACCGTTTACAGCTATCCAGGAAGTCGGTAAGATAGCATCTAATCTGGAATTGTAAACCGCCAGTGGGAACATGTTGATTACTTAACATGCGAGCCTCAGCTTCTCTCTATGCCTTTGTCCGCTTTTGCAATTGCTCTAGTTGGAGCAGCTTAGAAACACCGCTGCCACTCAAGCTCTATGTTCCTTTACTCCTCCTTCGCTTTCGTCTCTGCACCGACCTAAGTAAGTCTTTAAAAGATTTCGTTTTAACCACAAGACGTTAAACTGAAGTTGGGTATAACTGGAGTGGGAAGGGGGGAATGCGTCCATGTGGCTTGCCAGGGTTGCTTGGCCAGCGGCGGATGCCCTCAGTGGCGATGAACCTTGGACCAAGCTCTCATTAGCCTCTGGCTGCTCTCTTCTTGTCAAGGAACATTTTTTTCCTTTGTTTTTGTTCCTCTAAATTTTCCTTCCCCCTTTGTCTCTGTGAGAGATTGGCATTGAAATGGATGTGTGTGAGTTTGTTTTACTCTGTCTTGGTCTCTTGTTGCTTTTAGCTTGGAAGGGAGCTGGTGTTCGTTTGTTGTGACGCCTGGTTAACTTCTTTCTCACGAGGGCTGTCCTGATTGTCTCTTCCATGTCCTCAATGTCTGCCATCCTTGCGATCACAGCCTTCTCAGATAAGAGCTTGTTTGATCAAAGTGCCTTTGTTGGGTCTAATTCCACCTCATTCTGATCGAAACAAGTAAACATTTGCATTCCTGGGGGTTTTACGTTCAATGGGCACTTCATCTTTGTGAGTTTTCTAGGCTGTCCTTCTTGGGCTTTGGATCCTTGAAGGATTGCAAGGTTTTTTAGGGTAAAAAAATAATCAATGTCTGTGCCTTGTCTCTTTGATCTTTTCTCGTGGCCATTCGATCTTGATCTTTTCTTCTGCGCAATTGGAAAGACATAAACGTTGTTTTGCAAGCGAAGCTGACCCGTTGCTCCTAAGCAAAAAGCACTTTGCCACATTCAATCAGTACATTTTTTTTTCAACCTCAGCATTTTCTTTCCCAATCTTTTTGAATTAATGCCTTAATGGTGCTTTGATTTTCGTAACATTGCTTGTATTTTTTGCAAATTGAATGTCGACAGCTGATTAGAGACCCGGACAAAAGAAATTAAGGAGGTGAAAAACAAACTATGTCGCTGACACAATGTTGTACAATGCTGCTTAAACCAAAATGTGCATGTACTTTTTTCTCCAGAGACTTCACGACAAACGAGCACCATACGAGCCCTGATTACTTTTCCAATTGATGCAGGTGCCACCACCCAAGACCCTACCCCAGAAATCAGAACGCCATCCGTGGAGCTGAAGAACTATGAGGCTAAGGTTTTCGATAGGTCCGCAAGGCTGACGTGGAAATTCTTTAGGAAAGAGACAGTATCCATTCATCCGGAAGGCAAGCACATCTCATCATCCGTCATTTGCAAACGGGACGCCCCCTCTTCAGGCAACAGGACACTGAAGTTCTGAGAGAGGGTGGCCGCCAGGGGACACCCGGCAGTGCCACTTCCCATGGTGACGTACTTGGAGGCATTGTCGATGCCCTTCGATGACAATGACGGATGATGAGAAGTGCTTGCCTTCAGGATGAATGGGTACCTGTCTCTTTCGTAAACAATTTCCCCCTCAGCCTTGTGGACCAATCGAAAACCTCAGCCTCACAGTTCTTCAGCTCCACGGATGGCGTTCTGAATTTCTAGGCTAGGGTCCTGGATGGTGGCACCTGCATCAATTGGAAAAGTAATCAGGGCTCGTATGGTGCTCGTTTGTCGTGACGTCTGTGGAGAAAAAAGGACATGCACATTTTGGTTTAAGCTTAATGCCATCTTTCAAGAACCAAAGGAGTAAACTCCATGCCAAAAGTCTCCATGTTTTGAACTATGAAGACACACGAGAAGGTTGGATGATGGTGGGAGATGTTGCGTGGGAATGAGTCAAATCGACCCATACAAGTTCTGATTACTTTCCAATTAAAGCACCTTCTTCTTTTTTTTGCAAGAGACGCTGGCTCCAGTCGAAGCACGGGAAGCCAAAGAAGTCAAGGCAGAGGAGGAGGCCAAGAATGGCGTTGCGAAAGGTGACGTTGAAGATGCAAAACCCACGCCTAATCCAACCGATGAGCCTGCAATGGATGGCGACAATACCAAAGCATCAAGGGTCCTGCCTGCACAAGAGGCCTCGGCCAAAAAGCATTCGGGTAACATAATGTCGAAGGTGAAGCAATTAGGCATGAAAGTAAAGAAAGTCATCGTCGGGAAATCCCCAAGCTCAAAGACTGACGATAGAGACCATGCGCGAAGAGCAATTCAAGTGAGAGCAATCAGAGGACAAAAGATAAGAAAAACTTGAAACATTGTTTGGTCAGATTTTCTCTGCTGAAGTATCTCGGTAGCATCTTTAAGTCATATCTTAAATTTCCTAGAAAGTGACAGGTCCTGTGTTTTATAATTCTGATCAGTGATTAAGTCTGTTTTTTCATTATTATTTTTTACTTGTTTGTGTTTAATAAACCAAACGAGAAAATTCATCACTAGAAATCAACATGCTAAAAGAGAAGTTGATAGAAGTAGTATTGCGAGAAAAGTACCAAAATAGTTCTAAACATTTTCCATTAGTACCAAGTCAGTCATAAACTTTTCAATTAGACTATTTTAGTCCTAAACATTTTCACATTGGTACCAATTTAGTCCTTCCGGCTAATTTAAGCTAGAAATTGCTGACGTGGCTACCGGCGGTCTTCTATGGCGCCACGTGGACAAATTTTATAATTTTTTATATTTGTTCAGATTTTTTAAATTATTTTTTCCTCTCTTTTTTTTTCTTTTTTTTTTTCTTTTTCCTTTCTCCTTACCCCTTGGCCGAGGAGGTCGTTGGCCGATCATCACCGGCCACTGGCGAGGGCGTTAGCCCCCGCCTAGATCCAGGTAGGGCCCAAAAGGCGAGGGCGAGAAAGCCCACACCTGTGGCAGGCGAGAGCCGCGAGGCCATCGTGGCCCTCGCCTAGAATTGGGCAGGGCCGATGCCCTTGCTCGTGGCGGGTGAGGGTGCCGTGCCCTCACCTAGGTCTAGGTGAGGGCTGCCGCACCTCGTTCGCGACGAGCAAGGGCCGCCACGCCCTTGCCTGGATGTGGGCGAGGGCCGATGCCCTCACCTATGGGCGGCTAGGGTGCGGCGGCTCTCACCAATGGTCGAGGAGGTCGTGAGGGCCCTCGCCTCGACCAGCCTATGGCCAGCGATGGTCGGCCGGCGACCTTGCCGGCCAAGGGGTAAGGAGAAAGGAAAAAGAAAAACTAATAATTTAAAAATATAAAAAAATTATAAAATTTGTCCGTTGCCATACACATAAGACCATCGATGGTCGTATTACGCGTAATTTCCAACTTAAATTAGTCGGATTGACTGAATTTGTACCAATGTAAAAATGTTTAGGATTAAATTCGTCCAATTGAAAAGTTGATGACTGAATTGGTACAAATACAAAATGTTTATGACTTTTTTTATACTTTTTCTGTAGTATCGCCAACACTGTTGTTGACAAAATTCCTTCCTAACGTTACCGGAACAAAAGCTGGTGGCAGAATGGTCCACGCAACAATTTGCTTCCCAGTAGTAGTACTTAAAACTGAATGTGGTCCTCCCGAATTCAGCTCGCCAAATTAAATTCCATTACCTGAACGACCACCATTGCATCCTTTTCAATCCGGAGCTTGTGGCTTTGTATTGCTTCCTAAACAATGCAACTTTTCCTAAACAAGGATACAAAGAGAGTGAAAATGCCCTTCCATGCTTTAAGATTGGATCATGCCCCTCTCTAGGAACTTGTCACTGGAGACATGCTTCCGGGGGGTTCTCAAATGTGCCTCTCTCTTTTTCTTACTCTCTATACCTAGATAAAAAGTATAGGAACAACAACAAAATCATAAATTAAATAGTTTGACAAGCCAAAGATCACGTGGTATGCCTCGGATTTACAATAGCAAATCAAATATAGCATATGAAGGGATTGAGGCTCGACTGAGGAGAGAAAATGCTTGACGTATTACTATCGATAACTAGAAGCTACGACGAATTGTGAAGAGTCTATTTTAGAGCATAATTTACCACAAGACCTTACTATACCGGAATAATATGTTGGATATTATTTTCTATCATAATTTTGTTTCTTTGTTAGATATGGAAGGGATGTCATATGCATTTCGGGGGAGGAATCTTACTTTCACTTTCAGGTAGAATGGAAAGTAGATTTTATTCTTGGCCATGATGAAATCCCCCGAACTTAGACAAAATGAAAGGTAGTCAAATAAATAAATATATAAATATTTGTATATATGAGAAGATCTTATCCGAGAGGAAGAAGGTGATAAGATCAAATTAGAAACGGAAGCAACGACAAAAGTCTGAGGAATGTGATTGATTGTGAACCGCTTTTTCCTAACCAGGTTCTTGATGAAAGGCACACTTAGTGGTCCTCTCATGCTGATCTCCTTTTCCAATTAACTCTTGGCCATACACACATTTGGGTTGAGTGGGGTCATGCGCAATAAATCATTCATGAATTAAAAGTTCACGATAATACATGAAAATTCAAAAACTTACATGATCGCCGACACCATGTGATCGCATAAACTCTATTCATTGGTTGTCATCAGATTCCCGGTTAGACACATGATGTGTGTATACATGATCCAACCGAAAGCAACATGAGTGCATTGTCCTCCGATCTTGAGTCCTCCCAAATAATCTCATGCTGGAAGAGGACCTTTATTAGAAGAATTACATTTTGCCCTCTAAGTTTTTTGGCATTGCGGCGAACTGTCTTCTGATGTTCCAAGTTTTGCAATTTATCCCCTGACCTTTGAAACTGGTGACAATTTGTTCCCCGATGTTGACTCCAATCAAATTTTTGTCGCATATTTACGCACGCGCTACACCTAATTAGTTATGGAAGACAAATTAATCATATGTCATCTATATATGTGAGAGAAAATATATGGACTATGCAAAAGTATATTTCAAAACCATATATGAATGGACATACAATATTAACTCCGGTCAAATTCTTACTAGTAATTTAGTCACTGCTCTTACTTGAAATATGTATACTTATATGACTTGCTCTCAAAAGTTACTCATGTGTTATCACGCGTCGACATTCCAAAAAAAAATTGATTGGAACCAATGCCAGGGGATACATTGCAATTGAATTCTAAGGTTTCTGGAGTGAAATGCAACTATTGAAATGTCGGGAGGCAATTTTGAACAATCATAAAAGTTGTTGCTCCCTTTTTGTTAGAGGTATAAGTTTCAAATAAAGTTCCTATGCGCATGAAACTTGCGTAAGGTGTGTTAATAGCCAAGGAATTTAGGTGCAGTGCATGTGGGACCAAACGCATCCTGTTTCAAACGAATATAGTCCACAGAAGTTCCTGCTTTTTCATAAAAATCTCATGACTCTTTCCACAGAATTCCTGCTTTTCATAAAAGTCTCATGACTCTTTCTTCTTCCACATCTAAGACAAGACACCAAGTAGAATTTTCACTTCGATTGGAACAATGGTAGGTGGTGTTTGCGGTCGGTGCGTGGTGGTGGACCTGGCGGTGGATAAGTATAAAGGCAAAGGGCGAAAAACGTGGTCGGTGCAGTTAAAATAGGGGGAAGAAAAAAAGAAGAACAAAGCGTTATTATCAAAAAGCATTGAGGATTTCTAAGTTCTAATATCAAAATTAAACAAGTACTAATCCCCCAAAAAAAATTAAAATAGAGCAAAAGTGAAGGAAGAAGGATGATGTACGATGGAATACGATAGAAAAATGAGACCTTTCATTAAATCTCGCCATGACATTATCATTAATCATGGGGATTCCCTATAGAGATAAGGCCAACCTGACTCAACAGGGGAAAAAAGAAAGATTAAACCAAAATTACAGACTTAATCAAACTCCTAAACACTCCTAAACTTCTTCATGCGAAACCCCACATCATCAAAATTAAAATGGAGGGGGTCTCTCAAAACCTACCCTAATATCTCTGCTTTTTTTCTTTTCTGGGTTTTCTTCTCCTCCTTTTCTTGGGCACCATCCCATCAGGAACTAATTTCCACCAACCGGTCATCATATCTACAACAGAAATTGGCAGCTCAAAGAGGGGTGCAAAGGTTGGAGCTTTTCTTTTTGAAGTCCTTTCTTCAGTCGCATGTAATGGCCTTGGACTTGTCGAGGATCGACCACATCACCTGGACATCCTCGTAAGCGCAGGCCATCACTTCGCCCTGCAAGTTCATCATGTTCACTCGCTTCTCATGCTCTGCAAGACAAACAAAACAGCCATGGGAAATGCATCAGTGCACGAATCATATGAAACCGCACCATCTTTCTCATTTCCAGGGTGTGTGGATGGATTTAGATGAGATGAGGATCGAGATGGTGGCAAAAATATGCAGACCTTGGTGGGACTTCTTGTCTCGGGAGGGGCTCTGGTTGAAGAAAGTGCAGGCCTTCCGAAAGGGTGATGTGATGGTTTTCTTCCAAGAAGCCATTTTTGGTGTCTCTGAGCTTGTTGCTGCTGCTGCTGCTGCTGTTGCCGTGCCGTGCTCTCTTGGGTTCTCTGTCTGGTAATTTTCGTGGCAAGTCCCGAAGACTGAAGTCTCAAGGCTAGGTCATGGAGGAGTTTATATAAGAGGCACAGCACAAGTGAAAGCTAGAGCACAGAGAGAGAGAGAGAGAGAGAGAGAGAGAGAGACAAGATCCGTGAGACGAGCTAATCAATGATCACTAGCTTTTCAAATTCTTTCTTTTTTATCTTTTTCTTCTTTATAATATAACAAAAGTAGGGTCAACCGCAGATGGCACATGGTGCACGCTCCCACACAGAGCCCCTTCCCGTGAATCCCTCCTTCTATCTTCGTCTTCAATGTGAAGTTTTCTGATGAATTAAAGGAAAAAGGAAGGAAGATACATGGAGTATGTCATTCTAAGTCATTGAAAATTCAATTGGAGAAGTAAAAATGGAGGTTATTTCTAGTTTTCAACATGTTAAATTGTGATACCGATTGCATCTTTGGGGGAAAAGTTGTGGAGTGACTCCACCACTTGTCATGTGGAGTGAAGACAAGTAATCAATTAGGAAAACAAATGTTTTCATCATTCATATACTTTCTCATGAATACGAATGTTTTCTTGATATGCGCCTCATCTAAATTAGAATTATCTCATTGCCGTTAAAAAAAATTATGGTGAGCCATTTGAATCAAAATAATTGGAGAACAATTGTTTTCTTGTATTTAAGTAGACTGAAAAACTATGTTGTTTCATAGAGAAATGAAATCTTTTTTAACAAAAACTAAAAGTGTGTTTGAAATCAAAAAGATCTTATATTATGCCAGATAAATGCAATCAACCATTTGAAAAGTTGTGAGTACTTATGAATATGACATCTCAATTAATGCCAAGTCAATCACTATGTACTAAAGGGTAATAACTCATGTAGTTGATAAATACAATTGATCAACTGAAAAGTCGTAATTATTTATAAATACACCATCCCAATCAATGTCAAATTAATCACTATGTACTGAGCGTAACACTCATATGAACGACATTCGACAAATTTCTCAAAGTCAAAAGGTGAGGTTTTGTGGTAATTAGACAGCTCCTTTCCCATTGCAAATGATTGTCAAGAGTTGAAACTGCACACATAAATTAAGTTTGCATATAAATGAATTTATGAATATATCTTTTTTTTTTTTGGTCGGAATTTATGAAAATATCTTCACAACCCAACTTTTGTCCTCGGTAAACCTCACTTTCAAGTTTCACGTGTTCCTTGATGAAGTTGCCTTTTCAACCAATAATTTGTCCCATGCGTGAAAGTTAAACTGTACTTTTTTTCCCTCTACTGTGATGAAATGCACAATTTCTTAACTAGTATAATTGAGATTTGGTAGCCGAAGTTGACCAATTCTAGCTTGCAATTATTATAAGGAACCCATGACATGAAAAGTCTATGCTGGACCGAAATTACACTAGGAAGTTTACTATCCTGAGCACAAAAATCTTGTTGGGGAAACCACATTTATGTTGTTGAAGGACCAAGAGCTACTTCACTTCACGCTTGACCGATAGCACAACTAGCATGAGCCTGGCAACTTCGTATGCCTCTTGACTTGTACGTCCTGGCTTGACCGTGTCTGTTTTCATAAAAAAAATTCCGTGCAACTAGATGCGCAAAGACCTAACGAAAGAATAAGATCGACTGACGACTTATATGCATGGTCTTTACAATAATGCCACACACACATATATATAACTTCGAATTTTGAATCAATAATTTACATGGGGCATGTGGCTGCGCACATGATTTACTGGGGAAATGAAGACTCACTCAAACAGCCATTTTCAATAAGGGGGGCGAATATACGTTGGCCCCCAGAAAAAGGGAGGAAGCAGAATATTTCGTTTAAGAACATAAATGTGAAAAGCCCTATAAAATAATAACCAAGGGAAACTTCGCTTCAAGAGCTGGAAATCATTTTTAAATAAGTTTTGTGTAATACACAAAAACAATATAAATAAATAAATACATCTGCACTAAGCTCGAGAAGAAAAATTAAAAATGGTTGCCGGTGATTTTTAATCATGAGGTTGACTATAAACCGTCGCTTGCTTCGCAAAGCCGCCCATAACGATAATTTAACAATTTCGATTTAGCGTCTTAATTCGGCAATTTACAGGTTCTTTTCTTAGATAAATACTAAATAATAATAAATTAGTCTGTGTCTTGCTTCCGGAGTTTCCTTTTTCTTTTTCTTCCTTTATTAATAAATTAATATTCGTTTATTCGTTTGCTTTTTTTCTTGTGGGCCGTCCTCAAAATGCGAAATTGTCTAACTTTGAACACATCGAAAGAAGTGAGCTTTAATCGAGATGGGGAAAAACAGTGCATCTCCCCTTATCCGATCTTTTGTAAATACAAAAAAATAATAATTATAAAGCCATTTCGGGTCTAGAGAAGAAAAATAAAAGTCTGACATTGGGTCAGTGATAAATGATTATGGTTCACGTTTCTTAGAGAATAATTCGTAATATTTAAATGACCATACAAAATATGAACGCGATAAATTATAATATATGACTAGAGGTTTCACATGTAGTCAAATTTGCAGGCTGTAGGAGGAGTTGAATCGATTGGTCGGTTTGGTTTGTTAGTTTGTGCGGATATTCGACCTTTTCAATTTTTTAAAAATTTTTTTAACATGTGACCAGCTTCGAAAGAATAAATAGGAAATATTTTTCATAGGTTTAAATTGGATTAAAATAAGAACCCACTTGCTGTTTTAATTTTTAGGGTTTGCATTAGGATTAGGATTAGGATTATTCTCTGAGAGACCCTCTTATCTTAATTTTGTTTCTATGCATCCGACGTCTCTTTCTTTCCTAATGTTCATCGTCCGTTTGACAGAGTGGAGACCACTAGAGATTCCTATTCGAGGGAGACCGGGCCAAGTGACCGGTAACAATAAATTTAAACATAAGGACATATCCAACAAGGGTTAATAAAATGAAAAACATTGAATTGGTATTTTTATGATAAATTTATCCCAAAATTAATTTTTTTACTATAAAAAACACAAAATTAATACACTTATGATAAATTTACCATCCGTTAGTTTCCCTCAAATTAGATTAATATCATGAAAAACCATACTGATGTACTTGTAATAAACAGTTGATGAAACACCAAATTAGTACATCTACCCACTGCTATGTGTCATCCGATTTAACAATTAAACGATAAAATTTAAGATAAATTATTAGAGATAAATTTATTACGGATATACTAATTTGGGGTTTTTCATAGTATTAGCCCTATAATTAAACTAAAATTCTGAATTTTGAGTTAGTACAAATTATTTTAGGTCAATTTTTTTTGGCTCGAATGTAAAAGCAAACTTGTTCCAACGGAAAATTATCCAAAAAATCTCAAATCTATTGTACATTCACTAATTCAGTCATAAGCTAATTCAGTCATAAGCTTTTTAACTGTGTTAATTGAATCATAAACTTTTACACATCTTACTAGTTAAGTTTATCTTACCAATTTTAATACAAATCACTGACTTTAACGTCGGCCAAACTACATGACACGACCAGCCATGGCACCCTTGGTGAGGCCGTCATATCTTTCTTTTCTACTGTTCATCGTACACTTCAGTTTGATAGGGTGGAGACCACCGGAGATTCCTATTCGAGGGAGGGAGATTGACCCAAATGACCAGTAAAAATAAAAAAAGAGACATATCCGCCAATTTAATAAAACTGAAGTTCTACTTTTTGAGGTGGTACGAAATATTTTAGGTGAAATTCTTTTAACTTGAATTTAAGAAAAACAAACTTGTCTAGGAGGAAAATTGTCCAAAAAGTTATAAACTTATTATACTTTTGTCAATGCAATTATATACTTATTCAATCCTATACTTTGTAATTGTGCCATTGAATTCTAAATACTTTCATAGTTTGCTAATTAAGTCCATCCGATTAATTTTGATAGAAAATTACTAAAAAATAAAAAAAAAATTATTGAAATATGTCCACATTAACGCCAGCTGTACCATGTGATATGGCAAAATTGATCGGATGGATTCTATTGGCACAAAGTTAAAAAAATGTTTATGACTCAAGTGACACGATTAACATGTTTAAGATTGATTTGGCAAAAATGTCATAAATTTAGGACTTTTTAGACAATTTTCCCTTGTCCCGGCTACCATCGTTGCCTCTTTGTGCTTGTATGCTTGTGCGCATGTATCGCAAGTTAAATTCCATGGCAAATAAGCAATTTGAGTGTGTTTATGATGATTTATAATGGAAGGACTTGACTACAATAACCGAGAAATAAGAGGAATTTATTGCTAAATAAAACTTTAAACGAGGAAATCGTAACAGAGTTACAATCTAGAGGACTAAACCATAGTTATTAACTTATTTTCCTCATTTTGCATACTGATTTTTCATCAATCACTTCCTATTGTCAATGTTGTCCTTATATTTTATTTATTCATTGTGAAAAATAAGGCATAACGTGGAGTGCGCTTGCAAGTGCAAAAAGGAGATACGGATGATGATGGTTGAGAGCCCTCAAAAGTAGTTTCTATATCCTTAATGATTCTGCTTTTTATTTTTTGAAAAGGAAAAAAAAAAGTCCTCTTATACCTTAAATTAATTATTGTTGGATGCTTCCGCTCGACATTTTGCTTGCGAAAATTGTGATTCTTGTCTCGTAAAGTAGAGGAAGTGGCCCCTCCTTATGTTCCTTCTGTTTGGCATTCACATATGTTGACATTGCCTCCAATTTGATTTTTTTTTTACTTTGGGTCTAAGCCAAATTTAATTAATTGATAAGGAAACTTGGACCATATGAACAATGTTCCTTGCACTAGAATATATACAAGCCGCTCGTGCAATGTTTAATTTTTCGTTTGAAGAAAATTTTCAAGAAGCAACTTAACATGTTATTCAATGGAAAGCTCCCTTAATCAAGACACATGCTCTTGTCTATATATGTGCACCTTAACTTAGGAAGTTGTTTCTTGCATGCATTATTTAGTAATATTTCTAACAATAATAATTGAGGACATATTAAAGCGAAAAAAGAATGTATTACTATTGACAAAGAAAGAAACCGTGATTCACAAATCAAATTAGAATTACAAAAGTAAAGACGGACATAGAAGTAGAACAACATCGAGAAGAATCCACGTAGGCACAGAAAGATAGATTCGTGTAACGGTAATATCATGCATTAACCTCGGTCACTGCTAAACAATGATTAATTATTCACCAATCACCAACACACATTTTTTAATACAAATATAATGAATCGCAACCTAATTGTATATGTAAGTACTGCCTTGATTTAAGGTGATATGAATTCTACTTTAGGACGTCTAAACGAATCTTGAATGTTCATTTCATAAAGGAAGTAAAGTTTACGGAATCCGATAATGATATTTGCAAAGATCACATGGCTTCGGATTCTAAGTCATTTTAATTTTTAAATCCTAGTGACGGTTATGATATTTCCTAAGCTCCGGGTGGACCACCATTAAAAGAAACATATATTCACAGACCTCTAAGCTTGGAGTTTTTTTTATTGTTGATCCTGCATTTATGACTTCTAATTCGACGGTCATTTTTTAAACGCATTAACAATTTCGGTCCGTGAATATTATCATTATTATTTCGTGAGTTATTTTTCAAAAGGCGGTAGGATTATCTAACCTATTTTCAAACAAAGGACATATTGCTATCTCGGCAAAATGATGTAAACCCTAAAAATCCATCTCAATTTTACCTATTTCGGATCTGGGCATTTACTGTTTGTATGGTGAATCGTGAGGAGTTCAAGATCTGAGGAAGGTCAAGGGCAACAAAAGTGGGATTGACTGAGAAAAAAGCACAAGGCCGAAGCCCTAGGCTCCCCGCATTTCCTCCTCCAAGTCAAACAATCTCAGCTTCCTATGATCACCTTTTTCTAACATTTATTTGCAAATATAGTTGGAAATATACGTGAGTTTCGAGCTCAAACTCATCATAGATTAAGGTAAGGTCATCGATACGATCTTGATGACCTCCACATATGATTTGTCCAGCCATCCGGTTGAGTTTTTCTATCCAGTTGAAGCTCGTGCAATGAGTCCATCCTCGAGTTCCTTCACTGAACAAGCCATCTCTGATTAACGTGAGTTCCACTCGTTCGTTTCCTATTTGTGGAAGAATGCTGGGCAGGCTTGGTATATGCATGTATCTAGCACACTTCACGCGCAATCCCCCGATCGAACGTGTTTTTAACACGGTCCCGAGTGATGTAACAGACTGTTTAACCAGGTGTTTTCTAGATGCTGAACAGACCCAGCATGGGCTACCATCATTCAGGTTGAGACTGAAGATTGGAGTGGAGGGGGACCAGTTTAGCCAACTGCTCAGTCAACAAGGGGCAAGGCAAACAGCCCCATAATGTGGATCATACTCTTATCATGAGTTTATGGCCCAGTGGGCTTATTTGGGTCTCACCCATCATCATTCATCAGGACTTTATCCCTGGAATCTACTCCTGGTCCATCCTTTCAGCCAGAAAACAGCAATTTCTGCTGTGCCACGGGGGAGTGTCAGCAATTACAGTGCAGATACTGAATAATTTCTTATGAGATCATTCAAATTCAGATATGATCTTTGGAGGCATGTATTTATGGGCTTTTCTTTCTCTTTCTTTCTTCTTTTTTTCCCTTGATACAGGGGGTTTGCATTTGTAAAATCTGCTTGTGTTTTAAGGGCTGAAACAGAAACTGCATTTTCAGGCCTAGGATTTGGACTTCGGTGAAAGTTGAGAAGGAAAATAAAAATTGGTCATGAAGAACATCTACAGCTCTTGTGAATCCTGCCACAGACCCTTTGGTTACCTGACTAGAATTCGATCTTAAATTGTGCGGTTAAGAGTTGGAAGGTCCTCGAACCACCTAATTTAGATGCACCTTGTCCCCTTGGAACTTCCGAATCTTATGTATGCAGCACGTGGTCCAGACCCGAGTGCACGCTCCTATTCTAGCTACTGAAGAAGTTGACAACATTGTATAAGATAAAGCATCTCACCTACTAGAGTCCCAGCTGAATTCTCAAGGACAGGGGAATAGTAGGTTGTTGCTTTTACCATTGTGGACCTTTCCCAGGTACCAATCAACAAGCATTGCCTGCTTAGTTTATTACAGCAGACTCAATGGTTAAGTAACATGCCTTTCTGAATTAGGCACGCAACACAAATTCAATTTCACGCACCACCAAATGCAAATAATTTCATTGCTAGACAACTCACTTAAGCCGTGACTCCTGTCTTATCCAGTCCATGAAGTAAACGGAGTGTTAATTTGACGTTTATCTGTTATGAGGGAATTTCCTCGTCATTTAAAATAGAAGAGCCTTTTAAGAGGTCCATATATCGAAGACCTTGTAAATGAGAAAGAATCCTATGTCAGTGTGAGACAACTAATGCTATCTTTCCTAGTCCCTGCTTCAAAAAGCTCATATACACTGTACTAGCTTCCTACTGTACTAGCTTCCTTGAACATATTATTGGTGGCTCAATTCAATAATCTTCAAAAAATATTCAGGCCCCCAAAAAGCTACATGATCTTTCAAAATCTCTGTTAGCATCACCCACCCCCTAAAGGGACTCCTAATCATCAAAGGTGAAGAGTTCTAATGGAGCAGGCATGGTTTGTTTTGTGCTAAAGCGTGATGAGATCTTCAGGAAAGTAGTGAAAGAAAGGATCGGATTAATAGAAAACTACATAATTAAATTGAATAGAGAGACATGGAAGGCGACGTAAAGGCAAGACTTGACCGGATTCTTTCGAATATAGAAAGTTTTGAAGGCCCTCCTTTCTTGTGTGGGCTTGATAAGTGAGAGAATCTTGTGAGAAATTGTCTCAAGCATCCAGCCATGATGCTGATCATACATGGAAAAGTTCAGGAATGAAATGAATGTTGCTGGTTCTTCTTATCCCTCCGAAAGGAAAGTTTGGTGCTGTAATTAGCCAGATAAGTTCATCCACGAACTGAATTCAGATGTCAGATAAACAATCTTGAACTAAGCAAAGAATTTGAAAGTGAGTTGTATGAAAAAATAAAGAACGGACATTGCGGCAACTCACTGCAATTCAATATGGTCATAGTCCGCATTGCATCTCTTCATCACTCCCATTTGAGCTCACTAGTTCAGGCTTCGGCTCAACATAGGGGCTCGCAACTGGCACTTTTTGTCGGAGAAAACAGTACGGTGGAGGCGTAACATTCTTGGAATTCACAGTCATGGGACACAAAGGGACCAAGCTGTAAAACTGGAGAAAAATCGGATTCTAGTTTTTTTGTATTTATTACAGGAGGTATTCGGGCTTTGCCCGACTAAGCCAGGGTCCATGAACACCCTGCAAGCCCACGCAGGTGGCTGACAAGGAATGGCTAACACCCCATGGCGGACGGAGGGGATCAAACTCATGTCATGACGAAACACGCCCGAGCCCGTTGCTCGTCCAGCTGCGCCAACCACTGGGGCTTCATATTCTAATTCGTCAATCAGCAACTGTTGGTAATTCAGACAGTCAAATAGGAAAGCAAATAGAGCCTCGAGGAAAGCAACTGTTCAAAGGAAGCACCTTCGAAGGAAGAACCTAAACAGAGGAATCTCACAAAAAGCAACAGGTCCACGATACATTTTCACCTTCTTTAGAAAAGCATTAAGAAACAGAACCCTGAGAAAAAGTTTTAACCTCCTTTTTCTCATGCCTGGCACAATCACAATGATTTTTACTTTACTTAACATCGAATCCAGAAGACAACCTGGAGTGGATGAATTAAAAATTGACGATTCAGCATGTGGGTGTGTACTTAATTCTTAAGCAGTCACTAACAAGCACTCTTCACCAACACCAATCCTTTTCATTCTCATAGGGGTCATCGCGAGCCACTTTGAGAGTGAGCTCTTTGCTTTGCGATGCTTTGGCCTGGGCTTGTAGGCCTTTGAGCTGGACCCCAGGGAGCATTGGGTTCCTTCCCATTTACAAGCCAAGCCAAACCTTTCTTCTTTCGCTTGACAACTCACTTTCCAGTATCATCATACAGCAACATGAATATTTTGCCTTGAACCTTTTACATCACAAAGATAGTGTGCAAGAATTAGCGCACTTTTCCATTCTCTCACCATAGATTGACATTATCGGTAGGATATGTCATGTTTGCCGGGATGATTCAGTAAAATATAAGCAGTGAAAAAGACTAGACTGTTTTTTCCTACCCAAGATGGGTATCTTGCCATTACTAATATGTGACGTCCTATTAAACAATTGCATCTAGCTCAAAGTGACTTCTGGTTAGGCGGAACTCTGTAGATTTGTGACTGGGCATCCATGTTTCCTTCAGGTAGCTTCCTGTACTAATGCCAATTGGATATGAAAATGTAACACGGTATTGCTTTCTCTGACATTGTATAAAGCCCCAAGTCTCGAGGCCAGATTAGTTTTTCTTCTTTTGCTCGTCAGTGCTTTTGCTGCTGCATAATTTGTGCTAAAAAATCAAGCTCTCGAGTTAACAATGACCTTTAGTCATCAAATTCTAGATATTACAATTATAAACCAATCTAGCACTTCAAAAAGCTATTGATCTCTAAAATCTAACAGTCTTTTCGGGAAAAAAATTGAAAAATCCTGCATCAGGATAACTTTGGCTATATTCTCACTTATCATTTGGCTAAGAGGTTCGGCTTCATCTACAATGATGTGAAACTATGTATATGTCCTGACATTTTTCCATGTTGATTTTAGAAGCATCAAATAAAGGATCTTTAAGCATCTCATCTGAAATGCTGCAAGTACAAGACAAGAAGTGATAGGCTCAGATTTTCTCTGGCTGTAATAATGTAAGCCTGAATCGTTTAGACTTGAGCAATTCATTTCAGACAGTCTTTATCATGAAACTCAGTGATACTCACATGCACATGCACTCCAGAGAGATTCTTTCTTTCCATTTTATGCAGAACATTGAGATGGAATATAAAGCCAAAATGGGGAACAAAGAAAAGAGGGAACCTAGACATGACTCAAAGTCGTAAAAGGAAAGATGAGAACAACTGATCATTGTGTACGATGCACAATTATATGGTCTGCAAGTCAAGCAGTGTCGTTTTCAAAGGTAAACTCCAGGCTAATTTATTGGGGGAACAAACCAAATTGTGAAAAAAAATCAGCATAGTTAAAACACTGGATCTTTCACAAATCAGCGAGGAGAGGCACTTGCCAATCATTTGTTTTTTCCTCAATTTATTTTTTATTTAGGTTTCATGTAGATTGAAATATTATCTTCATATTAATTTCCACTATTAGTATAGGAGGTGATATCTCTCTATTTATATTATAAGAAGTATCAATGAAATGCGTGTGCTTATTTGACTCGATTCTCTGTTTATACGAAAGGATACATAATCTTTTTCTGTTTAGATATAAAAAGAAAAATCAATATGACCGTGCCGTCTTCTTCTTCAAACCCGAAATTGACATTTCCTTTCAATGTCAATGTGGCAAACTTTGTTACATTGAAACTCAATGAAAATAACGTTTTTACTTTGGAAGACACAAGTATTGTCTCTGATTGAAACTCGAAGTTTACTTGGTTGCCTTAAAGACGAGACAGTGCATGCTAATCGACTCAAAAAAATCTTGGATCCCAGCCCTTTCTCAGAAGAGGTTTTTGGAGATGCTGTTAGCCTTCGAACAGTAGCAGAAATATATGGAAAGCTCTCACGGATAATTTCAAGCAAAGGTTCAGTGACTCGTGAACTTGACTTCCTTGGGTGACTTCAACACACCGGGAAAGAAAATAAGTCTTTTACTTGTTTATTGTTGCGACTTTAAATCTTTTTGTGATCAATTGCATTTCATTGAGAAACCCGTATTAGATGCTAATGAAGTCTTCAGATTAACTGAAGGACTTGATGATAGCTGTTGGCCGTTTAAAATGACTATGTTCAGGCCTCTTCGTCTACTCATGGCTCTGAAAAGATTACCACTCAGAAGCGACCACAAAAATCACTTTCATATTTCTATTCCAGGTGCAATTGCTGCGAAAAATTTTAGTGATATATGAGGACTCAGAATGCTAGTTGTAATCGTAAAGGAAACATTGCATGATTAAGGATTTCCCATTTCTGGAATTGCATTTCTAGATGCAAAGCTCTTGGATCGAGAGTCCTGACGAAAATTCGCGAAGTTGCACCTGAGTTCCTGATTCAGGCTGGACTAAATATCGTGCACGGTTTGTCATTTAGACTCAAACCATGTATCAATCAGTTAAAACAGCTGCGAGATTATGCATCGAGCGTGAAGGTATTTGAGACCGACAGAGGCATGTCAACTTGTAAATGCCACAAACTGAAGAAGATAAGGATTTTTCAGAAGGAGAAGCTACGCTGTCACATTTGTTATTGTCATTTCAACGAACTTACAAATCAGGGGCACTCATGGTGAGTTACAGGACATCAGAGAGAGTATTATTCTCGAAAGAAATATCAAAAAATCGTGGAAAGGATTGGATGAGCTTCATCTACAAGAGAGACGCATGGACTGGGAGAGATGCTGAGTGAGAGAGAGCAATAGCCATCAAACTGCAAGAGTCTGCCTCTCGGGGTCTGAGACATGGCTGGCGTAGAACCGGGCGATGAAGTCCGTCGCCTTGCGGTCGATCCCGGGCTCGGCGACCCAGTACCCTCGGTCCTCATCGCTGGGGCGTATCCTCCTCCCATAGCCGCCATCGTCGGACATGTAGTCACTACCGTTGGAGCAACACGACTTGAAGATGTTGAACATGGAGAAGAAGGACGACTTCCTATGACCCATCTCAGTATATCTGCCTCTCCTCTCCACAAAAATGTCACGCTCTCGAACACAAACGATTTCTTGATCTAATGAACAGACACAAGCTGGTGTTGATGTTCAAGTTCTGGAGTCACATGAACTGCGGGTCTTCCAATTTATAGACGCGAGTTTTTTTTTTTGTTTTGGTGGGGGAAAGGTTGCTTAAGGAGGTTGTTGGATGGAATGGACGGCCGAGATCGATCGAAATGACATTAGTAAGAAAGCTGGAACATCTCATCTGAATTTCTTATAGTATAATGGTCGGGAAACTGAGAAGAAGCACAAGTGTTGTTGTCCTCTGCTTTGAATTTGACCCATGAACGGTGGTTTCCAAGGTGCTGTAGTGCCTGCCAACCTTCTGCTTTATCTTTTGTTGATTATACTACCCGCTGCCCCAAAGGAATCTCCCAAAAAGCAATGCCCTACGGAACTAGAGCTTTATTGTACTCCACGGTCCTTCCCTTTCCTGACCCTCCCTCGCTCTCTCTCACATAAAACCTGCAGGAAAAGATCTTCTGTAGAACAGCTGTGAAAGGAGATATTTAGTTAAATTATGTCGAAATCTCACTAAAGAGAACACAAAAGCTAGGACAGTGAGGATCAAAGAGAAGGGCCATGTACAAATATAATGCATTCTTTATGAAATTTAAAGAAGATTAATATCATTTTTTTTAACGACCGTCCGTAACCGCTAGGTGTCAGTGCTCAGATCGGTGCGCCTCTTGGTTTGTGGGAATCCCGGGGTTTAACAGCAGGAGTTCGATTCCTGGAATTGGTCAATGGATGCTGAGTCTCTTTCATTAGTATAATAACAATCAGCTAAACAAATGATTTTCTTTCTGTGTTAGACCACCTTTTTACCTGTCCTGCGTAGCCACCAAGTAATGGTTAGCTTGTACACATGGGACTTTGACCTAGTTCAATCCGTAGGCCTAGATAAGTCTAGTCATTTGACCATGGAGTTTAGAAGCCCCTTCTCATTTAGTCCCTTTTTACCTCTAATTGGACGCTTTCGAATTTTTGATGCAATCAAATTCTCGAACTCGATTGATTTTTTCTCGTCGAATTGAACTGGCTGGCTAATGCATCCTCTCTCGGCATTTTCAGAGCCTCTCTACCCTTAGACATAGTAAAAATGTTTTATGTGACGAGTTGAAATTGAAATGTTTGTTATTCCGATATATGCAAAAATTATCTTGATTCGTCTAGGGTCCAACAACCTTCTTCAAGCTTTGGTGAGGATCATCAAGCCCTTATTTAGAGAGGGCAAATGAAGATCGAGGGTAAAGACAAGGGGAGAGACGTAAGACGGCGTTGCTGCCTTCCTAAGAGAGAGGAAGGGCGATCGAGGAGGAGAGAGTGGAGCATTGTCGCCTTCTTCTTGCTATCGGAGCATCACGAGCCCCTATGAGGGCCACACTGCCCTCATTGTTGATAAGAGGGGTCGACTATGCCCTCCTTAGTGGAGGTCCTCCGCCATTGCTAGAGGACGACAAGGGTTGCTGGCCTCTTGCTAGTCACAATATTTTGCGGTGGAACCGATGCCCTACCCCTCTCTCTCTCTTATCTTTTTTGAACTATTTTTGTTTTGTTGGTATGGTGCCACATTGACAGTACATGTCCACATAAATGTATGTATGATAATGCGAAATCTAATTTTGTTTGCCATCATTCATTAATAGTAAAAAGCGTCTAATCGATGGTAACTAGAATAAAAGCTGTAACTATTTTCTTTTTGACAAATGCTAATCGTATACGCTACATTTGCTCCATTACTGGCGTCGAGGGAGAATATTTTTTTTTTAATAAAAGAAATGCTACATAGTCATGATGAAGTCTAACCAGATTGTTTCTACCCGAGAGAGTTCCTTCGAGAAGAAAAGCTAGTGCTTAAGAAGCTGAAAGAGGGAATACCAAACTACATAATAAACGAAAGCTTTTAGGATACTTTCTTTTCTTTTCCTTTCTTTTTCTCTTCCCCTTTAGACTTTTAGGGCAAGAAAATTGGCTGGTAGAGGACCTGGATTTTCCGGGAGAGTCCCCACGTCCCTCCAACCCCAGCAGTGCCTTCAAGCTGTCTAACTTTTGGGTATCTCTAAGATATCAATTTTTAAGTTAAAAATTATTAGATTTTGCATGGAGATTTCCTTCTACAAGTACTTTTCTATATGCATGCATGATCTCTTTTGCCTTTAGCTTGTCCCTCATAACATTTTTTAATTGGTTAAATATTGTAATGTTGGGTTCACATATCTTTTTGGTATTTGTTTATATGTATTGCTTCACTTTGCGTATAAAGACCTCTCTTAGGAGATAACTATACGGGGTTTTGTTAGGCCGGTCGACCAATTACAGTCGTATACAGATGATTTGGTAAAGGAAGATTTGTGTTGTTTTTCAACACGAATTAGGCTGGCGCTTTATGTTTTGTTTCCCTGATGTTTCCTAATTCAAAAGGACGATTCCGTCCACATTTGATCTGACAAAAGCAGATCATGTCATCCTCATTACCTTGTTTTTATCAAAAATTAAATATAATGATCTTACCAAGTGCAACCTCATAAGATTGTGTAATCATAGTACACATATGGGGCATAATGTATAAACAAAATAGGAATTCCTGCAAAATACTAATCATGGTTTCACTCAATATTTTGCAAGAGCTCAGTTCAACACGAAGGATAAAAGAAAACAAAGAGAAAACTTTAAAGAATGATCCTGAAATTAACTCATCAGATATCGACATATTCATTTAACGCCTCATCGGAATGAAGGCGATCATTTTTCAGGGATATAGCGATTAGGTGGTAGCCTGAGCTAACTTTAGCGTATCGGGTTAAGTCTATTTCCGATCCAAGCAAAGGCAAACCATTTACGTTGACGTTAATTCCTTGTAGTCCGACTCCAAGTCCATTTTGTCAAACGGGAATGGAATCCGGCAATGTAGTGAGTCTTATATGGGCATTAAAGAACTCAAGATGATCCTTCTAGACTAAAGTTGTGTTTGGTGCGGAATTTGCAAAGTTCTTTGGGACCCAAAACTCCTTGGACAAATGCAAATGCTGGGAAAAATTTTGAGATGCTTTGGGGAGATGTGATTTCATCTCCAAATCTTTCTAAACACCTTCAGAAGGTAAGTTTGAAGGTACTTTGGAGCTGCGTTTTCGAAACCCAAATAGACTTTTTTCTTCTTCTAACTTTGTTCTTGCTCAACTTTCATAGTTTCAAAATATTATCAAAAACCCTAACTTTGCCTCTGCCATTGACAAGTGGCCGATGTGCCACTGGCATGCCATCGATGAGCAGCCAACAAGCCACCCTCACCCTCACTGGCAGCAGCCAAAAATCCTTTACAAAGGTTAGTTTTTATCAAATAACATTTACGTAAAAGTGGCTTTCCAATATATTTGTAAAATACATTTTATCAAACGTTATTGAAACTTTGGAAACCCCTTTAGCTCAAAAGGCCTTTCCATTTTTATAAAGACATTCCTTCAAGTACACACCGTAAGTTGTTTGCGACCTTTATTGCAATAACTGGAGTCCAGTGGACCTTGTCCCCTAGAGGAGTAATTTAAGTATGGGGCTTGGTTCCTCCCTACCTTCCTGTGTCCATCTTATGCACTTTCAGATGTGTGGCGTGCGTACGTACATGCCCATCGCTTAATTATGAAAACACCACTAAACACTAAACCTAACCATCTCTCTGGCCTCTAGTTACCACTGCCCTATCCCAAACTGGCGCTGGTGTCCACCACCACTATCGGCGACTACCACCGTCACCGTCGTCCACCTTCCATCGCAGCACGGCACCTATTTCCCCACTCTTCCTCTCTCTATTGTAGGTCTTGGGGGGTCTAAAGGAAATTCTTCAAGCTGAAAGTGCTGTTGTTTGAGGGTTGATGGTAACTAAATGCAATATATAATCATGAACTCTTTCATTGCTATAGGTTCCCCGCAGTTCTGTCCTGTCATTACTATCAAAAGTCTCAAACACCAAACTGCGCCACATGTAGAATTCGAGTCTTATACGGCCTTAGAAGGACATTCATGCAACGTATAAAGAAGAACAGATATAGGATTAGGGCAATATAAGAAAATACATCAGCAAAATAAACCACAAATAAAGAGATGGAAGCTCTTATTGGTTTTTTGCTCATCATCGTCTCCTCCGAATTCACAACACAACAACAACAGAGAACAACATGAAAGACACAGCCACACAAAGAGAGGCCTAGACACAAACTTCCGATTTGTGGAGTAGTAAAGTACTGCTGTTTCAGGGTTCATGATTCTCATGAAACTTCTTGATGAACTCGGAAGATTTCCGATTAATTCTGGGCTCCACGACGACCGGCCACCCGAACTCATCATCCGTGACCGGGGCCGCAGGCCTAGCGTTTCCATCCTCGGTCTCATCGTCACTCTCTGACCAGTGCCAGAAGGATCCGCAGGTTCGGAAAATCTTCAGGAAAGAGAAGCATGAACACCTGCTGCTGCTCCTAGTCCCTTTCCCATGTTTCTTGCCTCCTCTAGGAATCAATCCCATATCAAAAGGAGAGTAATACTTGCCAAATTCGTGCCCTTGTACTGAAAGCCTGAACTGCAGAGGTTGTCATGGCTTGAGTTATATAGAGTGAGTGAGAACTAAAATGTCGCATGACGATCATTAAATGAAGAATCTTTCCTTTTTTCTGGTCGTCAGGCATTTAGCATGCGGCTGAGAACATGGGATTTAACAAGGCTCTGGGAGTTTCGTCTATTATATTACTGCTTTTGAAACGACGGTCTAGTGGGTGATAAATTTCCTTTCAGTGGGACCGCCCAAGAAATTTAATTTTATGGGCCTAACTTTTATGTAGCCCAAGCCCAATAGCTTTCGGTAGTTTTTTGTTCCTAATTCGATAAGTCCCATCACTTCCCATAGTTTCTTGTACAACACGATGTTAGGCATATACCATGCAATTGTAAACTGCTGATGAGTGTATTGCTTGGGATCAAATATTCCCAACTCAGATTTGGCACGTGATATTATAGCATAGTATAGAAAATCTAAACTTTTGCCTTGTCGCACTCAATTCGATCGCGAATGAAAGTAGGTTGTATCTGGCAATTAAGATAACCACCTGAAATTGGTTATGTTTGATCGTCTTGATTTCTATCCATGAAAGGATTGGATAGGATAAGATACAAAATTTATGGATTCTATTATATAATGAATCATAATAATAAATTTAGATATTTTTACATTATATTATGTTTATTGTTTGGTATAAATAACATATCAATGTAAATAAACCAAAAAATTGCACAAATGAAGATGGTACATATTCATGCCTACTTCATTTTATTTTATTTTTTTATTATTTTCCTCTCTTTTGTAAATCTTTTCTTTCTTTCTTTCTTTTCTTTTTTATTTCTCTACCTTTCCATCACTCTAATAAAATTTGATTAAATAGTAAATTTTACTAATATACCAAGAATATTATACCTAAAATACATAATAAACATAAATAGTGTATATGCTTAATTTATATTATAAGATAGAAAGAAATTCGAATTTATAAATAAAAATTAAATTGTTGTTATTTTTTTGTTATTAAGAATTTTTTTATATTAGAACTCAAACATTATTAATATTCAAATAATAATTTGATTTTATTAATTTAAGATGTTTGTTATTCGACACAAATAACTTTTATATTAGGGACATTAGAAATCCCATGCAACTTTATTCCACATCTTCCATAAGATAATTTTATATGGATTATATCCTTCTTATATCAATCTTATCCTGTTTTTAGCAGGTACCAAATATAGGATTTTGAATTATATAAATTTTCCTTCTCATTAGTAATGTAAAGAGATATTTTCACAATTAACTTTATCATGGCATTGATAAGTGTGGAATTTTTTAAAATATAGGATTAATATATTGAAAAACCCCAAACTGGTATATCTATGACAAATTTACCCCAAACTATTTTTTTGACCATGAAAAACCCAAAACTAATACGCTTGTGACAAATTCACCCCGACTGACCATAAAAATTCCTAAACTAGTACATTTATAACAAATTTATCCCAAATTAATTTATTCGACCACAAAAGCCCTAAAATAGCAAATTTGTGATAAATATACACTCCGCTAAATTGGATTAATACCATAAAAAAATCACGAAAATTGTAAACTGTGACAAACGGAGTGTAAAATCCAAAACTGGTATACCGGCCAATTTTCACGTGTCATTTAACTTAATAATTTGATAAAAAAATTAACAAAAATTAATAGAGAGTAAATTTGTCAAAAGTGTACCAGTTTTTGGTAAATTTGTCAAAGGCATACCAGTTTTGGGTTTTTGGTGGTCAAAAAAATAGTTTTGGGTAAATTTGTAACAAGTATACCAGTTTGGGGTTTTTCAGTATATTAACCCTAAAATATAATTGTCAATCTTAGATTTTGTCGGCATACATCGCTATTGAAGTCATGAAACTTTTCAGATTTTGCTTATAATTATTATGCGATTGGGTTTCCAATGATTAAATAAAATCCAAGATTCTATCGTTTTAGGAACTCTTGCAGACGCAATGACAGAAAATTTGAAACGGTTGGTTTCCACGAAGAGCGTGGCTAAGACCATGTATTGATTTAAGGAAACATAATGAGAATTAATCCAAGTTTCAATTTTTTCTTCACTAGCCTTTAGGAGAGCATTTTCAAAGTCTTTTGAGCTTCCAAAGCCACTTGTGACAAAGGTGGGGTGTTTGTTAACACAATCCCATAAGTCTTTCGGCCGAAGTTTTGTTTTTTTGTTTTTTTGGTGACCTGAAAACCCCCGTACAGCCGGCAACCGACGAGGTAAACCCAGGGTGACTTAGCGGAGGACACACCACCCCGACATCACACTTAAGACACCAAGCGCCTCCACTGGGTTTCGAACTTCTCACCTTTGGGGAATGATCAATGGAGCCCTTATCCAGCGGAGTCACCACGGCCGGTGTCTTTTGGCCGAAGTTTTGATCTTCACAAATGCCGGAAACCCGATGCAACTTGCGACCGGTTTTGATTTTCAAAATTTTGATAATGCTATTACAAAGAACTTAAGGAATTTTCCTCTTCCAATGTTGGCCTCATTTCTATTTTGGTATTCATGTATTTTCTCACTCCAAATATTGTTTATCGTCTCTCTCAATCACTCCAGATCTAGCTTGTCGGCCTCTAGTCAACATTCATCAAGGGTCACCGACACCTTTGTGAGCCTCTCATTTCCAAATCAAGCTTGCCTAATGTTAGTTGTCAAAAATTGCTCTACAATATATATTTCACAAGTCTTTACCAAATACTATTTATATTTCATGAAAACACTTTTTATATAAATACAAAGTCATTGAGCAAAAGTTGAACCAAACACACCCTAACAAGGCGCACCTTAACAAGAGAGGTTTGATTAAGTTGATGAGATAGGTTGGTAGAGATTCTTCGGGGGTGCGATTGGTGCTAATACGGTCAATGGGATGATAAAACGAAGGTAATCGGTTTTCAAGATAGATTCAAGTTTCAACAACTCGAGCACGTGGGCATTGGATCGTCTGGTGGTTGGTGAGGGACCAACTTCTTCGTGTCAATCACATATTTAGGTGACCATCACTCGCACACATTATGAACTACTATTTAATGCATGCAACTAGTAGAGGCCTCACTTAAAAGAACAAACAAACTTAGGGGGCCTAATTGCAAAGTAGGCCCTGCATACATAATTCGAAGAATATGGACTCGTTCGCAAATACCCACAATGAATGGGCTTTTTTTGCAAATAGAACGCTTAGCCTTTCAAAAGTTGTTGAGGGGCAGTGTCAAAATTAGACATTTTTGCTCTTTCGGTGCTCAATTTAGTGCTTATCCCCTTTCAAATCGTATAGATTTAGTGCTTCGAGTTGATTGGTCCAGTTGACATGTCACCTGGAAATTCAATTCGGCTGTGAACGCCGGCATTTACAGATGTGGCTAATGACCATAGTTTCAAAAATATGCAAAATAAAAAGAAAATAGTGCAGGCGGAGATGGGGACGGGGCGATTGAGTATTAATTCAAAACTTTCTCCTTAACTCGAGATCAAAGTACGGCTAATGAATATTCTATATCAAAAAACATATCACATTACACATTTATTGTGTGATGTGTTTGGAGTAATGACATCAATTGATTTATTTTTTGATCGACTACATATTAATAGATAATTTATGTATCTATATGTCCTGATAAATGGAAAGAAAGAATTATGAAATTCACCTAAATATATCATAACAATTCAAATAGTTTATATAGAGGAAAGGGGAGAAGAACACTAAAAGTACCAAAAATTATGTATGGCGCTCATTTTAGTACCAAAAGTTTTCGCCGGTTTATTTAAGTGGTAAATCGGAGAAAAAACAATCAATTGAGTGCCTCCGGTAAAAAATTCCAGCAATTCATCTGAAAAAATATTTTCTTCATCGTTCTCCATTTGAATCACCAAAAAGAATAAGTCAATGAAAAACCTCTAATTAAATAAAATAAAATATTTTCTCTTTAAAAATTCAAATATCATTTTTCAAAATATAATTGATTATCAACACTTAAACTAAAAATTCTCCCCTTAGAAACAGGAACTCCAACACCCATTCCCGAGTCCTTGATAGCAAGCTCGACTCTAAAGGTTAGGCATGAGTCTAAAGGTCACAATCAATTCTATTGAGACTAGTCCTGAGACTCCAATGCGCATGCTTGGATCCTTGATGTTCGAGGGCTTGAGACTTTGCTGGCCATGCCCTGGCTTCTTGGCACCTCGAGCCTAGGTCAGTGGAGTCTAGGCCTTAATCAACCAAGGCAAAGCTCGGGACCTTAGTGCTCATATCTGGGTCCCTAGTGCTCGAGCCTAGGTCAGTGGAGTCTAGGCCTTAATCAACCAAGGCAAGGCTCGGGACCCTAGTGCTCATATCTGGGTCCCTGGTGCTCGAGCCTAGATCCATGGAAGCTAGGGCTAGGACCCCAATGCTTCTACCCGTGTCTCTAGTGCTTGGGCCGGGTCCATCGGGGCAAGGCCCAAGTTTATGGAGGATAAGTTTGAGACCTTAGTGCTTGTGCTTGGATCCCTAGCACCAAAGTTTGAGTCCATGGAGGTCAGGCCCATGTCCCTTGGTCCATCGAGCCCAAGCTTGGACCACTCTCGAGGTCCTAGGCCTGACCTTCGTGGACTTGAGTAATGTCTTGAAAGACGCAAGCACGTTTGCTGGGGACCCGGACATGGTGTGGACTCTCGCTCAATTTTTGTGGACAACGCTCAGGCTTTGAGAGATAGGTTTGGGCACTAGGTCTAGGACTCAATGTTTTTGAACTTAGGACCGATGCACGTGCCATGCTTGGGTTGATGGCGCCTAGGCCTGTTTCCATTGAAGGTGTCCAAGATCTCGATACCCATGTCCAATCCCCTAGCCTCTCGTGTTCAAGTCACCAGCGCCCGAATGGTATGCAAATTTTCCTTTTTAAATGACAAAATAATTTATAATTCATTTTCATATATTAGTCAAATATTGAAAAATATTATTATTTTTTTCGAAATCACGACTTGAAAATATATATATATATATATATATATATTTTTGTTTTTAAATTCAGATTTTTCACGAAAGAAAGAGGCGATGTCTTTTTCCTCTAATTGGCCAGGTAGGTGGTGACGCTTATGCCGAAATGCAGCATCGAAATGGTAAGGTTAGTTGGCCTTTCCCATCCCCTCGCCTTTTCACTCTCTCTCTCTCTTGACTCGAAGCTTCTCAGGCCTACCAAATTCCATCCCCATGCGATGCCCCCAAACCAGAATCACACGCACTTTCTCTATCTCTTCATCTTTACCCTTTTCTGGTTTTATCCTGCTGTTTAAAACCTGGAGCTTCAATTGGTTTAGCATGGTGAATCTATCCCACAACCCCGTAAAAGAGCGTGATCTGGAGACACGAAAGCCTGAATGGTCGGAACCGGAAGAACAATAATGTAAACTTCGGAATCTTGGCATAAGGGCGCACGAAATTGGAGGCAGAAATCGTTCGTGAAATGCTTCCTGTTAACCTCGATAGACATAATACAACCCTCACCCTCACGTCCCTACATTGATTAGTGGAAAGCCTACGATGCATTTTATGATAAAAAAAACGAACAGCCCAAGCACCTGTCGCAACCCAAATGCCAACAAAAAAAGCACGTGTTATATTAGTCGACAGCCATCAAGTCTTCGAGTAGCTTCTTCTGACAAATTTTTTTTTTTATTTTTTCTTTTGACAAAGATTGAAACCTACATACTTTGACAAAATCCATCCAACAAGAGCTCATTTTCTTCGTGGGAAAGCATTTACCGAGCCTGCCCAAAGATAGCCTATCCAAACGTAGCGCACCATAGATCATGCGAATTTTCTTTTGTCTTCATTACAAATTCTTAAAAGAAGAGCACTAACAACCAAATTTCTAATCCAGCAACCTACCTGCTCAAATCTTCATCAATCAATTTTATATCGTTTTAACATGGATCGCCCTCCTCCTTCTTCTTCTTCTTCTCCTCCTCCTCCTCTGTCTAAGACGGAGGAGCTAGACTCGCCCCTCCATGTGGTCGGGTTCGAGCTCGAAGACATATCCGCCAGCAGGGTCACCGGCAAGATCCTCGTCTCCCCCAAGTGCTGTCAGGTAACACTTCCTTCTTTTCTCGAACCGCTTTTGGGAAATTGAATTCTCCGACGGGCTGGGTATCGAAATTATTTTCGTCTTTTCTTTCAACGCCGACGGTGGGGGCGGGGTGGCAGCCGTTCGAGGTGTTGCACGGCGGGGTGTCGGCGATGATAGCGGAGTCGCTGGCAAGCATCGGGGCCTTCGTCGCGTCTGGCTACAAGCAGGTAGCCGGGATTCATCTGAGCATCGACCACGTGAAGAGCGCGGTGGTCGGCGACCTCGTCCGGGCCGAGGCCACCCCTGTCAGCCTCGGCAAGACCATTCAGGTCAGCTCCCTCCCTCCCTCCTCTCTCGCGTCTCGGTACCAATTCACCGCTAAAATCAGGAATCTTTAGAGGATTTGCGTGTCGAGCTGCGATCCATGTCTGACCATATTCAGATGTGCAAGTGCAAGGCAAGTGGCTAGTAATGAATGACTGGTTTGTCCGGAATTGAATTGGCCTGCGAGTTGGCAGACGAGAATCTTCGGTCAGGAAGGGTGCCGTGTGCAAATTGATAGGCCTGTTAAGTTCATTAATTGTCATGTTAGCAGCGATTTTGTCAAAAGGTTATAAATCAATTTAATTCAAGACATTTCAATTTTGCCAACTGATCCTGAATAATTTATCAATTTATCAATTAAGCACATCCAATCACTTTTAGCTGAAAATTACTGACATAAACATCCGCTTTACGCGGCACCACTCGTATTAATATAGATAATTTTTATAACTTTTTAATTTATTTTTAAAATTTGTTCTATTAATTTTGCGATCATTTATTTGTTATTTTTCCTTTCCCATTTTTTGCCTTTTTTTCTATGTGAGCGAGAGTCACTTTCATCCCTTGCTAGGCGTGGGCAAGATGGTCCTCACTTAGTTTGGGGACACCTTTGTGGCTAGTGAGGGCTGCTAGTGACCTTTGCCGACACCCAAAAAAATAAAAAATAAAATAAAATACTACAAAAATTGTCCACATCACCTATTTTCGACCAAAATTGATACGGTAAACTTAATTGGCAAGTTATCGAAAAGTTTAAGATCCAATTGATAAAATTTAAAGATTTAGAATTGAATTAACCAAAATGCGGTAGGTTTATGACTTTTAGACAATTTCCCCGTGTTATATGTAAGATATTTAACTCAAATCAGGAGTCAGGATATTTGCTCCCATTTCAAGTCAAGAGATAGATAAATAAACACATTCTATTGCATTGATCGGGGGGCATTCATAGTGATCGAGGGGGTCAAAGACCAAGAAATGAATTATTTATCATCTAAGCGTTCTTCTTATGGCTAGATTGAATCTCCTAGTCGCTACGGAAAGGAAAAAGAATTTCACGTTCTTCCTCTTGAGAAGGGAGGATTAGAAAAATTCTATTGGTTGCAGCTTTCTCTTGACCTTCGGCTCAAATTAGGAGTCAAGATATAAAAGTCCACGCCATCCAATTGCTAGGAATGCGTGATGAAAGCGTGATACATTCACCTAGGAAGATTGCTAAAAGGGAACTTAAGTTTGAACTTGTCAATATATCTAGTTGAGCACACCTTCTCTCGATAGTTTAAGCTAATAAATTATGAATTAGTTAGAATATATTAATTGTTCCACACCCTACCAATTCTTCGATGTAGGATATCACAATTACATGGATGATCTTTTTTTTTTTCAAATTGATCAAATTAAACAAATTAAAATGATTGTTATATTCTAATTTGAGTTGAATATCTTACGTAAATAACCCACATGTAACTTTTCTTTTTATCTACCGTATAATTGTATCGAATTGGAAGCCAAATCAGCAAATTTCGTTAACTAGAATTAATGGAAGGACGGTACAAATTATTTTTATATAATTTAAGGACTAAATTAAACATGTACCACATGGGCAATATTAAATTAATTCAAAATTCAAGGATAAGCTCAACGACTATTTGTATTATTTTTCTTTGGAAAGATTTGCCTTTTGCTCGGATGGTACTTTTGCTTTCTACTTATTGAATTATGATCGACTGTCATGAGATCAAAATTGCAAATGCTGCACACGCCTGGATAGATCGACCAAACAACCGGGGTACTTTTCCGTAGGGTACATGGGTTAGGTATTGGGTCTTAGGTGAGTACAGCCATTGCTCTGAACACAAGTTGGGGAGTTCGGACGGACGACAAAAGCGATGTCTCGAACTAAATTCACAACAGCTTGGAGCAACCGATGTTGTACTTTGCCTTGATCGATTCTTTTCTCCGCCGTTAAAATAGACATTCTTGCACAATTTACGAGCCCAATTTGATCTCGACCATTAAATGGTGCGATGCACACATTGTCTAGGGACCGAGAACAAGTCGGCTCGCATGCATCAAGTGCACGTAAAACCGGTTCCTCCGAAATAGTCCGATCTATCATGACTCGTAGCTGGGGAGAAGTGCCAAAAAAGTCTTAAACCTTTTGCCTTTGTGCCGATTTAGTCCTAAATATTTTTTTGATGCCAATTCAGTCCTAAACCTTTTTACGTTGTGCTAATTTAGTCCTTTCCGGTCATTTTTGTCCAGATTTTGCTGACTGAACTCCGGCCGCCGACGTGGCCGATCGCGATTGACGTGGACAACTTTTTAATATTTTAATATTTGTAATATTTTTATTTTTATTTTTTTTTTTGTCTTTTTCCCCCGGGTCACCAAGGTCCAAATGACCGGCTAGAGCCGAAGGCCGGCGAGGGTGAGGCCGACCTCGCCGGCCACCTCGCGGGCGAGGCACTCGCCCATGGTCGGCGAGGGCAAGCCTCGCCCATGGCCGGACTGGCGAGGTTGAGCCTCGCTAACCATGGGCGAGGCTCGCCTCGTCGATCCGGCGAGGGGGAGCCTTGCCCATGGCTGGCGAGGCTCGACCCTCGCTCGCAAGGTGGTCGGCGAGGGCAAGGCCGATCGCCAGACTTCGGTGACCGGCTGGAGGAAAAAGACAAAACGAAAAAGAATAAAAGAATGAAAAATAATAAAAAAATAAAATTAAAAATTAAAAATATTAAAATATTATTAAAAGTTGTCCACGTCGGCGCCGATCGTCCACGTCAGGCCGGTTGGCGTCAGTCAAAAAATCCGACCAAAATTGACCGGAAATGACCGAATTGGCACAACGTAAAAATGTTTAGGACTGAATCAGCACCAAAAAAAGATTTAGGACTAAATCGGCACAAAGGCAAAAGGTTTAGGACTTTTTTGGCACTTCTCCCCTTGTAGCTGTATCATCATCGGTCTGGTCTTGATGAATTGTGTTGGAGCAGGTATGGGAGGTGCGACTATGGAAGGTGAGCCCGGACGACTCCGAGAGCGAATCCTTGGTGTCGTCATCTAGGGTTACGCTCATCAGCAGCAAGCCCGTCCCCGAGCATTTGAAGGGCGCAGAAAAGAAATATAAGAAGTACGCTAAGCTCTAACTGCTAATGTACACAATCAGCAGCTCGCAGCGATGAACAAACTTGAAAGTTCAGGCCGGATATATTTGTATTATCTAGTTCCTTTGAACCAAAGAGTTACGCATGAGCCGATATCGATTTTACGCGATTACGACACATATGTAAAATGCTAAGAAAATAATTATTTGGGGTAAATTATTCCCAACTTAGGTTTAGTACGCGATCTTCAAGCGCACTGTTGAAAATTATAGCGCTTGCCTTGTTGCACTCAATTCGGTCGTGAATGAAATTAGGCAGGCGGTTGGAATGACAAGGACTTTTCCTTCTCCTTGACAATGTGTTTTTTTGTTTTTTGGAATTATATTGGACAATCTTGATTTATCAAATACTATCTGGGTAAATTTCATTTTGCCAATAGTTATTGAAGTCGTAATACGTTTCGCATTTTGCTATTATTTGTTATTCAATTGCGTTTCCAATGACTAAAAAAAAACCAAGTCTCTGTCCTTTGAGGAACTCTTGTAAACACAACAAGCAACTCGTTAAAAGGAAAAGTAAAAACCGTTGATTCCTTTAGGAAGTTCACTTAAGGTAATATATTGACAATTTATCGAATTTTCAGTTATTTTTAACTAGCAAGGAGACACTCGTGGGGGGGAGTAATTACCAAGTCAGTTTCAAACATATTATATGAATAGCAATTCAGTTCTAAACTTTTCAATTTTACGAATACAGTATTAAACCTCACACAAATTCCAATACAGTTCTTTCGACCAAGTGACGCCAGAAATTGCTGATGTGATGTCTAATCATCGCTAGCCATTTTGAGCAGCACACTAATATGTACGGCTTTACTAGAAATAATGTTTTATGTGAACCGTCACATCAGTGACTTCCAGACGATATCGGTCGAAATAACTACATTAGAATTTCATGCATACATTCAGGATTATATTGACAAAGTTAAAAAAGTTTAAAACTAAATTAGTATCTAAACAACATATTTAAAACTAAACTGGTGATTTTCCCGACGCGTGGGTGTTGCGATGGGGCAAGAAAGATTTTGGTAGATTGTACATCAGGTAGATGAGTAGATACTTTGCAAAAGTGATGGGGCTTGCTCCAATGGTGGGGGTAACTCAGATGATTGTTGTTGGCCTCTATTGGAGGTTTCTCCCGGCATAAAATTCAGAGGATAGAGACAGCTCCCACGTCTCAATAAATATAATGGTCGGGGACCTCTCCGTAAGATTGGATTTGAGTAAGTTCTTCGAGACTTCCATGATGTAAAGCACTTAGAAGGTATTTCGTGCTCTTGAGGAAGACAAATATAAAAAAAGAAAAAATGGAATTTGGGAGGTATTGGGTGTGTGGGTATTGACACATTAAAATAAGATCCTATCAGCCTATCAAAGTTACCTGAGAGATGAGGCAGTTACCTGAGAGATGAGGCAGCCCCAACGCAGAGGTGAAAGCCTCCTGCTTTGTGGCGGATTGGGCACAAGGTAAGATAAGCTGATACTTTGATGAGGGAGCTATTGAATCATTGATGCTAATTGATACAATATATGAGCTGATAATTGTTAATCAAAGGTTGTCCATTGATAAGATGCTCAACAACTCGAGCACGTGGATTTGTATGGTGAGGTAGGTGAGGCACCGGCCTTAATCGTGCCAATCACGTATTTAGGTTTACCGTCCTTCACACACGCACGATAATGGACTATAATTTAATGCACGCGACAAAAGAGGCCCCAATTACAAGAAAAGACAAACCCAAGGGGCCTAATCATAAATAGACCTGCAAAAATAACACAAAACGGTACTGTTTTGCTTCCGGAATACCCGAGGCGAGAGGACTTTGTTGCGGATAACTGGCTTAGCCTTTTTTAAGATTATGAAGGGCGGTTTCAAAGCTAGACCTTATTAAATTTTTTCCGTGGTTCAATTTTAGTGCTTATGCTCTTTTAATCGGGCGTATTTAGTCCCTCAAATCAGGTGTTCTAGTTAACATCCAATGTGACAATTCAGCTCGGATATGATGCTTGTTCAAAGTTATATTTAAAAAAATTTGAGAAGGAGACGAGGAGGAAGCAATTCAAAACTTGATGTGAAAGTTCAATAAATAAATCTTGTTGGTCTAAAAATGCATAACACAACCCAAATATCACGTGATGTGTTTGGAGTAATATCACCAATCATATCAAATATTATCATCGACCCCAAATTAGGAGATGACCTACATATCTATAAATCTTTAAAAAAATTGGAAAGAAGAAAATTACGAGATTCACCTGACCATATCGTACCAATGCAAATGATTTTTACGAAGAAAAGTTAGTACTCGACAAATTCTTAAGCGGGCAGGCGATTCTATTCTCCAGTCCCCAAGAGATGTTGATCCTCTTAGGCTTTTCACAGTCGGATCGAAAAGCAATAGACCGCAACCATCTTTTCAGGTCGAGATGTATTGAACAGCCGAGACTCACCCGTCTCCGGTCCGAGGGCAGACGAAGCAAAAACTCATGTGACAAGGAGTGAAAAAATGGTGAAAATTCATGCTCTGTAATCGTCCTCAGGGCCAGAGTTCTGTAGATATATATGTTGCATTCTATGTTGGGGCAGGAATTTGTCTTACCTTGCGAATGGATTGGCCGTGGTAGGTGGTGGGGGCCGGTTGCTGGTGGAGATAACAACGAGGTGCGGCCACGAAAAAATGGTAAAGGAACGGGTCGGGTCCTCTCTTCATCCCGTCGCCCTCTCCCACCTAACCCCCAAAACCAGAACCACCGCTCTCTCTCTCTCTCTCTTCTGGACTTCGGACCACTCGTGCCCACCCAATTCCATCCCAAAACCGAGGCCACCACCAGACACGCCGGTGCTCTCCGGGACTCGCAGAACCCATCTTTATCGTTGACCCTTTTCTGGTTCTTTCGCCTACGGTGACGGGGGTGGAGAATTCGAGCTCCGCGTAAGAGGCGATCTCCGTTTCTGGGTCGCGCCCGTTTATCTGGAGACTGCCGAAGCTCGAGAATCGTCCGGCGCGATCCCCATGGATAAGCCCAAGACGGCGGAGGTAGACGCGCCCCTCGACGCGGTCGGGTTCGAGTTCGAGGACATATCCGCCAACAGGGTCACCGGCAAAATCCTCGTCTCCCCCAAGAGCTGTCAGGTTATACTTTCCTTCTCCTCCTCCTTCTTTTCGTGGGGAATATAGTCCTTTTTGGACAATCAAATTCAGCTCACGGACTGCGCATGGTCTAAAACTCTGACCTTTCTTTCATCGTCTTGGCCGTCTTGGTCGGGCGGGCGGTGTGTCCGGGATGAAAGAGCAGCCGTTCAAGGTGTTGCATGGAGGGGTATCGGCGATGATCGCGGAGGGGATGGCGAGCGTCGGTGCCCACGTCGCGTCCGGCTTCAAGAGGGTGGCCGGGATTCACCTGAGCATCAACCACGTCAAGAGCGCGGTGGTCGGCGACCTCGTCCGTGCCGAGGCCACCCCCATCAGCCTCGGCAAGACCATTCAGGTCAGCCCCCTCCCCTCCCCTCCCCTCCCCTCCTCTCGCTAATTCACCAGCTGAACTGATTAATCTCGAGACGATTTTGGGCGTTTAGTAGCAATTCATGTTTGCCCATATATAAATGTTGGCATACACGGCAAGTTCTACATACTGCAACTTGGACAATAGCTTCTGCCATCTATACGTATTGAACAGTGATCGACTATGGCGATATCAAGATTGCATAAGCTGCATATGTACATGGGTGGATCGACAAACAGTTGCCGGGCTAGGCGCGTCCCGACTAGATGAGTACAGTCTTTGCTCTTAACAAAAGTGGACCGACGCTAACCATTTGCTAGTTGGGACTGAAAACAGAGCAATATCTTAAACTGAGTTAGGTAACGGTTTTGAGCAATGGATGTTGTGTTGTGTTTTGCCTAGTCGATTATATATCAACCATTACATAATATAAAGCCCGCACAAACTAAGGGCTTAAAACATGTTGGCTCACATATGCTGAGTTCGCGTTAAAAAGTTCTACTCTAAGATAGTCCAGTTTCGCATGATTCGGATTAAAATCACGGGCGCTGATGAATGTGTTGGAGCAGGTGTGGGAGGTGCAACTATGGAAGGTGAACCCGCAAAACTCTGAGAGCAAATCCTTGGTGTCGTCGTCTCGGGTTACTCTCCTCAGCAACATGCCCGTCCCCGAGCACTTGAAGGACGCAGACAAGAATCTCAAGAAGTACGCGAAACTCTGACTACCAACATACGATCAGCAGCTCACTGTGGGGATCAAACCCCAAAAGTATGAGCCCGTTATATGACTAGAGTTCCTTTGAATCAAACAATTATGGATGTGTAAATAACAAAACCACATGTCTCAGCAAAAATATCGAACACTCAACCGAAAGGGTTAGTAATTGCCGGGGCTAAACATCACCATGTATCGGTGGAGGTTTTTTGCCCCGCTACAAGGCCAAGCCCCACATGACTTGTACTCCATTTCTATGGCCAGTGTTCTTTGCTGACTGAGTTGAAAGTGAAATGCAGTCAAAACGTTGTTGTCACACAGCTACATGCGAGGCTGCTGTATGGATCTTAGTCTACTGAACCAACCAGCAAAATGGATGATATAGCAGAAAAGCTTAGTTCAAATGTTTATTGGCCGTTTGGGATACCCAGTAAGTAAAGTGCAGTCCTACTAAGATACTAAGCACGTACTTCTGGCATGGTAAAATAAAACCAACCACGGTGCATGCTAGTGCCCACAAGCCTCGAAAATCATCTCACGAGTGATCGTAGATTATTCAATAGCGTGATATACAATGTTCTCATGTCACTAGGAATCACAAAACTGAGGATCATCCTGACAAACTTCTTTTTGTGGATTGAGGAAAGAATTCCCCAACACGAACACAAAATCTATGAAAAAAAATCCACTTCTGAATGCGGCGTTCACCAAAACTGGATCATATATGAACACTTGATAAACTATTTGCTAGGAGTTCAACCTCTCAACAAAGAGGACTTAACGCCGAAGCGAGCCAAGTTCATCACACTTGCAGCCTCTCTAAGTTAAGGGGATGACTTTTGAGGTCATTTACACACATCAATCTCACATTGCTGTATACTTTACAAACACAAGCATGAATCGAGCAGCCAACTTGAATTCATCAGTCAAACAAAAGGGTAATTCCTCCTCCGGGAAGAGCTAGGCTTACCGCCCCTCTCTCTCTTCCCATTACTGCCAGAGATCTTTTGCCTTCAAAGCACACAAATGAGAAACAAGTTACCGTAATTGCCCAGGTCATCCCTCAATCTTCTTTATTCTGAACACAACGGAAACTGGAAATGGCATATACCTGAGATTGCTGAGCTGCTGGGTCAATTCACTGATCTCAAGGCCCGAGAGCTTCAGGGAAGTCAGAGTCCCCGGCACCTCCTCGGACGCCACTTTGGACAGGTCATTCATGGAGGTCGCCAATCTCCGAAACGCCTGTTTCAAATTCCACCACTGAATTATTCAGATTCGTTTCCGTAAACACAGCAACCCTCTCCTGCTCTCACGAGCGTTTTATCAAACAGGTACCGTGCACTTACGCTCATGGCCGGGATGGACACGATTGCCAAAGAGATAACCGAACCGATCGCCTAACACGAAAGCAAACGTGAAAAACCGAGAGACCCAAGTCGCAGAAGCCCGACTAAAGTTCCAAAGAGTTGGCAAAATCTAGGCTCGTTTGATTAAGATTTACCATGAAGAGCACGAACAAGAGAGAGAGAAGACCCAGTTCAGGAGAAGGTCGCAAGCTCAAATCTTTCAGGGCGCGAACGGGCGTAGAGGGCGAAGAAACCAGAGAGCGGTACTGGCGAGCGGAGATGGCATCGGACTTCGGCGTTTGAAGTGGGGCTGGAAAAGGCGGTGCTGCACCTGCAACGTCCTCGGTGGAGATAGAGACCGTCGAATTGGCATTCCTCCGGGCACTCGGCGCCGGAAAAGAGCGCGGCCTCGCCTCCGCCGCCGTCGCCGCCGCCGCCGCCGCCGACGGCGGGATGGTTTTGGCGACGAATGGAGAGGATGCCTGCCACATCGAGGGAGATGATGAGAGAACACGAAACAAGCATTCACCTGAGCAACGAGCGGGATCGAGTCGGGTTGGAAGAGGCTTTAGCTCATCAGGCCCGATGGATATTTTGGAAAATTGTCAATTTTCGGATTTCTACTCCTAAATCTTTCGATTATTTCGCCACCAAAACTTTGCGTAAAATTTCAAAATCATCATGTCGATCGATTCTTGGCTAAAATTGTTCACATGACTTTACAGTTATCGCCGCCCATCATACGTGGTAAGTCAACAATTTAACGTGAATAAATTTTATTCAACAAGACGTAGTTTTGAGTAACTTGGTTAATTTTTAGATTCTTTTTTGTCCTTCTTTTTTCAAGTAACTATTTATCTCTTCTTGCTTTGTCATCGTTCATTGCCGAATGTAGAATCGGATAATTGAATTACTACGACCCGATCTTCTTCTTGCTCTTTGGAGCTTAGCGTCTCGAGATCTCAATCGAGCTGGACGACCTCGAGCTCCATTGGGACATCAAGCTCGAGCCCTAAATCTAGAGAACTCGACCTCTACCATGGTGTTGAACTCAAGCCCCTGGATCTAAAGGGCTCGAGCGAGCTCCATCGTGGCATCGGCATCGAGCCATGGTGTTGGCGGCTCCAGCTCGGCCGCAACACGGAGCTCGAGCCCAAGACTAGACAACCGAGGCCTGCATTCTTTGGTTTGGTGATGTTCACTAATCCATTGGTTAGTGACCACCGGGCAAATCTTGTCATCACTTGCGAGCAAGGGTCGACGAACACTGAAGGACGTCCAAGCGACAGTGGGCAGCGATGCGGGAGCTTTGGCCGAACATGGTGAGTTTGTGTAGAAAAGAAGGAAAGAACATGAAAAGAAAAAAAAAAAAAAACAGCGCAATATAATGTTAGATCACTGGCTATGACATTAGGAAGACCGATCATAATCGGATTTCCACATCAGCAATTGAAAGCGAATATTGGCCGGAAGGGTTGGGATGAAATTTCATGTAAAGATTTACAATTACATTGAAACGATTGAAAGATTTAAAACTACAGTGAAATAATTGAAAGATATAGAACTACATTGAATTTCGTACAATAAATTTGCGACTGAAATTGTAGTTTTCCCTCTACATTTATGTTCAACACCCTTGGACCTAGGGGTGAACGATTGTAAGTTCTGTATATGTTTTACTTAGAACCTAAAACCTATCCGTTGAAATATGTTCTTCATTTTTGGAACATGGAATCTACCTAGCATATCATGAAACTCGAACCTACCTTGTCATAAGAATGCATTTGTATTATTAATTGAACAATTGCAATAAATCATTACCTATAATGACCATCACTTACTTTTACAATCCACTTATAACAACCTATATTTTGATATATGAAGAATATGAAACGTTAACAAAGTGAAATCTTGGTCATGAAATGGAAGCTTGGACTATTAATTCTAGATTATATACTCATCATCGGACGCCATAAAATACCATAAGACCGTGTAAAGACATAGACCAAGAAAAACATAAAAAAATTCTAAATTTCACCTATCTAGAATTTGGAACTTTTCCGTCAAAACAAGTTTCTCAATTTTTGGATTTTAAAATCTACTTTGCTTACCTTGGAATCATATTCACCCTGGAACCATGCTCACCCCTACTTGGATCATATTTAGATGTGCACGCGTTGAGACTCCGTAAGATTTGCAAAAGAACAAAAAGTCAAGCAAACAACTCTCATTCAGATTATAGGCAGACGGTCATACACGATTCACCATGGCGAGTATAATTGGCTTTGCCACTTGTCTTGCAAACAAAAATAGAGTCATGTCTTGCAAAAATAAAATAAAAATAAAAAAATAATAATCATTCCATAGATCATACACACGGTCGAATCCCTCATCAAATGAAATCCCACCACAAACTTGACGTGATGAAATTTGTTCTTGAGAATTGAGACATGAACATATACGTACCTTAACGCCATCGTCTTTGAATTAGCGGCACTTGCAGCCATGTCTTTAGTATTGAATATAGAAGGAAGGGAGACACTTTCCATCCCAATGCGAATCGAGAAGGACAATAGGATCACCACCCTTATCTTTAACCGACAATTTTCATTAATAAATTCCTAAAGCGTAGCGACGAATTTTCCGAAAATAATGGGGTCAAAACTCTCGTGGCGTGAACGTAGTGAGACGGGAAATGAAGGGTTGGTTGATTGTAAGATGGGCAAGTCAAGGAATTGCCTATTTAACTTATTAGGAAAAAGTTACCAAAAACTCTAAACTATATTGTCTACATAAACTTTCCGTTAGGTTTCGTTCAAAATCAATGTTGAAATTCTGATATGAATTCAACGTGACATTATTAATGTTTTTCAAGGACAAGTGGTGCTGGTGTAGCCACATCAGGAAAAAAAAATTGAAAAGAAAAATAAAAACTGAAAAAAGAAGAAAAAACTCCTGGTCATGGTCTTCAAGCTTGCGATCGCTCGGCTAAAGCTCTCTGGCACTCTTCCATCACTGCCTGCTGCCGTCCGGACCTCCGATGGCATTGGTTGGCCCCTTACTTGACCACTCGCCAAATCTGGGCATGACGGCGGCGATCTTCAAGGTCGAATTTGGTTTTGAAGCTCACCCTCACCACAGTGGCCCGAGCTCGAAGCTTGCCCTGAGGGTCAGCCACATGTAGGAAGGTTTACCTTTCGAAGCTACCTTTGGACATTTGTGACTCATTCACGATTGGTTCAAGATTTAGGTGGGAAGGTGCGCAATCCACAAGATTTAAGTCACCCTTCTTCCTCTTCTTCTAGGAAAGCCATCAGAAATGAGATGGAAATGCAGAAGGAAAGTTTGGTCTGTGATGGAAAGGATCCCGCTGGAGAACCAGAAATTATTGTAACTACTAACCCTCAACAGGCCTCTAGGAAAGCCATCAGGAATGAGATGGAAATGCAGAAGGAAAGTGCGGTCTCTGATCGAAAGGATCCTTTTGGAGAACCTGAAATTATCGTGACTCCTGGTCAAAGCATTTCAGGGCACGAAATCTCCTAACCCTCAACAGGCCTCTTTAGGACAGAAAAGATTGTAGAACCTGTTCAAGAAAAAGAGATAAGGATATACTTTCCTCCGTCTCGCAGACCTTCAGACCAAGGCTTCGAGCTGCGAGGCTCGCGGCTGCCATGGCCAAATCCGGCAGGTGGTCAAGCAAGGGTCGATGAACGCTGCTGAAGGTCCGGGCGACAGTGGACTGGACAGCAATGGACAAGTAGTGGCCGAGCATTGGCCGAGTGATCGCGAGCTCTAATGTGCCCTTGTCCCTAAAAGATAGTAATAATGCCACATCAAATTTTTGACACAACCCTAACAGATGATAAATATCTCAATAGGACATAAATTTTAAGGTTTTTGGTATGACAAGAGAAAATTTAAATTAAATATGTCATGATTAGTATAATTTAGGATTTTTAATAACTTTTTCCTCAGATTTTTTTCATGATAACTGTGGAGCAAAAAAGGAAAAAAAAAACACTAAAATTAACATTTAAATTGAGCAAACTCAGTCTGCATTTCTACATTTACTAGTGTAGAATAGGAATGGACAAAATTTCCTATCAAGGGAAGGGGATACCCGGGTAGGTGGCGTCTAGGTGGCAGCAGCAATTCCTTTTTCTTGTAATGAGTATCATGATACACTTAACATAAAGACGATAGTGGTTTAATGAGAATGACTTGAGATAAATTCTCATTCGTTTTGATGGAAAGCATGCTAAAATATCGCTACCTAATTTGGTAACTCTATATAAGGTCTATATAAGGAAAATACTTCTATCGCGTCATACAATCGGAAATTATTCCCGTGAAAAGGAACCAAGATTTCCCTTCTAAACAATCGATTCTCAAAAGCTTAAAAGAATATACGAATCACTTTCTTAGCTCTGGACATCTAACACAAGATTTCATCTCATCACGGGTGCAATTTGTTTTGTCAAACCAGCTCAAAACTTTAAAGTCTCCCAAAAGAATTATTCCATGCGATGCCTTTTCTTTTGGGATTTGTGAAAAACGTTTTCGTGTGGAACGAGTCCAAATTGGACAAAATGATAACGATGAGGATCCACGTTGCCACGATGGACCACCAATGGAACAGGCCATTTTCCAGGAGACCAAGACCCCATGTTAATTTATAGGAAGATTCCCTGTCCGGTTAGCACATCACTATGTCCACAAAAGTAGTCTTTTTAATCAAATGAAAAACATGGTGCACGCGCATTACTTTTTTTTTTTCCTATCGACCGACACTCGGAATGAATTATTAACATTAAATTGGGGCTCCGTTTGCTTCGCCAAATTATTAATAGTTTCAAAAATATTTTCCTAAAATTGGTCGCGTATATTGCTTAAGAAAATAAACGAATAAAAATTACTTCTATCATTTATGAACAAAGCCTTAGTTTAATCATTACAAGCGACGCAAGCGATTACTTTAAAAAATATTCTTTAAATCGCTCATCTTTTGAGAAATAAACGAAATCTAAATTTAACCGAAGTTGGTGGAGTTGCTTTTTAAGGAACTAAATGTGTTGTGCTTCAACATGTCCAATCATCGCAAATTTTCTCGTCCCAGGCCTTCAAAGTTAGTGGTCCTTTTTGCTTGTGGATGGGTCCATAGGGAAAGATTTAAGTCCTTTCCGCATTCACTAGTCAATTTTTTTTAGCGACCGAGATCCACCGAGCATGCCTTTGTTAATTACTTCATTTTCCTTGTTTTTTTTTTTCCATATTAGTCTTAAAACTGAATTTCATGAGGAAAGTATTGGTGTTCTTTTCAGAAGGCAAATTCATAACTTTATTACTGTATTATACACGACAAAGGTTGATATAGTATTGCTATCTTCCAGGAAACGTGCATTATTGCCAGGATTTTGTAAGCTTGAGAGGCATAGGTATAAACTTAACTTCCTGGAAAAAGAGGAAAAAAAAAATCTAATAACGGGCATTAAAACTATTCTATTTCCGTTCTATAATTATTTTTCTATTTAATACTTAATTTTAGAATAGAAATTTGTCACCCAATTTCATTTATTTATTTCCGAAAGTTTTCCATTTCTCCATTTCTTCTCTATTTCAAGAACAGAAATAAGAAATAAACTCTTTTATCCTTGCTAATAGTCAACGGCCCACCTACCACCACTCACCATCCGTCGTCGATCATTCTATCAGTTGCTCGCCAACATTCACTACCGTTCGAGAATGATAAATTTTGTATTATTATCAAATAAATTTCTATTTCGAAAATAAATATTTTATGCCGTAATCAAATGAATATTTTTTTAAAAAAACTCATTTAAAAATAAAAATAAAAAATTATTTATCGCCGGAATAAACAAAAGGAAAGACTCTTGAGAGAGGGGGGGAGAGAGAGGCCATTCACATGTGGAACTTCCCAGCAAGAGCCACCACAAGTGTAGTTCACCCTTCCAAGCAAGAGCGGAAAGCAAATTTCTTTTGGCCTTCATCATCATCATCTTCTTTTTGTCCATTGCTTGCTCTCAATGCCCACCGTCCACATTTCGCTCTTTCATCTTAATTACACCTTGTAGGTCCTCCCTCTCTCCTCCCTCTCTCTCCCCCTGGCCATAACCCTGAGGAAAAGCTCTTTCCTTTTCCACCTTCTCTTCTCTCTCTCTCTCTCTCTGAGATCCACATTCCCTTTTCTTCTCTGCTAAAAACCCAAGTTCTTGACACCAAAACACATCAAGAATCAAGGGTACATACCATTTGTCCCATCCACCACTCTCGTCCCTGTCCCTCTCCTGATTTTGTTGTCCGATCTTTCTGGGATCTTCTGCATCACCATGGAGTTGGAGGAGGCTAATGGTGAACACCCTTTTGGTTTCTCTGTCCCATTCTCGCTTGCTGTTTCGTTTCAATCTTTGATCTTTGATTGCGTTATCTAATCTATAAGCGATTTGGATGTGAAAGTTTCCTGCTTTTTCTTTTCCCCTGTTTTTGCTGATATCATTTTGTGCTGTACTGGTTTGGTGATTCTCCTCTTTCAGTGGGATTTGTGTTATTTATTTTTCTCAAATCGCTTCATTAGCAACAGTTCTTTGAAGAAGACACGGCTTTGGCTTCTGGAGCTTGCTTGTCTACATGGTTTCGTCTTCCATGCTTTTTCTTTGCTTGATTGATGCCTTTGCAAGCTTTTCCTCTCTCTCTCTCTCTCTCTCTCTCTACTGCTGTATATGCCATCAGGATTGTGGGGCAAGGTGTGATTTTTTCCAGTATTGCATGTCATAGAGAAGATGCTCTTTGATAAGCCAAGCAAATTTAATTTCAGATAAGAGGATCTACTGTGGATGACGCTCATGTCACGTCTATCATGTCTTCTTAATTTGCTGATACTTCCTTCTTTACAGTTGTCGAGACTAAGGATGGGACTATTTCCGTAGCTGCTGCATTTCCTGGTCATCAACAAGGTAAAATTCCGTAACTTCTGCAGTTGTTAAAGTGGATGCCTCTTATCAAGAAATTACGTGCGAGATGCATTAAGAAATCATATGATCTGCTTTTCTGTTGCGGCTGTGACTCCATTTGAATTGTCTGTGGAACTAATAGACATATTTCTGATTGATTGAGATTGAGAATATCGATATTTTTCTCTCCAACTATGTTGGTTATGTTTAGGACAACTTTGCAGCATGTTTTTGTTTTCCAATTGTTCAACTCCTTCGTAAAATGTGCTGTCTTTAAGTTCTGGTTGCATGCTGAAACAGCTGTGCAGGATAGAGATCACAAGTTCTTAACAAAAGCAGTTGAGGAAGCGTACAAGGGGGTAGATTGTGGGGATGGAGGCCCTTTTGGTGCTGTTGTTGTTCATAATGATGAAGTTATTGTAAGTTGTCACAACATGGTTCTAAAGAACACAGATCCAACTGCTCATGCAGAAGTGACTGCCATAAGAGAGGTGAATATTCAGCAGTGTAATTCTTGTGAATTTAGCTTCAATTGCGGACCTTCTTCTTCATATAATCATTCAGATTAATGGTTTTTCTCCCCAAGAAAATAAGTCATGGAGGAGCAAGAACAATCGTATAGAGAGAGAAAAGAAAGGTGGATAAAGAAAAATATTGCTTTGTGATGCATATGTACCTGAGGAATTGGGTAAACCCGACATAGGTGACTCCAACTTTAGACTGTTAACTAGTCATTATCCTCCAGAGATAAGGGATAAAGGATCTCATTATAAAGTATCACGCGGAGATTAAAACATGGAGCTGCTTTTTAGAATAAAGTGCATTTCTGAGTCTACTTTATTTGTTTGTTGAGTCTGATTCCGAAAATTGCTATTCTGGAGAATATGCTAACCTTCGAGGGATAAACACACACACACACACACACACGAATTTAGTTTTTTTCACGGAGCTTCTTTTTTAACGTGCTAGTTGATTTTTGCCCGGATGCAAACACAGTAATGCTTCTTCTTTCAAGCCATTGTGTCGTGGATAGCATCTCTTGTTGAACCTTCATCTCATTGCTACTATCTCTTGCTTAAAGGGCAAGGGCACAACCATTTGTTCCTTTTTTTTTTTTTCTATTTCTGGTTGAAAGTTTTCTTTTGGCATTATCATAGGACCAGTATCTCGAGCTACTAAATTTAAGATCATGTTACTTGGTGTTCCCATTTTAATGGTTAGGTTACTTTTAAAACTTTGCTTTGAGTCAATGCTATTAGACATATACAGTTAGCTGAACAGAGGAAGAACCTGGCATTTTGTATTCTTCCTCAATTATTACGTGTATTCTTCTTCCTGCATAGCACGTATAATTTGTTTAAAGCAACAAAGCATCAGAATGTTGCCTTTTAACCTTTTTGGTCGCACAGAAATACAGTGGTTGTGGTGCAGATAGTCTTTTTTGACTCGTACTGAGATGCTGTGTGTAAACCCAACCACAAGCTCTTTAACTGAGCATTTTACTTTGCTTCTCATTTTATAACCTTCGTAAGCTATCCTGCTCAATGATCATTTCACTAGATTCTCAAGAATTTCTGTTCCCATCTCTACTAGGCATGCAAAAAGCTAGGCAGGATTGAGCTTTCAGATTGCGAAGTATACGCCTCTTGCGAGCCTTGTCCCATGTGCTTTGGTGCCATCCACCTTTCAAGAGCCAAGGTCTCTCTCTCTCTCTCTCTCAGAGTCAGAGCATTCCTATTATCCCTTGCTTTCTAATACCGATTGTCTGGGACATGACATCAAAGCACTTGCTTGTTAACACAGAGGTTGGTCTATGGAGCTAAGGCTGAGGCAGCTATTGCTATCGGCTTCGACGACTTTATTGCCGATGCTTTGAGGGGTACTGGCTTCTACCAGAAAGCTCAGTTGGAGATCAAGAGGGCCGATGGGAAAGGGGCCAAAATTGCCGAGCAGGTCTTCGAGAAGACGAAGGAGAAGTTCCGAATGTATTGATTCTTCGATTTCTCCATTCCTTTCGAAAGTTCAATCATTAACCGTTCGGTAACTGGTTGGCTTTATTCACCTGCAATTAATTTTAGAACTGTTCATATCAAAGCTACTACATGACGTCGCAACACTTCAATCTGTTATGTGCTTTCAAACTGATCAAATTAATAATAGCATGATCATGATCGAATCTATGAGTTGGGTCTTTTTTCGCGCACTGTTGAATGTGAGAAGTGGGTAGAGAAAGAGATACGTTCCCGGTTTGCAAATGGGTTATTTCTGATGATGTGGTGGGGTAGACTGTTTTGCATGCTCATTTTTACTGTCAACTGATGTTACGATTGTTATGCTAACTTGCTGATTTCATTAGTCAGCATCCCTTGAAACATGCGATACAATTAGGACAATCAAAGGAATACTTTATCAGAGGTGCTAGTGATATTTTCCCCGTGATAATGCAATTGCGAGGATTGATGTAGATCATCTTCAAGAGTTCTCTTGGTAGGGCTGATGCAATGTATCTAGATGCGACGATGAACGCATCCATTCCTGGTTCCTTCTCTTGTCATCGACTGGAGAAAAACCTTCCATTTCACTGTTGAAACTCCGTGTGTGCTTCCCAATATTATCTTCTTCTCCAAAGATACAAAGCTGAAGGCTGAATTCAGTTGCCGGCTGGCAACTCGATCATGTTTGCTCCCGTTGTGGCTAAAGCTGGTTGAAATTTACATGAGCCGGCATATTTCTGCTACATAAATCAACTAACCTGTCGATTCACAATGACTGTAAACCGTTTACATCTTGATTAGCTGGATTTTAGATTGCTGATTAAGAACCTGGAATTTTCATTTCACCGTGAGCATAAGGATGGGAAAAAGGAGGAGGGATGAAGATGAACCATTGTAAGAGAATATGTTAAATTAGGGGTGAGCACGATTCTATCATAGAAGTAGGAACCTAGGACCATTGGGAACTGGACCTGGATTGGTGGAAATTGGACCTGTTTTAGATTATAGGATAGGCAGAGTAGATTTTAGGTTTCAAAAATCGAGAAATTTATTTAGGTAGGTAGGTTTTAAGTCTCAGGTGGGGAACCTAGACACTTAATAAGTCTTTGTATTTTTCTTGTTCTGTTTTCACGCGGTCATGCTACATTCTATGGCATCTAATGTTGCCTATGTAATTTTTTCCATTTATGGCGGTATCCATAACAAAGATATTTAATTTGTTAATATTTTATCGTCTACGCATGTTTAAATATAAATTATGATCAATAGTTTATAACAAATGATGATCATTAGAGGAGGTGATCAATTAAGAGTATAGGTGGAAATTTGATAAGTTCTGGAACCAACCCTGCGATAGGACTTTAGAATCTATGCTAGGATAGATTTCAGGTTTCTATATATGCAAGTAGGTTTTGAGTTTTAAAAATTAGGGCATATATTTTGACAAGTGAATTCCAAATTTCAAGTAAAATCAGGACAGAATCTGGAACTTCTCTGGTCTATGTTGAATCAACTGTCATTTTTGACGATCTTTGTTTCCGCTGTCTTGTGGTAACAATCATCACGCAAATCTCCAAACCCATGTCTTGATCATCGTTCTTGGTTGGGGAATGGTTTTAAGCAAGATGGGACAAAAGAGGGTTCCTCTCTCCCACAATCTCATCACAACTTCTTGTTTTCTACCCCCGTTTACTACGGCACCTTAGAAAAAACCGTTTCTTTATCGAGAACTCATGACGGCTCTCATGGCGTCACGTGACGATTGCGGCAATCGACCGGCTCTCGCCTTTATCACATTTGAATCTCCTCATTTCTTACTCTGGAGTCGAATTCGACCAGCGCGAGAATATCACCACAACGCACTACGTCTTCGAGAAACCTCGAACTGACTTTCTTCGTCGTGGTCGGGAGTTCACGAATGGAAGTTTCATGTAAGATGAGCAAGCACTATCAGACCTTGACCATCCGCAACCTCATGAGCGCCCGCTTTCTTTTACCACTTTCCCGAGCAATTCACATTAAAGATTGTGCTTCTTTTTTCTTTCCTGTCTTGACTTTCGAGTGTTTTCTTGCCCCGACCTTGACATGTGACATAGTCATAAGAACCTAATCAGAGACTTAAGGAAAACGCATTTATTGTCGTCTGGTGAAGCTGGGTGTAGTCAAGTCTCTTTACCTTAACGCACTAGTACAAGGTCCATAGGTTCTACACTACACCCATTCAGAATTCAGCACGGTTTTTGCCGAGACAATTTCGAAAGTCAGAACATCAAGTCCGACGATGGTAGGTTCTAGGATGCAATTTTAACGGAAAAGTATCAAAAAAAGTTGTAAATTTATTGCATATGTAATAGTTTTATAACTTTTCGGTGCTTTTCCCCAATTTCAACCGTCGGGAACGTAGCTATCGACGACAAAAAGAATCGACGCTTAACATTATCGTTCCAGCCTGCTTGTGAACACACCAAACTTCACGCATGAGAAGTTGAAGGTTGGTGGTGCAGGACCGCGGGGGTTGATCACCTTCCTAAGTTACAACTCTCTGCAACATATCCTGGGAACGTACATACCACCTACGTCGCAATTGCATGTGTACAGCCATTCGATTCTTTTCGGTGCCCCCACCTTCACATGTCAAAAAGTCTCTCCCTAGGAATCGATCACCAAAACACATGTTGTCGGGTCAAGGGGCGACCCCAAGCTGGAATCTTGGTGTCCCTGGAGTGTCTTCTGGGTTCGGTATAGACTTGGGGAAAAGCAGCAGCTCCTTTGAAGGAAGCGAAAGAGAGAGAGAGAGGAAGGACAAAACGGTTTTGGACTCTTTCATTGTTCTGTGCTTTTTTCTTTTTCTTTTCGTTCGTCTTTTCCCGCCGAGACTCGATCTAGGTCTTGTTAAAGTCTTTGCGAAAACATCAGAATGATGCGTTTGGACTGAAACGAGACTCCACATGATTAACCTTTCGAGTTGGCTTATAGACTTTGGCAATGGCATCCTTTTCGCTGGGTCCATTTGCATTTTCCGTCTGATTCTGCTGTAATAGAGACCCTAATGGGAAACCTTTGCGTAAGTCTGAAAGGAAGATCCCGACCTGGAAAAAACAAAAATGTTTAGGCGATGTTCATGTCTTCTTGCACAACCCTTTGATTAAGGAAGACAATCTTCATCTTTATTATTTTAACTTTCATGTGAAAGTTAGTTATTGACATAGAGGGGCCTCAATTAGTCTTAAAGGACAGACATCTTGTAGGTTGGTCTTTCCTGATGTTACCCTAGTGTCTGCTGCAACTAATGAAGTTGATCAAACTTGAGATGAGAAAATATCATATTAAGTTCAGAGGATAATCCCTTGTATTCTCACGTTATATAAAGGCATAGAAGTTAGAACACGGTCAATGCCACTACTCTCCAAGAACCCTAGTTCTTTCTTTCCTGTTCAGCTTCTGCTGACCTATATTGATCTCAAATGGCCACTTAAGGACTTTATATTCCCAGATTCAGTTCAGCAAAATATCTTCTTTTTTTTTTTATGCAAACAATGCTGATTGTGTTGCTTTATTCTATTTGATTTTATTTTTTGAAATATGATAGGAGAACACTGAAATAATGATCACTGAACTTGCATTTATATCTTTCGTATTACAACTGAATAAGATATCATAGTGCATTAAATGCTTAAGATAGCTCAAATCTTCTTCATGTATTAAACAATTCCTTTTGATGGGTCACGTATTTAACAATATGGTTAAAGGCACAAGCGGACACTAGCATATGATACTCTTGATATGCAAATCCCTACAGATGGCAGACGAAGAAAATGACGGAAGACTTTGTTTTCTGGTCAGCATCATCATCATCCATGTGAACCCATCTGTAGTCCACTACACCTGATCTAATATTAACCAAGACAAATATATAGTAAGGTAACTTCTAATTAGGGGTCTCTTGTGGATCCTTATTATTGGTTATAGGGTAATCTCACCACAAAAGAGGAGCTGTAACTTCTACAAGGCCTCCGCGGCCTATCCGTTTGATATATGGCAATGGCAGGCTTCACATATGCATTGGTACGATATATTTGTCTTGCTCTATACCCGACAATGCCTTCTAGTTGTTTTACATTTAGGTAATCTTGAGATTTGGATGAGGACTTGGATGAAAAATTTGAAGGACGTGCTTAGGTCCATCCGATATAATAAAATCAACACAAACATATAGTAAGGTACTTCATGAAGTATCAATCCCTTGCCTCGCTTGGGGTGTGCTTTCAAGAGAATTATTTTCTCTCTTTTTCGACGACATTGATGACTCCAGAACAGCTGTGAACGATGGTGACTTTAGTCATTCACCTAGCTATAAGAGACTTCCAAAAGCTCATGCTAAATAAGAGTTAAAAATGAAGCCATAAATCATATGATATTTAGGGACTAATGGAAGTGCTAGGATCAATTAGAAAGATTATCCTGCACTTAAAAGAAAAGGTAGCAAAAATAGTTAATGTAATGACAATTTGATACTTTGTTCGCTATAGTAAAATAAAACATAAGAATAATCAATTTTGACATGTTCACTTAAAAAAATCACACGTGCTTTGACATCAAATAATGCCTAAGGTCATAACTTCAGTCGGGAAAGTTATCCAATCGGTCATTAATTTATGATATGGACGTAAATTCAATCTTATTTCAATTTCGTCAATTTAATCTTAATCTTTGCACGAAATCCAAATATAACCATTTTGACTAATTTTTGTCAGAAATCGATAACATGACAGTGTGCCATGTAGAACTATTAACAAATAACTAGACCATCATGTTAGTCATTTCACGAGAAAATTGGTGGCAAATTAAGAAGATTGAACTAGGACGGAGAGGGTAATTCTCCCTTAGCTCGAGATGTCCCATTCCTCTTCATGCCGGAAAAAGCCTCCCTAAATTAACATGATAACTGTGCATGAAATGGGAACGGAATAAGTTATAGAAGCTAGTCAACACTCGAATCAGCTATAGATACAAGTTGTGACTACGTGGATATGCGCCTTTCTCTTTCAATATATTATATATAGGTAACTTGTGCACGCATGTATACTTACCAAGAAACTAATGCGTTCGCCCAAGTCATTACTATATTGCAATTTTCAGTCTAGCTTCCTCCAACCGTAAAAGAAGTGGTTAGAACATGCCTTTCAAGCTTGAATGGAGCTCTCTAGGAATCACATCTTTTGTTCTTTTGCTGAATTTTTGCTTCCCTCGCATGGTCGTTCATTGGACAAATTGTCTGAACGTGTGTTGAGAAATTAGATTTGCATATAGAAGACTTGGGAGAGACTAGCCTAGTCCACCTAACTTGTTCCACTGAAATACGGCATAGAGACTGAGGACATTGCTTAGGGTTTTGTTTATAGATGCAGCCGAGAAAATCTCCAGCCATGGCCATATAACAAGACACAGAGATACAATAATTTATTCCGTGGATCCACGGCCACGTCGCGTCCCACCGATCAGAACCGAGCTGCCAGGATACGGCTCAGACATGGTGGTGCGGTTTTTCTGCACGTCATTGAAGTATGCTCGGTCTGATTTATCGCATCATCACGGTGCATCAGACATGAAGAAATATACTTTTTTCGTGACAAGAAAGAGGAGAGTTGAAATTTAGAGAGAGAGAGAGAGAGAGACGCACACGTGCAAGTGTGTCATCCAATTGAAAATCGATCCTCAAGGCAACTACCATGTCAATTATTCCAAAAACGACAGGCGTTTCGGGGGCCCTTAAAAGAAAAAAAAGGTAGCTGTACATGGCATCACCATGCCGTCATTTGCTCATCCGCGACAAATACGGCCAACCAACGCTCGAGTCTGCCTGTTTTTTTCTGCAATTGGAAGAACTTACACTTAATCTCTTTAGTCTTCACCCCTACCCCCCAAAAAATATATTTTAAGAAGTTACTTAATCACCTCCAAACTACGATATAATATGTGAAATTTATCATATATAATCGACATTATCTCGCCCGATCAGTATAGTATTTGAGGAAAGTCGGACTCTATGTCGAAACGCTGATTGACCCGTGCCACCATCTCCATCACTGCCGTATGGTTAGAGCCGCTCTTCTCGCGCGCGCCTCCTTTTTTCTTTTAGATTTCAATCTTTGTAAAATTTTCTTTTCAATGTTGTGGATCCACAGATGACTTACCGTATTGTATTTGCATTCGTGGGGTTTATATTCAACATCAAGACTTTTGAGGTGAGTCCACATGTACACACTCCGTCCCACGTCAAAGAAAGACAGACCTCTCTTGTTTTTATATAATGAGCTTTTTGTCTTCCTGATGAAGCATTTAGTGAGATGAAATGATACCATACTCTCAAAGCAACCTCATGGATCATCAGCTCGCACAAGAAGATAAACAGCCCAGTTCCCCGGACGGAAGGCCTGCCGTCATGGAGCTCGACTTCTTCTCCAGTGACCGGCTCCGGAGCGATGGCAACGACCACAGAGCTAGTGTTCCAGATTCGGCGAAGCTCCATCCTCTCGATGATGTAATCGCAAATTCTTGTTCTCATCCTCTAGTGCTATGTATGTTAGACTGTGATAGACTGTAATATCTAGCGCTCAGGAAGACTCAAGATGAAGGTTATTCAGTATGAAGATCATGATGGATTTTAATAGAGATTATTCAGTATTTGCTCAAGGTTGGGGCTTTTGTGCAGGGTGGTGCAATGGATTTTCTCACCCTAAGGACTGGTGTTTTGTGGAGAGAGAATCATCAAGAAGAGACCAAGCCCACTAGCCAAGTGAGTCACAATTGCTCTCTCTCTCTCTCTTTCTCTCTCTCTCTCTCTAAAGAAGAACTTCTGGGTTTTTCTGGGTGCAAAATGAATTTGTCTATCTCATATGGGTTTGACATTAGATACACATGGGTGTTGATTGTACAAAACTTTTCTTTTGATCATGTAATTAACGAATTGATTTGTATGGATGTGTTCATGGATATGATCAATAGCTGAGATCTTTGAGGGACAAACTTGAGGAATTAAAGGGTGAGAATCAAGAGCTAAGGAGCATGCTGGAGTTGATCTCCAAAAATTACACTGCTGATTATGCCCAGCTTCTCCTAGTTATGCAAACAAAGGCATCAATCATTCACAAGGTAATAAAAATCTTAACTGTAATTAGCAGCACAATTATTGTACGTTTGCTTGGAAATCAGAATTGAAATTCTGGGGGAAAGTAAGAGATCATATAAACATTTACAGAATTTTCTTCCAATTTTTAAACCATGTATATATAAGCAGAATAATTTATTAGTTTTGCTCTACTTGAATTGCTGCGGTCTACTGTTTGCCTCTATATTCTTGACTTGTCTTCATCACAAATCAATAGATTCAGGAAAGTAAAAGAACGAAAATTGTTTTTCTGTTTGTTGCTTGCCCATCAGTTCAAGGATGAGGCGCTTGCTAATGCCGGAGTGTCAACTTACGGTGATAATCTGAGAGAGAGATCGGAGCCATCCGTGGAAGCCGGCATAACCGATCAACAATGTGATGGTCAGAGCATGGAGAACCACATAGGGATGAAAAGAGCATTGTCATCGACGAACGAGACCAGCTCTGAGGATGGTCAAACAAATCAGTCTATGACAACCCTAGAAAGTCCAAATGTGGCAAGAGGCAAGAACATAGTAAGAGAGGATGAAGAAGATCCTGATAATCATCAAGACCAAGTTTCGGGTCAGCAGGGTTCTTATAGAAAGGCGAGGGTTTCCATAAGGGCGCGATCTGATGCACCTATGGTTAGATTTCTTCTTCCCCCTTCATTTTCTTCTCGAGTCCTTATGATCCATCGCCTAGCTCTAACTATCTTGATTGCATCCTTCAATCAAATCTTCCATATGTCATCCGTGGTCAATGCTGATGCATGAGTTATTTATATATCCTCAAAAATTCATACATGATAATCTTCAAACATAAGGATTCAACAAAAATTGAAGGTTTTTCAGAGAAGCTTTGAGGAACTTTAGAGAGAGAACTCCCTTAGCGTAACTAGCATATCAAAATGATGATCAATGAGCTCAGTAATTTTTTGTTGCAGATAAGCGATGGGTGTCAATGGAGGAAGTACGGTCAAAAACTCGCGAAAGGAAACCCTTGTCCCCGAGCCTATTATCGTTGCACGATGGCCATCGGATGCCCAGTTCGTAAGCAGGTATATTCCAAAATCTAAATATGGACAGATGGATGAAGAATATGCCAAAATTAACAAAAATGGAGTTCTTATTCTTTTTCTGAACCTAATTTATGGAAACCCTAATATCACGCCAAGGAAAAAGATGACCTTCTGCATGTTGACTTTGAATGAGCTGACCGTAAAGTTCCAATTAGGGTTAAAGTAACAGACTACGTCATAATAATGAAGACATTTTCATGAAAAGAAGGATGGAAACCTTTAAGGAAATTGACTTGCGTTTTCTGAGAATTGAAGGTTGTCGGAAAGAAGTTCTGAGGAACTTTCTCTCTCTTTTCGCTCTATAGATAGTCCCGGTACTATTGCATCTTATTTACTGAATTTGAAGGATTTTCGTGTAACTTTCTCGGCCAAACTCTGAGCATTTAACCTCCTACCCCATATGCTGAATTCTCCTGACTCTGATAGATAAACACATGTTGCACGTCAAGCATAGAATAATATTCTGCGTAGTTACACTTCGATGACCAAGAAAATTGACTTCTAGAGGTGCTTGGCTTGTCAATAAGGTTTGGCCTCATCTGCTCATCATCTTCATTTTGATTTCGTCCACTTCTTCAGTTTCTTCTTCTTCAAATTTGATTTTGCTTTCCTTGAATGGCTGAATCTTCAGATGATATAAGGGAATTAAGTGCATAAAAAATGATGCCGTGAAACTCCGTTTTATCTATGACGCAATAGACAGAACCAATCACAGTTTACAAAGTATACGATAACATTTACTTTTAACAAGATTGTCTATGAGTTTCATAGATTATATTTTATGTGATCGATTTTATTAAGTAAAATGAGCCGGACTTACATTTGCTATGACACGACAACAAAAAAAAAAAACATACTCTCTTTTGCTTCTTAATTTTTCAATTTACATATTGAATTATTCTACTTGACGCAGATCCAAAGATGTGTTCGAGATAAGACCATCCTCATAACGACATACGAAGGGAAGCACAACCACCTGCTTCCTCCAGCGGCCGCTGTCCTTGCCAAAACCACCTCCGCTGCCGCCTCAATGCTCCTTTCCGGCTCCACCACAACCGAAGCCGCCCCCAACGGCAACAGCAACCCTAGCTTCCTCTCCAGCTCCAACAACTTCTTGTTCCCACATCACCTCCTCTACAGCAACTCCTCCACCATGGCTTCTCTTTCTTCCTCATCCCCTAATTACCCCACAATCACACTTGACTTAGCCCAAGCTCCTCTCATCAATAACCACTCTCTGCACAGCCAAAGAGCCCTTTCATCAACACCCAATTGCCAAACGCAAAACATCCCTCCTTCCAATGGCTGCCCAGGATTCCTAGGGCATCCGCAGATGCACGTGTTGCCACCACCACAAGCGCATCACTTGCTATTAAGCAATCAGTACCCTTTTTCACTGATGGGTAACGTTGGAGCAACCATCGCTAGCGACCCCAGTTTCGGTTCCAAACTAGCAATTGCCATTTCTTCGATGGTAGGCGCAAGCGCAACTCATCCAGGAATGCTCAACAGCAACACGAATGGCTGCACCAACATCAGCTCTAGTACTAGTGCCATTATCGCCCATGACGACGCCTCTTGACCCTATATCGTTAGCTATATATTCCTTCTTTTCGATGCCCCGTTTTCTCAGAACCTTGTGTGTAAATGTATGGCGCATCGGCGTCAAATTGCTGCCTGTGGATGATGTCTGTATAATAGAAGGAAATTTATCTGTTCTAAAGGGACCCATGAATGAATTCTCATGTTAATACGAAAGAGCTTCTTCTTATAGGTTTCTCCTCTAATATTCAGTCTGGGTTAGGTGTGGAAGGCTGCTTTTTGGCTTTATACTAAGCATAGTCTTATCCTCTTAATTAGCAGATGAGATTGTATATGTGTGCCCATTTTATCTTTTATACCTCTCGTAGTTTGACCCGAATCTCATTATAACAAGGCGGTATGAATGAACCTCACGTAAAACCGGATTTGTGCAAGTCCTTTCTTCATTATTTCGGCCAATGTGGACATCACCTCTTACTAATTTATTTCTTGTATTCTTCTCTGTACCAAAAGGTTGAAATGGAATGAATCTGGCTGTCTCACGCATGGTATAATGACGTCATCTCTTACCTTAGCATATACGTTTTTATTATCCTCATAATAAACAATATCCCATCCCAAGTGTCACAAGTGAAATCAATTTTCCACATTCCCTTGTTTTTTCGTTCTTGTTTTGTTCTTTTTCAATAAGATAGCATTGACGACTTGGTATATTACTTTGTAGGCGTCACCTCAAATATTATTGACTTTGATGGGGCTTAGCCTTCCCCAAAATTAAGCTTGAGAGCAAATTCTTCAAAAAAGAAAAGCTTAGATTCTTCTTCGAGGTTTAGAACGTCAAAGAAGCAAAAGACATTTTCCTTCAAGACTCTTCTACAAAAAATCATATCATTGACGGAGGAGGGTCTAAGAAAACATTTTTTGGGAGCTTAACGTGTTAAGACATATAAAAATTTGATACTTGTTATATTCGAAGAGTTGAAATTTTTTGGAGTAAATAGCACTTAACTTTTTTCTTGATGCATTTCAATTGTCACATTACCGCTGGTCTTGCATATTTTTGGGCTGCGAGATGCAACCTCCCTTGGTAGAATGGGTCTTGGTTGAACAATCTACATTGGGCAATGAAGTTCCTTTCAGGCAACAATTTTCATCAATGCATTGCTCGTTTCTCCTTTGGAGCCCTCTGCCATGTGATTTGGAAGAAGAGGAACAGTATTCTCTTTAGGGAAGAAACGTTGGCGATCCCGACTTTGAAGAACCACCTCATCAAAATTGTCAAGGACAAGGCCTTAACATTCAGTAACGTTGCGGACACTTATAGGAATAGGAGACTTCAACACAATTGGGGTATCGACCCGTCTATTTTCGATCTCGTGGTGTCGAATTCTTCCTGATATTGCCCTTTGGGGGCTACATCAGGTTTCCTCGCAGGTTGTTGTCGATAGATGTGTGGGTCGCATCTGCCTGCTATCTTCCTCTTTTGATGCTGCTGGTTGGCTACTTGCTGCTGCTCAGCTGTTGCGGTTACACCAAGATTAAGAGAACTCCTTTTCCTTTTGTTGGTGGCCGTTGTTTTGGCTATCTTGCTGCCGTTGTTTTGGCTGTTATTTACTGCTTTTCGCTGGTTGTGTTTCCTCCTTCTTGATACCCTTCCACTCGTTTTGACTTGTTGTCTTATTGAGTGTAAGTTTTTGGTGCCGAGTATTTGCTGTATAGCTTTATAGCTTTTGGTTAAGTCAATATATTTCTTACATTACCAAAAAAAAAAAAAACTTTTATCTTGATGCATGAAAAACTTGTTCTAGATAACTGAAGAAACCTAGACCTCAATGTAGAGTGTTTTTCACCCCAATTTTGAAAGTGGAAACCCACATTGGAGCAGTTGTGAATTGCCATGGGCCATTTCCATGGTAAGACGGAGTTTCACCCACTCCAATGTTGATTCCCTCCGCGTTTGAGCACAAATTGTGGACATGAACGTAGAGGCCCAATTATGTAAAGACTCATGAAACGTTTTGCAAACCCCATTAGCCGATTAAGTATAGGACTTTGGCGAATGTCTTTAATCCAAAAAGAATTTGCGCACATTTAATGATATGAATAGACTGTACGACTTGGGGGTTTAATGATAATAGTGTTTTAAAATGAGCCCATGGTTTTATTTACCATACGTGCACACATGTATCAAAGTATCGTCAACATTAACATAAGTAGATTTGCCAACATCATAAGTAAGTGTAAACAATTATATATTTGATCTATCTAAACGGTTTCCAGCTTGCTTTATACCTGATTCATGAGATTAGCGAGATATTTCGTAGTACAAAGTTTAGGTAGAATTTCAAGCTGTGAAAAGAGAAAAGGCAACGCATGTTAGGAAAACTTTAGAATAAGAGCTCATCATGCTATCTCATCCTTCACTTCGGAATTTTACAACTTCGCATCTTTTCGAAACAATGAATCCCGATTGTCGCGTCTTTTCATATGCTAATTTGATATACCAGAAAGCCCGTATATGACAAGAGTGGCGCAATTATGAAACATGGACCACCTTTCATAAGACGTTTGCAAGAGTACATAGACTTTCTCTATTGTAGAAAATGGAAATGATTTGCATTAGTCAGCTTTGCTGCCGGAATGTTGATTGGTTCCAACATCATTGTCGGCATAAAGCTTGACTATTCAGTAAATTGATAAGTCTCGTACCTAACTCTGCAATCTACAAATTGGACCTGTGCACCGAGACTCCGGTCACATCTAACTCTAAGGTTATCTTTGCCATCCAGATTGCACTCGAGCAGTCTGAGGGCGACAATGCCCCGTTGCATGTGCCGTGGCCGTAGATGCCGTGAGAGCCGGCGTAGTAGTTGTACCCATGGGTCGCGGTGTCGTGCCACGATTCCTCCAGGACCACATCTATAAAATCGTCATAGTTAGTAAAGAGTTGACTGTGCGTATGCCCGCTGCATATGCTGTACACGAGCGACTCGTCGGGGGTCGGATCTCGCGACATCGCAAGCGCAGTGGAGTAGTAGCCCGACGAGGATGATTCTCGTAACGTGATGTGCGGCACTCGTGATCTTGCTTGCTCTCTCTTGCTTCACTCTCGTTCTCTTTGCTTTCTCTTTGGATGAAAGGTCGAACGGATCGTCGTCGTCTAACGTATATGAAGAAGGTTCTTCTCATGGTTTTCTCTACCAGTCGTTGCTCGTGGTCTTAGGTGAAAATAGGGTTCTATTCTTGTGTTTTGGCGTTTAGTAACTATGAAATTGCATCCTCCTACAAGATGACATCACCTCTTGCCACAATTATTGTGGATCCTTAAACTACACCATCTGAGCTTCTTGTGGGTCTTGGCATCCCTGAATGATAAAAATAAGAAATGCAATCTTATCAGCCTGCTAATATTATATTCATTGGACAGACGAGTTGACCCTCAATTGTGTTGGGAGACACCTGCTTCTTGGGTAAGGAAACCTATAACCACCAATGATTGAAGGAGTACCCCTACAACAATGAAAATAGGGTTCTAGTCTTGTTGTTTTGGCGTTTAGTGACTATGAAATTGTATTCTCCTACAAGATTGCATCCTCTCTTTCCACAAATCTTGTGGAATCCTTGCTGCAATGGGAATAATCGATAAATCTTCTTTACGCATTAAACAATTTCTTTTGATGGGTTATGTATTTAACAATATGGTTAAAGGCACAAGCGGACACAAGCATATTATACTCGATATGCAAATCCCTAAAGATGGTAGATGAAGAAAATGACATAAGACTTTGTTTTCTGGTCAGCATCATCCATGTGAACCCATTTGTAATCCACTACACCTGATCCAATATTAACCAAGACAAATACATAGTAACATCTAATTAGGTGTCTCTTGTGAATCCTTGATTATTGATCACAAAGTAACCTCACCATAGAAGACGAGCCATGGCTTCTACAGAGGCCTCTGCGGCCTGCCCATTTAATATATAGGGATGGCGGGTTTCATGAATGTATTGGTACAATATATTTGTCTTGCCCTACACCCAACAATGCCTTCCAGTTGTTTTACATCCTATGAATTCTAAGATTCGAATGAGGGCCCGGATGAAAACTTTTAAGGACATGCTTAGGTTAACCTAATATAATATAATCAACACAAACATATAGCAAGGCACTTCATGCAGTATCAATCCCTTGCCTTGATTGAGGGTATGCTTGCAAAAGGATTATTTTCTCTCTCTCTCTCTTTTGATGACATTGATGATTGCAAAACAGCTGTGAACGATGGTGAAGAAAGTCATTCACCTTGCCACGAGAGACTTCCAAAAGCTCATGCTAAATAAGAGTACAAAAAAGAAGCCATAAATCATATGATATTTAGGGACTAATGGAAGTGCTAAGATCAAAGATCAATTAAAAAGATTATCCTGCACTTGAAAGAAGATACAGAAAAAAAAAAATGAATTAATATAATGGTAATTTGATACTCCATCATTGCAGTAAAATAAAACATAGGAGGAGTAATCCATTTTGAAAATTTTCACTTAAAATAAAAATCACTCGAGAGTAAATAATGCCTAAGGTCATAAATTCAGTCCGGAGAAATTATTCAATCAGTCATAAACTTATTGTATAGCTATCAATTCGATTCTATTATTTCTATCTTAAATGGACATTGTGAGTGGGGATTTGAGTAATTTATATATTAATGTTGAGCCACATTACACATCAACATGCACCAGTGGTCTAGTGGTAGAATAGTACCCTGCCACGGTACAGACCCGGGTTCGATTCCCGGCTGGTGCACTCCCTTAAATTTTTTTTTTCGCCTATGTTCCCTTCTCTTTTCGCTCTCTTCACAAGCCAAATACCATCAAACGCCGCTCTCTACACACCTCCAATAGCTTCTCCATTACTTGACGTACAATCTAAGTGCCGATGCGCGCGGCGATGCCCTGCTAGTACTGCGCCGCGTCCGCGAATCCTATGCGGCGATTCCCGAAGTCGAACACGGTGTGATACGCTTCCATGAAGATCTCTCCCAGCACCCTGCAGAACGTTAGGACACCACGTTATATGCCGCGAAATGGTTCAGTCGCGCCAAGGACGATGATGTCTCCAGACGTGTACCAGAGGGGGCCCTGAGGAGGAGGGACTTCCAAGGGCACGAACCCGCTGACGCAGATGGCCGAACCTCCTCGTCGGACTTCCCTTATGTACTGCAACCAGACGACGGGAGGGAGAATGAAATTCCCGAATGGACAGAGGACGAGACCGCCGAAGAACAAGCGGTCGAGGTAGGTCAAAGCTAACGGGAGGCAAGGAAAAGGCTAGTTCGATGACTCCTTGAGTCCTTTACCTGTTTGGGATTCAATTCGAAAGATTTGTTTCCGATGATGAAGGAAACGGGCGGCATCCTCGGAATGTTATCGCAGTCGACAGCTACTTGTCCCATCAGATTTGGCAAGCTCTCGCACAACTTGAACACGAGCAAACTTGTTTAGCTTATACAAGACCGAGAAAGTCGATATGAGAAGCCTAGTGAGGAACTCGTTCGCACCTTGTCGATGTATTCGAATATCCCTTCTTTTGTGCCGTTCTGCAGCAGCTTGGTATGGATCCACAGAGCTGCCGTCTTGCAAGCTGAGCAGAAGAAGTCCTCACCGTCTTTTGATTCGCCGGCGCTTTCGCTTTCGACTACCTCTTCGATCATTTTGCTGCAATTAGCCCGAGTTTGCATTTCAGGACGGAAAGAAAAATGCCGCTCGATAAAAGGAAAGAAAGATCCATACCTGCCGTGCCACGAGTCGTTATGAGAACACAGACCAATGCTCGAGCAGACCTTCTCGGTTTCCAGCTGCTGGGGACGGAAATCAGATTTATGGCAAATGTAATTTTGCCTATATGCTATAACTATTTGCACGGTGAGAGACTGAAGCGAGACATACGCCGGATATCAGTAGATCCCACATCTGATCCCCGTACTCGAACACCACTTGCTTGCACTCCATGCTCACGAGTCCTTTCGCACCGATTGCTTCGTTGATTTTGGCCAGAATTGCCTGGAGTGGAGGATCAAATTATGGTTGTAACAGTTGTTCAAAAGCATTACAAATATTTTTCAGCTAACATCGCCCGAAGCACTAATGATATTCTTTGAGACAGGCTCTGTACCGTCGGTCCAGCGATGAACGATGTTCCTGAATCCACGATGGCAGCGCAACCACCACTGCAGACCCCTGAAACTTGAACTCGCGATTCAGTTGATTCTTTCCTCATGTACTTTAGACATTGAGAAAAAAAATTGGACTTTCGCACGTCAGTATGATGAACTGGTGTCCGATCGACAGTGGATTATTACCTGTAGACTGGTTTCCAATGAGAAAATCTTCAAGTGAAATCTGGAAACAGCAAGAGAGAGTACACTGTTATGCTTCAAAGCGAGCAGTAACATCGGTGTCGAGATGGAGTTTGATGGAATGAGAGTGTCACCTGCCAGTAACCCCTTTGAGTGACCTGAACAAAAGTGTGATTGCCCTTGAAGTGTTTTGGATCGACACCTCCGAAAACAATTTCTCCGCCCTTATCGGACTCCGAACCTCGATTCAGCCAGAAAGAGAAGACCTTTTGGCTAACTAGACCTTGCTGCACCATGTTGTACCTAAGTCCAAACTCCAGAGCATCAAAAGATGAGAATGCGTCTCCAGAGAACAAAATCCTGCAATTTTTGTCTTATATTAGAATATCATAGTGGACATGGCGAACTTGGTGTCTACCAAATTGGCAAAGCGTTTGCAGCTGATATTTCTCGAAAGCCAAGCCCGAGTATCCCGTCGAATTTCGCCAACGTGAGAGTAAGACTCCATTCGGTCACAGCTTCAATGAACACCTGAATAATGGCAGACTCACGGAAAATTACAATTTGATGCATAAAGATTCACCAAGAAAAGTTCAATAGTTTTGTTTAGGCAAACTCCTACTTGATTCTTCACTTGAAGTTTCCCAACTCGCACGACATCTTCACTGAAATACCCCCAAATGAATCCAGATCCATACGGGATCTTGCAATGTTTTCCTAAAGATGAAAAATCAAAGCGAGCGATGCAAGATAAGCGCCTCAATCCAGAAGCATATCATTGAATGTGACCAACAATAAACGACTAGCTATGGAAATTATTAGAACTGTTTGTTCGAGATCATTACCATTTGGTCTATATGTACTGGACTGGCTACCGTTGTATCTAGAATGCAGAAAGCAAGCCATCTGCATTGAAAAATTATCCTTTTAAGCAACCACAGTGAACGGAAAGCGAAAAGAAATTCCTTACAAGAAGTTAATACTCACAGAGAAGAAGATACAGTTTGATGAAGGTATCCAAAGGTTGGAACTGCCGGTGTCGAAGATGACGCGAAAGTTTTGAGGAGGCGAGCCAATTCCGATTTCTCCATAATACCGAGCATCTAAGGAAGTCTTTAACGGAAAATCATCTGAAGCCGCATGACCCTGATGCGTTTTGACGTATTTTCCGGCTCTGCTGTTATTGCTAGCTGCACTCGTTCTGAAGAGATCGGGTGGTTGCTTCTTCAAGGCTATTCTTACTAAGCCGCTCGAAGAAATCATTCCCGGGCACCAGAGACAAAGGACTAGGAACAGTAACTTTGCCGCCATGTTCCCGGAGTCCAACTTAAAACAGATTTATTTCGCTGAACTACAAATTCCAATGAACAAGATGAACCATAGGCTTTAGCAACTCAACCAGCATACTCAACAGCCATCGGCGAACGGAATTATACAAACCCCCTTGCTTGACAGCGGCGAAGGACACCTAATGTGCTTAACGAAACTAAATTCTACGAAAAATCTAGGGTGCTTAGGAAGTGTACCTGATCGAGCTTGATGTTTGATGCCGAAGCAGGATGGGTAGAGATTCAGAACCAGACAGTACTTCAGAAAACAAGCCAACAACTTTCTTGGGTGTTACAGAAGCAGAAGCAAACGATGATGGTATGCTTATTAATGTCACTGCTTATATGTAAAAAGGATCCCCATGAATTTTTGGAATCCTTGAAACACATCTGCTAAGCGGTCAAGTTTCTTTCTTTTTCTGAGGAACGTCACCAGGAAGGTTCCTCCTTGTCCATGCATTGAGTTAATACGGACCAGCTGCTGAAGCCCTCTAAAAGGCACTTTAGCTCAAGTTTTAATTCTGGCTCGATTTTTTTTTCTTTTTTCGTCTCATAAAGAAAAACACCAAATTTATCTCGAGTCTCAATCCTAACCCAAACTCTTTTCTTTTTATATTATAAAATAATACCAACTATAGCTCATGTCTCAATTCTTTCCAGAACTTTATTTTTGTCTCATGAAAATATACCAACTTTTAGTTGGCAGCCCAAAATTCAAGAATCTACCAAGCACATGTGGAATGACACATTGAATCTTTACAGAGGCATCATTGGACGAAAACTTGATAGAGGTCAAATTTGGGTATTGATTTTTTTTAGGAGACAAGGAAAGTTGGCCAAAATTGGGATTCAACCTAATGTTGGTGCTTTTTCATGGGCTAGAATTGAGGCACGCCCTAAATTTTATATTTTATTTATAAGACAAAAAAGAAATTTGGACTTGACTTGTCTTTTTACCCACCCCATTGGTGGTCGCGTGGTTTGCGCTCAATAAAAGGAAGCAAGTTCAAATCCCTGTGTTCGCTTGTGCGACTAAACTGCAGTTCATGGGAGGTGGTTCCTCGCGGGTCGCCCCGAGTTTACGTCGTCGACTGTCAGCTGTACGACGGTTTTCGAGTCATCAAAAAAAAAAAATTTGGATCGGAATTGAGATCCGACTTAGGGCTAGTATTTTTTAAGGGAATTAGGCCACCAGCCAACACAAAAAGGGATTCAGCCCAAAAGGATCCCTTTAAACCAACAAAAAGATTGTGGTAGATAAGATAAGCACATTGAAATTATACACCATGACAAGTGAATGCTAACTTTTTTTTTTAAAGCACCGACAATCCGAATCACTTCTCACCAATTCAAAATCAAAGATCGCGTCATCTCCCCAAAAGATGCAAAGACAATAATACAATGGCCGAGTATATTGATCCGCAGATCGAGTAAACACCGTGGCATTCTTGTTTTCTGGTTTAGGTGTTCTTGGCTTCCTTGATGGGTTTCTTTACTCATTCTTGATTCCTTAGTTTGACAGCACCTCTCTCTCTCTCTCTCTCTCTCTCTCTCTTTCTCTGTTACTGAAACGGCTAGTCCAGTGTCAAGCAGCGACTGCAAAGCACTGTACTTTTCCGCAGGATCGTTCCTCTTCCAAGAACCCAGAAGCGAGAAGAGCCATCTCTGCAGGCTCCATCGAAGGGTTTACCTGGGCAAGGCCGGAAGCGAGGAAAAAGGCGCGAAATTTGAGCCCCGGGGATGGACGACGACGACTGGGATTTGAGCGCCGAGGACTTGGATTCCCTCGAACGCGACGCGCTCCAGCAGCTCTCCCGCTCCCGCGACTTCCCCGGGAGCCAGCCCCGGTCCCCCGTTCCCGCCCCGAGCAGCGCCGGCTGGAACAGCACTCGGGTCGTTCCCGATTCTGGGCCGTACAAGGTTTTCCCGCTCGCTGGCTTCGTGTTTTTTGTTTTTGTCGCGAGTGGATTTGTTTGTCGTGACGTTTTCTTGGGTACGATTGCCCGGGAAGCAGCGGTTTGACTCGGTCGTCGTTGTGCAGGGTGAAGACTTACCGGCCGCGTCTAGAGCATGTGCTGGTAAGTTGTTGATCCCGAGTTGTGGGGATGAGGCCTGATTTTTGTTTTGTTCTGTTTTGGCTAAGATGGTTTGTCTGGTTTTGGAGGAAGCAGTGGTCTGATGTTGATTTTCCAACTTCGCTGTGAACTGTTTGTTTAGATGAACTTGGGAAGGAGCTGCTGCCGAAGTCGTCTGTTAAGTTTTATCTTCATTCCAGTGGGAATGTGGCTGCAAAGTTCCAATATGACCAGGTTTGTTGGTGTTTTCCGACATCGTTTGCAGGGAAAGAGTCTTTTTTAGTTGAACACTGAAAGAGAGTTTTTTTACGTTGTTTATCCATTTAAATTTGGCTGCCACCAGGTTATTGTTGCCGCTTTCCGCAAGATCCCTAAAGCCAGTTGGAATGCAAAAGAAAGGTATCTCTCTCTCTCCCTCTATAAGCACGCGCGTGGGTGAAACATTCAACATGGTTGTGTGGCTTGTGTACTTGCTTTTAGTTTCCAGCCACATAGAATACTCACGGGTGGTGTTATCGAACTGCAGAATTTGGATGTTCCCACTGTCTTCTTTGCCATCAGCCGAAAAAGTCCTTGCTGAAGAACGTGGCTGTAGAATTGAGGTAGTAACTCTAACTTTCCATCATTCTTCACTAAAATAAGTTTATTATGTGCTGCATGAGTATATGCATGCCTAGGATATATAGAAATGCATGTTGAGTTTATCATCTTGCAAGGTCTTTTAAGGTTTGGACATGCTGCGAAATTTACACTTCATAACTGGCAATGGTTGGTGTTGACTATACAAGTTGTCAATGGAAATGCCCTATGCCGCAACTTATGAATATTGATTTATATGGCCATCATTCAGTTCATGTTACCTTTCAACTGACAATGTATCTCCTTGTTTTGGCAGATAGTGAACTTGGATCCCTTGGTATGCCGAGCTATTGCTGCTGCATCTGCTCTCCCAGATCTACAAGGTGAAGAGTTGATGCATCTGAAATGTCTACTATATTCAACGATTGAACTCGACTTCTTTGTATTAAAATGCATGATCTAACTATATTTTGAAGTGATTGTTAGTTGAGTGCATTACTATCATTGAAACAAATGCATAAGTGTCAAAGTTGGATAGTGAGATTAATGGAAGAGTGTACTTTGGGCTTTATTTGAAGTCTTAATAATTATACATTATTTTTTTGGGGGAAGAAGAGGAGGAGGGGGGGGTATTTGGTTTGGTGTTAATTCCCATCTTTGTTGTGTGAAGTCATTGATTATTTTTATGTTCCCAGACCGATATGGCAGTATGCCTAGTGATGTTGAATCAAACCTTCTTCCATTTCAGCGGGATGGTGTTAGGTACGTACATACTATGGTGTTTTATTTTGTTAGAAAATGTTATGACATGTTCTGTAACTTAAAACATTCAATATCGAGTTTTCAATTTAGTTATTTATCTAATATTGCCTAGTGTAAATTTTTTTGTCAGGTTTGTCTTGCAGCATGGAATTCGCGTACTGATAGCCGATGAAATGGGACTGGGAAAGACTTTACAAGTGATACATTTTTTATCTCTTTAAATTATTTATCTGTAGTTTAAAACCGTGGCTGTCTCTCTTTCCAGCAGAATTGTTTTCTTAGTAGTTCATTTGGGAAAGATAATAAATTGTCAGGTCTTTGGATGCGTTATGTTTGATTTCTGCATTTAAATGCTTGATGCTATTTTAAAACAACACTAGTATTTCATAATCATGAGGAGTTTGTTTTGTTTTCCTGCTCTTTGTTTTCTGCACTGAAGAATCTCTAAGTTTGGTGTATACAATCTATTTATGTTAGAATCTGTCTTGCAACTGTATTCTTTGCATGGATCTCTTTTGCAACTAAAGAGAGAAGAAATTAATGTGACTTTTACAGATGTTTATGGATCTACTGTCTGAATTCTCAAATTTGGAAGTACGATTCTTAACAAAGCCATAGATTAATGACTTGTCTTGTTTGAGTTGCACATTTTATCCTTTTGTCTGTGCAGGCAATTGCTGTTGCTGCATGCGTTCGTGATTCATGGCCTGTTCTTGTGCTCACACCATCTTCCTTGCGTTTGCATTGGGCTACTGTGAGTGTTTGCTTTCAATCTTTTTAACTATTATTTTACAAAGATGGCAGTTTAGGCCTGAATGTTTTTACTCTTTTCCTTGGACAGATGATTCAGCAATGGCTAAATATACCTTCGTCAGACATACTTGTATGTTATTATATTATTTGTCTATATTACTTACTTCAGCTGCCGCCCTCTTTGACCTTATGTCTCTGATGCTACCATTGCTGGTTATCTTAACAAGATATATATATATATATATATATATATATATATATAAATATGAGAAATGGTGATTTATTGAATAATGCCTATGACCTTGGTTTCTAGGACTTTCATCTGATGGTCGTCATCTTAAATCTATATATCCTTCCTTGTCTCTTCTTTCATTGCTAATGGTGATTATCTGTTAGGTTCTTTTATCTCAATGTGGAGGGTCAAACAGAAGCGGATTTAGGATAGTGGCCTCAAACACCAAGAGCAGTGTACATCTTGATGGCCTTTTTAACATAATTTCTTATGATGTTGTCCCAAAGCTACAGAATGTGCTAATGTCATCAGATTTCAAGGTAATGCTCACATATCAGTCTTACTTTCTGACCATCTGTTTAATATACCTTAGATAGTTTCATAATTTGTCTTAATCAGGATAAAATAAGTCATAGTGAACGAGCATGGCTGTGTGGAAGTCTTTAAGCTGATGCTTCATGTTCTGCCTTTTGTTTAGACATATGGGAAACTGGTAAATTGGATAAGGATGGCCATCCTATTAGGTTGATGTAGAGTTTTCAAGCTGATCCTTGATTTTCTGCCTCTGTTAGTTAATTCTTTTTTGCCTCTAATATTCAGCCTTTTCTTTGGCGTCTCTGTGCATGCTTTTAAAGTTGATGTTTTCATACAGCTTGTGATTGCAGATGAATCACATTTCCTGAAAAATGCACAAGCTAAGAGGACGACTGCTACCCTTCCTGTCATAAAGGTTATATCAATTTCAATAACTGAGCCTGCTTGAGGCATATTTCAAATTTGGATCAATAACTTTACCATCTGCACTATTTACTTGCTGGACGGAAGTTTAGATGTGCATTTCACAAGGCAGACAATAGGAATGCACAATACGGTGCATGTTAATATACATTCATTTTGCTTTTCATGCTACATCGGATGGTGTCCGCCTGTCCGGACTCCAGTGCTCTACAAAGCAGTTATATTCTATATTAGTATGTCATCGGTGAGTTCAAATGCCCATATGCTATTTATAGGTTAGTTTGCCCATCTAATGCATATTTTTCATCAAGGAAGCTTCTGGAAGACCTCCATCATTCATAAAATTAATTGCACAAAATTTACTTTCTTTCGACAACTTGGACATGGAATCATCTGACTTCATTTTCAGTTTTCAAGCCTAAAGTAGTTTGTTAGGTTTTATTGTTTTCCTCTGGCAATTATTGTATTGGAAATGGCAAGCATCGTTAGCTTGATGCTTGCTTCTTGTTCAAAAGGTTGCCTCATCTTTTTCAGCTAATATGTGGAATACTGGTTTATTAGATGTGCACAATGTTTTGTAGCATCGTGTTTTCTCCTTGATTATTTTTTGATTGACAATTTATAATGTGAATACGGCAAACATACTCTCTCTCTCTCTCTCTCTCTCTCTCTCTCTCTCTCTCACTTCAATAATAACTTTGCAGAAGGCTCGATATGCAATGTTGCTAAGTGGAACTCCTGCCTTGTCTAGACCAATTGAGCTTCACAAACAGGTACTTGAAGTGTTTAAAGTTGTAGCTGGTAAAGTTTTTACGAACTAGAGTTATGTATCAATGGTATGTGTCTACTTAACCTGTTTATGTGTTGCAGCTGGAGGCCCTCTATCCAGATGTTTACAAAAATGTTCATGAATATGGTCAAAGATATTGCAAGGGTGTATGTGATGTTTGACATTGCCCAATAATTTTGCTTTGAAGTTATAATTGTTGGAGATTACTTCCTTAACAAAGAGAATCTTTTCAGGGATTTTTTGGTGTTTATCAAGGTGCCAGTAACCATGAAGAATTGCACAATCTGATGAAGGCAACTGTTATGATCCGAAGGCTTAAAAGGGAAGTCCTTATGGAGCTCCCAGTTAAACGCAGGCAACAGGTAACTTTTTATATCCTCCACTCTTATTCATTCCTGTATATCAGATCTCCTACACGCATTATTTAAGTAACATACATATTAATCAATGTTTGTTATGTTCTAGGATTAAGTTCTTCATTTCTATCAGTGTGGGGAAATGAGAACCTTCTTTAAACAAAGCCTAAAGAAAAGTCTTATGCCTAAAGAAAAGTCTTATCTCCTTAATGATTTGCTTTCTGAGAACTCCAAGTAGCAATTGAGTTATTGCTCTGATGTAGCCAGTCAGGTCAGTGGCCTTCAAATTTGAGCAATTTCTTCAACTTGTAATGGGCAATCTACACTCACTGAGTCATCCATTTAGATACTTCCGCGGGCAAAGTTTGACTAAGTCAGATGAGTGTGAAGACCTATCTGAGAATGAAAGCCATGCTATTTGTAATCCATATGGCTTCATTTGCTTTTATCTTTCGTCGGTGGGGGAGCTTTTGCTTAATCCTGATAATATCAATCTCCAGTACACTCTTCATATTCGGCCTTTGTTTCAGGTTTTCCTTGATTTGGCTGATAAGGACATGAAAAGGATCAATGCTTTGTTTCGTGAGGTAATGATATTGATTTGAGAGGACATGAGAATGTTTTCTTTACTTTATGGCATAAATATAAATAAATGTTTCGAATTACCTTAGTTAATTTCTTTGTGTGCCTAAGCATAAGAAATTTAATCCAGCGATGTCCATTACAATTGTAGTGTGAGGTGGTGATATTTTGAAGTGGAATTTTAGGTTTTCAGGGTGGATTGTAAGTTTCTCTCTCAAAATTTCTGGTCGTGAATTATTTCTATGAGAACTGTGGTTCTCATTTGATAGAATCCTTCTATTCATTGCACGACCAGAACATATCAAATCAGGCCATCTAAAGTTATTAATGAAAATAATGAGAAAATCTGTGGCTACGATGTAAGTTGAATTGTAGTTTTGGAGCTTGAGCTTGTATCTTGTTTACACAAATAAATATTTTTATTACCTTGGGAGTTTCATTTCATATCCCTGACAATCATCCGAGTCTATGCATTTGATAATTTGATTGGACTTGGGAGGAGCTTTCTGCATGAAGGACTTCCATATACTAATGCCATTGTTTCATGGAGTAAACTAGTTTGTGTGCTTTCAATATTTATAAGCTTCTGAAGCTTTCAGACCAACAATTATTTAAAGCATGGAGTTGAGCAATTGAACATCAATGTTTGCACCAAATGAGTGTGATAGAGATGAGGATGCTTTGAGGAATGTGGTGGTGCACGAGAAAAGACACGATTAGAAATGAATCGGTTCGGTAAAAATTAGTTGTTGCTCCAGATGAGCATGAGATGAGAGAAGCTTGTTCGAGATGGTTTGGTCATTTTAAAACTAAGACCTTCAGGTCCAATGAGGACATATGATCAAGGGATAGTGAAGCAGGTCAGAAAGGGTGGGGGAAGACTTTGAAGAACGTGGAGTCAATAAGCAAGAATATTCATGCACAGCACGTCGGCACGCACTTAGTGGGATAAGGTCTAGTTTGTTGTGCTTGCTGTTGTTCACATCATGGAATGAGCAAAAGTGCCGTTAAGATGATCCCAATTTTTAAAGAGGAAAAGCTGGCACTATTTGTTTTTGAGAACATGGCCTTCATCTGGTCACTTCTTCAATTATTGAGAAGTGTTGCATGGCATGAGGAATCCATATGCACTTCATGTGTGCTTTTAGTATACAATATATGAACTCTATGATTTTGGCAAGCTATGTGGCTGGTCTTTACATTTTTTTTTTTTTTTTTGGACTTAAGAGATAGAGCCTCATTAGCATTACTATTATGTTGTCTCCATTGTTTCTTGCAAGATGCCAATGACATTCTACGTGTGACGAAAGATAGTAGCCAATTGATTTCTGTTTTGTAGTTAAAGGGGATAAAAGAAAGAATCAAGGCCTGCACATCAAAAGAAGAGGCCGAATTGCTCAAATTTTCTGAGAAGAACCTTATTAGCAAGGTATACAGGTCCATATGCATGAGTTGTAAAAACTGAGTATATTTTGTGGTGAAGTCATTTCCATCAAGGTTATCCTTCTCAGCTTATTAGAAGTATTTATGAACACCAACTTCCCACCTTGACCCAGGATGAATATGGAGGAAAAGAAAATATTACTCTCTAATGCACTGATTGTCTGCAGATATACACTGATTCTGCTGAAGCCAAAATCCCAGCTGTTTTAGACTACTTAGAAACGGTTGTTGAGGTAATTGACTGACCTATTTCCTAGTCCATTTGAATTCCAATAAGTAACTGTTAGTATTTTGGATTTAAGAATTTGTGACAGTTAAGCTTTTGTTTTATCTCGTTGATTAGTGTCATGATCACTTGCTGTTTGAATTGCAATGTAGTGATCATACTTAAACTATTCATACTTGTATGTCCTTCAATGCTACATTTCTTTTACTTACTTTGAAAATCTTAGTACGTCATGTCTGAATTTAATATCATGTATACTTACCTAGGCTTAACACGTTGGAAATTAGTATCTTCTCAATTTTGGTGTGATCTAGACTAGCACTAGCATTTCTTTGACTCTTAGAGAAGGAAAAGAATTCCCTTGGCATTGTTTGATATTGTTTTCCGCTATTTGAGCGTCTGTCACCATTATATATCACCATTTTAGGACTTAAAATAAAAAGAAATGCCAAGACATCACTTTCTTTCGAAAGGTCTCTTGCTTTAATAGGAATGATCATGAGTCTGATGAAGTGAATCTCTGCCTTCAATGGCTTCAATTATTTTCAAATCATGTAGTGCTGCTATTAGGCATGCTCTACATTAAGTGCTAGTTGATTTACATGAGGTTATAGATAGCTTTACCTCCTTGCTCTAGTAGTGCTGAAGATTCTTGCAAGCTGCAATTGCATTTTGCATTTTGGAGGTAGAACATACTAACCTGCTTATTCTCGGCAGGCGGGCTGCAAGTTTCTCATTTTTGCGCATCACCAGCCAATGATGGACGCGATACATAAATTTCTTCATGTAAGACTGACTTTTAGTATTTAATAGATTGATCTTTCACTTACAAGTTTTGATAATTTTACAGAAGAAGAAGGTTGGTTCCATACGGATTGATGGCAGTACACCCGCAGTGACAAGGCAAGCTTTGGTTACTGATTTCCAAGAGAAAGATGCAATAAAGGCAGCAGTGGTATGACGGTTGCTTTATCTTGTTCAAGTTCATAATTTTCCATGAGAAGTTCTTTCACGTCAGATGTGTAAACTGTTACCCTTGTTTCCTCTTGATTCTCCTCTATATTTCATTTACTTGATGAAGCCTGAAGTTTGATTCATTTGCAGCTATCAATCAGAGCTGGAGGTGTTGGTCTGACCTTAACAGCTGCAAGCACTGTTATATTTGCAGAGCTATCGTGGACGCCGGGTGATCTGATCCAAGCTGAAGATCGTGCTCACAGGATTGGTCAGGTAAAGCACTGTAACTAAGGTGAAAGACCAAACTCGTCCAAAGTCTGCAGCTGTCAGCAATACTAGTTCATCGCTTTCTATTTATGTTGACTGAAAGCTTGCTTTATAGCCCTAAAATTCAATCAGTAAACCACGTTTGATTTGGCTTTGTAGTTAAAAAACCACCAGTTGCTTGTGAAAGAGTATTCACTCCTGCTATGGCTTGTAGCGTCTTCTTAATTGGTCATCAATACTTGTGTTTAGTTTCGTCTAGTTCACAAGTATTATGTTGAGTCATTGTCTTTTAAATTGCTAATACTGTCCTTATGGGTTTCTTGACAAGCTTGTTTGTTTTGTTTCAGGTATCTTCAGTCAATATATATTACCTGCTGGCAAATGACACTGTTGATGACATAATATGGTAGGTGCTATTCCTTTTTTGTTAGCATCATCGAGGCTTCTACGGTAATGTGGAGTATCGAGTGTGGAAAAATTGTGAGCACATTGACTCCGGCCAATTTTGTGATACTTTTAAATAATCATCTTTGTCGAAACTTTCTTTTCAGGGATGTTGTCCAGAGCAAGTTGGAAAATTTGGGTCAGGTAAATTGCCGTCACTAGTCAGCTGTAAATTATCACGCTTCTTTATTTTTTATTGCTGTTATTAATGCTTCCTACCTATCCTCCCGAAACAACTGCTCACATCTATACCCTCTCTTTTTTAGTGCTCCTGATAGTATGTCTCTCTTTCTTTGGGTGATACTGATACTATTGGAAGGGTTTCATCCCTTACTCTGCTTTCTGAATTAGGTGCTTGATGGCCATGAAAATACATTGGAAGTCTCAGCCAGCCAACCAACGAGAAACAGCCCTGCAAAGCAAAAAACGTTTAATAGCCCTGGCAAACAGCGTACATTTAATAGCCCTGGGAAGCAGCAAACATTTAATAGCCCTGGCAAGCAGAAAACACTCGACTCGTTCGTGAAGCGTTGCAATAGTGGTGACCCCTCTGAACATCAGCCCAAGCTGAAATTCCCCAGGAATTGAAAGCTAATGCCCCCTTAAAGGTAGTGTATGACTGGACATGCGTGCTTTGCAGAAATGGATAACACAAAACAACCCATTAGCAAATTGTGTGTGCAGGGAGTTTGCACTAGAAGAGCAACAATTTGCTGGATATTCATATTTTCTATCTTTTTCTCTGTCTTGCCTTAATTTTTGGATGGAAGCACTTAAGTTCGTTAACGAATTTTTAATAACTGGAAAATTGCTAGATCTGAGCTGCCTCTTTTGTGCAGCTATAACCATGCTTAGGCTCGACAACCTGTTCATTGGAAGGTGAAAATAGTGGATGTACTAGCATATGGAAGGGTTTAGTGCGTGAGCGAGAATTAGAGAATGAACTGTACTATGCTTGTGCGTCAGAGGTGACCATGGCTGCTTCAAGAGGATGAATGAATGCTAAAGGGCTCTAGAGAGGCGTCCTTGGAGCAAAGGAGGCATCATGCCTTTGATTTGTCATGTAAGAAGTATGCTCGACAGGTTCGGTCATGTGCTGGTGGGGTATCACAAAGATAGAGTTGAAGCCTCAGGGTTGGTACCATGCAATCTTCTATCACTCATATTGGTCGTTAAAATGAAGTTCCAAGACAGGTTTAATTTTGGCCAGTAAAAGAACATTTTAGGAGCATAAGATCCAGCGGCTCAAAATTTCTGTGGGTACCGATCAAAGATATGGATAAGCAAATAAGGTCGGGTTAGCCCATCATAACAGGAGCAGCCTGTCGCTGAGTCAAATGGTGGAGCATAATTCAGGAAAAGTTTGCTGATGTTTCAGGTGGAACTGCTGGCGTCCAAAGAGTCTTCCAAGCTAGCTGTTTTCAATCTCAACCTTTCTGTGAAGGAGGTAAGTCATTAAGAGGAAGATCGGATACAAATCCTTCTGGGTATTTGCTGCCGTGGAAGTGGCAGCTACCCTCACAAATGTCAAGTTGGAGTACGAGGTCAGCGGGCCAATATCTTTTTGTACTGGCCATTTTTAGCAAGTTGATGTTGTTCTGATTTAACTGTACTTCTGCATGTTGGGCAGTTCCCGAAAGCTTTTAGCATCCATTGAGATTGTTGTTGGGTGACAAGAAGTGGTATTAAGGTTTTTAACAGATTGTGTAAGTATTGAATCTCCACGCATACCATATTATTGTACTGTGGAGGCTCAATTAACATACTGTATTCCAGTCAGACTTTGTTGAGATCCTGGTAAAGATTTGAGTAGCTAACGCTTTATGACTGCATCAGCTGTGTTTTCTCATAGCCAAGTCGAATATCTCTTCCATTAGCAGTGTCATCCCTATTTCAAGGTGCTAGCTCTTTCAAGATCTTTTCACATCGTGAGACATCAGTTGCCCAATTTTTTACTTGGCAATCGTGTATGCAACTAGGACTGGCATTGAGAACGAAGGATGATTCCAGATATCGCCAGAAGACCTACCATTTGATCGCAATTATAATGAATTTAAAGGTCACTTGTGGATACCAAAAATCTTCAGGCGACCAAAACATCAACTTTTCTTTCCAGGCATGTCACTGTCAAATATCATTCCCAAAGATTAAAAGTCGGATATATGCTGAAATAATTCTGGGCAAAGAAGCTACAGATCTCGATAGAGTGATCATAATTTCCTCAGTAATCCATATAAATGTTGTCCACCATTTTATATATGTCAAATGAAGGAAATTAGGACTGGTACAAATCCTCCCAAAGAAAAGATTTATAGAGGGACTACAGCACTCGGTGGATGCCCAAAGAAACAGAGCGAGAGACCATAACAACAGAAACAGAGACTCTATGCTTGAGATAGAATGCATATTTACTGAATTGTATCTGGAATGCCAGTGCATATATAGCAGATCATCCAGCACAGCGACTACGCAGCGTTCAACCCCAGGTCTCCGTCCTTTCCTAAATATTTAGCCACTATAGCATCGACATCTTCCAAGCTGACCCCGATAAGTAAAGGATTCATCGGAATCCTGATGGAATCATCCGCTTCAGGAGCCGGATTCTCCCCCAAGCTATTCGAGACCCTCACATTAGGGCCGTCCCTGCACTTGCCCAGGCACTTGCATTCAACAACGGCACCTTCAACAACACCAACCGCAATCTTGAATGCCTCCAACAACGCCGGTCCTCCTGAGTTCCCGCACTTCTTACCCATGCACACTTCGATCCTCTTTGTCACCACCACACCACTGGCTGCAACATCGCTAGGACCGCTAGTCGTGGCCTCGCGGTACAGAACCCCATTTGGCAACTCAAGAGTTCCGGCATTGTTACCCTCTTCTTTCGCAAGAACTTCTGTCCTCAGGCGGCCCATGTCAATCACCTCCCCACACTCACTGTCACTTGATTCCGAGGAGGAGGAGCAGGACGACGACTCCGAATCCATCATAACTTTCTTTCGCTCCGCCTTAAGCTTGGCCTTCTGTTCTTTTATCTTTCTCTTCAGCTCCTTCTCCTCTGCCTTCAGCTCTTCAAGTTGTTTCAGCAAAACCTCCGCTGCTTCCTGCATGACGATGACCACCATGATTCGACAGAAAACCCACCAACACCAACCAAATCCAAGCGAGAAACACTCCAGTTTGATTCAAAGCACAGATTTCAGAATTAAACACCCTTGAACTAACAAAAGCTTACTCAAAATTTTTCTTCTTGGAAAGCCAATTTGCAAGGGAAGATCATGAATTCATATAGGGCAATAGAAAGATCAGGATATGGCAGATTTCATGCATAAATATCAACCCTGAAGCAGATTAAGTGAGAGCAGATCACTAAAACAAGGATATTTCCATCTCCCATAAGATCAACCATAGAATCAAACTACAAATCACCTCACAACACAGTTCAATTACCAATCAATTCAAGCAAAATTCCCAAAAAAAAAAAAAAAAAAAAAAAAAAAAAAGAACCTAAAACCAAACGAACCTACCGAGATCGGCTTTTCCCGACCTTCGACAACCTCGCCGCCGCCGCCAGGACGCTCCATCCGACAAAACTCGGAAAAATCCTCCTCCTTCCTCAATCCCCTCGACATCTTCAGCTTCTTCTTGATCTCCGCCTTCCCGCCTTCCTTCCTCCCCTCCCTGTTCCAACCAATCCTCGGTTCCCCGCCGTAATACCGCACGTGTCCATCGTCCCCAAACTCGGACCTCAAAGCGCCCCGAGGCGCCCTCGATCCGGCGCACCCCTCGCGACCCGTGCCGCCGCAAACCCTAACCTCGCCGATCGGATTCCCACGGCGGGGATCGATCCCGGCGCCGGCGAAGCGAGGGAGCCGCCGCGAGGCGACGGCGGCGGCGGAGGAGAGCGACTCCATTTGAACGCCGGTTTCAGCTTCCGACACTGACACGCTGGAAAAAAACGAAGAAACGCAGTGGATGAAATCAAGGAAGACGAAGAGTCATGAAATCGACATGAAGAGACGATGACGAGGACGAGGACGACGAAGACGATGTGAGCGAGAATTTCCTGCTCTCCACGTGGCGCGCTTTGAGTGGTTGAGAGGGGAATCCGATGACGTGGACGCGGGGGGCAACGTGTCTGTTTCCGGTTTTCCCCGCGCCCTCTTCCGGGGGAGGCGACGGTCGATATGGATCGAGCGGGAGATCGGACGGTCCAAGCAGGGCCACGTCGGCGCCAACATTTCTGTGTATCCCACGAGGTGCGGTATTACCATTACGCCCTTGCAAGTCTCGGTGAGCAGGTGAGCGAGCTCTGTCACGGAACCGCGAGTCAACGGGTTTGACTTACCGATGGATGGCAGGTTGGCAACTCCCAGTTTTCTCGCTGGCATTGGCATGTGTGAATATGATCAATGCAGTTTCCACATGGATCTTAGGTTTGACGATTATTCAATTAAGTTAATAATTACTTTAAATATATTATACTGTTTTGAAAGGACAGAAGAAACTACTCAAGTTATGTCCATATGGAGAAAAAAGAAAAAAAAAATGGATCTTACACGATCACCGAAAAATTCTGACTTTTTTAGAAAGTGGATGATCCTTGATCTTCTTTTCACGTTCCATAAATGGCATTGAAAAATATTCGGAAAGCGATTAAAGAATGAATTTGATTTTAATTTTGTTTGTTCCGTTAAATGAAAGAACAGGATCCCAAGACAATTGATCTTCCTTTTTAGTTATCAAATTTCTCTTTGATTTATCAATTTGTGATGTTTTGCCTTTTTGTTACTAATGAAATCGAAATGATCTCTGGATCGATTCAAAAGATCTTTCAACTGGCTTAAAGAACGTTGCTAGTGTTTCTTACGTACATAAGCCGTTTTCAGGATGCAACATTGGAAGTGCATCGCTACTGAATTCGCAAGTAATCGTTGACGCATCTCACGAGAAAAAAACCGCAGCAATTTAGTGTCTCCATTACATTTATAAAGCTCGAACAAGAAGATATTAAAAAAAAAGGATTACAGTTATATCGAGCTCCTAACTCGCGCTGCACTTCGTCGCGCAGATGAACTACACCTTTCCATAAGAACTACCGAGGCCTTGACGGCTTCTACAGAGACGATGTTTTGTACTGAGATGTTCTGACGATCTTCCCAAGTATCTACAGGGGACATGCCGAAAATGAATCTTGCGCTGCCCGTTCGCTTGGATGCCCGCGATGCGTAAATCAAACCGCTCAACACGGGTCCTCAAGATGAGGTTATGCCGGCGAGCAGATGTTGAGACCCTTGGAAGTGTCCGGGGATGCGGTGTCTAATCTCTTCAAAAGCGCACAACGTCTCCGAATCGAGCCCTCCTGCAAACTGCGCAGCAGCATATGCAAACAATTAACGGACTGGTGCCGCTCATGACACAAACTATAAACAGTAACTATGCAGTTCGAGGTTCTCTGATTTGATCGGGTTCCAAAGGCGCAAATTAAAGTACAAAAGAAGAGATGACTTAAGAGTCGAGCCATCCAAGAAGTATGTTTCGGTTACCTGATGGGCCCTGTACGCGAAATGAACACCCTGGAGCAGTAGAGCTTCTTGGCTTGACTCCCTGTCTGAGTTCCGCATGGATTCGAACTCCATTGTCACTCTCTTCATGTACAAGGTAGCCAGCCTCATCGAAACCTGTTTTATCTGCAGAACAAACACCAAACCAAAGATTGGCCCAACATCGTAGCCACAAAACCAGTGTAAATTGCAGAACTAATCCAAGCAGAACTTAAGCATCAGCAGGAAGAACTGTCAATTTATAACTTTTGGGACATTCACAGCAGCAGAAAGAAAGCACTACATGTCTAAGTGAAGTCTGTCATCACGTATCATCCACAAAAAAGTTGGGCTTTTGGCTTTTCGGGTAAAACATGCAAGTTCTACATGTTTCTGTTCTCAACTACGACATTCAAGTTAGTCGAGGGCTGCCAGCATCACAACGTTTCATTAGAATCCACAGTGAACTTAAAAAGAGGACAAGTGTACCGTACTTTGGACACCATTCCCGAATCGAGCATCCAATCAGTTGGAATTTTCCAATTCTGATATGATCTCATTACCGAACTTCGCAGTTTGACGAGCTTCTGAATCCCTCTCTCAGACCTGGCACAATGGCACGAAAGGGGTGAAACAGAACTCTGGAAAATTGATCCTGCCCCCACCTTTGACTACTAATGCATGACGAACATGAAGTGTAAACTCACTTGTCTAGTAAGCCAGCCATCTTCTTCAACGCACTTGCACAAGGAACATCCATATCATCCTCATATGATGAAATCTCACTCTCGAGCAACTTAAGAGTTCGGTATTCAACTGCAGCTTCTCTCATGGCATCAGCTTTCTTCTCGGGCCAGTTGAAATGTTTCAATACAGCCCGCTCATCAGCCTGTCAACCAGATGACAACATTAAAGCTGGCAGATTACGCAAGATTGGTCTTAGTTCATCAGCTACAAAGGTGATAATGATACAGCATCAAAGATATCACATATGTAGAGCTAGATGTAAGGTCATCAATTTCCACAACAGTCCATTCAACGTGGACCACGACACAAATCAGCAAGAAAGGCACCTTCAACACATTTGACTGTAAATTTTTCCACCATAAACAGCACATGATGCATGGAAGACCAAGAAGGATATTCAGCTCTGGCAGCTGGCTAACAATGCTAATCAAGCTCAAAAGCAATGGCTCTCTACTATCTGAGGGATACATGGTATTGCTAGTATTGCTACATATAAATTTTATTTGTTCTATCATTGACATGCAAAAGCTGTCCAAGTTCAAGATATTTTCCACTCCTACAACTCAGGTAACTAATTCTCACCTTCAACTCACGCAACTCCCTGCCATTAAAATCTCTCTCAAAGATGGGGTCTTCCATTCTCAGGATCTCATCATTTAAGCAAGAGGATTCATTCATCGAATTGGGTGATAGACAGCGAAAAAAAAAAGAAAAAACTCGATTCTGAGGAGAAGCCTAGCGAAAATGGGAGTATATCCTACCTATCTACATGGGACTTTGTGGTCCAAACATTTCTGATCTAAGTCTCTTTCAAGCCCCATCTAAATTGAGGTTTCACAAAAGAGTTTAAATATGCACCTAAACTCACCAGGGAAGAAAGTTCATTATCAAGCCAATCCACAAAGTTTAGGACCTCCTCAATATCTGAGAAAGCAGCAGCTTGAATTTTCTGGATAAGACGATTTACAAACTCCCCTTTGGTTTCAATATCTGCTTTGATCTGTAAAATCAAGCTGAGTCAATACCATCCTAACTACATTCAAAGGACAAAATCACAAAGTTATTTCACAAATCTCAATTCAAAATGATCCAGAAGCTTACAGCTAAAAGATGAGCGGAACGGTTTTGAATTTCTCCAACTATACTACTATGTGCACAGGTAACCGCTGGTTTATTGGAATCCTTTGATCTTGATTCATCCTTCTTCTCTTCTGGCTTCGTCAGTAAGTGATAAAATTCTACGACTGCAGGATTTTTAGGGGTTGCAGATCCTTTGGCCCGGGGCCGAGATGAGGGAAGAGGTGGCGGAGGCGGAGGTGGCAGGGACGGGCAAGGTGGAGGCTTTACATTATCATTGGTGCCTCTTGGTATTGAACTCGCTGGCACTGCAGGCAGCGTGGACTTAAAGATAGCCCCACTGAATGCTTCCTTCTTTTCTTTTGAATTATCCAACTTATTGGCAATCAGTTTCTGAATGTCTTTGAATTTGTGACTCTGGAAATCCTTAGTTGACTCCCTCTAAACAACAAGACATGCAACAAACAAACGCCATTCAACAAAGCTGGGAAACGAAGAACTTACAAACAACAACCAGTCTGTAACCAGAAGGAACACAAGCTCATGTTTCAAGTTTGGAAAAACTTTCAATTCTTAAATTTATGAAGCGGTGGTTTTACCTACAGAGACTGAATTATGTCATGCAACCATCAAAGGATTATCTTATTTCCACAACAGAATTGGACCATGTACTGCAGATTGAAATGATAAGAAGGGCGCAGAGAGAGAGAGAGAGAGAGAGAGAGTAGGTGATTCAAACATGTTTCTATTTCAAACTATAAACCAAACCACAATATCATGCCAAAATTAAATCTTAGACTCTCACCTGATCAAAGCTGCTGAGAGTTGCTACTTTGTCCTCAGCAGCAGCAAGTTCCTCTGTAAGCTTCCTGTTCTTTGAGTCCAACTCCACATTCAAGCTCAGTGCTTTTTCCAATTCTGCCTTCAAAGCCAACACCTCACTCTGCAAACTCTTGACCAAATTCTCAGTTAACTCGAACTTCTCTTGCAATTCCTCGCACTTCTTCTTATTCCCATCCATCCCTCCATCCTCATTTCTCCTGCTAGTGCTAGTAACAGAACTCGCACCCAGCCGCAGCCGCCGTGGCCGAGCGAACTGCTCGACAACCGCGCGGGCCAGCCCAGGTCGACCCCCGGTTTTCGCCTCCTCGAGCTCCCTACCCTGTTGAGATCCCGCAGCAATGTCCCCAGATTTGGGGGTTCTGAGCAAAAGAGACCTTTGGGCCTTGGAATCGTTCTTCACATCTGGAGGCACTGACCTTGCTCTGTCTCTCAGAACATCACCCGCCGGCTTCAACGGCTCCTTAACCTTCGGGGTGGCTCTGAAACGCGAAGGAGTGGTGCTTGCGGAATGCGAAGTCGAGTAATTGCCGCCAATTCTGCCTTCAGCTCTCGCTGCTGGCGTCGTTCTGGGTGGCGTTTCTTGCTTCATGGCTCCCAAGCTCGCAACTTGACCCAAGAAAAAACCTGCAAAAAGCAAAAACAGAGGGACAAGCTCTGTTGGTTGTCGTGGATGGAAGTTTTATGGGAACAGGATTATGTGAGACCCGCGGGGAGAGATGGGTCAGCCTTGCTTCACGGGGTCAGTGTTCTCGATTGACCATCTCGTCTCATCATGATTCAGGAAATAACCCACAAGAAATATCCACAGAAGAAACCCACAAGAGAACAAATGACCAAATTTGTTCCTTCTCTCCCCTGCTCATTGAACCTCCCCGTCCAGACAACGGGAAGCCATTATTGCTGAATCTTTTCTTGGTGGTCACCTCCCAGAGAAGCAAGCAATGTAGGAAACGGGTGGTGGGCAAAGTAGCTGTATTTGAACCCAAGCTACTGTGCCTTTGGGGGATACCTAGAAAGGGGAAGATCCCCCTAGAGTTGTGATGGGGAAATTTTGTGCAGATCAGATTTTTAGCACGTCAATGAATGTATGGAGACAGGAAGTACAAAAACCTGAGTTTTGCTGTGCTAACTGTTGATGTTTTTTTCATTTTTTTCTTTGGCTGGTGTCCCCTTATATCCCACAATAATGGCCCTCTGTAGTAGGTATTTACTTTGACCCCAAAAAAAAGAAAAAGAAAAAAAAGAGTGGGTATTTACAATTAAACAATTTCAACTGATAAAGTACATGCCACTTCACAAATTCCAATTCATTTTGGATTATTAGAATTCTTTACCTTTTGTTGTTTTTGTAAATGTAGAAAATTTAAGCAAGGTGACGAAATCTCAATAAGCGAAGAAAAAGAACCATAGAATCTGTGCACTAAGTCCCACAAAAAAATCGCTAACCAAGTGTAGCCTAATATGAAATTTTGAATTATAAGAAAATTAATTCAGAATAAATGCGATACAAGTATACCGTTTTGAGATTTTATATAATAAGACTACTTCTAATATGATTCATGCAATTGATAAAATTTCAAGTCCATCTATTTTTCTAATTGACACCTCCAGGAGACTTCACATGACATAATTTATTTAAATATTATTAGTCCAATGTGTCATGCTGATTGTCGAATGTGATTACTATACTACCACAAGCAGAATAATGAGCATGTCATTTAGACTTTGAATATAGTTATCATCTTGGACCATTAATTTGGAAGCGATCTATAACCTATTCCTTTACTTTCGGCAGCATTAGAGAATTCACTGAGAAATTTAAACTAATCCATTACCCATCATGAGGTGGTCGCACGGCAAATGATTGAGATGGGCCCCTAATACGAAGCAGACAAAGCGCACGTACAATGAGACCAAGCTTCCCTTGTTTTTTTTGTCTTTTTTGCTAATTTTAATCGACAGTACGAGGCCCGCTAATAAAAATCTGAGGGCCTTAAATTAGGTAAAGAAAATGTTCTTTGGTTTTATGGCGTGTGGTCTAATCATTGCAACAGTATAATTTCCACTAAAGAGGGTATGCTTTATGGTGTTCGATTGATTGATGACTACTCCAAAAACATGTAGTTGGTTCTAAGTCAAGTAAATTGGAATTTAATGGATGTAGTAGGAACTCCACTCATTCTCATTTAAGTCTACTTTTATATATAATGGGGTTGGTGAGAAAGGGCCAATTTACATAATAAAATTTTTAATTTTACTTGATTATAAGTTATGGAACATTTACAATAGTGCCATTTGGTGGATTTAATCAAGGACCTGCCATGCAAGAATCATGTGATTGAATGGTTTCCATTTTTTTTCTAGATTGGTTATCTATAAGGATCACATTAGGGTGAGCCCCTAATTAAATTTTGCACATATACCAAACCCATGCATTAGAAGAGAATAATGATGTCATTTTATGTATAAACCAAGGAATGGATAAATTTTTTGCGATAATTAGGAATTAAGAAAAGGAATCGCCATATAAAGAATGACAATTGATGAAGAAAAAACATGAGTCCCTAGTTAATCATTTCACATTCATAATTTTTTGTAATGTCACATGAACTTTAGGTTTAAATTTCTTAACATAATGCTTTATTTGTCTTGTCGTCCACGCTAATTATTAGACCAACTTATATGGTAGAAAAGAAGCACTTATAGGAAACTTTTGGAATGAGAAATTTTTTTAATAATAATCAACAAAACAGAATAGTGATGGGATTAGGAAAATTTTGTCTTTTCTCTCAACCTTGTTCACACAAAGATTCGAATTTAAAAATAAATAAATGCTCTTACACATACATAGAAAACCTCGCAACAAACTGGAGATGCTTTGTAGTAAAAAATACCTTTTCTTGTTTCCAATCTCAAGAAATTCTGCTAGAATCTTACCAAGAAGTTCTCTATAACTGCCAATCCCAAAAAAAATATTCATTTTGTTTTCCACTGAAAAAACAGCGCACGCTTACTTATAAAGATAAATAGTAAAAAAAATTGAGTAAATAATAAATAGTATGAGAATACAGCTTTCATTGTCGCAAAAAGAAAAGGCAAGAGATTTATGAAATACTTGAAAATGATTTAAAACTCGAATTTATAAGGTTCGAGTTGATTAATTGTCAAATTTTTTTATAATATATTCTCCGATATTTTTCCATTTGTAGTTGTATGTAGAATATTCAAAACATATGCTCGGGTTTTACATGAAATTTTCTTGGAAAAATTCGAAGTCTAATAGTATAAAAAAAAAAAAAAAAAAAAAAAGAAGAAGAGGAAGGCCCGACTCCTAAGCCTATATTTTGGCAATCAACACGTATAGATAAATTTCTCACAAATTAACTTAACCAACATAAAATTCATAGCACATTGAGACTCGATCCATCATCACTTTCATAGAACACCTAATTACTCTCGTCTAGACCAGACCGATGCCCGGAACGTGAACTCACATTTCAGTGCACATATGAAAGTCCCCCTCATTCGTAATCTCAATTTAGTTAGGTCAGTCCTACAAGTAAAACCCCCATCTCTGATAGGAAATTGCAAGAGCTGATGCGTGATGTTGCAGCATTGCATGCGTCCCCCTTCGTCGCATGCGGGCATGCTTGCTCGGGACATCATTCGAGCGATGGGATCAGCGTCTCGGTGCACGTCAATCTTTTTTTGCGCTCCAAACGTTTTGTAACGTGTGAGGGGAAAGATTGATTGGTTCTTTGCTTGATAAAGAATAGTAGGAGGCGACAACCCTGTCGTCTCCATTGTTGATGAGGATGATGTTGACTGATCAAAGGAGCATTCATGAGAGAGAGAGAGAGAGAGAGAGAGAGAGAGAGAGAGGATGACCCGTGAACAGAGCAGGAACCCATTGCTTAGGTACTATCAGGAGCGTGGGGGAAGGAAGCTGCATGTGACTGCAAGAGTTTGCCCTAGAGAATTGGTTCTTGAAAAACTGGCAGGAGCTGACAAAATCTAAGGTACACCAGGAGTACTTTATAGTCTAAACCCTTTTCTTTACTGCCCTTTACGACTGCAATTCGTGCATGGATCCTACTGCGTTCGAAAATGACAAATGAGAAACTCCAAGTGCGTCCTCCTTCTGTGGTGAAATAGGGTGTGTCCAGGCATTGTACCATGCCTCGTGAACAAACCTTTGAAAAGGTAGCTCGGAAGGTGTGCGTCCGATAATTGCACGGTATACTTGGAAAAAGGGTTTGTCAAGTCGAGCTGAGGTTTAGTCGAAATGATCGAAGAGTTTTTGACGCCTCATTTAGCCGCTTACTTTACCAATTGTGGCGATTGGTGAAATGCTGGGTGCTGAATTCCTTCTGAAAACATGGGCACGAGTTCGAGTTGCAATAAAGACAACTCACTTGGTAAGACCCTCGGAACCACTTACCATATGATTCGCCTGGCTACAGTGGAGTGGAATGAGAGAAATTCCATGGCTCGATGTGGATTGATACTAAATTGGCAGCACAAACGTGCAAGTTATTATACTCGATGATATGACAAATCGAACTTGTGTGGTGCGTCCAATCTGCATGTACAAATTTGGCGACTTAAGATCTCCCCCCTTCAGAAGGGCCTAAAGACATTCCTCGACGATCTTCAAGTTACAAGTCTAGCTCGGTCTAGTAGGGTCCGAGCTAGATGGCCCACTTAAAGTGGAAAGATGTTAAAGTTTGTTAGTTGATGAGCAAGCCTAGTTCTACTCGAGTCCCAGATCCATCCAATGATCAACTCTACCATCTTCTGCATTTGATGTAATCATCTCAATGTATCGCTTCAACAGTTAACTTCTCTTTTTAGTAAGATAACAGAACCCTACTAAAGTTTCATCACAGAGGAAAGGAGAGGAACCAGGACGAGCTAAATGGAAGCAACAAGAGAGAACTTCGGTTTATCTTTTCTACTAACTTTTGTCTGCTTTTAATTTATCTAAAAGAACAACTGTATCAGAATGAAAGATGCTTAGAACCTTGCTCTGAAAAATACATACCGGCAATGGAACGGAGTCTGTGCTGAACTCTTATCCTCTCCTTCACCCAAAGAAGAACCTGCAATAGGTAGCAGATCGCGATGCGTGCATACATAGTTTCACGCCCACGTTAGATGCGTGTCTATATCGATATCAATATTCGGTATCAACAAAGCAATCAAGGAGTGATTACCTTGGAGTTCTTGAAATGGACTGAAAGTTCTGGATCTACATATATATGAGCTGAAAAGGTGGGAGGAAGAAGTGGGACAATGGAGCTGTAGGATTACAACCCTCGATGAATATAACCCTGGAGGTTTTGTGCATAGTGGAATTGGTTGGTTTCTTCTGGTTGGTTGTAGTTTCACATCAAGTGAAGCGAGGTTCGTTGAGGTGATTGTGATTTAAGATGGAGAAAAGAATGGTCCTCATTTGTGCAACTTTCGTTTCCGGATTTTGCGTTAATTTCATGGTACTTAGGACCATTTGGGTTCTAATGGAATGAGCCCACGTGATTATAGTGTAATTAATCTTGTTCCAGCTCTTGCCATCTGTAGAGGATGTGACAACTCACTAAACGGTTGATGGGGGACACCGAAACTTCTTCGATCAAGGGAATATCTATTTAGACCATACAATTCTTTTGAAAATAAGAACAGATGTATTGAAACGGTTCGATACACACATCATTTTTGCATCCTTTGATTTGTTGCTTGAATGAACTAGTCTTTTTGAATTACCAAATTGAAAGATGAAGAAATAATCAGTCTTCAGTAAATTAGAGATAATATACTTCTCTTATACATCGATTGATCCATCCAAAGGGTCCACTCAATTATTCAATTTTCATGAACTTATGGATGATGTGATTTGGGATGTAACCCCCGCAATCAATCTGTGATTAGACAAATTAGAGCGTTAACCGCACTCCTTTGAACCAGCAGACATAATCTTAAAGCTAGATCCTTATGGCATCCAAAAGGCAAAACGATCTGTGAAATCAAACTTCTATTCTTTCAAGTGTCAAAGTTCCTTTCGGCCCCCACAAATACTTTCAAATCTCTCAAGTTACTCCCTAAATCTAAGCCGAATCAGCTCAATTTTGACTTAACTATTGCTGGAATGAGAAATTTGTCACTAGATCTCACGTGAATCTATTAGAATCCCGCTCTTAATTATGTCCTTAAACCGAAATTAAAAGTGAAAGTTCAGCTCATTTTAAAGAGTTAAACCATAGGCATGCATTGTTGATCATATTTGCTATATCCCACCTGCAATCCCTTTGTTTCCATCTTTGTCATGCTTCTCTCTCAATGAGAATGTTTCGCTATGAATAATGCTCATCATAAAAGTGGGTTTAGGCTTCTTGCTTTACGCAAGAAACCTACTGGAAAAATAAACTGGAGAAAGAAAAAGATGGATTCTTGAATTGCCCTAAAAAAACCAATTGGCCACCGGTAACAGTTGGCAGGGACACGTCATGGGTGGACCGTATAAGCAAATAACATGTTTGAGGGCATGTGGAAGTCCCCATCAATTACCCAAATCAAATACAAACCAAATAGAGGAGTCACCCATCAATTAAATGTTGTTGTTGAGTGCTTTGAGTAAATTATGGGGAAGCCAAGAAAAAGAAAAAGTGGAAGCTTGAATTGGGCTTGCAAGAAAAGCAAGTTTGGGTTGACTATAAATTGTCAAGGAGTGAAGCTAAAATTACCAATTTCTTGTTCCAAACAAATGCATTCAATTGAAGGACATGGTCTCGGTTGGTGAGGGGGCACTTTCTGATGTTAAAGGCCCAACTTTAGTCTCCATCTTGTTCACACTTCTCCAACAGCATCGAACTTGAGGACCAGGAACTTTTTTCTCAGAGACTTTCTTAACATCTTCATCAGACGCTGATGTTTATCAATGACTGGGGGTTACATACAAGATGCAGACTCATGACTTCAGTTGTAATGAAAAAGACGGCCAAATTGAGTCACTAGCCTTATTTGACTGAAGCAACTGTATCCTGTAGTGCTATCATGGTAGCATAGATTCCATTTCTCATGTTGATCAGGGTCTCATGGTCCCTTTATCGACAGTTGCATTGTCTTTCAGCATCGTGATGACATTTGCACGGCGGATCGTTGATAACCGATGAGCCACCACCAATGTGGTCCGGCTCGCCATGACTCTATCCAACGCGTCCTAGACCACCTGCTCAGATTCGACGTCGAGAGCACTCGTGGCCTCATCGACGAGTAAGACTCTCAGGTCTTTCACTATGGCTCTCACGATTGCCACCCATTGCTTTTGCCCGCCAGACAACTGAATGCCTCTTTCGCCCACTGTTGTACCGTAACCCTGTGTATGTTTACAATGTCAGGGTCAGTAATAACTAACAACCCAAATGAAGACTCTTGAAATCTTAGAAGGATGCTGACAGATTCAAGCCTTTACCTGTTGTAAACCACTGATGAAGTTGTGAGCATTGGCTAACTCTGCCGCTGCTCCGATCTCCGCCTCCGTTGCATTGCCTCCTTTACGATAAGCGACGTTAGCACGGATTGTGTCGTTAAACAGGACAGACTCTTGGCTCACCAGACCCATCTGACCCCTTAACCACTCCAAGGTTATTCGACCAGAATCAGGGTCATAAAATCTCTGAAGCAGAGATATTACTGTCGATCTTCCACTCCCGCTTTCTCCAACCAAAGCAACTGTCTAGTACATGAGATGAGACACATGAAATTATTTCTTAGCAAGTGTTCGAGCTTACGAGCATCTGCATCAGATGAAGCGTATCTATAGTGAAAAAACAGAGAAAAATGATCTAACTTGTATTTGCTGTACCTGACCAGAATGGATGAACAAGCAGAAGTCCTTGAATACTAGGAGTTCAGGTCTAGTTGGATATTTGAATTTCAGGTGATGAAATTTGATGTCTCCTTTCACATTCGCTAGTGTAATTCCACGTTTGTCGCTGGCATCGATCTTAGACTTTAGGGCTAAGATTTCGAACATGGAAGCAACCGAACTCTTGGCTTTACTAACAATGGGAGCGAGGGAGTTCAACTGCGAAATTCCGAGTCCTGTCATACACAATGTGAAGAAGACCTGCAATACAAGTGATTGGACCAAAGTGAGGGACATAAAAGCCTAGGAGAAAGATGCCAGCATAGACAGATGCATGAGCGGAATGAGGAACTTACTCCAAAAACCTTAGGAAAAGTAGTCTTCCTGTGGTCGACAAGCTCAGCTCCGACATGAAAGCTCACAGCATAGACGAAAAAGAGAGAGAAGAACGATAATCCGAAGCCGATGCCACTAATGATTCCCTGCCTAGCCCCTTCCTTTAGACGGCCTCGAGATTTCGTCTGATAAAGTTCTACCATCTTTCCTTCAGCACAGAAAGATGCGACTGTCCTAATGTTGGCGACCGCATCGCTTGCAACTTGACTTGCTTCCCCATACAATTTCTGCAGATATATAGTCGGACTGATTAGACTAGCCACTTATTATGTAAATTGCTATACTATATGCACAAACAAATAGTCTGTTCAATGTTGTTCATCTTTCGAATTTTCGCGCTCAGTGTGTCAGCTCTAAGCTGTACTCAACAAGGTCAGGGACAGACCTCTGCATTTGTGTTAAAGCCTTTCATGGACTGCATTTGAACATATCCACTGACACCGATTGAAGGAAGCAACGTGAGAATCACGAGAGCCCATTACCACTTTGTTTCAAAAGCGATGAGCAAGCCAGCAATCGTTGTCGCAGCATTCTGCGTGAGCAAAGCAAGAGTGTCACCGACCAATAAATGCACCGACGTCGCGTCTGTCAAAAGCCTCGCACCGATTGTACCACTGGAGTGCTCAGTTTCGTCGAACCAGCTAATGTCCATGCGCACCACCTTCTCGAAACTCATCGACCAGATTCTTCTGATCAACTTACACCCCGCCATGGCGAAGAAATACATGCTCAATGGCGTCGCCACTAAAGATGCCGTGCCCAGAATCAGAAACATCAAGTGACCAATATTTTGAATCTTTTTGGAGTTCCTCCGCTGGTTCATAGGAAGTTTTGATCACGCTAGCGAGCATCAAGCCGAAAATTAGATATATGACGCCATTTCAAGCTGCAGCTATCGCACCTAACAGCAACACCGAATCTCCGGGCTATTAAGATATGCCAAATGGGTGAGAGATACTTCGGGTGCTGGTGATGATACTTTCGCATCACTGGTACCGAGGCCTCTTTCAGGTGTTGTGCCAGAGTATGTAAAACTGAATTCAGGCGACTGACAAGATGAAATCGGGAACAAGAGATGACTCCGGTCTGAATATTTCACAGGTGTCCTTTCTGGCTCTTTTGCAGCTTCTTGAAGCCGAAACAACTGGCTGTATGCACCATCTGAGTTCTGCAGTAGCTCATCATGTGAACCTGATCATGTAATTGCAATTTGCAACAAGATTCATTACAATATACTCTGAAAATTCCGGCATTGGAGATATTAAAAAACAAAAAATAGGGAACCTCTACCTTATTCGATAACATTCCCTTGATCAATCACACAGATGGAATCCGTGTTCCTAACTGTACTCAAGCGATGGGCTATTCCACAGTAGTGCGATTCATCATAACTCTGTTCAACGCCTCTTGCACTATTCATTCAGATTCTACATCGAGTGTGCTTGTGGCTTCATCTAGAAGTAGAATTTTCGGATCCTTCAAGAGTGCTCTAGGAATGGCAATTCTCTGCTTCTGGCCCCCAGAAAGATGTATTCCATGCTCTCCAACCATGGTGTCTAGTCCCTGCATGTAATCCAATGACGAAAACAAAAATAGCTTCTCATTTACATTCTCACTTCCCACGAAAGGGCTTTGATCAATAGCTTTCAATCTCCTGAAGAGAAACACAAATGAATTCTTCAAGAATGATAACGAAAAAGTCACCTGAGGCAGCATGTTGATGAAGTTAGCAGCATTAGCAACCTTGGCAGCTGCTAGTATTTCGTCATTCAACGCACCATCCTTCCCATATGCAATGTTTTCCCGAATGCTTGCAAAAAATAACACAGGTTCCTGGCTGACAAGACCAATTTTCCCCCTAATCCGAGTTGGAGCTCTCTGATGTTGACGCCATCAATGAGAATTTCACCCTCCTGTGGATCATAAAATCTCTCGATCAAACTGACAACAGTCGATTTCCCACTCCGACTATGCCCAACCAAAGCTGCAGTGGAACCACCAGGTATCACCGGGACAAAGCATTCAACACACGTTCATTTGGTCTCGTCGGATAGCTGAAGTAAACATCTTTTAGTTCTATATGTCCAGACATTTCTTCCAACCTTTTTCCCCTCTTGTCAAAAGCATCAATCTCCGGCTTCCTATTCATTGCCTTGAACATCTCAAATGCAGCAACTTGTCCAGCGGCAAATGCGCTCAAACAAGGAGATGCTTGGCCTAGAGATCTTTCGAGAGCTCCAGATAAAATGTTGAAAATCTTGTTAGCTTGTTTCAAATGGGCAAGAGCGTCAATTAATAAGCGCAAAAGAGTACGTCACAACTTACAAGGATCCAAGCAACACGGCAAAGACTACGTTAATGACACGCCCTCCAGTGTACCCTTTTTGAGTTATCATTTTCCCGCCAAACCACACAGCGAATGAATAACTGCAGAACACGGTAAAAATAAGCATGCCAAAGCCCAACCCCACCACCAAGCCCTCTTGTATCTGGACCGGTATGCCTTGAACAGTGACTTGTTATACTTCTTTACGGCTTGTTCCTCGCCTGAAAAAGATGCAACCTGTGACGACAGGACTAATGCATCACACATTGAAGGGGGAAAAACTACACTGGTGCCATACCTTATCAATTTCATCATTGCTTACAGTTCTGATTGAGCTAATTGTCTGATCAACAATTGTCGCTGCAACCAAATAAGCACCTTGCGAATGGTGCACTAGTTTGCCTACAAGCTTCACCATGATGGCACTACAGATGACAAGAGGTGGGATGGTGGATAGCATGGCGAGAGTGAGTAGCCATCCCTTTGCAAAAGCTACCAAGAAGCCTCCCAGGAATGTCGCTATGAGTTGTATGAAATTTCCTACCTGAACAAAAGACAAACCATGATGTCAAACCAATAGAAATCATAAAAAGAATAGACATTATCAATGTTGCACACACAACATCATGTACCTTCTCGCCCATGGCATCTTGAATGAGAATGGTGTTGGTCTACATTTTCACTATTATCTCTCCAGTGCTGGTTTCGTTGTAAAGAAAGCAATTTCCTGTCTCAGAACTGTTCTCAGGTATGAATTCCTTATGCGTGCGGCCTGTCTCTCCGCTGTGATCATCCAGCAAGCAACCTCTGGCACGTTATCAAGTGCACAATTCGTTCCATGTTATAATTCTATACTTGTAGATCCTCTAAAGTTCAAAGGCAAAACAACTTAGTCAATATACAAATTTCTAGCTCCTTACGTCGAAATGATGCGAAGCCAGATCCCAGAGCCAAATACATGATCTTTAAGCAAACCTGAAGAACAAAATCGATGATTATCTGATTTTGTATATCATGTTGGAGAAAACTAAACTCAAGCTCTACATAATTGCCATATAGCAGACTCGTGCCATTAAATCTGATATCAGGAACCTGAAAAGAATATCTCCAGACCGCTAAAGATACATGACGAGTTCCCTCGAAAAGCCGGCTAGTTTCCTATTCATAAGATTAAGCATACCTTATTGACTTCGTGTACCGTGATTGAGATGTCAAAATTTTTCCCAATAGCATCAATTAGATCTCCAAATAGAACAGTCATAAGTGGTGTGCAAATGCCATTTCCGACAGCTGCAATTGTGTCAAGAAACATGAGCAAGTAATCGAACTAGTCGGAAAAAGAATAACAACTTATGATCTGGTAGCATTTTAGCTGTGTCCTTCATCACTTGCTCTACTCCTGGTAAGTGGTTTCTTGCTGCTGAAGTCTGCCATGAACTCATTTCTCTGCCCGTACGATCACTTTCTTCCATGAACTTGTTGTCTACGTGATTGGTTCTCTCTCTTTTGCCTGCGAAATAGATATTAGAAAGGAAATTCAGGGAGCGGTTTGTTAAATTGAATTAGCGAGATCAAAAACAACTTTCAACCAATGAGTACTCAAAACTTGCCTGGAGACGATTGAAATACATCTTTCCTTCTCACACATTTACGAAAGTGAGCTTACATGTTCTATTCAAGAGGACCAAAGTTTGCAACAAAGGTGATATATTCAAACAGAAACACAGATATACAATACCTTTTCTAATCAAATTTGGACAAAAAGATTGAGGATAAAACTATACCTTAAACATCTACCATGTCCTGAGAACCAAATGAACTGGACACACGATCCACATGCTGAGATATCTATCATCAAATTCACCAAGAATTCGACTTTTTGTTCATCAGCGAGGGCCAAGCCAATAACAGCAGCAAGCCAAAACAAAGATTACTTACAAAACAAACCTCCAAGTCATATGCAAGCCAAAGATGTAGATTTTGGAACATGACACAGACATAATGTGGGCAGCAACTGCATGAATAAGAAGGGAGTTAATGCAGATAATGAAGCTGTCAAGTGCTAACGCACTAGGCACAAATAGACAACCTCGAGCTGACTCGAAACAATGATGCCGATAAGGATGCAATTTATAAGATCGATTGATCAAAACTATGCGAGTCCTCCACAAGAAATGCCTCCTCATGCGAGACAAGATTGAAGCATTGGAGAGTGACAAACCATCAAGGAGAGAACAAAGAAATGCTTTCATCATCCAAAAATATAGGCTTTCCCCACATTTTTAACATGGAATGAGCTAAAAAGTATGGTACATGTACGTATTTGGCTCTATAGAAAACCGATATGCATCCTATGTCAACCTTCCTGGGACTTGGATCTTATTGTGCGGCTCAAATTGATTCCACACACGACTTGAGATGCCTAAGCTCTTTTTTTTTTTTTTTTTTTTTTTTTAATTCCTTTTAACTTTACTAAAAGTTATTGAAAAAAAATACAAAGTGGCTTTATATTAATTTAAACATGGTGAATAGCTTGTCTTCCCTGGTGCTCCAAACATTAATTTTATTGAGAAATTTAATTGTCTGTTTGGAGAAGTTATTTAAAAGTAAAAACAGTATCACTGACTGTTTTTCACTTTATAAAGTTAAGGATGTGGTAATAAGGCTTATTACATGGTGAATAATATACGAAGTATTATTGCAGATGCGTGATGGCGTGACAGAAAGCCTCCATTTTATGGTAAGATTTGTAGCACACAAGGTAAAAGTGCATATGTGTTGTAAAATGCTATATCTATAGTAAAACGTCTTACTTAGTTGTATCTAAATTTGTAGAAGTTCTCGATATTCTTTCACGTGAAAAAAGACTCATTCTGAGGTAAATATGTCTAAAAAATGATGATATTCATTTGGGGTAAAAATCTCTTAAGTGCAACAACCGATGTTTAATTGCGCTAAATTAGCTTTTCCCACTAACAAAAAGGATTGCTCGTGGTATTTATGTGAATTTTGGTAAAAAACTAAACGTCATTTTTGTAGACGATCCTTTCATCTGTATGTGATTAAAAAAAAAAAAAAAAAAAAAAAGAAGATATATTTGGCGGTATATTCAGTGTTGATATCGGTAAAAGTATTCACTTTCTGGTAAATGTGTTCTTGAAAGTAGTCAAAATTGAATTTACGATTTAAGAATTCACATCTTAATCTTTGAGCTGCTCTTTTCCCAACCCAAAAAAAAAAAAAAGTTTAAGCTGCTCTTTTAAACTAAGTGGATTTGTTTATCCATTTCAATGAATTAATGCACTAAATGTTTAAATCATTTTATATTTGAAATTACCAATGACTTACCGACGAAAAACAAAAAGAAAGAAATTACCAATTACTATATGTTAATACCATATGTCTTCATTTCGTCTTAAGTGCAACAAACCATATGTAATTTCGGTCAAAATTACATTTTTCTCCCCTACAAAAAGGATTACTGATGGTATTCATGTAAATTTTGTAAAAAGCTTCATTTCTTGAAGATATTCAGCACTCTAAATGAGGTAGAAAGATATATTTTATGGTAAATTCAGGGCTGATATTGGTAAAGATGTTCACGTCTGGGTAAATGTATCTTGAAAAAGTGGTCAAAATTGCATGTACGTGTTAAAGGTTCACTTATTAATTTTTATATTATTCTTTTACACTGAAACGATTTTTTTTTTTTCAATAAATTAATGCAGGAAATGTTTAAAAATAATTTTGTACTATTAATTGTTTTGTTTTTACACAATATATCTTCATTTGTACCATTGTTCTTCATTTTTCAGATTGAATGGCTTTCTTCATTTTGTCCCATTTCTCTTCCTAATGATGAAGGCCTAGCAATTCCAAAAATAAAAATAAAAATAAAAATAAAAATAAAAATAAAAATAAAATCAGAGAAATAAAAGGACATAATCCTCTTATTCTTTTTATGTCTAATGAAATCCTAGATTCATCTCTTTGAATGAAACGGTGAAAAGAAGCAGCCCCTTTAATAGAATAAAGACATGATAAATCTCATAACTTTCATATAACTCTCACTTAAGTGTCATCACTTATTTTTTTACCACTTGAGTACTAACTTGGTGTAAAATCATTCACTCAAGTGCCTATTTCAATGATTCATCATACTCAGTGTTTTAGGATGTGTTTGTTTGCGGAAAACCTTCGTGATAAAAGTAAATACTTTCCGAAAAATCGTTTTTTAAGAACATGGTTAGTTTTTCTTTTGTATGGTGGGTCAGCAAGGATCCAAGACCCCTTCCTTTCTTTTTAAGTTGGGTGATGGCTAAATGTCAACCTATTTTGTGATGGAAAAGTTTTTCTGGTGTTTAGATCTTATTCGGAAAATGATTCCAATCTTATAACTTTATCTTGGACAAAAAAATTATTTTTAATTTTCTTTCTTTATTTTATTTTTCCTTCTCCCTTCACCGATCGCTGGGCCTTAACGATAGCCATAAGCAAGCTTCACCTTGTCAGAGTCTAACGAGTTGCAAGCTCACTTAGATCGAGCGTTAGGGACCGAAACACGGCCTCTATGGACTTGAGTTAGGGTACCGAAGCATTAGGTACAAGCACCACCGGTTTGGCTCGACCTTGATAGACTTGGGCATGGGCACTAAGGGCCCAAGCCCAAGCACTAGGTCTCGAGCCCTACCTTGATGGACCGAGCCTTGCCAACAAAGACCTGGTCCTGAACTTCAAAACTCGAGAACCAATAATGAGGTTTTGTGCCCAAGCAGAGTTTTCGGATCCAAATGCCGATACCTAGTCATATATTTGGAAACTATTCTCTTATTCTTTTCAAAGAGAAAATCATTTTCATAAATTTAAATTTTGATAGGAAAACCATTTTGCTTGACCATAAAAACATTTTCCATTAACTCATTTTCCTAAACAAATCAGATGAAGGAAAATGAGGAAAATGTTTGTCATGAAACAAAATGAACCCTCAAATTAAATTTTAAATCTGACATGGCTTTTTAAAAGAAATTTAAATACGAAAAGGAAATTTCTATGCCCCATGCTAGTCTTAGATTTATCCAACATGGTAGCTACTCTGACCCTCTTTTGTTGCAGTATCTCTCTCTGATTCTATCACCAAGGAGAAGAAGAGGAGGAGAAGAAATTCTTGCTAAGCTCTTAATCATTGAATGCCCGATCGCTCTTTTGATATTCATGCTACATCCGTTTCGCTAAAAAATGAATGATTTAAAAAAATATATTTTTTAAATATAATTATTTATATCACTTATAAAAATGAATGAATATAAGAAAAAATTCATCATCCATGAAAATGTCCAAACATAAATTGCTGTTAATAATATAACACTTTTAATTGATTAATTATTTTTAATTATATAGTTAATTACTTTGAATGAAAATTAAATTATTTATTTTTTTGTGAAATAAATGGACGAACAAAGGCATTCAGAATCGACAATAAACGAGTGAAAAGGTGGACGGACCTCATCTTTTCTCCTCAGGAGTCACATTTCGAGTCTGAAAATCTCAAGGTTTCTGTTTTTCCACACGGAACAGACAAAACACACATTTCATCCATATCACATTTAAGAACAGCTTCCACGCACGCAGCACCCACAGTAACTTGTTCGGACAAAATTGACTCAGCGAGTTGCAAGACCGGAGGAAGTGATGATGGTGGTGGTGGTGGTCGCTATTGTTGCGAGGGGAGTCAACCGTAACCCTCGACAGGGCCACCGAGCCCAACTGATTGATTGATTGACAATTTGACATCGCCCACGCCGTGACTCGGATTCGAAGATGAAAAACAAGAGCGACTCGGATTTGAAGGTGGACTTCGATGATCTAGGCTCAGCTTCTTCTAAGGCTCTATCTCACTTTCATACAATAATCACCATCAGTCTTACAAAAGCAAATTCAGTGGAGGGTTTGCTTCTTGGCCTTATTTTAGGGCCGTTTCATGAATTTCAAGGCAAGAACAAGGGTCAACGTCTTTCTTTTATGGATTTTAAAATTTCACTTCTTTAACAAGCCACGTCAATTAATTTATGATACACTAATGTCACATATAAATTTTTCAATAAAGAATACCACCAAAGGCATTCAAATGAAAGGCTTTTAACTAATATAACATTCAAATAAGCGTAGTACAAAAATTATATTAATTGTGACATCCTTTCTTCACTGAGGTGAACTTCCTAAATAATAAGTCAACTATGGGAAGCCCGTCAATGTGCCGGAGCTAAGAATTCTAGTGCAAGCTCATTTAGAGTGCTATCTTTTAACGAATCTATTCATTCTACGTTGAAATTTGTGCTTTTATCTATGACATGTGAAAGAGAATAAACATTCAATTTCCTATATGTTTTTTTTTTTTTTCATCTTCAGATAATTATCAGGATTCTTTCGTGATTTCTGGGTTCGAGAATCTCGAAGGAGATGAGAGGCAAAGATCTCAACTTTTTGGATCACGTGGGTGGGTAAGTGAACGACAATTAAACTAAAGTCATCCCCCAAGAACGACATCCAAAAAGCTCAGAGATATTTATCCCAAGATTCTCGATCTCCCGCACGCACGCACGCACGCACTGTCCGTCCGTCGCGCTCTTTCTTGCTTCACTATCTCTCTCCTCGCTTCCTTCTGGCTTTTCGCCGCGACCCATCTTCAAGAGAATGCAAGCCGCGCCACCCCCGTCCCAGCTCTCCCTCGGGTTCTCTCTGTGGCGAGAGAACCCGGCCTCCATGGCCATCAAGAACCGTGGCGCCCTCCTCCCGCTGAGACCCGGCTTCGCTCGGGGCGGCGTCGGCGTCGGCGTCGGCGTGAACCTGCTCAGGTGTCGGTGCAGCAGGAGCGTGAGCGAGAAGCCCGGCGGCGGCGGCGGCGGCGGCGGCGGGGGAGGTGTTCTACGCGACGCCGTCGAGCAAGAGCGACGTGGATTACCTCGGGATGAGCACCAGGGGTGATTTGAACGTGAAGATAGAGCACCTCGAGGCTTTCGGTGGGTTTTCTTGGTTGGCTTCTTGGGTTTGCTTGGGGACGATGATGGAACTGGTGTGGTCGTGCGGGGGTGTTCTGGGGATTGGAATTCTGGATTCTTGCTTTTGTGCTTTGTCTTGGGACTGTTGCCTAGTGATGGTGCTTCAGGAGGTGGGTGTTGATCGGGGATCGCGTGATTTCAGTTGGGTTTTGGGTGCAGGGATCGATGGTCAGGTCACGTTAGAAGGCCCGATTGAGGAAGTGGCCAAGATGGAAGCTGATGAAGCTGAGGATCTTTTAAGAAAATTGGGCATTCCTGTTAGTTGAGCTCTCTCTCTCTCTCTCTCTCTCTCTCTCTTCCTATCAAGTTCTTGTCTTTATCAAGAATCAATTTCGCTTCTTTATCTACTTGAAGTTAATGCCGCAACATGTGACACGACCCATTTGGACCATATGCCTATGTCTCTCTCGTTGGCTCGTGGTCTCAGATTTTATGTTTGACATGCGTCCACTTCCTATGTTTCTAGCATAATGTAAGGTCCTGCATAAGCGATACAGGAGTGTTAAAAAAAATGGAGAGTGGTTTCAAATTCTAAGAGCAAGCAATCATCTAACACAGAAGCCTATTAATGTAAATGATTCGCATTCAGCCCCTCATGCAAAATCCAAATACGAAAGTTGTTACACCTTTTGCACCATGCTGTTTTAAATTTAACATGTCCAGTGAATATTTCATATTGGTGTTTGAATTTCCATCGACATTGGGTACATGTGCTATATTCGTGACAGATGTGCAGAGTTTGTATATCTTGACATGTTATGCTTGTGACATGGAAACAATTGCCTATCCCGGCTAAAGCGGATTTCCTCATTATAAGTCTTGACATCTGAGATGTTGTTTTCCTGCCATTTATTGCAATTGGGTTCTAATTTGATTTCTGGTTTTCTATCTATATCAAACAATGTGGTGTGAATTGTGATCTGCCTCACATAGATCTGATTCTGTGGGCTCGATTTATTGCAAAGGATGTTCCATAGACCCGTGGCCTGGGGGATAGTTATTGCTGAGGCTTATGCTACAAATTCTTGAATGTGCAGAGTCCTTTTGCATGTAGATATTCTCCTCGTGGCATATTCTGTACCCGTACATTGAATCTTCGATCTATAAGTGCCATTGGCTACGACATGGACTATACTTTGATGCACTACAACGTGATGGTAATTTCTATTCCTCTATACATATCAAAAGTGACTGGGAGAGATTGTTAAAATCTGTAGTCTATGTGATTTAACAGAAGCATGTCCTGAAAGTAGTCTTATCTAATGATGTTACTAGTCGTAGAGATCCTTAAGCCAACTTATAATATAGAACATACTAATCACTTAATTTGACTTTTGTAATTAGTTGTCTGCCATGAAAGTTTTTGCAAGTGTTGAATCCTTATACATAGTCTATTATTCTATTTCTCAAGTTTTACCTGTTGGATAGTTTCTTATTACATCATATTCTGACAGGCATGGGAAGGGCGTGCTTACGATTACTGCATGGAGAATTTGAAGAACATGGGTTTTCCTGTTGATGGACTTTCATTTGACCCGGACTTGGTGAGGATCTTCCTTGGTGATGTTAGATCTTCAGTTCACAGCCATCTGCTGGAACTAAGTTTTATTGATGAACTTCTGTCATCAGGTAATCAGAGGTCTGGTCATAGACAAAGAACGTGGTAATTTGGTTAAGGCTGATCGGTTTGGTTACGTGAAGAGGGCCATGCACGGCACACGGATGTTATCTACTCGAGCTCTGAGGTAGGATTTACACTATAAAATCCATTGACAAATTTTAAAATCAGCAGGATGGTTGCCTTTCTTTGTCAAGTGACAACTTATCTTGGAGAATACGAGTCAAACGATCATATCTGCTGTATGAGCAAAGTCAACGAGCTATTATGTCTCCAAAATCTATTGAGAACTGCAGGGAACTAACGAAACTAAAGATGGCTCGTTCAAGCAGATTATCTAGATTCAGCTATAGGTGTGCCTTATGATTATGTCACAAATAGCAATCCTCCTAACTTGGATTTCGAGTTGGCTCCATAAGTTTTGAATCTCTCTTCTGCTGTAACTTGAATAGTACTTCTGACATCTATTCGCATTGACTTATTGAAGTGAGATCTACGGGAGGGAACTGGTGGATTTGCGGAAAGAGAGTCGATGGGAATTCCTCAATACACTTTTCTCCGTCTCAGAAGCTGTGGCTTATATGCAAGTAATGTCTGCAATAATCATCATACCGTCTTGTCTTGTGTTTGAATCTTATAAAAAAGCCATCTATTATCAGCCAGTAAACTTCTTCAGTGCACTGATTGTCATATTGTCCTTTGTATTTGTACTTTCTTTGGGTAGAATTTGTGTTGTTGGCTGAACTGCATTTTCCCCCTTTTTTTGGTCGGAGCATATTCCCATTGATCTCACTGTTTCTGCTTCTCTCATTATGTTGAACTGTTGATAGCTTGTCCATTTTCAATACTTTGCTTCTGGCCCCCTCCTCCACCTTTTCAGTATTATAGTACTGAATAACTCTTGATTCCTTGCCTAATTTAAGAGGCAGACTTCCTTCCCAATACGAAACACTTGTTAACATATCTTTGGGTGCTACCAGATGGTTGACAGATTGGATGATGGATCTGTAGCAGCAGAAGTTGGTCTGCTTGACTATAAAGGGCTTTTCAAGGCAATGTCCCTCTGTGTAGTTCTCAACAATGGTGAATTTTCATCACATCTCTTATTGACTCATGATATTGTCTTCAGGCCGTTGGAAAGGCTCTCTTCAGGGCTCATGTGGAAGGTCAGCTGAAGGTAATGACTACATGTGTGTGCGCATGGGGGTGTGTGTCTATGTTTCTATATACGCAAAAAGCTATCGATGTACTTCTTATGGTGTTACAGAGACTGACTATAACTAGCATTTATGCAGAGTGAGATAATGTCTAAGCCTGAACTGTTTGTGGAGCCTGATCCAGAGCTACCTCTAGCCCTGTTGGATCAAAAGGAGGTATGGCTTGTTACTGGGCCCCAATAAAGTAGGTGGAGATAATATACTCTCATTTTACTGTCATCTTTCTTGCATCAGGCGGGTAAAAAACTTCTGCTTATCACCAACTCAGATTATCATTACACAGACAAAATGATGAAGCATTCCTTTAACAGATTTCTCCCTAATGATATGGACTGGCGTGATCTATTCGACATTGTGAGTGGATCCATTTCTGATTACTTACTATTTGCTCTGGCTGCATTACGTCATTAAGGCTCTCAAGAAATAAGCTCTGGTCAAGAGTTTGTTTTAAGTGCACATAATGGAAAGTGAAAGTTCATTTGTGGTGATTTTGAAAATTTTACCATTCAAAGCATTCTTACAGTAACCCAGCAGCTCTCTCTCCTTCGTGGATATAGTTCGCGTCTAGTGATTAAACGAAATATGCCGACTTTTCAGAACAACCTCCACACAATCAAGTGTACACTATGCAACATATTTTTCTCATATTGCAGGTTATTGTATCAGCGAGGAAGCCTGAGTTTTTCCAGATGTCACATCCAATGCACGAAGTGGTCACCGGTGAGGGTCTGATGCGTCCTTGTTTCAAGGCTTGTACAGGTGATCTATCTCCATCCTTTTCAACTCATGCGATGTGTTGTCAATGAAATGCCCATGTTCAGCAGCGAGGCGTCTTTCATTACTACCCTCGTTCTCTTCAGTTACCACAAAAAGTGCTTGTATATGCTAGAAAAAAGAAATCTAGAAAGGTTTGGGGACAGATGGAAGTTGAAATAAATGAGGTCATTTCATGCTGTTGCCTATAAGAAGTCCAGCATGAGTGACCCTTGCCAGAATTGAGATGGCAAGGGTTTCCTAGCACGGAGGGCATTGTTAGCAGAGAGCGTTTTTAAGAGGGTTAAGTTTCTTTTCCTAGTAGCAGACGATAGGTAGGATGCCTTGATCATCTTCAAGAAGTCGGGCAAATTTACTGCATTGCTAGTTAATTTTGAAGTTTATCCCATCAGATGCAGTTAGTTACAAAGGTAAAATTTCACCTGAATGACTTTCTTCACTTGGGTCTTTCTATTTTTTTTTAAAAAAAAAACGTGCGTCAATTATAAGGAATGCTTTCCATATGGAGTGCTATTTTGTCAGAAGTCAGCGAGAGAAAGCTATTTTGACCTCTTATCTGAGGATGGTTTAGTATTCTATTTGACATGTGACAGCTTGAGTTCTCTCCACTTATATGGTCCACTGATTCAGGGGGCTTGTATTCCGGGGGAAGTGCTCAAATGGTAGAGAATTCTCTCAATATACATGGCGATGAAATATTATATGTGGGTGACCATATATACACAGATGTCAGTCAGTCCAAAGTTCATTTACGATGGAGAACAGCATTAATCTGTCGAGAATTGGAGGAGGAGGTTGGTAACAGTCTACTTTATTTTACTTAATATGCATATATGACCAAACATAAATATTTGTAGGAATTCATGATTTTTCCTTATTAGTCGTTCCTTTGCAGTCAGGCATAGAAATGCAGCAACATTCCTTAGGGTCAAAGAAAGTTTCAGCTAATGGGGATTTTATAGTCTCATATAGTAGTCATAAACCATAATATTTGGAAATGTTTTCGGTCTTGTATAGGAGTTTTCCCTGGCTATGGTGCAATGCTTGCATATTCTCAACTTTTGTTTTCTCTAACAAAGCTTTTGACACTACAGTATAGTGCTTTAATTCGAAGCCAAGATCACAGAGCCACGTTGATAGATCTCATAAACCAAAAAGAGGTCGTTGGGGATCTCTTTAACCAGCTTCGGCTTGCTTCGCAGAGGCGAAATAAAGGGCGTCCAGCGCAGGTAAGTAGGGCTATTAGGCCTTTTTTTTTTTTTTTTTTTTTTGTGTGATAAGCAACTATTAAGCCCTTAAATGCTATTTTCTTATAACCTCTGTAATAGTTCCATTTGACATCTCTATCTTCTTCTTTATGGCTTAGTATCTGGAAGTTATTTGGGCGATGTCTTGCATTGTTGCACATCCTTGATCTCCTTTTCTCTGAATATCCAGACGCTAGCTGCGACAAGCATGGACGATCAGGAACTCACTGAAAGCATGCAGAAGTTACTGATTGTCATGCAAAGACTAGACAATAAAATAGCACCGTTATTAGAGACAGATGGCGAGCTTTTCAATAAAAGGTGCTGACGCTTGATGAACTTAAGTTGCAGAAACTCTGATTTAACCATTATATATTTAAGTAGTGAACTCTTTTGTTTGTGCTCTCCCATCACATTTGATACGTTACAGAAGTAATTCGCTCTTTCTTGTCATCAGGTGGGGTTTTCTGTCGCGAGCAGGTCTATGGGATAAAAGCCACTTGATGAGACAAATTGAGAAGTACCTTCTTTTTGCCCCTTTCAAATGCATTCCAAACCCACAATGATATATAGGAGCAATCAAGAGTCTCATGAATTTTCGTTTGGCTCAACATTAACAAATGCAGGTATGCTGATATATACACATCAAGAGTTTCGAATTTTCTACACTACACGCCCTTCATGTACTTCCGCTCGCAGGAACAGGTATCATTATTGCCTTGGCTCTCTCAGTTCCCTTTTTTTGCTCGGACTTTGTGCCGACACGGTTCACGCTCACGTTCTTTTGACGCAGTCGCTCGCACATGACTCTTATTCTCAAAAACATTGGCCAATCAATGGGCACTCGGTCGATAACTAAGATCGAACATGTCATTGTAGCATTATGATGAAGTCGGATTCGTGATAACCTAATCATCAGCAGCCGAAGTACCCTCTCAAAGTCAGGGGAGACTCCGACTGTGGCGCAGAGGTGTGTATGTGCTTGCAAATAATAGTAATCGGTGTGAATTGCCTTGTACGATACTGCCAATGAGTGAAAATTGCTTCCTGTTGTGCAATTTTGACCATTTCGATTAGGGAAAAAGAAACCTTTGGGTGGTCCTAGTGGCCACTCCTTTTACGTGGGAAGAGAGATGTGAGGGGTTTGATTCCCCATCTTCTCACGCTCTATAAAGAGGTAGGGTAAAAGTCTATGCGTGAGTTGAAAGTAAAATTTCTTCATATCAATTATAATATAACTTACCTTGTATTCAATCAATTATAATATAACTTACCTAACTTTTTATTCATCTCATGACAATTTCTTTTTTTTGGATGTTCCCGAAAAATAGAAATGTTTCTGTCATAATCTCGTTGATAGTTTTCAAATTAATGCGACTTTTTCATTTTCCAATTATATGGTGAAAACAAAAGGTAAATGTCACCTTGATGCAACTCTCCAAAGGGGTCTAGGGAAAATGGGTCTTAAGATAATATAGAGGTGGGGATCAATGGTCCGCAATCGATTTGGGTTCTCTCAATTTCTTACCTAATGCATTTAATAGATTCAATTTAATTCGATTGATCCTAAGAAAAAGTATATTGGAAGAAGAGTTGTCACTAATTTATTCAGGTTGTTTAGGGATTTGATTGCACTAATTGTCTAGATGGTGTTGTTTTGGTATCTTAGGGTCCGTTCGTTTCGCGGAAAATTGGCCATTTTCGGAAAATATTTTTTCAGAAGAAATGACAATATTTTCTGGTGTTCGGCTAAAATCTGAAAATGTTTTGAAAAAAAATTTCAGGTGTTCGGTAAGAAAAATATTTTCTAAGACTTCACCACTTCGGCATGCATCACTTACCGACCTATAAATCCATCAAATATGAACTTACCTTCAAATCTGGGCAAACTTACTTCATATATATATATATATATATATATATATATATATATATATATTTTTTTTTATCCAAGGAACCCCGTACAGGTCGGTAACCGGCGGGTAAACCCTGGAGCGACGCTAACGGAGGACCCACCACCTCGACATCGCACTTAAGACCCCGTGCGGCCAGCGGGATTCGACCCCCTCCACTTTCGTTAGTTTCATTGGAAAGCCTTATCCAACTGGGCTACCGCAGGCGGTGGTACTTACTTCATATATTTGTTCTCTCATTGTCGCCAAAAACTCATTTATTCTAAAAAATGTTCGTATGGATTTTAAAAAGAAGCAAAGTATGTACAGCATTCATGAAAATCTTTCAGTTGAGTGGCCTGTTCTCTCCCCACGTCTTTTTTTTTTTTTTTTTAATACCTTGGAATCACCGAACAGCAGGCAGCTTGCGGCGTAAACTAAGGGGAGGACTAGCGCGGGGCCCACCTCCCATGGCACTCCATTTTCTTGTGCAATGGGGGCGCGAAGTTTCGAATCCCTCCCCTCCCGGATGAGGGGGCAGGGCGCGAACCAACGCGTCCACCGCGAGATAAGTAATAAACAAAAGAAAAAAGAAAAGAAAGATAAACAAGAGTGCAGAACGCGAGCTTAAGATCGACGAGCTCGAGGTTCACCCGCAACGAACACGCCTACCAAGAAAGAAGAAGATGGGAAACAAAGAAAAGAAAAAAATAGAAAAGAAAAAGGAAATTAAAAATAATTCGAATTAAAAAAAGAAAAAGAAAATTAAAAAATAATTCGAAAAAAAAAAAAAGAAAAGGTTGGAGAAAATGAGGATTTGTAGAGGTGTGAGATAAGAGAGATCAAGTGAGGAAAATGTTTTCACTTTTTTTATTTCATGGAAAACATTTTCCCAAAAGAATTCATTTTCTGTAAAACGAATGCCGAAAAATTCGGAAAATATTTTTTCGAAAATTATTTTCCGCGAAACGAACGGAGCATAAGGAAGTTCTAATTTTTCGGCCAAAAGTCAAATTGTTCGATTTGAACAAAAACTCTACCTTGGCCAGAGTTCAACAACTCTCTCTCTTTGAGTGGGAGCTTGAAAGGGTCTTTTTCAAAGACTAAAATGATGCCTGAATTTTAGTGACGAACCCACGTAGAAATGAAATAAAGTAATGACGAACGAACTTGAATTAAGGATATACTTGATATGTATTTACCTAAGGTCTAGGAGTATTTGAGATATTTTTAATTACTTTCCTCTCCCTCTCTAGGACTTTTTATACTTTACATGTTTCTTTTCTTCTTCTTTTTTTGAATTTTCTTATTATTTCGGAATTTTTTGACTTTTTAAATTTTTATTTTTTAAGATGAAAAAGAAAATGCCCAAGGTACCAAAGAAATGCTTGGGCTGAAAAAGCTCACTATGCATGAAAATTTTCAAGGTTGCATTTGCAAACTTAAAGGAAGGAGGTCATTACGGGCTACGAAAGCTCGTCATGTCAAGATGTTATAGGCTACATAAGTTTATTGTGTGAGAGAGTACTCCGATGCTGCAAGTTGCAATTACTTGCATAGGGTGTGACTTTGAGATTACAACTTGCAATCATTTTGTGGCGACTATGATATAAACTCACTGGGAAATGTACCAAAAAAGTCATAAGCTTATGACATTGATATCAATTCAGTCTTAAATATTTTAATTAGATCAATTTAATCCTACACATATTTATACTAGTAACAATTTAGTTATTCCTATCAATTTTAGCTAGCCGAGGTTGACATGAACAGTAGCCAGTATTGGCTATCCAACCAACGTTGACGTAGTAATTTTTAAATAAAATTTTACTATTTTTAACTTTTTTTTTTCTTTTCTTTTTTTCTCTTCTTCCTCCTTGGGTTTCTTCTCCCTCCACTGGCCGGCAAGGGTTGCAACTCTCACTTAGCCTTGCCTAGAACCGTGAGTGAGGTGGCTTCACCTAGATCTGCCTCACCCGCATTACTTAGGCCTCACCTAGTGATTAGACGGCTAGCACTGATTGGCGTCCATGTCAGCGTTGGCCGAATGGCCAACATTGACTAACGTTCATGTTAGCGTTGGCCACCCAATATTTGCTAGAATAACTAAAGTGGTACAAGTATGGAAAAGTTTAGGACTAAATTGGTCCAATTAAAATGTTTATGACTGAATTAGTATTAATGCCATGGGTTTAGGACTGTTTTGATACTTTTCCCTAAACTCACCGTCTTGAAATAGATTCTGAGGTTGCATTCTCAAACTTGATGGAAATGGATCACTCAAGGAACCTTAAGATGATACAGGGCAACCTTGCGCCTACTTTCTTGAGCGGTGTAAAACCCACGTGTTAGCTCAAACAATCCAAATATGAAAAGACTTGACGAATATAAAATTGGCTTTAGTGTTTGCATCAAGAAATGAAAAGCTCATTAGGCTCAAAAATATTTCAAGGGTTTTGGAGTTAGTGATCATCTGAACATCACTATCAACTTTTTTCGAAAATTCTTCAATTCGTTGGCATTGGCCTCGAGAGTCCATCTTAATGTGACTCTATTTAACCATTACATTAATTTGAACAGGTGAGAACTTTGCTCTTTATTAAACATCGGAATAGAATAGAATGCACGCATAGTTTTTTTTCTAATCTTTCTCAACACGATATTGAGCTGATGGTCGTATGGGAGTGTTTTGTGTATTGCGATTCTCCGTTCTTGCTCCTTTTTTCCCGATTCTTGCTTTTGTGTTTCGTCTTGGGGTTGTTGTCTAGCAATGGTGCTTTTGGGAATCATGCGATTCAGTTGGGTTTTGTGTGCAGGAATTGATGGTGAAGTCACACTAGAAAGCCCAATTGAGGAAGTGGCCAAAATGGAAGCTGCTGAAGCTGAGGATCTTTTAAGAAAATTGGGTATCCCTGTTGGTCGAGCTCTCCCTCTTTCTCCCCATCCCTCTCAAGTTCTTTTCTTCATCAAGTATCAAATTGGGAACTCTTCTCACCTCTTCACGGTGGCCTCGGCTTGGGAGATTACTAGAAGGAAGAAGGCTTGGGTCTTCTGGCATGCGTTCATCTAGAGCAACTCGATCGTTCCAGGGCACCAACTAAACCTTTGGCTTATTGCTAAACGCAGGCTTCCTACCCAAGCTCTATTATTATCTTATGGGAGGATAGATAATGCCTTGTACCCCTTTTGCAATGAGATACCTGATTCCATAGACCACTTATTTTTTGCATGTGGCATCACTGCTGGCATCGCCTTCTTTTGGGCCGCGAGATGCAACCTTCCATGGCGGAATAGATTGTGGGGCGAGAATCTCAATTGGGCCGTTTCCTTCCTTGCCGACAAAGACTTCTATAAGTGCATTGCCCGGTTCTCTTTTTGTGCTCTTCGCTATTTTATTTGGAATCGTAGGAACAACATCCTCTTTAGAGGAGAGACCTTAGCCATTCCAACGGTGAAGAATTAGCTCTTTAAAGTCGTCAGAGACAAGACCATCACTTTCAGGAGTGTGGACGATACATTTAGAAACAAGAGGCTACAGCGTAATTGGGGCATGGATCTGATTATCTTCTCCGCTGGGGACTCTTATGATCCTATAGGGCCCTAGCTTGTACTTGGGTACTACTCCGCTACTTCCCTGCACGCGGCGTGCTACTTGCAGATTCTTCACTTTTGTCGCTGGTGGTTGCGGTCTGAGATTATGGGGTCTTTCCGACCCTGCATGGCCTTCTCTTGCCTTTTGTTAGCTCTCCTTTTGCCTGTTGTTTTAGGCTGTTCTTTGCTTGTTTCTCTGCTTTTGCGGACTTCTTTTGCATCCGGCTCCCTTCTACTCACTCTAACTTGTTGTCTTGTTGAGTGCAAGTTTTGTGGCGTCGGATCTTGTGTATTCATTGGTTATAACTCAATATATTCTTACCCTTAACAACAACAACAACAACAACAACAACAACACCAACAGCAGCAGCAGCAGCAGCAACAACAACAGCAGCAACAGCAGCAAGCTGCTCACAACAACAGCAGCAGCAGCAGCAGCAGCAGCAGCAGCACAGCAACAACAACAACAACAACAGCAGCAGCAGCAACAGCAACAACAGCAACAACAGCAACAGCAGCAACAGAGCAACAGCAACAGCAACAGCAACAACAAATAATTCACTTCTAGATAATTCACTTCTTTATCTAGTTGAAGTGAACACGGAAGATGTGACACGACCCATTTGGACCGTATGCAACAACAACAACAAATAATTCACTTCTTTATCTAGTTGAAGTGAACGCAGAAGATGTGACACGACCCATTTGGACCGTATGCACTTAACTCTGCTTATATGTCTCTCGTGGCTCGTGGTCTCAAATTTTATGTTTGACATGAGTCCACTTCCTATGTTTTTAGCATGACATAAGGTTCTGCTTAAGTATTACAGGAGTGTTAAATAAATTGGAGGGTGGCTTCAAATTCTAAGAGCAAGCAATCGTCTAGCACAGAAGAATATTGATGTAAATGTTTCACATTCAGCCCCTCATGCAAAATCCAACTATGAAAGGCATCACACTTGTTGTGCCGTGTTATTTAAGTTTTGACATGTTGAGTTGATATTTCAAATTGGTGTTTGAATTTTCAACGTTTGACATCAAGTAAATGTGATATATTTGTGACAAGTGTACAGATTTTGTATAACTTGACATGGAAACAAATATCCAACCCTTGCTAAAGTGGATTTCCTTACCATAAATCATGACAATTAGATCCCGAACTAGAAACCTATTCATATTAGGAAATCAACTCCAAATAGAAAGATTTCAAATTAAGAAATCTACTTGAATTAGGAAAGTTTTTCCTTTTTGAGCTCAAAACCGAGACATACTCTCAACAAGATTAAGGGAGATCTATGGCTATAATTATAAGAATACTTACATATAAGATCCTCCTCCTCATTTGTATCATTTCGCAAGTAATAGAATTCCGAAACTTCTCTCCAGATTCTTTGAGAGTGTGCTGAGAAACCGCATGAGTAAGGAAACAATAAATCAATCGGCCGTGACATAGAAGTGTGAGTGGGGCGGGGGGGGAGGGAGTGTTCTACTCGACGTCGTCGAGGAAGCGCGACATCGATTACCTCGGGGAGAGCACTAAGGGCGATTTAAACGGGAAAATGAAGCACCTTGAGGCTTTTGGTAGGTTTCTGGTTGGCTTCCATTGTTTGCTTGGGAAGACAATGAACTGATGGTTTTGTGGGGAGCTGTGTGGATTGAAATTCTGAGTTCTTGCTGCTTCTTTTTTTTTCTTCCGATTCTAGCTTTTGTGTTTGGTCTTGGGATTGTTGCCTGGTGATGGTGGTTTAGAAGGTGGGTGTTGGTTGAGAATCATGTAATTTAATTTGGCCTTTGTGTGCAGGATTTGATGGTCAAGTCACATTAGAAGGCCCAATTGAGGAAGTCGCCAAAATGGCGGCTGATGAAGCTGAGGATCTTTTAAGAAAATTCAGTATTCCTGTTAGTTGATCCCTCTCTCTCTCTCTCTCTCTACCAAGTTCCAATTTCACTTCTTTATCTAATTGAATTTAATGTCGGAACATGTGAGACGACCTATTTGGATCATATGCTTATATGTCTATCTCATCGGCTCGTGGTCTCAAATTTTATGTTTCACATGAGTCCACTTCCTATGTTTTTAGCATGATATAAGGTCCTGCATAAGTGCTACAGGAATATAAAAAATAATGGAGAGTGGTTTCAAATTCTAAGAGCAAGCAGTCATCAACACAGAAGCATATAATTGTAATTGATTCGCATTCTGCCCCTCATACAAAATCCAAATGCAAAATGTGTTACACCTCATGCATCATGATGTTTAAGTCTTAACATATTCAGTGAAGATTTCATATTAGTATTTGAAATTTCAAGGTTTGACACCGAGTAAATGTGCTATTATAGAGTTTGTATATCTTAACAAGTTACGCTCATGACATGGAAACAAACCGCCAACCCTGGCTAAAGTGGATTTCCTCGTTATAAATCGTGACATCCGAGATGTTGTCTTCTTTTTGTGTTCTAAATTTAATTTCTGGCTTTCCATCTATCTCGAACGATTCGTTGTGAATTGTAATTTACCTTACATGGATCTGTTTCTGTGAGCTTGATCTATTGCAAAGGGTTTTCCATAGGCCCATGGCCTGGGGGATAGTTACTGCTAAGGCTCATGTTGCAAATTCTTGTGATGTGCAGAGTCCTTTTGCATGTAGATATTCTCCTCGTGGGATATTCTGTAGCCGTACATTGAATCTTCGATCTATAAGTGCCATTGGCTACGACATGGACTACACTTTGATGCACTATAACGTGATGGTAATTTCTATTCCCTTGTACATACCAGAGTGACTGGGAGAGATTGTTAAACCTGTATTCTATGTGATTCAACGGAAGCATGTCCTGAAAGTAGTTCTATCTAATGAAGTTACTAGTTGTAAACATCTTTCAGCCAAGTTAGAATATAGAGCGTACTAATTTATGGACTTATGTAATTTTAGTTGTCTGCCGTGAAAGTTTTTGCAAGTGTTGAATTCTTAGGAATTGTTTATTGTCATATCATATTTCTGATAGGCATGGGAAGGGCGCGCTTACGACTACTGCATGGAGAATTTGAAGGATATGGGTTTTCCTGTTGATGGACTATCTTTTGACCCGGACTTGGTGAGGATCTTCCTCTATGATGACAGCTCTTCAGTTTGCAGATTCCATCTGCTGGAACTAGGTTTTTCTGATGAACTTCTGGCATCAGGTAATCAGAGGTCTGGTCATAGACAAAGAACGCGGTAATTTGGTTAAGGCTGATCGGTTTGGAAACGTGAAGAGGGCCCTGCATGGCACACGGATGTTATCTACCCAAGCTGTGAGGTATGGTTTCTTTATACTATAGGGTTCATTGACAAATTCAAAATCAGCAGGATGGTTGCCTTTCTTTGTTAAGTGACGACTTATGTTGGAGAATACGAGTCAAACGATCGTATCTGGCATATGAGCACATTCTATGAGCTATCATGTCTCCAATATCTACGGAGACACTGCAGGGAGCTAAAGAAACTAAACATGGCTCTTTCAAGCAGATTATCTAGATTCGGCTATAGGTGTGCCTTATGATTATGTCACAAGTATCCCTAACTTGGATTTTAAGTTGGCTCCGTAATTTTGGACTCTCTTCTGCGATAACTTGATCAGTATTTCTGACATCTATTCGCTTTGACTCATTGAAGTGAGGTTTACGAGAGGGAACCAGTGGATTTGCGGAAAGAAAGTAGATGGGTGTTCCTCAACACGCTTTTCTCCGTCTCAGAAGCTGTGGCTTATATGCAAGTAATTTCTGCAATGATCATCTTACTGTCTAATCTTGTGTTTGAATATTATGAAGAAGCCATCTGTCTTCGGGTGCAAATATTATTGTCTCTCTTCTTCAGCGCACTGAATGTCCTATTGTCCTCTGTTTTTGTCCTTTACTTGGGTAGAATTTGTGTTGTTGGCTGAATCTGCATTTTCCCATTGATCTCACTGCTTCTGCTTCTCTTATTATGTTGAAGTGTCGATAGCTTGTCCATTTTCAATACTTCTCTTCCCGCCCCTCGCCCACTTTTTCGCTTTTATAGTACTGAATAACTCTTGATTCCTTGTCTAATTTGAGAGGCAGACTTTTTTCCCAATACAAAACACTCGTTAACATATCTTTGGGTGCTACCAGATGGTTGATAGATTGGATGATGGATCTGTACCAGCTGAAGTTGGTCCGCTCGACTATAAAGGACTTTACAAGGCAATGTCCTCTGTTTGATCCTCAACAATGGTTAATTTTCATCAGGTCTCTTATTGACTCATGAAATTTTCCTCAGGCCATTATAGATGCTCTCTTCAGGGCTCATGTGGAAGGTCACCTGAAGGTAATGAATATTTGCATGCGCCCATAGGCGTGTGTTTGCCTGTTCATATGTATGTACACACAAAGCTATTGATGTACTTCTTAAGGTGTCAGAGAAACCGACTGTTACTAGCATTTATGCAGAGTGAGATAATGTCTAAGCCTGAACTGTTCGTTGAGCCTGATCCGGAACTACCTCTAGCCCTGTTGGATCAAAAGGAGGTATGGCTTGTTAACCCCCAGTGAAATAGGTGGAGATATTATACTCCTCATCTTACTGTCATCCTTCTTGCATCAGGCGGGTAAAAAACTTCTGCTTATCACCAACTCAGATTATCACTACACAGACAAAATGATGAAGCATTCCTTTAACAGATTTCTTCCTAATGATATGGACTGGCGGGATCTATTCGACATTGTAAGTGGGTCCATTTCTGATGACTTGCTATTTGCTCTGGCTTCATTACATCGTTAAGAGCTCTCAAGAATTTAGCTCTGGTTAAGAGTTTATTTTGAATGCACATAATGGAAGGTGGAAGTTCGTTTGTGGTGATTTCGAAAAATTTGCCATCCAAGTAATTCTCAAAGGAATCCAGCTGCTTTCTCTCGTTCTTAGATATAGTTTACGCGTTGCAACGAAATATGCGGACTTTTCAGAACAACCTCCAGACAATCAAGTCTGGGTGCATCTTTTTCTCGTATTGCAGGTTATTGTATCGGCAAGGAAGCCTGAGTTTTTCCAGATGTCACATCCAATGTACGAAGTGGTCAATGGTGAGGGTCTGATGCGTCCTTGTTGTAAGGCTCGTACAGGTGATTTATCTCCATCCTTTTCAACTCATGCCATGTGTTGTCAGTGAGTTCCTCATGTTCTGCAGCATAGTCTGATTGTTTGAAAAGGCCTCTTTCATTACTACCCTTGTTGTCATCGGTTGCCACAGAAAGTGCTTATATATGCTAGAAAAGAGAAATCTACAAGGGTTTGTGGACAGAAGAAAAGTTGAAATAAATTAGGTTATTTCATGCTGTTGCTTGTAAGAAGGACAGCATCAGTGACACTTGCCTGAATTGAGATGGCAAAATTTTCCTAGCGTGGTGGGCAATGTTAACATAATGTATTTTTAAGAGTGTGAAGTTTCTTTTCCTAGTAGCAGATGATCGTTAGGGTGCCCTAATCATCATCAACGAATCGAGAAAATTTACTGCATTGCTAGTTAATTTTGAAGTTTATCCATTGACGCAGTAACTAAGGTACATTTCACCTAAATGACTGTTTCTTCAGTTTTTTTTTTTTTTTTTTTTTAACTGTTTCTTCAGTTGAGTCTTGTCATTTTTTACGTGCTTCAAGTACAAGGAATGCTTCCTGTAAAGAGTGCTAATTTGTCAGAAGTGAGCCAGAGAAGGCTTTTTTACCTCTTTTCTGAGGATGCTTTAGTATTTCTGTTCGACATGTCATGACGGCTTGAGTTCTCTCCACTTCCATGTTCCACTGATGCAGGGGGCTTGTATGCCGGGGGAAGTGCTCAGATGGTAGAGAAATCTCTCGATATACTCGGCGACGAAATACTATATGTGGGCGACCATATATACACGGATATCAGTCAATCCAAGGTTCATTTCCGATGGAGAACGGCATTGATCTGTCGAGAATTGGAGGAGGAGGTCAGTAACAGTATACTTTATTTTACCAAATATGCATATCTGACCGAACTACACATAGATATTTGTAGGAATTTATGATTTCTTCTTACTGGTCGTTCCTTTGGAGTCAGAGGCATAGTAAGCAGCAACAGTCCTTAGGATAAAAGAAAGTTTCAGCTATCATAAAGTAGTCATGAAAATTTCAGCTATCATAAAGTAGTCATGAATCGTAATCTGTAGAAATGTTTTTGGCCATGTATAGGAGTTTTCCATGTCTATGGCACGCGCATGCATATTCTCGACTTTCGTTTTCTTTAACAAAGCTGTTGACGCTACAGTATAGTGCTATAATTCGAAGCCGAGATCACAGAGCCACGCTGATAGATCTCATAGACCAAAAAGAGCTTGTCGGGGATCTCTTCAACCAGCTTCGGCTCGCTTCGCAGAGGAGAAATAAAGGGCGTCCAGCACAGGTAAGTAACGCATTGGACATCTCTATCTTCTTGTTTCTAGCATAGTATCCGGAAGTTATCAGTTATGTGGGCGACATCTTGCCATGTTGCACGTCCTTGATCTGCTTTTCTCTGAATATGCAGGCACTAGCTGCGACAAACATGGAGAATGACGAACTCGCCGAAAGCATGCAGAAGTTACTGATTGCCATGCAGACACTAGACAAGAAAATAGCACCGCTCTTAGAAGCAGATGGCGAGCTTTTCAATAGAAGGTGCGACGCTCGATCGGCTTAAGTTGCAGAAACTCCGATTTAATCTCAGTTGCGACGTTACAGAAAGTAATTCGCCTCGTTCTTGACTTTGTCATTAGGTGGGGCTTTCTGTCGCGAGCAGGTCTATGGGATAAAAGCCACTTGATGAAACAGATTGAGAAGTACTTTCTTCTTTCCCCCCTCCGAAATGCATTCCAATCTCACAATCATATGTTGAAGCAATTAAAGAGTCTCATGAATGTTTTCGTTTGGCTCTCGACATTGACAAATGCAGGTATGCTGATATATACACATCTCGAGTGTCGAATTTCCTGCACTACACACCCTTCATGTGCTTCAGCTCGCAGGAACAGGTACTGTAATCGCCCTCGGCTTCTCTCATTTCCCCTTTTCCTGCTTGGACTCGTGCTGACATGGTTCGCGTTTCGCGTTCTTTTGATGCAGTCGCTCCCGCACGACACTCATTCTCAAAAGCATTGGCCAATCGATGCGCTCTCGATCGATAAATAAAGATCGAACGTGTCGTTGTAGCATTTTTGTGAAGTTGGATTCGGTGATAACATCGCCAGCCGGAGTATGAGTGTGTATGTGCTGAAGAATGACAGTAATTGGTTTGAATAATGTACCTTGTACAGTCCAGACAATGGGTGGAAATTGCCTCCTCTTTTGCAACTTTGGCCGTCTTCATTTAGGGAAGAAGGATATTAGAACTATTATAAAGAACAGATGCTTGTATCTGGTCTAGACTTTTATTCAATATATTATAATAAAAGTTACCCAAGTTTTTATTCAAATCTCATGACAACCTTTCTCCTTTTCTTATCTTTTTGTATTTTATATGTTCTTGAGAAATAAAAATGTTGACGACATCTCCGTAATCTCACGATAGTTTTTAAACTGATGTATTTCAAGTGATAATAAATGAGGTAAATTTCTTATATGAGTTATATGGGTTAAAGTTTTCTCCATTCTTGATTAGAGGAACTTTTTAATTGATGGGTTATAAATTATGAACGTTGTTAGTATTGAAAGTCGAGTGAGATTATATGTTATATAATATCCATATATGTAATACATCAATTAAAAACCTAATTTCAAGAAATTTTCTTAAATTGAGTGTGAAAAACACGACCCTTTTTAAGTTAATCCCGCTAAGTTGTATTCAAAAAATTTGAGGAAAACATTCCTCACCTTTTTTACAAAATTGCTCAATTATTACGTGAGAAATTAGCTTTTTCATTTTTTTTTCCCCTTCCGATAGAATTATTTGGCGAAAACACGGAGTAAATGTCATCCTGCTAGAAAGGGTTTTTCCACTCGTTGAGATCGTTGTTCAAATTTTACAATAAATATTTATAAAACAGGGACATTCAAATTAGAAAATATAATCAAAGATGGAATAATATTAATAATGCAAAGATCAATGCTTGTTATTCATAGAATCTTTGCCACATTGTTGAACGATATTAATTTTGTTGGTAAAAAATAACACAAGCTTTTTTATTTATCTATACCATTTTATCATATTATATTAGTATGTTTCCCTTGATAAAAGACAATTCTTAGGCTTTGAGTCAAAAGTCAAAGAAAAGCTTGGCCATGCTTAGTACACATGAATAATCTTTAAATTCTAGCCTAACATATAATGTGGTCCATTAATTTTTAAATTTATACAATGTGGTCCACGAACTTTAATCTAATATGTAATGCGGCTCCTAAACTTTTAAGTACACATTCAATTTAGTTCTTGGATAGTATGAAAATTAAAGGTGATCAATTTCGGGATGGATAGATTTCACGGCAATAACTTGGAACCTATCATATTATAATCGGTTCTCAATTTTTAAACCTCGGAACTTACCTTGTTTGCCTAGTACCGATTTTGGAACCTATATTGTTTCTCCAATCCAATTCTAAGGTCTACCCGAGAATTTATTTTATTTTTTTGTTACTTTTTTGAAGGCTATGAGTCACGAAATGATTCGAAGTAAAAGATGAACAATACAAATCCTAATTTGCCAAAAACAACAATCTATAAGATGAATGTGGTCACGTATAATTATAAATGATAAAAAAGGTTTAAACATGTAATAGAAAACATAAGTTGTAAAACTCCATTCCCATTCATCCATAAAAATTTAGGGAAAGAAGAAAAACTAGCAAGGAGTTCCGAGAAAAGACAAAGGACGAAGGATTGCTGAGATTAGAATTTATGAGAAAAAGAAATTAGAGTTTTAGCTTTTTAACTTGGCAGTCTGATCTAGTTCTCAAATAAGTATTCACTTTTTTTTTCTTCTTCTTCCCTGCCACCCGCTACCCCCCTTCGCTTGCGTCACCACTTGCCGCCGCCCACTAGAGGAGGAGCAAGAAGAAGAAGAGAGAAAAAAAAAAATCTAAAAAAATTGTAAAAAAAAAAATTAAATTCTACATTATAAAAGAAATTTTTGGTCATACCAAATTCATCCTTATTCTTTTTCTATTCCAATAATAGAAATTTTATGTATTTACTAAACGATTCTTTTACTCATAAATTGTTTTAGAGAATAGAAATAAAACCACTATTTCTAAAAGAAATTATCCTCCAAAACAAAATGTTATCAAACGCGTCATTACAATCAATTCTAAAAATTTGAAACCTATTAGGCTATTACTAGATCAATTCCTTGGTACTAATTCTCGGACCTATTTTTCAAACAATCCAATCGGATTCTTGAATATAACCGATTTGGTCACATACAGCTAATTAAAAATGTTCAAGGTTATCTTTATATATATATATATATATATATATATATATATATATTAAGTTCATGGAAATATTTTCATAGAATTTAAGGATTAAACTGAACATATATCGAAAGTACAATACTAAAGTTCAAGGATAATGTTTAAACAAATTTAAAATTTAGAGTTGACATTACGTTTTAGGCCAAAACTTCTGCACTATTTATGTTATTTACCCATAATGCATCTTCCAAACGACAAACCAGTCCAAAACCGTGACGTGCGTCCTCCGCCTCCCTCGCCCTTCCAGCTTCTTCCGCTCTAGGGTTTCGGAATCGCCTTCGCCTCCTCCTTCAGCGCGATCGCCGATGGAGAACTTCCCCTACGGCTGCCCGGAAGAATCGCCGGAAATCTCCGGCTGACGAGCGGCTCCGGCGAACCCCCGCCCCGTGCCGCCCCCTGGTTTTCCCGATTCCCCTCCCGCCCCTGCCGTTGTCGGATTGGCGCGCCTCGCGGCGGGCCATGGCGGCGAAGAAGGTGATCGCGATATGCCAGTCCGGCGGCGAGTTCGTGGCCGACAGGGACGGGGCGCTGACCTACACCGGGGGCGAGGCGTACGCGATCGACATCGACCAGGAGACGCGGCTGGACGACTTCCGGGCGGAGGTCGCCGAGATGTTCGGCTGCGGCGCCGAGGCGATGGCGATCAAATACTTCCTCCCGGGCAACAAGAAGACGCTGATCACGATCTCGAAAGACAAGGACTTGCAGCGGATGGTGAGCTTCCTCGGCGATTCCGGCACCGTCGACGTGTTCGTCATGTCGGAGGAAGACGCGGCCCGGAACCTGTCCAACATGCCCGCTAGTAGGTAGTGATGATTACTGGGGTCCTGTTTTGTTTTTGCTCGATATCTGTTCCGCCGCCGGGTTGTTCTCGGTCCGGCAATCTTAATTTTTCCGAATGAGTTATGGCGATCGAACTGAACATTGTCGTGTTACCCCTGTGAATTGAAGCCCGCGATGAGAATGATTGCTGTATGTGTTGAAAGCTCTTGTGCTGAGATGCTCGGGGCACTTGACTATGCAGGTCGAGCAGGACTACAGTGTCGGAGCAGGTGGTTCCTCTGGTCGTGCCTGTCGATGCGGCCTACGATACGACCAACACGAGCGACCGGCTCGACTTGGACGTGTGCGACGGGCACCCTTTGTGCAGCATTCCCGCGAGTTCCAGCGACGAAAAGCATCGCAGAGCGGCGATGCAGTGGGAGAATACCATCACGGGCGTGGATCAAAGGTTTAATAGCTTCAGTGAGTTCAGAGAAGCCTTGCATAAATACTCGATTGCGCACGGCTTTGCTTACAGATATAAGAAGAATGACAGTCACCGTGTTAGTGTAAAGTGCAAGTCCGAGGGTTGTCCGTGGCGGATATACGCGTCTAGGCTAGCTACAACTCAGTTGGTTTGCATCAAGAAAATGAATGCGGAGCATACATGTGAAGGAGCCATTGTTAAAGCTGGGTATCGGGCAACAAGAGGTTGGGTTGGGAGCATTATAAGGGAAAAGTTGAAAGTTTCTCCAAATTATAGACCAAAAGACATTGCTAATGATATCCGGAGGGAGTATGGTATTCAATTGAATTATTCTCAAGCATGGCGTGCAAAAGAAATTGCGAGGGAGCAGCTTCAAGGCTCCTATAAAGAGGCTTATAAACTTTTGCCTTTTTTCTGTGATAAGATAAAGGAAACGAATCCAGGCAGCTTCGCTACCTTTACGACCAAGGAGGACTCGAGCTTTCACCGTCTATTTGTCTCATTTCATGCCTCGATATCGGGCTTCCAACAGGGTTGTCGCCCTCTCCTGTTTCTTGATAGCACAGTTCTTAACTCAAAGTACCAGGGAATGCTCTTGTCTGCTACGTCTATTGACGGGGATGACAGGATTTTTCCTGTAGCTATTGCCGTGGTAGATGATGAAACTGAGGATAACTGGCATTGGTTTTTGCAAGAGCTGAAGTCGGCAATTTCCACCTCTCAGCAGATCACTTTTGTTGCAGATTTTCAGAATGGATTAAAGAAATCTCTGGCTGAGATATTTGACAACTGTTACCACAGCTACTGCCTGCGCCATCTCATTGAAAAACTTAACAAGGATTTGAAGGGGCAGTTTTCTCATGAAGCAAGGCGATTCATGATTAACGATTTTTATGCTGCGGCTCATGCGCCAAGGCTTGATGGTTTTCAGCGTGCAGTTGAGAACATAAGGGGTATTTCTCCCGATGCTTACGATTGGGTTGTACAGAGTGAGCCTGAGCATTGGGCGAATGCATTCTTCGCAGGAGCAAGGTATAACCACATGACTTCAAACTTCGGGCAAGAGTTCTATAGTTGGGTATCAGAGGCACACGAACTGCCGATCACACAGATGATTGATACTTTGCGAGGAAGGATGATGGAATCCATATATGCGCACCGAGTTGAATCCAGTCAGTGGGGGTCAAAGTTAACCCCGTCTATGGAGGAGAAGCTCCAAATGGAAGCTTCATTAACGCATTCACTTGAGGTGTTACTCTCGGAAGGTAGTAGCATCTTTGAAGTTCGTGGAGATTCTGTTGATATTGTCGATATCGATCATTGGGACTGCAGCTGTAAAGGATGGCAACTTACAGGTTTGCCCTGTTGCCATGCTATTGCTGTCTTTAACTGCATGGATCGAAGCCCTTATGACTACTGCTCCAGATACTTCATGGCTGAAACTTACTGCCTGACCTATGCCGAGTCAATTAATCCCGTCCCAAATGTAGATAAGCCGAGTTTGAGTGAATCAGCTGAAGCAGTTGTCACCGTGACTCCACCTCCGACGAAACGGCCACCTGGCCGACCAAAGATGAAGCAGTTTGAATCAGTAGACTTGGTTAAACGCCAACTCCAGTGCAGCAAGTGCAAAGGTCTTGGTCACAATAAAAAGACGTGCAGGGCCTTTTCCTAGCCCATAATGCAAGAAAAAAGTGAGAAAATATTTTCCTCTGGAGGGTTACTCTTTAATCTTGTTTCCAACTCCAAGTATCATAATATCCGCCAGGCTAATGCTAAGAATTCTTTTAATGCTAAATGAGCTTTACATGTGGTCTGAAACAGGATCGGGGTTTTCCACTGAACATAGGACTTATTGATGAGGAGATGGGAAGCACAAAGTCGCGATACTTGGTGGCTGGTGAACCACATTTCAAGAAAGAAAGATGTAAATGCTGTATCTGAATTTTGCTTTTGATTGTTAGATAGCTCAACACTTACGAATCTAGGAGTCCTTGGAGCTTCTTGTCAGTTACAGGTTTTTTGACAGTTCTTCTTGCAGGTAGGCAGAGAAATAGCTTATTATCTTATTGAATTCGACCCATTGTTTTCACTGCACTCAGAAATAACTTAAGCTTGCTCATGCCTGTCTAAGACATGCATTTGCTTTGAAGGATCTCTTTTTTTTTTCCATGGCGGTATTAAGATTTATGTCGGAAAGAAGGATCAACTGATTCCATTCTTGTTTCTCCTCTTTGCTGCCTCTTCACTGTATTCAGGTCATTGTTATTTTTTTCTGGGTTTATAAGTTTGGATCCTTTGACTTTAATCTTAAGGTCAGGCAACAGGTTTGTAATGTTATTGATGAAACTGAACCTATCCAAATCGGTTCATATTTCGACTTGGAGATTACCTAGAGATGGTTAAGGGAGAGAGTTGGAGTCCTTGAAGCCCCTCTCGATCTTTGAACTTATGGGCTAATTTGGGCATAGTTTTGAGAGGGAATCACTACGTAAATGATCCTGGACATTGGCCTATGTGCTACGTTGTTCTAGAGCTTTTAATTTGTTTGATATAAATATTCAATCTAGTCACTGAATTATCTAATTCATGGACTAAATCGAGCACGTACACATTGAACAAGCAGTACATGATGCATTGAGTCAAAGTCCAATAATCATATTAAATAAATTATAAGTTCAAGACAACATTGTACTAGACACTAAAATTTAAGGATCATTAGTATAATTTTCCTTTTTGGAAGTAAGTAATTGTAATCAAATCTCTTGATATGATGTGATGATACGATTATTATGAGATGATCGCTCAACTTGATGTATTATCCAAAGCATCCTATTCGACCTTTCCATCTGGCGATAGAATTCGAATAGTAAGGTTACTGGGAACGTAACCATAGAGATTTCAACTTCCCTTCATATATACGTATCTACAAATGTGGGTATACCCAGTATTTAACGAATGAATTACAGACGAACGTATAACGACGTGAAAAGGTGAAATCAAAGAAGTGTAATGTCGGCACCGAAAGCGAATATAACGAGAAATTCTTAATAATAATCTCATCTATACAGCATTGCTTCATTCCGTCCCTCGTTTGACCAACCGAGACAGCAAACTAGAACATGGAGCTGACACTTGGAAACTGCCGAAACGTGGCATCCTACAGCATCCCCCCACTCGCCACGTGGCTAGACACCTGTCGCGTGCCATGTCCCCACTATATTTTACCGCCTTTTGTGCACACTTTAAAATCCCCCCGCACCCAAAATTCTCTTCCTCTGCAAACGTCTCCAAAACTAGAAGAAAACTTGCATAAACCTGTGAACTCGGTGGTGGTTTTGTGGCGTACATTCATGGCTTCAAGGAGACCCTTTTGGCTCTTTGTGATGGCCGTTGCGATGGCATTGGCGGTTCTTGCCCCCGGGTGTGGTGGCTCCGGGGTCAGGCACGTGCCCTCAACGAAGGAAGAAGGCGAGGACTTCGAGGAATTCAAGGTGAAGACGGGGCGAGCAGGCGAGAAGGCGACAGATGCCGGGAAAGAGGCGAAGGATGCCTCGGAGTCGTGGGCCGAGTGGGCGAAGGAGAAGATCTCAGAAGGATTAGGGTTCAAGCAGGACGAGACCACAGAGAGTACTGCGAGAAGAACCTCCGATAAGGCTGCTGATACTGCTAAGACCGCCAAAGACAAGGTCCAGGACATGGCCTCTGGTTAGTACGACGATTGATGTTGCGTTTGTGAACTCTACTTTCCGAATTCATGCAAATCGTTGTTTAACGGTGTTGATGTCGCGTTTATGATGAATAGGAGCTGGTCACTATGCAGCAGAGAAGGCCAGCAACGTGAAGAACACGGCATCCGAGAAAGCTGAGGAAGCCAAGAGAGCCACGGCTGAGAAGTCAAGTGAGCTGAAGGACGCGGCTGCCCAGAAGGCTGAGCAAGTCAAGGACGCGGCTGCCGAGAAGGCTGAGCAAGTTAAGGATGCGGCCAAGGAAAAGGCTGAGCACATTAAGAACACGGCGAGTGCCACAACCCAAGAAGCAAAGGAAAAGTCCGATTCCGCCGCCAAAACAGCGGCAGAGAAGGCAAAAGAGTCGAAGGAGAAGGCAGCAGGCAAGGCAGAAGAGTCGAAGCAGAAGGCAGCACAGAAGGGTGAGCAGGCAAAGCAGAAAGCAGCTGAGACAACAGAGCAAGCGAAGCAGAAGGCATCGCAGGCAAAGCAGAAGGCAGCCGAGACAACAGAGCAAGCGAAGCAGAAGGCATCTGAAACGGCAGAACAAGCGAGGGAGAAGGCTGCGGAGACGGCGAAGAGGGCATCGGAAGAGGCAAAGAGGAAGCAAGAAGAGGCCGAGGAGCACTTGAGCTGGGGCAAAGAGAAGGCCAAGGAAGGCTATGAAGCAGTCAAGGCCAAAGCCAGCGACACGCTCGAAGCTGCAAAGCACAAGTCCCAGGAAATCAAGGACAATTTGGCCGGCAAAGGCCGCGACGCGGAGGAGCTTTGAGAGAGATGGATCCGGCAGCTTCTGTGATGATATTTTGGGTTCTTTTCTTTTTTATTAAGAGTTTTAAGGGCTCCTTGAGTTTGGCGTGTGCAGGTTGATGTGTTTACCAGGGATGTCTCTGTTCTCTTGTATACTTTCTGATGTTCAATAATACGAGAACCTCTTCAAAATGCAATGATTTTGGTAGAACAGAATGTCTTCCTAAAATGCTTGACCTTCTGGTTTAGTGCAATTCTCAAAATGCATGAATCATGCCTGAACAAAACGAGGAATGAAGATGGTGCTGAATCAGCCACATGCTTATATAGTCAATGTGAATTAGAATGGTTGTACAAATGGGTTGACAACCTACATCCGCAGATGTCACTTGTATATACAGAAGCACGCCCTTTTGTGCTCTGAGGTTGTGGACAAGTACAAGTATGTATCTCTAGCATCTATCTACAAGTAAAGAGTGGTTACCAGCTTTGAACTATTGCCGGGGTTCTTCAGTGGTGGCCGGGATCAGTCCGGCGATGCCGTCCAAGTGAAGCTTCTCGTTCAACAGCGCCTTGTATTCGTCGTCCCTGTCCTCCAGATTCCTCATTAGTTCGACCTGTGCACGCACAGAAACATCAAACCAAGGACCCGGGGAGAAAACTACATCGTCTTGATCTGCTGAGCCTTGACATTCTAAGACGAGAATGCATCGCAAGCGAGGATGATTAGCACGAATGACAGAATGGAAAGAGGGGTCAAAGGAAGTCGGAAGCCGGGCCGGTTGCGTCTGGCTGCAACAATGAAGTATGCAGGTATAGAGAACGGATTGAAAGATCTTTTGAGACATGATCATAGTCATTGGATTTGGCGAATTGCGTGGTCGAAGTTGAAATGATCAGTCATCAGTGAATCGTATGATGAGAAAACAAATAAACCCGCCTTGATATGCTTGCTGTTTAGTTACTTAGGCGTGTGTTTACAGTAGAAAGCGCAAGTGAAGCCTTGGAAAGGAGAAGAAAAATGGTGGTACCTGCTTTTGGAAGGCGTCGAACTCGTCAGAGCTCAGGGAGCCATCGCTGTTGGCATCGAGGAGCTGCATCATCTCTCGCGCATCATCCCCGGGGGCCCCAAGCTCTTCCATTACTTCCATGAGCTCTTCTATGCTGATCCTACCATCTCCATTCTTGTCAAGAAGGCGGAAGACGCGATCTCTTCGGTCGATCTCCATTTCCTTGTGATTCGGTGATGGGAGGTCCTGAAGTCGCAGAGCAGCAAGCTCCGCCGCGGCCAACATTATTGCCTTCAGCCGTTTTGCCTGAGCATCAAAGAGAGAGACTCATTCTTGCGTCGAGGCACTTCTCATGACATTGTTTACCAACATGAAGAACCAGAAATGCACACGAGAGTAGAATACAACCTCCTCAGGATCGGTGAGTCCGCTTTTATACAAAGAGTGAGATGCTGTTCCGCCGGCTGCCAACATATCCATCTCTGTAGTTCGTATCTGTATTTCCATCAACGGTCGAGCTTGGCCATTCTTGCTCACATCGACAGCCATGTGTAAGCTTTGATAGCCATTCAGTTTGGGCCTCGAAATGTAGTCTTTCGATCTGTGCGGCATCTCTTTCCACAAACTCTGGACAATTTCCCGTGTTCTATAGCACGCTTTTTCACCCATCTCAGTCGTATTTGGTCCTGACTTTGGCTTCAGTATGACTCGCAAACCCAGAATATCATTGACTTCCTCTGGCTTCCTCCCATCTCGCAGGAGCTTCTTCATAGTGCTGTAGCGGCTCTTATATCGACCTAGAACCAAAATCTCGTCCACCATATCAGCCAGAACGGAATCATCCTGTAAAGACTGAAGCAGCTCCTCTCTGTATATTTCTATCAAGGGCTTGCTTCCAGTTTCGTGGCTTCTTAACCACCTGTCGACATAGAGGTATGAGTAAGGGAACAGGTACCGGAATGAGAGATCCTCTAACTCCAGAGATAAGAATTCCGTCCTCAACGCATGTGCTAATGGCGCGTGCACTTTCATAACCTCGAGAGAGACCATTTGCTGTTGATATCTGGGCAGGTAATTTAAATGCCTCATCATATCGAGTTTCAGAGCCAGGTCGAGAACCACGGCTCTTGTGTCGTAGAATGTGAGGCAGAATTTCCTCAGGGCAGCGGCACTTTCGTCGTCCAACACATCAACTTTTGAGGGGAAGCTCTTGACTCGCAAGCTCTCATGCAGCAGATGAGCCGTCCCCCTGCCAATCCGGTCTCTCACTTCATGGATGGTCACTGCTCCTGCCTCGAAAACTTCTCTGAGGATGCCAGCTGATATTACCTCCGCATCCATCTATCATTGTACATTGTACATGATAGGGAGTAGAAAAAACAAAGCTGCTTTAAAATTTCATCTCGGGAAGAATATGCAGAAGGAAGGTTGAAAGCCAAGCGAAACATTCTGAGACAAGAAGTTAAAAATTGCCAATTTGAATGGATGGCATTCAAATATAGCAATGTATCAATACGTAGTAGCCATTTGATGCATCGTCACATCGCAGATTCACTAGCTTGCAGCAGAACTCTTATCTTTTCTCAAACATGGGTCCTGACAGGGAAATCTAACACTACAAAACTTGAGATACTGAAAAACTCTCTAGGCTCCTATGAGGCCAGAAAAACCTCAAACAAGGAGACTGCACCCGAAGAGAACTAGATAAGTCGCCGGCATGATTGAGTGTGCAAAAACACACACGGCAACTTGAAAATGAGGCTCACTCAACTTCATTGCAGGGCCGGTCGCCCCCTCGGCCACTCAGCTTTGGTGCAATTTGAAAGAATGTCTACTGAGTGTACGAGATCGCGTGTAAGACTTCCACATTTCACTTCCCCGGAACTAGGCTACTGCACAATCTCTCCTTCATTACTTATAAACCAAGCCCCCAACCCCGCAAACAAATCAAATTTCTGCATCGCCCACCGCTGCAATGCTGCCTACATTACGCGCGTGCAGTCGCAATGCATAATCTCGATAACTATGAATCAATGAACCATCACAAATGCACTGACGGAAGCTAAAAGTAAAGGACACCAAGCTGAATCACGCCCATCGGAACACAAACCCAACGAGGAGAAATTTTCCAAGAACCTGAAGATCGGCGAGAATGACGGCGACGCTGAGGGCCCTGGAGAGGGGAGGCCGGCCATCGGCGCCGGGCGGCGAGCTCTGCAGCATGGGGATGGCGAGCTTGAGCGCCTTGAACAGAATGCGGGAGGACCTCGTGGACAGCGACACCCGGCTCCTCATCCGCTCCGTCAGCTCGTTGAACGCCCCCACCAGCTCCACCACCATCTTCCCCCGGCGTGCTCCAGCGCCACGGCGGCCGCCGCGTTCTCCGCCGGCGCCGGCGCCGACGAGACGCCCGCGAGCTCCTCCACCGCAGCCGGGGGCGTCGTTGCGCCCCGGCGGCGGGAGGACGACGGCGGCGGAGGAGGAGGGCGGGCCTTCCGGGGGACGACGGGGGAGATGGGTGTCCGGCGGGGGGACGGAGGAGCGAGCTTGGCGAGGCGGAGGTCGTGCGGAGGAAGGCAATGGATCTCCATGGCGCAGCAGGCTTCTGTGGCCGTGCTTTGCTCGTTTTTAAAGCTCGTTTTTTTTGTGAAAGGTGACTTTTTTATTATCAAGTTCTGATCTTTTTTCCCACTAATCTTCGATGATGTCGAGTGCGCAAGGATTAAGAACGAAACAAGAAATAGAAGATTTATCCATTCAAATAGGTTCTTATTTTTTGAAAAAGAAAAAAATATTCAAATAGGTTCTTATTTTTTTTTAAAAATCTAAAATCTATTTCTTTTTTCCCACTAATCTTCGATGATGTCGAGTGCGCAAGATTAAGAACCAAGAAATCTTTATCCATTCAAATAGGTTCTTATTTTTTGAAATCTAAAATCTATTTTGCATGATCCGAAATCTATATTCTAACCCGATTCCAATGCCAGTTCCAAGTTTTACAAGATTGTGAATGTATTATCAATTGTTGTTATAATTCATTGATTATAACTTAAATTTTAACACACGAAAAAGTATGAAATACTAATAAAGCAAAAGCCTTAATCATACAACAAGAGTTTGACTAATGATTTCAGATTATACACTCATCATCAAACGTCATAAAATATTATATGATCATGTGAAGATATAAATCAAAAAATACACAATAACTTATTTCAAATTCTAGTTTACAAGTAGAGTAGGCAAAATGAGTTATAAACCCATATTATAACTCATTTTTAGTTAAATGAGTCATATATTGGTCAAGTGAAAATTCTATATGGATCATAAATGGGTCTTAAAAAGTAAAGCAATAAAAGAAATGAATCTGAATGGGTTATTAGGAAACCCATTTTGAACCTATGGCCTTCCTCCTTGGCCTCCTCAATTCTCTCTTCCTTTCATCGATTGCAAATCTTTGGATGAGTAAAGCACCCCCATTTCCTTTCCGATACCAACCGATTGCAACCACCGCATACCGCGCCGTCACGCCGCCATCTTCATCCTTGATCCCGAGCTCGTTAGCCTCAGGCGAGCCGCGAGCTTGCCAGCCTCGACGGAGCTTGGGCTTGCTTGGATCACCCGAGCCACGAGCTCGCCGTCCATGGCTGAGCTCGGGCTCACCTAGATCTAGCGAGCCACGAGCTCGCCAACCGCGATGAAGCTCGGGCTCGTCTGGATCGACCAAGCCCCAAGCTCATCGACCGCAACGAAGCTTCGCAGCTCAAGCTTGCCTGGACGGGTGGAGCCTTGATATCACTAGACTGCTACTTGGCTGATCATTGTCCGCGGAGTGACAAGGGAGAAGAAGGAGGAGGAAAAAGAAAGTAGAGAGAGAAGAAAAAAATAAAATAAATAATAATAATTTCAATTTTAAAAAAATTAATTTTTTTTTTAATGATATTTGGTAGATAGATATCCATATACATATCGAAGAAGTACTTTTAGAGGAAGCTCGATGTTGTTTAGATTGATAAATAGAAATTCTAAACATCATAATGTAATTTTTAACTTGGTGAACTAAAATCAAGAAATCAATCAAAATAAAAAAGAATTACAATTAAGAAGCTATGCATTCTCACATTCAAGAAGATTTGTTATAAGTAAATATTATTTTCATGTCAATTGTTAGTTCATCAAACTTTTTCTTATCAAGGGTTCTTCAAAAGTATTTCAATTTAAAGGTTTTTCACATTTTTTTTATTTTATTTACTTTTTAAATTTGGCGTGAAGTTTTTATTTAAGTAACTAAATTGAGTTAAATATAAATGTGTTTCGATAATATGGGTCAAGTCGGATATAAGTCATCAAATTTACATATCATGAAAATAGATCAAAACGGATTAAACGGATCAACATGGATCGGACCATTTTCAATCCGATTCAAATCTGACTAGACTCACTCATTTGACGGCCTATTTACAGGTTCCACCAACCTAGAATTTGAAATCTACCCATCGAAATAGATTTCTCAATTTTTAGATTCTGAAATTTACCCTACATATTTTAAAATCTGGAACTAAATAAATTTCCATCAGTCTGGTTATCGGATTCAAGATTATCATGCTCGCCCCCTAACAAGAACACCGCTGTCGTTGGGTTCTGTTCTTGCTAAAAGGGTCCAAAACAGGCCTAAAGCCCAGCCCAGACAGCTTCGACATCTCTCCCACCTAAAACCCTACTGCAAAAATCTCACCTTCTTCTTCCTCCTTCTTCCCCATCACTCTTTCTCTCTTGCTCGCTCGCGTACGCAGGCTCGTCCATGTCGGCACTCACCGCTCGCAGTCGACGCCCATAACTTCTCGGCGCCTTCGCAGTCGGAGTAACTCCCATGGCCATGTCGGCCCTCTCGAGAGGCCTCATTTCTCGCTTCCGAGCTCTCTCCATCCTCAACCCCACCTCGTCGTCGTCTTGCGGTGAGAACTGGGTCAGGAGGTTCAACGCGGAGGCGGCCCTGCTCACGCCGGATTCGGGCCGCGTGATCGAGGCGACCCCGGGCGTGATGGGTCCCACCTCGAGGCGGACGGGGATCATAGCGGTGAAGTGCGGGATGACGGCGCAGTGGGACAAATGGGGCGCGAGGGTGCCCTTGTCCGTGCTCTGGGTCGACGACAACATCGTGTGCCAGGTGAAGACTGTCGAGAAAGAAGGCTTCTTTTCTCTACAGGTGCGAGTTCTCTCGTGAAGGCATTCTTCGGGATTTGTTTGGTTTTCGTGAATTTGAGCGTGATGCTACGGGGGTGAGTGTGCGGTATTAACATGGAAAGCTTGAGAAGAAATGTGGGTAGTGGGATACTCTTGCAAAGGTCTGAGCTTTCGTGGGTCTCCGATTGGTTGAGTTCTTCGTTGAGAATGGTTCGATTGATCCGTGAGTGTTGTTCTTGTGTATACTTCTGTTGAAATTTCGTGACTTGGTCAGAAAAGTGTGCTCTTCTGATGATTTTAATTGGGGAGATATTCATTTTAAGCTGGACTGTGGCGGTAAAGCAATGGAAATTTCATCATGGATACCATGTCCTAAAGTCCATGCCTCCCTAGTGATGGTATTCTCACGGATTTGCAATGTCTGAGTCACTTGGTGTCTTTGTTAAAACTGGTACTGGTGAAAGCCGTAGGTTTTACTGGAGAGTAGAATTGAATGTCTTATTGACAGTTGAAACAATTTTTTGATCTGGCAAAAAAGGAGGATGATTGAGGGGAACAACTATTCTTGCATTTCCAGCTACTCTTCCTTTTACTTGTTTTGCTGGTGTTTAAACTGGTAGCCAAAATGGCACTGTGTATGTATTTGCCGTCCTTTGTTTCAAATAGTGATTAGCAGCTAAAAATTGTGGCTGAAGCTGATGCTTGCCTGTAGAGCTTTCATAGTTTGTTTACTAACTGTAAAGTGGCGTATTCTTCCTGTGTTAGTCAGATCGGTTGCGGGCAGAAGAAAGAAAAGCATTTGACGAAACCAGAAGTGGGTCATTTTAGATCTCAAGGAGTTCCAATGAAGAGGAAATTGAGAGAGTTTCCAGTGACAGAAGATGCACTCCTACCTGTTGGTACATCACTTGGTGTTCGCCATTTTGTCCCAGGACAATATGTGGATATCCAAGGAATTACGATGGGCAAAGGATTTCAGGTAAGGCCTTTGGCTCTCATTTTCATCTCGTTAGCTCAGATTTTCATTGATTTCTTGTTTCTTTATTAGGCTACCTAGGAAAACTTAGTCATTGGCTTATAGCTCTTTTTCTCCATAGAGTTTTGACAATTGGTTCATTTCTATTTACCAAATCTGAACCATTAATGTTAGATTTTCTGTCTGTAGTTATCAAACCTCTTTATTTTTACATTGTTAAGAGTTAGACTAAAATTTATAAAATGGGAGACGTGTATTTAGATTGGCTGGGGTTCATATATGAATTCCAATATTTTAGTCTGTCTATTGAAATGAGACGAGGACTCTTGAGGTGGAGAATGATTTTCTCCATTGCACAACAACTCATTGTGTTTTTCCCACTACTTGCCATATGTTAACAAAACTGTTTTGAAATTCTTGTGAGTTCCATCATGGGAATGAGATCCACTGTTAACAGCTCTCGTATTATTGTTCCTAATGTTGTAAATCCAGGGTGGGATGAAAAGATGGGGATTTAAAGGAGGGCCAGCTTCTCATGGTGCATCACTGTCACATCGAAGTCTTGGTTCTACTGGTCAGAGAGATGCTCCCGGGAAGGTATCTCTAGCAAAATCTAAAGATTCTATTGTGTTTTATGCTGGAAGCCTTGTTGCCGTTCCTCTTTTACCCCCTTGGGCATGGACTATCTTTACGGCAGTGTTCACTTGCTTATTCTTTGGTTATTGCATTGATTTCTAATGGGTGTTAAGATCCACTAATGGGCTATACACTATCAATTGCAGAATTATAAGTTCCTTTAGGTTTCTATGAGGTCCTGGTATAAGTTGCTTAAGGTGGCATGTAGAGAACAGATGCATGATCTGGAACAGTTGTACTGTGAATGGGAATGGGAAACTAGAAGTTGCATGTTAAGACATTTTTTCTTGCCTGTACCCTGGTCCAAGGACCCAAAATGATCACAGCTGTTGATCATGGGGGCTCACGTAATCAAGGCCATGGTGGACCTTGGTTTTGCCCAGCATTTGCCCCAGATCCATCAGTCAATGAATGATTTGCCAACTAAGTGGAAAGTTTTGCAGATTTGTGGTTTCTAAATCTAAGAAATTCCAGTGTGCCATCCTTTTCTGTGGGGACGAGAAACTTGAGGCTTGAGAGGCATATACTGTGTAGCCACAGCCTTTTTTTTTTTTTTTTTAAATATTCCTATGGAGAAGTTAGAAATGAATAGCATGGAGAATGTAGTATCTACACTTGCAATAATGATAACTTGAATCAATTACAATACATTCATAAACTTAAAAGGCTACATAGTTGCTTTTCTAGTGCTTGTTGCTGGTTGAAACCGATAAAGACATGGTTTAATGAAAGGATGATGCAAATTTTGGAATGCAGCAAGTTTTGAGTCTTTACAGGATATGAGGTCTTTACCAGTGGAATTGTTTCGACATCTTGACTTCTTTCTACTTTAGTTATTTGAAGAATTAAACCAACTAAATCCTTTGTCTCGCTTGCCTGTGGGTAGGTATTAGGATTTTGTTGTTCTGTTTCACCAGTGGTTTGGTAGATCATTCTCTTTATTTTAAGCATTTGCTGGTCATTTTTTGCTTGGTGTAAAGCTTGTTTGCATCTTTAACAGGTTTTCAAAGGCAAGAAAATGGCTGGTCGAATGGGTGGAAAGCGACGAACTGTAAAAAACGTGTTTGTCTACAGAATAGATCCCACAAGGAACTTGATGTGGGTGAGAGGCCAAGTATGTTCCATTTCATCTCTCTTTCCCAATCTTAGTTCGCTAAATTATCAAATGGATTTTCCTTTATAGGTTTGTGGTAAATTAGGTTGTCTTGCATTCCTTTAACAGGTCCCAGGTGCAGAGGGAAATTTTGTGTTTATAAAGGATGCTGTGTACAAGAAACCAGACATATCGACCCTTCCTTTCCCAACATATTTTACCCCAGAGGATGAAGACGCAACAAGCTTGGAACCTCTGATTGCCGATCTTGGAGAAGTCGACCCATTCATGGTGGCAGATTGATTCAATTGCGATTTTTATATCCTCTAACGGATGGATCAGCATTTTTGTCAGGATAGACAACTCTTGTACCTGAGCTGTTTAGGTCAGTGGTACCAGGCATCATTTTCTGGTAATAGAATCGTTCTTGCGAATCGATTATATCCTGTTCATCCCTGGAAGGGCGGCTTCAGAGAATGTGAGGTTTTTCTTCTTTTTATTGCTGGGATTATTGTGTCTATATTTAGCACTGGTCTTCCCATTTCGGAATAAAGGAGTGAAAAAATGAGGAATTATGGCTTTCACCAGTTCTTTTTTTTTTTTCTGGGGCTGCTGACTTATTACGTGGATATTCAGATGGTGAAATTAACTATTTTTTTTTTTAGGAGAAAACGAAGCAATCGATTGTGTACTTGTAGACGGTCTGGCTGAACGAAATTCTTGTTGAATCTGTAGCAAATGAGTGCAATTCAGCTTCTCAGCTAAAGTCGATGTTTCTTCTGTTCTGTTTTTGGGAAATCTAATTCTGCTTTAAGTGTCTTATTAGTGATTGCTTGATTTTCTTACCCTGGGTTGATGGTAGTCTAGTATGGCTTCTAAATTCCGTGCTGGGAGTTGATTCAACCGCCTAGCTAGTTCAATCTCAATGTTTCATGTCAGATGAGTTTTGCTTCATAGTACTCAATCCATCAGGCTGAATCGTTTGATTTCAGAAATGCATTTTCATCTGCTCGACGGAGTTGTTTCTCCGGGTGTGCATTTTGAATCTCTTTTGATGCGTGACCATCTAGTCTTATGATGTCTTGCCATCCGTGGGAATCCGTTGGCGTCTTCTTTCAGTTAGCGTTGAATCGGTGATATTTGATTAGATAAAAATGCCAGGTAGCTTAACTGAGAACGTAGGGACAATATCTGTTGCTATCGTTAAGATCAGAATGAAAAAGACCACTGTAAAACTGTATTCAGCTTCATCAATTTGATTCAGCTTTCATAGGAAAAGGGACACAAAACAGAGTAGAACTAGGCTTATAACTTAGAGCTGCACAAAATCTGCGCTACGGTGGGATGGCAATCGAAACCAGCCTCTCGTCCCTGTAGTTTTGAATAGATACGAGTCTCCTCCAATTCCTAAATCTATCTCTTCTGCAATTGCTTCCTCTGCATCGCTTGCTGTGACAATGCCCTTTAGTTTCCTTTGAATCCGAGCAGATAAGGCATGCCGGTCGGCTTGAGCCACTGGTTCCCTTGTAGGAACGGTCCGGCCGTGAACTGCAAGGCCTCGTTCCGGTTCTTTATCACGCGGAAGCCCTTCCATTTCACTCTCTTGTTGGTCGCCGCACCAGGGCCCCGGTTTGCGTACTCGGCGTAGTACAGAGTGTCGAGCGCGAAGTTCCCGCTCCAGGGCATGTACCCCGCTGGCTGGATCAGGTCCCCTATGGTCGACTCCATAATGACCGTCCGCGAGTACTGCTTCCAAGGCCTACCCAAGTAAGACAGAATCTGTAACCTCACAGGGTAGAGCTTCTGTTCGGGCACGATGCGGCAGTTCTGGATCACGAGGCCGGTGGTCTCATGCTTGTCTGTCCTTCCATGTGCCGTCACCGTGTTCTGCTGGTTGTCCATGGGCTTCCTCACGACGATCAGGCTGTTTTGGATTACCGCCGCTGCGTCTCCAAATATGAAGTCCACGGTGCCGGATATCACGCAATTGCGGTAAAACTGCCGGTGCGCTTGCACATATAAGGTGTCTTGGTACCCGTCCATTCTGCAGTTGAAGAAGGCCGCCATGTCCGATTGGACTCGAAGCGCCACAGCCTGGTGGCCCTCAGGGCCAGCTGTGTTCTGGAACCCCATTGACTTACCTATGAACCCGTTTCCGATTACGGCTGCAAGATAGAAGTCCTTATCAGTACACATGATCGCGATTGTTTCCAGCAAGTATGTTCAATACGGAGGTTGGGAACTTACAGAAAGAAGCACTTCTGAAGGTGGACACGCCGTCGCGATTGCATTTCTTCCCCGTGATCATCGTCTTCCTCGGCCCGTCTCCATACATGAGAATATTGACCTGATCCTTAGTAACCGTGATATACTCGTTGTATACACCGGCCTTCACATATATGACATATCTGCCCTTGTTGTTCTTGGGATATGCCGCAAGTGCAGCGGCGATAGTACTATAATGTCCGCTCCCGTCCTTTGCCACCACCGCATTGGGTGTCGCTTGGCCCTTTGCCTGGCTTGCCATTAGCTTCCGATCTTCACGAGACCACCAAGAAGGGTGTCCGTCGGCATCCTCAGCATCGGGCTCCTCAAGAAGTCGGCGTGAGCTTGCAGTGTTATTAAAAGGAATGTTGAAGGTGGTCAAGATCCCGGAAATCGCCGAAACAATTGCCAAGGCATTGCTTGTTAGTTCTGTCGCATTTAGCATTCCATTGGACATCTGCTTCTGCAAATCCGGTTGCGTGACACCATCCAAACATGTCTGCTGATACGATATCACGGCGCTCAACCAGTTTTGAAGCTCCGAGACCCGATCATTCACGGTGTGCAAGTCGCTGTCTCCCACCATGGAGAACGAGGATTGGAGCTCGTCGACAGCGAATTTCAGCAAGTCCTGGCAATCTTCGACAGCCATCTTCTGAGAGGAGTTTGTGGCCAAGTTCCCGATCGATCCCGACTTATTAAGTGCTGCTTTAACCTCCTCGAGAGTGGCTGCAATGGCGGCCTGAATCAGCTCCTTCGGCGAGGCAATTTCGTTCTTGGCCGCCGCACTGAGGCTATTGACACAGGCCTGCTTATAATCCGTCGGTGCGCAAATGGCGGCCACGGACTTGGAAGTCAACGAAACCTGGTCCCCATTTCCCGACCCGCCTTTACCTTTCACGCTGACTAGCACGCCAATGCACACGCCCACGACGAGCAGGACAGAGACTGCTGCCGCAACTATCTTGGTTGCTTTCATTTTGACTATTCCTCTATCTGTTTCTGTTCTTTGTATTAGGGATGTTGCATGTGAAATATTTTTGTTGTCCTCTTGTTTTCTTTTTCTTTGTTTTCTCAGGATAGAGAACAGAAGGAGAGGGATTAAGAGGTTAAGAGATAATTGATGATGTTTTATATATGGAGTCATCTGAAAAACTAGAGGTTTGAGTGGCTTTTGGTTTCAGTGGTTGACATTGGAATGTTCTAAGTTTAGATACTGTTTCTTGCGGTTTGGGCAAAAGATGTCCAAACTGAGGCAAGTTTCAATGGGAGGAGGAGGGAGTTCTTGTCATATTCTCTCCTTTCCAATATCTTCCAAAGCACATTTTTGCCTTGGCTAATTATAGAATTCAAAGAGAAATTAACATTCCTGAGTCAACACGCACCAAATTGTTCTCTGGAGGGGTTTTCAAGAACCATGAAGTTCCCTACAAATTCTTTTGAACGTCAAGTCATCTGCAAAATTATGGGCATCTGCAAAGTCTTAGAGGATGAGATGATAAATCGCACAAACTCATCCTGATCTTCAATCGAAAGTTTAATATATGGGCGGGAAGATTGTTGCATATACATTATATATGTTATCAACGTCGTAGATTAAGTCGGTCGCAATGATTATAAAGAATGGGTATTGAATATCTTTGTTGCGGAATATGTGGTTTAGAAAATGCGATGCATCAAATCCCTAAACATAATGAAGAATTTCTCAAACCGATAAGCCACTTGTTAGGTATGACATCCATTAGAGAATCAACTAGTTCAATGTATGCTTTGATCTTTCGAAGATGATCTTGATTTATGCCTTTAAAACGCGAGATCAACTTGTGAAGATTGCTCAGCTTATCGCACAGCGTCGGCGTCATCACTCAAACTCTGTTAAAGAAACAGAAAGCGAAGGATGTATACTTGCTCAATGTACATATGACATTCAGCCATTGATCGACAGTTTTCGTAAACATGGAAGTAAGCATGGAAGATGCAGATGAGATGCTCGTCGGTCCAGATGTTGAAGGGCCTGGTGCATTCGTTGGGGCTTGCAGAATCCACAAGAAAATGTCATCAGGTTTTAAGACACAAAACCGATTATAGACACCGCATCTCTGAGAATTCCCAAATATGCAGAATACATTTTATGCATAACTAAGTTCGACTCGAAGGTTTTTGATGGCGTAATCGTCATGGGAAATAGAAACCGAATCCAAATCCAGAAACCGACCACTCTTCGCTCCAGCAAGTGCTCTTGTAAAGATTGCACATGGTCATGGATGGGAAGAAACAGAGGCACGCATCACGTGTGCAGAAGTTGACATGGTTGATATGGTCATGCCAACCTTCGTGACAAATACAGGGGACTGAATGTATGCATTAGCTACGACCAAAAAAAAAAAAGGTATGCATTAGCCAGTATAAATGAATTGGACGAATAAAAATATTCTTCGGTGATTTAAAAATATAAAGCAGAAAGTCGCCCTCATCCTCACAAATTCTCTTAACCCTGAAATCCCTCCAGACTTGAGTGATTTTCCAGCCCTTACTCAAGACGCAGTGCAACATAGTTGACTTCTCTTGAAAGATTCGAGTCAATATCATGAGTGAGATGACTTTAATAATGGAACACGCAGGTTAGAGCTACATGATCGACTACTAATTTCCACTTTTTCCCCTTAAGGTGCACGTTTATGTGAATGCTCAACATTCAGAGTAAAATCAGAATCCGCATGAAATGGCCTAAAACGGCGAACACTGGATTACAGGTTAATGCCAGCATTGACATGTTGACAAGCGGAAGAATATACAGGAAAGCTACCCGTTATTTGTAAATGGAAAATTGCAGCTACTTCTTGCTTTTTAAGACGAACCCCTGTGGGCATTTTCCAGAAGTCTGTTCTCATGAACCAGGAGTTCATGCTTTAGTTCTTCTCACGGGAGTGGTTCTTGCGAATCTCCGAGGCGAGATAAATGGAGGTATGCATCAGTCCCTGCAGAAACAAATTTACGGAGTTGAGTGGAGAAGTGTAGGAAAAACTTTGCTGGTTGTGACAAAATGATACAATCAGCAAATCAGCCAATGTGGAGAAGTGACAAACCACGGCTGGAATTTTATCCATGTAAAAGCAGCCGTAAAACATTCAAATTCGATCATATTATGAAAAGCATACTGTTTCATATGATGCGAAAATTCTGCTGCAAAATCTTCAGCAAAGTGAATGCAAATAGACTTCATCTCTACAGAGTTGCAATGTGCACCTATATACTCTTTTTGCCCCCTCTTAAATGAAAATGCTGAGAACACGTTTTCGTGTCAACAAATGTAGAAACTAATGCTAATAATTACCACGCGATACACTCATAAAATGCAACTAATTATGGCCAAAAATTGACCAATGCAAGTGCCGTGAATGTAATGACAAAAGGCACATATCATCCTTTTGAGACCTGAAGGTCTACATGTTTCCATATGACTTGTGGAACCATTCGTGTAAAGATAGGAATGACAGAGGAGCTAAACAATGGAGAATAAAAAAAGATAATCTCACCATATCCTTCCATAGAAATAATTTGCAGGTCACCACCAAAGTACCGAGCATACAAACGGCTGATTGGAAGCCCATACCCATAACCGGCCATAGTCACATTTTCAGCTATTCCAAGATCTGAGTTCTCATCCAGGGGGTTTTTCGCAGTACTATACAGATATGTGAAGATTTTGGGAAGACCACTTCTTGGGATGCCACCCCCCTCATCTGAGACCTATAATCATGTACAAAAAGAAGCCAATGGCCTATCAATATCAAATGCCTGTCTGCAGAAAAAGCTTTGGTTATGCTTCTACATTTTCCCATGACATGAGTGCTGAGGGGCACACTTTCACTCATAACATGAAATTTCGCAAACTCAAGAAACTTATACTAATCGAATTCAAACAATAGGACTGCACCTTGATTGTAACGTCTTCAATTCCATCAGCAACAATAATTCGAATAGGAGGTGCAACTTTATCTGAATCCACGTATCGTTCTTGGACAGCACGCAAAGAGTTCTTAACCAACTCAAATACCATTAGATGCAAGTGTGTCGGAACATACCTGCAAAAAAGCAACAAGAATAGCTAAAGAATAGCACATGGAAACAAGATATGTAGATGTATCCACTCAGATGCCTTGAATCAATGGTGAGACTAAATTGATCAAGAAAATAGAAAAATGTACCAGGCTCTCAGCATACACAAGCACCTGCACTAAAATATACATGGGGAAATAAAGATTTCGGGAGGGAGGGAAGGGGGGGGAGGTACATGCCCGGGCACATGCGTAGAGAGAGAGAGAAATGAAATTGACGTGATTAGATTGTGACTTACGGGAATGTAAAGCTGGGATCCCCATATATATTAATATCCGGAGCACTGCCATACTCACGCAAACAAATAGAACGAGCATCCTCACTAGCATTACGTGCAACCTCAACTGGGGACATTCTCGTGTGGATATATCCCACGCAATGAGGAGGAGGATTGGGATTATGCAACTCCACATGCTGACCTGAAATTCATTCACAATTTAAGCGCATAAGAGCATCATCATTCCTTTTAAATAAATGTTCCTTGGCCACCACCTAAGAGCATCATCATTTAATATCAATTGCAGAAAACATTAAGACGGCAGTCAAAAATAAGAACTACAAAGTGTTTCATCACATCAGTCAATAAAGCGCAAAATAGAAGAAACTAAGTCTCACCAATAAGCATTCGAATGCCAATTCTTGACATGTAAAAACGGTCAAGAAATTGATGGATCTCATCGAGATCCTCACAAACAACCTTCTGCTTCATGTCTTTCTTCAGCTGTTGAACTCCTAATGCCATCATCGGGACGACATTATTATGTCTAACCTTTACTGCCTTTATCATTTGTGTGAAATCCCTCTCGTCAGTCGCATCCTTGATTTCAGGGAAGGCCCTGACGTCGCGGAAAGAATCCAAGTACCAATCCCGAACCTGGAGAGTGAAATAGAAGTGTGAATAGATGATATACCACTCCATATTGCTTTCATAGGCCTAGCCGATCAGACTACCAGACCAGCAATACTCGTTCAAAAGTCTAGCTTAGACATGGAATGACAATTGCAGCACGAGAAAGTAAAAAGGAAAGAAAGGGAAAGCCTACAAAACCAAGCAGTCCCCGTGATACCCAAATAAGCAAGATTCACCCTCAGAAGCCAATACAGCATCCAATATGAACACATTCTATGCTGCAAATTACCATTTCTGTCGCGAAACTGATCAAGCAAACCTCATAGGCCGACCGTGTCAGCGAATCGCCACTCGATATTTTCAAGAGAGATGCGTGATCACTGGTAAATAAGCGAAAGTTCACAGATTTCAGTCAACCCCCATTAAAATAATCACAAAAAACGTAAAGTGCATCCATCATCAGAACGCCCTTCACCCCTTTTTAACCAGAAGAACCAAATCCCATCTCTAAATATATATATATAAGCGGATACGGTCAAATCACAAACAATCGGGTCAAGAACTCTCCGACCCATCACCACTAAACAAACAATAAACACAACCGCGACCTCGTTTCCCCCGAAAAAAGACACGAATCCACCCCCTTCCTTCTCCAGCTTTTTTTTTACCTTCAAGACGGCGGGTTTCTCAGACAACCCGTACGGCAGGTTCTCGAGCTCGATGGCCCGCCGGGCGATCCTGATGGGGAGCTCCTTGTGGAGGAACTGGGCGGAGATGAGCAGGTTGCGCTCGCTGGGCCGGGACCCGAACTCCATCATGTACTTGAGGCTGACCCCGGTCTGCTTCAGGCCGCCCCACCGGTGCGCCTCGTCGAGCAGGCTCTTGGAGTAGGCCTCCCAAAGCTTCTTGGCCGCCATGGACCACCACCACCACGAGCGAGCCGAGCAGCGGAGGCGAGACGCGGCGACGGCGGGAGGAACCGGGCAGGGCGAAACTGACATAGAAAGAGGGATCAAGAACGAGGCCCCACAAGGAAAAGATAGTATTTTCGAGGCATTTATAGGGGGAGGAAAAAAGGGTAGGAGCCGAACAGGAGAATGGATGGAAATGGAGAGGAAAGGCACGAGCTTTTTCGTTCTGGAGAAGCTAATGATTTTTTGTGTGGGGAGTTTCCTCTTCTTTGCTTCTTTCCTCTTCTTCGTCTTCTTTCGTCTTCCTGTTTTTAAGGATTTTTGAAGGGACTTGGGAGGGCTCGGCACGTGCGAGCCGGTGAGGAGGGCGGGACGAGGGTTCGACACGTGGAGTTTCGACACGCCGAGGAGGTGGGATGATGTCGCACGTATGAGAAGCCATTTTTAAAGAGGTACAATCAAATCATAAAATTTATCAGAAAAATATAGGTGAATTCTAAAATTTTGATTTGACCAATTTGACGAATTGTAAGACTTGACAATACATTTTAAAAGTTTTGGAACTCGATTATATTAATAAATTTTAAAACTTTCGATATATTTATCTCTTCTTCTTTTTTTGACTTTTTTTCTTTCATCACGATTTACTAACTTTCATTTGAGTCACAACTAAATTCAATTATTAGATTTCGTCTATTTCATAGAAAAATAAATTATTTAGAAAATTATTCTCCTAAAGATGGTCGCTTATATCTTTTAAAATAATAGGTCCGTGAACAATTTACGTCTGAACATTTTCGTGGATAGATAAAAATACTCTCGTTCATTAATTTTTGTATGTGGTATAAATAATTATTTTTAAGAAGGTTAATTCAAAATCATTCATTTTTTATAAAATAAATGTCCCTTGATGAAGTGGGTTTTGATCAATGAGCTGATATGGCGATGTTATCATAACATTAACAGTATAAAATTCGATAAATGAGAACCAAGTTGCTTTCGTGCTGCCGCCCACACCTTTGCTTTGGCTGGAGAGAGAGAGAGCGCCACGCAATTGGAAACAAAGGACAAAACGAATGGAAAGATCCAAAGTCGGAATCCCTTTTTTGTTTAAACAAATAATTAAAAGATGCTTGGCTCGAAAAGATCGATTGGATCTTCATTTTCATTAGACCATGCCATTTCTTTGTTACATTGGACAATGCCATTTCGTTCTTTAATGTCTAGGTAAAGAGCAACTTGTTCGAGTTAAAAAAGCCTGAAATCGACCAACCATTCGCATGCGATAGTAAAATTTTGTCTCCTTATGATCCCCAATGCCCTTCCCTACTTTAGAGCAGCGCTTTCAATCCTGCATATATTCATCATTGTTTTCCATTAATACGACAATGTGTTAAGTCAGTCTAATTTGTCTTCACATCCTTCTTTTTTGGCTTTTCTTTGGGGTAACTCGAGGCTTCGTCATAGGTCTTGAGTCTATTTTCAACCCCTCGTGTCACTAGAAAAAGTTATTTCACATGACGTTTACGTTACCCAACAATAATGCTTTAATAATCATGCCCTGTTATGAATGTCATTCTACTTTTGTCAAGTAGGTCTTGCGTCTCGTATTAAGATCGTTCTAGCACGTGTTGTCATTGCATTGCGTGACCGTCCCGTAAAATAATCCTCTCGTGCACCATCATCTTCTTATCTTCTCGGTTCCAGTGTCCATCAATATGCAGTCTATTCACGCATGAATTAACCCATGTCCAAGGTGGAAATTTTCCCTACGTACCGAGTCGTCCCTAATGGTGCCAATTACGTTAGGTAGCTTTGGGTCCATTTGACGAGGAAATCTAGGACATCCTAGCAATGACCGACGAGGCTGTGCTGTCGCTAGAGATTACCTTATCTTTCTCATGCGCAATTCGTGGACAGCAACGGCTGGCAGTTTTTCCTACTGATTGCGGGCCGAAGAGGACAACCTAAGTAGTCCTGGCGATGTTTATCATGAGTACATCCGAGTTTGTCCAACAGCATCATCCATATTTCCCAATGCTTGCTTGAATCGTGCCAATTCCTTAATTCATTCCATGCAAGAGAATAGAAAAAAGGGAACGAAAGTCAAGGATGGAGAAACCATCCTTTTGTCCATTCATGACGAAAGTCTCCAAGGTGTTTCCTTGGTTTTGAAGATGGACGTGTGCTTCTCGTTTCCTTTCAAGGGGTTTGCGAATCACATGATACTTCATGGGGGTTGTGAATCACATGAGGAAGCCCTTGGCGAGCTGCTAAGTCAATCAAGTATTTTTTCTTAATACATGGTTACCAGAACAGATGAAATCAATCACATTGCGTAAAGTAACATCAATCCCTTGTGATCCTGAGAGTACGGATATCATATCCCGTGACAACCATTTCAATTGGAGTGGTTTTAATTAGTGAGTCTATATGCTCACATTCCCCCCCCTTTTCTTTGGAATTCTTTGATCTAGAGCTATGATTGATATGTTGTCGAGTACATTAAACTGTCCACATCAGAAACTACGACAAGATCACAACAAGTCGTTCATGATGATCTGAGATGATGACATTATCAAGATAAAAGTATAGTGTCAAACTGAAAATTCGCATCATAAGACAATAGCCCCACTTAGGAGGCTGTCTTATCGACTTGACAAAGGGAAAGATTCAATGAGCATTCACTTTTATGCATTCACCGCACGGGTATTAAAAGGGCTTGGAATCAGCCATTTCCTAAGAAAGTGGCAAACTTTGGTTTTGCTAGGGTTAAGAGGTGAGATGCTTTGGTCATGGAAGGGAGGATCCTCGGTCCGATCTTTGAGTGAGTCCATAAAATCAATGGGGCAATTCCCGGTCCCCATTAATTATACCAATTTTTAATAGGCGATTTCCGATTCTAAGATAGAACCCTCACCCTGAAACCTACGCAAGTGCAAGCGTCAACTTGAGTCCAGTACTATAAATAAATTTTTAATAGGCGATTTCCGATTCTAAGATGGAACCCCCACCTTGAAACCTACGCAAGCGCAAGCGTCAACTTGAGTCCGGTACTATAAATAAATTTTTAATAGGCGATTCCCGATTCTAAGATGGAACCCCCACTCTGCAACCTACGCAAGCACAAGCGTCAACTTGAGTCTGGTACTATGAATAAAGTTTTGTTAGGCGATTTCCGATTCTAAGATGAAACCCCCACCCTGAAACCTACACAAGCGCAAGCATCAACTTGAGCCACGAGTGGTCCCATGGCTTTTCTGCTCTGTGGCTGAGACACTTGCAGGTTCCGAGAGGGATTCCCAACTAAAGCTCCACCTAACATTCCTCCCCAAGCTTTTGTGTGGCCACTGATTCCCCGCACAGTCACCTTCTCTTATTCTTCTCCCACGAAGCTCAAGACACTTGGGCCAATTGCAATGCTGGAGTGCTCACTGTTAGCGACAGGTTGGGGTGTTTCCATGAGGAATTTGCATTCGAATTTCGGAATCTCATCTTTTTCTTTCCTTCTCTTGGTCGGATAATCCCGTTTTCTTGAAAGAAGAGCAAAAGATCATGGGAAATGATCTTTGAGGAAGCGTAACCGAAAAACGAATATTGCCTTAAAGAGTTAAAAGGTTGCACTTTTTTTTTAATGAAGAATATGCTTAAGTGTGTTCGAGAAAATAGATGGCTCGCCTCGATTGAGGATGAGGTGGGCAAGAAAAGTTTGTTTGCAGTGACTCCATGCGTGAAGCAATATTCTTGAGCAAGTCAAAGGGTGCATGTACGTTTCTATTATAGAGAGAGAAAGGGTTAAAAAGGGGTGGAAAAAGATACTAATGAGACGTGAAATGAACCAAATTTTTGAAAGAATAACCCATCTCATTCTTATTTTTGGTTGGAAAATCCCGTTTTCTTAAAGAAAAGCAAAAGATCACGAGAACAATCTCGAGGGCTGTTATCTTGAGGAAGTGTGGCGGACACAAGAATGTTTCTTTAGGTTTTGGAGATGGCATAATCCAATGAAGAGTAAAGTCTGTGTGCTCTAGAAATGAAGAGTAAAGTCTGTGTGCTCTAGAAGAAAGATTGCTCCCCTTGATTAAGGATGAGTCGGGCGCAATAAGTTTGTTTGAAGCAGTTTGAATGCGTGAAGCGACGTTCTAGAGTATGTCAAGTGTGGAAGGAAGTTTCTTTTTATGGGTCGACAATCTTTTATAGGTAGACATAAGTCTCTTCTATAGCTAGAAATTGATTATAAAGGGGAATAAAGTATCAATGAGATGTGAATAGACACTTTGCAGAGTATGTTTTGAATGTTTAGACAATTAAGGAGCACATTGATGTGAAAGGATAGAATATATTCTGTACAAAGTGTCTTGGGTTTTAATCATGTGTTCTAGAAAGGAATCGGTAACTACAGTGATATTGCAATGAAATGAAAACGCATTGTGGATGAAAGAAGACAAATAATGAAACCGAGATGAAATGAGAGGGATTGCAAATACCCCTCATTCTCTTAACAATTAGTAGTAATTTCAAAGAGTGGTGGAAATAGCACGTTACAGTATATTCTTACGGATATAACATATTTATTATTTCGTCCTATAAGTTTGCGAATGAAAAGAAAAAGTACTTCAAATTTCAAAAGATGGATATCGAAAAATTCTATATCGACATATTAATATCTATACATATTTTAAAATATTTCAGGTATTTTGCATTAAATAAAAGACTTCAGGAGTCTTAATAATATATTTATATATATATTGAAAAAAGGTAAGTTAAAATTAGTTATTTCTCCATATATATTTAGAAAAGATATTAAGTAAATATTAATATTTCTCCATCTCCCCGTCTTAAGCAATGGGTGCCGTTTACAAAGTGAAAGTTGACTTTAAAATTTCTATCGTTTCGATGGACACATTCTGCTTCAACGTCACCTTCTTCCTCTTTAACTCAAATGAGTGAACTTAAGTTATTAACCTCATTCACTTATTTATGAAGAAAGAAAATCGTAAATGTCATAATTTTCGTATGATATTTATTTTAGTGGCAATTTTTTTTCTCGATTACTTTGAGAGCTATGTTCGTAAAAAGTCGATCATTTTAATACCATAGGCAATCTGTGTGATTGAAAAATCTAATCTAACATTATTTTAATCAACATTATTAGATGCGACTCACCAGCAATATTAATGCTAAATGACGTCATTTATGAATGTTTTTTACCCCCAAATTAATGAATTAGAGTGAATTGGGGCTAAAATTGTTGTGTTCTTCAACCTAGAAATTAGGGCAAAAATAGGTGCCGAAATTTGTGATGGACTAGGAGAAGGACAAGCGGCTCAAGATCTTATCAACAAAGCTAAGATGAAGGCGAACGTTATGACCGTGACGTCTCGCCCGAGTGGGCTCGCACGCTCCACGTGCCCACGATGCTTTTGAATAAAGGGGTCGAAAGAGGCCTCACTCCATTCGCCATGGTCGAGAGAGACGGTGGGCTAGGCACCCATGGTCGATGGAAATGGTCCATGAGGAGGCCGCGCTCTTCGGACCATCCCTCTGATCGCCGAGTCCCGGCCCGACGAGCTTGTGAAGTAATGCGTGCCCGGTCTCGCTTTCGTGTACCCACACATGAACATGCTTGACTAAAAATCGAGCTCAGTCCATTTTGGGGTGGGCTTAACTTGTGTTGGTGCTTTGCATGGCTTATATAATTCTTCACAAGCTTGAAGTTTTCGATTTGCTCTTTCGTTTCCGTCAAGAAAACAAGAAGAATGAAAGAAAGAGAGAGAGATCATTTTTGTTGAGTTCGGTTTTTGTTAAGAATGTTGATGTTCGTAAAATGCTAAATGCAAACGATCATCACAAGTAACATAATGACGAGAAAAGATATCGTCTCATAAATATTGATAATTAGTAAATTAATTAAATATTAAATATGGACTGATTGTAAAATTTATCTAATAGATCAAAATAAATTTGAGAATAAATTAAAATTGACAATCTTAAAAGCAAAATTTCGGAACTAAACGCAATTAATTAATCAAATAAATATATTAGAGTATTCGATTTCACCATAACCACTAGATATAATTTTTAAATCATTACGCATACAAGAACTATATCAAACATGTGATAGCAAAATTTCTTAATCTATTTACAATCATATATTTAGGTAAAGGTACTCAGTTTATCAATCCACCATATCTATATGTGAATTTAAATAAACATAAGTGCATCAAAATCTTGAACATCCCATAAAAAGGTGTAAAAGGTCTCATGGTTTAAATACCACAAATATCAAATAATTCACATACAATAATGTTATTTAAAGGCATCTCATTTTTCCTAGAAATATTTCTAGTTCTCTAACACTAATCACATGAAGCTACATAAGAGTATGCATATTTAAAAAGTGCGGGCCAATAAAATCAAATTATAAAATCTTAGCTGCAGTTTTGGTCGGACCAAAATGAACACTTGCCTTTCCGTCATGATAATGATGTAAAATACTTGCCCTCTCTTTGTCTAGAATACATCTCTTTATGACCAATTCTACACATACTTTAAACAAGAAATGTTTTTTCTGAAAAATAAATTTTAACATCATAAAGGAATTTTCTTCTTTTGTTGATATGACAATTCAAGAGGAAGAACATCACTTACCACATAATTCTTAAAATCAGCGTATTAGGGAATTTTTATGGATTTGATGGAAAAAAATTTCTCATCAAGGAACTCTTCTAAAATAGTCTTACCTCTTCCATTGAGTTCGGAATTCTTGACAAGTGGGTCTTTAAAAATATTTTATTGAAAAACCTTATTTACCAACTTGTCAATTATCTCAACTATTAAATGAAAATTATCATCAGATGGATATTTCATTACTTTAAAAACATTAAAGGAAAAAAAGATCATCTTAAACTCTAAGATCAATTTTATTTGTTGTATATCAATAAGAGCTCTTCTTGTTATTAGAAAGGGTTGACATAAAATAAGTGGTAACTCAAAATCTTCCTCCATGTCAAGAACTACGAAATATGTGAAAAAGATAAACTCGTCAAACTTTACCAATACATTTTTTTAATACCTCTCGAATATTTAACTGATCGATCAGGCAGTTGAAACGACATTATGGTTGCTTTTATGTCACTTAATCCTAATTTCTTGAAAGTTGAAATTAATAATTGCACCTAAATCACACAATGCTTTTTCAAAGTAAAAATCTCAAATAGTTCAAGAAATTGTAAAACTCCCTAGATCTTTCAACTTAGAAGGTAATTTGCTTTGTATGATGGCTCAACACTCCTTATTCAACTATACAGTTTCATAATCCTTCAACTTCCTTTTGTTTATCAAAATCTCTTTCAAATTTTTTGCATAACTAGACATTTGCGCTAAGGCACCTGTGAAAGAAATGTTGATGTGCAACTTTTTAAATTACATTAATAAATTTAGAGAATTGCCTATCTATTTAATGCTACTAGAGTCGTTAAGGGACTGGAATTGGTGGCACATATGGCTTGAGATTATTTTAAAGAAAAAAAAAGAGTTTGCTCTTACTTGCTTTCTTTGGTTGATCATTGACCTCCTCTTCTTTGTCTTTGGAAATCTCATTTTCAGCTTCTTCTTCTCCCACTTGTTTACCACTTCTCAAGATTATAGCTTTTATATTTTCAATGGGATTTTTCTCTATGTTACTAGGCAAAGAACTTTGTTGTCTCCCTATTATCATGTTTCCTATCTCCTACTTGCATCTTTAGATTTTTTTTTGAAGTCTCTTGGCTCTGAAATCTCACATTCGTGCTCTTGATAAAGTCTTGAGTGGTGTTAGCAAGTTTGGTGACTATATCTTGGAGATTGGATTTTGTCTCTTCTAATTGTTTGAATCCCAGTGGCGATCCCTTCATATTCTGATTATTCCGTAAAAAAATTGGATGATTGCATCATCTCGGATTGTATGTGTTGGAGTAAGGATTATTTAGTGGTCTGTTAAAATTTCCAACAGAGTTAGCATTTTCACTATATTGTGTAAAAGTATTACCTACCCGACACTCTGTATTAACATGTCCTCCACCAAGATACTCATAGTATCTTGCTTTTTGTTAAATGCTCCAAATTGTGTAGCAATTGCAATGAAAGCATCCACTTCATGAATTCCGCTGGCGTTTCGTACTAGTAGCCTCTCAATAGGCTACTAATAACTATTGGATTTCATTTCCTCTAATAGATTGTAGGTTTTTCCAAGTGTTTTATTAGTCAAAGTTCTTCCCGCAATTACATTAATCATAGAATGAGGATTTATATTAGATTCATTATAAAAAATTTGTATTTGCATCCGTACAAGTAATCCATGATGTGGGCATCTCCTGAAAAGCTCCCTTGAATATTTCATATGCTTTGTACAATGATTCATTATCCATTTGTATAAATTTAGTAATATAGTTACACATTTCTACAGACTTTACAGGTGGAAAGAACTTGTCAAGAAATTTTTTAGCCGTATCATTTCATATAATGATCGATCCCGCAGGAAGATAATAGAGCCAAACCTTATCATTGTCTTTAAGGGAAAAAAAGGAAATTAATTTAATCTAATAACATCATATGTAACTCTTATATTAAATGGCGTCACAAATTTCAAGAAAAGCATCGATGTGAGCGTTTAGATCATCACTTTGTAGCCCACTAAATTGCACTGATTTGTTAAAGCATCTGAATGAGTGATGGTTTGATCCCAATTTGTCTGCATGAATTGCAAGTCTCCCGATACTTGATGTGGTGCCCTGAACTATTGGCATAGCATAATCTCTCACGAGTCTACATGGATTTTCATCCTCATGAACTTGCTCCATCTTTTTAGTGTGATTTCTCTATTCTCACAGCTGCCTTTTAAATGTAAGTTTGATTTCTCAATCAAACTCAAGAAATTTCCCTTGTTGGCCACGTGTCATGCACCGATGCACACTCTAGAGAAAACAAAATAAGAGCTAGATTAAAATTAGAATTATCATGTATCAATATTAATTAGTATTAAATAAATAATCGCCAGCAACGGCGCCAAAAACTTGTTCGTAAAATTCCAAATGCAAACGAACATATTGAACAAATAATATAATCATGAAAAAAAAAAATTGTCCAATATAGATTGATGATTAATAAACCAATTAAATATTAAAAATGGACTAATTTTAAAATTTATTTGACAGATCAAAATAAAATTGAGAACATATTAAAATTCACAATCTTAGAAGCAAAATTTCATAATAAATGCAGTTAATTAATCAAATAAATGTGTTAGAACATCCAATTTTACCATAATCATTCAAATGGTGGCCAGTTACTTAAAAGCATAAGTACATTAAAAATTGTGAACATTTCCGGTTTACAATAAGTCTTGTGGACCGCTTTATCACCAAAAGTTACACAAATAACATGGTATATTTTCATGGACATTTAATTCATGATTATATATTATAATAAACAATTACATATTGTCACTTTCTAGTCTTAAATATACATGTCGGATCATTCAAATGGTGGGTAATTACTTAAAAGCATTAAACACTAATATATAACTTGTACGAATGAAATCACTTACAAAACATAAAAAACACGAAATTCATATCATCGGGCTATATCGCAGCCTTAACAAAAGAAATTTATGCATGGACAAAAAAAATTTAGAACATAATAGAAGAAGAAGTAAAAATATAAATGAAACCCAACATCTTTAATCAAATAACAAGAACTTTGTCACCACTTTCTATCTTCTTCTCAAAATACTAGAAAAAACTCCTAGAACAATGAAGAATGATCTAAAAATAAGAACCTAGTTGTCTCTCCAAGCTCTCAATGTTATCCTATATATAGGATACATCCAAGATTTCTATTACAAGGCAATTGCTTATTTTATTTTTTTTGTGCATAAAATTACGGAATAAATCGCAGAATTCCTAATTTGCATCTAATTTCTAACGCTTCTTGATTTGAATTCCTTAATAACAGAATTCTTCATTTCCTTCTTTTTCCCATTTTCCTTATTTTCTCCATGTCTCGTTATGTTGCATAAACAAGAAAATCCAATACTTCTATCAGAAGGCAATTGCTTTTTTTTTTTTAACGTAAAATTAGGGAATAAATCATATAATCCATAATTTGGAATCCATCTTCTAACACTTTCACATAAAATTAGGGAATAATTCACAAAATTCCTAATTTGCACTTCTAATGCTTCTTAATTTGAATTCCTGAATCACGAAATTCTTCTTTTTCTTCTTTTTGCCATTTTTTCTTATTTTCTCAATGTCTTGTAATGCTGCATAAACAAGGAAATCCAAGACTCTTATCACAAGGCAATTGCTTATTTTTGCATAAATTAGAGAATAAATCATAAAATCCCTCATTTGGCATCCATCTTCTAATACTTTCACATAAAATTAGGGAACAAATCACATAATTCATAATTTGCATCCCACTTCTAACACTTCCTTATTTGAATTCTTAAACCAAACGATACTTCCTTTCATTCTTTTTGCTATTTTTTCCTTAGTTTCTCCATGTCTTGTTATGCTACACAAATAAGGAATATTTGAATAAATTGAAGAAAATCTAAATATTTTCTCACAAATATTGCATTATTTGTTATTTAAAATAATTAAAATAACTCTATTTTTACAAATTTATCAATTGCGTAGGAATTAAAATTTCATTTAGAAAAAGAAGAAAAGGTCACACGAGACAAATCACGAGAACTTGTCGCCGGAAACACTTAGTGATAGTCTTTTCACCGATATGGAACTCAAGCGATCGGAAAAGAAAAATAATATTACGTCGTCCAAAAAGCCATGATATTTAGGCTCCATTCATTTCACGGAAAATGTTTTCCGTGAAAAAGTTTTCCGGATTTCCTAGCGTTCATTTCATGGAAAATGAATTCGAGGAAAATGTTTTCCATGAAAGGAAAAAAGTCTTCTAAATTGGAGAAAAATGTTTTCCATTTTGAAAAGTGGAAAACATTTTCCTCACTTGATATCTCTTATCTCACACATCTACAAATCATCATTTCCTCCTCCCCTTTCTTCTTCTTCTTTTATTTTTTTATTAGAATTATTTTTAATTTCCTTTTCTTTTTCTTTTCTTTGTTTCTCATCTTCTTCTTTCTTGGCTAGTCGTCAGCCATCACCAAGTGAACCTCAAGCTCGTCGATCTCAAGCTCGCGCTCGTCGATCTAGCGAGCCTCAAGCTTGACACTCGTGCTTGCCAATCTGGTGAGCAGAAAATATTTTTCTTGTCGAACACCGGAAAATATTTTCCGAAATATTTTCGGGTTTTAGCCGAACATCAGAAAATATTGTCATTTTCTTGGAAAATGACTTCTGAGAAAATATTTTTTGAAAATAGCCCATTTTCCGCGAAACAAATGGACCCTTATAGCATCGTTTTTTTCTCCGATTTTTTTTAAGTGGCCTCGGGTTAACAAAGTAGGTTAAAAGTCAATAAGGGCGTGCATGTTTTCGTTTCTTTTTTTTCTCGTTTAAGAACAGATCATTTGTTTTTTTGTTCCCTAACAAAAAAAAACATAAACGCGTTTGTTTGCGTTTTTGTTCCAAATCTGTTTTTTTGTTCCCTAACAAAAAAAAAAAGAATAAAAACAAAAAAAAAGTTGTTTCTTGTTTCTAACAACTTTTTGGGAACAAATTTTCTCTCTCCACTCTTCTCTTCTTCTTCTTCTTCTTCTTCTTCTTCTTCTTCTTTTTTCTTTGGCCGGCGGCCTCGCCGGAGCGTCGCCGGCCCCTGGCGAGGCTCGGCCTCTCCTTGGGCGGGCGAGCTCGGGCTCGCCCAATCCGGCGAGGCCGAGCTCGCCCGGCCACCGGCGAGGCTCGGTGGCCGGTGGCCTCGCCCGGTGGGCGGGAGGCTCGGCCTCGCCCAACCATGGCGAGCCTCGCCGTGGCCGGGCGAGGCTGCCGGCCCCGCCGGCCCGTCGGCGGAGGCGGGCGATCGGCCAAAAGAAGAAAAAAAAAAAAAGAAAAAAAAAAAAAAAAGAAAAAAAAAAAAGAAAGGAAAAAGGAAAAATAAAATAAAAATATTAAAAAATTAAAAGAAACAAAAAAAGAATATAAATTTACCAAATGTGTTTTTATTCATTTTTTATTTCCTAACAAGTTTACCAAACGCATCTTTTCTGGTCCAAAAATTGTTATCCGAAACAGAAATAGTTTTTTATTTCTATTCCCTAACAATTTTGAACGAAACGTTACCAAACGCGCCATAACTTTCTGGTATGAAATCGAATCCACGACGATGTGTAATTTCATCGAAAGGAAAGAGTTCGAAGCGGAAACGAGGGGGAAATGGAAATGGAGTGGGCTTCGAACGAAGACAATGATTTGACGTGGGATTCCGACAGCGGAAACGCACCAATTCGTTGGTTGGCGCTCTCTCTCCTCGTCTTTTTGGGAATGTCCTGCCCCAGCCCCACGCCAGCGCATGCCACCTCATTTCTTGCCTTCTTTTGTAAGTTCGAAAAATGGGAAAAAATTCAAAATAAAATAAATGCATTTCCATGTTATTGATGGGTTTACTCACTCGAAGCCCATCTTCGTCTCCCCTCACTTGTCACCAACAAATTGTTTTTCCATTTGTATTCCACCTACTACTTTTGGTATTATTGTATAGATTTTGTATTCAAATGGTTTGGAGTCAAATTTAAAGTATTATAATCTATTATGCGAATGACCTGACTTTGATTGAATGTGGAGGTTCACATCAATTTGATGTTCGGAAATTTGACTTAAGAGATTGTTGCGGTGTCAAGAGAGTACGTGTTAGTAATTATCTTGTTCTGTGTCGTAAGACAACGATTGATTAGTAGAGCTAGTTAAGACCTAACATCATGGTCATTGCATAAAATATTACATGTGATGTAGGACCTGAAGAAGCTTTACTTTTTAGGGCCCTGCTCGATTGACTCTCTTGCTTATATTGTGTGAAGACGACGTGGCCGCCATGGCATGTTATTATTGGGGGTAAATTAAGATAATTGTCTAGATTTGAATTAGCTCGCAACTCTAATAGTGGTGCGCGGTGACATGTCATGCCCGTCCCACGCCCAAGTTGGTGCCTATGCCGTGCCGCCTCGTGGGGATGTCGGGTTGGGCCCCGATCCCAGGGTGGCTCGGCTCGGCCCGGCCCGGCCCGGCTCGGCAGGCTAGCCACGGGAAAGCACGATCCACATTTTCCCAATTTGTTTGGGTTGCCTCCTAGGCAGCTCACGCCAAGACAAAAAAGCTGTTGGGGGAGCTCACTCAGTTACGACGATATTGTTTGTTTAATCTCAACAACAACTTCCCCGAATAAAATTCAAAAAAAAAAAAAAAAAAAAAAGCAAAGGAAATTCCATCTGCTGTCTCTCTTTCTCTCTCCAACCCCCTTCTCCTTCTTCCCGACCTGTAAAAAAAAAAATCCCAAATCGATTTCCGCCATTTCCAACACCTTCCTCCCAATCTCCTCATCCCCTTCCTCTCCTCAAAGACTCGATTTTTCTCCTCTCTCCCTCGCGCGAATTCAAATCCGCGAGAGCTGCGGGGCGCCGCGCATTTAGGGTTTCCCGTCGGTTGGTGGGCGGTGGTGGCGGGGCGGCGGCGGCGGCGGCTCGGTTTTCCGTTCGGATGCGGTGAGGCCCATTGCGCGGAGGATTCGGGAACCTAGGGTTTTCTCGGGGCTTTGTCGGCGACGGAGATGGCGGGCGAGTTGCAGATGAGCCCTCAGATGGAGCAGATCCATGGCGAGATCAAGGACAACTTCCGGGCCCTCGCGTGAGTGTCTTCTCTTTTTCTCTTTCCTCCTCCCCCCCGCTTTTCCCAGCTGCATTTTTTGCTCGCGCGGTGGCGTGGAATCTGGGAATTGATTCGTACCTGTTGGTCAGGCGTGTATTGGTGCCTGGCTGGGCAGATCTGTGGATTTTGGGAGTGGGATTAGGCGTCTTTTTTTTTTCCATCGATTGGTGCGGAGTGCGGTGGTGTAGGCGGGTGAATGAATGGAGACGAGTTGCATGCGTGTGGGTGGATTTTATAAGGGGCGGAATTCGTGTGGGCTGTTGAAAATTGTCTATTGTCGCTCTGGGAAAGTAAAGGATCAGGAATTGAGCTTGTAGGTGGGGCCTTGGTAATGCAGTTATGAAATGTATCTGAAGCTGCATTGGACTATTGCGGATTCTTCGGTGTGGCTACGAGTGATGAATTATCCTTTAGTAGGTTATTGCCCATCACTGATACAAAAAGAACAGTGGATGTCGACTGTGCTTATCTTTAATTTTACTAGAGGCATGGACGGTGTGTTATGCGACAATGAAGGGCAATGTTGTATGATTGTTACTGCCTTCGGAGCAGTGGAGATGGTGATCAGTTTAGACGGTGTAAATGAATGTCAATCCACATTTTAAACTTCTGTTAGCCAAATAAGGATTTGGAGTGTGGAAGAATGCTAGGAGGTGCTTCAGGGAAAAGTGATGGATTTCTTCAATTAGGATGTTGGCAATATGGAGGATAAAGAGAGAGAAAAAGCGGTATCATTTGGTCGTAATTTCTCTTTGGTGCATATGATATGGTGTCAGGACTTGAGATCTTTTTCTAAGTTGAGGAAATATATGTGACATTTTAAAATTTATCAATCATCAAGGGAAAAATCAGTTTTTAGGGAAGCAGTGTCATTCAATACTTGTTGATTTGGTTGGTGGAGAAAAAGGAGAAAATTGATTGTATAGGAAATATAGAGGGTAACATTTTCTCTTTTTAGTAAAGGATTTGATAAAAGTGCCTCAACAAGTCCAAAGTTATGAATCGTTTTTTCTTACAAGAGAAATATATACCACAATTTAGAGAATGATTCTTTGCTTTCGGCAATGCACACGAATGGAGTGGTGAATGGAGGGAAGAGGAATGTGGGCGGCTGATATAGCCATTTTCTTGTCAAACACGAGGAACAAAACAATGACCATGTATTTCTCTCGATTAGATGATGAAGAAAATGACTGCATGATGTAAAATGCATTGATGCATTTGGCAGTCTCATTGATATACGTTCGTCTTTTTCAAGTTAAAATGGGCCTTTGGGCCAAAGAAAAAGGTCAAAATGGGTATTTATGGAGCTACTGCAGTTTTCTGCCTTGAACCTATTGGTTATCTTGCAATATATGTGTTTCATAACCATTATTGAGGGCTCTTCTTTCATAACTGCTATTTTGTTATCTATCTAACGCAGTTGTGGTTTCTGGGTAATCATAATTTGGAGAGTCAGTTGCCTTTTTAACTCTGTCTTTCGAAGATGAGACTTGTGCTTATTGCAAACACTTGATATATACATCAATCCTCTTTTCTTTTTTTTGGGTGTATGCAGAAATGGCTTCCAGAAGATTGATAAGGTCAAAGATTCCAACCGACAAAGCAAACAATTGGAGGAACTCACTGGGAAGATGAGGGAGTGTAAAAGGTATGAGACTTCTTCAATACCTTTGTTTGGTTATCATGTACAGTGTAACCATCAAAAGAAGTGTAAGCTTTGGACCATTTGCTTCATTAAAGAGTTTTCTTTTCACAATTGGCTCTAAAATAAATAAGGCGAATGTTTAAATCCATATTAATTACATGAGATTAGCACAGGTTTTGAATCTATGCTATAAATACAGTTTCCTATCTCATGTGTCATATTTTCGAGGGAGAGGAGTGTGTAAAAGAATCATTCAGGAAAGGGGGAAAAAGGAGAGAGACAAGAGCCATCAATCTCTATGGTTTTTTTTTGGATCTGCCATGCATTATTTCCGTCAATATCCAGTATTGCAGATCACAAAGTTTAACATCTTGGATATATATACAGATTAATCAAAGAGTTTGATCGAGAAATTAAGGATGAGGAGGGCAGAAATCCACCAGAAGTAAATAGGCAACTCAATGATGAGAAGCAATCTATGGTCAGTTCCCAATTCCTTTTGTAAAAATTACAAGTGAAATTTTAAGCTGTACCATCTAGATGTTCATGCACGTCGGCATTTCTCCATGGTAATATTTGTGTCATAAATTCTTCTTCCTATTTTCTTAATTCTGTCAAACTTTTTTTCACTGTGCTTTTTCCCCTTTTACAGATCAAAGAGCTAAACTCATATGTAGCATTGAGAAAAACGTAAGTTTTCTGTTTTCTTATTCTTTTGGCTTGTGATTTATATATTCGGTGCCATTAGGTGAATAGCTATTCTTTTGTAACTTCGGCGGCCCCAGTCAGTTGATAAAATGCACTACTTGTTTGTTGATCATTTTTCGGCATTATAAATTAATATATGGGTTCTTACTTTACGTTGTTCTTCTTGGTGAATTGAATCTCTGTCGTGTAATTGCAGGTATATGAGTACTCTTGGTAATAAGAAACTTGAACTTTTCGATATGGGAGCTGGAGTAAGTGAACCAACTGCTGATGAAGATGTCCAAGTGGCATCAGGTCAGTTTCAACTTCTTTCCGAATGATTACTGCTGTTGGTAGTAGCTCTGGGCAATATTTCCATACGCCATCTTTCAGCAAGCAATAAATTTTTATTTCATGCAGTTCTTTTATCCACTTTCTTGTAAAATTTAGTCTCAATGAAAGGTTTGGGCCTTGATGTTTTATGTTATATCGGTGTCCATTTTCTTTGTTTTCAGTATTGTTTTCTCACGAGCTGATAATGGTTCCTGTTAGTTTCCTGTCACCTCAGGGATGCGACAAACCTGTCAGATAGGTGACATTATATCATCTAGCAGTCCAACAGTGTAATGACCATCGATAGAGTTAGACATCACCACATCTAACCTTATATAAGCAAAGTTCAGTGTTGACGTCGTGCTTTCTCCTTGTCAGATATAGACACTTAAAACTAGTAGGTTGCAACACTTCTACTTAGTTTTTTGAACTGGAAGATTGTTTCACAGTTGTCAGAAAATGGCATTTACAAATTTTTCCTATTGGCGTTTTTGTTTAGATATCAGTGAGGTTAGATGATGGAACACTTATTTGAATCAATATGTTCTCTTGATAATTCTTTCTTGGATTTATTATGTGAAACTCGGTCTTATTATTATTATTTTTATTTTCCTGATCAACTTATTATGCCATGCAGCCATGTCAAACCAACAACTTATGGATGCTGGAATGAAGCAAATGGATGAGACTGATCAGGTCATTGAGCGCTCGAAAAAGGTGAGTAATTATCTTGATGAGTTTTTGCTCCTTTTCTTACATAAATATAATATTCTCATAATGAATTGATTCCTAGGTTGTTGAGCAAACTGTCGAAGTGGGAACACAGACTGCTGTCACCTTAAAGGGCCAAGTAGGTCTTCTTTACAAACTTATAATTGGGAAGAAAAGCGTCTGAATTATTTTGTTATCATATTTTGGGTCATTTACTTGGTGATCTAACTTTCTCCAGACCGAGCAAATGGGCAGAATTGTAAATGAGCTTGACACAATCCAGTTTTCTATTAAAAAGGCTTCCCAACTTGTGAAGGAAATTGGCAGACAGGTTCGTCTGTTTTTCTTTCCTTTATTTGCTTGTAAGTTACTTGTCTCCTTTCTGTTGGGACTTTTGTTGAGTTCTATCTTCTTTTCTACAGGTGGCAACAGACAAATGTATTATGCTTTTCCTTTTACTTATCGTCATCGGCGTGATAGCAATTATTGTGGTGAAGGTATATTGTTCAGTTAATCCATTCATCACTTGATCAGATTAACATCTTAATGAAGTGATTTTTTTGCCTTTTGCTATAGCCTCGTGTGCAAAATCTCATTGTGATGTCTGTGGAGGTTTAACTTTGTTTCGGTAATTTTCAATATATAGATTGTGAACCCAAGCAACAAGAACATCAGGGACATTCCTGGACTGGCACCACCTGCCCCGGCAAGAAGGTTGTTGTCTCTCGGGGGTATCGGAGATGCTTTGTAAATTCCTTGTATTGGAGGGTAAAAGTTGCTGCAAATCCCGTCACCGTGGAAGGAATCTGCCGAAGCTGTTTGTGGGCATGTATATTGTTTTTCCTTCTAAAAATTCTATTCTTGCCTGACATGCGTTATTTTGCCTGCGATTCTCTTCGTATGTGTAAATCATTTGCGAGGCCTTTCTCTACCGTTGCCGCTTTTTTTTTTTTTTTTTTGTGGGTTCTCTTTGCAGAGTTTGTATGGCTTGGTTCTTTTGCTTATGTCCTGAGACCATTGTAGACCGGCGGAAATTACACACTACACCATCATTGCCATGTACATGTATTCGGCTAAATGCCCTTTCGAGAATATAATGCATGTGTGTTTGAGATTTCCTTTTCCTTCTGGATTTGGTCGGACCCTGGTTGATCGGTGTGAAAATAGCATACAATTTACGGATTTCCTGTTTGACGCCCGGATAATTAAACAGCTCCACCGAGCTATATTCCAATTTAGCGCAACTGTTGTTTTTATCAAAGGTTCTGTTGGCTAACTGAATGATTACCAATCTTCCAGGGTGGAGTGGTCTAAACCTCTAGATGAAATTGTAACAAAGTCCTTCCCTCCCTATCTGCATGAATTATACTGTGAGTGGCATGTGAGTACCATAAAAAGGATGAGATAAACCATTCCTGCATTTCGTTATCGCATTGAAATAACTCGACATTGCCGAAGAACCACAGGTTCAATGTAATCTGGAATCAAAACTACGGTACGTATTCACCTTTAGCAAAGGAATATGAGCCAATTGAATCAAGGGCAGGGACAATATCGTCAGCCTATCATTGGCGTACAACTGCAGTTCCTGTGCTCCTATGCATCGCACCTCCAGGAGGTGTCCGATCTGCAATTTGAATTTATGCACCAGCCTTCCACAGTGGTTTCTGAAAGAATGCTCCTGTACGTTGGAAGCCCGATGCGGGAAGCATCTGGACGCACCATCCCGATCTTCTCGTTTCTTAGGATGAATATGAAGCTTCTTAATCATGAGAATGCCAACTCAGTTAGAATGGCTGTTTAAATTGTGTCCGTCCTGTGTAATAAAATCTTGACGACGGGACAAGAGGCGCTTCTTCATCAGTGGTAGGGTCGGCTGTGGGACTATTGCCTCCGTTCCTTCCACCATTGTGGTCACTCCCCTTGCTAGGCAGAAAAGGGTCAGATGACTTCTTCTCGAGCTTCCACTCCTGAATCGATAAAATGAATTAGACTCGTACAAGTGAGAACAATAATGGCCAGAAATAAACGGCCTTGCAACAATTCTACAAAAAACTTAATGCTAAAAAGAATATATCAATCATTCCTGAACTTTGTGGATTGTATAATGAACGAGGACCTCAGAGTGCATTTAGAAAAGCACAGCGCTCACAAATTCACAACTATAGTCTGGAATTGGATGAGTGTTTGCCAGTGTAGCATGCTAGTTCCTTGGCATCTAAAGGCTAGAGCGGAGTACTTGCCCACTGATCAGATGATTGTAGAGCTGGCTATCATAGATTTATCAGGATCATAAGAAGTTTTTACTGAACATCCATTGTGTAAACCTCAAAGTAGTGTATCGAAATAACAGATTGCTGCCATTCACCAAGTATATCGAAAGACACCCACCAACAAACATATCGATTCCAAATGTCGCTATAGTGGCATATTAGGAACTTATATTTCTCCATACCAAGACGGGCAGTGGGGCTGGGGGTGAAGAAGGGTGAAAAAGAACTTCAGAGTGCCTAAGTACAAAGTGCGAAGATTTGAGCACATAAGTTCAAAAGCCATGAAACAGAGAGCCTTATGATAATAGTGCATCTTCCTACTCCTTGTGGTTTCAAGATCAACAATTTTAGTTTCAATCTTTTACTTTGAACCAAATATATACAGTGCTTCCGGCATATTCCCCCAAGAGATACATCAGATAATATCCCTGTGCAAGAAACTGACCTTTGTAATTCTTTCTGGAATACTATCTGGTTGAGTTTGAGATGCACGAACATCTTTAATCTTAATGTAATTATACATAACAACACCACAAAGAGCTGCAAAGGAAAAGGGAACACTTCCATTAATTGTAGAATATGACAAAAAAGATGCATTAGAAAATTCGAGTTAGAAAGACAGATCACCTATTGCATAGCCTATTATATTGAGCCCAGTTATTGTCGACTTCAGGAAATATAACAGAGGAAAGTGCTATCAGTATCCAGTCTTTCAATACGCCAGCTACGCGCATGGTAACTGCACCAGTTCGACCAATAACCAGGAAAATGGAAAAGTTGAGAGCCAAAGCACAGATGGCGTTAGAGAAAAAGATCCAAAAGTTGAACTGGATCTGTGAAACTTCCATCTCTTGCATCTCGAGTAAATACCAAGGCACAAACAGAAACACAAAACTGCATGTTAAAAATAGGGAAAAAGTTAGCACTCATGATATGAACTGATGAAAACAGGACTCTTTTGTCAATGATACTCTAAATGCACCGAAATAAGATGACATTATCAAGCATGCTCTATTGCTTCACATATCACGGGATCTATGCTGTCAAGTCATAATACTGATGCTGCAAATTCAGGAAACAGAACTCTCAATGACAAGATTCTACAATCTAGTAAAGCACATTCTCAAACATTTGGCATTCGCATTACAAGGGACAGCAACTACTAAAAGAGTTATCCATCTTTCACCTTTTCTTTCACTAAATTAAAATCCAACCTAGAGGCTTAATTATAAACGCATTCAAAGTAACCAGTGCATTGACATCCAAATGCAGTACCTGCACGGAGCAATATAATACAGGCTAGTGATGGGATTTAAAGTTAACCCCTTCTTTTGCAGCAGGACTTGGGTCAAAACCAGCCTAAGAGCCTCAGCAAATATTCCTGTGACCTGGTAAGCTGTACCAACAATATTAAAATGGATTTCCCCATACGAGGAAATCACAACCCCGATGCTCACCACGAGCATGTTCAAGAATACATCACACCTTAATTTATCAGTGCCACACATAACTGCCGTGATAAAGGTTGCCACTGGCACTGCAATATCCAACATTTAACGAGTAAGAGATGATTCAATACAATGAGCAATTGAAGATATACAAAAGAACAAGGATTTCTTCAACATACTTAGAGCTTTCAGCATCTGGATGAAGGCCACAGAAATGTGCAAGTAAGCAGTGTTGCCAAACCTGTAGAACATATATTGTATGGACCAGGTAAGGATTGGTTTAAATGTCAATGAACCTAATTTGGGCATGACACGTGACAACTCTTTTGACATTGAAATGATCTACCCATAACCATAAGATCCCTTCTCTGCATAGTTATGGCAATTGACCACGGAGGTGTATGTAATGTAGTAGAAAATATCACGAGGAAAAGATAGTTGGTACTGATATTGTGGAACTCATGAGTGATGTATCAGAACCCAGGAAACCATGTACCCGACATTATCCAATCAATGTGGATAGCTAGACCTATGAAATAAACAGATCTACACAAAAATGATGAGCCAGGTAGGTATATTTACATGAGAGGATCAAGTTATCCACAATGGGATCTAATATTACTGCCCTTGAAATATTAAATGAGTGCTCACCAGAGGCTAGAAGCAAAGAATGCACTGATTGGTACAACACATGTTGCATATCTGCACAAGTAGAAGTGTTATTAAGGATACAGGAGTTAGGAAAGTGCAATGGTCTTCACCGTTGCAACTCCAGAGACAAGAAAAAGATGATCATATGAACCACTTACATTTCAAAGGTCATCTTAACTGGAGCTACAACCTGCAATTTAGATTGTTTACATGCACATTAGCATAGACAGACTAAAAAGCAAACTACAAGAAAGAGGGGTGTTACTTCAAAGACTCCAAAGATATGGTTGAAAGTAAAGGTTGAAGTGTTGTACAAGAATGCTTACCTTGAAAACACGAATAAGAAGAAAGGCTACTGCTCCAGAAAATCCCATATGAATCATGGTCAGTGTAATTGGAAATGGAAAATTGAAGTACTTAGGAGAAAGTACCCACTGCAAAAATTTTCAAAGTTAGATTCGCTAAAGAAGTTTTGTCAATCTACATTAGTCTTACATCCCAATAGAGGTACAAGTTAAATCAATGACAAAGAACAGCTGATTCAGGCTGCTGATGGTTTGACCTTGCAACATTTCACCGACCTATGCAATATTCCATGAGATCATAAGGAGTGGCAGGCAAAGATATGACCTAGATCATAAGACAGCCTCAAGGCAAATGGCACAATAAACGAGATCGACAGAGTGACCTCCAAAGACAGCTTAATGAAAATTTGGACATAACAGTATCTGAAGATCCAGTCTCGGCTTTTGAAAATGGACATGACCAGTTGCAATGTGATACATATGCAAGGAATTTAAGCAGTGAACGCGCATTACCTTGTTGTAAAGTATAACTCCAGATGAAAGTAAAATGTAGATAAATAGGTAAAGGTAAGTCAGGACCAGCGGTTTGTTGATCATCTTGCCCATTCTTATCTTTCAGCTCAGCTAATCCAGCTTCTACAACATCTTCTGGAAAATGACTGTCCCCTCATAAACCGATCACGACCCCAGAGAAAAGGAAAACAATATTCCGGCAGCAGATATAAAAACCCAGATGGAAATTGATCTCCCCAACCACTTGGAACTGGAAAACCCAAATGAAATCGGATTTCGGTGAAATGGAGCTATTCTTGAAGTTCCCAAAATCTCTGAGCTGCCAAAGAAATGGCATGAAAAATTCAACGTCGTATTGTCAGGACATTCAACTTAAAACAAAGTACCAAAAAAACCACTTCCACGAAATGGGGCGCCCACAAGTCCGATCCGAAACAAGCACCATTGAACGTAGCACACAACAAGGAGGAGCAGAAAGAGGGGAATCATTCACCATACCCAAACAACGACACCGACAACCCCGCATTCTAACTAAACAAAATCAAACCTCAAAGGCAAAGAAAAGCCACGCCCACCTAACAAGAAAGAGACATAATCAACACTGACTAGATCTGCAAAGCAGAGCAGCCAAAAACCCAGCAGGACAAGATCGACCCACATTCAGACATGCACGAACAGACGCATTACCTCAATCAAAATCGATCCTTTCGTTGCTGGCCAAGATTGACCGCCAGATTTGCATTAGCAGCGAAGAGATCCAATCCGAAGTGAGCAGGAAAGGAAGAGCCTTTTGTTTGGGAAGGGGGGTCGTTGAGCTGGGAGTGGGAAGCCAAGGCTCTTGAGATTGGTCAGATCAGGGTGGGTTGGGCCGAAAGATCAGAGGAGGTTTTGGTGGAGGGAGTCGATGGATCAAGAGGTTGGGTTACCCAAAGCTGCAAGAAAAAGAGCAGACCAAGCAAGAACCATTAACCTGGCTGACCGTACCACGTGCTGGCTGCTGCGCTGACAGGAACAGCTAAAAAATAAATCCTATTGAGTTCAAGTGGAGAGAGAGACCCTAAGGGTGAGTAAGGGGCTCTTTGTTTGTGTTCTTCATTTCTGTTTTTTTTTGAATAAAAATTTTATTTTTTTGTTCGGAACAAAAAAAAAACGCGTTTGTTTGCATTTTGTTCCAAATCTGTTTTTGTTAACAAAAAAAAAAAAAGAAGCAAAAAAAAAAAGTTGTTTCTTGTTTCCTAACAACTTTTTAATAAATTCTCTCTTCACTCTTTTCTCTTCTTCTTATTCTTTTCTTCTTCTTTTTTTCTTTGGCCGCCGTCGGCCTCGGCCATGGCCGGCCATGGGGGCGACCTCGCCGGAGCGTCGCCGGTCCCTAGTGAGGCCGAGCGTCACGCCCGGGCGAGGCTCGGCCTCGCCTTGGCTGGGCGAGCTCGACCTCGCCGGGGGCTGGCAAGCCTCGCCGTGGTTGGGCGAGGCCGCCGCCCTCGTTGGCCGGCCGCCGACCATGGCCGAGGCGGCGACCAAAAAAAGAAAAAAAAAGAAAAAAAAATAAAGAAAAAAATGAAAAATAAAATAAAAATATTAAAAAATTAAAAGAAACAAAAAAGAACACAAATTTACGAAACATGTTTCTCGTTCTTTTTTTATTTCAACAATAAGTTTACCAAACGCGTTCTTTTGTTCAAAACCGCTTCCCGAATGTAAATAGTTTTTTTTATTTCTCGTTCCCAACAAAAAAAAAAAAAGAATGTAAACACAAACAAACGCACCCTAAGCCTGCCGATTGAACCGGGAATTGTCAAACCGATCGATTGGATCCGATTCTTGAGAGTATTGGTCTAATTTCTAAAAATGAAACCAGTATTCAAGCAATTCGATTCTTAGTTTCGCTATTGGAATCGGGAACCTGGACCGTCCGAATTGATTGTTATTTATTTATTTATTTTACGTATGCCTCTTCTTCTCTTTTGATCATTCTCTTTTGCTTCATGATTCTCATACCTACTCTCCGCTTTCAGTCTTTCCTTTTCTTAAAGTCTCCTTCACTTTTCATGGAATTTGAGGCATTCTTTTGTTTGAACCGATGTGTTTCACTGGATCGTTTGGAAATTGGATTGGATCGGTCTTATTTCAAAGGCCTTTGGTTTGGTCCCTAGTTCCAGTTTCAAGGTGGGACCAGACCGGGAACCATTGGAAACCGATCTCTTCTATGAGACATGGATTGCAAAGTCGCAAGATCAGACGTGATAGTTTGTTTTTCTCCAGACCGTAAAGATGGATCTAATACCATAAGCGAGAATCCGCTCAAAGCACCATCTCAGATAATCAACTGCCATAATAGCCTAGACATAAACCACACATGTTCTTGAGTTGCCCCAGACTGGGACCCTCTGACATTCAAATGCATTTAATCTATGTAGACGCTATTTTACACAACGTTCTTTGGCTATCGATGGATATGATGTTTCAATGTGATAATGCTGTCTTAGCTGTCTTCTTGAAGGATTGAGTGGCACAAAGCTGGTCACCCCTTCAAGGAATCGGATGATGCAATCGTGGATTGACAAAATACCCGGCATTTACGTGGATTTTACTAGTTCACATGATGAGTATAGCGACGTTCTAACTGCAAACCATATAAGTTGTCAAATACTCAAGATCCTCCTGTCACTATCATCTTCATCATCATCACCCTAGTCCAAAACAAATCCCATTTCTTTTCTTTTTGTTCTGATGTTTCGGTTGCCTTTTGCGGTCTCTCTCTTAATGTCTTTTCAGATATCATTTCACGAGGCTTGACGGAGAAGAGCGTTCCATTGTAGATCAGATTTTGCGAAATTAACGCCTAAATTAAGCTTTAGACTGGGTCGGAGTTCATATTTCTTTTGTATGATTCAATTTTATTTTATTTTAAATGTGTTGAAGTTAACTATGCAACCTAGAGAGGGTGAATAGGTTGTTTTGAAGATTTTCGGTAATTAACAGCTGATACTTGGAAATCAAGAAAAGTCGATATTGAAAATATTAGGTGATGCTAATGTGAAAATAATATGATAAGAGCGGAATTAAGATAACACATAGTAATATATAATGGTTTGGCTAAATCACCAAGGCTGCACTAGTTGGGCTAGGATTGCACTAGTATTCACCAAGATAAGTTACAACCACTAAGCATTGTTCCTTTCATAAGATATATCATACTACTATCAAAACTCAAATGCTACTATTAAGCTTGTGCACTTAATCTTCTTGGGATTTAATGTAGCAAGAACACTACTTTGGGAAGCTCAAAAATGAAACACAATTTGCTCGGAATACAATGATGAGCATTTAAAGTTTGTTCTAGATATTTTGTTCAAACCCTTTAGACTCACATCATATTAATATTTTCAATCTTTTCGTTAGAGAATCCTGAGAAGAAAGTAGCCATTAGGAGCACGTTTGGTAACGATTCTGTTTCTAGAAACAGATTCTGATAAAAAATGATTCTTTTTTATTCTGTTCCCGGAAACAATTTCTAAGCATTTTAAACCATTTGGTAACTGTCCAAAATTTCTGATTCTGAAATAGAATTGCATTTGGTACCGTGCTCATTGATTTTGTTCTAAATCAATTTCTTTTAATTTTTAAATAATTTTTCTTCTTTTTTTCCTTTTTCTCCTATTCTTCTTCTTCCTCGTCGGGGCCAGGCGAGCCTCCGGCGAGCTCGCCGGATCGGTTGCCGGCAACCGGCGGCAGCGGATGGCGGCGGACGGCAATCGCGAGATGGCGGTCGATGAAGAAGAAGAAGAAGAAGAGGAAGAAGAAGAGAAAAGGGAAGAGGAAGAGTTGGTTTTGATTCTTGATTTGTTCCCAGAACAAAAATCAATTTATTTTTTATTCTTGATTCTGTTCCAAATCTAATTTTGGGAACAAAAAAATAGAAATTTATTCTCGGGAACAAAAGTTTTACCAAACGCTATTCTGTTCTCAAACTGCTCTCGGAAACAAAAAATCAGAATCAGACACTATTTGGAGGGTTATCATACAGGGCTTAGGATTCTTCGTTAGTTGCTGTTCTGAAGCTAGAATACCCATATATATAGTCATTTCCTGTGAACTTCAGCAAGCTTTCTTGAAGTAATTTCTACCGCTATGGTCACATCGTTGATTGCTTTGACAATTTTGAGAAAATTTCCGGTTCTCCAGCTACTAATGGCTATATTTAATATTTCAACGAACATTCTTAGATGGTCGTTATTTTAGCATCGTTAATGACATGATATCCTCGTAAGTGACATAAAAATCATCACTAGCCGATTATCTTAGTTAGTTGATGTTGTTTACAGGCAGACTGTATAAAGACATTTTGCGATCTTCTTCCAATGAATACATCATAGATATCACATATTTCTTAATAATCATCGTGAACATATGCACTTCTTATAGTAGATATTATTCCAAGGATAATTTTGGAATTATCAAAATTCTTAGGGTTGTTTCTCCCACAAAATGAAGGGGATAATCAATTAACAAAAATGATGTTAATGCCTATATATATATTCAATCGAACAATGACGGATTGAGAGGACTAGCGGTGGGCATTATGCTCCATGGCGCTTGATGTTTGGTGTAATTTTTAGCAAATAGATATTGTAATTTAAGTAGTTTCATACAATTTTTCATATGAGGACCCCGAAAAGTTAAACTCTGGATTGGCTCCGTAGCTCGACATATGATGTTTAATCAATAAGGACATTCTTGGCTTGCCCAACTTCTGCATCCAAATTGCATATAATGTCTTATCCTTTCCCTCTCTTTTTCCCTACAAAAATTTAGAAAATGTGCAGGAGGATAATGACAACTTTTTGGACCACATATCCAAATTGTGTAAGTAAATAAATAATGCCTCATTTTTCTTTTTCTTTTTTTAAATGTAAACCGTCAATAAGTATCATAAGATGACAATAGAGAATTTATTCCCAGGAGTTATATCCAACAATGTCCACTTTGGAAAGTGGGAAAACTGCCCTGAGCCAATGATGGGGTTCTTCGCTCCCAAAAAGGAGGCAGCCGAGACTCAGGTTTCAAGACTCCGGGATGTAAAAATAATAGGGGTAGAGATAGCTCCCATGCCTCAAGAAATGTGGTGGCGGGGGGCCTTCCCATATGACTCCCCTGGCTAAGTGGTAAAACTAACCCTGAGCCATTGACAGGGCTCTCCGCTCTTGGAAAGGAGGAGTTGGGAGTCAGCTGACACTCAAGTCCCAATATTCCAGGGACGTAAAAACTATAAGGGGTAGAGGTAGCACTCACACCTTAAGAAATATAGTATCTGGGGACCTCCTTGTAAGAAGTCAGTCTTAGTATGACATTAAATTATTATATTTGAGCTCTGAGACATAAAATTCGGGGATATTTCCAAGGAGGGGGAAGAAAAGTATCATCTCTAATTGCGCAACTAGGGCGTGTAGGCATCGGCACGTAAAAATAAAGAACGCGGTCATGTTAGCCCATCAGAGTTACTTGACTAGGCAGGGCAGCTCCTAATGGAGCTCTTGGGCTCATGGGTTGTGGCGAGGTGTAATTTTAGCCACTACCAAGGATTCATAATACACCCTCGATTAAAACGAAAGGAAATAAATACTATAATTTCTGTAGTTTCATACAAATTTTTATATGAGAACCTTGAAAAGTTAAACTCTAGATTCACTTGTATGACTTCTAAATTGCAGAAAATGTTTTCTTCTTTCCCTCTCTTTTTCCGTATATAAATTTAGAAATGTATAATAGGATAATGACAACTTTTTGGACCGCATATCCAAACTGGGTAAGTAAATACATAAATGCCTCTCTCTGTTTTTATTTTTAAAGTAAACAGTCAATAAGTACCATAATCACAATAGAGAATTTATTCACAGAATAATATATAACGATGTCTATTGGAATTTATAAAAGAAGTTAAAGAAAAGAGGCAGACACATGACACTTCCTCAATTGAGCAGTGTTGAACCGTGCAAATATTGACAAATTTCTGTATCCATACAAAAAAAAAAAAAAAAAAAAAAAACCACAGTAAATCAAAATGAGAGAATTATACATTTCAAGTCCCCACGAGCCTTCCCCCCCCCCCCAAAAAAAAAAAAAAACTCTTTACTTGTGGGAAAAAATTTTGACTGTACAAATAATTAAAAATTACCAACTTTTACTCAAGAGACAATTTAACCCACTGTAAATTTTCCGTTTGATTTAGCACATGAAATAATAATAGAGAAAGAGCAAACTTATCAAAGAAAAGAGTTGCGGTAATATTTTGAAAAGTATGCCATATGAGTTGCAATTAAGAGAAATTAGAAATGGCGATGTTTCGAAAAACGAGGTCGTTTTGCTTTTGTTGATGTGTTCAGGGTGTCTTTTGTCATAAGCCAACTTGTTTTTCTGCAATATGGTTGGCTATGTCATGTCGCATTCACTTGCATAGACGGAAAATTTAAGAGTGAGTATTTTGTCCCTTGAATTAAAGTTCATGAATTTTTCAGTGTCATTTGAAAAGTATGAACATTTTTATCTCGAGTTAAAGGTTCGTGAGTTTTCTTCTTTGTGATTTGGCCAAATATGTGTGATGCAACTCAAATCCTTGAGATTTGATCCACTTGAGGCACCATGGACTAGTCCTGCATGTTTGCGGCTATTTTTAGTTAAAACGAATACAAAGAAGAAATACCATTTATTATGTGACTCAATGCCTTTTTTTTTTCTTTTTCAGGGAAAGAAAATGGTATTGTGTGGCTCTAGGGTGTGGTTTTCTATTATTTTTCAAAATTTGAATTATTAGGAACTTATTTATATTAAATTCAACTCAACCGTTTTGTTCTTTTTTTTTTTTTTGAGTAACTACTATCCTTAAGTACCATTAACTCTAATATTGTATGTAACTACCCGTTGTCTTTCATGGAATCGAAGTAAATTTACTGTCTACGGTATATCATATTGCAAGCAACCAAATTTATTTCTCTCTACATTTTATTGTACTGAAATATATGAGTAGATTTTTTCTGTAGACACCTTAAATTACATATCATGTATACACGATGTACGATACTCATTTTTACGTAAAATTGTAGCTATAATTACTTCTCATTCCTGTAGAGTCAATTATAGTGTTATTACTTTATATATTACTGAATAGATGTAGTGTTTGTTGGAAGATATGATTTTGTAATCTCTATTGATAGGAAATCAAATATTCTTTAGGATAGGAAAAGATAGGCAAATATTGAATTTCCTTTATTATTTCTCTTCATTGTAATTAAATACATGAATTACATGTACAGAATTACAATCAATGAAATTGAAGACAATTGCTTCTTCGCACTTGTTTTGCGCTTCCGAGCATCTTCATCTTCTTTTTCGACATGGTATCGAGCCATTCCGGTTCTCAACTAATTTGCTTCCGCTTCCGATTGCCTCATACACCAACTTCAAGTTCCAGAACAGTGTTGCCAAAGGAATCAAAATCCTTGATTGCCCGAAGGAACCTTATCTCGCGAAAAAGGAGATAAGTAGAGGAATCAATTTTTTTTTCAACATGTCAACACCACAAGATCTCACCTCCACTCCCGTCGATGAATCCGCATCAGACGCTTCGACACGAGCCTTGGGAGACCAAGATCCAGCCGCTATAGTCCCTGCATCAGAACGGCAACCACAAATCCAGAGCCAACCTCCGCACGTGCCATGGCAACAACGGGCTCAGGCAATTACAGGGCAACCATTCGGAGGTCACCCTTACCAATGGATGCCATATCCATGGTATCCTGGGTCTATCCCCAACACATCATCACCGGCTACCACAAAGAACGTGCGGGCCGATGGAGGTCCACCAACCAATGATGGGGCAAACCCTACCATCGGCCCGGAGCAGACGGGCGGGTCGACTATACCGGTCGGGGAACCAATCCCTATTCGGGATTCCAAAATGCGGATTACGGATTCGGCCTCGGAGGTTCGGGTCGTGGAACAAATCCCTACCCGACTCCTACATCGGGTTTCTTCCCGTATCAATTTCTTACTACCAGTGGCTGGCCGGAACCCGGCGATCCATTGTATACAACAAACGGCGACGGCCCAGAACTGAAGATTATAAGTCAGCAATTGACAGGTGCAGACAATTATTCAAGTTGGTCGCGCGAATTCCGGCGGGCACTTATAACAAAAGACAAGGAAGTTTTCATAGACGGATCGTTTCCGATTCTGTCCGACGAGAGAATGGCACGGCTTTGGAGGAGATGCAGTCAACTGGTAAGAACCTGGATTGGAAACTGCATCGTGCCCGAGGTCGCGGCCTGGGCTTCCCCCGACGGAGGATCAGAAGAAGATGTGGGAAAACATAAGGGAGATGTACGGAAAACTCGACCAAGTTAAAAATTTTTATCTCACACAACAAATTTTAGATCTGAAACAAGGGAACATGACCATCGCGATAGTGTACAACAAGCTTTCGAGTCTGTGGAATGAGTTAGAGGTAGCCGAGGAAAAATTCGATTGGCCCGATCATATCCAACAACAATACAAGCAAATGCGAGAAAGGGAGAAAGCAACGAGATTCCTTCTCATCCTCAACGAGGCATACCTGCCATTCCGATCCCATATACTCACCATGGAGCCTCTGCCAAGTCTCGGCCGGATCTATCAACTCGCCATACAGGAGGAGAGCCAACAGAGATCGGCGGACCACGGCAAGGGAGGAGACGGAATTGCTCGCGCGAAGAGCCATTTCCGCTCGTCACGAGAGGCTCGGGAAGGAGAGAGGCGGATCTAGGGTTATTCTTCGAAAATGAAAACCCTAGATCGCTTTTAAAGAGAAGCGCGGACGGTGGAGATCACTTCCACCATAAATCGGACGGATCGCGATCGTTCCAGGGGGCGACGATTGGATCGGACGGCTCGCGTGGCATCATCTTCGCTACATCCGACGGCTCCATTCGACAGCTCACATGGCAGCTACTTAATCGGATCGGACGGCTCACGATCACCCAGCATTCATGGGCTGGATGGCTCGCGCGGTGGGCTGGATGGCTCGCGCGGCCCATTTCTTGGAGGATCCGACGGCTCATATGGGCCTATTTCGGCCCAAGTTTTCAATCCAACATTAGGCCAAATTCAAATGCAAAAAATAATGGGCCAAAGGAAGAGGTAAGATGTACTTGTGATTATTGTAAGCGTCCACACCATACAATTGAGAATTGCTGGAAATTGCATGGAAAGTCAAGAGAAAAAGAAAAGGGAAATTTTCCTCGCTTTTTTCAGGTATCGGGTCAGCAAATGGGAAAATCAATTACCCATGAAAAATATCACGAGCTGATGGAAACCTTGAAGAAATTGGATCCTTCTGATAAAGGAGGCAGCTTCACAGGTACATCCTATTGTTTGATGAAATCAATTTCAAAAGATGCATGGATTATTGATTCAGGTGCTAGTGATCACATAGTCTCGTGATAGGAATTTACTTTCGGATATTACAAAATTATCTTTTCCTATATCAAGTACAACTTCCAAATGGAAATACCACCAAAGTTACCATGACTGGGACTGTAAAGCTTAGTTCTCTTGTTACTCTTAAAAATGTGCTCTACGTACCCGATTTCCATTTCATTCTAATCTCAGTTGCTCGAGCCTGTGAAGAAAATTCATGTCACATTCTTTTCCATTCTAATAAATGTTTCTTTTAGGCCCTTTCAACTGGCAAATTGATGGGCTTGGTAAGAGTCAACCAGGGACTATATTTCTGGTTGGATTTTCTGCATCTTTTTAAATTATCTCCTGTTGAATTCAATAAATCTCTGTGTAATGCTACTGCCAATGGCATGAATTTCCTTAATCATAAACGATTGGGCCACAGTGCATCATTTCCTTGTCCTAAATGTCCCATTTGTCCCATGGCTAAGCAAACACGTGCTCCTTTCCAGAATAGCACTTCTCGAGCAGATGATATTTTTTCACTTATTCATGCTGATGTTTGGGGGCCCTACCATACTTTAAATCATGATGGGTCTAGGTTCTTTCTCACAATTGTGGATGACTACACTCATGCTACATGGATTTTTCTCATGCAATCCAAAAATCAGGTCTTTTCTCATTTAAAGACCTTTCTTTCCTTATCCAAAACTCAATTTCAAAAGCCAATCCGTCGGATACGTACTGATAATGGAAAAGAATTTTTTAATGCTGAATGTGCTTCCTTGTTCCTGTAAATGGGATATTGCATGAGAGTTTTTGTACTTATACACCCCAGCAGAATGGAGTTGTTGAGAGAAAGCATCGCCATCTTTTAGAAGTGGCACGTGCACTTAAATTCCAAGCTTCTATCCCTGAAAAATTTTGGGGAGATTGTGTGGTCACTGCAGCATATCTAATCAACCGCATGCCATCACGCATTCTAAAGGGAAAGACACCTTTTGAGTTATTATATGGGAGAAAGCCGGATATATCTCATCTCGAGTCTTTGGGTGTCTATGCTATGTCACTACAAGTGGGCCATAGAGATAAGATGGCGCCACGAGCTACTCAATGCATTTTCATGGGCTATCCAACTTTGCAAAAGGGATGTAGGCTTTATGCACCTTCTACAGGAAATTTCTTTATCAGCAGGGATGTTGTATTTCATGAAGATATTTTTCCTTTTTCATTAACATCTTTACCTGAAGAAGAGAAGACAAATTGGCAATTCTTGTTGGAAGAAGATTCATCTTCTGGAGGAACATTCATTATTCCTTCCCCTCCAAGAGAAGTTGATATCTTGCCTCTAACACCTTTTGCAAATACTGCTGAAGATTCCATGAGCAGCCTCATATAGAAGGATCACTGCATGAAGAGCCAACACAGTTGGAGGATACTTCAAACAACACCTACGAAGAATTATCCATCACACCACAGGTGTCTCGGCGGCGTTCTCATCGAATCACTCGACCACCAACTTGGACAAAAGATTTTATATGCAGTTCTTCAAAATCATCAGGTACTCGATACCCCATCTCTTCTTATGTCTCCTTTGATAGATTGTCGCCAGAACATCTATGTTGCATAAGCCGTATTTCTGAAGATCGAGAACCTTCTAGTTATGATGAAGCCAAAGATGATCCTCGTTGGCAAAAGGCCATGGAATCTGAATTACATGCATTGATAGACAATCACACTTGGGATGTTGTATCAATGCCTGATCATCGCAAACCCATTGGATGTAAATGGGTATATAAGATAAAATACAGAGCAGATGGTTCTGTGGAAAGATACAAAGCCCGGTTGGTGGCAAAAGGCTTCACCCAACGAGAAGGTTTCGACTATCATGAAACTTTTTTGCCCGTAGCAAAGGATGTCACGGTTTGTACTTTTCTATCTATTGCTGCTTTTCGTGACTGGCCATTACACCAAATGGATGTCCATAATGCCTTCTTACATGGTGATCCGGATGAAGAAATATATATGGAGCTTCCACCGGATTACGGAGACGGGGAGTCGAAGGTATGTCGTCTCCGCAAATCTCTTTATGGCTTGAAACAAGCCTCCCGACAATGGTACGCTAAATTCACCGGTGCACTCTTGGTCGCGGGTTCAAGCAATCCAAGTATGACTATGCCTTATTCACCGGACAAAAGGTATGTCATCTATTTACTTGATGATCTATGTTGATGATATCCTTATCATGGGGAATGATGATTCTCGCGTAAAAAACTTAAAGAGTATCTCGCATTCGACTTTTCATATCAAAGACTTAGGGTCGCCTAAGTATTTTCTTGGAGTTGAAATAGCTCGCTCAGATCAGGGCATCTCATTAAGTAAGCGGAAATTCGTGATGGAGATAATATCGGAAGCAAGATTATCAAGCTGTAGACCATCGGTCATTCCTATCGAGCAAAATGCTAAATTGACTTCCGTCGGCTATGACACTGGCGTATCCTCCTCTTTTGATGATCCATTGTTACAAGATCCCTCAGGATATTAGAGACTGGTAGGAAAATTAATATATCTCACCATGACTAGGCCAGACATTTGCTATGCAGTGCAGACCCTTAGTCAGTTTATGCACAGTCCGAAGTAGTCTCACATGAACGCAGCCTTGAAGATTGTGAGATACTTGAAGACTTGTCCAAGTTTGGGAATACTTCTTTCTCGAAAGTGCAACATGGAAATGACGGCCTATTGCGATGCAGATTATGCCACATGTCCTATGAGCAGAAGATCTATCACTGGTTTCTGCATCAAATTTGGAGAGTCATTACTTTCATGGAAGACAAAGAAGCAATCTACTGTATCTTTATCTTCAGCTGAAGCTAAATACCGATCTATGGCCAAGATTATTTGTGAAATAGTCTGGTTAAGGGGTTTACTTCTGGATCTCGGAGCTCCCGTTAAAGGACCGACTTTACTCTTCTGTGATAATGATTCGGCACTCAAGCTTGCAGCAAATCCTGTACTGCATGAGAGGACGAAGCATATAGAAGTCGATTGTCATTTTACTCGAGAAAAGATTCAAGAAGGAATTGTCGAGACAAGAGGAATCAAGACTTTAGAGCAACCCGCTGATATATTTACTAAACCTCTTTGTCAAAGACAACATACATATCTTCTAAACAAGCTAGGCGTCTTGGACATATACAAACCACCAGCTTGAGGGGGAGTATTGGAAGATATGATTTTGTAATCTGTATTGATAGGAAATCAAGTATATTTTAGGATAGGAAAAGATAGGCAAATATTCAATTTCCTTTATTAATTTTCTTCCTTGTAATTAAATACATGAGACATGTACAGAATTACAATCAATGAAATTGAAGACAATTGCTTCTTCGCACTTGTTCTGCCTTCCGAGCATCTTCATCTTCTTTTTCTGACAGTGTTTATTGATATTTCAATATTTTAAAAAAAATTACTAGGTCAATTTGCTACGTATTCTCAAGAGATTTTTCTCTAGACATTCACTTTTCTTAAAAAACTCTTAAGTTATCATTTCTTAAAGAAAAGATACCCTTAGTCAAAACTTAATACATTTAATTTGCAAAAGTCACTACTCATTACTTTTGATTTACTAAATAGACGTAATGTCTATAATATTTATTTATTTATTTATTTAAAAATTCGTCTTAATATATATATATATATATATATATATATTAAATTGCATTCTTACTGGTCCGTTTTATATCTTTATTGTCAAGAGATATTCCTTTGAACTTTCACTTTTCTTGAAGAAACTCTTAAAATTCCATTTGATGAAGAAAATACATCCCTCATTAAAATTAATACATTTAATATGCAAAATCACTAGCATTTTATATAATGCGACTAACCCCATAGATAAGTCTTTCTAGTTATATAGATGTTTTTCCTTCGGCAAGAGATAATTTTTCCTTGATGATCCATCGGCAGTAATATAGAGGCCTAGTTGCCTAGAGGTCTATAAAACTCTCTACAAGTTTTATAAATCGATTAAGCCTAGGCATTTAGTTTGCATGGGTGGTAATGACTAGACCTATCAAACGGGTGAGTCGGATTGGGTCGGATCGAGTTAGGTCGAGTCAAGTCGAGTCGAGTCGGGTTCGAGTCATAAATGGTTCGACCGAAATCGACTCATTTGTTATAGTACAAAATTCTCGACTTATATTTGATCCATTTAACTAAACTTAAGAAAGCTTATTTCTTATGATTTTTTTTTTAAATGGTATTGCTAAAATATTTTCATACAATACAAATCTAGTGGACAGTTATTATGATTTTTTAAAAAAATAAGCCCTCGTTTATCTCTTGGAAAATATTTTCCAAGAATTATTTTTTCAAAGGAAAATTACAATATTTTTTGGTTTTTGCTTGATATCTGAAAATAAATTAGTAAATATTTTCCAACAGTTTGGTATGAAAAATATGATTGAATTTTCCTCCGTGACTCCTTTTAATTTTTTTTTTTTAAAAAATCGGATTTATAATTATTTTTATTTTTTCAATCGAATTTTTATATATTTTCTTTTTGAAAAAAAATATAATTTTTAATTATTTCATATTTTCTTTTTTTTTTTTTTTTTTTTCCTTTTTGCTGCTTCTTCTGTTGGTAATTGGTCATAGACGAGCATGAGCTCGCTCGACATCGGTGAGCTCAACCCTCACCAAACGCAAGGTCGAGGCCTCGCCAGATTGGCGAGGTCAAGCTTGCTTGATGACGTTGAGCTCAAGTCTTGCCAGTCGTCGGTGACCTCGAGCCTCGCTTGGCCGATCATTGGCTATTACCATGTTGGTTGTTGCCATGCCAGCCATCGGTTGAGGAAAATGGAATAAGAAAGAAAAAAAAAAGAGGAAGGAAAATAGAAAAAGAAATAATTATAATTTCAATTTTTTTTAGAAGGCTAAAGAGGGAAAGAGAAAGTGTGATCCTTAGGTTGAAAATGGGTTCTAAGTCCAACTTAAGACCCATTTATTTTAGGCTTTCAATTTTTAAACCTATTTAAGTAATATTTGTAATATGTAAATGACCCATTTATGACCATTTATATTTTAAAAGTGTCATATATGGATTTAAGACTTATTTTGACAGATCTAATAATGACCAAAAATAGTTTACATGCAGTTAATGGGATTTGAACAAATAACCTTATGCTTCTAAACCAAAAACCAGACACCCTCAACCAATTATGCTAACTGGGAAGTTGGTAGAGATATAGATGTTCTCTCGGATGCTTATTTGTTTATATCATATTAAGGATAGGGAGGGAAGCGAACCCCTCTGGTTATTGTTGTAAAGGTAACTGAATCATAATTGCTCTACACCACACATAAACTATAGTTTTGAGGTCGATGAGCTCATCACCACAACCGCACCAAGATGCCTTCAGTCAGTTAGTCTTTCCACATGAGATATGTTATGACTAGGTAACGCAACACAAATCGTTTAGCTCGTGACATAAATCGCACTTGAGACCTCCTGTACAATAGGCGATCCATTTTATCACTAGGTCAATCGCTTGGTGGTAGCACACAGTTTATTTGAATAAATTCACAACATCCGTTCGGCGGACCTGCTTTTATCGTTGGGCCGTCTACATTCTGGAGGCCCAAAAATCACAAGATGGGCCCATGTTTAAGTCTTCCCCGATTAAATCCAGGCTTTATACGTTTAAACTCGAACAATTCTTATTTTCAGAAAAGTCGTATCTGGCTGGCCAAAATTTTTATTATTGATTCGACGATTACGTGGCAACTCTTGGTTTTGCATATTCACTTATTAAAAAAAGATCGTTTTGCATTGTTCGTGTTTATGGTCTGCTAACTTTGTGATTGGTGCATGCGTAATATTGAAATTATATCTTGAATTTGAATTCTTCAATCAAACCCGACTAGACCCAAATAAAGATGTCCCGACCCAAATGACCTCCATATTCGAACAATTGTGAATAACAAGTAAATTGGTTTCCCAAATGGAGTCGAAGCGTTGGCATAAAAGTGGAAAGTCCAATGTGGACCTTTAGGCAACGGTGGATCGCCCAAAAAGGAATCGGTTTCATGTTTTGTTATATAGGTATTCCTATACAGGGGTTTGGTCTAAATTGCCTTGTGAGTGTTATCTGCGTTGAAAGTGATGTTACCATGTAGGGCATGGAGAGTGTGATTTGCTCGTGATATCTTCAACCAATCTGATAGTATTGAAGCAGATTAGATTTTGTATACTCATCTGCGAGACTGAGTCATTGTTTCGTGAAAATTCGTGTGAAGCAACACATTGTAAAATTGTTTAACTCGAGTATATTTGTAACTTTCATTATATCACTTGATTTATAACGAAATTTCCATCACACTCTCTTTAAAGTAGGTCACATCGATTGAAGTAAAACTATTATTCAACTTATTCTCTTCTCCATTTATTATGGTATTCGATTGCTTATTTTCGTAACACGAATATATTATCTATTTTCGATTTTCATCAGCACTTCTTATTTTCTCCTTAATTTAAATAGTTTTCCTCTGAACATCCAGGAACTTTCACACTTGGTCCTGACAATAGATACATGACATAAATGTCCTGCCTCTAATCTCACTTTGTTAATGGCACCAAGAGGATTAGGTGGAGACAATTAGGTCTGTTGTGCCAGAATGATTAGCTCTTTTTCTATTTCTTTTTTCTTTCTCTCCAAAGGAGACGGTCCAGGAAAAGAAATAAAAGTGATTTGAAACGTGGCTAATCATTATGTATCGCATAATATCATTCTAATTAGACGGCTTGATATCACCCCCTAACTACCGCAAAACACATTGCTTCCTCAACCACTATATTGCATAATTAAAATAAACCATACAATATAGTCATCATACGTGTAGACATTTCCAATCACAAATCGATGCGCACACAGGCCGGTGAACATTCTTGACGTCTCAACTGCCCGTCGGAGGAGGAGGAGGAGATCGGCGGTTTCTTCCCCGGAGGCTTCCCTCGACCTAACTCCCAACACCAGAGATTCTTGCTCGTACCATACTGCAAAAATTCTTATTCTGGCATCTTTATATGATCGAAATTTTGTCGACATTTTTATATTTGGTGGGTCCAGTTGGTTTCCATTAGAGCCCCTTTTGAATTATTCGTGCACCCACATAATCCACGAGTCAGGAGCTGCCGCTTTCTTTGAATTCAATGAGAAGACAACGAAAAGATTTTTTTCTTGATTTATTTGGGAAGGGACCTTAAATGATTAATTACTATTTCGATTTTGTAATTTGGGCAACTGGGGTCTGATTGCTACGTTTTGCCCTAGAAGAAAAGGGTCGTTCAGGTACCCTGGAGGAGAGCCAAGGCAGGCGTGAAGTATTTTATTGTTGAATTTTTCAATTTGGGTATCACACGATGATCTGCTCGGTTGGTGCTCTTTGAGGTTGACTCTTGTCCTTCTAGTTCTTCGAACTTGGAAGCATGTATCCATTTATGTTGATTTAAATATCATATAACAATTTCCTTTTTCACGAAAAATATATATAAGAAAAAGAATTGGAGAATCCGGGGAGGATCCTGTCTTTCTTGGAAGCATGCCTCTGGTCAGATGCAAATCAGATGGATAGAAGCAACCTAAAAGATTTTTTTATTACTAGGCCTAATTGGTACTAGCATTTGGGGTTTATTTAACTTTCTGCCCTTTGTCTCGAAGATTTTAGTACCGATTTCTCAGATACGTAGGCAAAAGTAAACATGGGTTTTAGAATTATAGATACGACACAGCACGTGGAAATTTATCGTTGAAGCCAACAAGCGAGGCGAAGACACGGCGTTTCGTCGGGTTGTTCAGGAAAATCGCTTTGGTGATTAAAAATGTTTCTTGGGTTGGTATGGCACACCGAACCTAATCCCCAAACATATCATCGTTAAAAAGCTTTCCAGTCTCGTCTTGAGGCTATTCAAATTCTGTGCTTTCGACTACTCATTTATTTTTCAGGGGTGCATGTGTATGGCAAGCGTTTCTAATGTCTGAATTCATAAGGATCTCACACCAATGTGCTTCACGTTGTTCAAGATTTCTTAATCAAAGAAGCGACATTTCCCCATCATCTCTCGAGTATTCTTTCCTTTCCATGCACGCAGCTGATGAGATGCATTTAGTATGAATTAAAGTGAACAAAAATGGAATAAGGCTTTGATTAAATACCAAGGGGGAGGAGTATGAAAAGCGAATGTCGCTTTCATCATTGAGTTAATTATAATAACAATGATGATGATGATAAAAGCTTCATTAAAAACCATGAAAGCAATGTGTATGGCATTCATCAGATATGCTGGTGGATAGTCATTGTAATCACAAGATATTATATTGAGTAAGAGCTACTTTTGTACGAATGCATGCTCCGAAACCCTAATTTTGAATGATAAAGATAACTGCGGTGAACTCAAAGCGTGTCAAAGTGGAGAAGGAGAACCTCTAGCATACCACTTTTTTAGTGCAATTTTTCCTTTTTTCCGTCAATTAATTTGACCCGAATTTCCTATCTAAATGCTGTTGTTTGGAGCCATTTTCTGCCTTTACTTTTAGAAAATTAAGATCTTAGCTTAAGCTTTATGAATGTTCCATTTGGTATTGTATGTTTAGTAGTCCCTTTTTCTTTTTCAACCCAACCATATATTATTTTTGGAATTTCTACTATAATTGAGTCGGTTATATCATATATAATCAGAGTTTTGCATGTGTAGAACAACAAACTATTATGTGTAATTATCAAACTTTTTGTGTTTTCCTAAACCTCATTTCAACAGTTACAACATAAAATGGTTTTTGATGTCATTTGAATTCTCCATATACTTTCTGCGAGAACATTAAATTTATTACTATTTTTGCAACTTGTTTTTCATTTTGAAGTCCACTAAACAAGTTTGGATTTTTATTATAACCATTGCCGATGCGAGAAATAATTTATACACTCCCGATCGGCTTATTGATTTATGGAAGAATTCGATCACAAAATGTACTCCAAACACACATGTGACTCATTTAATGAGGCACGCGTAATGAGTCACATGTATAGATTTTTTTTATACAGGTAGTAGATGTGCCAATTATTCAGGAAAATTCATTGAGATTTTCGTTCCTTCTCCTATGTTGTATCATGTCATTGTGAGAACATAGTGATTTGAAGATGAATCTGCTAAAATAGATAAAAAGCCTCACATCTCAAAACTTTCTGAAATCCGGTTGGATTCAATGTGATTAGTCCATTTATTGAAAGGCTGTAATACAATCCACTTTAACTTTATAAAAAGCGCGTATTTAAGCTTGGTTATTTTCCAACAAAAGAGCCACTTGTCTGGTACTGTTTACTTTTTCTATGGGGCCTCTCAAATGTTCCTAAATTTTCAATTTTTTTCCCTTTTTTTGACCGTCAAAGCAGGAATTTGTCTTAAATAAGCAGAAGTCCAATATTTTAGCTGGTCACTTTGCAGGGCCCCAAAAAAATAAAAAACGAATGAAAATAAGTGTCGGTGAAAAAAAAAAAGAGAAGAAAGTTAAAAGAAAAACCGGGAACCATGTTAAAAATAGCCAGGTGCATTATATTCTCTCACTTGACTTTTCAACCTCTTACCTTACTCATATGTTATATATAGATGCTCTATGGGAAGAAAAAAGCCTGCAATGACTGGTAATTAAGCGATAATTCATAGGGCAAATTAGAGAGAGACAAAATGCTTGGCTACACGAAACTTTTCTATCACATGCACCTAACTTAATGCGGATATATATATATATATATATATATATATATATATATATATATGTTCGAACATATTTAGAAAATTAAATACAACAAGTCTTGAATAAGGATCGATTATCAATATGTAGTACATAAACTTGATCGATCCATATAGATTGAAAATGCAAGTTTCAAGTGTGAACAACTTTTTATTACATTTTTTTTTTCGGGTATGATAAATGAGATAATTCGATGTAATGATATAAAAGTGGGGAGAATTACCAAAAAGTCCTAAACCTATTGCAATTGTGTCAATTCAGTCCCTAAACATTTTTTTTTGGCCAATTTAGTCATAAACCTTTTACAGTTGTGCCAATTCAGTCTATCTTGCCAAAATTGGCCGGCCAGCACTGACGTGGACACTGGCCGGCAAATAATTTTTTAATATTTTTTTTTGAATTTTTTTTTCCACCTTCTTCTTCCTCTGGCCGGCGTCGGCCGGCCGGCCAGAGGCGAGGGCCGGCGGGCCGGCCACTGGCAAAGGCAACCCTCACCCGGTGACGGCGAGGCCGCTGTTGCCCAGCCAAGGCGAGGCTCGGCCTCGCCTAGCCATGGCAAGGTCGAGCCTTGCTAGATCTGGCGATGGCGGCCTCGCCTTCGCCATTGGCCGGCGGGGGCGAGCCTCGCCCGGCAACGGTGGCCGTCGCCAGCCACTGGTGAGGCTCGACCTTGCCATGGCTGGGCGAGGCTCGCCCCCATCGGCCACTGGCGAGGCTCGCCTTCGCCAGTGGCCAGCGAGGCTGACCTTGCCGGCCAGAGGAAGAAGAAGGTGGGGAAAAAAAATTCAAAAAAAAAAAAATTAAAAATTCGAAAAAAATTAAAAAAATTATTAAAAAATCGTTTGCCGGCCTATTGGCGTCCACGTCAGCGCCAGCCGGTCAATTTTGGCCGGATAGACTGAATTGGCACAATTATAAAAGGTTTAGGACTGAATTGGCACGATTGCAATATGTTTAGGACTTTTTTGGTAATTCTCCCTATAAAAGTGCATATTATCCTCTTCTTACGCTGACACCCCTGCGTTAATAAAAAATCTGATCAGCTTTCTGGTATTTATAGCTGAGCTAAATTAATTTTCAACGTTAATTTAATCCTCCATGAGAAAATTTCTAGCATTTTTATGTTGAAAATGACCAATTGAGCATGTCACCCGAATGAACTGGCATGCATATTCAAGGCCTTTGTATGTTTGATTATTCCATCTTTTCTTTATTTCGTAACTTCAAAGTAACAGTAATATCACTATCAACGAAAAAAAAAAAAACTAGTAATTTCACCATCATCAAACAACAAGGGACCTTGCTTTGAAGCAAGAAAACATTGAAAATGTGCAAAAATAAATAAAATAATAAATAAACAAACGAAATAAATGAACTATCCACGTGGCTTCTGAAATAGAGAGAAAAGTATAATGAAGACCATGACCACTGAAAGCACAGTTTTACTTACCTCCTTAGTCATTCATTCCTCATTTGCTTATATATATTCTTTATTTTTCATGTAGAAATTATACTATAAAGGATTTAGAGCTATTGATGCATTGGTTAACAATTAAGGGAACAAAATGGGATTACCAAAGCATAATCTTTGGTCATTTTTAAGTGCTTCGCCATCCAATTAGAATATTAATATTTGGTTTACAGTTTTAATATTCATCAGAAGTGGCATTCTTTTTTATGCTGTGTGATTATTTCCTTCAAAAAGAAAAAAAGTGAATCGAGACAAGATATCGACTTACGCTTTCTTTCTCTAATTACTTATATAAAAAGATTTTCTTCTTAAGCAAGATAGTTAAACGTAGTTTGAAACTACTACAAGAGAATTGCTTATGGTGGCAAGAGTACAAATACGACGAATCATTGTCTCTTGCTAGAGTTGGAGAATGTTCGTTTTTTTTTTTCTTAACCAAAAATTCACAAAGTTGACAAAGAGAATGAAGGGAGACTATACTAATAATAAACTTGTGGGAAACTTGCCAAGGTAAATTTGATGTCCCATCCTTACAAATTAGACCTCCCATCCTTTCCACTAAATCACCCTTTGACATTTCTGCGAGCACACCGGTTGTTTGTCCTTGTAGTCATAACCAAACCCCCCTGGTTTCTTTAACTCTCTCTCTCTCTCTGGGAGTCACCCTGGATATGAGTGGAAAGATTAGATTTTGGAGAAATCAATTGGGTTTTTATCATATAATAATAGTGATTCAAAGGACCAGGGCCCCACACCCAGCAAGCAAATAGTCTTTCTTTTTAGAGCTAAACTAATCAAAGTGTCTGATTATCTGTCACCTCCAGTACCAAAAATTGAGAATTAAAGAAAGGGAAAGGGATAGGAGCCCGGCAGCAAGCAGAGAGAGAATATTGAAGGGAGGAAAGAGAGAAGTTGCGAAGAAAGTTTCCATTTTGACATGCCCCTGGCTTTGAAAAAAACGTTGCAGGGTTGCTGTTATATGTATACGTGACGAGTGCGAGGCATTCTTCTTTCTCAATCACCTACCACTGATAACTCCACTCTTTCTTCCCCTGAGATAACCCCTCCCCCTCCCTCAAATCCTAGAAGCCTGTGCCTTTTTGGCTCTCATTTTGTTTTGTTGCCTTTAATACCCCTGCACAGGCAAGAACAGATTGCTGCTTTTCTCGCTTTTTTCCTTCTGGGTCTCATAGAGAGAGTGAGGAGAGCCTGAGGAGATTCATTAGAAAAGCATGGGTTTTGAGCTGAGACTCGGACGCCCATTTGGCCAATAGAGGGAACCCAGATAGGAAATGTGAAGGAGATCCCTTGGTTTCATTGACATTTGGGCTCGTCTTGAAACTTGCATAAGTTGCTTTGTTTAGCTTTCCAAGTTGGTTAGGGTTTGAATTTGATTTGTTGCTGGCGGTGGGCTGTGTTGACCAGGCATTGCGGAGCAGTTCCAGGAACAGGTACTTATTCGAGAAGGTTGACATTCGTGAGCAATCCTGTTTATCGTGTATTCGGGGTCTCATTTGGTGTTTGTTTGCTGGTCAATTTGCTATTTACGTTTGCTGAGTACCAAAATTTCAAATTTTGTGTTTCCCGGACTTGCGAATTTCAACTCTCTCTCTCTCTCTCTGGTTTCTACTCGATACCAATCCGTCGGTGTCGGCAGTGTGAGAATTAGTACTATAAGGAGGTAATTTTAAGACCGCTCCCCATGTAAATTTTTTGTGGATATCGAGTTAGCAAAAGCTTGAAAATCATGTATTTTCATATCTGCAGTCTTGCTATAGTTTCTGGGAATATGCAAAGTCTGGTAAGAGGTTAAAATGTTTGTGAGATCATAGACTATATAATCTTGTGCAAATCAAGATCTTTATGTGGACTCCCAGTAATTAGTCTTGTATTCTATCTCACTATCTAGCAGGCACTAGAGAGTTATGCCCACGAATCTTAACAAGGAACTCTCAAAGAAAACATCTGTTTTTGGTCTCAAGGTGTGGGAATTGGTAGCGATCCTTTTTGGAGTCTTCGTCTTAATAATCATGGTGTTGTCGCTCTGCCTTAGCCTTCGCAAAAAATCCAGAGGGGCTAAGAACCTTCTGCCTCTTACCCAAATTCCTAAGGTCTCGAAGGAGATAAAGGAGATTAGCATTGATGAAGCTTCAGCAAATAATTTTATTTCCCATGAAGGCATTATTCATGCGCTCAATGATAAGTACAGCGATAAGGACTCCGAGAAGGCATTGGCCCTTTCAAAGAATGGAGATACCAGCAGTCAATTAGGCTCTTTTACTAACATTGAGAAGGATGGTATCAACTCTCAGTTGGAGGGAATCCATGGGAAAGTTGCTGCTTACCAGCCTTCCTCACATCCAATAACTACACCTTCACCTCACTCTGGTCTGCAGGAGTTCTCCCACCTTGATTGGGGCCATTGGTTTACTCTAAGAGAGCTGGAAGTAGCTAGTGATCGGTTTAACAAGGAAAATGTCATTGGAGAGGGTGGATATGGAGTTGTTTATCGTGGTCGCCTCGTTAATGGGACACCTGTGGCAATCAAGAAGCTCCTCAACAATCTGTACGTTGGATGTTAGCTGGTGTCTTTTATGGGTATTAAGTGAACTATGTCTTGCTTTTCTAATACGATGATTTTTTGAAGGGGGCAAGCCGAAAAAGAATTCAGAGTAGAAGTTGAGGCCATTGGTCACGTGCGGCACAAACACTTGGTTCGACTCCTTGGGTACTGCATTGAAGGAATTCACAGGTATTGCACATAGATTTCTGGATCTGTCTTAGTCATATTGATTTCAGAGCATTTTCAAAAGGTCTTAAAATCTAACAACTCGATAGTTCAATGACACAAGTGGATCCACATAGCTGACCCTACTTAGTGGGTAAAGGCTCTGTTCTTGTTGACGACAACTCAAACTAGAGCATATTGGGCAAATGCGCATTCTATCTTATAGTGGGTAAAGCTCCATTGTTGTTGATGACCCTAGTTGCAGGGTATGATTTTTCTTATGCATGCTGGCTCATGCATTAATATAACGAATTTGTAAGTTAGACTATTTGTCTTGCCCTAGGGCCTGATTTTGGCAACAATTAAGATTCTGTTAATTTGTACAAGATGGAGCAGGGGAATCAGTATGGGTCATTTGTGTTCGCTCATCTGTTTATTTTTCTTTGATGAGCTGTAGGTTGTTGGTGTACGAGTATGTCAACAATGGAAACCTAGAGCAATGGCTTCATGGAGCCATGCGTCACCATGGGTATCTTACCTGGGAAGCTCGCATGAAGATTCTCCTGGGCACTGCCAAGGCGTAAGCCATTAGCATCTCTAACACATGACAGATTTGCATTTTATTGGGTTTTTCGTTGTTTCAGTTCTGAATCGTAATTAAATGTTTCAGATTGGCTTACTTACATGAGGCAATCGAGCCAAAGGTAGTACATCGGGACATCAAGTCGAGCAACATACTGATTGATGATGATTTTAACGCAAAGATATCCGATTTTGGCCTGGCAAAACTGCTTGGTGCTGGAAAGAGTCACATCACAACTAGAGTCATGGGAACTTTTGGGTTAGTTGTTTTTTCATTATATGATTTTGATGACCAAATCCCTCTCAATTTCCTGGTGGACGATTCCTGCTTATTTCTCCATCCACTTTGAAACATTTCCAGGTATGTAGCACCAGAATATGCTAACTCTGGGCTATTGAACGAGAAAAGTGATGTTTACAGCTTTGGAGTGCTCCTTCTGGAAGCAATTACTGGACGAGATCCTGTAGATTATGGGCGACCTGCACCCGAGGTATTCATAAACCATCTGTTCTCAATTCTAACGACAAGTCCTGAAAGCACATTATTTATAGTTTCCCTGAACAAGAAAGACTAGTCTTATTTGTATGATCAGACCAATCTATCTGCGGGTTCTCTCTGCAGCAGAACCTTTTATTAGGTTCAATAGATGTCACTATTTTCTGACTTGATCCTTTTTGGTCCTTTTCAGGTGAATTTGGTTGACTGGCTCAAGATGATGGTCGGAAGCAGGCGTTCTGAAGAGGTGGTGGACCCGAACATTGAGACAAAGCCATCAACAAGTGCCCTTAAACGAGCCCTTCTGACTGCTCTGAGATGTGTCGATCCTGATGCCGAGAAAAGGCCAAAAATGAGTCAGGTTGTCCGGATGCTAGAGTCAGAGGAGTACCCGATACCCCGAGAGGTTGGACTCTTAACTTCTGAAGTCTCATTTGAGTCTTGATTTCTTGAAAATACGATGTCAAAGAAAAACGCCAGTGAGTTTTTAGCAAGTATGAATGACTCCTTGATTTCTTGAATATAGGATGTCAAAGAAAAATGCCTGAGTTTTTTGTGAGTATGACCCCATATTGGATGTCACCATTGAGTGCTCTAAAATTGCTCATATAATACTTCTTATTTTTTGGGCCAAAGCATGCATATTACTTAGTTGAGGTGGTTTTCTTTTGGTAAGAGAGTTTAGTTTATTTAAAGTCCAGAGTTTGTTAAACATGCAAGGGCGAGTGTCTTTGGAGGACTTACCTTAAACCTTAATCAAAACTTTGGTCCGGGAGACATTGTTCAGTGGCTCATTGCAGAATTGAGTTGCTCAGCAGGGGAAAAAGATAATCCGACTGATGGATCATTCTTGAACACACGCCCTTGTGGTTTATGTGTAATTGCAAATCAAGCTACCTTTACACATCTGTCTCTAATTAAAGTTATATAGCTTTTGCTTAAGGGTGATTTGTTGGCAAGTTCAGGATCGGAGGCGTCGGAGGAGTCAGACTGGAGCTGCAGAGACAGAGCCTCGGAGATCCAGTGCTGAAATGGATCAGAGTGACACTTCAGATTTAAGGTCAGACACTCGAAGGAATGCTGGGCACAGAGAAAGGGGCTAATCAAGACACTATGCTTGGATGGAGGGGTTCCCGATCTCTGAGTTTAGCTGATGGCATTCTCTCTGCATTTGCAGATTCGTTTCTGCTTTACAGCAAAATCCGAGATCGAGGAGCTGAGAGCAGAAGCACTTGATTGAGGTTTTAGGAATTTGTGGTTTGAATTTGCAGTATATGATTGTGGTATTGGGCAATCTTTTTTTTTTTTTTCTTTCTTTTCTCTTTTCAGGAATGAAAATGGCGTGATTGTAGGATGTCTTTGCCATTGGTATTGTTGTATAGATGGGGTTCTTCCTCTGTCTTCTGATTTTTCCATCATATCCTTGTCTTGGTAGTCCCATACATACATCAGATTGAGAAACAGAATTTTATGACGGTTTGGAGGAAATGAAGAGTATTACAGCTGGGTGTTAAACGAACCCAAAAACTGATGAACCGAACCGAATCGATATGGTTTGGTTTATTGGGTTATTCGTATGGTATGTTTTCTCTTGCTGGCTTACGCATATGTTGATCGGTTTCTTGTGACAAATTTAGAAGGAGATTCTCCTTATTACGGGGATTAACAAGACCCCGTGGTAATGGAGGCCATCAAAGAATTTGTGCCTGCCACTTTTGAGAAGAGATTGCTTACTTCATTACAAGGATTACAACATAAGTTGTGGTAAGAGATGATGTCATCTTGTAATGGGATGCAATTACATAGTTATTAAAAGCCATGATAAGAGGAATAGAGCCCTATTTTTACCTAAACTCCTAAGCAAGAGTTGATGGAGCAAACTGTGAGAAGGAACTCCAAATATGTAGACCAACCCCGCGGATCTTCAATCAAGGGAAAAGCAAAGGAAAGAAAGTGAATCTGAAAATGTGAATATGTTCATATATATGTTACAGTTGGAGAGGGGTATTCTTTATTATGAGGATATAATGCAAAACATATATGATATGGTAAGAGATGACGTCATCATATCATGCGTGAGACAGACGGATTCATTCCATTTCAATTTTTGGTACAAGGAAACCAATAATATATTAGTAAGAGATGATGTCAACCTTGGCCAAAAAAATAAAGAGAGGACTTGCACAAATCCGTTTTATTTTATGTAGGTTCATGCCAGTTTGGTATGATAAGACACAATGGGGACCCAAAGGAAAATAAAAAATCCAATTATTGCTTTCCTTTTCCTTTTTCCTTTTTTTAGAAAACGCATTTCGTTTCCGGTTCAATCAAAGAGCGGGAGAATTTCTATCCCACACGTAATTCACCATCTTTTTTACCAAAATTTATTTCGCTGATTCCAGCCCATCTACGTCATTAAACACTGGTTATTAGGATGGTCTCTATTCTATCTTGGCCGCCGAAAGTGCTTTCAAAGTTCAAAATTTCCTTTGTCTCGACAAGCACCTGACTTTATTGGACCTGCCTTTGCTGTGAAAAGCTCATGATTTACGGAAAACATTGGATGAAGGCTGATAGGGACTGAATAGAGTATATCGATATATGACAATAAACTCGAATACATAACTTTAAAAAGGAAACCTTATTTCGAACAGTCATCGCAATCGTTACCCCTCCTCCTCCAAGTGATCCCTATATTGATGATGACCGCCACTATGGTGTCGAATGTCGACGGAGACTTGTGCTTGTGCCAGTCACCTCTATCATGGCCTAGAGTTGAAAATAAAAAAGGAAAAAATTGTTCATATAAGTGCCGGCCTTACTACATAGGATGATTGATGTTCATGTCATTGATTTCTCATTAAATTGGTTGAAAGGACAACGTTAGCAAATTGTCAAAAATTTAGGTCAAGCTTCATTAATTGTTGGGCGAGGCTGGTTGGTTGCTAGTCGTTGCTATAGCCTAGTGACCAACTAGAGGAACACATAAAGAAAAGAAAGAAAAAAAAAAAAAATTTACTTCAAACTATTTTTTTTATCATGAAAAACTCCAAACTGGTATACCTGTGACAAATTTACTCTGACTAACCATAAAAAACCCTAAACTGGTACATTTATGACAAATTTACCCCAAACTAATTTATTCGATCGCAAAAAACTCCAAATTGGTAAATTTGTGACAAATATACCCTCTGTTAAATTGGATTAATACAATTGGAGTAAATTTGTCACAGGTGTACCAGGTTTGAGGTTTTTTAGGGTATTAACCCTAAAGAAAAAAATTAAAAAAATTTATAAAAAATGATTTTTTTAAAAAAAATGTAAAAAATTATCCACATCAGCGTAAGTTGTGCCATGTAGGATTGTCAGCACTTACTAGAATGCTACATCAGCAATTCGTTAAAAATGTTAAGACTAAATTAACAAATCATCAAAATGTTTGGAACTAACCGGCACAATTGAAAAGTTTATAGTTAAATTAGCAAGTTAGCAAAATGTTTATGACTAAATTGGCAAGTTGTCCAAAGATTTAAGATTGAATAGTCGCCATATAATAAGTTTAGAATTTTTTAGATAATTTTCTGATATGAGAATATTGGGGAATAGGAGGAGATGACCTATCCAAAGGGGTTTGATGATAATGCAATGTTAATCACTGACGCAATAAGGTGCTTTACTTTTATTTCTGTCGGAGATGTTCTAGGTCTATGCATGGATATGGATTTGGTAATTTAATTCTTATTTGAAGTCATTGATGATATTCTATTGTTCTGCATGCTCCAAAACAAAAAAGAAACGAGAGAGAGAGAGAGAGATTCGCGGACATTCCACAAGAAATTTGCCTTGCACGCACGTACAGAGAATCCAAAGCATCGTTGCTGACGGCTGACAAGAGAGAGTACGTCAACGGATTCTAGGGGTTGCCGCAATTGCCTTCCCGTCACTGAAGTAGGTGGAGAAACCTATAACAAGAATCGCTTATATAAGGACCATCCACAAGGGGTTCTAATGAAGAAAAATAAGAGGAGGAAAGTGAAGGTAGAGAGCCGAATCATGAACACGTCCCCACACATTGTAATACTCATGTTTATTGGGCTGTTCTATTCTTGCGATGTCGGGAAATGCGCTCCGGATACAACGCTGGTGTACAAAATATGAAGCGGAAGAACGTTTTGACTCCGGTGATCCTTACCAAATATTAAGAGACAAAGTCGTAACAGATTTGATCAATTGTACACCGACCCAAGGATACAATTGCTATAGTGTCGACAGCATTTGTCACGGCCATGGAGCTTGCAATGGAGCACTGACGCAATCCGACTGCCATCAATGCATGCAGACAGCTGCGATCTCTATCAACCGCGAATGTGGGAGGGGTCGTGGGGTTCAACTCCAACTTAAGGATTGTAGATTAAGATTCGAAGATTACGCATTTACTGAATAATTAGATTTTGAAAAGCCCACAAAGCTAATAGTTCCATTATGCTAATATGTGTTCTAGAGGCAAGGGGATTGTAGTAAGTTGTTTACTCTGAGCAAAAACCCAAGGTCTTGGCAAAAAAATTTGATTAAAATGTCTAAGTTAAATAAATTGCATAATGTTTGGTATGTTCCGGAGCATTTTCTTTGTTAAAATGTTTTTGGCTTTCATTTTCTGATATTAATTATGCAGAAGAGACTTCCTTTTTTAACTCTCAAACTATAGACAAGTGATTGAGTGTTTGGTAGATCCGTTGTTTAGATGTTAACACTTTTGCTCATAGTAATTTTGGAGGTCATGTCCGTAGCATGTGCATGGAGTCTTACCTAATTCATGTGGAAGACCCAGTTTCTCATGCATCGAGATATAAACAAAGTTCCATCTACTTCAAAAGTTTAAATCATTTGAATACAATGCTTTTCATATTTCGTATCTTAACCATTAGTAAGTTAGAGTGATGATTTACACGTGTTCTATATATAGGAAAGTCGAAAGTCCAAGTCTTATTGGTCATGAATTTTTTTATCATTCTAATTTATGTGTATTGCAATTTGAAAGGGGCACTTCACTAATCGTTGAGTGCTAACTTCAACTGTCAAATTAGTTGAAGCGTGCGCAAAGTTAATTTGCGAAAAATTGACTTAATTTTTGTATGTAATTGGAATAATGAATCTCTTTCAGCCACCACATAATGAAAAGATTAACATGTTGACGTCCTCCCTTACCTTTGTGTCATGTGCATGTTGTCATCCTTGTATTAATAACCAGAATCTTCCTTTTGTTTACTTTTTAGGAAAGAATCTTCCTATGAAAATTGTTACAAGAAGTCGATGAACATAAGGCTTGTCCTTTAATGTGGAATGGAAGGAGGTTGGACTCTACCTATATCTTCGAGAAAATTGCCACCCTAGACGGTTTATATAATGGTACTTCGTTCCACGGTTACAATTATTACACCGATTATGAGAATTGTCATGGCCATGGAGTATGAAATGAAGCATCGACACGTCCCGACTGTGACATTTGTACAGGGAAAGCTAAAGCCCTAATCTACTTAGAATGGGGCCCAAGTAGCAGGCTCAAATCCAGCTTCAAGCTATAGAATTAAATTTGAAGATTACTCATTTTCTGAATAGTTAAACTTCTCCATCAGCTACAAAAACCATCACCTCAAAGAAGATTTACCCGTTCTCCATAAGCGACTTTTCTGACCCCAAAAGAAAAGCTACTTTGTTTTTCAGGTGCAAGTAGATCGCGTTGACTTGTTTCTCATAGAAAAATCTTGTTGTACAAGTGATTATGAAAAGGCCAAGCTAATAAAATATATACTTAAGCTCAACCAAATTACAAAAACCTTGTTATTCGTGATCTTATGCAAATTTCAAATTGGCATATCGTTCCTTGTTTCAAGTAATTGGAAGAAACTATGTTCTAAAGAAACTCATTTGCAAAAGCTTTTGTTCTTAATCCAATATAAAGTGCTGCTCAAAGAAGGCTTTGCATATGCCCTGTGAAAAGTTTATATTGTTGAAATATTGTGAATTCCCAAATTTTGCACTTGGACCCGTGATACCTAGAAAGGCTAAACTTTAATTTTCTTCTAACCATGCTTCACTGGAAGGATACAAGTTATGGACATCATACAAACTATCAAAATATGAATAGGGCAATATTACTCAAAAAGCGGTCCGATGACCACACTCTTAAGAGAACAATGCTTCAAAATTAAATGTAGTTAGGGCAAACGAGAAACAATCTTTTTTCCCCTTTTAGCACAACGGGGATATTTTAGGCGGCAAGTTGATCTAATCAATGGCTTCGGGCATAGTTTGCGATGAAGTAGTCTTTCTACATCTCCCAAACTCTAAGTTTCTTGGGCCAGCACCCGATAACACCTGGATTACAATTCAGCGAGCAAAAAAGCCAAATGCACGAAGAAATAGCCAACCTCAATCACTTTAGTGAGAAAGGAGTAGAATTTCAACGATTTTGGTTAAGAATTCTAACCACATAATAATTATCATTAATTACTGTCCTAGGATCTTATTGAATGTATACAAAGGATAAAAATTGTTGGGGAAATATGGTTTCGAATTGAGTAAAATAATGAAGTCGGATCTTTAGAGCAATTGTGTCGGACTTTGAGGCGTGACATCACTTTCTTTAAGGATTTATTTACCCTACAATGTTGCTAATAGTCACCTGCAAATTTCCTTCTGGATACAATAAAGTCTTAAATAAGGATACCATATAACAATTCTAGTATTTTTTCCAAAGTCTCTTTAGGAAATAATTAGAAACAATGGGCGTATTTTCTTTCGATGGAAGAAGACTATGATTGATTATATCCAAACAAACACAACCTTCTAAGGATTAAGAAATTATGTCTGAACATGTATGACCTTTGAGAAAACTGTTCAAAAAAGAAATAATAAAAATTTTGAATTAAATAAATAATAAATAATAACTAACCGTAACTTCTTCTTTTGAACAATAGGATGCTTTGATTAATTTTTTACAAAATAAATCTGAATTTTTCCAATAAATAAAAAATAATCATTGTTGGTTAGTGTCAAATCTCTTCCATGTGCACACTCACATCTTTTAGATTTGGGACAATGCACCTCTTGATTTATTTTATAAACAAACATACTAACAATCCTCCACTTTGTTTGTAAAATAAAGATACAAAAATAAAACGTAAAAAATATACAACCAAAATTTCCTTAAGATTAAAATACGTACGTAAAGATCTCATTCGAGTTAAACCTCTACTTAGTGGAAATATCTCAAAACTCTATCAAAGTGACAAATATCTCGGCTTAAAACTTTGACTTTTAAATAATAGAATTGAACAACCGCACATATACTGATCTCTTCTTTCAGCGAGAAGTTTTATATTACTCCGCACTATTATGACCTTGTGCTTAATCCTGTCTCATGAGCTTTCTAAAAAGTAATCATAACTTTTATAAGAAGCGGCATCACTTCTAAGCTCATATAAGTAAAGTATTTACTATGTGTTTCTGTCACTATTAACATATTACAAATTTGTACTATATTTCATTAAGAATTTAATTCAACCTACAAAATGTAACAAACGATATTGACTTCTCATATCATGACTAGCGTTAGTATCAAATATTCACATTCAGTAACTTGTTCTTACCCACTAAACCTTATAACTATTGATGTTTTAGAAAAAAGTTGGGTTACCATTACTGGTGATTTTAAATAAAGGGTTTCAACATTGTTTCTTATCGCATCCCCTGGTAAAACCTTTATTAAGGGATTAGCAAGATTATTACTTGACCTCACGTAGACAATTGTTATGGTACCATCTTTAATCAATTGTCTCACATACCTATATTCTAGACTATTATGTCTAGATTTACCATTACAAGTTCTACTATAAGCTCTTGCCAAAGTGGCCTGACTATCACAATGGATAGAAATAGGAAGCATAGGATTATGTTGTATTCTGATATCCAACAACAAATTTCAATCCATTCACCCTCTTTCCTGGTCGCTACAAAAGCAATGATTCAAATTCCATAATTGAGTGAATCATATATATTCTTTTCTTGCTCATCCAAGAAACAACACAACCATCAAATGTGAAAATCTATCCAGTAGTGGAGTGTTTACACCCACATTTGTAATCTAATTAGTATTGACGTATCCTTCTAATACAGCAGAATAATTGTTATAGAACAATTCAATGTTTCATATTTGGATTACTAGTATTTACTCAACTTGTACGAAAATAAGCAATATGAGATCTAGTACAATGCATCACATATATTAAAGACCCTATAATACTCGTATATTCAGGTTGTGCTACCGCTCTACCAGTATTATAACCTAATTTAATACTTGAATTAAATGGAGTACTTATTTCCTTAAAACCAAGATGTTGAAATTTAGTTAACATCTTTTCCTCTTAATCACTTTGGCTTAAAGAATAAACCTCCACTATTTTTTAATTTCTATTGTGATAGTTTCCAACTTTTGTCAAGAAAGAAAAATTGATACTTTAAAATGCAAAACTTTGGTATTTTGCGAGTGAACGGGACATTTGGTCTTGATTCATTTCGTGCTTGAGTATATTTTGAGCAATGCATTCAAGCACAAGATGAATTGGAATTGGCCCAATTGCTTGATGTCCCACATTAATATGTGCATGAATGTGTATGTCATTATGGGTTTATGCTCAAAGTCAGACTTGATTGCTATAAAGATCCGACTTCATTGTTTTACCAATTCAAAGCCATATTTCCCCAACAATTTTTAAGGATTTATTTGCCCTATAATGTTGTTAATGGTCACTGGTAAATTTCTTCCAAAATACAACAAAGTCTCAGATGAGAATACAGGATAACGATTTTAGTATTTCTCCGAGGTCTCTTTAGAAAACAATTGAAAACAATTGCTGTAGTTTCTTCAAAAAATGGAATAAAACTGTGATTAGATAGACACATTCAGTAATTTATAGCAAAAGCAAGTTATATTTGAACATACACAACCTTTCAAGGATTAAGAAGTTATGTTTAAATGGGAACGACCTCTAAAATAACCGTTGGAAAAGGAAAAAATAAAAATTCGGAATTAAATAAATAATAAATAACCATAACTTCTTTGGAACATTTGCATTGTTTCAACAGGACACTATGGTTAATTTCTTATAAAAATAAATCCGATTTTTTCCGATAAGTAAAAAGTAATGATAGTTGGTTAGTGCCCCCATTCACATCTTTTTAATGTGGGACAAGACATCTCTTGATTTATTTTACAAACAAACTACCAAAAAAAATTAGTTCACAAATTTCTTTCTTTTACGGTGGAACGAGGGCAATGATCAAAGGTTTTATTTATTTATTTATTTTCATTTTTGGGTTATGTAGGGCAACAAATAAAAAATTGTGTATATCTAGCAATTTATTGTGACGGCTTCGGCAAGAATATGCCGCTTCAATACATGGACAATGGAAATAAGACATGATCTACCAAGTCCCCATATTGTTCTTCATGGGGAAAAGTGTTAAAAAAAGTCCTAAACCTTTTTTTAGTGCCAATCAAGTCCTAAATATTTTTACGTTGTGCCAATTCAGTTCTTTTCGGTCAATTTTGGCCAGATTTTGCTGACTAGACGCCGGTCGGCTGACGTGGCCGATCGATCGACGTGACGTGAACAACTTTTAATAATATTTTAATATTTTAGATTTTTTTCTTTTTATTTTTTATTTTTTATTTTTTCTCTTTTCTTTTTTTCTTCTCCTCCTTCCTCCAACTGGTCGCCGGAGCTCGGCGACTAGCCGAGGCAACGGCCGGTGAGGTCGAGGTCGACCTCGCCGGCCACCTCGCCGGTGGTCACGAGAGCGGCCTCACTCGGGTCGGCAAGGGCGAGGCTTTCCCGCCTAGCGCGAGGCCGCCCTCGAGGCTTGGGCAACAAGGCTCGCCCTCGCCGGATCCGGCGAGGTCGAGCCTCACCCATGGCTGGCGAGGGCGAGCCCCGCCAGCCCGGCGCAAGGCCAACTCAAGGCCGCCTAGGCCCCCTCGCGGCCATTGGCGAGGTGGCGGCAAGGTCAACCTCGACCTCGCCGGCCATCGCCTTTGGCCAATCGCCGAGCTCCGATGACCGGCTGGAGGAAGAAGGAGGAGAAGGAAAAAGGAAAAAGAAAAAAAGATATAAAAATTCAAAAATATTATTAAAAAGTTGTCTACGTCGGCGGTGATCGAGACCATGTCAGCTGGTCGGCGTCCAGTCAGCAAAATCAGGCCAAAATTGACCGGAAAGGACTGAATTGGCACAACGTAAAAAGGTTAGAGCTTAATTGGTACCAAAAAATGTTTAGGACTAAATTGGCACAAATACAAAAGGTTTATGACTTTTTTAACACTTTTCCCGTTCTCCGTGAGAGCGACATATTCAATATGTGAGAGAGAGAGATGACTTCTATGTAATATATCAAGTTATTTTCCGTAATAATTACCGAAATTGCATATCTCATGGATAGATATATAACTTCCAGACTACAGAAATAATCACCTAAATTTATTCTCAAATAAATGCACGCAAATTTTCACATTTTCCAGCATTGGAACTGAAGATGCTAATTCACTGCATTATCAATAGAATGAGTCTGTGTGGTCCTTTATTTTTTTTATTTATTATTATTATTTTTTTGCCTTCAAGCCAATAATAGCTTTTGCACAAGACTTTATTAAAATTTTCATTTAACCATAATAGGCTTTTGCCCTTTCAGTAACTGGTAGAGATTAACGTTTCTCTCGGAAACGTAGGTTAAATGAAATATAATGTAATCTAAAATGTTTTATGAAACAATGCTCATTAAGATCCAAAAAGGCCTTCCACCAGATTCATGATCAAAAAGTTGGTGGAGAAACCTAAAGAAGAACCTCCTTTATATGGACTATGCTAATCGAGCTTCAATGAAGAAATCCTGAGGAGAAAAAGTAGAGAGTAAATCATGAACACATTGCCACATATGGTGAAACTCCTCGTTATAGTGCTATTTTGTACGTGGAGTATTGTGAAATGTACTCCGGATACAACGGAGGTATATAAAATATGCAGTGGAAGGACGTACGGGCTGCTGTATCACTATGCCGTTGACGAAGGTGTTGTCATACATGATTTACGTTATAGTTACCAACCCAAGGTTACAATTACTATACTAGCAGCAACAATTGTTATGGCCATGGAGCATGCAACGGCGCATTGACACAACCTGATTGCAGTGCTTACATGGAGGAAGCTAAGCTCATGTGTACGCGGAATGTGGTTGGAACCGAGGTGCTTAAGTTCAACTTCAGGATTGCCAGATTGATTTGAGGATTACCCATTCTTTGAGTAAATTATACTTCATGCCTGTCTCAGTAATAAACCATAACTATAAAGCATATATCTCCCATATGCTATTTTGTGTTCAAGTTGCAAGCAGACTACGGTTGTATCCTTTGTTGTACTCGCGTGCTTATGAATGGTCCTGTGGAATGTCTTTAAGTTAAATTAATTATACAAGTCTTGTTATTCACCGGCTCATGGAAAACATCAATTCTAGCTACTGTTTTTGGTAGAAAGGCTTGAACGAAAAGAGACCAAAATCTAATGTTAAACTACTGGTTGTTTACATGTTTGCACGTCGGTTTTGGTTTGGTGTCTGATTTCCTATTAATTTTCAATACACGAATAACTCCAGGAAGTTGGCCACCGCATATTTGTTAAAATGTCTAAACCAAGTTAGTGTAGAACTCATTCTGATTCTGGACTATTTTGAATGTTATCTGAACATTGTTTCTTGTATGTGCTTCTCGGTGGTTGCTGCATTCATAGTGATGGTAACTTAATGTCCGCCTGCTTGTGAAAAACGGAATGGACTTAAGATGGAGCTCGAAAATGGCCAGAGATAAGTTTTCTCATGACTCTCTCGTTTACATGCCATTAGTTCATATCCTAGCATTTCTTTTCATAGCGATAAGGGAAGAAATTTGCTGTTCCATGGTGGCTAGTGACGGCAGTTAACGACGATGGTCCGGTGGTACTGTACTGTTGAAGTTTCCTGGGCGGTGTGATTTAATGGTGATGAAAGAGTGGGCTCGTTGTGGGTCCTGGGCTTGGCAAAGTTTGAATGGGAGAAGACTCTCAAATTGGGTCTATGAGCTCAGTTTCCTGAGACCAGTCGCAGCCCATATTGGGGCTGGGCTCAGAGTCCTTATTTTCGGAATTGGAAAAAAAAAACATATAAGATAATTTTTAAAAAATATTAATTTTAAAAAAAATAAATATTAAAATGTCAGCAAATAGTTTAGAAAAAGACCTTAATCACACTAGCTATCTCAACAAGAAAAAAGAAATATCCTGGGGAGGGACTAAGTGAGAGATGAACTAAAATTAGAGTTGCTCCCCTTTATTGTTGTCAAGCCTTAGTAATCGTGCGAGCAGCAATTTCCAAGGGAGTAATGCTTGCACGTCTTGAGGATTTATTTGACAACCCACGTATCAAAGTTTACATGACACTATTATTTGTTTTACAAAAAAAAAAAAAAAAATTTGTCAATAGGAAATGTTGAAAATAGTTGCAATGGTAGCTCCGTTTTCAATTCAATGTATTAAACCAAATCACTAATTGTCTACTCTTTAATTGAAGCAATATTCCAAAATATGAAGCAATATTTCAAAAGTCCTAAATTATTTGTACAAAATGCACTTTGGTCCTAAACATTTTAATTGAAGCAATATACTCCTCAACATTTGTAAAAAAATGAAATCAAGTCTTCCTGATCAATTAGCATATGATTCTTCACATGTGAGTCCGATCATCTTGTCAGTCCTATATGTGACAACAACTTGATGATGTAGCCAGTAATTAAAGAATCAAAACTCAAACAATAGCTCTCAATATAGTGGAGTCGATGCACCATCAAGATAGTGGATATAGTTTAGCTTCTTGTAATCAAATATAGGATTAGAAAGTTATTCGTGGATTTAAATTTAATGACCATCTGGATAACCATTGATTGTGGGTTATAGATACCTAAGGTACCCTTTGTAAGGTCCTCCCAAATCAATGACATAACTTATCATTCTTTTGCAAATCTATTATTATCTTTCTGTAATTTACTTGTAGCACTCTACATCACTGGTAAAAATTGTTCTCCGTATACGCACTTTTAAATTCCACATCATTTACTTTCCTGTCCATATTAACAAGGGATCATTCATAACCTTCATCAATTCATCCATATTTAAAAGACATTTCATCAATTCAGTGAAACATCTTTATTCCTCTTAAAAATTTCCATAATTTTGGCAAGTTAAGCAAGGGCAAAAGCCTATTGCCTTAAAGCACAAATATTAAATTGTTGTGCATAACTATTATTGGATAAGCTCATTTTATAACTGATACGGTACACATGATTAGTCAGTGTTGCGAAAACATGGAAGCATGTATGTCATATCCTGAGAATTAATGAATCAAATCCACGGTAATTTTTCCGATAGTTGGTTCATTCTCGCTTATATGGGGGCAATATCGGCAAATCAACGATAACGACATGTCCTCTTTCACCACTATGCTGAATACGTGTATATAAGGGGAATAAAAAAATCTTTGTCACACAGACACCACAAAATGATCGGAGGCCATAGTCCAACTGAGGCTGAGCACAGCTCGTTCTCGTAAATCAATATTTGGACCTATACTCATCTTCCGGTTTCGGTCGCTGCTCAAATCATTGGCCAAAACTCGAGACATTATCAATAGATTCAAACTATCAAGATCGAATGTTCTAATTTATCAATCCTAAGGAGTTGGGTTGAGTGAAGCTCTTGCTCCCAATGCAACAAATTCAATTTTGAATCTCATCTACTCGAGGTATCATTAGAAAGCGTTCAAAGGGTATTGGTAAGTTGAATGGTCATATAATTAGAAAGCATTCAAGGGTATTAGTAAGTTGAATGGATAAATTATTTGTAAACTTCTCCATAAGCATATAGAAGTCTCCATGAGTAGCACTTTTTATGTCAAATGAAAGCACCGTTCTCTTTAAAAAAAGAAAGAAAAAAAAAAGATAGTTCTATAAATATAGTTTCCTAGAGTCTTTTCTGCCAAATACAAGTAGCTAGATTTGATTATTCACAAGCCAATGAATGACAAGACTTGTGCAATTTATTTAACTTAAAGACATTTTATTGGACCATTTCATAAGCAAATGAGTACATCATACTATACAACCATAGTCTGCTTGCAACTTGAACATATTGTACAACATAGGATACAACTTAGCATATGTGTACTATATTCTTAAAAATTTGGGGTTTATCAACATATTGTACAACATAGGATACAACCTAGCATATGTGGACTATATTCTTTAAAAAATTGGGTCTATCGTCAAGACGGACATGTAGCATATAACTTACTCGCTAAATTTGTATTCTTCATATCGAAACCAGCAATCTTTAAGTTGAAATCGAGCACCCATGTTGTTACTGCATTTGTCAATCAGATCATTTTCAGCTGCCAAGATGCAATCGGAGCAACCAAAATGTGTCAATGCCCCATTGCACAAACCATGGCCATAACAAGAGGAGGACTCGGCGTAATAATTGTAATTGTTGATTGGTTTACCATCACGCAAATAATCTAGGACACGAGCTTTGTCTACGACAAACTAGTCAAAAGACCAAAACTTCTCTGCATTGCATATGTGATAAACCTCTATTGTATCGGGACTACATTTCACAATATTGCAATGGAAACTAGCCCTATGACGAGGAGTTTCACCATTTGTTGCATGGTGTTCTTGACTTGGCTCTCTAACTTTCATTTTTCTCCTTAATGTTTCGTTTTCATTGAAGCTCGGCTTGCATGGTCTATACAAAAGATGTGCTTTATATAAGTTTCTCTGCCTAGTTTTTGTTTACGAATTCGGACCTTTCTAAGCATATTAATAGGCCTCTCTGTCTCCCTCTCATTATGAGAGACAGATTTGTAGACGTAAACTCATATCAATATGTCTCGTATTTAATCGATTGAATTGGTCGCTCACCTCAATTATTATGATTATGTCTTGTTAATTATTGTCCTTGTGTTGAAGCATAGTATATTATATTGAAGTCACCACAATAAGTCGTTTGGTTCAGCATTCCCAAGGGGCTTTCGGGCTGAAAGCCCCTTGGGAATTCAAAGTGGAAAACAAACCTAAAAGAACCCTAGGCCAAAAGTTGAGCTTTGCATCTAATTTATAATCAAATTTTTTTAATATAATTTTTAAATAAATTTACTAATATATATCTTTTACATTACTCTCAACATGAAAATGTAAAATGTTATATAGTCATTGTTTCTTTTTTTGCAATTTAAAAAATACTAAAACTAAAAAACTTAATTTTTTAAGCTTTGCATCTAATCTATAATCAAATTCTTTTAATATAATTTTTAAATAAATTTACTAATATATATCTTTTACATTACTTTCAACATGAAAATGTAAAAGATTATATATTCATTGTTTCTTTTTTGCAATTTTAAAAATACTAAAAAAATTAATTTTTTTAGCTTTGCATCTAATCTATAATCAAATTCTTTTAATATAATTTTTTAAATAAATTTACTAATATATATATTTTACATTACTCTCAACATGAAAATGCAAAAGGTTATATAGTCATTGTTTCTTTTAAGTCGTTCTATTTTGGAGGAAAAGTACCAAAAAAGTCTTAAACCTATTGCATTGGTATCAATTCAGTCATAAACTTTTTAATTGGACTAATTTAGTCCTAAACCTTTTAATATTTGTACAAATTCAGTCTATCCGGCCAATTTCGGCCGGCTGGCCGTAGCGTGGACGTGGATGGCCGAACGTTGAGTGGCAATTTTTGATGATTTTTTCGAGGCAATTTTATTATTATTATTATTATTATTATTATTATTATTATTATTATTATTATTATTATTATTATTTCCCTTTTTCCTTTTCTTTTGGTGGCCGGCGAGGGGAAGGGTGCGGCCCTCGCCCAACCTCCCGCCACCGGAGGCGCCTTCGCCCGCGGCAAGGCTAGGGCAAGGCGGCGCCCAAATCCGCCTCGCCGGTGGCCCCCCCGGAGAGGCCGGGCGAGGGCCGCGACCCTCGCCAGTGGCAGGCGAGGGCTTCGTGGCCCTCGCCCAGTGGCCGGCGAGCCTCCATCAAAAAAGAAAATAAAAAAGGAAAAAAAAAATAAAAAATTAATAAAAAATTAATAAAAAAATCATAAAAATTGCCACGTTAGCCATCGGCCACCGACATCCACGTTCGTGTTGGCCAGCCAAAATTGGCCGGATGGACTGAATTTGTACCAATATTAAAAGGTTTATGACTAAATTAGTGCAATTGAAAAGTTTAGGACTGAATTGGTACTAATGCAATAAATTTATGATTTTTTGGGTACTTTTCCCGTCTGCCTATAATCTGTAGCATAACGACCTACTCTCCCTCTCCATATCCCGAATCACTTTATGATCCCAGCTGGTACAATGAACACCTCTTGCATATTTGTCTGTGTCTTTCTTACAATTTGTAATGGATTTTTGGAGCAAGGTCTCTTTTTGTTGCATTAGATTTCTATATGACCAAAAGAACCTCAAGCGAGAGAGAAAAGTCCTATTCTAGAGCACTAAAGTCATTTAACTATTTATTAGTTACAGTCACGTTACTTAGTCCTTATCCTAGATGGGAGGGGTTTGGTCCCTCTTGATAGTACTTTTCCAAAATCTCTCTCTGTGGCGGGCGCTGACCGCGACCTGATCTAGAGCTTCCCTGCTTAGGATGCATGGTGCAGTTCACGACGCGAGTGCGCATTCTCGAACTCCAAAGTGTACTCAGCAGGTTCCGAAAGCAATGTCTATCAAATTTCCTTCCACGTGAATCCGAACTTCTTACCCTCCACCCTTGGCTGGGACTGCATCTCTAGCGGCTCAACTTAGCGGAGAAGAAGGGATGGTATGATGGCTTTGCATGAAGAGGGCGTTGTCTTCTTTCCCCGCAGATTGTTTGATCTTCACTTCCACCATTTTTCTTTTCCAGATGCCCTCAACACTTGGCATTGTAGTTTAACATGACCCTTCATCATTAGCCGAGGAAAATACCTTTTTACTTTAAATTTTGCATACCAAATACAATCAAATTCTAAATTATTTATTTGATACAATATGTTATAAAAAGATTTCCTCTAAAAGGTGCAATTTGTCCAATTTAAGCATTTTGGTACTCTACATAAGTAATTTTTGGCTATCATGTGGACAATTGCCGGCAATGCACCTCGATTTTACTTTTTCAAAAATGTAAACAGCAAATGATATTGAGTCAGAAAGTTTACAATTCGATTACATCACCTAATTAAGTTATCTATTAAACTTTCTATTTGTTAGATTTTTAAATATCGCCCCATGATATGTTCATGTGTCTAAGCCTTTTCTTTTCTTTTTAATTAAATTGAGCGCATAACTCTTCAGGACATCGAAAACCTAGGAAACATGGAATTATTGCGTCTGAGGATAACGGTTGAAAGTGAACCTAAAGACACATGAATGTCCTCGAAAAAGCAGATGCCGCCATAGATGTTCCAACCCATCAATGCCAAATGATGCTTCACTTTAATCTCAAGCCAGTTATGATGAGCACTTTCCGTGATTGATTCTAAAACCATCCTTCCTCGACGCACATAGATTTAAAGTAGATTTAGCAAATGACATCGTGTCATGTAAGGTTGCTTGACTCCCTAGATATTGAGATGATGGTGCACTATGTGATCAAGAAATGAGTGGATGGAACCCGCGTCTTTATCAAAGTTTCAATCATTAAACCCTTTGTCGGTTACAATGAGACTCGATCTCTTGACATAATTGAATCATTGCATCTCTCCTACATTGTCAAACTTGCTCAATTAGATTAAAACTAAGCTTGTGCAGTAATTATAGGTAAACGGGAAAAGTACCAAAAAAAGTCATCAAACCTATTGCATTGGTTCCAATTCAGTCCTAAACTTTTTAATTGGACCAATTTAGTCCTAAACCTTTTAATATTGATACCAATTCAGTCCATCCGGCCAATTTTGGCCGGGCAACGCTGACGTGGACGTCGGGGTGGTGGCCGGACGCGACGTGGCAATTTTTATGATTTTTTATTAATTTTTTTTTTCTTTTCTTTTTCCTTTTTCCTTTTCTTTTCCAGCCACCGCTAGAAAGAAAAGGAAATCAGGGAAAAAATAATAAAAAATGCGAAAAAAAATCATAAAAATTACCACGTTAGCGTTTGGCCACCGGCCGATGTTCACGTCAGCACCAGCCGGCCGAAATTGGCCGGATGGACTGAATTGGTACCAATATTAAAAGGTTTTGGACTAAATTGGTCCAATTGAAAAGTTTAAAACTAAAATGGTACCAATGCAACAGGTTTAGGATTTTTTTGGTATCTTACGCTATTTTGGCTAGTGTTACAATAAGCTGTGATTTACACAATTTATTTTTAATTGCCCTACACAACCCAATAATAATAATAATAATAATAATAATAATAATAATAATAATAATAATAATAATAATAATAATAAAATAATAAAACAAAACAAAACCTTCGATCATTGCCCTTGTTCCACCATAAAAGAAAGAAAATGTCTGAACTAATATTTTCCTTTTAACACATGTAATATCATTATTTACAACTTTATTATCAGATTTTTAGATCAAAATGTCAACTTGTCACTAGGGTTGAGACAATCAAAGAAACAACGGGTAATCTATTTTTAGGGGAAAATTTTTAAAAAATCCTAAACCTATTGCACTTTTACTAATCCAGTCATAAATCTTTCAATTATGTCAATTCAGTCTTAAACATTTTCACTTCTTACCATTTGAGTCCATGTGACTAATTTTGATTGGGATTCGCTAATGTGAATGTCGGCAGTGTCACGTGGCGCGATTAGCATTGACGTGAACAATTTTTAATAATATCTTAATATTTTTTGAAATTTTTTACACTTTTTTCTTCTTTTTTTCTTTTCCACTTTCTTCTTCCTTTTACTAATGACCGCCCACCAATCATGGCCATCAAGCTAGCCTCCTTGCCACAGGTGAGGTGCAGCCAAGCTAGGGCAAGCCTTAGCGAGGGGAACCCTCGCCCAAACTAGGCGAGGCCACCCCGGCTCCGGGCAAGGGTCGACTTGCCTTACCAGATTTGGCGAGGAGAGCCTTCGTTGGGGCTCACCTAGCCCAAGCAAGTATCGGCCTCGCCTGACGTCGCCTTGGCTCGGGCTAGGGCTAGCCTCGCTAGATTTGGTTTGGGCAAGGCCAACCTTCGTCAAGTCTCACCCGGCCATGCCTTGCCTAAGGCAGGTGAGGCTAGTTGGTCCGAGCATGGTTGGTGGCCGACCATCGCCTTTGGCCAGTCGTTGGCCACCGGCAAAAGGTAGAAGAAAGTAAAAAAGAAAGAAAGAGAAAAAAAAATTAAAAATAAAATAAAATATTATTAAAAATTATCCACGTTAGCGCTAATCATATCACTTGGCGCCATTGGCGTCCACTTTAGCAAATTCCTGCCCGAGTTAGCCATATGGACTAAATTGGCAAGAAGTGAAAATGTTTAAGACTAGATTAGCAAAATTAAAAAGTTTATGACTGAATTGACAAAAATGCAATAAGTTCAAAACTTTTTAGACAATTTTCCCTCTATTCCACAAAGTCACAATACAACAAGGTCCTTAGAACACCAATTTATGACAATTATCATGCAATGATGAATTCTTAACCAATATCGTTAAAATTATGCTACTTTCCTTTCAAAGTGATTGAGGTTGGCTGTTTCTTCGTGCATTTGACTCCTTGCTCGTTGAATTGCAAAATGCCAGGTGCTGTCACGCGCTGGCCCAAGAAACATAAAGTTTGGTGAGATGCAGGCACATTGCTTTGTCACAAATAACGTGCAAAATCATCGGTTAGATCGACTTGTCGTTTAAATTATTCTCTGGCCACTAAGAAATGACGAAAAAATAACTGCTGGTCTACCCTAGCTACAGTTGATTTTGAAGCATTGTTCTCTCAAGAGTGCAATTGTTCGACCACTATTCATTTTTGTAGTTTAGAAACATGGGCATCACCATAGTTATACTTAACTAAGTTTGAATGTATATGTGATGTCTATAAATTGTACCCCACCAACTAGAAACATGGACATTACTATATATAGTCGAACCCCCCACTGGGTCTCTCTCTAGATTTTTTTTCTCCACAGTATTGAAAGCACCTTTGCTACGATTAGATGGACATGTCGTTTAAATTATTCTCCGGCTACAAATTTTCTTTCTTTTACAGGAGAAGGCGAATGATCGAATGTTTTATTTTCTTTGGGTTCTGCAGGGCAGTAAATGAAAAATTGTGTATAATCAACGTCTTATTGTTACGCTGGCCGAAGGACAAAACGGCTTATTTGAACGACTTCGATGAGAAGATTCTGCTTCAATATGAGGACAATAATCAGCAAGACATAATCATGGTAAGGGAGGACGTCAACATATTTCTGTTTGCGAGAGCAACAGATTCAATACAGCACATAATGGATCAGAGCGGATGTCCGCAAATTTGTCTCTCATAATATATGAGAGAGAGAGAGAGAGAGAGAGAGAGAGAGAGTGAGTGATGTCTCGCAAATGCTCACAATTTTTCACATTTTTCTGCATGGTAACTGAAACTGTTAATTCAGCGCGTTATTAATAGTAATGAGTCTGTCTAATAATTGTTTCGCTTCCGAGTCAATATTAGCTTGTGCACAAGATTTTTAAATAATTTGATATAACCATAAAAGGCTTGTTGCCCTTGAGTAACTCAGAGGGCATAAACATTTCTCTCAAGAATGCCGGTCAATTAAATTATAATCTAATCTAAAAAGATGATTAAGACATGCTTAGGAAGATCATGAAGAGCATTTCACTGAATTCATAAACAGAAAGTTACCGAGAAACCCATAAGAAGAACCACTGTATATAGACTACACAAACGAGCTTAAATGAGGAAAAAATTGAGGAAAAAAAAGTAGAGATAGAGAGCCAAATCATGATCACATTGCTAGAGATGATGAACTCCTCGTAATAGGGCTATTTTGCAATTGTAATATAGTGAAATGTACTTCTAATACGAATGAAACTTATAAAATATTCAGTGGGAGGATGTATGGTCCGTTGGATCAGTATGCCATTTACAGAGGTCTTCTTATAGATGCTTTGAGTAATAGTATGTGAAAATTACGAGGAGCAGTAGTGTCCAGCTAAGAAGCACCGACACTCTCCGAAAGCCTTCGTGTCGTATCCGACACTCCGACACGCGGTCAACGAGTGTCGGAAAATCCGACACGTGGTCAACTCTTCCCGACACGCGAGTCCAAAATTCCGACACGCACGGGATCAATTTTAAAAAATTTCAATACTTGAGGGGTCAAAATATAAATATATGAAAAAAGAATGAAAATAACAAAAATAAAGGGGAAAGAAGAAAATTTTCACTCTCAACTTTCTCACTTATAAGTTTTGACCTTCCCATGAGTGACGATGGAACGCTCTTCTTCTCGCCGGCGTCGCTCCACTGCCCCCGCAGAGTTAAAGTTGTGATTTTCTTTTTTTGCTTCTTTCCACCTCTCGCAGGTGTCGCTTGTGAGTTATCTTGTGAGTTATCTCTTTTGGTCACATTTTCCATGGCGAATTTAGTTATTTCCTTTTCTTTTGGTTGTACTTTGAGAGTTTTTGTCCTGGATTTTCATTTTTCTCGAACCTTGTTTTACAGAGGAGCTCAAGCCAATCTATATCATAAACTTCGAACTCGATCTGGGATTATAAGAAATCTCATTAATTTCCGACAAATGTAAGAAAATCGGACATGTTCATTCAAATTTACTCTTTTGTGTTTGCAATTTTTGAATTTCCCTTTTAATCTTTGTCAAATTAAAATAATAAATGATATTAACAAATGTTGGATTAATATTTTTAGTATAAATTAATTCTATGAACTTTTTATTATTATTTATTTATTTTTGCATATATATAAAAATATATATTTAATATATAACGTGTCGGAATTCTCTATTTTTTTAGAAATAACATGTCGGCGTGTCGTGTCGCGTGTCGTGTCGTGTCGTGTCGCATGTCGCGTGTCCGTGTCGATGCTACATAGATGTCCAGTGGAGGAACTATGTAAGAAATTTTTGATCGTTTGAAAAGTCGAGATATTTTTGTCCTATGGGAATATGTCGAGTTTCTTTGCGGGCTTTTTCCGGAACTTGATCACAACAATTATGTGATTAGGACCCGATATGAAGTTAGATTACCAAACTTAGACTTTAAACAGAAAAAGAAACGAGAGAAAATATGCTACAAGTACATATGACATTACCGTGTTTGGCGTGCATACAAACTTCGAGCCCGACTTAGAATTCTTGAGCACACATCTCCCATCGGCCTCTTCGCACGATTTGCAATCGAGTTGATCCTAAAATGATATCATGGAGAGGGACTAAGTGAGAGACGAATTAAAATTAGATTTTCTCCCCTTTATTGTCGTCAAGCCTTAGTAATCTTGAGGATTTATCTGACAACCCACGTTTCATAGTTTACACAATACTATTATTCGTTTTACAAAATAAAGTTGTCAATACGAAATGTTAACATGAGGTGAAACTCCGAATGATTCGACAAACAAGACTACAAACCAGATTGGGTATGCTGAAGTCACCAATGATGGTGTAGACCCCAAGAACAGGACGTTCGACCTAACTATGACGAAATCCTTTTGCAAAGTCAAAATACTTGCAATGGTAACTCCGGTTTCAATTCTATGTATTTAAACCAAATCAATAATTGTCTACTCTTTAGATATTTCTCGAATGACATATACCAAAAGTCCTGAAGTATTTGAATGAAATGCACTTTAGTCCTAAACATTTATAAGAAAATGCAATCAAGTCTTCCTAATCAATTAGCATCCGATTCTTCATATGTGTATTCTAAACATCTCATTCATCCTATATGTTACGACAATTGATGACGTAGCCAGAAACTAAAGAATCAAAACTCAAATAACAGCTCTCAATATAGTGGAGTCGATGCAGCCGTCAAGGTAGTGGATATAGTATAATTTCTTGTAACTGCAAATAGGATTAGAAAGTTATTCCAGGATTTAAATTCAGTGACTGTTTGCATAACCACCGATTGCAGGTTTTAGATACCCAAGTCTATTCTTTGCAAGGTCCGTCCAGATCAATTACATGACTCAATATTTTTCTGCAAATTTATCTTTATCTTTATCCTTATCTTCCGTTTCCTATAATTTGTTTCTAGCACTTCTAGTTAAAATTGTTCTCATTATTCATACTTTTAAATTCCTTATCATTTACTTTCCTATCCAAATCAACAAGGGATCATTCGCAACCTTTATCGATTCATATAGATTCATATAGATTCATCCATAATTTGAAAGGCATTTCATCAATTTGGTGAAACATATCCCTCTTGAAAAACTCCATAATTTCTACAAGTTATGCGGGGGGCAAAAGCCTATTGCCTTAAAGCACAAATATTAAATCTTTGCGCATAACTATTATTGGATAGGCTCATTTTATAAGTGACACAATGCACATGATTAGTTAGCGTCACAAAAACATAGAAGCGTGTATGTCATTTCCTAAGAATTAATTAATCAAATTTATAGTAATTTTTCAAATCACTGATTCATTCTCGCTTTAAGGTAATATCGGCAATCAACATGTCCTCTTTTACCACTATGCTGATGTGCATGTAAGTGGAATAAAAAATCTCTGTCACACACACACACCACAAAATGAGGGGCTGCCCTAGTCCAACTACGGCTAAGCACAGTTCGTTCTTGTAAGCTCAATATTTGAACCTATCCTCATCTTCTGGTTTCGATTGTGCTCAATTATTGGCCAAAACTCAAGACATTCTCAATAGATTCAAACTACCAAGATCAAATGTTCTAATTTGTCTATCCTAATGAGTTGGGTTGAGTGAAGCTCATGATCCCAATGCAATAGATTCAATGTTGAATCACATCAACTCAAGGTATAATTGGAGAGCAGGGTATTAGTAAGTTGAATGGTCATACATTATTTGTTAATTAAGAAAAGGGAGGTGGGAGAATCGTAGACTTCTTTGTAGGCATATCGAAGTCTCCGTGAGCAGCACTTCATGTTAAATGAAAGCGACATCCTTTTTTTTAAAGAAAAAAAGAAGAAGATAATTCTCTGAATATAGTCTTCCTAATTCTTTTCTTCCAAGTACAAATAGCTAGATTTGATGATTCACAAGCCAATGAATAAAAAGACTTGTGGAATTTATTTATAGTTAGGGTTTATCATCAGGACAGACATCTATAACTTACTCACTAAATGTGTATGCTTCATATCAAACCCTGCAATCTTTAAGTTGAATTTGAGCACCTACGCCGTAGTCGCATTTGTCAATCAAAGCATTTTCAGTTGCCGGGATACAATCGGAGCAATCAGATTGTGTCAGTGCTCCATTGCACACACCATGACCATAACAAGAGGAGGACTCGGTGTGACATCCCAAATTTTTGATTCTGTTTTCAATTAAATGAGACGGATTTTTCATCGATGCGCTTATAGTTCAATTCTCCGAGCTGATCACTCACGAGATAACTAGTCTATCAGGTGAAGCCGTTAAGGAATTTAAATGTAATAGGCTTGAAAATCTGACCATGAATCGACTGCTCGACCGTATTAATCTGCAAGGATCATTACGACACTGTCAGAATCGAATAGAGATCAGTAATAGGTCGATTCGACTGAGATATGTGATTGGAGAGTGGGTGATTCCACCTAATTACAATATCCTCGTCGACCGGCACTAAACTGATTTTTCTGTCGCTTTGGGTACCCTGTGTTCGTATTTGAAATCTCGAGATTTTCATAACAACCAAGAGTCACCAATGTGTCGAAGATTATGTCGTGGCTTGAAAATAATCAACCACGGGTCAATTGCACTAAAAATTTCTAAAAGCTACCCGGTAGATTAGGACGCGCTCAAATCACGCCAGATTGAAATTAACCGTGATTTTAAACACGAATTAAGAAATTGAAAGTTCTGTCATGTCACAATTCATTTTAGGAACGTCGACTCATCCTCAGAAGATTTTTCTACAAACCGAGATTTTTGGCGGAAAAGCAAAGTAAGGCCGTTTTTGTTTGGGATTGTCAGAGGACCGTTTTTAATCGAATCTTCGGAATGCAAGTTGGATCATTTGATGGGAAAAAGTCGTAAGAGAGAGAAGGACACATGAGCGGATTTAATTGAGCTTCAATTGATTTGAATTGATTGAGAATTGAATAGATTTGTGGGACAAAATGTCCAAAATTCGTATGCCAAGGGGTACACCACATTTTGGACCTATTAACAAGCTTGTGGAGGAAGCTTGAGGAGAGAGAGTGGCTGAGGTCATGTGATGTCATGGTGGGGGCAAGAGAGAGGAGTGTTTGACAAGTGTTGAAGGCTTGAAGGCTCACCAAAGGGACCCCTCTTCAACAGCCCTTCTTCCTCCTTGTTTTGTGGCTTTCTCCATTGTAGAGGCCTTGAGAAAGCTCAGCAAAACCAGAGGAGAGCCAAGAAACCGAGCCAGCCCCTTCCCCTTGCCGTCGACCTCATTTCCCTCTCTGTTTTCCCTTTCGCCGGTTTCTGCTCCAACTGACCCTTTGGTGAAAACATGAGTTGAAAGTGATCTTCTCGATCGAATCAGCCAATGCTCCACCCACCATCGTCTCCGGGACATCCAAACCATATAGAAGGACTTGACGGTTCCCCGAAAGGAGCCCCGTAGCCTCTCGAAATCCGGTGTGAAGGAACGGCCCGCCGAACCACCCGGACTCACCCGGTTCCGCCCGTTTCACCCGTTTCGCGGTTTTCAGCCATTTTCTCACCATTTTGACCCTACCTCCACCCATACCAACCACCAGCAAGTCCCCCTTGACCCCGGGAGCCACCAGTTGCCAACCACCCACTCGCCGGAGCTCCGATTGGCCCGTTTCCTCATTTGTTTCAGCCACCTGTTCGGCCTCTTACGGTCCAAGAACAAAGCAAAAAACCAGCAAGGGTGTTCGGTCGTCGTGGTCTGTTTTCAAGCCCTTCCCGGTCTCGCTTGGTGTCGCCGCTTCGGGGTTTATCGATCGCCTTGGCGTCGTGGTCGCCGTGAACTCACCGACGCGCAAAACCGGTGAGTTTACCTTTTAATCCTTGCTTAGCGAGTTAATTATGCTTAAGGGGTGTTTAGATTAGTCTAAATAGGTTTATGTGGTTAGATTAGATTATTTAAATGTTAATTAGATTAGTTGTATGATTAGTTTAGTGGTTGATTAATTAGGGCTAATTGTATGTTTAAATTAGTATAATCTTGTTTAAGCCCTAATTAATTATTTTTAATTAATTAATTATTTCGAATTTATAAATATTATTTTATTAAATTATATTATATTATTATAATATATTATTTAATTATTTAATTTTCGGAATTAAATTTAATTATTTAATAAGTTCGAAAATTTTGCCGGGATGGCCGGTTGTTAGAATTTCGCACCGATCACGCGTGTGATCGGTTTGTGCTAATTGTATGTTTAATTGAGAAATTGAATGGAAAGGATGATTATGGTTAATTATTCCAAAGTGTGGACATGAATGAAATTGGAGAAGTTTTGGTATTTAACTTGAAAATACCCGGTGTTAGCTTATAGCATCGTGATTGGTTTGTATGACCTATTGAATTGTTGGTTGTTATTGGATTGAATACCCAGTTCTTTAGTTTATATATATATTACAGCTTTTGGTGAGCTATTATCTATATGTTGTAGCTTTTGGCGAGCTATTATCTATATGTTGTAGCTTTTGGCGAGCTATTATATTATCTATCAACTACAGCTTCTCATGAGCTATTATTTATATATTGCAGCTTTTGGCGAGCTATTATATTATCTATCAGCTACAGCTTTTTGCGAGCTATTATATTATCTATCAGCTACAGCTTGAGTAAGCTACCGTCTATATATTACAGCTTTAGAGAGCATATGTCATACTAACGACTGGTTTGATAGACAGTATTGAATGATAGATAGTATTGGTTGATAGATGGTATGAATTGAGCGACGTATGAATTGTACTGACATATAGGAATGGACTGAGGCGAGGTAAGTCCTAAATCCTCTTTGTGTGGCTAGAGCGCCCTGGGGCATTTTGTCTTTCTAATCGAGTCTTAGAGGGTAGGACTCGCTGAGACATTGTCTCACCCCGTTGTGGGATAATATTTTCAGGTCCCTAGATGGCAGATCCTCTGGAGCTTTTTGGTAGACCAGTGAGGGTCGCTGAGAGGATTTTTGACTTCGCCGATCCCGACTGAAGAACTGGCGAATGGATCTGACTAGCTGGTCGTAGGACAACTTAAATTTTGAGGATTAATCTTCTATAGATCTTTTGTTAATAGACTAGTCCTGTAATCGAACTGGTTTGATGTGTATAAAAGTATGTGGTTTGGTTTTAAAAATGTGATCCTGCTTTTCTATCCCAATTGAGTTTTGTCTATGGATTATTCACATTCTTCCGCATGTGCATTAAAATGAATGGGTCGGTGACGTGTCCTAAGAAGTCGCTTTTCTATCAACCGCAGTGGGATGTGCGAGTGCTCGAGGTTCGGGGCGTGACACTCGGTATAATAATTGTAATTGTTGGTTGCCGTACCATCACACAAATAATCTAGGACACGAGCTCTATCAATGACAAACTCATCAAAAGACCAACACTTTTCTCCATTGCATATGTGATAAACCTGTGTTGTATCGGGAGTACATTTCACAATATTGCAAGTGGAGAATAGCCCTATGATGAGGAGTTTCACCATTCGTTGCATGGTATTCCTAATTTGGCTCTCTAACTTTCCTTTTTCTCCTTAATGTTTTGTTTTCAATGAAGCTCGGCTTGCATGGTCTATATAAAAGATGTGCTTCTTATAGGTTTCTCCACCTAGTTTTTGTTTACGAATTCGGACCTTTCTAAGCATATCTCTAGGCCTCTCTCTCTGTCTCTCTGTCTCTCTTATCATGAGAGACAAATTAGTAGACGGACACTCATATTAATAGGTCTTGTATTTAGTGGATTGAATTTGTCGCTCTCCTCACTTACGAGGATTATGTCTTGTTAATTGTTGTCCTTGTGTTGAAGCAGGGCATTGTCATTGAAGTCATCACAATAACTCGTTCTTTTTCGGCCGGTGTTACAATAAGCCGTGATGTACGCAATTTGGTTTTTATTGCCCTACATAACCCAAAAAAACAAAATCTCGATAATTATCCTTGCTCCATCGTAAAAGAAAGGAAATTTGTGAACTGATTTTTTTTTCCTTTTAACACATGTAATATCCTTCTTTACTACTTTATTATCAAATTATTAGATCAAAGCATCAACTTGTCTTTAATGTTGAGACCGTCAAGAAAATAATGGGTGATCTATTTTCATGTTACACAAATTCACAATTCACAATACGGCAAGGTCCTTAGAACACCAATTTATAGCAATTATCATGTGATGATGAATTCTTGACCATAAATCGTTGAAATACTAATTTCCTTTTAAAGTGATAGAGGTTGGCTATTTCTTCGTGCATTTGACTCTTTGCTTGTTGAATTGCAAAATCCCAGCTGTTATCACGCGCTGGCCCGAGAAACATAAAGTTTTTGAGATGCAGGCACTTTACTTTTAATCACAAATTACATACAAAATCATCGATTAGATCGGCTTGTCATTTAAATTGTTCTCTGTCTACTAAGAAAGAAAAAAACTATATTTTATTTCTTGTCTTCCCTAACTACATCTGATTTTGAAGCATTGTTCTCTGAAGGGTGCGACTGTTCGACCACTATTAATATTGGTAGATTAGAAGCATGCACATCACCATATTTATAGTTGACTAAGTTTGAATGTATGTGTGATGTCTCTAATTTGTACCCACCAATCAACTCATGGACATTACCATATTTAGTCAGGAACTCCCCTTGGGTCTCTCAGATTGGTAGATTAGAAGCATTCACATCACCATAATTATGTTTAACTAAGTTTAAATGTATATGTGATGTCTTTAAATTGTATCCCACCAATTAAAAACATGGACATTATCATATTTAGTCACAAACCCCCATTGGCTCTCTCCCTCTCTAGATTTTATTCTCCACATGATGGAGAGCGCCTTTTCTACAATTAGATCGACGTGTTGTTTAAACTATTCTCTGGCTACAAATTGTCTTTCTTTCACAGGAGAACAAGGCCAATGATCGAAGGATTTATTTTCTTTGGGTTCTGCAGGGCAGTAAAAAAATTGTGTATATTCAACGACTCATTTTAACGTTGGCCGAAGGAAAAAATGGATTATTGAAACGACTTCGATGAGAATATTCTGCTTCAAAATAAGGACAATAATCGGCAAGACATAATCATGGTAAGCGAGGACGTCAACATATTCTCGTTTGTTAGAGCGACAGATTTTTTTTTTTTTTTGTCAATCCTACTCTACGCCTATTTTAACGCTTACTCTCAGACTTTTGCCTTGTCTCCTTGCAGGACGTGGGAGTCGAAACCCACTCACGAAACTAATGCGTCCCCACCCCAACCCCCGAGAAGGTGGGGATTCGAACCCCCCACCTCCCCCTTCCAAGATGGAAGGATGGCCACTGAGGTAAACCCCAGTGGTTAAATACAGGACATATTGATCAGATCAGAGTGGATGTCTGCAAATTTGTCTCTCACAATGAGAGAGAGAGAGAGAGAGAGAGAGAGAGAGAGAGATGTCTCTCAAATGCACATAATTTTTCACATTTTCCTACATTGTAACTGAAAATGTTAAGTCAGCGTCATTAATAAGATGAGTCTGTCTGATAATTGTTTGGGCCTCCGAGCCAATAATAGCTTTTGCACAAGATTTTTTAAATAATTTGATTTAACCATAAAAGGCTTTTGCCCTTAAGTAACTCAGAGAGGTATAAACATTTCTCTCAAAGATGCAGGTAAACTGAAATAGAATCTAATCTAAAAGGATGATTAAGACATGCTTAGCAAGATCAGAAAGAGCCTTTCACTGTATTCATAAGCAAAAATTCATCGGAGAAACCCGTAAGAAGAAGCACTTTTATATGAGTTTCGCAAACCAATCTTAAATGAGGAAAAATAGAGAAAAATAGAGATAGAGAGTCGTAGGAGACGATAAAACTAGTTGTTATAGGGCTATTTTGCACTTGCAGTATTGTGAAATGTATCCTCAATACAAATGAACCTTAGGATGCAGTTGGTGACATTTCTATTTCCAAAAATAATCCTTGTTCAGAAATAATTTTTTTTCATTTCTTCTCTCGGAAACAAAGAAGTATGCAATTTACTGAAATAATCCAGTGTATGGCATTAGTTCTTTCCTTCAGCATGAAGTATCTATCTTTAAGGAAGGTTGGAGAAAATCTTACACAGTGAATCAGATGTCAAGATTACTGCAATAACACCACATGGACAGAGAAGCAATGATGCTGCGTATGGAGAGTCCACAGAAGACTTTGAGGAGATTTTGTTGTCATTCAGGCTTCGCTTCTGTAACACATCCTGGTCATTACTCTGAATGTGGACTCGTTGCCAAATCCACATTAAACATTGCATTTAGGGAAATGTTAGGTTAATTATGAATATTCTTCCCCTTTTGTGTTTAGCACATTTTAGGAAGCATTATACAAAACAAAGGATTTTCTATTCTTGCATTTTCGGTTTAGGATTGCAAATGTGGAACATTTTACACTACATTAGATTAAATTTTACTTTTATAGTGAGAAGTCCATCTTAGGAAATAGAATAGATTCCCCAATAACATTGGTTCGTGTACTTATTTTATTTTCTTTTATACATTAGTTTATTTTAGGAAAAATGTATACACGGACATTCTTTTGGACCTGCAAAAGAGCAATTGATTGAGGGCGAATTTTTACTTTTCACCCACTGCCCATGGGGTCCAGATACGGCTCACGTTCTTTTCCATTCCGTTATTAATTGCCTGAACATTTATGCATTCACGTGCAGATGCAAGTTAGAGAATAAAATTGAGAAGATTGCATAAATAGTCTTTTCATATAAAAGAGAAAAAAATATACTTCCCAGAAGTAAGACTCCAGCACATAATAAATTAATGACAACTATTAAAATGAAAACAAATTTAATATTTGAAATCAGAAACGAAGTTATTATCGATAGAGTTTGAGAAAACTCATGCTAAGTACAAACACTATCTCACAAGAGGGGTCATTTGTGTCCGCTTGGCAATCCATCGAACTCCCTTGAATACGCCTCAAGAGGGTCAAGACAATTATAACACGGCAGGGTGTGTTTAGGGTTTCAATCTACAAGTATTGTTATTGTAGGGAAAACTTTTGAGAGATTGAGTGAAATATTGAGTAACGGGGTGTAATCTCGAGCGTAGGTGTGAGAGATTTAAGATTGTAATATCGATCATTAACATTTGACTCATCACTGGCTCTTCATATTTTAAACATGCATATACCAACCCTCAAACCAAACCACTTAAATTCTCGTTCATTATTTTTCTCTATTAGCTGCTTATTTCTCAATTGATCACGCGATTGTGTGGATTCCACGATTTTCTTTCTGCAACATAAATAAAGCTATAGCCACTCAAGAGCTATCTCTGTCCACGTATAGATACATACACCAAGGTATAAAAATAGTTGGGGGTGAGAAAAAATAGAGGAAACTTATCTTATGGTTCCTTATACATGCGGTGTATCTAACCAAATCCTCTCATTTGTCAGAAGTGTCTAATCATAAACTTTAGAAAGGTGCTACAAATATAATATGTTAATATCCATATTTCTAATTGATGAAATATAAGTAATAGACATCACGCTACTTTCAAACTTAAATTAAATAAAAATATGGTAATGTCCATGTTTCTAAAACTACCAATTAGCAAAAGCGGTTGAAGAATGAGAGTCTTGAGAGAACAAGGATTCAAAATTAGGTTACTTAGGGTAGAACCAAATAATCCTTCTTCTTTCTTTCTTTTTTTTTTTTTAATCTTTTTTAGTATATTAGGAATAACTAGCAGCAAGTCGATCTAATCGATGATGTTATCCATATTTTGTGATAAAGCAATTTGTCTACATCTCACAAGCTCTATGTTTCTAAAGCCAGCGCCAGATAACACTAGAGAATTATCAATCACTTTAGAAGGAAAGAAGTATCATTTCAACGATTTTGGTTAAGGATTCGACTCGCATAATAATTATCATCAATTCATGGTCCAAGGATCTTGTTGTAACGTCAGTTTGTGTAACATGAAAACAGATTACCAGTTATTTTTTCTTGACGGTCTCAACCTTAATGACAAATTGACATTTTGATCTGATAATTTGCTAGCAAAGTCGCAAATAATGGTAGTACACGTGTTAAAATGAAAAAAATCAGTTCGCAAATATCCTCCCTTTTACAGTGCAACGAGGGATGATCGAAGGTTTTATCTTCTTTTTCTTTATTGCGTTATGCAAGGTAACAGATACCAAATTGTGTATATCATCACAACTTAATATAATGCTGGCCAGAAAAGAACGAATTATTGTGATGACTTCGATGAGAATATTCTGCTTCAATACGAGAAGAATAATTAAGAAGACATCATCATAGTAGAGAGCGACGATCCACTTAATACGAGACATATTCCTAAGAATGTATGTCAAATTTGTCCCTCATAATATGAGAGAGAGAGAGAGAGAGAGAGAGAGATAAGCCCTCCATGGAATTTATTTTCTGTATTAATTATCAAATTGCGTATCTCATGGATAGACAAATAACATGCAGACTATAGAAGTCATTGCCTAAATTTTTTTAAACAAATGACACAAATCTTACCTTCTCTAACTTTGTAACCGAACATAGGCTCACTACGTGGTCAATAGGATGAGTCCACCTGACATTATCTTTCGCCTTCAAGCCAATAATAGCTTTTGCCCAAGATTTTTTAAATAATTTGATTTCACCATTAAAGGCTATTGCCCTTTGAGTAACTCAGAGAGTTATAAACGTCTGTCTCATAAATGCAGGTTAAATGAAATATATTCTAATCTAAAATAATTATCAAAATATGCTTAGATGGATCCAAAAGAACCTCCCACCGAATTCATAAACAAAAGGTTGGTGGAGAAACCTATGAGAAGAACATCTTTTATATATAGACCATGCGAACCGAGCTTTAATGAAAGAAAGTTGAGGAAAGTAAAGGCAGAGAGCCAAATCAAGAACACAATGCAACATATGGTGAAACTCCTTTTTATAGTGCTTTTTGTCACTTGCAATATTGTCAGATGTACTCCCGATACAACAGTGATTTATTATACATGCAGTGAAAGACAGTTTATGGCCTGTTTGTTAAAATCTGTTTTTGTTTCTCGGAACAACCATTTTTCTTCTTTTATTCCGGGGAATGAAAAAAAGAATAGAAACATGTTTGGTAAAACTTTTATTCTTTTATTCTTGGGAATAGAAAATCTATTTTTTTTTTCTTCTTAGGAATAGATTTGGAACGGAATAACTTCTTATTCCCAACAATAATTTCTAAAATATATTTTCTCTCTTCTTTCTTCTTCTTCTTCTCGGCCCGAGCCTCCCCATGGCACCACGAGGATTGACCTCGCCCAGATCTAGCAAGGCCAAGCTCACCCAACCATCGGCGAGGCTCGACCTCGCCGAGCCACTTACAGGACGGCGTCACCTGGTGGTGGCCGGCAAGGCTGAACCTTGTCGGTGGCTGGGCGAGGTCGAGCTCGCCCAGCCAAGGCGAAGCCGAGCCAAGCCGGTGGCTAGGCTAGCCTCGGAGAGCTCGCCGGACCTCGCCCGGCCGATCACCGGCCAAAGAGAAAAAAAAAAAAAGGAAAAATAAGAAAAATTTAAAAAAATTAAAAAGAAATAAAAAATCTAAAAATCCTACCAAACGTATTTCTATTCCGGGAATAAAAATTTAGGGAAGTTATCAAACGCGTTTTTATGCTCAAAAATTGTTCCTGATAACAAAATCAGAAAAAATCGTTTCTCATCAAAAATTGTTCTCCGGAACAAAATGGTTACAAAATGCGCCCTTAGTCATTCGGGTGAATATGACCTTGACAGAGCTTACATCTTAGATTTGTGTAGTAGTACACCAATCAATGGTTACAATTATTATACCACCTCTGGGGACTGTTACGGCTATGGCGTGTGTAATGGGGTATTGGCACAATCCGATTGCCATGATTGCCTCTCGGAAGCGGCACAAAATCTGTTCGACGTATGCGACCTAAGCCTGGGTGCTCAAATTCAACATAAAGATTGCAAGATTAGATACGAAGATTATCCATTTCATGAGTAAATTGTATACTTCATGTTCGTCTTGTTAAAAAAACTCTAATATAAAGCATATACTTCATATTTGCTATGTCGTATCTTATGTTGTGCCTTATGTTCAAGTTGTAAACGGACTACAGCTGATCCTATTGTGTACTCACATGCTTACGAAATGGTCTAGTAAAACGTCTAAGTTAAATAAATTGCAGATGTCTTGTCGTTCGCCGGCTTGTGTGTACATCGAATCTAGCTATTTGTGTTTGGTGCAAAGGCTCATCGGAATTATATTTGGGGAATTTTCATTTTTAAGAGAAAGTTGCTTTTATTTAACATAAGGCACTGCTCACGGTGAGACTTTTATATGCCTGTGGAGAAGTCTTCAATATACCATTCCTTTTTTCAAATAACAGGTCATATAAGATAAATTTCTAAATAAAGGACTGAAGTGAGATTATTTTCTCAAAAATAGGTCCAAAGTAAAACTTACTTTAACTAAATATCTAAAATGGCCAAGTCAGTCTCAATAAGGGGTTGAGTTCGTTGGCCGATCAAATGCTCAGGCATGTGATTTTTCTGGTGGCCAAACAACACACTTTTGTCCGACAAAAGAAAAAAAGTGCAAACAGTGCAATCTCTGAAAGTATAAACAGGCGACTGCTCCCTCTTCTTTCTTCCAATTTCTTTCTTTCCCATCCCTGTTTCTTGATTTTCTTCTCTATCTTCCCTTTTCCATGTCTATGTATTTCCATTGCCTGTGCCATTGGAAGAATGAGTGTCGATTCCACTCGCATACTTCTTTTGCGTTTCTCTCTCTATCTCTGTGAACCGGGTCAGGGAAATATGTCAAGATTGGGGAAATTGGATTGAAAATTTTCAACCCGTCTACCCCCGAAACCAAGCAAAATGTTAGACCACAGCGCATGCACAAAAAGAAAAATAGAGCAAAAAAGGGGCAATGGTGAGAAGAGCTAGATATTGCAAGAACAAGATAAAGGGAGAATTATTTAAAAAGTTCTAAACTTATTATAATTATGCTAATTCAGTTCTAAACGTTTTATTTATTTTTTTTGCTAATTTAATCCTAAACATTATATAATTGTGTCAATTCAATTCATTCGGGCAAATTTGGACAACCGAAGCTGACATAGACGCTTTGGCAGCACGATTATCCAGTTGATGCTGACGTGGAATTTTTTTAATGATATTTTATTTTTTAATTTTTTTAATTTTCTTTTTTTTACTTTTTTTTCTTTTTTCTCGTCTTCCTCCTTTGGCTTCTTCTCCCCGCAGTGGCCGACGAGGCTCCGGTGGGGCTCACTGGCCATTGGGGGAGGGCCGCAAAGCCCTCGCCGGCCACTGGCGAGGGTTGCCGCCATCACCTAGCCTCACCCACCCTCACTAGTGACCTCACCTAGGTCCAGGCGAGGCCTAGAGGTCGCGGGCAAGGTGACTTCACCCAACTTTGGGCGAGGCTAGCTTCATCATGGCCTTGCTACAAGCGAAGTCGACCTCACAATCTGGTCACCCTATAACTACATCGAGATGTCTCTAGTGAATGTCCAGACTTAGAAGAAAAGCTTGTAAGGCACGCCACAATCCGTCTCCTTGAGCTGATCGATCTTGTGTCCTGGACAATCCTCCCAATACTAAACTGAGCCCAAGCCTTCTCGTCTTTCTTTAGCAATGCCTCCGTGTTCACCATTGTTTGTTCTTTCCTTCCCCCCCGCCCCCCAACTTCACTGCTCTTCCCTCATGATGCTTCGCAAGCAACCAAAATATACGGAGCAATGGTTCATTTGTAGATGGCAATGGCCTAGACCCACCATGGCCTCGACAGCCATGGGCAAAGTCACCTTCACCGACGAAAAGGTGATGACGAGGCTGGCCTCACCTGGATTTGGGCAAAGCTACCTCACCAGCAACCCCCAAGCCTAGCCCAATCCTAGGCGAGGCCCTTGGTGAGGGTGGGTGAGGCTAGGCAAGGGCCACAACCCTCATCAGCGGCCAATGAGGACTTCACGGTCCTCGCTCAGTGGCCGGTGAGCCCCACTAGAGCCTTGTCGGCCATTGCAAGGAGAAGAAGCAAAAGGAAGAAGAAGAGAAAAAAGAAAAGGAAAGAAAGAAAACTAATAAAATTAATAAAAAAATTCGAAAAAATAAATATATTATTTTTAAAATTACCACGTTAGCGTTGGTCAGACAACTAGTGTCCACATGAGCACTGGTTAGCTAAATTTGGGCGAATGGACTGAATTGACACAAATGTAAAATGTTTATGACTGAATTAGCATAATTATAATAAGTTTATGACTTTTTTGATAATTCTCCCATCAGACAAGGGGGAGACTTGCAGAGAAGATGAGATGCCGAGGGGGAGGGATGAGAGATGGATGTCATTAAGGAAATCTTTTCTAAAATAAAACAAAGAAGACATGATCACCGAAGAAAAAGAAGAGGAGCAAGAGTAGGCGATCAAAGGAACTTTCTCACGACAGTTGCCGATCGCTTCAACTGCTCGATCTGGGGAGGAACAATGGCTGAGGCTCCGACATGTCCCGGTGGCGGCGGTCACAAGAGCGGTAAGCACAGCCCTCGCTCCCACGTCCGCTAGCAAGACAGCTTCCTCCCATTTGCCAACATTAGCCGCACCATGGAGAAGGCCTTCCCCACCAACGGCAAGATCACCAAGGACACCAAGGAGACCGTGCAAAAGTGCGCCTCCGACCAACGAGTTGGAAAATGTTTTACAAAAACAATTTTTCAAGGAAAATGATAATATTTTTCGGTATTTGACTAAAACCTAAAAATGAATTAGAAAATATTTCCATCATGTAATAGGGAAAATCTGATTTGATTTTTCTACAAAAATAATCAAAATTTTAATTATTTTTTATTTTTCTTTTGGCCATGGCGATGGACTTAGCAACCAGCCACAAACGAGCTCAAGCCTCACCCATTTCATGTAATGCAAATTCACATTCCAATAGGATCAGTTAACCATTTAATAGATGATAATTATTATGTGGCCATGATGTTTGACCAAAATTATTGAAGTGATACTATTCTCCCACTAAAGTGATTGAGGTTGGCTATTTCTTTGTGTATTTGACTTTTTTCTCGGTAGATCGCAATCCCAGGGCTTATTTGGTGCTCGCTCTAGAAATATAAAATTATAAAAAGTAGAAAATTACTTCATTACAAATTACGGAAAAAAAAATCATTGATTATGACAACATTCTTTTGACTTGTTTAAATTATTCCCGGTGTACTAAATAGAAAAGAAAAGGATTATTTCTTATCTACCCTAACTACATCTAATTTTGAAGCGTGGTTCTTTCAACCGCTCTCCTTATTGGTGGTTGAGAAATATGGACTTCTTTATATTATAATTAACTAAGTTTGCATGTATATATGATGTTTATATCTTGTAATCCTCCAATCAAACCATGTCTGGAAAATTTTTTTAGCCTTTTTAGGTATCGTGGGTCCACGTACGAAATTTGACAATCCAATGCATTTCAAAAGTATAAACTTCGGGCGTATGGAAAGCCCCTTTTGAGAAGAACTTTCTATCGAATGAAGAAAAAAAGCATTTGGAGAAGAACTTCTTTAGAACATAATTAATTCCAACCACTCAAAATAAGGAACGATATGCTAGTTTCAAATTTGCATGTTCTCACGAATAATATGGTTTGTGCAATTTATTGAACTTAAGTAGACACCTTATTAGTTAGGCCTTTTCCTAATCACTTGTACAACAACTTTTTTGTCTAGGAAATAACTTAACTATTCAGAATATGGGTGTCAGGTACCTAAATTTTAGTGACTCATTTGTTGCATAAGAAAATTGGAGATCAAACCGGACCCCTAAACAAAAATACTATCTGCATAGTTTGCATTCACATCTCATTTAGGTCATACATTGGATGTGACGATCACGTGGCTTTTCTATGATTCTACCGTTGACCGACGCATGCATAGAATCACTCTTTATTGGAGGCCCCTTCCGTGGACCAGCGTACGCTGCCAAACCTTCCTCGAGGCCGGTTGACTTCAAGATAAGTTCTGGATTTTAGGAATTATATAGGGCAATCTTGAGATAAAGATGCTCTTGGTACGACAACCAAGTTTTCATTTTAAAGGTAAAATGTAGTAAGAGTTGGGACAGTGATTTCAAAGAGGAACGAGTCAAAGCCAAATGTAACACCGGTGGCTCTCAAGCGCTGGAGCTCTCTCTCTCTCTCTCTCTCCCTACATCGTTCCGGCAGTTCCATCTCGACGCTTGACGGCTCCCTTCATCTTTAGGCCTTCCTCGTGTGGCCCCTCATCCACGATGTGCAACACCGATGGTGGCATTACATCTTCCGGCAAGCAACATCACCGCAGGCAAGCACAATTGAAGAAATAGCAAATGGTGATTGTCAAGTCATGGAGAATTATCAATAAAATCCTAAACTTATTACAATTATATTAATCCAATCCTAATCATTTCTTTTGCAATTGAGTCATAAACCTATTTTCCTCTCTCTCTCTCTCTCTCTCTCTCAAATTTTTAATCACAAAAGCTACATAAAAGATTAAAAATTTCTATTTATGGCGACTTATGGACACACAATTATTGTCTATTTTTTTTTTATCAAATAGTGTGAGCGAAACTATATTTCAAAGTTGAAAATTAAACTTCAATCTACTTATCTAGTCGATCTTGATCAAAAATAGATTTTTTTTTTATCAAAATGGAAAAGTTTAATTTGTTAGGAGCAGTGTTAAACATGTTTATATTTAGATCATATTTGAACATTAGCAAAAGATAAGCACAAAAAGGAGAGAGAGAGAGAGAGAAATTCTTACTATTCCACTTCTAACATTAAGAAAGTAATAAATATTAATGATGGATCAAATTTTTAAAATATGTTTGAAGCTTTCCTCCTGAATAATTTGATGTGAGTTTGAAAGTGAAGAAAGTGTGGCTGAATTTTTCTACCCTCATCTTGCAATTTTTAAATTAAAATACAAAAAGCTCAAAAATAATCACAAAATAAGCGATTTTGAACTTTAAAAACCTATAAACTTATTCTGAGAAAATACCCACAAGGTCAAGATCGGTTAAATTTTCCAATTTACAAAAATAGATTCAATCAAACTATTATGAATAAAAATAAGGAATTTATTGTGAATTCATAAATTGTCATAAAATAGAAATTGTTAATCGTCTATATAGCTTTTGTATAAAAAATATGAGACGACAAATTAAAATCAACAACCTTCTCTAGGCATAGTGATAAGAGGATGCAAGATAACATGATTAACTTTTTGGGCTATAATGAGGCATTAGTCTTGTGAAATTGATGAGAGAGATAATAAAAATAAAGTAAGTCTTGTTGATTAGCCTGATAAGAAAAAATACATTGAAGAAAGGCAATGGTATTTCGGTCAATTAACTAAAAAATCGGAATGTGTCAGCCAAAATGGAAGTGGAAATAGCACCACCCAAAACAAATTGTTTATATTCAATTCAACGACTTATTGCAACGCAGGCCGAAGAACAAGGTGACCTATTGCGACGACTTTGATGAGAAGATTGTGCTCCAACACAAGGACGACAATAAACAAGACATAATCATGGTAAGTGAGGACGTCATCGTATTGTTCGCAGATATGCAGGCTGACTGAGATATTACCTAATCTAAAAGGATCATCAAAACATGCTTACTAAGATCCAAAAGAGCCTTCCACCAACTTCATAAACAAAAAAATGGTGGAGAAACCGATAAGAAGAACCTTTTTTATATGAGCACGTAAACTAAGCTTTAATGAAGGAAAATTCAGGAGAAAAGTAATGGTAAAGAGCCAAATCATGAAATTGCGGCATACGATGGAACTCCTCTAGGGCTATTTTGTACTTGTTAAATTATGGAATGCGATATTGATACGAGAATGTTTATAAAATATGATGGAAGGACATACAGTCCTGTTAATGACTATGCCACTAATAAAGGCATTAGAAGACTCGTGCGATAGTACACCAATCAAAATGTTACAATTATTACACTAGCTCCAACAACTATCACTGCCATGGAATGTGCAACGAGGCATTGTCACAATCCGATTGCAGTGTCTGAATGCAGGGAGCTACAGTGCACGAGGAATGCAGTTAGAGCCGAGTGTTCAAGTTCAACTTAAGGACGGCAAGATTAGATTTGAAAGCCAACTACAAATGTATATATCCATAAAGGATATATCTCACATATAAAGTTCAGTGCTCAAATTGCAAGTGGACTACAGTTGTATCCTTTACACAAGTCTTAGTAATCACTAGCTTCTAAAACAATAAAATCTAGCTAGTTGTGTTTGGTAGAAAGGATAAGGAAATTATATCCGGAGAATCTCCTTTTTTTCAAAGTGTTTGTTTTCACTTAATATCAAGAATTGTTCATGAGGGACTTTTATATACCAATGGAGAAATCTCTAGTATCCTCTTTTTCCTTCAATAATGTATGATATATGACCATTTAACTTACTAATACTCATGAATGCTTTGTCATTGCACCTTGAGTAGATGTAATTCAACATTAAAGCTGTTGCATTGGGATTAAGAGCTGCACTCAGACCTAACTCGTTAAAATTGATCAGTCAGAACATTCAATCTTAATAGTCAGAATATGTCTTTAGTTTTTGCCTACGATTCAAGCAAAAATCGACACCCGAAGATGAAGATAGGTCCGACGACTAAGTTTGCAAAAAAGAACTGTGCTCGGCGGTAGTCGGCCTATTGGCCACAAATGGGCCGGTTTTGCTTAGCCTGCTCGGCACCGCCCGGCAGGTCGTTACGGATTTAAAGACAAGGCAAGTTGTACAAGAAAACGCTAGGGGCGCGGACTTCCTCATGCAACCCCGCAGCAAAATGAGATTAGCCAACTAGAGAGTCCTTCACTGAGGGCCGTGTCTCGAATCACACACCCCTCTCTATAAGCTCACTTCAATTCCAGCAACCATGCTATTTGTTAAAAACTTGACTACGATGTATGTCCCCACCTCTACTCGAGAAAGACAAGACACTTTTCTCCTAGAGAGAAGAACAGTACAAAGAGAAAACCTAGCTTTGGTTGGTGGAGCCAGCCATGGAGGAGGTGGAGAGTGAGTGTTCAGTAGCTAGATTTGGTTATATTTAGATCTGAGTAATATGCAAACATCATTTAAGCATTATCACTGCTAGATCTCATACCCAAAGACTTTTATGTACTAAGGTATTAGAATTTTTTTTTCATAAATCCTGTTGTCGGTCCGGAAACCATAGAACATTTATATTTATAAAACTATACTATAAAGTATGATGTAACGGATAATGCATATGAGCTCATTTTGGAAAACGTGATCATAGTGGCTACCAGGATTTTATGCATCTCAAGTCTTAGATCCATGTCCCTCAATGTAGAATTAATGGGCCATTGGTGCAACTACGACAAATTATGTGGATTTTATCCATCAATCGATGAATCATGTGATAACCTAACCATGCATGACACATGACATGTTCCTTTTCTTTCTTGCCAATGCAAGTACATCCAATTTGATTCTCATTATTCACCGATCTCGAGCATGCGTTATATCAATCCTTACATTATAAGTTTCTCAAAATTTACACCTTGATTTGGTCGAAAGGACCATCTAAACTACGAGGTTGATCGTTCTCGAACTGAGTTCAATTTCCTTACGGTTCTTGTCTTGATATTTTTGAGTGACAAATTTCCCAATCATGTTCACCGAAATGGATGTCGAGCCTCATATTCGGAGCTCAACAGAAGTACTAATGTTCCAAAGTAGATCCGATTCATGGAAAAAGAAGGAATGGGAATGGGAATCATAGTACAGAAATGGAGTTGGTCCCCACTCTGCAACTGGGGCTCCATCCACAATGCTCCGTTCACATGACCCTGCCTACCCTTTGGTGTTGGGGTCCCCCCGTCAAATTTTTCCTGAGGGAATTTAAATCCCCAGGGAAAAAGGATGTGGGTCTAGCAACTTTGTCAAAAAGAAAACCCCATGATGTTGAATATGGTTATCGATTATGTGCACGGCACATGTGTCATTCCTCGCGTCATCAACTACAAATAATTTCATGCGAGCCATCTATTAGGATCTTGACTATTAGGATCTTGACTTGTTTTACTTAATTCATGAGGTCAATGAGATATTTCCTAAACCTCAAAATATAAATGCATAATATGGGTTTCTCCTCTTCAAAACTATGTTGGATCTTAGCAAGCGGGTTGGGAAATACAGAGACGTGCGTACAGAAGCCATTAAGTAATGAGTATCAAGATAGACATTCCCAGGTGATTTTCCATTTGATCATACGGATATTTTGATAGCCGGATTAATGATATGGAAATGGAGCTTTCGGTGATATAGTAGAAGAATTGACAACCCTTGTTCTTTTCTACCTGCAATGTGATACTTTCGGCCTCAAAAGAAGAACTTGTCTTGGTAGCACGTCATGTCCATATAAACGCCAAATGAGATGGGACACCAACGTTTGAAAAGTTGCTGAGGAATCAAGGAACAAACAGGTCGTGGGAGCAATGGTATATTAAAAGATGCAAAATGAGGAGCACCTATTCGCGTTTCACGGTAACTAGTAGCATGTCTGTGCATCGCACGAGCATAAATTATTTCGTTCGTGTAAAATTGGAATATGTTGTTATGACTAATGCGAAAGCATGAACACTTTTAAAAGCTATTAATTCCCTCTATAGATTGGCCTCCTCGCCTGCTCATTTTTCACTACTCTCTTCAATCGTCACTCACATATCATTTCCTAACGCTCTTTAAAACTGTTTGCGATTTCATTTTTTACTGTCTCATTACAACGAGGCATTACGAGGAGATGGATATGTCAACGGTATAGTTCACCAATCATAGCGGAAGCGTCGTCTCTCTTCATTGGCACGAAAAAAAAAAATGGATTTCTCTGCGCATAATTATTATTTTTTGTACAAATTGATTCTAGTCACATGTGCTTAAAGAAGAGGATGATGGGGACACTTTATCATTTTCGAATTATAGTGAGGGACAATGTCAACGCCACATCAATTAGACGTTCCCCTGGCTACGCTTGGCTTCAATCGTTATTAGGGCACTTGTACATGTAATTTCGTTTTTAAATTTGAAAATGAACTTGTATTTTCATTTGATGGCATGAGTGTTTTTCGTTAATTTTACTCGATCATTTTTCATATTCTTTTTACTATTTAAAAATTAAAATATAATCTTGACCAATAATACATCTTATAGCCGTTGACCAACTGGCGACGGCTACAACAACAACCAAAAACCTGTCATCAGTTCTGTACAAATCACAATTCACAAACATCTCACGAATCAACACCCGCAAGTTTGAACCCACATATGAGCAGCGCAGTTGGTGTGAGTTCTCTCCCTCATCGCCGAGGTCAAGAGTTCGAACCCTCTCGTTGCATTTCATGACTTAGATGGGGGTCCCAGGGGTCGATTACTAGACCAGCCCCCGAGGTTTTACGTCTAAATAACGGCTTGCGATAAGGCCTGATGGTTCTATCGAGCACTAGAGGGTCGTGTGATCCCCAAAGTGTGATATCCGGCGGTTCCTCGATCAAAAAAAAAAAAAGAACATTCGTAAGTTCGGAAGCCCTTATGCTCTTCACATCATCAATCCGACCAAACAACATATGGCCATCTTGAACATCAATGTACCGAGTTGGATAATCGACGGAGAGGCAAAGGCACCGACATATAGGAATTGCTCGAGATTGAAGAATCCCAAACCATGGCCATTGTGGAGTGTACAAACACTGTCAGTTCACTTTTGCTATAAAGAGTGGCATGTGGGTAGGCCCCTGCTGGGTGGCCAAGTGCAGCTATGTCCAATCAAATCTTAGATATCGGTAGTTGTATGTCGTGTTTTGATTGTAGAAATGTCTTAGTTATCCTAAGCCTTTATCACATTTTCCAATTTTTTGCAATTTTCAGTGAATAGTCAAATTCAAATATTTTTTTTTTCCTGAATCTCTTCTTCATATAAAATGATTATATAAATATACTTTAGGAAGGGGCTTGGGCCAGTACGAGAAAATCCCATGCCATGTGCAAGAAAGTTATAAGTAATGTAACTATGAATTTCATGGAAAGTTCGATCCCGACTCAGGATGAACACTGGCAACATGCTTAACACATACAAGTCGGCCAAGGAGTCGTCCTTTCAATAACGGGAGAGAGACTAACACGTAAGAACCCGCGTGCCTATGCCCAGCATAATAATATCTCGGATTGGGCAAGCACAGCCTAGTGATTCAAGAGACTCGTGCTCATAGCATTACCAGTCAATCTCCAAAATTATTGAAAAATGAATTTAGAACATTTACGCAAGGACCTTCTTCACATGAAGAAAAACGCCAAGAGAATAATTCTTGCACAACTGGCGGATTTATTTTTTCTCCATTTTGACAGCCCACGTATCATATAGCCCTCAGAATAACATTAATTTTTTCTCCAAAGTAAAGTTGTCAAAAGGGAAAGTCGAAATGAGGTAAGAACTCAGGGAATATGATTCACCAAACATGACCACGACAGGAGGTTGGGCATCCCATAGTCGCACCACCAAATCATGGTCTAGACTCTAGACCGCGGGAACCGGTCGCTTGACATCACTTCACCAAATCCGTGGGTAAAGTCAAAATGCTTGCAATATAGAATTCTATATAATTTTAAACCTAACAGTACTTGGCTGCTCCTACGGTTTCGTCAAGTGCGCCTAAGGGCGTGTCCGTTTCATTGAAATTTTCATGATAAAGAAAAATAGTTCCATGGAATTCATTTTCAAAGAAAAAAAAGTTAATTTTCATTAGTTTTGTAGTTCGGGAAAAAGGGAAGTCATTTTCCTCCGGTCTAATCTTATTATTTTCAATCCATGAAAAAATATTTTTCGTAAATCAATTAGTTTTAATTTTTCGTCATTCAAATACCGAGATGTAGAAAATAATATAGAAACAATTTTCCTTCAAAGAAATGGATAGTTCTGATGATTCGCAAGAAAATGCTATCTGGGTCTTCTTGATCAATTTTTATCTTATTTTTCTTACGTGATAGTCTGGTAATCCAATACTATATGTCACAACGTCTTGATCACATAGCCGGCAACTAAATAAATCGAAGCTTAAAGAACGGCACTCACAATCCTTCATTCCCCAATTCAATGCACAAGGACTTGATCGACCAAAAGACCTTAATTGAATATTATTGCAAGGCCTTGGGAACTTATTTGCATTATGTAAAAGAGGTTTTGCAATTTATCGCAATATTCCCTATTCGCCTTTGTGTAGAAGGCACATGAAACTTAAAAGTATCTACTACTTTCTCTTCGCCAAGTATCCATCCAATTTACACATATTTAACAGCTATCTACTATATCCATTTGACTACGTAGCCATCCAACTCTTCCACAACGAGATTCCCCCCTTTCCATATATAATTAAGAAACTACAGCCCTTCATTCAACACTATTAAATACTCAGAAAATGAAAAAATAGAAAGGCTATCTCACGACTTTAGGTTAAAACCTAACTCAATATTCATAAGTGATGTGTGCCAACCATGGAGATTAGTCAAATCGAACATTTGGATGCTCCCATTACCTAAGATGGAAGTTGGACAAGAATATAACAATAGTAATAGTAATAATTAATAGCAAGAGGTATTCTTTTATTTCTTTCAGGGAAGAAAAAGGAAAAATGAAAAAAAAAAAAAAAATGAAAAATCCATACGTGCGGGAAATGAAACGCGGATGATTGCAACTGCTACCTGAACCAGATAGAACTGGAATCCTCTTACACGGCGTCGAGGAAATTAACAATGTCAATTGCATGTACCACTCCTCTCCCTTCCTTTTCCTCCAATTATTAAAAAAACAACGACGAAATATTAAAAATCGCTCCTTTTTCTCGACATCTCTCTACCATCCTCGTCCCCAACTTTGTCTTTCCTTGTGAGTTCTTGAGAGCAACAGTTCGTCTCCAGCCGTCCTCTCCGGCGATCTCCACATTAGCAAGTCGCCAGCTCCTCTCGCCGTTGACTGAATTGAGTATCTTTCTCTAAAACTCTTCCTTTTGGGGGGTCTTTGTGTGAGGATTTCGTCTGCGGGTGTTGAGCTGGAGGAGGCTGATGCTGGGATAGAGAGCGGGACTTTTTTCCAAGAATCCCAAAAGGGTTTTGGAATTGCTGGGGGCATTGATGAATCCGAGGGTGTGGTTGGGCAATTGAGGGGCTTTGGAGAAATGGGTAGCTCTCTTTTGCGTTGAATGTTGGCTCCTTGATCATTTTCTTTCTCCTTTTTTTTTTTCCTTTTCCTTTTTTGTGGGTTTTCTGGGGCATTGAGAGGATGATCAGGGATGCTTCATGGGGATTGAAGTTGGTGGTGGATACTTAGTTGACAGATTTTTGCTTGAAATGCAGCTCTTGATGTGTAGTTGACAAAGCCTTGTTTGTTTGGGTGGTATTGGTCTGGTGGACTTAGAATCTGGTCAGATTGAAGGTCAGATTGAATTTAGACACTGTAGTTTTCATGAGATGGAAGCTAGGCTCAAAGAAAAAGTACATTTTGGTCTTATGGCATCGGATTTGAACTCTGTTGGGAAAAAGAGTATGGAGTGGGATCCCAATCAATGGAGATGGGATGGTGACCTTTTCACGGCAAGTCCTTTGAATCCCATGGAATCAGAATGCAGAAGTAGGCAACTTTTTCCCGTCAGGCCCGATAATCTGGCTACTGCTGATTTTAACATGTGTTCGTCATCTGTTCTGGAGGATGTACAGAATGAATTGGGGAAAAGGGAAGCTGAGAAGCGAAGAAGAGTTGTGGTGGTCGAGGATGAAGAGTTGGATGATGAAGCAGAAGGTCTTAATCTGAATATTGGTGGGCAAGGGTATCCTATTATAGATTCGAGTATAAAGGGTGGGAAGAAGATTAAATCTGTAGGGCCCGTTCCAAATGGTCCAGCATGTCAGGTGGTGGGTTGCAGGGTGGATCTTAGCAGTGCAAAAGATTACCACCGAAGGCACAAGGTTTGTGAAATGCATTCTAAAGCTAGCGAAGCACTGGTGGGAAATGTTATGCAGCGGTTTTGTCAACAGTGTAGCAGGTTAGTTTGGTCTGATGACAGCCTATTTAATTGAAATAGATTGAAAGGATTTCAGAGCTGATAGCAGTGACAATTGTAGGCATCATTGCCAATTAAAAAACCAAGTCTATTGCATTCATTTTGAGTTTGCAACTAATAGCTTTCATTCTGATAGGTTACTTTGCCTGAAAATTTTCTTCCTGATTAGATGCGATGCAACTTTCTTGTACTTGTGGTCAGGTTTCATGTTCTTCAAGAGTTTGATGAGGGGAAGAGAAGTTGTCGTAGGCGTTTGGCAGGACATAATAGGAGGAGGAGGAAGACACATCCTGAGACAGTCGCTAGTGGCGGCTCCCTCGGTGATGAAAGGGGTAGCCATTATCTTTTGGTTAGTCTACTTAGGATACTCTCCAATATGCACTGTAAGTACTTATAATATGATTTTATTTTTGCAATTTACTCTAACCAGTTCTAGAGAAGAACACTCAGATGCATGGAAAATTCTTGTTGAATCTGACTGGGCTGATGTTGATGTCAGTAGTCAACCTCCCCTCCATCTACTTCATGTATGCGGCTTAGCTTAGGATCCCAAAAAAAAGAAATGGTAAATGCCCTGTTAGATACTTATCTTGAGGATTAGTACCCAATGGCCTGATTAAATTGATGTGCTGGCTGCTGCTCTGATTTGATCAGCATTCTGCTCGAAGGCATCTTTGACAATGTCTGGTTGCTAAAGTTTTCGGTAAGGTGTCAAATGTTACTTCCAGTGGGGTGCATACATGGTTCTGTTTGGGGTGAAAAAATCTCGTGTACGATTTAGAATATATGTGCATGTGGTAATGGGGGATATGCTAACAGCATCATCCAGCTTTATGAAGATTACTTGCAGATGACATCTTCAAAGAGATTAAGAACATTACTATTTGTATTCGGAATTGGACTGTTTTCCATCATTTCCTACATGTCAGTTTTAGTAGTTCCATCCTTTCTTATCTGTATCCTTGTCATGACTGGTGGTTGTTTGAACATTGGTAATCCATCTGTTTTATAGATAAAGTATCCTTTCCTTGTGTGAATTCGTTGAGGACTTCTTTGGGATAAGAACATCTAAGCATGCCTGATTTGTTCTCTTATGCCATACACTTAACTTATCATCTTCTATATGTCTTTGCCAGCATTGATTTTGTTCAAAATTTACAATGTCTTCTTTGTGCTGTTGGCCTGTAACTGTTGTTTAGTGTGAGGATGGTGCTTTTTGATACAAGTGCTAGAAATGGACAATAACTGTCAACTCTTTCTTGTCATTTCATGGTTTCACTGCTTCACACTACAGGTGTTGAAGAATAATTATAAAACTTAACCAGCTATTTATGATTTACTGCTGAAATCACAACAATTAATTCACATTAAATACAGATCTTTACCTCATACGACGATGGACTATATAATTTGTGCATAACTTGAGACTATTTATCTATTTCATTCTTGTGCTCATTTCATTCCATAGATCTGACAGTCTTGTCTCCTCTGACTTGCAGCAAGTAGCTTGGATCCAACGAATGATCAGGACCTGCTGTCTCACCTGTTGAGGAACCTTGCCAGTACAATTGATGGACAGAGGTTATCCAATTTACTACAGGAGTCTAAAGGTGCATCAGCCAGTTCTCCAGATATGGTCCCGGATGTAATCCGGGATGACCCTGAAAATGCAAAAGCTTCTGTGATGCATACTGAGACTAATTTTCAAGACCCTGTGAGGTCCATTGGACATCAGGTGTTACAATCTGCGCCTGATTTGATGCCGCAAGGAACAGGTACAGATAGTACTGGGGATGGAAGTCAACAACCTCCAACTGTTTTCAAGTCCACAGGCCAGTGTCTAGCAAGAGATGATCGTGTTGCTAGTGTGAATGAATCAAATGACGCGTCTCAGAGAATCAGAATGAGGAACATTGACTTAAATAGTTCTTATGAGGATACACAAGGATTTCCAGTGAATGCACAAACATGTAATGCTTCAGAACATTCACGGCAAGGGGCCAACAAATCAAGTCCACCTCATACTAGTTCAACGTCGAACTCAACATCTACAGAGTCTCCATCTAGCTCTAGTGGAGAGGCTCAGGTAAATTTTCTCCTTTCTTATAATGCTGGCGAATTGGACAATACATTTGTTGGCTCTGCGCCCTGAGTCAGTTTGTCTCGCCCTGTTCTTGAAAATATTTTCATAGATCTTGTTGATAACATCCATATTTTGTTCAAGTAACAAAAATAAGAAATGCTTGAATCAACTAACTACGTGAGCCTGCACATCGCTGAAAAAAGGAAAAGCAATAAGGACTTTTGCTTCTGCAGTGCAGATTACCATCTTGCATTGCTCCAAGGGCCTAATATTACTTTGAAGACATGCATTAGGTCTCATGAATTCTTGTTTGGCTCGCCCTTTTCTGGTTAAATTTAAATAGGAATGATCTAAATGGAAACATGGAATGTTTGGGCTCATTGTTTATTGCAAATTTTCAGTGTCGGACAGATCGCATCGTCTTCAAACTGTTTGGAAAAGATCCCAATGATCTTCCTCTTGCAATGCGAACACAGGTTTTTCCATACCTCTTAAGTTCTTCTGTCTATTTTATTCCTTTTTGTATGGTATCCTAAAATTTGTGGCATGATTATGTAAAATTTATCCTGGAACTTCCAGATCCTCAACTGGTTGTCTCACAGTCCTACCGACATGGAAAGCTATATTAGGCCTGGATGTATCATATTGACCATTTATCTTTGTCTTGAAAAGACCATGTGGAGGGAGGTATGCTTTTGTTGTGATGCAAAATTAAGATCCATCTCATCTGCTTTCATTAGAAAGGGATGATTAAACTTAATCATGCTACCATTCTTGATGAAGCTTCACTCGAATCTGGGCTCCACATTAAGAAAGCTTCTGGATGTATCCAATGATTCATTTTGGCAAACAGGGTGGATTTATACACGGGTGCAAGATTCTGTGTCATTTGTCTACAACGGTCTCTCTCTCTCTCTCTCTCTCTCTCTCTCTCTCTCTCTCTCTCTCTCTCTCTCTCTGTCAAAATATATTGAAAAGACTCGCTCTATACATGATGTGGTAGATAAGATCACAGTTGAGGAAATTCTTGGGACCTATGCATGTGTGTTTTTTTTCTTTTTTGGGACATAGTGTGGATCCAATTGTTTTTTTTTAAGTGATTGGCTTAGCCTAATAGATTAAGTTTACACAATAGCTTCTCTTTCTCTATCTTTATGTGACTGTTTGTCAGTGGATTTTGTGCATACTCATTTGGAATCTCTGATCGAGCCCTTTGAGTTCTCATACCATTCTTCTTCTTTCCCTTTCTTTAACAGTCCTGATAATAAATTGAAAATCCAAGGGCCAAAAGAATCTCAAATTTTGTTAGTTGTGCTGCAGGTGAAATCGTTTTAGGGACCCCCCTGCCTTTGGGTCATAACAGTGGCAAGATCTTAAGCATCAAACCCATTGCTGTGTCAGTAATGCAGAGTGCTGAGTTTGTGGTCAAAGGCTTAAACCTTTTCAAGCCCACTTCAAAGTACCTTTTTCGCCTTTTGCACACATTATTTTTCTGCTTTTTGTACCCTATTGTATGCTGCTTTGTAATAAGATTCTAAACAATGTTTATTGATATCAAATCTGTGGATATATTCTGCTAATGCATGAGAACTTATTTTCCTAAGTTTTTGGCAGGTTATTCTGTGCCCTAGAAGGGAAATATCTTGCTCAGAAAAGCTTTTGTGGCCTCACAGAAGAAGCTGAAATGATTAATGAGGATGAGGATGATGAAATCCAGTTCCTCAGCTTCCGTTGTTCTGTCCCAGAAACTTGTGGGAGAGGGTTTATTGAGGTTTCATCACTGTTTTTTTTTTTTAATACTTCTTCACATTGCATTTTTCCTTTGCTAAGCATCTCATGCTCTCATTCTTTCAAGCCATCCATGAACTGTTTTCTTGTCAGAGTTTGAGGCGTGTGGTGTGGAGCTTTGGTGAATTTTGCTGTGAGGAGTCATTGTACAATATTTCTGGTCTCATAAAGCTAGCAAATTCTAATATCTATGTGTATATCCCAAGTCGATGTGCTCAGATTGGGCCTTTTGGCTCCCATATGAGTATCCCCTCCATGGTTTCATCCTCAGATAAATGCTATCATAGATGGTATACATGCTTCAGTTCTGAGACACTTTCTCCTTTATCATCAACATAAGATTGTAGAAGAGAACCTCTTCAACTCTGCCCCTATTTCACCTTTAAGAATCGTGTTGTGGAAGACATAAGATAACCTTTACTCTGATATATGGATATGAAAATCATGCAAGTTTGAACTACTAATGAGTTGTCTTACATGAGTATTCCATATTGACAGGTTGAAGACCATGGTCTTAGCTGCAGTTTCTTTCCATTTATTGTTGCGGAGGAGGAAGTGTGCTCTGAGATCCGTATGCTTGAGAGTGAAATTGAGGCACTCGAAATCCCACTTGACATCAAGCAGGAATCTGAAATGGCTGAAGCCAGGAGCAAAGCCCTCGATTTTATAAATGAAATTGGTTGGCTTCTGCACCGAAGTCATGTGAAGCATAGGCTTGGTGACTTGAATCACACAGTGGGTCTTTTCCCTTTTAGAAGATTCAAGTGGCTAATGGAGTTTGCAATGGAGCATGACTGGTGTGCTGTGGTAAAGAAACTGCTGGGAATTTGTTTCAATGGAGTAGTTGATGCTGGTGAGCATCCTTCCATAGATCTGGCTATGTTGGATATGAATCTCCTCCATAGGGCTGTGCGGAGAAATTGTCGGACGATGGTAGAGTTCCTATTGAGGTACATTCCGTGTGAAGACTCAGATAAGGCAGGGTTAGAGCAAGTGCAACAGATTCCAGAGAACCGCAGGAACTTCTTATTCAAAGCAAATGCTGTTGGTCCTGCTGGTTTGACTCCTCTTCATATTGCAGCCAGTAGCAAGGGATTTGAACTCGTCTTGGATGCCCTAACAAATGATCCATTATTGGTATCTCCTAGTCCCTTTCTGTGTATGCTTTTCATTTGGTGGGTATTTGGAAATTAAAATATCATGACATAGCTTCTTCATTGTGCATAAGTCACCGCTTTCTGTGTCATGCCTCGTGGTTTTTGCTCATTACTCAACAATACATCAACTGTTCCTTCTAAGTCATATGCTGTCTTATGGATGGTGTCTTGCTTCTTCTACCCTTTCAATCTCAATTTAGTGTCATTTCAAAAGTTGAAGGTCTATGTCCACATAGTTTTGAGCGTGTCCTATCACAAGAAGTTTGTGTTGGAATTTGATTGAGGAACATGTGGGTTGAATCACTTATAGGGCCTGATTTACAATTCATAGACATTTGATGTTTTCACATTGTGGCCCAAATGACAGAGTTTTACTGTCTACTCTGGTTCAGGTTGGTATTGAAGCGTGGAAGAATGCCCGTGATGACTCGGGTTTGACCCCTGATGACTATGCTTGCCTACGAGGTCACAACTCCTATAGACATCTAGTCCAGAGAAAATCTGCTGGAAAATCTGAGAGAGCACACGTAATACTTGATGTTCCCACCAACCCCAAGCTGAAACCATTAGAAGGGCCAAGATCAGCTAAACCTTTCAGCATGGAGAGTAATAAGACCGAACATGGACTGTTAAGACTGCACTGCAAATTATGCGAACAGAAGGTCCCATGCAGACCCACAAGAACATCCCTTGTGGCCCGACCAGCAATGGTCTCACTGGTGGCCATTGCTGCTGTGTGTGTATGTGCTGCGCTGCTGTTCAAGAGCTTGCCTGAGGTGCGCGGCTGTTTCCGTCCCTTCCGGTGGGAAGAACTCAAATATGGGTGGAGCTGATGGGTTCACCTCGATTCCTTTTGGTGTATATTTTATCCTTCCCCCCATGTGCCCAGGAATACATGGAGCAACATGATCTCCGCGAGTTATCTTCCCCATGAGACGACATCCTAATGTGTAATACTAGTGCCTGTAGTTCGATTTGCTTACTGACAAGAGTTTAGTATACAGAATCATCAATCGGTTTGGAAAAATATGGGTTTCCTTTATTCTCGATGATTCATCTACGTCTATGTCCTCATTAACATGGCCATTGAAGTGAAAATCCTCGCTCTAGTGTACCTCGTATGCACTTTTTGAAGACAACAAGCTGTAAGTCGTTGTCGTCTTGACAAGCACGGCTATTCCTTGGTATTTATCTTTCTAATCTCCCGTTTGTAACATTAATAGATTGGGGAAGAAAGCTGCTGAATAAAGCGGTTTAGTGACCAAATTGTCGTTTATCATGATGCTGTTTGATTGTGAGGCTTGACTGTGTGGCGTTGGTCGATACATAGAACAAAATAGGTAAAATAGGCTTGCACTAAGAGCAATGCTTTGGGTTTTGGCCTGTCCAAGCCAAGACCTTGTGTAGTCCTAAAGTAGTCAATTCATGAGCCATTATGTCATATGTTTTTCTAAAGAAGAATTCATCTTTAATCTGTATAAATTTAAAAGCCTTATATTACATCAGGTAAGTCACAGAAGCACATATATAAGATAAAAATAGAAGAAATTCTTACTTTATATTAAATAGGAAAAATCTCTAAAACATAGTTTCCACTAGCCTTCTCCCGGAATTATGACGATCGTATTAAGCTCGTGAATACTAAGATTTTGCAACTTAATGCATCAAGCAAAAGACCTGTTTTATCCTCCTTCTCTCGGGCAGTTCACTGGACAAGCACGACGGGGTGTGGAAAAGGTTCTGTCTGCTAACAAATTTATACGTGAAATCTCTGTTTTGATGTTGGCAGAAATAATCAGCAGGACCTGCTCATCATGCTTGGTTCCATGTTCGAAGCGGTCATCTTCTTAGGCATTAACAACTGCTCGACTGTTCTAGCATTTGTGGCAATAGGCCAGGCGGTCTCGTATCAGGAAAGATCTGCTGGAATGTACTCATCTATGGTTCTACTCACTTGCACAGGTTAGATTTTCTTGGTGAAATTGCTGTACTGAATTTGTACTGCCGAAATATCGATAGACCTTTCATTTTGGTATTATGGCAATCTGGAATATTTAAAAATGGCATGGAAACTAAGAAACATTTCGTTTGTAAATTCTATCCCTATTTGAAGTACCAAGAAAGACTTTGAACAATGAAATTCTTGATTTTCTTTGCAAGTGTAAGAATGCTGTACTTCTGAGTAAAATCTATTTTGTTCTTGAAATTTTTGCAGGTAATCATTGAGGTCCCATGCTTGACAGCGTACTATAATGTGGTTTTTCAGCTTTTCAATACCACCACTGGTTTTTCAGCTTTTCAATACCACCACTTTGCTGCAAATCTGTCATCACGATTCGATGCAAAATAAGCTTGGTCTCAGACCAACCAATCTTCAGCTTTTAAAGGTCGGTCCCTACCGCCTTCTTATCGGCTTCACAGTCCCCAACTATAGTTGGTTTGCCTTGAATATGTTTGACAAAGCTTATGGTAGTTCTGACTGACTTTACCTTCTACCGTAAGGCAATGCTTTCCAATTCTGGTTGGGGGTATGCAAAAGAACTGGAAACTATCCAGAACTGGACCGGATCAGCCCAGAACTGCCAGAGAAAATCAAGAATTTCATTGTGTTCCAATGCTGCAAACCTATAAGCATGACTATCATATCCATTAGCTAACACTACATGATTCGCTAGTTGAAAATATTTCCATCGAGTACTTTTTTGACTTCTGTGAGCAAAGAAGGAATCCAGAGCTTGGAGTCTACTATTGCATAGAATGCAACTTTAGGGGGTGTTTGTTTGTATTTCTTTTTTCTGTTTATGAACACAAATCTTGTTTTTTTTGTTCCCGGGAACAAAAAAAGAATAGAAACGCGTTTGTTTGCGTTTTTGTTCCACATCTATTTTTTTGTTTTCGAGAACAAATTTGGAACAGAAACAAGAAACAAGAAAAACTTGTTTCTTGTTTCTTGAACACTTTGGATAAACAAATTTTCTCTCTCTTCTTTCTTTTCTTCTCTTTCTTTTCTTTTTTTTTTTCCTTCTTTTTTCTTTGGCAACCTCGCCGGAGTGTCGCCGGCCCCTAGCGAGGCTCGGCCTCGCCTTGGCTAGGCGAGCTTGAGCTCGCCCGGATCCGGCGAGGCCAAGCTCACCCGGCCAAGGCGAGGCCGACCTCGCGCCGGCCGGCAACGCTCGGCCTCACCGGGGGCCGACAAGCCTCATCGTGGCTGGGCGAGGCCGCCGGCCCTCGTCGGCTAGTCGCCGGCCATGGCCGAGGCCAGTGACCGGCCAAAAGGAAGAAAAATAAGAAAAATATAATAAAAATATTTAAAAATTAAAAGAAACAAAAAAAGAATACAAATTTATCAAACGTGTTTCTGTTCTTTTTCTATTCCAAGAACAAGTTTACCAAAGGCGTTCTTTTGTTCAAAAATTGTTCCCGAACAGAAATAGTTTTTTCTATTTCTGTTCCCTGGAATAATTTTTGAACAGAAACGTTACCAAACGCACCCTTAATTGCTCACATTGAATGTGTGATCTCCGTGGTAAGCCTGCCTAACAAAGCTCTTTTTCACTCACATGGAATATGATATCTCCGTGGTAAGCCTACTTGACAAAGCTCTTTCTTTCTCCTCCTATTCTTACTATTTGTGTTCCATTTTTATGGCATCATCCAGAATAGGGGATCACAAGGAAAAATTTCCCTAATCTCACACAAACTTTTGAACCAAGACAAATTTTACATGTGATGCCAGATGTGGCTGGGAAAAAAACTGAGACTGTGGAATAGTTTTGGGGGGTTCAAGACCCAAGGTCGAGTCCCGCGTGTAGAAAAAGCCAACAAAAACTTGCTGAAAAAGTGTTGTCCACCACTTTCAGGCGGAGCCAGAGGAAAGGAAAGAAAGAAACCTTAGATATGCTGAACTGGAAGGAATGACTGCACTTAAACAGGAACTGGTGAATGAAATGGAGACGAAACTGGAAGACCTGAAGAAACGACTGGAAGAAGGTGTGCGAAGAAACTTGCAGGCATTCTATCATTGAAGACTCAAATTTGAAGAGATATGTGTGCACATTAACGTGTAAGATCAACATGTGATTGAAAAAAGGGCACGTAGTGGATGCATTCCTCAAAAGACTTCCACTCCAGATCGCCTCGATGATCAGATGCTGATTGGGAAAAGCTCTGGCAGAATCCAATAGTGACTGACATGGAGACTATTGGGCAACAACAGAATTTGGCGCATCTAACCGTTTTTTACATTACACGTATTACTATGAACAACTTTTGATAATATACGAGCTAGTTCCAAGCATTTGCTGTTGCATACAAGAGAGAACTAACAGTCGAGATCCCTGATATCAGAGCTTCTGAAACTTTAGCCTGCCAATGCAGTATGCAAATAGAGATGCATAAGCAATTGGAAAAGCAATAAGAGCAACAGCTATAAGTCCTAATCGGTTGCTTTGAAAACCGTAATATTCTTCTAGGAAGGAACTGATAGGTTTTTTTTCGCCGAATATGATTATCTCCTTCTCAATATCTCCATACTGTGAAGTTAAGTAGCCACTCAATGACCATGACGTAGGGCAAGTCCAGTAGCACCAAATCCACCACTTTGGTATTTTCTGCAGAAACAAGAATTAAATTATGTTGCAAGAATAATGGCAGACAAATTGCATTGCAGACGGTAGCTTGAAATTTGGATATGTGACGGTTAGGTTGGAGAGGCTTACCAGTCCCGGCATGAGGAAGCCAGAGAAAAGATTTAGTATGGTGTACATCGCAGATGCCAATACGGAAGCAACTTGAAGATTTGAACTCACTGCGACCATGAGCATTCCGAGGTAAACAAAGTACGAGAATGTGCAGAATGTAGTGTAGAAGTACCACAAGACCTTGTAGGCAGACCCGTCATACCCTATCATAGGATAGGTGATGGCCACGTACAAAACCGTTTGTAGAAGTATGTAAGGAACTTCGATCATCACCTATTAAACCAATTAAAAGGTTGATCTGTCAAATTGCTCGTCAATTGAATCAGAGAAAAATTGAGTGCAAGTTACTTTTTCTCATCGAACCTGAGCGAGGGAATAAGCACTAGAAGAATACATTCCGGCAAATGTCTCCCGGTACAGAACAGTCCGCTCCGTTGCCACATGTGGTAGCACTGTTGAACAATTATTTATGCCCAGAAATATGATGGCGATAAACATGGAGCCAAAGATATTGAACAAGTCCTGCTCAGTCTCTCTACAGGATAGAACACAAACACTTTTGAGTCAAGAGCTATGTATCACGACAAAAGAAACTGCAAGATAAAACCAGCTAAGGATTGCAAGTTGCAAGTACAGAAACAGAAGCAAGCACGTTTCGGACAGATACAGAGATGTGCATGATTGGTTTGCGAGATCACGGGTTTGCTAAGTTGATGTGAAATATGCACTTATGTCATGTATATTATAGACTACCATGCAAACGACTTACATGTGCTGCCCTTTCTGCCAAAACAAAGCTCCAAATAGAAGCGATGCTACAACCATAAACAGGAGGCGCACTAAGTTGTATTCAGAGCTTCTCCAATGCGACAAGTGTTGCTTCCATAGACATGCCATGAGTTGGACACGTCCATTTTGAGGATAGCGGGTCGAGAACTGGAGGTCTCTTGAACCTGGAAGCAGTTCACTCAGTTGCTGAACCAGCTCAACAGTGTCCCTGTAAACAAATTAGTGATTCAGCAATTAAAACATTGTTAGCTACATCGATAATGAATGTGCTAGTACAAACACCTTGAGGAGGGTGAATAGATGTTTAAAATAAACATTGGCAAATAAATGCGAAATAAAATAAATTTCGAGCAAAGTCTGAATAAGGATCAGAGTTTGATAACGAGCCACCAGACTTCTGGTAGATGTTCAGAATCTGTTATGCGATGGAACAGAAGAATAACCTGTGAGTATGCAACAGACTTAAATAAGAAGGGTTAAGGAAAAAGAATGTTGCACACGAAATTTATAATGGTTCGGCTTAAATCAAGCGTACGTCCACTCTCCCACGCTAACAGACTTCTGGCTGGATTCCACTATACAATCAACAAGAGATTACAACTTTGAGTGCAAACACTTAATGGTAGATCACACTATCTCACTAAGTCACTCTTTTGGTATTTTCCTCACAATTACAAACGTTTAAGCTCACCAAAGATAAGTGTATGATTACAGGTCGCTCAAACTTTTGAATTATAAATTCTATGCTCTATCTCTTACTTACTCATCGGTTATTGATCTCCTTAAATACTCCTCCACTTCCATACTAGCCGTTGGACAGTATCTAGAGGATCGTCTTCCAATCTACCCATTGGACAGATCTGTATCTAGAAGATTTAATAGTCGTTGAGTGACAGAAGCAGAATCCCAAATTGATTCTGATCGCCCCTACAAACACAATATTGGTTTCTATAAGTAGAGTTCTTCATTTAGAAAATTCTTGTCTTCAAGATCCAATTGTCAATCAATTAGATTGAGTCAATCAAATCTATCTTAATGTGAAATCCAAACCAGATCACTAACCATTATACATTTGGGGCTTGTGTTACGTTCTATTAAGTTGTCTCATTCTGAACATGCTTCGTTCTGAATCTGTTACATTCTGAACTCGTGTCTTGTTCTAGACATTGTCACGTTCTGGACTTGTGTCTCGTTCTGTATGTAAAGTCTGAGAGTGTTCTGTTGAAAGTAAAGTTTGAGTGTCTTCCGTCTGAAGTAGAGTCTGAGTGTCTTCCGTCTGAAATAGACTTTACAATCTGGACGTAAGTCTGAACATATTCTGCTTTTGAACATATTTAGCCTTAAGATCTGAACACAGTTTGAATAAGTTCAGCTTTAACATATAGTCTATCCTTTGGTTCTTTTAAGTATAGATTTCGACAATATCCTTTACACGTTCTATCATCTGCATAATCTATTACTCAACCATTAAACACGTTAGTAGCCTTTGATTTATTTTGTCATCTTCAAAACATCATAAGGGATTTCCCTAACAGATAATACTTGCATAAGATGCAAGCAATTCATTTTACTCACTTGTAATGAGTAGAATTTCCGTATATGTCAGCAAAATCTATGCCGTTCTGAGCTTCAACTGATGTGGAAGTAACTTCTAACATCCATATCGCCGGATTGTAGTTGTGACTTATTTTCGGCACGCCAGGGATTCCCTACAGATGTTGACTCAAAGAAAACTAGAGTGGAAAATGAGTTCGGTCTTCCTCGCTAGAAGTAAGATCTCATTTGCACATGTTATTTTGGAGCACCACATGAATGCACAAATTTTGCTCCATTGAGTTAGATATCTCTTGACAGACAAAATTGGTAATGAAAGTCTCATGAAAGAACAAAATGCACTTGAAGGGAATTGCAATGTAGCAAATTGTAGGCACACCTGAAAGTATTCTATCAGTTCACTTGAATGATGACCCAGCTTTCCCGAGTAGATAATTCGTCCTCCCACTTTCATTAGAATCAACTGCACGAGTAGAATATTGACACTGTAATATATGACACAATGAACTCACAGAAAACCGAAATTGTTCATCTGAGTAACTTCTCTACCAAAAAATGTTATGCAGATTATTTTTATTTAAGCCTATCAAGCAGATCGCATAAGCCCACATTCTTTCTTCATCTTTGTTTTTCGAGAGTAGACTCACCTCATCAAAAGCTTCAAAAACATCAATACTCGGCTGGTGGATAGTATAGACCCTTGTTCTACCTGTGGCAACAACATTTTTCACCGTACGCATCACAACTGCTGCAGCTCTGGCATCTAGACCAGACGTTGGCTCATCCATGAATATAATGGATGGATTGGAAACTAGCTCTACGGCAATAGTCAGCCTCTTCCTCCGCTCGGTTGATAGGCCACTTTGTCCCAGGATGCCAACCAAGGGATCTTTAATTTCAATGAGCTCGATTGTTTGGAAGACTTCTTCCACAAACGCCTGCATAGAAAAATGAACTGAGACCGCCTTATCTTATATAGGTGAATTTTAACTTTCGGCAAGCCCAATCATATGGCAGGATAGGATTTTTCTTTTACTACACTGATTAGTGACTTTCCCTCTGTCTAAATGTTCTCTTGTGGGATGCGACCCTTCGACAGAAATAAACGTCCAGTAGTGACTTTAGCAAGTATAAGGATGATATACCCGCCTTCGTTTCCGAATCAATCTCTGAGGCAGCCTCAACCAAGCTGAGTACTTCACTGATTCTCCGACAGTAATCTGAGGAGAATGTATATCAAACTGTTCACAGTACCCAGAAATTCTGGCGAAAGTCCTTTGATTTTTAGGGAACCCTCCAACTCTTATATCCCCTTCAATCGTGCCTCCAGCTTTTCTTCCACAAAGCACATCCATGAGAGTGGTTTTCCCAGGACCGCTCGCGCCCATTAAGGTTGTCAAGACTCCAGGCCTAAACGCTCCAGTAATGCCACAGAGCAGCTGGAGCTTTTTCTCTTTAAATCCATTAGCTCTCATTTCGTGATTGAAGAAAAAAAATAAACTTGATCTTAGCATAATAATTTATCTGAAAGTTAAGAAATTCGTGTGTGCTTACTGGAGAGGTATCGACATAGTAGTGCACATCCTTGAATGCCATTGAGAGTGGTTCAAATGGGAGGATTGTCCTTCGTGGGAAAAGTAGAACTAATTTCTCATGATGCAGCACCTATGAATTCTTCGTTACGTTAGATTCAAGGTAAGAACATCTTAGATTCAAAATTTGTTTCCTCACCTATTTTCCTCTCCAGAGTAGCTTCACCATCAATGTCCACCATCAATGTCCGTTGGAATATTCTTCTTGTCAACTTTCTTTGCGTGTCTTGCCGAGATCTTTTTGCATGCAATTATGGCTCGAGACACCTTGGGAGCCGCAAGAGTGTGTTCAGATTATTGTGCATAATTTTTCTAATTCAACAATGATTATGGAAGCCACAGGCCAGGCAATTAACCTCAACAAATCAGGTGTGTATTTTAGTAGGGGCTGCCCTATGAATCGTCAGCGAGATATGGCACATGAATTAAGAGTTCCAATAATCGAAAAGATAGGGAAATACCTCGGTATACCTTCTGATTGGGGAAGCTCAAAGAAAGAAATGTTTGCATGGATATTGGCAAGAGTGAATATGAAGCTTGAAGGCTGGAAGGAAAAGATTCTTACAAAAGTTGGGAAAGAAATTCTAATCAAGAGTGTGGTGCAAGCAATCCCTCAATATGCAATGTCAGTATTTAAAGTTCCAAATTCTGTCTGTAATGCTATTGAAAGAAAAATTGCTTCCTTTTGGTGGCGGCAAACTGAAGCAAAGAAGGGACTACACTGGAAAAAATGGGAAGTTCTCAAAACCAGAAAAGATGAAGGGGGTCTCGGTTTTAAAGACCTGAAAACATTAAACATTGTCATGCTAGGTAAACAAGCGTGGAGATTATCCCAAAGTCCCTCAACCTTGTGGGGAAAAATTTTAAAAGGCATCTACTTTCCTGAATCAGAATTTTGGCGAGCAAAGAAGGGGAACCGTCCTTCATGGGGATGGCAAAGCATCCTTATGGGTGGAGAAGCCATAGAACCAGAAATGAAATGGATAATTGACGATGGCAAATCTGTTAAGATTCGAGAAGATAGATGGCTTTCTATTGGGATAGTCGGGGGACCAGCAAATCGGGATGATCCTGTCATGGTTGCTGAGTTGTTTAATGCACAGAAGACAGAGTGGGATGAAAACAGAATGAGAACCTTCTTTGACAAGAGAACGGCCAATGAAATTTTAACCATCCCTATTGCTCCCAACTCAAAGGAGGACAAACTAATCTGATCCAGGAATAAATCAGGTACCTATTAAGTGAAAAGCGGCTATAACAAGGTGCATGCAAAGACTACAAATCCAGACACAAATATCGCATCAGCATCTTTTCAGCCCCCCCCAGTCCTTATGGACTAAGATTTGGGACCTATGGATCCCCCCAAAAATAAAGATCTTCCTTTGGAGTTTGTGTATGCCTTGCCAATACGGGAGAATTTGTTTAAGAGAAAAGCATTACCTGATCCGCTTTTCCCTTTTTGCGCCAGAGAACGGAAACAACAGAGCATCTGTTTTTGCTATGCAAAGAAACGACCAAAGTGTGGTTAGATCCAAGAGTAAAATTGAACATAAATGCTCTGAACATCACCAGACTAGACAAATGGCTGCTGGAAATTTTTGGATCAAAAGCACAAGCACCAGGAGATGAACTACTTGCAACAACACTATGACAGATATGGAAAAGTAGAAACAACATCATCTTTCAGGCAAAAAAATTCAACCCACTTGGCATGGTAACTGCAGCAACAGTGCAAGTCAAGAACTTCAGCCATTGGATTCAAATGAAGAAACCGAAGGAACCTAGACGTGAAAACTCACCGACTCACTAGCACCCACCGGCTGAAGGCTTCCAAACCTTGAACATTGACTGCTCATGGATAAATCCAGACAAACCGAGCTCAATTGCAAGATTTTTACGCGATTCAAGAGGTCTCTTAGTTGATGGTTTCACGGCAGACATTTGGGCAAGTACTCCCCTTCAAGCTGAAACCCTAGCACTTGTGCGAGGAGTTCAGTTTCTGGACCGAAGACACATACAGCACGTGAAGGAAAAGGAGTATCAAGAATGCAAGTACAAATGTGAAAGTGATAGTTCATCAGCTGTTGAGATGTTTATGGGCCGAGAAGAAATTCCATGGGCCTTGCGTAATATAATGGAAGAAGGCAAACGTCTGTTGATCCAATTACCTTTAAAGAGTATTACGCATATCCCGCGGGAGTCCAACCAAGCAGCAGATTGGATTGCGAAAGCACACCGCACAAAGACTGTTCCTCTAGGGTGGAAATCTCCCCCCTCCAACCTCTGTGGGACATTTTATGTTCAGAATCTTAGTGTCGCTTGTAGCACTTCTACCGATGAATGAATGAATGAAATGCTTTTATGACCAAAAAAACAATGATTATAGAAAATGATGTAGGTGTACATGATGTTGCTACAAGTGTGAAAGGAACTGATTGTTGAAGTAACGTGAGGGCTATGATGAAGCCGAGATCGAAAAGAAAAAGTGAAGCCAAGCAATGCCCCCAGCGCTATCCATTATAAGTACCCATTGAAATTCAGGCCGTGCATGATCAAAACCTCCCTTCCAATGCTTGTGTTTCCCTTCGAAAACTTTAGCCCCGGAGAAATGTAAAAAGAGTAGAAAGATGTAGATAGTCTATTCACTACATACATCTTTGGGGAATTAAGGAATTCGAAACTTACCATGTTCCAGCGCAAAGCGAGAAACTCCTTCAACGAGATACCAATTTCTCCATACATCATTGGAGAAACCCATAATCTCCACCTCAGCCACAGTGGTAAGGAAGCTGCAGGCAACCGAAATTTGACTAAGCCACTTTGATTAATTTATCACGAAAATCAACCAACAAGATTTTTGTTAAGTCCACTTACGACGGGCGTATAATGAAGCCTCCAAACAAAAACATCAGTAGTAGCATTAAGAAACTGAATGTTGTTGCAGCTACCACAGTGAGAAACACCGCGGCGATCACCCGGCACAGGGATGTCGATGCTTGATGCAAAGCAAATAGCAGTAGAAAATGTCGGAAAAAGATGGGGAAAGTATGGTTGGAAAATTGTCAGAAAAACCTGGGTTTACTTCATTTGGTGTACAGGCTTAATTGCCAACTTCATACCGTAAGTAAATTCGCTTTTCTGTGTCACCTGTTGTTAGCCTTCTCTTTTGGCCACCTGAAATGCCCCTCCTCAGTGCATCTCCAATCATAATATCAGCACATATATCCAACCCAAGTATCTTTTTTTTTTTTTTTTTGGTCTGAAATCCAACCTAAGTAACTGATAGGCAGTAAAACGAGCATTAAATTAGACAACATCCGCTTGGGTCAAGGCATCTTATATTTTCCCTCCTCATGAATAGCTTTCACTATGATTAGTGATTGAATTGGTTCTTGCCTCTTGGAAGCTGTAACTTAAACATTAACATAAGCATGGATTTAACTGAAAAAGTAGGCAAAAGAAAGTGGGAACACTCAGTTTTTATACACATCCTGAATATTTTCTTCAGTGATGATTCAATGTTTCTTCCTTTTGTTCCATTTTGGTTGGATAATTGAATAGCCGTCACGAGCTCTCTTTTGCCTTTTGGGGGGAAAGGAAGATGTTTAGGGGTATTCACCTAAAGAGGCGGGCCAATGACCCTGGATTAGGCGCAGACTCTCCCAAGTCCATACCTCGTGTGATATTGGATTTTGTATTTTAATTCTTAACAACCTATTTATTTTAGGAGTCGTCACCAGCCTATTAGGGTCGGCTAGAAACAAATCAAAACATGGGAGTGTTATCTTGATTCCTATGCAACTAGAGATTTCTATAAATGGGGAGTTGTTTACGCTAATATTTTTATTAGCTTCCTTACGGTACCACTAACTTGGAAGGGTGTTTATGTAAATTGCCACACAATCTTGATTACCAATTATAATCCTTATAAAACCACTAAGCATCTATGCAAATGTTTTTATAAGTTTGTTTTCCTTAATGTCTAAACTAATCATAATCTAATTTAGAAGAGAAATTTATACTCAAGTTAATGAGAAGTGGTGCGGTAAGTAAACATCCAAAAAATTGAAATGACTTGAAAATAAATGCAGAAAAGAAAAACCCGATACAAGTTGGGCAAATAATATTACGTGGCCTTGTTATCACACCTCGAGATAGGACCCCCATGAGCGAAATGGAAATTTAAATGTGCATGAAATTACTCTAAATATATGAAACTACTCTAAATAATTTTAATCTACGCAAAATGGATTCTTTATAAAAAGAATTATACAATACCAAAATAGCATTAAATTAGGAAAAATGACCTTATAAAATTAGGAAAATCTCATTGATGTCAATTTTGCCTTATACCATCCATCATTTTTATATTTATTTATTTTTTTTTTGAATTTTTCGGATTTTTCGATTTTTTATTTTTTATTTGAAGATAATTCTCTGAACCAATCTATGCTTGATGGAAGAGCCCAGTACATGAATATCACAAGAACCAAGCTCAAATTGACCATTTAAAACTTGGTGTGCATTAAACCAGTCCAAGTATCTTCCTTGAGCCATGTTCTTCACCTTCAATCTCTATCCATAAGCAACCTCATATGGAACTAAAGTATCAGAGTTATACTATCACATGCAAATATCAATATTAAATAGAAATCATAGCCTAAAACATACAAAAACCAAGTTGAAATCGTCCTCAAATATGCGGGTTTGAGCTTATTTGGCAAATCTGGGTTTGAACCCAAGTCAAGTAAACATGTTGCATGCCCATATTCAAGCTTTGACACTCATCACATGAAAAATCTATAGAAAAAATCACTTGATCAAAATGAAAGTAGGTAACATGGACTATCAAATGCAACAAACATCATAGAGAATAATCAATTAAATACATCAAAACGACATCTTCAAAAAGCATGCATGCATGGTTCACACTGACCAGCCATGAATCAATGTAGATGGGCTTAGTTTTGACTCAAGTCGTAGACGATCTCATGGTTTATTCGAAGATTTAAAGACCAAACCAAGCTAACCTTAACATCATTTGTACTCCCATATGACATTCATCAAACTCGTGAAGACAAAAAATGCATGCAAAGGGGAATAGCAAGTCAAACATATATGGCTCTTAAAGAAGCTTCAAACACTTGAATAAATTTCAGCCTTAGAAATCAATTTTCCGGGCTGGTTTTCCTCTTGATTTTTCATGATTAAAACATGTTCAAACTCAACCAATAATACATCTAAGACTCTTATCTTGCTTCCTAATTTCTTTTGTAAGTGGCTCTTGCCCGAGAAAACCAAAAAATTATCCTCGGGGGGCACGTGTAAATTAGTTCCTTCAAACTGGAAAATGAGATATGCAGAGAAAAAACTGACAACGAAGGTTAAGGTTTTTGTTGGTCTTCAAAATTAGACTTCGAGATCTCTTCTTTTGGCCAAATTAACACCCGACCAAATTAAATGTATTCTAGTTTGGGTTACAAGTCATGATTTTCCTCATTTGTCTCTCACTTTTCTTAAAAACATTTACTTTTCCTCACCTATGACCAATTAGGCAAAACACTCAAGAAAAATTTTCATTTTTTTTCCCTACCGAGAGGATACTGTTTCGAGGGGCGCTATGAGGCCTTCCTAATCTCCATTTGAGACGTGCCACCTATGGTTAGAAATATTTTTGAGTGAAGTTTCACTCTCTAGTTGAAGGTTTTGACTAATTTTGGCTATAAGTTTGTGAAAAATTTACTTTTCTCTACAAGAGTCGGTCTAGAATTTCCGAGTTTGGCTTTTCTTGAGTTGCTTCTGGGGGTGTCTTTGGGGAACGATTGTGAGCTCTCTCTTTTCCTCCTTGTCTCCTACCTTTCATGCCCTAAAAAAGCTTGCTTCAGTGATCTTATCCTCTGAATTAAGAGATTTTTTATTGGTCTTTTGTCTACTTACCAAGCCTACCAACAGAGTTTCTTCAACAACTTTCTAATTTGGCCAAATTTCAACTTTTGCAACTGTTGTGTGTGCAGATTTTGCTATGATTTTCATGTGCTTCCGATTGCTCATCTCTAGCCAATTTTTGTCCACTTGCACTATCAATAATGGTCTTCCATCACATGTAGAGGTCAACCTAATTAGGCGGCTGAGTGGGATAGAGTAGGGCTACAAAGTTGCCTACTCAGCATCTCCGAATTGAGACCAAATCATGGACTAAGTTTTGGTAGCTGGTTTGTGTGCTCTAATCCATCAATTTGGCTGTGATTTTGATCGATTAGCAAGCTTATGTATAGTAATTTAATATCTTGACCAACTTTCGCAATTGTCTCCATCCAATTTTGCAAGGAAGTCCCTCAAATTTGGCCATTTTCTTGCTCAAGAATGCACAATTCAATGCAATTTGGTACTTTTGGCCAGATTTGATTAATTCGATCTAGCCTAAGTTCAACCTTAACTTAATTGGGCACCAAGATGATGATTTAAGGGCTTGGACAAATTTTTGTAAAATTTACGAATTGGTCCCTCAACTTTTGGAAATTACATTTTGGCCCCAACTTACTGTTTTAATTGCAATATGATCTCTTGGGCTTGGCTAGTCACATAGATCATTGGCCCCAACTTGTTTTATTTTTTTTCTTCTTTTTTTCTTTTTTCCTTTTCTTTATTTCTTTATTTCTTTTATTATTTTTTTAGGAAAAGCATCTTCCATTTGAAAAACTATACTAAATGCCTAGATAATCTATATACAAGAATTTAATATGAAATATTTTTGTGAAAAAACAAGTTCCCATTTTTCGAAAATGATTTTTGAGAAAAAATTTAGGTGTTAATAATAGTTTTGTGCCAGCTAGAGAGCGGAAGCAGCACATTCCACCAGCTGCCTTTAGCTTTCCGTTTTCAGCTGCTTCTTTTTGCTATTACCAAATGGTTGGAAGAGAAGACAAATACCTCGGTGCGGTTCGAGTATGTACCTTTAAGTCATGGTCTGTCTCGAGATTTCTCTCTTGTCCTGTAATATTTGAGATTTTTTTTATTAGGTTAAAGAAAAGGCGGTGGGACCCACTTTAAATAAAAGAAGAAAAAGAAAAAGAAGTTGAAAAGTTAATAAAGAAAAAAGAAGAGGGGAGAGGGCTCGGCTAAATAGAAGCTGAGAGGTCCCTCGACCAAAAAGAAAAGAAAGAAATGAAGAAGAAGAAGAAGAAGAAGAAGAAGAAGAAGAGAAGAAAGGAAAGGGGTTTTGGCACGTGCATGCCACAGATGCCTCGCCAAGCTGACTCGACTCCATAACGCAGCACCCGGTAAGAGATAAGGCCCCTCGTTCGTCCAATTGAAGTAATTTATGGGTTTAGGGCTCAAATTCGGAATTTTTGGAAAATCGAGCGGCGAAGTCCGATTTTGGAGTTGTTGAGCTGCATAATTTTGTAGGAATGGTATTTTAGGGTGTTGTGGAGCCGTGGGATTTTACAGATTGTGATTTGAGCTTATGGTTAGTCCGAAACAAAATTTCAAAGTTTTCTGCGCGCAGTGAACAGTATGCGTCCAGCAGCTTTGGGCCCGTATTTTGTCATTTTTCGGCTTGATTTTGGGACGGTCAAGTTGGGATTCTTGTAATATGTGTCAAGGGCTCTCTATTGACTATAAGTTCATTCAAATCAGGGTTCAGAGGAGAAAGTTAATGCGCGATCAAGTTTTGCGCTTAAACTCCGTGTTGCGAATGGCTTGAACAATCGCCTTGGTTATGCGATTTGTTAGCGCGTGGAAGTCCTTTTGGTAGAATTAAGGCGCAATTTAGTTGTTTCATAGTTAAAATAGAGTTTTATTAGATTTTGACATTATTCCTCGATTATTTGATAGGGCCTTGAGTTCGACGATACAAGCATCGTTCGTCGTTTAGTCATAGACGACGAGGTGAGTGGTATTATATCTTATTTGGTTTTATATATATATATATATACATCTTCTTTGGTTTTGTAAAATCATGTCTTGAAGTGTGTGTGTGTGTATATATATATATATATATATATATATATATATGTATGTATGTATATTGAATCGAGAAGAGCATTTTTATTGCATAAAAGCCGAATCAAGCAATTGCTACTCTTTGGTTGATTGTGGATGTTTTAAAAGCGTATTATACAAAGTAAGTGGAGAAATATATATGAGATTGTTTTGCGACTGATTTATGGAAATGTTTATGATGATTTGAGAAATGGATATGAAATGGATGATGGACTATGTCACAAATGTTATTTGTTTGGTTTAAGATATTGATTTCTGGATTGGATTTTTGGTATTGGAGAATGGTTATTTATGCTCAATATGATTGTGAACCTAGTGAGGGGTTTTTGGGGTATGCATACCAGGTTTAGGATATCCTTCTAGGCCCAACCATCGGCTTTGTAAGTGGAGACCTTGCCAAGGGGAAAATCTTAGTCGCCTTGTCACGAGGCGTTGTGTCGTGACCATGGTTAGTTATTGAGCAAAAGATTAGTCAATGGATAGACCATCGACGTGTGTTTGATATGAGATGAATCAATGGATAGACCATTGATATGTGTTTTTGATGGAGATTATTCAATGGACTTGACCATTGATACTTGACTTTTGATGGTGATTTAAATGAGTTTTCCTATTAGTATAAGGTTTCAATGATTAGAAATAATTCTTATATGATTTGATATGTATTTTACATATTGAGTTTGAGTTATGAAGTTTGGTATTGCTTTGTATACATGCATAGTGGTTGCTCGATCTGCTTAGAAGATATGTACTACTCATTGAGATTGCGGTTGCTCATCCCTCTATTTCCAAACCTTTTCAGGTCCTTTGGTTAGCAGCTAGTAGGTGAAAGAGTGCTATCGATGGGGACCTTTGGATATGGTTTAAGGCTGCGTCCTTCGGGTGGAAGGACGACCGTGTTACCCCGTAGATTTTGGGGTGTGACATGTCCTGCCACAGAAATTGCCTATTTGGAAATGAACTGTCCTTTTAACATATCATAAGAAGAAAAGTTTCTAGAAATAGGACTGAAGACAATGGAGAAAAGAAGCAGAAAAGAGAACCTAAACCATCTCATGCTGTCACTTCGTATAAGTGTCGATGTCGGGATCAGGGATGATGCCTACTTCTCTCTCTCTCCTGCTGATTGCCGCCATTGTTTCTTTGAAGAATGAAGTGTCGACGTTAAACATAAAAGAAAATTGCGCAAGACCAGTGCTCAAATGAGGCATTGGAAAAAAAAAAGGATTATTATCTGCTCTGCTTCCGACACCTTGGCAGCGTGCTGAGAAGTCGATGGTTTCCCTCACCTTCATTTCGGGTATTGTGCTTATCATGTTTGCTTATGTAAGTAGACATCTTGTGAGGGACAAACTCGTCTAGATTGTAGCCGTTGTAAGAAATGATAGATCGTAGTTCCTCGTCCTCCTCCACTACCGTGTCTACTCCGTCATTATCGCCTATATCTGAAGCATGGGGCGTGAGATTCCATGATGAAACGATAGATGGGTTTTGATCACGGGGAAGCATGAGTTAGCGACCTTGTCTATGGCACAAGTCTTCACTGAGCGGTATCCCCTGCCTATGTTCTTGCCCCTAGGAACTATTTATACAAGTGCGTCAGCGCTACAATCTGCATACAGAATATCTAAAGTTCGAGCTCAAGTGCTCGTCCTCATGATTTCCTTTCCTGTTTCGTATGTTCATATGCCTTTTTTGATAATATGCGCACTCACAGGCATCACTCATGATGCATTCCCACTTGCTAGGGGGAGGGCAAGTCATGTTCATCTATCTTTTCCGTGCCCAGCTTCCACGAGCATTTCTTTGGATTTTGTGCAACACCGATGTTGTTGCATGATCAAACGCTTTATTGGATGTTCTTTACTTTGATTTTTGGAGAGAACTGATTGAACTGCAGTCCCGTATAACCTTTATTACGAGATTTTATCGTGAATAAATGCACCCTCACGTGCTCGACACACATCGAATCAATCCCCTCAAACAGAATCCAACCGCTAACGGGAACAGCATCTGATAAACCAAGCAAGCAACTAGTGTAATACTAGGCTTGTGGGCCCCAAAAGAAGAAAAAGAAAAAGAAGTTGAAAAGTCAATAAAGCAAAAAGGAGAGGGGAGAGGGCTCGGCTAAATAAAAGCTGAGAGTCCCTCGACCAGAAAAGGAAGAAAAGAAGAAGAAGAAGAAGAAGAAGAAGGGGAAGAAAGAAAAGGGGTTTTGGCACGTGCATGGCACAGATTCCTCGCCAAGCCGACTCGACTCCATAATGCAGCACCCGGTAAGAGATTAGACCCCTCGTTCGTCCAATTGAAGTAATTTCTGGGTTTAGGGCTCAAATTCGGAATTGTTGGAAAATCGAGCGGCGAAATCCGATTTTGGAGTCATTGAGCCGTGTATTTTTATAGGAATGATAGTTTAGGGTGTTGTGGAGCCGTGGGATTTTACGGATCGTGATTTGAGCTTGTGGTTTGTCCGAAACAAAATTTCAAAGTTTCCCGCATGCAGTGAACAGTACGCGTCCAGCAGCTTTGGGCCTGTATTTTGTCACCTTTCGGCTTGATTTTGGGACAGTGAAATTGGGATTCTTGTAATATGTGTCAAGGGCTCTCTATTGACTATAAATACGTTTGGATCGGGGTTCGGAGGAGAAAGTTAAGGCATGATCAAGTTTTGCGCTTAAACTTCGTGTTGCGAGCGGCTTGAACAATCGCCTTGGTTATGCGATTTGTTAGCGCATAGAAGTCCTTTTGTTAGAGTTAAGGCAAAAGTTAGTCATTTCGTAGTTGAGATAAGAGTTTTATCAGATTTTAACATTATTCCTCGGTTATTTGATAGGGCCTTGAGTTCGACGATACGAGTATCGTTCGTCGTTTGGTTGTAGACGACGAGGTGAGTGGTACTATATCTTCTTTGGTTTTGAAAAATTCATGTCTTGAAGTATATATGTATATACATTGAATTGAGGAGAGCATTTTTATTGCATAAAAGCCAGATCGAGCAATTGCTACTCTTTGGTTGATTATGAATGTTTGAAAAGCATGTTATACAAAGTAAGTGGAGAAATATATATATGAAATTGCTTTGCGATTGATTTATGAAAAGGTTTATAATGATTTGAGAAATTGATATGAAATGGATGATGGGTTATGCTGCAAATGTTATTTGTTTGGTTTAAGATATTGATTTCTGGATTGGATTTCTGGTATTGGAGGATGGTTATTTATGCTCAATATGACTGTGAATCCAGTGAGGGGTTTTTGGGGTATGCATACTAGGTTTAGGATATCCTTCTGGGCCCAGCCATCGGCTTTGTAGGTGGAGACCTCGCCAAGGTGAAAAGCTTGGTCGCCTTGTCACAAGGTGTTGTGTCGTGACCATGGTGGAATATTGAGCAATAGATTAATCAATGGATGGACCATTGATATGTGATATTTGATGGAGATTATATATGTGATATTTGATGGAGATTATATATGATATTTGATGGATTTATTCAATGGACTTGACCATTGATACTTGACTTTTAATGGTGATTTAAATGAGTTTTCCATATTAGTATAAAGCTTTGATGATAAGAAATAACTCTTATATGATTTGATATGTATTTTATATATTGAGTTGGCATTATGAAGTTTGGTATTACTTTGTATACATGCATAGTGGTTATTCGATCTGCTTAGAAGATATGTACTACTCACTGAGCTGTGGTTACTCATTCCACTCCTCCTTTAATCTTTCAGGTTCCTCGGTTAGCGGCGAATAGAGCGAGTGCGCCGTCGGTGGGAAACTTTTGGGGAGTTCTATTTTTGGGTATGGCCAAAAGAAGTGGTGCACTTTCCTTGCCAGTGGTTGGATTGTCGAGTTCTAATTGTATATTTCTTTTTGGTGGATTATAGAAACTCGATGTTGCAACCAATCATTGGTTTATCGATATGTATATATAATTTGATATATATATATATATATATATATATTTATATAAGTTGATATCAGGTTGTTGGTTGTATTTGAGGCTGCGTCCTTCATGTGGAAGGACGGCTGTGTCATCCCTATTCTTGGTAGTTTTGGGGTGTGAGAACTAGAAGCCCAAATAACTCTGCAGATCTGCCAAATCTCGAAATGAACATCAATATTTGAACTCACACGGCAGCACAATTTGGCTTGATAACGAACTCAGACGGTCTGGCTTCGCGAATAGGAGAAAGTGACAGAACGGGATGGTTTGAGAAGCACTTGAATGGATGGATGAGAGAGATAGAGAGAGAGAGAGAGAAGGGTGGGGGGGGCTCTCACGTCAATAAACATCTTTAAACAAAAACTGGACCATTACTCCACCGACAACTTACATTGATAAACATCTTTACACAAAAACTGGACCATTGCTCGACCGGTAACTCCCGACCGGCTAGCACGTATATTAGGTATCCTGAGTGATTGCAACCTTACCAACGCTTTTAGGTATCCTAGGTGATTGCAACCTCGGATATATGTATTTTAGGTATCAAGTCTAAAAACAATGTCACCACCAACAATGATAACAATGATGATGACTACAACACCACCGATGACTATAATTATGATGATAATGATGGCCTTCACGACACCACCGATGACTATAATTGTGATGATAATGATGATCTTCATTTTCAATATCTTGTCATGGCCTGGGAGAGCAGCATTGCCATGGGGTCCTTCAATCCCCAAATGGCATGGTATTTTGCTAGGGATCTTCCCGGTACCATATGCGGTATTAAAGCCGTCGATACCAATGGACAAGAGTTCCGGATGACCAATGGCATTGGAAACCTGAACGTTGAGACTCCTCGCACTGTCGACGATGCTCTCGACAGGTGCACGCACAATGGTAACCATTAAGGGGGCCCTGCTGCGATCCACCTTGGTTGGATCTTTCCCGGAGAAAGCACCGCCACCACGAGCACCCCATCCACCGTAAGTGTCGATGATGATCTTACGGCCCCTGAGACCAGCATCGCCATGGGGTCCACCAATCTCGAAATGGCATGGTATCTTGCTAGGGATCTTCCCGGTACTGTATGCGGTATTAAATGCGTTGTTACCGACGGAGAAGAGTTTCGGATGATCAATGGCATTGAAAATCTGAACAATGAACATCCTTGCACTAGCAACAATGCTCTCGACAGATGCACGCACACTGGTAACAGTGAAGGGAGGCCTGCTGCGATCCACCTTGGTTGGGTCTTTCCCAGAGACAGTAGCACCAGGGATCTTCCCGGTACCATATGCTGTATTAAATGCGTCGATACCGACGGAGAAAAGTTCCGGATGATCAATGGCATTGAAAATCTGAACAATGAACATCCTCGCACTGGCGATAATGCTCTCGACAGATGCACGCACGCTAGTAACAGTGAAGGGGGGCCTACTGCAATCCACCTTGGTTGGGTCTTTCCCAGAGACAGCAGCACCAGGGATCTTCCCAGTACCATATGCGGTATTAATTTCGTCGACACCGACGGAGAAGAGTTCCAGATGATCAATGGCATTGAAAATCTGAACAATGAACATCCTTGCACTGGCGACAATGCTCTCGACAGATGCACGCACACTGGTAACAGTGAAGGGGGGCCTGCTGCGATCCACCTTGGTTGGGTCTTTCCCAGAGACAGCAGCACCAGCATGAGCACCCCATCCACCGTAAGTGTCGATGATGATCTTATGGCCACTGAGACCAACATCGCCATGGGGTCCAACAATCCCGAAACGGCATGGTATCTTGCTAGGGATCTTCCCAGTACCATATGCGGTATTAAATGCGTCGATACCAACGGAGAAGAGTTCCGGATGACGAATGGCATTGGAAACCCGAGCGTTGAGCCTCCACGCAAGCACAATGGCAAGAATGCCCTCGTCAGGAGCAAGCCCACCAGCAACAGCAGCTTGCCTAATGCTCTGGGCATGATCAAGCCCACTTATAACAAACCCAATGGCAAGAAGGAAGGAGAGTGTCCAGCGAACCACCTTGGTCATGTATTTCCTGGAGGCATCTGTAGCTTTCCCCTAAGAGCCAAATGGGCAAGGCCACGATCAGTAAATCTTTCAACAGCCTTATAAAGGAGGGGTTCGGGATCTTAGATCCGATGAAGAAATGATGGAAAGTGTGCTAATTACTAGAAAATGATTTTCCATAATCGAATCCCACAATGGAAGTTGCCCCGAGAATTTTAGAAGTCAACCAATTAAAATCAAAATTATAGATAACGAATGGACCTAAATAGAAGGATAGAATCACAGCGAGCATTACTTGAGATTAACATGTGCTTATTAGGGGCTGTTTGGTAACGTGCCAAACAGTACCCGATTCTAATTTTTTGTTCTCGAGAGTAGTTTTGGAACAGAATTGCGTTTGGTAAAATTTTTGTTTCCGAGAATAGATTTGGAGTGGAATCAAGAATTAAAAAAAAAAGTTGATTCTTGTTCCGGAAACAAATTTGAGAATCAAAACCAACTCCTCTTCTTCTTCCCTTCCGCCATCTCGTGACCACCGTCCACTACGGCCCGCCGCCGTCCGCCGCCAGTCGCCGCCCGCCGGTCCGGCGAGCTCGCTGGAGGCTCGCCAGGCCAAGACGAGGTCCGACGAGCTGATCTAGCGAGCCCGAGCCTTGCTGGGGCTAGGCAAGCCTCGCGACGCCCAACCCCGGTGAGGCTCACCTAGCTACTGGCAAAGCTCGCCCAGCCCCACCGGTGGCCTGGCCACCGGCGAGGCTCGACCGACGAGAGCCAACGATCGGCCACAAGAAGAAGAAGAAGAAGAATAGGAGAAAAAGGAAAAAAAGAAAAGAAAAGAAAAAGTAAAAAAGTAAAAATTTTATTTAAAAATTAAAGGAAAATGATTTTGAACAGAATCAATGAAAGTACGGTATCAAACGCAATTCTATTCCGAAATCAGAAATTTTGGACGATTACCAAATGCGTTTTTTTACTTAGAATCAATTTCCGGAAACAGAATAAAAAAAAACATTTCTAATTAGAATTTATTGTCAGGAACAAAATCGTTACCAAATGCACCCTTAATTATTACAGACTTTATTGAACTCGGATCCCATGTCCATGCCCCCATGAACACTCTGGATACGCACAAAATCAACACTCCACACCCCAACCGCGCTGAACAGAGAATCTAACAGCAATAACCCCCAAATCTCAGCTATTTCCTTACTAGGGAAATAAAATAAAATAAAAAAACAGAGAAAAAATTTTTGTTTATTACGCAATCTTCTCCTAAATAAATGCACCCTCACGTGTTCAACACGCATCAAATCGATCTCCTCGAACAGAAAATCTAACTGCTATAAATTCACCCTCACGTGTTCAACACGTCAACACGCATCAATAAACTCGCTCAAACAGAATCCAACGGCTCTAACGGCCATAGCATCAGACGATCCAAGCAAGCCCAAAAAAGAACTCGCACGCCCAAAAATGGACGAATCGGAGAGAAACCCTTACCCTTCCATCGGAGAAAGTGCGGGGAGATGGTTTGCGACGAGAGAGAGAGCGACAAGGCGCCGGGGGAGGGGGAGGGGGCGGGGGAGAGACATCACCCAAGATTTGAACGACGTTTCTTGGGTTTGAGATGACAGAGAGAGAAGACGCGGGAGTAAAGCAGCGACCTTTCTTGCGGCCTAGGCCAGGCGCGTATCGCACCTGCAAATCGGTCTTTGTCGTCGGCATAGTGGAGTGGTTGGCTCCTTGGGTTAAAACTTAAAACATTGGGTAAATGTATATTTTACTAAAAAAGTATTCAGTAAAAGTAAGAGTGGTTGTATAAACCCGTCAATCTCTAATCGGGAAAAAGAATCCGTTTTGTCTTAGACTTCATCCCGATGATTTTGCAGACTTACATTCAATCCATTCAACCCCAACGTTCCCGTAATTGACTTATAGTCACATTTAGGGGGCACAAATTAAGATATCATCATCTTGGTAGGAAATTATTTGGTCCAATCACTAGAGATTAGTAAACAAAGTACACACGTAATGATGCATGGGTAATGATGAATAAGGTGGTGCGATTACAAATCAAAAACAGAATTCGGGGTGTCACAACAGTCCCTTATCGGTCAAGATTTTGATATGAGGAATCATTGTGGAATATTTTCTGGTCTCATAAAGCTACCGAATTCTAATATCAATGTCTATTTCCCAAGTCGATGTGCTCAGATCGGGCCTTTTGGCTCCCATATGAGCATCCCCTCCATGGTTTCATCCTCAGACGGCATACATGCTTCAGTTGTGAGACACTTTCTCCTTTATCGTCAACGTAAGATTGTAGAAGAGAACCTGTTCAACTCTGCCCCTATTTCACCTTTAAGACTCGTGTTGTGAAAGACATAAAGATAACTTTTACTCTGATATATGAATATGAAAATCATGCAAGTTTGAACTACTAGTGAGTTGTGTTACATGAGGATTTCATATTGACAAGTTGAAGACCAAGGTCGTAGCTGCAGTTTTTTTCCATTTATTGTTGCGGAGGAGGAAGTGTGCTCTGAGATCCGTATGCTTGAGAGTGAAATTGAGGCACTTGAAACCCCACTTGACATCAAGCAGGAATCTGAAATGGCTGAAGCCAGGAGCAAAGCCCTCGATTTTATAAATGAAATTGGTTGGCTTCGGCACCGAAGTCATGCAAAGCATAGGCTTGGGTGACTTGAATCACACACTGGGTCTTTTCCCTTCTAGAAGATTCAAGTGGCTAATGGAGTTTGCAATGGAGCATGACTGGTGTGCTGTGGTAAAGAAACTGCTGGGAATTTGTTTCATGGAGTAGTTGATGCTGGTGAGCATCCTTCCATAGATCTGGCTATGTTGGATATGAATCTCCTCCATAGGGCTGTGCGGAGAAATTGTCGGACGATGGTAGAGTTCCTATTGAGGTACATTCCGCGTGAAGACTCAGATAAGGCAGGGTTGGAGCAAGTGCAACAGATTCCAGAGAACCGCAGGAACTTCTTATTCAAAGCAAATGCTGTTGGTCCTGCTGGTTTGACTCCTCTTCATATGGCAGCCAGTAGCAAGGGATTTGAACTCGTCTTGGATGCCCTAACAAATGATCCATTATTGGTATCTCCTAGTCCCTTTCTATGTATGCTTTTCATTTGGTGGGTATTTTGAAATTAAAATATCATGACATAGCTTCTTCATTGTGCATAAGTCACCGCTTTCTGTGTCATGCCTCGTGGTTTTTGCTCATTACTCAACAATACATCAACTGTTCCTTCTAAGTCGTATGCTGTCTTATGGATGGTGTCTTGCTTCATCTACCCTTTCAATCTCAATTTAGTGTCATTTCAAAAGTTGAAGGTCTATGTCCACCTAGTTTTGAGAGTGTCCTATCACAAGAAGTTTGTGTTGAAATTTGATTGAGGAACATGTGGGTTGAATCACTTATAGGGCCTGATTTACAATTCATAGACATTTGATGTTTTCACATTGTGGCCCAAATGACACAGTTTTGCTGTCTACTCTGGTTCAGGTTGGTATTGAAGCATGGAAGAATGCCCGTGATGACTCGGGTTTGACCCCTGATGACTATGCTTGCCTACGAGGTCACAACTCCTATAGACATCTAGTCCAGAGAAAATCTGCTGGAAAATCTGAGAGAGCACACGTAATACTTGATGTTCCCACCAACCCCAAGCTGAAACCATTAGAAGGGCCAAGATCAGCTAAACCTTTCAGCATGGAGAGTAACAAGACCGAACATGGACTGTTAAGACTGCACTGCAAATTATGTGAACAGAAGGTCCCATGCAGACCCACAAGAACATCCCTTGTGGCCCGACCAGCAATGGTCTCACTGGGGACCATTGCTGCTGTGTGTGTATGTGCTGCGCTGCTGTTCAAGAGCTTGCCTGAGGTGCACGGCTGTTTCCGTCCCTTCCGGTGGGAAGAACTCGAATATGGGTGGAGCTGATGGGTTCACCTTGATTCCTTTCGGTGTATATTTTATCCTTCTCCCCATGTGTCCAGGAATACATGGAGCAACACGATCTCCGTAAGTGATCTTCCCCATGAGAAGACATCCTAATGTGTAATACTAGTGCCTGTAGTTCGATTTGCTTACTGACAAGAGTTTAGTATACAGAATCATCAATCAGTTTGGAAAAATATGGGTTTCCTTTATTCTCGATGATTCGTCTACGTCTATGTAACGCCCCGGGTCTCAACTGTACATATAATGTCTGCTTTGGACACTAAGGGTGCGCATAACAAGGGTTCTTGGCTGGGGAAGAGTTTTTTTTCAGAAATAGTTCTTTTCTTTTTCTATTCCGGGGAACAATTTCTGAGTAAAAGAACCCATTTGATAACTACACAAAATTTCTACTCTTGAAATAGAAAAAGAATAGAAATGCGTTTGATAACGCAACAGTTTCTTTTTTGTATTTATTCGTTTTTTATTCTTACTCATGGATCGCCGACTACCAACCGTCCGCCGCCGCCGTCGGTCGCCGCCACCCGTCTCCGGCCGCCCACCGCCGCTGCACGACCGCCCGGCCGCCGGCCGTCACCGCCGCACCCGCCGCCGCCACCCATCGGCCGCCGGCGACCCGACCGCCCGGCCACCGGAGGCGGACGGGTGATCGCGGGAGGTGGCGGCCGATGGGCTGTGCGGCGGCGGTCGGCGGTGACGGTCGGCGGCGAGCGTCGTGCAACGGCGATGGGCGGCCAAAGACGGGCGCGATGGCGGCGCGGCGCGGCGGCAACCGTGGCCCGGCGGTGGCGGCGGCCGGCGGCGACGAGCGGCATCGCGGCCGCGGCCGGCGGCAGCGGCGGCGGCGACTAACGATAGCAACCGACGACAAGCGGCGCGGCTCCGGGGTGGCCGCGGCAAGAATGAAGAATAAAAGAAAATAAAAATTTTGACTTATTTCTAGAAATTGTTCCGGGACAAGAAGCAATTTTTTTTTTTGTTTCTCATTTCTGCTCCAATTCTATTTCTGGGCTAACTTTCTATTCCGGGAATAGAAAAACAACTTGCGTTACCAAACGGGTTTTGTTCTTTTTTTGTTCCGGGGAACAAAAGAACAGAAATTCTTAGGAAGAGAAATGTTACCATGCACGCCACCTCACGGTTTTGTTCTTCTCGGCTCTGATACCAGATGTAACGCCCCGAGTCTTAACTGTACATATATTGTCCGCGTATGTACAGTTAAAGAGCCCATTGCCTTATAAGGTAGCTCAGAACTCCCTCCCTAGCCGATGTGGGACAGGGACCCCTTCCTTGCGCACGTCCGGGGACTGAGGCGCGGACGCACCGCCATCCCTCCTCCCCGCGCACCGCCGCTCAGGCCGTCACAGTCTATGTCCTCATTAACATGGCCATTGAAGTGAAAATCCTCGCTTCTTGTGTACCTCGTATGCACTTTTTGAAGACGACAGGCTAAGCACGGCTATTCCTTGGTATTTATCTTTCTAATCTGCCGTTTGTAATATTAATAGATTGGTGAAGAAAGCTGCTGAATAAAGCGGTTTAGTGACCAAATTGTTGTTTATCATGATGCTGTTTGATTGTAAGGTTTGACTGTGGCGTTGGTTGATGCAAAGAACAAAATAGGGTAAAATAGGCTTGCACTAATAGCAATGCTTTCGGTCTTGGCCTGCCCAAGCCAGGACCTTGTGTAGTCCTAAAGTAGTCAATTCATGGGCCATTATGTCATTTGGTTTTCTAAAGAAGAATTCATCTTTAATCTGTGTAAATTTAGAAGCCTTATATAACAGACAAATCAGGTAAGTCACAGAAGCACATATATAAGATAAAAATAGAAGAAATTCTTGCTTTATATTAAATAGGATAAATCTCTAAAACATAGTTTCCACTAGCCTCCTCCCGGAATTATGACGATCGTATTAAGCTCGTGAATACTAAGATTTTGCAACTTAATGCATCAAGCATTCTTCAAACAAAAGACCTGCTTTATCCTCCTTCTCTCGGGCAGTTCACTGGACAAGCACGATGGGTTGTGGAAAAGGTTCTGTCTGCTAACAAATTTATACGTGAAATCTCTGTTCTGATGTTGGCAGAAATAATCAGCAAGACCTGCCCATCTTGCTTGGTTCCATATTCGAAGCGGTCATCTTCTTAGGCATTAACAACTGCTCGACTGTTCTAGCACTTGTGGAAACAGGCCAGGCGGTCTCGTATCAGGAAAGATCTGCTGGAATGTACTCGTCCATGGTTCTACTCAATTTCACAGGTTAGATTTTCTTGGTGAAATTGCTATACTGAATTTGTACTGCCGAAATATCGATAGACCTTTCATTTTGGTATTATCGCAGTCTGGAATATTTAAAAATGGCAGGGAAACTAACAAACATTTCGTTTGTAAATTCTATCCCTATTTGAAGTACCAAGAAAGACTTTGAACAATGAAATTCTTGATTTTCTTTGCAAGTGTAAGAATGCTGCACCTCGAGTAAATTCTATTTTGTTCTTGAAATTTTTGCAGGTAATCATTGAGCTCCCATGCTTGACTGCGTACTATAATGTGGTTTTTAGCTTTCCAATACCACCACTTTGCTGCAAATCTGCCATCACCATTCGATGCAAAATAAGCTTGGTCCCAGACCAACCAATCTTCAGCTTTTAAAGGTTGGTCCCTGCCACCTTCTTATCAGCTTCACAGTCCCCGACTATTGTTGGTTTGCCTTGAATATGTTTGACAAAGCTTATGGTAGTTCTGACTGACTTTACCTTCTACTGTAAAGCAATGCTTTGCAATTCTGGTCGGGGGTGTGCAAAAGAACTGGGAACTGCCCTGAACTGGACCGGACCAGCCCAGAACTGGCAGAGAAAATCAAGAATTTCATTGTGTTCCAATGCTGCAAACCTATAAGCATGACTATCATATCCATTAGCTAACACTGCATGATTCGCTAGTTGAAAATATTTCCAGCGAGTACTTTTTTGACTTCTGTGAGCAAAGAAGGAATCCAGAGCTTGGAGTCTACTACTGCATAGAATGCAACTTAATTGCTCACATTGAATGTGTGATCTCCGTGGTAAGCCTGCCTGACAAAGCTCTTTCCTCACTCACATGGAATGTGATATCTCCGTGGTAAGCCTACTTGACAAAGCTCTTTCTTCCTCCTCCTTTTCTTACTATTTGTGTTCCATTTTTATGGCATCATCCAGAATAGGGTATTCGCAAGGAAAAATTTCCCTAATCTCACACTAACTTTTGAACCAAGACAAATTTTACATGTGATGCCAGATGTGGCTGGGAAAAAACTGAGACTGTGGAATAGTTTTGGGGGCAGGGATTCAAGACCCAAGGTCGAGTCCCACCATGTAGAAGAAGCCAACAAAAACTTGCTGATAAAGTGTTGTCCACAATTTTCAGGCGGAGCCAGAGGAAAGGAAAGAAAGAAACCTTAGATATGCTGAACTGGAAGGAATGATTGAACTTAAACAGGAAGAAGTGAATGAAATGGAGACGAAACTGGAAGGCCTGAAGAAACGACTGGAAGAAGGTGCGCCAAAAAACTTGCAGGCATTCTATCATTGAAGACTCAAATTTGAAGAGATATGTGGGCACATTAACGTGTAAGATCAACATGTGATTGAAAAATGGGCACGTAGTGTATGCATTCCTCAAAAGACTTCCACTCCAGATTGCCTCGTTGATCAGATGCTACTGGGAAAAGCTCTCGCAGAATCCAATAGTGACTGACATTAAGACTATTGGGCAACAACAGAATTTGGCGCATCTAGACGTATTACTGTGAACAACTTTTGATAATATAAGAGCTAGTTCGAAGCATTTGCTGTTGCACACAAGAGAGAACTAACAGTCGAGATCCCTGATATCAGCGCTTCTGAAACTTTAGCCTGCCAATGCAGTATGCAAATAGAGATGCATAAGCAATTGGGAAAGCAATAAGAGCAACAGCTATAAGGCCTAATCGGTTGCTTCGAAAACCGTAATATTCTTCTAGGAAGGAACTGATAGGTTTTTCTTCGCCGAATATTATTATCTCCTTCTCAATATCTCCATACTGTGAAGTTAAGTAGCCACTCAATGACCATGACGTAGGGCAAGTCCAGTAGCACCAAATCCACCACTTTGGTATTTTCTGCAGAAACAAGAATCAAATTATGTTGCAAGAATAGTGGCAGACAAATTGCATTCCAGATGGTAGCTTGAAATTTGGATATGTAATGGTAAGGTTGGAGAGGTTTACCGGTCCCGGCATGAGGAAGCCAGAGAAAAGATTTAGTATGGTGTACATCGCAGATGCCAATATGGAAGCAACTTGAAGATTTGAACTCACGGCGACCAGGAGCATTCCAAGGTAAACAAAATACGAGAATGTGCAGAATGTAGTGTAGAAGTACCACAAGACCTTGTAGGCAGACCCATCATACCCTATCATAGGATATGTGATGGCCACGTACAAAACCGTTTGTAGAAGTATGTAAGGAACTTCAATCATCACCTATAAAACCAATTAAAAGGTTGATCTGTCAAACTGCTCGTCAATTGAATCGGAGAAAAATTGAGTGCAAGTTACTTTTTCTCATCGAACCTGAGCGAGGGAATAAGCACTAGAAGAATACATTCCGGCAAATGTCTCCCGGTACAGAACAGTCCGCTCCATTGCCACATGTGGTAGCACCGTTGAACAATTATTTATGCCCAGAAATATGATGGCGATAAACATGGAGCCAAAGATATTGAACAAGTCCTGCTCAGTCTGTCTACAGGATAGAACACAAACACTTTTGAGTCAAGAGCTATGTATCACAACAAAAGAAACTGCAAGATAAAACCAGCTAAGGATTGCAAGTTGCAAGTACAAAAACAGAAGCAAGCACGTTTCGGACAGATACAGAGGTGCGCATGATCGGTTTGCGAGATCACGTGTTTGCTAGGTTGATGTGAAATATGCACTTACGTCATGTATCTTTATTATAGACTACCATGCAAACGACTTACATGTGCTGCCCTTTCTGCCAAAACAAAGCTCCAAATAGAAGCGACGCTACAACCATAAACAGGAGGCGCACTAAGTTGTATTCAGAGCTTCTCCAATACGACAAGTGTTGCTTCCATAGACATGCCACGAGTTGGACAAGTCCATTTTGAGGATAGCGGGTCGAGAACTGAAGGTCTCTTGAACCTGGAAGCGGTTCACTCAGTTGCTGAACCAGCTCAACAGTGTCCCTATAAACAAATTAGTGATTCAGCAATTAAAACATTGTTAGCTACATCGATAATACTTGCATAAGATGCTGCTTTGCGTAAGTAGCTCAATTTACTCACTTGTAATGAGTAGAATTCCTGTATATGTCAGCAAAATCTATGCCATTCTGAGCTTCAACTGATGTGGAAGTAACTTCTAACATCCATGTCGCCGGATTGTAGTTGTGACTTATTTTTGGCACGCCAGGGATTCCCTACAGATGTTGACTCAAAGAAAACCAGAGTGGACAATGAGTTCGGTCTTCCTCGCTAGAAGTAAGATCTCATTTGCACATGTTATTTTGGAGCACCACATGAATGCACAAATTTTGCTCCATTGAGTTAGATATCTCTTGACAGACAAAATTGGTAATGAAAGTCTCATGAAAGAACAAAATGCACTTGAAGGGAATTGCAATGTAGCAAATTGTAGGCACACCTGAAAGTATTCTATCAGTTCACTTGAATGATGACCCAGCTTTCCCGAGTAGATAATTCGTCCTCCCACTTTCATCAGAATCAACTGCACGAGTAGAATATTGACACTGTAATATATGACAAAATGAACTCACAGAAAACCGAAATTGTTCATCTGAGTAACTTCTCTACCAAAAACTGTTATGCAGATTATTTTTATTTAAGCCTATCAAGCAGATCGCATAAGCCCACATTCTTTCTTCATCTTTGTTTTTCGAGAGTAGACTCACCTCATCAAAAGCTTCAAAAACATCAATACTCGGCTGGTGGATAGTACAGACCGTTGTTCTACCTGTGGCAACAACATTTTTCACCGTACGCATCACAACTGCTGCAGCTCTGGCATCTAGACCAGACGTTGGCTCATCCATGAATATAATGGATGGATTGGAAACTAGCTCTACGGCAATAGTCAGCCTCTTCCTCTGCTCGGTTGATAGGCCACTTTGTCCCGGGATGCCAACCAAGGAATCTTTAATTTCGGTGAGCTCAATTGTTTGAAGGACTTCTTCCACAAACGCCTGCATAGAAAAATGAACTGAGACCGCCTTATCTTATACAGGTGAATTTTAACTTTTGGCAAGCTCAATCATATGGCAGGATAGGATTTTTCTTTTACTACACTGATTAGTGACTTTCCCTTTGTCTAAATGTTCTCTTGTTGGATGTGACCCTTCAACAGAAATAAATGTCCAGTAGTGACTTTAGCAAGTATAAGGATGATATACCGCCTTCGTTTCCGAATCAATCTCTGGAGGCAGCCTCAACCAAGCTGAGTACTTCACTGATTCTCCGACAGTAATCTGAGGAGAATGTATATCAAACTGTTCGCAGTACCCAGAAATTCTGGCGAAAGTCCTTTGATTTTTAGGGAACCCTCCAACTCTTATATCCCCCTCAATCGTGCCTCCAGTTTTTCTTCCACAAAGCACATCCATGAGAGTGGTTTTCCCAGCACCGCTCACGCCCATTAAGGTTGTCAAGACTCCAGGCCTAAATGCTCCAGTAATGCCACAGAGCAGCTGGAGCTTTTTCTCTTTAAATCCATTCGCTCTCATTTCCTGATTGAAGAATAAAATAAACTTGATCTTAGCATAATAATTTATCGGAAAGATATATAAGAAATTCGTGTGTGCTTACTGGAGGTGTATCGACATAGTAGTGCACATCCTTGAATGCCATTGAGAGTGGCTCAAATGGGAGGATCGTCCTTCCTGGGAAAAAAAAAGTAAAACCAATATCTTATGATGCAGCAGCTATGCATTCTTCGTAATGTTAGATCGAAGGTAAGAACTTCTTCGATTCAAAATCTGTTTCCTCACCTATCCTCCTCTCCAGAGTAGTTTCAGCATCAATGTCCATTGGAATATTCTTCTTATCAACTTCCTTTGCATGTCTTGCCAAGATCTTTTTGTGCGAAATTATGGCTCGAGACACCTTCGGAGCTGCAAGAATTTGTTCGGCTTATTGTGCATAATTTTTTTAATTTAACAATGATTGTGGAAACTAATGTAGGTGTACATGATGTCACTACAAGTGTGAAAGGAACTGACCTCTGAAGTATGTGAGGGCTAAGATAAAGCCGAGATCACAAAGAAAAGTGAAGCCAAGCAATGCCCCCAGCGCTATCCAGTAGAAGTACCCACTGAAGTTCAGGCCGTGGATGATCAAAACGTCCCTTCCAATGCTTGTGTTTCCCTTCGAAAACTTTAGCCCCAAAGAAAGGTAAAAAGAGTAGAAAGATGTAGAGATTGTCCATTCACTGCATACAACTTTGGGGAATTAAGGAATCCGAAACTTACCCTGTTCCAGCGCGGAGCAAGAAACTCATTCAGCGAGATACCAATTTCTCCATACGTCATCGGAGAAGCCCAGAATCCCCACCTCAGCCACAGTGGTAAGGACGCTGCAGGTGACCAAAACTTTACTAAGCCACGTTGGTTAATTTATCATGAAAATCAACCAACAAGATTTACGTTAAGTCCACTTACGGCGGGGTATAATGAAGCCTCCAAACAAAAACATCAGTAGTAGCATTAAGGAACCGAATGTTGTTGCAACTACTACAGTGCGAAACACCGCAGCAATCGCCCGGCACATGGATGTGGATGCTAGATGCAAAGCAAATAGCAGGAGAAAATGTCGGAAAAACCTGGGGAAAGTGATTGGAGCAGTGAATAATTCATTCAATTCTGATGAATATAGAATGTTTAGAAAGCCTTTTTCTCTTTTTTCTGTTCTATGTTGTCACATTGTATGCTGACCTTTCCACTTCGGGGCTGTATCCTATGACATAGTAAGTCATTGCAGTCCAAAGCGCCGAATCAAGCAACGAAAGGGGGATCTTCAGGATTGATGCAGGGACAGAGTAGGCCCACGCTGGATAAAGGTAAAACGAACTTTGCTTGTAGAATACTGGAAGTCTAGCTATGGTTAGAGGCAGCTCTGCGACTCCATTTGTCATGAGCCTGATCAGTGCATAAAATAAAGCACCCATGATGTAATTTGCATGGGTCAAGTCCATGTCCATTTCAGTACGAATGAAAACTGTCATTGCTAGGAATGCTGTAATCACAAGCTGTATGACAAGGGAAGTGTTAGAATTGTGAAATGCAAGAGACCAGTATAAAGGTAGGAACATCCCTGAAAAGTAGGTGATCACCTGCACTGTTTTGAAGATGTACACAAACCGGTTCCGTTTCATCAGAAGCCACTCTCTGGCCATGCAGGCTTTAAACAATTCCCTTTTGCTTAGTGAGTAGGTGCTGAAGGATAAAGCACCGTCATCAGATTGAGTTTTCTGACAAGGAACTGAGAGTTCACGGTCTGATCTTTCCCCTACGTGACTCAACTTAAACTTATCGGAGAAATGATCCACCGATATGTAGCTATATGGAATGTCAGTGCTAGACCAGTACTGTGCTTGATCCTTCCTAGATATAACCTGCATAAAAAATTGCTAATTCCAACCTTGGGCAACTGGAAAGTTTTATAAGACAGTGAATTGTAGGAATTTCTGTAGTTATTGCACCTCTTGGAGGAAATCTGCTACACCCTTTCTCTCTGGGCACTTGAAGCCACATTCCTCAAAAAATTTAAGTGCATAGGTTCGAGGGCCGTGATACACAATCTTTCCTTCGGACATCAATACTATGTCATCAAACAGATCAAAGGTTTCAGGCTGTGGCTGAAGGAGTGAGACAAATGCTGTTGCATCTGTGAGCTGCACCAAGTGCCGAAGACAGGATACTATTTGGAAGGTTGTGGAGCTGTCCAATCCCGTCGAGATTTCGTCCATGAAAAGAGTCTTCATTGGACCAACAATCATTTCTCCTGCCAGAAAGAAGGAAACCAAGAAAAGCTTCAAAAGAGATTCTAAATTTCAGATTGCAATCTGTCTCTCCCTTGTATAGGATCGCTGGTTTTACTTCAGTTAGTGTACAGGCTTACTTGCTACTTTCGTATTATATGTAAATTCACTTTTCTGTGTTACCTGTTGTCAGCCTTCTCTTTTGGCCACCTGAAATGCCCCTCCTCAGTGCATCTCCAACCATTATATCAGCACATATATCCAACCCAAGTATCTGATAGGCAGTAAAATGAGCATTAAATTAGACAACATCCACTTGGGTTAAGGCATCTTATATTTTCCCTGCTTATGAGTAGCTTTCACCATGATTCGTGATTGAATTGGTTCTTGCCTCTTGGAAGCTGTAACTTAAAAATTAACATAAGCATTGATTTAACTAAAAGAGTAGCCAAAAGAAAGTGGGAACACTCAGTTTTCATACATATCCTGAATATTTTGCCTCAGTGATGATTCAGTGTTTCTTCCTTTTCTTCCATTTTTTGCTAATTGAATACTTTAGTGCCGGCTAGAGAACGGAAGCACCGCATTCCACCGGCTGCCTTTAGCTTTCTGTTTTCAGTTGCTTCTTTTTGCTATTAGCAAATGGTGGGAAAAAAAAAGACAAATACCTCAGTGCGTTTGAATATGTACCTTTAAGACATAGTCTGTCTGAAGATTTCTCTCTTGTCCTGCCACAGAAATTGCCTGTTTCGAAATGAATTGTCCTTTTAACATATCATCAGAAGAAAATTTTCTAGAAATAGGACCGAAGACAATGGAGAAAGGAAGCAGAAAAGATAAATTGAACCATCTCATGACTACCTTCATATAAGTGTCGATGTCGGGATCAGGGATGATTCCTGCTTCTCTCTCTCTCCTGCTGACTTCCGCCATTATTTCTTTGAACAATGAGGTGTCCACGTTAAACATAAGTGAGATTAGCGCAAGACCAGCACTCAAATGAGGCACAGGAAAACAAAAGGATCATTACCTGCTCTGCTTCCGACACCTTGGCAGCGTGCTGAGAAGTCGATGGTTTCCCTCACCGTCATTTCAGGTATGTGCTGATCAAGTTGGCTTATGTAAGCAGACGTCTTCTGAGGGACAAACTCGTCTAGATTGTAGCCGTTGTAAGTGATTGCTCCGGTAACCTAAGAGGAAATGTAGGGAAACTAATGTCATGATGGACCACAGTATTAACTATTAAGAGAATTCCTTATTCAAAGATTTATCTCGTTGCTTATACATTTCATTCTAAATTTGAAGAGAATATCTCGCATAGAGAATGACTGGAAAATCCAAATTTGATTAGTCTAATTATAATAGCTACTTTGCTCCATGTAGACCACCAGATTGTTTGCACTATCAATTTTATTCACATGTTCTATAAGCATTCATTTTTGGGGCTGCTGAGGCATGATAGTCAACTATGATTCGGAGATATTGACCTTAAGTGACTGATCCAACTTTCCAGCCAGAGCTTTTAACAGAGTAGTCTTCCCGCTTCCTGGAGGCCCAAGTAGAAGAGTCAACCTGCATACAGAGGCACTTTAGATACTTGTCCACCTGAACCCTAGCAAGATTTTTGGCTACCTTTTCACTTTAACTTTATGAAAAAGAAAAAGATATGAGGAAAGAATCTATTCCCTTGCAGTCAAATTCTATTCAAGGAATTTAAAATATGTTCTAGTCAAGTTCTAGTCAAGTTATATGATAAGGATCATTCCATTCATGACTTTAGGACCGATGACAATATACGTGAAACTTGTTCGTAATCGATTGTACAGCTTGGGTTTTATCCTTTGTGTTGAATGGCATTTGGGATGATAAACTTCTCAGGAAGTGGATATCTGAACATAGTTTTTTAAGCTACTGATTCTGGCATCGCACTATAAAAATTGTGTATGTGCTTATAACCTTGACGGTTTGATGATTCCACTGACATCTTTGAGAATTTTTATCTTGGAAGCCTGAGACTTGCATGGTACTGTCCGTGCGGGAATCTGTTCCGAAATACCCTTCATTAGATTCTCGTTCTAAAGAACTTTATTGCGATACTGATTTTGTCATATGGAGGCAAATGAGAGCGGTAAAGAAATTAGAAGTGCGGATGCCTACTCACCAATAACAAGCTTGAGAGAGAGTTCCACAGTGTAGGAAGTGGCTTTCCTCGCACGATCTCGCAGTCTGCTTCCACCGAGACATGGTTGTACCTCACTTCCACAGTAGGTAATTTCACATTCACTCTGGAAAAGAAACATTAATGGAGTTGCTGATCCTGGACGCATATACTTAAGCATACACATGCCTTCGTTGATTGCAAAGGCAAGACTGGAACATACACTGTGACCACAAGATGCAAACTGAAAGAAGTTTGGGTATACAGATGGAGCAAACTTGGTGGTTAGAATGTATGAATGAAGATGAAAATTCACAATTCTAGCAGGTACATGGCTCATGTGAGGACTGCTTGGAAGTCATTCAAAGGAAGGCAGAGTTTGCGATTCTTTGCCGAGAAAATTGCCGACAAATGATCAAAATTTAGTCAATTTGTCTCAACTAAAAATTCAGTACTCTTTTTCTTATATTAAGCTTCTGTAAATAGGATGAGTGAACATACTAAAGACAAGACCAGGCGCCAGACCAGCCCCGAAGAGTTGCGCCATATCCAACAAAATTCCAAGTTAGCGAACAATACCTGTCTATCCTTTCCCTCAGTTTCTGTAACAAGCGTAGGTTATCAGTCTCGATGTGCTGTATGAGCCTCTCGATGAACAAATGACGTTCGAGGGAGCTGAGCGCGGTAACGTCAACCACCTTCTTCTCCCTCCTTTCTTCTCCATTCCTAGTGCCGGTGCTTTCATTCTTGCTGTCAAAGAGTGATGTCCTCAGGAGCCGGATCGTAGGCAACCGCTCGATGGCAGCCCACCGCTTTCGTAGTTCCTCGTCCTCCTCCATTATCGTATCTACTCCATCATTATCACCTATATCCAAAGCATCGGGCGTAAACGATTCCATGACGAAACAATAGATGGGTTTTGATCACGGGGAAGCGCGAGCTAGTGAGCTTGTCTATGGCAAAGCCTTCACTGAGCTAGATCCCCAGCCTCCCTTCTTGCCCCTGGGAACTATTTATACAAGTGCGTTTGCACTGCAGTCTGCGTACAAAATAATAAAATATCGACTGTTCGAGCTCAAGTGTTCGTCCTCGTCATTTCCTTTTCTGTTTCCTATGTTCACATGTCTTTTTCAATAATATGCACATTCACAGGCATCGCTGCGCGTATGCGGGTCGCTTGTCCCGTTAACATGAACTATCAATTAGGGCCTCAATAGGAAAGTTTTGCTATTTAAGATCTTTGTGTGTGTGTATATATATATATATCTTCTGATTTGTAGTAGATTCTAGGGTGGCTTATGTCGGTGTACATATGTGTGGTTAAATTCTTGTAAGAGTAGAACACAGAAGAAGGAAAAAAAAAATCGTTTAGTGGTCAACATGAGCATGACGTATATTAAAAATGCATTCCCACTTTACTAGAGAGGGCAAGTCATGTTCATCGCTTTACCTTTTTCTCCTCTTTTCTCTCTTTGTCCGACTCACAATGTAAGATGTCCATGAACGTATCTTCGGGCCATAATTTGGATTTAGTGTAACACCAATATTATTGCGTCGACAGATGCTTCGTCGGACGTCCTTTTCTCTAATTTATATGGAGAGAACTGATTAAACTGAAGCAATATATTACTAAAGTTAAATTTTGACTAAAGTTCTCTAACTACAGATGAATAAACGGAGAAGTTGAGCTTACTATTTGTACCTTTGATGATTGCATGTTCTTTCGTTTTTAACTCCTGCTTTTTCCCGGGTCAAAAAAAGACTTTAAAATTATGAATATATATTTTATCTCTTAGTTTTAAGTGCATAAAAGCGTTTGTAGTCCAACGGTTAGGATAATTGCCTTCCAAGCAATAGACCCGGGTTCGACTCCCGGCAAACGCATTTTTTCATTACACACTTTTTCTAAAAATATTTTCGAAGTAATTGATATTTTTTTAAGATAAAAGTAGCTTCCACGTTATATTGTCTGTCCTATACGCATCTCGATTACTCTCTGATTAAGAAACGATTTCTTTTTCCATTTTATGAGATAAGCCAACCTACTGCTGCACAGGGAAATGAGAATTTTGACTTATTTGGGAAAACTCCTGTGGATATCCCGTGGAGGAAAAGCAAAGTGAAAAGAGAAGGATCCAAATTCCAGCATTGCCTAGTGCGCGACCATGCAAGTCACTTTTAAGCTTTCTCCACATCTTTCTCTATCCTACGGCTGATAAGGCATTGTAAATTCCCCCACCCCCCAATCCATCTTCCCCACCACCAACTTTTTTCCGATGATGATGGTCTTCATGTTGAGTTCACATTGCTTTTGTTTGGGACAGTAGATGCATCAGTGTGAATTACAAAAGAGTGAGTGCATAATTTAGTCAAAAGGGGTCATGTCATTAGATTACATGGGGTGGCTCGGCCAAGGACGGTGATTCGACAGGAAAATTCTATATAGATTGTAGATAAGATTTCGTGTCGCAAATCATTCCTGATAAATTGATATCATATATACCATGTCCAAGTTTTAAGAAAGCCCCCATAGACTTCACATAAAAGATACCAAACTAGATGGATGATATGGTAAAACTTCGTTTACAACGATGTGGTAGAGAGTAACGTGTGACTTGAAGGACATGATCTGTAGGGAATTCTTATGCCTGCCCTTTTTATTCTATGGGAATGGAAGTGCTCTTTATTTCTCCGCTAAATTATTAGCGTGTTTTGAAGAGAAAAATCGCTATACCACCAGCTGCTTATTCATTAGTTGCAACCATTAACTTTATATTTGGTGTAAGCTAAGAAAAAATTGTATAAACTCAATGCATAAACAATGAGGTGAATAGAACCAATCAAAATATAAGAACTGTATGGAAACATATGTTCTTTTACGGGACCACAGATTTCCAAATATACCTTTGCCTTGAGCTAGTAAATTTAGTTTAGGGAAAAATTTCAAATAAGGATTTAAAGTGTCCTCATTTTCTCAAATAAGAACTTGAAGTGAACCTTGTTTCAAATAAGGGCATGGCGTATCCTCATTTTCTTAAATAAGAGCCAAAAGCGAACTTTGTTTCAAATAAGGGTCTGAAATTGACATATATGTCTCAAAGAAGTGCTGACCTCCAGCACATTTTCATCTATTAATTTTTTTCCTTTACTTTTTTTTCCCAAAAAACTCAAAAAAGCTAAAACTTATATATATAACACGGGCCATTCACAGCCCAATCATCAATGGGACAGTAGTGATGGTCAGCAAGGTCACCGAAGACTCTCGCCAACCAAAGGCGAGGGTCCGAGAGAGAGCAAAAACCATCCTCAAATTTGGGCAAGGGTCGGTCTGAGCTACAGTCGCGCACCCTCGCCTAGGTCTGGGGGAAGGTCATCGCCCTCTCCTGATTATGGCGAGGCCCTACTAGCCCTTGCCTCTAGTCAACTAGGGTCACCAACCATCATCGCCGCCCTACTAGCAATGAGGCAGTGGGCGACAAGCCAGCCCTCTCGCTTATATTTTTGCTTTTTTAAAAATATATATATCTTTTTTCAATTTTTAATTCAACTCAAATTTATGCTAAAAAATTTTTGATGAAAATGCCATTGATTGGCCAAAATATTTTGTCAGCCGGCGAAGTTAGGCCCTTATTTAAAATAACCATAACCAATTTAAGCCCTTGCTTGAGAAAATGAGGCACTTTGAGCCCTTATTTGGAATTTTACCTTTAGTTTATGTAGTACTTGCTCATTTAAATTGCAGAACCTATTGGGGCGTTAAGCTGATTAAGCCACAACTCAAAGTTACACAAGAAGAGAGCAGCAAACAAGGAGAAAGTGAAAAAAAAAATTATATATATAATAGAAATCAAATTTAGAATTAATCAGAAGGCAATTGCAGAGAACATTCATCTAGTTACTAGCCAAAAAAAGAAAAATTATAAATAAAAAGAAAAATTTACAAATAAAGTTATAATATTATTATAAATTAAACTCTAAATTTTTCAATTTAGCCAACTTAGTTATAAACCTGATGTAATCCTTCCGATTAATTTCGATAAGAAATCGCCGACATAGATATTTGTTAAGCACTTTACATGGCATGATTGACGTTAATATTGACAACTTTTACAATTTTTTTATATTTATTTATTCTTTACTTTTTCTCTTAATTGTGGCCTTGGAGCTGGTAAGGGTGCAAAGGCTCTCGCCTAAAAAGAAAAATATTATAATATATAAAAAAATTCATAAACTCTTTAAAATGATAAAAAAAAAAATTCCACATCGGCATCGGTCGTGTTACATAAGATGACCGGCATCCATATCAGCAATTTCCAAGCAAAATTAACCAAAACGATTATATCCATAAATTGTCAAAAAGTTTATAACTAAATTAATCGAATTGAAAAGTTTAGAACTAAAAAGGGAAAATTGTCCAAAAATCATAAACCTATTGTACGGCAGATTCAATTTTAAATCTTTCTATTTTGTCAATTTTATCAAAACATTTTAATTGTGTCAATTTAGTCATAAATTTTTTGATGATTTTTCAATTTAATCCTCAACCTTCTAGTGATTTGCCAATTTAGTCTTTTTGGCTAATTTTAATTGAAAATCACTAACATGGCAATCAATTAGCATTGGCCTTCCTACGTGGCATAGGCAATGCTAATATGGACAATTTTTTTAGTTTTATAATTTTTTTCTTTTTTTCCTTTTCTTTTCATTTGTTTCTCTTTGTTCTTTTTCCCTTCACTAGCCATTGCCAAGCCTTGTCAATAGTTGGCAGAGGTGACCAACCTCGGGCAATGGCAACCCTCACCTAGGCGAGGGTCGCCCTCGCTGGCCTAGTGAGAATTACCCTCACTTGGGCTGCCGAGGCCAACTCTCACTAGATCCAGCAAGGACGAGGGTTGCCCTCGCTAGCCCAAGCAAGGGCGGCCCTCACCTGAGGCCGGCGTCAATAATGGCCAGTGGCGGGAAAATAAGAAAGTGAAAATAGAAAAAGAAAAAACAAAACAAGAAAAAAAAATCATGATATTAAAATAATAATAAAAGTCGTCCACATCATCATCGGCCATCATGCCACCTAGGACAATCAACCTTAACTAGATCATCACATTAGAGATTTCTTAGTATAATTGGTCAAATTAGCAAATCGATAAAATGTTTAGATCTAAAATGACAAATCATCAAAAGTCTTATGACTAATTTGGTACAACTAAAATGTTAATGATTGAATTGGTTATCGTACAATAAATTTATGACTTCTTAGATAATTTTTCTGAACTTAAAACATTGATCTGGTCAACGAACAAAGAAATGCGATGCACCGTGTAAGGTGATCCTCGTGGAACCATACTTTTTTTCTTCATGTTTTTTATTTACGTTTGGAGAAGACTTGTGTAATATTATTAGTTGCCGAATGAGTGGAGAGTTGTTGGTAGATACCAGTAGAGTCCAATCGAACCAAACCATAAAAAGATGGGCTGAAGAGGACCAATCAACATGTAGTCCTAAACTCTTTGCATGAAAAATTCGGATGAACAGAACCGATCAAAATATAATAATTGTATGGAGACGTGTTCTTTTATGGGCCACAAATTTTTTAATATATAATTACCTTGATCTAATAAATTTAGTTTATGCAATACTTGCCCGTTTAAATTGTAGGACCTTTTACCGACCGAAAAAACAATTATAGGACCTTTTGAGGCGGCGCGCTAATTATGGCACAACTCAAAGTTACACAAGGAAAAGGAGGGAGGAAGTGACAAAATTACAAATTAAATGAAAATCGAATTAGGAATTTATCGCAAGGCAGTTGCAAGGAACATTCATCTAGACACAGGCCAAAAAATGAGAAATTTTATAATAAAAAAATTATCAAAAAAATCCAAACTTATTATACATATGCCAATTCAATTTAAATATTTTAATTTAGCCAATTTAGTCTTAAACCTTTGACAATTTATCAATATAGAACTTCTATCCAATTTTCACTGATAATTGTTAATGTGGACATTTGTCAACCCTCCTACATAATACGATTTGTTGACTATGATAATTTTTGCAATTTCTTTTAAAAATGAACTTTTTCTTTTCTTTTCCTTTTTTTCTTTTCTTTTTTCTTTTCTTTGTGGTCTTGTAGCTAACAAGGGCGCGAACGCCCTAGCCTAGATCTAAATGAGATTCATGACCCTTGCTGGCCACAATAAAAATCAAATAAAATAATATATATAATTTAGAAAAATCTTTAAAAATTAGAAAAATTATCAACATCAATACCGATCTTATCACATAAGACAGCAGGCATCCACGTCAGTGATTTCAGCAAAATTAATCAAAATAATTATATTGACAAATTATCAAAAAGTTTAGGATTAAATGGACTAAATTAAAAGATTTATAACTAAAAGTACCGATCCGGTTAGTAAACAAAGAAATGCGACAGGCTATGTAACGTGATCCTCGTGGAACCAAATTTTTTCTCTTCATGTTTTGATTTGCCTTTTGAAGAAAAAGAAGAGTCGAGTAAGATTGTTGGTGGCCGAACGAGTGGAGAGACTTTGTTGGTAGAGACTAGGAGCGCCCAATCGAACGGGCTGAATGTTGATCGGTCTCGCTCATCTTTGTCGATAAAAAGCAACGATGCAATAATTCAGCTCGTGGACCCAGTGTTCGTGCCGCAAAGTGACGGTGTGATTTTCGTAAATCCTAAAGCTTCGTGCTAGCTCGATCGAGACTCGAGACCCTTTTAAGTCCCTCGCACACAAGGTTCCTACGAAAGCATTTTCTATTTTCTGCCGATTATAATGCCGGGACAAGCGTGCTCTAAAGTGCCTAGAAGACCGTCCACGAGAGCAGTGACTTGCAAAACGAGATGCGAATCGAATAGGCAATAAGTGGAAGTAAAAACAAAGATAAGGGGCTTTATTTACGAGTGTTCCATGACACTAATTTAAGCCAATCAACAAAGAAAAGAGATGCTTTTCAAGACATTTTGAAAATTACAATAGTACACAATATGAGGAGACGAATTACTTGAAAAGGACACTTCGATCGTTTAAATGCACCTTGATGAGCCTCAACAAGGTACTCTAATCCTAATGGGCATTCTCTGACATTTTCCCGAAACGGTTTTAGTTAGACCTAAAAAGTAAATGAAGAATATTACATGTCTAGCATGAAAATAGGTGGAGGAATTGAGATAACTAGAGGAAGTGGTGGAGTAACACGAGAGGGAGGCCTTGTTTTAGTTTGGAGCTGCAATGGTTTTGACGTATCAGCTGATCATACTGATCGGTGCATAAAATTACCACCTTGATCTTCAGAAGAATCAGAGCGCGTCGCAGTTGTTAGTTTGAAACACTAGATCATGAGACGGCACCGACAAACTCTAAAATACTAGCGGTACTTGTAAGCTAATCGGTTAAGACAAGCACGACATTTTCACAGGCGCGCGCATACATCGAAGCCCGATGAACCGGAAGGAATCAAGATTCATTTGTCAATGAGATTCGGCCTTTTTATTTTTCTTGTGGGCCAAGAACATTGAAATTGGTTGAAATCTCTCTATCCTCAGTGCATACGCAAGGTGTAATTGCACTCGAAAAGCAAAGCTGACAACGGCCCTAACAAGCACAGTCCCACAACGCAATCCGCAGCGTCCAATGACGTCAGGCTCTTAGCCCAAAATCAAGCAGACGATTTACGCATGCTCTCGGATTCGCACGGACTTTTGGTCCTTCAAGATTCAACTTCTACAGTTCCTTAACTATCTTTCTCGAGAAATTTGCTCCTCCATTTCCTTGTTTTTTCAAGCTTCCACGAGTGTCTCATCTCGTTACATTCCGCGTGCAAAATATGGTCGCAGCGACCAATTTCTCTTTTGAGCCAAGACCATTGAACTTCGGAGACCACAAATCGCGTGACGCTGACCGCTGTGCTGATCTTTCCATGTTTTCTGTGTCCAGCAGACGCATGTGCCGAACAGTCGTGTCCGAAAGACCCGAGAAACAAATTCCACCGTCGAGCCCCCTCGTCCGATCCTTAACATCCATTCCCCAACCTTTTTCTCGATCGTTTCTCTCGTTATGCTCGTGTCTCACGAGCCGAAAAATAAAAGGACTAACCAGCCACGTCAACTAGGGATGAATCTGGACCGGATGAACGATTCTCATCCTAGACTTGGAAACCACCTATTAAAGACCAATTCTGAAAAATTAAAATTTGTTATTAAGTAGGCAATGCAGACAGCTATCTAACATAAAAATTAATAAGTAGCCTAAAAATTAAAAAATTTCATTTTTATATTAAAATTAAATATATATTATATTTATTATCAATCCAGTCGGGTGGGAAGTTCTATACCTAAAATCACCTACACTTACACCTGAAACACAAAAACTAGTACCCATCGGTTATAGTTCCTTGACGAAGTTCTATACCTAAAACCATCTACACCTGAAACACAAAAACTAGTACCCATCAGTTATAGTTCCTTGACGATCGATTTCAAACAGTTCTCAATTCTTTTGTACACCCCTAATATAAACCAACAGCCCTAACAATATAGGCCATGGCAATATCCGACCGTACTACTAAAGGCACGCGTGACAACACTTTTGTTTCTATATTTCTCTATTTTTCTATTCCCCGAAACAAGTTTGGAATAGAAATCTGTTTGATAACGCAATTTGATTTTTCTATTTCTGGAACAGATTTATATTCCAAAATAGATTTAAAGCAAAAATCAAAAGTTAAAATTTTTAGATTTTCTATTTCTTCAACAGAAATGAGAAATCAAAATTTTTCTCATCATTCATTCTTGTCACCGCCCATCGCTTACTTGCCGCCCGCTGCCGGTTGCCAACCGCAACCCGCCACCGACCCCGATCACCAGCCGCCGATCGCCGGCCACAAGACGTTGGCTGCCGGCCACCGAACTCCAGCCACCCGTCATCGACCGTTGGTCCCCAAGTGCTAAACACCCACCGATCATTGGCCGCTCATCGCCAATCATTGGATGCCGGGAGGCTCACCACCAATCAACTGATGTCCGCCGCCGACCGACCGTCCGCCGCTCACCACCCGCCGTCGGATGTCAACCGCTCGCCACCCACCGCCAGACTCCGGCCACTGGTCGACCTCCGATTGCCGAACTCCGGATGTCGGACGTGGAACGTCAAACTCCGAACGTTTGACGCCTGTTGCTGGTAGTTGGACTTTGGCGTTGAACTTCAAATTTCGGCCACTCGACGCTGATCACCAAACTCCGACGCCGAATGCCAAACGTCGAACTCAACACCGATTATTGCCGCTCATAGAAATATAAATTTTATTCCGTTATCAAATAAATTTTTATTTTAAAATTAAAAATTTTAAATCGTTATCAATTTCTTTTCTCAAAAACTCATCTATGAAATATAAATATATAAATTGATTTCTGTTATAGAAATTTTATCATCGCACCCTAAAAGACCCAAAATAAAAAATGCATGAAGCAAGAACTTCCTTTGAATCTTATAATAGTTGGTAAAAACAAACAAAATACCGTTGCATCTTTGTTCTTCCCCTACCAGGATTTCCGCTAGACATCATCTTCACAGCCCGATAATCACCTCAGCGAGGTTAAATCTCTTACAAAACTAAAGATCTGAATCAACAACTTATGCTTCTCTGCTAAAAGAATATATGACCTATCATATCTAGGAAATCGACGTCTTGGACTGAAGCGAAACAACCACAGAAATCCAAATTCGCGAAACCAAAAAAACCGAAAGGAAAAGCAAAAACAAGCGCAGACAGCGAACGGTATAGCTGGTAGAGAAGATGCCGGCTCAAGCTTGGGGCTTTTCCCACTTGAGGGGCTTCACCACTTCCCAGGTGAAGTCCGCGTCGTCCCTTCCGAAATGTCCATAGGCGGCAGTCTTCAAGAACCTGCCGTTGCCGCCCCTCTTGAGGTCCAGGTTGATGGAGATCATGCCCGGCCTGAAGTCGAAGTTCTCCTTCACGATCTTCAGGATCTCCTTGTCGGGGATCTTCCCGGTACCGTAGGTGTCGACAAAGACGGACAAGGGCTCCGGGACGCCGATGGCGTAGGACACCTGAACGATGCACCTCCTCGCGAGCCCACTGGCAACAATGCTCTTGGCAGCCTGCCTAACAATGTAGGCACCGCTGCGGTCCACCTTGGTCGGGTCTTTCCCAGAGAAAGCACCGCCACCGTGAGCACCCCATCCACCATAAGTGTCGATGATGATCTTACGGCCTGTGAGACCGGCATCGCCATGGGGTCCACCGATCACGAAACGGCCTGATGGGTTCAGGTGGAAGATGGTCTTCTCATCCAGATACTTCTCCGGGATCACGGGCTTGATGACGTGCTGCTTGAGATCGGCAGCAATCTCGTCGTTCGTGACAGTCTCGTCATGCTGAGTGGAGATGAGGACGGTGTGGACGCGAACAGGAACCATGGCCCCATTCTCATTGTAGTACTCGACAGTCACTTGGGTCTTCCCATCCGGCCTCAACCACGGGCAAGTGCCGTTCTTGCGGACCTCGGTGAGGCGGGCGCCGAGCTTGGTAGCAAGCACGTGGCTCAGAGGCATCAGCTCGGGCGTCTCATCAGTGGCATAACCGAACATGTGCCCCTGATCACCGGCGCCAATCTCCTCCGGCCGCTTGGTGAGATGGCCGTGCACGCCCTGAGCAATATCAGGACTCTGCTGCTCGATGTTAACAAGCACCTTGCAGTTATCGGCATCAAGGCCCACATCATCGGACACGAATCCGATGCCCCTGCAGGTGTCGCGCACTATCTTCTCGTAGTCGACATTGGCCTTGGTGGTGATCTCCCCAAACACCATGACCATGTTGGTCTTGGTGCAGGTCTCGCAAGCCACCTTGCTGTCAGCGTCCTGCGCCAGGCAGGCATCGAGGACGGCGTCGGAGATCTGGTCGCAGAGCTTGTCCGGGTGCCCCTCGTTCACGGACTCGGAGGTGAATAGGAAAGTCTCCATTGCTTTCAAGCTGCAAGCCAAATGGGTAACCCCCAAAATCAGTACATCTTTCAAAACAGCCTTAAAAATGAGGGTTCTTGAATCTCTTAGATCCAATCAAGAAACGACGCAAAAACGTGCTAACGATACCAAAAAACGATTTCTCCTACGGAAACGAAGGACCCAACGGAAGAACCCACGAGAAATTCTAGAATGCCAACGGACCAAAATCGAAACCGAAACAGAACGCTGGAATCGCGGAGACGAAGAGCAGATCCAGCGCCCTCGGCGGCTCGACAACTGAGAAATCCTTCGAATCGACACTCCGCACCCCGCTCCGCGCCGATCTAGCCCTGATCTAAAACTTAAAACAATTCAAAAGACCCTTGACTTCTGACCCTTATACCGTTTCGCACGGACAGAATCAAACCGCGCACGCTCGACGCGCTTCAAACGCAACGGCTAGCGAGAACCGCATCGGATCCGACATGCAGAGCGACCCGAGAAAAACTCGCTGATCCGCCGAGACCCCTCGAAGCGGAAGGACATCAAATTTGACCCCGACCGCACCAGACTGACTCGCTTACCGACCGAATCGCACCGCACGAAACGACTAGAGATGGAGAAGACGCGATTCGCTTACCTAGGGGGCTCGACGGACGGACGGACGGAGTTCTCTGCGCCGGAAAGAGGAGAGCGGTTTCGGATTTCGCGATCGGAGAAGTTGGCGAGGACAAGGAGGCGAGAGCAGAGGATATTTATAGCTGGTGGAGTGAAGGGGGAGTGACCCCCCACGAAACGGGATTCCGGTCAGATTCATTTAGGGATCGGACGGGCGAGGATGGCCTGGGGCGGGACGGAGATTCGATCTCGGCCGTTGGCGTGGGGGTTGGTATTCGGGTTGGACGGAAGGCGGCGGTCGGTGGGCGGTCAGTCCGCGGGACAATGACGCGTTTTACCGGGAGTAGCCGGTGGAAGGACGTGTCATACACCCGCCCAGGCTGTCGACTGCTGTCTTCTCTTTCTCACTCTCGAAGAGAAGGATACTTTTTTCTTTTCTTTTTTTGTTAAAAATCCCAAATTCATATATATTTGACAAATTTATCTAAAATTAAATTTTTGACCATAAAAATTTCCAAACCGATATGCCTCTGTTAAATTTGCCCCAACTGACCATAAAAAATCTTAAATTAGTACATTTGTGATAAATTTACCTCAAGCTAATTCATTCGACTATCAAAAACCCTAAACTAGTACATTTGTTTAAATTGGATTAATATCACAAAAAATCATAAAAATTGTATAACTGTGACAAATGAAAGTAAAATCCCAAATTGATATACCAGTCAATTGTAATATATTATTTAACTTAGTAATTTAATAGTAAAATTTAACGGAAACTAACATAAGATAAATTTATCATAAATATACCAATTTGAGGTAAATTTGTTAAAGGTGTAATAGTTTGAGGTTTTTTGTGGTCAAAAAATTAGGTTATGGTAAATTTGTCACACATGTACCAATTTGAGGTTTTTCAAGGTATTACCCTTCTTTTTCAAATTTTCTTTTGACCTTTTCTTTGCTTTTTATTGCGAAAATTTGCCTAAATATCTCGATATGCGTTAGGTTCAACTTCGGGAAGATTTTTTTGGAAAAATGCAAAAGTCTTTGGATTAAAAGATTTTTCGAAATATAAGTGGTATTTAGTATATTACAATTTTAAAGTACATTGAGAAAAAAATTTGATTTAAATGGCATTTAAAAAAAAAAACACACACACTTTGTAAAGCACTTTTGATCTTTTAAAAAAAAGAAAAATCAACATCTTAAAGGACTAAGCGACCAACATGCAACAAGGCCAAATCTAGCTACCAACAATCTAGATCTAGTGCTATTGAGGTCGCTGAGCAAAGGTTGTTTGGATTTGTGCAACCCCGTTCGCATCAACCAGGTCTGAATTTAAGGTTAAGAATTGCCCGCCAGTAACATGAATTCTCACCCGTAATGTCATATAAGATAGGAATATTTCCGAAATTATGAAAGTTTAGTGAGGGCAAAGTTGGAAAAAAAATTGTATCTATATTCTGAAAATACTCAAAACTCAAAGTATTTTCCGAACTTGTACAAGGCATTTATAACAGAGGCTTTTAAGACCCAAAGTACGTTGACAAAGTGTTGATAAATGCAGCCTCAGTGGATATTTAGCTTTGCTTGGGAAATGATGGCGATCGAAAATTAGAATGGGGAGTTTTAAGAATTTTTTTTTCCTTGAGAATAAAGATAAGGAAAATTAAAATCAATGTACTTTTTGACTCCCCTCTCTCTCTCCTTCCTTTCCAAACACAACATAAGAGGCAATTGTCTGGACAATGTTCCTATTTTTATTTCTTGAAAATAGTAAAGAGGTGGATCAAGAATTGGGATCTTGAATCTCATGAGGACTTTGGAAAAAAAGAGTCTCCGATTAGAAAGAATAGAAACTAACGAATATTGCAAAAGAAGCGTGAATTTTCATTATTGATGAGAAATTTTCAAAGATCTCATCTAATTAGGTCTATTTGTTTGTGCTTTTTATTAATACTTTAAATTTGAAATGAGTTTCACATATACCATAGCACAAACTTAATTACGATAACATTCACTTGACTGTGGCTAAAAAAATTATAATGTGCAAATATAGTACTTTTTAGTTATTTTTCGGATCCCACGTTTGTTCTCTTGGGTCCTTTTCCGGGCATGGATTTGTAATAAAATAAACGATTTGCATGTTATCGCAAAACTAATTTAGGTGGAAAATATTTGATGATAACTGCTGGAATTAGTAATCTCTAATTCTGAGTTTCGCTGTTGCTTTTGCTTGGTCATGGGGCGATGTCTAAGTAAATTGCACGTGAAGTTCATTTCAATGGTGTCACTTCGGTTTACGTGTCAAATCAAGACGTGTTCAGCCAAAGAATTAAACTCAAAAAAATTAGTTATGATATTTCATTGGTCGAGAATTTATATAATCCTAGCATCGAAAAAATGGCCTAAAAAAAAGACTAAAATCCTATCAACTTATTTCAACCTAAAATAATAAGGTCTCGAGCTTGGTCTTACTTCACCATCCATAAACGAATAAGACTTTCACTTTCAAGTTGAACTTTTAGATGTAGTTCGTCTCTTTTTTGATATAAAGCAATGTCCTACCAACAGAGACAAGTAACTCTTTTATGAATCACAACCCTTATAGGGAAATAGACTACTTAGAAATTTCACATTTTATTTATGTAGTAATTTATAATTGAATAAAGAATTCTAAAATTTGAAATAAAACAAAAATAAAAATGAATCAATGGAATGTTGCTTGGTCTTCACTACTAATTTGAGAACACTATGTAAATCAAGAAATGGGCAAATAACTTATGATTTTTCCTCTTAAGCGTGATGTGAGATAAGGATGACATTAATAACTATTTCAAACTCAAAAGTAATTATTTAGCCAATAAAAGAAATTACTTACAGAGATGATGCTTTTTTCCTACTTTCTCCCAGCAGCATTTAGCTGAAAGTAATTATTGAATGTTTGGTTTTCTACTTTCGGGGACATAAGATGATGGTTACTGATACTCATGGAGATCTATTGCTCTTTTTGCTGATGAAATTAATTCACGCGTCTAGAATTTGAAGCTCAAACTATCGTCTGGTATAGTAGCATATTGCTCTCCATCGGTGCATATAAGTCCATTGTAAAAAATGGCTTAGCGCAATAATTAGCAAGCGTTTATATTGAGTAAAAAACATAAAATACGATTAACTCTCATTAATCAAAAAGACAAAACCTTAATGCAACATTGGATAGATAGAGGGAGTTTGTGTACACGAATTTGATTGACTAGATCCCTATTGTCATAAGTTGGTGCTAAATTTATCGCAAATGTAAGAGATACAAGCGATTCTTTAAAAAAAATTTCCATGAACCAAACATACTCTAAGGCTCCGTTCGTTTCGCGAAAAATGTTTTCCGGAAAATATTTTCTGGATTTTCCGGCGTTCGTTTCACGGAAAATGAATTCCTGGGGGAAAATGTTTTTCATGAAAGGAAAAAGGTCTTCTAAATTAGAGGAAAATGTTTTCCACTTTTGATTTCTCTTATCTCACACTTCTACAAATCCTCACTCTTCCTCCCTTTCTTCTTCTTCTTTTCTTTTTTTATTCGAATTAATTTTAAATTGTATTTTTCTTTTTTAATTCGAATTATTTTTAATTTCCTTTTCTTTTTCTTTTTTTTCTTTTTCTTTTCTTTGTTTTCCATCTTCTTCTTTCTTGGTTAGTTATCGGCCGTCACCATGTGAACCTCAAGCTCGCGTTCGTCGATTTGATGAGCCTCGAGCTTGACGCGCGTTCGTCGCCGTCAGTGAGCGGAAAATATTTTCCTTACCAAATACCTAAGATATTTTCCAAACATTTTTCAGTGCTTGTAGAACACTGAAAATATTGTCATTTTCCAAGAAAATGACTTAAAAATATTTTCCTAAACTACCATTTTCCGTGAAACGAACGAACCCTAAATCACTATAGTAATTTTGGGTTTTCATAATGTACCTTCGTAATGTAAAGATCCAAAAAATACCCCAAAATTTATGCCCATTGGACCTAAAAAAAAAAAAATCCATGTCATAGAGGTAGGAGGAATTAGATAACATCAGATTTTCCTTTTTGAACTCCAGTTATCCATCCTCCAACATGTGCATTCAATGAGGAGTCGCATTGATCAGGGTCATCCATCTCACTCGGTTGGGAGTGTCGGTCGATCTCGCGATTGCATCTGCTGCATACGGACGCGGCTACAAGAAGACAAGGTACGAGGGGTGGTGGTGGGGGCGTGGACTCTCTCGTGTCTTAAGGAACAAGCTTTTTTTGTTGGGGGGATCCCATCACATGGCGCTTGCTTCATCGAAGGGGCAGTGTCCCCCGGGACCCCATAGATTCAGGGATGATTGAGGCATCCTCCCATGTTCTCGACCATGTGATAGACTAAGACCCACCGAGCATCTTGTGTCGACGACCGACGCTGTGGAACTTGTGATACTCGGGATTTTCGACCGGATCGAAAGGTGGTGGGACCCACTTTAAAAGGAAAAAAGAAAAAGAAAAAAGAGGTGCTGTACTTGTACTCACCACGAACGTCCCCCCAAGTCGATTCTATTTTGAATCGTGATTTCTGATAAATATTCGCGTCCCCTCATTCTTCTGACAAGAGTGGGTTTCAGAGTTAGGTTATATATTTGAAGTTTTATCAAATTTGAGACGTGAAGGCCGACCATTGGGTCGCGGAGCTTTGGGATTTCATGGAGATCGTGGACCATGGAGTTGTGCAAGGGTAGACTTGCGAGAATTCATTTTCGAGCAACGATTTGGTCAAAGTGAGAAATTTAGGATTTTATGTGCTTGTTCTATGTTGTGTTTGAATAATTACTTCAGATGAGCAATTTGTTAGTATGTACAAGTTGTTTTGTTAGCATTTAAGTATAATTTAGTCGATTCATAATCAAGGTAGAGTTATATTCAATTTTGAACGCCAATTTCGTTTAATTGTTAAGAGTACGATATTTTTGCTGAGTGTAGTTCCATTGTGGGCATAATGAGTGGTGCTATCTCTACTTTGAATTTCTAAATTCATGTCTTAAAAGCGATAAAGATTTTGACATATTATGAGTTATGAATAAGAATGTATATTGAATAAAATCATGATCGAGTGTTTACGACGATTTAGTACTTGCGAATGGTTTGACGATTGTTTTAAGGAATGTGTTGCGAAAGAATTATATGTTGAATTGTGAACTTGATTTATGTAATAGATTATAAAATGGTTTGTAAAATGAATTATGATTTACGAAATGAGTTCACAAAAAAATTAAAAAATGTTATACGAAAAGTATTTTGAGCAAATGAGCTGAGTTGTGAAAGGTTTTATGTTGGTTTGAGAAATGTATTTTGTTTGCACATTTATTTCGAATTGACTTGTGAATTGTGAAGGATAGTGATATGAGTTTGTATTGATGCTTAATATCATTGTGAGCTCATTGAAAGGCTTGTGGATATCCATATTAGTTTAGAATATCTTTTTGAACCTAACCACCACCTGATATTAAGTGAATATCTTGCCAAGGGAAAATCTTGATTGCCTTATCACACAGCATTATATCATGACCATGGTGATATTTCGAGTAAAAAAATTAATCGATGAATGGACCATCAACATATGATTTGATATGAAATAGATCATTAATATGTGAATTGTTGACATTTATCAATTGATTGGACCATTGATATTTATTATTATATTGATTTAACGAATTTTTTTAAAGGTATATGATTATGTTAAATGAATTTTGATATGGTTTTATAAATTTGCATAGTATGTGTTTCAACCATTTAAAAGAAAAAAAAAAAAAAAAAACTAAGAATTGAGACAGACACTTCATTTTCAAAAGGACCCGCTTTAAGTTTGAGATACTTTGATGTTTTCGTGTATTTGACGAACAAGAGAATGGTCTCTTGCCACCAAGATAACTAATCGACAGAAGTTCTTATTCGGCCGCCCAAGCTTCTAGCAACCCCACAATTTTGGCAGGTCACCGGAGTCCCGTCGCAGGAACCACTTGTGACCAAGCGCGGTGGCCACCCGGATCTCCGCTTGGTCGGCGCGGCCGACAATTTTTCAGCTACAAAATTTTTGAAAATTGGTCCCCTGGATCCTGACTCCTAACCACCTGATATGAAGTTTAGTTGCCAGAAATAGATGAGACCCACTTTCGGTAATAAAACGCCGAATTCATCATCATACTTGTCTCGCTAACCTCGCTTAATCATGCGAAACGCCAACTAAAATCCTAGGAAACAAATCGAATATAAATATGCCATCGTGCGTAGAAGAATCAAAGCCTACACGCACGGCCAATTGCGCACGTATCTCTCTTTCTCTGTCACCAACTTATCTACCCATTCCCAAATGAACGAGAGCGAAAGAGAGACGTGCACTCCATATTGTCCGATCGATGCGGTTCTATCTATCGGAACTACGACGACACGACACGGATGTCCGCCCTTAATCCGTAGTTGACTCGACCCACTTTTTCACCGCGCATTCTTTTGGAATAACCGGAGGTATCCGAACTTTTCATTAGGGGTAAGCATATCGAACCATCCAAACCAAGAACCGCCTGGATTGGCCAAATTAGTCCGATTCTTGAAGGCATCGATCCAGTTCCCGATTCCATAAAAATGGAACCGGTGATTTTCAATCCAATTCCCAATTCCAAGATGAATCAGATCGGACCGAACCGACTATGTTTTCTTAAGTATATTTAGCAATAAATCATAAAAGAGATTATTTTATTTCTTAAACACAAATATATAAATTAAATTTATACCAAGATCTTTATGAAATAAAAAAAAAGTGGTCGGTTCTATTGAACCGGACCAAACCGGACTAGAAACGACGGTCCAATCTAGTCTGGTCCTATTCTCAGTCATAGGACCAAACGGTCTTAGTCCTGGTTCCCAAAATTGGGAAGTGGTCCTCCCGATCCAATTCTCGATTCCACTTTGGAACTAGATTGGACCGGGAACCGATCACTCTACTTTTCATTGTTAAAATTCGGGGCACAATTACAAGAAAATAGAGAGCAAAAGTGAAAATGAACATCCAATAGAGAATTCATCACACCTTTCTATCACTTCCCTCAATTACCCAAAGAAAAAAAAAAGAATATGTTCAATAACTATTCATGAGCCCAAACCCAAATCACCTATAAAATATGGACTCAAGCTATAAAAAATCCCGTAGCGGCTCATAGGCATTGCTCTCACGACCCTCTGCTGGGGCGACCCTTGGACACTAGTGGGACTCCCGTGCCATCGATGGGAAGTATGAACTACACTTCAACATTCAACTCTGACCCCTAAACGTTAGTGGGACTCCCGTGCCATCGATGGGAAGTATGAACCACACTTCAACATTCAACTCTGACCCCTAAACGCTAGTGGGACTCCCGTGCCATCGATAGGAAGTATGAACCACGCCTCAACATTCAACCCGAGTAACCTCGACGGGTGCACACAAACCGCCCCCACAAATGCGCGTCGAGTAAGACTCGAACACAGACGCGTGATCCGGGCCCATTAAATACTGGATCGAATCGGTTTGGGCTCCACTCACTCATCCGAGCGGCCCCAACCGAGGCCCAAAAAGAATTGAGGCCCGAGAAGGGGGCCCAGCTTTATCCGCACCGACGGCGGGAATCTTCCCCTACATATTCCCCTCCTCCCCCGGGTTCCAGCTCATCATCATCATCATCACCGCCTTCGAGGCCATGCACGGTCAACACGAAACGTGGAGGCGCGACGTCGTTTCGGGCCGGGTCGGGGGAGGTGGGAGTTGTCGTTTCGACGTCGCACGAACCTCGCGTCTCCCGGCCGCTCGAGCTGTCTTTCTCCCGCAACCGATTTCTGTCCTGTCCCGTTCTCTGTCCTCGCACGTCTCCTTCACCTCCTCCTTCTTAATCTTCATCTCCTTCTTCTTCTCCTCCTCTCCTCTCCTTCTCTGTCTTCTCCCTGCATCTCTCTCTATCTCTACAGCTCCTCCGCTTTCTCTCTCCTACGCGCATTCTCTCTCTCTCTCTCTAGCTCGCTCGCTCCGGTCGTATGGGGATTGCCAAGACATTCAAGGATGAGTTCTCCTTCGGTTCGTCTTCGCCCTTTCTTCTTGTTTTGTGGATTTTCCCGTGGCGAATTCACTTCGATTCGCGATTTTTATGGCCAATCTTGCGGTTCTGATCGAGTTCGTGTTCTCTCTTCTTCTTCTTTTTTTGGTTTTTTTTTTTTTTTCTGTCTCTTCCTGATTTCTCGCGGCGGAGCAGATAAGCGCTTGGAAGAATCGAAGAGCATCGTCGACAAGTATCCCGACCGAATCCCCGTAAGTTTTTTTCTGAATCGATTTGCTCTTAAGATGAATTGCCTTCGGCTGCAAGCCAAGGTGTTGTCGTTTCGTAATCGCGATCTGTGCCGGTTGTGATCGTTTCGAATGCTCCAAGATGTCTCCGTGTGCTTGTCTTTCTTTTTCCGATCGTTTGGGGATCGTTTTCTGTTGTTGGGAAGTCAACGCGTGTTTGCAACCGCTAAATTGATTTGACCGGGGAAGGGAGGAATTCGGCCCGGTCGCTTGGGTACTTTTTGAAAAAGGCGTTCTTTGGCTCCGACCGAGATGTTTGGAACTGTTTGAGAGGGATGGACGTCTGGAGTCAAGTCTAATGTGTAATTGATTTGGAATGGCTGTGAATTGTCCTGTGCAATTGATCTATGGATGATGAGCTTGGTGGAAGCCTGCAGCGACTCGGTCGCGCAGAAATGCGGGGCTTCATGCTGTAGGAACGGCCGGTACTTAATTAGCTTTAAGAGGGGCAAAGAGGGATGAGCCGAACGCATCTTGCGGATCGTGTCGCTCCTTGTCATCGTTCCAACTGCCTGACTGTTAGTTTGTAGGAATCAAACCATCATAGTTTCATGTCCAACCTAGAAAGAAATATAGTTTTGCACGTGTGCTTTTCCGATGATCTGATGACCACTGCAATTGTCGCGCTTTTTCTTCTTTTTCCGGGGAAACTCTATGTTCCTTGCAGCTTATCAGGGTTACTTCTGGTTCTTCTTGCAGGTGATCATAGAAAGATACTCGAGGACCGATCTGCCGGAAATGGAAAAGAAAAAGTAATTCTCCTTGCTTGACTTTGCTTCCTTACCGTAGATAAACGATCGAGCTTTGTTTAACATTCCAGATCTCAAGTCAAAGTCTGTTGAATACTTGTAAAGAAAAGCATTAGCATTTCATCCACACGATAAGTCTTGCCTTGTGTTTCTGAATTGGATGCTCTTCTGGGAAAGGAGAACCATGCATTGGCAAATTCTAATACAAGAACATTAAGTTTATGCTTTAAATTTAGTTTCTGCTTAACAGAGAATCGACGTATCTTCTCATGTCTGATACACAGCAAGATGGCAACCTTGTCTTACTATCCTTTTTTATTCATTCTATTGCGTAGATTTCTCGTCCCTCGCGACATGTCCGTAGGTCAGTTCATCCACATTTTAACTAGCAGGCTGCAATTGACCCCGGGGAAAGCTCTATTTGTATTTGTCAAGAACACCTTGCCTCCAACAGGTAATGTCTTCTCACGCGCAACGTGCATTCCAGTCATTTTCCATCCAGTGCATCGGGATAAAATTGCTAATGGGTTAATTATCTTTCATTTCTACAGCAAGTCGGCTGGACAGCATCTATCAGTCTTCCAAGGATGATGATGGCTTTCTGTACATGTGCTATAGCACCGAGAAGACCTTTGGCTAAGCTGTACATATATCTCCGTGCAAGTCCCCTTCCTTTTAGTGAATGCTGGGGACCCCTTACCTGGAATAACCTGTTGATTCTCTTAGCACTTTGACATTGTAAATTATGTAAATTTGAACATTATTTGATTCAATAAGATGAAAGCGCTGCATAGTTCCTCTGCGCTTCAACTAATTAATGGTTCTAACTTCTCAAAGAGGAGAACTCTCACTTGTCAGGCTTTTACACACCTATCATTTGCCTCCAGCATATGATCTACTAGAGTAAATTCTTCAAAGAACACAGTATCGTGGAAATCTGAAATAGAAGAGACCGCAAGATAAGAAGCTTACATATGATGAGTATTCTCACTATTGAGGCCAACAATGCAGGGAAAACCTTGGAAACAGACAAGTGTAAATACAGTTTGTCCTACCGCTCCAATCATAAGCAAGAATTTGTAATTTAAATTACATCCATAACCAAGCAATGAAAGCTGGAATGTGTACTTCCCCAGAGACCCAGACAAAAGATAAAAATAAAAAATAAAAATACAAAGACTAACTTACGGAGCGATCCCAAATTAAATTGAATGAGCAACAGTAAGAAAATCCATCATCATACAGACGACCCGTTATCCATCATCATACAGACGACCCGTCAGGCATAGGCCTTCTGTATCCCAGGCTGACTAGCTTCTGCATTAAGAGTCTCTCAGCATCTGCCTGAAACCCAAACGGAAGGTAATTTATGTAGATGTAAAAGAGCACAGATGGAAAGCACCAATCCAGCAGCAAGAATGGGCTGAAAGCAGGAGCGGGATAATCAAGCGGACACCCGAGAGAGAGAGAGAGAGAGAGTCAACCTCAAGCGTGGGGTTATTCTTTGGGATATTGCAAGCGAGGATGATGTTGACACCTGTCTTTACGACTGAAAAGCAAAAAGTGTTACCCAACGGAGCATAGGATCAGTCACAAAAATCATAGGTGAATTTGTTACCTAATCTTCTAGCAATGCCAGATCCTGTATTATCAGAAGCTCCGCCAAGTATAGAAGTCACACTAACAAGGTTGGCCTGTGCAATCAGAGGAATCATCAGTCCACAAGAGGGGTTGTAAATATATTCAACAACTGTACACCGCATCTTACAGGTCGTGTAGGTGCAGCTGCATAGAGACGTCCAAGCTTCGAAGAGTTACAACCTATCCATGCATAGATCTACAGTCATGACAAAGGCATAATGGTCAATGAATGAGAGCAATGAGAAGCAGCTAGAACTAGTAGCAAATCCTATTGGAAACAAAGTTCACGAATGTTATTATCAACTTAAATGAAGTTGCTATTTCTGCAATATCACCATCAGCCGTTGTAGATGAAGAAAAATTAAGCCTTCATAGGCTTGCTTCTGACAGAAAACCTTAAACTTCCTTTTCTACTGTAGCAAATACATGATGGACCTTCTTTTTTCTCTTCGATCAGATATGAGATGGCATATGAACAGAGAGCTCCAATAAAATGCTACTAGCAAACAACATCAGAGTCATTGAAGCTGATTATTACATCAACCTCGAATTCATTGAATCAGCAAGTACACCGCAACTAAATTTTGGGTCATAAATGGAGATATTAAAAGTTTGCTTTTTCACTTTCTAATCCCAGTAGAAGAATTAGAGTCTCATGCATTGAGTTAGATAAATCTCCTAAACTATGCATGTTGCAAACTAGAAGTCTTAAGAAACTCCCAATACATTGCATCCAATGGAATATTAAGTGAGCACTAATGAAAAACAAGAACACCGCATTCATCTCATTATTTTACCAAGTACCCTGTCATGGATGTACCCTAGAACGAAGACTGTAAAATCACATTTTCCCAGTAATTCCTTGCGCCAAATTTTCTATATTACTGTACCAATAACTGAGTCTAGCACATTGAATGCTTGGAAATTTCGCCAATACACAAGCAAATTGATTGGGCTATGTTAAGTCCACAGATTCCCAAAGAACATCTAAATGAAAAGCTGAACCAAAAACATGCAGTTTAAATCCAACAAAATCACTGTATGTAGCTTTACCATCTCACTCAAAAGCACTGTAAAGCAAGACAAGCAACATTAGGAGAGAGTTTCTCAACAGACCTGCTTTTCGAGACGGATTATTTGAAAATGAAGAGTTGAATCGTTGACAACTTCACTGAAGCACGTGATCTGAATACCACCGTCATTCTCAGAAACACCTTGTTGAGCATCCTCGGAGATTGGGGCCGAGTTGCAGGAGTCTCTTAAATTCAATCCATCAATACCCAAATCATCATGAGCCATAACGAAAGAGAATATGGAGTTCAGTGCTCGCGATGATTTAACCTACGAGACCCCGGCAAGAACTCTCCCTTGGTAAGGTTCTTCTATGCTTGACCAAGAAGATCCCTAATGAAAACAGGGACCGGAAAACATTACATACATTGTCAAATATATTTATTGGTATTAGTTAGTGATAAATCTGTCAAATGGATGGGTCAGGTAGGATATGGGCAAGTGGAAAATTAGACTGACTCAACTCAACCCATTTTTACGCAATAAAACTTTAACGACTCATATCCAACCCGACCAAAACTTTAACGACTCATATCCAACCCAACCCACTGCTGTTATTTATGGAAATAACATACATAACAACAAAACTAATCACTAGAAACCGAATTTCACTTCTCTTTCTCATAAACTTCTAGCACATCGCTCCTTGCTATATTCCTTCACAAGTGCTTGTTAGGTAACTACACAACTCTCTAATAGCTCTCCTCTACAAAGGTGACGGCCCTTTTGTTAGCATTTCTCTAAACACAGTTTGGCCAAAGTGTCATCATCATCCGTCAATCTTTCAAATTCAGACCATGACCATACAATCGAAGTGCATCTTTTTGATCTTTCAGAGCAAATAAAGTTATTTTCCTCGTACATGTGAACTAAGAAGCAACCTCTCCGTGTCTTGAATCTCTGGACAGTTGGGTTATCATCTTTTCATTGACCATCGAAGTGCATCTTTTCTATCTTTTAGAGCAAACGGGGCTAGTTTCCTCACACACGTGAACTAAGAAGTAATCTCTACGCGTCTTGAATAATCTCCGGGCAGTTGGGTTATCTTCCAGATCGTCATCTCTTGAAACTTCAATTGATTAGTCAAAGAAAACACGAGCTAGAACCGAGTCATAAACAACGAGAGAAAAAAGGATAAGACACGGAATTTCTATCGAACAATAAAACAAACGCTTGGCGTGCAAACTCAGGGAGCCACCCCGCATGGACAAGAAGAACACGAAATCGCCACCGAAGATCACCGAAACAACCGCCGAACTACAAAAGAGAAACACACGCGACTAGAGAAGCGTAGGGAAATGATCATCCGTGCAGTACGCGCAAACGTCGAGCCGTTTTGACTACGCCTAGAACTGAGGGGCGAATATAGAAACCGGGACGTCGGTAAGGGAAGACCCGACGAGACGCGGGCCGAGGCCACAAGAGAAGCCCCGAGAAAATTGGCGAGGCGGCGACGCACCTGTCACGACGGAGACCGCCGAGCGCGGCGGAGGACGAAGCGCGAGCGCGACTTTCCACGGCGGCGGAGGCGGAGGGCGAGGCGGAGGCGCGGATTTCGGAAGAGGAAGATGGGCTTTTCCGAGAATCCCTTTTCGTGCTTCGCTTTTTTTACCAATTTTCTTTTCTTTTTTTTCCAATTGGACGTTTTTTACTGCTTTGTCCATTATGAATCTTTTACATGGCATTTGAAAATTCTCTGTCTCTCCCTTATCTGGAGAATTTGCATCTGATCCAAGTCTGAGATCAGAAAAAATTGGGGAGGATGATTGGTGAATTATTTATGTCATTTTCTTTATTGCAATAATGATGTCTAACTGGATGGAGGATCACAACCAAAAAAGCGATAAGTTAATATAACACAAAAACGAAAAAAATACGGTAGTCAATAAAGTTGATATGTTATTTTAACGTTTTGGATAAATTGACTTGTTTCGTTATATAATTTCTTAAAATGCACATTCCTTTCTTATGTGTTCGTGTGAAAGGGATTAACCCATAGAATTAGGATACATAATGATTAATCGGTCCCAAGAATTAATAAATGTTCGACGGTGCAACTCATATACTGCCAAAATTTTATGATCCCGCCAATGTATACAAGTACTACCTTTCTCAACATTGTTTGCTTGGACTTAGAATAAAACTGTAAAGTATTCCCCTTTGTTTTTTAGCAAAAGCTCATGATGTTAGTGGAATTTTATAAATCAACGTGATACTTGAAAATTATCAAATCTTTAGAATTTCGGAAAAAAAGTGTTAGTGTGCGAATTGCCAGATTTGAATTAAATAAAAAAAGTGTAAAAAATTGATTAATAATTTCCGGCGGTCGGATTCCAGAACTTGCGCGCACGCGGGGGATCGCGACGTGCTCGCGAGGCGCATTGACCACAATACCCCTCCAACGGTCTCGAATTTCCAAACAAGCCGTCCGCCGTACGCAGAAACGACCAATTAGAAGAAACCTCGCGATCTTCGCACCATCATCTCTCGAGCACCGCGATGGGGACGACGGCGGCGGAGTCCACGGTGACGGCGGCTGCGGCGGCGACGCAGGCGTACGGCGAGCCGTGGTACTGGGACAGGCGATACGAGAGCGATTCCGGGCCGTTCGACTGGTACCAGAAGTACAGCGCCCTGGCGCCTCTCGTCAATCTCTACGTCCCTCGCGAAGACCGCGTCCTCGTCGTCGGATGCGGTAACTCAGGTACACAATTCGCACGCGCGGCCCCAATCCAATCGCGATCTCTCGTAGGAATGTTGTTTCGATTCTAGACGGACGTTTGATGAGGAACCTGTGGAATGATATCCTTCGCGCGCGCGTGGCCCCAATCGCATCGCGGATCTCTCGTAGGAAGTGTTGTTTTCGATGCTAGACAGACCTTTGATGAGGAACCTGTGGAATGATGTCGTTCGCGTGGCGTCTGGTTTTCCTAGAGGTGCTGGATTTGTTTCGCGAGCGATTTAGATGGCGCGAGGGCGCGTGGCGCGCCGAGGAATGCGTTTGTTTGGATAGGAGGTTAATCGAGCTGGGGACATCGTGTCGATACTTCGGATTTATGTTTATGTTTCGATTGATGCGTAATTGTTCGTATACGATGTCACGCCGTGTCGTGCCGGCTGCGATTTCATGTGCTGTAAGCCGCTTGATGGACATTTTGCAAAATGCGATGCGTATAATGAGCAATATCAGTGTTCAAGTCGGACTGGATATGGATGCTTCACTTAGATTTAGCACGGCATGATAGTTACGGCAAAAAGCACGGATTGATTGATGCATTCCAGTAGGGTCATAATTTTATTTGGTGATTTACATTGTGCCTACAGAATTTAGTGAGGGTATGTTGGACGATGGTTATGAGGAGGTGGTGAATATTGATATATCGTCGGTCGTGATTGAAGCTATGCAGAAGAAGTACTCTAACCGGCCTCAGCTTAAATGTATCTTTCATGGCAGCTTTCTAATTTATCATCTACTCTTTTTTTTTGTCCACTACGTCACTCTTTTAGTAGATTGAATGCATCTTGTACCTTTTGAAACTCGTTAGTTGTTTCCCCCACTAGAAATAGTGTGTAACCAGGATTAGAAGGTGAAATTGAAGGAAATGGCGGATCTTGTCCATTGGAGGATAAAGGAGGGCGTAATTGCTTGTTTCACCTACAATTTACCTAAATTTTCCTTCACTATATAGTAGATATGAAAATGGATGTTCGAGAGATGAGCGGCTTCGATTCACATTCCTTCAACGCCGTGATTGATAAAGGTACCCCATTGATTACTTCCTTTGATATGATCTTTCCATTGATTGTACCAGTGATGAGTTTAGTCAAATGATCTGCTGATTTTCTTTCTTGTGGTGTGCCAGGTACACTAGACTCCTTACTGGTGAGTGCAGCACGTGAATTTCTTTGATGTGTTAAAGCTGATTACTGACTGTGATGTTTCTTGTGCAGTGTGGGCATAATTCTCGGCAAAACGCTGCTAAGATGCTCGAGGAAGTTGGGAGGTATACCGAACTTAGTAACCAAACACTCTCGACTGTTTTGCTTGTGTTCAGTGTTTTTCTTGATTTCTTCACCATTATTGAAGCAGTCGATGACAAACTATAGGGTCCTCAAGGATAAGGGCGTCTATATTCTAGTAAGCACATCCCTTACTGAAGATTTCACTTTTATCCTCTAGTCTTCCTTTCATAGTCTCTCATTTTCTTTCCAGTAGTATGATTGCATGCGAACTTTGTGCTGATAATTACTCTCATGGATGCTGCAGATTACATATGGAGCTCCAACGTATCGGTTGAATTTGTTGAAAGAGATGGGCTCATGGACAATAAAACTTCACGTTATAGGTCAGTCAAAAGGTGCTCTTGCTATCACTTACTTAGAATTCAAGGGAGTCTTCTCTGTTTAGGGAAATACTACATACAGATTCTCAAAGCATTACTATTGGCCTTTTTCTTAACACTGACACTATGGGCGAGCAATCGAGCTGGTTAAACTCGGGAACCAAACCAAACTGGCCTTGTCAATCGAGTCTATGCCATCTCACAAGGGCACCGCGCAGGTTTAAAAGATAGGGGAAATGGCATTGACCAGTTCCATCCCCAATTTTGTATCGTAAACTGTCCACTGTGATCGGTTCCAAAGTGAGTCAGTTTTAAAAATAGACACAGGGATCAAACTTCCCAAGTTTGACATCAATGATTTTACCACCGTGCCAAAGGTCGTTAACATGACCTTTTTTTCCTAAATTAATATTGACATTACTTAAATTAGTTTAGAATTGAGAAAAAAAAAAATGGCAGAGCACATTTCAGGTCTACCCTGAAATTGGCTGGCTCAATTCTGGGAGAGTTGCTAGTGGAACCGACTCAGTTTTCGGTTTCAAATACCAGAAACTGAATTTGGTAGAGTGGGTCTTAAGTTTTTAATCTTGAAACTACCCATCCTAGAACCAATCATTCTATTGGGTATGACGCTACCCAGAAAGTCTCAACAAGGTGATAAGGTTGTCCAATTCTTCACTTGCCTGTTGATTGCATGAAATGAGGATTAACGCGTCACTACTTGCATTGTGTGCAAACCCCATACTTTCTCTAAGCTGCACCTGACGGATTACGATAGTTTTTTGCCTGCGTCGGGTGATTGACTTTGTCACCCTTGTTATCAGTTCCGTCATGCAAAGCATTTTCCGTGTTCTTGACATGTGTGATGTCAGCACGTCTAAGATTGATTCTAACATGCCTGCAGAAAAGCTTGTTGGAAAATCTGACCATCTATGGGAGCTAACCAACCCCCTTCCCTTGGACAATGAAGGAAGCTCCACAGAAACACTGTTGGGCAGAAATCCCGACGTTCACTACATCTATGTTTGTACTAAGGTCGGTTAAGATGATCTCAATCAGCTACGCAGCAATGGTTTAGCTCCCATGCAAGCAAGATGACTTTACTTCACATGACGTGCCACGTTAAGCCATCCTTCTCGAGTATGGTTATATCATTCATAGCCTTCTCGTTTTGTGCCTGTTGTTCGTGCAGGCGAACTCTACCATGCACCTAGGTGCGTGAAGGGGCTCTTGTGTAAGGGTAATGGAGTCATTCGACCATTCTTTTCTTTGTGCTTTGTAACAGAAACATCATATGTAGAGCCCCCCAAAAGTATGGACATGTTTGTATTATGATTAATACAAACATAGACTTCTTATTTTAGCTTCTGCTTTGGTTTGAGAGTCTCGTGGTCTTTGGGTGCTGGCCATTGGTGATGATTTAGATAGACAGGGCGTCTCGAGTCTGATCTGGACATTTCTTCACTCGGTTCCTGATTGAATACTTCCTCAATGAGCTCTACTCGGCCCGACCTTTGTCGGCACGGTCATGATGCCTGCCCTTGCTGACCATCTCAAAATTTGTCCAATCGATTATGGCTTCATCTATAAGCATGTCTAGTCATCTAGCTTGAAGGTTCTGTGAGTCTTACCCTTTTCAATACTGCTGGCAACAGCGATTATTAATTAAGGTTAAGAAAATGGGGTAATGATTTCTTCGGCTTCACAATTATGGATAGACCCATTTAACAGGGGATCAAGTTGCCTCAAATTTGGATCGGGTCATAAATAATCTTTATTTAATCTGTTTTGATCAATTTCCAAACCCGTGACTAATATCTGACCTGATCCATTTTACTAAAACACTAGCATATTTTACTCAATTTACAAGCAAAGGCACAAGACTAGAGAGAATCATAGAAATAAGTTAAATATAAATAAATTATAAACGTATTTATATTATTTATGACCCGTTTAATAATTATATTATATTTAAATCCATTTATAAGCCATTTACTCAATACAACTAACCAATTTAATACTAATATAGTTTTTTTTTTTTTTTTTTTGGTTCAGTACTCATATGAGTTTAAAAATAAGTTGATATCTAAGCATGGAATGAGTTTTCAATGAAATACTTGCCTCTGCTAATATAGCATGGGGATTGTAATAAGATTTGCATGTTGACCACAGGCAGCCATGACAAACCGATGAAATCAATTTACACCCAACAATACTGTACCTTGAAAATCGATCACGAGCCTCAAACGGATGCCCCCTTGGCAGTACGTTTTAGATCCACGATCGATCGGACTTCACAATGAAAATCAGAATCCTCTTCTTCTATCACACAATTGCACGACAGCTTATTTCCACAATTACACATACTAAATCGTGGGATCGGGCTTAAAGCTCTTAAATATTAGGAATTTTCCAAAACTCCACCCATCAGAAAACAACAGGTGCGTGTGTGTGCACCGAAGAAGTCAAGCAATGAGGCATCCGAATGAAAAGGAAGAATCCTTGCCAGAGCATAAAGAATCTACACTCTTGGCAGCACAACCAATCTGCCAAGAACCAAAAGATTCAATCAGCAAAATGTCATTCAAAATGTCGTTTTAAGTTGTTAAGACTCACACATATACTCAAATTGATGCTTGTGCAAGTACTCCTTTTTGATCAAATGTATGAATCCAAAATTAAGTGTCTTGTTCATCTTCCCAGTGTAATGTATAAATTCCAGATGCAAAGTACAGTGTAATGTGTAATCGTGTATCAGCCTGTGCGCTATCTACCGTTTACAAAAGCTCACTGAAAGTTCTAATTTCTTCAGCTATGTTCACGGGTTCATTCCATATATTGTAGAGAAAACAATCATTTTAACTAAGGCACTTACCTTTAAATAAATACACAACCAATTTTCGCTTGCTTCACAGGATCAGGTTTGAAAGAGAGATCTCCAGAATGTACAGACATGTGCCTAAGCCTACGTTCTTATACAAAAAATTGGCCATTGCTAGGTAGGGGCTACTGGGCCATCAGCATTTACACTCTGCTTCCTGTTAAGATGCATTTGTCAGCTAGATCAAAATGAGGGCGGCAAAAAGTCGGTGCAGCACTTTGAATGATGTCTTTACCTGTTCACCCTATCCAAGCCATGTTCACAGCTTTTTTGCCCTATAAAATGGATGCCACGAGAAAGTTGATACTGAGAAAGCTCATCATTCCGACGTGAAATTGGCCTTTCAGAATGTACTGGCCTCTTACTAGAAGCACCAGTGCCAACGACTAAAGAACCATTCTCCTAATAAATGGGCAGGAAAATTCGGTGATCGAATAGAACTAGCCTTTGCTTTGATTGTCAGGTGTTACAAAAATGTAAAGACACGCACCTTAAATTTCGACTTGTGCTGAAGTGGCTTTTGGTTAACCTCTGCACAAAGAAGTGTTTTTACCATCTCATCCAGTTCAGCCACTTTCCTATTTAGATTAGTTTTGTCCATCTGTGAAGGGAAAAGAGAACTTCAATATGGAATAATGTTTTGGCTAATAACAATGCCCCCTGCTAGAGGCAACAGACCTTCAACATTTCATTCTGTGCTGAAAGTAACTGATCCCGCTGTTGAAGTTGCCCCAAAGTCATCTGTGTAGCGAACAAATCTGCTTCTCTGCGGCTTACTTCCATCATGCAACTAGAGAAACAGGATAAACCTTGAGACAAATGTAGGATATAAAAAGCAAAAGAAGAAGAAAGAGCAAGAGATGGCAAAACATTTCTAAAATGTTCATCTTGCAGACAAAGTATGCAAACACAAAAGGACTGGATGCATTACCTATGAAATTTCGTACTGCATATTTTCAGAATTACCACAGAAAAGATAAACGAAAGATTATTTTAACTGACCAGAAAATAGACTGACCTTTCTCTTTCCTTCACCAGGTCGTCAATCTGCTTCCTTAACTTTAGAACTTCTTGCTCCTAAACAACGTAGACAGTAGTAACACATCTTTTAGAGTGATCAAATGAAGCGAACAATAAATGCAAAAGGTATATTTATAACCTTTGCATGGAAATCTGACATCTGCTTATTGGCTACTTCAATTAATTTTTGCACCTGGTGCTGCTCTATCAAGTTCTGCAAAAAAATCATAGGTTAGAGTGGCAGTAATGGTGAAATCCCCAGTAAGTTCCATATAGAGAAAGGAAAAAAAAACTTACAGCATAGCTTGTCATATCTAATTTGACACCAAGTAAATCCCGAATGATATCATGAGTCATGCTCTCAGCTGCAGCCAACCTAGAGTTGAGTACGCATACCTGATGCATCATAGGCTGAGTTTATAAATGTGTATTACGTGATATGGATCAAAACTGCGGAGACTTGAATCTTAGTGGAGCTCTGTTACTGATACAAATGAAGTATCACTAGCATGAAATAAAAAAAAAAAAATCCTGGGGAGGGAGACCATTAGAACTTGTGACCTCATGTCACTAAATTAAGAACAACATATGATACATAGGATTGTATTAAATTACAGAATTAGAAGAGACGCGTGAGATTCTTATCCAAATACTTTCATTAGGCTACAGGGGAGATGGAAACTACTTAACCTCCTGCTGCTGGCTAGCTGCAAGCGCCTCCAACTCCTGGATCTGTCGCTTTGCGACCGAAAGCTCCTGATCCTTCTCAAGGTTTGTTTGCTGAATTAGACTTGAAATGCATCTGAATGGGGAGCTGGAGCCTCTTGGCCTTGACGAGCTTTTCTCATGCTTTTCAAGTGGTTGTGCTGTTGATGCTGAGCTTGACAAATCAGTCTTTATTTCATGAACCATGTTCTCCAGTGTCTTGTACTGTTTAAATAATGTTGAGACATATAAAGAATGTCAGAGGTTAAAACATGATGGATCTTACTGAAAAACTAAAATTGGATTGCAAATAGCTCAGCATTGTTTGAATATGCATGGAAATTGCTTCAAAGGACATCATAGCTTGTGAGCTGCTGTTGATGACTTCTCAACAACCATTCACACGAGGGGAAGTAATGCAAAAGCGTTTGCAACAGGTGACTGCCAATGCGTATGCCAGTTGTCATACCTTTCGTTGATATTGAGAAGCCTGTGCTTCAGCATGCAGTACAAGTTCTGAGATGTACTCTTTGCATTGTTTGATCTTCAAACCACAAAAGAATGGCACAGTTTAAGGCAGAGGAAATCACATGTAAATTAGAGATGAAGCGCTAATAAAGATCCAGAGTGGTTAAAAAAGGATCCGACAATCACCTCTCTCTCTAGTTCCACTCTTTCCTCTTCTAGAAATGGTATCTGCCTGTGTGCCTCATGAAGTTCCAGTAACATTGGATATTCATTCCTGCATTATTAGCAGTTAGCAACAGAAATAGGGTAAAGTAAAATTCACAGGCAGAGATCGGAAAGCCAAAGCAGACCTAGGAAGATGATCTTCTGAAGAGCAACCATTTGCGCTCACTAAATCTTGGTACTCTGTGAAACTTTCAACTGTGGTCAGTCTCTTTCTCAAACCTTGGAGTTCCTTTTCCAATGAATCTCGGATTAATCTATGCTTTTCTACATCTTGATCCATTTCATATACCTAAGTCAGGGAAAAGAGAGACAAAAATAAGAAACTACTGATAGTAGAAGCAACCAAGATTATAAGTCATTTGCAAGTTGAGAGGTTCATCAGTAGAAAAGATGCTTAGCATGCAAGGGAAGTTATTATCTGCAAGACCAAAAAACAATTCCAAATATTCCACTGTGCATTGTACAGAAATTTTTCAGAAGATGACAGATAGCAGATTTGTCACCTTCCTCTCCAGTACATTTATTGTATGCTCAAGCTCCTCAACAGAATGTTCTAGAATTTTTATCTCCTCCTCCTTTTGTTCAGCTAGCGACTTACTTGCTTCTGACTCCTGCAGAAGAAAATTCTCAATTGCCACTATTTATGCCTAAGCTGCAAGCAGACAAGGTGTCTCAAATGCATACCTGACGCGCTTCAATAGCAATAGCTTCGTTTTCATCAGCTAGAGAGTAGGCCAATTCAAGCTTACTAGTCAGGGAGCCAACTTGTTCGCGCAGCTGGTCCCGCTCTCTTGCGACAAATTTTAGATCGTCCTGAATACTTTCAACTGAAGAAAGTACTTTTCTTTCCAATGTTGTTGTCAAATGAAGAATTTCTTCTTCCAGACCTTTTACCACCTCTCTCTGTTCATCCAGTTGTTCCTCAGCTTCGGACTTTCTTACATAAAGATCTTTCAAAAGAGTCTTTAAATCATCATTTTGTTCTGACAAAGCATCTATCTTATCTTTGGCCTGCTCAGTCTCTGAAATTTTCTCTTTAAGGGCCTTCTCAGTATCAGCCAGATATCTTTCAAGCTTTTTGTGCTCAACGGTCATGTTATTGAGTTGATTCATTTTGTTATCCAACTCATTTTGGACTTTGTTCAATGAATCCTGTAGCAGTTTTGTCTCGTCCTTTACATCCTTGCTGTGAGAAGCAGCTTCTTGCAACATGCTAAAATCAAATAACAAACCCTGTAAGATAACTTCTTTCCTCTCCAGTTCATTTTTCAGCACTGAATTTTCATGTTTCGGGCAATCAGAAGGTAGATATATCTCCCCATCATCTAACATTTTCACATCTGCATGTCGATCAATTCCCTGCAGGCCGTCATCACCAGTGCTTATGTGATTATCTCGACTAGCAAAATAAGCTGTTTGTAGATCTTCCATCATCCTTGGGTATTTTCGCTGTTTGAACAGCTGAAATCCCAACTCTGACCTTGGTATACCATTTCTGTCTATGAGCTCTCCCAAATAACAATGCCATAGCACAGATACTGCAAATCCTCTCTGCATTATCTCTGAAGCTACATCTTCCATTGAAGAACTTGAGTTGCAAATGAAGGAAGACAAATCCTGTCCCATAATTAGGACATCACATTCTAGGGCCTTGAACATATCCTCCACATGTTTTTGCATCTGCAGGAACTGCTCTTCAAGTAAAGAGAGAGATTTTGCCGTCTCTCCAAAAGCAGAATGAATATGCCCACTGAGTGATTGATTATCTCCTTCAATCAATTTTATTGATGACTTCAGTTGCTGAATTTCTTGAATCAAATTTTCTCTCTCCACCATCAAAGCCTCACTAGTTTGCCTCCAAATCTCAGCCAAATTCTTCGCATTTTCATTTGCTTTTAACAACTCGTTTAGCATCAAGTCAGCTTCTTTCATGGTTGCATTTGCTTGCTCAGATCTGACTAAGAAACTGCAAGGGTCATGAAACTTCTCGCCAGCAACCCCCTGCACCACGTGAAGCAAAAAATAACACCTTGGCAAGTCATAAACTGCTTCTATGGTATGAGATCTTATCAAAATTTGCGATGAGAATCAGTGGTTCACTTGAAGTAACACCTAATGTTTGCGAATTAAGCTTAATTTAGGAGTTCAAGATTGCCGTACCTCTGAATTACAAAAATCCCCTTCATGTTTCCGCTTCAATTTGGGGCACTCAAATTGATGTTCAGTACCTGCCATTTAACATTAGCTTATGAGTCTCTTTACAAATCCATCATCCTTCTGATAATATAAAAATGAGCATACGGTGAGCTACATTCATTATACTTTACCTTTTCCGCTAGGGCAAGTTCCTGAGTCAATTGCATCAAACAGCGTCATGAGAAGGGCATATTGTTTGTTGAAAGCATCCAATGTAGTCTCTAATTCCTTCCTTGGGCACAAAATCATCTTATCTCTGCGAACTTTGCTCTTTAAGGGCCCCATAATCTCTCCCATCTTGGTATTATTAAATTGCAAAGCCTCATGGAAGTCAGAATTTGTTGGCTGTTTAGGTGCCACCTCAGTACACTTGTACAAACATGTGCTTGGAGACGCGCCCATATCATTGTCTGGAGCTAAACTTTCAGCAGAAAAATGAGAACTTGAAGTTGAAGAATCAGAACTCAACTCATCCAGCTCGGTCACATCTTCATTTGTCAGAGACCAGCTACATAAGTTTAAGTTCCTGTCAACCCAATTTCTTATGTCATTCAATCTGATATTTGTCTCTGCTAGTTCATCTTTCAACCTGTGCAGCATGTGACATGGATCTTCAATCTTTAGACTTGGTTCTTTGAGAGACAATGATTTGACTGCATTCTTTCCCAGCTCTTTTAGTTGCAATTTTAAATCAAAATTATTTCTCTTCATATCATGCACAAACTCCTTGTATTCATCAAATGACTCTTGAATTTCGGACTGAAGGGAAAACATGAACATCTCCACTCCTGCATAAGATGAATCAATAGCATATTTTGACTCCAGTACTCCCAGTCTAGCTAACTCAACTTGAGCCATAGCATTTTCCAATATCAGAGCATCTGCATTATGACCATCCTTCTCAATGATATTAGCCACTTGAATATCTTTTTCGATGTTATCTCTCTGCTTAACACCATGACAATCAGAGAGCCATTTTATAATCAGAAGGGAAGCATTTACACGTTTTTCTGCTTCAGATATCTGATCGTCCTTATGTTTCAAGTTTCTCTCGAGAGTCTTAATCATATCTGTCTTCTCGTCCAAATTCAGATTCAATGCAGCTGCTTCGATGGTGCTTTCATCATCTGCTGTATGCTGAGATCCACTTAGACTCATTGTTGCCCCTTTCAAGGAACTTAACTTCAGCTCCATTTCCCGTACAATCTTCTGTGCATTCTCCAAGCTCTCTTGAAGCAACAGAACTGTTTCTTCCTTCTCAATGCAAGCTCGTGCTGCCCTCTCAACTTGTTCACTGATCAAAACTTCACCTTCAGGAAATGAACCAGCAATCCTTCGTATTGAGCCCGATGCATCCTTGAGGGATCTAGTGCCATCTAAAAGAAAGTTCGTTAGTTCTAATATAGCCTTTTCCCAATCTGCAGTAACTAACATTACTTCCTCCTCCTTAGCTGCTATGGTTTCTCTTAGCGTTGCATTTTCCTGAGTCAAGTAACTTAGTTTCTCATGAAGCTCCAGCTGAAGGGAAGCAACCTCATCTTGTAACTGAAGGATTGTCCTTGCAGTTTCCATCTCAACTTGTTCCATTACCATTTCAGCTTGATTCCTGCCAAACAATTGGGACGCCTGCTCTCCTTCATAGTTGGCTGACTGAAGGTCTAGCATAGTTCTTTCCCGCTTCACTTGCATAGAATTCATTCTAATGTCTTGACTTACATCCGTAGCTTTTTTTCCAAATGCAGCTAGTTCCCAAGATTGACTTCCAGGTCCAAGCAGAGAGCTGTCTACCTTATTTGTCTTTTCTAAGATAGCCCTAAACCGATGATTTTCCTCCTCCATATGCTGCAGCTTTTCAATTAAATGGACCTGTTCAGACTCCATAGATTCAATTAACATCCTAGCATTTGATAACTCCTGAAGGTTACTGTAGTGCACATCTAATGCACTGCCAGCACTTTGGCCTGTTATGTTCCCCAGAGACTCCTCATCTGCCCTGTTTATCATTCTGTTGCCTGAGTCACTGCTGATGGATATCATTTCTTCCTGTGAGAGTGGCAACAAGATCAAGTTCAGAGAGAGAGAGAGAGAGAGAGGGATAAAACCATCATAGACAACACGTTCATCTTGCTAAATGTGCTCAATAACACGTCCGGATTTTTAGCATCTCAGTATTCCATATGTTTTAGTCTGAAATGCTGATGAAGAGAGAACAAATAAATCTTTATTGCACAGCACATGATGGACACAGTGAAGGGCGAGATTCTGAAAGCACTTGACCAGGTCGAACAAAAGTTATCCAAGTGGAAAATTTTAGTTATAGCCGAAGGTAGGTCTCATTTTGCTTATCCAGGGTAATGTCATCACAAAATAACAGATATGCTTAGGTCCAAAGGCATGCGTAAAATTTTTGTCACCATCCTGGGAGAAGTTCCATTTAAGAATTTATCAGGCAAATTTGGCTAAATTAGAATACCAATGGTACAAATTAAGAACAAGGAACTCACCAGTAATGAATATTTATCTGCTGATGTTACTTCTTCAGGATCCTTCGAAGACTGATCCGATAACTGTCAAGATAAAAGGTAAGAAACACATTACAAACAGCAAGTAGATTTTGAACACCCTAGGACTACTTCCCTCCTTAACATTCAACAACCTTTGCAGAATCACACGTGACTTGACTGCTGCACAAGTATTTTTGCAGTTCTGTTGGTAATTCCTCAACCTCCCTGCAAGGCAAAAACAATGGATACAGGAGAAAGAAAAGATCACCACTGGCATCTTTGCAAAATGATAGCTTCCGAAACATCCTTAATGCTATGAAAGAGCCAGTACAAGTTAGATCCTCTGCATCTCCTCACACTTTAAAGATCACATTATGATGAAAGATAAGAATGAAATAAAACGAAAGACATCGCTGCCAAAATCAAAGCAAATCGTCTATTGAGCTCCAGATGCATAAGCGCACTAAGAAAAATACTGAAGTGAGAATCTTCTATCTAATACCTAATGGCTAAGTCAGAAAGGCAAAAGAACGGCAAAGGATGAAAATGCACCAGTACATTGCCATCATCTGTGGACGTGATGGGAAGACTGCTAGAATGTCTGCAGTTACCCTTGAAAAGAGTATGACTGAGCAAGTTACCTCATTAACCTTGCATTCATTTTACGGCAGTCTTCAAAGTCCTTCAGATCCTGCATAGCTATAACTGCTGAGTATACAAAGTCTAATGAGCAGAACCAATTGAATAAGGGAAATTACATACCCAGTGTTCCTTTTGTGCATATACAGTTGAATTCTCTTCTAGCATCTCCAACACCTGACCAGCCAAAGATGCCATTATGAACTGCATACTACCAACCAATTGTGTAGACGAGAGGAAAACACAGGAAATACAAAGTGGATAGTCTCAAACCTGACTGCGCAAATCTGAAACTTCCGCCAACAATATATCCCGCTCCCTTGGTCCATAAAGGTCTTGATACCTGGCCCATACAATAGCATCAAATGAGTCACTGATATGCTCAAAGATCTGTCTATTCTTTCATTTAGTTTCAGGGACATTACAACTGAAGTTGCTCCATGAGCCTATTATTCTCCACAGCAAATTGTTTTAATTCAGGATTTTGGTCAATTCTTTCTTGGAGCATATTATTCTCTTCCAGTAAAGCCTTGTTTTCCTCCACAAGGTACTTCTCTGCAGTAACTTTGTCATCCACAAGTAACTCGAGTCTTCTGATTTTCTCCTCTCGAAATTTTAGAGTCATATCATTGTGCCTGGCCTTCTCTTCCCTTACGTGTGCCTGCAAATATGCACTTCTGTTAATTAAACTAGCAGAACTGCGAAACTGCGAACCTTCTATCAGCATTCTCAAGGTGCATCCAAGCACCATGGCTCCTCGTACAGAGGATTTCAAGTATCAAAACAGTATAGACCACTTGCCAAATAAAACATACCAAGCATTTCAAGTGTTCAATTTCATCTTTTAACTTTTTTACTTCCTTCTCTAACATCCTTTCCCTCCTCAAGGAGCCAAGCAAAGTGGCCACCGAGCACTTCACATCCTGCATTAGCAGTAGTGAATAATTCATCTCTTCAATTAGGAAAGCAAGTCTCCATTGCAAGTATGAAGCTTACCTTTGTACTACAAGTGAAGTTCATCTTATGATTATCAGATGTTCTTTCCCCTAAAGAGTCACGCTGCTTAGCCAAGCCATTTAATCTAGAATCCTCAAGACATTGATACCCATTTGACAGACATCTTGATGGATTCTGATGTTTCATCAGAAAAGACAACTGACCCTGTTTTCATACAGTAAATCCTTACTTTTTTCCATGTCAAGATGTGTTGAAAATCAGCAAAAAGGAGAAAGAGTAATCCACAAATATATACCTTCAACTGTTGGATTTGCCTCTGGAGTGCACTTATGTCACCTGAAGCATCTTCGTTCACTTTTGCCTGAAACATGGAAAAAGAAACGTTAAGAAACTCCAAATTTATACAACAACAACAAAGCCTTATCCCTCAAGATGGGATCAGCTACATGAATCCTATAATGTGATTGCATGTCATTTTGTATCAAGTTTTCTGGAAGATAAGAACTCCAAATTCATAAGGCGAAAATAAATCTACTGACTAGTACACTCACATTGTTCTGAATGAGTTTTGCACGCTGAGCAAACTTCAGAGTGCTTAATGTTTCATTTGCAGAACTGTCATGAAAATGAAAGTTACATAAAGGAAATTGGTTGGCTTGTACAAGACATTCTTTAAGCGGGACTAGTTGTTCAAGACAAACCATGTAGATGGGCTGACATTTGCTATGATCATTGTTTTGGAGTTCCCACCGAGCGAATCCTGCAAAAGAAAATATCTACAGCACATATTCTTTAATGTAAAAGTACACGTTAAAAAAAGTGGACATACTTAAACAGGATCCGCTTTTGAATGTAACCTGAAGTAAAAACGTTAGCCTAGAATCTCTGTAGGGAACATGTCTGTGCTTCCCATGGGCTAAATCCACCAGAGACATAATCACCAACCTAGGAAGTAAGAACAAATTCTCTAAGATAGTTAAACTGCAGAACAAACAAAAATCTTTGAGAACAATCTCAGAGTCGGAATCTCAAGATTGAGATGTACAGTATACGTTATACATTAAAAAACACGATGACTTCTCAGACTATGATGATTGCATTAGTCTTATACCAAACATAGCATTCCATACTGTTTGCATCAAGTTGGAATCCAAAGGCAGACCTACTTCAGCTTAACATTGTGTCATGTTGCAAACATCTGGGACCATAAACACATGAAGTGAAGGACATCTCAATGCTACTATTTAGGGATGCACTTCCAGGCTTTCCAGTGTATTCCAAATATTTTTACCCTTCATGGAGGACTTGGGTGGTATGCAGGTGCAAATATATCAAAGTACCAGTGCCTTATGCGAACCAAACCTCATAATTTTGCAGATTACCTTCCAGAAGAAGTCATTTGTACTGTTAAGTTGGACCTTTCCTAAGAAAAGTATAAACCAACTATGATCTTCCCATCAAAAGAAATATCATGGCTTCTCTATTCACAAACCCCGATCAGAGAAGGAATACACGCCAAAGAATCTTGGGAAGAGTTGTAATTTGGTATATGACCCACACTATAAGGGGTGTTTCATGAATGGGAAACTGAGCAAAAGAGAGAAATAGTATGGAGGAGAGTTATTTTGCTTCTATTGTATTGGTTATCATCTCCTAGTAGCACTAATATGTTATGGCCTGGCCCCTTTATGACCAATAGTGACACATGGACTCCTTTTTCACTACATTTTCAGAAATAGAGAATTTCCAGAAGGAATTGGATATGACAAAAATTTTCTCCATTCGGTAAACTGAAAATATCATTAAAATTTATGGTTCAGGACATTTTAAACCTGGTAAAGCATTCGTGGACATAAACATGAGTTTCAAACACATTAAGGATTGCAACAAGCCCTTGAAATAATTACCCAAGAGTTGATAAGGACTTATTTATGTTTGCTGCTTCTTTCAAACGGTCGCCTTCTGCAGCCGAGCTTTTCTGCCTGCACATTTGAGGAAGTTAAACCAGCATAGCGGTGGAAGCACAAACTGGAAAGAGTGTCAGTTGTGTGAAACAATAGCTACCTCTCAGAACCAGCTAAATCCACTAAGTTCAACCTTGCAAATCTAAAATGTGTCATTGAATCTTTCTCCCAATGGCTTTCAATGATGCACGTGAAAACACTGTGTGACCTACTGCTCTCGCTATTCATGCGGGTTGCAGCCACTTTTCTGTTTGCAGCACCCTATGCAAAAGAAATCGATCATAATCATGCGTTACTGAATGCGGAATTCAATCCAAGTAGAACATAAACTGTCGTCATAAAGTATCAACCTGTGAAAGAAGCTTCACAATGTCCCTGACAGTTTCCACTTTATATTCTTTTAGGTTTTCTACATAGACCCCTTTCTTCATGTCTTCTCTGAGCTACAACAAGACAATCAGATTGATGTGCACTGCAGGCCAGCTATCTAATTAAATAACACAAGACAAAGATATGAAGTACTTGTAAATTTGTGGATGAAGGCTCCAAGAGGTCCGTTATCTGCTCGTTGTATATCTCCAAGAAGGAGCATTTACAGCTGTAAGTTAACTTCTCTTCTTTCCTACTTTCTTCATCCTGAAGAATGTAAAGATGTCAGGCTACTACATTTGCAGGAGAGAGGAAGAAAGCAGAAGGTTGGCGGGAGCGGAGAGAGACATGAGATAAGTACTTATTAATGAACTAGCTGCACTAAAATCAAAGCAAAAGTACATACCACTCTAATCCTTGCAAATAAATATTCGAATATACGAGGAGTTATCCCACAGCCTTCATTTAGCTTCCCTTCAACTTCGTAGATATCGCCCATCATGGTATATGTCTTGCCACTACCTGTCTGCAAGAAGTGGAGGGTTCACCTTCTATCATTATTTGATATCAGAGCTAGAAAGACTAAACATCAATTACCTGCCCATAAGCAAACATACAGCTATTATAGCCAGACAAGCAATTCTCCACCATGGGCAATCCTGCAGCCCTGAACAACTTTTCCTACAAGAATTTTCCCACAAAAATATATCTTTGTTTGTCAGTATGATGTGTCATAAATGAGAGTATACCTAATAAAACCATAAACAAGGGCTAGGATTGGAATTTTGGCCTTTCCAGTCTTACCGTCTTCTTTGATAGATCCGAAATAATTAGTCATGAAGTCAACAAACAGAATGATGTGTCCTCCTTATATTAAAATATAGATCGTACCTGCGATATTGTCTCACACGCGATATGATCAAAGGTGAATCTCGTTTCAGGATAACCAAGCCACACCAAAGTCTTTGCACTCTCCTGTCTGATACACCTTCCATACCCTTGAGAAACCTTCTCCAAGTTACTCAATGGTCGAATCCTTATCAAAACCTGGATCCACACTTCACATACTCAGCAGCACTCTCTTGATGATGAGCTAAATCAGTTAATAATACCTAAGAGTGGTGCAGACTACCTAAATCTATCCAACAGCTCATTGACCAGAAAAAAAATTAAAAAATGAATTGAGTTCAAAAGTAAATTTTTTTTTGCAATAGAAAAAAATCCGGTTAGTTGCAAAGGTAGTTATTCAATATTTTAGGGCAATTTCTAGAAGTTGTTTTGCTCCCAAAATTTTGAATAATGTCACTATGTTTCAAAATAATCTGAATTGGGCTCCCTCCATGGAGAAAGTTGACATGGCGCTGCTAACATGACGATTTATCTATTTGTCCTGTGGCATGCTGTGATGCCGCATAAACTTGCTGTCGGTTCTTAACAGCAAAATGTATTGAATGACTTCGAATGTAACCATATATAGACAGAAACTGATTGAAAATTTTACATCTAGATTAACTAATTAGTGACTACATATCCTTAAACTCAAAGAAGACTTTCTGTGAATGTTGAATCGTCAGAGAGTACTTCATGGCCAAATAAGGGAGAAGACCAATTGTTAACGAACCTGCACGTTATTTTCAGTCCAGAAGGACGAATTTTCCTCGAGCTCGAAATGCGGAACTTCCAGCCGAGTTTCTGCATTTGCAAGCTGGAATCCTCTGGAAGCCCCGGAGTACAAGCTCATTCTCCTATGTCCAGCTAAATCATTACCTCTAGGCCCAGCACAGCCCCCCATCGCTCCGCCAAGCGAGGCTCTCGAGCCGGTAGCCCTCGCGGGCGTGCTCTGCGCCGAGCCAAGCTCCGAATGCAGCTTTCCTCCTCGAGCAGCCCTCGGAGTCAAATGCCACGCTTCGACCTTCCTGTCCGACGGCCTACCAGCTCCGGTCGATTCGCTCTTCTCCCTAGCATCCAAGTCCGACCCGTGGACCCCGCCGTGTCGCTGGGACGGGTCCTGGATCGAGTTAAGGGGCGTCCTGGGCGGCGGGAAGTGCGCCGAGCTCGGCGGGGCGTCGAACTCGTTCTCGCTCGCCTCGAGCTGCGAGCTCCTCCTCGAGCTGAGCCGGGAGCTGCATGCGTCCTTCGACATCGTGCGTCGAGCTTGGGGACGCGGTGGCGACGGCGATGCAGATCGATCTACGCGCGGAGCTCCGTTCGGGACGCCGCGAGTTCGCGAGGGAACGGAGGCGCGTGCATGTTCGGGCCGGATTTGCTCCGGTAGCGGCGGCGGCGGCGGTTCGAGCGAGCTCGGAGCTCCGGCGCGGCGGCGGCGGCGGCGGCGGCGGCGGAGGATCGATCGTCCGGCGATGAGAATGTCGAAACGAGAGAGACGGAGATGGGATGGGAGCTGAAGTCGAAATGAAATAGAGCGGAGAAAGATAATCGACAGAATAATAATGATGACAATAATTAAATAGAAAAAAGAAAAAAGGCCCGCTCGTTTTTCCATTTGAATTGTGACTGACGTGTCCCGGGGGCAAAACGGGAATGTGGGGGCGCTGGGGGGCAGAAACGGGAATGTGGGGGCGCTTTAACCCGTTTTGGCACCCATATTCTCAGAATGTAAATATAATGACAAATACCCGCGTTTCTTCACTTTAAGCTATATGCTAATTAAATAAAAACTTTCTTCGGATAAACGAATTTTGAATTTGACAATTTTTGTTTAGTGGAGATAAAAAAAAAAAATTGCAAAATTGCAATTCGTTGTTGTTTTGTCTGTTTCTGAATTCTCATGCTTTTGTTACGGAAGGAGGGGAAGGGGTCGGAAATACGCGTAAATTTTGAAATTTCTGGCGAGCAGGATAATTTAAACCGTTATCCCAACGAGGACCATGGTAAAGATGTTATAAACTCTACTGAAGGAAGGTAAATATCAAATTCGTTCTTTTATTATTTATTTGGTGGAGGTTTGCTTGAGGAATGTAATCATCGCCAAAATTCAAAATTCAAATTGTGACATCACAACCCTCTTTAACATGTGACGGTGAACTTTTTAACCATCGCCTCGGTTCTCCCTTTTTCTCGATCATGTTAGAATATCTAGGGGCCAACATTAATGCCAGCGGCACGAGAACAATGCCAAAGTTATGTGATGGCTACTAACAGCCTCGCCAATCATGAGTTATTTTGATTTTTTTGTCATAAATATTATTTAAAATACAAAATTGCTCTTATTCCGACAAAACATTTTCTATTCATTGACATTACATAAGAAGCTATCTCCGAAATGATCCGGAAAAAATAGTTTCGTGGTAAGCGTACAACTTTTGAAAATTTTCTTGCTGTTCCTTCGCAAACTTAATTTCATTCTTATTACGAACGAGTTATGCTCTGACATCACGTCCAAACCTATCTTTAGCATGGAATTTTGTATCATTCCAAATAGCCGGATTATATTACATCTTCATTATAATATTTTTCCCAATGTGAAAAAAAAAAATTCCCTTTTCTGCGTTTGAGATTATTATTGAGTAAGAGAGATTTAATTTGTGCTGCTAATTTTTTTTTTTTAAATGACAATAGGTCGTGACTTTGAAATTACAAAAAGGTTTGTGAAATTTTGCACCGCGTTAATGATTGCACGCGTGCATTGGTAAATGCAATTTCAAAATCGCGATAATAACTTTTCCAAAAGTTTGGTAATTATCATGTCATTTGGAGCGTAAGCAGTAATAGGCCACTAAGCTCCACCGATTTCGTACTATGTTGATTAAAGTTGATGTGACTATGGAGAATGTTGCATAAAAGTTGTTCTTTTTCCAAAATGTCACATTAAAGTTTAACCGTGCGGATTATCCAGACCTAAAACTTATCATATTTTTTCCGAATTAAATCCAAAATTTAATCCTTTTTATTTTTTTTTTTACAGCAAAATAATGTGAACACTAAAACAATTTAAAGTAAGAGATGAATAAAGGCGAACAAGTGAAGGTGAGCTAAGGACAAACAAGGGTTGTGAGGCTTGAATAGGCAAGGGCAGGCCACGGGCGAGGGAGGAGGAGGTGACTTGTGGGCTAGAGAGAGCATTGCAAAGTGCTCGAATGAAGTTGGAGAAAACGGAGAGATAGAGATGGAGAAAAAGATACTAGGAGAAAAAAATATGACTTTTAGGCTTTACGAAACCAATTCTAAATTCGGCCCGATTTTCGAGTGGCTCTTCACTTGAAATCAAGAATTGGACCAATTCCCATCGGTTCAAAAAAATTGGAATTGAGAGTCTCGAACTAGGCCGGTTTTTAGGATGGTCCAAAACAGTTTGAGATAGAACCGATCCCGTTAGATAGTCTTATTCATCTTGATTCACAAAGTGCGCGAGCCGTTTCCCATTTGTGAAATGCCTCAATTCTTACAACAAAGCGAAAAAAAGTTTGCAACAAAATAAGTGTACACACAGCTATCGCACGTCGCAAGAAAATTAGTTGAATCGAAAATCCAAATCTGTATCACTAAACGGTGAAAAGAAGGAATTGAGGTTGAGGATCCGATGGCTTGCGAAAGAGGGGGATTTCGAATTCAAACGATATCACCAATGGGCCCTTGCAAATCCGATTTATGATTTTTGTCCCTCTTCATCGGGGCCCCTATCAAAGCAGGACCAATCGCGGGACTTACCAATGATATCGTTCGATGGGCGCACTTTATTTTCAAATCTCCTGAAACGAAGGTCGAACTAAAGCCAATATACCATCGTCGTGATTTGCGTTCTTCAATTTCAAACAGAAGGTTTCAATTAAAATCGTCAAAAATGAATTATATACAAATTTCATAATCTATATTAGATGGAGTGGATGAGTAAATAGGTAACAAATAAGATTAAAATAATGAATCCCAAAATAATATGAGTGTTAAATTTTCAATTTATTTAGAAACAACACAGCTTTGACTCTCTCCCACCCTTATTCGATCTCACGCTCACTAACTCAGTGCTCTTACCTCAAATTGAGTACGAGTTTTCCTAAATTGATTTAAACATATAAATTTTTCAGCAATATAGGTTGGGTCATATATGGAGCACAAAATTCGTATTGCGTGAAAATTGGCTGGAATATATTAAATTGGTCAATTTAGACCTGGTCTTTTTTTACTTGACCTATTCTTTTGATGGGTCTAGTTTTAATGGTGCAAACGAGGAGTTCAAAATTGGGTGCTAGGTGATGTAAGAGGTTATAAAATATCGATACAATTACGGTATTGTCTATTTCATATATACATTATCCTCGTCTAGCACGAGACAATTTGAGGCCCGGTGCATTGTCTAAAGTTTATCTTTCGGGCAACCGTGGCCGAAGAAAAATCATTTTGACATTGCTCACCTGTCTTCTCTGGCACGGTGGAATTGTCGTCCCCTTTTAAAACTATAGCTAAGCAGCAAATTTTTGTCGAAGGGGCCTTGGAAAATATATAAATGCAATCGAAATTCTTCAAACTTGCCAAGAATTCGTGCAATCAAATCCTAAAAATAAGTTAGTTTGTGTAATCAAATTCTTTCATTAGTTCCGGCCTATTTAAATGATGAAAAATAATGATATTATTTTTTAATACGATAAAATTTTATATAAAAATATGACGTGTCATCATTTTCTTAAATAAAAGCTTGAAGTGTCATCATTTTCTCAAATTAGGGTTTGTAATAGATTTTATTTCAAATAAGGGCTTGAAGTGTTTATATCAATTTTAAATAAGAGTTTTTGGTTGAGAGCATTTCCATATGTTACCCTTTTTTTGAGTCTTTTCTTTATTTATTTTTTTATTTTCATTTTTTCTGGTTATTCCTTTCCTCTTTGTCGATGGTTGGCTACGGAGAGGACTTGATGAGGCGACCCTTGCCTTGGTCAAGGTTGCCCTCATTGGTTATGGGCAAGGCTGTCCCTCACCAAATTTAGGTGAGAGTCGCCTCACCGCGGTTGGAGGTCATGTCCCTTCCTTGGGCAAGGGCTTGGCCTACGGGGGTTGCCCTTGTTAGAAAGAAAAGAAAAATAAAATAAAAATAAAAACAATTTAAAATTAAAATCAACTTTTTACAAAAACATCCTCGATGGGTTGGAAAATTTAGTTGGCCGATGATCAACAAGGTTAATTTTTTTTTTTTTAAACTATCATATAACTTCTTCACACTCCTATTTAAGACTGATATAACCACCTGGAACCTTTATTTGACATAAGATCTACTTTAAGCTCTTATATGATAAAATAATGACATTTCGGATCTTTGTTAGGAATTTTACCTTTTAATTTTTTACTTTCAAGGTTACGGGTGTTGATTTGTTGTTAAATGGATGTCACGTCAACAAAAATCCTAACAAAATTTAAACAAAGAAAAACCCAAGTAAACAACTCACCCAGCTATGGGCGCGTTGGTTTGGGCCTTTCTCTCTCTAATTGCGGAAATGGGAGGTTTGAGTCATCGTGGGCGCATATAACGCAACTTAAGCGGAACACCGCGGGAGGTGGGTCCCCACGCTAGTGTTCCCTAAGAGTTTACGCCGAGAGTTCACTATGAGGTGGTTCCTCCAATTCAAAAAAAAAAAAAAAAACCAAATAAACACAAAAATAGAAAATGTAGAAAACAAAATCCCCCCCAAAAAAAAGAAAAACCGATGAGGGAGATCAATAACCGAGTCTAGATTCAAGGATGTTCAACGGACTATCGACACCTGCTCCTCAAAATAGCTGCCAACCACAAGCAAGGGCCTACAGGACCTCCCTCCCTAAGGAGAAGTCATGCTAAAAGAGTTCCTTTGTTATTGCAAGCAGCGTTGTCCTGCCGGATTTCTCCATTTTGATCCCCGATCACGCCCTTGGTCCACCATTCTAGGCCCGTTTGGTTTGGCTTTGGGGAAATGCCTTTAGCCAAATGCAAAAATCTTTAGGGTAAAGGGGTTTTCAGGAATGCTCGAACGTTTGGCAAATTACGCATTGGAAAGTGGCTTGTGCAAAAATACCGTTTGGCAAAACTTATTACAAATGGGTTTTTGCTTTTATTTTTTATTTTTTAAAAAATTTGAAAATCAAATCCGGCGATCGACGGCCGATTTGGCCGCCCGAGGTCGCAACCTCGGGCGATGCCATCGCCGCCTGGAGGCGCGACCTCAAGCGCCTAGAGGCACAGAGGCCAGATTTGGCGGCTTGAGGTCGCACGGACCTAGGCGGCGTGACCTTAGGTGACGCCGTCGCCACTGGAGGCGCGACCTCGGGCGTCGAGGTCGTAGAGGCTAGATCGGCTCCGGACCGCTAGATCTGGCGGCTTGAGGTCGTGCGTCACGCCACCCCCAGACGGTGGTCACTGGGGACGCGCGACCCTCAGGCGGCGGCGGTGGCGGCGGTTGTTGGAGAAGCCCAAAGGGGGGAAGAAGAAGAAGAAGACAACGAGGAAAAAAAAGATGAACAGTACGCATGGCATTTGGGAAATGCCGAATGCTCAATGTTGCCCTCCTTTTTAAGATTCAAAGATTCGGAATACTTATATTTGGGCAAAGGGCTTTCAAAAACTTTACCAAATACAAAAAAATTTCCCCAAGGAGCTTTGGGAGCCCAAAACCCCTTGGGAAAGTCCAACCAAGCAGGGCCTCTATGCTTTTGCAGCAACCGCTCTCCATCTTCTCCAAATTTTCTCAATTCTACGCATCATAAAAAATAATTCAAAAAAGGCTATGTTAGCAATTTTCCTAACTTTATTAGGAAACTCGATTATATGAAGTGGATAAATCTCAGGGTTTAATTATATAAAATTAAAAATTAAAAATTATTATATTTTCATAATAAGTTATAAAACTTTTTGTTACACTCAATCTCAAAATTAAATATAATATATCGATAGCAAAAAAAGCGCATCATGTCGGGAATCTAAGCTCAAGCGTAAAGTGGCTCACTTTACATGCGACCGGTGGGTGGGGCGCGGGGGTTCGATGCCCCGGCATATCCAATTTTCCTATTTCTGGCAGTTCTTTTAAACAAAATTTTTAATTATTTATCATTTTTATTTTATTTTCACTTATAATTTCGCCTTACTCATTGTCCCAAATTTCGCCTTCAGTCCTGCTCCCTCAGTCAGCTCCATCATTATTTCACTTTCGCCCCCACCGCCATTTTTTTCCCGCCCAATTCCAATCTCCGCCGCCGCGCTTCCCCCCGTCGGGACCTCGCGCTAGGGTTTCGGCGATCACCGGAGCCGCGCCGGCGCAGCTCCTCCGCGAAGAGGCGCGATGGAGGTCCAGCAGTTGGCTCAGCTCCTGAGCGCCACGCTCGGCGGCGGCGGCGGCGGCGGCGGCGGAGGCGGCGACGACGTCCGCGCGGCCACCGCGGCGCTCGATCGCCTCGCGTCCTCCCTGCCTCGCTTCCCTTTCCACCTCCTCGCCCTCGCCACCGGTAAAAACGCTCGCGAATTCATTTCCTACATCATCGGTCACATTGAAAAATCGGCCGTCGCGCTTAATAGAGATATGGAGTTATATAGTTTTGCGTTCTGTATCGACAGTTACTAGTCGCTTCTCGCCTGCTTATTGATCAGGGCGAGCTGTAGGTTCCTCGGCTTCTGCGCTTTTGCCTATTCGTGCAAACTTCAGTTTGAGTCCGCATTTGATAGTTTCTATTCCGCTCCTGCGCGGTGTATGCCGGATCTTATGTTAAGCATCAGTTGCAAATTAATATCTTATTTCGATGGATAGGCGGTGAAAATCAAGGTCTTAGAGTTGCGGCAGCCACTTACCTCAAGAACTACATCAGGCGAAATATCGGTGAAAATCCATCTTTAGAAGTTGGTAAGGAGTTTAAGGATCAGCTGATGCTAGCTTTGCTTCAAGTAGAACCGGAGATTTTAAAGGTTTTGGTGGAAGTGGTATGAGAAATATCCTAATTAGTTCTTACCAATACTCAATTGTGCATCTAAATAGTTCCGCTAGTGATTAGTCACGTGAGAATTATCCTCCTTTGGCAGTTCAAGTTTGTTGCTGAAGTCGAGTTTGTGAAGCAAAATTCGTGGCCTGAACTGGTGCCTGAATTACGCTTGGCAATTCAAAACAGCGACCAAATTAGTAACAATGCAAATTGCAAATGGAGGACTGTCAATGCACTCACGAGCCTTCATGCACTCATCAGGCCTTTTCAGGTACCGATCAATTTCTTCATCCTCTTGCACAATTTGGGCATGTCTGGATTGACTTATACTATTTATTTGTTGCTCAAACTAAATTTTGCATTGTACACATTTTGACTTTTTTATTTAACCCAAAACACCCGAAACTTTCAGTATAAAAAAATTGACTCATAGTTCACTATATAATTCTATTCATAATTTTTTGAACCTTAGACAATATTTTAAAATTTGGCAACAAAACAAAAAATTGACAGTAGTTTTTGCAAGCAAACTTGCCCTTAAATATATCTATAAGATAAAGTGACAAATTACGGCTTTTTATTGTTTCAAGTTATCCTTTTTTGAGAGCTTTCTTACCTAGTGTTAAATTATGCTGGAATAGTGGTAAGATTATTTACTCCTGTTTCCTGGGTTTTACACATTTATTATCCCTTTATTATCCCTTTGGAGATCATCTCAACTCAAAGTTCTCATCATTTTGCTCTGATAATGGATCGGTTGACAGACATATTCGAGATGATACGTCTTCATGTATGTTTTCTAGTGGATAGTTCTGTTAGTCGATAAAGCAAAAGGAGGAGTGTGAACGAGAAACTTGAAATTTCGAGGGAAAATTGGATCCTAAGGGTTTTCATCTAAGTTAATTAAAGTCATAATATATTGTCTAAGTTTAGTAAGAGTAGAAGTTTAAATTAACAGCTTTGGTTTTGATATCAAGTTTGCAAAAGTATGTTAAAATCAATGAAGATCTTACCCATAAGTTACAAACGTTTAGGATGAAGTGGAGAAGTGCGTTTAGTGTTTCATATACAAGTCCAATTCCACTTAAAGGAAAATTACATAAGATGATATATAGGCCAATAATGCCCAGTGGCACAGAAAGCTGGGTTATTAAACACCAACACTTGTACAAAACTAGTGGAGTAGAGATAGGAATGTTCTATTGGATGTGCGAGTACACAAGAAAAAGCATAATGATAAATGATCTCTGGCAAAGTAAGTGTTGCTCCAATTGAGATAAGGTGAGAGAAGCACGTTCGAGATGGGTTTTTCACATTCAAATAAAGCCTTTGTATTCTCACGTAATGACTTGACTCAATTTGAATAAACCGTGCTTCCAAAATGAGCACTAAAGGTGATGACAATTTGGGGATAAACTGCTAGTTGTGTATTAATTAATAATCCCTATCCCATTCTACATGGGACTTAGAGTATCACATAACAATGGGGGTAAGTGAGCATGCACATTAGAAGTAGCAGCAGAAAGCATAAATGTGTGGATGGAAATGAAAGGAAAGGTATAGGGTACCTAGCGCTTGCTGAAGACTTAGTAAAGACTTACCAAAGAATTGAGTCTTGATGTGTCTACAGGAGTTTATATAAGCCTTATATACATGTCGTTTCCCTTTACCTAGTGACTTAAGCTTTTAGTTAGATTTTCTAACATAGGATCAGAGCTGCCCAGCATCCCTCCCAGTTGCAATTGAGTGGCATGGGTGGTGATGCCCATATTGCAGTGTTGGCTTGGGACTAGCAAAAGGCTGGTGCCTCCAAATTGCAAGTTCTGGGACTTGGGTCCCACCTCGGTGTTGTTGGACTTTAATGTGTGGTCAAGTGGCCTTGGGCTTGCCCACCTCAAAAACTAGCCATTGGGGTGTGGTTTTCCTAAGGTCCATATCAATTGGTATGGCTTAAACTTTTAGATTGGATTTTCTAATAGAGTGAATGACATAATGGATTCATAAAGCTGATTGCTTTTAGTGGATTAAGGCTTAGTTTGTGTTGCCGCTTTGATTCCACCTGATCTCTGCCTTGACAATGATGTATGGTGCCCACTTCTCTCTTATAAGATATTTGTTTGTGTTTTTTGCCAATACTAATCCATCTTCAACTGTGATGTTTTGGCCATTTCAATTGTAGAATCTGTTTTCCATATATATACATTTTTCCTTTAACCAAAAAACCAGTTGGTAAAAGAGTCATCTTGCAAAATAACAGTGAAATGCAATACTGCGGAAGTTTTATAGTATTTATAATGAGTTCTCGATATCTGTTAAAGTAAATATAAACTTTTCTTTTTGCTAGTACTTTTTGAAGCCAAAGGTTGTCGCGGAGCCAGTGCCGCCACAACTAGAACTGATTGCAGAAGATATTCTTGTACCACTGCTAGTTGTTTTCCATAGTCTTGTTGGAAAGGTCAGTTCTTTACTTTCTCTACCAATTCCCTCTTATATCGTTGAAATGCACTATAATGATTTATTGCTGTTGAAATAGGTCAAAGCAGCCCATAACATGACTGATATAAGTACCGAGAAGATTATACTTATCATATGCAAATGCGTCCATTTTGCTGTAAGTTATGCTTTTCATGTCTTGATGGTCTTCCCTATTTGGTACTGCACCATACACTTTAACAACTGAAGTTTTAGGGATATCGAAAGCGTTCAGAGGCAAATATTGCTTTATGATGACCAATTCATTGTTTTCTCATACTAATCATTAACTAAACATGGTAACCTAGGTTCAGACCACTGTATCCCTCAGATTCCTGGTTAGTTGCTAGTTTATTTTGTCTCTATAAACTATGATCGAAATGGGACATGATGAACAAATAAGAAGCTGGACTTATGGTGATAGTTTATTTTGTCTCTATAAAATATGAACGAAAGAGGGACATGATGAACATGAAGGTAGCTGGATACAAGGCAAGAGCTATGGGGAAGCAAATTTCTAGTGAAGAAGAAAAATGCAATAGCTGAGACAGCAGAACCTTTTCTGCCGACTGAAACATCTGTCACATTGTTTCTTTCTATCTGGAAATCTAGACAGCTGGACTTTTTAGCACATTTCCTTTCATACGTTGGTTTATTTATTTATTTATTAAGCTTGTCTTTTGCCTGTACAGGTGAGGTCACATATGCCATCTGCTTTAGCTCCTCATGTGGCTTCATTTTGTCGTGATTTAATTGAGATTTTGGATTCTTTGACTTTCAATTCTGTAGCGCCCTCAGGAAATGAGTACATGCAGAGGTTAAAAGCTGGGAAGAGAAGTTTGCTCATTTTCTGTGCGCTGATAACTCGACACAGAAAACATTCCGATAAGTAAGTTACTATTTTTTGTTGAGCAGAAGACTATTGGGTTGGGTTTTTATGGTATGCATCTGCCAATTTTTTCCAGGTTGATGCCTGACATTGTCAACTGTGCTTTAAATATTGTCAAGTACAGCAGTAATATCAGTGTAAGTAGTCTTCTAGAATTTTCAATTTCTTTTGCTTGGCCATCAATCTCCGTCTTGGCTAGCCCTCAGACTAACCTTGGCACTAGATATGTGACCGCATGGATTAAAAGTTTCCCATTATAGATAGAATCCCCTTTTCCTATGCCTGGCCGCTTCTGTCTCACCAGATTGTTTCTTATAAATGTGAAAGAACAAGTGCAATCAAGGCCAGAACCTAAGGAGGTTGTTAAGATTCAATCTGTAAGGCAGGTTTCTGCTTAGAACCCCTTAAGGCAATGATGAAATGGGAGTGAGTGCCATGAGCAACTGGAAAAGCGCTGTTCATTTTCTCCTGGGCCTTTTCAAACTTCAGCTCATCAAGCTTGATTTCACCTGCATATGTATCTAAGCTCCATTTTTCTATCTGGAGTTATGGGTTTAGCACTTGGTATTTGCTTGCTTTTTCATTGATTGGACAGCTAATAACATGTTCTATCTTGAATACAGAAACTAGATTTTCAGACCGAGAGGATTCTTTCACTTGCCTTTGATGTCATTTCACGTGTTCTGGAGACTGGACCGGTAAGTTTCCAGCTCCAATGATAGCTAATTAACTAGTTGTTACCTGGAGTAATCTTTTAAGTTTCTTCAGAAAAACTTGTTGCCAAAATATGCATTCTGCAGATTGTGTTCTAAGTCTTCACTGGGCACACTAACACATGCATGTTTGTGTATGCAAGCACACACATCGTAGTCAGTTATAAGTATTTTAGTTTTAAATGGTGGATATATCCTGTAATACTTTGTCTCACTTAGGGTATTTTTTAAAATGTTCTTGAAAACATTAGTTATAAATTTTTGCTGGATGGTCATCAAATTAGTTTTAATCACTTCATGTCAACATATTCAAATAGCCTAAAGGATTTTGCACCATGATCTATGCTAACAAATATATCTTGTACTCTCTCTATTTTTTATTTTAACTAGGGTTGGAAGATTGTTTCACCACACTTCTCTTTTCTATTGGACTCTGCAATTATGCCAGCATTGGCTATGAATGAAAAGGTAAGGTTTTTAATCTCTGCTATTCTGTTCGAAATGTAGCTGATACAGATTGTCTCCTTATTTTACTTCTGTAGCTAATTTACCCCAACTATCTCTATTTGCAATAGGACATATTAGAGTGGGAAGAAGATGCAGATGAGTACATAAGGAAAAACCTTCCATCTGAACTTGTATGGTTGCTAATCAAATATGTTTGTCACTTTATATGTGAGTAGCTATTTCTCACAGCTTCTAATCTGTACATAGGAAGATTTTTCTGGATGGAGGGAGGATTTGTTCACAGCCAGAAAGAGTGCAATAAATTTACTTGGTGTCATGTCAATATCAAAGGTTGATGCTTGGTTCTCTTACGTTGATCATGCAGAAGTTGCTTGTGTAATTAACTTTATCGTTTTTTTTTTTTAAACTGCAGGGACCTCCAATCGGGAGTTCCAAATCGACTTCTTCAAAGCGTAAAAAAGGCGAAAAGAACAAGAGAAATGGTCAGCAGTCTTCTGTGGGGGAGTTATTGGTTCTTCCCTTTTTGTCCAAGTTTCCTGTTCCTACTGATGATAATGCATCCCAATCTACGATCTTAAATAAGTGAGTAGATGGAATTAATATCCTGTATGTACATCCAAGGATCTAGAGTGGTAAAACTTGTTGGAAATTATCTTATTGGGCACTATCTGATTAGCAACGTTTTTGACTGATTTTTCTTGTTTTTTTGTCCTTAAAGAGAGAGTGCACAATATTATAAGTAAAGCAGTACAGGTCGTAAATACTTTGGTCCTGTTTACTATTTTCAATGGCTAAAGAATGCTTAGGGATAGGCTTTTTCCTCAATCCAATTATTTTGTAAACTCACGCTCCCTCTTATGTCTCTACTTTATTGTTAGAATATTTAAATAATAAACCATGCTTTCATCTAATAGCTTAAACTTTTAGAACAATTGGTTGTAGTTCCACAAAATCTCGATGGTATCAGAGCTAGGAGGTCTTGAGTTCAGATCTTTCAAGCTCCTATTTGCCTCCTCAACCGAATATTTTCATGCTTGTTAAGCAAAAAAAGACTAGATTAAGCGTGAAGGGGAATATTTAAATAATAAACCATGCCTTCATCTAACAATTTAAGCTTTTAGAACAATTGGCCGTGGTTTCACAAAATCTCACAACAAAATCTCACATTTGTAATAAGATTTTTGTGGACCTATCCTCCTCTTCTTGGTCATCTTTACATCAAATGTTCACCGACTAGATTATTTCTGGAAACGCTTTCCTGTTTTTTGCATATCCAAAAGAAATTTACAGCATGATAAAATTTTCTAGAAGGCTATCTGCAGTTAATAATAGGTGCTATCAAAGCTGGACATACATGAGAGATGACCTACTGGTGCTGAAAGCGTTGCATAGTTCCTTATAGGAATATTCAAAGAATGTGTTTCATGGGTGTGAAATTCTCACCTTTTGAAAGAATGTATATTTTGACTTCCATTCTCTATGCTTTATATCTTATAACTGGTTGATCATCGCTATTTGTATTTTTTTTATTATTTGGATACCTTTAAATATGAATGTACAGTCTTGGGAAGCCTAAATGTTCTCCTTTATTCAATGTGGTTGTGCAGTTACTTTGCGGTGTTGACGGCTTATGGTGGACTGGAAGATGTAAGGAACAAACAGCCGCGTGGTGCAATTTGACATTTTTTATGAGTATAAACTGAAATCTGTGTGTTTTCATGTTGCAAATACAGTTTTTAAGGGATAAACAACCTGGATATACAGCAACTCTTCTTCGTACACGAGTTCTACCAGTATACATGATATTAGAAAAGGTTCCATACTTGGTGGCAGCTGCAAACTGGGTTGTTGGAGAGCTTTCATCTTGTCTACCTGAAGTAAGAATAACCCTTAGGAATGCTATCTGTGCAAGAGAATTTGTTTTGTTTGACGCATTGAGTAGAATTCAGATTGGTCAGCCAGTGTAGTGCTCACTGCTCAATATTGCTTTTATTCTTACGGAGCGCTTATTGAATAAAAGCACTTATTCTTCTAAGTTGTACATTTGCTTTCAGGAGATGAGCTCAGAAATATATTCCCATTTGCTTAAGGCATTATCCATGATGGATACAACGGATATTTCTTGCTATCCTGTCCGTGTTGCAGCTGCAGGGGCAATGGCTAAACTATTTGAAGTGGGGCCCCAGTAATTTTTGTATGGCCAAATGTTTAAATTTGATTATTGAGAAATAATGTATTAATCTGACTTCATTTTTTTCCTGGCAGAATGATTACCCACCACCTGAATGGTTGCCACTTCTTCAAGTTGTGATTAATAGGATCAGTAATGAAGACGAGGAAAGCTGTATTTTATTTGAGCTTCTGAACTCTTTAATGGAGGCTGGAAATGAAAGTGTCATGGTTCATATCCCAGACTTAGTTTTACCTCTTGCTGGCACCATCTCAAAGTTTTTACCTCCTAGTATGGAGCCATGGCCCCAAGTATGTTTGCATTTTGCAGACTGACCATCTATTTGCTATTCTTGTTCATTTCTCTTCCATTTGTGTCTCTGGTCTTCGAATTACTGTTATGCCTTCTTGTTCTAAATGCACTTTGATGGCTTTGCAGCTGATAGACTTAACCAATCATAAATGAACCGGTCTGGAACCACATTAACTCTTAACTCTACAAGGAGTTTATGAGTTCAATGATGTAGGGTGTATTTACTTGTATATTGCTTGCAACCTGCATTATGTTTAAAACTCACCATGCTGCCACTATAATCACTTGTGCTCCAGCCAATATTGCACCTGATGGTGCTTGTCTTTGCATGTTACCGTGCAGTCCCTTTTGTTCTGATGCTATAGAGTTGGAGTTCCTTTGGGTCCTAATATGTAGAACAGTATTTTCCTGGATTTATTTTAAATGAGTGTTTGGGACTGATATTAATATATGCGTGCTTTGCAACTATTGGCCTTAATTGGCTGTAATTGATTTTTATGATAAAGTTACTGTTTTGCTCTATAGGTAGCTGAAAAAGGCTTTGCAACTTTGGCAGTGATGGCTCAATGTTGGGAGAGTTTTATAAGTGAAGAAGCCAATGAAGATGAATCCTCTGAAAAGTGCGCATCTGGGCGAGCTGTAATTGGTAGAGCTTTCTCAGTTCTTTTGCAAGAGGCTTGGCTCAAGCCAAAAAATCTGTTGGTTAGTCTCCAGTAACCTTGATATGTTTTTATCAGACGGTTATGTGTATTGTTCCCCTGGAAAACTTGATTTTGCTTGCTAGTTTATCATTTCAAGTCAATTTCGATGTGGGTTCTCACAATGATATTTAGCTTCTTTCCATTGTACTAGGTGTCCCATTGCATGCAGCACTTCATAATATAGATGATTCATTAGCAAAATAAAAGCCCTTTCTTATGCGTTCTGTCTGCATAAGTCATTTCTGGGAGGAGCTTATTGTATAATTTTTTACTCTAATCCTTCCTGTACGCTTCTACACAGCTCTTTAGTTTGTTGGTTAAACTTAGCACAGTATGGCAACTTTTTTAGTATAGGAGAACTGCCCTGACACTTGGCCTTTCCCCTCTGTTGTTTCAGGAAAGTGAAACATCTGCGCCTCCCTCCTGCATAGATTATGCATCAACATTACTTCGGTCCATCATGCTATCTGTTACTGAAAACAACTCAGTTCTAGAACTGAAAGTATCAGAACTATTATTAGTTTGGGCTCATTTAATAGCAGACTGGCATGCTTGGGAAGAATCAGAGGATTTATCAGTTTTTGACTGCATCAAGGAAGTTGTCAGACTTTCTACTGAATATGAGCTGGCTGATTTCTTGTCAAGACGTGTACCATCGCCTCCTGCCCCACCTGTTCCTTCACTATCTATTATTGAAGGTATTGGAGCTTTTATAAGTGAGGCCATCACACAATATCCATCTGCAATGTGCAGAGCATGTTCCTGCGTTCATATGCTGCTTCATGCCCCAAGCTATTTACCTGAAACTGAAAGTGTAAAGCAGTCATTAGTGATTGCATTTTGCCAGGCAGCATCTTCTAGTTTCTACAGAATTCAATGCAAGCAGCCCTCTCCACTGTGGAAGTCTTTGTTGCTTGTTATTGCATCATGCTATTTGTATTGTCCTGATAATGTGGAGGAGATATTGACAAGGAGTCAAGATGGTGGCTTTGCAGCCTGGGTATCAGCATTATGTTCGGTTGCCTCCCCTTCTTGTACGATCTGTCTATCAGGAGATTCCGAGATTAAGTTATGTGGTGAGCAGCACACCTGAATCCTTGGGCAGAAGTCTAAGACATAATTGATTCTTTTTCATCCTTAAGATTTTGGTTCATTCGCCTTGATGATATTTCTTTTGGGCCAACCTTGGTTAGCTATACTTGATTAGATATAATTCAAAATTGTATCACTAATTAATGCACTTCATTATTGGGAGGACTTTAAATAAACGTATTTTTTTACTCTTAACTCTTATAAAGTATAAAATGCTAATTCAACTTTAATTTTTAATTAAATGGCTTGATTGATGAGAGAGAAAATGAAAATGAAGTATATATTTTTATAGGATAAAGCTTACATAAAGATATTGACGAAAGGGTGAAAATAACGAGTATTATATATAAATAAAATGTCAAGCGATATATTAGGTTAAATTAGAAACTGAGCGAAATTTTTTATGAAAATCATGTCAAATGAAAAACCTAAACAATGGATATGTGAAGTGTATGAAGTTCCTCTTTTAACTCTTGCTCATAAATTTATAAAATCAGTCATATTTATAAGAAAGTTATCCCATACACTGCAAGCCCATGGATAGCATGGTATTCACTATAGAGTGTAGTCCTTGAATTGTTTAAATAAAAAATCTTGCGAAAAATTCTTTTTGGTCTTTCAGTTCTGTTTTGTAGATACATCCATTATCTAAGTTGAAACGATTAAGTCATTCAGACTTTTGGGTACTGTGCAGTAATGGCATTGGTGAAGGTGATTGAGAGGTTATTAGAACTGGGAAATTTTTCATCCGGTTTAGGTCGTGAATGCTTCACTTCACTGCTGGAGGCAACAGAAAATTGAAAGAAGTGGAGGATAATGCAGAGGAGGAAGAAGAAGAAGTACAAGAAGAAAGTGGTGATGAAGATGGAGAGGAAACTGATTGTGAGGTTAGCTCTTTTACCAGTTCTCTTCTTACCAATGAAAAGTAAAAAATTTTAGCGATGATGGTTCTTAAGTCCAAAGCATAAGAGTATTGGTTCTTAACAGTGCATCCAGTATCTACAGATCCTTCAAGATAAGAGTTTCCTCTCGAGACATTAGAGCTCTCTGGCTTTAGGAGATAGTTTTGAAACAGATGGTCTTAAGGAGATGGTTTGGAGAGAAAGTACAAAGCTTGAACCTACTTCCGGCTGGATGACGTCTTGTATAAGTTTTATGGTTTAAGCTGCTCAAAAGAGGAAATAACTAGTTATGTAAGTTCCAGAGACTTTGGTGCAAGATTAGATAGTGTGTTCAATTGTTTAACCGGGCTTTTTTCTTGGGACAATTTTGAATCAGTCGATTCACAAATTTTAGAACTTAAAGTTTTATTAAGCAGCAAAACATATCAGAGGACTATGTAACATGAAAATTCTACTTGATGGCTATAGGGTAACCTGAGAATTTTCTTTTTGTAAATATATTTGGAAAATGTTTCCTTCTCTTTAAGTTGTTTTGAATTGTACCAGGATTCAGATGACGATGATGAGCATGAAGAAACTCAAGAAGAATTTCTGGAAAGATATGCCAAAGCTGCGATTGATCTTGAAGAGGGTAGTGCCATTGAAGAGGGAGATGTCGAAAATGAAGACCTTGAGCCTGATTTGGGTAAAGTTCTGTGTTCTACTTGTAAGCTGTGCAAAAAAAATTGTGGTTTTAATTACAAACTTAATCTGCTTGAAATGTTTCGCAACCTGATTGTCTAATTCACTTGCAATGGACACTATCATACATTAGAAATTGATGAGATGTAACTCAAATGCTTTCATCATAATCACAAACTTCAGAAGTCTCCTGCGGTTGTTAGATAGCCGTAAAGTATAATCTTTGTATTGCTCTCGATGGCTGCTTTTTTGAGGCCTTCTTTTGGAGGTACTATCAGCTTCAAGGTTTGTGAGCTTGTTTGGGACAGATAATCGGTATGAAGGGTTTGCCAAAGGGCCTAGTGGACTTTTTAATCCCATGACATCTGTCTCCAACGTCTTCCTGAAACTATTTAACTAGCAAGCAAGTGGTATGCGAGGCAGCCAAGTGCAGGCATATTAGTTCTTGGCCCCCTTAGGTTTGCATAGAATTCAGATTGCATTGGGAGAAACTGCCTCAGAATTTTTTTGGGAAATCCCAGTAGGGTTTTTGTTGCATGATGTGATGTCTCTTGTGCAAATGTTTCGATTTTTTCAGTGAAATGAATTTTCTGTTGGAGAATCGTGTCCGCAGGGTTTACCGGAGGGATGATTTGTATGCTGGGGGTTTTTTTTTTTTTTTTGCCTGTTTAAAGAATTTTCATGCTCAGGATAAACTTTGGGATAATCTTGCTAATCGATTTGTGTCTGTATGGTACACAATAGGCCATCTGGAGGAGGTTGATCACCAGCGACTCGTCTTCTCATTGATAGAAAGACATCGAGAAGTTCTCCTGAAAGGGCAGGTGTTGCCACCTGAGCTCGTTTCGACTTTGCACAGTGCCTTCCCCGAGCAGTTTTCGTTGTTGCTGCAGTACAGATGAAAAAGTTAAATTAACGTTCCTGCACTCAAGCGCAGTAGAGAAGTTTGATCCCGACTTGATTGATTTCTATTTGGTGGCAGTCTTTGCCTCGAGAAAAAAGATTATTTTAAAAAATAGCTGTTGAGAGGAACTGTAGAGTCATTGGTTTGTAATCTCAACATCAATTTTTTCTCACAAGGTTTTATTTTTATTGAATGCTGTGGTATTTTGGCGCAGGACTCCATATGAAATAACACTTCGGGTAAGAGTCTTCAGTGTTTTAACAATGGGCTCAATTGTGCTTTCTTTTCCTGAGTATAGACACTCGCAGGAATCAGCGTTAAGCTAGCGGAAAAATGAGATGTTCATGGTGCCGATTTCTGATTTCCGCCAAACCGAGGAAGATTCATCTGCAGTGGCTATGGAACCGTATGCTTGCTCTGAAAAAGTTTTATGCTAACTCTTCAAATGACAGAATCCAAGTGGGCAATGCGGAGTGAGAATATATTCATTTCTTGTGCTGGAACTTCTAATGCCCTTGAGTTCACACTTGAAAGGCAATTGTCAGGGTAGGAACTAATTGAATCATGGAGTTGGGAGGTTAAAGACAACGACCATCGATAATTTAAAAAGGATTTTCCTAATTTGAACCTTTTATATTGCTATGGAAAATATTTTCCTTGTAACAATAAATATTTAGACATGAATTATAGTTACTAATGAAAATAGTTTTTATCTCTGCTTTTTTTGTATGAGATAGAAATGACCATAATTAGGAAATCTTTTTTTTTTGTCATATTGCTAATTTTCAACGAAACAAGAGTAGTCTTGGCACAAATGAATTGAATTGGGACATCATGGGACTAGAAAAAAACAAAAACCCACACCAGCCGGAGGAGATCTGTCCTATTGCCGCAGAAGATATAGAATTCTATTGCTTTCTTCTGTAAGAAGGGGAAGCCTAGACATGCTGTTGTCAACCTCCGAACTTTCTTATCCCTTGAGTTCTGTCTCTCACTTTTTCCAAATTGTAAGGAGTTAATAACTATTCTTGGTTTAAAAGGGATTATACTCCCTGTCAATCTGTACTCACAGGGACAAAAACTTCAATTAAAAAAAATGTAAGCTTTTGAAAGAAGCCAACAATTTACAATGGCTCACACTTGGCCTTGTCTCGAGTCTCTCAACAAAGGAAAATCATTACTCATACTCGCCAAGGTAATCAGTTAGAAAGATTTCTTGCTAAGCAGAATGCATGCATCTCATCAAGCTAACCACAATGCTTCAGAAATAATTTCATTCAAGGCGAATGAGATCAGTTATGAACTAAGCTCGCTATCTTTCGGCCAAGAAAGAAAAAAAATAAGCACACTATCTTCCCAGCAATGCCACACGATCTTTCTGCACTGCCTGTGACAGGTTGAGATCAAAGAGCTCACACCGAATTGGCATCTCCATCTCATAAAAGGGATTCTTCAAAACATAGTCCGTGTACAGCTCATAGATGACTTTTAACAGAGCCTCCATATGCTGAGTCCCGGGTTCACAGACCACAAAAAATTTGGTCCCTGCACAAGCACAACAAAAGCAGCACTTGTATCAGATAATTTACGGGTTTGCACCACAAAGGACGCCTCTTTTTGGCCAGTCACCAGAGAGAACACCTTTGCTTGCATTGTTAATACCTATATACCATAAGGAACAAGAAGGGCACTAACTGGCTGTCAACAATTCTCATTAGGAAGGAACAGAAGGGGATAGATCAGCCCACTCTAATCTATCCTGAAGCTGATCAACCAATATCAAGCGATGGATGTGAAATACATATCTTGCCTACCATTTGATTGTTCAGAAGACAAGCAAACATCTACTCAGCCAATTGGCATCTAAAATTTAAAAAGTTGCAGGGTTTTTCATGTTGTCACAAGCATCAAAGGATCTCAAGAAAAACTCATATCCTGAAGGGGGAACATTCTTACGGTATTAACTTCAGTGGAAAACTGGGAGCTCATAAACCATGGTAGAAACCAATGTGAGAGTTCAACAACTAAAACCAGACGCCATTTTTGCTTTCAAATGCACAAATATTTACACACAAAAATTCAATCTCAATGGCAACTGCAAGGTCCATATTGTGCTTGACCCAAGCAACACATCCCAAAAGGGTCGAGAAAATGCTACCAACCGGTACATGCTTAATGAGGTAACAGAAATAGTATAGATCTACCTCTTGGCAAGGCCTATCAAGTTTTGACAACTCCTCAAGCTTAAGATACAATTAAGTTACTAGACAAGTGTAGTCCCCAACATTCTAAGTTGCCAGCATCGTTAAAAGAACCTGGAATGTGCCCTTTTTAACCATATCTGATTGCAAAGGTTGAAAATAAAACTGACAACTGCGACAGATAACTAGTGATGATGTGCTCCAAAAAAGCCAGCTTATTATAAAACTTGCTCGTATCAAAGCAACAACTTCTCATCTATGATTTGATCGTGTTCACTGAATAATCTAAAACAGCACAAAAGTCAACTGGGAAAAAAAATTGAATCACAATCAGTTGACAATAATGGATGCCCAACTACATCGATGTAGAATCCGACACATTTTGTTATAAAGCGACGTCCCACCGTCTTTCTCCCATTTCTGCTTATTTTCAGTGCACGCACAATGACAAGCAAATGTCTGAACAACGAACCTTGCAGTGTTAACAAAATGATCCAAAGAGGACAACAATAAGACAACCAGAAGAAGATCTCGCAATGGCAGATCTGCATATCGCGACTAAGTCGTACTCAAATCTCTCTGAATAAAAGTGCATCCACAAAATCACAATGTCGCAAAATTGAATAATTACCGGTTCAAGTCCGGACACTGAACAAACCCTCTACCTCCCTATTGGAACTACAACAGCCAGCAATCCTTCAAACAAGCAGACAAGATTCGCCAACTAGTTCTTCCATCTTTTGCAGAAACAGCCTTCAATTAACGGACAACTACATAGATTCCCCCTCACTAGATCAACCAACGACATAGCCAAAACACACCAAAAAATTGAGAAAAAACGACAGAAGATCTCGCGAACTCAGGATCCTCACCAGTAAGGGACTGGAAGCAGTGGAGATCGAACGTGTCGGCCTCGAGGAGCTCGATCCCGGAGCACCCGACGGTCGGGGACAGCTGCTGGGAGATGGCGTGCATCGAGTGCCACAGGCTCGCCACCCTCAGGCTGTCGTTCGTGTCCATCCTCCCCGAAGATCCGTAATCCTGACACCGCAGACAACGAAAGCGAGGACCTTCAGCGATCAACCGGTTCAATCGATCATCGAGACGCGAGCAGGTTCATCGGAGCTGGAGGAGGAGGAGGAGGAGGAGGAGGAGGAGGGGGAAGGGGTTACCTTGTAGAAGATCAAGCCGCCGGATTTGTTGATGATGAAGAGGCTGTACACGGCGGCCATCGGAGGACGGCGGCGGCGGCGGCGGCAGCGGCGGCGGCGGTCGGAGGATCTCGCCGCGAGCTTCGAAGCGAGGCGAGGGGTTCTCCGATTCGGCTTCGTTTTCTTCCTTTCTTCTTTCACTCGCTCTTACCGTAGTAGAGACCGAGCGAGAATTGAATGCCTTAAAATCATTTTTTTAATAAATGGAATAATTTCATTTCAAAGATGAACTTTCTAATTTAATATCCATGAGCGATTAATGTTGACAGTAAAATTTTGACTATCATATTAACTATTTAAAAAAATTAGGAATCGATCCTAACCTCTAAACAAAAATATCAATATTGCATAATTCTCGTATCCCAATCTCTAAACAAAAACATCGGTATTGTTCTGTTTGTATATGTATTGGCTTTAGGTTCTTATTCATTTGCATCGAGCATGTCAAAGGGGCAAAAAGATAACATTTTCAGGATCGATGCTCATTTGGACCAAGATTGAATGTGACCAAGGTTGACTAAGATTGATTGAGTGAATTGAATTGAATTTCGAGATTAGATAATGTATTTTAACGCATTTTTTATTAGTCTTTCATTGAAGCTTTAAGTCAAATTCAAACTCAAAATTGGGTTTATCAAGATTAGATCGAAACCCAGTCATGACCAGAGAGTAAGGTTTGGAAAGCAAAAAGATCGAGTTTTGAAAATGTGAGTCCACTCTGGAGCCGAAGAGGAACGAGTCGGTGGAAGAAAGTAAAAGCAAAAAGGGACCCTAAGACAAAAGGGAGTGAATCTTGAGCGACGGGAGAAAAGGTCAAGCGGTGGAACTGGGGATCATTAAGCAGGAACAGAAGAAACGCGTTTGCTGTTGTGTTTACAAGGGAAAGAGGCTGCGTGAACCAAAGGCGAAATCACACAACACTCGTTCCCTCTCGCTCTGATCAGCTCGTGGTGCACACAAGGCAAACCGCGAGCAAGGGTGGATTCCAATCCCCACCTACAGTTCTAGCCACACGTGGGCCCAGGCCCAACAAGGCCTACCTGGAGAGGAAAATGTTCCAGGCCCGGAGGGCATGGGCCAACACCATCTTTTGTAGGAGAACCACTTGAGTGGTGGACCGGGCTGGACAGGACCGAGTCTCGGACCCAAATCCATTCCACAGGGTCTAGAGACAAATCCCTACTCGGTTCCCCAACCTGGGTCTCAACCCAGTTTTCTGCCCTATGCATTCCCGTCAACGGCTGCCATCCCCACCTCGCCCCAAAATGATTTTTGGGACATTATAATGTTCTACTGCTAATGTAAATTCCCAAAAGTTACAAACATAGGGGATTGATATTTATATATATAGAGTAGTTGGATTCAATCCCTAGAAATAGTAGAAGAAAGGGGCGAAAGAAAAGCCAATGGCATTATATAAAATGTTTAGAGAATGGTATTTTTGTAGGTAAGCGACAGACTTTATAAATCGATAGCGACCGTTACAAGTAAGGAAAAGTCATATTTTAATCAGAAGCATTACAAATGACATACACAACAGAAGATTCATACACGCAAATAGGGATAAGGACCGTCTGGTTATGGTTGTGCAAGTGTATGTTTGTATAGGGCATGGACGGGAGAGAAGAAGACGACGACAAAATACTGGGTGTATTTAATGTGCCACGTAGGATTCACAACAAAACATCTACAGATCGACACGTGGCAATTGTGGCCCCGCTTTCGGAACTCTTCTCTATTGCATTGCTCATGTTCCTGTTTTGTGACGATGACGTGGATGAAACTGAACAAAATGTCCTGATGATTCGCCGTACTTTTTTTCCTTTTTTCCGGGGATACGACTTCGATTTAACTTGTTTAGTCGCCACAATGTATATTCATATTGATCTTGATTGCGCGTAAAATGAAAATATTTTTATTTTTATTTTTACTAAATGTAAATTAAAAAATCTTAAAAATAAAATGAATATCATTTTATTTTAAAAAATAAATAAATATCATTTTAAAAATAAAAGTTATTATAAAAATATCATCATTTTCCTCTTGCTTAAATAAATGCCGATAAATTTATTTATTAAAAATAAATTTAATTAAATATCATTTTATTAAAAATAAAAATAAAAATAAATTAAAAAATATTCATTTTATTCATTTAAAAATAAAAATAAATTTATTAAAAATAAATGATATTTTTATTTTATTTTTTATGAAAATTTTTCTTTATTTTTTTGTTAATAAATCATTTTTATTTTTATTTTTTATATTGAAGGTCGTTGGTCGAGAAATATTATATTTGAAGGGAAATTGTTTTGGAAATATTATGTTCGAACTTTCTTGTGTTTGAATGATCGAAAACTAATTTTCGATTTGTTGTTTTGGAAATATTATGTTCAAAAGGTTTTCCATAAACTTAAAATAATAAGCTCAAAGGGGAAATTACTTTCCATTATAGTAAGAAAGAAAACACTTTTCCTAAATCACCAAACAAATAAAAATTAAGCATTTTCCTTGAAAATGTTCCCAAGGGGAAAATATATTCATTCATTATAAGTTTTCAGCAAAAAAAATACACTATAAGATTTAGAATGAACCATAAATATAGCAATAGATCATCATGTATCTCTCACAGCTAATTGGGATAATTATACAAATGGCTTTTGAACTTTGAAGTGGTCAATGAAGTTTGAATTTATTCAATATATCCCATGAAACTTAGCCTAATGTGCATGTTGTCCCGAAACTTTTATTTTGTTCAGTATATTTCCTAAACTTTTGATACATGTTCAATCTAATACTTGAACTATATGAAAAAATTCAATGTTATCTTTTTATTAATTCAGGTTCATGGACAATAGTGAACATTTTCATATAGCCGAATGATTAGATTAAATATATATCAAAATTTCATAAATCACATCAAATAAATTAAAAGTTCATGAACGATAGTAGACGTTGAACTAAAATTCAATGATCACATTGAACAATTTTAGAATTTAGAAACCATATTACACATTAGATTAAAGTCCAGAGATTATTTGTGTCATTTTCTCCAACTATACACTACTGCTGATAACAACCTCCAAGCATGCTAAATCTGTCCTTGAAAGTGATCTCACCGTCATCGATGCTCATCAGGGACGGTCCTCTAGGCCTTTAGGGGAAGGGAAAGCCCGCTGCCATCCCTCTTTGTGTCTAATTTTTCCTTGTAGTGCTCAGGAAACGGACAAAGGCCAAGATGAGATGACGATTAACGATAGTAATGGTAGCTCAATTCAGTTTCCAAGTCGTCTGTTGCACGGGACAACATTGCAAGAATGAATTCAATATCCCTATATATATATATGTGTGCGCGCGCGCGTATTTTACCTATATCCATCCATCAAAATTGATGCTCTCTAGCTGGAAAATAGGCATGCACATCCTCCAAGAGCCAGAGTAATGAGAAAAGCCATCACATTCGACCACGAGTTGTAGTTTTTATGCTCTTGAATAACTTCAAAACGATCGCTGACCGATTTGATGGCTATATCTTACAATTTGTTCTACCTTATATATTTCAAAGTCAACGTCAAAATGCCATAGAAGGTCCATGAAGCCCAGTAGCTGAAGTCCAACGTTGTCTTGTGATTTCTTCCGTTACTGAAGTATAGGATTCCTAGAATTCCAAAACTTCGAATAACATGCACCAATGGATACTTATCGGTGTTTCTTTTAATGACTCAATCTCATAATCGTTAATATATTTAGATCATATTGTCGTGGTAAATAGATGCGAATATTAATGGAGACGATCTTTATTTCCGTTTAATTATAGGGGAATGGCACTTTCTTGGGCTCTAAGGCCACACCATTGAACTTTTCAAGATTTCCATTGCGATCGCCAGAATATGTTGCTTTCTCTTTCACTCTATCATAAAATCATCGTCAATTTCATTCCCACTACTTGATGCTCATTTATCGATACCGTGATGGAGAGGCTCATTCCTTGAACTATATGCCATCGGACCCCTCCACGTCCATATCAAATTGAGACTAACGGCGGCCAGAGCCAATGTGCTGGTCTCGAGAAATAATGGGATCTTGAGAGAGGATAGAAGCTGCATGGGTTGGCTCGACAATCAGCCGCCGAAGTCGGTGGTTTACGTGATCTTCGGGAGCATTGTGGTGATCACTAGGGACCAGGTCATGGAGCTCTGGTACGGTTTGGTCAACAGTGGGGTGAGATTCTTGTGGGTCTTGAGGCCCGACTCGGTGGCCGAGCAAGACGGCAGTGACTGGATCCATGCCGAGCTCGTGGAGGCGACAAGCGAGAGAGGGTACCGTTGAGTTTTCGATCTTCTCATGAGGAATCTACCAAAGCTTTCTCATCATATGAAACTTTAGTGACAGATACTTTGCGCCATTGTCATACCGAGCTGGCGGTTCTCTGCTAAAAATCAATGCATCGCTTCTGAAAATAGCTCGCCATCGCATCGCGTGTTCCCAACAGGTATCTAGAGGAGTGGCACCGCAAGACAAGGTCCTGGCGCACTGGACCATCCTCTGCTTCCTGAGCCACGGCGGGTGAAACTCGACCCTATAGGCCCTAGCCGCCGGCATCCCCATGATTTGGAGTTTGAATCATATATGTCATAGTAAAAGAAAGTAAAAAGTAGCGGCCATGCTTCTTCCCATGCACCCTCTATCTATGAGAAGCAACACAAGGGGTCCATGTCACTTGATCTATATAGAATCAAAATGGGGTCACTCATCTAGAATTGCCTCGTAGAATCATAATCACTCTGTACTGCAGTGTCATGGTGAAGTGAAAAAAGTACTCCCTTTGCAGAAGATGAATCTAAGCAACTCTTTTTGGTCGGCCACACAATTTCGCTCAATCTAGCAGAAGAAAGAACTAATCATAGACTGAATTAGCCTCGAGAGTGAAAGGGAGCATGAACCTCCGGCTTTTTCGAACTTCGTTCGACGAGACACTGCATTTCCCTGGCAGGACTATTACTTTCACCATTGGACAGTTCTTCGGATATGGGCAACAACTAGAACATCACCTTTTTTTTTTTTGGCTAGAAACAACCATAAATTGCTCATTGCTGTGAAAATAGATCGTGCAATCAAATGCAATTCTGTTTTGAGAGGTGACATTATCACAAATTGTGACCATATCCGTTGGCAGACCTCCAAAAGCGAGCCATTGACCCATGTCCTGTTCTGCAATGCACATTGCTTGCAGTTTTATGTTACCATCACCATCCATTGCAACAATGGGGAATACAAAAAGAGCTATCTTCTGGCTGATGAAGCTAAATTTACTTCATAGACAGTCGAAACCTCGTCAACAAATCCTTTGAAACACATAATAAACAATGATATTATGAGCCTTTGCGGAATTTGCGACCGGTCATCTTCTCTGATTCATACAGTCTATGGTTTATCAGCCCCTTGCCGCACTAATAAAAGGATTAGTTAGAACCTCGGAAACGCTTCTTCAGTCAAGATACCAAAAAGTTCCACGTTTTGTTCATCTGCAAATATTTTAGGAAGGTCCTTATGCAGTCTAACGCTTGATCCCACCAAATAAAATAGACTCTAACAAAGCTCATACGGCCTAATCCGGGTCTCTGCAAAATTATGAAGATAACATGCGTTAAGAATTTCGTCATATATTGGTTGAATCCTTTCCACATAAATCCTAAACAATTTCATTTTCTTTGAAAGAAGAAAAACAGAAACAAGACTGTTAATGCTACCAATAGGCATTTTCAAACTCACTCATCCTTTAGTTTTTGGATTTTCTCAGGATCTGTCTCATGCATGTTCCTTCTAAATTGCTGCCTCACCAACTCGACAAGAAGCTGAGTAATGTGTTGCTGCATAAATGTAAGTGGAGAGAAAAAAAGTCAGTTCCTCAGCCGCACGAAATACAAAAAGTGTATACATGGAAGAAGTGGGCTCGAATCATATACAATACATCCCGCTTAAACTACTTTCAAATTTCAGCAAAATTTCAATTAAACATTATTAGTTCAGAAACCATAAATTTAACGAACCATTGACAAATTTAAGACGCAAATGTGCCAGAGGATTGAAATTTTCCGACTTCCATATCATGATCTTGCCACTTAGGCCAGAAAGACTCGCAACCAAAAGCTTGAGCTGTGTCTATACAGCAACGCCACATTCCCGTTCTTTTTTTTTTTTGGGGTAAATTCCATCTCATGGGAAAATCTTCTCCAAGTCAATTTAGAACATCAGATAGCATAAAAACCACTCGATGGTAAGAGGTGTCCATCAAGAGGAATATGTTTAATGAGAAAGTACGAGGTTGGGATACCTGGAGTGCCAAAACTTGGCACGGAGGGACACTTAAGTGCCAAAACTTCGGAAAGGTACACTTAAGTGTCAGTTTCGGAGTAAAGTGGATCACTTAAGTGCCATTTCGGCCAAAATCTGACCAAATTGCTGACGTGGCAATTTTCCGGTGAGTAGGGTGCAAAATGGCATCGTTTTGCACGCTAACGTGACGAGAAAATGCAAAAACGACGTCGTTTTGTGTTTGATGTGTAAATAATTAATATAAAAATTAATTAATTAAATTTAAACTTAATTTTGTTTAAAATATTCTAAAAAACTTAAAATTAAAAAAAAGGGGTGCCCTCAGCTGGCCCCTTCGCCCCCTTTTTTTAATTTTAATTTTAAGTTTTTTATTTTTTAGAATATTTTAAATAAATTTTAGTTTAAATTTAATTTAATTAATTTTTATATTAATTATTTACACATTAGACACAAAATGACATCGTTTTTGTATTTTCTCGCCACGTCAGCCGCCATTTTGCACCCAACTCGCCGGAAAATTGCCACGTCAACAATTTGACCGGATTTTGACCGGAGTGGCACTTAAGTGATCCACTTTACTCCGAAACTGGCACTTAAGTATATATTTCCGAAGTTTTGGCACTTAAGTATCTCTCCGTGTCAAGTTTTGGCACTTGGGCTGTTCTTCACTCGAGAAAGTACAGTCCTTCCAACTCAAATAAAGACGGAGAAGGAGTGGAGACTGCAGTATGTAAAAAATATGAATTTCTACTAATTGTGTTGCGGTCGTAACTTGTACAGTCCAAGGGAAGCATCTGGTCCAACATGCCAAATTGCACATATAAGCTCAAATTTGCCGAAACATCTGTTTGCTGCCACTATATATGGCCATAAAAAACTTTAGCCTGCCTTCCCCACCTAAGCAGATTAACCTCAGAGGGAGGCAAATTTTTAGTCAAACAGGGTATGATCTAATTTCAGTTATTCCGATTCATGGTAGAATTCGCTCGTAAAACCATAACTTCAGATTATTTGAATAATGCAAGCAGATAAAATGGAAATATTAAACACAATGTCCCTCTTAAACACATTATCATTCAGACAAAAGCCTTTTAACAAGTTTTAAGCAATGTACCATAAGAGCATAACAAAATTGAAGCTACCATCATTGCTTACGCAATTCATCAATTTGCTCGATTCCAAAGAGTTCAATTTCAAAATATTAACGCTAATCCAACAGGCCATTCACTTCAGCAATAATTAGCTAAAAGCTATATAACCCAAAAAGTCTAATGAAGAAAGGAGGGTGTACCGGATGCCCTATGTATTTCGCTCTTCGAAGGCACTCGCGATAAAGCTGCAATGACCAATGGGGCGATCAATGAAACAACCAATACAAGCAATTACTCCCCCCGAATAAAAACATCATCATAGTATAATTGGATTAAAATAAAGGAAACCAATCTCAAATGGTGTAATTTCTCAACAATAACAAATAGAAACACACGAAAGAGAAAAACACACCGACCTTTATGACATTGCCCGCGAGTTCCGAAGGCAAAGCTGTCTGCAGAGACGGCATCTCGATTCTCTCCCTCCACCAGATGCCAACGAAAATCACAGCTTCCAAAGATTACAAGGGAAACAGAAGAAGGGAACGAAACTCAAAATCGCAGTCAACAATCTTTTGCGCAAAAGTCCATGGACGAAAACAAAATTATTTGGTTTCCTTTTCTTATACATGATTTGTATTATATTATCTTTACGAGATGAAAGATCGCAAAAGATTTTTCCAGAACCGGACGCGGATCAACGTCATGGTATCGGAATCAATGCTCAAGTGTTGGAAGATACGCAATATCTTCTAGATACTATTGGGATCAATTAAAATTGTCCCATTACCGCCTCATAGAAAGGCAATTGGTTGCAAATGGGTATATAAGATTAAATATCGAAGAATTATGGGCAGAATTCAAAAATAAAGGGAAATTGTATTGTGGATTTTGCAAAAGGCCCCACCACACAAATAAAATTGCTAGAAACTACACGGTCAACCCGGGAGAAAAAGAGGAAAAGAATCGTTAGCGAGCTTGCTTATCAAAATAATGGATCAGCAGATTTCACTCAACCCATCAATTATGAACTCCTTTTGAGTTACTTTTTGGCAAGAAACCACAGAGTCATTTGAAGGTCTTTGGATGTTTATGCTATGCCACAATAGTAAAGATACAAAGCACGGGATATCAAGTTAGTTGCCAAGGGTTTCCTTTTGCTACTCAAGACTCAACGCACTCTTCTGTTACCCATATCGAGCTTTCTTCCCTTTCTCCGGCTTTGACTAAGACTCACAAATGAATTATCTCGATCCTGAGACTCAAGCAAACCAATCACCTCCAAAGAAATCTTTCTCCCATATGTGCATGGAACCAAAGATGTCTCTTTTGATCAATTATCCCCGGAACATCGATGTTGCATCACTCGTTCCACTTTAATGAAGCTTTGGAGGCGGAACTCCAAGCCTTAGTGGACAATCAAACATGCGAAATTGTCCCATTACCGCCTCATAGAAAGGCGGCAAATGGGTATATAAGATTAAATATCGAGCATATGGATCAAAAGAGAAAGATGGCCCTTTGACACATGAAACCTTCTCCCCGATGGATGTCCACAATGCTTTTTTGCGTGGAGATTTACATGAAGAAATTTACATGGACATGCTGCAGGGCTTACGGAGACGGGGGGAGAATAGAGTATGTCGTCTCCGCAAATCCCTATATGGCCTTAAACAAGCCTCCAGACAATGGTACGCCAAATTTGCAAACTCCCTGATAGCTGCTGGTTTCCATCAATCCAAATATGATTATGCTGTTTTTACATGGACCAAAGGTACGTCGTCTATCTATTTGATGATATATGTAGACGATATACTTATTATGGGCAATGATGAAGTAGCTGTCAAAAACTTCAAGGAATATTTGCATTCTGCTTTTCATATAAAGGATTTGGGTCAACCCAAATATTTCCTTGGAATTGAGATTGCACAATCAGACCAAGGGATTTCGCTTAGCCAAAGAAAATTTGCCTTGGAAATCATATCAGAAACAGGTCTATCAGGATGCAAACCAGCTGCTATTCCAATTGAGCAAAATGTTAAACTAACTATGGCAGATTATGATGCTGGAATATCTCAAGAAGATGATCTTGTTCTCAGAGATCCTTTGGGTTACCAGAAGCTTGTTGGGAAACTCATATCTGACTATGACCAGACTAGACATAAGTTATGCAGTGCAGACGCTTAGTCAATTTATGCACAAGCCACAGTAGTCGCATATGAATGCAGCTTTGAAGGTAGTGAAATATTTGAAGAAATGTCCTGGTCTTGGGATTCTTCTTTCTAGAAAATGTGATATGAGTATGATTGCATATTGTGATGTGGATTATGCGACGTGTCCGATGAGCAAAAGATCCGTCACCGGTTTCTGTATTAAATTGGGGAATTCTTTACTTTCATGGAAGACAAAGAAGCAACCAACTGTCTCATTGTCTTCAGCAGAAGCAGAATATCGAGCCATAGCAAAGACCACCTGTGAAATAGTCTGGTTGCGAGGCCTACTTCAGGACCTTGGGATACGAGTTAGAGGACCTACTAAATTATTCTGCGATAATGATGCAGCTCTCAAACTTGCGTTGAATCCCATTGTTCATGAGAGGACAAAGCACATAGAAATGGATTGCCATTTCACTCGAGAGAAAATCCAACAAGGAGTGATTGAAACACAGGGAATTGAAATAGAAGAACAGCCAGCAAATATCTTCACCAAACCCTTATGTCAGAGACAGCATGCATATCTATTAAGCAAGCTAGGTGTCTTGGATATCTACAAGCCACCAGCTTGAGGGAGAGTGTTGGAAGATACGCAATATCTTCTAGATACTATTGGGATCAATTAATAGGATCAATTAATATCATATCCGATTCATAGATTATTTGGTTTCCTTTTCTTATACATGATTTGTATTATATTATCACGATTGTACATTGAGATGTATACACAGAAATATAAAAAATTTCCCCACCGCTCTCTTCTCTTTTTCCTTGCCTTCGTCTTCTTTCATCAAGCTAGCATATTTCTATAGCCACATATCGATGAACAAGAAGGAAGCAGAGAGGAGGATGAAGAGTGTACCTAGTTAAGCAACAGCAGGAACTGGAATTCTGGAGAAGGAAGACTAGGAAGACTCTGAATTGAGAGAGTTAGTATGAAGATGGTGATGCAATGGAAATGGCATTCAAGCGGTGCCGACGGGCATGGCCAGGTCGGCCTGAGACTGCTGCATAAAAGCCTCAATTGGGTCGATGATACATGTCTTGCAATGTTACATTGGTGTCATTACGTATGGTACAAAAAATATGTGTTTACAAAGTAGTTTTCACTGAAAATGGACTGAGAAGGTATTGATATCGAGTTGAGTCGTGTTGAATTTAGATTTCTTTCATCAAATTCATGTTGTTTTAGGAAGCTTCGCCCCTAGCCCAAATAACAACGAGAGTAGGCTTGCCCAAGTCGTAATCTTTTTGGCTTGGCTAATTAGACGTGTGTGTGAATAAATATATATGGAGACTGGGGCACCTAAAAGTGTCGGATGTGCACTCGGGACTCTGAGTCCAATGCAAAGTCAACTCTGACATACTTGAAATTGATTCTTTGATCAACAACAATTGCTTCCTCTTGAGAAGTAAGGAATTTGCACAAAATTAATTTTGTTTTAGTTAGCCACAAGCATCGCCATCGTGGTTTATGCGTAGTGGGCATAGCTACTAGTCCTCTCGTGATGGGAAATCTACTTTCAACATGATCATTATATTGTGTGGATCCAAAAAAAAAAAAAAAAAACATTGGAGTCACTAGTTAGCAAAAGTCAGCTTTCGTGTATAAGTTCTTGGTTGAGAGCTAGCAGATGCAAATGCGTAAGAAACGCGTACTCTTTTTAAGTAGTTTTTCCTAATTCGAGTATGTTCATTAATTATTCTCTCTTCAAAATCTCCTCAATTTGATCTACTTTATGAATTATAAATACAATGCCATCAAAGGTTTGCTTGACCGTCGGTCAAATCCTTCTTTTCTTTCCCTTGTAATGCGGTGACAGTGTTTCTCCGCGGTCACGTAATTATCAAGCATTTTCACTTTCAGTAGATGATTGTGTAGAAATTGATGGAAAGAGTTGGTCAGATCATAGAGCATAATCATAATCCACTATTTTTAACGTGCTGTTGAACAACGAAAAGAGTAGTAGTGCAATAAAACGGAATCATCAGAGAAACTGAAGCTATGCAAACTGAAACTCTACACTCATATCAGCAGCTAAGGATATGGACAGAATGTATACAGACTGAAACGATATGGACATGGGAGAATGCAAACGTAGTCTAAAATATATTCCGTCATGCGTCCGTCATGGGTTCGCTGGTTCGTTGCTGCCTTGACTCTCGACCGCCTCCATTCCCTGCATTTGCTCGTCCGCCGCCGGATCACCGGCTTGTGGGAATGGCAGGTTCTGTGGGTCCTCCTGAGGGAATGGCTCCGGTTGCACGAGTAATGCCAGAAGTTGCTCGTCCGCTGCCGGGTCAGCCGCTTGTGGGAATGGGTTCTCTGCCGGTTGCACAGGCTGCCGAGGGAATGGCCCTGGTTGTGCGTCCTCGTGAGGGAACGGCTGTGCCTGGTTAGGGAATGGCTGTGGGAATGCCATTGGCATTGGGTATACCGGGGCGTTTGGGTATAATTCGGCCAGCTCTTGCACTGGCGGCAGCGGCATCGGATATGGTAACGGCTCTTGCCGCGGGGCTGAACGGAAGTTGCTGTAGATAATCCGTCCATTTCGAGGAGGGATTAGTAGCCCCTCCACAATAAACATCTAAAAGGAAGAATTAGTATCAAATTAACCCAACAAAGAAAGAAAAAGAAGAGAGAAACCGACGAACCTCTTCAAAGTCTCTGAACTCGAGGCCGATGCGGATGACACCGGCGAAGGTCAAACAACGTCGACCTGTAATTGAATCGACAGACGATGACATACGAGTGATGAGATGACAGACGTCGGCAAGATATTCAGAAGAGAAAAGAACTTGTATTTGTACGGGGCCAGAGGCAATGTGATCATCGTAAACAGCGGTTGACGCAGGCCCATAATAGAGCGGCACATACTGGCGACTCGAGTCAAACGAAAAATAAAATTGACCGCCGAAGAAGGCGGCCAGGTTAGTAGATTCCATGGCGGCGAGAGTGACGAGAGAGCGACGAGAAAGCGAGAGCGAGATCAATCCACGACAACACTTCTTCTTGATAAAATAGGGTAGCCTCTAAGAGCAAACTAAACAACACCTCTCCCTCTTGGTAATTTCCCTTTTGCAGCAGACGTAAACCCGCAACAAACGTGTACTCTCTTTAAATTGTTTTTACCAACGTAAACGTGTAAGGAATGCGTACTCTTTTAAGTAGTTTTTCCTAATTTGAATAAGTCCATTAATTATTCTCTCTTCAAAATCTCCTCAATTTGATCTACTTCCTTTTTGGAGTTCGCTGACATGATGAGTAAGGAATCCGCATAGCCGCCAGTAAAAGAACATTGGAATCACTAACTAGTGAAAGTCAACTTTCGTGCATAAGTTCTTGGTTGAAAGCTGGCAGATGCAAATGCATAAGAAACGCCTACTCTTTTTAAGTAGTTTTTCCTAATTTGATTATGTCCATTAATTATTCTATCTTCAAAATCTCCTAATTTGAGTAAGTTCATTAATTACTCTCTCTTCAAAATCTCCTCAATTTGATCTTACTTCCTTTTTTGGATTTCGCATGCCATCAAAATTGGAATCTTTCGTGCATAAGTTCTTGGTTGAGAGCTGGCAGACGCAAACGCGTACTCTTTTTAAGTAGTTTTTCCTAAGTCGATTATGTCCATTAATTATTCTGTCTTCAAAATCTCCTAATTCGAGTAAGTTCATTAATTACTCTCCCTTCAAAATCTCCTCAATTTGATCTTACTTAATTTTTTTGGATTTCGCGTGCCATCAAAGGTTTGCTTGACCGTCGGTCAAATCCTTCTAGGGGCTTTTGGGATTAGGTTTTCTTCATTTATGGGGAATCATCGGGTCGGGTTCACGTGAAAAACCCGCCCGACCCGACAAGAAACCGGGTCGGTGTATTCCAAAATAAATAAGGGAGAGGGAACTCTTGAAGAAGAAACGGCGCTAGGGATTTTTCTCTGAATCGCGCACAGAAAGAGGAGGAAGAGATGTGGAGGATCAAGCCAGAAGACATGGGTCAGGCAGAGGAGGCGAAGCGGTTCATGGTGAACTACTATAGGACGTTCGACACGAACCGGGCGGGCTTGGTGAACCTGTACCGGGAAGAGTCGGTGCTGAACTTCGACGGCCGGGAGATCAAGGGCAAGGAGGCCATCCTCGCCAAACTCACCTCCCTTCCGCAGTGCCACCACGAAATCGCCGAGTTCAAGTGCATGCCCTACCGGACCGGCAGCGTGCTCGTCTCCGTCTACGGCGAGACGTGGGTAGGGGGCCAGAATGTCATGGCGGACGCCCTTATTTCAGATCAGGCCTCTCTCTCTCTGATGAAGGATCCATTTATATTTTTATAATTTTAAATTCCTTTTTTGGAGTGTCGAAGAACAAGGATGGTGGTTTTGATGAGATGTTGGGCATATTTGTTGTTGATTTAACATCTTGGGTGATCCCTTCGTCCATCCATCCCATCCATTGTTAGCAGAGAGTATGTATCTGTCTGTAGCTAGCGTAACTGAACCGAATTGTTGCTCCGATGAATTTTCTTGGTGGGGTGGGGTGGGTGATGCCTTGTCAACTCTCTGCAATTTCTCTATCGATCAATCGATTAATCAATCCTCCTTCCCATAAATACTGAGAGTCGTGCACCCTTACCCTTATAGTAGTCCATCTCGTGCTTTTGTCTGACGCTCTTGCTCTGATTCTTTGCCTTCAGACGTTCCTTCTGATGCCAGCACCAGAAGGAAGCTTTTGCGTAGGAACACAAATTTGGAGGCCCTTTGATCTCAACAAGGTTCGGACACCACCACCGGCATCGAAACCGACACCGACCTTTGCTTTTCTAATGTCCACGCTGACTTCCCCACCACCAACGCCAATGTCCGCCTTTGCTCTTCAAACCGCCGTGCGGATGTCCGGCACGACATCGCCAGCTTATGTCTCGGCACCAGCACCGCCCATGGCCGCCTCGACATCAAGTGAGTCCACCTCGTCCGCCTTGGCACTGCCCATGTCCAGGATGAAAATTTCCACCTCGGCACCGTCCATGTCCCTCATAAAACATCCTTAGGTTCATATATATATCAGTAGTTTCAATGTTCTTGGCGACGTTTTATTTTCAATGTTTTATTGCTTGAAACATGTTTATATATATATATATATATATATATATATGTATGGAGTTCATGTTTGAATCCGAGTCCTATGAACTCAGTGGCAAGGCCTTGTAGTTCTCGTGTTAAGATGTCGCCCGGTAAAATTGACTAGATGTTTCATTCCATTGGGAGTGAGGAAGTTTAATATTTAAGAAAATGACTACATAAACAATACCATTCCACCACAGTTAAAGCCAGAGAGCATATATGCGCTTGAGAAAGGCAATATGTACTAAGGAAGTGCGCTGAAATTTGTTTACTAAATGATATGAGGGCATTATTAGAACACTGAGGATTCTTTACCCAAATGTTATTTCATATGGAGTCTTGCTACGGGTTGCCATCCCAGCATTCGATAAAAATCAAACCTTGTGACAAAAAATGGTTGTTGAGATTACAAACCATTGACACTCTGCACTCTACAGTTTCTCTCAGCGGCTATATCTTAAATAATCTTTTATCTCGAGGCAGAGACCGCCACTAAGTAGAAATCAATCGAGTCGGGATCAAACTTCTCTACTGCACTCGAATGCAGGAAAGTTCATTTAACTTTTTCATCTGTACTACAGCAACAACGAAAACTGCTCGGGTTGGCACCTGTACTACCGTGCGAAGTCCAAACGAGCGGAGGTGGCACCTGCCCTTTAAGGAGGACTTCTTGATTTCTTTCTATCAATGAGAAGACGAGTCGATGGTGATCGACCTCCTCCAGATGGCCTATTTTGTATCATACAGACACAAATCGATTAGCAAGCTTATCAGAGTTTACCCTGAACATGAAAATTGCTAAACAGGCAAAAAGAAAAACACCCCACATAGCATACAAATCATCCCTCCGACATGCACCATTAAAATTGCTAAACAGGCAAAAGAAAAACACCCACATAGCATACAAATCATCCCTCGGATTAAGACACAATTCTCCAATAGAAAACTCATTTCACTAAAAAATATCGAAACATCTGCACAAGAGACATCACATCATGCAACAAAAACCGTACTGGGATTTCCCAAAGAAGTTCTGAAGCAGTTTCCCCGAGTGCAATCTGAATTCTATGCAAACCTAAGGGGGGCCAAGAACTAATACGCCTGCACTTGGCTGCCTCGCATGCCACTTCCCTGCTAATAATTAACTAGTTGTAGGAAGATGTTAAGGACAGATGTCATGGGATTAAAAAGTCCATCAGGCCCTTTGGCAAACCCTTCATGCCTATTCTGTGTCCCAAACAAGCTAACTCACAAACCTTGAAGCTGATAGTACCTCCAAAAGGAAGGCCTCAAAAAAGCAGCCATCGAGAGCAATACGAAGATTCTAATTTACGGCTATCTAACGACCGCAGGAGACTCCTGAAGCTTGTGATTGTGATCAAAGCAGGGAAGTTACATCTCATCGATTTCTAAATGTATGATAGTGTCCATTGTAAGTGACTTAGACAATCAGGTGGTAAAATCTTTCAAGCAGATAAGTTTGTAACTAAAACCACGATTTTTTCCACACAGCTTACAAGTAGAACAAGGAACTTTACCCAAATCAGGCTCAAGGTCTTCATTTTCGACATCTCCCTCTCCAATGGCATTACCATCTTCAAGATCAATCGCAGCTTTGGCATATCTTTCCAGAAATTCTTCTTGAGTTTCTTCATGCTCATCATCATCATTTGAATCCTGGTACAATTTAAAAACGACTTAAAGAGAAGGAAACATTTTGCAAATATATTTACAGAAAGAAATTCTCAAGTCACCCTTTGGCCATCATGTAGAATTTCATGTTATATAGCCCTCGGATATGTTTTGCTGCTTAATAAGACTGAAGTTCAAAAATTTGTGAATGAACTGGTTCAAAATTGTCCCGAGTTCAAACAATTGAACACGCTATCCAATCTCGCGTCAAAGTCCCTGGAACTTACATAACTAGCTATTTCCTCTTTCGAGCAGCTTAATCCGTAAAACTTATACAAGACGTGTCACCTAGCTGGAAGTAGGTTCAAGCTTTGTACTTTCTATCCAAACCATCTCTTTAAGGCCATCAGTTTTCAAAACTATCCCCTAAAGAACCAACCATAGTCGCAGTTTTCCTCTTTAAAGTTATGGCTAAAAGAAGCAAATGCACTAAGAAGTCAAATCTTAACTCAGTCATAAGCTATATGGTTCATATAAATAACAGGGAGTCGAGAACAATGGCAATCAAAGCTAAAACTAGATTATACGCGGTGCTTCACGATGTTACGACTTTAGCAGTCAAACTTTGAAGTATACACCTAATGAACCTTTCAATCTCATTTTTTTGACTGTTCTGGGCCAACCATGACCAACTGTAGCAGAACTCCAACGGTACACGGCATAAGTATTTATTATTTTTCCACCGAGTTTATTGATGTGGTAAAGCTGCTACTTAATGATGGAATTATGTCCATTAATTATATGAAGTCAAAAATAGATTTTGGTCAATCCTCATACTATACATCGAGGAGAATGAGACAAGCCAACCGAAGAAAATCAACAGTGATGGGTGATCCAATGAATTAGGTTCATATAGGTAATAATAAGTCATTTGTTGATCTAGTGCACTATTAGAAACTATTGTCCCTCCTAAGGTGAAAATAGTGCAAAACGACAATGAAAAATAGGTTGAGCTAAGCTCTTAATGAAATTCCATAGCCATTATTGAAGGCGTATTAAACTGCAGAGTACACTTGATGCAATTACCTATATAAGTGTGGATTGGGGCCGCTCTTATGAGAATTATTGGCGATAATCTCTAGAGTACTTATGAATAAACCAAGCATATGCATGGCCTATTAGCGCAAAACCGTGTTAGACAACAAACTTTGTGAGAGTGTAATGTGATTGGTGAAAATTATAATTCACAAAAAGAAATTCTTAGCTCATAAAAGTTTCAAACTTTACCTACTATTCCATGAATTATATTTCATTCTTTCTATGCCTGCTTCATAGCCTAACAAGCACCAGTTCCGATGCATTACTCTCCAATAACCCAGCATTTTTATATTTCGTCTTTTCAAAACTTTTTGAAATATGTGCGTGATTGTTGGATATTTCAACAGTTTTGAAATATTTATTACAAATTATAACCGTATTTACAGTAATCATTTTTGTAACGGCTTTCTAATGGCCATATAATGGTCGTCTAACGGCTTTATAACTTATGATTTATTATTTCATAAACTTTTCATTATTTTATAACGGCCATTATTTTAATGACCAACTGATTTATGACGATTTCCTAATAGCTCTCTCTTTCTCCTATTTAAATATAAATTAAGTTTCAAACCACAATTTTTGATGATACAATATGTTATCATATCTTTCCTTTTCTTTTTGCTAGGTTATACACATAAGTTGTTCTGTTTTCTTCTAATATTTAGTGTAGAGTACAGAAGAAGATCTATTGTATTTTGGTAGAATAGCTGCTGAAGCTTTATGCACCAAGTTTCGTATTCTGAAGGACGGAATTATCCTTAGGAACAGTGCTTGCATGCCTCTAGCATTTGTTCTTTTTTTTTTTTCCAAATCTTTTACAATGTATTTCCAATAGTTATTATTATTTTATGTATTCTAATATTTTTCCAGCAAAAAGGTCATTTCCCGTATCACACTCGAGGCTGGAAAACCTAACATTGCGGAGTATTTTCTGGTGCTAAAGAAGATTGACCCACAAGGCGTCGAATGAAGATGTATTTTGGGCAAATGTTGGATCTGTTCGAAGGATTGATACAGAAAAGGCTGCAGATGAGGGCAGCATCGGATTATGCTAGGAAGGACAATGTATTGGATACCCTAATTGATCTATGTGATGATAAGAATGAGGACATGGAGATCTTTTAAATTTAGCACAATTTCTATATATACTTTTAAGTAACTATTTATCTTTTACTGGCTCAGTTCCCATCACTAATATTAAAGTAGGTGTTTGATTGACTAATGTATCAAATACTTAAATTGCTGGTAAAAAGGATATGTATTTTCGAGGAAAAATGACACTACAAGTCCTAAACTTCATATATAAATTAAGCATTAAACTATTTAATTGGTATAATGAAGTTCTAAACCTTCTTCAAAACGTCAGCTATTTTGCTGGACTTCTTTCTTTAGCGCTTGGCATCTTAGCAGGACTTAATTAACGACTTCCGGCAATCTTAGCAATATTTTGAATCCTTAACCGTCTCGAAGAGGCCACATCTTTCTCGTTCAATGGTTCCATTGTATCACTTGAAAGTGCTTGGGGAACAGTAATCGAGCACACCCTCTTTCCCTCTATCACTTCTTTCTCTACTTCTTCATCCATGGCCTCTTTATGTCCTTCTTCCTCTTCGACTTCTTCTTCTTCCTCGAAAACTGTGCTCAAGCAGACTCTATCGCTGAACATTGGCCCATAAACATCACATGCAGCTACCTCATTCGAAGTGCTTTTATTTGAATAATTGGGAAGGTCCGAGAGGTTACTGCTTCTGTCAAACCGGTTGACTCTGTTGTCTACATATTCACTTCGCGTGCACAACAGTCTTGATCACCCATGTCCAAATCCATCGATTTCACCTTTCCAGGGTCCTCATCCCCAATTGTTCCCAGCAGCCTCTTAGCAAAGCCACTCCATTCCCCATCCGTAGGCCCATTCTCATTGCCATTTCCGTTCCTCAACTGAGACTCTATTTCCTCTAACCGTCTTCTCAGCATTTCAAGTTCCTCTTGCTGTTGCAGTATCCTCTCCTCCATTCTCCTCCTCTCCAATTCTACAAACTCATCAGCCATTCTCTGACATTCAGCTAATTTCTTTTCCAGCTCAGTTTTAAGAACATGTATCCGCTCATTCACCTTCATGTTGATCTCCTCCTCGCTTGCGCCAGATGCTTTCCCTTCCACTAGCTGGAGTTTCGTTCTCAGGGATGCAACCTCCTGTTCCTTCTTGAGGAGCTCTTTGTGTGCTTCATTGCGATCTTTTTCTCGGAGCTTGTTCTCCATTTACAGCTTGCAGATGAACTGGTCCATTGCTGCAATCCTCGAACCCAACATTTCTGCAGCCGAAGAATCTTCAGCTCCAAGTTTGTCCTTGACTGGTGTATGTGGGCCACGGACAATACATTTTGCTTTGGCTCCATACTCTAGCGCGGAAATTGTCTTGTGTATCTCCTTTGGGTCTGGGCTTGCACATAGTATCATAAGAATCTTCGATTTGTCGTCCTCAAAAGAATCCTACAAAAAGGAGCAACAATATATACCTTGATCCTTCTCAATTTGTCAGTGAACATCGCATTAAATTCGAAGTGATCCGTCAATGATATTGTCTTTGTGTTTGGCTCTTTATTGAGAATTTTGTACTTGGCACATGACAATGAGTGCAGAAGTCTAACAACGTTGCTGTTGCTCAGATTTAACTGGTTCATGATCTCTGAATAACTTAATCTCTCTGAGGTGTTGAAAAGCAGCAAAGCAGATGCCTATTCGCATGTGTCCTTTTGTGGCAGGTGACCCCTTCTATCTATCCTGGCGACTGTGGAGGGGGAAACAAAAGGAAAAGAGAAGGGTGGAAAAAGATGGAACAATTATATTCAAGAGACCTGATAAGTTGTGACAATCAGCCCCGCGGTTCTTGGTTCAAAATTTCCGACTATGTCACATGTACCCAAGGAGTATATCCACGTTAGTTTTCTCTCCTTCGTTTTTGTCTGATAGAATTCCTTGAGAACCTCAACGTACCTTACCTAAGATGACACAAAAACGACCAGTGATATTCAAAAAGCAAATTGTTAAATGTAGTGCGACAAATGGAGAAGGGGATACACATATGCGCAGCACACAGAACTCTTCCTTGAAGAAACAGCGAAAGATGAAAAGGATGACACGCATACCATCTCTGCTGGAAGTTTCAAATCAGGAGATTTGTAGCTCGGCCAGAAGCCAGTTGTCACAACAGTAACCGTCAAGTCAATCCCAGTATTTGCATTAGGATTGTTGCTGAGATACTCTTCAAAACTGGTTTTGTTTTCCCCTGCCAAAGTCAAATCTCTCATCTGAAAGAAAAATAATTCAGCAAATTGTGGAAAATAGTTGGCCTAGCATCAAATATTGCAGAAGTCAGTTAATCAGCAGTGACAATTAGGGCAACCAACCATTCCCTCCATCTTTGAGGTGAATTGACTGCTGCATTATGTAGGGTTTTTTTTTTTTTTTGCCATTGCATTATGTAGGTTTAGCTTGGTCAAAATACTTCTCTCATGATCATCATTAGCACTCTAATAAATAGAAGTCGCCTCGCAAGCTTTTTCCTGCCAGAGTTAATAACCAATAGATTCCGTCAATATGGTTTGCCCACAGAGGACTTCTGATTGCAGGCAGGTAATAGCAAGAGCTGGATAAATAATCACCTGTAGAACTCAGCAAATAGATCTTTATCACTGATATCGGCAACCAGCTTTACCACGTGTGCAATGACCAAAGAAAAAGGAATCAAGAACGGTAGAATGTGATGTGATTAGCCCATCAGTCAACTTCTCACCACCACCTTTCTTTAGTATGTTGTCATAAAAAGTGGCCAGCAGTTCTGCAGTTGAGCTTCCACTGACTCCTTACTGAAGAAGACCTCGGAAGCCTCCTTTCAAGCCTACAGAACAGCAGAGAACTTGAGATTAAGCATAAATAGAAATTCCCAGAAGCAGAACCAGCAGCAACAGCATCATACCTGTGAAAAACAGCGTGGCTCTCAAAACAATTGTAGACATATGCTAGGTACCTATCACGTAATTCAATCATTTTTCTCACAAAAACCTGCAAAACGTGCACCTATATCAGCTTCGTCTCAATATTCAGCCTCCTTTATCCCAAATAGGTATGAAAAAAATAGATATAATTACTTGTTCTTGCAGACCAACCGGATTCTTCTTCTCAGCCTGCAAAAGAAACAACAGTCATCGGATCACCACTTTAAAGAAACAACTGTTCAACCAGATCTTAAAGCGGATTGCATCACAACAATCAAACTATATAGTGTATACATCTAACAGTTTTCCAGTTATTCAGTTTCCAGTGGACATTTGAAAACTATGCTTAGCAGCAAACAACGCTTCTATGGGCCAGAGAGAGAAATTGACGTAAATGAATTTTCCGAGCCACTAATAAGCAATGGTGCAACAGGATGCTTTGCGGCAAGTTTGGTCTTAGTTCAAGTCTCTCATTCCAACTTCAGAGGTTGAGAATTAGCAACTATTCACATGCATGCCCCTTTTTATCCTTCAGTCCTCGAAACTCACATCCCCAATTGACAGAAAATTAAAGCAAATGGTGCATGCACCAGTTAAACATGCTTGCTTACTCAAGGAATATGGAAACGTCATTATACGTGTGCCAAATTTAAGACAGAAGTTCGAATAGGAGAATGCATCAGATGACCTCTAATCACCTCTTAAACTCAGCTTTCTCATGACTAATTTACTGACAGTAACCAAAATTGTTCATTGTCAAGGCTCCGTTTGTTTCATGGAAAATGAATGATTTGTAAAACATTTTTCTAAGAAGGATCGCTTGTGTTGCTTACAAAAATAAATGAATGAGAATTACTATCATCATTATCCACCAAAATATTTGGAAATAATTTATTGTTGACAATAAAAACATTTTTCATTAACTAAATTTTCAAATTATATAAGTGATTTTTTGTAAGAAAATATTTTTCCAAAATAATCATTTTTTGCGATACAAATAGAGCATAAATATATTCTTTTTTTCCCAACAAGAGGTCCATCAATTCACATAAAAATGCATCTGTGTGTGAGCTCCACAAAATATCTACACTTCTGTCACATAATCGTGTTGACTAGTACACTTCTTATGATTTTACTGAAGATGAAGTGTCTTCTCAGACACTAGAGTCCAAAATCTACTAGTAAAAATCATTTTAGCCGAGTGAAATAAGAAATCCTTGAACATAGACAATTTTCGAAGACTTACAAAGATTCTATATCTAATGGAATCCTATGAAAGCATGCTCTTTAGCAGTTTTACAAGTTAAAAGAGCACGAGAAACAAAATAAATGTGCATACTTTCCCGTTGCTTGCAGCATCTTCAGCTTGTCCAAGCAAAGATGTACCTCAGCAGTAACATGCTGCGCAAATGAGACCAAAATAAGATTGAGAATACATAGAAAAATTTAATTCCCTAGAGAAAGAATAATTCTACTGTTGTTTACCTGCTTAGAAATATTTGCAGCAGGATCCAAGCCCCCAGTTACTTTAGAAAACAGCCTCATCTTTTTTCTAAATCCTCCGCCTAAAACATTCGAGTCAGTAATAAAGCATCCTCCTTCACAAAAATTAGAAGTAACAAATAGAAAAATATTAAGTAAAGCAACAGCAAGCACCTTATGATCTCTAAGCAATGCATGACACCCTCTATACTCTTTTTCAAGTAGTTGGTATGCATAGGCAGAGAGTAATTCATGTCGAACTATCTGCAGAAATCAGGCAGTAAAACTTGCAAATCAGAGTTGATGGACTAGATAAACATGATGTACCACAACTCCATGCAGAATCGTCATTCCAAAGGTAACTCCAATTACCAACCTCAAGTATCTCCTTCTCATTACTTGAATGCAGGCAATGAAAAAACCTGTCTCTCTCACGTTTCTTCAGCCTGTGACCGCCGATAACATGGATTAATAACTTCAAAAACAATTCACCACAACATTTCAGGCTAATGATATAAAATTGGCATTGCCTTCAGCATGTAATCTGGACAAGAGTCTTTTCAGCATCCACTTTGGAGCCTTCCTAGAATACTTAAGCAGCGGTATCTTCGAGCAGTGATGCTTTAAATCACTTTCATAAAAATCCATTTGCCCTGTTCCAGTTCCAACGAATATATCCAAAACATTCTTCACTAAAGCTCGGTCAATTTGCTCTCCCTCACATTCCTGATCAATCTAATCAAATTCAAGCCAGTAAAAGAATTAACGAGATTCTAAGAATTAAAAAACCTGTCAAGAATAAGAGGGGATGGATAAAATCATACCAGGGAGATGATAGCATCCCTCACTTCTGCATATAACTCCCTATATACCTGAAAACATCATCAATCAAGTGCATTGACATAATTGTCAACAACATATGGAAAAAGTCAACATCATTAAACTGCAGTCAGCATTATTCAGCCATATCTGAACCATAAACTTTACTGCAAATGATCAGTACAGCTGCCATCACACATGGAAGGTCACTGGTGATGTACCAGATCACAAAAGCAAGTCAGGCCAACCTCATTAAGGGGCAGCAATGATCTGCGAGCAACGAAGTACTGATCCACATAATAGAAGAAACAAGGTAGCCAATTGACCATCACATTATGGTTTGCCCACCTGAACACAAATTTTCTCAGCAGAAACTCATCATGCTTATCCCTTAATGAAGACAACTCCTGAATCAGAGAGAGGCCTTGAAATTAATGGAAATAGAATACTCAAGAACCCAAAGGACATGTTGTCCACGGTGAAAAGTATGTATTACAAAAAGGAAAGGGTTAATAATGGAATTTCTAAGCCTTATATCATTGGAGAAGGAGGTCCATGTCATGAATACTACAATCCCACTTTCAAGCATCAGCGTGATTAAGTACTAAAATACTTGCTATGCAATGATTAAAAGAAAGCTTTCATATAGCATTTCAGAGGTCAATACGGGCTTCATAAGTACACTAATACATTTCTTTTTTTCCTTAAAAAAAAAAAAGAATCAATGAATCAATCGCACTAATTATGTCAGATTCACAGCAAGGAACTATTTGGCGCCTTACCACACACTTGTTCGCAGATGTCCTATATACCAACAAGTCTTGGTTATTTCTCATGTCCCACAAGGAGGCAGCATTCAACTTTGATCACTTCACTATGTAGCTTAAAGCTTCTTGATTAACTTTGCCATACAACTCAAAAGTCATTGGTCAATAGGGTGTCGCAGTTTCCTCAGATCATGTCCAATTGATGATCTCATCTTGGCATATTTCCCACTTCAACTACAAGAACGAGTTCCAGATTTTTCAATCAAAAGATGAATTGCCATCATTAACTAAAACTTTGATGCCCTATAAAAAAAACAATAATCAATCGTTTAATGCCCACTGGCACCCTAATACTAGCATTAATATTGAGGAACATCAGCCGGGAATTCTGACACTCATTAATGGCAGGTCTTCGTGCCCGCAGGCTATACAATAAATAGATAGAACTTCAATTCCCACAGGAATTTTGAACTGTCGCCGTATCTCTCATGCAGAAAAAATTACCAAAAAAATTCTAAACCTATTACAATAGTGTCAATTCAGTCACAAATTTATTTTTTTAGCTAATTGAGTCTTTAATCTTTTACAATCGTGCAAGTTCAGTCCTTCCGACCAAAATTGACCGGCTGATGCTGACGTGACCGGAAAAAATTACCAAAAAAATTCTAAACCTATTACAATAGTGTCAATTCAGACAAATTTTTTTTTAATAATTGATTTTATTTTTTGAATTTTTTTGAATTTTTTTTTATTATTTTTTTTTCTTGTTTTTTTATCATTTCCCTCTCTCTCTCTCTCTCTCTCTCTCTCCTCCCTCCTCCCTCCTTCTTCCTTTGGCTTTGGCGACAGGCCAAGCTACCGGACTAAGGTGGCCAAGTGAGCTCACCTCGCCGTCGTTGGGCGAGGGCGAGCCCACGCCAGATCTGGTGAGGCGAGCCCCTATCGAACCCAGTGACGACAAGACCCCATCTCCGGAATTGGCAAGGCAAGCCCTCGCTAGATCCAATGAAGGCTAGCCCTGTTAGTAGCCTAGCAAGCTTGCCTTGCCCAGCAGTGGCGAGGCGAGCTCGCCTAATCACCTCAATTTAGTGACTGACCGGCCCTCTAGCTGGTTGCCGGAGTCAAAGGAAGAAAGAGGGAGGAGGAAAAAAAGAGAAAGAAAGATAAAAAAATTCAAAAAATAAAATATTATAAAAAAATTGTCACCAGCATCGGCCGCCGGTCCATATCAGCGCTGGCTAGCTAATTTTGGCCAAAAGAACTAAACTGGCACGATTGTAAAAGATTTATCACTTAATTGGCCATAAAAATAAATTTAGGACTGAATTGACACAATTATAATGGGTTTAGGATTTCTTTGATATCATCTCCTTTCAAATATCTCATATGCCCATCATATAACTAAACAAAAAGAGCACAAACAACGCAATTACTAATTTCTTACCACTGAATCGATGTACTCTTCAAAGGTTTCTCTATACTTGTCATACAGTTGCTGGGACTAGTCATGAGGTGGCTTCTGAGTACATATAGTGTAAACCGTCCTGCAAAATAGCCTCAAAGAAGTCGACGACAGTTGACAAAAGATATGATCATGCAGCTCAGCCACCAGGCATACACTGAAAATGAGCAAAGCAAAGAGGCTAAATACGTATATAGTCGATTCTCTTTTTAATTGTATATATGTATCGGCCCCCTTTTTTATTTTATATATGTAACCAGGCAAAGTATGAACTTCCGAGTTGAGGCTACCCCGCTTATCAAGTCTCCTAGTAGGATGATAGGACCGTGTTCCTTATTTTAAAGTACTGATACCCACATGCCCAACCCCGAGCTCTCCTTTGTATATTTATCTTTCTCAAGAGGAGGGAATCCCCTCTAGTTGCTTAATGTCTAGGAAGCCTCAAGGTCTGGGTTGAAGACTTAGCAATTTAAGAACTTACTAAGATCCAACTCTCTTTTCTTTTTTACTTTTTGGTATATATGTATCTGGTTAAGTAAATATTTTCTACAATAGTATATACTTGTTGAATTTCTGAGCAACTCTTTAGTTTTAAAATGAAGGGTGTCCTCAGGTCCTGTTTGTTCGCGAAAATTAATGATTTGAAAAATAATTTTCTAAAAATATTCGTTTGTATCATTTGAAATAATTAGCAATTAATTTTTTTTTATTTTTCTTGGAAACGATTGAAGTCTAAAAATTTGTGTAAACTATGAAAACAAATTTTGCTCATATATTTTTATAAGTAATAAACGATTAATTTTTCAAAGAACATTTTTAAAATCATGCATTTTCCGCGAAACAAATGGACAAACAATCACTTTTTCCTAAAAGTAAACCGTCAATGCTTATTGTATTTATGCGCTCAGCACCGAAACATGAATTTACGAATGGTGGCAAGAAAAATACTTCTACTTCAAAAAAAAAAAAAAAAAAAAAAGAGGCTACCGGGACATGTTTGTTCAAAAATTTGGACCACAAAAACGTTAATCAACCCTGGTGCGGAAAGTAATTAATGTAATAAGACTTTTAAGTTTAATTTAATAAAACAGTAAGTTCAACAAAATTAAATTAATGTTCCATTTCCCAAAAATCTAAAGGTTCAAAATTCAAATTCTCCAAAATCAAGGTTTAAAATTTAGTTTCATGTTTAATTAATGGAACACGTGACAAGAAAAGGGAAAATTGCCTACAAAATTCTAAACTTATTATATGGTTGTCATTTCAGTTCTAAACTTTCTAATTTAATCAATATGTCTTAAATCTTTTAACAATTTTCCAATGTAGTCAACCCGATCAATTTTGGTTTGAAATTACTAACATTATAATATGATCAAGCGCCAGCCATTTTACGTGACATAGTCGGTACTAACGTGTAAGATTTTTTTCATTTTATTTTAGATTTTCTAAATTTTTCTTTTTTTCTTTTTCCTTTCTTGACATACACTAATTGATCTACCTCGTCAGTATTACCAATGCTCATTCACATTTCTTATCATAGTCGCATAGTGGCTCTAGAATGTTGCAATGAGCTTATTTGTTATCTAATATTATGATAATCCTTGATTGATTGATTGATTGATTGGAGGTTATCTCTGTTTTTTTATTTGAGAGAGTCTTATCCATTTTATTTTTGCATTTTCAAGTTCATTTACACTAATTTGCAATTCATATCAAATAATGGACGTGATAGAATATGAAAGTATATGGCTTTATTGGCTACATTAAATGGTAAATATAATATAGTAAAATTCTCAGATTTCTTATCCTACTTATCGAATCCTATCTTTACCTAAAATCCAGACGACCAAATATGACCTTAGGGCTTCACTTGTCTAGCAGTCCGCCCAACCATGTTTGAAGTCTACTCTCTGTTAATAACAACTATGCTAATCAAATTAAAAACTAAAAGATAGGGATAGATGATCGATTTGCGAAATTGATCCGTACAATGATGCAACAGCAGTATTTCGTTTGAATATATCCCCTGCTTTTTATACCCTCACCGACGAACTTTCTCCATAATCTTTTCAGTGAATTACTGAAAATATAATCTTCCAAAAGAGGGTTCTTAATTTAATAATGAAGTCATCGCCTTGCTCGAAATTGGAGTTAGGTGATTGATCTCGGTGATACCCCGGCGAATTAATGACCAACGCATACGGTATCTTTTACTCCCAGAGAGAGATGTTCCAAAAATCGAGTCTTGTTTTTTGGCCATAAAATAGGAGTATTGTTAACATCTGGAAATTTGTGCGTCCAAACGTAAAAAATCGAAAACTGCACTTTTCAAAAAAATCATGTGATAGGCCCGCACCGCTATTTTCAACTTTCAGACTTAATTCCTCAAGTAATGACAACAAGATAATAGCACGATTAGCCACGAAAAAGATATCATATGACTAAATTGGTAGTTTCGACGGCAAATGACTAGAAAAATAAAATGTTATAATGGCTATATGGAGGAGTTCGGAGAAAGTTTTTTAATTAATGCGTTACCGATATTTACCAACATCAACCACGTTCAGATTAACACAGATTAAAAGCGGATGAATGCCGTAATTTATAACCTACAGATCAGAAGGACGGTTTGAAGACGGCTCTCTCCCTTAAAGTATCTCATGTGCTAATGCCTTTTTCGACAGACCCCGTTACCAAAAAAAAAAAAAAGATTCACGCGCTTTCACGAGATCGATGGTATTAAGTCAAATCATTTTTTTTTTCCAAAATTGGAAAGCAGATTGTAAAGAGATACGTATGGAAAAATAGGGTGGTCCCTTCTTAGTAATTTCCCTTTTGTAGCAGATGTAAATGCGTAAGAACAAATCCTTCTTTTCCTTCCCTTGTGATGCGATGACTGTGTTTCTCCTAGAGTGCCCAGACTTGGCACTGACGGACCCTAGAGGTGGCAATATGGGTCATAAACCCATATTATGACCCATTTTTAGTTAAATGGGTCATATATGGGTCAAGTAAAAGTCAAATATGGGTCAAAAGTAAGTTTGAAAAAGTAAAGCACAAAAATAAATGGGTCTAAATGGGTTATTACTAATAACCCATTTAGACCCACTTTCAACCCATGGGCCATGGTCTTATTTAATTTTATAAAATGTTTTTTTTTTAAAAAAAAATCGAAATTATAATTATTTTTTATATTTCAATTTTTTTTTTCTTTTCTTTTTCTTTCTTTTTCTTCATCACTTAGCCGATTGCCGGTAGGGCGACGGGCCGGCCGGCGGCGGGCGACAGCCGGGTGAGCCTCGCCGGTCGTCGGCAAGGCTCGAGCTTGCCGACGTCGGGCGAGGCTCGATCTCGCTGATCTGGCGAGGCCGAGGCCCCGCCGACGACTGGCGAGGCTTGAGGCTCGAGCTCGCCCCGATCCGGGCGAGGCCTTGGCCCCGCCCGACGCCGGTGAGACTCGGCCTCGCCAAAGCGAGACTCGCGCCGACGACCGGCGAGGCTCGATCTCGCTAGCCTCACCCGCCGTCGGGCGAGGCTCGGCCTCGCCGAGATTGAGCGGCGCTCGAGGCGAGGCTCGAGCTCGTCGGCATCGGGCAGGCTCGACCTCGCCGACAACCGGCGAGACTCGAGCTCACCGGTGTCGGGCGGCGCCTCGGCCTCGCCGGTTCAACGAGATCGAGCCCCGCCCGATGTCGGCGAGCTCGATCTCGCCCGTGGCCTGGGTCGTCGTCAAGCCGTCATCATGGTCGGCGGCGACCGAAGAAAAAGAAAAAAAGAAAAGAGAAAAGAGAAAAAGAAAAAATAATTATTAAAAATTAAAAATTATATTTTAAAAAATAAAAATATTTTAAAAATAAAAGTTATATTTTAAAAAATAAAAATTTGATTTTTTAAAAAATATTTTAAAAAGAATTATAAAAATTTTCATTAAATTTGTATTGCATAAAAATTGTTAAAAAATTTGTATTGCATAAAAATGTTTTAACAAATTTTTTTATAAAAAAATATATAAAATGAGTTTTTTTAGGTTTAGTTAAAAAAATTTCATGTTACAGTTTTTAGTTATTCAATGGTATGTTCACTTCAAATAATAGAAGCATGTGCATAGTCTAATTCTTTACAAATATTTCAATTTATAGGTTTTTTTTAACTTTTTTTATTTTATTTACTATTTTGAATTTAATTTGAAGTTTTAATCCAATTAATATATAGTAGAAGTGGGTTTTCCTAGAATATTAATAGGTTTTAGCAATACGGGTCGGGTTGGGTATGGGTCGGGTCGAATAGTATGGGTCACTAGATTTACACTACAAGAATATGGGTCAAAACGGGTTGAATAGGTCAAATATGGGTCGACCCATATTCGACCCGACCCATACCCAACCCGACCCGACCCGACCCACCCATTTGCCACCTTTAATAGACACTTAAGTGTTAAAAGTTTGAAAAGTGACACTTAAGTATCAAAATTGGAGCAAAATGAATCACTTAAGACTGCATTCCAAAAAAATTCGATGTGGCGATTTTCCGAAAGGAAGTGCAAAACGACGCCGTTTTACACTTTGACATGGCTAAACAATATAAAAACGACATCGTTTTGGTGCTGACGTCTTAAACAAATTAATATAAAAATTAATTAAATTAAATTTAAAAATAAAATTATTTAAAACATTTTTAAAAAATAAAAATATTAAAAAGTAAAAAAAAAAATAAAATTTTAAAATAAAAAATATTTTTTTTAAAAACTAAAAATTAAAAAATATTAAAAAACTAAAAATAAAAAAAAATGGGGGAGGGGGCGGGCCCTTCCGATGGTGGTGGGGGGCGACGGCGGCAAGGGCTCGGCCCTCGCCGCTAGCCCCTATTTTATTTATTTTATTTTTATTTATTTTAAATAAATTTAGTTTTAAATTAAATTAAATTAATTTTTATATTAATTTTTTAACCACGTTAGCACCAAAACGATGTCGTTTTTGTATTTTCTAGCCACATCGGCGTGTAAAACGGCGTCGTTTTGCACTTCCTTCGCTAGAAAATCGCCATGTCGGCATTTTGGCCGGAGTAGCACTTTAAGTGATCCATTTTACTCTGATTTTGCCACTTAAGTGTCACTTTCCAAACTTTTGACAATTAAGTGTCCCTCCATACCAAGTTTTGGCACTTGGGGTGTACTTCTGCCGTGTTTCTCCTATGAAGCAAGTGGTCACGTAATTATTCCCACTCACTCTCATCTCTCTCTCCCCCTCCCTCTCGTTGTGATTCTTCAATGGAGCGGGATGGCATAACAGAGGAAGAGAGGCCGAAGGTCGTGGAAGTCGACTCGACTGACGGATATGAGGGAGACAAGGGATCGAGGAAAATCAAGAAATTCGATTCGTTCGACATAGAGACCTCTCGATTCAAGTCGGACCATCCATTCCTCCATAGAGGTCAGTGTTCTTCTCGTTCCCTGAAAAAGGAAAAAGAAAGAATAAAGTTTTTCTTTCATGAAGAATACTTCGGTTGGAAAAAAAAAATTCAGGCTACTCCTTGGTATAATTAGTTCGAATATAGTTCCTAGATTTTTTTTAATGAATGAGTAGCTAATACAAATTTTGAAATTCCATTAGTGAAATGGATTGATAGAAATGACGCGCATTTTTTTTCAGTTCCTTTCGATTATGCGAGTTGATAAAAAACATTTTAATATGAATTTGAAAGGGATATGTTGTTTAGAATTTGAGAATGGCATATCACTCGAATTAGCTAAATGTAAAAATGCATAGGGAAGAAAGGTAGAAATATTAAGAGGATGGTTAAATGTCGTGACGTTTGCCATTATATATCAGCTAATTAGCTAGATAAATTTCCAGTTTAATTTATTTGCAAATTTTAAAGCAATGGAATTGTTATGAGGCGTGAAAATTGAAGGCTTGTGATTAGGAAAATATAGAGGGAAGTGAAAATAATGGAGTTAAATGAAGAGATATGCGGAGTTTAATGTATTGATTGATTTGCCATTACCAACAGACCATTTAAGTTCATCTATAATAGAATCTCTGCTCATAAGAAGACTCCTCCGACCCAAAAGGTCTAGTTCCCTTATCCGCTTTCCATAGGGATGTAGATTGAAAATATAAAGCTTTAAAACCACTGCCCCATAGAGATGAAGGATTATGATAGAGTCGCCATGCTTGCTTCCCCAATAGAGCTTTATTAAAAGATATTAGGTCTCTAAATCCCATCCCTCCCTTCTCCTTACTCTCTTTCAGAAAGTCCCAATTTTTCCAGTGAATACCAGCTCTGTTACTGTTGTTTTGCCACCAAAATCGGGCTATCTTTTTCTCAACAGCTTTGCATATAGAAACAGGAACTTTAAATGTCATCATAGCATCTTAGGTAAAGTCTAAACCACTGATTTCAATAGAATTTCTTTCCCACCTTTAGAAATTAGGGCTTTCTTTCCATCCCTCAACTTAGCATTGACTCTTCCTAAAATCCAGGCAAACATATCCCGTTTTGATGACCCCCAATCGAAGGCATCGTGACATCCAGATTTTCGGGTTCTAATTTCGGCCCGGATAAATGGGGCCGTTTTCGTTCGGTTAAAGCCGGGGATTGTGAAATTGAGGAGTATGAGGGATTCTTGGATAAAGAAAATAATCAATTTGATAAGTGAGACATCAATTGATTTTATGAGAGTCATTTGAGAGAAATTCAAGAGGATATTGGATGCAAAAATGCAAGAGGGGAATCAAGAACTCTAATATGAAATTCTTTTAGGAATTTGTGAGCTTATTCAAAAGAAATTGAAATAAGAATTTTCTATTTGAGGAGATTCTTTTCTTTTGAATTTATTCTCATTTCCCCTTTCCCTATTTGGCCAAACACCTTTCCTCCTTTCTCTCTCTCTTTCTTTCTTTTTCCTTTTTCTTTTTATTCTCTCTCTCTCTCTCTCTTTCTTCTCGTACGTAGCCCCCCCCAAGCGGTTGCTTGGCTGTCTTCAACTTTGCTTCTCCCTTATCCTTTTTTTTTACTTTTGACTTTTCAACCCTCTCTCACTCTTATCTCTATCTCTCTCTCTCTCCCTCGGTAGCCTCTCTCTCTCTCTCTCGACACTCTCTCCTCTTTCCTCTCTTGTTCGTGCGAAGCGAAGGCCCGACAGACGAAGACAAAACGAATGCGGCCATTGTCGTTTGAAGATCGGAGCAGCCGTCGTTGATGCCAGCGCGTCACTTCGCTACGTTTGCCGTCCACCTCGTCAGCGCCCTACCGCCACTGCTGGTGCGACCCGGCCTCCCACCGCCTCTACCCGGCCCGCTGTTCCGCCCCGTCCGCCACCTCCCAGGCGTCGTTCGACCAGTCGGACCACCACCGGCCTCCCCGCGCCTTGCCGCCCTTGTCGAAGTGGTTTTGCTGCCATTTCGTGCTTTCTTTCAGCCATTTCGGCGACCTCGCCGAGGTGTGGGTATCCAGTGGTTCGGGCCCGCTTTTGGGCGTTTCCGCCCCGACCCGAGACTTGCTTTGGGAAGAATCGATCCTCGCGTCGACCTCGTCGTTTTGTGTGAGTTTTGCTCACTAATGCCTTCTTAGTTTGCTAATTACGCCAATTGAAACTTAAAACAAAATCGCAGCAAGAGTGAAGCTAAGGAAATGCTTTCATGATCATGATTTGGTTACTGTCTTTCTAAGTGCAAAATTTGGCATGGGTGATGATATTGAAGCTTGCTATTCAAAGCATCGGGGTGGTGTACAGCGATTTAGGCACATCGCCTCTCTATGTCATGTCAGGAATTTTTCCCGACGGGATAAAACATGAAGGCAATATCCTTGGAGCGCTATCTCTAATCTTCTATTCGATCATCCTCATTGGCAGTATGTCTTCGTTGTTTTATCGGCAAATGACAATGGCTCACACCATTATACCACAAAATTTTATTTGACATAGATTTTTTTTTTTTGTCTATACCAAATATTGCACTAATGTAGTTAGGTTTTTGGCTATAACAATATAGGAGGAACGTTTGCTTTGTACTCTCTAATGTGCTGCTATGCTAAGGCAAGCTTGACCCCTAACCAACAAGCTGAAGACAAGGAAGTCTCAACTACCGAGTTGAGGTGCTGAGCTGCCGCTTTCGGCGGGCCTCTACCATGAAATTATTTCCGCATTCGTTTTCGGTATTTGATCGTTTGAGTATTGGATTGATTTTTAGGAATTTGATTCCAACATTGGTATCAAAGCAATGTTGTTCATGTTTCCCGATTGTTGTTGATGTTTATAATTTACTTTTGGCCAAAATTTTGAGAAATGTCGTCGTTGGATGCTCGAGGGCGAAAATCCCAACACCCGCTCCTGTTTGCCCTTCTTTTTTGATTTTTTGTAAATCGAAATTTATTTTTGATAGTGCAAGCTCATAGTTTTTGTCGAGATGAGAAAAACGATGAGTGGATCGCCGTCGGGGACCCCCGGATGCGCCGCCACATGCGACTAGAAGGTCCAGCGTTGTTGGCGCATGCAACGCACGTACGCTGCAAACGCACTACACCCGCACGGTAACTGCACGCGTGTGCATGGCAATCAAGGTATGTCCATCTTGAAGCATATACTTCCTCTGATATGCATTCGATTGGTACTTAATCCGTGGCAATCAAAGTATGCCCGTCTCCATAATATGCATTCGATCGGTGTTACATGTTTCCGGGCACATTTCTGCGTTCGTTTTCGGTATTCAATTATTTGAGTATCGAATCAATTTTTAGGAATTTGATTCCAACACTCGTATACAACGGTTGACGCAGGCCCAAGCGGTTGGTTCAGGCAGCTCAAGTCAAACGAAAAATAAAATTGACCGCCAAAGAAGGCGGCCAGGTTAGTAGATTCCGTGGCAGTGAGAGTGACGAGAGAGCGACAAGAAAGTGAAAGAGCGAAGGGATTGGTAGGGAGGTGGGCCACAGTGACTTTACAGGGGCTTTTGGGATTACATGGGTTTTCTTTGTTTATTTGGAATTGTCGGGTCGGGGTCCACGTGAAAAACCCAACCGACTTGACTAGAAACCGGGTTAGTCGATGGACCCGACCGATTCCAAAATAAATAAAGAGAACTCTCGAAGAAGCAACCCTAGGGATTTCTCTCTCGAATCACGCATAGAACGAGAAGGAAAAGGAGGAGGAAGAGATGTGGAGGATCAAGTCAGAAGACAACAACACCTCTCCTTATTGGTAAAAGGTAAAACAGGGTGGCCTTTAAAAGCAAACTAAACAATACCACTCATTTTTGGTAATTTCCCTTGTCGGTATTCGATCGTTTGAGTATCGGATCGATTTTTAGGAATTTGATTCCAACATTGGTATCAGAGCAATGTTGTTCATGTTGCCCGATCGTTGTTGATGTTTATAATTTACTTTTGGCCGAAACTTCGAGAAATGTCGTCATCGAACACTCGGGGGCGGAAATCCCAACACTCGCTCCTGTTCGCTTTTCTTTTTTGATTTGTTGTAAATCGGAATTTATTTTTGATAGTGCAGGGTCATAGTTATTGCTGAGATGAGAAAAAAATGATGGGTGGATTGCCGTCGGGGACCCCGAATATGGTAACGGCTCTTGCCGTGGGGAAGTTGCTATAGATAATCCGTCATTAGCAGCCCCTATACAATAAACATCTAAAAGGGAAGAATTAGTATCAAACTAACCCAACAAAGAAAGAAAGAGGAGAGAAACCGACGACCCTCTTCAAAGTCTCTGAACTCGAGGCCGATGCGGATGACACCGCAAACGTCCTCAGGAGGACCCACAGAACCTGATGCCATTCCCACAAGCCACCACAAGCCAACAATCTGGCGCGGACGAGCAAATGCAGGGAATGGAGGCAGTTGAGAGTCAATTCAGCAATGAACCGGCGGACCCATGACGGATGAGGAATGCTAGAAGTTGCTCATCCACCATCGGGCCAGTGGCTTGTGGGAATGGGTTCTTCGCCGGTTGCACGCCCTTGTGAGGGAATGTCTGTGGGGATGGGTTTGGGTATAATTCGGCCAGCTTTTGCACTGGCGGCAGTAGCATCGGATATGGTAACGGCTCGCCGCGGGGCTGAACAGAAGTTGTTGTAGATAATCCGTCCATTCCGAGGAGGGATTAGCAGCCCCTCCACAATAAACATATAAAAGGGAAGAATTAGTATCAAATTAACCCAACAAAGAAAGAAAGAGGAGAGAAACCGACAAACCTCTTCAAAGTCTGACACCGGCGAAAGTGAAACAATGTCGACCTGTAATTGAATCGACATACGATGACATACGAGTGATGAGATGACAGACGTCGGCAAGATATTCCAAAGAGAAAAAAACTTGTATAATTGGGAGGCTAGAGGCAATGTGATCATCATAAATAGCGGTTGACGCAGGCCCATAATAGAGCGGCACATACAGGTGACTCGAGTCAAACGAAAAATAAAATTGACCGCCGAAGAAGGCGGCCAGGTTAGCATATTCCATGGCGGTGAGTGCGACGGGAGAGCGAGAAAGCGAGAGAGTGACAGGAGAGCGACGAGAAAGTGAGAGTGACGAACGAGAAGGAGAAGAAGGAGGATCAAGCCACAACACCTCTCCTTTTAAGTACTTTTTCCTAATTCAAGTAAGTTCATTAATTATTCTTTCTTCAAAATCTCCTCCATTTGATCTACTTCCTTTCTGGATTGCTAAGTATGCGTTTCTTACGCAGTTACGCGTACTCTTTTTAAGTAGTTTTTCCTAATTCGATTATGTCCATTAATTATTCTCTCTTCAAAATCTCCTCAATTTGATCTACTTCCTTTTTGGATTTCGCATGACACGTGAATTATAAATGCAATGCCATCAAAGGTTTGCTTGACCGTTGGTCAAATCCTTCTAGGGGCTTTTGGGATTAAGTTTTCTTCGTTTATTGGGAATCGTCGGGTCGGGTCCACGTGAAAAACCCGACCAACCCGACCGATTCCAAAATAAATAAAGGGAAGAGAACTCTCTTGAAGAAGCAGCGCTAGGGATTTCTCTCTGAATCGTGCACAAACGAGAAGGAGGAAGAGATGTGGAGGATCAAGCCAGAAGATGACAACACCTCTCCTTCTTGTTAAAATAGGTGGCCTCTAAAAGCAAACTAAACAACACCTCTCATTCTTGGTAATTTCCCTTTTCGGTATTCAATCGTTTGAGTATCGAATCGATTTTTAGGAATTTGATTCCAACATTGGTATCAGAGTGATGTTGTTCATGTTTCCAATCGTTGTTGATGTTTATAATTTACTTTTGGCCGAAATTTCGAGAAATGTCATTGTCGGACGCTCGAGGGCGGAAATCCCAACACCCGTTCCTGTTCGCCCTTCTTTTTTGATTTTTTATATATTAGAATTTATTTTTGATAGTGCAATGGGTGGATCGCCGTTGAGGACCCCCGGATGCACCACCACACATGGCTGGAATGTCTAGCATCGTCAACGTGTGCAACGCACGTACGCTGCACACGCGCTACACCCGCACGGTAACTGCACGCGCGTGTGTGGCAATCAAAGTATGTTCATCTTGAAGCAATATACTTCCTCTCCACAAACAGAACTCCAGGGTTTTAAAGGGTTCCTCTGAGATTATAATGGGACTTAATCTGTGGCAATCAAGGTATGTCCGTCTTTGTGATATGCCTTCGATCGGTGTTACATGTTTCCGAGCACATTTCCACGTTCGTTTTCGGTATTCGATTATTTGAGTATCGATTCGATTTTTAGGAATTTGATTCCAACACTCGTATACAGCTGTTGACGCAGGCCCAAGCGGCTGGTTCAAGCAACTCGAGTCAAACAAAAAATAAAATTGACCGCCGAAGAAGGCAGCCAGCTTAGTAGATTCCATGGCGGCGAGAGTGACGGGAGAGTGACGAGAAAGCGAAAGAGCAAAGGGATTGGCAGGAAGGCGGGCCATGGTGACTTTACAGGGCTTTTGGGATTACATGGGTTTTCTTCGTTTATTTGGAATTGTCGGGTTGGGTCCACGTGAAAAACCCGACCGACCCGACCAAAAACCAGGTCCTTCGATGAACCCGACCGATCCGAAAATAAATAAAGAGAACTCTCGAAGAAGTAGCACTAGGGAATTCTGTATGAATTGCACACAAAACGAGAAGGAGAAGGAGGAAGAGATGTGGAGGATCAAGCCAGAAGACGACAACACCTCTCTTTCTTGGTAAAATAGGGTGGCCTCTAAAAGCAAACTAAACAACACCTCTCCTTCTTGCTAATTTCCCTTTTCGGGATTCAATCGTTTAAGTATCGAATCGATTTTTTAGAATTTGATTCCAACATTAGTATTAGAGCGATATTGTTCATGTTTCCCGATCGTTGTTGATGTTTATAATTACTTTTGGCCGAAATTTCAAAGTATCCCTAAACCCGACATTTCCTTCCTTTTGACATCGAGGGGCGGCGAGATCGGGTCGTGACAGGCTTGGCGACTCCGCTGGGGACTGGTTACTAGAGCAAGAGGACTTGAAGCCATTTAAAAATGGTTGTTGTGTTTTAACTAACATGTCTTGTGTAGGATCGCCTGCATGTCAAAGTCACGTGGAAAATCAAGTTAGTCACTAACCTTGTGTTAAATGGTCTTGTAGGTGAGAGTTATAAGGGGAGGCGTGCTTGTAAACCCTTTGTTTTACAAATGGTGTAAGGATGTATGAATGTATGAGGGTTTATATTGAAGTGCTGGATGTTTAAATTTAAATGCATGTTTACAAGCTTTAGCATGACACCGCACACACAACCGCGGTCTAAAACCCCGATTGCCCAATTTAGGACCTTAGGAGGGTTTATGGGTGGAATCCGCGAGTGAATACTCGTGGTAATCCATCACTTACATAAACCCGCTCATCCCAACTGATAAAGATAGCACTGACCGACGATAGTAGCGGTGGGTAAACTATTTTTATCCTTTGGGATGAGGACCTTGAGCCTTTAGCACTCTCACCTTAGGCGTCGAAACCTCACAGTTTCATGCGACATGTGATTTGTGCTTGCCATGTGTTTGGTGAATAAGTGATCGTTCCTTTTTTATCGTCCTTATCTTTTTTCTTTCCATATTTCAATTATGCGTTTTATATTCCAACGGTGATATGTTTTAATCATGAGTGCCCCTCTAGGTTTAGAGTTAGATGGGTAAACCCAAAGTGGACGGGATCCTTGTGCCTGGGAATCTCAAAACTCTATGGGAGAATCTCGACCCAAGACATCAAGACTACGTGGAAAAATGCATAGGCTTCCGTCGATGAAGCTGACTTGGAAGGAGAAATGAAGACTCATCAAGCTAGCTTGATATTCCCGAGCCTTAAGGTTTTCGGCGAGTTCATGTTAAGGAGCAAGAAGACAGTGCCTTCATCGATGAGGAACGCTTGGCCCATGATAACAAGCGTCTCCGCATGATTCCACCTAGTCCTTAGGTTTTCATTTCATATTCTTTCCTTGTAAAGGGATTTCCTTTGTGTTTCCCTTATTTCTATCGAGGTTTCCCTATATTCATTTTCACATTACATGTAAAATCGAACCACTTTGTAAGCTTCAAGAAAGCAAGGTTATGTTTCCCTTGTAATTGTTCGATTGAAATGAATAAAATTCATGAATATTTCCATGTAATTTTTTAGAAAAAGGGCATTCAAATTAAATATTTGTCGTCGTTCCTTTTCAATTGTATAATTTCTTTTGAGGAAATTTTGATAAGAGGATGTTATATGATACTGGGATCATATACACTTCTTATCATTATTTCATTTCAAGAAAATATAAAATTGAACGGGATTTGTATTTTAATGATCTCTTTAACTTGTACTAATCCGAGTCATTTTCTTTTACATGTTGTGGAAAAACGGCTGAAGAGCGGTCTATCATATGTACCCGCCGCCAAACAAGGATGGAGAACGAAGATACCCATGCCCGTGTTATTAGCATGGAGAACCAAATGGCGCAGATGATGGCGTTGTTAGCTGATCTCTCCAACCAAGTCAAGAACTTGACTTCTGTAGTTCCTGCTTCTCCTACCATGAATCCTCCTACCGCACCCCCTGAAGTGCCGATAGTAGAACCCGTGGGAAAAGGGCCTGCTGAAGAAGTCCCTACTGCAATCCCAATAGTCATTGATTTACAATTTCCATCTAAGGAGACTCCAACTCCATACTCTGATGAGGAAAGTTCAAGACGCCTCGCAAAGATTGAAGAGCGTCTTTGCATGCTACAAGGCTATGAATTGCAAGGGTTCGATAAGCTATCACCCTTCGCCAAGGTTAAAGTTCCTGAATTCTACAAGGAACCCGAGTTTACAAGAAAACATGACGGCATTGGATGTCCCAAGACTCACTTAAAATACTATCTGGGCAAGATGGCCCGTTACTCAGATAATCCTCCACTCCTGATTAATTCCTTTCAGGATAGCTTGATCAGTCCTTCGTTGACATGGTTTATAGAGTTGGATATGGAGAAGATCCATACTTGGGAAGATCTTGCCGACGAATTTTTCCAACAGTATAAATTCAACACTGAAATCGCTCCAACTCGAGAGGAATTAATTCGGGTCGAGAAGAGGAGAACTAAAACGTTTAGAGCATATGCTCAAAGGTGGAGAGTTACTGCATCTCAAGTAAAGCCGCCATTGTCTGAGAAAGAGACCATGAAATTACTACTTCAAGCTATGCCTCGAGATTTTTTCAAGAAGATGTACAACCACACCTGTATTAACTTTGCCACATTTGTGGAGTTAGGTGAACACATTGAGGGGATCATGCGTGAAGGAAGGTTGACCGAGACCATGAATCGTCGATATGCCCCAAAGAAAGATAATGAGTCGATTGTGGAGATTGCTTATATACAAAATTCCTCTTCTCAAAAGCCATATAATCCTCAAGCTCATAGACCTGCCATGGAGATCGGGGGTTCTTCCCGAAACTTTGAGCGCAAAGGAAAAGCCCCTCAAAGGCAATTTACTCCATTGCCTAGACCCATGTCCCAACTACTTCCAATGCTGATCGAAAATCATCTTGTGGCAAAAGAGATCCCGAGGGATAGTCGGCCAAAGTTTGTCGGGTTCAACCTTAATAAGACATGTGATTATCATATGGGTGAAAAAGGTCATCATGTGGACAACTGTATGGTGCTCCATTCTAAGATCCAGAATTTGCTGGATAAAAAGCTGCTCACCTTTAAAGACTCAGCGTCGAATGTCCAACAAAATCCCCTTCCAAAGCATTTTGAAGATGGTTTGGTTGGCACTATTGGTGAAAATGAAAGCCTTCAGTTCCCACTGTGTAAGGGATGTTTTAGTTCTTGCATTTAATTTTTAGTTGTATTCCATTCATTTCTCCCCTGCGAGGGAATTCCATTTATTTCATTTGTTTCTACTTGTAATAATCTGGATCACAAACTCTATGGATCCAAGATGATATACGTTGTCATGCAATTTTTGCATATCAATAAAATTCACGTTTTCTTAATAGACGTGTGAGGCCCAAATCAGTCCTATGATGATGCTTTGAGGCCTGAGCATCCACACGATCTATAGTTTCAAAATGTTTTAGTGGAACGAAGATGTCCAATGACATGAGGGCTAGTTTCCAATAAAGTTTTTCAAAAACCTGAATTTGAAAATAAATTTTTCATGACATTTATATTCATTGCATTCATTTATATGTATATATACTAACCATTTTTTCGATTGCATCTCAGGCATGACATTTCATATCCCCATAGTCATTTGCATATTGAAAGGCCTTTGAGCCACTTTTGGATTGAATCTGAGTCACTTTAGGATATTTGCATTATGCATCGCATGCATACATATTGCATTTGCATGTTTGTTCATCTTGCAGGATCTCTGATGAAGATTCTACCTATCCACAAGAGGTTCATCTCAGAAATGCAAAACTTTCAAAAGTGTCCATTCTTCTTTAGAACTTAGAAATGACCTTATCCCTTAGAATGACAAAAGAGTCAGTTAGAACTTTAGAGTTTGTTAGAATTCTAGAAGTGCAGCTAGAACTCTAGAAATGAACTCCTGTGCTAAGTAAAGCCTATTCTGTCCACAAGTTTTATTCAACCTTACTTCCAAAAGTCTTCCCAGTAGGGTCAAGGAAACATGTCATTTCAAACCAAATTCCATTACATGTTCATTCCCCAGGGAGTTAAATTTAACCGAAATGTGCTTTGGAAAACCTAAAAGGATTGTTAAATATGCCAGGTGGTAATGCCTAAAATGATGAGAGGCAACCCTTTTACCAAACACGTCCTTATACACTCGTTGAGAGAATTGAGTGGAAAGAACCTTGTCTTAGGGCATAGGATTCATTCACAGTGAATACATGTTTTGAGATGATAAAGGCATTTCATTTCTCAATCCCAAACACTATTGATATCCCTTGCAAGCCACTTTGAGCCAAATAGGGAGCATTTCCAAAATAACCCTGTCAAGAACAACCCCACATTGGGGCAAAATAAGGGGTCTTGGTTGAAAATTATGGAGCAAAAGATTAAGAAAGATTTTATTGCTTTCACTTGCATCAATCTTCTTGTGCTAGCTTCAGGTGATTTCTTATCGAAACTCGAAGCATCCCGAAGTGATGAAGAGCATTCCATTCACTATCATAAACACAATTACCCTTTGCTTAGCCAATCTGAGCCTTATGCAATTCTTTCATAACCCCAGGTGATGATTATCTCCCCACAATGGGGCAAGGCACATGATTTACCAACAAAATTGAGAATATTGGTAAATGCCACTTGAGAGTTCTAGATACTCAAAAGAGAGTGAAAACTAGGGGACAAAAATCCCAACACCTGCTCCCGTTTGCCCTTCTTTTTTGATTTTTGTAAATCGAAATTTATTCTTGATAGTGCAAGATCATAGTTCTTGTCGAGACGAGAAAAACGACAGGTAGATCGCCATTGGGTCCCTCGGTTGCGCCGCCACATGCGGTCGGAAGGTCCAGCATCGTCGACTCGTGCAACGCACGTACGCTGCACATGCGCTACACCCGCACGGTAACTGCACGTAGGTTCATGGCAATTAAGGTATGTCCGTCTTGAAGCAGTATACTTCCTCTCGACGAACAGAACTCTAGGGTTTTAAAGGATTCCTCTGAGACTACAACTGTACTTAATTTGTGGCAATCAAGGTATGTCCGTCTCCATGATATGCCTTTGATCGGTGTTACATGTTTCCGGGCACATTTCCGCGTTCGTTTTCGGTATTTGATTATTTGAGTATTAATTCGATTTTTAGGAATTTGATTCCAACACTCGTATACAGCAGTTGACGTAGGCCCAAGCGGTTGGTTTAGGCGGCTCGAGTCAAACGAAAAATAAAATTGACCGCCAAAAAAGGTGGCCAGGTTAGTAGATTCCATGGTGGCGAGGGCGACAAGAAAGCGAAAGAGCGAAGGGATTGGTAGGAGGCGGGCCACGGTGACTTTACAGGGGCTTTTGGGATTACATGGGTTTTCTTCATTTATTTGGAATCGTCGGGTCGAGTCCACGTGAAAAACCCGACCGACCCTACCAGTAGGTGGACCCGACCGATTCCAAAATAAATAAGGAGAACTCTTGAAGCCACTGTGACTTTACAGGGGCTTTTGGGATTACATGCGTTTTCTTTGTTTATTTGAATCGTCGGGTCGAGTCCACGTGAAAAACCTGACCGACTCGACCAAAAACCGGGTCAGTCGGTGGACCCGACCGATTCCAAAATAAATAAGGAGAACTCCCGAAGAAGCACCGCTAGAAATTTATTTCTGAATCGCGCACAAAACGAGAAGGAGAAGGAGGAGGAGGAAGAGATGTGGAGGATCAAGCCAAAAGACGACAACAACCTCTCCTTGGTAAAATAGGGTGACCTCTAAAAGCAAACTAAACAACACCTCTCCTGGTAATTTCCCTTTTGCAGTAGACGTAAACGCGTAATTAACGCATACTCTTTTTAAGTAATTTTTCCTAATTCGAGTAAGTTCATTAATTATTCTCTCTTCAAAGTCTCCTCCATTTGATCTACTTCCTTTCTGGATTGCTACAAACGTGTAACAAATGCTTACTCTTTTTAAGTAGTTTTTCCTAATTCGAGTAAGTCCATTAATTATTCTCTCTTTAAAGTCTCTTCCATTTGATCTATTTCCTTTCTGGATTTCGCTTGACACGATGAATTATAAATGCAATGCCATCAAGGTTTGCTTGACTGTTGGTCAAATCCTTCTAGGGGCCTTTGGAATTACATGGTTTTCTTCGTTTGTTGGAAATCGTCGGATTGGGTCCATGTGAAAAACCCAACCGACCCAACAAAAAACGAGTCAGTAGTGGACCAGACCAATTCCAAAATAAATAAGGGAACTCTCGAAGAAGCAGCACTAGCGATTTTGAATCGCGCAGAATGAGGAGAGAAGGAAGAGATGTGGACGATCAAGCCAGAAGACATGGATGGGGTAGAGGAGGCGAAGCGGTTCATGGTGAACTACTATAGGACGTTCGACATGAATCGGGCGGGCTTGGTGAACCTGTATCGGGAAGAGTCGGTGCTGACCTTCGACGGCCGGGAGATCAAGGGCAAGGGGGCCATTCTCGCCAAACTCACCTCCCTTCCGCAGTGCCACCATGAAATCGCCGAGTTCAAGTGCATGCCCTGCCACGCATCCGGCAGCGTGCTCGTCTACGTCTACGGCGAGACGTGGGTAGGGGGCCAGAATGTCATGGCGGACGCCCTTATTTCAAATCAGGTCTCTCTCTCGGATGAAGGATTCATTTATATTTTTATAATTTTAAATTCCTTTTTTGGAGTGTCGAAGAACAAGGATGGTGGTTTTGGAGATGTTGGGCATATTTGTTGTTGATTTAACATCTTGGGTGATCCCTTCGTCCATCCATCCCATCCATTGTTAGCAGAGAGTATCTGTCTGTTGCTAGCGTAACGGAACTGAATTGTTGCTCCGATGATGAACTTGTTTAAGAAAAAAGTTTGACATTTTCTTTGGGGGGTGGGGGTGGGTGATGCCTTGTCAACTCTCTGCAATTTCTCTATCGATCAATCGATCAATCGATTAATCAATCCTCCTTCCCATAAATACTGAGAGTCGGGCACCCTTACCCTTGTAGTAGTCCATCTCGTGCTTTTGTCTGACGCTCTTGCTCTGATTCTTTGCCTTCAGAAGTTCCTTCTGATGCAGCACCAGAAAGAAAATTTGGTGGCCCTTTGATCTCAACAAGGTTCGGACCCCCTTACCGGCATCGACACCGACACCGACCTTTGCTTTTCTAATGTCCACGCTGACTTCCCCACCGCCACCGCCAATGTCCGCCTTTGCTCTTCAAACCGCCGTGCGGATGTCCGGCTCAACATCGCCAGCTTATGTCTCGGCACCGGCACCACCCATGGCCACCTCGGCATCAAGTGAGTCCACCTCGTCCACCTCGGCATCAGTTGAGTCCGCCTTGGCACTGCCCATGTCCATGATGAAATTTTCCACCTCGGCACCGCTCATGCCCATGATAGAACATCCTTAGGTTCATATATATCAGTAGTTTCAATGTTCTCGACAACGTTTTATTTTCAATGTTTTATTGCAGTACTGGTTGAAATATGTATGGAGTTCATGTTCGAATCCGAGTCCTTTGAACTCAGTGGCAGGGCCTTGTAGTTCTCGTGTTAACATGTCGCCTAGTAAAATTGACTCGATGTTTCATGACATTGGGAGTGAGGAAGTTTAATATTTAAGAATATGACTACATAAACAATACCCTTGTGCAATTTCCACCACAGTTAAAGCCAGATGGACATACATAATTGTGACACAGGGAAGTCCTCATCTGAGAGCATGTATGCGCTTGAGAAAGGCAATATGTACTAAGAAAGTGCGCTGAAGTTTGTTTACTAAATGATATGAGCGCATTGTTAAAACACTGAGGATTCTTTACCCAAATGTTATTTCATATGGAGTCTTGCTCGGGATGCCATCCCAGCATTCGATAAAAATAAAACCTTGTGACAAAAAATGGTTGTTGAGATTACAAACCATTGACACTCTGCACTCTACAGTTCCTCTCAACGGCCATATCTTAAGTATCTTTTATCTCGAGGCAGAGATCGCCACTAAGTAGAAATCAATCGAGTCGGGATCAAACTTCTCTGCTGCACTCGAATGCAGGAAAGTTCATTTAACTTTTTCATCTGTACTACAGCAACAACGAAAACTGCTCGGGGAAGGCACCGTGCGAAGTCCAAACGAGCAGAGGTGGCAGCTGCCCTTTAAGGAGGACTTCTTGATTTCTTGCTATCAATGAGAAGACGAGTCGATGGTGATCAACCTCCTCCAGATGCCCTTTAAATTAGATTAAAAGTTAAAAAAAAAAAAAAAAAGCAAAAACAGAAGCCGGGCCGCCGTTCCATTGCCAGTGGAGTAGCGGCAATGGTCGACGTGGTCACCAACGCCTAGGCCAAGGCCGGGGATCCTCACTAACTAGAGACGGGGGAGGACGGCGGCTCTCTCTTGGATCAAGGCGAGGGTAGCTCACCCTCCGCTCGATCTGTGCGGGGGTCGCCAGAACTCAGTCAACACCCTCAGACCTCGCCACCCAAGTTAGGGGGTGTTGGGTGAAGGTTGCCAGGCCTATGCAAAAGGCCAGTGACCCTCGCCCGAATTTGGGAGGGAAGGGGCGGTGACCCTCTCCCGTCTCTAGCGAGGGTACTCGACCCTTACGCAAGCATTGGCGACCTTGCTAGTCATCATTGCCGCCTCACTAGTGATAGGGCAGCGGTCATAGATTGGAGGGAGCCTTCCCTCCCCGTGTGTGTTCTGATTTTATTTTTTTTAGTTTGGAAAGAAAAAACAGAAAAAATAAATAAATAAATAAGAAAATTTTAAAAATTAAAAGATGAAATTGTTCTTCACCAAACAGTGAGTTCAGGCTTTTATTTGAAATCAATATGTCCATTTTCAGTCATTTTTTTAAACAATATTTATTTCAAGCCCTTATTTAAAAAAAATATATGGTACTTTGAATCTTTATATGAAAAAATATCTACTTCAACTCTTTATTTTTCTTGCCCTTATTTGTGATTTTTTCCTTGATATTTACGATATCATACTTTAATTTTTTTTAAATTTCAGAACCATCAAAATGTAAAAAAAATTATTGAATTTTAAAACTCATGAAAAAGTATGTATGAACTCATCGATATTTATATATTGTGAAGTCTCGAATTATTTAAAAGTTAATAGAGTCGAGGCGCATGCCCCGGGATTTGGAGAGTCAAAAGTTAAAATAACTACGGATATACTTTTAATTTCCCCAGCTTTCGGCATATCTTTGTTGCGATGTGCGGCAGAAGTCCGATGTATGGCGGGGAATTAAAAGCGAGAGCACAACTCGAAACTCACTGTCGCTAAATATTGGGCCGATTGGTTAGTGCTTTTAAAAAAAAACAAACGGAACGTTATTCGATTTGTTTCGCTAGAAAATAAATGACTTGAAAAACGTTATTCTAAAAATGATTGTCGGTATCGCTTATGAAAATAAAGAATGGAAAATCTTTTTTTATTGTCCACTAAAATGTTTAGACATAAATGTATTATCGATAATGAGAAAATTTGTCACTGATTAATTATTTTAAGAGATCATTTTTAGGAAAATATTTTTCGAATCATTCATTTTTCATAAAACAAACGGAGTTTTGAAGTAGGTTTGTTGTGAAATTTAAAATAAGCAAAATGTAATAAGTAAAAATCTATCTAGACACTTTCCAAGTTAATGAGTTATGGGTTGATTAAAATATGTTAACTGCAGCTTGGCTTTGACGTGGGAATTCCTTAGCATCATCCCATGGTGCAACTCGACGATTTTCTCCTCATCTGCAAGCTAATCATATTCTTTTGTATCCACACATGAGAACTTAAAATTTACCTTATATGATGACAATTTTGATATGGAAAATTGCGATTATTAACAATATTCCATCCTACGATCAGTCAGTGAATAGTCGACTACTTCTTGCTCTCCCTTATTTGTTGCGAATACTACTCCCTACCACACAAGTGGGGTTGGGGAAGCGCCTTTCTATTATAAAGAACGACTTTGTTTATGGTTGAGAACGAACTTAGGTAGTTGATTAATGCGTGCAAAATGTCTACCGTACCGCATGTTATTTTATCATCAACTTGATGAATTGATTTAAAAATGTAGGACTTTTCTATTATGATAGGTTGCTCGAAAAGGATTTCCATTTCTTTTATCAAAACATTCCATCTTTTCCCAAATACTTGGGCTCATTATGACGACGCCATCTATATTAATAGGTTGCCTTATATCAAATAAAAAAGGATTGATAACCAAATCCATTTCTTGATTGAATAGAAGCTAAAATAGTTAGAATAGGATTCCAATAAAAAGAATTTAAAAAAAAAAAAAGTGGTCCAATTGAGTACTAATTGAAAACAACTCTTTCGCTCCGAAACAAAATTTAGTCAAATTCACTTTCGCTCAAAGATTTTTGAATTAGTTATTGACTAAATACGATCTATTAAATGATTCACATCACATCGAATCTCTTGACGTGAAATTCTTCTGATATGATTCACAAACACCTCAATTCGATAACGTTCAAAGGTCTCAAACTTGTAGAAGTATAAAAGCTAGAACGCCCTCACAAAAGTTCAGACAACCACGTGCACCCTCGAATAAGATCATCGTCATGAGGAGCGACGTGGTTTCTCAAAGGTCGCTTTTATGTGAAAAAAAATAAACGTGACACAAAAATAAGCTTTATTGCATCGGAATCAATCAGGCCTTTAATTGCTCGGCCCATCATTCATTCAGATTTTATAAGATAAAATTCAAAAGTCGTGCATAGCTTTATCGCTTCAACTTTGGTGCCACGAGAAAGGCTGTTCTAGTGTCCTAGATTAATTATTATTGAACGGATAATGATAAGATTACAACTTTTTATATGGAACTTTTGGTAGGCTAGGCATTTGAGGATCGATACAGTTAATGCGCAAGTCGGCTCGCCCCATCGGGTTGAGATTCACAAAGTCGAATCCGACTCGTGCACGGAGATAACAACTTCAGAATTTCCGAGTTTTGTGACTCGATTAGGCCCTCGCTAAGTGTATTAGGAGAATTATAGTGGAGCTCTAGCTAAACGTGTGACTTTGAAGCTTACCTAGGTTCTTGACCATGGTATAGAAAGGCCAACTCAGCCGGCGGAGAAGAAGACCAGTGAATTAGCCCATCGTGCAATGTCGTCCTTATTGCGGCTGAGTTGATTTACCTCCAAGTAGAGAGCAGTACGAAGGGTGTTTTTTTCATGAGGCCGATGGTTATCACGCCATCAACAAATTGCTCGTCAAGTGTACAACATCAAGGATTCCGGTCAGTTTACCATTTACTAGGGAGTTCCTCGTTGGCCTCACGGGTCCAGAGCATTTACCATTGAGTTCCTCGACCAAAGGGTTTTCCCACTGGGTGCAAAGGTCTTCGCAAGATCCCAGCAACGTGTGTCGGTGACATGTGCCGTTTGTCTGAAAGATCTTTTATCCAGAAAAATCTCGAATGACACGCGTTCGGTAGAATTCCAATCCCACCTTGCGATCCACTCTAAGCACCCGAGAGAACAACTTGGAAGAACACCTGCGGAATAAAACGAGTTGGAAAGGAAAACTCTAAATGTTACCAATCCATAATGGGAAAGGAATTTCCTTTGGGGGGAGAAAGTATGGGACAAAGGACACGGGACGATGCAAAGGGTGGGAAAGAAAAAAGGCGAGCGATTCCAATTGGACGCCCCCGATTTTTGCACGCCTTTTTCCTATGCCAAAGCTGGTTCCCACATTCTGCACATCGGCGCGTCATGATTTTCGCCGTGACGCACGGGGGCTGGAATTCCACGTCGGAAGTGTGCAGACAAGGAATTGGTTTTAGCTCTGGACCTGCTTGCATTGTCGCTGTCGCGGTGAATTTGCCCGGAAGAGTTCGAAAATGACTTTGGAGAAGATTGTACAAAAAGTCATCAGACTTATTCTATTTTGCCAGTTCAATTTTAATTTTATTTTTTAATTTTGCCGATTCCATAGGCATTCAAGCTAGATGAATGCTATCTTGCTTGCTTGAGAAATCCCTTCCTTCTTATTGGCTTATTCAACAAACGGTATAACACTTCTCTTATCCCACTACCGCGAGCCGTAGGTCCTCTTATGTTATAAGGTTAATGCTAATGTGGATATTTTTTAATAAAATTTTAATATTTTTTATTTTTTGACTTTCTATTTTACTTTTTTCTTCGCTTTTTTTTTTGTGCCGACGAGGCTCTCCGGCAATCCTTGCTGGCACAAAAAAATAATAAGAAAGGAAGTAAAAGAAAAAAGGTAAACAAATAATTTTTAATTTAAAAAAAAATTAAAATATTAATTTGTCCACATAAGATGTCCGGTGTATATGTTAACGATTCTCAGTCAAAATTGACTGACGAACTCAACTAACAAAGTATGAAAAAGATTAGAACTCAATTGATAAAATTACTGTGATTTAGATTGAATAGGCAAAAGTACAATAAGTTTAGACTTTCTTGGACAAATTTTTCAGATTTTTAACATCTCGGATTTCTCAAAAGGGGCCCGGTTTAGATTTGCAAAAAATTAAGGGTTGGCCGTGTTGAAATCCTGTCAATCTTTCTATCCGGGACAAAGCAATAATAATAAAGCCCGAAGACTCTTCCAATGCCTTAGGCGCTAAGGAAAGCTCATTCAATGCCCACGGTTTTGGTAGGCAGGATATGGGATTGAGTGAGAAATAATTGTAAAAAAATACTTGGGCGTAGGCAAGAGATTAGAACGGATTTAGAATAAATTAAGAAGGATCGATAAAAGTCATTTTCACATGTAATTTATATCCCCATAAATCTGCCCATATTAAAAGGATTAGGAGGGATTTGTGTATTATCAAACAATTTTTTCCCTTCATGTATATCACCAATTTTTATCTATTTCTAAATATATGAAAGGATATATATATATATATATGTGTGTGTGTGTGTTGTTATGAATTATAACAATCCTCTTCTTTTCTTTTCTATTGTGTCATAGTCGGTCCACTTCCTTTTCTTTGCCATGGCTCTTAGTAAGTACTATCCTCATTGATGTGATGTTTAACCAATCAAGAAAGATCTCGGTAAGGTTCTCATAAAATTCCTTTCGTTCCCGTGCGAAATTTACCGCGAGCTACGGTGGCGCAGTATCAGGATGGTCATTTCATATTACCCAACAAAGGAAAAGAAAGAGGAGAAAGAAAAAGAAAAAGGCGAAATGCCTTCAAAATAAATAATAAAAAAAAAAGAGGCCATTGACATAGCCCCCCCTCCTCATGCGTTTGTCCGAACAAGAAAAAGTTGCCTGTCTCGTCCCGTGGAAAATCCATTTCCTCAGCGTTGGATTCGGGTTCCTCCACGTCGCCCGCCTCCCTCCAATTTCCCTCCAATTTCCCAATTTTTCGACCCCGATTTTTTTTTAAAAAAAGAAAAAGAAAAAAGGGAGAAGAAAGAAATCTCCCGAATCCCAAATTCTCTTTTTTCCGCCTCGAATGGACTCGGGAGTGTCGGTCGACGGACACGTGGCGGTCAACGCGGAGCCATCCCACGGCCGGAGGATAAGCGGAGGAGAGAGAAGGAACCTGCGTGGAAACTCTCCTCCCCCTCTCTCTCTCTCTCCGCGTAGCAGGGGATCCCTCCCCTCGCTCCGCGAGTCTCCTTCCCCCTCTCCACCTCCAGTGGCAACGCTGCAATTCCGTTCTCGCGGACGAGGGCATTCGCGGCATTTCGCAGATCCCCGACGCCACCCCTCCCGATCGACGAACGGCGGGGATCCAGTGCGTCGTGGCCTCTCTTTGGTTACTCAAAACGACGCCACGAATTTTCACGAAAATTCTTCGCATTTTTTTTTAATTAAAGGCCGAAAAAATGGAATTAAAGAAATCTTTTTTTGATTAAAGGCAAAAGGGGGAAAGAGAGGAGAGGGAAAGAGGGGACGTTTCCATTCCGGTGCGTCACCGAGGGCATTTCCGGCATTTCCGACAGCCGCCATCGGCAATCGGCATCATCCGGCGCCCCTCCCCTCTTTTTCCCGATCGAACGGCGGGGATCGAGCGCGTCTTGGCCTCTCCACAAATTTCCAAGAAAATGCTCGAATTTTTTAAATTAAAGCGAGGAAAGAAAAATGGAATTAAAGAATTCTTTTTAAAAAAAAAGAAAAAACAAAAAGATGGGGGAAAAAAGGAGGTGCTCCCCTGCACACCAACCTCGTCCTCCTCCCCGCACCAATATACTCATCGCAGGCATCTCTCTCTCTCTTTCTCGCTCTCCTTCCTGTTTCTCTCTCCTCTCTTTCTCTCTCTTCTGCGCGCTCCCGTTCATGGTGATTCCCTAGGGTTTCTTGCCCCCTTCCTTCCTTCCTTCGTCCGCTCGCTTCGTTCCCCTTCGTTTCCGGGGCGGGGGAAAGCCTTCGGGTCGGGAAAGATGTCGCCGGAGCTCCGAATCGTCGTCGATTCCCCCATCGCCTCCGGCCCTCCGGGAGCTCCTAGGTCGAGCGCCGCGGCCTGATTCCGCCTCCACCCACCGCCCCTCTACCCCGCGCTCTCCGGTGAGTCCTCCTCCTCCGCTTTCGTCGTCGCGCGCGCGCGGGGTATTGTCGGCTATTGCGAGCGGTTTGAATTCGAATCGAATTCGCGTCGGGCGGGGTTTGGGGGATCTGCGGTGTGCTTGCGTAGGGGGCTGCGTGCGTGGTTCCGCGTTCTCTTGAGGTCCTTTCGTGGGCTTTTCTCTGAGGTTTTTAATGGGAACTCTCTATTGGAGTGCTGCGAGATTGGTGGAGAAGTATTGTTCGCGCAGTATGCTGCGAGTGATGTTGAGGCGTGCGGCGATTGTGAAGGATGCGAATTGTAATGGATTTGTGTGTTTTTTGGTCTTGGTTTCTGGGCGAATTCTCGGGGACCAGTGTAGGAGTCTGAACTGTGTGGGGAAAGTAGGCCGGTGGAATTCTGTTCGTTTATCCTCTATTGGTCTTTGTGTTCTTTTCCCTTAATGTGGGGATATTTGGTGTGTAATTGGAAGGTTTTTTTTTTTTTTTTTTTTTGCGGCTTTGAAAACAAACGGGCATTTCACATGGGGCTACTTCTGCATCCTTAAATTCTGCTAAATTCTTGATGCTAATCTTGGTATTAGCTCGCGAGTCTGGACCCTCTGGCTCTGATTCTAGTGGGAATACTTTGATGCTTTGTTGAGAAGGAATGAGCTTTTTCAATTCAAAATGCTTAGTCAGTTTTCTGGTATCTCTTCGCACTGGCTTTCCTTTCGGGGCATGGAGTATGACTGTCTTGGTGGAACTCATTCATTTTTCTCAGGGAATTTGTTCCGGTTGTTGATGCTTGTTTGACTTGGTAGAAGTTCGTGCGACTTAGCTACTCCTAGTAGCTTTTGTTGTTGTTGTGTGACCTAGCCTGTTTAAAGATGACAATTTTAAATTCCGTTTCTTTGCTGCTCAAGTTGTTGGCAGTTAATGTGTGCTTATTCTTTATCCTTTCTTCTGTTAAGCAGGTGGCAGTTCTGGGATGGATATGCACAATATCAATGAACATGGGAATGCAGAAACTTATATGGTACTTGAACTCGACAGCTTTATTTCGCCACTGTCATTCAATGTCAAATAAAAAGTTTATACTATTTATCATAGTATGCACTCCTTCATCTCTGACAATATTATTAGGATTCTTGTGCATTCGCATAATACTTATTCTTATTTCTTTCATCCAGATTCAAAATGCCGAAACAAATCAGCTGATTGCAAATCCGCATTTTGAACGAGTAGAAACAATGTATAATGAAGGAGCCCCTGAGTTCGTTGTTGATCACGGCATGTATTATCCTCCTGCCAACTATGGTTATTATTGTACAGGTGACACAGAAATCCTTCTGTTTGTTATACGCCCATTGCCGTTGCTTTTGATGGTTGCTAATGTGTGAACTGCTTTGGCTCTGAATGTCCAGGATTTGGAACACCAAATGATTGGGAGGACCATAATAGAGTTTTTGGTATAGAAGGTCCTGATGTCCAATATACTGTAAGTTCTTCCCTCCTTCCTACTGTGTTCGTTCACTCTATTTCTAGTCAGGGAAAGTAAGAAATAAAGCTAGAATTTTATCTCTTCATTCAATATGCTTACTTGAGCTTGGGCTGCTGCAGGGTGTACAATCTGAAAGTTTGCCTTATGTATATTATTCACCTAGCTATGGATATGCGGAGTCTCCATACAACCCATACAACCCTTACATACCTGGTGCTATGATAGGTGTTGAAGGCCCATTTGTGGGGCCGCAACCGTACTACCCTTTATCCCCTTTATCCCCTTATCATAATTCTGTTTCTTCACCTGCCTATATTCCCATTCTTGTTCAACCGGATGTCAATTCTCCTGAAGCCTTGTCGAACCCTGGGGCTGGGACTATCTCTAGACCTGATACAAGAGGTTTAAAAAATAACGTTGCCTCTACATCAACAAACTTCAGTAGGAACTCCACTAAAAATTCTTCCAATCCAGCGAATTTGCTGAACCGGCCCTCGGAAGCTTCGAGAGAGAATGTTGGTCAAGGAAAACCAGCTGTCACCTATGGAAGCGTTTCTTCTGTGGGTGTTTCAAATTCTGCTTCATCACGAGTATTTCAGGTAAGTGCCATTTCTTGCTGCTGATGGACTTCTAATTTGAGATAACCACCGTGCAGTATGTTCCTGCATTGCTAGTGTCTTTTCTGGTCTAAATTTTCATCTCTTTGTGCAGGGTAGAACCACATCCAGCACCATTCAGCATGTAGATAATAACTTTAGTGGCAAGGTTCCATCTCACCGTAACCAGCTAAAGGTTGGTTTTCCTGACTATGGTTCAAATGGTTATGGATGGGGTGCGGTGGAAAAACATCGACCAAGATTACATCTTGGCAGAGGGCAGGAAAATGCTAGTGGCCCATTAGACGCTCAGGGTGAACAAAATAGGGGTCCTCGAACCAACAGATCTAAAAGTCAGCTGGCCGTGACAGCATACACAACCAAGGCAGGAGATATTGATGCACAAGGGTTCATCATTATTGATACCGACCAGTACAATAAAGATGATTTCTGTGTTGACTATGAGGATGCCAAGTTCTTCGTGATAAAGTCATACAGTGAGGATGATGTGCATAAGAGCATAAAGTATAATGTTTGGTCATCCACTCCTCATGGAAACAAGAAGCTGCAGAGTGCTTATGAAGATGCACAGAAGATAGCTGCAGAGAAAACTACAAACTGTCCTATCTTCTTATTCTTCTCGGTGAGTTACATGTTATCCCAGTTTTCTTTTCTTTTTTTCAAATGTCAAAGGTGTCTTAATACTCGTTGGTTTTTCTTTTCTTTTTGGCATTTTGCTGAAGATTTCTGCCAGAATGTCCCAAGCCCCAGCCTGACTTCTTAGTTCGTAGTGCTGATTAGAGCCCTTTTGCAGGTTAATGCCAGTGGTCAATTCTGTGGTGTTGCAGAGATGGTTGGACAAGTGGATTTTCATAAAAATATGGACTTTTGGCAACAAGATAAATGGACTGGCAGCTTTCCTGTCAAGTGGTACATCATTAAAGATGTGCAAAATACGGTCTTTAGACATATCATCTTAGAGAACAATGAGAACAAGCCAGTCACTAATAGCAGGGATACGCAAGAGGTATTAGGCTTCTCCTGGCCGTATATCTTATTTCCAATTTACTGCAAATCAGTGGCCCCTTTTCTTGTTGTCAAATAACAGGTTACACAGGTTGTAGTGTAATTTCTTGTTCTTCCTCTATTAAACCGTTTCATCTCTTTCTCTCGATGTTTGATGAATTTTCTTGTTCATAGCTAAGTTCCATCATCATATAATGATTCCAGTTAAATATAAAAGCAATTGCAAACTAATGCGCTAAAATATATGTTTGGAGGTATTTAATATATGGTGAGGGCATTTTTCGTAGGTGTACTTGCTTGTCTATGTTCCACTGGCCATATGCACTCACGTAACTCTTTTGCTTGTAGACCCCATATTTTCTTGGAGGTTCTTTTCCACAGTTCTGTGTCAGATTTTGTCAACAAAACATGGTGCTCATTCTTGATATGAATTTTGTGCAGATTATGCATAAGCAGGGTCTGGAGATGCTTAAAATATTTAAGAATCATAGCTTGAAGACATCTCTTCTGGATGACTTCACATACTACGAAAATCGGCAGAAAATTATGCAGGAAGAGAGAGCTAGTAGGCTACTAATGAGTTTTCACGCTACGTTAGCCATACCTACCTTAGAACCTCCACGGAGATTGTATAATAACGTCAATGAGCCGCAACGTGAAGGGAAAGTTATTGAGCCGAAAGATCTAAACGGTACAAGGAAGAATCCTATGTTGGATACTGAGCGAGTCTTTCTGAATACCAATGTTGCTGGTGGAAGTGATACTAATGGAAGATCTAATGAGCAGAAATTACAGGAACACAAAGAAGATGGAGTCTCTAGTCTGAAGATTGGTTCACTCACCATCAATGCAAAGCAGGCCAATCAGGTATCTGTGGGCAGTACCACTGGAGCAGGCAAAGTTGAAACTGCGCAAATGGAAGTTGTCACCGTTGGTTCAATGCCTGTTAAAGTTAATGGATTCAACGAATGTTCAAGTTCTTTAACTGTGGGGACCATTCCACTTGATCCTAGAGTGCTCCAGGCAGAAAGAGAAAGTGCTTCCAAAAGCGGTCCACGAAAATGATCACACAAAGATTTTCGCAATTTGAAATATTTTACCCTCTAGGAGCATGCCTACATGGTTGCCATTGCCATGAGCCCCGACTTATTCAATATCATGATTATTGCTGATCATTGCAGATTGGCGTCGTCGTTCTCTCCCATTGTTCTTTCAGTGCCCGTTTCATTGCTTCAGAATTGCTTCAGAATTGTGGGAGACGAATCCCTTTGCTTCTTTTAGCTTCTTTCTAACGATATATCAAAAGATACAACAGATCTTTTCTTCCCACTTACTTTTCGGATCTACCGGTCGTTTTGAATTGATGTAATAGCTTTTCTGGAGCAGCTTATTCAGTGCTGATCATCTTTTAAGGGCCTTTCTATAGCATTCTGTCACTTCTCTCTCTCTCTCTCTCTCTATAGAAGCAAGTCTGACTGTATAATTGCTGAACTGATGTTGCGAACTGATCTTAGTCAACCGCCCGGGCCAACAAGTTGTCCTCAAGCTAATGGAAATGAGGAGTTTTGTTGTATGTCCGTACATTAAGATGTCGAGAATGCTTCTGTGCATTTCTACGAGAATTGTTGGGCGATAACCACAAAATGGATCAGGTGACGATGGAAGTTGTGTTCAAAGGCATTTACCTTTTGCAGCAACGGTAGGACCGGAAATAGGATCTTGATCGAGAGGATGGTGCGGGCTCTATGACATGCTGGACATCTAAAATCTTGAGGAAAAGCTCTAGCTTTCATTTATCATGACATGCTCGAAGGACATCTAAAATCTCGAAGATATTTTTTAATAATATTTTAATATTTTTTATTTTTTATTTTTATTTTTGTCTTTTTCCTTCGTGATGGAACTCTTGAATGAGGTCGAGCCTCGCCGCCGCCCATGGCCGCCTCGCCGGATCGGGCCATGGGCGAGGCTCGCCCTCGCCGACCGGCGAGGCGAGCCTCACCCATGGCCGGCGAGGGCCGGCGAGGCTCGACCGCCAGATCCGGCGAGGTCGGCCTCCCCCTCGCTCGGCGGTCGCCTCTCGGTCGGTCCGGACCTCGGCGACCTGGCGGAGGAAAAAGAAAAAAAAAAAAATAATAATAAAAATATTTTAAAAAAAATATTAAAATATTATTAAAAGTTGTCCCACGCGCCGATCATGCCATGTCAGCCCGGCCGGCGTCCATAGGTTGTCCAATCCGGCCAAAATTGGCCTTGGAAGGACTGAATGGCAAACTTAAAAAGGTTTAGGGCTGGACCTTTTTTAAAATAGTGAAACATGATGTGATATTGGTGATGGAACTCTTGAATACCTTTTTAAAATAGTGAAACATGATTTTCATTTCAATAAATTTTTCTAATTTTAGATGATTTGTTTTCATTCTCCAGATTTTGGAGCGGAAGTCAGAGATAAAAGGTACTTCTTTGGTCGAGTCCAGCAATTTGCAAGCATGTGATCTTGAATGTTGGGTAAAACTGTCTGAAAAGATGGGGACTTACGGACATTTGAGGAAAAGTACTGACCATAAGATTGTCCATGTCACTATTGATTAAGAAAGATGTGGCTTGAGAATAATTATTAATCGATGGGGACTTCAGGTTTGGAAACTGTGTAGGGACGTTACGATCATGGAATTAATTAATTGGATAGGAAAAAATATATTCATTCAACCTTACGAAATTTTAAGGTAAATTATTAAATGCTAAGAAGGATGATTGGCTGCGTTTGGAAACTGCTTTCCTAAGGGACTTTGGGTTGTAAAAGCCTTTGGGCTAAATATTTGGTGTTTGGTAATTTTTTTTTTCACTTACCTTTGCCAAAGGCAAGCCTTCCCAAGGCTAAAAGCTCAAGGCAGGTTGGGCTTTCTCGGCATGCTAGCTTTGAAACTAATACTAATTTTCTTCCGAAATTGTCCTTGCTAATTTTTCATTTTTCCGGTTTGACCTCGATAATTGTTGATCATCTTCATCTTTTTCCTTTCTCTACTGGAACACGACCAGCATCTACCCATGGTCGCTAGCGAAGGGTAGGTAGTTTGGGGAAGGGGAGGCAATGCGGCGAAGGACAGGTGGTCAGGCTAGGGTCCCACGACCCTCCGACGAGGGTCGCCACGCGGCGAGGGTCACGACAACCCAAATCGCGCACAAATTTGGTCACTTGATCTGGGTTGTGGTGACCAGATCGTGGGCGCCGACGACCTTTGCGGTGTGGTGGGTCGCGTGACCGCTTGGCGAGGGTCGCCGCATCTACCCTTCGCCACGCCTCCTCCCCCTCGCTAGATCGCCTACCCTTCGCCGGCAACTGTTAGCTTTTCGCTCGCAATAACTAGCCAAGCCCTTGGCCAACCAACTCTCCTTTTTTTTTTTTTTTTTAATAATAAAAGTCTTTTGTAAATATAATTTATCCAAACACTATTTTGCTCAAGATACTTCACAATGGACTTTCACAAAGACCATTTACTAAACACGATTTGTATTTTGAAAAACTCATTTAACTCAAGATTCTTTACATTTTCTCAAGAGCTTTCTCCAAAACTCTTCCCAAATGCACCCGATCTCTAACTCTACCGATTTGAAGAGGGCTGCAGGGCGACTAATCATAATCGTCGTCACTTCCGACAATCTTATTATTTATCGGTTAATATCGAAAGTCAACATATTCGTGGCACGGACTTCACAGACGGATTACTACTGCTCGGAAAGGTAAGTTACTGGATACACGCGTAAGCACGTTACGGACATCGACGCAGTCAAAAGTAGTGTACTACCAACGTAACTACGATCGAACTTGAAGGCCGCCATCGGGGCCAAACGGAATCTGCCCGGAAGCGGCGATATGACCGCGGTGGAATTCGAAAAGACGAAATCGCCAAGGGACCCGATCCGCTGCCGCCTCCTCCGGTGGGGGGTATTTTAGGAATTTCGAGGTGAATAGTAGGCCGAACCACTGAAGCGTTTTTTTTTTTTTTTTTTTTTTTCTTTTTCGCCTCTGCTGACAGGTTTCATTGCGGGGACGCTCGTTTCGTTTCGAAAAGCTCCGCTCTCTCGCCGTCCTCGCCTCGCTCCGGCCGCTCAGCTCGAGCCCGCCGCGCCCCGGACGCCGCGACGGGGCCGCGCCCCCTCGATCGCCCGCCGCCGCCGCCGGCCTTCCGCGCGGAGCTCTCCGGTGAAAATCGGCGGGCCGGCCGGCCGGGCATGCTCCTTTTCACCCGCATTCTGTAGGCGCGCGGTTCCGTTTTCCTTTGCCCGATCGTCCGTATCCCCCGGTTCTTCGTGCTTCGGTGCGGTCGGTTAGTCTCCTCTTTCGCTCGATCAGCTCCGAAATGAGCTGTAATATGCATTTGAGCTTTTTTTTGCATTTGTTTTTTTTTTTTTTTTTGGTGTTCTGATCGTCTTGTTGTGTGGAGTGCTCCGTTGTTCTGTCGTGAATTTCATGCATCGGAGCGAATGCTTTTCGGGAGACTCCTGCGTGATGAATTTGTCGAATTTAGCATTTGGTATTTACTTTTGCGGTATTTGCTTGCGGCTGGAGGGTTTAGTTTTCAGTGGCAATTCAAAGAAGTGAAAATTTCGGGTTCTTGAGCATGCCGCATTGACGTTTCAGAGCTAAATGGTGGGTTATGACTGTTTCAATTCCCGATTCTGCTTCGTGTCGCAAAGAAGCTGATTTCGTGGTTGCAGTGATAGGGGGTTCAAGGAGGCTCGGAGTCGGTGGCTCGTGGTGATTAAGAGTGTCTTTTTCATCTAGGTTGCCCCTCCGCTGGAATACTTCAAAATGGTTGGTATCATAGTTGTTTACTGTATGGTCCGACGAGAATGGTAGGGTTGAATTTTGCTCATGGTGTATATGCTTATTGACTTTTTGTAGGGCAACTTACCTGATTATGTGGATAGTACCTTTGATTGTGAAGCAAACAGAGATGTAGTGCCGAAGCCTGAGATTTTGGATGTGGAGTTATCGCCACAGTCCATCCATCCGAGGCATATGGGGGTATGGCCTTGCTATTACTAATATGTTTCACCCTGCACCTGTTTCATTTGCCATTTTGCTGCTGCTTATCTTTATTCTTTTACACATTTCTAGGAATCTATTTTGGCATATATCTCCAGCATTAAAGTTCCCCTGCACTTCTAGGACTCTATTTTGGTACATATCTCCAGCATTAAAGTTCCTCTGAACTGAGCTGAAATTTTTTGTTGAGGAAATAGACTGCAATGGTGTACTTTTGTTGAGTCCTAAATGAAAAATATAAGTACGATGGAATGTGAAACTTCTATTTGATTGTAACCATGTCAAATTTTCTGGCTGCTGCTAATGCAGCTCCTTCCCCGAGCGATTGTCAGGTTTAAAGGCCTAAAACCATAAATGGCCTTCTTCTCTCTTTCCTCCTAGCCCCCTCTATACTAGGCGTTGAAATATCGTCCCACATCGCTTGACAACGGGTCCTAAATGCTCTTTTTATTCATGTGGTCTCCCTCTACCTATAAGTTAAGCTTTTGAGTTGGAATTTCTAACTTGGTATAAAAGCTAGTTACCCCTTACGCGAAGGTGTGTTATAAAAAAGAAAACTTCACGTGAATGTGCGTAGTCAAAATTCCATGTGCACAGCTTGTAATCCGATGTGAGGGGGCATGTTGAAATATTGTCCCACATCGCTTGACAACGGGTCCTAAATGTTCTTTATATTCACATGTGGTCCCTTTCCACTTATATGCTTAAGCTTTTGGGTTGGAATTTCTAGCACTAGGACTACACTGAGGTCAATCTCTGTAAATAAACAAAATTATAGTTCTTCAGTTTCTATTTTATCCACTGAATTGTTTACCAGGTCTTCTTACGTTTTCAACTTCTTCGTTATCTGCTAGCCTTGCTGTACTGGGATTGATGATTTCTCTCTATTTATGGTGACAGAATGATGGTGCAAGTTCATCTGGAAGCAATTTGAGATCGCTTTTCATCGGAATGGGCTTTAAACCTTCTCTTGTTGACAAAGTAATTAGAGAAAGGGGTATGTACATGGTCAGACATAACTCTAAATTTCATGTGTAATCCTATTTGAAAGTTCTTGGTACCTGTGAGCAATGGTAAAGGATTGAGCTAATGGTTTATCCAAAAAATTAGAAAAAAAGATTTAAATACTGTAGGTATGCTATAGGCTTTTGCCTTGGGAACAGTTCTTATGTCTCTCTTTGTGATCTTTTACGTATTAAGGACCATGCCAGATTTGTGCTATGAATACTTACGCTGACATTATGATGCTTGAGCATCTTCTCTGTAATTCAGGTGGGAATCTGGGGGACGAGTCTGTTGACTTGATACTGGAGACTCTCATAGGATATTCGGTAAGTGAAATAATGTACATCCCAATGATGTGCTGCTCTTTGTGTAGCAAAGAGTAATTCGAATTTTGTTCTTTATTCTCAGAAGTTTCTAAAGCGTTAGCTAAATGCTCAACAGCTTAAAACTTGATTGTTTTTTTGTCTGTCTGTTGTTTTGTTTTTTGCATATGAATACAGTTAAATTATTTAATTATTTGCAGACTATCAATCTATGCTCTCCAGTTAGAACACTTACCGAATCAAGCTTTGGAAAATGTTTGCATCTTTATACTGCTCTTTCATATTTTACCCTATTAGCTTTCCTCTTGAACAAGTCCCTTAAATTACTCTGTGAACACTTCCTCTTCTAGTCACTAAAAATAAGTCTTTACCAAATATTTATAAAAGGGTTAAGTCGATCTACTCATGACTTTTTTTCCTGGAGGATGAGTGGTGAAATTCACATGTTGTAACCAAACTGCAAGGGTGACTATTGGTAACTCTATTGAATTCTTCTAATTGCTTAAATTCTGTGTTGGGATTTGTGAAGTGCTTGAAGCAAGATATATCAATCATTGATTACAACTTTAAACTTTCACATCGCTATCTAGTTATCATTATGGAGAGAGTTTTTCTTCACTCAATATGAGCTTCAATTGTAAGATGTAGCAGGAAAAAAAATGCTAGAAATGAGTTTAAGATTTGTCTTTCTGATGATGAGTGCAAAAATGAATGCTGAATGCGTTTGTGTACAAATGTGCACATGCATTTTTGCCATCTTTCCTTGATGCCTGGTGGCTGAAGAGCTGGCAAGCTTCTGAAAATCTCTAGGATCTGCTAGTGCTGGTCCTTCTAGAAGCTTTAAAGAATGGATGAAGCATACGACATTCTCAATCTAATACCTCGTAGACCTTGGACTTTTCCCCAGAAATGGGCATGCTGGGCTCATGTTGTGGACCAATAGTCTGGCCTGGCCATCCATTCATGTCCCATTGAATGTTTATCTATGGGATTTGGACTCTGTCCTAGTAGATTATGGTGCTTGACTCAAAAGCACAAGAAACTCTATTGTAGTTGCACCACAAAAGTCAATTATGAGTCAACTATACATTATTTGGGGACCTCTGGAAATTAGTCCCTTCTTTTTAGTCAGAGATCAATTTCCAGTCTCCATTTACTTGTTCCATCAGCAAGGTGATGTAAATGGGATTAAGGGAGTACTGTTATGCGAAATGATGTTCATCATTTGGTCTAGAATATTATAGATGTTACAGCCTCTATTGAAGTTGACATGCTTTGTCTTAACCAGGGTAATCAGAAATCGAAGTCTGAATCTTCAGATTCGCTGGATAGCTTGTTCAATGATATTGATGATGCTACCAGTCATCCAGAACTTTCAACAGTTATTGAACCAAAAGAGGTAAACCATGCAGTCATAATTGGCCTCTATCTATCATTTAATATGTGTTACAGCAAAATTTTCAATCGTCATCTAGAGTGGATTCTTCTGATTTTTTTCCTTACTAATGTCATGGTTGAGTGATACAATGTAAGTCTGCTGTGGAACTGGTACTTTAAGCACTCTCAACTGTCTTGGTACTTTAGCTTGCCCTCCAATATTGTTATGATCCGGTATGGTGATGATGGTTATGAGCCTCTATTCATGATATTAAAACTAGATAGAATTTGCTTTAACTTTGTTATCGCTTTCATGCAGGAATCTGTCTTTGTTGGAGGAGTCTATGATGAAAAAAGAGTATCCTTGCAAATGATGCATTTCTCTGCAAAGGATATTGATTTTGCATTTTCTAGGCTTGGTGAGTAAAATTTCCTGTAACTCTTGTGGTTGCTTTATGTTTTATTTCTCGTGCTGTTTATTCTACGTCATGATATTGCTGTCTTCATGTGAAAATGGAGTAATCACTTTTCAGGTTGATGTCAGTGCATTAGCAATGAATATTGTGCAATGGAATAAGCGCAAATAAGTGCTAAACACTTTAAGTTGGTCAATTGGGTCCTAAGCATCTAATTCTAGTTAGTTTAGTCCTCAACGTTTTTGGAAAATGTTCATCCCCAGAGAAATTGACCAATATTAAACTTACAGGACTGAATTGATCAAAATTGGACATTTATGACTGCTGGGAAAAACGTTTAGGTCTTATGTTGCACTTTCCCATTGTGCAATATTAATGCACCTATTGATGGGTTTAATAGAAGTCCTTGTCAAGGAGAAATAAAACCACTGTAATACCTATTTTTGAGTGGACCTTTTATTTAATTTTAGTTGTGCCTGTATCTTCATCTATCTATGTCCTGTGTACCCACACACACGCACACCCAGGATGCATGTGCAGTGCACCTGTATGTGCGGTGCATACCCACCGTGTCTGAAGCTTACTGTCATACAAAAAAATTTCTGGAAATAAGGTTTGGAGATCCAATGACAGCACGAATTTTGTGGTCTAAAGTGTTAAAAAGATAATACCTTTTTCTGGAAGACAGTAATTTGGTATCCTCTGCCATGGAGATTACAAGCGATTTTTAACCTGAGTCAGAAGGGAAGATGTTGCTATTGTATACATACACAACAATCTATGGCACAAAGCTATGTTTTCTAGGATTCAACTTTAAAGATGGACTTCGCTCTTCCCTTTTGTTTGCATTAAGCACCATTTAACTCTTGGATCTTTGAAATTTGTGGCACTTTCTTGATGGTTCATCAATAAAATGCTCGTTTGCAGCACTTAAATTAGTTCTCTGGTAATGTGATGCTAATTTGACGAGCTCTTTTTCTCTTTCAATCATATTTATTTACCATTTCACAGACTTTAAACGTAAGTTTCATATATATGACATCCTTGAGCATTTTCTGCTTATAGATGTTCTTGTATGCAACTTGTCTGATAATTGGACTATTTCTGTAGGAAGCACTGACTCTTGTCTTCTTATATTTCCTGGTCCTATGTTATTTTCTTGTTTAGGTAATTTCTTTCTTGGTTTTGATAGGTGAAAATGCAACCGTTGATGAGATGGTGGACTTCATTGTTGCTGCCCAAATAACTGAAAAGTTTCGAAAGGACACAACTGATAGAACTAATAACAATGAAGACAATATTGAGGTGAAGGTTTTATACAAGATTACATGCCCAAATGCAGTGTATTCGCTAAGATATACAGCATATATATCATGTTGTCTGACAGCTCAGGGTGTGGAAAAAATGGTTGTTCAACATGATAATTGACTTCGGGTCTGGGTTGATAAATCCACATCTTATGTCTCATAAGGAGAAGTTTGAAGATAAGTGCTTGAAATAAGTTTTATGAACATTTCTGACATAAATTTGTGGAAGGAAAAGTTGTTTCAACAGTAGGAAATTAGGTTTCATGGTTCTTTTGCCATAGAGTCATCAACTCATTAATGTGATGCTTATGGCAAAGGTTACTGAATATGATTGGTGCAATGAGGACCTCTGCAAGTAATCTTCTCTTCCCTCTAAAGCTATGTTGAGTTCTCTCCCTAAACAGCAAAGAGTTCAAAATCGTTGTACATCATTTATTTGCATTATTTTGAACTTTTTAGTGCCATGCTTGGCCCTGTTAGTCATATATTCAATAGATATATGCTGTTGCGTATTATCATATTTTGTATCATAATGGCCCAACTTCGAACCGAATCAATTGGGATTATGATGGCATCATGTTTTTATTGAACTATGTGGAAACCACAAGTTGGAATTTAGAGATTTAAAGCTGCAGATCTAGGTGTCTTTATTACATTTGACATGTTTGACATAGTACAGTTTTTTTATTTTTTTTTTCCTCGGCATTGATTGGTGCTGCTTTAATAATGTCTCACACAGGAGAGTAATGAAGAGAAATTGTTCAGGACTATGGATAAGACACTCAGGTTGCTTGAAATGGGTTTCTCTGAGAACGAAGTGTCATCTGCATTTGAGAGATTTGGTAAGCAGTTTGCAAATGACATTTGTGAAAGTATTAAAGTAAAAAGCAAGGCGAAGATAAACATGTTTAATTTGTTAAAAAAAGAAGTTTTGAAGAAGAAGCTTTCTCAATGCTTTGACATGTGAGTTTAGTATAGGTGGAAATTGAAAGAACTGTAACTCATGACGGCGATTGGGATCCATGGGGTGGGCTTCTTAAAGATCTGGCCTGAATCTGAATTTTATGCTGGACCAAAATTTGGATGTCCCTTTCTTGGGCACATCTTATCAGCCTATAGGTTCTCTACCTCCAGAACCATGGGCACTTCTAGCACAATTCTGCATCTTTTCCCCCTGGAGGCTATTTGCTGATGCTTGGCTTTAGTCTTCCAATCCAAGGTTGGATAACTATTTTGTCTGGCCCTTGTGGGAGCGAAATGTTTCAACACTTCTCTTCTTTCCTTTTAAATGACACCATATGCAATATTCAGGAGGTTAATGTTTTTGTCGTTAGCCAGCTAGCATGCTTATCCTGTTGAATGTCAATGTATCAATCAAAGTGAATTTTTCCAATGGGCTGTCCCATGTCAACCCATATGCATGCTAACCATTGAGACATCCTCCTTTCAGGTACGGAAGTTTCAATTGATGAACTTGCTGAGTCCATTCTTGCTGGTCCACTTGCTGGAAAGTTTGTTCAGAAAGATAAGGTGATTTGATTCCCTCATGATCATTTTATTTTGTTTAAGTTTACCTCTTGTTTGGACGAATGAACAGGAAGGTTGCGTTTTCTAAATGGTCATCAAATAGTTAAGTAGATCACAACTTTCTTAATTTGGATTTGTATTTCTTGCTTTTACAATTCAGAGCATGTTTAGAGTTGTGTCTTTGAAGGGAGGACAATTTATTGATTCTTGGATTCTGATCGTTACTTGGTCACTGACATGCAACGGAAACTTGTATTAACGATCTGTTCTGATATTTGAGTTCACTGTTTTGTTTGTTTGGGGCAGCATTCTTCTTCTGGCTGTGAAAATTACAGGCATATCACAAATGATGAAGCATATTATGGTTTAGAGATGAAGAATCATGTGAGAAGCAACACATATGGTCTCACAACTGTAAAAACCGAGGATTTTGGTGCAGATGCCTTGTCACAGTCTAGTTGTGTCAACAGGGATAATCTTCAGGGAAAGAGGCCAAAAGAAGAGAATTTTGATGACTTTCCAGATGTTGTATCTAACGTTAGGCGATTTGACTTTGAGGGCATTCGTAAGGGGAAAAGGCCAAAGCAAGAGTCTATTGATGATTCTAGCTCTTGCCTCGGTGGCCCTGAAATTGTCACAAAGAAATCATTCGGATCGAATCCTTCCAAAGGTCTTGATCAAGTGGTAGCCAAACCTCCATTTTTCTTTTATGGGAGTGTTGTTAACCTTTCTCAGGAGTCTTGGGCCAAAATTTCTCAGTTCTTGTATGCGCTTGAGCCGGAATTTGTGAATAGTCAGTACTTTTCTGCATTGACTAGGAAGGAAGGCTACGTGCACAACCTTCCAACAGAAAATAGATTTCATGTACTACCCCAGCCGCCAATGACCATTGAGGATGCAATACCACATACAAAAAGATGGTGGCCGTCATGGGATACACGGAAACAGTTGAGCTGCATTAATCCCGAAACAAGTGGCCTGTCGTCTTTGTGTGATAGACTTGGTAGAGTTCTGACAGATTCGCGAGGTTTGCTTTCATCTGAACAGCAAAGGGACATCCTTCATCATTGTCGAGCCCGAAACCTTATTTGGGTTGGTCAATACAAACTGGCACCCGTAGAGCCTCAGCATTTGGAATCCATTCTTGGCTACCCACTAAATCATACTCACTTCGATGACATTAACTTAAATGAGAGACTAGAATCCCTTAGGCACTGTTTCCAGACAGATGTGTTAGGGTATCATCTATCTGTATTAAAGTCAATGTTCCCTGATGGACTGGCCGTGCTATCCCTTTTCGGTGGAATTGGCGGAGCCGAAGTAGCTTTGCATCGGCTTGGCATCCGTTTGAAAGGTGTAGTCTCCATAGAGACCTCGGAAACAAGACGCAGAATTCTAAGGCGATGGTGGGGTAGTACTCAGCAAACTGGGGAATTGATGCAGATTGACGACATACAGAGGCTGACCACTAGCAAGCTTGAGAACTTGTTTGCTAAGTTTGGAGGTTTTGACCTCCTCATTTGTCAGAACCCATGCATTCTCTCTACTAGTCAGAAGGCTTCTATGGATGGCGAGAATTTACCAGGTTTCGACTTTTCATTGTTTTACGAGTTCGTCCGTATTCTGCAACGGGTAAGGAGTATGATGGAAAGAAAGAGGTGATCTAGATTTACTAATCAGTGTAGATTTCGCTCCTACAAATTGTGATTACCCATATTGTGGTAGTTTTCCGATGCCTGACTTTTATATCTTTCGACCAATGTGGAAGATTAGGCTGAACTATCTCATCAACAATATGCAGCTCAATTTGCTAATGTTTATCAGATGATTTGTTTTTACTGCTAACATCGTCGAACTTGACCAATTGTATAATGAGATCATATCATCATACTCGCATCATCTTGGCGTCGATGTTGTGTGCTTCTTGTGGTAGAGCTGGTCGGATGGGGTTCCGTGTTGGGAATTTCTGTGAGGCTAGATGGGGCCTTCTTCTTTCCTTTCCTCCAGGTTTTCTGTTTTTATAATTGACAGAGGCCAATTGCCAATATGAAGTTCCCAGGCAATTCTTGCATGGACTTGGGTCCCCGACCGGATTAATCACAATTATTGAGCATTATTGAACATGCGATAGAGCGGTCTAGGCGAAGTTTATCCCATTCCCCTCCGACTTTCCTTCTTTTTTGACATGGACTGCCAACTGAAATTATTGACAGTAGATCTCTTTGTACGACGTTACCCCAATTATTCGGTGGTTTCCAATGACTCTCTCTCTCTCTCTCTCTCTCTCTCTCTGATTTAGAATGACATGTAACATGATTGGTTGCGAGACAAAATGACGAGAGATTGCATTTTCCTCAAACAAAGCGACAAGGACAAGAGAGCTCACTCTAATCATCTTTTGGCCTAACCTAGTAACCAGTTCAATCATCGCTTTGGAATAAACTAGACTCCAAATAGGGTATATACTTTTATAAAACAATGTCCCCAGCTTCATCCCTGAATGACCCAATTGATTGAATCATATCAATTCACCATTCAGCAAATCCACATTAATACTCCATCTGCTTAAAAAAATGGTAGCACACAAGCTGCCCTTTCTCTTTACAATCCGCAAGAACCATTGTTTATGTAACTCTAAAACTATATTTTGTGTAGAACTCAACGTAGCCTTATCGATATTTGATTGATTTTATCAACCAGATCAATGGTTGAGGATAATTGAGGCCTGAGGTCGCAGAGGATCTTCATCCTTCCGTTAATATCGAACTCTTTCTTTCCAATTTATCCGACTGAACATGATGAATTGTTGCTTTCTTATGTCAAAAATTGTTTTCCTCATCTACAGAGTACGAAAACTTTGCCGAAAATTGGTGGAAACAAGAGTGCAGGATCACATACAATTCAAGAAATCATTGTCCATGCAATGTGATGGGGGACATATTGCTGTTGTGTTTTTATTTTTTTGGCAGCAAATAAGCCGACTAAGAGTTAGGACTTACATGGGGAATGTTGTCCTTGCTTTGCCATTATGAAGAGCACAAACTCGGCCTCCAATCGAATTGACGATCATAAATGGAAACACATCATCCCTATGATCATTGATAGTTTGCTGCTTAACTAAGAAAGTTATCTTGGCCTTTGCTTTATCAAGGACGAAAAACTTTTAGTACTGTTTACTTTTGTTACCAGGAAAAGATTGACCATCATCTTCCATTATGTCTTCCCATTGTACCAATTGCAAGTATATTCTGGTGGGTGTGCGCTTTTGTCCTTTGCCCACTTTTCTTCTTTTCTACTATTCTTGTTTTGGGGTGAATTGGAGTCATGATGAAAGGTATCAACACTAATCTCCATGGTTGAAATGAATATAAGGTGGTGCGGTTTGTCCTTTGGGGTGATTTCAAAGATAGTAATATGATATCACTAGTGTTATCCCATCAAAGTACTCTCTCCCAAATTACTTTTATCTTGCCTTCCTAAACTAGTACTTTAAACTCTGCTCTGAACCCATCGCATTAAGTTTTTGGGTGAACTGCTAGCACCCTCTCGTGATTGTTGAAAGATTTGAATATACTTATCGGATCTTTAACACAAATTAATTTCATATCTACTCAACAACAACAAGGAATCATACTTGACACCCACATCGCATAGCATACTTATCGTATCTTTAGGGGTTGGTTGCGTTGGGTAGGACACTCGAAAGATTTGATTATTTTGAAAAATGCAGGTGAAATCCTTCCTTTTTTTTTTTTTTTTTTTTACATTTGTGATTTTATTCTAACAAGATCTATTAATCGGATTCCCACGATGAAGTCTATATTATCCTTTTCCCCCACTTCCATGTTCACACGATAGAGAAGACATTCTTCCCCGGATGAATGCACCGAACCCTTGCAAGTTTTATCTGCTTTTCGTTTAATTATATTCCACGACATCCACGCCCTCCTATTCCCCAAGCTTACGAGCAACAAATAAATAAATAAAGAATATACCATACGACAACGCGACTCGACTTTCACTGCATTGATCTTGGTGGTCAAGGCCCGAAATCTCGGGGGCTTAGATTTTTTTTCTAACCCTTTGAACATCTTTTTCATGTTTATAGCAGAAAACTTAGGCGAGATACAAAAGGAAAAGAATGAGGGTGTCTGAATGGATTACTACTAATCTGTCTTTGTGAAGACAACGACTATAAGGTCTGTCAAACTTCTTGGCTGTCATAATCCAAACACTGCACATAACGAACGCATCCTTGACCTTGAAGAGTCACTTTACCATGACATCCTAGATTAATTTCAATACAGAGGGATATTAATATAAATGATTATTGAATTCTAGTTTAATGTGCAACGTAAACCCTAAACTTCAATTCAGTGTGAAATGTGGTCCCTGAACTTTTAAATTATTCGATGTGATCCTTAAATTTCTTATACATATTCAATTTAGTTTTTGAATTATATAAAAATGTTTATTAAATATTTTTATATAGTTCAAGACTACATTAAATATGTACAAAAAAATCCAGATATCATACTGATCAAATTAAAAGTTGAGGGTTTATATTGTGTATTTAACTAAAATCTAGAGATTACATTAGACATTGAGTTAAAATTTATGGACCATTTGTGTTATAGTCTCTTTCTTATACAGGTCACATTCATCGCGGGTGAGCTTTCTGCCCATTCATCAGGTGTAGTAAGCAATGCACATAACTTCTTTTTATGCATTATTATTATTTTTTTGGGGGGTTTTTGGGGGAAGAGTCAGGAGCTACTCGTGCACTAGAGGATAGTGAAGCTACTAAGGTGCTTCGCTCAGTGCCAGCTTGTCCTGGACTGGCACTGGCAGATTCACCCTTCTCCCATCTCTCTCTCTCTCATCTACAGCAATCTCAACACCAGAAAAGTAAAGAGTCCTCTTTTTGGCATTTCCAAGTCATTTCAGCCAGCAAGTGCTCCACATTTCTCCCACCTATTGAATTCTTTGTTTCTACTTTCTTCTGCATTTATCCTTTCTTGGTTCGGGACTCCTCGAAAGCTCACCTAATTTCATTCTCCTTTAGTAATGCTAGTGCATTGCATTTTGTTTGTTTCTGTAGTTGAGCATGCATGACAGTGATGTTGCTCGATATCCTTTCGATCCACTTTACCATCAGCACCGTAGATGTAGCTCTCTTCTCAAAGTTCGTACCTTTATGGGCCTATAAATTTGGAGCACAGCCTCAAGACCTTTCTCTGTGTCCACCTTGTTCTATTTTATGGTTTTCAGAATGCAGCTAAAAGGGTATTCCTTTCTGGAGCTCAATCCTGCAAAACCTGTGTTATTTGGAAATTCCCATTTTACAGTGTGAGGTTCTAAGCCTGGTCTTCCATATATCATTTGTCTATTGTATGCATGATGTCATTTCGATTGCTATACATTGAGGTCAGATGTCCCCAAGACTGCCATGTTGATGCTGATAGTGCTAATCTTTCGGTTAGAGCCTTGCCTCGGAATGACTGAGCCACTGTAGGAGCTGCTTCTTTCTGAGCAAGAGGGTACTCTGTTTTCCTGAGTAAAGTAGAAGGCGAAAAGAGGATGGAAGAGACCTTTGTACCGTTTCGCGGGATAAAGAATGATCTTCAAGGGAGATTGTTATGCTACAAGCAAGATTGGACTGGTGGACTCAGGGCAGGCTTCAGGTACTTTTGCTCTTTTATCACCCTTTATGAACATCAAAGTACCGAGTAGTGAAAGTTGAGACCAACTGACGCTGGATACTGTAATGCCCCAGGATATTGGCTCCCACCACTTACATATTTTTCGCATCAGCAATTCCAGTTATCTCATTTGGAGAACAATTGGAAAGGAACACAGGTAAAAATTGTGTAGCAAAATATTTTATTAAGGGCTGTGCAAGATTTGGGTAGTCCTTGAATTTTTCATGTTATTCAATACTTCAGCAAAAAATACTTAATTGCGTTAATTTTGCTGCTGCTGCTGCTGGCCACTGTTCTGTGTGGATATCTGCATGCCTATGCTTCGGAATATTTAATAGAGTTTCTTCAATCTACAGATGGAGTTTTGACGGCTGTTCAAACATTAGCTTCTACGGCATTGTGCGGGATAATACACTCTGTTGTTGGAGGCCAGCCATTGTTAATTCTTGGAGTGGCAGAGCCAACTGTAATTATGTATACCTTCTTATTTAACTTTGCTAAAGACAGACCAGAATTGGGACCAAAGCTCTTTCTAGCGTGGACTGGATGGTACCGTGTTCTGCTCTTTCCTATAAAAATAATATCTGATCTTAAACTCTGCTAGGCATCATTGATTCTTATACTTACCTTTTTCATTGCCATACATAACTTAGTTCAGCTTTTAAACTTGCAGGGTATGCGTGTGGACTACAATCTTACTGTTTCTACTAGCTGTCCTTGGAGCTTGTTCAATCATAAATAGGTTTACTCGTGTTGCTGGTGAATTATTTGGCCTTCTTATAGCGATGCTTTTTATGCAGCAAGCTATCAAGGTGAGTCAAACATCCGTCAGATTGTTCTGTCTTTAAGCTTTCAATGATGATAAAGATTTGATTCTGGCCAAAAAAAAGTAAAGTTTCAATCTGCTTATTCGAACATATTATGAGTGCTGCGTGCTATTCATGAAGTCCCTGGAATTTCACCCTATGCATCTTGCCAAGCTGGACGTCAATTTGGTATTTTGTCACTTTTCAGGGGCTGGTCGAAGAATTTCGCTTACCTGAAAGAGAGAATCCCAGTCTTGCTGAATACCAACCCCCATGGAGATTTGCAAATGGCATCTTTGCTTTGGTCTTGTCATTTGGGCTTCTGCTTACAGCATTAAGAAGCAGAAAAGCAAGATCTTGGAAATATGGATCTGGCAAGTTTCTGAAACCTCAAAGGTCTCATGTGAAACTAATGTCCCATTCTGTGCTGTGCAGACTACATACACAGTTTAAAATTCATTTATTCTGCATGCAATCATTTACCTTATCTTATGGCCTATCTTTTACTTATGAAATATATTAAAATGGAAATTCTGCTTTTCTGTCAGTCCAATGTCATGTTATAACGGGACTTAAAAACCAGTCATGATTTACATGGATTCTAGTTAGTGCACTCTGAAAATTAGTCTTCAAATGCATATCTTTCTAGTTGACACACTTAAAGTTAATCAAGGTTGTAAGTTTTGCTCAACCTGCTACAGGGTCACTTCGAGGCTTCATTGCGGATTATGGCGTGCCATTGATGGTTCTGGTCTGGACAGCAATTTCATATGCACCAGCTGGAAGTATTCCCAAAGGAATACCAAGGCGCCTCTTCAGTCCAAATCCGTGGTCTCCTGGTGCGTATGAGAATTGGAGTGTTATAAAGGTATGAGTAACTAGATATTCTACTTATGTTTAGCTCACTATTATTGTTATCCTATTTGGACTCTATCAATTAGGTGATACATTTTTTCATGTAATAACTGACAGGACATGGTAAAAGTACCTGTGCTCTATATCATAGGAGCTTTTATTCCGGCAACAATGATTGCGGTGCTTTATTATTTTGACCACAGCGTAGCTTCCCAACTTGCTCAGCAGAAGGAATTTAACTTGAGAAAACCATCTTCTTTCCACTACGATCTACTTCTCCTGGGGTTTCTGGTATGAAGATTGACTTGCTATATCGTTGCTTTCTACCAATGTTCTTACCTTCTTTGCTTAATTGCATGACAGACAATACTATGCGGTCTTCTGGGGATCCCTCCTTCAAATGGTGTCATACCACAGTCCCCCATGCATACAAAAGTTTAGCTACACTTAAGCATCAGGTACCTCCCATTTACAGCTTCTGCTGTAGAAGTAGTGGTCATGTACCCAGATCCATTTTTGATTATGCTATTATGATTAGTTGATTGGCATTGAAGTTATTTAATGTCAGGCTTTTTGCAATATGTTTATGCTATGCAGTTACTTCGGAATCGGCTTGTATCAACTGCCCGTAAATGCATTGGTAAGAATTCAAGTCTGGGCCAAGTCTACGGAAGTATGCAGGAAGCCTACCAACAAATGCAGACCCCACTTTTTTACCAGGCACCATCTACTCTGGTAAGATGATGCAACACCATTCCTTTTAGATTGAACCTAATCCAACCTCTACCTGTATCTAAGTGACCAATCTACTGAAAGAAAAGAGCTTAACCCTTCTTGCTAGCATCAGAGTACTTCCTAGTAGAAGGCTTGTGATTGAAAATCTTGATATTTATTTCACAAATGTTCACTCTACCGTAAAATAGGGGCTGAGGGATTTGAAGGACTCAACAATTCAAATGGCTTCCAGCATGGGGCACATGGATGCCCCCGTTGATGAGACTGTGTTTGATGTTGAGAAAGAAATCGATGATTTGTTGCCAGTGGAGGTGAAAGAACAAAGGCTCAGTAACTTGCTTCAAGCTGCAATGGTTGGTGGATGTGTTGCAGCCATGCCTCTGCTGAAGAAGATCCCAACCTCAGTGCTGTGGGGCTATTTTGCCTTCATGGCCATTGAAAACCTTCCGGGTAACCAGTTCTGGGAGAGGATCTTACTGCTTTTCACTGCTCCAAGCCGACGATACAAGTAGCTATTTCTCAGATCTTCCTCAGATTAAATCTTTTTCACTGCATATTTTTCGAACTGCACATATTTATCTGCTCACTTCTAAATCGTTTTCTTCAGAGTGCTGGAGGAGTATCATGCTACTTTCGTGGAAACCGTACCCTTCAAGACAATTGTGGTTTTCACATTATTCCAGACCTCATATTTGCTTGTCTGTTTTGGGATTACATGGGTTCCACTCGCTGGGGTACTTTTCCCACTGATGATCATGGCTTTAGTTCCAGTGAGACAATACATTTTGCCCAAGTTCTTCAAAGTGGCCCACCTTCAAGATCTAGATGCTGCAGAGTATGTAGAGGCGCCTGCCGTATCATTCCATCTTTCACCGGTACAGTACTATTTATACTTCTTTGCCTAATTATGTCAAATTAGATCTTCCACTTAAGTACATCACGTGCCTCTGAGGGAAGTTCCCTGCAGTTCAAGCACTTTAAACGGTCTTGCAATGTTCTCTATATCCTGAACCAGTCGAGAATCAAGATAGCTTTTAATTCTTGGACATTTGATGTGCCTTTGTCATATCAGGAACGAAGGATGAGCAGGGCCACATCATTTGCTGACGATGGAGAGGTTTTAGACAGTATGATTACTCGAAGCAGGGGCGAGATCAGGCGCACAGGCAGTTCTAAGGCAACTAGCTCCTGCGCAACGCCATCTACAGAGTTAAAAGGCGTCCAGAGCCCTCGGATTTACAGCCCACGCATCAGTGAACTGCGAGGGGATCAAAGTCCTCAGCTCAGTGGAAGAAGTCCTTCCAGTCCAAGGACCAGACCATCAAATTTAGGGAAAACTGGCTAGGGATTACATGGATTATCAATACAATAAGTAGTAGTAGATCATAAAAAGAAGCTACTATGCAGCCTGCCACAGCATATTTCATAGCTCTATTTAAATAGATTTTTCCTCTTCGTCAATAGTATTTGTAACATATCTTGGCGTCAATATTAACTTCTGCTGGAAATCTGTGACCGGGGATCGGTGTTAATGATGAAATATCAGTGTCCTTTATTTCTGCAGTACTTTTTCAGACTTCGAGAGAAACTGTTGAGAGAAGTCAACCCCTTCTCCAAACACCAACATATGATGGGATGAGTGAGGATGGTGAATAAATAGGTTGATGTCCTGTTACATGATACAATGCACTTATTCGTAACAATAGGTAGAGTTACGGTGACGTTTTGCTGTTGCAGTGGAGAGAAAGAACGCGACAGATGAAATGACGGGCATTGTCGGTAACGATCACTAAGAAGTCGAAGAAATGAAATCACCCACGTCGAAAGCACATGTTATGCTCTTGCCCTCAGAGCCCCAAGTTCATAATGCAGTGAAATATCTAGTGGAGACCACACAGAGAAAATGATGAGAGTGACCGGTAAGAGAATCATTTGACGGAGAAGGCCTCTGAATCAAGCACCCATGTCATGATTTTCTCAAGAGGGCCAGGGAATGCAAATGTCCCGTTGATCCAGATTTTCCACCATCCGAGGCTAACAAGAAAGTCTTCATTGCAGTGATAGGTCCAAGAGGGAATGATTTGGAGTTTGAATCATAGACATCATAGTGAATGAAAGTAAAAAGTAGCGGCCATGTTTCTTCCCATGCACCCTCCATCTATACGAAGCGACACAAGGGGTCCATGTCACTTGATCTATGTAGCATCTTAATGGGTCACTCATCTAGATTTGCATGCAGAATCTTAATCACTTTGTGCTGCAGTGTCACTGGTGAAGTGAAAAAAGTACTCCCTTTGCAGAGTTGAATCTAAGCAACTCTTTTTGGTCGGCCACACAATTTCACTCGATCTAGCAGAAGAAATAACTGATTATAGACTGAATTAGCCTGGAAAGTGAAAGGGTGCATGAACCAACAGCAATTTCGAACTTTGTTCAACAAACACTCCACTTCCCTAGCAAGACTATTACTTTCATCATAAGACAGTTCTTCAGGTATAAGCAACAACTACAATATTACACTCTCTTTTTTTCCTGGCTGGAAACAACCATAAATTGCTCATTGCTGTGAAAATCGATCCTGCAGTCAAATGCATTTCCTTTCCGAGTTGTGACATTATCACAAATTGTGACCATATCCATTGATAGACAACCCACCGACCCATGTCCGTTTCTGCAGTGCAAATTGCTTGCAGTTTTATGTTACCATCACCATCCAATGCAACAATGGGGAATACAAGAAGAGGTATCTTCTGGCTAATGAAGCAAAATTTACTTCATAGACTGTCAAAACCTCATTAACATATCCTTTGAAACATATGATAAACAATGACATTACGAGCCTTTGCTGAATTTGCGACCCGTCATCTTCTCTGATTCATATAGTATATGGTTTATCAGCCCCCTCGCCGCACTGAAAATGAAAAAAGAAAAAGAAAAAGAAAGATTAATCAGAACCTCGGAAATGCTTCTTCAGTCAAGATAACAAAAAGTTTTATGTTTTGTTCATCTGCAAATTTTTGAGAATGGTCCTTCTGCAGTCTGACGCTGGATCCCACCAAATAAAATAGAATCTAACAAAGTTCATATGGCCTAATCCAGGTTTCCACAACATTACGGAGATAACATGCATAAAGAATTTCATCATATAGCAGTCGAATCCTTTCCACATAAATCCTAAACAATTTCCTTTTCTTTGAAAGAAGAAAAACCAAAACAAGACTGTTAATGCTACCAAATAGGCATTGTCAAACTCACTCATCCTTTAGTTTCTGGATTTTCTCAGGATCTGTCTCATGCATGTTCCTTCTAAATTGCTGCCTCACCAAGTTGACAAGAAGCTGAGTATTGTGTTGCTGCACAAATGTAAGTGAAGAGAAAACTCAGCTGCACGAAATATGAAAAGTATATACATGGAAGAAGTGGGCTCAAATTATATACATTACTTCCCGCTTAAACTGCTTTCAAATTTCAGCAGACATTTCAATTAAACATCATTAGTTCAGAAACCTTAAATTTAACGAACCAATGACAAAATTAAGACACAAATGTGCAAGACGATTGAAATTTTCCAACTTCCATATCATGATCTTGCCACTTAGGTCAGAAAGACTCAACTAAAAGCTTGATCACTGTTTATGCAGCAACGCCACATTGCCATTCTTTTTTTTTTGGGTAAATTCCATCTTATGGGAAAGTCTTCTCCAAGTCAATTTAGAACATCAGATAGCATTAAAATTACTTTCGAGTAAATGGTGTCCATCAAGAGGAATATGTTCAATGAGAAAGTACAGTCCTTCCAACTCAAATAAAGACATTGAAGGAGTTGAGACCATAGTATGTAAAAAAAAATGAATTTCTGCTACTTGTATTGTAGCCGTAACTTGTACGGTCTGGGGTAAGCTTCTGGCCCAACATGCCAAATTACCCATATAAGCTCAAATTTGCCAAGACATCTGTTTGCTGCCACTATATATGGCCATAAAAAACTTTAGCCTGCCTACTGCACCTAATCAGATTAACTTCAGAGGGAGGCAAATTTTTAGTCAAACAGGGTAATTCCAATTCATGGTAGAATTCACTTGTAAAAAAATAACTTCAACTTATTCAAATACTGCAAGCATATAAAACGGAAATACAAAGACAATGTCCTTCTTGAATACATTATCATTCAGACAAAAGCCATCCAACAAGTTTTAAGCAATGTACCATAAGAGCGTAACAAAATTAAAGCTACCATCATTGCTTACACAATAATTCATCAATTCACTCGATTCCAAAGAATCCAATTTCAAAATGGAAACGCTAAGCCAACAGGCCATTCACTTCAGCATATATTAGCTAAAAGCTATATAACCAAAAAATTCTAATGAAGAAAGGAGGGTGTACCTGATGCCCTATGTATTTTGCTCTTCGAAGGCACTCGCGATAAAGCTGCAACGACCAATAGGGCGAACAATGAAACAAGCAATTACTACCCCCAAAAAAAGCATAGTAGAATTGGAATAAATTAAAGGAAACCAACCTCGAATGATGTAATTTCTTAACAATAGCAAATGAGAAACGCACGAAAGAGAAAAACACACCGACCCTTATGACATTGTCCGCGAGTTCCGGAGGCAAAGCTGTCTGCAGAGACGGCATCTCGATTCTCTCTCCACCTGATGCAAACGAAAACCACAGCTTCCAAAGATTACAAGGGATGCAGAAGAAGGGAACGAAACCCAAAATCGCAATCAACAATCTTTTGCGCAAGAATCCAAAGGGGAGTGGGCAGAATCAAAACTTTCGGAAAGATCACAGGGATTTTTCCAGAACCGGGCGTGCATCAATGGTATCGTAATCAAAGCTCAAGCTAGCATATTTCAATAGCCATATATCGATGAACAAGAAGGAAGGAAGGAGGAGGAGGAGGAAGAGGGTACCTGGTTTAGCAGCAGTAGCAGGAACAGGGATTTTGGACGAGGAAGACCAGGACCCTGAACTGAGAGAGTCCGTATCAAGATGGTGACGTGGTGTGCTCATGCGGTGCAAACGGGCCTGGCCAGATCGGCCCGAGACTGCTGCATAAAGCCTAGATCGGGCCGACAACTCATACTTTCAGTGTTACATTCGGATCGTTGCGTTTGATAACAAAAATTATGTGTTTACGAAGTACTTTTCACTGAAAATGGACGAGAAGGTATCGATATCGAGTTGAGTCGTGTCGTGCCATGTCGAGTTTAGATTCTTTTCGAGAAATTCGTGATGTTTTAGGAAGCGTCACCCCTAGCCCAAGTAGCAATGAGGGCCGGCTTGCTCGAGTCATCAGCCTGATCTTTTTTTGCTTGGGTGAGTAGACGTGTGTGAATAAATATATGTGGAGAATAAGGCACCTAGAAGTCTCGGATGTGCACTTGCGACTCTGAGTTCAATGCAAAGTCAACTCTAGCATACCTAAATTTGGTTACCTCTTGGTTCGATCGACAATAATCGATTCCTCGTGGGAGGTAAGGAATTTGCATAAACTTAATTTCGTTTTAGTTAACGACAAGCGTCACCATTGTGGTTTATACATGGTGGGCGCGGCTACTAATCTTTTTGTGTGATTGGAAATCTACTTTTGGCACGACCATTATATCACGTGGATCTCGGAAAAAAAAAATGAACATTGGAGTCACTAGCTAGCAAAAGCCAGCTTTCATGCATAAATTCTTGGTTGAGAGCTGGCAGACCCATTTTGGTGGCCTTTGCTTGCTTCCTCACGTTGCCTGGGAATGCAACACCACAGTGCAAATGGGCTACTATGGACAACGGAATTCAAGGGTCCAAATCTGGTAATGTTATGAATTGTCACAAAACTATAAAAATATATATGATAAAGTAGAAATCCAACATAATACAATGTAGGAGAAAAGACAGAAACCCCCAGTCAAAAGGTGCAAAAGGAAAGAGACCCAGTAACACTAACACACCTCATCACACGATAAGGGGATAAGCCCCAGTAGGGATGGAGCCTGATGGGGAAAAGGAAAGATCTAATCAAGACCCAAATGCAGATAATTGGCTCCCGATGTGCCTCTAATACAAATGTGGCAATTTTCATATCACTAGTGAAATTTATAATGCTATGATGTATTGTTAGTCCTTCCCTAGCGACCATAAGCAGAGCTCTCTGCCACAGCCTGAGGCTACCAATTTTGTAGGCAATCAACGGGAGGGACGGTCGGGGTCTCCTGGACCCCGAAGGCGTTCCAGCAGAACGGCTCATCGACGAGGTCGCCCACGTGAGGCAGCAGCTCGACCTCCGATATTCTGATGTTGGTGCACCCCACTGCGTCGCTGCACGCGAAGCGGATTGGTGGTTTGATCATGTTGTAGGTGCCCTTGATGTTGCGGTAGGAGAGGCCGGACACGTACACGGCCGAGCTCTGGTTCCGGCAAACCATGTTGCTGCAGTAGTACTGGTCCACGATGATGGAGTTGAGGACGTTCTCCATCCGGATGTTCTCGTAGGAGACGGCCGTGACCGACCCGCTCCCCCCCTGCCACGTCTTGATGCGGAGCCCATTGTCGGAATCCCTGATCACCGCATTGCGGACTGTTATATTCGAGACCCACGCCTGCGACTTATTCGCTCCCAAGCTCCCAATGCTGTCACCAAAGAACGCGAATGAGTAACTCAGTTCGGCTTAGCTTGGTATCGTGAAAAAGTTGTTAATTTAGGAGCATGTCTCTAGTTCCTTTTTCTACATTTCTTGTTGTCCTTTCTACGATTGTGGCCTTAAGAAGGGTAAAGCCAGAGTGTTTCCAAGAAGCTCCTATAAAAAGCTATCCATCTTCCTTGTTCAATGTCCTAATTATTCATATCATCCACGCAAAGTGATTGATACAAAAGAAAGCTACTTTTACCTGTGTCTCCTTGAGAAAAAATAGGGCATTGTGGGGTTGCAAACAAAAAGAACCCAATCAAGTTAATGTTACTTGTCAAGCTCTCAACCTAAAGTTCCTAACCTTAAACCTTTTTCCTGATATGACTCGTTGCTTGTTAGTTGTTAAGGAAGGCACGTACTAGTTCATTTGCTGCAAAAATCAGGTCCGGTTCTTAAAGCAAGCTATTTTTCTTCACATTTAGTTGGTAGACATCAGATGATCTAGCTTGTTTGGAGGGGAGTAAAAGAAAGGGTACCTGATCCCGTGACTCGGCCCGCAAGTAACACCCTCGATGTGGACATTCGAAGATCCGGTTCCGATGGAGATGCAATCATCACCTGTTTATATCATCCACCGCAAGGAGCCGATAAATGAAGCAATGGACAAGTGTAATCTTGAGGTAAAACGAGACAGTTACATTTGATTTGAGTACCATTTGAGATCAAGCTGTTGTATATCCCCACAGATCTTGTGTATTCTATGTGGATGCCGTCTGTGTTGGGGCTAAGTTTTGGGGAATATATGGACAGCTTTTCGACCAACACTCCTAGGCAGCTGTCAAACCTCATGTGGAATTGAGGGCTGTTCTGGATTCGTAATCTGTTGACTGCCAAATTTGCGCTCATGAAGAATACTATCATCTGAAAATGAACCTTATAAATGCTGGTCAGCACTCTAAATAGAAAAGACAATAGTATAGCTGCATCTGAATAGTTGGAGTCATGAATTAGTTTACTCACAACAGGGCTGTCGCATGGTCCCGGCAACGTTGTCCCATTTGGACCCTGAAATTTCGATCACAAGAATGTATAAATTTAGAGACAAGTTTTTGCTTTTACCCGACTTGAAAGGTGAAAGTATTGGGTTGCAGAAAAGTTTGGTTATACAGATGCTGATACAATAATTTGACATGTTGAGTTCAATCACCCTGTGGGGCTTGCAAGGAAGATCCCACCACGGCTCACCGTTGCCTTCAATAGTTCCCTTCCCCGTCAGAGTCATGTTGTTGAGCTGGTAGAACCTGAGCCATCGCGTCTTGCTCTCTGCTTTTGGCCAACGATCCGGTCCATTTGGCTGGAGCAAGACCCCATCTACCTGTTTAGACATTTGAAAGCTTACATTAGCAACGGAAATGTTCATAAAATGTGCGTCTTAAAGAAACATGCCAAGAGCTTTGGAAAGGGAAACGTGTGCTACTTTTTCTGGCTGTAAGTTATCTAATAATTTGTGAAACCACTATGCTGTACAATGACTTGCATTCATTCTTGACAGAATAAATTTGTCACGTTCCAAATGGTTTAACAAGTGTTGACCCAAAAAAGGAAGAGTACTAACAAGTGCTTCAGGAAAATGTAATGGAGTCATAGTAGCGATCTTTGCGGATATAAATGGAGACGAAGCCAATCCTTACTTGGAACACGAGCCCTGGTTTGCATGGGCCCGAGAAGTTCGTGGAAGTGATTGTGAATGTGTAGCCTGAGGGAGCAAGGACGACACCCGACTCCACTGCGCATGCTGCCTTCCAGGCCGCCTTGAAGGCGGGGGTGTCATCAGCTAACCCATTTCCAACCGCCCCAAATGCGGTCACGTCAAAGATGCCGCTGGAGCTGGAGTTGCACGGCTCAGGACTAGGCACGGTCGGTGCAGGCAAGTAGGTGGGGGATGGAGGGGGAGGCATTTGTGGGTTTGAACTCGAGCCCTTGTGAGGATTCTTCTTATGGCACTTGTGGTGGTGATATCTTCCTTCCACATTGCTGGCATTTTGGAGGAACAAAGCCAGGAAAATCCAAATGAGCACCAATTCTTGAACTATCTTCATGGTAAGTGAATATTTCCAGAGGAATTTAATCAAATTGACAAGAAAATGATCTTTGCTCTGCAACAATGAATGTCTCATCCTCAGGATTCAACGCTAGGAGTGGGTTTCTTACAACCCCTCTTGAAGATGCAAAATTTCAAGAGATCAAAGTGCTTGCTTTGAACAAATAATGGAGGACAAAGAGAAGCAGCAAAATGAATGAGAGGGAGTATATTAATTAGGGGCCTCAAGGGAAGTTGCTTGGCAAAGGACCATTCTGAGGCATCATGGCCTCCGAATATATATATACTCACCGGAAATCTTCCTTGAGAGACAATGGATCTCTGGGGAGACGCCGACAGGTGTCGAGTTCTGGTTGATCCGAGCATCACCATCTCTAAGGAAAAGGAGTTGGTGTTGATGGTTTTTTGGAGGGGCTTTTTTCTCTTGGAAGTTGGTTTTTCTGTGGCAAATTTTAGGGATTGTCTGATATTCTTGAGTGGAGGCATCATCTTACTTTGAGTGCGTGTATCTCTCTCCCTTTTGGTCTTGGCTTTTTATTATAGTAATGATGCTGGTCATAATAACATTTTCCTCTGTTTTATTCTATGTAATGTGGTCCACAGACCTCTCTGTTTGTCACATTATTCTGCTTTTTTCCACCTCTATTGCAATTGCTTCTAGTTCTGATAAGATTTGGAGAGGTGCATCTCAAACAGTTCCAAACCTGTGAGCTGATTTGAGGCCCTCGTTTTCTCAAAAGGCTTGCAGGGAAACCAGATTCTTGTCTTCTGGGGAATTTTCTTGTATTACAGAAAGGCTTCTCAGGCACGTGGGGATATCTACACTGCACCATTCATGGAAATTCGTCAAGATCTCATGGTTTTCCAACCCGCAGTTAATGATATGTCTGATAAATTGAGTCTAGACGATTTTCTTTTTCTAATTTTTAGAACGACAGGACGGCGTTGCTCAACTCGTTGGATGATCGTGACCAGTGAATAAAAAGAAAACAGAGAAAGATAGCTTGACTAGAGGATTTGGCATAGTTTTCTTTGCTGGTGATGCATAGCACATAAGATCCTTCTTCCCCCATTTTGTCAGAGATTTGCCACGGACACCAAAATCCCTTCATATCTTTCCCAGTTCTACGAGACCAGTGTGCAATTCCAGCTTATAACTGCGATCCCACATGGAAGGCCGTTGCCTGACAGCGAAAGAAAACAGAGCCGAGTTAAGAAAAGAAAAACAAAGGGAATCCACCGAGCGAGGATAGCGGCGAGGGAAAAGAAGGAAGAAAAAGGGAGCCGGCAATAGCAGACAAAAAGAGAGGGCGAGAGACGGGATGAAAGCTTGAGAAGAATATGCATGGAACTTTGGTTGGTGGAGATTTGATGGATGTGGCAAGGAGATAAATTCAGTCACTTCAGAATAAGAACCTTATCATCTGAGGCTAATTTAGTCACTTTAGACACTTATTAGAGATAAAATTCACTTGGGGTCATCTTTTGAAAAAATGATTATGTCCTTATTCCAAATTTATCCTATTAAAAATAGGCACATGAATATGATTTTAGCAATCATGCATTGTTCCATGCACACCTGGTCTCTATTCGTTGCGTGGGCATGCGACGCAGGGTAAAATGGGGCTACTACGGACAACGGAATTCAGGGTCCGAATCTGGTGATGTTATGAATCGTCACGCCTCTATAAAGATATGTATAACAAAGCAGAAATCCAGCATATTACAATGTGGGAAAAAGAGACAAAAACCCCCCCAATTTCAAAAGGTGAAAAAGGAAAGAGGCCTAGGAATACTACCACACCTCATCACACAATAAGGGGATAAACCCTAGCAGGGATGGAGCCTAATGGGGAAAAAGAAAGATCCAATCAATAGCCAAATCCAGATGATTAACTGCTGATGTCCCTCTATACAAATGTGGCAAATTTCATCTGTCACCAGTGAAATTCATGTTGCTGTATTGCCTTATCAGTCCTTCCCTAGCAGCTATAAGCAGAGCTCTCTGCCACAGTCTGAGGCATCCCATCTCGCAGGCAGTCGATGGGAGGGATGGTCACGGTCTCCTGCTCCCCGTAAGCGTTCCAGCAGAACGGGTCGTCGACCAGCTCACCCTCGTACGGCAGCAGCTCGACCTCCGACATGGTGATGTTGGTGCACGGCACGGTGTCGCTGCACGCGAAGTGAATCGGCGGGCTGATCACGTTGTAGGTGCCCTTGATGTTGCGGTAGGAGAGGTCGTTCACGTACACGGCCGATGTCTCGTTCCGGCAGGCCTTGGAGAGGCAGTAGTACTGGTCCACGATGATGCAGTTGCGCACGTTCTCCATCTGGATGTTCTCGAAGGAGATGCCCGTGACCGACCCACTCCCGCCCTGCCAGGTCTTGATGCGGAGCCCATTGTCGGACTCCCTGATCATCACGTTTCGGATGGTTATGTTCGAGACGCACGCCTGCGAGTTATGCACTCCCAAGCTCCCGATGCTGTCGTCAGATAACGCGAATGAGTAGCTATGTTTGGCTTAACTCAGGATCATAGAAATCAAGTTAATTTTACTTCTTCACATTTCTTTAGTAGACCTCAGATGATTTTACTTGTTTGGAGGAGAATCACTGTGATAAAAAAGAAAGGGTACCTGATCCCGTGACTCGGCCCGCAAGTAACACCCTCGATGTTGACATCTGAACATCCGGTTCCGATGGAGATGCAATCATCACCTGTTAATGTCATTCATTGTGAGGAATCAATAAAGGAAGCGATGAACTGAACAAGCGTAATCTTCGGATAAGAGACATTTCATTTGATTAAAGTACCATTTGAGATCATGCTGTTGTATATCCCCACGGATTTAGTGTTCTCTATGTGGATGCCGTCCGTGTTGGGGCTTAGTTTTGGGGAAGATATTGACAGCTTTTCAATCTGCACTCCTTCGCAGCCGTCGAACTTCATGTGAAATTGAGGGCTGTTCTGGATTTGTAATCCGCTGACTGCCAAATTCGAGCTCAAGAAGAATCGTATCAACTGAAATGAACCATATAAATACTGGTCAGCACTCCAAATAGGAAAGACGATAGCGTTTGATATATCTGAATAATTGGAGTCATGGATGAATTTACTTACAGCGGGGCTGTCGCACGGTCCCGATGCCGTTTGCCCACTCCGACCCTGAAATTCCAATGACAAAATGAATAGATTTAGAGACGAGTTTTTGTTTTTAACCCAACTTGAAAAGTGAAAATGTTGGGTTGCAGAAAAATTTGCTCATGCAGATGCTGAAACAACGATGAGACATGGTGTAGGGTCCAGTTACCCTGTGGGGCTTGCAAGGAAGATCCCACCACGGCTCGCCGTTGCCTTCGATGGTTCCCTTCCCGGTCAGAGTCATGCCGTCGAGCCGATAGAAGATAAGCCATTGCTTCTTGCTATCTGCTTTCGGCCAAGAATCCGGTCCATTTGGCGGCATCAAGACCCCATCTACCTGTGCAAAGATTTGAGACTTTGTATTAATAACAGAAATGTTCATATAATATGTGGCTTAAGAATACATGCCAAGAGCTATGAAAAGGGAAATGTGCTACTTTTTTTCTTTTTCCGGCTGTCAGTTGTCCGATGATTTGTGATATTACTATGTTGTCTATGACTTAATATTCATTCTTGAAAGAACAAATTTGTCACATTCCAAACGGTTTTAACAAGTGTTGGCCAAAACCAGAAAGAGTTCTAACAAGTGCCACAGAAATTGTGCTGGAGTCATATCAGAAATCTTTAAGGATATAACTGGAGAGGAAGTCAACATTTTGCCAATCCTTACTTGGAACACGAGCCCCGGCTTGCACGGCCCCGAGAAGATCGTGGAAGTGATCATGAACGTGTGGCCCGAGGGAGCGAGGACAACACCCGACTCCACGGCGCAAGCTGCCTTCCAGGCCGCCGTGAAGGCAGGGGTGTCGTCAGACGACCCATCCCCAACCGCTCCGAAGGCGGTCACGTCGTAGATGCCGGTCGAGCTGGAGTTGGATGGGTCGGGGCCCGGGGGGGACGGCACGGCGGGCACAGGCGAGTAGGCAGGGGATGGAGGGGCAGGGTCCTGGGACTCAGGGGGAGGCACTGGTGAGGTTGAACTTGAGCCCTTCTTCTTCTGGCTCTTGTGGTAGTGATATCTTCCTTCCACATTGCAGGCATTTTGGAGGAACAAAGCCAGGACAATCCAGATGAGCACCACTTCTTGAACTGTCTTCATGGTAAGTGAATTCTTCTGGAGGAACTAAACCGAATTGACCAGGCGAAAATGCTCTTCGCTCCTTGCCGATGAATCTCTCGGCCTCGGGATTCAATGCTAGGAGCTGGTGTTCTTGAGCCCCCCTGAAGATGCAAAAACTTACAGGGGAAGGGACCAAGAGAAGCAGCTAAATGAGTAAGAGGGGGTATATGAATTAGGGGCCTCAGCTGAAGAGGCCTGGAAGCATGGCCTCTGCATTTATACCAGCCAGAGATGTTGAGGCAAGGAGTCTCGTGGGGCTGGCGCCGACACGTGTCAAATTCTGGTTGATCCGAGCATCACCCTCTCTAAGGAAAGGCACTTGGTGCTGGTACCCCTCTGGAGGGGATTTTCTTCCCTTTTCTTTTCCTTTCTGGAGGCTGGTTTTTTTGTGGCAAATTTTTGGCGGGGTCTGTTTGGTCCTTTGGTGAGGGCTTCATTAAATTTTTTATGTCCCTCTCTCTTTCTTTCCTTCTTGGGTTTCATGTGATGATAAAAATAAACGATTTCCTATTCTTCTGTTCTATGTTTTGTGGTCCAGAGATCTCTCCCGTTTCTCATTTTGAAATTGTTTTTCTGCTCTGCTGAGATTCGGGAAGTGCATCTTCAAACAGTTTCAAGCCTGTGATCTGCTTTGAGGCCCTCGTTGTCTCGATGGCCGTGCAGGGAAAACCAAACTCTTTTCCTCTTGGGGGGAAATTTTCTGGTACTACGGAAAGGCTTTCCAGCACATGGGAATTCCTGGCATGCACCATTTTGAAGCCAAACCGCCCTCGTTTCCTTGAAGGACAAAGTGCCCGGTTTCTGTACGAATAACGTGACAGATAAAATCAATCAAAAATTGAAATCACAATAACTTTTTAAGGAAATTCGTGGGGAGCTCGTGGCTTTTTTAACACATGATGGATGATATGATCTAGCAAAACGAGTTTAAGTGATATCCTATTGCTAATTTTAGGACGAGACATTGTTGTTGCCCGACTCGACCGTCTTGACTCGAGGATTTAGCATAATGTCTAGCACATAAGTGTTCTTCCCCCATTTGGTAAGAGATTTGCCAAAGACGTAGATGCACTTAATTGATCAAATCAAACGGTGTGGATGTTACTGTCCCTAAATTACACCACAAAACCCTCTAGGAATAGATTTCTTTCTTTTTCATATGGTAATATGAAGAATTGGCATTTTAGCAATCATGCATTGTTTCTATGCACACTTTGGTTTCTACCTAACAAATCTATGCGGGCCAAATTGCTGACCCCCCTATGTTGCGCAGCACCTTCAAAGCAATCATGAAAGAACGGTTTATTCAATCAAAACGCCACATGACATGTTATGAATCTTGTGAATTGCTTTTTGGCAGAAGGCTATTCGCGCTTGTGGTCAAGAGAGATATCTTGATATTAAAGGAATGCCTAATAGTAAATAGTCAAATTATTAATCTAAGGAGTTTTGTATTAAATTTAAGATATATGCTTATATGACTGTCCTTAATTTACTGTGATGCTATTGACGACTTGTTTTGAGCCACAAAAAATGAATAATAAATGATTAGAAATTATCGTGGGGTCCACTCCTTCAAGAATTTATAACTCACAACATATTATCACAGTAGCTCAAAGACTGTTATGCTATGATTTCTAGAGATCTTAATACACAAAAGAATGAAGTCTTCAAGAATTGGCTCCTCTCCCTTGGTACCGGTTGGATTCGATGGCTCTTGAACCAAACCAACGGTTCTAAGGGCGGGGCCAGAAAACCGAACCAGTTCCAAGTTTTTGAAACCCCGAAACAGGCTTCACTCAAAACCAACTTGGTGTCCTATCAATCGGGCCCATTCCAACCAGTTCCACGGTCGTGCTGGAGACCGCCGCTCGCCCCGTGGCGTCAGCAGAAGATGAAAGAATCGTCTTGGTGGAAAGTAGTGTGGAAGCAATTAAAGAATTTGGAGGGTGAGAGAATGGGGAGAAGGTGGGGGGGATTCTAATGAATGCGGCTTTGATGTAAAAGGGCAAAAGGGAGTCTCGTGACTCTTCATTGTTGTGTAGCTCCCCTCCTCCTTTGTGGCCATGGAAGTCGAAGGTCCCCGACAACGGAATTAAACCACTCACGGGTCTCTCCCCAGACCATCCTCATTCCCACCCGTCGTCCTCCATCAACGAATGTTAAGGCTTGCTTATCGTGCATGCTAAGGATGCCAAACACACGTCCAAATCCACCCCTTTCGTCACTAGACCGAGACACGTTTCACGGGATGCATCGGCCATTTTGGATTGCCCGTTCGGGAAGCCCGTCTTGAATCTCCTGCATGCTCGGGTCCGGCCTAGACGATAGGAGCATGCCAATGATTGTCATTCGATGCAAATTCGAGTCATCTTGTGAGCTGGCTTTTGGGGGATGATTAGGATCTGGAATGGAATTGGAATTGGAATTTGAATTGGATTGGAATTGGAAAAGAGAGGGATGGATGTGGAGTCTGTGTGTGCATGCATAACGTTGACGTACGCCCCCAATTCACGTGGACACTATCACGGGCGGGAACACAGGGGATTTTCAGGTTGTGATTGGAGTATGGCCAAAAAGCAATAGAAAAAAATAATAATTTATAAAATATAATAAATAATAAAAAAAGGAAAAGGGAAAGGGGAAGAAAAGGGTTTTGTGATTGAGAATAAAGGGTGCGCTTTTTCTGTGGCGTATGCGAGATCTGATGGCTTGTGCTTGTGGTGTTCGGCATGACACGTCGGATTTTGTCTGCGCCTTAGGTGGGGATTCCCTGACCTGGCCGAGCCTATTCAAACTCACCAAATAACTTGGCAGTTTAGCGACACTAATTAGTATTCCTATTATTACTATTATTATGTTCAAAGTGTTTATTTTTGTATTTAAGACGACATAGAGACTGCCTCTACCGAAGATGATGATTTCCACCTTCGTATTATTAGATGTTCTTGTAAAAATGCCAAAATGTTGTCATAGAATACGTTTTATTGAAAGGTGACAAGAATTCAAGACGATTTGAGCTAGTTCGTGTGATTCCAAAGTTGTGTTGGCTTAGCTTTCTCTTGATAAATGCCGTGTAACATGAAATTTCCCATCAATCGAGGTCCGGGCATGTTTGAAAAGCATATCCACTTTGTTGATATTTATCAACAGCTATTTCGGAGGAGGATGAGGGTACAGTGACATCTTTTCCACCAAAAGGCTGGGGGACACAAGCCTAATATTCCATGTTGCATAGATATGCGTGCTGACATTGCTGTTCGATAAGTGATTTACCTAATCAAAACTTTTACATTAATTTTTATCGCCACATCAATTTAATCAATATAACAATACGAAGTGTTACAATATCCGCATAGTTCTAACGAACTTAATCATACCAAACCACGATAAATATGAAACTCGGGTGTTATCATTGATTTCGGAGTACCTTCATATGATTTTATGACTTGAAAGATCTATATAAGTTGTAGTTAGTCAATAAATATTTTAAAAAATTGAATTGCACAAAAAATTCACATGCACGAATAAGTGACTCCAGTGACTATTGATTTTCCAATGAGTTTTCCAATACGAGTCAAGCAAAATTTCCCAAGCCTACAAAAACCCACACGCCCCCTCCTTTAATAATTCTAAAATACTAAGCGATTCACATGCAGGCCACAGGTCGACGTCACTGTAAACTCGAAGAGCCAAGCCCAGATCGACACGTGGAGCGGGGCGATTCACGGGTTGGCAGTTTCTGCGTGTCACGGGCGACGGTGGCGAATCGAGAGGTGGTGGGATTAAGAGCCTTAAACGCACGATTTGGGGTTTCCTCAAACAGCATACTATTAGATGACAACGCATCCAACGTTAAAAATAGAGGCAATTTGAGGATTAATTAAAGTGGTTGGTTCATTATTTAAAATTTGATTTCGTTCTTGTGGAACTTAGCTTTACAGCTGTGATATTTGTGTTACGTACATCGGTGCCTTTTTTAATCTGCGGAAAATCGAGAACCCTAATTACTCCATACGTGATGAATCGCGATTGCTAAATATGAAAGATGAAATTTTATGAATCATGACTTCGTACATGATGATTGGCGGTTGTGTGAGACGCCGATGCGAGGGTGTGAGTTGGGTTAGATTACTTCTACTTCGATAGCCAAATATGGTATTTTCTAAAAGTCTACCCATGTGCAGCATCTTCGTGTTAAATGAAAGCAACGTTCCGTCGAAAAAAGAAGAAGGAAATTCTCTAGAGCCTTTCTACCGAAACCAAATAGTTAGACTTGATGTTTTCACATGCCAATGAATGACAAGATTCGTGCAATTCATTTAACTTGGACATTTTATTAGATCTTTTTCGTAAGCACGTGATTATACAATAAGTTGTCACCATTGTCCGCTTGCAATTTGAACATAGTATACGACATAGAGTACAACATAGCATATGTGAAGATATGCTTTATAGTTAGGGTCTATTATCAAGACAAGGACGAAGCATACAATTAACTCTTGAAATGGGTAATCTTCAAATCTTATCCTGGAATCTTTAAGTTGAATTTGAGCACTCCAGCTTTTCCCGCATATGTAGGTCATATGATTTTCAGCTTTGAGGATGCAATAGGAGCAATCGGGTTGTGTCACTACTCTATTGCACACGGAATGGTCGTAACAGTTGTCAATCTTAATATACATGTTGTAATCTAAGATTGATGTATACCAAAGCAAAACATTTAGGACATCACTTCTGTAAACCACCATTGTATTAGGATCACATTTCACAGTATTGCAAAGGCAAAATAGCCCTATGACGAGGAGTTCCACCATACATTGTGTTGTGTTCATGATTTGGCTCTCTACTTTTAAGCTCAATTAGCGTGGTCTATAACCAACTTTTGTTTATGGATCTAGTGGGAGGTTCTTTCGGATCTTTCTGAGCATATTTTAATAATCATTTAGATTAGATTAGATTATATTTCATTTAACTTGCTTTTTTTTTTTTTTTTTAGAAACATTTATAAATCTCCAAGTTACTCAAAAGGAAATAGTCTTTAATGGCGAAATTAAATAATTGAAAAACTAGTGTGCATAAGCTATTATTGGCTTGTAGGCAAAAAATTATCGTTAAACGGACTTCATCCTACTGATAATGTAGTGGACTAAAATGTCGAGTTACAATGATGGAAAATGCGAAAATTCGTGTGCACTTGATTGAACATAATTTTAGGCAATGATTTATTATGGTCTGAAATGTTATTTGTCCATCCATAGATATACAATTTCGGTAATTAATATGGAAGATAACACGAAACATTACATGGAGGTTTGTCGCTCTCTCTCTCTCTACATGGAGGTTTGTCACTCTCTCACACGATATGAGAGACAAATTTGTAGGCATACATTCTTAAGAATGTGTCTTGTATTAAGTGGATTTACTATGATAATGTCTTGTTAATTATTTTCCATGTATTGAAGCAGAATCTTCTCATCGAAGTCATCACAATAATTCGTTGTGATAGATACAACTTGTTATCCATTGCTCTGCATAACCCAAAAGAAAGAAAGAAAAACAGGGAAAATAAGTCGCTTTTTTACTATGACAATATACACAATTTGTTCTCTATTGCTTTGCAAGTATTTGTCGCTCTATACTATGTTTATTTTTTTGTTTTACACCTCGCTAGCCACAAGCAAAGGCATCAGATCCTTATCAAGATCAAGGCGAGGGCCAACACCCTCGCTTGTTGGCTAGTGAAGGCTGCGGCGTTGGTACCCTCATCGGCCATAGGCAAGGGCCGTAAGCCCCTTCCTTGGCCTAGGCAAGGGTGTCGCGACCCACGCTGGCCACAAGCTATGGCCTCCACACCTAAATCTGGGCGAGGGCCGGTAGCCCCTTATGTGTGGCCGGTGAGGGCGTCGCGACCCTCACATGGATCTTGGCGACGGTGCGGAGGCCTTTGCCCTTGGTTGGCGAGGGCCGTGATGCCTTTGCCTATTGCTAGAGATGGTCAGCTGATGGCCTTGTTAGCCGAAATTCTAGAAAACAACAAAGAAAAAGAAAAAGAAAAGAAAAAAGAAATAATTCAACTAACCACGTAAAACGATCGACGTCCATGTTAACAATTACATATCAAAATTGGCCGGATTGACTCAATTTGCAAAATGTAAAAAATGTTTAGGGTTTAATTGATAAAATTAAAAAGTTTGGGACTGAATTATTAAAAAATAATTGATTTAGGACTTTTTAGACAATTATCAAAAAAGAAAAAGAATATAAAACCTTATATCATTGCCCTCGTTGCATTGTAAAAGAAAGAAAATTTATGAACTGATTTTTTGCGTTTTTACATGTTTAATACAGTTTACTTACTGTTATGGAATTTGCATTTCGCGAGCTTTTACCACTTTTTTTTTCCTTATCGGCATTCTGCTCTTATTCGAGTTTGGTAACTTTCGCGCACGATCCATGTGCGAAGAGACCTTTATATTCAAATGAAGAAAGTGCATTCACAACTTTCAAAGCGACCGAAGGAGCTCATGGAAGGGAATAATCTTGAAAAGTTGTATGATTTCGAAACTTTCGAGTTTTTTAAGATTTTATTTGTTTCATGAAAAATATAATATTTCTAAAAAAAATATTTATCACAAGAAGTCATTTTTTTGGAAAATAACAATATTTTTCGGTAGGCTCAAACTTGAAAATAAATTAAAATATATTTTTCATCATAAAATCTGATTTGATTTTCATATATAGACATATACCATTCGGGCACTTACAAATGGACAATCGGAAACTAGAACATGCACTAGAGTCTTGGATCTAACCTCGATAGACCCTAACCTGGGCGCTAGGGATCGAGGCACGTACACCTGGGTCTTAGGCCTAGCCTTGATGGACTCAAGTGAGGGCACTATGGGCCCAAGCCAGGCACTAAAGTCTCAGCTTTGGCTTTGATAGACCCAGGTGTTGTCGATCCAGGCGTAGGCACCGTGGTCAAGGGCCCAACCTCAATGGACTCAGGCTCGAGTTGCGGAGATCTGCTTCTGGACGTCGGGAAATCGCTTTGAATTTCCGTGCTCAGGTGTAAAGTTCAGATCTAAGCACTTATATTTAGTTATATTTTTAAAAAATGATTCATTTTTGTTATAAAGAAAATCATTTTCCTAGACGGAGCCTAAATTTCTGAAGTGCAAACTTAAAATCAAGCCTAGAGAAGTGAAGAAGGGCTTCATCCGGTTATGGAATTTGAATACATCCAAGCCAATTTTTCTTTTTCCTTGTAGATCGAAATTCATTGCAAAATGACAGGAGCAGGTGAGCAGCCTGCCACGGGCGCAAGGAACCGGACACCAGTCTGTCGAATCCCAATTACAACAAAGACTTCTATGGCTGTCGACATTAAAGAACTAAGCAACCTCCCCTTAATAGCAGCTTTATTCCTCTGTACAATTAGGTCGGAATACATCTACGACAAATCCTGACGTGATGCAGATGTGCAGTCCATGAAAGCCTAAGCAACAACTACAAGCTCGAAAATGAATTCCGGTTGGAAACAGGAACGGCCAAAGCCACCTCGGAGTACCAGTCACGGGCCTTCGAGAGACAAGGTTCGATTGCAAGACGGCCCATGTGCCGACGAAAAGCAAGAGATACTGCACACGCCATTTGATCAATCTGTTTGTCTATCGTGCGTAGTTCACCATGATATGAAGCAGTGCTTTGGAATACTGGGCTGCACCAAATCAATCTACCCCAGAGCACCTTTACACCCTTGGGTCTAAGGGCTTTCCAAGCACTACCCACTGAAATGTCTCTTTGACACAGTTGAACTTTCAAGTGACTTATCGGGACTAAGAGGGATTAGGCTTGATAACCCCACAAAGACTGGCCTGTATCTGCACCAAATCATCAGACCTTGCCTGTGGCCAGCGCCAGTTACAACCCTAAATAACAGCAGCTGCTTTTGCTTGAGAAGGCAAAGAAGAGCCGTACACGGTTCTGCTCACACAAATGCCAATCATCATGCCAGAGACAAGTTAGTCTGGAATCTCTGTCACACAGCACCAATAATGGGGGGCCACAGTCAAACTTTGGCTGAGCACATTTCGTTCGTGCAAACTCGGTCTTTGGACCTATCCTCATCTTCTGGTGTCGGTCCTCTCTCGACTCCTTGGCCAAAACTCGAGATATTGTCGAACAAATTTAAGATATCATGATCGAATTTTCTAATTTATCAATCCAATAATTGGATTGAGTGAAACTCTTTATCCCAATGTGACATATTCGATGTTGAATCATATCTATTCAAGGTATAATTGTAAAGCATTCACGAGTATTACTAAATTAAATGGTCATATACCATTTGTCAATTGGGAAAAGAAGAAGAAGAGAAGACTTCTCTATAGGCATACAGAAGTCTCAAAGAGAAGACTTTTCGTTAGCATGAGAGTACACAGTATTATCCCTGGAACTTGAACATAGGATACAATGTAGCATATGTGAAGTACATGCTCAATAGTTAGGGTTTATCGTCAAGATGGACATGAAGCACATAATTTACTCGCTAAATGGGTAATCCTCATATCTAATCCTGTAATCTGTAAGATGAATTTGAGCTCCTCGGCTGTGGTTGCATTCGTTGGTCATACAATATGCTGCTTCGTTCAAGCAATCAGAACAATCAGATGGTGTCAACGCCCCGTTGCACACCATGGCCGTGATAGTCATTGGAGCTAGTATAATAATTGTAACTATTGATCGGTGGATTATAACACAAATCAATTAGGACAAAATTTTCGTCAACGGCATACTGATCCAGAAGACCAAACTTTCTTTCACTGCATAATAGATAAATCTCTGTTGTATCAGTCCACTTCACGATATTGCAATTGCAAAATAACGCAACAATGAGGAGTTTCACCTAGTGTTGCATTGTGTTCATGATTTGGGTCTCTACCTCTATTTCTTCCCCTCAATTTTTTTTGTTTTGTTTTCGTTGAAGCTCAGTTTGCGTGGTCTTATACAAAAGAGGTTCCTCTTATAGGTTTCTCCGCCAACTTTCTGTTTATGAAATCAGCTCTTTCGGATCTTTCAAAGCATATTTTAATAATCTTTTAGATTAGATTTTCTACTGTTTGACCTACGTTACAATGCTGGAAATGTGAAGTTTGTGCACATTTGTTTAAACATAAATTTAGGCGATGATTTCTATAGTCTGGACATTATTTGTCTGCTCATGAGATATGCAATTTCGTTAATTAATACGGTAAATAACTCAGAAATATTACATGGAGGTCTCTCTCTCTCTCATTATTATGAGAGACAAATATTGTAGGCATACATTCTTATGGACGTGTCTTGTCTTAAGTGGATTGAAATTTGTCCCTCTCACAAAGAATTATATGATTGTTATTTATTGAAGCAGAATATTCTCATTGAAGTAGTCACAGCATTTGTCGTTGTCATATACACAAATTTTTATTTATTGCGTTGCATAACCCAAAAACGAAAAACTAAACCCTTGGTCATTGCCCTCGTTCCAATGTAAAGGAAAGGAAATTTATGAACTGATTATTTGCGTTTAACATTTATGATACCATTAATTACAACTTTATTAGCAGATTATTTATTTAAAATGTCACGTTGTCATTTGAGGTTGAAACTGACAAAGAAATAACACGTAATATATTTTCATGTTCGCAAATTCGCGTTATGACAAAAACCCTTGGACCACTAACGGATTCATGATTAGAATTCTTAACCAAAACTGTTGGAAATTGTACAACTTTCCTTTTAAAGTGATTGAGGTTGGCTAATTCTTCATGCATGTGTTTTTTTGCTCATTGAACTGCAAACCCAGGTGTTATCTGGTGCTGGCCCTAGAGACATAAAGTTTCTGAGATGAAGGCAAGTTACTTTACGACAAATTATGGACAAAATCATGACTAGATCGACTTGCCATTCAAATTATTCCCCAGCGTACTAAAAAAGAAAAAAAATTATTTCGAGCCTACCCTAACTATATCTAATTCAGATTTATTGTTCTCTCAAAAGTGTAATTGTTTAACCACTGTTCAAAATGAAAGATTACAAACATAAACATAACCATATTTATATTTAACTAAGTTTGAATGTATGTGCGATGTCTATAACCGGTAACTCAACAATTGAAAACATGGACATTACCAATCGCCTATTGCGCACATCGCTCAATTGTGGCCCAATGTGGTGAAGTAACAAATGAGTTTTTAAAACTTTGGTTATCTCTTTTGTCTTTATCGAAAATTACTTTCACTCGATCACTATTTACTACCTAATTCTGTTGGTAACTAGACTAAGATTGAAAGACAGTTGGCTGGATTCTATCAAAATAACAATGAGCCAGTCTATCGATTTATTATTCGATTCAATAAGGCTAGAAATAGATGCCAAATGTTGCCCTTAGAGAAAGAATTTCAAAATTTAGCTTTTAATGGATTAAAATTTAATATAAGAGGGCGATTTGAAAGCCAAGCTTTGCCATTTTATTCCAAATGAACGACAAGAGTATGTGAGTATGAGCAACTACTCAAAGAAAGAGATAAATGCCACATGAAGACATTACACAAAACATGAATTTATTGGACAAATATATATCAGACGATGGATGAGACCAAGATTAACGTATTAAAATAGTTGTAGTAAAAATAGTGCTCCGCCCCTTAAAGCCCGCTAAAATTTATTAAAAAAAAAAAAAAACAAGAAGAAGAAGGAAACGACAACTAGGGTTAAGGACACTTAAGTTTACTTGTATGATATAAATAAATCGGATGAAATCTCCTACTTACTTTTGCAAAAAAAAATTACCTAATCAAATTAATCAAGGGCTAAGTAGTTCAAAGTTAAGAAAATTCAATAAAAAAAAATATTGTAAGGGACAACATTTATAGAGCCATAACACAATTAATTATATTGCTTTTAGGAAAACAATTAAGAAGGCAATTGAAGGAAAAACATATATGATGATGACAACATGGCATATGATGATACTTAATTATCAAATTCAAAATAATCGAATATTCGATAAATCACTCAATTCTTTGAGGAGGAGGCAAATATTGTAGTGGAATGTTTGCTCAATAGAAACCTCATACAGGTACAAGATGAGCAGAAAATTGCGTTGTTGAGAACAATTATTTGATGTAGTGCAGTTGGTGGACAAGAAGACTAAATTTAGTTGATGTAACTGTCAAGTTAGTAGTGTCGATGTAACCATCAATATAATAGATATAGTGTAACTTGTAATCATAAAGATGATTATGAAGTTATTCGTGAATTTACATTTGGTAACCATTTGTGTGACTGTAAATTGTGGGTTCTAGATACACCAATGCACTATTTTTAAGGACCCTTGAATCAATTGCATAGCTCAATGTTCTATAAAGTCATTTTTATCTTTAGTTTCCTAAAATTTTTCTTTTTGTAATTTATATCACCAATAAAAATTATCCTCCATGTTCGTACTTTCAAATTCCGGGAGAATTACCAAAAAAGTCCTAAACATATTGCAATTGTGCCGATTTAGTCCTAAACGTTTTTTTTTTTTTGTCAATTTAGTCATAAATCTTTAATAATTGTGCCAATTCAGTCCATCCAGCCAAAATTGGCTGGCCGGCGCTGACGTGGACCCCAATGGGGGACAAATTCCGGCCCAAACGAACGCTGATGTGGCAATTTTTTAATATAGTTTTTCAAATTTTAAAATATGTTTTTTAATTTTTTAATTTTTTTTTTTTTTTTTTTCCCACCTTCTTCTTCCTTTAGCCGGCCGGCGAGGGCCTCCGCCGGTTGGAGGCGAGGGCCGGCTGTAAGTGTTAGTATGAACATCTAGAGAGGGGTGAATAGGTGTGAAGACAATTTTTCGCAAAGAACAGTAAAAATATTTTACTTTTAAAACTGAGTTTGAAGAACAACAGACTTTAAACTAGTTTAGACTTTAGCGGTTAAATAGAACTGCGAACAAAATAAATAAGTTCAGGGAAGAAAATATAAGCATAGAATCTATAGTGGTTCGGCTTAGATCAAGCCTACGTCCACTCTCCCACGTTGACAGCCTTCTAGCTGGATTCCACTATGAATCAAAAGAGAATTTACAATCTTGCGATCTCGACTTCACAGTGAAGAGTCTCTACCGACCTCTCACGAAGTTACACTATAGGTCTCTCTCTTTTGAGTACAATTTAGAGCATAGTATATGGAATAACAAGAAACTAGAAAGCTTCAGACTTTGGAATTTCTCTTTCATGCACTCTATCGAACAATTGGAGAGTCCACCTTAAATACTCATTCATGCCTTCTCGACCGTTGGCACTTTCGAAATGAATTCTTCCAATCAACCTGTTGGACAGAATCAATTAAAGAAATCTCAAGTTGTTTGAAGATTGTGATGAAAGTCCGTTAATCCTGTTCGTCCATACAATCAGGATCTTGGTTTTCATAAGTAGATTCTTTCCAAAATTACTTGCCATCCAAAAAGATTTTGTGTATCCAAATTGATTCAAATAAAGATATTCAATCTTGTAGGTGATATTTCCAACCATAAGACCATATATAATCCATACGAACCAAACTCTTGAAGACAGAAAGATAATTCCTTATTTGGAAAAGTCTTCATCCTTCATTTTCGTTCAATTTGGAAGTTGTCAGAGTGAGCAAACTTTGACACAAAGTCTAGGAGTCTTCAGACTTTGATACAAAAGTCTGGAATTCTTCAAAATAAATTTTGGACAAGTTTTTTCATCTTCAAAACATCAAAGGAGTTTTCTCCAACATCGGCGAGGTCAACCGCGTCGGCCACCGGTGAGGGCGAGGCCCCGCCAGATCCGGCGAGCTCGGCCCTCGCCAAGGCTAGGCGATGCCCCGCCGGATCTAACGGGACCTCGCCCAACCAAGGCGAGGGTCGACCCGCCGGTGGCCGGCAAGGCTCCTCGCCGCCATTGGCGCCGAGGCCCAAGGAGGCGGCTATGATTTTCCTAGTTAGCGGCGTGCAAAAAGCCATTGAGCCGATTTTGCGGAGCAAAGATGAAATAGGAGCATACGACTCCCAGAGGGTTGGGCTCTAGAAGATGAGGCAGGAGCCTCGCCGGCCACTGGCAAGGTTGACCCTCGCCTTGGCTGGGCGAGGCCCTGCTGGATTTGGCGAGGCTTGGCCTCGCCTAGCCTTAGCGAGGGCCGAGCTCACTAGATCCGTGGGGCCTCGCCCTCGCCGGTGGCTTGCGAGGGTGACCTCGCCGGTCCTCGCCTCGATCGAGCAAGAAGAAGGTGGGAAAAAAAAATTAAAAAAGAATTAAAAATTAAAAAAATTTTAAAATTTTGAAAAAGGTAGACGATTGGGCCGAGCTCCCCTCCTCACAAGGTCGTCGATCGTGCAAGCTAGCAAGTCGAGCCGCAATCCCGACCCGTAGGAGGGTCTTCTTCGGCAGGGGATGGCTCGAGTCGTGGACCGGTTTCTCGACCTCTTCGGGAAGGACGATCCCGGGGACGGAGTCGAGTTCAGGCTCCTACTAAGAGGGCCCCAAGCAAGCCAGCAAGCTCTTCTAGGCCCCCCCAAGCCCAGTCATGGGCCAATGTGGCGCGTTTGGCCGTGAAGGGATATGAGCTGTCCTACATTCCTCCTGCTGTTATGGGGGAGAAAGCGGTAGTTAATCTGACGGGAGAGGTGCTACAGGCTGCGGATCCCAAATGGAAGGAGTTCTTGGTAGGATATTTTGTTGGGAGAAGGCTCCCTTTTTCAAATGACCGAAGAGGCTTTGAAGGGTACTTGGGGTACGAAGCTACTTGATATGCTTTGGCCGATGACCAAGGGTTCTACTATTTTCATATCCCGGACCCGGTGTTTCGAAGGAAGATTTTAGAGGAGGGACCGATCACGTTGCTCGGGTTCCCTTATTTTACAACAATGGAAACCCCTTATGGAGTTGAAGAAGGCTAAGCAAACCTCCGTTCCGGTGTAGATAAGACTCAAGAATCTTCCTCGACCTTTGGTCTCGCACCGGCGATTAGTGCTATAGCAGCCTCCATTGGCAAACCCCTTCATGTGGATCAACGAACCGAGGGCACGAGGATGATTTCCTTTGCCAGAGTGTGCGTGGAGATCCAAGCTAATCAGCCGAGAGTTTCGACGGTTGAAGTGAATGTTGATGGGGTCTCTAGGTCCATTGCTGTGGATTATGAATGGAGGCCCCTTGAATGCTCCAAGTGTGGGGTCTTTGGTCATAAATGTGATGTTGCCCCTTCCCCGACTCAGCCTCTTCCTGCTCCTTTGGACGCTGCTCCCCCCCGACCCGCTTCGAGGGCTCCCGTAGCCCCTGAGCATGGTTGGAAGCAGTGAAGAGCAAGTTATATATATATATATATATATAATATACATATATATATATTATAAAATTGCCAACATTAGAGGGCTAGTTGCCCCTCTTAAGCAAGCGGAAGTAAGGAACTTTGTCTTGACGAACCGGTTGTCTTTGATTGGGGTAGTAGAGACTAAAGTTCCCCACAATCTCTTCAATGCCATTTCTGGGAATTTGATATCGAATTGGTGCTGGCGGGCTAATTCTGAATGCTCCAATCGGGGTAGGATTTGGGTTGGTTGGGATCCTACTGCGATTTCCTTTGAAGTTCTATCGGTCTCGGATCAGATGATTCATGGGAAGCTTCACTGGTTGGAGACCGGAGTGGCCCGTCGTGTCTCTTTCATTTATGCCGAGCATTCCTTTTCTTCTCGTCGACCTCTTTGGGAGGATCCGGTGGCTAGAAGTCGTTTCTTTGCGGGGACGTGCCTTGGCTTGTTTTGGGAGACTTTAATGCTATAAAGGATCCCTCGGACCTCGGTGGTTCGGACCTTTGGTTGCCATGCTTCGACGAATTTGGACAAAGAGTGTTTGGATCGGTGCGGAGCCGAGGACCTTCGTTATGTGGGGTTTCGATACACTTGGTCGACTTCTTCAGTCCCTCTCGCAAGATGAGGAAGATTGATAGAGTCCCGTAAACTCTTGTTGGAGCCAGGTTTTTTTCCTTTTCGGAGGCATCCTTCCTTGCGCCTGGGATTTCTGACCACTCACCTATGGTGGTTAAGGTGGAGAACCCGATCCTTCGGAAAAGGCCTTTCAAGTTCTTCGACTTCTGGATGCAGCACCCGGATTTCGACTCAATTGTGAAGCAAGTTTGGGAGAATCCGGGTTATGGAGTGCCTATGTTTAGGCTGGTGCGCAAACCGAAGGCCTTGAAAGGTCGGCTCAAGCGCTTGAATAGAGATTCCTTCGCCAACATCTCCGAAATGACTTCTCAAGCGAGGAAGCTTTAAAGCAAACTCAAGTTGGCCTCCTCAATGATCCCACCGCAGATGGTCCTCGCAGACTGAGAGAGTTCGGCGGCGTGCCTTAGTGGAGCTTAGGTCTCGGGAAGAGTCGTTTTTTAGGCGAAAGCTCGAATAAGATGGCTCAAGGAAGGTGATCGGAACACAAAGTTCTTTCACCATTACGTCGAAGAGACAACCGAGAAATAGAATTCTCTCCGTGGTGGATTCCTCGAGCAACCAAATCACCGAGCCTCAGCTGGTCCAGCAGCATTTTGTAGAGCATTTTCATGATCTCCTTTTGCCACGGATGGAGCTGGATACCCCTCAGGTGTCGGAGATTCGGGAGGTTATCCGCTCTCAGCTAAATGATGATCGATAACCTTTCTTGTTCGCCCGTAGCCGATCTTGAGATTCGAGATACTCTTTTTCCCTTGCTAAGGGAAAGGCTCCAGTCCGAATGGCTTCACGGTTGAGTTCTTCAAGGAGAATTGGGATACGGTGGGTCAGTTGGTCACGGAAGCCGTGAAGGACTTTTTCACCTCGGGGAGGATCCTCAAGGAAATCAATAACACCATTTTGGTCATGGTTCCGAAGGTTCCCAATGCGACTACTGTTGACGACTACAGGCCTATTGCTTGTTGCAACACGGTGTACAAGATTATTACCAAAGTGTTGGCGAATAGGGTGGCCACCGTGCTAAAAGACCTTGTCATCCGTCTCGTGAGTGCCTTCGTCAAGGGACGACGAATCGTGATAATATTCTCTTGGCGCAGGAACTTTTCTCTAGGTTTCATGTTGAACTCTATTCTCCCAAGTGTGCTATCAAAGTCGACTTCAGAAAGGTGTATGATACCGTGGATTGGTGATTTCTTGAGAATGTTCTACTTGCTTTTCGGTTTCTGATCGGGCCGGGTTCACCTCATCATGACCTGTGTGAAGACTCCTCGATTTTCCATTGCTTTGAATGGGGAGCTACATGGTTTCTTCCCTAATGGGCGTGGCTTGCGACAGGGAGATCCCATCTCTCCCTACTTATTCACGTTGGTTATGGAGGTGCTCTTTGGGATTCTTGGGAGGTGCTCACTACAGCAGGATTTTAGATTCTACTGGAGATGTAGGTCTACTTGCCTATCCCACTTGTTCTTCGCGGATGATGTTTTCCTATTTTGCGAGGGCCACCTGCCATCCGTGAAGCTTCTCAAGGAAGGTCTCCATCTGTTTTCTTCTTGGAGCGGACTTCTCCCAAACCCAAGGAAAAGTGAGGTGTTCCTCTTGGGAGGCTTGCCGGCTTTAAGAAATCAAATCCTCCAGAGCTTGGCTTTGTTGAGGGTAACCTTCCAGTTCGGTATCTTGGGGTTCCAATCATCACGTTGAGGCTCCGGAAGGAAAATTGTGTTGATCTTGTGAGGCGCATCACCTCCAGGGTGCAATCTTGGACTCATCGGTTTCTTTCTTTTGCTGGCCGTCTTCAACTAATCAGGTCAGTCCTCCATGCCATTCAGGCCTTTTGGGCAAGTGTCTTTATTCTTCTTGCAGCTGTGCTGGACCAGATAGAGCGTATTCTCAGACAATTCCTTTGGAAGGGACCTGAGTTGGGTAGAGGGGGTGCCAAAGTCTTCTGGGAAGATGTTTGCCTTCCTAAAGTGGAGGGAGGTCTTGGTATCCGGAGATTGCGAGAGTGCAATAAGGCGGCTATGCTCAAACATATCGGAATTTATTTTCGGATAAGGAGTCGTTATGGTGTAAGTGGGTCCACTCGACCTTCTTAAAAACCAGGAACTTCTGGGTTGTTAAAAAGCCGACCAACTGCTATTGGGCGTGGAAAAAAATTCTACAACTCAGGACAGAATTCCGGCTTCGCTTCCACTGGAGGATAGGCGATGGCTTATCAACGTCGCTCTGGTTCGATAATTGGCATCCTAGGGGTCCTTTGAATTTATTTTTCACGGACTCCCTCATCTATAGCTCCGGTCTCTCTAGGCAGGCTTTGGTTGTTGATCTCTTCTCTGAGGATGGACGGGCTATCATATCAGAGATTGAGTCTTAGGGTTCGCCACTTCCTTCCTTGTCTAGAGCCTAAGATCGGTTCTGTTGGAGGGAGGACTCCACGGGCTTGTTCTCGGTGGCCTCGGCTTGGGAGGCCATAAGGCGGAAGAAGGCTAGAGTCAATTGGCATTGTTTCATTTGGAGTAATGCCATCCTGCCTCGATACCAACCGAACCCGTGGCTCATCACCAAGTGGAGGTTGCCTACACGCCTCTTCTCATGTCTTATGGTAGGATTGATGCCGCTTCCTCGCCCTTTTGCAACGAGGTGCCTGATTCTATCAATCATCTCTTTTTTGGATGTCGCATTACTTCGAGTATTGCCTTCTTTTGGGCTACTAGATGCAATCTTCCTTGGACCAACAGGACTTGGGAGGAGACTCTCAGTTGGGCCATTAGCTTGCTCGCCGGCAAGGATTTTTATAAGTGTGTTGCCAGGTTTTCCTTTGGGGCACTTTGTCACATCATTTGGCGGAATAGGAACAATATTCTTTTCAGGGGGGAGCCGTTATCTATTTCGGCCATGAAGAAGCATCTCCTCAAGGTCGTCAAGGATAAGGCCCTAACCTTTAACAATGTTGAGGACTCTCCCGGGAACAAAGGCGGATGTAACGCTCGTGGGATGTGGATCCCATTATCTTCGCTGCCACCGACGTAGTCCGACTAGATAGGCTTCTCGTTGGTTGCTAGGTTGCTTTTGCCAGCGTTGTTTGCCGTTGGCTTTCGTTGGTCGTTTTGTTGCTTCTTCCGCGCTTCCTTCCACTCTTAATAAGCGTGTTCATTTTGAGTGTAAGTTTTTGGAGCCATGTTGCTTGTACATTTTGACCCTCCATAATATATTGCTTACTTTTACCAAAAAAAAAAATTGCCACATTAGCGTTCGCCGGCCGAGGGACCACCTCAGTGCCGCCCGACCAATTTTGGCCGGATGGACTGAATTGACACAATTATAAAAGTTTAGAACTAAATTGGCAAAAAAAAAATGTTCATGAATGAATTGGCACAATTACAATAAGTTTAGGATTTTTTTGGTAATTCTCCCTTCAAATTCCTTACCCTTACTTTCCTATTCAAAATTAATAAAGAACCATTTACAACTTTTGTTGATCAATATTGATCCATCCATAATTTAAGAGGTATTTCATCAATTCAGCATAACAACCTTTATACCTCTTTTAAATTTTCCATAACCTCTCTAAGTTAAGTGGGGGCAAAGTCTATTGTCTTAAAGCACAAATCTATAGTCTTTACACATATAATTGGATAGACTTATTTTATGGGTGATACTCAACGTTGCGAAAACATGGAAGCATGTATGTCTTTCCTTGATAATTAGTGATCGGAATTAGAATAAATTTTCAAATCATTGATTCATTCTTGCTTATATTGGGAAATATCGGCAATCAATAGCAATGGCATGTCCTCTCTTAACTAATGTGCTGAGTTTGTGTATGTAAGTGCCATCCTTAATGATATGCCTAATAGAAGGGGCCTTGCATCATCTCCAAGCTTGAGTATCTTCCTCCAAGTGAAAGATGAATCCATGAGTGGAGCTAAATGATAGATTCATACAATCGTTCTATTATTTGGTTATGCTTAATTGATTCAGGGCAATGATTATATAAAAGAATAATCGTGTAAATCAAAGCAATGGGACGAGTACATCTTTGCAAAATTCGAAAAATGAAAAATAGGAAATTATCACTTTGAATATTTCCATTGAGGAAATGAAATTGGAAAATTCCCAGCCGTAGTTCTCAAATGTAGAAACATCGCAGTTTCGGGAGCCAAGGGTCGGGTTCTCATCTGACCCGACCGACCCCGAACCGACTGTGGCTCAAATGGTTCAGTTCCAGGCCCACAAGATCTCAAAAAACATGGGCCTCGCCACCGAGTCCAATGGGCCTTTTCTCATTGGGCCCAGATTATCATTTCTGTCAAGATATGTTCGGACGAGCCCAATTACTTACTAATCCAAAAGGGCAAAACCAGAATTTTCCAGAGCCTTCTCCGAGAAGTTTTGTCTTGCTCTTCACGTTGAAAAATTGATTGGAGTTGAAGCTGTCTCCTTCATTTGCCAAACTTTCTTAGTAATCACTTCTCTGTTTTTGGGGAAAATTTTTGTATAATTAAGTTTTTATCTGGACAAACAATAACAATGGATTTATTTACATAATTAATTTTGATCCGACCACTAGCAGGCTATATTCAAACACATAACATGAATTTTTCGTATTACCTTGTGAATCAATTTTAGTAAATCGATCTTGAAATTTTTAGCGTAATTTTTTTTAACGACATGACGTTCTTGTTTAAGTATGGTTAAAGTGTATCTGCTATGCACTCCGAGGGCTCCTTTTATGAACAGTTAGACTTGGAAGAGGAGATTGATCATCTCCTCCGTCTCCCTCAATTGTCTTGGTTTTTTTTATCTGAAGTGTGGATAAGTACCAATTGGGTTTCTACATTAAAAAAGGGTGGTATAGGTTTTCAAATTTTTATTTGACTAATTCCCCACAAATACATCAGTTTTCTCAGTCTGTGTATCATATAAGGCTTAGGGTAGCAGATGTGACATCTAGAATTACCTAATATCATGAGGCTTAGCAACCTGTTTTGCTGTCACTTTTTGTATTTTTTGGGGCACGGAGGATGATGGAGGAGAGAGAAAGAAAGGGACAACCTATGTATAAAGCCCCATGCTAGATTTCGGCGAGAATCATGACTCATGGTGTCATGAGTGATGAAGGTTGGTAATCCTTATCGGTTGTGGTGAGATTTATCATATTCGCTCAAATTTCTTACAAGGGGGATGACCATCAAGACTGGCAATGATTATTTTGTACCATTAGTTTACTTTATTTTTTAACTCTTTTTTTTTTCTAAATTAATCCTTTTAATTCAAAGATAATTTTTTTTTCCCGGTTTCACTCGAATACTTAGGTTGTTTTTCCGTTTCGAGTTTCCAAGTTTTCTCCATGCCACATGAAAATACAAACATGAAATGAACAAACGGGGCGAGTTTTGAGTCAACATTGGAATTTCTGTCCATTTCTATTAACCGGAGTACTGACACGAAACAAAAAAATCTACATCGTTTAGGGATTCAATCGAATAAAAATAAAATTAAACATCCGGCAACCTTCTGGGAAAAGTTTATAGAATACCGTCCTTAACTGAAGGCATAATACACGACACTAATGACGCGCGAACTAAGTCCAAACAAAAAAAGACAAAAGAAGAGGAAGATAAATAGAAAGTAATTAAATAAGAGAAGCAAGAAAATATCTGGCCTGAAATTGCAAAACGCCTTGCTCCTTTTGCTCTTTTTCTTTCTATAAATAGAAAATGCCAAATTAGTGCTATCGTTTTTTATTTTTACATAAACTTAAAGGTAAGAAGAAAAAGGAAAGGAAAAGGCTCATGGTCTGATTTAAAAAATATTTTCTTAGAAATAGTTGCTTGTATCGATTACAAAAGTAAATAAACTAAAAATATTTTTATTGTTCATGAAAATATATTAACATAAATTATTATCAATAAGAAAAACATTTTTGTATAAAATAATCATTTTCAAGTGACACAATCGATTATTTTTTGAAAAAGGCAGATATTACAAAAGAAACCCCAAATTATACTTATTGCTTTTTGTGTTAACAAAAACCATAAACTTATCTACTACAATATAAGTATCTGAAACTTTTTTCTGTGTCGCAAAAAACCTAAATTTCATGTCTATTTTAGTTTCATCCAAGACATTTATGAGACACTAGTATTTTTTTGATTGAAAGTAAGGGTTTTTAAAAAAAAAAAAAAAAATACTTATGATACTATTTAGGGAAAACGAAAACAGAATTTGTAGCAAATATACTATCCCACAGGCACGGCCCTTCCTCTACCTCAGAATAGGAACTGTCTGTTAGCCACCAAATTCTTCTTCATTTTTTGGCTAATATCGTAGAAAATTTTAAAGTAGCATTATTCTGATGCACAGGTTCCATATCATAGCAAGTGTAGAGCATACTACTAGGATTGATTAAAACATTTTTAGTTTTAAAGAATCATATCAGGCAAAAAGGAAGAGGGAAAAAAAGGTTTTAGAGATTCATAACAAACCATACGATTTTATTTTTGGAGAGGGTGCGTTTTGCCCCTTAAAGGTTACATACGCTACCTTATATAGGCATAAAAAAACACATTAGAACTTTACAGACTTAGTTTGGCCGACAATGGCTAATTATTTATGCATGCTAAGCCTTTCTACTGATGGACTGACTATTAGCTATGAGCCCTAAAGTAATCATATAATAATTACATGTTATGAATTATTTAATAGCAAAGAAGTATTCATTCAACGTCTCATGAATGAGTCCATAAGATCAGTTAGGATTGAACTTACTCTTAAGGGGTTAAATATATGTGTAGCAGATTTACAGTTATGTTGAATCTTTAAATAGTTTCCGGTTGACAAATCATTAAGAGGATATTGATGAACTTGTTAAAACCGATATATTCTCAAGTTTCATCATTCAGTATTGGATATCCGAGGGGAAGATGAGTCACAAATCATTAGATATTGTGATATCCGAGTTAGAACACAGGTGCTTGTCTTGAACGAGTTCACTGAATGTGACATGTATATAACAATTGATAACATGGAAGCTTTTAGCGGATGGCAGACTAACTGATATTTCGATCAGTTAATGAAAGAGCACAATCCAAAAAAAAAAAGAAGGCATGTTGGGTCTTTGAACTAGTTCGAATCATTTTGATAATAATCAGTTTGATCTGTTTTAATGAGAAGGTCTACGGTTCGAGAGATTTAAGTAAATAACCAAATATAACAATTGATAACGTGGAAGCTTTTAGCGGAGTCAATAACTAATTGTTCATGTTTTGGTCTTGTGTAAGATCCTCAGACATAAGGTACGATGCTGACTTGTAGTTGTGGTTCACAATTGCACATGTCGACGCTTCGTCGAACTGTCTTTGTATTTGCTAGTTATAGTTTATTCATATACAAAGGCACACCCGGGCGTAATATGAAATCTGTCTTCTTATTATATATAGTTATATAAGATTGATGTCCTATGCGATTCAATCGTGACAATGTACAGAAATCCTTGGCCAAGATTGTAACCGAGAACTAGAGCTGGCAAAATGGGTCATAAACCCATATTATGACCCATTTTTAGTTAAATGAGTCATATATGGGTCAAGTGAAAGTTAAATATGGGTCGGAAATGGGTTTGAGAAAGTAAAACACAAAAAGAAATGGGTCTAAATGGGTTATTAAGAAACCCACTTTAAACCCATGGCATTTTTTAACTTTATAATTTTTTTAATAAAAAATCAAAATTATAATTATTTTTCATATTTCAATTGTTTTCTTTTTCTTTTTTCTTTCTTTTTCTTCATTCCTTAGTTGGCGGCCGGCGACGGGCGAGGCGAGGCTTAAGCTTGCCTAAGCAGTCGTCGACGACGGTGAGACTCGAGCTCGCCTCGAGCGGGGCCTTGGCCTCGCCGGATCGGCAAGATTGAGCCCCGCCCGACGCCCGCGAGCTCCAGTCTCGTCGATGACCGGCGAGGCTCGAGCCTCGTCGAATCGGCGAGATCGAGCCTTGCCCAATGCCCGCGAGCTTGAGTCTCGCCGGATCCGGCGAGGCTCGACCTCGCCGACGACCGGCGAGGCTTGAGCCTCGCCGGATCCGGCGAGACTCGAGCTTGCCGGCACCGGGCGGGCCTTGGCCTCTCCAAATCAGCAAGATCGAGCCTCGCCCAACACCCGCGAGCTCAAGTCTCGGGCGAGATTGAGCCGAGCTCGCCGGCGTCGCCCCTCGCCGAATCGGTGAGATTGAGCCCCGCCCACACTCGCGAGCTCTAATCTTGTCGACGACGGCGAGGCTTGAGCCTCATTGGATCGGCGAGATCAAGCCCTGCCCAACGCCCGCGAGCTCGAGTCTCGCCAAATCCGGCGAGGCTCGACCTCGTCAATGATTGGCGAGGCTCGAGCCTCGCCGATCCGCGAGACTCGAGCTTGCCGACATCGGGCGAGGCCTTGGCCTCGCCCGGATCAGCGAGATCGAGCCTCGCCCGACGCCGCGAGCTCGAGTCTCGCCAAATCCGGCAAGGCTTGGCCTAGCCGACGATTGGCGAGACTCGAGCTCGCCAGGCGTGGGTGGGGCCTTGGCCTCACCGAATTGGCGAGATCGAGCTCCGCCTTACGCCGACGAGCTCCATCTCGCCCGTGACCGATCGCCGCCGTCGTCGTGGTCGGTGGCAGGCCGAATAAGAAGAAAAAAAAAAGAGAAAAAGAGAAAATAATTATTAAAAATTAAAAATTATTTTTTAAAAAAATTAAAAATTCAATTTTTTTAAAAATATTTTAGAAAGATTTATAAAAAATTTTCATTAAATTTGTATTGCATAAAATTTAAAAAAAATTGTATTGCATAAAAATGTTTTAACAATATTTTTTTATAAAAAAAATCGTAAAAATGAGTTTTTTTAGGTTTAGTTAAAAAATTTTCATGTTACGTTTTTAGTTATTCAATGGTATGTTCACTTCAAATAAGAGAAGCATGTGCATAGTCTAATTTTTTATAAATATTTCAATTTATAGTTTTTTTAATTTTTTAATTTACTATTTTTAATTTAATTTGAAAATTTAATCTAATTAGCATATAGTATAAGTGGGTTTTCCTTGAATATTAATATGTTTTAGCAATATGGGTATGGGTCGGTTCGGGTATAGGTCACTTGATTTACACTACATAAATATGGGTCAAAACGAGTTAAATGAGTCAAATATGGGTCGACCCATTTTTGACCCGACCCGACCCACCCATTTGACGGGTCTACCGAGAACAAATGGTTCATGTCTCGAAGAATACATATCAATTAGATTTGGGTATATGATCGAATTGGTGTCTTAATTAACAAATCCATGGCCTTTATTTGGTCGAGACATGGTGAGATAGAAAGATCAAATTACACGATCACCAAAGTTGACAGGTTCATTATGTTCTTAAAACATTTTACACTATATGGGTAGCCATGATATATTATTAGATGTCACTCATGGTTTGTAGGAACATGAGATTGATAGGGACAATTAGTTATCTTGATTGTGCTAATGTGTTAGTACAATAATGATGAATCTAGGGATGTCACACACCATAATCAATCAGAATGATGTTTGAACGAGAGAGAGAGAGAATATTGCATATATGTTTGCAAGTTGAGCCAATCAGATTGAGTTGAGCTAAAAGCTAAAAGATCTGATAAAGAAGCTTCGATGAATTTTAGACTTTACGGTGGAATCAAAGATCTGAAGTGTTTTTAGATTCAGTGATCGAATTAATAATCTGAAGTGAGATCATAATTAATAGATGTATGAATGATCTAAAGTGAGTTCAGAATTAATGATATCATTAATGATTTGAAGTGAATTCAGAATCAATAGTCAAATTAATTATTTTAAATAGTTTCAGACTTAATAACTAAATCAAAGATTTGAAACGGTTTTAGATTTAACAGTCACATTAAAATTTTGAAACGGTTTCAGACTTAACGGCCACATTAATGGTCCGAAACGGTTTCAGAATCAATGGGCACTTTAATGATCTGAAACTGTTTCACATTAATGACCAAATAATGTTCTGAAATAGTTTTAGATATAACGATCAAATTAAATATTTGTAACAGTTACAAAGTCAATATCCAGAATAAAGACTTGTAACAGTTACAAATAAATGTTTGGAATAATGCTTTGTAATAGTTACAGAGTTAATACCTTAATTAGTGTCTGAAATGATATTGAAACTTACGTCCGTGAGAAGTTATGGCCGAATTAATTCTAAAACGTTTTTAAAGTTAATGAACCAATTTAAATGTGATCTGCACTAGCTACAAAAGGTAATACAGAGAGCAGATCACAGAATGATCAATGATCGACAATCAATAATTGGGAGTGTTGATAGTGATCAACAGAATAATTCACACACAATAACAATTGCTAGCACAATTATAGTTGTTAGATATCTCAATTTCTCTCTTCTGTTCAACATGAGAATTGGTGGTGTGTTTGAACAAGATGCCCAACACTTGTGGGGCTTGATTTGAAGAATCCACGTTGCAAAGAGATCAGACATTCTAGATTTGAAGAAACCCAGAACCAAAATTACTAGAAGACATCATATGTTTGTGGTCAAAATTCCAAGAACATTAGAACCGATATTGCTAGAAGATCAAGCGTTCGTAATCAGAGTATGAAGAATGTCAGAATCACTACTGTGAGGACATCAAACATTATTATTCAGAATCTGAAGAACGTCAAAACCAAATTTTGGAGCACGGTATAATGTTAATGTGATTAGCCTCTTTATCTCTTCTGTGTGTTTTTATCAAAATGCATGAAAATGCTTTGGAAACACATGTCATAAGCATTTTTACTTCCGTTGCGATTAGACCTTGATCTTAATTTACTTATACACATATGCTTGTTTATCGAAACAAACATCAACAGTGCTCTCCGAAACAGTTTTAGAATCAATGAATAGTTTAATGATTTGAAACTGTTTCAGATTAATGACCAATTAATGCTCCGAAAACATTTTTAGATGTAATAGTCAAATTAATTATTTATAATAGTTACCAAGTCAATACCCATAATAAAGACTCGTAACAGTTACAAATAAATGTCTAGAATAATGCTTAGTAACAGCTACAGAGTTAATGCCTTAATTAATGTCTGAAATGGTATCAGAACTTACGTCCATCAGAAGTTATGGCCGAATTAATTCTAAAATGATTTTTAAAGCATTGACTCTATTTTGAATTCAGAACGTAAGTTCTGCTACTGTTTCAGACACTAATTAAGGCATTAACTTTGTAACTGTTATAGAGCATTATTCCAGATATTTATTTGTAACCATTACAAGTTTTTATACTGGGTATTGACTTTGTAACTGTTACACATATTTAATTTGACCGTTACATCTAAAATTGTTTCGAAGCATTAATTGGTCATTAATCTGAAATAGTTTTAGATCGTTAAACTGCCTATTGATTCTGAAACCATTTCGGAGAGCACTGTTGGTGTTTGTTTCGATAAACAATCATGATGTCATGTTTTCACACCAAGTTTGCGAATTGGGCTAATAAATTACGGTGAGAATCCTCATTTGGATTGTAGATGAGGATATCATTAATGTAAATTTGAGCATTGGCTAGGATGGGCTAGAAAATCTTGCACAAAACCTTCTGAAAAAACGAATGAGCTGTTTTGAGGCCAAAAGAGAGTAGTGTCTATTGAAAATATTGGGTAGAAGTATAGCCCAAGTGCCAAAACTTGGCACGAGGGGACACTGAAGTGCCAAAACTTAAAAAATGTACACTTAAGTGCCACTTTCTTTGAAAAATGGGACACTTAAGTGCCACCTCTAGCGAACCTTGTCGAAAATCCTACGTGGCAATATTTTATTATTTTCGCTTGCCTACGTGGCTCGCCGGAAAGCTGACTCGGCTCTAACTCACCCGAAACGATGTCGTCTTCAAAATAAAAGCCCCGAATATGCAGAAACGACGTCGTCTCCCAAATTAATTAAATTAAATTTAAACTTAAAATTATTTAAAATATTCTAAAAAATAAAAAATAAAAAACTTAAATTTTTTTTTTTTTTAAAAAGGAGGGGCTGAGGGAGGCAGTTGAGGGCGAGCCCTCGCCGCCGCCGCCGCGGAAGGGCTGGTGATGGAAGGGGGAGGGTCGGCCAGCCCCTAGCCAACCGGTGTCGAGGGCCGGCCCTTGGCCAGGGCCCAGCGACTCGGTTGATGCTCCCCCCACCTTCTCGGCGATGGCGGGGAGGGGGCGAAGGCCGCCGGTTGGCCCGGGCCGGCCACCCCGGCCGACCCTCCCCCTCCATCGTCGGCCCTTCCCGACGGCGAGGGCTCGGCCCTCGGCCGCCTCCCTTCGGCCCCCCTTTTTATTTAATTTTAAGTTTTTTTTTATTTTTTAGAATATTTTAAATAAATTTAACTTTAAATTTTATTTAATTAATTTTTATATTATTATTTACACATTAGAGACAAAAAGACGTCGTTTTTTCATTTTCTCGCCACGTTAGCGTGCAAAACGACGCCGTTTTGCACTCACCTCGCCGGAAAATTGAGACGTCAGCAATTTGGCCGGATTTTGGTCGGAGTAGCATTTAAGTGATTCATTTTATTCCGATTTTGGCATTTAAGTGTACATTCCCAAAGTTTTTGGCACTTAAGTGTCCCTCCGTGCCAAATTTTGGCACTCCAGGTGTCCGCACCTCGAAAATATTGATTTGGGATGCAAAATCCAGTTTTATACCTATCTTCGGGATGGATTTCCAATTGTCAAAATCCAGCTTTAAGATCAAACTTGAAATACACTTTAACTTGGGTGAGGTTGAAGAATAAATAATTCTGATATGGTAGATGAAATTTATCATCTTGCAAGAATTGATTGAGAGACTGATAATTGACAACCAGCCTCATCTTTCCTTTATTCTGCTTCGCTCGTTTATTGACATAAAATGCTTCACAAGCCCATTAAGAGTCTAAGGGCTCGATTAATCTTTGATGAAGCAAATCTGAACATTCCTTTTGAGCTAAAAGCAAATGTTCAGGATTCATTCTGGAGTGACTAACTTTGGTGGGATTGACGTCATCATTTTTCTTAAAAGGAAATTTAATAAAGAAATCAGGATTTTTCTACAAATGATTGGAGCATTTTTGGACAAAGTCTAAATGAGAGTATACACATGCTCTTAAAAGGGTTTGTAGAATCAGATCTAAAATACTCATTTGAATAATGAAGAATCTTTGGATGTCTATAAATTCTTGAAACTACCCTTTGTACCGTAGTTCATTAAGCACAATTATGAGTTTAGCAATTTGTGTAAGGACATATCAACCAATAATGATATCTTTATCTGGGGAGCTTGAACCAAGGATTTTAGTGGTGATTGAACACTGGGGAAAAACTGTATGGCGATGGGTTTGCTTCATACTCTTGCAGTAAAGGTATTTCCAGAAGCAAAATTAAAATACCGGGTATATGGCGTCTAGTATTTTTCCGAATGTATCTTTGTGTAAAAAATAAAAGCATTGGCTACTGTGTCAATAAGGGCCATACGAGGAATAGGCTTATCATACTTGGATGGGTATATTTTTACAGAAAAATACGGGAGAATAGAAGGAGTGTATGCACAAAGATCTTGAATTGTGAGGGGTTTGGAGAAGAAGAATACCTCATCTTTTAGCTCTTTTGATGAGCTTTTAGTGTCACTAGATAGTGACATGTCTGGATAGCACGCACAATATGCTTGGTTGGTCCATCTTCTAGGGAAAAGACCAATTCAACATCATCATCCTAGAGTGATGATCCGGTTTGCTTTTCTATTTTCTGGATTAGATGGGAATTTATTCCTTTAGCTTTTGGATAATTCTTGGCAAAATGGCCTTTCTTGTTGCAAATATAACAACTATCGGATTTTCTGCACCTTCTAGAAGAGCTTCGTTAGGAGCACCTCTTTCGCAAGAATCGCCATTTCCGTCTCTTCTTTGCATGTCCTAAGGAAAATCTTTTGAAATGCCTTCATTTCTTGAATCGACCTCCACAGGGAGAATCATCACAGGAGTCTTTTTTTGAACACTTGATTCTTAACTTAGGTTTTCGACAAGCTCGGTCAAGTTCTTTGTTATTCTTGAAATAATTTCTGAAAGCCTTTCTTCAAATGCAAAGATCATCAAGAGCAAGATGTACCTTACTGGAGTTCTCCAAAGGGAACATTGGCGATAATTTGCTATTTATTTTGAATGGATCTTTCCATCATTTAGCTAATCTCCTTTGCAATGGAGGCCAAAAATACCTGTTTTAGGATGGGATCAGCTCCAAGAGCATAGAATAATTTAAGCTTTTCTTGGAAATGCCCGTTGAGATGTTTTCTTCGTAGAGAGCAGCATTTCCTTTCAAAAAATTCTCTTCTTCTAAGCTCAAAGAGATTTCTGGTTTACCAATAAAGAATTGGTGAATAACGTGGATCACATGATGAAAATCTGTCTGGAGCAAAAATGTCATTTGATCTTGATCATAAATAGATCTTTAGTAATCTTTTAGGCTTCCAATGAATCTGTTTATAAACTCGGTTGGTATGCTGTACCGGTGTTTAACAGAAAGTGTTTTGGTGTTGGGCCAAGTATGGAATTCTTACAATCTATCTAGCCATTTAGAATATGGAATGTTATCGAGCATAATGTAGTATTTTGAAGTCGAAGACTTGTGCTCAGGATTTGAGTCATGAAGGTGTACTACTTCTGGCTTAGATGAATTTGATTCCTTCTTTGCTTCAGGGGGGTCGGCCATAAAAATAGCATGTACACGGGATTTTGGTATTTGTGGCTCATAGGTTGAAGTAGTTTCAAAAGAAAGGGAATCGGATTCTGAGGTTGATTTAGAGGTATTTTGCTTGGCAGAATCAAACAAAGCAATGGTTGGTATACCTTACCTTCCTTGGTCTCGCAGGACAACCTCAAGTAGATTTGAGACCATATATGAGTAGAGGGAGGTTCCGGAAAAGGTTCAGGAGTTGGTTTATTTTCTTCACTAATCTTTCTTTGCTTTTCCATTTCTTTGATATGATTTCAAAGGGTAACAATATCTCTTTGATCTTGCCTTGGAGCTTCGTCAATAATTGAAGCAAGTGATGTAGCCCTAGAAGGGCCCACATCCCTTGGAATTGTTTGCTAAGGCTGGGAAAATGGATCTAGAGGAATAAATTTTCCATCCTGCAGGAGCTTAATTTGTCGTCTTAATTTTTTCATTTTAGCCGTTTGATCTTCCAAATAATGATAAGAGGCATATCTTCCAGATTCCATCTGTCGAAGTTTTTTTGGAATGTCTCAAGTAACTTATTTGTGACCAAAACCGTTTGATCAACCTTCTAGTTGACATGATTAAGACGAGCTTGGATGGTTGAAAGTGTGGTGTCAATTGTCTTGAGAATATTATTTCGGGCCAAGGCATTTTCCAATTGCCAATTTAAGATAGCTTTAGCCGTTGTAACTTTCTTTTGCTTGCCATGGTTATCAATGTCTATAGGATTTGGTTCCTTAGGGATATGACGAAATAGATATGAATATCTGTAAATTCTTCTAGTGCCGGGAATGAGGCATTAGAATTAGACCTTGCCAAAGGTGGAAAGTTTGAGGACAAGAACATGCACACACATATGGAAGGATGGGTGGTAGTTCTGGTTTTGGGGAACAAAGGGACTAAGGTGTTTTGGGAACCTCAAGAGGGAAGGATTTCTTTTTAACCTATTTATAAATGGGTTTATAGAAGGGTGAAACAACTAGCATTTGAGGCGAGGGTTTCTTTCTAGGTGGCGATTGAGGAGGTGGAGGAGGTTCACATATTTTAGGGACTTTTTGAGGAGGTTGTGGTCGATGTGTTCTATATGAGACCATAAATTGGTATTTTACATCTAGGTCCGACAGTGAGGTCTCTGTTGAGGTACTTCTGGCAAAGTTTATTTTTTGACTGTTTCTTTCTTCTGGATAGCCTATCATCTTCTTTGTCATTTGGGGGATTTGTGCAGAGCAAGCATTGACAATCTAGATCTCAGAAATAGTGTCCTATCCGAGGATCTTTCTTCATAATAATGAATATGACGTCCCTTCCGATTAAAAGATTCAATCATGGATTTTGGATTTGAATAGCCTTTGTCATCTAGAACTAGAGTCGTTTAACGGGTGGGTTGGGTCGGGTTTGGATCGGGTCATTAATGCTCCGACCCAAATTGACCCATTACCCCTTTTATGATCTATTTATGTCTAATGTAAATTTTCCGACCCATACCAAACCCATACCCGACCCAACCCATATTAATAAAATATTTTCATATTTAACCAAATTTAGAAAAACTTATTCCTTTGTTTTTTTTTTTTAAGATTATATTATTAAAATACTTTTAAGCTTATTTCTTATATATATTTTTTTTTTAAAATGGTATTGCTAAAATAGTTTTATACAACACAAATTTAATGGACAATTTTTATAATTTTTAAAATAATTATTTTAATAAATTGAATTTTAATTATTTTTTTATTTTTTTAAATATTATTTTTCTTTTTCTTTTTCTTTTTTTTTTTGTTCTTCTTCTTCTTGGCCGGCCGCCGGCCACGGCGGCGACAGCCGGCGGCCGGCCACCGAAGGAAGAAGAAAGAAAAAAAAAAAGGAAAGAAAAAAAGAAAAGAAAAGAAAAATAAAAAAATAATTATTATTTTACCACCTCTAGTAGGGTTAGACTAGATAGTGGGTATTTTTAATGGGTTGGTAAATGGGTCTTAAATGGGTACAGAGCATACCCATTTAAGACCCATATATTTTAGTCATTTTATTTTTAAAATTCATCATGGGTGTCTTGAGAAATTATGCCTGACTCATTAACGACCCAATTAAGCAAACATGGCTCCATAAATGGGTTGTGCAACCCATTTAACACCTCTATCTGGAACACGGGCTGCAGAGGGCTGCATCATGACAATAGTCAGAAAACTAGAGGATGTGGACTCCTCTTTTTCCTTGATAAATTTGATGACAACCGTGCCATCTTTCTTCTTTGTGAACTGGGATTCTGTGGACTGGATGGGCCTAGAGTTCTGGTGGATCTTTTCGTTGTCAATTACCCAGGAAATAATTTGAAATTTTTTGTGGTATTAATTCTGACTCGGATATGGTGGCAGAGTATGCATAATTTGATATTCTTCGTGATATTAATTCTTTCTTAAAAGTAATTTTCTAATAATTTATTTATTCTTTGCGAAATAAATGGGGCCCCTTCAAAATCGAAATGTGGAAATCGCGTTGTTCCTGCCCCCTCGTGGACGCGTCAAGCGCAGTAGAGAAAAATGGTGCAAGAGCGAAGGCGGCACCCATGACGTAAGCTCAACGCCGAGAGAAAAGACGCCACTCGACGCCATTCGACGCCACTCTCCACACCGTCTCCTCCCAACCGTCTCACGTCCGTAGTTCCTCTCTCTCTCTCTCTCTCTCTGCAGTTTCCGCGACGCGCGAAGGGTTTCGGTCGCAATCCGATCGACTCCTCCCGGCGCCGCCCCCGCCATCGGCGATCGCCGCCCCTCGCCGCGCCGGCCGGCCGGCCCCGCCCGCCCGATGGGCGGCACGATCGGAGCGTAGCCTCTCGTCGGTCCCGTCACTCCGCCGGTGACGAGCTCGATCTTCCGCCATGTTCGAAGCTCACGTAAGATTCTCTCCCCCGCTTCGTTCTATTACTTCGCCAGTCCTCCCTTCCTCCCCTTTGGGTTTAGTGATGATTGGCGAGCTCTGGATCGCGGCATTGCGCTCGATCAAGTCTTTGTTTGACTTGATCACTTGAGTTTCCGAAGCTATTCTCGAGTGTAACGTTTCTGAATTAGGCGGCCGTGGAGTGATCGTTGCTGAGCTTGTGTGTGGGGCTGCATTTTGAGCTTTTTTTTTTTTGGTACTGTTTATTAATGGAAATAATGATCTCTGGCGAGATTGGAAGCGTGATCTGGTTGCGGGAACTGATGAGCTTGTTAAAAGCTAGTGACTGGGGAAATTTAGTGGCTTGTTTGAGAGATGGCCGGTGATGGATGTGAAATGTTGCATCGTTCTTCTCCACGACTGAGCTTGGAGTTTGTCTTTCTGTTGTAATGCTAATTCAAATTTTTCAAGATAATAGCTGTTGTCTTGCCTCAGTTTTAAGAGCGCACATACTTGATTCCCCCAGCAGGATTGTATATCTTGTCTATTGCTAAACAATTTCTTTTCTCCCTGTTTCAAGTCTCCCACTTTTTGCAGTGTAGTCTCCTGTGTTATTAAGCGGGTATGGAATTGTAGCACCGTCTATGGGTGTCATAATGGAAATATGTCGTTACAGGTTTTACATTTGCTTCGAAGATATCTGGGGGAATATGTTCACGGGCTCTCAGCTGAGGCTTTAAGAATTAGTGTCTGGAAAGGTCTGTACCTTCAAGCTTTAGGATAGATTAATATTGCAAACTTTTGGAAGCTTTATCAGAAGCACTTAAAGCTTTTTTGGTTTACAGGAGATGTTGTGCTCAAAGATTTGAAATTGAAGGCAGAAGCGCTAAACTCACTCAAGCTTCCAGTGACAGTGAAAGCTGGTTTTATTGGCACTATAACGCTTAAGGTAATTATTATTGTCAGCCATTGTGCTCTCTTTGTTGCATTCTGCCGTGACATGCCTATGTTTTTCGAGTTATGTCAAGAAATAGATGATATTCAGCTTTTGTGCTAGCTTTTGAGGCTTTAAATGTTGTTGTTTTGCTATCTTCATCGACATCGGTTGACCAGTCTCAGCATTGTATCATGTCATTTATTCTGAAACCTGGTCAAGGCTGCTTGCTATGATTGAGGCTCGTTGTCTTCATCAATGAAGATAGCTGATTCCTCATGGAGCTTTATGCCTAGTATCAGGAGACCGTGGATGTATTTGCTATGGATGCAAGTCACGAAATTAGCAGACGGTATCATTCTTGATTATGTGGACTCTTGGAACTTGTGAAGGGTTCATTCTCTTCATCGTTTTTTAACTTGGTGGGAGGTGATGGCCAATAGTTTGCTCATTGTCTTGTTATTTTTCTATCAGGCATTTTAGGATCTATGATGAATTCTGCAGCGTTTTTTTTTTTTTTTTTTTTTTTTTTGGGGGGCTGAGCACTTAGTGCATAAGGACCTGCAATGATTATCAACATGCTTTTCCAGCCTATTTGTTCCCACCTAGGGGCTTTGTTGTTATACTTGTCTGAGTTGAAAGAGTATCAAGATGATTTCTTCTTGCCTCTTCAGTTGAAAGGAGGGCAAAGTGGGAACAAGTTTTGTTGGTAACGGGACATACTCTGTAAAATTTAAGGAAACTCAACATATGGACGAATCTAAAGGGTATGCAAATGCCATTATTGTTCTTGGAGTAGTGACCAAGTCAGGATTTTTTTTTTTTTTTTTTTTTGGGGGGCAGTCATTGACAAACTATGGAGTAAAAAACTTCTTTTTACATGAGAAATTTGAATAAACTTATACCTGGTAGAATATATGTTTGTTATTAATAAGTTTTAAGAAGAGAAGTCAAGTATGAAAATTGTAAATTTTTGAACTTGAAGGAGAAGAGAAATATTATTTTTTCTTGATGACTGTTTATTACAATTATGTAAACTATTATAATTTATTTAAAAGAATTTTTTTGACTAAAATAAACAATATAGGTTACTATGCATATTAAAAAATATCTATAATAATGTTAATAAATAATCAAAATTTCTTACCAGAAGAATTATTAAAAGAAAAAGATACCGGATATAATCTAAGAGGATGTAATTTCAGATAATTCTTTATAAGGACATGACAAATGCAATTTGTATTCCTTAGATTTGATTTGCATCTTTCAAATAAAATATAGATATTTTGTCCTAACTTGCAAATCAATTCTATGTAGATTTGATGTAATAAAACAGTTGTTCTAGCTATTATTATTTTATTCTTTTTAACACTCGAAAAAAAACATGGATACTTTGTGTATTCAATAAAAAGAAATTATTTAGAGGCAAAAAATTTAAGGATTTCTATTTTTCATTTTTTGGATGAAATAGCATCTTTTATTAGATAACTAAATTACTCAATTGCCTATTGAATACAACATATAATTGCAATTCACCTCAAGTTAATTGACCTGAATTTTGATTGATGGAATTCCTTTAAAAACAGTTTGAGTTTGAAACTTAATATGTGATTATTTTATTTTTTCATATAGTAGGGATTACTAAATCTTTTTTTTTTTTTTTTTGGGTGGGGCAATGGGATTAACTTATGATTATTTTTTTCTGCATAAATCTATGCAATTAAAGAAAACTTCTTCTGGGGGTTGGGGGGTGTTGGGCCCTGCTTTTCCCCTTCCTTCTGTCACTGCTTGTGGATGAAAAAGAAAATGCTGGTAGGCCTTTTCTTGCCTTCATTGTTATTATGAGGGATTTTTCTCAGGCTCACACTCTAGATCTGAGCTTGCCATAATTTGAGGTTTCCATTCACTTTGATCTCTTCCCTTTCATCGATTTTGTCTGGATCGATATTGCTTTTTATTTCTCATCAAACGAATGGCATCCAGTGGCAGCTTTGAATAGATCATATACTAATTCTCTTTCTCTGAAAATATAGAAAAAAGGAGTCTGTGCACTAATATCTGCCATGAAGGGGCCAAGTGTTGACATTCCCTTTTTTTTCATTCTAGTTATTGACATGGGAAGGGGTGAAGAAGATTAGAGATAGAATCAAAAGATTTGTGACTAATCCCTCCCCCTCTTTTTGGACTAATTGGATCTTTGGCAATTCATGTGAGAATTGGTCCCGAGGGGGAGGGGCGACTTGCTTGGTTGAATTTTCTATTTTGGATACGAACTAATCACATAATATCCGCAGTAATTTGGATTTAGCTTTGGGAATTTTGGGAAGGAGTCTCTTTTCTCCTACATAGAACTCCATTTATTAAGATATTGGCTAAACTCACAGTCTTGTTTGATGTCAAATGCGCCTATAATAATGTATTGCCTTCTTCAGCCTACTGTACTGGAAAAATTTTTATTAAACAAAATTTTTGGACCGTCGTGTGACCATAGTGTTGAATGAGCATTGGCTTATGAAAATGTTAGGCTTTTATGTTGATTTAGAACATAATGAATGGGAAACTTGTGAACTACTGCAAGCTGAAAAACTTATAGAAATTATTTGACCCTTGCACATGCTGAGACATGTTTTTGCATGTCGCATATGTGGAGACGTGTTGTATGTTTTGAAATGCTAACATAAGGACTATAGTCAAAAGTACAAATTAGACTTGAATTATTTTGATTGTTGATCTGAAGCATGTCCTACGGATGGTTTTGATGTTTACTATATAGACTGTGGTCAGAATATGCAAGGCTGTGTAAGGAGTGCTTGTCATGTAGAGAAAGAGTTGCATATACCAGTAATGCTTTTGATTTCTCTGACTAGTCCATTGTTTCAGTTATCTGTGCTAATGTCAAGTATTTTAAAGTTTCTTATCCTTGTGTCGAGTATAGGTTCCCTGGAAGAGTCTTGGGAAAGAGCCAGTTATTGTTTTGATAGACCGTGTATTCATTCTTGCCCATCCTGCATCTGATCAGCATACTCTCAAGGTATGTTCTTCTAATCCTTGGCTGCAAAGGGACATATGGATCGTTATTAATAATAGGGTTTTCTTAATGGTCTTTGGGGCTCTTGTTAATCAACTAATTAAGGAAGCCCAACAATTTCCAATCTACTAATTGTCCTCGTGTCATGCGCATGCGATGTCTTGAAAATTGAATTATTGCAGGTAAAGTATACTGTTAACAGTACCCTTAATAATAATCACATCGGTTTACGCTCCCCTCATATCCATTATAAAAGAATATATTGTCTGCTGTAGGAGGAAGACAAGGATAAACTCTTTGAGGCCAAACTTCAACAGATTGAGGTGTGTATGTTGGATGCATGCATGATCGCTGCTTCCACATTTATTTGGTGTCATTTTCTTTTGATCATCACGATGTTGTTGCTTTTTACTTTTGGGTTTGTGATTTTCTTGTGCATTGGAGCATTCTGCGTTTGACTGTCAACTCTTTCTTGATGCATAAATTCCTTTTTGTGTGAACTTTTAGTATTTTTTCCTCATTATAGATTAATCTCCCATGATATTTATTTGTAACACCAGAAGAAAAAAAGTGGTTGATTGTGGTTGGAGCTTCTAGGAAAGTTTTTTTTTTTTTTTTTTTTTTTTGGGGGGGTTGGTGTCCAATGGCTAATTAGTTGCGCCAGATTTTCGTTTTGTGCAAGAGTTGTATTGTGATTTTTTGCTGTAGTTTGATAAACTGAACTATTTACTGTCTCCTTTAGATTTCTGAGTATTTATTTACGTACTTTTAACATGGTATTGGAGTAATTTGGCCTTCATATATTTGATTCATCACTATTGAAACTGTACACTCTTGTCCTCACAACATTAAGACTGCTCCCAGATAATTTCTATGTTTGCTCTATGATTGGAACTGCACACTCTTAATCTTTTTATGCATTACCATGTGTCCCCTTATGGTCCAACTTCCCCTTGACTCCTTGACTTTTGTAACATTCTCAATTGATTGGCCTTGATGTTAAAGTAATCTTGACCAATCCGTGCTTAGACTGCAGCAAAAGAGCTTTTTGAACTGGAACACATTAAGCTTGGCTGATTATCTTGTTACTTGTGTGCAAGTTGACACCATTGTCAATAAATCATCTCTTTGAAGAGTACATGGCACAAGTGCCAACATGTGATGCTTGATTGTGCATAATTTTAGAGAGGTGGCGTGGATTCAATGGTTCCATCGTCCTGCTAACTTCAATTTGTGGCTCAATGCAGGAAGCAGAATCAGCAACTGTTGAAGCAATATCAAAGCCGAAAGTTGGAAATGTATGTTTGGAGAGGACCTCCAGTCTATTTGATAGTGTTTTTGTTTTTTTATAGCAGCTCCATGACCTATTATCTCCTGTAATTAACATCTCTGACAAGGTTAACATGTCTGGCATACTTCTATTTTTGCATGTATCAAGTACCATGATGTCCTGAGTTATCCTTCAAAGAAGAAATTACTTTATGTACTCGGAGAATACTTATGATCTTCAAATGGACATCTATCACGTCATTTCGTTTGAAATATGCTCATGTGCATTTTCTTCAGAGCTGACCATGATCTGATTTCTAGATATAGCTGTTAAGAAAGGTATCACTGAGTAGTTTGTTATTGTCTTTTCTTTCATTGAATGGCTACTTGTTAATTTGTGATTTCATTATTCCATCTATTCTTTTCTTATTTGTTGTTCAATGCACATGTATGTTTATCACAGTACTTGGGAGTGATTGTATTGCTGTTTAGGAATGTAAATGCACAGGATGCCTGCATTTTTCACATTGAATATCCATAGGAGAACCTAGAGATGATTTTCGTATCTATTTTGCTGAGTTTCTTTTGACGTGCCAGTGCACCCTGAATGAAGAGTTGCTGTGCCCCTAATCATCCTTAGAAAAGATTCAGGAAGCCTTGAATATTTGGATTTTGAATTATAAATCTTTCTCTAGCTCGTTGACTGTTCTTATGTGGCTCAGCTGCACTGATATGTCTGACCCAAAATCAGCTTAGCCACACAAAAGACAAGTCCACCCAAAATTGAAGTCCTTTTGTGTGTGAGCCTACCTGGTTTCTCATCTGCTGACTTAGTATTCCTTTTACATCAACTAGCATTCTTTTTCTTTGTAAATGGAGCCATGTTGTCAAATGAATCTGCAATCTCTTTTATTATCTGTCGTTTTAACATGTTAATAAGGACATTACCCCATCAAATAGACCACTGCAGAGAAAGATTGCGGTGACTAGAAAAACAAAAGCAGAATCAGGAATATGGTGGTTTAAATTAGTGGCTTGAGCTGTAACATCCTGTAATTTTTTATTATAACAGAATCCTAACATATGTAAGACTTAACCAGAAGTTAATGTGTTATCTATCTCAAGTGTTTAAAGAAAGGTTTGTTGATGCTTTTTTAAGACTTTTTGCTGTCTTTTCTGTACCATCACTTTTTATTGATAAAACAGTTTCTTCTAACAGCTGCCTTTTGGTTTTATGTTTAGTGTATAATATGTTGGACGTGTATAGAGATATGGTAAAAACATTTTCACTTAGAAAAAAAGGCTCATGTGGAAGATTGCACAAGAAAAATAGAATGTAATGTAATGTAATGAAACGAGATAACTTGGTGCATATCTAGAAATAAACTATTTGTAGACAGAACTGTTTACAGTTTGGCATTTGTTTGGAAGGCCGAGATGAGCTTAAGTTGCGGCATTAAGTTAATTAAATGAAAGGACCAGTTATTTTTTTTTTTTTTTGGTTTATTTATGTAACATGGAAGATAATGAAGATTCATGTCCTTTTACTTGATTAGGCAATTTTTTTTTTTTTTTTTTTGGTAAAAGTAAGGAATATATTGGGGAAAGGCCAAACTGTACAAGCGAAACGGCTTCAAAAACTTGCACTCAAGATGATCAGGCAATTTAAACTATGGTATTTAGTAATTAACAATGAGATGTCAATTTTGTTCTCCAGATAGATGATTAAAGGGAAAATTGAACTGAAAATTATGTTTTATAGAGATCCTATCCATTGTCTGAATAGGGATATAGAGACCATTCATCAGTAGAGCCTCAAACAGGTCATGGATTGAATCTGTCTAGGCTCGATTCCTTTACAAATGATATTTAAGCAGGTTGAATTGCAGGTGAAGAGACGGTAATGTTAACACAGTGTTGCAACTTCATAGTACTTTTGTTGGTTAAAGCACTGGAATGATTTTTGAGCATTCTTCCTTGTGTCATGGTGTTCGACACCAGAGTACTTAGTGTTGGGGTCCGTAAATTGGGAAGTATGAAGATGCTTGCGAATATTTTGGCTGCCCTTTGAAGAGACAAAAGGCTTCTCCTTATGCAATCTTTTTCTCCTTTTGGACTTATTTCATGATATGTTGACTTTTTGGAGGCAATAGGATCTAGAACTTAGTTTGCCTGGTGCGAACATGTGCCTACCAATATGCTAGTGCATTAGACTGAAAAAGAGAGTTTTAGATTCAATGTAGCTGGCTTTCTGTGGCTTTGGCAGATTAACAAAAGTTGTTGCTTAATTAGGTTGCTTATCTGTTTATATGCTTGTTTGTTAAAGTATCTATCACTCTAATGAGATGCTCATAATTGGAGCTGCACTTACTCATGAGTAATAGTATGAGGCTGATGGATGTTTTTCCCATTGATTTTTGCTTATCTTCTTATGTCTCACTAACCTTGCAATGACCGACGAGCTGACACCTTCTTCTTTTGGCAGACACCTCCTGGGAATTCATGGCTGGGTTCTCTTATTGCTACAATTATCGGAAATCTTAAGATATCAATTAGCAATGTACATATTAGATACGAAGACTCTGTTAGGTTGGTAATCTGAGCTTTAACTATTCTTAGAACTTTTCATTAAGTCCGTTAAAGGAGGCCTTTTCGTCCTCTGCTTTTAATGTTCTGCTCGGTAAAGAATTTCATCAGTCAGGGTTAAAAGCTGTGCTAATCATTCAAAACCTAAAGCACCAACCATCTCAAAGGGGATTTTAATTGGATATTCATCATTTTAACTTTTTGATGACCTAATAATACCATGTGTTCCTCGGTTATCAAAAAAAAAAAAAAAAAAAAAATACCATGTGTCACTTCTTTTGTCCAATTTCAATTTCTGTGGCTTTACCTAAGAAGCTGGCGCTTTGCAGTAATCCCGGAAACCCATTTTCTATGGGTGTTACTTTGGCCAAGCTTGCTGCTGTTACAATGGATGAGCAGGGGAACGAAACTTTCGATGCCAGTGGAGCTTTGGACAAACTGCGGAAGGTTAACTCTTCCCACTTCTCTAACCAGCATGATATGTTGCATTTCATCTATGTTTCCATTGTATCATTATTCAAGATTAAATGTATAACTCTCCTAAAGCAGCTGAATTGCCAATATCTCACATGTAATGGTCAAACAAATAGGTGGGTTATTTGGGAGCCTGTATATATGAAGATAAGACTTCTAATTTATGATGCTTGTGCGATCTTTTCTCTGAATGGTTAGGTTTTTAGGAGTATTATTCCTTTAGGAATACAATTGCTAATGTCATACATCGTCTTGTCCAATGCCAAATATTCTTGAAAAGTACCAATATAAAGAGCCATTATAGTGAGAGATCAGGGACTTAAATCTGGAAATCAAGTGGACCTGTTGTTACAATGTAAAAGGGGATTCAGCACTCCAAAAGTATGTAGATTGGGGTGTTTTCAACACCTTTCACTACTCCTTCGAGGATATTGACACCTCTTTATGGTTCTCATGCAAGTACTTTGGTCACGTCTCGTTTGTATTTGTCATCTTTCTGATGAAGAGTTCTTGCCTATGTGAAATCCGAAAAGACTGATATTCTTATGCTGTTAGAGAACTTTTGATTTGTTTCGACCATAAATCTTTCCTTCCTATCTTCAAACACTATCCCCCAGGAAAGGGCCTTAAGGTTATTATTATTATTATTATTTTTTTTTTTTTTGGTAAAAGTAAGCAATATATTATGGAGGGTCAAACTGTATGTTGGCCTTAAGGTTATTATTTATATGTTTATATATTTATTCGAATTATGTTATATAGTATACACCAAATAATTGAGGTTAACATATCATGCCTTTTGTATAGTCGTTACAACTTGAGAGGCTTGCCATGTATCATGATTGCAACACTGTTCCGTGGAAGATAGATAAAAGATGGGAAGACCTAACTCCTGATGAATGGATAGAGGTTTGTCCCAATTCTTTTGAAGATATTGGCTATCTCTTTGCAGTTGGTGACATGGATAAAGAATGACATCCACTAACATACCTTTTAATTAGATATTCGAGGATGGTATTAATGAATTAGTTGCTGGCCATGATACGGTGTCTCAATGGGCTATGGGTCGAAATTTTTTGGTCTCACCTATCAATGGAGTCCTTAAATATCATCGTCTTGGAAAGCAAGAGAGGAATGATCCTGAGGTCCCATTTGAGAAGGCTTCGCTTGCCCTGAATGATGTCACCTTGACGGTTACAGAGGTATTTATCCTCCTTTTCATTTTGCTTTGAGCTGCTCTGTAATTCACTAGATGAGAAGTAACCAAGTTTTTAGATCTGGTTCAAGTGCCTTCTGCTCAGAATAGTTTACTTGAGAGGTTACTAATTTCCCTTGCTTCTTTTACTCTGCCCAAGAAGCATAAATGGAGATGTTGATTGCAAGAGGAACTCCAGCCTTTTTTGGGCTTGTGATGACCTTTTGCAATCTAGGAAGATTTAGGACCTAGGCTGTGCTCATGTTGGTGTTCTCACTTTTTATTTTCCCCTCGAGTTTGCTGCAGTTTTTCTTTCATGTGCATTTACTCATATAATATTTGCCATAGACAATGAGAATTAATATCATCCTGTACTCTCTTTGTTAGGGACAATATCATGACTGGATCAAACTTATGGAAGTTGTTTCAAGGTACAAGATTCATGTGGAAGTTTCACATCTAAGGCCGATGGTAACAGTTTCAGAGGGTCCCCATCTCTGGTGGCGCTATGCTGCTCAGGCAAGCCTGCAGCAAAAGAAGATGTGGTAAAGATGCCTAGGATATGGTTTTACTAGCATCCATTTCTTGGATTATGCATGTTTTTTGAAAAGATAAATTATCTCTACTTTGCATCATGGATATTTTGCAGCTTATCTGAGATTCTGATTTATTTCAATTAGCAGTGCTATACTTAGTTGTACGAACTTCAAGCTGACTTGCATTCTGTTGTTATAGCTATCGATTCTCATGGGACCGCATTCGGCACCATTGCCAGCTACGTAGGCGCTATGTTCAGTTATATGCAGCTGTATTGCAACAGGCATCAGAAGTTAATCGTACAGAAATGAGAGAAATTGAGAAAGATCTGGATTCCAAAGTGATTCTCTTGTGGAGGTATGGAACTGTTGTCACTTTGTTTTCTAGATCCAGTGAGTTTCACTAGCGACAGAAACTGCTTTTTTGCCCCGAAAATTGTGAAGTGATACCGGTTGGTAAAATACAGCCGTTTTAGAGTATCTTAATTTTTTTAATCCTCGTGGTGATGTAAGTGATGTACGAGACTTCCTTGGAGAGACATTTCCTTGGAGCCTTTCTCAATGAACTTTTTGTTATACTGATAAAAAATAGGACCAAAGTGCTTCATAACATAAGGAGAAAAAAAGAAAGTTAAGTTCTCACTTAGGAAATGTGATGAGATGAAAATCACTCTGAAGTTTAAAGGACATTAAGATGAAAGGAGATTCTCCATGAGGAAAAGCGTAAATTTTGGCCCATTTGATTGTTTATAGAAGCAAACACCATTTTTCTCGCTCTTTAACAGGTTAACCTGTGCCTAAGATCTAGGGCTGTCAAATAGGTGGGTTGGGTCGCATCAGGTTGAAAATGATCTGACCCGAATCAACCCATTTAAATTTAATACAAATTTAGTGACCATATCCGATCTGATTGGCCCATAATACCAAAACACATCCATATGCAATCCAACATATGAAATCTGTACCTACCCGTTAAACCCACTTTAAGCTCCTCATTTGTATATGTTACTTGGATTAAAATTTCATATCAAATAAAACAGCAAATTATCCCAATGAAAAATTGTTAGTAAATGAAGTCAAAAACATTAAAATAAAAAATTTGTAAAAAATAGGGAAAAAAGGAAAAAGGAAAGAAAAGAGAAGGAAAAAAAATCTGAAAATTCTAAAAAAATTGCAAAAATTGATGATTCAAAACTTGGGCAAAAAATTGGTGAATCAGTATTGTGAATGTCAAACTTGCGTTGGGTCTCCATCATCTATCTCCTTGAGCTTTGTGGAAGTGTATGAGTATGGTCAATTTAAAAATAGTTCTTGGCTAATTTAAAACTTGTTGATTCAACCATTAATGGGAAAGTTGATTGAAATTGCCATCTCTAGTTATTTGCCGTGGATTCCTTTGTTCATCTACATTTTCGAGATGAAAATGAAATAAGGAATCTGTTGTTAGTGCATTCTGAACGTTTTCTTTTTCCTTCAATGGAAATATAAAAATGAGATAAGAAAAAATGATATATGTTAATGAGCAAGTGTGAGGGAGAGTGCAGAGAGAGTTAGAGTCCATGGGGGTTGGGTCTGGGCAAACTATGAACCCATTGACACCCATATTTATTTTGGGCCTTGCCTTTTTAAACCCATTTTATGACCCATATAACAACTCTACCCATCATATATTGGCCAAGAAGTGGACCTATAATCCATTTAGACTGCTCTACTTAGAGCTTATAAGAAAGTGTTAATTTAGGGTCAATAATCCTAGTCCCTAACTAAACCGCAAATCTTGAGAATTTAATGTTTTTTTCAACAATAAGGCCTGATTTTACTGTGTGAGTTTTGTTGGACTTGATTTGTATTTTGATCATCATGTTCATATTTCCGCTCTACATATTGTTAGGTTGCTGGCACATGCTAAGGTTGAATCTGTCAGATCGAAGGAAGCAGCTGAACAACGAAGGCTCCAAAAAAGGAGTTGGTTTTCATTTAGATGGTATGATTATACAGTATTTATTTTTCCTCTTGGGAGCAGTAACAACTAACAGCTCTGGCAATTTAAATGACACTGATTTAAAGCTTTGGACCTTTTAAGTTAATCTTTGTAGGTGCAAGTTTCCAAGGGCGGATGACCCTTAAATCTTTGTATCGTTTTGTATGGTGAGATGCATGACTAAAGTTTTTATTAGAGCTTTCTGTTAATCACCATTTCATTTATGTGTAATGTGGCAGTGACACATTTGTGCTGATAATAATTCTAATGCAGTTGAAAATGGAGTAAATCTTCTACTAAAAGTTTATCTGATATTCGAGTAGACAAGTCAATATCTTATGTTTCTGTCCTAATGGAGAAAAACTAATGCCTTGGATAGTATCTTGTCAACGTTTATCTTCTCTTCGGTTCATTGTTTTAATTTAACCGTACGGGTATCTTTTTATGCTTGGTGAAGAGTTTATGTAAGTGAAGTGCTCATATTCCTCAACACAAAAATTCTTAACATGTATTATATGCCATGCCACGGAATAAAGTGGGTGCCCTACTTGTGGTCGCCTAATATGTTTGTGTTATCACTGCAACTACTTCAACTGTGCATCCCAGGTTCTCATCATTGTTTCTATGGTAGGCGTTCGAGCTCTGAAGATGACTTGGAGAAAGATGCTCCTGAGGGATTGCATGTAGCTGAGGGAAGATTGACTACGGAAGAATGGCAGGCGATAAACAATTTACTTAGTTACCAGCAGGATGAGGAGTTGACTTTACAGTCTACAAAGGACATGCAGAATATGATTCGGTTTCTAGCTTCTGTGTCTGTTGGCCAGGCTGCAGCAAGGGTCATCAACAGAAATGAGATTGAAATAATCTGTGGTAGATTTGAGCAACTTAATGTTTTGACCAAGTTAAGACATCGTAGCACACACTGCAATGTGTCGTTGAAGTTCTATGGTCTCTCTGCACCTGAGGGTTCGCTGGCACAGGTCCATGTTTGTCTATCATTATATTTTCATGCCCTTAGCCCTAAAATCCTTGCTGTACCTCTAGAAAAATGCTATTGATAGATGCTTTTTCTTGACTATCAATGATGGCTTCACTATGCTTTTGCTTATTTTATGTTAAAATATGGAATCCCATTTTTGTGCTGCTGGCCACTTTTAAAAGGCAACATTAATTTTTTGTTTTGGTCACGTTTTGCACCATGTAGCTTCAATTGTACAATTTGTGGCATTATCATTATGAACCTCACCATGTTAACTGGATCAAATCATTCTGATAATCTTCAGGTTGATAGTTACGTGTGTGGACACTGTAGATGAATTTGTTGACAATTTGGTAACAGATGGCCTTGTGCAATCAATTGTCAAATCACTAGGTGCAATTTTAGAGTAGAGTGTACAAAGTGTGATTGAATAAAGTAGGAGGTGATTTTTCCATTACGCATTTGTCTTTTTATATAACGACTTCTCTGTGATCAATGCTTGCAAATTCTATTCTTAATCATAAGTAGAACCTGTATTTGGTTTGACCTTTGTGCCAAACATTTTTTATTTTTATTTTTATTTTATTTTTTATGCCATGAGCTTAATTTAGGGATGCTCTTATGCATAATTTGAAGTTACTTGCAGAGTGTTATTAGTGAGCAGAAAGTTAATGCATTAGCGGCTACCTTTGTGAGCTCACCAGTTGGGGAGGATGTAGACTGGCGGCTCTCAGCTACAATTTCTCCATGCCATGTGACGGTAATTATGTGAAATACAGCTGTATTATCAATTTTTGCTAGTTATAACAATCTATGTGATCAAGAGGCAAGTAATTTTTGCAAGTCATATAGGCTAATTCTGCAAGTTTCACACACAGGTTTTCCCACATCACTAGGAAATTCCAATGTACCAATATGAGTAGCGCAAGGATGCTAGTTGACGCAAAATACTTTTATATAACTCATGGGCTATTGCAAATAACCGATAGGGAGGATATAGACGGCTTAGCTGGGGTGGGAGAAAGAGAGGGATAGTGAAAAAATGTTGATAGCCAGCAGCAATGTGGTGATGGCTGATGAGCACAAAAAGGAAATTCACTCTTTGCAATTTAGGCTGTTTGGCCTCTTTGGCCTTAGATTAGTCGGGCTGTGCTTGTGGATTGATCTGTATAAGACCTAGGAGAATGGACCAAATGCTGGAGTTGGATAGTATAGAGTAACTCTATTGGACAAATTGTACGGGCAACCACATGGCCTTGCTGTTAAGAGAAGGAAGCAGAGACAATTTCAAAGTAGGATGACACTGGTTGGGTTGGAGTTATGATGTGGACGGGCTTCATGGTTCTCATGCTTGTCCCCTGGATCATTTGCTACCGAGTAGAGATTTCTTTTTTAATAGAAATTTTACGTGATGAAACAGAGCTTAGGATGGCATTTTCTACAGTCTACCACATGGCCTTAATGCTAAGAGAAGGAAACATAGACAATTTCAAAGTACAATGATGCTGGTTGGGTTGGAGTTGTAATGTGGATGGGCTTTGTGGTTCTCATGCTTGTCCTCTGGGTTATTTGTGAATGGGTAGAGTTTTTTATTTTTTATTTTTTTTGGGAGAAATTTTACCTGATGAACCAGAATTTACTGCAGATTTATAATCATTTTTCTAGTGTTTGAAGGTTTCCAATTAGGTGCTGCTACATTTCCATTTCCTGAATTTTTTTCTGATTTTCTCTCCTGCTCTTGTCTACCCCCTTACTAAGCTTCTGACATACTGATGTCTTGTCAGGTATTGCTGGACAGTTACAATCGATTTTTAGAGTTTGTAAAGAGAAGTAGTGCAGTCAGTCCCACTGTTGCACTGGAAACAGCAGCTGCTTTGCAGGTAATCATGTTGAATACCTAAATTATGGCTCTCTAGGTTTAAAAAAACTAACATTAAACTCTTTCAACGCCAGATGAAGATTGAGAAGGTGACTCGGAGAGCACAAGAGCAATTTCAGATGGTCTTGGAAGAACAAAGCAGGTCCCTTCATTTTTCTAATATCATTTCACAAGTCATGGCTCTTGCCGTAGGAATTTTCATGCTGTCCTTCCCCAACCACTTTAGTCTTAAAGCTTGGTACAAACTTGGTTAATGCTGAAACTTCAGATAAATACCAAAATGAATGCTTCTCTGACCCTTTCTCTTTCTTTTAATGGCGAAGTTCCAGTGAATGTACTGCAATTCTCATGATCATAGAAAGCTTAAAGCATGCTAAAAGACGGCACAATGTTATTGACAGAAACCGGAAACTGTGTCGTGGTATGAATAATTAGAGACCACCTTATTTGACAGGCAGTGAGGGGCTATCCATTTACAGCTAAATGCTAAGAAATGCTCGATAAATTTCGAGACTGAAGCTAGAAATGCTTCTGCAGTTAGGGATGAACTGTGCGTTTGGAAAGGAATTGGTTTTTCAAACAACAAAGAGAAAAGATCGATTATTGCTGCTATTGCTCTGACAATATTTGATTACAGTTCAGGAGTTTTTCGGTTACAGAAAAGCATGTTAGAATATGCAATATTTGTTAGAATTTGTAGACTATCTCTGTATCTTTTGTACAGGTGGTACTGTGTGGTTCCCACTGGGTACCTTTCTTATATAAAATCTTCTTTTGCCTTTATGATAAATTATAAGAGTGAAAATTCTCGTCCAGCCTCCTAAAACCTTAAAATGGATACCTATACTTCAGAAGAGCAAGGATGTAGTTCATATTGTCCATCCCACAGGTCTCCTACTCTCCTGATGGAATCCAAGCTATTAAGAGAGAGATTACAGGTGAAAAGATGCTCTCCATGTAATACTACCTACACCTTTCAAAGCTCCTAATTATTTCAGCTCAAGCTAGAAACTGCCTAACTTGGTCAAATAATCGACAAGAGGAAATTCTGAAGCCTTCTTGCATGGCAAGAGATGAGCACAGTTTGCTTGACCCGACATTGGAAGCATCTCACCAAGACCCCCTCTTCTTTCCGGAGGTGGTCAATAGTTCTATTTTTCCCTGAGCAGCTTGCAGGAAAACAATCCTACACTAAGGGTTCGTTCCTTTTGCGCAAAATGGGCCATTTCTGGAAAATATTTTCCCAAAAGTCATGTTCTAGGAAAATGACAATATTTTCTGGTGTTCGGCTAAAACCTGAAAATGTTTCGGAAAATATGTTCCGGTGTTCGGTGAGGAAAATATTTTCTAAGACTTCACCATTTAGGCATGCATTATTTACTAACCTATAAATCCATCAAATATGAATTGCCTTTAAATCTGGGCAAACTTGCTTCATACCTTTGTTTTCTCATTGTTATCAAACGCTCATCTACTCTAAAAAATGTTCGTATGAATTTTAAAAAGAACCAAAAGAGAAAAGAAGCAAAGCATGTACGGCCCTAATGAGAATCTTCCAATTGAGTGGCCTGTTCTCCCCCTGTGTCTGTTGTATTCTAATAAACAAAAGAAAAAAGAAGTTAAGTATGTAGAGCCCTTTGCTTAAGCAATGTACAACCTGGGGTAGAGTAAATAAAGAAAATGATAAGCAAGAGTGCAGAGCGCGAGCTTGAGATCGACAAGCTCGAGATTCGCCTAGCAACGGCCGATGACTAGCCAAGAAAGAAGAAGATGGGAAACAAAGATAAGAAAAAGAAAAATAAAGAAAAAGAGAAAAAAAGAAAAGAGATAGAAAAGAAAAAGGAAATTAAAAATAATTTGAATTAAAAAAGAAAATGAAAATTAAAAATAATTCGAATAAAAAAAGAAAAGAAGAAGAAGAAAGGGGAGGAGGAAGTGAGGATTTGTAGAGGTGTGAGATAAGAGAGATCAAATGAGGAAAATGTTTTCCACTTTTCAAAAGTGGAAAACACTTTTACCTGATTTAGAAGACTTTTTTTCCTTTCATGGAAAACATTTTCCCAAAGGAATTCATTTTCCGTGAAACAAACGCCGGAAAATCCGGGAAAATCGAAAAACATTTTCCCGGAAATTATTGTCCGTGAAACGAATGGAGCCTAAGGGAGGCTGTGACCATCCAAATAGCTTTGCAAGAGAAACTTGATGTGTTGGTCTAAGCCCTTGTCCAAGTGCTCCATGAGCTTTATAATTGACATTTCTCTAAAGTTCCATTCTTTCCCAAAATCCTCTCTGCTTTGACAAGTCTGATTATGAAGACAAAACAGATGTGAAAATGTCAAGTCCTTAGCATGTAATTTAGCAAGGCTCTGCTTCATGCCGATTCTCATTCGTGGGGATTCTTGGATTCTTATTCTTCTACTTTAAGGCTTCTGCCACTGCTTTGATTTTCTAATAGCTTATTCTAGTGATGGGTTTATTGACTGCAAAACTGCTTACGCACTCTCTGATAGATGATATGGTATATTTTATCTGCTGGAAAGCATGCCATTAACGACCATATTATTGGAATTCCAGCCATTTCTTACAATTTCATGCATCTTGCTAGTTTTTATATGCAAAAGTTGTCATGCCAATGAGACGACATGCTTTTTATGATCATCAGCAGAAGGATTGCTGTGTAACTGTTGTTGCATTTGAGCATGCTGTCAGTTGCATAGCTGTTGTTTTTCTGATTCTTATTGCATTCTTGGAAGGATGGAGAATTTCATCCCAATCAACTGTCAATGCTTGTGCATAATCTGCATCTCACTTTTGCCTGATATATGCACGTGTACTCTTTTCTTTTTCTTTTCTTGTCTTGGAACAAATGTCATAATAAGGTGGTAATAGAAAATGAGGGTTTTAAAGTTCAAAAATTTGTCGACAGTGTTGAAGAATAGCTTCTTCATTGTTGCGCAAGTTATAGTATCTCTCTGATTCTACTTTTCCCCCTTTACAATTGTGAATGTATGAAAGTTTAGGTGTTTCCTCAATATACCTTAGAGAATGGTGGTTTACAGGTTCTCTCCTCTGTAGTTTCTAAAGAAATTTGGTTTTACTCTTAAGCAAAGGAAAGCACTTTAAAAACTCTCTCTTCCTGACGAATTTCTTTGAGCAGGGTTCCTCTTTTGAAAGAAGCTATTAAGTGATCATTAATGGGTTTGCAGGTCTATTTTTTATGAGGGTTTGTGCCCTGCCCCTTGGTACTCCTTTAATGGAAGCATCATCTTTTCACTGAGTAAAGATGTAAATACTATGAATGGGTAATTGGAGGGGCAGCCCGTGTACAAGCTAGTTACAAGGAAAAACAGATACAAAAAATTTGTATAAGAAGCTTTTTTTGAATGAACCAGAAACATGGAGCTAGAAAAGCATAAAGAGGTTACAGTCTTGATTATAGTACATTCTCTGACTCTGAAAGATAATTAGGTAATCAGCAAGATTCATGACTTTCTGCTCAAAAGAATAAGCAAAGGTTTGTAACTGAGGCTCACTGTCACTTTGCTATTTAAAGCCCTCTTTATGTACTAGAACAATTTTTATCAATACAATGATTACTTTAAAGCTCATTCAGTAGACCTCTCTAAGTCGCCTCAAGAAGCATCATGCTTATAATTTTACATATTAATGCCAATTATAGTGAACATAACAGGGAATTATCTTTCTGTAAGATGTCTTGAAAAATGTAAGCAGCCTTAAGAAGCGCTGCTGACAAGCGTTCAGGAAGAGACTGAATTACCATACTGGTTGATTCACTGCCTTGTGTGGCTCCCCCTTTGTCAATTCCACATGCCATTTTCAACCCGGCTTATACTGTGAAAATCATGTACAGTATCGTACATTGCTTGTCTATGGGTTTGTCAATCTATATACATTTAATTTTCTTCTGCTTACTAGCTTAAGTTTTTGGGTTCGACTTTCTCAATTCTATTCTTTTGGGTAATTGATCCGGTCGTTGAGCTTTGTTGAATTCCCTGGTTCATTGTTTGAGTTTAGTCTTGCTTTAGTTCGTTAGCTCATTAACTTACCATAGATAAGATAGAGTTTTCTCTTTAGTTAAAAAAGTATAAATTCATTTTTTAGGAAGTTAAAGATTGTTATGACGTGTCATGAAGATTCTTTGAAATGGAAGGATCAAATAACATTTAATGGTGGACAGAATTTTTCTAATTTCTCTCTTGAAACAATTGTTCTTTTTGGTTTTCGAAGGAATACTTGTGGAAAGGAAAAAGAATATCTTGTTCTTCCTTTTGGGAAGGGAGGATTAGGAAATCTGTTAAAATATTGTCCCACATCGCTTGATAATGGATTCTAAATGATCCTTATATTCATGTGGTATCCCTCCACCTATAAGCTTAAGCTTTTGGTTTGGACTTTCTAACATGGTATAGGAGCCAATTATTCCTTACGTGAAGGTGCGTGGTAAAACAATTCCACGTGAATGTGTGTAGTCAAAATTCCATGCGAGCTCGTGATCTGAGTTGCACATGAGAGTGGGTGTTGAAATACTGTCCCACATCGCTAGACAATGGATTCTAAATGTTCTTTATATTCATATGGTAGCCCTCCACCTATAAGTTTAAGCTTTTGGATTGGATTTTCTAACAAAATCCTATTAATCGCAGCTTTCCAGACCTCTGGGAAGCATGAAAAGAACAAGGCTTTAGTGGAATGATCCCTGTCGCCATAGAAGGAGGGGCATTGATTCACATGTTGTTAAGGATATACTACTTTAGGATTCTTCTTAGGGGAAATGAAAAAATTGAAGAGATAATGATGTGAGAAAGGCATTACTAGAAGCAAGCAATAGTTTAGTGCTTTGATACATGTCAATGTGTAGAGGGAGTTCTTGAGAAGAGAGAGAATTGAGAAGAGAATGACATGTCCATTATACCCACATGAATAATACTGTTTAATTTATTCACAACAATGTGTATTCAATGACTAGTCCCTTAGCTTTTAACTTTGTCAGTTTCCTGCATTCAATCAAATTTCTTTTGAGCTTGAGCTTCTCTCCCACAAATGGCTCCAACCTTGAGGGAGAGGAACATCAATTCTGCCAGACAGGAAAAAGATTTTGAATGTCTTGCGCTAATTTCACTGCCTTAACTGTTCCTCCTTGTCTTGTTTATATTATTTTAACAAGTACTTATTATAGTATATGCATGAAATGGAATTATTTTCTTTTGCTTGAAGTTAATTAAGACATAAAGTTAGTTGGGTACTCGTACTTCTTACTTATCTTCGCTAAATGTCTATTTTACCAAATTAATGTGTTCCTTCATTGTGCGAGGGAAAGTAAAAACACTTTCTACATCTGATTAATGTACTTTTGACTGCAGATTCGCTCTTGACATTGATCTGGATGCACCTAAAGTTAGAGTTCCTATAAGGAGATCTGAATCTTCCAAGTGTGATAGCCATTTGCTTTTGGATTTTGGTAACTTCACGCTGCGGACATCGGTATGCTCTCTTTAGCTTCTCCGTGCACTTATAGTGACTGAGCATTTACTAGAGATGTTCTACAGCCACAAACAATGATGTGCTTATATATAAGTGGTCTCATTTTGTGTGAAACAAGCTTTTCCTTGATGCAATAGTTAGCCTATAGCGATTTTCCATGTTCATTTCAATTGCTGGAGTTCTCTTGGTAATGTATGGTTGATTAAATCACATTTCCTGATAAAAGCAGGATAACCAGCTGGAGGAACAGAGGAAGAATATATATTCACGGTTTTATATATCTGGAAGAGATATTGCAGCCTTTTTCACGGATTGTTATTTCGACAGCCAGAACTGCCCTCTGGTTGTACCAACTTCCAGCAATCAACCAGTTGCGTCCCCCAGACATGATGACCGTGATAATTTCTGTTCTCTCATTGATAGGTGTGGTGTGGCAGTAATAGTTGATCAGGTAAATAAATTCTCTTGTTCTTTGTTGGGTTTCTGACTTTACTAAATTTATGTTAGAATAGGATTTGGCTTTTCTTTGACAACTGAAGCTGTGCTGAATTCATGTGGACCTGGCTATGAGCAGATTAAGGTGCCTCACCCAAGTTACCCATCAACACGTGTCTCTGTCCAAGTACCAAATCTTGGCATCCACTTTTCACCAGCACGCTATCGCAGACTCATGGAATTGTTAAATATTCTATGTGGCCCTAAGGGAATCATGGGACAGCCAAGAATTGATAGTTTTGAAGCTGAACTTGCGCCCTGGACTCCTATAGATCTCGCAAGTGATGCTAGAATATTAGTTTGGAGGGTATGTCTGGATATCTTCAAAGGAGCTGGTCATATGTTTGAGTTATAGTTGTTACATTCCTAATCACAATTCCTTTTGATTGTAGGGAATTGGCAACTCCATGGCCACATGGCAGCCCTGTTTTCTTGTACTATCTGGATTCTACCTTTACCTTTTAGAGTCTGAAAAGTCTCAGAGCTATCAGCGATGCTTAAGGTCTGGTCTTCTTATCTGATGTTGCATCATTTAATAGCTAAATTGTGTTCTTTTGTCCTTTGACCACTCTGCCGTCCCAGTCTAGGACCTTTTCTTTGTTTCTTTCTAGAATGCAGCCTTCTTTGTGAAGAACTTGTCTGTAGCAGTTTTGTCAACACCGATGTGACATTTATCATGACCTCTAATCTTTTGATTGAATTGGTACTGTTGTGATGATGCAGTATGGCTGGTAGACAAATTCATGAAGTCCCCCCAACAAACATTGGCGGTTCTCCATTTTGTACTGCTGTGAGTTTTAGGGGCGTGGACTCTCTAAAGGTAAGTCCTGATGGTTCTTTAAAGGTGTCAATTGTCCACCCTGAATCTAGGTCTTTATATCTTGAGATACTTTGTTTTGTAAATTTCCTTTAAATACAACCATGATGTTACAGTATGCCATTTCTCCTTTTAGCTAATGGATAACTTTTATGTGTGTTATGCTTGTGGTTTGGTCAAACATTCTCAATGTAATGGGTTATTCAATTGCTAGTAGGGATAAAACTTGTGTATGGAGATCTGTGGTCCTTCTTTTTCATGGCAATGCTGGCAAACATGCTGTTGAAAATTGGTAGTCAGCAAATGGGTCATTGACCGAAGTTACTAGTAGGCCAAATTGATATTATAACTACTGACAATTATATCAGCAAACTTTGATATGCAATGATGAGAGCCACATGAAATAAGTAATCACACAAAAGGTTTACATGGTTTGGCTAATCTGGCCTACGTCCACAGAGAAAGGAGTATTATGATTTAGTTATTAATGAACAATATATCGAAGATTACACAATCACTAAATTTATCTCAACCGTTACCTGCGCGCAATTTACTTGTCAGTCTCACATAGTTGTTAGTGCTCTGTCTGAAACTTAATTTATAGAGAGTATTCACAAACCTTAAACATCATGTGGCACTTCTAAAAGACAAATGACCACTTAAATGTGTAGAAGAAACTTGTTAATACTCTACATAGGCCTGGGGACCTCCAGTCCTAATAGTCTGAACATGTGGTCTTGAGTAATTCTATTTGACAATCGATCCAGGCCTAGCTGTGGAACCACTTCAGTTTTCTCCAGAAAATTTGACATCCCTGGTGTTTGGTTCAAGTTGACCGAATACCACAGTTTACTCTCTTACTTCCTGTGGAGTCTCGCGACTTCTGCTTTTGCATGGACCAAAGTTAGGTCTTGATACAAAATGCTCATTAATTTTCCAAGCTGCCATGCAATAATTCAAGTTGAGTCTTTATTAATTCATGCTCAAACTGAAGATGATTTTTTGGCAAATTTTCTCTTGGCTCAATGTTAGAGTTAAATTACCATCCATCAGTTGATGATCAGGGGTGACTGACAACTTTCCCAACATCACCAGAATCAGCATCTGCTACACCGTTTCCCTTTGTTCTTTTTAACCTCAGTTTCATACTGCATGAGCCAATGCCAACCTGCAGCCTCGCCGACAATTTAATTTTTTCGACCCTTAAAGTCGTAGCATCTAAGCTTTTCCATCCAGAGCCAATTTGCACACCTTGCATCTCCAACGAAGTTTGCATATTTTGATGCACCACACATTTTAACTGCTTCGTCTATTGTATCTCTCTAACTCCTATTTTGCTGTTGAAGCCATCATGAACCTGTGCTGTGACACCAATTTTTTTCAAGACATGTCTCAATATGCAATAAAATTCACAAGAAACAAATAATCACATGACATTTTATGTGGTTCAGCCAATTTGACCTACTTTCCTGGGAGACTGACAGAACTATTACTCATAATTGATGTTTTGACCAATCACTCAGCATCTCTAGAAGTGTTTCTCATTACAATCATTACTCTTATTCAATGTTTAGCCCTTACAGTTTCTCTCGCTGAAACTGACTCAATTTACATTGCGAAGTTACAAACCCCTAACTTTCTTTTGTATCTTGACATTGTGCCTAAAAGAGGAGTCAAATTTATAGAAAAGCTAAGGAAAGCCCTACTCATAGACCTCTGGAGGACTCAATCAAACAGGATGGTTGTGTCTTGAGGCAGTTTGGTCCAGGCTTCCGATTCAAGCCAGGTCCAATGCTTGGATCGGGTTGTGGGCATCCTTTTCAAGTTCACTTGATTCCCAACTTTGCTCTTCAGCATTTTGTGCAGTCTTCAGGCCACTGTTTTTGAGCAAACAACTATTTATCAATTTTCATTAGTTAGTGTAAAACTCAAATGTAGTCAGCTGATCCCATCCAAACAATGTAGTGGGCTTTTAGTAGCTTTTAGCCACTGGTTAAGTGAAAGACGATTGTGCAGGCTTGGTGTTTGAAAAGAATAAAAGACCGTAATGCTTTTACTCAATAAAAATTCTAACCAGTCAAATCTTTTAGCACCAAGAAAAGTCAGTTATAACCCAATCTCTTTGTAATTCTTGAGGTTTGTAAAATGATCTAATTGAATGTTTACAATAGATTGACAGACAAAACCGCAAGGGGAGAATGATATGACTGCTAGGGCCTTAGGTTTGCAAGGCCTATTCAGTCCACATGTAGATAGTTTTAGTTTTTATTTTTATTTTTATTTTAATACATAAAACATTGCAATTCATGAACATGTTACCACTGCCCCCTCTCTCCCCCTCTCTCACTCACATATGTCAACTGTCATTTTTTTGTATAAACTGTGACAATAAATTTTCCAGGCGCTAGAATTGTCTAGCACTTGGATTTTGGAGCTTCAAGACGAGGAGCACAAGGCAGCTTGGTTGAAGGGACTTATACAAGCTACATACCAAGCTTCTGTATGATACAGAATATTCAATGATTCATGTATCTTTCATTTTGCTTGATCATTAGGTGCATGTTGCTGACGATTCTTCTTTCTTTCTGGAAATGTGTGTAAAGGCTCCTCCGTTGGTCGATGTTTTTGGGGGAACTAGTGACAAGGGTGCTGAATCAGATGTTGCCCATTTGTCAAATTCCAAAACTGCTGACATAGTCATTAATGGCTCATTGTTGGAAACCAAGCTATTTATTTATGGCAAGGTAAGATCTGTTTTATTTTGTTTTACCATCCTTGTTCCACTTCTCTGATGCAAAACAGATTTACTTGGGACTGACTGTTGTTCGTATCAGCTTAAGATAATGTAATGATGCTAAGATTTTCCAAATTTTTCAGACTGCGGGAGCTGGTGATATCAATTTTGAAGAGACATCTATTATTGAAGTTCTTGCTGGTGGTGGGAAGGTTTGTGTAGCTCTTGTTTATTTTGTTCTTTCAGTCCCTGTTGTCACTGAAATATGTTGAACATCCTGGTTTGGATTGAGCATTAAAATATTTTATGCTTCATCAATGACAAGAAAGCTTTTCTCCATCACGTGTTCTGAATCAGCAAAAACTTGAATTAAAAAATAAACGATCTTTGGTGGTGTAGCTAGCCAAAACTCAATAGGGTAAAATAAGACCAAAAAATTGTACTTTTTGCAATAAAGATCTATTACTTCACAGATTTTATGAAGTGCTATAAACAACCTTGAGATCCATGCATAGAGTAGACTAAAGGACCTTGATTTTCAATTTATAATTTTTTTGTGAAGAGGAACATCATTATGGTTCTTATATAGGAATGGGTGCATTTCATGTGGATCTTATGAAGGAAATGACGCCTATTAGAATGTTCAACCTAAAAGTTTTAGCTGATAGATGAAGAAAGACTACATGCATATAAGGTCCATGTAAACTCCATAGACAAATGATGTGAGATATTTTAACACTTGTCATGTGCAAACCAGACTGAATTGCATGTGGAATTGACAAATGGGAAGCCTTTCATGCAAAATACTTGGGGCTGAACTTGGTCCAAAAAATTTTTAAGTCAAAAGTTGTAGGGGGACTACATGAACATAAGGCCTATTGAAAACCAAGGACAAGTGATTCAGGATACTCAACACATCTCATGTGCAAACCAGACTGAGAATGCCACGTGGAATTGACGAGTGGGGAGCCTCACGCAAAATAAATCTTGGGTGGAACCTAACTCTGAAACCATGTTAGCATTTCCAAGACTCCAACCCCAAAGCTTAAGCAGTTGGAGCGAAACTACGCGAATATGAGGCCCATTGAAACTCCGTAGACAAGCGACATGACATACTCTAACAGTACTCAACAGAGAGCATCCCTATGAGTCTCGAGTAGACATACACAGTTATAGAGTTTTTAGTCAGTTTATCGTGGTGATATTCTCGTGAAGAGTGTACAGCCTTGGTACCCTTGTGATGAATGTATTTTCACTAGTACAATGGAAAAGAACAGGCTTCTTAAGCTTCATGAAAGGAGGTTTTTAATCCTAAAACAGAGTAGTCAATTCGAGGATCCATGAAAAGCCTTTTGTTTTTTTCTTTTCCTCTTTATTTTGGTTCTTTTTTCTCAGGTGAATTATAACTTGAGTTGAACAGTGGATGACATCTGAACTGTTCTTCTGTTTTAATCTTAGGAGATATCTGACAAGGGTCTTCGTGTTGTTATCTAGGCAACCTTAGAATTTTATTTTATTTTTCCCTGGGGTCACTTCAAGTTGTTTTTCAAATTAAATGAAATAATTTTTTTGTATTGAAACATGAATATGCCATATGAAACTGCACCATGGAAATTTCTCTTCCACGTATCTGGTGCAATCCCATGCCTGGATCAGGATGATAATAGTCTAATATTTGTAGCGCACTACATTTGGTCCCATCGTTTGAAGGATGCCCTATTGGATGGGTTGCGAAGAGAGACGATCCACGGTCTTGGTGATGGGCATGGCCTTTCTTACTTATATGCAATAAAAGATAAAGCTCTTGGACACTCATGTGGTTAAAGATGGAATGCATCAGTCTCTAGTTGGAATGCCTAGTTGAGTGTTATCTTATTGTCTGCATCTCATTGTGCTTGTCTTTGTTTACAGGTAGATTTAGGCTTTGAGCTAAAAGACAATGGCATACCTAGTTTACTGGTTTGATTATATGATAGTATATGATAAGAAGAAATGCAGATTAAGGTCCATGAATTAGATGGTGCGGAAGCAATTGCAATGGGTAGTAACCTAATTTCGATTAACTTAGAGAGAACTTAGGTCAAATTCTGGAAATGCTGCTTTGCATCATGAGAAAATGAACAAAGAGTTCTGGCTCTGTTTGGTGACGTGAGACAAAAAAGCATCTGATGAATCATAAACCATGATCCTTCAATGAAGTTTGTCTGTTGGCCTAGTCTCTGCCATTCTCTATGTGATGTCAGGTTTTGATTTTGTCCTGTTTTGCAGCCTCTTGGCATGTCATTCCTTGTTGATGATCCAGTTATGTCTGTAATGTTTCTATTTGGAGTGTTATGATGATAAGTGCCATTGTCTTTTAGGTACATGTGATTATTTGTGATGGTGACCTGACAGTGAAATCTAAGCTTCACTCTCTTAAAATTAAAGACGAGCTCCAAAGTTGTAATTCAACTAGTCCACAATATTTGGCGTATTCTGTGGTGGAGAATGATAATACAACTGTGTCAGCTGGTGTAAGTGATTGCCATGGCAAAAGCATATCCTCTGTGCAATCCGAGGAAGATGACGTCTTCAAGGACGCTTTGCCAGATTTCATATCCCTGTCAGAGTCAAGCATCCATCCACATAGTATGGCTATGAATCAGTCTGCAAGGACGGGGGACGTCATAGACAGTACAGGAATTGGCTCCACTGATGCCTTGATGAATGAAAATGGCTTGGGGAGAGGAATGGGATTTTCTGATGATGTCTTCTATGAGGCACAAGGGCATGGAAAGTTCAGATTTTGTCTCTGTAACCTTTTCAACCAGAAGTTCTGCTTCACCAGATTATGATGGCATAGATACTCAGGTATGTAACAAAGGATGAGAGCTGGAGAGAGATGGACACAGAATGGAGAGGATTCTTTGTTTTTGCAAAAATCATTCTTCACATGTGATGAGCTTTTTTCAACTCTAATGTCATTGTGCATTTTCAGATGGCTGTGAGCATGTCCAAATTGGAATTCTTTTGCAACCGACCCACCCTGGTTGCTTTAATTAGTTTTGGTTTGGATCTGAGCTCTGTAAGCACTGGACGCAGTGACATGAACATGGTAGAGACTTCGAAGGATGAACCTTTGGTTAATGAGGATAAATTTGAAGATAGTGGGCGCGTTAAAGGGCTATTGGGCTATGGTAAAGGTCGTGTTGTATTTAATCTCTGCATGAAAGTTGACAGTGTCTGCTTGTTACTCAATAATGAGGATGGTACTCAGCTTGCAATGCTTGTACAAGAAAGCTTTCTATTAGATATCAAGGTAATGTGGGTTCTTTTCAAGATCAATTTTGGCCTTTGTCTTTGTTTGAGCATATACTTATGCTTTGAGTTCTTTACTTGCACTTGTAGACTTTTGACCTTCTTACAACTCTTTCCAGGTTTATCCAAGTTCTCTTTCCATTGAAGGCACTTTAGGAAATTTTAGACTCTGTGATTTGTCACTTGGAGCAGATCACACTTGGAAGTGGCTTTGTGATATACGTAACCCTGGCACCGAGTCCTTAATCAAGGTATGATGTTACCAGTGGTTTGCTGATGATGCTGTGTCTGGTTTCTGATTTTTTCCTTCTTGCTTTTATCTGTTAGTTTTAATTCTTACATTTATCTTTTGCAGCTTCAATTTAATTCTTATAGTGCTGAAGATGATGACTATGAAGGATACGATTATAGTCTGCAAGGCAGACTTTCGGCAGTTCGGATTGTTTTTCTATACAGGTTTGTTCAGGAGGTATGTATGAAGATGTTGCTAATAATTTGATTTAACTGTTAATCGACTTGATTTATCAAGCTGATTAGATGACTTAGCGATGGGTTTCAATTTTTCCTTGCGTGCGTCCTGCAAGTTTCATTATTGCTTGCTTTTTAGGAGTTCTTGTCCAGTTCGATTTTGTAATACTTTTCATAAGCTGCAAGGAGTGCATTTGCAGGTAACAGCATATTTTATGGAGCTTGCCAATCCACATACTGAAGAGGCCATCAAACTTGTTGATAAAGTTGGAGGCTTTGAATGGTTGATTCAGAAATATGAGATCGACGGTTCAACTGCACTGAAGCTAGATCTCTCACTCGACACTCCTATAATAGTTGTGCCAAAAAATTCACTAAGCAAAGAGTAAGTAAATATATGTGTATTTTTTTGTTGAAGAATTTCATTTGACCTGACAATTGGCAAATGCTGGTCGAACTTTAACATGTTTGTATGATCATGAAAACTCGGAGTAATGAAGCTCTTAGGTGTTTAAAGCATGTTATAAGCAGATTTACGTTGATTAAAGCAATAGAAAGGCTACTTGTTATTTCGTTGGATCTCTAAAGTCTTTTGTCTGCTTCCTTACACTTTTCAATTTCCACCTTGCTTAAAGATTTTCTTTAAATTATGGAAGTGGACAGATCTTGAATCATCTATACATGCTACAGCAATTCATGTTTGGAAGTATCATAGATTCAGAAGATTGAAAATGGCCCAGTTCTTCCTATGTTTTCCTTCAATTTGGATATGGAGATACTAAATAAAATGGAATTGAGGATGTTGCAATTTCTTCCCCAATTTATATAAGTTATAATGCTATGGCATTGTCGTATTTAGTTTCTCAAACTATTGCAGGTATAAATTTGACATATTTGATTGGCAGAATTCCTTGACCATTTAAGAGGTTTATGGGGGTGAAAATGCTGAAATAGTCTTTTATGGGTAGGAGTTGCTGTTCTGTATTGTTAAATCGAACCAATGTGCCTAGAAAATGTTTTAGTATAATACATTGAAAAGTTTAGGGGTGGTGGGATGACACTTGTTGTAGTTTGTGTTGCTGAGTGTTCTATGCCAGAGTATAGGATGTAATTCTGACTAGAATTTCTAACAGAAAAGGATTTAGAAGTCAAGGGTCCTCAAGGTGATAGGCAAATGGGTCTTTTTGAAGTAGCTGTTTGGGCTGATGCAACTATCTATGTAATTTCAATAATTTTTTTAGGGATATAGCATGGTGTGCTGTTGTCTGATTGTTTACTGTTTCATTGTATCCTACTTATCTTATTTTTTTCTTTTTAGACTACCAAAAATCCTCGTGATGTGAAAAACTGCCACTTTTTGTTTTCATCATTTGATGTGTGTATAATACGTTGCAATAGCTAAGGCTTCATATGTACAATTCTTTTGCAGCTTCATCCAACTTGACCTGGGCCAGCTGCAGGTGACAAATGATATTAGCTGGCATGGATGCCCTGAGAAGGATCCTTCAGCTGTCCATGTTGACCTTCTTCAGGCTAAGGTAGATCCATCGCTTCCTTTCCTCTTCTAGTTATTTTGCTTACCTTGTAAGCTATCAATTCTAAAGCATTCACAACTTGAATGCACATCTCAGATTTTGGGAGTAAACATGGCTGTTGGGATCGATGGTTCTGTTGGTAAGCCAATGATTAGGGAAGGTCATGGAATTGATGTTTACGTTCGCCGTAGCTTGAGGGATGTTTTCAGAAAAATTCCAACATTTTCTTTGGAAGTGAAGGTATTGTCACTCTTACATAAAGTATGCCTATGGCAGTTTTTCATAGTTTCCTCGTTGAAGTGTTTTGGAGTCCTAAATTAGAGGAGGATAAGCAATTTAGGTTCAATGCGATGATTGTTTCAATTACCTAAGAGGATGTTAATTTGCTACCCAAGAATTAAAAATATTATACCTCGGTTTTCCCTACAATTCTTAGAGTTCTTTTATGGGCCTAACTGTTCTGCTTACGTCAACATGGTCAGAAAGCAGAAGCTTCTATCATTGAATGTAGGTCTTCTAGATTGCCTCTTTTTATATTCAGTTGTGAGCCAGTAACTATGTTGTTATGTGATTCGATTGTCTAGGGCTGTTATTGTACTTTTTTAGGTTTAGTTGACAAATATATTTTGTGACGTGACGTGAACTTCATTTTCTGTTCATCTTGCTTCCTTATCAATCCCAGTTAGCAATTCATATCGAATTCTTTGAGTGGTTATATTTTTGCAATTTCTTGAGCAGGTGGGCTTGTTGCATGCTGTGATGTCTGATAAGGAATATAATGTTATTCGAGATTCTGTCTACATGAATATATGTGAAGCACCAAGGATCCCTCCAAGTTTTCGTGTCGGTTCATCTGGTTCTAGAGATACAATGCGATTACTGGCTGATAAAGTCAACACGAATGGTCAAATTTTGCTGTCACGTACAGTTACTGTAATTGCAGTTGAAGTGGACTGTGCTTTGTTAGAGTTGTGCAATGGCGTTGATGAAGGGTCACCTCTTGCAAATATTTCTGTAAGTGCAGCTGTTATGCAAGTGTTTTCATTTCAAGAAGCTTCTTTCACTTAAATTTATATTTGACACAAGTCTGTCATAATCAGTGTGATGTGGCCAGTCTCATTCACTTGCATATTATAGCAATTATTTTCCCTGTTTCTGGTGTACATGTTATTTATGCTGTTATTGTAATTCTCATAGAGGGGATTGATGTATTTTTTTTTTTTTTTTTTGCCTCTAGCTTGAAGGTCTATGGGTGTCATATCGGATGACTTCATTATCAGAAACAGACCTCTATGTTACCATTCCCAAATTCTCCATTATTGACAGTCGCCCTGAAACAAAGTCTGAAATGCGGTTGATGCTTGGATCTTCAAGTGATTCTTCTAGACTACCTTCTGCTGGAGATATTTCCTATTCATCAAATAAGGTTATCCCTGGAAAGGCAAGTGCTGAAGCTGGTTCGGAGCTCGCAATTCCAAGTCCTACGATGTTCTTGATGGACTATAGATCAAGGACATCTTCCCAATCTGTTGTTGTTCGAGTTCAGCAACCCAGGGTCCTTGTTGTCCCAGATTTCCTTCTTGCTGTGGGTGAGTTTTTTGTGCCAGCTCTAGGAGCTATTACTGGGAGGGAGGAAACCATGGATCCTAGGAATGATCCTATAAGTAAGAGCAATAATATTATACTCTCTGAACCTATATACAAACAACATGAAGATGTGGTGTACCTGTCTCCTGAGAGGCAACTAGTAGCAGATGCTTTAGAGGTTGATGAGTTTGTATATGATGGTTGTGGAAGGATTATCCATTTGAGTGAAAAAGCAGATTCAAGGAAACTTCGCATGGTGAGAACTGACCCGATTATTATCATCGGACGTGGTAAGAAGTTGCGGTTTGTCAATGTCAAAATTGAGGTATGAGCTCGTTACCATACAGTTCTCTGGCTTTTAACTTGCACAGTGTTTGACCACCTATAAGCTGGCATGGATGAAAACAGAAGGGTTGGAGCTAACTTTTATTTTGTGCAGCATTATGCCTGAAAGGGCCTATAGCTTATGAAGGGATGGGTGCCTATAAATAGCTCTTGAACACTTTTAGCGGAACCAATAAGAATCACTCATTTTTTCTTGCTGTGCAAATTTTTGCACGTGTATATGTCAACATGGATGTGAAATACAGGATCCAACGTGCACATGACTTCACTACACCATTACCTCCAGAAGGACCAACTTTTGAGGGGATAGAAGCAATTTAGTAGCTTTCATTCTTAGTCAAATCAATGTGGGATTGTCTACTCTTTCTTTGCTTATTATGCACTATGGATGGTTTGCTGAAGGTCCCAAATGCATGTAAGAGTTCGTAACAAAATCTTTTCTGCGTACACAAGCGCATGCAAACAAATTCTCCTTTCTTATGCTTTCTTTCCCACGTCACATATTAGTTTGGTTTAGTTTTATAAGGGAGTTGTCTTCACCAGCATTTGGATGACCGCTAGGTATCTTTCTTTGACGCGTGAAAAGGGGTGACTTTCTTATGTATCTGACGAGTCAAAGTAGATTCTTCCACTTGGAATATGCACTCTACTTGCCTACTTGACTTGGGAATGATATGTTGCTACAATTTAGAAACTCCGTTTTTTGTCAGTGCGATCCAATACCATTGGATTTTTTTATAGTGTTTGCTTCCAAAACTTATCTGTGGAATTTCCGTGGAAGTTATCTGTAGCTACTCATTGCACTTTCTCATGTTCTTTTTCTGCTGAATTTCTGAATGGATAACGACAGTAAGTGCTGCATGTCATAGATATTTAGATATTCTAACTGTCAATGCTAGCTTTCATTTGTCAAAGTGCTGCTCTCACTGTGATATATTTAATTTTATGAATTCATCCATCAGAACGGCTCCCTTTTGCGGAAGTACACATTCTTGGGTAACGACAGCAGTTATTCTGTGTCCTTTGAAGATGGTGTTGACATTTCATTGCTGGAAAAATCTGCTCTTAATGATGATAACAAGAGTTTGGACTACGAACCTGAGACCCTGGACATGTCAAATGCTCATTTGCTGTCTCAAAATGAATCAAGTAATATGCAAAGTCTCACTTTTGAAGGCCAGGTATAAATGCTTTTATTTTTTTCGTTCTTGAAAGTCGATGTGTGTCATTTTGTGTTCAATGGTCCAGTTATAGGTTCCCTTTCCTTAGTCCCCTTGCTTATTTATTATTAATAAAATTGATGTTGCTATTATTATGAACAACAAATACCATTAATTTTTCATTTTTCTTTGGATTTATTTTCTTTTGTTGTTGTTTTTTTTTTTTTTTTTTTTTTTGGGGGGGATCTTTTAACTTATCTATATGGTGTGGGTGTGAATCTTAAGAAGGAAACCAATACAAATGGTTCCTGCACTTTGACCCAATATGCAATATTGTCCCTAAATCTTTAATTCGTTTAATGCAGTCCTTGAACTATTTATAAATGTTCAATGTAGTCCTTCTGTTTGTTCAAACAACGAATTAGAGGTTATTTGATGACTTTAATGTTTTTATGTTGAGTGGGATCTTTAAAAATGATGAGTCAACATATCCATATTTTTATCCATCTACTTTAGATAAGGAAAAAAAATTAGAGTTTTAACATGTTTATTATTATTGATGACATGGATTATTATATCCTGATATGAGATGAGTATCTTATTTCGATAATACACTCATGGCATTCTTTTTTTTTTTTTTTTGGTTATCTACACCATTCAAACTTAACGGATAGAGAGTCACTTCAGCAGTTTCCATTCGCTTGAATTAACAAAAGGATGACATCGAACATTTTCATATAGTCTTAGAACTAGATTCAACATTTATTAATTGTTCAGAACAACATTGAACAAAAGTTCCAAGGACCACATTGCATATTGGACTAAAGTTTAGGTTCCATTTGTGTCATTTCCCTGTTAAGAAAGATCCTTTCGCCTTGGCAGCATTATTGATTGAAAAGAAAAGGCTGTCAAGTCCGGTAAAAACTAAAAGTTCATCAGCTCCATATGTTTGTGCAAAATATGATATTTATGAAATTCTAATTTGAGTGAGTCTTTCTGTTAGAACAGTCCAAATTCTTTTCTCCTGATCACAAGGATTATTTTCTGTTATAGGTCATCTCTCCTGAGTTCACTTTTTATGATAGTACAAAATCCTTCCTAGATGATTCTTCTGGTGAAAAGTTGCTACGAGCAAAGTTGGATCTTAGCTTCATGTGAGTATTTCTTTCATTCTCCATTAGTAATTACTCTCTTTTTACATTTGCCATATGAGTCAGTTGTCTCTTTGAACAGGTTCAGATCCCTGACTTTTCTCTTCTTATCACAACTATCTATACAATTTTTCCTCTGCTAATCCCACATTGCTCTCTCTCTCTCTCTCTCTCTCTCTCTCTCTCTCTCTCTCTCTCTCTGTGCAACATACTTGTTCGTTTCTTGAGTTTACAAAATGAGGTTCTTTTAAGCGTTGACAGGAGAAAATTTAGAATTACAGGGGGAGCATTTGGGAGTTTTGTTGAGGATACACTCAGACTTGATGCACTTTCAAGTGTTTTAAATCAATACAACTCCATGTGTTGCAATTATCTATTTTCTGAATTTCAGTGGCTCTTAATTTTTACCTTTTGAAGTACAGAACTTTCTAGCAAAGACAAAGGTACAAAATTCATCTGATGAAATTCTTGCCCATGCCCAACAGGTATGCAGCAAAAGACAATGATACCTGGATTCGTGCATTGGTGAAGGATCTCATGGTTGAGGCCGGTTCTGGTCTTGTTATTCTTGATCTGACTGATGTTACAGGAGGATATACCTCTGTTAAAGAGAAAACAAATATATCTCTGCTATCGACTGATATATGTCTCCATCTTTCACTGAGTGCAATTTCTCTAATTCTTAATCTTCAAAGTCAGGTAGCTGTGGCTCTGCAGTTAGGAAACACAATCCCTCTTGCTCCTTGTACCAATTTTGATCGGCTATGGGTCTCCCCTAAAGGTATCTCTTGATGAGTGACTGTTTGTCATACAAGTATATATGCCTCAACAAGCTTTAGATTTCTTAATGGGGACTTATTTATATTTTATGTTAATAGGACATATTTCTATCTTGTAGTCAACGTCTTTTATTTTTTCTAATCCTTGCTGTGCTGCATATGTCTGCAGAAAATGGTCCATCTAACAACCTTGCTTTCTGGCGGCCTCAAGCTCCATCCAATTATGTTGTCTTAGGAGATTGTGTAACATCAAGGTAAAAGTTATGGACAAGGATGTTGGTGACCTTGCAACCATTTCTTTTCCATCATGTTGGGTTACTTTCTTCTTCTTTTGGTGGAAAAGTTTCCTATGCCTAAGGAATCACGTGACCGTCTTTCTAATACTTGTAATTGTTTGGTAACTGCTCAATTGCCGCTTTGAAGAATGTTAGCTCAGTTACTCTATAAAATGTAAACTGCCACTGGAACATATGCAAGTTTATTATCTCTATGATTCTATGTTTTGCTTAAAAAGTAACCCCTTAATGGCCCCATCTAATAGCAATTAGAAACTCGTTCTGACCACTGCCGTTGTATATTCTTAGGTAGGTCTACTCTATTAGCAATGTGACTGTGGTATTGACATAATCTGTTGCTTTATCTTTGACTATAATTGCCTGTACATAATCCAGATTCATCTGGCATTAGTATTATGTTTATTTCTATTTTTACTACAGTGATGCATTAAGTTACGACAGTCCTCATGCCTTCATCAACATATTTCTTTTTCTTTTTAAGTTCTGCTTGTTAAGATCTTACTCAAATCTTCTTTTCACCTTGAAAATAAGCGTCTTCCCTCATGATGTATCAATGCCATTTGCTGCTCTTCTTTGCATGAACTTTTTCTTCATTTAAGTTTACAGAAATGAACTTGGTCGAACTGAATTGCTTGCTGTAATACAATACTTTATTCTAGTACCACCTCAATTGTTACTTCCGTCTTGTGTGAATACAATTGAAAATTCAGAATTTATCAGAAGGGAAGATATGTTGGATATGGCCACTGACCTAGCTGTTACATTGACGATGAAAAATCTGCATAATATGGGACCTTTGATTATTATCTAAAGTGTCGATCTGATGAGAAGTAACTTTTATCTTGAAACTATGAATTTCATGTGGTCATTTTTATTATCGTCTATTTTTGCTTTGGGAGCCTATGCCCTCTATACAACATGGTAAATGGATGGGTCCATGGCTGATTTGGCATTGAGGTGACATTTCATAAAGTCTGATGCTGAGGTTTAGCGGCGTCTCTATGTTAGCTGTTCTTTTGTTTTGGTTCTTCTATAAAATATTTGGCTTTTTGTTTCTGTATCACAGCATTAGATATGCTTCCACTGCTGTACTCATACTTTTCTTTGGAAGTTTGTATTTAAACAAAAGGATGCGTTAGCATGTGGTTCTTTAGCGGGCAACTCTGAAAAAGTTTGCTTATCATAGAGGAGATAGGGATAATAGAAATGCATAGCTTGGTAAAAGGTAGTTCTTGAACTCCTGTAGAGCGGTTGGTCAATCCTTCATTGTTTAATTGTGGAGCAGTTGGCCAATCCTTGAACAGCTACATGTTTGATATTCCCACATATGCTTGAAGCATGTGGGATCCTGCCTGCAAGCTAAAATTGTATAGCTCAAGTTATACGTCCTACTTATGCAATTCTGATGTCACTTCTCATTATTTATCCAGATATAAGCTTATTCTGTTAATATATATGGTTTAATTTTCACTCAACAAGAACTTGTGGTTATTTGGCCACTTAAGATCTGATTGAAGTGTCACATGCCATTCTTGCTGAGATCTCTCCTTTAACATGTTTCAATTCACCATTTCCTTTTCTTCTCCCGTTTTTGTCCGCATTGATGCCAATGGATGTCGACAAATTTGGATAATGGTGCCTAATTTCATGTTTTATGCTGTTTATTATAATCACTGAATCATGTATCTTCAGGCCAATTCCTCCGTCACAAGCGGTAGTGGCTGTCAGCAATACTTATGGGCGTGTAAGAAAGCCTGTGAGCTATAACCTCATTGGAACATTCTCCCACTTTCAAGGATTTGAAGTAAAAGAAGAACATGGACATGGAGATAACGACTGTTCTATATGGATGCCTGTTGCGCCACCGGGGTTTACAGCCTTGGGTTGTGTGGCACATCCGGGAAACAAACCGCCCCCAAATCATATTGTTTACTGCCTGCGTTCAGACCTTGTGACTTCTGCAATGTATTCAGAGTGCATGTATACCGCTGCATCAAATCCTTCATTTCTTTCTGGTTTTAGCCTGTGGCGTTTGGATAACGTCATCGGATCATTTTATGCGCATGCATCAACTGAACCCCTCCGAAACACTGTGGCCTTGACCTGAGTCATATTCTATGGAGCTCAATTCCGCATCATGTTTCGTCGACAGATTCTGCCTTAGATCCAGAAACGGACTTTGACAATGAAAGTCAAGAAGTGAGTGGCCAGACTGCAAGCAGCTCATCTGGATGGGATGTTCTTAGAACGATTTCAAAATCAACTAATTGCTATATGTCCACCCCTCATTTCGAGAGAATTTGGTGGGACAAGGGGAATGATGTCCGTCGACCAGTTTCAATATGGCGACCTATACCACGTCCAAGTTATGCTGCATTGGGTGACTGCATAACAGAAGGGTTAGGCTACTGTCACATGACATTTTTTGCATAAATGATTCAGTCGGTTGATGATTTGCTTCAGTGCTTTAATAATGGGGGTTTGTCGAGACCTCAAAAGTCACTCACTCCTTTTTTAAGATTGTTTGGTTCTATTTGGCCTGGCTTTTCTAAAGTACATTTTGCTCTACTTCCCAGATTTTTGAAATGAAATATAGTTTTAATTTTAAAGCATATTATGACAAAATCAAATGACTCCATATGTTAGTAGTCATATGCTTTGAAAGCATTCAGGTATTTGACGTTATATAAAGTCAAACTTGAAACTGTACAAGAAAAAGAGAAGTCAAAACATAGGAAGTGATAGCTACGCTAAACAAGATTTGAAGGAACCCTGTTTTGTCAACTTAAATAAATTTTGTTAGTTTTTGTCTTTGTCTACTAAAATGTATTTTTTTTGCTATTTGCCAAATAGGCAAATAACAAAGTGGTGATGGCAAGACGTGTCTTCCATATTTCAGTTGATTTATGAAATTGAGTTGATATTTTCATTTTTTATGATCCCTTACCGTGCAAGTTAATTCCGTAATCATCATAATAATTGTGTTGTTGCTTTAAATTGAAAGTCTTATTGATCAAAATGGAATTCCTTATCTTTTTGTTTTTCTATTCCAGATTAGAACCACCAGCAATTGGCATTATCTTTAGGGCTGATAGTCCTGGAATTGCTGCAAAGCCTGTGCAGTTTACTAAGGTTGCCCAAATTACTGTAAAAGGCTTGGATGATATCTTCTTTTGGTACCCAATTGCACCTCCTGGTTATGTTTCTCTGGGATGTGTAGTCTCCCGAATAGATGAACCACCAAGCCTGGAATCATTTTGCTGCCCTAGGATGGATCTTGTCAACCAAGCCAATATTTATGAAGTGCCCATTTCAAGATCGTCAAGTTCCAAGGCATCTCAGTGCTGGAGTATCTGGAAAGTTGAAAATCAGGTTGAAGCATCAGTGTACTTGATAAATCTAATTTTTGAGAATAGAATTTAGCTAGTTCAATCTTGTTGAAATTCTACTCTGCCTCATGTAAACTAAAAATTTCTAGTTGCTCTGTCTTTGCAGGCTTACACTTTCCTTGCACGCCCCGACTTGAAGAAACCTTCAAGCAGATTGGCTTACACAATATGTGATTCTGTTAAGCCAAAGACACGTGAAAACATCACTGCAGATATGAGGCTGAGACGCTTCTCCCTAACTGTCTTGGACAGCTTGTGTGGAATGGTATGTACATCTAAATTGGATATGTCAGTCATAGAAACCATTATTATTATCCTTTGCAGCATGCTCTTCATGCCATAATAAAATTTGATATTTCCAGACGACTCCTTTGTTTGATGTGTCAATCACCAATATCAAGCTTGCCACTCATGGACGATTAGAGGCAATGAATGCAGTACTTATTTCTTCTATTGCTGCTTCAACCTTCAATACCCAAGTTGAAGCATGGGAGCCGCTTGTGGAGCCCTTTGATGGCATATTCAAGTAATGCTTTAGCAACTTGCCCCATCAGTCATCCTTGATATTGTTTTATAAAGTCCAAGATTTATTGTATTCTTGCATGTAATACTTTCCCTTTGAAGGTTTGAAACATACTCCACTAGTGACCACAAGCCATCAAGAATTGGCAAGAGAGTTCGTGTTGCTGCTACCAGTATGCTAAATATAAATGTCACTGCAGCTAATGTTGAGAGATTAGTGGAAATGATTGTTTCCTGGAGAAGAATGTTAGAAATGGAGCAGAAGTCAGCCAAGCTGAATGAGGTCATTTCATTTCAAATACCTTCGTTTATTTTGAACAGGTTGACAGGTGCCCCAGGGGCACTATTTAAACATACTATGAAAAAAGCATCTATTTCCAATGCATCACGAAAAAGTCCATGCGGTGGAAATTGTAAAATTCCTTATATTGGTGCTTAATTAGTGCCCTATGGGCACTTTTTGACAAAATCCTTTTCTTATGATATGAAGTTCTGTTGTCAATCTAAGTTAAGGCAAAAAAGTTGCTAATTCTTTACTGCTTTATATCAACAGGAAGCTGGTAGACATCGTAGGAGCGGAGAGGAGTTGACATTTTCTGCGTTGGATGAAGATGATTCCCAGACCGTTGTAGTGGAAAATAAGCTTGGGTGCGACATTTATTTGAAAAAGGAGGAAGATAATATGACTACGGTCGATGTGCTACGCCATGGCGAATCCACTTCTGTTTGGATTCCCCCTTCCAGATTTTCAGACAGGTTGATGGTTGCAGATGAATTCAGGGAAGCTCGCAACTACGTTGCTGTACAGATTCTTGAAGCAAAGGTTCTACATATCACTTGTACTTTCATTTGGATTTTTGGGAAATTTATCCTGTTTCACTATTTTGGGTTTTGAAAGATCACACCGCATTTTTCTAGGGTCTCCCAATTCTTGACGATGGTAACAGCCACAATTTCTTTTGTGCATTGCGTCTCGTGATCGATCACCAAGCAACGGATCAACAAAAGTTATTTCCTCAGAGTGCAAGGACAAGATGTGTAAAGCCTCTAATTTCTGGTGATGAAGGTCTTGCAAAGTGGAATGAAGTTTTTATATTCGAAGTGCCCAGGAAGGTAAAACTCATGTGCTGTATGTCCTATAATTGCATAACTATGGTTGCATAGTGTGAAACACAAACATGTCATTGGAAAATATCTTCCTGAAATTATTAGTAATGAAGCCTGACTGTATGATTTGGTGGCTACCCAAATGAAACCTCGTTTTTGTTTAGAAAGCCATTGTGTTATGGAAGTAAATACAATTGTCTTGGCAAGGTGGAACCTGTCGTTATTTTTCCTCATGGATTTGAGGAAATGGGCAGAATTACAGATGCTAAGATGCTTGTAACTGAGTAGCATGATGATGTAGTGGAAATGAGATGACTTCTCATTCCTATCACCAAATTAGGCGTATGAAATAGGCTATCTAATGGAAATCTAATATTATGACAAGTTAACTGGACTAATCTAGCTCATCTTCAAATCATTACTTTCGTGGAATTTAGGGATCCATTGAGATGATCAGGTGACAGGGAAATTTTTCTTTGCAATCTCTTTTGTATCTTCTTTTTTTTCACTTTTGTTGCCATTCTAAATTGAGCACCTTGAATCCAAGATTTAATTTTCTTGTGATTATTTTTCCTTTTTTTGCAAGTATGGGTGATGCGCATATGGATTTGAAAATTAGTCTGTTACTATGCATCCATTGTTTAGTGAAGAGCATGTTCCTTTTTCTTTTTCTTTTTTTTTTTAATTTTTTTTAATTTTTTTTTTAATTTTTTGTCATTTGTTACTAGTAATAAGATTGCAGCAACATCTGCAGAAAACAGAGTAAATTTTCAAAAGTCTCTAGTACTTTCTTAAATGCTAAGAAATCAGTATGCAGTTTTAAACCGTTTCTTATTTTTCATAGATAGTCTTAAATTCATCCAACTTATTGTCGTTCTAACTTCACTTACAAAGGTTATTAGGACAAATAGTGAGGAGGTTGAATAGTTTTTCTTTGAGAAGTGATATGTCAATTTATCATTGCGTCATTTAAAATGTTACATGGACTCCCCATTCTCTTTTGATATGATCGTGTTTCAAGAGTATCTCAGCCTGCTTATCGATTGGTCTTCACCATTGTGGAACATCTTATCCGAAAAGTGTGTATGATGTCACTGGGCAGTTCTTAGTATGGACTTAGTCTTGATCCATGTGTTGACATTCGTCAAACTGTGAAATAGATAGCTAGTTTCAACAGGGTTTAACTACTGTAAAACTCTAGGCAGCATCCTGGAATTATAGGTGATCCAATTTCATATAGACAATTCTGTTTGGCATAATATAGTAGATGTTAGAGATGAGAGCCAGCCACCATGCTGCATAGCTTGTACATTTGTCTTGTTTTTTTATGCATGATTTGGATTAACATACAGAGTTGCCTAAATAACAACTTTACATCCATCAATTTCAGGGTTTGGCTAAGCTTGAAGTGGAAGTGACCAATCTTGCTGCAAAAGCTGGAAAAGGTACTATTTTCCTTTGTATTGGCTGGAAAAGGTGTAGAGTCATCTTTAGGTTGTCTGTAATGACACTCAGGCTCTTTTATTTTCTATGATATTTCTTTTAATTTCTGCTTTTTGCATAGCTTCTAAAATCCAAACCAAAATTTGAAAGCATAATTTCTTTTTAAAGAATAGCTGCAATATGGGTCCTTTTATTCATCACCTTTTCTCCCTTGGCATTTTCCAGTCATTTTAGTTTCACTGAAGATTTCATCACTCAAAAGTTGGTCTTCTCTTTTTGTGCGTTTCTTGGGACTTTCTTGTATAACTTGTTAGAAAGTTCAACTCATGAGCTTAACCTATTAAGTGGAAAGAGCTAACTATGTATATGAAATCCATTGTAACTCCATCTGTGCAATATGCGGAATGTACTTTGATACCCCCTTGTGCATGCAAACCAGATGAAGAATGGCATGTGGATTTGATAAATGGGAAATATGACAAGCAAGAACTACACATGAAATGAGAGATCAATTGACATAGAAACAATTTTGACTTACTACTGATAGCTAGAGACTAGTCACGACATGATTGTTTGTTACCCATTCCTGAAACTTCTTGCTATTGATGGTCAGAAGAACAGTCACATATAGATCTACTTCTGGCAGCTAGAGCTACACCATCACCTAAGTGATACAAAGTAGTGATGGCCATTCAATATTAAAGTCATAATCTGAATGCTGAGGTGTTCAGAGGATGATGCAATACCCTGAAATGATTGAACTAGCTTCTGCCAAAGTAAAATCATGTCCAAAATTCCATGTTAAATGGGATGAGGGAGAAGTCAAGAGAAGCAGACAACACTTGAATGCCTTAATACCATCCAATACCATGTTACAAAGTCCAATCTAAAACCTTAAGCTATGTAGACGGGGACCATTATGAATATAGGGTCCACTATCACCCTGTATCAATAAAGTGTGGGATATATTTCAACGGGTGTCATAATGCACGTCACTTGAAACTTTTCCCTGGATGCATGGATAATTTCATCTTTTTCATTGTTCGTCCATATTGCAGAAACCATTTTTCAACTAATCATAGAATCAGGGACTTTTTGGTTGTAGTCTTAGAATTGTTGTTAAGTCCACTGTTAATATAAAAAATAATCACATGTTCACAACATGTGTGTTTTTAGTTAGTTCTGTTACCAAATTCTTTCATATGTCAACCATCTATTAGTGAGTGTATAAATTATCTGTTATGCGGGCAGTGAACTTTATAAAACTCCTTGGTCTAATACCTACGTTAGGTATCTCACGTCACTTATCTTTAGGGTTTGTCCAGGTTATATGTATACATACAGTTTCCTTTAAGCTTTTGGATCAGACATTTTTACATGGTATCAGAGCTAAACACCATTCCTAATGCCCCATCTAATTTCATTGGGACTGAGGTTATTGTTTGTCTTATTCCTCATTCGTCAGTTCCACATGCTGTTCTTAGCCCATGCGTGAGAGAGGCTTAAATATCCAACGTTGCTTATCATTGTGGTTTATTTCTGTCTTATATACATGTAGCCTCCGTCCATCTAATAGAAGCTTTTTGGTTGGGTCTTCTAAGAACCTGTGTTGCAGTCATTTCTTCTAAACATGCCTTGTAAAATAGCTGTTACAGAAATGTAGACTCTGCACCAATTCAGTTTGAGTAAAGTGCTCCTTTGTTTCACATTGAAACTTCTGATGTGGTAACAGGTGAAGTTGTTGGAGCATTCTCATTTTCTGTTGGACATGGTGTGAATGTCTTGAAGAAGATCGCTTCAGCAAGGTTGCTGCATCCACCATTTGATGTCGGCAATGTTGTGACCTATCCACTCAAAGGACGGGTTTGTTCTTTCAGCCCAGTTTCTAATTGCTGTTTTTACTAATTACCTATCTCTTTAAAATTTTGTGATGTGTTGTTTGAATAGGTTCAGGATAAGAACATTGAAAACATCCAAGAGCGTGGAGTCCTATTAGTTTCCACTTCTTATTTTGAGAGAAAAACTGGTGGCAAACTTACAGAGGATGCAGAAAATGAGGGTGGATCTGACAATGATGTAGGCTTCTGGGTAGGTGCTGACCCAAAAGGCGCATGGGAATGTATACGTTCATTACTTCCGCTGTCAGTAGTCCCAAAATCACTTGAGAATGACTTTATTGCCTTAGAAGTTGTTATGAAAAATGGGAAGAAGCATGCAGTTCTCAGGAGCCTTGTCGCAGTCATGAATGATTCTGATGTCAAACTGGAGATTGTTGTGTGCTCTTTGTCTTCAATTCAAGGTAGCAGTAATTCGTCCAGTACCAGCAACACTGTGGTTGAAGAGGTTTTTGAAAACCAGCGTTATCATCCAATATCTGGTTGGGGCAGCTCACAAAATACTGATCCAGGACGCTGGAGCACCAGAGACTTTTCATATACATCCAAGGTTAGCCAGAAATAAGTGTTATGAGTTCTTTTCTCATGTTAATTTATATTTCTGAATGAGTAAGGAGTAGATCTTTAACATCCGATTATTTTGCATTGAAGCTTTTCTTTGAGCCACCCCTTCCACCTGGATGCAAGTGGATATCTACTTGGACAATTGATAAATCCCAGAGTGTTGACAGTGATGGTTGGGCATATGGACCTGACTTTTCATATTTAAAATGGCCTCCTACTTCAAGGATGAAATCTCCTTCTGATGTTGTGCGGCGGAGGCGTTGGACTCGTACCAGGCAGCAGTTTGTACCACAAGCCCTAGATCATCTGAATAGTGATGTCATTGCCATAAAGCCTGGATGTTCATCTGTTGTACCTTGGAGAAGTACAGTGAAAGATTCTGACCAATGTTTACAAGTTCGCCCATGTTTTAACCAGCCTCAGAGCCCCTACTCTTGGGGCCGTGCTGTTGCCATTGGTTCAGGCTACACCAATGGTAAGGAACAGCCAACCTATGATCAAGAAATCCTCTCCAAACAGAGTACAACCAGGCAGGGAGATAAATCTCAGAATTTCATCCTTAAGTTGGATCAACTGGAGAAGAAGGATATACTGTTTTGTTGTCCTAGCACTGGAAGTGAACAATTTTGGCTTAGTGTTAGCACTGACGCCAATGTTCTTCACACTGAGCTGAATGCACCTGTATATGATTGGAGAATCTGTGTCAACTCGCCTTTGAAGTTGGAAAACCGGCTTCCATGTTCAGCAGAGTTCACTGTTTGGGAGAAAACAAAAGAAGGGACCTTTGTCAAACGACATCGTGGTGTTGTCTCTTCGCGCAAAGATGCACACATATACTATGCAGATATCCAGAAACCGTTATATCTTTCTCTGTTTGCTCAAGGCGGTTGGGTTTCAGAGAAGGTGAAGTGCACTTTTGAACTTATCTAATGTTTTCTCCTTCCTTGCAATGATCTGACAGTTAAGCATTAATTTCATGTTGCAGGATGCCATTCCTATATTGGATGTATCATCTAATAACCGCATTTCATCATTTTGGATGGTTCACCAGCAGAGTAAAAGGTTTTCCCCTTCTCATAAATGAGATCGTTTGATCTTATTATGCGTGCAGTCACAATGAAAGTCCTATTGAAAGAAAGTTGTTATTTGTTGGCCAAGAAAAAAGAAAGTTGATAACTTGTTTATTTAGATTATTTGATGCTCATTCTTTATGTAAATCACCTGCACTTATAAAATTATGACTAGCCCTTTGCAGCTACCATGTAAATTCTTTATGTCATTCTTTAAAGAAGGAGCTTCTTTGCACATCTTCCTCCCTGAATGAACTTTTGGGTGGCAACTTCAAGCTAGCCACAGTGTGTGCGTGGATGCTATTAGTCCTTTCTAGTCTACAACCGCAGGAAGTAACCTGTGGAGTGCCAAGCTGGACGTGACTTCTGTTCTTTAAGTTGATAAGATTATTTTGATCATTGAGCTTACTTTTCCTTTCATGTAGCAAGGACTGACAGTTCATCTTTATATGCCATAATTGTGTTATTGCAAAATAAGACAATTTAATCAGATATATTTGAGTAAACAAGAAAAAATATTGAACAGGCTATATGGCATTAGATGTATGACACATTTAACAGTTGTTTTTTGTATATGATTAGATACAACTAATATAATTCTATTTAAATGTCTAGACATATCGTATGAACACACAAAAAGACGAATTAATCTATTTTAGTTTTATTGTGTAAATGGATTAAGCGGGTTGATACTTGCATGACAAGTTAATTTTGTCTATGTTGCAAGGATAATTAAGCTCAATCTGAACACATTTAGCTACATGTCATGCCTACATTTGCCCTATTTTTGCCTTGTTGTTCAGCCTTGTTATGTTCGAGTGTAATTGTACATAGTAATGTATCTTGTCTTATTTGCAGGAGGATACATGTGAGCATTGAACACGACATGGGAGGAAATATTGCAGCACAGAAGACGTTAAGATTTTTCGTTCCATATTGGATCACTAACGACACCTGTCTTCCTTTAGCCTATCGGATTGTGGAAATGGAATATATGGAGAATGCCGAGGCAGATTCCCTTTCGCTCTCTAGAGCAGTTAAATCTGCAAGAACAGTCCTACGAAGTCCCTCACATTCATTTGATGGGAGATATTCCAGCTTAAAGAAGAATATTCGAGTGTTAGAAGTCATTGAGGATAGCAGTCCTATGCCTAGTATGCTTTCTCCACACGATTATGGGACTCGCAGTGGATTACCATTTCCATCTCAAAAAGATTCATATCTCTCACCCAGGCTTGGTATTGCTGTTGCTGTTCGTCCTTCTGAAACTTACAGTCCTGGAATTTCTCTTCTTGAGTTGGAAAAAAAGGTCGGTTAAAATTTAAAGGATCATCTTGTGCACATGTATCTGTGATCTATGTTTTTCTATAAGTTCCCTTGGCTTCCCTGAAGCCTGTCTGTGTAGTAGCTTTGTCCCTTCTCCTGCCTGGAGTGTAGGGCAAAGGAATTTTGGGTTATTTTAAGATAATAAATATACTGTTGCAGGAAAGAGTTGAGGTGAACGCATATTGCTCGGACGGTGCTTATTACAAGATTTCTGCTCAGCTGAATATGACCTCGGACAGAACTAAGGTTGGGATCTGCTAATGTTTAATTTGTTTGAGCCTCATCACGAAATTTATTGCCAATAAATCTTCCTCATTGGGTTTTCTGTTGGCTGGAAGCAGTTTAGTTCACCTAGCTTTTCTTTAATGTTTCTCAATGTATTTTCTGAGGTCAACTCTCTCGTTGGTAACGTATAGATTCGGCACAACTATAGTCAAAAGGAGGCTTGTCTTCTAGCTATCTGCCCAGCTTATTGGAGAAAGGGTCTTCAGCATAGGGAACATGATATTCTTGCATCTAACCGTAAATGAATTTAGTTAGCTGTGGTGATAGATCATTTAATATAACTGGCTACCAGCGGGTGATCTATTTTATGGAAACGAAAAATTGGGTCTCACTAGTAAACGTATTAAAAATTCTTAAAGTTGATAGAGGCTCTTACCACCTTCCAAGTTGTGCTTTCTAACAAACTCTGAGGAAGTCTGTATTGACTTTTCTGCAGGTTGTTCATTTTCAGCCACACACTGTGTTCATCAACAGGGTTGGTTACAGCATCTGCATGCAGCAGTGTGAGTCACAGCCACAATCAGTGGAGTGGCTGCATCCAACTGATCCTCCAAAAACCTTTAAGTGGCAATCTTCTGCTAAAGTTGAATTAATTAAGGTATCTCATATGATAGGGCATCTTCTCTTATATGGTCATTGTTTCGTACTTTTCTCATTAGAGAATATTGATTTTGCTACAGTTGCGAGTGGACGGGTACAAATGGAGCACACCATTCAGTGTTTCAAGTGAAGGTGTGATGCGTATTTTCTTGTTAAAAGAAAATGGAAATGATCTAATGCAGCTAAGAGTTGAAGTAAGAAGTGGAACAAAGAACTCCCGATATGAAGTTCTGTTTCGTCCAAATTCATTGTCCAGTCCTTACAGGTGATCTTCTCTTCTTAAATTTCTTACCAGAATTAGCCGTCCTCCTCCTCATTGGTTTGCTTGTAAAGCCTGGAACATCTGGGAAAGTAGACATGCATTGGCAATGTGTGTTTTGTGAGACTATTATCAATTCCTTTCTTTTCCTGCACTTTTGAATTTCTCTGAAATATTCACTGAAAGTCTTCTTATGTATCATATCTAGGAACTTAAAGTGGAAATGTCTAGGTCTATTATGTTAATATGCTGCTTAGGATGAAATTTTTGACCTGTTATTATTTTCCTTTTGCCTGCTTTTCTGTCAGAAACTTCTCTTGTGCATTATCAGAGTAGAAACCTCTGCTTTCGCATCACCTCAATAGGGCTATTCTTTTCTCCTCTTTTATTGCTGACATTTTTTAATTTCTAATTCCAGGATTGAAAACCGCTCAATATTTTTGCCTATTCACTTCCACCAAGTAGAAGGCGGCAGCGATTCTTGGCAGTGTCTTCTTCCAAACTCTGCTGCTTCTTTTCTGTGGGAAGATCTTGGTAGAAGACGCTTGTTGGAAATCTTGGTAGCTGGGGCTAATGAAATGGCATCTGAGAAGTACAATATTGATGAGATTGGTGATTACCAGCCCATCCATGTGGCTGATGGGCCTGTCAGAGCTATACGAGTTACTGTTCTGAAAGAAGAAAAAGTCAATATTGTGAGGATCACTGACTGGATGCCAGACAACGGTTCTTCCACAATTATGAGTAAAGGCATTTCATCGCCAATGCCAAATGTTTCTAGAGATGAGAAAGGCCAACAAGTACCATCAATTTCTGAGGATGAATTTCATGTTATTGTTGAAATTGCTGACTTTGGGCTATCCATTGTCGACCATACTCCTGAAGAGATATTATATCTGTCCATCCAGAATCTTTTGCTTGCCTATTCAACTGGGTTGGGCTCTGGAATCAGTAGGTAGGTCTTTCTGCTCTTGTACATGTGGATGTCTGCACTGCTGGCCTTGACCTTCCTTTTCCACCTTGGTACTCATTAAATATGTGCGACTTAGTAGCAAAAATGACATGTTATCTTCTATTCTGCTTGAGCAAAATTTGATGAAGTGACTTACTTGATATGAAGAGGAAAATAGTGGCTGATGGAAGTGCTTCTGAACCTGACTCTGTGATGCGGAGTTTAACACGTGAGACTTGCGGTGATAAATCTTTTGAAAATTTTATTACACTTCTTTGGTGAGAGAGATTTTCCTGTCTTAAGATCAGACAATGGGAGGTTACTTTTATGAGGGGAAAATTAGAAGATAGAGGTCATGAACAGACTTTTTACCGATGACAGGACCGTAGAAGATTAGCAATGTGAAAGTCGCAATGCTCTTTTGATAAACAACCCTTGGTTGAATATTCTTTTTGGAGGAAGAAGAATTGTTCATTGCAACTGTTAAGGGTCTGTTTGTTTAAATTTATAAATAGCTAAAGGTAGCTTTTATGCTTCCCACCAAAATTTTAAATATTACTCAAGCTGAAAATTCTGTGTAGGTCTGTGTGTTTTAGATCTTGATAGTTTTCAGGTGTTTAGGTTTGAAAATTAAGGTCAAAATGAGTGCCTCACAAGATTTGGAAAAAGCAAAAAGTAAGAAGTAGAAGTCACTCCTGACACGCCCTAAGTTAACTAGTTGCTATTCTGGGTTTTGTGTTGGTAGTACCTGAAGCTGGATTGGGTAGCTGATATATATTGTCCTCTCTTCAGTTGAAGCAGGCAGTAATGGCATTGCCATTGCCAAGTCGTGTGTCTTTATTGTTGACAGTACTGCCATGTTTGCTGCTTCTTCTGATGAGCAGCTAATTTTTCTGTCGCAGGTGCAAACTACGAATGCATGGATTGCAAGTGGATAATCAACTTCCTCTAACTCCAATGCCAGTTCTCTTTAGACCACAGAGAGTCGTGGAGGAAACTGATTATGTCTTGAAACTGTCCATAACCATGCAATCTAATGGATCTCTTGATTTATTTACATATCCTTTTATTGGAGTCCAGGTGAGTGTAACTTTCTTGTGTTTGGTTGCTTGATGCTTGTGAGTTTTTCGAGCTTTACTAGTGACACATCATCTGACTGCTTCCCTTTTCTCATGTTTAGGGGCCTGAAAATTCTGCTTTTCTTATAAACATTCACGAACCGATAATTTGGCGCCTTCATGAGATGATCCAGCAGGTCAACCTTAGTAGGCTATATGAGACTAAAACAACTGCTGTTTCAGTTGATCCTATCATTCAAATTGGGTATGCAGCAAGCTTATGTGATATTTTAATGATATCTTTCCTCTGTTTAGAGCTGCCTGAAACTTGCTGAGTTATCTGAAATTGCAGGGTTCTCAGTTTGTCCGAAGTTCGATTCAAAGTATCAATGGCCATGTCACCGAGTCAACGGCCAAAGGGTGTACTTGGGTTTTGGTCATCCTTAATGACTGCACTGGGGAACACTGAGAATATGCCTGTTAGTCTTTTCATATTTGTATTCTCTTTGTACTAATTTTCTTTAGTTATGTCCGAAACTAATATTCATACAAATCATAAATAATCATCTCACCTTAAATTCCTGAAAGGAAGGAACAATAGGAGGAAACGTGTCTCACATTGTGACAGTGCATATTAGGGACAACCTATCATTTCTTCTGTTTTATTGTGCACCATTCTTCTTTATGTCACTTTTATATGGTTCTCAATGTGATCGACTACTATGTTGGCTGCGTGAGATCTCGGATTTTCCAGCAGTGCACTTAAATTCTTCTTTATGGCGTCTGTTAGAGCCAACTCCTTGGCTGTCTCAGTATCAGAGTATGATCTTGTTTGAGCGTCAAAAAGGATACTTTGGGTGAGCTATTGGAGAAACAGTCATGCTTATGGCTAGTGAAGATAAACTTTAAGTCCCATAATTTTGCATGGTATAAGTTTGATTTCCCACATCAATCCTTTTGTTCAGGCTGCTTACCCAAAATAACTGTCATTCTTGTCTTGTTCATGAGATCTGTGGGGTCACTCATGGCCTAGGGTTTATCCACCTAAGGAAAAGAATATTAGTTTTTTTCCTTGTGTATTCTCTGCTGCATAATGGATGTGGAGTTACGTCTGATTATAACAAACTGACTCATGTCTCAGGTGAAAATAAATCAAAGATTTCGTGAAAATGTGTCCATGAGGCAGAGTTCTATGATTAGCAGTGCTGTCTTAAACATAAGGAAGGATCTTCTCAGCCAACCCCTGCAACTTCTCTCTGGTATGGATATATTGGGTAATGCAAGCAGCGCCCTTGGACATATGAGCAAAGGAGTAGCTGCCTTGTCAATGGACAAAAAGTTCATACAGAGTCGCCAAAGACAGGTATATGTTATTCACTTAGTCTGTAAACTTTGGTATCATTTCACTACCCAAGGATGTATGAATTTGCACATGTAATTAAAGTCTGTTAGGAAATATTGAAATATGTGAAACTCAAGTCTCAAATGGGTGGGAATGCGGCATCATGATCTAGGATCGTCTGGCTTCTGGCCAATTTGTTATACTGATGTAGGAGACTAGCGTGGAGACCATTAAGTCTATGCATTCGTACTCCACCTCCAGGTCTGGCGAGGTGGAGGTTCAGAGAAGTTTGCAGTCCACATGGTTGGCCATGGCCTCTAAAACACAACATCACTCAAGTTAATACATGTGACACACTGGCTATTACCACTGTTCTGCCATCATGTGGATAGGATGATGCAGGAGAAACTTGGATATGTGAGAGCCTCTTCCAACATTTGGAGCAGTTTAGTGTCATTTGTGTAAACATTCTTGCCAATTGTTGAACCTAGGGATTTCTTTCTGGGTGTTTTCTAGCTAGATCTTTTGTTGTTTCTTTTTTTTTGGTCATTTGAGGATGATATAGACCTAAGGGTATTGTGGCAGTAGTTCATGAGAATTGTCAATGGCTAGGTTATGGGTAGTGTGCATCTTTGAAGCATGGCACAGGATAAAGTAGGGATGATCGAGTACTGGAGGTCCTGATCCAGAACTGGGAAACTGAACTGACAGTTTAAGTACTGGTCAGTTGTAGGACGGTTCCACCAGGAGCACCCACCTTTTCTTTTTCTAATTCCTGAATATTAATTTCAATTAATTAAAGTTGGCCTAAAATGCTAAAACAAAAGGGAATTAGACAATAAAAAGGAACTGAAAATGGGTTGGAGGAAAAAAATGAAATAAAATTTGGAAAGGTGGCACAGGATATATTGTAATCAGGGTTTTCAGGCCGATGTGAGCTCAGTTGCCTTCGCTTTTGGTACAATAGCATAGCACTTTTAGTAGACCAGGACTACTATTGCAAGACTCGAATCTGACAACCATGTTTCAACTGATTAACACCATTTACATCATCTTTTGAGATAACAATGTCATTCACATAGACCACCATGGAAATATACCTTCCAGATGCGTAAGTAGTATCATCGTCGCGGACTATCATCTTTGTGAAGATGACATTTAGCAGTTACTTTGTCTATAAGAAATATCCTCTTATGTTTTGAAGCGGTGTCCTGGTTTAAGATAACTTGAGTAGAATGAGCTTATCCTACTGGCTGAAGGACTGAATGGTGCTTTGCTTTCTACTGTTTTGGGTTGTCAGTTAGGATCTATCCCAATCATCTACTTTTTCTTTTTTGATTTTTTTTATCAGTCACGATCATTCACTTAGGTCTTCCTTGGGGCGTTATTTTCAATGAAGCGTATTTGGCAGACTATTATTTAAAAATTTGAGAAGCGGTTACCAAGTTGGAATATATACTTTTTCTTTCGAAAGGTGGAAGACTGACCCAAAGCACACTCTTCAACCTTCCTATGTATTATATCTCCGGTTGGAGGCCTTTCCGAATAATGTCTTGCAGGGCTATACCAGTTTTGTTTTTTTCTTGTATCTTCATCATGTCACTATTTACTGGCTTAGCATTTCAACTTTTGGTTACACTTCTCAATAACTGTCTCAATTTTCTCTTCAATGCGATCTTTGCAGGAAAACAAGGGTGTGGATGACATAAGTGATGTTATCAGAGAGGGAGGTGGAGCACTGGCAAAAGGACTATTCAGAGGAGTCACTGGCATACTGACAAAGCCTCTCGAAGGAGCAAAAAGCTCTGGCGTTGAGGGGTTTGTTCAAGGAGTGGGGAAGGGACTAATTGGTGCAGCAGCCCAACCCGTGAGTGGGGTTCTGGATCTTTTGTCGAAAACAACTGAAGGTGCAAATGCCATGAGAATGAAGATAATTTCTGCTGTTACTTCTGAAGAGCAACTTCTTCGCCGGAGGTTACCTCGTGTGATCAGTGGCGATAATTTGCTTCGACCTTATGCTGAGTATAAAGCTGAAGGACAGGTATTCCTTGTTTGAAACTTTTTTAGTGTTTCAGCTGATGAAATTTATTGACAAAACAAAAGTTGAGGAGCAAAACTTGCTAAATGCCCAAGTAGACCCATGGTATCTATTTTACCATTCAACAAGATCCCAATTTTTTACACTGAGTTCTACGTCTATCCAATCAGTTTCTCCTTTTGATTTTCAACAAAACCAGATTATGAAGCTTTGGAATTTGGATGTCAGTTTTGGTTTTTCTGTGTGCTAGTGCAGAATATGTGGAAAAAGAGCTAAGAGCTTGATTGGGCTTCCATTAGGAGCGTCTTCCATAATGTTGGTTCATTTTGTTAGAATTATGGCTTCTTGACTTTTTGCTTTGAAGTTCTGGATCAGATGTAGCATGTGTTTTGATGTAAATGCTATCATTGACCTAGACTCCTTATACCCTAGATGATTGTGTGCATCAGCTGGCATCCCCTTGGTGCCTTTCAGTGGTGCACTTTCACCGTGCAAACAAAGAAAGAAAAAAGAGCAGCAAAAGAAGAGCTATTTAAAACAAGAGTTTCTTGGAACCCAAATACGGTAAAAGAATGCATTCCAAGAAAGCTTGAATAATAGTTGAGGAAAAAGCATTGCCTTGAAAGTAGAAGTAGCCCAAGTAGTTTAACATTTCCAGCAGGCTATACTTTGGAGGAGATAGGACAGCCAACCAGAAAATAGTATCTATCTTCCATGGCAGACTCGCACAAGCAGCAGGCGGAGAAGCTTGCAAGTTCCATTTTAGTAGTCTATTCTTGGTAGCTAATCTATTATGCATGGCCAACTAGGAAATAAAACTATTCCTGGTTATAAAAGGACTGAACCTTTACCAGTTTACGTCACAGCACCTTCAAACCCTTAGGCCTTAGAGAGTTTCAACCACTCCCTACTGTAAATTCACTGGATATAAACAATGTCCAGGAGACTTTGGCACAACAGAGCCACATAAGAGAGCTTGAATTTGCACCAAAGGGGACCATCTTTAGACTGAAAATGTAGAACAGAATGATACACAATCCTGCTAGCAAAATGCTTTAGCATGGGGCCTGGAGGATGCCTATCAGGATTCCATAAAGCAAAATGATCCCCTATCTACAGTGATGTACTTGATATAAGGTCGAGCAGCATCTCTAAGCTTCAGAAATTTCCTCCAAACAAGCAAAGTGCCAGATGAGACAGTTGAAGTCCAAAAAGGCCTGTCCTTCAGCTTGTACATTCTCAACCAAGCAAACTGCATGGAACCAGACTGAGTAAAGATTAGCTGAAAACAGATATATCTAAATTCACTTTAGCCCTTTTAGCATGAGAATTACCGGCTCTCCACAGGAATGCCAGAATTTCTGCTTAATAATCTTGATGACCTTCTTAAGAAAGATGAAAACATTCCCCAATAATGGACAAAGTTTGAATAATAGAGCTAATAAGTTGCAGATTTGTAGCATAAGCCATCTTTTAGGAGTCCAAGAGTTGAACTTACTAGTAGTTCCATCTTTCAAAGGCTTGGAAGCTTGCAATCATTTTCAGTAAGGGCATAATTTATCTGGTTAAATTGTTCGCATTAGAGAAGAAATAGCAATTATCAGACTATGGTTGTGTAATCTATTTATCTCTATGGTTAGTTCATGTTGAAGAGGGCCATGTACTTCCAATATATTTTTGATGGTCGGATCTCTAATTAATTTTCGTCCATTGTGAAGGTTATCTTGCAGCTGGCAGAATGTGGTTCATTCTTTGGCCAGGTTGATCTTTTCAAAGTACGTGGAAAGTTTGCATTATCAGATGCATATGAAGATCATTTTTTGCTTCCAAAGGGAAAAATTCTTATGGTCACTCATCGACGAGTAATATTGTTGCAAGTAAGTTTATGCATATTGTGATGGCAGATAGTGCTTTCCCATGCCTATGTACCACCCTCAAAGGTCTATAGTGAAATGACATTGCCTTTGTCTTCTATATCAGCAACCATCAAACATCATTGCTCAGAGAAAATACAACCCTGCTAGAGATCCGTGTTCTGTCTTGTGGGATGTGCTCTGGGATGACCTGGTGACAATGGAATTAACTCATGGAAAGAAAGACCAACCCAAAGCTCCATTTTCGCAGCTGGTTCTTTATCTGAAAACTAGATCACCAGAATTTAAGGAGCAGGTCCGTGTTATAAAATGCACTCGTGATACCCATCAAGCTCAAGAAATATACTCTTCGGTTGAGAGAGCAATGAGTACTTATGGACCGAGTAAATCAAAGGTTTGCACTTGTTCATGTGTGTTTGTCTAAAAATTTACGATGCTTTTCATGCGTTTATGGCATTGGAATTGCCTCAGTTGTTTAGGCAGGCTTTAGGCTCCTTTAATTTTCTAAACGACTGCTTTTCTTGCTAATATAACATTTGAAACTTCCTGTTTCCAATAATGCTACTTTACCCGACTTGATTTCAATATGTGCATTAAAAAAAATCATCTTGATGTGTTAGCCTGAATGGCCGAGCCCATTCAGTAAGAAAAGGATTATGTATTTGTTGTTTCTGTTGTTGTTGAAGATGCTAAGGCATCCTTGAATGAATTGGCATTGTTTGCAACAAGTTGCAGGAAATGCTGAAAAACAAAGTCAAAAAACCGTATTCCCCTATCAGTGATGGCAATGACGGTGAAATCAATCCAAAGGAATCAAATAGCATGTGGTCTCCCCAACAGGTTCCTGTGTCAGTACCTCTAAATTCTACATTTGGAAGCAGTCTACTCTGAATTCTACTTTTGGCAACAGTATCGGTCAAAAGTAGAACTCAGCCCGGAGGAGGTGTGGATATAGGCTCTGCCAACATCAAGCCAGTGAATTGAGATTATTCGATAAGATTTTGTTCCATAGTGTTCCATATGGTATGCCTTCTCTTTTATGCTTTTCTTGGCTTAAGAACTTATCTCATAAATACATGAAGTTTTAGAAGGGATGTAGGCACTGAACTTTAGTGAATTTTGCAATGAGATCGCTGAACTTCAATTTCATTCACCCAATATGCTAAACTTTAATCTAGTCACCATTGATGCACTTTTGATTGCAATCTGGCCAATTTTCTGGTGTGTCATTGACATGGTGGACACGTGACCAATGTTTGGGATGCCACGTCATTGCAAAGTGTCTATCGTGGCAGCATTTCTTCCAGAATTTGGCCAAATTCCAGTCAAAGTGCATCAAATTGCAAGAAAAGTAAGTGTAGTAACTTGGGGTGGTTGAAATCAAAATTTGGTGATTTCATTGCAAATTCCACTGAAGTTCATTGACCACCAGTGAATTTATCCATCTTAATGGAGCCTTGTAGTAAAGTTTGGGATGAGTTTTTTCTTTTTCTTTTAATTACCTGAATTTGCGACCTGTGGAATTGTTGATTTATTCTTTTTGACAACAGCCAAACGTGAATGGGGAGAGAGTTATAACTGATCTTCCTGCTTGCATAAACACTTGGCATGCTCTGTCTGCTTGCATAGTCGCTGCATTATGTGGGAAGCTAACAAATCAGTAGTATTAGTGTTTGCGCTCCATGCAAATGATCTCTCTCCATTTTAGGGGCAAGGGGGTCTCTTCCCTCGCTGGGAGTTATAACTGATCTTCCTGCTTGCATAAACACTTTGTATGCTCTGTCTGCTTGCATAGTCACTGCATTGTGGAAGAATGCTAACAAATCAATAGTATTAGTGTTTGCTCTCTGCGTGAATGATCTCTCTCCATCTTATGGGCAAAGGGGGTTTCTCCCGTCACCAGTAATCAACTTTTGTTTCACTATTTGAAAGTGGCAGGTGTTGCACACCAAAATTTTAGAAGATGAATTGTGTATATGGCTGACTCAATTGCATTATGTTCTTCAGATGCTGCAAGTGGCATAAAAATGCAGAAAGGCCGTCTCCTACTTGGAAATGAAGATCTACATCTTCAAGCTCTTCGAGACAGAAAGGTAATCCAACTAAGAGATGGCATGAGAACCTGTATAGCCCGTTTTCTAGTACATATATGTAGAGTCATTTATGTAAATGCACAATTGTTTCAAGCCCTTTCGTCGGGCACAAAAAATCACATGGCTAGTTTGTTTTGATTTTTGTGTGTGTGGGTGTGGGGGGGCAGGATGTGAAGAGAAAGAATTGTAAAAGATCAATCGCTTTATCCCCAATCGGATTATGCGCTCACTTATAAACATGTAGTGCTTCTCGATATAGTGATACTTTTTAGGTAAATTAACCTCACTGTAAAGGTTTCTGCAGAAAAAGAAAATCTCTGTATTTCATAATCTCATCCTTACTCAGTGACTCCTTGACTTTCTTATATCCTTTCGACTCCCTAAAACTGGCAGAAGCCTGCATACTTTGATGTAGATATATATCGAAAGGGACTTCGATATGCAAAAAGTATTGATTTTTCCAATGGTCACTTACATGTTACAGCTAGGTAGAAAATCCGACATTACAATTTTTTAATATACACCCAACAAAACTTCCTAGCAAAATGAAGTTAGCATTATTAAACCTAAATGATGCCATTTGGCCTTCTATTCGCCCCAAATTAATGAACTGGGGCAAAATCCAATCGTAATTCCTCAAATTGGGGCAGTTTACCTTTTGAATTTTTTGAGCGATCAACATTTTGTTCTTGATTTCTTCTGTTTTTTTCTATAACTTTTTGCTCGCTCTTCTTTTAAAAAATGAATTTTAAGGTCATCGCAATTAGGCATCTTCGAAGCCAAATTTCGTTTATTGAAAGTCACCAATGAGGATCACACGACAACCATAGAGATAATGCACTAGACTTGTCAAAGCTTTGTCATTTTTTATTGTAGATTCGCAAAACATGCGTTGAATCTTCAAATTTAGAATTCAATAAAACTTATTTTTGCCTTTTTCAATCTTGTTTCAGTTTTCATCAGTCGCCCTAAATTAGATGGGGGTTAAGAAAATGACTGGAGAAGAAAAAAAAAAAGAAAAAAAAATGTAAAATTGTGGGGTCGAAGATGAAGATCACCGAAGAAGTTAAAGATGAACATGAACGAAGAAGTTGAAGATAAAGACGAAGCAAGAAGCATGGCAGCTTCCAATGGGCATTTGACCAAGGGATTCGTCCACGTTCGACTTGAATTTTTCAAAAAAAAAATTGCCACGTCATACATAAAAATTTGAGGGAAAATTTCAAATAAAAGCATGAAATACCATTATTTTCTTAAATAAGAACATGAATTTAACCTTATTCTAAATAATGGCTTGAATTGCCTATACTAATCTCTAAGAAGGGCTTACACTCATCGACTATGAAGGGCAATTTTGTCTTTTAAAATTCTTTGTTCTTTTTTTTTTCTTTTTATTAAAAAACAATGAAATCATTTAAAAGAGAGGTTGAATTAATTTTAAACTTTTTGACCCCATTGGCACTAATGTAAAGCAACTTTTTGGTAAGATTACCTTTTAGGGAACCTTCAGATGATTTTTTTGCCATTTACTTTTAAACATTGTAAAAAAATAGTAACCAAGGGGTAAGTCCTCTTAGGTCCTTGCATATAATAGCTCTTTGAGAGGATGCCTCACTCTCCGTGAGAAATGGACTAGAGGTAACATCTCTTTCTCACAACATCCCTTCTAGTACTAAAATTTTTCCAATGGTCACTTACAATGGGTGTAGAACAGCTAGGTAGAAAATGACATTACAATTTTCACTTAGACACTAGGAGAAGATCACCGCCCTCTCCCACTTTCTGACGAGGGCTTGCTAACCCTTGCCTTTGGTTGGTAAGGGTTACTAGCCCTTACCTAGACATCAGCAACACCGTTGGTCGTCACCATCGCCATGGGGTGACGAACCCCCTCTTGCTTGTGTTTTTCCTTTTCTATTTTTTTAAGTTTTATTTTTAAATTTTTAAATTTATTTAAATTAAAAAATTGATTTATCTTTGGATGAAAATATTCCTAATTTCTTCGCATCTGGCTAAACTAGATTTTTATTTGAAATAATCATAACCACTCACGCCCTTTTGGGGATTGATATGGGAGTTTTATATCTTATTTGAAACGAAATTCACTTCATTTTTTTTTTTTTTTAAATGAGAGCACTTTTGGTTCTTATTTAGAATTTTCTCAAAATTTGATAAATAAATAAAAACAAAAAAGCAAGTAAACAAATCGCCGGGAAGAGTTATTACCGCAGTTATGTTTTTTTCCGACCGACGTGGCACTTCAAAATGATCACCAAACGGCACGTCCCGGCACGTGCTGTCCCCACCAGCTTACCGTAGAACTCGCCGCACATTATAATTACACCCTCACTGTAGTAGCAGCAGCAACTGGTTCCCTCCTCCTACTTCATGCTCGCTCCGACAGGAGATCCCGCACGCGTCCGCTATCCCCTCGGCCGGAGGACGCCGTCGTTTTCCGAACTCGTCCGCCGCCGGCGAGGCTCGAGCACCTCTCCCGTCTCGGGGAGCTCGCAACCGTGGCGGCGCTCTCGACGCGCCGTGGCTTCGCTTGGACTAGCTCGGTCCCGAGCTGGCGGCTCCGGTTTCCGGCTACGCGAAGCCGACAATGGCGGTCAAAATGGTTTCTTTCCGCGGAAGGAGTCGCCGCCTTTGAGACCCGATTGGCGGTAGGTGATTCTGGTTCGGCTCTTGTCTGGATTGACTCTTTCTTTCTGTTTTTTTTTTTTTTTTTTAATGAGCGGGAATGGTTGGGTTGGGTTTTCGCTTGGATGGAGATCGGCTGATGTTGTGTTAGTAACTGATGCGAAACCAGTGTCGGTTTGAAAGGCGGGATGCGGAGATTTCACGCCGAATGACAGCGGAATTTGGAGTGTGTCAGCTTCTAGTGAGGTGATCTCTCTTCGATGTTGATGCCAGTGCGTGGCTGATCAGCCGCGAATGAACGATTAAGGGTCCTTGTGATATCTTGCCAGCTGCCGAGTTTAGTCTAGTTTTTGTATTCCCTCGCAAAGTCAATTTTTTTTTTTTTTTTAATTGACATTCTTGGCATCACCATATCATTTCTCTTGGACAGAGAACGCTGGGAGAGGAGAGGCGAGGTGGAAGGAGTCGAGCTTGTGTGTTGCAATCTTTGCTGCTATTGATTTGCTTAATACAAATGAACGGAAGGGTTAAATAGTGGAGTGTGGAACCAGGCTTCGTGTTTTGCTTATGCTTTGGTGAGAAATGAAGAAATGGTCGGGGGGCATGTTGATTGTAGCTCTTGCTACTATCTTGGTGTTCCGTTACAGCCTGGTGGGGAACAAGGTGATCAAGCGGCAGAAGCAGTCTGCATATGATTTCTTTAGAAACCATCCTAGCAATAAATCTCGAGTGAAAGACGATGGTTCTCCGCTACCCTTTCAGAATAAGGCGACGGTGCGTAAAATCAGACCGTCGGGGAAGCCCACTCTTGTTAATTTTAAAGGACTAGATGACCTATATGGCTTGAGAAATATTTCAGTCGAAAAGCATAAGTACCTTCTTGTGTGGGCTCAGATGCGGAAGCTGCTTTCCAGGTCAGATGCACTTCCAGAAACAGCTAAAGGAATACATGAGGCCTCCGTCGCATGGAAGGATTTCTCTGCTATTCTGCATAACAAAGAAGCCTCCCAGGCTAGTATTGTCAACATCAGTGAAGATAGAAATTGCCCACCTTTTGTGAGTAGATTTAGGAAGACGAATTCAAGCAATGTAACTTTCCTTGAGCTGCCGTGTGGGCTAATTGAGGATTCCTCAGTTACACTGGTTGCCATTCCTCATGGTGGCCAGGGAAGCTTTCATATTGATCTGATAGGATCACAAATTTCTCAAGAGGCTGATGCGCCTATCGTCTTGCATTATAATGTGAGTTTGCCTGGAGAGAATATGACAGAGGAACCATTTGTCGTGCAAAATACCTGGACTGACGAATTTGGATGGGGTAAAGAGGAGAGATGTCCTGCTCATGGATCTATTAAGAGCTTGAAAGGTTTTTTATATTGACCTTTAATTTCTTTCACTAGTTTCCTTTCTAATTGTAAGTTGATTCATGCATCTATGTTTAATACCTCTCTCTCTCTTGCCAGAAGGCTTCAGTTGTGATGCGACTTTTAGGAATTTGAGATTGAATGGAGATGATGAAGAGAGATTACGTGGTCCTTGGTTTATGTACTCATGAGTGGGTGATAGAATTGTTGACTCCAAAGATAACCCTTAGTGGTTATCCACTTACTCCGATTGCTGCATTAAACTGTCGTGCATGTAGTTGATTATCCCCAGCAATGATGCATCTCATCGAACTCATCCGATGGAATAATTAAAACATGGAGTAGGAATGGAATGGATGGGCTTTTCTAGAGATGGATACTCTGTACATTTTGCTGGCTTAATTTCTAAACCTATCTCTAACATCGATCTGTCTTCTTCTTTTCTCCATTAATATGCCTTGTCTTCTCTCTTAGATTTACTGCAGTTACCTTTGTCTGACATGTCATAGCAGGTTTTATGCTGGATGGACTTGCTCTTTGCAATGAACAATTGATTAGAGGTACCGTGGCAGTAAGTTCAAATGCAAGAGGCAGTGAAAGTTTGACCAATGTATCTAGAAGTGTCCATGCAAGTGCCAATTTTCCATTTGCAGAAGGGAGTTTATTCACTGCCACACTATGGGTTGGTCTGGAGGGTTTCCATATGACAGTTAATGGAAGGCATGAAACATCATTTGCTTTCAGGGAGGTAAAGTATGCAGTTAGTTACTTCTTCTCTAATTACGGCCTAGTGCTGTTGTAGTCACTTCAATTGCTATGTGAGAGTTTTCCTAATGCAGAAACTTGAACCATGGTCAGTTAATCGTGTTGAAGTGGTTGGTGATTTGGATGTGTTATCAACTATAGCTGAAGGTTTGCCTGTATCTGAGGATCATGAGTTGGTTGTTGATGCTAAGCATCTCAAAGCTCCATTAATTACCCGGAAAAGACTTGTGATGTTGATTGGAGTTTTCTCAACTGGGAATAATTTTGAGAGACGAATGGCTATAAGGAGGTCTTGGATGCAATATGAAGCCATACGCTCTGGGGATGTAGCTGTTCGATTTTTCATTGGTCTTGTAAGTGATTAAGACTTGCCTCCTATGTTCCTTCTACTGAATCTTGGGATAACTCTCTGGAGTAATAGCTGTTTCTATCGAATATAGCCCTTTAATGTGTCATGAGTGTCTTGATGATATTTGCACATTATTGCGTACTGTTCTTTGATGAAAAGGTAAGCACGCACTAAGTAATAGTCAAATATCAAATCCATCCTGAAATTACCAAATGATGTTTCTTTTTTTTCTTGTGTTCCTTGATTTTAATGAGATTTGGGCCACTGTTGTCAAGTGGATATCAGGTATTTCAGCCAAAAAGTAAAGTGGATCTGGTTCAGTAAGAGGTCTGCTCTTCACAGTGCTTTCTTTAAGCCCGTTTACCTGCGTAGTCTGTAGAATAGATTTTCTAGCCCAAACACACACATCTTTGGGGTACATACGTATGTGTTGAAGCTTATTTAAGCATCTCTGAAGGCGCTTACATTTCCCAAGTATCATGATCACCATAGCAACAGAGCAATAGTTTGTTAGCATCTTTTCTCACAACCAGCAGTGCTATGATAATTCATACTGATCACCTGGTATGTACCATTAACTGCAGCACCAAAACATGCAAGTAAATGTTGAGCTGTGGAAAGAAGCTCAAGCATACGAGGACATCCAATTCATGCCTTTTGTAGATTATTACAGCCTTATCAGTTACAAGACAGTTGCAATCTGCATTATGGGGGTATGTAAAATGACTTGATATATATTTTCACAAGAAATGTCCATTACGTTTTTGCATGGAGTATCAGGTGTGGATACTTATCAAGTATGATGGTAATGCCAAAAATCATCTCATCAGCATGGGGGTGCACGATTCCATCTTCATTTGCTTTATAGTTGATAGACAATCAGCCTACATGAAAAGCTTTCAACAAACACCTCTGACCCTTGCTAAAACCATTCTTCATGGTAGCCAGAGTGTTAAGAAAACAAATTAACTGAAAGCTGTTATCAGGTGAAAGTGGGTATGCGTGGGGTATAGGGCTAATTCATGTCAAAGGGATGTGGGATCTTCTACATGCTCTTTTCTGTGCATAGACCTGATTGTCAAAGGATAATTCCTAAAAAGTCTGACTACTGGACCAGAAGAAATTTTATGTAAAGCTACAAAATTTACTAATTGAAATTCCCCATCATAAGTTGGATAACATACCTGGAAAAGATTCCCCCAGGAACCCGGGGGGATCTTGCTTTTATATTTCATAATTAGAAATCCTGGTGTTGCATGTTTATTGTTGAAAATATCTTATGAGTTATCATATATGGATTATGCAGACGAAAATCGTCCCTGCCAAGTACATCGTGAAAGCAGATGATGACGCTTTTGTGAGGATCGATGAAGTACTGTCAATTCTCAAGGGAAAACCATCTAATGGTCTCTTGTATGGTCTCATATCTTCCGACTCATCTCCCCATAGAGAAAAGGACAGCAAATGGTATGTCAGTGAGAAGGTATGGCCTTTATCCATATCCATCTTCCCCTAGAAAACATGATACTTGCTTTACTTGTTAAGACATTCTCCTGGTCCTTAATGTAGGAGTGGCCACATGATAAGTATCCTCCATGGGCTCACGGTCCTGGTTATATAATCTCTCAAGACATTGCAAAGTTTATTGTTCAGGGCCACCAAGAAGGAGATCTTAAGGTAAGTCTAAGCTGTTCAATTGTGTCATATGGAGAGAGTAAAGACAGGAACCTTGTGGCTAAACGAGCCAGGAATATAGTCTATTCTTCATTTTAGCTGAGACCGACTCATTGTATGTGCTCTTTTTTCCAATTTTCAGTGGTTTAAGCTAGAAGATGTTGCGATGGGCATATGGATAGAGCACTTCAAGAACAGCGGGAAGGAAGTGCACTACATAAGTGACGACAGATTCCATAATGCTGGATGCGACTCCGATTACATTCTTGCCCATTATCAAGGCCCAAGGAAGCTGCTGTGCCTCTGGGAGAAGCTGCAGAAAGAGCACAAGCCCAACTGTTGTGAATGAAGCCCTCAATCTTGTATGAAAGAACCCAGAAAGTCTCTCGACGGAATCGCCGTTTTTCCAGCAGCAAGGGAGTGTTTCCACACGAGTCCCAATGCCACGGTTCTTCCTCAGATGCCAAAATGGAGTAATGACTCACGAAATTTCATTAAACTTTGTGGTTGGATGGTCTGAAAACTCCCTATTTGTTGGTTCTTTCATTCATGTAATGAATCATCACAGAGTTGTTCTTGTCATCTACCCAGCGCAAAGCGTAGAAAAAGGCACTAACCCACGTCTGATTTTTGTAAAGGGTCATCAAGGTGTGTCCCATCTTCCATGTGTTTCCTTCCACCGCTTGCTTCCTCCACCTTTAGCTCAAAAGCTTCTTCATCTTCAAGCAGCTGGCGAAAGCTACCAAGAGGTCCTTCCATATATCCATCATATTCATTCTTCTGTTTGATAGGACAGACCATGCCCCACTCGTACCAAGTGCAAAGTGGTGTTCAGCTCCACTTGGACATTCAGAAGATGTGGAATGGAATGCGACGGGATCATTTTCAGGCAGTCATTTCATTGGCAAATGGCACAAGCAGAGACTTGCCCAAGTTAGGTCATATGCATCTCTTAGAGTGTACCATAAACAATGCGAATTGGACACGTATGTGGCCTAGAAATCTTCGAAACATGTGGAGACCAGCAGGTCCACTTCAATCGACATGGAACGGGAGACGGGCAAGTGCGCTTTTTTTCAACATTTCCCTTTGTCCGCTCTGCTTTTTGCATGTCGATTGTGGACCACGTCGGACAGACACCACACTCAAAGAAGGAACAGTGTTTTTTGCAAGAAAACTATTCGATGCCCGAAGCAATCCTCAAGGACCACAAAGCGTTCATTTCTAATTGCACATAGTGAGGCAGTCACTATCGTCACCCAACATGATAAACACTTTCACAACAATTATTCATTCGAGGTACTCGAACGAGAGTTCGTACAACGATTTTAGGCCCATTCAATCAATGACTCGACGTGCCAATACATATGTTTGTTCCAATGTACTCGTCAAATCTGACGTCGGAGGGGACCGCAAACAATGGGGGTAAAAAGACAGAAATAGGAATCGCGCTACACCACCCATCGAGTCACCGACCGTCCTAGACGACACGTCGCGAAGGGCAAACGACGCCCAGAAACCTTTGCCCTGAAAACGATGTTGCTTAGCGTCCTCATCGTTCTGCTTTCTTCAAGCAAGCTGGTGAAAGCTAAAGGCCCTCCCTCTCCCGTCGCCATTCCTACTTTACACGTCCCTCTTTTCTTTCCTTTTACCTCTGGCTGGAGGGAACACAGATCATCTCCCACTGACAAAAATGAGGCTGAGGCCGTAAGGCACAAATCATCTATTTTCTCACGGCAATAACCCAGTTCTAGAGATAAGCAAACATTAGAGCGGCACTTTCGACGTCGCGCATCGCTCAGGCCCGATCATCTAAATGCCCGTCATTCGTATACGCGTGCGAGATTCATGTCCTTTTTTATAGTGATCAGCATCGACCGTCGACGTCGCTGTTAAAAAAAAAATAACCAAACTATGCGCACTCTTCCTTTTCTTATCCAAGGTAATTCTCCATTTCATACTGCTTTTTGGATATTTATTCAACTTTTGCGCGAGCTTGACGCCAGCAGTCCATGAAAATCTTGGCCTTTTTGCGGAGCAAGGAAATGGGAAAACAAAAGTGACGTCGGTGGCTGTGGTCAAGTCTGGTTCTCGATAATCTCGTTCGTCTGAAAAGTCAAACGCGTCGGGGGGTCGACGGACACTTCTCGCGAAACCACGTGGAAAACACGTTTCGTAATCTTTGCAAATTTCTCGTGTGTTTGGAGAGAAGTCGAGAAACCCCCTTTCGATCGATCCATTAAATTACGTAAACTCCCGAATTTAACTCGAATTAATTCGGCCGCGGACGACGATTAAGATCACATCTCCTTCAGAAGATTCCCATTCATAATTCGCATCGCGAGATGCCGTGCTGCGGGCTCTACCTAATCCAAAAAACACGCCATTTGATAAACGTGCCCGAAGTTGGCTTAAATTATTTCAACTCACGCCATGATTATCGCCTTCGTAGTCCTCTCCCAATCCGTACCATTATTGGAGCGTATATAAAAATTTATGGAGAAGGAAGGAGACTTTCTGAATGGTTAGCAACTTGAGTTGGTAAATGCATTGACCCCCTAGAAAAAAAAAAATGATAAAGTAGCGCCGGAGAAGATAAACATCACTGCTTCAATAATTTAAAAAAAAAAAACCCAAATGGGGTACCGACCAAATTTCTCTATGGCGTTCACACCTTTGGTATAAACTTCCGGTTCCCGTGAGGCCGTACATTACGCGACAGCCTCTCTTCATACATGCCATTATGCGATATACCTAGGAAAAAAAAAGGAAGAAGAAAGAAGAAAACAAGGACACAAGCTGGGGGATAATTATGTAGGAGTGATTGGTTCTGGATTGGGTTGGTTTCACCAAGAACATAATGATAAAGTTAAGAATTGAATTGGTTTGATTTAGGGTTTTTGACAATTTCCTTTTTTCAACTCTTTATGGATAAAAAAAACATATTAATTTAGCTCGATGTGAATGGTTCGGTTCCATATCAAGAATCAGGAATCGGATTAATTATTCTCATTTTCCGTGCACACCTATGGCATAGCATATAATAATTCGAACTACCAAACTTAATTGTGTTTTTTCTGCAGTTTGGTTTGATTAAAGAATAACAACTCGGAAAAACAGTCTGCAAGTCAAGCTCTAATGCCCCCCCCGCCTCTTTTCTCCTCCTAAAAGCTCTCGGTTTCTTAGCACGGGAGAGGAGAGTGCACCCACTTTTTACACGTGAATCGGAACTCACGAAGCGACCCATTCACTAAATCGAAATTTCTGGATTTCGATGCTTCGTCAGAACTCCACTTGAATTTGAATTGCGAACTTTTTATGGTAGAGACGGATTGACCTTTCTTTTTAGGGTCGGTAGTAGCTTAGGATGTACGCCTCTCTTTGCTTAGCAAACGCGCTTTGTCTACTCCGCAAAGAGACCTGAATTACCTCAGCCGGGTCCTCACGAGACCCGGCCCGACCGGCACCGGAAAAAAAAAAAAAAAAAAAAAGCCCGGATCGGTCCCGCCGGGAGTGATCCACGCGGGAAGCGCGCGCGCGCTGGAAAAACCGGCGATCGAAAAAACCCGGGCGCCCGCCGTTCCCCGAAACGACCCGCCGTCCTGCACGCCACAAGGGCAAATCCGTAAATCCGCCCCGCCGACGAACCGCCATAAAGAAAGGTCGCCACGTTCGCTCCCCCGTAAAAAAAATAAATATTATTAAATATATCATGCAAAGACGACTCCGCTTCGATTACGTTGTCCGTTCTCCGTTCCGTTTCCGTGTCCGCCACATCTCCACCGCCACGTGTCCTGCGCCCCGACGCGCCTCCCGGGTCCAGCCAGTCACCCCCGCCCCGGCCGCCTCTTCCTATAAATCTCCGCGCCGGCTCAGCCTCGAGCAATCTCTTCGGAGAACCCGAGAAAAATCAGAAAACCCTAGAACGCGTGCGGCGACCAGGAAGGAGGAAGAAGAAGAAGAAGTCGAAGTCGAGGAGCTTCTCCGATCGAAACCCTGAAATTTTTCCGTTCGATTTAGCTGCTGCTTGTTTGAAGCAGATAGATGGTCGTGAGTGAGACGATGGTTACGGAGGCGGAGGTCCCCGCCGACATCTCCCGCATCGAATCGGTAACGCCCGTGATTCTTAAGCCGCCTTTTGGATTTTCCGCGAGTTTTCGAACGGCGCCGGCAGTCTTGAGGGTCGTTTTCTGGGTCTCTGTGATTTTGGCGGGGGGGTTCGCCGGAGCCGGACTCCGGTGAGCTCGATCTGGATCGGATGGTTGTTTGAGTTCGGGAGTTAGTTTAGATTTTAGGGCCTGATTTTAGTTGAATCTGCGTGCTCTGCGAGGGGGATGAAGTCGTCTGTTTGCGGTGGATTAGCTGCTGTCGTCAGTTACTAGATATCAGATGATTTGGACACAGGGTTCTTGTTGTTTTTGGGATTTCTGCTTTAGAGAATTTTGGCTCTGGGATCTGATTTTGCGGCATCTTTTCTTTGGTAGGAAGTTTGGCTCAAGTAGTATAGGCTAATATGTTTAAATTTGGATTTACTTGGCGGTGGGGATTTACCGTGATTCGGGAGGATGATTGGCGTTTTCATGCTTCATATGGAGTTTATTAGCTGTGCAATAACAAAGATTATATCTTTGAATTTTTTTGGTGTTGTACATGTAGCTTTGATGTTCCTCTTCTAAATAATCAGCTTCTCTTTGAAATTTAGGCGTCATATGATTGGTGAACTGAGGCCTTTTATGATGTTGTGATGGCGTCTAGCTCATGCTTTGGATGTGCTTTACTTTTGGAGGAGTTTGGGTGCATTTTCTCTTAATGGGTATCATCTAGAATTTTCATAATTATGACAGAACAAGACCAATTCAAGAGTCCAAGCGTGACATGTTAAGAAGTTTGATAGCCAGTAACACTTGTGGATCTGAATATGGAGATTCTGCTAACTGTTTTCTGAGTCTGCAAGCATTAATCTATTCAACTCTATTCGCTGGTCTCTTGTTTGATTGAAGATGTTCATCATGACCTTAAATTTGTTGCTTATCTAATTCTTTGTTCTGCAGGTTGTCAATGGCCTTGAGACTGTGAACAATGCTGCTGTTGTGTCTGATGTTGTTAAGTTTGTTCCAAGGATTCGGTCTGGCAGCTACTTTGACGTGGGCTCTCGACCTTCCATGGAAGACGAACACATCAGGGTCGATGATTTGTCTGCCCATTTGGGTTCTGAATGTTGCACACCGAGTGCCTTCTATGCAGTTTTCGATGGCCATGGGGGCCCTGAGGCAGCTGCATACATCAAGAGGAATGCAATGAAGTTATTCTTTGAAGATACTGTTTTACCTGAGACATCTGCAATTGATGATATCTTCTTGAAAGATCTGGAGAGTTATCATCGTAAAGCTTTTCTTCTAGCAGACCGGGCCTTGGCAGGTGATTGCAGCGTGAGCAACTCATGTGGAACAACGGCACTGACCGCTTTGATACTTGGAAGACATTTGTTGGTAGCCAATGTCGGTGATTGTAGAGCTGTTTTGTGTAGGAAAGGGGTTGCCTTTGAGATGTCCCAAGATCATAGGCCCTCCTTTTTACCTGAGCGAAAACGTGTGGAGGAACTGGGTGGTTGGATCAATGATGGATATCTAAATGACTGCCTATCTGTTACCCGTGCTCTTGGGGATTGGGACTTGAAGCTTCCACTGGGGTCTGCTTCACCACTAATTGCTGATCCTGATGTCAAACAAGTTATCTTGACAGAGGATGATGAGTTTTTGATAATTGGGTGCGACGGAATATGGGACGTGATGACAAGTCAGTATGCAGTTAGTCTAGTCAGGCAGGGGCTTAGACGGCACAGTGACCCTCATCAATGTGCCAGAGAACTTGTCATGGAAGCATTGCGCCTGAATACCAGCGACAATCTCACAGTGATAGTGATATGCCTCGGCTCCCCATCCCAGAGGCGAAGAATTAGATGCTGCAATCTCTCTGAGGAGGCAAGGAACAGGTTGCAGAGCTTGCTCGGAAATTGAGTTGCATATTTTGTGAATACCATTATTTTTCACGTCATACCATTGTGGAGCATGATCTTTATCTGTTTATGGCTGTTTCAGATGATTTAGAAAAAAAACAGCCAGCAGTTTTGTAGTGTTGCTGTAGTGTATTGTTTGGAACTTTTGCTGGTTCGGAGATGTGCTCGCACCGCCTCATTTGTCCCGTCATTTGTAAAGACTTCTGTGAGATATGTTAAATCGATCGAGGAACTCCATGGATGAGTCGTCCATGCTCCATTTTATTCAAGATTTGCAGCTCTTGGTAACACTCAGTCGGAATTACGGAAGAACTTCTATGTTTTCCTTGTGAATTCGTGTGTGAATATTTCAAGCGTTAAGTAGATTACAATTCCAAATACGAAGATAAAGAAGCGCCGCTTTAACGCACAGCGCTAGAGGCAAGGGTCGCGCAAAAGAAAAGGCCTTTGGTTGGGGAAGGTTGAGATATTTTTTAGAAAAAAGATACTCATGCCCAGTCCCATTAGCTATAAAGTTTCTGATCATAAAGTCAAGTTAGTGCTGAGCATAGATAGGTATGCGAGCCAAAGAGAAAGAGGAACTACCCCGGTCTTGAGGGGACTTTCTAGACCAAATGAGGCGTCAGATGAAGGATTCGCCGAAAAAAGAACTAAAGAGACAAGGGAATCTTTCACAGAGGCTTTCGACCCCGTTGTTCGGCTGAGGGTTCCAAACCTGCCCTATGGTTTAAGAAAAGCTTATAAAAGGAGGAGAATGTAAACCGCTAATCCGGCTGTAACTATTGTGCTGTCTTCTGTTTGTTCGTGTGTGAATGAGAATGTAAAGCACGAATTCATGGGTTTGAATTGTTTCGAAGCGCATGAGCCATTCACACGATTCGATCCGACTCTTGTGGCTGTCTTATGCTTGTTCACTGCTGGTTTTAAGATTGGATAGACAAGATTTCAACTCAAAAGGGCTTTGTGGCCACGGACTTGGAAGTTGTCTTTTTCCCGGGTTTGAGGTGGAGAGTCCTCCAGCTTCATACCCACATCCAATCCAAGCCCTTTGGAATTACATCACTTCATGATTATTCTCCTCCACCGAACTCTAGATCAAGTGGTAGGGCTTGTGAGGCCACCATTCCCAATCTCCTCCTCCCCGGCCCAGATTGTCCTGCCTTGCCAGGGGAAATATGTGAAAAGCTCTATCTTTTAGGATCAGATTCATCCTCAGAGAGCTCTGTACCAGTAGATAAGCAAAACAAAAGAACCGCCAAATTCGACAGTTATTAACGGCTTGGGAGTGGACACATAACCTTATCTACTGATGTTGAGATGTCCCCCTGTATTCGATAGTATGTTAGAACCGTAGGATGCCGAGAATTCATCAATTAAAAAGTGTGAGATTGATAGGCAAGAGGTAGGGGGAAGTGTTCTTCTGATCCTCTGAAGACCTCTGCATCTCTAAGTCTTTGACGACTCTGAGAAGATTTGTAGGATCGCTGTGCAAAAGCTTGAGCTGTATACATATCGCATTGTAAAGGGCAAGGAACAATGGCTTTACGCTAGTTTTAGCCTCAAAAACACACCAACAACGGCCATTCACTTTTATCATTGTAGACACTGCAAGAAGTTATAGTTTTAAACTCATTCTAATCAATTGAACCGATTGTATTTGGAGAAATTACTACACCCAAGTTGAAACTTACATAATAATACAAACTACTAGGCAGTTTCTTAGTATGAGAAGTTCAATTTATTGTATCATTTACGAAATGAGTCTCTAAAAGGTTATTTATGTGCTGCTTTGATTTTACAAGCACACAGCATGGTGCCCCCGTCTTCAAATCAAGAATCGTTTGATTCGTTTACATGGACGGTTTGAATGCTTTTGAAAGCGAAAAAGTAATCTTCCACTCGAAAACACTATATTGACATAGCTAGAATAAAGTATTTTGGAAACAAGACCCAACATACACTATCATATTGAAAGCAGAAATCAGAAAAGTGATTATGGTTGTCTCTGTATTATCTTGATTACTTCTGTTTCCGAATGAAATTGATCCTACTATCTTCAAGATTACTCGAAAGCAAAGGTTGTATGAAAGGTGCATTGTTATTCACTCAAAGTTGGTCTTGTAAGCGATAGATTTATAAAATTTCCAAAGCATGTGAATTCATCTAGTTTTTAATACACATTGCTCTAAAATTCACGAAATTGTATATCACTTCCATATATTGTCTTCCTTTTCTTTTCGCGACCTTGAATATGTACATAATATATGACGTATTGCGTTAACTCTCCACTCATTTATATTTAAGATATTAATATTCCTGTTGGAAAGTTTAATGATTTTTTTTTCCAAATTATAAATGATGTTGCCGACATTAATTAATTTATATTCACCATATAGGATGAAATTACTGTTCTTATTTCTATTAATTAACGCTGATAGCGTGCCATGGCTTATTACAGCAAGGGGGGAAATTGTATGGAGAAACAAATGAAAATAACAAAACCAGTACTTAAAAATAATAATGCTCTTCGCACATGTCTAAACCAAAAGTACTAATTAGACGTGCTGGTTCTGGACATTGTGCGAAACACGTGTCTAATCAGCAGAAATAAGTTTCCTACAGGGACTTCCAATAATAATTTGATAACCCGGCATTCAGGCTGGATAGGTTCTTTACTTTAACGTGTCGAAGTTCGCATGCCCAATCCTCCCGATTGGAGAGAAAGTTTTTCCTTTCTCGTCTTTGAAAATACTTCAAATTTTACGTATTAGAATTCAAACAAAATAGTTTTAAGACATTCAGATCCATTTATAAGAATGATGTTGAATAACTATTTATTATTATGCATAACCAAAAATTAATTTCAAATAAATAATGTGTAAAAAATATAAATTCTTTATAAATGAAAATAAAATTAGAGGTAATCAAACATCCTCTAAACAAATGTTAAAACATTTTGTCAACGGGAATCAAGGGCAACAAGATGTACGGTTCCGATTGGCCGACGAGGAGGAGCCATAAATCTCGACCCTTCCTTCCAATTTCTCCCCCCTCAGTCAAACGCGGCACGCGCGCACCAAAGAGACGCCACCCAACCAACCACTCCCGCCACGACATCGCCACCGTCCTCCTGAATCCCCCCCGCACTGATCCAACGGCGCGGGCCGCTCGACCACGAGAGCTTAGAGCGCGCCGCCGCCGCACCCGACGACGGCGCCCTCCTCTTTAATTCTCTTTCCCTCACGATAAACGCTGGCGAAAACTTCTCATTTCTCTCTCTCTCTCTCTCTCTCTTACATCGGAGCTCCTCCTCCTCCCGCGCGATCTCGACCGTCCGATCCTCCCGAAGAGCTCCGATTCCGGCGACCGGTCTCCGGCGCTCCCCTCCCTTCCCGAGCGAATGGCGATGGCGAGTATCGCGAGGAGGAAGGCGTCGCGCTTCCTCACCTGCGCCTCCCCGGCGGCGCTCCGGTACTCCGGCTCCCTGACCGCCTTCTCCCGGGGCTTCGCCTCCGGGGGATCCGACGACAACGACGTCGTCGTCATCGGCGGCGGCCCCGGCGGCTACGTGGCGGCCATCAAGGCGGCCCAGCTCGGGCTCAAGACCACCTGCATCGAGAAGCGCGGCGCCCTCGGCGGGACCTGCCTCAACGTCGGCTGTATTCCTTCCAAGGTGATTTTTCTTGGGGTTTTGGATTTCCGGTGCTTGCGGTCGTGTTTTGTTGGAAGTGGTGGTGATGTGCCTTTGATTTTGGAGGTTGCAGTTGGATCTTGTGGTTTTGTCTCGTCGTTTGTTCCTACTTGTTTGGATTGGAGGAGCGAATTCTGTAGGTTTGAGGAGGGAAGTTTCTTCCTTTTCCTTCTCAAGAGCTGTTTTTTTTTTTTTTTTTTTTTGGTTGTTGTGAATTTCATGTGAGTTGAATATGTCTGCTTGTGTAGATTTAGAGTTTGGAATGAATTGTGGTGGAGCTAACGGAAGTCTGCAGATATAGAGATTATTACCTGAGGGCTTTCAATTCTCGAGGAGAGTTAAACAAGGAGAGTAATCTCTGTAATCCTGATTCTCAATCGACGCGAGGATTTAGTCTGTTGTTTATTTGGGCTTGAGTGTCAAGGTGGGAGTGTGGCGTCACAAGAAAAACAAATGGGAAACCTCGTTCTAGTGTTTAAGATGGGTGTTGTTTGTGGACACCTACACCACTCAGAAGAATTCATAGCATTCTTATTTGATTGCGAGCAAATCGGAGTTCTTTGCTGCCCTTCAATTTGTATGCTTTAGAACACCTTTTCTTTTATGGTTGACGAACAAGCTTCTTCATTTGAAAAACGCCTTTTTTGGGTAAATTTGTGAGCCTTGAACTTTTTTTTATTACTATTAAGCTGTTTATATGCTCATATAGCATTAGATTATTGCTGTTCTTTATCTGCCATCGATTTTCCGTAATGCAGATGTTAGTGCATCCGTTTTGCTTTCACGCACATCTTCAAGCTATGTATTCGGGCATCTTTGTTTGGTTAGATTCTATGTTAATATATTTCAGCTGATATGAATTAAACCTTCATTTATGGGCACTTGAAGTCTTGTCTTGGTGGTTAGTTTTAGACTTCTCTTTACTTTGCATGTGGACAATGCTTTAGCAATGACAGAATGTTTTCCAACTCCATTTTCCCTTTGTTGTTTCCCTCACTATGACCAGGCACTGCTTCATTCCTCGCACATGTATCATGAAGCGAAGCATTCTTTCGCCAGCCATGGTGTGAAATTCCCATCTGTTGAGGTTGATTTACCTGCCATGATGGCCCAAAAGGACAAAGCAGTTTCCGGTTTGACCAAAGGTATTGAAGGTCTGTTCAAGAAAAATAAGGTGACCTATGTTAAAGGGTATGGAAAGTTCGTCTCCCCCTCAGAGGTCTCAGTAGACACCATCGATGGTGGCAATACAGTCGTAAAGGGCAAGAACATAATAGTTGCCACTGGCTCTGATGTGAAATCTTTACCGGGGATAACCATTGATGAAAAGAGGATAGTCTCTTCAACTGGGGCCTTAGCTCTGTCAGAAATTCCAAAAAGATTGGTGGTGATTGGAGCAGGTTACATAGGCCTAGAGATGGGTTCAGTGTGGGGCCGACTGGGATCAGAGGTGACAGTAGTTGAGTTTGCGCCAGATATAGTGCCTTCTATGGATGGGGAAATCCGCAAGCAATTTCAACGTGCCCTCGAGAAACAGAAGATGAAGTTCATGCTCAAGACCAAAGTTGTCGGAGTTGACACATCTGGAGACATTGTAAAGTTGACCCTCGAGCCAGCAGCCGGTGGTGCACAGACAATCCTTGAAGCTGATGTTGTTCTCGTTTCTGCTGGCAGAACTCCATTTACAGCAGGTCTTGGGCTAGAAAAGATAGGAGTGGAGACCGACAAGGTTGGAAGGATACCAGTCAATGACCGATTTTCTACAAATGTGCCCGGTGTCTATGCAATTGGAGATGTAATTCCAGGCCCAATGCTGGCTCACAAAGCTGAAGAGGATGGAGTTGCTTGTGTAGAGTTCATTGCTGGTAAAGTTGGTCATGTGGACTATGACAAGGTCCCTGGTGTTGTATACACACATCCTGAGGTTGCGTCTGTTGGAAAGACTGAGGAGCAGGTGAAGGCACTTGGTGTTAATTATCGTGTGGGGAAATTCCCTTTCTTGGCTAATAGCAGGGCCAAGGCGATTGATGATGCAGAAGGGATTGTCAAGATTGTGGCTGACAAGGAGACAGACAAGATATTGGGAGTTCATATCATGGCACCAAATGCTGGCGAACTCATTCATGAGGCAGTGTTGGCCTTGGCATATGATGCTTCCAGTGAGGACATTGCACGTGTGTGCCACGCGCACCCGACGATGAGTGAGGCATTGAAGGAAGCTGCTATGGCAACTTATGACAAGCCCATTCACATCTAGATTTCTGGATTTACATTCACTGCATTTTTAGATTTTGAAATCTCTGGCTGAAAACTTCCGGTTTCTTCTTGTCTACATTATTTGGAAGAGTCTGAGTGTCCAAAGAGAAGTTTGCTGTCATACTCTGTCTGCAATAACAGAATGACCTTGTAGCGTTTTTGCTATCAATGTTCATAAACACTTTAGCAGGATCTATGGAGGAATGGGGCCATCCCCAGGATTAAAGTTTTTGGTTGTTTGTAAGTTAAGATGCTGGTTTGGCCATACAGATGTGATTGTTTTCCTGCTTGAAAGATTGAAATCACGTGGGAGGTTCCCGTTATGGACGATTCAAAAACTTGGGTCTTCAAGTTGCCCAGTATTGCATGCAAACTGTAGGAGATGCATCCCAACATCCAGCATTCACATGTTCCATTCCAATTCCTAGGTTTTTTTTTTTCTTTGGTCATAATTTCAATTTCTAGTTTTGGTTGAAGTCTGGCCATTCCTTGCCAGTCGGTTTACTGGGGCGGCATTGGTATATCAGGAAAACTTACTAAAACCCGAGAAATCCTATTAAAGCCCGTCTCAGTGAGGCCTAAATTCCACTTCGCATCTTCATATTAAGGAAGCTTTATTCTCCTAAGTTGGCTCTTCTAACTTCATTATAGTGATCCGATCGCCATTCATGCAATCAAGCTTTAGAAATTTTATTGAGAGGGAAAGATTATTCGACTATAACCAGGCGCAATTCAAACCCACACAGGGGCTATGCTTTCTCGTCCAAAAAGCTAATACGGATCTTTGGAATTGGAAACAATAATCCATGACCATTGGCATTGGTTATGTGTCCTGCTCTACTAGCATCATGAACATTACATCAAACAATGTGACACTGGAGATTCATCCGTTAAATTCATCGCCACGAAGCAATGTTCCCCCATTAACCAGAAAACAGGCTCTTCCCTAATTCATTCCCCCACAGATGAAAAGAGGAACGGTGAAACTGAGAATTGACCAAAAATCTCCCACAATAAACTAGTTTCTCAAGGAGAAGAGAGACTGCTCTTCAAAACCTCTCCTCATAACAACTTCGCTTATGACTGGCCTTCATGTCCCCTTTCAGCGAATTTCACACTTCTGGAGCACTGGCCACACTCCTCCACACGATGCGCCAGCATGTATGGTCAACTCTGTTCCATTTTCAGGGCTCATCCCGCATATCTGGCTTCCTCCTGGCTTGCAAGGCAAGGCGCGCATCTCTTTCCCTCTCGAACTCACGGTAGTCTGCTCGTTGCAAGAAGGAAACTCTGTCCAGATACTGATTCGAGCTTTTCTTGTAGGCATCAAGCTCCTCTTCCATCCCCTGGTTCTCTCCTTTAAACTCTCCCCAGTCCTTCTTCGTTTTGTCAAGCACACTCAGCTTCGGTTTCTTCTTTATTTGTTCAAGAACAGCATCAACAGCAGAAGGCGCAGCACCCTTGGCCTTGTCGGATGCCTCTCTTGAATCAGCATCCACAAGCTTCTTTACTTCTATATCTTGACCGGCAAAGTCCCGAATTTCAGTGATCTAGATAAGAATCAGACACAAGCCATTCACGTAAGGAACAGATCATTTTGACCTCCAAGGCGGGGATGTTGCAGTAAGGGACCAAAGGGAACTCCATTTTTTGAATGGAGTTTTGGAGGGGAAAAAATCTACATATTTCACTTTTCTACCACATCCAATCTTAACAGTGGGAGCAAATAATGACCGTTCAACTACTTCTCAAACTGAAGTAACAGAATACTAGGCTGAAAAGCAGAAACAAAAGATTGAAAAGGCATATGCAGGTTCTTCCTCCTCAGTGTGAAATGTACTTACCTCAACTTTACCCCTCCCTGAAGCAGCAGCTGCTGCTGCTGCCTCCCTTACTGCTGAAAGAGCAGCGGCGGCAAGCCTCTTAGCCTCATCATTACTTCCATTCTGGACTAGATTAGGCCTTTCCTGGGGTTTCTCTTGTGACAATGATTCTGCCTTCTTAGGAGCCAAGCCTAGATAATTCATCCAATTCTACAAAGTAAAGCCAAAGGTTAGACGCTAACTATTATATTCACTCAAACCATAACAGAGTAAGAAATATTCTCACGGTGGACGTCTTGCGCTTATTGTTATTCACGGTTGAACTGGGCTTTCTGCAAACGGACTGGAGTATCTGCTTAGAGGTCCCTTTGTTCATTTGCTCCCACATAGCATCAACCCTAGCTTTCACATCTAGCCGATTCATAAGAAAATCTTAGCCCCAATGCCCTTCAGCTCATGCTCCATGGCGCTTAGCAGATAAGTACATACAACGAAACCGAAGAAAAAGCACACGGGCTCACCAGTTTCTGAGGGCTCAGGTCCTGAGCTTGCAAGAACACCCCCTTCTTTCACTGTCTCCATCCCTGTCCCCTCCTTTTCTCTCACGTTATCTGAGAGTTGGAGCACAACCAATCATCAAAACATAGAGAAAAGAGACTTCCCTATCCCACAATAACAAACCACGCAGACATTTCATAATTTCGCAACATCAAGCTCTTCAAAAACACATCAGAGAATCAGAGCAAAGCACGTCAAGATAGCTCCTCCCTTTTTCCTGCTAATCTAGAATATGATGCGAAGTTAATAGCAAGAAGTGTCCCAATGATACAGAAAGCCTTCTAAGCCGCCGAAAATTCGAAGCAAAACCTGCCCTTTTTTCCCCTCCCCGAGGAAAGCTCGAATCTTGATAGCGAATCGAAGGAGGTAGAGAGAAAATAATCAAACCCCCTAAAGCTCTAAGCCACAGCGTTGCCCTCCATCAATCTCAAACGAGAAGAGCCAACCGACCTCCTAAAAACTCGAGCTTGATTGGTAGAAACTAGAGAGATTTGCGGGTAAAGGAGGAATCTTCTCAGCGCGAGAAAAGAAAGCAGATCGGCGCAGACAACATGGTAATCGAGGGAGATGAAGATGAACCCATTTGAGCTCTTCTCGTGGAGGAGAGAGTCTACCTGAGCCTGAGGCGTCGGGGCTGATGGTTGCAGACATCGGAGACGACGAGCATCGATGGAGCTCCGGACATAAACATCGCCAGCGGTTAAAGGAAGCTTCTCTGCCGTGAAATAGATGACACGACGAGTCTCCTTCAAAAGTATTTTTCTCTTTTTTTTGGGATTTAACTGTAATTAAGAACCAAAAAAAGAGAAAAAGCAGAGGACAAAAATAATTTGATTTAAATGTGCAAAGAGAGAAAATAATCCATGATTTTAATTGGTTTAAAAAAGACAAGGAGGGTTAAATTCATATTTGGAATATGTGGTATTTATGAGATCAATTCATAATTATAAGAGTTAATATCCTAAAAAATCCTAAATTGATATATGTGTGATAAATTTACTTCAAACTAATTTTTTTATCATGCAAAATTTCAAACTGGTACACTTATAATAAATTTAACCATGTAATAGAACTTAGAGTTAATAGAAATATCAAATGAGGTGGGTTTATTAACAATTCAAAGATGAAAAAGTAGTAAAAAAGGATCTAAATGTTGGCTAGGTAAGCATTTTGTAGTAAGAGTGGTTATGAACCCTATAGACCATCCCCATGGGGTGGTGAAGGGAGAGCCCCAATTGGTAGAAAAAAAACCCGCAATCCCTTGGGTTATCCTACACTTGGAAGAAGAAGTAGAAAAATGAAGAAATATAGTGATAATTTGATTCATTGTAGCCGTAATAAATAGGGGAGAAAATCTAATTTCTTTCTTTTTATTTACAAAAAATAGGAGTAATTAATGGGCGAGCGCAGGTTCAACCCCAAGCTAGTATATTTGTGACAATTTTACCTCAAATTAATTTATTCAATCGTCAAAAACCCTATACTGGTATATGTGTGACAAATATATCATCTATTAAATTGGATTAATACCACAAAAAATCACAAAAATTATATAATTGTGATAAATAGAGAGTAAAATCACAAATTGGTTCACCAGTCAACTGTTACGTGGCATTTAACTTAGTAATTTGATAGTAAAACATAACAGAAACTAACATAAGGTAAATTTGTCACAAGTGTACCATTTTTGGGTAAATTTGTTAAATGTGTACCGATTTGAGGTTTTTGGTGATAAAAAAATTAGTTAGAAATAAATTTGTCACAAGTGTATCAGTTTGGCCTTTTTTAGGGTACTAAACCTAATAACAATCGTGATAGATTAACTTATGTTTTTGTTGTTATTTTTACCTCAGTAAAATGGATGGGTGATTTAAGCAAGTTGAAATAAGTTAATGTAGAAGGATACTTAGTGGCAAACTTCATAGTCCAATGCGTTGGAGACTCAACTAGTGGATTTTATGGTTTAGTACGTTGGAGATTCAAGTTGAGATAAGTTAATATAGAATAACACTAGAATTGAGGAGGAACAAACCTAATACTAAAGTTCACACATAAAAGGGAGATTGTTAGAATACATGTGTGAGTGGAGAATTTATATGGCTTGAAGTAGTCAATATATATTCTAGTTGCCTATAAATTATTGATTTAAGTTTTTGAGTGAATGTGTGTCCAATTAAATAGATTAAAAGGTCCGGACTTGAACTCTCTTTTGATAATCTTCCTAGAAGAAGATATTAGACTGTACTGTGCACTCCCTATCCAACATGCTTGACTTGCTAGTATTGTGAAAACATGCGTCGATAGGGTGTGAGAGGTGTTTGCGATTGATTTGGGGTCAATTTAGGAACACTTTCTACCCAAACAAACTTATTAACATGGAAAACCTTGACTTAGATCCAAAACAAACCAATTAAATCATAAATCAAACCAAATTAATAACTTCGATTTGGTTTGATATGGAACCGTTAATATTGAGTCGACACACAAGTAAAAGTACAATAACAGCTAATATAATCATCAAAAACTTAAAATGCACATTCAATTATGACCACTGAAAAACAAAACAAAATTATCCCTAACAGCATAGCTTAAATTTTTGTTAATGGAAAAAGTGAGTGGAAGCATAGCTCAATGTCTAAATAATAGAACAAACAAAAAGCCTTGATCTTGCTCGATCCATGATCCCCAAAGAAATAGTCATCTTAATAGGCCTTTAGCTTGTGATAGGATAAAAATATTTTAAGTTTCATTTGTTCCATAAAAAATTAATTATTTATGAAATATTTTTCATACCGTTTATAATGAATGAATAAACGAAAAATTGTATTCATCATTCGCAAAATATTTTTACATAAACTTTTACCGATAATGAAAATAATTTTCGTTGGTTAATTATTTCAAACTATGCGAACAATCATTTCAAAATATTTGGGTATACGTTATTAGTTTGATTCGATTCTATAGATTTTTTTAGGAATGAGTATGGCCCGATTGGGTTGATCTAAGCATTTGACTCAAGAACCAATCTATACAATGATGGTCTCTAATTTTTGGGATCGAGACTAAGAATTGGATTAATCCCGTGGGTTGGACAACCCATAAAGCCCTCGAGATCATGGATGAATTCACATGGTATAGGTTCTAGTGACTCCAGGATCGGAGATTGGTCCAGTCCACTTGGGAATCAAATAAGAATCGGCTGGGCTGGATTGGGTTAGGTCAGTCTATGTTCTCCGGACCGATGCTCACCTCTAGGTTTTTAAACCAATCGAATCGAAAGCAAACCGACAAATCGACACAAAAACCAAACCGAACAACCGATAAAACCGAACCGTTTGATCTTGGTTCGGTTCATCGGCAGAACACCACCCTTCTGTGGCCATCGCCATTTGCCACTGCCGTGTCGCCTTCGCCTCTCACCTTATCTAATCCGACAAGAATCTCTCTCTTACCCAATCCAACCCGGAAGGCACGAGACACCCAGTTGCAGCAAGCCACCGAGCAGGGGGGGAAGCCGCGAAAATGGCGTCTCTGGCGCAGCAGTTCACCGGCCTCCGATGCCCGCCGCTCTCCCGCTCCGGCCTCTCCAACCCCTTCGCCCCTACTCATCACCACCGGCAGGCTCCGGCCCGACCCGGCCCTTCCAAGACCGTCGTCTCCGCGGTGGCCATCTCCAATGCCCGGACCCGGGACAGGAACGAGCTCAAGCACCTCTTCGACGACGCCTACGAGCGGTGCCGCACGGCTCCCATGGAGGGCGTCGCCTTCACGCTCGAGGACTTCCACACCGCCCTCGACAAGTACGACTTTAACTCCGAGCTCGGGACCAAGGTCGGTGGGTTCCTGCTTTCTTCGTGATTTAACGCGTGTGTGGAGAGATGGGTCTTCGTTGGGTGGATGCGAAGTCGGGTTTGATGTGGGAAATGGGCGACCTTTGTTGGAGAAGAAGTGAAGGGTGGAAGGGACTGATTGGTGAGAGCTTGCGATCTGACGGATATGGTGATGGGGTTGTTTTGTGGATTGATTTTACGAAGTGTTGCTGGTTCATAAATAATGGTCTTCACTGGTGGAATTGTGAGGAGATAGCGGTGGCGATGAAATTTATAATCTGGTATCACAGAGAATGATAAGCTTACTTCCAGTTGTGTCTACTCTTTGTACCTCTTGCTTGTCAAGTGGGGAGCATTTCCTGGAAAATTACCTGAAGTGAGGACATACAGCTTCTGCACGTAGGCAGAGATAGGTTCCTCATTGAAATAGGCGTCTAAGAGTGAATGAAATGTTCGACCACCGTTTCCTGGGCGGGACTGACAAATGCTGTAACTTCCTTAAAGCGTTGAATATTGGAATGGTGTTGCCATCCTTACTTATTAGCTGCATTAATTGTCCGAGATTTGCCCTTTTCACGGGGCAATATTTATTTATTTATTTCAATTTACATGAGTGTGCATGAGCATGTGGGGTTGATACCGTGCGCATTTTTTTCAGGTGAAGGGAACAGTTTTCTGTACAGATGGCAATGGGGCACTTGTTGATATTACTGCAAAATCTTCAGCCTTATTGCCTGTCCAAGAGGCATGCATTCACAGGATAAAGCATGTCGAAGAAGCTGGTATAGTTCCTGGCATGAAAGAGGAGTTCGTAATTATCGGTGAAAATGAAGCTGATGATAGCTTGATCTTGAGCTTAAGAACAATACAGTATGATCTTGCTTGGGAAAGATGTAGGCAGCTTCAGGCTGAGGATGTCGTGGTTAAGGGCAAGGTTTGCACTGTTGCTTTTAGCGTTACCATCCTGCTGGTATTCCAAGCTGTTAAATGCACTATTTGCTTTGTTCATTGAGTTCTCTTGGCATGTCACTGAAGGCGAGGGTGCAAAATTGCACCCCCTACTCACTCCTTTGTCTTGCTGATATCCAAATTCTTTTCGTAATTATCCTGACCCTGAAACTATTTTCTGTCCTTGCTATGACCCAGGAGGTCTTGTGACAGTCTACTCTTCCTCTTTCATGTGTTCAGCAATTTCCTATTACTTTTTTCCAATTAAACAATTGGTTAATTTAAGGTCTTTTTGTATATCAGGTTGTTGGTGCAAACAAAGGTGGAGTGGTTGCCGTGGTGGAGGGCTTGCGAGGATTTGTTCCTTTCTCTCAAATATCAACTGTAAGCTCTCTCATTTTTGACGTGGCTTCCCCAATTTTTTTGTTGAATTGTTTGCTTGTGAATCATACTGTTATCAGGCCTTCATGTTACTGTCTGATGTCTGTTTTATTAGTTCATGATGCTATCTATTTCTTAGTTCCGAACCATTGATCGAATTTTGTCGATGAATTTTTTCTGTCTGAACTGGTATTGTAATCAATTTATTTAATTTTTTTGGATATGCATCAGAAAACAATTGCAGAAGAGCTTATTGAGAAGGAACTCCCACTGAAGTTTGTGGAAGTTGATGAGGAGCAGTCTCGACTTGTCCTCAGTAACCGCAAGGCAATGGCAGATAGCCAGGCCCAGTTAGGCATTGGATCAGTGGTTATAGGAACAGTTCAAAGTCTGAAGCCTTATGGTGCGTTCATCGATATTGGTGGTATCAATGGACTCCTCCATGTCAGTCAGATCAGCCATGACCGCGTCTCCGACATAGCTACTGTTCTTCAACCCGGAGATACTCTCAAGGTTATATGCCTAATTAGTTTGTATAGTTAGTTTGCTGGAATTTTCACTTTTGATTAGTAGATAAACCTCTAACTAGCTCGCCTGGTGTAGGTTATGATTTTGAGCCACGACCGCGAGAGAGGCAGAGTGAGTCTTTCAACCAAGAAGTTAGAACCTACTCCTGGTGACATGATTCGCAACCCAAAGCTTGTTTTTGAGAAGGTATTGGTCTCAAATACACAATTTTTCGATGCTTATGCCAGTTCAACTTTGTTTTATCTGGTGATGATTTAGTTCTTGAGGGTGAATGTGGATCTTACTTGATTAGTGAAAGGACATTTATAGCGCTTGGGAATGATTAAGCCTTTGGTGAAGAATGTTGAGACATAAAAGACATGGATGAAACCTATTGCTTAAGACTGCCAAGATCTCTGACTAGAAAATTTTGGATCGCATTCTTTTGTTTTTTTTTTTTTTGTTACAAATGTGAATTATATATTGCTGCCTTATGACATACTCATTTTGGAATGGGCCTCAATGTAATAGGCGGAGGAGATGGCACAGACATTCAGGCAGAGAATTGCTCAAGCAGAAGCGATGGCTCGTGCAGATATGCTTAGGTTCCAGCCTGAGGTAATTCCCTTTGCTTAGTCGGGTTGGTCCCTGATTGACTCTATCTTCCAGCCAATTCCGGGCTTTTATAAAGACCGATAATTGGCTATTGGAACAAATGAAAGTGCTACATAGGACGCTTGTTGTGACATGAGTTTTGCCCTTTGGTACTAAACAGGAGAGAAATAACTCACACGAGCAACATAAAAAATTTTCTTGCTAATTGAAGCATGATCTTTCCATTCCTTTGCGTCTTGGTTGTTGTAAAGGCGTTACCAATTTTAGCTGTTTTCCTTGCAAGGATCCACAAAGAGCTCCATAGCATGGACATTCAAGTTTTGACACACATTTGAATATACCATTTTCATACTTCTGATTTCATACTTTGTCCTGGACATTGAGAATGATGTATGCTATGCTTTGTCATTATTTCGCGTGTTGTCGGGTCTGCTACTGTGAGCAGCGCACATTTAGTCATAGCTTTTACAGATTCATGTGATGAAAAATAACAGTTATTTTTCTTGATACTGCAGAGCGGATTGACTCTGAGTTCTGACGGGATCTTGGGTCCGCTTTCTTCCGATTTGCCAGCAGAAGGCCTGGACTTGAGCGATGTTCCCGCAGCTGTCAATCAACCGTGATTGATATCGCCTTAGTGTAATGTTTCCAGTTAAGTAATTTCTTGTAGAGAAACTGTTGCAGGTTGCACAAATATCGGCACGTGTGCCGTGCAAAGAAGCGAGGAAAAGAAATTATTGATTCGACCATCCTCTGTGTTGCCAGATTCGAGCTCTTCCGTGTTTCCTTTAAACCGAGACGGATGTCACAGAGCATTTGGCTTTGTAAAACTTTGGAAACGACCCAGTAAAACAAAATGAGAAGAAGCGCACTGTGATCTAAGCAAATGTATATACGGCAAATGCACGACACATCACATTTATTTTGTTAAAGACAATGAAATTACTATATTGATTCTCAATATGGATGCAACATCGGATCTAGGAAAGGTAGCAATTATGGGCTGTAGACAGTAAGAGTCTAGACAGGATTTATCCATCATATACACAACAGCATTGTTGGGGTAAGAAGGGTGGGAGTGTCAAAATTTTCGTGCAGAGCGTATTTGAGTGCTAAATTTTTTTCGCTCTTAGTGTCACGAATTTGAAAAAATTATCATTTGAATACCGATTTTGATTTGCCTTGCCGAAAAATCCAATGGAGATGTCGGTTGTTTGACGTGATTTTGATAGATGCCGACATGAATAATTTTTTAAATATTTTTTTATTTTTATTTGTTTTGGTGCTTTTTTTCCTTTAGGATCGATGAGGGTCACCCGTGACCCTTCCCGGCCGTGAAATCCTCACCTAGATTGGGTTGGCGAGGGTCCTTGCTAGGGCCTTGTGGCCAGGCCTCGCCCTCGTCGCAAAGGCCCTAGGTGAGGGCATTGTGGTCTTGTCGGTGACATTTGCCAGAGTTGGTGAGGGCATCGTGACCTCGCTAGCGGCCGGTGAGGCTTTGACGGCCTGGCCCAAGGCCTTTGCGGTCGAGGGCAAGGGTTTTGCCTCCCCGCCCTAAAGAAAAAAAGCAAAAACAAAAATAAAAATAAAAATTCATAAAATATTAAAAAATTAAAAATTCCACATAAGATGATATGCCGAAATTGATGCTCAAGTAATCGATTTTACTCTAATATGATACTCAAATGAGCAAAAAGAAGTTTTAACACTCAAATAAACGCCGTCCAAAAATTTCAACACTCTTATTTTTACCACCTAGGAAGCATTGGCACTTTTCAACAGTTTTGGGTGTTGAGTCGGATACTCCTACACGTATCAGACACGAGAGTTCGAAATTCCGATAGGCATATGATCAATTTTAAACATTTTCAATAAATAAGAAGTCAAAATGTAAATATATAAAAAATACAAAATAATAAATAATAAATGGAGAGAAAAAAAACCTAATCTTCTTTTCTATTAGCTCTCACTTCTCATTATGCATAATTCACCCTCCGAGTTTTTTTTTTCTCCTCTTCTAACATGCTCTGATATGCGAGTCCAAAAATGTGGATTACTTATTTTTTCCCTCAAAGTTTTATGAAATATTAAAATAGAGTTGAATTTGTCTAATTAATTGAATTTATCTAATTAAAACAATAAATAATACTAACAAATGATGAATTAATGTTTTTGGTATAAATTCACTCTCGACTCTTTTTATTGTCTATTTATTTAAGAATTAAAATGAAATTAATTTGATTAAAATAATTATAGAAATGATAATTTATAATGTATATATAAAAATACACATTTGATATATACGTCTCAACTTGTTAAAATTCTCTTTTTTTGGCAAAACAACATGATGTGTTATGTCACCTGTCAATATCGGTGTTACCTAGCTTGCCACGCATTGTAGTAAAGCAAGCACCTTTTATGATTCATGTGGCCTTCCAAAATGCTAGCAGAAAACCATTCCAAGCAGCCAAACGTTGGAGCGTATGTCAGGCTATGCCTTTTTTAGGCCCACATCCGTTTACCTCATTCTCTCTGAAAAATTGCCAACATTTCATAATTCATTAGTCCAATATATTTTCGCAGCATGGACCTATAGCTTATGTACACGGTACTCTTTTACACCTCTCAAAATTCCAGAATAGAAAAGTTCTAAAAGACGAAAAAGAATAACTTTCTATCACAAGAAAAACAGTATCTCCATCTTCAAACCTTACAGAGCGACTATTGTTAGACCACATACTCCTATTTTCTCGCTACCTTTCTTGTTTTCCACTCTTCTTGGACTTCTTTTGCTTTTGCTTTAGCTGAGTAAGACCCGCGGCAGTAATCTTCACATTGCCAACGATTGCGGCAACCAACTCAGGCTCTGTACAAGCCTTCATCAATTCCTTCTCCCTAGTTGTCGCCTCAGGCATATGGCCAAACAAGTTCATTGCCGTTTTTGTAGCTGCAATAACCAAAATTCTTGGTGAACTAGTCGCATTCAAAAAGCATAAACGCAGGCATGGAGAGGAGAGCGGGAGATAGTAATTCCAATAATAAGATACTCAAGCGCAAGTACCTTTTCCCTTCTTTGCAGTTCCAGGGACAATCTTCACGCGGTATTTGTAGGATTGAACTGCATTGTATGGCCCGCAGACGGGGACTGCATACAAGAGAATATCGCTAGGTAGTGGATTCCCAGTCAAGTAGTCCACATCGTTTAATTTGCCTTTCTCTTCTTCACCAATTTCATGAATATCCTCCTCCTCCATGGTTACTCTGTCCATATCAGAGAGAGTATCTCCTGAGGGCAAGTGACCCTGAACCTCAACTTCAACATTCGCATGACTTCGTGAAGCATCATCTGGATGCTCTGGACAGTCACGGGAAAGGTGACCTACCTTTTTGCATTTATAACATATTTTTTGCACATCTTCTGGACCTGCATATCGTGGGCAAAGATAAACAAGATCTTATTTGAACTCGGACTCTCCTAAGAGCAAAAAATACAATATAATAGTAAGGATATAAAAAAGGAGATTAAAAGCCCAAAAATAGAAGTTTAGGAAGGAGAGAGATTGCTGTCTCCTTGATAAATGAACTGAGGACAGACATGGTACAGTCCCCTATTTTCATCACTTTAAATTTCTAGCTAATCGAGCTCTTAACATTCTCTCAAGATGTTTAACATCCAAGTAGCCTACATACTACAACCTTATCTGATGATGACATTTATCCAATCACTACTCATCTCCCTAGCAATTTGAAACAGCTGACATAGAAAAGATTCGTATCAGAAAAATTATGTCCATTAAGAATTCAATTAAAACCTGTGTACATACCACTAACAGGTTGTTTCCCCTTCTGTGGAGCTGCATTTCCCTTCTGTGATTCAACATCATTCTTTTGCGCCTTTCCAGCAGACTATAAAATTTTAAAAGAGACATCATTAGAAACTATAGAGAAGATGACGGGGTCCACATTCATCTAATAAACAATCAGAGCACAACTAGGCCCATATGCACAAAACGACAATACATTCAAGTGGAATGCAATTTTGACACAGAATTAATTAATGAAAATGTTCATATTTATCATGATACTAAAGGGCCCTTCAAGGTGAAACAGTGTGACAATTTCTATACCATGCTGTCGAATGCAGTTCACACAGTGTATCTTCCACCACCATGTCTCAGTTAGAGATGTATGTCAAAGCCTCTCCAAGTTTGCCTGTTCCATCAGAGTGTGTGCATGCGAGTTGGGTGGGAGCGTGCCGCCCTCAAGTTTGGTTTTACTAGGTCGGTAGATGAGGAAAGAGTAAGATGTTTTGCCATGAGTTCTGATAATGAGGGTGTTTTAGCACCGACACTATAGATTGACAGTGCTGCTGATTCGACTCTCTTTCCTGGAAATTAGTCGGTTATGTATGATTAAATAATGCACAGATACTTCTTATTTTTCTCAGAGGTTATATAAATGCTTCCCATCAATTCATTAAATTTGTAAATTACATGAAAAGTAATAAAAAAACAAGCTACAATTATTGGCTTGTTGAAGAAGCTACTTCAGCAAAGAGACATCAAAAGACCAAATCAATGAAAAGAAAAATGAACAGGAGATATTGACGAGGAAATATTTTGTAACTTGGCTAGTGTAAATCGTGTTGCAGAATATATAACTTACAGCCAATAATGCCATGCGAATACTTCTTTCTTCCTCATCCTGATCAGCATACTTCTCTTTCATCTTTTTGAGTTTACTCCTCTGACCACGGCTGATTTTACCCCCACCAGGTTTCACACTTTGAACTTGTTTTTCAGAATGATCAGCAGAAATACTTTCCTTTGATTTATTCACTTCCTCATCCACGAGTGATTCTGCAGAAACATTACTCTCCATACCTTTCTTGAGTTTTCTTCTTTCAGCTTTCGAAGTACGAGGTTTATCTCCAGTTGGAACTTTTTTCTCTTCCTGATTGCGTTCTCCCAATGAATCTGATTGAGAAGCTTGAAGCCTATAATTCATACTAGCCTGGGAAGCAGATCCAAGTCCAAGTGCTTTATCAATGAGATCATCCAATCGTGGGTTCATTGAAGCAGCACCATTTACTAAACCATCAGCTATGTTGTTTCCATCACCACCATTCAGGGCCCCATTCTGCGCAATATGGAAGTCATCTCGGTCGCTACCTCTAGAAGAGGAGATTGCAGAGGCATTGTGTGTCAAGTTATCTTTAGCCGTGGATTCTGATGCATGTTCAAAATTTTCGGTTGTGGAATCAGGAACTCTTTCCAACTCTGTAGGTATTTTCTCCTCTGTCACTTCCTTTTCAGAGTCAGTATCAGGTTCTTGAACAGACCCATTTTCTTCTACATCATCAGTGCCCTCCTCGTCACCTCTCACTCTCCTTTCATTCAAATGTGAACCCAAAGAGCTCTCATCCAACCGAAACAACAACCCAAAACCCATCACAAGAGGGTGAGGGGGGAGAAAGTTCTTCTTTCCACGAATCATGAAACTTCCCACGGTAAGATATTCACCAGTGGGAGCAGTTTTACTAACTTGGTGGGGATAGACCCACCAAGCACTGGTGATAATCTTTGAATCCCATGCCTGGCTGTGACAAACCTAAAATGAGCACCAAAAGTAGCAATTGATCATTTTCAGTGATACCATTCACCTTTGCACAGCCTCACAAGAAAGCATATGCATAATCCGACTGTGAGGAAGATGATCACTGAACACTAACAAAGAGCATAAATATAATCTGTCCATGAGGAAGACGATTACCGTGAAACATCCAGCTTGATTTAAAGTAAGAGGGGGTATAGATTGCTCTGGCCTGTGGTTCTTTATCACTGTGCTAGATGCTCCATGAAGATCGGCATGTACATAGCTGTTCAAGAGTTGAATTGACATGATAAGCAGCAACTAACAAGCTTCAATAAGAATTCAATTCTTTAATAGTTGAACAAGAACAAAAATCTAGTTAGTTCATAAAAGCTAATGCCTTTAGCCAAAAGTTGAAGATTCATAGATCCCAGGAGGAAACGGATGCATCATTATCACCTTTCATTTACTCACTTCCTATAATTTTAGTACATACTTTAACAGGCACATGGCTAAATAGTGTTATAAGAAATGTGGTATTTCGTTGCTTCCAGTCAGTACAATCCAGGATAAGATCACATGAACTCACTTAAATTGCAACTGATCAGTGCAGCGAAGGCAGCCAAATGAAGATACACATTGGGAATTCAATAATAGTCCCATCAATGGCAATTAAAATGACAAACAGATAGTCATGAGTATCAGAAAGAAAATTATTGGTCCAAACTTCAAAGCAAGGACAACATCAGCAGTATATATCATTGGTGGATAACATAGCAGTGCATTTCAGCTCGTGAAAGACTGAAAGGTTTACCTCTGCTATTCAAACACTTTGCATTAATTGGTAGACTCTCGAGAATTCTTCTAATATCTCTGTATGTTTACAAAAATTCACTTCATTCTGCATTATAACGTCACCATGCAGATGACAAGATTCTATTCCTCTCACACGCCCTCCTTAAACCCCCCTCGGGAAAAAAAAGAAAAGTAAAGATCCTTCAAAAAAAAAAAAATTCCGCAATAATAACTTACAGATCTCCTTTTGACATATAACGCTTGACTATCATCTCATTCTGTTGAGCATCACGGCCGCTGACAATCAAATAATTCTCACTGCTGATGAACCAATTAAATTTCTCGAACCAATGGACTTTGCGCATATGAGTAATTGTTGCAACTGTCTTTTCCTGGATTATTTAGGGAAAGGCATCAGAGACTGAAGTCCAAAAGGACAAATTTTGACGTTAAAATATATCATTGAACATTATGATGCCAGAATATTAATGTCCACAGTAGTTCAATCATCCTTCATTTCAAGAACAGCATGAATAAACACCTGTAAAAATCCATAGCTTGATCAAGTTTACTCATGTGAATCATAGTGGCCAGACAAGTCTATCATACTCTAAACTGCAAATTAGGAAAAAGCGAATGTGACCTCAGTGCCTGTATTGTGTAAAATAGTTTTTTCAATCCCTTTTCCACTTTGAAAAACTAAACTGATCAAGGGGTAGCAGCTGCTTATTCAGCATACATTGTCTAACATTCTGGTCTTTCTCAATGATTTGGTCCGGGGTACACCTTTAAAAGCATCATGTTGAACCATAAAATCGCATCTATATCCTAGTACAAACAGTCCCAATAAGTTGGTTTCTACCACCTCAAGTAAATGTAAAAGGTTATGCCTATTTTAGCATAATATTCTCTTTTCAATAAGTTCTTTAGTGATGGCTATAAACTCAGATCACCTGATGGCTACTACCCCACCAAACATCTCAGATTTGGTAGCTGTTGCCCAGAATCAAGTGGAGCATTAATGAAACAAGGAAGTGTGTACCTGAGAAAGCTGGAGACGTGTCTTTCTCTCAGCTGCTTTGAAAGCTTTTTCATGTGCCGTAATGGTCTTTTCTTGCTTGGTTTCCTGCTTTTTCTTTTGTTCATACCATCGACGGGCATTGGCATGCGCAGATAGTGCTAAATCAACTTCAACCTATAAAAAGCGGGAGGGGGATTAAACCAAAATTTGTGCCAAACAGCTGTACATGATGTTCTTTCCAAAACATGCAAGATGGAAGGAATTTCTTTCTTTTTTTTATTAAAAAAAAAGGACCCTCACAGAAAAAGACAAAAGGAACAAAGACTGTCTTCAGCAAGTACAAGAAACAGTAATTACAAGGTGAATCAAGTCACTCAATTTCGGTGCTGGTTCAATCAGGCAATTGAACTTTCAAAACTTTCAACAAGTTGAATAAATTCTGGAAGCACTTGGCTCAGTCAACCATCCACTAGAAGCAACAGGAATATTTATGTGGCATGCCATGTGACATGGAGACAAAGTGCCATGTCACCTTTCTGTTACATTATCAACAAAAAGTTGATGAGCTACCCACGTACTTCAAAAGTGCAGTGACCCAATTGAAAGTTCTAAATAATCCAATGACTTGACTGAAAATAGTAAAATTTTAAGGACCTGGATGGAAGTACCCTCAGAATTGAGTGACTGAAACTTTCACCGCGAAATCACCCGCAGTTTCAAGTATAACAAGACTCATAAGCAAGAGACTTTTTCTGCCAAACATCACCAAATGATTTAATATCTCTTTATCTCTTTGAAAAGATTATCATCGAGAAACTGAATAACCTTAGCTAGATCAAGTGATGGAGGCCTAGGTCTGAACAATGATAATATATTTCCCTTCAATGCGATTAAAGCTTAATTTCAACAAATACCTTATCCGCAGGGAGTGTCTTTTCTTCATCATCCATCTCATCAAGGTTGTTGCTTAACAGCAACGTCATGCAATTTCTTTCCAGATAGAGTTTGTCGATAAGACCAGCCACAGGGTTACCCAACTTCTTCTCTTCTTTCACCATGCGAGCAAGATCCTCCCAACTCATACCTTTTGCAAGAGCCACTCGGACAGCTAATATGGCTGCATCAACATCTTCCAAGTTGTATTCTATCAATTCAGCCATTTTAACACAGCGATCAACTTCTTTTTTTAGTGTGTGCACACGATTTTCCTATGTCAAAAAGTAAAGGAGAAAAAAAAAGTTACCACATAAGGCATAAAGGTAAACCTGTATGCTAGCAAGTTTCATGTCAAGATAAGAAACTAATCCTGCAAATGAAACCCATTCTCTTCACATAGTGAACATGAGAAAATAACTCTGGCATGGACGCACAACAGAAAAAGGTTTAACAATGGAAACAACAGCAAAAGCAAAGAATATTATGAGCAACAAGAACTAGCAATCGTTAATAATCAACATGACAGTCAGAATAATGGAGGACAAGACATGTCTGTATGATACATCAACACAAATATATATGTGCAAGTAAGACACATTTAGGAAGTAGCTATACCACCATTATCGAAACCTCCACTTCCACAAGGAAAATTACAAATAGACAAATGAATTTGAAGGGACTCAGCAATTAGAACGCTCAGAGAAACTAGAAGTTAAATAAAAGAGATCAATACCTGATCCAAGCGTATTTTATTAAGTTTTTGAACTGCAGAGCCCTCTTTTGCCTTTTGTTGTTGTTCTACCCGTTGACTCTCAATTTTACTATAAAACTCATCCAAAGCTGCATCAAAAGTCTGAAATTTGATATGGTCCTTAGATTTGAATTGGTTCAACAAAATGGGACAGAACTCATCGTAGATCTGTAAAAATATTAGTCAGTAATAGTTTTTGTGCAGTTAGAAATTTGACTGGATATGTGGTGAGAAGCAAGATAGACTAAAATTGCAATTTTAAGAAACAAAAACAGTACCTGGCTTCCAGTTTCAGAAGGAGCTTGAAGCTCCTTCTTCTGATTCTTATTCTGCAGCAAAATGTATCCTTCAGGAATTGTATCTCCAGAGATCACATCCTGCAGCCAATCCTCAAATTTCCCAACAGCTTTGATCAATCTTTGGACAGTCTCATCATCTAACTCATCTTCTTTAGGAAACTTCATACTGGGGCCAGACCAGAGTCTAATATAATATGCTCAGAAAGTGCGGGCCCATACCCTAGGGCCTCCCCGAGAACTACTTTCAAAGTGGCTTGTCTGCCACGATTACCATCATTGGTATTTTTTCCAGACTCAGATGACTTCATGCCCTTTCGACCTCCTTTCTTTTCAGTCGATATTTCAGATGCATCTTTTCCCCCTCCGTTATTCGGAGGCTTATCATCATTCCGTTCTTCAGATGGTTTAAGGGCAGCCTGCAACTTTTGAGGAGTAGTTCTCTCCAATACCCGACAGATTTCTGTAGGATATCGATGGCGTGACATTATTGCAACCCCTTTATCATCATCTCTGATTAATTAGAAAGCTTGTTATTTATCTACCAGTCCAAGTAATAAATCATGAATAAAATCCATCAGGTAAGGTCAACTAGATTTGCTAGCATGGAAATGGTCGATGCACTTCCCTCAGAGTGGGGAACATGGAATGTTTATAACTGTCAATATCAAGACCATGCAGGACCTTAAAGAATACACTCGATGATACATCTAGGTAGCTCATGAGCCATGATATGCTATATCTTACCAACAAGCGTCCGTGTATTTTTTTTCTCTTCTTTTTAAACAAAGGCTCTATGGTGTTGATAGAATTCAGACAACAAGGCAACAACAGTTGACACAATATTTCGAGAAAAATGTAGAAAACATGACAGCTAAAATTGTCTGAATTCATTAAGTATGTCTGTAGCTACCAAAATATCCAATAAGGAGACAAGAGGAAGATGAATCAGGATCAATTGTTAGATAATGCGCTTTACTGAAATAGGCACTTCCAGGTACAGGATTTCCTCTCTTCATCAATAGGTTGTTGCCATTCACGTGAAGCCGACATATCCCCTAATTGAGCAAGCCACCCACACCAACAGGGGAGGGGATGATTGCTCATACAGTGCCCACTTTCCACAAGAAGTCAAAGAAAGCAAAATGAGAGTATACCTAGCCCACTAGTCAGCTCAGTAATCAGCCTCAGGTTATCAAAAACCTTCTTTCCACAAAGACAGAAGATGCACATCTACTTGTCAGGCAAAAACAAGCAAGTCTGATAAGTGAGAACATTAAATTTGTTTCATCCTAAAAGTACGGACCTTGCATTCAATAACAAAACATATACCTGTGTGATCGAAGAAGTGTCATAACCATGAACTCTGAATCCGCCAGGATAATATTTCCTTGGGCATAAAGCTCCAGTATAACATAGTATGCATTCACACCCAGGCCAAATTGAAAGAGTACTATCTGAAACAAGGTATGAACGATTAAAACAAGCAACTAACCAATATAATTCCACCTAAATGTAAGTGATGCAATCAAAGGATCTACATAGAAGACTGAAAGTTCAGATAACAAGAGTATACCCTGTCATAACCAAGCTGCCTCACATCCTCTAGCCTTCTTGTGCGAATGTGTTTCCTCAACTTGAGGGTAAACCCAGAAGGCGTGTTACTCTTATCCCTAAAGCAAATTCATAACATTCTTAGTGCAATAATTCACCATTAAGTAGTTGCAGTTACTATCAATACCATAATTAGTTTTTCTTTAGCTGATCCGCTGACAAGGTTTTCGTGTTTATTTTTCTTAGCTCACTACATGGAGGTAGTCCCAGACCCCGATATCCTTTGTCAAGCTATAAAGTGAAAGATGCATCAAACTCCATCAGCTTAAACTTTTAGAAGTACAGTTAAGCGCCCAACTTCAACTTTCCATCGAATCTAAAGGTACTGAGTTCACTTCCTTACACTACCTTTCACCAATTAATGGGTTTCCCTTCTTTATATGCCTTGGGTTTTAACAATCCTCCAACTTGCAAGCCACACATTGGATTTGCATGCTTCATGCTTTCCTCATCATATCAGCTTTCTTTAAAGGGGAGTACAAAAGCCATAAACTGTAATGCATACCGTACTCCATACAATGGTTGTGCACTAGCTCTAACTTCCTCTAAGAAAACTCCCACTCATAAGTCATTAGTTAAAGTGTAATGTTGACTTGAAGCCTAGAAAGACTCGAACAAAAATAAGAAAAAATACCAAACACATACTTCACTTATCCAATGCCCACTTACAAGCCTCCATTTTCAACAATTATCCTCCACATACCCCTAAGCATAACCCAACATTGAAAATACCAAATTGCCCCTCATGAACTCATTTTAGCATATTGCTTAAGGTTTGGATGGGAGTGATTATTTAGGATTTGGAGATTGGCACTTTTGGAAAGAAAATGACATTTTTGTAAATATAGACAAGAATAATTGATGTGAAGGTGCAAAGTAGTCTCCAAAGGTAATTCACGTTTGCATTTGGTATTTTCAAGGTAGTATCTAAGTGGTCATTGAGTAAAGCGCGAACATGTTTCTAGAAGTTACCCCTACAGTAATACACGGCCAATGTAGCATTGTTGCCTTTCAAAGATAAGATCAACTTCCACAGTATATTCATGTATTGCCAGAGTCTCAGGCAACCATATTGCAAAAAGATGACCCATAATATGCAAGATTACCTCACATAATCGGTGGTATGCAAACGGACTCCGCTCTCCATCAACAACAGAACTTTTTCACTTTCTCCCGATTCCGTCACTCCACTGCTATTCATAAGCTTGAACACATACGTCTGTCGACCAATTCCCACAAACAACACCAAAGAAGAAAATTCATTCAATATTTTCCATTTCATCAAATAAAAAAAGACAACAGCAAGGAAAGCAGAAACTACATCACTCAAAGCAAAATCTTCCCAAAATTCTCAATCCATGGCAACAATACAAATTAGGTTACGCGAGAAAGGTCCACTCCGCAGCTATTCATAAGCTGGAGTAAGCATATGCAAGAGAAATTCACACACAAGCAATCGAATTCCTCCAAACAAAACAGGCGATATTGACGATACCGGAGCCTGGAGCATCCAGGCCCTACGCAAAATCAAACAACTTTATCCCAAACCCAACCTCAATCTCATTCCCCCGAGCGCAGGACTACCAAGTTTTTCTTTTTCCCCAGAACCGACAATCGGCCAGCGGAACGAAACGAATCGAAACAGAGGGAGCGAAGGCGAAAACGGGAAATGGAGCCGAGGAGGAAAGGACCTTGGGCGAGAGATCGTAGACGTTGGAGCAACGCATGCCGATCAGGCGGCGCAGGCACTTCACCTCCGCGGCCACGTCGGCCGTGTTCATCCGCACCTTCACCATCTCTCTCTCCCCCTCTCTCTCTCTACCTCCTACCCTCCTTCGAATCCGCGCTTCGCCACGTAGCTCCGGACGGCGGCGAGAATCGAGCTCCGGTTTCAACGACGGCGACAAACGTAGAGAGCCTCTGCACTTTGATCTCGAGACGACGATCGAGAACGACGATGAAGTTCGCAGGCCGGTCGAAGAGCCGGCGCTTCTACGCTTTCGTCTTTCTCTCCGGGCCTCAGGCCCGCTCAGAAAACAGAACAGCCCGGGTAGCCCAACCGCGACGGTGACGGAGAGGCCCGAGAATTTGGGCCCAATGAGAATCGGCTTTTCTCGAGCCCAAATTACCAAATAGTTTTTTTTTTTTTTGGGGGGGGGTCGAAATCTTAACGGTGAGTCCCTGCATTTTTTTTTTTTTAATTCGAGTGTTACGGTATCACATGAATGTTTGGGTTGGGCCCATTTGGGCCGGAGTGGGGTTGGACTGACTTTCTCGTGTGAGGCCACTGGCCCAACCAATCGATTTGCCTCTCAGACTTGGGTCGGGCCAAGCAAGCCACCTGCCCCTACAATAAATGCATCCCTTCATTTTGCTTGCCTCCTTCTGGCACCGAACGCGTAAGTGCTATCGTTATAGTACCGGATGCTAATCGCCAGGAACCCAAACTCCGAGTGTCACATCCAGCACAAGAGGCCAAGCATATGATATGACCAAATTTCCTGGTCTCGGAGCTCATCTCGTCTTGACTTTAATGTCGAGTCGTATTTAAGTAGCTAAGTTTCTAAGGATCGACAACTGCTCTCCACACCATCGATATCTTGAATCTTCTCATTCACGTTTGATATTTATGATTATCCCACATCAGTCCAATATTTTGTCGACCTCACAAAACCCATCTACTGTGACTAGTATTGAAGTTCTCCCCTACGATGAACTGTGAAAAACAATAGAATTTGATCGATAATTTTATTTTGCCAATACGTCAAGTTTTTCCAAAAAGTTCAAACTAGAGGCGATAGATTTTTCTCCTGCATAGCTTTATAGGAGTCTCACATAATCAACACATCAATGATTATTTCTTGCATCTCACGCTACGAAAGCACAGGTTACAAAACATCGTCATTCCCATGTATTTTCTACGTAACTCACTCGAAACTCCGAAAGGTCAACAACAATTAGGTCTTCCGGCAAAAGCACAGCCCGTTTTTCTATTTGCCCAATTTCCAATCCAGTTAGCTATCCCCCATGGTTCTACAAATTTCCAATACGATTCAACCCCCGATCGGCAATATGCTTCTCGACCCGAATCACGATTCGGGGTTCATCTACCACTTCGGACACACTCTTCAAATTCCACAAAGATTTCGCAACGTGCCCCTTGACTTTGACTGACTGTCGAATCATTAGAAGGGTCAAAGGTATAAGGCTTATTCCTCTCTCTTTCTCTCGTCCTTCCTCCTTATTTTCTCTCTTTTGTGGAGTAGAGGATTGCAAAGATTTGAGTCGGTTGTCGTGGATTCAGGCACTTTGGTCGGTCAACGACACTAGCTAGCTTATGTGGACCGACCGACATGCACACATGCCGATTGAGCGAAACTTAACGACTCTCGTTTGGCCTAAACCCCTCAAAGGGATATTGGATTAATCGATATAATGGTGAATTTTTTAGGGCATTGTGCTTGTTTATATCATTGCTAAGTCGACCTTCAAACGACCTCGTCCTTCGAAAACTTGATCGTGGGGATATACTTGATTTGTAGGAAATGGCGAATGACCAACATCAATCCAATGTTTTCTCACCTAGTGTTGGATCCTTTTGACTCTAGCGGTAACGGTTTGGAAAGATGATGTTTCTGCTTCAACCTCCTGGTCAAAATTTCTGTGATGGGCGCATAGAAGAAGTGATGAACCAAATTGGGAAACGTTTTTTCTTGATTACGATGTGTTAGTCGTTTGTGACTTACATGTGCATTGACTTACGTTGCTTTTGGAAGGCGAAGTCGTTTTCATGCCGAAGCCGTGCCCGCGGCGAGTATTGTTCTGAGGCTACCACACGCGTTAGTACTAGTGAATTACCCCCACCGCATGCCGTTGCCCCCGGCTAATTGAGCATTGTCACCACCGGTGTTGCCATAGAGAGCGAGTGACTTCTTGTTGTCACTCTCCTTAGTTGGTCATCCCCAATACATGTTAGTTTACTATGACTTCCAGCGGCATCGTGCCAATGCCATTGGATCACCAATATTGAATCTCAATTGTTAGGGGTGAGCATATTGACTAATTAAATCGAGAACCGCCCGGATGGGCCGACTTGGTCCAATTTCCTTGGGCATTAGTCCAGGTCCTGGTTCCATAAAAATTGGAATAGTGATTTTCGATCCGGTCCAGCTCCCATCTGGTCCTTAGTTCCAAGGGAGAAATAGACCAGATCCGAATCGATCTTAGAAAATTTATTTTTCCATTGAAATCATTTTCAAGAAAAATAATTTGTTTTTTATTTAGGAAAAGTGATTCCCTTTTTGCTAGCAATTTTTTTCCCCAACCAATCTAAGTTTGTTGGTTTCAATCCATGGATCATGTTTTTCATAGATCAATTACTTTTCTGTCGTCTAAACACTGAAAAGTCAAGGAAACAATTTTCAGAACCAGTTATCCCTCAAACAAATGGACCTCAAGTCGTCCAACAACCTAACGCGGTTGGAAATGGTTTTGATCGAGGAAGAAAAACAATCGTCGCAACAAGAACATAGAAATGATGAGAGTGCTTCTTTTGTTGACAACCCGAAAACCAAGCGCACGAAGGGTCATCTCCACTTTATAGACACGCATAGGTTTTGAAACTTTTTCCGATCCCTACTTAGGAAAAATAAAAGAAGAAAGAAGCAAGATGGCTTTAGTTGCTAGAGAGACATCCATCTTTTCACTGCTCCGTGCTGTGCATGTCGATCATGATGCAAAAGAACTATAAATTTAACCCTCCGTCTCGTTTCTTTTCAAGCTTATGATGGCTAGCAGCATTCACATTTTGGATTGTCTTGGTGGATTAATTTGCTCACTAACCCTTCCTTTTTTCACTTAATATAAAGTTATAACCCGAGCATGGGTCGAATATAATAGTCTCGAAAAGGAGGGTACACGTATGACCCTGTCTCCACTTTTATGTGCAATAGTAATAGTGCTGGGCTTTAGCCAAACCGGTTGTCTCTCAAAGCGAGAAGAAATGAGAGCAAGAGCGACAAGAAAGTATCAATTAGAAAGTGCTTTCGCTAATGGGGGCTTGCCTGAGGGCTTACCGAGTTCAGACACGGACTCATGATTAAATGAACTTGGCATCTTTCTATCGTGTCATCATTCGACAGCGTTCGGTACTTAAAAAACTATGGAATGTTCCCAGGCATGGTCGAGGTTGTCTCCTGGATGTTGCACGAACGGAAGGGAATAGGCTGTCGCGTCTTTGTCTGCTTCCTATTTGCTAAGTTCAATTAATCATGCGTTTAGACATTGAAAGACTTGATTAATTGAATTCAGCACCTTTCCATCGTGTCATCATTAAACAATGCTTAAACTTGTTGAATGTTTCCAAGCATGGTCGAGGTTGTCGTCCTGATTTTGCACATGAGAAAGAGGCTGTTGCGACCTTTGTTCCTTTGTTGAACATAAGGGTTCAGGAGTATGGCTAAATTCTTATGCATGTATCCGATTAAGAAAAGATTAAAAAAAAAAACTCCAGAAGCAGCCTTAATCGCCATGCATGTATGTGTTCACTGTTCAGATTGCAACTCAAAAGCTAACTATTTTTCTATAAATATGATATATATGTAGAATTTATTCAAATCGCTTTGAGGACGAGCGAGGGCTCATCAATGACGATGAATAATTTGTTGCTTTGCATGTCAACGTGCATGTGCACGTGTTTCTCTCTCTCTTTCTCTCTCTTTTTTTTTTTTTTTTTTGCTACTTTATTATACAAAAGACTGAATAATGAATCGATCGTGTAATTGAATTTGGTAGTAAGATGTCGGACGGTCCTCATGAGAATGATGAAAGACATTGAATTATTTTTTTCCTGTTGTACTATATGATCCACCATTTCATGTCGAAGTATATCTAGAAACTTGGCCTCGTGCTTATGCTTTGAATTGTCTACCTAAGGCTGACATAATGAGTGCGCAGCGATTAGCGGAAGTAAGAAACTGATTGGATTGCTTTGTGTGATTTTTTTTTATAGTAAAATTATCCAAAATTTCCTAATTCTATTTTATGGTGATCAATTTTATCCTAAACTTTTCCACTGTATCAATTTAGTCCTAAATATTTTGACAATTTGCCAATTCGGTCCTACACCTTTCAATTGTATCAATGAAATCCTTGACATTTTAAGGATTTGCCAATTTAGTCTTAAATTTTCAATAAATTGTTAATATAGTCCTTTTGAATAGTTTTGAGAGGAAATATGCCGATGTGATGGTGTAGCCAGTATCGATTATCCTATGTGGTACAGCCACAATTAACATGAACTATAATTTTATATTTTTTAAAAATTTGCCCAAATTTTATATTAATTTTTAATTTTCTTTCTTTCTTTTTTCTGCACAAGGTCAGTGAGGGCTAACACTACAGTGACCTCACTAGGGGCCGGCAAGAGCATAATGATGATGGTCGGATCTGATGAGGGCTAACAAGCCCTCATTGTGGCCGGTGAGGATGTCGCAAGCCCTCACCCAAGCCCTTGTGGGCAACAGAGAGGATCACCCGCCTTCGAGCACATTTTAATGAAAGATAAAATTGAATTATCAAAATGAGCCCAAGGGCTAGCAACGGTGGCCACCCCACTTATTGATAGGTGCTCGGTGTAACTTTCTTTAATATTCTCCTTATTATTTACTCTTTTTATGTGAAAATTTGCGATCACACTTCTTATAACTACTAATTCTCTGGCTTTGAGAGCTTTCGAACCTTTGATAACAAGTTTCCGAGTCCCTAGTTCACAAAATAGGTATATCACACGATACGATGAATCGCTATTCTCGACATCAAACATGACACTCTTGTTTCAATGCTAAAGTATTAACAAAGTCAAAATTCCCTTGATATCACCATTTTTGCCCAAGCATGTCCCAATTAGCAAACAAACCGCGGACTAACGCGACATCAACAAACGCGTCGTCGGCATTCTTAATCGTTCTCTTTGTTGAAATTTCGGTTGTTTAGACTAATTGACGACCCATGTTTTTCTGTCCATTCTTGATTAAATGTTTAAAATATCCGAGACAAGACCACGAAGTCCACAATAGCGAAGGACACCACAAGTTTTCTCTAGACGAATCGGATTCAACGAGAATATAATTAAGTTCGTGGACTTAGTGACGGGGTTTTCCAACATGATATGCTTTGTAAATCCCCATAAAATAATGCTGTTGCATCACATTATGTGACAAAAATAGCATGCATGACAAGCACTACATGTCTACTTAAGTTGGAAAGCGAAAGCAGACGACTTAGCCAGAACGGAAGAGGTGGTAATCACGGCATAATGAAGGGGGAAAGACCGATTGTTCACCAGTAACAAGCCACAAGCAATCGAATAAATCCAAAAAATGAATTGCGAAAATTATTAATTTATGACAATAGAAAAAGGCGTTCAAAAGATGTGTCAATTTACAAACATGGAGGCACCATTGAATCTGGACTAGGGTGTCTCTTGGACAAAAAAAATTCAATTCTTGGTCATTTTCTAACAAATAAAATTTAAGCTCCAATTGCATATCCACGTCACCAGGTCATTTTCCTCGAAACTATACTAGTACAAGTCCATCATTATCGCGTCACCATTGACGTCATCTGGTCAATGTCACCCACAAAACGATCACCAACTTCATTTTTAACACTGTGTTTTATGTCTCTATCTTTGACCGAGAAAATTAGTTCGAATTAGAAGCATTATTCAAATGGATCGAATGGAAAATTGATGTGTATACCATTGAATGGCTTTCGGTGCCTGCTCAATTTGAGATAACATATAATACTGGCGCTTTTGGACTCCTAATAACACTAACTAAATGTTCGGTTCATTTAACCAAAATACGAACTTAAGGAAAATATCTAGTTAATTAGACCTGGATCTACCTTAAGGTTCAACGGAAAGTAGGGTTTTATTTAGGTATTGGAAGGACGGTGGAGTGAACTAAGAAACAACCATTCCGTATGGTTGAGATTGTAATTCCAAATGTCGTTCTAAGAGTAAACATTTTCTTTAGGTATCATTAGGATTGTTTAAGTCCATATAGAAAGTTATCATCACATATTACAGTGGACATTTACTCATCGCTTCCTATGAATGAGAAGAATTCGTCGGTCTACTCGATTCTTTAGTTTCTAAAAGTAGTTTGAAGCAAAAACAGGGTAAACCGGTAAAGAAAGAAAGTTGCAATGGGTTGTCTTTATATGTATTTTTATTTATCTTTTTGTTTTTGTAAAATATTATGGCAGTTGAGATCCATTAATTACAAGTAAATATAAGACCCACGTAGTTTTAAAATGTAAATAAAGCAACTTTGTCACGTATGAATGGAATATATTTTCGAAATAAAATAGTTTGAGAAAAATATTTCTTCTCATACAATGCTTCGGTTATCTGAGTCAATTGTCGCATAATTCAATGAAAGGCAATGCATTTTTATGGAGATCATGTAAGCGACATAGATTTAGTTCTTCATAATAACCCGACCTTAATCAATCGTGTCAAATTGAAATCTAATTTAGAATGTCTTGATGTTAGAGTTGATGAACAAAGAAATTATATAGTTTCGACCAAGGTAAGTTTTTCTCAAGTTAGTTGAGAAAAATTCTCTCAAGACGACAATAGAAAGAACCGAGGCATGCCAATCAAGAATGGCAAAAAGGAAAAGGAGTTCCATCTTCACCGCCCCGAGTGGGATTTCTAGTACCATGTCGAATCACTTGATTGGGTGGCTGCTGGATTGGACACGTGCCGGAGCACCGGAACGGGCCGGCATCGCCGCCTTCCCCGCGCAGGCCGCCGTACCTGATCTCCTCCGTCTCACCTGAACAACGTGTGGTTGGCGTTGGGTGTGAAACCTGATGCAGAAAAGATGCTGAAAAAGAACAGGGGACCACAGGAAACAGAGCGATCGCCCCCGCCCACGAACCATCAACTCAAATCATTAAACTAACCGAAGGACTTATCGAGGTTCATGAATGCTTGCCCCCGCGGTTCAAGAATCAAGAACACACGCTCCTCCCCAAAAATGTAAAAAGGCAGCAACGAGAAAGAAAGTTTTATACTTTTGGTCCGTGCTTATATCTGTAATATCCGTTTGGATCCATGTACTGCATATGGTCTTTGAAGGATGAGGTATTGTTGTGGAATGTTTTGTTGTTATTTTCTTAATAATTCAAGAACACGGGCATAAAGACCCGACAAAGGTGGAAACCCATTCTATATCTCGTAAATCCCTACAAAACAATCTAGTCTATGCTTTTGGCTTATGCCAGGAGTCTTAATATAGAGCAATTTGCATCTAGCTTTGAAGGTTTGAACATGTGATCTCCAATCTCTGAGTTGGAAATCACATGACATTTAAATAACTATGCTAACCCTAGGGTTTATATTTTAATTTTTGAAAAGAAAAGAAAAGTTTGCATAGAATTAGACATGTCGGTTTTTGTGTGTTCAGTGATATTTCGCATTGAATAAAAGTTATATTATAAGAGCTATAAAATTCCAAGGATTGTAATAAAAAGTTAGAAGTCAAAACAACTCCAAATTTTTTTATAAAAAAAAAAAAAAAAGACTATTTCTTGGAGTCTTTTTTTTTTTCAATTTCTATAAGAGGTAGCGGTACTTCTACAATTTAACTATCAAATTTTATTGCATCTTGGAGTAAATGAACAATACCCTCATCTAAGAGCATATGTAGGTCAAAAATGATAGTCGACGAAAAGTATAAGGAACCAAAGTGCACACATTAAAAATAAAGACGGAGACTTGATGGAAGGGGCCCCTCCTTTGCGAAAATCATACTCCGGGGACTAAAATGAAAACAAGAACCACAGTTTCAAGGACCAAAAGGACAAACCCTTATCTTCACATGCAAATGCTTCCAATGTGGAGTTAGAAACCAATATGGTCACGCACATTAAAATATAAGATTGGCGAAGACAAATGGTGGGGAACATAAAGACACCAATTGAATAAAATTAAAATTTCCATTTCAATCTATTTAGCTTTCTTTCGAGGCGTGCGTCTGATGGACGAGACAATGGGGTGGGTCGTCTCTTTCCTTTGATCGCTTTTGCCACCTTTCCGTAGAAAATGCTTTTGGCTTCTTCCTCCTTCTCCTCCTCCTCCTTCCTACTCATTAGCTGAGATTAGCATAGGCCGTATCTTTCACCGATATTTTATTACTACACCCTCCATTAAAAAAAATATAACCCTAATGACCATCTCAATTCCCCCAGGAGAGAAATGAAAGCAAAGACTGATTAAAATATAATCGCATCTTGATTAGAAGATCACGCAATCCATCATCGGCTCTGCCACGCGCTGTAGCTCTCTCGCCTTTGTGCAATCTTGCATTCTTTATTTCGCTACGAAAATTTAAAAAAAGAAAGAACAGGAGACACGTGAGTGAATATTAAAATTCAGATAGAGTATGCAGTATGAATTAAAGAAGGCGATTATTGCTTGATTAATCCAACGTTTTATTTAGCTGAATTCCCTGGTTTGGGGTATCCCATCTAGATCCGATCGCAATGGAATGTGAATATAATAGCTCAAGCGAGGGGATGATATTATAATTTTGCTCAGCCTTTTTTTGACTCGAAGATGGCTACGTCGACCTAGGTTTAAAAAGATTACGCGAGGGCCTGCGTATATATCAAGATGCTGACTAAGCAATGGTTGAAACTTGAATATGCTAAAAGAAGAGATAACGAAAATGGTGGGGGAGCTATTTATGGAAAATCAAACGATAAGTGCGTCAGTTATATTTCATTGGGGAGACATGTTGGATGTGATTAATAACAAAAATTGAGTGAATTTGACATGTTTACATTGGATGAACGACAATCCTTGAGATATTTCGACCCAACTTGAATTGAGTAATCAATTTCTCTAAGTTTTCTAAGGTGATTTTAACCGCTACACTAACCTAAAGTAGTTGTCATTGGGATTCCTATATATAACCGGCCAAAAAAAAAAAAAAAAAAAAAAAAAGAGTGGTACGCAAAGGATTGACACAAAGGATTACATAGCCTAGAGGCATGCCTAGGTAGTTCATAATCATCTAGTTAGAATCAACATGAATTATGCTTGAGCAGTTTATAATCATTCGGTTAGGATCAATCCAAACCTGCCTTTTTTTTATGTGTACAGTTCAACATGTCAACTATTAAATATTAGAAACACAAGATATCCTATTAATAAAAATATCATGAAATCCCCCACTCTTCAAGAATGTCCTTAGCGTCAAGGAACGTGTACAGTGTTTTGTGCACAACTTGTTCATAACCCCATTGGTTGAAAAAAAAAGGGAAAGAAATTTCCCAGTATCATGATCAATACCACTGAATAGTATAAAATTGAAGGAAGACTTCCGATCATATTCCAAAAAGTGAAAAGAAGAAGAAGATCTAATCAAATACTCTTCTATTGTACATGAAATTTATGGTTTCCGTTGGTGCAACTCCAATCACCTTCAAAACGACAGAAAAACTTCATTGGTAGCAAATGGTTATCCATTAAGCGGCGAAGTCCTTATTTCCATAACAAAATCTTATGCCCTACACTCTTGCAAAAAGGGACTAAGAGGGGGTGGCTACCCTGTTAATCTTTATATAATTCGTTCATGTTACTCTATATGTAGATCTCGTTGTGTATGACCTATTACTAGATAATTGTAGAGCAAGAAAATGTGAAATGAGACAGTTCTACAATAATCAAGATGTAGAGAGCAAAAAAGATTGAATAGCACATTCACTCAAGTGTTTCTTGGGATTCAATTACGCTCAAATGCCTACAATAATTAACTGAAAAGAAAATACTGTTCCCCTCACAAACTCTCTTTTTTGATGGCTCCCATAACTCTCTCTCCAATTTGGTTTGACCTTGTGAGCACATTAGGTTAAAAACACAAACTTAATCAGAGCTAGGTCGGACATTCCCAGTGCTTTAACTTGTTCAGATTGTGTTAGGGTCAGACGTTAGGCCACACCAAATCCTCCTTCGAATGCCTAAACCTTGCAATTCAAACACACAGTTGTTGCTCCACTTGTCTCCACTTATTTCAAATGTCCTCGCGCACTCCAAAATTTTTTTTGCTCTCTTTCAAAAATCAAGTTTGTTCCTAAACGAATGAGGTCAAATAGTTGGAAGCGTGCAACAAAAATAAGGAGATTGCCAAGATGGAGCTCATTAATATATTCAATTAGATTTACTTTTACTTTAGATCAATAAAGATGTAGTAATTACTCAACACCAAATCAATTCTTCAATGCGAAACTTTTTGATATAATTCGCACATGCATCTCAATACAAACTTTAAGCAACATTCAACAAAATAGAGAATCCAAATCCATCTAAAAAAGAGATTTATCTTTTAAGATATGTATCCTTTATCTCATTTAAAAAAATCCAACTATAAAGGATAACAGAATCGGCTTTATGATGGCTTGTACTTGAACTTTCGCCTTCTCTTTTTCATCCACCATGATGTCCATTTCTTGTTTTCTATACATCTTAGATTCTAATCGAATTTTCATCCACAGACATGGACTTAACTTATCCGCCCCGGATTCCACTATCATGTAGTCTTCGGATTGAGGAAAAAAAAACATACAAGAATGAAATAGATACTGCTGTTTCAACCGCTAACTTAAGTTATACCTAAAGCAAATTCAAAGCCACCCCCTCCTCATTAATCAAACCCGATTTGCAATGAAGAGAGAGTGCGTGGAATGTCCTTACACGAGACCAAATTAGGGCTCATGCAAGCTTCATCTGTGTGCTGTCTCGTTTTTTAGACTCCTGGTTTATTCGACCATCAACCTGATTTACTTCCCCCATTATTATATCATATCACCATTCGAAGAATCATTCCCACGTCCCCTCTTTCGCTACATTATTCTACTACAGCAGCGAAGGCGCATCCTCGTCAAACGGTCATCCATCTCCGATACCTAACACATACTTTGTTAGGGGAAAAATATAATGTGCCCCCGCGTTCCCGAACTGTTTAGAGGTCAAAGAATGGTGAATTCCCCCGAATAAAGAAAAAAAAGGGAATTTGGCTTTTGGGTCTAACCCATATATGTTTCGGTCAAAGACGCTTCAGGCTATGGAATTTCCAAGAGAATAATCCTACCCTCTATTTATAAATTCCCCTCTCTCTCTCTCTCTCTCTCTCTCTAGAGAGATCTCACCGTCTAAGTGGAAGTGTCAACTCCAAACTCCATTTTTGCCCTGAAAAAACGGCTTTGCAGTTTGACAAGAGGACCCAAGAAGCGAAGCGATGGATGGGGGGCGTGTCAGCGTCGTTCCCTCCTCATGATTATCCCACTTAAATTAAATCCTCGAAGCGCTTTGGTTAAAACTTTCTAATCTTTGGGGGACCATTTGACAGATTCCACTAAATGATGCAACGGGATTCTGCAACATTGGACTCTGAGGTTTCAAGATCTCAGGACACGACGAATGAAAGAGAGAGAGAGAGAGCTCTCTCTCTCTCTCTCTCTCTCTCTCATTTTATGGTTCTTGAATTTGGACTTTAATTCGATGGAGTGATTCTTAAGTAACTAGAGAAACCCAACTCCATTTCCAGTGAAATTCAAGATCTTTCCGAGGGACATAAAGGAAGCACGATAATAGCTTTCTCGAATTCGTAGATAATGGAAAAGCCCGAGTAAAATAAAATTTAAACCTCAGGTAATCATCTTGGTCTTTAAGACTGTCTTTCTCGTTTTTCATTTCTATTTTTTGTGTCCGAGTTTGTGGTAAAACATTACCAACTACACTATATAGTAAGACTTCTGATTTCAAAGGGTCATGTCCAAAAAATTTCCGGATCCAACAACTTAGATTCCTGTAAATTCTATTTTAATGACTACAGAAAATATTCTCTAGGAAGCTACGGCTAACAAGAAAATGAAACTTGACTTAACCCTAGTAGGCACGCATCAGGCAGGTAGATAGAAGAGAGAATGGCTTTTTTCTTTTATTTATTTTCTTATTCATGTGTTTATTTATTGTTTTGTTTTGTTTTGTTCTTAGCAGTTTGCGTCTGGGGAGGATGCAAGTGAACCATTAGAATCTTTCTGGAAGTCCACTTTAATCATATTAACCTCTGGTTTATTTTCCCTAATCATTTCGATTAACCCTTCTCACACGCCACAGATGAATTGCATTCTACAACTTTTGTGGTGGTCCAGTGCTTCTTTGATTGCATTGAATATTTACGATTGACAATGAATTCTCATGAAAAATATCGTGATACAAAGATAAAAAAGGGAGACCAATCAGGCACACACGACTAGCATTGATCTCATTATATTCTATTAAAATATTTCATATGATTTATCTATTTGATTTATATACTCTTTATATATATACGATCTCTTTTTGGATTGGATGAGGGGTTAGGTTGCAAACGCAACAAATTTTTTTTTAGCTGATGATTGTGATGGGCAAAGGAAATATCATGTGCTAGGGGAAAGCGAAGTACACATGTACAGTGACTTAGAATGTTGATTAATTTCCCCATTGAGATGGGGACATTGCTACGACTTACATAAACTGAGATATAACTGATTTAACTTTTTTTTTTATATAGTTGGTACGTGTCAGCTTTTGTTTATTATATTCGCTCACTCACTCTATAATTGACTTCTTTTACCTGCTTGCGGACAAAATTTCAGTTAGTGGGATGACTATTTCGTCATGGAAACGTACCCCCTTTGATAATTTGAACCATCACCTTGCTGGATATTAACATTTTTTAACCAATTAACATATCGTTCTATATATACTTTATGGAATAAAATAGCTCATTTGCAAGATAAATTCATCATGATTTGTATAATTTGTAATATTAGATATTCATCAAGCTATTAGATGAAGATGTTGGTTAATATTTAATTATTTTATCAAAGAGAACCGATTGATAAATGATAACGTCTATTCAATAAGGGTGGCATGTAAATAGAAATTCTCCTTCCTCAGCTCAGTTATCGTACATAAAAATTAGTTATTAATCATTGAGACCATAGTATTATTTTACACTCAAGAATTAAGAAATTCTACCCATATAATATAAAGTAATTGGGTTGGACCTACTAGGAGAAATTATCCTAAGAACAAGTGTAATAAGAAACAATAATCCATCGAGTAAGTCATCTAGAGTCTTGCACCTCGATAAGTGTGATGTCCTCTTGACTTCGACATAATTACTTAGGGTCAGCCTATAACTGTAAGTAAGTAATTCCTTAGGGTTTCCCTTACCCTAACGTGGATGGTCCGCCTTCAATTAAATGACCCAAAACATGTGGTTAGCTCGGCGTGCAAAAATTGGCCAAAAATATCGCTCGCCACATGGGAAAAATAACGGGCAAAGGGAGGGGTCGATGATAGTCATGATGGTCATGGGATTATGTAAACTCGTTAAAATAAGGAGATGGGGGGGGGAGTTTGAACATGAGTTTTGTCATGCTCTAATAATATCTTAAGAATCAATAAATATGCACTCAATTTTCTCTATAAAATTAGGAACTAATTCATATGATTAAAACACAACAGCTAATATCCAATAAATAAATAAATAAATCCACAAACAGGATACAATGGAAAAAATTGCGAATATATGTCAGTTTACATGACTATTTTACGGTCACTTATCAAGTAAAATCACCTTTTAACTCATAGCTATTAAAGAGAGTGCTTGAAAGGGCCATTAGATTATAAACTAAAGTTTAATTAATTAATTGCCATAGAAAAAAATAATAGTTCCTTCATTGAATTTGTTGAAAAAGGTGCTCCATTTTCATACAAGAGATTACTTCGATTGCGTCTTACATGCGACAAATGTGCGATTGTCGCAGCACATGCTCTCCAATGCGAGAATTTCCTTGCATCACGAGCCTTCATTGGTCCACGTAAAAAAGCCAATTCTCTATGATGGAATGCTAATATTGTACGAAATTACCATGCTTCGTCGTAATTATGTACGACATACCATAAAATGTAATTTTTCCAAGACAATTTGTCATGATCTAAGTATAAGTTATCCACACATGGTGTGATATTACAGAAAATCCAGTAGCGCAATTTACTTTTTATGAAGCGTTTAATGTGACATTCATCGTGAATAATTTAAGTTCAAAAGCAATTCAAGATTTGTTTTACTACTTTCACATATGGAGCAATTTTTCTGCGATCCAAATTTTTACGTTAGATTCAAGTTGAGTTTTAGTTGTCCCTACGTACTCAACAAAATTTTGATTTATTATTATAACCCCCTGACAAAATTGATGGAAGTCCTTTTTTTTTTTTTTTTTTGGGTTCTTTCAACTTGCTCCTTTGGAAAGATGGGGGCAAAACCCCAACGTTGCCTTGATAGAATGTTGTACATGGGTGTGGAGGTACAATTCCCACCCCTTATGCTCATCTCTTGCTACATCTTATTATTGACTGGTAGATTTGCGTCACGTATCCACCAAATACCTCAGCCGAAAAATCCTCTCTCTCCTTAATCAAGCCTTTGGAAAGGACAAGGCCACATCCCCACCGCCATTGCACGCCACCACACACCAGCGGCTTTGCACCTTCTCGTCGTCAACGAGCTGAGATTTGAGGCTCGATAGTTGAGTTTGAACCTTAGACCTCAACTCGGGGGAAGCTCAAGCCAAGCTTACATATGAGATCTAGGTCTCAACTTCCCTTAATCAATGTTGGTCCAAGGTCAATGCCTTAAACGGGCATCGGTCCGAGATCAATCAGGGTCGAAAGCGGCTATAACTGGGCTTCGCGAGCTCAAAAACCGTCATCTACCTCCAAGCTGAGGAATTCAGCGAAGGGGGAGGATAACATGTGCTTGCGCCTACATACATGGAGAAGCTAGGTTTCTTCCTTCAACAGGTGTCAGATTCCCACATGGTGAGAATCCAACAGTAGATAGGATGGTAACTAGGGGTTAGTGGTTCCAGATTCCGCCTAGAACCTAGATAGAACCTGCAAACCTATCATCGGGGACAAGTTTTTCATTTTTTGGAACATAGAACTACCCATCGGAACTTGGAACCTAGAACCAACCATGTACCCTATCACAGGTTCCAAGGTCAGTTCCAAGGTCTAATAGGTTTTTTTATTTTATTTATATAAACAAAATGAAAATGAACGCAATAATAATATATAAACTTGTCATTTTTCTAAGAGAATACAAAATTAACAAAATTATCAACAGACAAAAAAGATTTATTGGCAATGAATTCAACTAGATAAAAGTAGAGATGAACGGTTCTAAGTTCTATACAGATTTCTATCTTGAACTTGAAACCTACCCGTTGAAACAAGTTTCTCATTTTTTTTTAACCTGAAACCTACATTGCATATTCTAGAACTTGGAACCTATCTTGTCATAGGTTCCAAGGTCTATCCAGATCCCACTTATGTTATTATTTGAAAGATTACAATTCACTAATTATAACTTATATTTAGATATATAAAAAATATGAACATTAATAAAGTAAAAATCTTAACTATAAAATGGAAATTGGACTAATATTTATAGATTATACATTCATCATCGAATAGCATGGACTATCGGAAGATTGCATAGAGACATGATCAAGAAAAATATTAAAATTTGTTTCAGGTTCTATGTTACAGGTTTCAGGTTCCTTCAACTGAGAATCTAAAACCTATCCATTGAAACAAGTTTCTCATTTTTTAGAACCTGAAACCTACTTTACATACCTTAAAACCTCAAACCTATAAATTATTACCGGTCCGATTCTCGAGTTCCAAATTCTACCCTACAACCATGCTCACCCTTAATGGTAACAATGAGCACGGGCACTCCCATCTCCCATCACAAGCACCAAACATGATCGATTATCTCTTAATCCAAATTGAGCCTAACAGACCTCTTGTTCAATAAGATCAAAGAAAGATCCTACACATCTCTCTTTATTCCACGTCTTCACAGCTTAAAAAAACAAGAACCCTAGCGAATATCACAACCCCTAAGACGTGACTATCCTTAGTCCCGTACAGTTAGAAAAGCGACCCCTTCCTTTTCCCCCGCTCCTCGAAGGATCTCCGAGACATAGACACGGGCGGCTTGATGGCTCGTCTGACATTCCCCGCGCCGGGACAGCTCTCGTGCCACAAAGCACAAAAAAAAGTTACCGTCACGTCTTCACACTCAGCCGCAATTAAAGGAAGCGGACGGCCATCTAATACCTACGTGGTCCATCTCGATGGTATAGCGAGGAATAAAAAGAGCCTCAGGAAAGGAACCACTATTTAAAAGTTTTGCACATATAAATATATAATTTGGCTCTTCAGCTTCTTAATAGTCTCGAGCCTCCACGCTCCTATTCGAAAATAATTACATTAAAAAGAAGTGGAGACTAGAGAGGGAAAAAAATAGCAAGAATTTATATTTATTCAGAGAATTCTTAGTTGTGAGGATGGATGTTGAGTTCAATCTCTATTAGTAAAAACAAGAGAATTTATCTTATTCTTAAAAATACATTCGGAGAAAAAAGAAACCAAGAATTTATATTTATAGAGTAAATTTTCGGTTGCGAGGATCGATGTCAAGTTCGATCTATATTTGGAAGGAAAAGAATTTATCTAGTTCTTAGATATACGTTTGTGATGGCTTTCATTTCAGGGTATTGTCATGAGTCGGATAAACTTTTAAAAGATTAGTTTGTCATCACTTTTCTTTGAAAAATTTATTTAAGTTACTCCGGAATAAAAAATTGGAAGCATAAAGGAGATTTTTTTTTAATAAAAATTTTATCTTTTTTTTTTTTTTTTAACATTCACAAGCTCATAGGTATGCTGCAAATCTAACGGGGGTGGTAGAGTGGAAACGACACTAAGCATTGGACAATTACTTCAAATAGGCAATTCCTATAAATAAAGTATGGGCGCACTAAAAAGTCCTTTGGCAATTGAAAGATCAACTAAATGACACAAAGCCACCCTAATGCCCGTGGCCGTAGCCATTTTGGAGGTGGGGTTGAGTTTCACTAAATCAATGTGCCGTTTCTTGACTTGAAAAAGATAAAGGAGTTGGAAAGAGAAAAAAAGGAAAAAACTCAATGTGCTTTTTGATGCTACTTATGTGCATTGTGTGTACATAGTTACGAAATATGATTCAATAAATTGAAAGAGGTTATAGAGAACGTGTTAAATGAATCTACACTTAAAAAAGGTAAAATCATGATGTCAAATAAAACAATCCGGTGTGACTCATGGAATCACACGAGATATTCCATGCTTTTAAAAGAAATAAATCAACATCAAATAATATATGTGATCTCGATCGATGACAATTAAATAAGTGATCGATAACAATTGGTAGGAGCAAATATGTGTGAAGAGAAGTTAGAAAGAAGCGCCTCTAATTACTCATGCTGAATGAGCGAAAAAACAGTCTACTACATAAGATATTCAAGATATGATAAATAAGAAAATGTTAGTACTCTAAATACATACCGTGCACTCTCACAAACGACAACAATTGGTCTCAACTTTGTTGCTCAAGTATTCATCAACATCCTCTTATTGACTTGAGTTTCTAAGTTGAACATTCTGGTATGGTACTAGAGTCTCCTATCCTGATTTATTTTGCGTGCGTGGCCGTCCAATTCATCCAATTCCAAGTGTTATTTATAATCTGATTTGCATGTGAGAGAGGATGTCAAAGCACTTCACATGATTTGTCTGCAAAGTTTTTACCACTCTTTATATATATGATCTTCCTCGAATCATCGACTTAAGTTTTTAGATTGGACATTCTAACGTTTGTCATGCAAAATCATAAAAATGAGCTAGGCTTACAAAGCAAATCGAATAATAATGGGCACTCGTTTTTTTTAGCTTATTTCAAATTTAAGTGGGATTTGTGTAGTTTACGTAATTAAGTTGACTTAGCGAGTCCCATTAAGATGCTAGCTTAGGACGGCCCAAAGGGAGACACTTAGTGCCATTATTTATTGCACAGGAGGCTCTAGCTCATATTATAGCTTCACTAGAGAAGATCATAAAGGAAAAAGAAATGAAATAAATATAATTTCGCGTTTCGATCTTTTCTCTCTACTTATATTTGTTCGCTCATATAGTAAATTCCGATGTTATCATCTTGATACATTCTAACCGGTCAAAACGCATAAAAAAAGAAGCAATTCATGATTTTGCTTATGATATCATCAAACCGTGATCTCGGGATGCGACCTCTTTCACTCCCTAATCACCCACATAATAAATCTAGAACTTTTCATCCTCGAAATATTGATGATGTGAAGCAAAATCTATCACACATACGCCTGAGCAAAAATCAAATTCACCTGATAAGAAAGCATTTCAAAATCAAGAGAAGAAAAATATCACTCAAGAAAGAGAAAATCCAATTACAGCCGATTCATGTTTTGGACCGATCGTAAGGACGATCCAAGCGGGATAAACAAAAGTAAATTAAAAACCCAAAAAAAAAAAAAAAAAAAAAAGGAAAAAGAAAAAGTAGAATGGAGTGGCAAATTGTTTCGAGAAGGACGGAAGCCACTTTCAAGCCCTCTCTCTCTCTCTCTCTCTCTCCCCATCACATGAAATTCGAAGATAGGTCGGAAAAGTCAAAGAGTCAAACAAGCTGCCTCGATCCCACCACAATTAAGATTAAATTAAAAGCCCCTCTTTTATTTTAAAGTGTTAATTTAAACACTTAACTCAAACAACAGCTCCTCTTTCCCCCTGCTGCGGCTTTGCATTTTTCACACGTTCACTACATTAAATTTAAAAAAAATAAAAAAAAAAATAATTATTCTCCATTATTTTCCTTTCTTCTTTTTCCTATCTCCTTTATTGGCCCAACCCCCGTTCTTTTCCTCTATAAAAGCCCCACCTTCTCTGTCCTCCCTGTACTAATCCCATCAATCTCTCTTCCTTCCTCTCTCTCTCTCTATCTCACTCTCTCTCATCGCAAAGGCCCAAGTTTTCTCTCTCCTCGTTCCAGCTTTTCTCCGCCATCAATCAACCAGTCGGTCCAGTCCCCACGAGGGCGAGGGACGCGGACGGACATCGAGAACGAGGGCAAGCGGCGGCCGGGAGGAGGACGGTGAGGATGGACGCGAGTGGTATGATCAGAGGCGCCCACCACGGCGGCTGCGGCAGCGGCAGCGGCGGCGACAGCGACAGCCAGGAGGACGATCAGCAGGCGATGATGGAGGACTTGCGGCGAGGGCCGTGGACGGTGGAGGAGGACCTCACCCTCGTCAATTACATTGCCAACCACGGCGAAGGACGCTGGAACTCCCTCGCCCGCAGCGCAGGTAAATTACGGATCAAATATTCAAGAACTCTCGAGATTTACTGGTGCATGTTATGGGAGGTGATCATTATTTAGCATCGTGAAGTTAGCTGGTTTGTCGATCGATGAGCCGGGGGGTCATTCTCGGATCGAAAGCGAAGCCCGGGTCTCTGTTTCATCTCGGCTTGAGCCGTCCATCTGTCCAAGAAGCCAAACGTGAAATGCGTTGGACTTGGAGTCAAGTGGAAAGCCAAGCGGGACACGTTTTCTCGATAGAGAAAACCCCACATGTGAAAAATACAGCTCGCCTCTTTTTTCTTTCTCCCTCTTCTTTTATCGTCTTTTTCGTTCGAGACTGGAGGAGATGTGCGGGTTGCGTATTCCTTAAAAGAATCAAAGAACATCATGGGAAGTATGTCGTCGTATGGCCGGTGGTTTCTTTTTGAAACCCGCCCGCTTTAAAGTTGAATGTAAAAGGTTGCGTAAATCGAAAAAGCATGCGCACGGGAGGTCGATAGGGATGCTTTGCTGTCCATTCCCCTTGCTGTATCTTGATGGCTACTTTTACCCAGAAAAAAAGAACTCGGCTCTATTCATTCTAATCAATGCTCGTGTTTGCGACGACGGATTCAACAGGTTTGAAACGAACCGGGAAGAGTTGCCGGCTGCGGTGGCTGAATTACCTCCGCCCCGACGTTCGGCGCGGGAACATAACCCTCGAAGAGCAGCTGTTGATCCTCGAGCTCCATTCTCGCTGGGGCAATCGGTACGTATCTCTATGCCCCCCCAAAATATGGAGACATGTTCATTTCCCGTCTAGATGAATTATTGACGGTTTTCCTTTTCCGGGTGATTATCTATAGATGGTCGAAGATCGCGCAACACTTGCCGGGCAGGACCGACAACGAGATCAAGAACTACTGGCGAACCCGGGTGCAGAAGCACGCGAAGCAGCTCAAATGCGACGTCAACAGCAAGCAGTTCAAGGACGCCATGAAATACCTCTGGATGCCGAGGCTGGTCGAGAGGATCCAAGCCGCCTCCACCTCTGTCTCGACCGCTACCGCCGCCGCCGCCGCCGCCGCCATGGCAGCTCCCCACAATGGCCACCACCGCAGCGTCCAACATCGGCGGCATGGCTTTCCCGCCGGCCCTGGCGGGCATGGGCGGCGACTTCAGGGGCGGGCGAGTGAATGCGGCGCCCAGCTACGGCACCCCGGAGAACTCCTGCACGACGGCGTCTTCCGACTCATTCGGTGCGCAGGTCTCACCCGTCTCCGACCTGACCGACCTGACCGAGTACTACCCTATCCCGGCCGGCGACAACCCGAACCCGGATTACTACCATCCTAACAATAATGGCCAAGGATGCTACCAGGAGTCGTCTCTTACTAGTCCTTGTGCATACTTCAACAACTATGGAATGGACTTCCAAGCGTGCATGGATCAGAACAACAATCAGTGGTTGGACGATGGGGGCACGTCGGACAACTTGTGGAATTTGGCGGATGATTGGGACTTACAACAGCAGCAGCAGCAGCAGTACGCAGCTTCTGTCATCAACAATAACTTCTGAGAAGAAGAAGGAAAGAAATTATAAAAAAAAAAGAAATTATATTAGGAGGCTCGAAAGCGAAATTCGATTGTAAACAAGGAAATTTGTGAAGAAAATAGGGGAATCGATCTCGCTCCGCATGAAAAATATAACTTTTGCCGAGCGAGAAACGAAAAATCGTAGTAGCGGTTCCGGTTAATTTCCGTAGGGGAGTCCTAATTTCGGATTTTTCTTGGTCGTATTTTCTTTGTTTGATTTTTTCTTTGATTGGGGGGCGAACTTGTAACTCGAGCTTATTCTCGCTTAATCTATTTTTTTTTCTTCCTCTGTCCATATCGAACATTAATTATTGACAAGATAGAACTTTATCTATCGAACCTAGTAAATCTATAGGGTGATTTGCCAGCACGAAAGACACGTCTTAATTAGTTAAATGACGAAAGCAACTTTCATTATCCTCGTTCGATCTCGTTCTTGTTCGATCGTGATTTGATTGTCTCAATAGTGGGAGGTCATGGGCTGGAAGCTAATCAAAAGAGAAAGATGAGGCTTGTTTAATGCAAGCGAGAGGGGTGTGCATTATTGGCTCCACCGTCTTTTTACCCCCAAAAGGGCTGTTGAGCAGGGGGGGAAAAAGCTTGGGGAGGAAAGAGAAGCAAAGTCGAAAGCCATTATCTTAATCGCAAAGCTTTTTGACAAAAACCGGATGTCCATGGGGCCTGAACGGAGGAGGAAGAAGTCCCATGTTTCTAGATTTGCCCCATGAAAAGGGTTCGAGCGGCAATGCGATTGGGGACGTGGCGTTGCTTGATCAGTCGTCCTCTTGGGAACCAAGTGAAGCCCCCCTTGGCGGGGATCTTTGCCTTTTTCAAGTTTGTTTAAACGAAACATCATCTCTATTTCCTCCCTCTCCCATTCTCTCTTTCTCTCTCTTACTTGGTTTGGCTTTTGAGAGATTTCGTACGCTCATGTGATGGGTGTACCCCATTTGTCTGAACAAAATTTAGGAAGAAAGTTTATATGACAGTCTTAAATTTATTGTGAGAATAATAGTCTGAATGAAACATCATCTCTATTTCCTCTTCCCTAGTCTTGCTCGGTTTTGCTTTTGAGAGATTTCGTATGGTCAAATGATGGTTGTACCCCATTTGTCTAGACGGAATTTAGAAAGAAATGATTGAGTGACGGTCTTGAAGTTATTGTAAGAATAATGGTCTAAACGAAACATCATCTCTATTTCCTCTCCCTCTCTCTCTTGCTTGGTTTTGCTTTTGAGAGATTTCGAACGGTCAAACAATGGTGGTATCCCATTTGTCTGGACAGAAATTAGAGAGAAATGATTGATTGATGATTTTTAATTCACTATAAGAATAATAGTCTAAACAAAACATCATCTCTATTTCCTCTCACTCTCTCTCTTGCTTGTTTTTGCTTTCAAGAGATTTTGTACAGTCATATGATGGTTGTAGCCCATTTGTCTAAACAAAATTTAGGGAGAAATAATTAGATGTCTTCAATTTACTATGAGAATAATAGTTTGTTTTAGACAAAAAAATCAAAAAAACAAATAATTATAAATTATTGTGCAATCCATTCTTTCAAAAATTTGTGGTTTTCAAAATTTTATGACATAATAAGGAGTTGGTGAATATGGTTAATTATGAGGGATAAATGATTAGGTGAGTTTTAATTTACTACGAAAATGAGGATTTGTTTTGGATCATAAAAACCAAAATAACAAATAATTATAAATTGTTATGGGTTCCACTCCTTAAGGAATTTGTGGCTCACAACAAACTGTTATTATCATAATAGTTCAAAGATTGTTATACTAGTAAAGCCTATTATGAGGGGGTGATGCATGATTGTTAGAGAGTTTTGCTCCATTTCTATCTTGCTGAAAGTCTATGAGCAAAAACCATAAATCGAGTGCATGTTCGTGTGTGTATGTTTGGTCGACGTTGCAAAAATCAAATAACTTTACTTAGGGAGTTTACCATAAAGGAGTTCTAGTCCACATATGTCAATATATTCAATTAGACCCACTTTTCCTAAAAAAGCCTTAACCAATTAGTTATCGGTAAATTAATACTGTTAACTGTTCCAACTAATACGTGCATCTCAACAATCCTTCTACGTCAAGGCATTTCAACTCGAACCTATGCACTTGTGTGCAAGGATAGCAACGACATCGACTTTCATTCTTAGTCTCTTTCGCCAAATTGAACAATGGACTTTGCCCTTCCTTGGTCATGACATTTCTTTTTTGAGATACTCATTAAAGAATGAGTAGATTGGGGTCGACCAATCAATCATTAGCTTTGATACCACTTGTTAAAAAAGGAACAACATAAACCCAAGATCTTTATTGAGGAGATCGTTAAGGGATAGCCTAAACTCAAACCCCCATCAATCAATTAGATCTAATTTCGTTCAAAAGTTTAAGCCCATGAGATACAAGCAAACTTATGCTATTAATTGTTTCATACTATGTATTCTTCTAACACGATTCATCATGTGCATCTTAATAATTTACTAGGGAAAGTTTTGAGAATTTTGAGGTTAGAGAGAGAGAGAGATTAACTCCGGTTCCAAACTCACCCACAGATTTCATCTTATGCATATTTCTGAGTTGGCAAGATTCTGTTTGTCAATCCCGACATCAATTACATAAAAGATGCTAAGCCAAGAAATCACTCAACGCGAGATCATCTTGCTTGAAGATCTAAAGCCACAAACATAGTCGTCGCTGTTCAAAATTGACATACTGAAACGTGATAAAATGGCGAGAAAGAGAGAGAGAGAGGACATGGTTACGGCGGCGGGAATCTTTGTAGGCCGCGTGCCTCGAAGGGAAGCCACCGAAGTGGTCCCCCGAAAAGGGAGGTCGTCGTGTTGGGAAGCTGCCACGTGCCCCTACTAAAGCAGATGAACATGACTCAATATATTTTCTAATTTTTCTTGTAAAAGACGAAATTGGGCCGCCCAATCGGGGAGGCTTCCTGGACTGAAGCACTGACAGCCGAAACTATTGAAACATGTCCCATTTGTCCAACAATTCCACCTATGACTTTGCCTTTCGTTTCTAATTGATGCCCCTTATCACCGGCATATTTCCTTTCTTTCTTTCCTTCTTTTCCTTTTAATTTTTGAAAAACCATACCACAGCTTAGTCATCGTACCCGTATTTTTGTATTCTCATTTTCATTGATTTGATAGTGCTGTCTTTGAAAATTGAAGCTCTTGGCTCTTGCCCTTGTTGAAAAGTTGCCAAAAAAGTCCAAACATATTATGTAGTGGCAAATTCAATCTAAAACATTTCAATGTTGGCCAATTTAATGCTTAGCCTTATGACAATCTGTTAATATAGTCATTTCAACTAATTTTAGCTGAAATCATTGATATAAATGATGACTCTCCTATGTAGTACGACCGACCCTAACGTAGATAATTTTTATGAAGTTTATATTTTTGTGATTTTTCATTTTTTTCTTCTTTCCTTTTTCCTTGTCTTTTCTTTCTTCTTCTTCTTCTTGTTTTTTTTTTTTATTCCAACTTTGGGCCGCAAGGACGTTGGCCGACCCTCACAAGCCATAGGTGAAAGGCTGCGAACCCCTCGCTTGGATCTAGGCAATGGCCTATCACCCTCGCTAGTCTCGAGTTGGAAAAACAAGAAAAAAAAAAAAAATAAAAAATGCACAAAATTTTGATATATTTGAAAATTTGTTTATCAATACCGGTTATGTTACGCAAGACAACTATTGTCTATGTCATCTGCCTCAAATCAGGTAGAAGAATTGAGAAGTTGTAAAAAAACTTATAACTAAATAGGCACAATTGAAATGTTTATAAGTGAACCGTACAATATATTTGGAACTTTTTAAATAATTTTTCCTTGACATCCTTATCCTTTTCTTTTTCTTTTTTTGCATTTTTTAAAATATCACATATTGTTTGTTTACAAGAATTATATATTTGTTAAATTCATGCGATTTCCTTCTACTTATAAAGTTAAGTTTTTGAGTTTGACATCCCAACATTATTTTTCTTGATGTTTCATTATCCCACATATCCTTTTCTCATTATCATGACCTAAATTTACGATTATACTTTTGTACACTTAATGATTGTAGCAAAGTGATGAGTTACAAAATTGAACATCACCCTCATCTAAACTGAACACAAAATAAATATGGGTAATGTCTATGTTAAAAAATTCAAAATTAAAAGCACATATTTCAGGAAGGATTAATTGAAAGAAACGTGTATTTGTGTCCCCTTCTATGGTGTGTTTTAGAAAGGAAAGAAGAAAGTTCAACTTTTTCGCTTAAAGGAATTCGTTAAGATATATATGAGGTGAATGATTGACTGTTTTCCTTCTTTTCTAGGGTTTCTCGAAGTCAGATCGCCGGTTACTAATTAGGATACGCAACCTCTTTCTACTTGATAACAAAGATGGGGTCGATGCATCTGTATTTATCTCCAAGATACGAAAGGAATGTACAACTGGACTCCATTCGCATTCTCTTTCAACCCAGGAAAGAAGCACTTCGATTTAATCTCTCCATGCTTTTCTCGTCAAACTATCCAAACGCAAATCTTCAATTTTTCATCTGTCGGCCCACCTTGAAGTGGACCGAAAAGAAAAAAGAAGAACGAAAGAAAGAGACTTCCCTTCTTGGTCAAGGCACGAGGCCATACGCCAAGTTCCACGTGGGCTATTGCCATGTCTCGTCTTGCCATCATTGAAGGGTCCCTAGAGCACCGTCGTGTCTCGTTTTAAGAGCCTCGATCTTGATTCCATATGACCTCCGGTTTGAGCTTAATGCATAGCTTCGTCCAAGGATGTGCCGCTGTAGCAACAAAGTAATTAGGTTTAGACGATAATCTCGCAATCTTTCCCGTCAAAACATACCACAAATTCGTCGGTAGGATCCTAGTCACCGACAAATCGAGCATATCGTATCCGCTATAATTTCAAAATGAAAACAAACGGGGCGATGTTCATGGTTGAAAGATGGACACGTAATTAGGGTTAGAGGGTCTATAGATGTGTGATTTGATCTATGGTAACGCGTCAAGTAAAGAATTCTTGCTTTACCTCTGATAGTGGAGGGTTATTGTCAGCACTATTTGGTTGGTGATAGAAAGGTACTTGCTTTTGGACCTTCTTCTCTTACAATGCATTTGGTTGGGGACTAGTAGACCCTAAATACCTATACATGCCTATACCGATTCTCTTCCTCCTTCACTCGCGCCTTGAATTGAAACATGATTAATCTTTTTAAGTCCGTCCCAAATGAATCAATCAATGATAGAATTTGGAAAAATCTCGCGCGCCCTGCCTCATAGAATGACTTTTCCATTGGTGGGGTTCGTCGATTGGTCAAACAAAGTTAACTTGTTGACAAAATGCTCAGTAGTTGGAGTGACAAGACAACTTGGAAAGGAGCTTGTGATGTGATTGTCATCACCCTTTTCTTCCTTTGATGGAAAGGGCATCAAGGATCCAAGTAGGGCTTTTTTTATATGGGTCGAATGGGATCAAAGTAGGGTTTCGATAGCCTGGAAGGGGTCGTGATAGAGCTTCATTAAATCAAATGATTCGATTAAGATGGTGTGATTTTATGTCCACCACCAACAAACCTGAATTCTGTTTAGGAATATCCATGAACAGACAGAAATCAATCCATCCATCAAAACCGATTTTAGTGGACATCCAAAAGAGAACTATGATCTTTTTGTCATTATTTAAAGGAAAAATTACCAAAAAAAAAGTCCTAAATTTATTAAATTTATATCTTTTAATTATGCCTATTTAGTTATAAATTTTTCATGTTTTGCTAATTAAGTCAATTCAACTAATTTTGGCTAGAAATAGATTACATGGTTGCCGACGATTCTATGTGACGTGACCAGTACTAACATACCACGTAGGACCTTGCTTAGAGCCTACGAGGGTCGTGACACCCTCGCCTAGTGTCAGCGAGCGCATTCAGCCCTTGCCTATGGTCAGTGACCCTTACCAGTCCTCACGCCTAAAAAAGAAGAAGAAGAAGAAGAAATTAGAAAAAAATAAAAGAAAAAAATAATTAAAATCATTTAAAAGTTTATAAAAAATGTTAATATCAATACCGGTCATGTCATGTAAGACTGTCAGTGACCACGTTATCAATTTCCGATCAAAGTTGACAAGAGTGACTTTAATGACAAAATGTGAAAAAATATTTAGGACTAAATTGGCACAATTGAAAACTTCATAATTGAATTGGTATAAATGAAACAGGTTTATGATTTTGTTTGTAATTCCCCTTGATTTAAACAGGCCTTCTTTTTATTTTGCAAGGGTTTTTCTTGCATCGACCACTCGATCTTGAAGAGCACTTAACCTATAGTTGATAATAATTGATAGTTTTTTCATATTTTTGTAATTCCAAGTTGAAATTCAAACATAGTGTTCTTGAAAATGAAATTAAAAAGTAGATTACTAAAGGAAGCCTTTTAAAAGTAGGAAAAGAGCAACGGGACATTGAACTTGAACCGTGCGAGGATTCACATTGAGTTTCCTTTTCCAAAAATAGACATGCCCCAATATCAAGTATTTGTCTTATGAAGTAAAAGAAGAAGAAGAAGAAGAAGAAGATGAAAACCTAATTTGGCTGTGTGATGCCAACACTTAAAAATTAAAGCATGACTCATAAATTATGAACTATTGCTCTGATCTTCAATAGAAGGGAAAGCCATCAGTCTGTAGATTATACTTATATATATATCAATAGAAGGGAAAGCCATCACCAGTAGATTATACTTATATATATATATATATATATATATATATATATATATATATATATATGTCACGGTTAGTCATCCATGCAAAATTTTACATAAGATGTGTAGAGATAAAATAAGATCATGAAATATAGGAGCTTCATTTGACATTTCATATAATATAATGTGTTTGTTAAAATTTGTATTAAGTCTCCATTTGATTCATGAAAAATGAATGGTTTATATTTTAATAGATCGCTTATTTCGATTGAAATAAATACTCGATAAAAAAATGTTTTAATTATTGATAACATTTTATGTCTAAATATTTTCGTGGATGAAGAAACTATTTTTTGTCCATTCATTTATGTAAATGATATAACCAATCGTTTTTAGGAAAAGATTTGGGAAAGTTATTGAAAAAGTCTTAAACATATTGCACTTGTGCTAATTTAATCATAAACCTTATAATTGTGCCAAACTTAGTTATAATTTTTTTTTACCTTTTACCAATTGAGTTCATTCAATCAATTTTAACTGTAAATCGCTAACATTGAAACTAGTCGTCTTATATGGTATAACCGACACTAACTTAGGACATCTTTAATAATATTTTAGTATTTTTTGATTTTTCATAAATTTTTTATTTTCTTTCCATTTCTCTCTTTACTTTTTTTTTGGAGGTACCAAGGGCCAACTAGAATTGCTGACCAACTCTTGTCAGCCATAGGTGAGGGCCAAATTTGTGTGAGGGCCACATGCTGTTGCTGATCTAGGCATTACAATTTACAACCATGCCCAAATCGGGCGAGGGCCTGCATGCCCTCTATGGCTGGTGAGGCCATTGCGGCCCTCCCAAGCCATAGCGAAGGCATTGGCCGAGGGCCATGCCCTCATTAGCCACAGCTTACAATTCTCACCTAATAATCAACGAGGCGTTGCGGCCCATGCCTAAAGTTGGTATGGGTTAGCCGGCGACCCTTGCCAACCCTTAGTCAAAAAATAGTAAAGAAAAGAAAATTAATAAAAAATAATAAAAAAATCAAAAAATTATTTAAAAATTCAAAAAATTAAATTATTATAAACTTGTCCACGTCAATATTGGTTATGCCTCATAAAATAGTCGGCCTACACGTAAGCAATTTCCTAACAAAATTGATCGAATAGATTCAATTGACAAAATGTAAAAATGGTTATGAGTAAATCAACACAATTAAAAGGTTTATGATTTTATTTTATTTTTTTTATTGTCGCGAAAACATTTTCCAAGTTTTTCACTTTCCACAAAATAAATGCATCCTAAGAACCAAGAGTGTGGGACGAACAACGTCTTGGTCATTGATCATAGCATTGATGGTAAATAATTAGAGTACAATGCTACATGAGCCAAACTCGAACTCTATTACTTCGATTATACGATTATCTGAAGCCTCTATCATGGGTTCTGACGATATCTACTTACTGAAGCGTATGCTATGGTTTCTGTACGTTGATAGTGCAAGTGTACAGAGTACTGAAGGTGTAATTCATCCTAAAAAGTCAGCGCTCCCCATGTTCGATATCTACGAAATCGATAGAATCCCATCTTTTCAAATCATCATCTGATCTCCTATAAAGTTCTTCGATCTTTCTTTTCCAAATTGATCATCACACAAATGGATGAACCGCACGTTGCCATATTCAGAAAAAAAAACCTCCACAGCTAGGGCAACCCTTTCACAAACAGAGGCCGAGACGACGACCCCACAAGCATAATTTTTCCACACAACACCAACACATGTGCAATCATCACATCTAACATATGTACACTCAAAGGACAAAAACAGTAAGCCATGCGAAAAGAAACACGGCAATTATCGGCAGCACTAGAGAATATTATATAGAATTAGTTCCGTGAGTGATACGATGAACATAATCAATCACCATATAACATATGCATAAAGAAGTACCTAGTTTATGAAGTCCAATGTGAGCCTTGTAATTTATGTATAAACAGTTGGTTGGATTTGACAGGATGAGTATGAGATATAATTTCTTTGAGGATGGTCATGCCATCATTCTCATAACGTGCCATTACATTTTCAGGTGATTGACGTGTTGAAAAGTCCAAGTTATTCCTCCCCATCCCTGTACATCTGTCATCTCCAATTTTGAGCTCACTGATCACTTGCGTGAAGCTTTGCGCCGAAAGTGAAATGCTCATAATGGGATGAATTGTGCAAAGCTTTCCTTTTCTCTTCCCTTCCTCTCAAGTCCTTTCAACACCACAAGTTGAGGAAAAGTTTTGAGGTGTGGGTGTTGGTCGCTTTCGTGAGTTCTTTCTTCTTAGGGCAATCATGCCCTAAATGTATAGAAGGTATTACCAGGCCGCAAAACTTGCGGGGAGTTGGCAAGATGGAGCTTCCACTTATGCATTGAGTGATCGCGTGATGAACTTGGTGTTTATGATTCATTTGGCTGAGATTACATCTTTAATGTGTGGATAACTTTAGCTATCTCCTTCTACATGCAAGCTTTGGAGTTTGAGGAATGGAGTTGCGATCCTAGCTTAACCTTTTTGGCCTGAATCTAAAGTTGGAAAATTGGGTAGGGCTTTATGAGAAACACATGATTTAGAGGAGATCCCTCGTGGAGATATCATATATTCACCAAAACTAGCTCGTTAAGAAATTCTCTAGGATGTGCATTGTGGATCCTTTTCCTGGAGACTATAGTAGAATGGCTGTCTGACCTAACATCATAGTACAAGTCAAGAATTCAGATCTTGTCCGTATCTCGTTATTCCACTTGTTGTTGTCTTCGGAATTATTTGGTATCATCGCCTTCGCATTATTCGATTTATGGAAAGTGAAATGTTTGCCCTCGATTTGTGTGAGCGTACGTATGTGAGCCGTCAGACACGTTGATCGGTTTTATCTAGAGCACCGAGAGAACCCTTTGTTTCAAGATGAACTTCAAAGGGAATCCTTTTAAGTTTGGCTGGTTTTCTGTAAATCAACACGCCGTTGTTTCCGGTAGAAATAGTCTTTTGGTTTAGGGTTTTGTTAGCACAATAAATTTTGGATTACTGTTAGAATAACAATACATTGTGAGCCACAATTTTTTTTTTTTAAAATGGACTTTACAATAATTTTCGATTTGTTATTTATTTTTTTGTGATTCTAAACAAACCGTTATTCTCAAAGTTAACTAAGGACAATCACATAAGCGTTTCTATTTGGTTTATGATACACTTCCACTTTGTCGTAGATTCTTCTTTCTTTATTTAACACATGCGAGAGCGGTTGTCGTTTTGGTTCACTTTTGATGTCAAAGAGACGAACTTTTTGAACAGCTTACTGTTTTTTAAGTAACTCATCTTTACTTAGGACAGTAGACACTACTTGTCAAACACGACATGCCACACATTTTCTATATATATACATATCCATGTTTTATTTGACCGTCATACTTACAACATAAGACAACAAAGATTCTTAACTCGCTTAAAGCACTAGAAGGACCGGCAATCTGATGAAGAAAAGATTGTGTTAAATTACTCTAGCCGTTCAAAAGTACCGATTCCTTAATCAACCCTTAAGTTTGACCTTGACCATTTAGCTCCCTCAATAGGAGAAGATTCGAGCATAAATTTGATACCCAAAACTAATAATCAAATCTCAAATATCCACCGATTATGATGTGGTGTAGATAAACACAATCAACCAATTGGAGAGGAAATATTCATTTATCAACAAGATAATGAAAGTAACTGCAAACATATAAAGCTATACATGGAATGCCATTTCAACCATGTGTGAGGATTTTTTGTTTTTCAGACATCAAGGGCTAATCAGTGTCTATGATCCTATCGGGTGTTATCATAGGAGTTCCACACTCATGACGGAATATTCAGTTTGGATCATTAGCCACTCATTTTGACTGAGCTCTTCACCACCGCTCTACCACGGTACTAGCGAAAGTAGAGTCGGCCCGACCGAGCCCATGTCGTAGATAAATCAAGATTTCTTAGGGTGGCTGTAGAGCGATTAAAGGATTCACACCTGACCCGAGGAGCCGCAAACCACTTGAGAGTATGCCCTATGCCACTAGATCAACCGCCACGGTGGTACGGGCGAGGACTTATTATTTTTTTTTTCTATGTTGCTCGAGTTGAAAATAGCAGTTTTGAGAGACAATAAAATAAGAAGATCACATTGAGAAACGTCTCGATGACTCAAAAGTCTTTATAAGGTGTACTTATTCCACTTCTTGCGCCCCACGAAAAAGAGCGTGCTTATTCCACACTATCCAATTCATGTGGCACTACAACACGTTACTTTAATAGCGCAACTTTTTTTTTTTGTCATCATTTCAAGACTTCAAAAGCCAGGGACCTGTCGACATGCAAGGTTAATTCCGATTTTTTAACTTGTTGTATGTAGAGGAAAAATGGAAAGCATTTTCTCCGAATACGTCCTAATAAGCCCCATCCGTTATATGTTTTCATTTTCATTTTTTTTTTACGTTGATAACTTATAAGTAATTAACGTTTTTGAGTTCGCGAAATCTGGTTTGACGAATTAGCTTTTACTAAGTTTCAAGAAATGACATATCTATCCACTTTATTGATAAGCAATATGCATCAGGTGTCTCATAAGGAATTTGTCTTTTCTATGGATTATCAGCGGTCTCTTGCTGACGATTCTTATTCCTCATTTGAATTTAATTATTTTTATGTTAGCAATGGCAATACTTTTATTCAGAGAAAAGAGATAGGTGTCGGATATATCAATGGTGCTTGCTAATAAACAATCAATGGGGGAATTAGCACCTTAGTGCTTGCCTAGGCGGCAGTACACAATTTTTAATAAACAACACGCAAAATGCACAAAACACGGGTCAATCAATTCTAATTTAATCACTTCCTTGTTTGAAATTCTTGTAGCACGTTGTACAGTGAGAACTCGTTAACTCCAAGCACGGGGTGGCTCACTTCCTGCGCCGATGTCGGAGTCGGCGGATTTCAAAGTCAGCGTTTTCGACTTGAACTTGTTGTCCAAACTCTAATCGATCACCGCGAAGATAAAAAAAAAAAAGAAACGCCAAAAAGGAAGAGATGGGAAGAAATAGGAGCTTCAATTCTCTCGCGAATTAAATATTGCAAGTTGCATATAAGTGTTCCGATGGTATTGAATAATTCGTCTATGAGGTAAGTCATGATTGGAAGCGGGGTCGAAATCCTGAAAATCAATCGAGTTGATCCGTCACTAATAATATCAAATACACGTGCGTCAACTAAGGTGTCCTCCATATGTCGGCCGGTGTTCTCGAAGGTTAGTATGCACAAAACCTGCTGTTGAACTTGTGGGGTTGAGTAGCTAAAGCTGAGTTAAATGGTCTTATATTCTCACACGACCCTTGGAAGAAATGAAGAAGAATGTGGAAATGGAGGAGCCAAATACCCAAGCTTTGGAATTTTGGAAGGTAATAGAAGAGTTGCGAATCAAACCAAAACAGTTGGGCCAAGGTCCATACAACAGCATCGATCCATACAACTCTTGGCCATGGCCTCAACGAAGCCTCAATGGGAATCGCACGTTCCCGAACAACAAGAATGGATAACTAAGCCGACGGTCTTAGTGGTTGAATTCCTTGACTTTCTTAACAATGGTCTTGAGATTTTTAAGAATTCGGAACATGGTCCTCCCACTCCGCTGGTCCCGAGAACGACATGGCCGGCGGCTGATAAGAAAATAACGTCTCAAACCTTTTTCACATTGATCTCAGTTCGAAAAATTAATGAAATCCAAGCTTGACTCTATTCATTGTAAAAAGTCAATTTTCACGTGTTCTTTTTGCCAGATTGTTGACTGCACCATTTTATTAGTTATATTTTATAATTGATTGATATTGTGTAGAGACTTTAGTATAAAAATGTTGGTAAAGTCCCATTCGTATGTGCGCGGTCATTGAATCTGTTTGCAGGAGAAGATGCTCTCTTTTGCCTTAGACATATGATCAGTCCATTCCAAAAGTCTTTAGCTCAGAGACTTGCCTAGTATTTTACTTGGTCAAGCCCAAAATAAATAGGCCTGGCCATCAGGCATGTTTAGTCCCTTTTGTTTGGCCCAAAGTTTACCACTGCGTTTCAAAGTCTTATTTAAGAATAAAAGACACCCATAATCCCCGAAGTTCAACCATTTGTTGCATTCTAGTCCCTGAATTTTGTATGCTTGTGGCCCTTGACAGTTGTTCGCATCTAATCATTTCTATGTGACTGTCAGGCTTGGCGCAATTAAGGCATTTCCATCTTGAGAACTGAATACATATATTTAAATCTCACCAACTGCATGCAAACTGCTTTGAGTCAATGCCACATATAATGGTCAGGACCTAACCATTTCATGGACATTGCATGATGTGTTCCATGGGCTTTTGGGTAACTGAGCCTGTGCATATGTCGGTGGTTATAAAGATACAATAGATTTCAAAGATGATCAAGCCTTTTTTCTCTCTCCATGCTTCCAATAGATCAGGCAAAGTGCTTAAATTTTCCCTCTATCTCATGGAAAAATTATAGACACAAACATTTTCTCAATACTATGATTATCCACCTAGCTTTCATTAATTTAAGTGATTTGCATATTCACTTTAGAATACCCTAATATTGGAGTATTTGTGCTCCACATAGAGTTGAGATCTCGTGGAATCAATGACAGTAGGATATCTCGAAGTTTTTATTTTGTCCGCTGTCAATTAATACTTGATTTTCACATGCAGTTTTAAGATCTCTTCACCTATATGACCGGAGGCTCGGTCGAAAACATAGCTTACAGAAAGCTAGGGTTTCGACCCCCGCATGACTCTGAATTCATGAACAACAGAACAATCCCATGCTATCAAAGATAAGTTCTGGTATCCACATCGTTTAATCTGATGGAATTGGATGGATTAGACTAAGCTAAGGATGAGGATCTTAGGGATGATTGGAGGCTGGCAAGGATGAGCTTTCAGGCGTCTTGTCAGCTTGAAAAGTATTTCGGAAGTGATGGCAATGGATTAGACTAAGCTAAGGAAGAGGGATCCTAGACCACAACCGAAGATTGTAAACAATGTTCCTAGAGCTTTGTGGTTTTCATGAATCTGATAGGATTGGGGAATTTAATAATAGATTTATAATTTGTTTAATACGTTTCTAGATGTCCTTACAGAAAAAAAGTGGGCACCCCACTTCACTTTCTTAATCTATATTATACCGGACGACTTTGCCCGTACGGAATTATAAGTGAAGCACTTAGGTTATATCCACTGATTATGATGTGTGTGTGGATACCTTTCGATTGGTTTTTCCTGTTGTTTTCCTCTTGGTTTAATGAGAGGAAGTTGATTGAATATTATCCCGTGCTTGCACGGCGGTCTGAGTCATAAACTATCCAATTCATGAAATGAAAAGGCTGCAATCAAGTTGTTTTGATTTTTTTTTTCATTTTCCTTGGTCATGAGATGGTTTATGGAGAAATTACCAAAAAAGTTATAAACATATTGTACCAATGTTAAATTTAATATTAAAATTTTCAATCTAGCCAATGTAGCTTTTTCAATCAATTTTGGTAAAAAATCACTAACGCGGTGGTCCAATTAGTATTAACTACTCTACACGGTATGACCGGTACTAATGTGTAAAAAAAAAATTATGAATTTTTCTTCTTTTTCCCCCATTTTCCTTGCCAATCATTGAGGCCTTGGCTATGGCTGATGATAAGTGATGGTTGGCAAGGACAACCCTTGCTTGTGACCATAAGCTAGTTGAGGAAAATAGGAAAAAAAACAAGAGAGAAAAATGAAAGAGAAAAGAATAAAAGATTCTGAAAAATTGCAAAATATGTTTACGTTAGCACCAGTCATCCTCCAACCGTCTTCGTGAGGACGACCGGCATCTACGTAAATTATTGTCAGTCAAAATTTGCCAGAATGACTACATTGACAAATTGTCAAAACTTTTAAAATTAAATTGGCCAAATTAAAAAGTTTAGTTTTGTAATGACATCCGTACCATAAATTTATGACTTTTTGTTAATTATCCCGATAATTTACTATGTTAGGATAAGAGTGAAGTTTTAGGATCGGTAGTAAAATGGAAAGGATGGGGAGCGACTTCATTGACAAAGGCTTGACGGTGCAATTTGCAGTAAGTTTTAACGTAGTTTGGAAATTCGAGATTTCGTATACTGATTTGGCAGGGTAATAGAGTCGTTTCACTCTCGAGAAAAGAGAGCAAGATGATGGCAACTTAAGCCATAGTCGCAAGGCCATTATTTGCACTTCTTGGAAGATGAAAGCACGCGTGGATCTTCCATTCCCTTCACTCATTGAGCACCCAATAATTCAAATTCGAGCTCCACTTGCTCTAACATCATCATCAACTCTGTATAACCATACCAAGTTTAAATCAAGCCCGATCTCAGATTGAAAAGCCAAACTCAGTCAACTTCGAAGCCGAGCGTGGAGTGTCTCGACGTGGCAGTTCGGTTTGAGATCGAGTATCGAACCGTTTCCTTTCATCTTTCTCCATCTTTAAGGATTGGAAGAAAAAGGGAAGGGGGAATTCCATCCTCCATTATTGAGGGGGGGACGTATTCCTACTTTGGGAAGGTCTTGAGAGTAATGATTCTCAGGAAAAGTAAGCGAGGACCTAATGAAGGAGCCATGTTAGGATGTTACCCAAAAGAAGGAAAGAGGGGATCGAGGGGATGGGGCCAGATGTTGGAGATGCCTAACACAGTGGGGAGCCCTTTGGGGAATATGTGAAGAGGGGGGAATCATGAGGGTAACCTGAATTCTAGCTGTTTTGTGGTCACATTTCCCTTGGCTCCCACATACCCCATTGAGAGAGAGAGAGAGGGTGGGCCAAAAGAAAAGCGAATTACTATCGATTAATTTATTTTCATCTAGGAAATGGTTGGTTAAGTTTGATTGTTTACATAAAATTTGGGGATGTAGATCCCTGGTGATTAGAGGTAATTGCTTATGATGCATTTACCCAAAAAAGAGTGATGCCCTAGATTTGGAGGAACTTGTCTCTAGAATCCGAACTCAATATCCGATCTTTCTCCACAAAGATAGATGAGATGCAACCGTAGTAACAGTGGCAACAAGTAGCATATGATTTTTGGTATCTAATGACTGATCTCTCTCCACAAAGATAGAGGGGGCGCGATCGCTATGCTAGTGGCAACAAGCAACTTTCGGTTCTAGGTTGGAGGTTGGAACTACAATGACGTCACTATACGAGAGAGAGAGAGAGAGAGAGAGAGAGAGAGAGAGAGAGAGAGAGAGAGAGAGAGATATGCACTAACATTAGAAATTGGGGAACTGTGGAGTAAGTAATATTCTTAGTTGGCTTATAATCATTGGTTTAAATTTTTGCGTGAATGTAGGTTTAAATAGATATATTAACAGGTTCGGACTTGAGATCTTTCTTGACAATCTCCCAAATAAAGATACTGTGGTTCTACTACTTTCTTCCAACAAATAATATCAGAACTAGTGGTAGATAGATGACACACTCCTAATGTGTATCAATCTTTGGTAAATACCTCAATGAATGAATCTCTTGACCCACGTGATTTATGTGTAGCCTTCATGTTTCAATCTATGAAGAAGACTTGGGTGAATGTGGGGTTTGTGGGGTTTATGGTGTAAAGAGTTCCAGATGGCAATCTTCATGATTCAGTTTGAAGAAAAAAAAACTAGGGATGAAAGTGGCCATTGTTGTTGTTGCGCCCCTCACAAAAGGCAACAAGTGGAGATTCAAATTGAGATATGTTAACGCAAAAAGATACCTAAATTAAGGGGTAGATTTGACATTTCGTTTACATGTGAGGGGGAGATGCATGCTTTAGTTGAGTTAGAAAAATCCCACATTGTATAATTGGTGTGATGTGAAACAATTAATAGTCATAATTAGCCCATAAATCATTTATTAAAGTTTTAAAATGAAGTGGGGTCCAATTTGATATGCTATAGGTTTGGATTTGAGTTCTCTCTTGGCAATTTCCTTCTGTGAATGTATCGGACTGCTATTGTGCGATCTGAACATTATAAATTGTGATTAGTTGAAAAATTGTCAAACCATACGAAGCCATTTTATAGGATAGTGTAGTAGATTATTCTTGAGGATGATCAAATTAAATTTTAACGGGAACAAGTCACTCACAACAATTTTCCGACAGTATCTTTACAAATACTAAAGCGGTGTATCAAGACAAAACACCTGGGAGTCGATCACGATGTGCCACGTTTTCTGCTATGGTTGGTTGACCGGCCTTCCGTAGATAAATACCTTGCAATACATATCATAGTAGAGGGCGAAATGGCCCAATTGGAGTTGGATGAATTTTCTATCTTGGAGGTGACAGGGGTTCGAATCTTACCCACGAGGTGCTGTGATTCGAACACATGATTTGCCGCAAGGTCTGGATCGCAATTAATAGTTCTATTCTTCTTCCTAGCCCTTCACATCGAATTCTAGCTTGACAAAGTCTAGATTAGTCCTATGTTGAAAGAAGATGTTCCCTCTCATTTTTTCGAGGACCTATATATGTCCGAATGAATCTAATCTATATAACTCGACGAATTCCCAATAATGCTAGAGAGAGAGAGAGGAGAGTACTAAGCTAGCCAAGTGAGAGACGAGGGTAAAAGACACTTCACTTTTCTAACACCCCCACCACTAGTGGCCACCATCATTTTGTGCTTGAAATTTCTCGGCTCGCCTCCTTTTCGTACGCGGAACTCCAAAAGCAAACCCCCTAAACAGGAACCAGCACCATGCCTTCCCATCATGCACTCATTGCACAAGTGCTTTGACTCCAACATGTGACCTAAATCACATGCTTGATCGATTACTTATCATCATATGTGGCTAGCTTTTTCCCAAAGTAACATGTACTAATTACATGAAAGGTGCTATGCAATCACGTGATTATTTCCATCTCGGCCGACCATTCCTACATAAATTACTCGCAATAGCGAGGTAAGGCAATGAAATCTCTCAATCGATTCTCGCATATGATGATGTTTCCAAGCTGATTTGCACAACTCCTCCTTTCTCATTTTTAAATCAATGAATGTGCTCACGGGATGCGTTGTTAGGTACAATCTTGAAGATGAGCAATTGCAAAGCACATTGAGAGTTGAGTTCATGGCCCTACAAATGTCCAATCACGCATATATATATTTTTTTTGCCTTAGCCCGAGCTAGAGTTATTCAATTTATGTTCAAATTGAACTAACATCAACATCACACCACAGATGTCAACATGAAATTTTTTTTCTCTCCATGGGACATATCTGTGGACGTGAATTGACATAGGTGATGAAATAGGTTGGTAACCCCTATTCATTAAATTCCCTATTTCCCCCTCTTTATTTTTTATTTTTTATTTTTATTTTTGATTGAAGGTGATGCTGACAAGTTCCCAATGCTAAGGTTAGGAATCTTGAGGGCCAACTGTGCCTAGCTTCATTATTTTGTTGACTGAAAAAAAGAGACTTTTTTACTCGTACAAAGTCAATTAAGAATATTTTTTCCCCTAATGTTGGCAATACTAGCTGGCTAACTCATAAGATTATGAATGCGTCATGCCGGTCCAATTGTATGGGAGAATCTAAATCGAACCGAAAGGTGATTTGCCATCTGAACCGACAAACTTGTGGGATTGCATGCCTATAAAGTAGGGTTTCATTTACACGTTACAAAAAAAAGAATACTTTACCAGCGCATGTAAGTTGGGTCCGATCCATTTCAATTTTTTGTCAATCGTGGCACACGCAAGCTCGCACTGTAGTGGATGCTGAACTAAGATATAGAGTAAAACTCTATTTGTTATTACTTTGATTGTATTGTAGACATCTTGACATTGTACTATATCCGCGTTCTCAGACATTGTAACTTATGCGTATGACAATATATGTTTTTTGAAATTCCTACACCTTCAGCTGAGAGCGACGGCTTCTTAAAAGTGACGCTGCGGTTTTAAGGTGTTTGTGAAATACATGGCAGAAGTTCTAACCCTTTTTGCACGCTGAGAAAATGAACTTATGCCGTCTAACAATTGTTCTATGGTAATTCAATTCTGATCGGAATTGTTAAATAGATCGTTTCTCTTCTTAACAAAGCCCATCGCATGAGGATTTAATATTGCAATTTTCATTGCTCGACTCGTTAACAAGACCCTTATGCCGATCACAGTTGATTCAGAGGTGTAAAGAATTAGAAGACTCGGGATGAGCTTAATCATAAGGGGTTGTTCACGATAATTGGTGAACATGTTACATGATGCTTGGGATCAAATGACCACATATGCACATTCAAGGCGATCCCCTAGTCCGGGCGATCCTCAAGTTATGTAGTATGCATGGGACTTAAGGCTACCGCAGCCAATTGCGAAAGAAATGTTACCTACATGGTTTAACCCCATCAAGTGATAAATCAATAGCTGCTCAAAGAATCGCGGACACAACACCGATTGCCCAAAAGGATTAAAAACAAGAAGAAGCAGAAGAAGAAGCGACCAGCTCAAAAGTCGATCCGAACTGCCATGGACTTCGCAAGATCGAACCATGTCCTTTGAAGGCTAAAAAGGGGAAAATTTCAAGGTGGACCTAAAACACCTTCAACTGCAAAAGAATCCAGGCCTCTTTCGCCTCCAACCCACTTGTCTTGTATAAAACGAGAAGCAAATCCCCAAAAAACAAAAACTCTCTCTCTCTCTCTCTCTCTTTCTCCCTCTGTGGAAAAAACAGAAGCTTATTTTCTTTCTTTATTCTGGTACAATGATCATGGGAGTCCTTCACCGTTTGTTTTCTTCCACTCCTCATTAATAGCATTGCAGCAGCTAGAAGTAAAAATGCAAATAAAAGAAAAAAGATCTTAGAGAGAGAGAGAGAGAGAGAGAGAGAGAGAGAGAGTTCCAATAATACAGTACATAACATGAGAACGGTCACGAGGAAGAGAAGCTCTCACCAGAGAGAGACGTGAGAGAATATTTACTCTGATCTGCACGCACTCTTTCTTTGTTTTTATCTTTTCCTTCTTCTTTTTTTGAATTTTTAGGCTCTCCCAACAACATATAAAACAACGAAACTGATGCCCTGGCAACCGCATGTTTCTGCCTCCCATACAGATACAAAAAAACAAAAAAAGGGAAAAAAGAGGGAAAGAAATTTGCAATCGATTGCCCTTTACTCAACAACGAAAAGGGCATACATACACGCCATATAAACCTTCAAGAATAACAGCAACAGCAATTAATATTCTCTCTTTGCTAAGAAAACATAGAAAACCAGAAGAGACCCTGGTAATATTTCACACTTTTTTATCCTTCCCTAAGTCTTCTTTTCACATATTTTAGAGGCTAACAGAGGCTCAAGTCCGCAATTAAGTCCGCATGTCAGGCGGATAAGCTTTGTTTCGGGAGAAAGGAGATATAGGTATGTTCGGCCTTCTTTTTGTTTATTTCGGGACGGAGTAGCTCAGGAGGGATAGACAAGGAAGGAGAAGATGAGTTGGGTGGGAACGGGGAAGGCAGGTAACGGTACTCTACATCGCTCGCTCGCAATTCAGAGCCCGGGGCCGGAAGGAGAAGTGACGGGGCGGGAACGGAGGGGGGTCTTACAAGGTCAAGAAAAGGTCTTACAAGGTCAAGAAGGGCGGAACGGGACGGGGAGGACGAGAATATAGAAATGGAAAAATGAAAAAAGAGAAGTTGGGGGGAAAAAGCTCAGATAGGATAGCGCCAAACTAGCACGAGCAAGCATCCATTGCTAAAGAGCTCCATGCTGCTGCTTTTGCTTGAAATCCAGCAAAGATTCCATCTATGGGGACCTCTTCAAGTTGACCTACAAAAGATAAAGTAATATCAAAATATTAAATTGGTGGGGATGAATTTGGAGTGCGAAGAGAATCGAATTAGGTACATCGCGCCCGTGGTTTTTCCTCGAAACAATCACTGTGATCAACGAAAGGCGCAACTCGTGATCAAGAAAACATATGCATGTGGAGGAACGACTGCTTTCGAGCTTCCGCAGCATCACATGCGGCTTACATCTCCGTGCGTAAAAACAAGATCATCCGGCATTGAGAACAGGCGAGGACTGTCCGGAAAGCGTCGGGCGGTAATTGATTCAGCAGGCGAAAACAAAAGAGAAGAGCACAAGCAGGCGTCAGGCCATGAACACGCGAGGGGTCCATGGTGTGGAACCGTAGTCTGATGATGCAAAGCGTACCTTGAAGATAGGCGTGCTTGCGTCTCATCTTCCGAAGCGTTCCCTCTCCACTCTGCAACACAGAGAGAGAGAGAGAGAGAGAGAGAGAGAGAGAGAGATGATGATGATGTTGGGAGTGGAGAGGAGGAGTTGGAGATGGAGAGGGTTATAAGGAGGAGAGACTTCGGTGACTCGTTCGGAGGGCAGAGAGAGCCAAAGCCATCCATTGGGCTGTGCCAAACGGATCTGACAGCGACAGGTCCCGATCCAGGCCCAGGAAGAATGTAAGCTGGACTCTGAGATGACGTCGGCAAGACCTTTTGGCCAACCGGGGACCCGCCCGCCCCCCGCCCGTGGAGGCCGACCCCGCCGCCGCCGACGCCGATGGCCGGCCCCCTCTCGACCCGGGGAAAAAGGGAAAATCAGGTTATCTTGAGATGGCCTATTTGAGAGACTCGTTTAAGGTTGCGTTTGAGCTGCTATAAATCGGTAACTGAGCTCACCTTTAGCTCCAATGGAAGCAAGAAGCTCGAGTTCAACTTGACTAAGTTTCGGGTAAACTTGTGCTCGGCAGTTAGTCAAATTGAGAAGAATTGAGCCAAGTCAGCTTGAATAGGAGACAGTTCACAAATAACTTCATTCATCGGCATCTCTAATTCACACCACCTAAAACCCATCGAATTGGATGTGTCGCATTCTCAAATCTCAAACTTCTTACAAACAAGTTAGGTAAATGCTATAGGGGCACAAGTTGAGACATCCCAAAATAGGGGGAAAAGACCAAGCGATGACATGCATTGAAAAAATGACCTATTTCGAATTGAACTATTAATGTTTCTAGAGAACAATCAATATGACTAGAAGAGGGCCCCAGAGGGCATTCTTTGGTATTGTCCGGCGGTTCTAGCGGCAAAAAATTTCCTAAGACATACCGGGACCAAATGGGCTTATTTCATCTCAACCGCTGAACCATGCGGGGCCCGCGTAAGAATCAGGTGATCCGACGGTTCAAACAGTAGGGAGCTCACGTAATCCCGGTACACGCCATACATATCCACCAGAGGTGTTAAAAAAGAAGATAGGACAAAAAGTAAATAATGGTGTCTGGAATCGGCCGTCCCATAATTGAGGCGTCGCCAGGCAATTTCTGAGTCAACGCGTGAAAAGGTCTCTAGAAAAGGACGACCGCACGATTGTCCACCTGGCATGTTATTGTCCGTCGGGTTGAACCGGTCGCGGGCGCGCTTTCTTCTTCTGCCTGCCAGCTTCAGCTTCACCCCTTCGTCGTACCTGAATTTCATGCCCTGCCCGCCAAAAAAAAAAAAAAACAATAAAATTAAATAAAAGATGTTTCGATATATTATGAAATGAATTCGTTGTAATCATTTTCCCAGTTGCGGGGAAAAGGAGAAGGTTTTTTTATGACTATTTCCACGTAATTTAATTATCGATTCATTTGCTCAATTTCTTTTTAAGAAATTTCCCTCAATTTCAAAACGTAAAAGTAAGCAAATTATGATTTTATTCCGGGATCGGATCTAAAAGGTTTTCTGATGGGGGTAAACTCAATTGACCATTAACCTTAACTTCGTAAAGTTTTTGTTAATTTATATAATTATTCTTGGAGGTGGATATTGACTATGGGTGTAGTTAATTAAGGCAGAATCATTTTAGTAAAACAATGGCAATTTCAGCTGTTAATTATTGGATAATCTCTTTTTCACATCTAAAAAGGACATGAAAGAACCCATGTGAAGTGTGTAAGACTAGGTGTTTGTTTCGCAAAAAAATGAATAATCCGAAAAACATCATTTCAATATGATTGTCTGTGTTACTCCTAAAAAATGAATGAATGAAAAAAATTTCACCGTCCATAAAAATGTTTAAATATAAATTTTTGTTGACAATGAAAATATTTTCAATTGATTAGTTATTTCAAGAGATGCAATGATTATTTTTAAGAAAATGTTTCCTAAATTATTCGTTTCTCGTGAAATGAATTGAGCCAAAGAACTATAATAAATTGGAGGTAGATCTCATGACCTTTTACCCTTAAATTAAAAAAAAAAAAAAGTCATCGAGAAAATCCGAGTGGACAATCCCATCCAGCTGGAGTATAGCGGGTTTACCCACAAAATACATGTGGTTCCTCAGAATGATTCAATGCTAAAAAAATAGACATAGAAATATGTAGAAGACATGCATGGTTAATGAAAAAACTAGACACTCGAGATTACTATTATTGTTATTGTTTTTTTGAAAAATATACTCCGTAAGACTCGGCTCAAAATGGACAAATTCCTTGGTGTATGCCGGAATACGGCAACAAATAGAGGACGAGGAGAATCTATACGACATGGAAACATAAATTACTTACCAAAATCTAAAGAAGGTATATAATATTTTTTGTCTAGATTATCGCACACATCATACGTAACCAACATAAAATAAATAAATAAATGTCGCAAAAAGCAAGCCAAAAAATAAAATAAAATAAAATTGTGGGGAATGGGATCGCAAGGGTATGCGAGCAATCACGGTCTCCAAAGATGAAATATATGGTCAAAGAAATGAAAATTCATCTTCCCCAATTCCTCGGCCTCTGTTCTTTATCTTCGATTGAAATGCGTGGCGTCGTTTCAAGCTCCCTTCTGTCATGATTTTTATAGAAGGGAAGTTAATTTAATAATATACAAAAGCGAATAAATTCCGTACCCTAGATATTGTATAGGAGAGATAAAAGAGTCGTCGTGCGAGCATGTGACGAACACCGTCATATTAGGATGTGCCTTGTTTGAGTGAAAGAGTTATTGATGAATTAGTTTCTTGGATTTTCACCCGTTTGATTAGTTGAAAATTATCTGCAAGAGGAATCCATTAACGGTATTCATGTTTAAGGTTCGGAAAATAAATTCCCTAATCTGATAAAGGGAAAATATCTTATGGAATTATGAGGTTTTCCTCGAAACAAATGGATTTCTTAGTGTTGTAAGGTCTAGTTTTCTGATCGATGCGGTGTACATCAATACAATGAGCAAGCAAAATGACCACATTCACTGAACCTCTATAAGCAGCGTTCAAAGAAGGCCATGCATGCGTAATTGCGTGCGTATTAGATTGCCAAGCGAGGTTAAAGAGTCCTTGTTTTTCTAATTTGTACGAACAAATTGGATTGGTTCAGCACATGCCGGCTCTATAGTCTCGGACAAGAATTTGGTACGAGTATTGACTACTCCAAAGTTTGCTCGATGTCAAACCCTAACACGGTTCTAGTCCGTGGCTCGTACGGGAGATCCTATCAACTGGTAACACATGATTCGAGTGGCGCGTACGTTAGATTCCACAAAATAATTTGCAGACCATGGTTTTGTTTTATAGGTATTGATTTTGTTCGTCATATCATCTACTATATTCTCGATGTTTGTGGCCAATGGATCGGAGTTGCGATAGCTTGTTTTAGCTCCCCCTCTTCTATTGGTATGCCGGCTTCGAACTCTCACGATACAGCCATTTGGTGCTCTGAAAAACTTTCTTTTTTTGGTCGAAATGTGTATCAGCAAAAGATACGAATAGCCTTCTTTTGAGGTTTTTAGCAAGCATGGTTCCCCCCATATTAAAGTCTCTTATTCAACGTTGAGGTTTCTTTTTAGGGACATGTTTGTTTTAACATTTAATGACTTTATTCTTGTAATTGAGGAGAATTCAAGGTGACAAACTTGGGAGAATTTTTCGTACCCGAGATATGCAAGAATGAATGAGTTAGGGTTGTTCAACTGCAAGCGATACGTCGTCATTCGACATGATTAGTTTCCTTTGAATTATATGTTGATAATGTCTAATTTCATTGTACTTAGCGTCCTCCACAATTAACTATACTCCAGCTATGTTGAAACTAGGTTGAGGATCGATCTCATTTTTAACCCACATGAAATATGCTCTGCTGCCCTAGAACTGCAAGCGAGCAGATTCTGGAAAGCCAGATGTGACATGTGACCCATGATGGGTCTATCATATCATGGCGAGAGGGTGGTGATGTGATCAGGTCGAGACAAGGAATCACCGGAATACTAGGAAATCACATATGCAAACACCATCCATCGGCAGCGCAAGTCCTTGGCCGTAGCATGAAAATGGTTATATGTTTTCTGCAGGATTCTTCACTGTCCCTCTCGCATGACCTCCCATGAAAGTTCGCCACGATACCCAATCAGGAAACCAATAATTTTCAGATCTTGGGGTGGAAAGCAGAGAGAGAGAGAGGCCTCTCCAAGATGGATGCCACCAGGGCTGGTTTTGTCCTTTGGCTTGATATTTTCCTCCCTTTGTTTCTTCTTCTGGTGCATCATTATTTCATGGCGATAGGGAAGCTATCTATCATGGTTCGGATCGGTTTGGTTCGCTTCTCTTCTCCCAGCAAATTTAGAAGCGGCTCGGGTCCACCTCGGCCCAGCCATCATCATGCAATTTTGGCAAGACCCGCTTGGGAGGAGGAGGAAAGGGAACAAAAGAGACCCCTCCCTGCAAAGATTCTTGATGGCTTATGGAGGGTGGAGGGGAGATGTGTCTTCTGGTGGTCCACTCTCTGTGTTTTCACAAGCGAGAGGAGGAACCGCTCGTTCGTATATAAAATTTCACGACGTTGCATACTCCCATGCCCGGTGTTGTAACTCTTGAATTTTAACTGAGGAACAGGTACATGCTGACCCATTTGGTTCGGCATTTGGAAGGGGCTTTGGGACTCTAAAATCCCTTGGCCAAATGCAAACGCATTTGGTTTGATTTTTTGGACGACTTTGACAAGATGTAATTACATCTTCAAATGGCTCTAAGGGCCTTTAGCCCAATATAACTCTAGAGGCACTTTGGGAAGTTGCATTTTCGGAATGCAGGTCCCCGGTACTGTTCATCTTCTCCAAAACCACCGCACAGAAGCGGATCGGAGGCCGACGACCGCCGGCCAATGGGTTGCGTGTGCTGGTGACCGCTGCCTGAGGGTCGCCCGACCCCGGCGACCGTCGCCGGACCTTAGGGGACGCTTGGGTTGCGCAACCCAGGTGACTGATGGCTTGAATTGCGTGACCTAGGCGGCCACTTGAGGTCGCGCAACCTTAGGCGGCCGTTGCCTGGGGTCGCCTGGGTCGGGCAACCTCAGGCGACCGGCACCTGAGGTCACGCAACCCCAGGTGGTCACGCAAACCCAGGCAGCCGACGCCTAGGGTCGCGTGACCTCAGGCGACGGCATCCAACGGTCCGGTGGCTAGACTTCAAAAAAAAAAAATACAAATGTTTTTTTGTTTTTTTAATTTAATAAAAGTCATTTACAAATACAAATTTTATCAAACGGTATTTTGGGCAAAGTTGTTTCTCAATACACTTTAGAATTACAATTCACCAAGTGCTATTTGCATTTTGGAAATCCCCTTCACCCAAAAGTATTTGCATTTTTACAAATATATTCCCCAAAAGTTGAACCAAATGAGCCCATTGTCAGTACCTTTTTTGCTTTTCAGTTTTTGGTGTTGTTCCCTGCGAGAGGCCGATTTCATGCCACGAATTGGAACGAGGACGTGTCACTGCAATTCGCGAACCCTAGTGCTCATTCCGACATCGCTGCAAACGGACCAAGAAAGCCCATATTTGATTCGTTTGCTCTAGTATCTAGGGTTTCGTGCTTGGGATGCTTGGATGTGTATGATGAATCAGAAAAAACATGATATCAAAACCGCCATGCCGAACGCATTTTTACATGCATCGCGTGGCATTTCTTTTCTTTTCTTTGTTTGCACTAATGACTATTCGGCGTTGCTTTTGTCACGACCAAGCTAGGTCGAATAATGCAAGTTTCCAATAAATCAGCTTCTTTTATTATGAAGAAAACGGCTATGTTGTGATTTCGACTGTGTTTTTAAATAACTCCTTCAGCAGGCTTACCAAGTATAAACCTAAGCATTGGTCTCCATTCTTCAATGATATTATTAAAATACACGTATGAGTTGTGTGGAAGAAGTCTCACATCGGAAAATTGGTGTAGTATAGAGTAGTTAATATATCTTAGTTAGCTAATTACTTATTGGTTTAAGTTTTGATTCTAGGTGAGTCCAATTGGATATGTTAATAGGCTTGGACTGGAGCTCCTTCTTGACGATCCTCTCAAGCGAAAGGTATTGACCTTCTAATGTACCCTCCCAACAAATTAATCTGATGGTTGATTGGTAAACCTCCTCCCAACAAAATCAAAGCCAATGATGGTGTAGCAATGTGGGTCCGATGGCAAACTTCACGTTTTGGTTTAGAGAAAGGGACCGGGGGTGAAGTTGAGTGTTGATGGAGATTCAAGTTAAGATATGCTGATACAAAAGGATACCTAGATTAAGGGCGATTAGTGTGGTGTAGAGCAAGTTAATGATCTCCCTAGGCGAAAGAACCCATAGCAGACATTCATGGTTTAGTCTAGACAACATGGGCCTAATGGCAAATTTCATGGTTCGGTTTATAGAAAGAGACTAAAGATGAAGTTGAGCGTTGATGAAGATTCAAGTTAGGATATGTTAATGCATAATGATAACTTGATTAAGGGAGATTGACACCGTGGGCTCGATGGCAAATTTTATGGTTCGGTTTAGAGAAAGAGACCAAGAATGAAGTTGGGCGTTGATGGAGATTCAAGTTAAATTATGTTGATGCAGAAGGATAACTGGATTAAGAGGGAACAATGTTTGTTAAGAGGTACATGTGAGTTGTCTTAGCGCAAAATCCCATATGAAAAATTGATGTGAAGAGTTGGGCATTGATGGAGATTCAAGTTAGATATGTTGGTGCAAAAGAATACCTAGATAAAACGGGAGCATATATAGCATTGTGCTTACACGTGAGGGGAATAATGTTATGATGCACATGTAAGTTGTTTTAGAGAAAAATCACACATAAAAAATTAGATAACAGGTATCGGTTTTTTGCTGTGCACTTCTAACATCTTCCTCGAGGCTTAAATGAAAATTCCCATTAAAAGTTGCCCATGAGAGTCAAGCAGGACTTTGCTTCCGTGCTCTAAGCGAAGCCACTTGAGACGGTGGCAGTGCTTGCACTTCAAAATTTCCAGCCATCAAGATTCATAATTTCTTTCCGTGGTTCAAACAATGGATTAACATAAGTAAACAACTATTTTGTCAAACATAAGCGCATTGACTTAAAGACAAACCCTCATAATTTACAGTGCAATTCTCCTCCAAACATAAAGGAATTGAAGAAAATTCTTTCACGTACTCACCACTGGACCCCCGACAATGACCGGAGGGTCATAGATGCCACTGCATGGTGCCGAAACTCTGACAAACCCCAGCAGCTCCGCTTCTCGCTGAACACCGTTTTGAGGGAATGTGTTGAATGAGACTCTTAATGGTGTCATTGAGAAGATTGGTAGGAGCCGAGGCGATCCAAACTTAATAAGATTCGAGAGCAACTGAGATCGCTTGTTGACTCCACATTGAGCACGAAAGTACGCGAGAACTCTGTGCGAAGCTAAGCGTGGTGAAAAGTAAAGTGCATAGGCATCGCGATTACATGAAAACAAAATACATCTTAATTGAAACGCATTAGAGGAAATTACATGAAATTGAAAATTCGGAAGTCAAAAGTACAAGGAATCGAAATGTGCGAAAAACGAAAGACGGTACGCTTTGGAAAATTGTGGTCTGCGAGCCTGCGCGCGTTCCCGTCCATGTCCAACTTCGACTCTTATAATTTAACATTGCTCAGACCCAATTTCTGCATAACCCTCCACTACGCGCATGTCCTTCAGACGTCTTTTCACCTGGAAGTCTCTCCTCTCTTTTTCTCCAACGTGCAGATAAATGTGCAGACGCAGTTATCTTCTCGGTGAATTTCAGAAAGCTGATCCTCGGTAACTTAAGGGTCGGAAAAGGAGTGGCTCATCTCTGTCCAAATTGGCGTTCATGATCGTCTGATGATCCTAGTACGAGTCGAAGAAGCTATTACGGAGAATGCTTCGGAACTGAAGGTAGGCTGCAACAAAGGAGTCCTAAATGACTGGTAGTCCGCGCATGATACTCTCTAATGATGAAGAATTGGATCTTTATCTCTTGCTTTGAGAACTCGATTTCTTCCCTTAAATGGAGATTCCGACACCCTTTTTGTCGTCCGCCTCAAATGGGGTTAGCACATTTAGCCCTTGCTATTTCTTTAGGAGATTACAAAGGGCCTCTTCGACCATAGTTTTGCTTCATCTACTGTAAATGCATGTCTTCTGCATAACATTTTTTTTTTCATGTTCCATTTGTCACGACAACATGTTTTATTGGTGGATAGACATTATGGAAAGGTTAACACGTTTTTTGGCCTTTTTCTTTTTTGATAAATAAAGGACCAAAGTTAAAAAATTACATCGTTATTCTCCTAATAAAATGGACCCCGATGCAATCCCATAACAATAAAGAAAACAAACCTATTGATGACCTATCTATGAGATAATTATCACCCGCATTATTGGGTCGGACAATCCAATTTACTAGACAATCTGCATATACATTTTCTTCACTAAAATAATGGAGAATCTTTTGCCTTACCAAATCATCTTCCGGTGCTGTATTCGGCAAAAAAGTTTTACCCCGACCGTCTCTTTATTAAACATGCAGTACTCGACGATGATGCTTTCACCGCGGACGAATATGGAGCTACCTATCTCCTCTGTCGCGTTCTTCACACGCCTCACACATACATTCTCATTTTCTTGAAATCAGAACAAATTGAAATGACGAGAGATAACATGACGTTCTCTAATAACTCCGCTCGAGCTCAACTAAACAATAGACGCACGATTAAAGCAGGACTCACACGATTTTTATACGCTAGTCGAAATTACGCGATAAAAATGGGTGACCCAACAAGTTTCAACTGTTGCAATTTGACCCCAGAGACAACATGATACATAAAATTGCTAAACTAATTAATTTAATCCTCGGGAGCCAGGGAAGCGTCTAGGAGTGCGCAGGGCTCGCTGTCTGAGGGATTTTCGGAAATCGCCTCTCTCTCTCTCTATCTCTTTCTTATAGTCGAAACTTTACCCTCTTGCTCCATTATTATAATGACGACACTAAATTACGATCTTTTGGGGTTACTTCGATTCGGGGAATTTAAATTAGAAAAATTGGAAAATTCGAGAAAGATATGTGATGCTTCGCCTATAATTGCTTTTTTGCAAATTGACGAGCGGCTACCTAGGGAGCTAGGAAAATTTAGTTTTAGTTTTCCTAGGTGACTCTTGGAAGCAATAAAATAGCTCATTAATTCATGAATATTGTCTCTAGGAATCCTCTCAGTCCTAGGGAAAAGCCCAGCACCCGGCCAAAAAGGAAAAATTTAACAGTCTAGGCTCTATCGAGAGGATTAATTAAGGGTTTCGATGCATTAATTGAATGTTCGTGTACCATGTATGGATTGGCATGGTGACAATCTAGGCTTATAAGTAATAATCATAATTGGGCCGATGCGAAATTTTGGGTCGGGTTAGGCTCTTACTCTTTTTCATGGGCCGGGTCAAGTTTTTAGGTCCACTTCACAGGTTGCCCCATTGGTTCATGTTTGATTCTCGGTTATTGCCCGTTGGCCCCTTTTTAGTCTAATCTATGTTCTGGGCCATGAAGCTTTGTCACAAGAGAGAAGCATGTTCCAAGAAAATGAATTTTTTGTCTTGAATAAATTCACTTGTATCAATAGGAAAAGCCCACATGAGAAATACGTAGGATCCATGATATTGGGTTCAGAACTTCTCGGCGACTAAATGAACGACGGACGGGGCCGGACAAGCCTGTGGCGGCGACTAGGAAGAGCCCGAATTGGAGGCGAGGCGAACCGGCGACAGCAAGATGGGCCCGCGATAGCGGGTTGTGGGACGAGCCCGCCGAGGCAAGAGGGGAGATGAGAGGCACGACCTCTGCGTCGGCTAGCGTGAGGACCACATTGGGATAGGAGGCAAGGTGAAGACAAGGCGGCAGCAAGAGCCGTGGAGAAAAACTAACAAAAGGACGGCGAAAACAGAGCACGGATCGGGCACGGAACTACTCCGAGTTCCAAATTCAGTCGAATCTAGACCACAAAAACATATTGCTTAATCGAATTGCGCATTTCAAATTATCAATCGAGCTCGAGTCAGATGCCGACTCGAACTCATGTAACGTGCTCTAGCTAGTCGGCTCGACTCGGCTTGTTACTTAGGCGATAAAACCGACATGATTCGACGTATCTTTCTTTAAGTCCGAAAATGACGGAGCATCGATGTTCGAACTTCGCACGCTAACGCATCCTCGGAATCAGGAAATCCAGAGCGCGAAGCAAGTCCGTTAAGACGACCGTTAAAATCGCGACGCGTGGATCGTTCGAACCATCCCCGCATCTCCGCCCCCTAATCCAAAACGGAAGGACACACACACACACACACTCTCTCTCTCTCTCTCGCTTCTTGAAGCTTCTCCGCGTTCTGCCAGCTCCGGCGGCCGACCAGCTCCGGCGGCCGGCGATGGCGTTCGCGGCGATCTTCGTGTCGGCGACGAAGCTCGCGGGGGTCCTGGTGACGGTGACCGTCGCGGCCAACGCCTTCTCCTTCTCCCGCTTCCGCAGGAAGAACCTGCGCCCCTTCAGGTCGCCCATCGACGAGTCCGCGGACGTCCTCGCCGTGTTCAACGCCGGCGCCGGTACGTTTCTCCGAGCAACCTCGCTCGCTCGATGATTGATTGATTTCTCGCGAGCTGGAGTCGCTCGCCGGGCGAACGGCGAACGCTGTTGCTTGTTGCGGTGCGCGGGTGCGTGCTTAGTGGTTGTTGAGGTCGATGGAGGAGTTGCGGTGTTGAGATTCTGGCGAGGGATTGAGATTTCCGCTTTGAATCTCTGAAACGGTACTGGATGACAGTGAGTTTGTAGTAAGCGTTTGCTGACGACTGTCGTAGCTCGTTGCCGCGCTGCTCCATTTGGAATGGTTTGCTCTTTAGTCATCCCATGAAAAATGGAATGTTGTAGTTTTCGTAAAGCCACGGCAAATATCTAAGGTGATTTTGAAGATTCGACGTGGTCGGTACTGAAGAAAAGTCAAATCTCAGATGCTAAAACTGGGAGTCACGCATGAGCACTCTCTATATTTGAACCTCGACCGTTATAATTGATCATAGTCCCTCAATTGCGGTTCTCATATTGTCACCTGGATGCTGTCATAAATTTTGAGTCTTTGAGGGAAAATATGTCTGTCGCTTATTTATAAGTTAGCTCTTCACATGCACTATCTTGTAGGACCTGTTTTACTTGCAAACTGAATTAATGTCGTCCTGTTCAGCTATCTCTACACTAATAGTTTGTGGACATAAGAAATTTGTGACTCTCGAACTCTTCATGGATGCAGTTTGATGTGCAGCCTGTGTGAGCGCACAAAATTTAGTGGGATGATGAGAATGTTGTGTATAAGTTGTGATCTCAAATGAGTGACACGTGTGATGTGATTGTTAATGAATCATGGCCAACATGAATGACTGTCCTCAGTTAGACACCACTGTTGTTAAACAGAGGGAGATTTAGAATTTGAAGTTGGCTGATTTGAGTGTTGTGATGATTTAGATCAGGGAGCGGAGAGTAGAGTTTACCTACATGGATTGACGCATACGCAATACTAACTGTTGATTGAGAGAAAGGGGGTGGGGGGTGGGGGAGGATTGGTTTGCTGAATAACTTTATAATTTCTAACTCTTGCAGAGGGGGAGGAGTTTTTTTTTGGATTGGCGACAGCACCTGCACATGTTGAGGATAAGCTTAATGATGCATGGCTCCAGTTTGCAGAAGAGACCCCCTGTGACAAGCCGGAGTCACAGCAAGGACCCCAAACTGCAGATGCAGTCATCGCTTCAGCTGCTGGAGATGGCAGTTCTCAGCAAGCTTCATCATCTAGCAAAAATGCTAATAAAATAGTGAAAAAGAAAAGGCCTCTTAAGGTTTCTATGGAAGCCATGATTAGAGGATTCGAAAAGTTCGTGGAGGAAGAAGAAACAGATGCTACACCAGATGAAGCGTGCCATCATAATGTTGCTTCCTGGCATAATGTTCCACATCCGTAAGCCTAAGTTTTCAAGTGTTGAAAGCCTAGGCACTTGATCATTTAATATATGTCCGGGAAATGTTTTTTTTTTTCTCTATTCAATAGGATTTATTGACATATTCTTGAGTTTTATCTACATATATTATCATCTCCCTGTTTCCATTATAGTATCTTTTGTCTCTGGCAAACATTAAAAATAAAAAATAAATAAAAAATAAAGGTGACTTGTAGGTTAATTTTCTATGGAATTGATGTTTGTATTGTTTGAATCACTTTCAGGGAGGAGAGATTAAGGTTTTGGTCTGATCCTGACACTGAACTAAAACTTGCTAAAGATACTGGGATCAGTGTTTTCAGAATGGGGATAGACTGGACACGAGTCATGCCGGAGGAACCAGTCAATGGACTTAAAGATAGCGTTAGTCTGATATTGGCCATTCATAAACTCAACTAATGATGATTCTTGATTTGTCCAAGTTGCGGTATCGAAACTTGGATTAAAGAAATTGCTTTTTCTTAAATGTGTTTTGCTGAACTGTCTTTAACATGAAGATGTTATGAATGAAGAGTATTATTCATTGGAAATAATTGATAGGCGGCAATTCTCCTTTTCAGGTTAATTATGCAGCTTTAGAGCGCTATAAGTGGATCATCCAAAGGGTTCGCTTTTATGGGATGAAGGTGATGCTCACTCTCTTTCATCACTCTTTGCCACCATGGGCAGGTGAATATGGAGGCTGGAAGATGGAAAAAACTGTTGATTACTTCATCAAATTTACAATGTTAGTCTTCCTTACCATATCCACTGATTGTTTTGTGGGGTTTGGACATTACAGGCTTTGTCTCTTGCAATCAAGTCTGATTGACTGTTCGGCGAAATCAAATTAGTCACCTGTATCTAGACTGTAGTATTCAAAGCTCATGGAAACCTTTGTTCAAATTTTTTTTTTTTTTTTTTTTAATCATGGTTTCATTTTGTTCCTCTCTGCGGATTCATGGTCCAGAAGCTCTATGTTCAGAGCTAAACCGATGCAGTTTCCAAGGGTGTGCTGAGTGTAAAACAGTTTTCACTAATGGGTTGAAGCAGTAGAAAAGGAATATATTCAGCTTCTGCTTGTTTGTGGCATAGCTCGCTGCTGTGAACTAGTCCAAATGATACTGTCCTGTATTATATTGCAGCTGTCTCATCATGAGCACCGATCTTATGTTGCACCATTGCTTTGTGAGCGAATTATATGTATGTACACATGCTTAAAGTTAATTTCAGTGATCTTGTATTGCAGGCTTGTTGTTGACTCTGTTTCAGATTGTGTGGATTACTGGATTACATTTAATGAGCCTCATGTATTTTGTATGCTTACCTACTGCGCTGGTGCTTGGCCTGGTGGCCACCCTGATATGTTGGAGGCTGCCACTTCTGCACTGCCAACTGGAGTTTTTAAACAGGCTATGCATTGGATTGCTGTTGCACACATGAAGGCCTATGATTATATCCACGAACAAAGGTTTCTTCTCCGATTGAATCCTTAATTTTCTTTTGGAACATCAATATTATGTGTTAAGTGTCAACAGCACTGGTGCATGCATACATGTACTCACTCTTCCAGTGTATTGTTTTGTGGTCAGTCTCATTTAGATGGTCTAAGTCATTGCTGCTAAAAGTTTTTATGCTGCCTTGACCTTGTTCATTGACATTGGCTACTATTATAACCTTTAGTATAAATGCTATTTTTTCACTATCTTTTGTGGTATTTACAGCGGAGCCTTGTCAAATCCACCAGTTGGAGTGGCACACAATGTCTCTTTTATGCGTCCTCATGGCCTGTTTGATGTTGCCTCTGTTTCATTGGCCAATTCTTTGACTCTCTTCCCATTTGTGGATAGTATATCTGAGAAGCTCGATTTTATAGGCATCAACTATTATGGACAGGTTCTTTCTCTACTCAACATCTGACATCCTCATACCACTAAAAAATCATTGCAATAATGTATACACATTCTTGCTTCTCAGGAGGTGGTCTCTGGTGCTGGATTGAAACTAGTGGAGACTGATGAGTATAGTGAATCTGGACGCGGCGTTTATCCTGATGGCCTGTATCGCATGTTGTTACAATTCAATGAAAGATACAAGCATCTAAATATACCCTTCATCATTACGGAGAATGGAGTTTCTGATGAGACAGATTTGATACGTCGGCCATATTTATTGGAACATCTGCTTGCTATTTATGCTGCTATGCTCATGGTTTGACCTGCAACTCTGCAATTCAACTTTTTCTGTGAATTATCCTTTGTCTGATTTCGCTTTGGTTAGCTCTGCTTCTTTCCATCTGTAGGGGGTCCGTGTGCTTGGTTACCTATTCTGGACTATATCTGATAACTGGGAGTGGGCAGACGGTTATGGTCCAAAGTTCGGACTAGTAGCAGTTGACCGAGCCAATGGTCTTGCTCGGGTACCACGCCCATCATACCATTTGTTTTCTAAAGTAAGGTCTATGCTTGCTACCTTGATAGTTCGTTTATACCTCCACTCAACTCCTGGCAGGCTACCTCCCTCTTCTTCTCCACTCTTCTCCTTCTTTACCTTTTAGTGATCATTTTCCATTTGCCTCAGGTGGTAACAACAGGTAGAATCACTAGGGAAGACCGAATGCTTGCATGGAACGAATTCTATAGAGCCGCTAAAGATAAAAAAACAAGGCCTTTCTATCGAGCAGTGGACAAACATGGATTGATGTACGCAGGTATGACCAAATTATGTATCTGCATCCACAGTGCTATATTAGTTTAACAGACAGACAACTTCTTTTTGGCCAGAAACGGATAGATAACCTAGATGTCTAATTTATGTTTGGTGGCTTCATGTAGTTTCCTACTTTTGAGAGGTTTCAGGAACGCTTTTTTTTGGTCAGAAAAAGCTAGTTCTTTTTAATTTCAAGTTATAGCAGAAAAGGAGATCTATAGGAACTTAAATACCAATCATGGACGGATATGGAAGTGCTTCTAGTTCCCACAAGAGAGTATTTGGCCAAACCTTTTCAGCCATTCTTTCCAAATTGTGATTCTGTTTTACCTTCTTACAGGAGGCCTGGACAAACCTACCCAACGGCCTTATGTCCCCCGGGATTGGAGATTTGGACATTATGAGATGGAAGGTCTTCAGGACCCCTTCAGCCGCTTGTTCAGATGCATATTCCTTTCTTTCCCACTGAGAAAGAAAAGGAAATCTCAGAAGGAAGAACAAGAAATAATCCTTCAGCCTCTTCCTTAATGTCTCTGATTTTTGTTGTCGGTCTCTATGTAAGGTACTGATGTTTGCTTTGTCATATGCTAATGTTCTGGTTCTGGTAATAATCTAATTTTACCAGTCATGGCACATCAAAGATAGTTATCAAAGGTGTCTGCCATTGAATAGTCTTGCCTGATTAGATCAAAAGGGAGCGAGGCAAATTCCGACTCCTATATTTCTGCATCATCAATCAAACCAAAGCAAGACTTCAGACGAGGAACTTAAGAAACTAAGTACACAGTATGTAACTTGAGCACACATTATGCTCTCCCAAACACACCCTATGACTATAAGGTTCTCCAAAAGGTCCTCCAAGGGGGGTTGTGGCAGGGCAAAACTTGAATTCCTTCAAACAGTTGCTGAGTACACAGTATGTAACTTGACGTTGATGATAATCCTAGCCCCATCTAGTTTTTTGGCTACCATAAAACGTAGCCTGATCTAATAGGCTGCACTCCTGTGAAGCTACTAGTTATGGTATAGAAGCTTTCACCATCTGTTCTCATGAACAACTGAGAACTTAACCTTGTGGACTGTATGGTCAATCACTTTGCTATGACATGTTCTTACATGTTTGGACACTGAACTATTATTTCTTCACAAGGTCAGAGAGAGTTGTTGCTTTTATTTTTGTTTTAAAGGGAAAGGCCTGTAGAGCAGGACTGAAATTTGAACGCACAACCTTTTAGATTGGCCTCAAGGAAATGCTTGCACAACCTTCTACTTTGCATGATGAATCTTGTTATTGCCGCTGACCTCTATGTTTCGGAATTATGCTGAATAGTAGAAGCAAACCTGCTATGATTGAGAATGAACAAAGTAGGTATTTATTTGTAGCTATTTTTTCCTTCGACATTTAGATGAATTTCACAATTATTACTTCCAAACTTCGTCCTGTCTTTGATGTTGGACATTAGAGCAACAATGACCCCTTAATTTATCATACTTATCAAGATTCTCTGGTTCTTTTTTGGCTAAAATGTTCTTGATTACTTTTCTGCAGCAAGGTGAACTTTTCAAGACATCGAAGGAATAGTTGGAGGATGCATATTCCTAAAGTGCGGTAAAGCTTGGCAAAAGATTGTGTTAGAGGAGGAGGATATAGTGTACGATCCATCAGTAGGGTCATCATTCTCCTCGTATCTCCCGAAACCTGGTGCAATTTGATTGGGTGGCCCCAAGTAAAAATTTGTCCAATCCCTAGTGTAAGTGTATATACGTATAATACATGGTAGGTTTTCCAGGAGTAATACTCCGACCCTCTCGCAAGGCATGTTGGCTGTGCCTGCATGATATGATACTCGCCAATGTGAGAGGAATAAATATTCCTGTAACATGAATAATTTCGCTTTAGTTTGTTGTAAATCACTGTAAATTCAAATGTAAGACAGAGTAGAAAATCTATATTTTGTGGCTTGCGAGTTTGGTGTCGTGCTTCTTCTTGTCAAGTTGAATTTCTTCTTTTCGGGGCTAAAGACTAAACTTGTTCCAGGTACGGGCTCCAGTTACATTCTGTAGGCTGCAATATTAGGTGGTGCCAGGACATAAGTGTCTCTAGTATCACGTTACCTAGAATTGTTATGTTCACCGGTTACTTGCTCAGCTCAGGCTCTCTAGATCATTAATACCAAGGGGTTGTGATGTGTTTGTAGGGGATGTCATTGTTTCGAGGCCAAATTGAGAGGATAACGATCCGTTCCCTTGAACATTTTAAGCTATCACGATCTCCCGGAACCTAAGTTTACATGATTTGACTCCATTCATTGTGCCAGCTCGGTCACGCGTTCATGTGCATACCAAGATTAGGTCACTTGTGGCTGGGATGCTCTAGCCATGAAATTGCCCGCCCATAGAGAGTACGGACACCATCACTTTTTGCATCAGCCAGTCATTTGATTTCACAAAACCGGAAAGTGGACAGTCTTTTAATCTTTTTGGGCTCATCCCAATCCGATTCTCAAGATTCTCGTGTCAATTCGTCAGAAAAAAGACGCATTCAGCGCAATTCCATGAAGGTCTTCATCAATGCAATCTCACCAGCCACAAAATGATAAAAGTCGAAGAAATCACGAGATGAGAATTATAGTGCGCAGATGCTCTGGAATTCAAGGTAAGTGCCCAGCTCATCAGATTGAGTGCAGAACTTTACAGCTCTTCTATTCCACTTCAGATGCGAATGATTATCCATGGCTTGATACTAGGCTTATCGACAGTAAGATGATAATTTTTCTTTTTTCCCTTTTTTTTTGTGGGGAATAGAGGAGATAATGCTCTGGTCAAGATAGATTCTTACACTTGTTAACCTAATCAGGATACCTGCATTCTTTTTGTTTCTGGGTAAGTTTTCATACATTCAAGTCCCACTGATGTAGTCAAGACTGATCATCCATAACAGGTTGGTCTACTTGGTGGATTCGTGGGGTAAAAAGCCACATGCATCTCGATGCTTCTGTGCATGATCGTGAACTCGGCAGAAGTCCATCATGTAATTGACATATGTATAATAATGCATCGCTTCTCCCTGTCTCTCACCCAGTCGCTTTCACTCTCCCTCAATTAGTTAAACAGGGCCTCCGGGACCCTGCTGGTCAATCCTAAGCTTCCTTGGGAGCAACAAGAGAGATGGCATCATCTCCATCCTCAATTAATGCCCTCACTCTCTCTCTCCTGTCCATCCACCTCCTAGTCTACCTAAGCAGCCCTTCAATCACCACCGGCATTAAATCGCCCCCAGAAACAGAACAACGACCCCAGACATTCTCACCAGGGGAGGAATCTCGGGACACAGCAGAATCAGACAGGGTCATAAATCTCCCAGGGCAGCCCTCAACCCCCTCAATCTCCCAGTTCTCAGGCTACATCACAGTCAATGAAGCCCATGGGAGGGCCCTCTTCTACTGGTTCTTCGAGGCCCAGACTCAATCTTCACAGAGACCTCTTGTTCTCTGGCTCAATGGAGGTATCATTCGAAACAAGAATTGTCTGATTGTTGATGGGTTTTTTGCTGTTGCTAGTTTTTGACTTTTTGGAAGTTAATTTGTGAAGGTCCTGGTTGCTCATCAATTGGGTATGGTGCTGCTGTGGAATTGGGGCCCCTCAGAGTGGACACCAATGGGACTGACCTTCTGTACAACGAATTTGCTTGGAACCAAGGTCTTTCTTTCTTTTATTTTAGTCCAATGTCACATTCAAGAATTAGTTTATCTCAAAAAGCAACATTCCTTCAAGAAATGGATATGAAAAGTCCTCTTTTTGGCAAGAAACTCGGTCATAATTGGTCTCAGTAGAGAAAACAAGAGAGAGAGAGAGAGAGAGAGAGAGAGAGAGAGAAGCAAAGAACAGCGAAGCAATTTAATTTGAGTTGCTGACTTGTGCTGCAGAAGCAAATCTGCTGTTTGTGGAGTCACCAGTTGGAGTTGGGTTCTCTTACACCAACACATCCTCTGATCTGTCCACGATAGATGATGCCTTTGTCGGTAATGTGTTAATTGATTCAATTGGAGTAAACAGAAAAAGTTCCAATCCTGTGGCTCAAGTGTTGCTTTTGAAACGAACTTAAAAACTGATGGAGAGTATTTGAGTTTTTCTCAGCTGAGGATGCATACAGCTTCATAGTGAATTGGCTTCAAAAGTTCCCACAGTTTAAGACCTATGATTTCTTCCTTGCTGGAGAGAGCTATGCAGGTCTCTACCTCTCTCTCTCTCTCTCTCTCTCTCTCTTTCTCTCATACGCCAAACTTGAATCAGACGTTTCCTTGTTTTCTTCACAGGTCACTATGTTCCTCAGCTAGCTGAGCTAATCTATGACAGAAATAAAGACACAGCTAAATACACACCAATCAACCTCAAAGGCTTCATTGTAAGTTACTCAAAAAGCCTCGAACCCTGTCCCAAGAAATTAATGATTGTTTATGCTCCGTGACTTTCGACTTCAATTTTGTTAACCTCTTTTGTGACTTCCTATCAACCATGGTAGAGAAAAATATGCACTACCCTCGTGATCAACACCCAATAAAAGAAACAGCATCTTTTATGTCCTGCACTCGTTTTAACTTGCGTGCCAGATGCACACGACGAAGGCCGGACCTGAGCGAATTCTGCTCCTTGCTTCGAAAGAAGAGCTATTGATGACAAAAACCAAATAAAAAATCCGTAAGAAAACGTCAATATTGAAAGTAGAAATACGAAATTAACTAATCACGTTGCAGGTGGGGAATCCAGAAACGAATGACTACTATGACAACAAGGGCCTGCTCGAGTATGCATGGAGCCATGCTGTGATCTCGGACCAGCTCTACGATAAATGCAAGCAAGTTTGTGATTTCAAAGTCGCCAACTGGGCTAGCGAGTGCAGCGAGGCCATGAGCGTCCTGTTCGCCTCCTACCGGCAAGAGATCGACATCTACAACATCTACACCCCGATATGCCTCCTCAGCTCCTCCTCCACATCTTCTTCTCCATCTCATACTAGCGAAAGCCACTTCGAGTCGCTCACTAAGGTAATCAATGCAATCGCAACAAGTTTAGTTACTTGCGTGTATGACTTGTTTTACCACCAACGCAACAGATACGGTCGATCAGAATCATGTGGGTGTTTGGCGAATGAAAGTTGGACAATTTACGTCCTTTTGTTCGCTCAGTCTATGCAAATCTGATCATAGTCGGCCCGAAATTTCATATTTGTAGGTGAATGGATATGGTTTGAGGAGGATGAGAATCCCAGGAGGGTATGATCCATGTTACTCTCAGTATGCAGAAATGTACTTCAACAGACAAGATGTTCGGTCTTCTCTCCATGCGAGAGCAGTCAATTCCAACTTTAAATGGAAGGTCTGCAAGTAAGTATATAGACAACTCAATGGGCATTAACTCATCATCATGATCGTACTGCTTTTTAAATAATGCATCAATTATTTATTTTTGTTTTTTGGTTAGCGATTCCATGTTGAATACGTATAACTACACGGTGTTCTCAGTGCTGCCTATCTACACCAAACTCATCAAGGGAGGGCTCAAAATATGGGTGTACAGGTACTCTCTGCATCTTGATTAAAACTTGCTTCATGGTTTCCCCTAATTTTTGGCTATCTAATCAAAGAAAACATTTCGCCGATAAATTCTCTGAATAACTTGCGATCATACATATGCTCGCGGAGCTGGGAATAATCCCAAAAAACCAAAGAAAGAATTTATCGACGCTATTGATAGAATTTGGGTTTGGGTTTCGAGGGACAGCGGCGACGCGGATGGTAGAGTGCCGGTGATTGGGACGAGGTACTGGGTCGAAGCTCTCGGGCTGTCTATTAAATCTCCTTGGCGTTCGTGGTACCATGACCATCAGGTAAGTCATTATTTCTTACATTGTCACTTTGCTTTCGTGATTCCTTTACGCACATGATTTTCCAAGGAAAAGATGATCAATTAACATCGCAATTACAATTAAAAAATGGGAGTAGTGAGCAAAAATTGTAAATTTTTTTGGCAGGTTGGAGGGAGGATAGTGGAATATGAAGAAGGATTGACACTGTTGACGGTGAGAGGTGCAGGTCACCTGGTGCCTCTCAACAAGCCCAGTGAAGCTCTTGCTCTCTTCCATTCTTTCTTGACCGGTCAAGACCTCCCCAAGCAGAGATAATTGTTTTATCTTTTTGTTGCTATTTGTTATTTTCCCTGTGGAGCAGAGACTAAAAAAATAATGTTTAATTTTCACGTATTTAAAATGGAAGTGATGGTAATTTTACTTCTGCATTGAGATGGGATTAGAGTATTTATTTTATTTTTCTTTTCTTTTTATTGTGTGTGAAGTTAGACAAATAATAAAGAGATTATGATGCAATGTTTGATTTAAACCTTATTCATGAATTGGTTTTCATGTATCAAAGCAGTAATGAATCTTATAATGAAGTTCACATCCTGTCAAAATCAAACACAAACTTACCTAAGTATAAGGCTAGGAGAATCTCAAGGACAAACTAATATGTGAGCCATATGTACGGATGAATGATCGAAATATGATATTGTTTGAACTTAATGGGGTGGGTGTATTATGATCCACATCTCAGGGTCAGACATTGATGATTACATTAAACTAAGACTCCATTTGTTTCACGGAAAATATCTTCTAGAAAATTATTTTCTGGATTTTCAAAAATTTAGTTTGTGAAAAATAAACTAGTTGAGAAAAACATTCTTCATAATTGAAAAAATGCCTTCAAAATGAAAAAAGTGAAAAATATTTTCCTTAACTTCTTTCATCAAATACATTTTCTTTCTATTATTATGTTTTTTTTTTTAAATCGAATTTTAGATTAATTTTTATTCTATTTCTTTCCTTTTCTTTTTTTTTTTTTCTTCCTCGGCTAGTTGCTGAGGGCAAGGCCAGATTCAGCAAGGAGGGCAAGGCTCGAGCCTTGCTTGAGGTCGCCAGAGCCTTGTCGACATTTGGCGGTCAAGCCTCGCCCGACCCGCCTCAAGGGAAGCTCGAGCTTGCTTGGATTTGGCGAGCCGCGAGCCCGCTGACCTCGGCAGAGCTTGGGCTCGTCAACTTGCGTCTTGGCCGGTCACTGGGGAGGCAGCCATTGCCAAGGGATGCGACGGTGGAGGAAGAGGAAGGAAAAGTAAAAAAAAAATATATATATATATATATATATTTTTGGGTAGATTAAAAAGTAAATTTCTATTATTTTGGTAATTTTCTCTAGAAAATCAAATCAAGCATTGAACAATAGAAAACATTTTCTACTTCATGCTCAGTTTTTAGTATAGTCATTTTCTTGGAAAATGGATTTCAAGAAAATATCTTTTGAAAATATGATATTTTCTGTGAAACGAACGAAATTTAATTATGTGGTTAAGAGCCCTCAGCCCAAGCACAATAATGCAATTATCAAGGGCATGCTTTACCACTAAGCTAATAGCCTGTCATGCGGGCCTCTTGCAGAGCCTATTATGTATAAAGTGAGAGAAACTCTATTCCCCTCTTTTTCTTTTTCGCTACCATGTCGCCGTGCTATTATCTATGTAATGAATTGCACCTGATCTCTAATATGCCATCAAATCCACGTTTACTTTATTATGTAAAAGGAAAACTCCAAAATACTTTCCGGAAAGCATTCTAGAAGCCGCCTAAAAAAGTCAAAAGCACTCTATTTCCTATATTTCTGTTCACAATTTAAAGCCTATGAATGAAATGATATAGGCTTATATAGTGTAATAATTTAGGGATGAACATCATCCACGTGGCTCAGCTCCAAAGTAGGAATCGATAAACAAGCTGGTCTATTCTAAGGCTGACCTGGAACTGAACCTATCAATTCCTGTGCAAAACTAAATAATTGTCCTTCATTTATTTTTAAATATGAATATACTTAAAAATAAATATCTATTTTTTTAATTCAGACTTTGTCTTTGTGAGCTCTTATATTTTAGGAAAAATTCTAAATAAAGACCTGAAATGCTTTCATTTTCTCACATAAAGGCATAAAGTAGCTATATAATCTCAAAGAGGACTTGAAGTGGCTATGATTGTTTTAAATAAAAGTCTAGTCTTGCTGGTCGACAAAATATTCTGACCGATCAAGAATATTTTCGTCAAAGCACAAGTTAAATTTAAATTAATTATATTAAAAAAATTTAAAAATAAAACTTAAAGAAAAAGAAAAATAGCCCCACCTCCTTATGGTCAAGAGCCGATGACCCTAGTCGACCAAAGGCAGGGCCAGTAGGTCCTCCTCAGAAGTAGGAGAGGACAACGGCCATTTCCTAGATTTGGGTGAGGGACACTAGGCTGGGGTGAGGGCAGGGCTACCTCACCCAGATTTGGGAGAGGGTTGGCTAGGCGAGGGTCGTTGGCCCTCACCTATGAGCTTGTGACCACATTGGCCATCGTTGTTACCCTATCAATGATAGAGCGGTGGCCACATATGTTTTTCTTTTTCTAATTTTTTTATGAAAAGAAAAGAAAAATAGAAAATGAAGATATTTTAGATTTTTATTTGAAAATTTTTAAATATTTTATTTTGAGTTGTTAATTTATTATAGAAGCAATACGTTTTAATATATAAAAATGTATGTAATATTGTCTTTTATTTTTATTATCTCTTTTGACTTGGTCAAAAGTAGAGTTGAATTAAAAAAAGAAAAGAAAAAGAAAGTGGACTTCAATCCTTAAAAGGAAAAACGCACGAATGAATAGAAAAGGGAAAAGAAAGGACAAGAGAAAGAAAGAAATGGAAAGAAACGGAAGAAGGAGAAGAGGGACCTGCTGGTACGCCCATAGACCTCATCTAGTTGGATTTACTTCAGTTCGCAACATTCCGTAAGTGATCGGACCTTTCGTTCTTCTAATCGAGATAATTTTTGGAATTAGGATTCAATTTTGGATCAAATGAAATTTAAACTACGAAATCTGATGAGGGGTTTTTAAGTTGAGAAAATATAAAAGATTGATAATTTAGGGTTTTATAGAGTTGTAAGTTTTTACAAAATTGATTCATACTTAAGATCTACCTGAAACGAATTTTCGAAGTTGGACACGCATGATGAACAATACGTGACTAGCAGCTTTTGGGTTGAATTTTGTCATTTTTCGACTTGATTTTAGGTTGTCCAATTTACGGATATTCTAGTACTCTGAAAGGGCTTTTCTACTTTAAGTTCACTTGAAGCAGAGTCCAATGAAAAGAATTATGGCATGATCAATTTTTGCACAAGCTCCACATTGCGAACAACTTTGGGTGATCGCTTTGGATGAACAATTTGTGAGCGCGTGTGTCGTTTTGTTAGTGTTTAAGATTAGTTAGCCGAATTGAGGTAGCCTTTCACTCGATTTTAACGTTATTTCTCACTTATATGATTGGATTGTGAGCTTGAGGATTAAGTAACTTTCATTGATTATTTTTGAGGCATTTCCAGGTGAGTAGTGTTATCTCCTTTAACTTTGTAAACTCATGAAAGCGATATAAATTAGATATATTATAAGTTATGAAAGAGCATATTTTGATGCATAAAATTTGAATCGGGTATTTACTAACCTTTCGACTATTTGAAAGGGTATGGAAATCAATTTTGAAAACAATTTGTGAGTTAATTATTGTGAAATAATTTCAAAATTGTGTTATGAAAGGTGTTGTAAAAGTTTATATATATACATGTATTATTTTGCGAATTAGTTTATGGAATGAGTTCTAAAATATTTTGAAAAATGTTACGAAAGGTCAATTTGTGAATTTGGTTTATGAAGAATTTTGAAATGGTTTCAGAATTATCTTGTAAAATGTATTTTGTTGATGAATGAAGTTGAAAAAGATTTTGCATTTTTTTTTTGTGAAATTAACTGTTTATATTGATTTTGGATTTGATACCTGATATTAGAGAATGTGGATTGGGTGCTTAATATTGTTGTGAATCTGGTTAAGGTTTTTTGGTATGCATACTAATATAAAGATATCCTTGTGTGTCAATTGGTGATATCGACAAAATATGTGGAAACTTAGCTAAGAAGAATCTTGGTTGCCTTGTCAAAAAGCATTATGCATTATCATTGTTAGATAGCATGAGTTTGGTTAATGGAACAAATCATTGACAAGTGATTTAAGATTAGTTGATAGAATGGACCCTTGACATGTGATTTGAAGTGAAATTAATTAATGGAATAGACTATTGATGTATGATACGATGCTAATGATTTAAATGTGGATTTTTGACACATTTAAGGTTTCGTTGAAATGATACAACTTATTTTTGGTATTGTACGCATACTATGTATTAAATTTGAAAAAATGAGTCCCTAGTATTGTTTTGTAAATGTGCAAAATGGATGCTCAAACTACTTACAAGATATATTTTACTTACTGAAGTGTGATTACTCACCTCATTCTTTCCAAATCTATTTAGATTACTTATTAGCGACTGATAGTAGAAAAGTGCTATTGATAGGGACTTTTGGAAGTTGGATTTTCGGTTTAGTTCGAGGGAGTTGTATATATATCTGCGAAGAAATTTGTTGGGTTTAGTTGAGTTTGAGGTGTAAATATTCCTTTTCATAGATTATAGAAACTCTGTTATGGCACTTCTTGCCTTTATAAAACCGATATGAGGTTTTCTCAAGTAATGGTTTGCTAGTTATCAAATATTCATAGATAGAGATATATATTTGATAATAGGTTATTGATTGCTTTTGAAGTTGCGTCCTTTGAGAGGAAAGATTGGTCATGTCAATCTCCTCTTTAGGTAATAGGCTTGACAATATATATATATATATATATATATATATATATATATATATATATGTGTGTGTGTGTGTATATGTATATGTATATAGTCACTAGTTCTATTTGGGAACTGATCGAATCGACTTGATTCTTAAGTATAACCAGTAGATTCAAGGCTCAATTTGACGATTGAATTGAGCTTGATTGGTTCCCAGATTTTGAACTCGCAAACCTACCAAATTCTTCTTGGAATCGGATTTTGAAAAAAATATAAGATCTTTTTGGTGGGCAAGAGAGAACATAATACTTAGCCAAGAGATTTTTCATGTATATTGGACCTTCTCCACATAATGATGACCTTGGTGAAAGACAGTCCATTATGTTATCCACATACAACGAGAATGCGTCTCTCTCTCTCTCTCTCTCTTTCTCTTTCAATTATTTAAAGGGGGCCTCCTCGACACTTCCTGGTCCATCCTAAGCTTTCTTGAGAACAAGAGAGATGGCATCACTATCCTCAGTCAACATCCTCATTCTATTGTCCATCCACCTCCTAGTCTTCCTGAGCAGCCCCTTGACCACCACCTGCATTGAAACACCCCAAGAAACAGAGCAGCAGCAGCAGCAGAAGCAGGCACTCCCACCAGAAGGGGAAGGGGTATTATCTCAGGACTCAGAATCAGACAGGGTCATAAATCTCCCAGGGCAGCCCTCAACCCCCTCCATCTCTCACTTCTCAGGCTATATCACAGTAAATGAGGCCCATGGGAGGGCCCTCTTCTACTGGTTCTTTGAGGCCCAGTCTCAACCTTCACAGAGACCTCTTCTTCTCTGGTTCAATGGAGGTAGAAACATGCAATATTTGCACTAATTGATAATGGAAACAAGAATGCTATTGTTGATGGTTTTTGCTGTTCTGCTTGGCAATTGATTTGTGAAGGGCCTGGTTGTTCATCGGTCGGGTACGGCGCTGCCGTCGAATTGGGGCCCCTCAGAGTAAACACCAACGGGACTGGCCTTCTCTACAACAAACATGCTTGGAATCAAGGTCTTTCCTTATTTTTTGACGAAGCAACCCAGTCATAATTGGTCTTAGCATAAAAAAAAAAAGAGATAGAAAAAGCAAAGAAAAATAAAGGAACCTGATGAGCTGTTGACTTTGTGCTGCAGAAGCGAATCTGCTGTTCGTGGAGTCGCCAGTTGGAGTCGGGTTCTCTTACACCGACACATCTTCTGATCTGTCCATGCTGGATGATGCCTTTGTTGGTAAATATCTACTTTTCTTTTAGTTCAGCTGTAGCTCTTGGAATGAACTTAATGACTAATGAAGGAGAGTGCTTGAATTATTCTCAGCTGAAGATGCATACAGCTTCTTAGTGAATTGGCTTCAAAAGTTCCCACAGTTCAAGACCCATGATTGCTTCCTTGCTGGAGAAAGCTATGCAGGTCTCTCTCTCTCTCTCTCTCTCTCTCTCTCTCTCATATTGCAAGCTTGGTTCAACCATTTCTTTGTTGCTTTCACAGGTCACTATGTTCCTCAGCTAGCTGAGCTGATCTATGACAGGAACAAGGACACGGCTAAGTACACACCAATCAACCTTAAGGGCTTCATTGTGAGTTACTCAACAAGCCTCGAACCCTGTCCCAAGAAATTGATGATTCCAATCCCGACATTTCGTTTTTGTTATTCAACTTTCATTTTCAATTTTGTTAATCTCTTTTGTGACTGCTTATCAACAATGGCAAAGAAGAAATTGCATAACAGTCATATTCAGTCACCCAATAAAAGCAACAGTGTGTTAATATCTCGGGGTCGTCTTAACTTGTGAGCCTACTGATGACATATAACGAATGAATAATCCGGAAAAAAAGAAGAAGCAATATTGAGAGTAGCAATACGAAATTAACTAGTCAAGTTGCAGGTAGGGAATCCAGAAACGAATGACTACTATGACTACAAGGCCGTGCTCGAGTATGCATGGAGCCACGCTGTGATCTCGGACCAACTCTACCACAAATGCGAGCGAGCCTGCAATTTCACAGTCCCCGACTGGTCTGACGAGTGCAACGAGGGCATGAACACCGTGTTCAAGACCTACCTGCAAGAGATCGACATCTACAACATCTACGCCCCGACATGTCTCCTCAACTCCTCCTCGGCATCTTCCTCTCTGTCTCACAGAAGTGAAAGCCACTTCGAGCCGCTCACCAAGGTAACCAACGCAATCACAAACGCACACAGTCGACTCATCTCGTCAACCACATGTTGGATACAGTCAACTCATTCGCTCAGTCTATGTGAGTCCTGATTATAGTCAGCCTGGAAACGCGATTGTTGCAGGTGAATGGATACGGTTCGAGGAGGATGAGAATCCCGGGAGGGTATGACCCATGTTTCACTCAGTATGTAGAGATGTACCTCAACAGACAAGACGTTCAATCTTCTCTCCACGTGAGGACAGTCAACTCCAACACCATCAGCTGGAAGGCGTGCAAGTACGTATGCGGACGACTCAATAAGCATTGAATCATCATCCATCTTCGTCCATCTGCATCCATCATCATCTTCATCGCTTTCTGACGCATTCTTCTTTCCCTGATTTTTCCTTCCGCATTTGTTCTTTTTGTTTCCCCCAAGTCAATCCTTGGGAAATACGTATGGCTACTCGGTCTTCTCAGTACTGCCAATCTACACCAAGCTCATCAAGGGTGGGCTCAAGATATGGGTGTACAGGTAGGATCACAATTTGCTTCATGGTTTTCTCTCTCATTTTCTGGTTATTTAACTGGATGAAAAAGATTTCACCCTGCAAAGTCGATGGTGTCATTAACATGATAAAGAACGCAAAAGATATCATTAAACTCTCGCGAGCCCGTGCTCTCGTTATCAGTCGTATTGGATCGTATCAATACAAGTACATTGATACCAATGTATTTTGCGGAATTTGACACTCGCATCTAAATAACTCGCGATCATATATATGATTACGGAGTCGGGAATAATCCTAATGAAGAGAACAAGAAAGAATTTATCGATGTTATTGATCAACCTCGGGTTTGGGCTTCGGGAGGCAGCGGCGATGCGGACGGGAGAGTGCCGGTGATCGGGTCGAGGTGCTGTGTAGAAGCTCTTGGGCTGTCTATTAAATCACCCTGGCGCTCGTGGTACCATGATCATCAGGTTAGCAGTTACTAATTTTTTACATTATTATCATTTTGCTTTCTTGTTCCCTTTAAACACGTACTTTTCTAAGGAAAAGATGATTAATTAATACTGTCATTATAATTTTTTTGTTCGAGAATGCCACAATTATAATTAAAAAAAGTGTGATTAGTGAGCAAAAAGTAATAATAATATATATATATATATATATTTTTTTTTTTTGGGCAGGTTGCGGGGAGGATAGTGGAATACGAGGGGGGATTGGCACTAGTGACGGTGAGAGGTGCTGGTCACTTGGTGCCTCTGGACAAGCCCAGTGAGGCCCTTGCTCTCCTTCACTCTTTCTTGACCGGTCAAGATCTCCGCAGGCAGAGATAAAAATGTATTCTTTTTATCCTGCTATTTTTCATTTTCCCTGTGGGACAGAGTTTAAAAAAAAAAGTGTTTGATTTTCATATATTTTGAAAGGAAGTGATGGTAATTTTTACTTTTGCATTGAGATGGGATTGGAGTGTTTATTTTACTTGTCTTTTTTCTTTTTTGTTTTGTTTGAAGTTAGACAAAGAAAATAAGATAAAGAAATTTAGATGCAATGATGGATATAAACATCATATCATGTCGAAACAAAACACAAACTTATGTAGGAGTATGAGGCCTGGCGAATCTTCGTGGACAAACTAATATGTGAGTTTGCGATATTGTTTGAACTTATGGTACAATGAATAAATATACATATATATATATATATATATATATATGTATATATGAAATCCACGTGTTGCGATTTACATCCTCTAATATGCCGTCAAATCCACGTTTACTTCAACTATATGAAAAGCAAACTCCAAAATACTTTACAGATATCATTCTAAAAACAGTCTTAAAAAAGTCAAAAGAGCTAAAACCCTTTATTCCTTATGTTTCTATTCACATTTGTAATTCACAAATAAAAATGATATATGACATAATAGTGTAATAATTTAAGCGGTGAACGTGGTCCACGTGGTTCTGCTATAAACTAGCCTACCCCAAGATCGACCTGGAGATGAACCTTCCAATGGCCATATATAACCGGAAAATTATCCCTTACTTCTTTTTAATTTTGAATGTATTGAAAATTAGATATCCCTTTTTTTTAGTTCAGATGTTGTCCTTGTGAGTTCTTTTTCTTTTATTTTTTTACTAACTTATCAAAAAAGCGATATATATTTCTAATAGACTCAGTTCTTTTGTATAGTTAATAAATTTAAGGCCCAACCTAAAAATCGAATTGAGCCCCGGATTTTGAACTCGCAAACCTTCCTAATTCTCTTTGGAAATGGACTTGAATGGACCAGGTGAGGTCCTCGTTCCATGGGAATGTCCACGTCGTAGGGCAAGGCTGATTTTGGATGGGACATAAACCTTGGTCACCTATATGTAACATCTTATACGAAGATATCCATATTTATATTTTACATGGTGTCAAAAGTTTGAAGAAATTCACTCAGGCCCATTATGGAAAATAAACATTAATGGCTCATCATGATAAATATCTTAATTCTAGTTTTCTACATTAGGTGACCTCCACTTCTTACCTTTGACTGTTTCAAAAATTTTGCAAAAACTCGTACCGTCAATTTTATCTAACTCGAAACATTGAAAGAGTTTTCAAACATCCCCATATCGAAATACTCAACCCAACCAACCTTCATCATATATGGGAGAAGTTTTCCTATTCCATGCTCAACTACATGAGGCCAATCACATTATATCTACAACGAACCACCCCACATCGAGATTCATTTATCCTTCAATTAATTTAAGTTGAGGGTCGACATCGAATATCTTCATATAGCAACAATATCAAAAGTTCAGGCAAGGACCACGTCTAACAAATTAGAAATTCATGAACGGCATTGCACCTTAAAATGAAGTTCAGTCATCATCTACGTGGTTTCTTTTTTCAAAATTTCCCTACTCAACAAAAAGGTCAAAAAAGACAAAAGCAAGAGGGAGTGGGGCCCCTTTGGTTTAGCCAAAGAAGCAAGCAGATTATACCTCCTCGCTAATTAACCCGTTTTAGCACCACCATTTCGCGCTCTCTCTCTGTCTCTGTCTCTCTCTCTCGATCATCTCGGTCAGCATTCACTTCCTCCCCAACACCACCATTCTCCTTCGCACGCAGATTCTCTCCTTCTCTCTCTCTCTGAGATAGATTCTTCTAGGGCACGACCCCGCAAATGCCGCCCCTCCCCTCCTCCTACGCCAAGGGCGACGCCGTCGAGATCCTCCGCCCCGGCTCCGCCTCCGCCCCCGGCCTCCGCGGCGCCCTCTACCCTGCCACCGTGCTCTGGTCGCTGGCCCGCACCAAGAAGCTCATCTTCGTTGAGTACCTTACCCTGACGGGCGATTACTTATTAGCGACTGATAGTAGAAAAATGCTATTGATCGGGGCTTTTGGAAGTTGGATTTTCAGTTTAGTTTGAGGGAGTTGTATATATATTTGCGATGAAGTTTCTTGGTTTAGTTGAGTTTGAGGTGTAAATATTTCTTATTATAGATTATAGAAACTTTGATATGGCACTTCTTGCCTTTATAAAATTCATATGAGGTTTTCTCAAGTAATGGTTTTCTAGTTATCAAATATTCATAGATAGAGATATATATTTGATAATAGGTTATTGATTGCTTTTGAAGTTGCCTCATTTGAGAGAAAAGATTGGTCATGTCAATCTCCTCTTGTGCCAAGTAATAGCCTTGACAATATATGTATATAAATGTGTATATATATATGTATATACATATATAAATTATACATATATAAATATATAGTCAATAGTTTTATTTGGGAACTGATCGAATTGATTCTTAAGTGTAACCAATAGGTTCGAGGCTCAATTTGGCGATCAAATTGAACTTGATTGGTTCCCAGATTTTGAACTTGCAAACCTACCTAATTCTTCTTGGAATTGGATTTTGAAAAAAGTACGATATTTTTTTTGTGGGCAAGAGAGAACATAATACTTAGCCAAGAGATTTTTTACGTATATTGGACTTTCTCCACATAATGATGACCTTGGTGAGAGACAGTCCATTATGTTGTCCACATACAACGCGAATGCGTCTCTCTCTCCCTCTCTCTCAATTATTTAAAGGGGGCCTCCTGGACACTTCCTGGTCCATCCCAAGCTTTCTTGAGAACAAGACAGATGGCATCACTATCCTCAGTCAACACCCTCATTCTATTGTCCATCCACCTCCTAGTCTTCCTGAGCAGCCCCTTGACCACCACCTGCGTCAAAACACCCCAAGAAACAGAGGAGCAGCAGCAGCAGCAGCAGCAACAGCAGAAGCAGGCACTCCCACCAGAAGGGGAAGGGGTATTATCTCAGGACTCAGAATCAGACAGGGTCATAAATCTCCCAGGGCAGCCTTCTACCCCCTCCATCTCTCACTTCTCAGGCTATATCACAGTAAATGAGGCCCATGGGAGGGCCCTCTTCTACTGGTTCTTTGAGGCCCAGTCTCAACCTTCACAGAGACCTCTTCTTCTCTGGTTCAATGGAGGTAGAAACATGCAATATTTGCACTAATTGATAATGGAAACAAGAATGCTTGATTGTTGATGGTTTTTGCTGTTCTTTTTGGCAATTGATTTGTGAAGGGCCTGGTTGTTCATCAGTCGGGTACGGCGCTGCCGTTGAGTTGGGGCCTCTCAGAGTAAACACCAACGGGACTGGCCTTCTCTACAACAAACATGCTTGGAATCAAGGTCTTTCCTTCTTTTTTGACGAAGCAACCCAGTCATGACTCATAATTGGCCTTTGCAAAAAAAAAAAAGAGATAGAAAAAGCAAAGAAAAATGAAGGAACTTGATAAGCTGTTGACTTTGTGCTGCAGAGGCGAATCTGCTGTTCGTGGAGTCGCCAGTTGGAGTCGGGTTCTCTTACACCGACACATCTTCTGATCTGTCCATGCTGGATGATGACTTTGTTGGTAAATATCTACTTTTCTTTCAGTTCAGCTGTTGCTCTTGAAATGAACTTAATGACTAATGAAGGAGAGTGCTTGAATTATTCTCAGCTGAAGATGCATACAGCTTCTTAGTGAATTGGCTTCAAAAGTTCCCACAGTTCAAGACCCATGATTGCTTCCTTGCTGGAGAAAGCTATGCAGGTCTCTCTCTCTCTCTCTCTCTCTCTCTCTCTCATATGCCAAGCTTGGTTCAAACATTTCTTTGTTACTTTCACAGGTCACTATGTTCCTCAGCTAGCTGAGCTGATCTATGACAGGAACAAAGACACGGCTAAGTACACACCAATCAACCTTAAAGGCTTCATTGTGAGTTACTCAACAAGCCTCGAACCCTGTCCCAAGAAATTGATGATTCCGATCCCGACATTTCGTTTTTGTTATTCAACTTTCATTTTCGATTTTGTTAATCTCTTTCGTGACTGCTGATCAACAATGGCAAAGAAGAAATTGCATTACAGTCATATTCAATCACCCAATAAAAGCAACAGTGTCTTAATGTCTCCGGGTCTCTTAACTTGTGAGCCTACTGATGACATATAACGAATCAATAACCCGGAAAAAAAGAAGAAGCAATATTGAGAGTAACAATACGAAATTAACTAGTCAAGTTGCAGGTAGGGAATCCAGAAACGAATGACTACTATGACTACAAGGCCGTGCTCGAGTATGCATGGAGCCACGCTGTGATCTCTGACCAACTCTACCACAAATGCGAGCGATCCTGCAATTTCACAGTCCCCGACTGGTCTGACGAGTGCAACGAGGGCATGAACACGGTGTTCAAGACCTACCTGCAAGAGATCGACATCTACAACATCTACGCCCCGACATGTCTCCTCAACTCCTCCTCAGTATCTTCTTCTCTGTCTCACAGAAGTGAAAGCCACTTCGAGCCGCTCACCAAGGTAACCAACGCAATCACAAACGCACACGGTCGACTCATCTCATCAACCACATGTTTGATACAGTCGACTCATCTCGTCAACCACATGTTGGATACAGTCTATTCGTTCAAATCCTGATTATAGTCGGCCCGGAAACGCGATTGTTGCAGGTGAATGGATACGGTTCGAGGAGGATGAGAATCCCAGGAGGGTATGACCCATGTTTCACTGAGTATGTAGAGATGTACCTCAACAGACAAGACGTTCAAAATTCTCTCCACGTGAGGACAGTCAACTCCAACACCATCAGCTGGAAGGCGTGCAAGTACGTATGCAGACGACTCAATAAGCATTGAATCATCATCCATCTTCGTCCATCTTCATCCGTCATCATCTTCATCGCTTTCTGACGCATTCTTCTTTCCCTGATTTTTCCTTCCGCCTCTGTTCTTTTTGTTTCCCCCAAGTCAATCCTTGGGAAATACGTATGGCTACTCGGTCTTCTCAGTACTGCCAATCTACACCAAGCTCATCAAGGGTGGGCTCAAGATATGGGTGTACAGGTAAGATCACAATTTGCTTCATGGTTTTCTCTCTCATTTTCTGGTTATTTAACCGGAGGAAAAAAGATTTCATCGATAAATTCCTCCTTGCAAAGTAGATGGTATCATTAACATGATAAAGAACACAAAAGATATCATTGAACTCTCGCGAGCCCGTGCTCTCGTTATTAGTCGTATTGGATCGTATCAATGCAAGTACATTGCTACCAAATTATTTTGCGGAATTTGACACTTGCATCTAAATAACTCACGATCATATATATGATTATGGAGTCGGGAATAATCCTAATGAAGAGAACAAGAAAGAATTTATCGATGTTATTGATCGACCTCGGGTTTGGGCTTCGGGAGACAGCGGCGATGCGGACGGGAGAGTGCCGGTGATTGGGTCGAGGTACTGTGTAGAAGCTCTCGGGCTGTCTATTAAATCGCCCTGGCACTCGTGGTACCATGATCATCAGGTTTGTAGTTACTAATTTTTGTACATTATTATAATTTTGCTTTTCAATTCACTTTAAACATGTATTTTTCTAAGGAAAATGTGATTAATTAATACTGCGATTATAATTTTTTTGTTTGAAAATGCCGCAATTATAATTACAAAAAGTGTGATTAGTGAGCAAAAAGTAATAATAATGTTTTTTTTGGGGGCAGGTTGCGGGAGGATAGTGGAATATGAGGGAGGATTGGCATTAGTAACAGTAAGAGGTGCTGGTCACTTGGTGCCTCGGGACAAGCCCAGTGAAGCCCTTGCTCTCCTTCACTCTTTCTTGACCGATCAAGATCTCCGCAGGCAGTGATAAAAATTTATTTATTTTTATCCTGCTATTTTTCATTTTCCCTGTGGGACAGAGTTAAAAATAAAATAAAATGTGTTTGATTTTCATATATTTTGAAAGGAAGTGATGGTAATTTCTACTTTTGCATTGAGATGGGATTAGACTGTTTATTTTACTTGTCTTTTTTCTTTTTTGTTTTGTTTGAAGTTAGACAAAAAAAAAATAAGATAAAGAGATTTAGATGCAATGATGGATATAAACATCATATCATGTCGAAATAAAACACAAACATATGTACGAGTATGAGGCCTGGCGAATCTTCGTGGACAAACGATTATGTGAGTTTGCGATAATGTTTGAACTTGTGGTACAAGGAATTTATATATGAAATCCACCTGTTGCGATGTACATCCTCAAATATGCCATCAAAATTCCACGTTTACTTTAAGTATATGAAAAGCAAACTCCAAAATACTTTACAGATACCATTCTGACAACAATCTTAGAAAAGTCAAAAGAGCTAAAGCCCTTTATTCCTTATGTTTCTATTCAGTATTCACATTTGTAATTTGCAAATAAATCGAAATATGACATAATAGTGTAATAATTTAAGTGGTGAGCACGGTCCACGTGGTTCTACTACAAAGTAGCCTACCCCAAAATTGACCTGAAATTGGACCTACCAATTGCCATATGAAATCGGAAAATTATCCCTCATTTTTTTTTTTAATTTTGAATGTATTGAAATTAGATATCCTTTTTTTTTTTTTTTTTTTTAAGTGATGTTGTCCTTGTGAGTTCTATTTTTTATTTTTAGTAACTTATCAAAAAGGCGATATATATTTCTAATAGACTCAGTTCTTTTATATAACTAATAAATTTAAGGCTCAACCTAGAAATTGAATTGAACCCGATTGGTTTTCGGATTTTGAACTCGCGAACCTACCTAATTTTCTTTGGAATTGGACTTGTATGGACCTGGCGAGATTCCCGTTCCATGGAAACGTCCACGTCGTAGGATAAGGCTGGTTTTGGATGGGACAAAAACCTTGGTCACCACCATGTAACATCTTATATGAAGGTATCTATATTTATATTTCACATGGTGTCAAAAGTTTGAAGAAATTCACTCAGGCCCATTATAGAAAACAAACATTAATGGCTCATCATAATAAATATCTTAATGCCAATTTTCTACATTAGGTGACTTCCACTTTTTACCTTTGATTGTTTCAAAAATTTCGCGAAAACTCACATCGTCAATTTTATCTAACTCGAAACACTAAAAGAGTTTTCAAACATCCCCATATCGAAATACTCAACCCAACCAACCTTCATCAAATGTGGAAAAAGTGTGCCTATTCCATGCTCCCAACCACACTTTCAACCACACGAGACTAATCACATTACATCTACAACGAACCACCTTGTATCGAGATTCATCCATCCTTCAATTAATTTAAGTTGAGGGTCGACATCGAATATCTTCATGTAACAACATAATCAAAAGTTCGGGCAGGGACCGCGTCTAACAAATTAGAAGTTCATGAACGGCACCGCGCCGCACCTTAAAATGAAGTCTAGTGATCATCTATGCAGTTTCTTTTGTCAAAATTGCCCTACTCTACAAAAAGAGGAAAAAAAAAAGGCAAAAGCAAAGAGGGAGTGGGGCCCCTTTGGTTTAGCCAAAAAAGCAAAGCAGATTATACCTTTCCTCGCTAATTAACCCGTTGGAGCGCCACCCGCCCAGCTCCAACACCACCATTTCGCGCTCTCTCTCTCTCTCGATGATCTCGGTCGGCATTTACTTCCTCCCCAACACCACCATTCTCCTTCGCACGCAGATTCTCTCCTCCTTCTAGGGCACGACCCTGCAAATGCCGCCCCTCCCCTCCCCCTTCGCCAAGGGCGACGCCGTCGAGATCCTCCGCCCCGCCTCCGCCCCCGGCCTCCGTGGCGCCCTCTACCCCGCCACCGTGCTCCGGTCGCCGGCCCGCGCCAAGAAGCTCATCTTCGTCGAGTACCTGACCCTGACCGGCGACGGCGGCGGCGGCGGGGGCGGGGGCGGCCCGGAGGGGGCGGCGGCGGCTGAGGGAGTACGTGGACCTGGCCCGGGCGAGGCCCGCCCCGCCGCAGGAGGTGCACGAGCGGTTCCGGGTAGGGGAGGAGGTGGACGCCTACCGGGAGGACGCGTGGCATTTCGGCGAGATCAGGGAGATTCGCGAGGACTCCAGGTATCTGGTGGCGGTGGGAGGGGGGAGCGAGGAGGTGGAGTTTGGACAGTCGGAGTTGAGGCGTCACCGGGAGTGGAGCGGCGATGGGGTTTGGACCCCGCCTTTCGCCGGCGGTGAAATGCAGGTAGAGACGTCTCGCGGCTTCTTTTCATCTTCCGTTTCTTCTTCTTGCTGTTGACGTTGCTTAGTCCGTCGAGAGACTGATGGTCGAGAATAGTTTATGTCCGTTGTAGGTTCTCTGTTCAGCTAAGATTAACGTGAAATCTTTTCTTTTGTAAGTTAATCGAATTAATAGTGTGTTGTTTTTGTTGCCATGTCGTAAAGATTCATGCTTTCGCGGGCTGGAACGGTTTAGGGGGCCAAATTATTTATGCTGCACTTGACAATAGTCTATCGAGCTTCTCTGTGAGTAGTAGATAGTGGATGCCCAGGTTGGATTTTTATCTTGCATTTGCAAATTAGATGAATGTGAGTTTGCAAGATCAAGGAGTACCCGGAAGCCTGCGAAAAGAAGGACAAAATTTTCGGTGGTGACAAAGTTAGTTCGAAGGTGTTCCCTGGCTTTGGTGTAGATAAATTTGAAGTAATCTTTTTGATACATGTCGATCTGATATCATTTTCTTGACTTTCGGTTAGGTAATGTTTCTGAAGTGCCGTTACCTCTGGCCTCCATTGGCATTATCCAGCAAGTTGTTATGTATCTTTGGTGGCTGAATGACTCCATATGCTCAGTTAGACCTAGCATTGGGATATTTTATATTTTTGCCATCTTTCTTCTAACGCATTTGTAGTTCTTGAAAATTGACTTGCAGGAGAAGTCATCTACAATGGAGTTAAAGCCTCAAAAGATAAAATTGAAGATAAGACTTGATAAAGGGACATCATTGCCACCCCCCGAGTTTGAAAATGGTAAAACCGTGGAGGTCAGCAGTGATGAAAAAGGTTATGAGGGTTCTTGGTTTTCCGCAATTGTCATCAACTATATAGGAAATGACAAGTATCTGGTCGAATACCTAACCTTGAAAACAGACGACGAAACTGAACCTTTGAGGGAAGAAGCATATTCACGGTATATCAGGCCCTACCCTCCTCATCTTCCAGCCAGGTGTTTCAAGCAGCTCGACAAAGTTGATGCTTGGTACAATGATGGATGGTGGGTCGGTGTAATTTCCAAAGTTCTAAAAGGCTCTCAGTGTGTTGTCTACTTCAGCACATCCAATGAAGAACTAATTTTCCATGAGTCTAATCTGAGGCTTCACCAGGACTGGAGTGATGGCAAGTGGGTCATTGCTTCCTGGGTAGGGACTACGGTTGCTTCTAATTTTGTGATGAATTGTTTTGGTGGAGTTCTGTCATTCAGGTTCATGCTTTTGTTTCATTCCTGGTCGAACGTCCCCCACCCCTTGTTGTGATTTTGATTGGTTGCATGGAGAATGCTATACATAAGGAGTTCTTGATGGTGTCAAATTTGTGATTTCGCAAGTTTAGAGGAACACTTGATCAGTCAAACCATATTTCAATTACTTTGATGCAAATTGGTGCCAGTCAATGACTTCTGATGAACTGGAGAGTATTTCACATGGCAGTTGTACTATGTTTTCCCGATCTGAGTTTATAACTCTTCGAATTCAAAGACCAGATTCCTTTATTTAATTGTAACACTTAATCGGTTGCTTAAAAAGATTGACTTGCTTCTCTAGGACAATCATGTAGCTAATGGGTTCTTGAAAAGAGACTCGTTGCAAATGCAGTGCCATCCCATGTTATCGGTTAATTTTCTTGCTTTCCCCTATGTTGAAGTGATCAAATATTTTTTGCTGGAAGAGTGAACTATGAAGCTTATATGTATGGACTCCAGGTCATGCAGTAGAAAGTCACACCTGTCAATAAGCATCATGCTCGATAAATGCTTTATCGTAATGTTATCCACAGAAACTCTAGCTTTCTTCTTGTGCATACAATAAATTATGGTGTATTTGTTTGGTGGATATGAGAAAATATTTAACATCTAAACCTCCATTATTTGAATAAATAGTTTTACCTTTGGAAAAGAAAGTTAAGTCATGAAGTGATTGCAACAAAGCATAACAAGTAAAAACATATGCATTTCAGCTGCCTCATGACTGCGTGTGCTCAGAGACAAAATAAGCAAACAACTCTTTGATTGATGGATGACAGCACCAGTAGTTGTGTATGGCATCTCTCATTGTTTGGTCAGTGATTTCTGCCATACGATTTTACTTAGTATCATCCTTTCTTTCCGTGGTTCTAACTTTGGAATATCAAAATGTAGGATAATTCTACTGAGGTGGCATTGAGAATAGCAAGTTTAAGAGATAAAACAGAGTTTGGTGATGCTAATATAAAAGTGAAATTCAGTAAGGGAATGAAAGTGGAGGTGAGAATCGATGAAGATGGTTATAGGGGCTGTTGGTACCCTGCAGTGATCATCGATACGACTGGAGACAAGTTTTTGGTTGAATATCGGACTTTGCAGACTGATGATGAAACCGAATTCCTCAAAGAAGTAGCAGAGAGTTCACATATAAGGCCTTTTCCTCCTGACATTAAATGTGTACACACTTTTGCACAGGACGAAATGGTTGATGCTTGGTATAATGATGGCTGGTGGGTGGGTCATATTTCCCAAATTCTTGGGGGCTTGAAGTACAAAGTCTACTTTATAACATCAAGTGAGGAATTGGAATTTGAACATCACAATCTTAGACCTCATCAAGAATGGATTGGTGGTCGATGGATTATCACTTCCAGGGTACGATGAACTACAGCCCCTCTGAACATTTATTTCTTTGACACACACAGAGCATGCCACGTTTGATATGTGCCATACATAAATTTTAATAAATTGATCATAGGTAGATCGGACTATGAACTTTTTGGTTTCATCCTTGTACGAGTAGGCATCTGCTGTAGTTGCGCATATAAGCACCAGTAGCCCAATGCATCTGGTTGTGGTTTTTTTTTTTTTTTTTTTTTGGAAAATGACGACCTTAAGATGTGGTTCTTGGTTCATTTCTTTTCCAGGGTCGTAGGTCTGTTTGAAGCAGTCGACTGTGCAGTAACTTTGGGCCTCTGCTTCAATTGTTAGTTTGCTCCTGACTCGTTGCTTTGTCCGACATGATGCCATTGTCCACATCTTGCAATGGCCAGCCACTATGGTTCATTTCTTCTGTTCTCTGATCCTGTTTTGAAGGTGTAGGACTGATCGGTTGATTATGTATAGGCTCCTAGGTCAGTACAGATTGTGAATATGTCTAGTTCTCGTAGAAAGTTCTGTAAGGCTGCAACTTCATCCAAGTAGTTGGATACTGCTCACGTAAAGTTCGTGAGCTTGTGAATTGTGGTTAGCTGAATGTTACATTTGGTGATCCTCTGTGTCATTGATGTCGGCTCTTGGAATGCATCAAAGTAGTTGGATACTGCTCACGTATACATCTGGTTGTGGATCATACAGTGTAGCTGTGCCAAGATCCTTACGTTTAACGCATCTGTGTACTGATCTACACATGCACAAGTGCTATAACTTTTGGTCAATCAAAACTTCTTCCTTTGTTCAGCCTCGCTCTTTGGATGGCATGTCACTGCATTTACGAGGCTATATGTTGATCTGACTCCTTTCTTTGCATTCCTTTTTCTTTTCAGTATTAGCTGGGAAATGCGAGTGTGAGGGCGAAAGAACAACATACTGCCTTGATCTCCGGCATCTATAACTCGGTCACAGAGTAGGACCTCTAGTCAGAGCGGGTTCCGACTCTTAGGCAAAATCTTAACGACCTGGTCGCTTACAATCAACAACGGAGCAAGAGGGCTAGTGGGGCCGTCGCCCCTGGCCAGATATCATTCAATGCGAATTCCCATCGAGTATAAGCTACAACTAATGAAATCAATTTCACAAAACGTAAATTCACTCAACACCCCCGAACCATATTGGATCGACTACATTTCACGGAACGTAAATTCACTCAACACCCCCGAACACTACCTATCGCCATCTCCCAACTTGCGTGAAACATGAAATGAAACAGTACGATCAAAGAAGAGACGGTGATGCCCGTGTTGACCATTCACGTGAACGAATTAGCTCACTGTAATATATCAAGACGAATTGACAGTCCCAAAATTGGAATCAAGTGGATCCGCCCAGAAAAGAAATGGCGAAAACGATCTCTTCTAGCGACTTCCTGAGCGTCCTCACTGATTCCCACACGAAATGATGGATGGTGCTACGGAAAAGGTCGCGTGAGGAAGCGAACAAAAGGAGTGTCATTCTAAATTAAGAAGCATATTCTTTCCCCGGGTAGCATCTTTCGGGAAACCCCCCACTAAGAAAAGCATCTCCCCCAATCTCTTCCATGCTCCATTACTTACTAAATACAATTAATCCCCCCATTTTCTAATCAATTCACTAAATTAATATATAATATACAGTAAACAAGAAGCAGGCAGCAAAAATCTTTTTAATAAATCAAATAAGAGATAATATGATATTGGGTACCTTGTTTTATACAAATTTATCAACAGTTCAATTTTTGTGCCCCGATTTTCCTCCAACCAATTGTCGCCATCTCCGGCGTCGTCGCTATTCGAAGGCCGAGACCGGGAACGACCGGGAGAGCCCCACGGGGGTCTTGAACGTGATCATGAGCTCGGCCGTGGGCGCCGGGGAGCCGCCCCCGCCGTCGATGTGGATCTCGCTCAGCTTCACCCACACGTTGAGGAACTCCTTGGCCTTGACCCCGCGGAGCTTGCGGATCCGGTGGGGCTCGACGTAGGCCGACACGACGGTGTCGTAGGAGACGACCACGTTGTCGGCCACCTTCTGCTCGGCCTTCTTGCGGTGCTTGAGCCACACCAGCCCCGCGCCCTTGTCGTAGCCGTACTCCTCGATCTCCTGGGACGCCGTGACGAGGCCGTTGGGGAGGCCGATCTCCGCCAGCAGGAGGTTCAGCTTCTCGCGGCAGATCTCGTCGCCGTGGTACACCTCGGCCTTGGTCTTCATCTCGTCCGTGACGAGAGCCATCCTCGAGGAAGAAGGAGGAGATGGAGATGATGGAGATGGCGGAGGTGGAAAAGGACGGTCGAGATGAGGGTGGGAGGGGGGAAAAGGGTTACGTACGCGGACGGGAGAGTGATGACTATGGATTGGCTTTTTTTTTGCCTTTATTTGGGTGGTGTTGGTGTTGGCTTGGTGCTTCGGGGGTATTTGAATTCGTATGTGAAGAGTTTAAACCGTGCATGTATGGGGTTGTGATGTAATGAAGGATGATGCGTGATCATTTCTATGCTTCTTTTATTTAATGTTGACTAGGGTCCACGTTTTAGAGATATTATTATGGTGCTTCATATAGGGGACCGTGCGCACGGAACCGGACTGAAATCAAACCGGTTTGATGTCCGGTTTCAAATGTTTAGAACTATCCGGTTCTGGTTTCTAGGTACGGAACCGAACCATCCAGACCAATTGGATTAGACCAAATTGATGCAATTTTTTTACAGAGCGGAGAAATGAAATTGTCAAAACCTTCGATTAAATCGGTCCAGCTCGAGGGTTGAACCCGGATCAATCGGTCTGGTTTCTGGTTCTTGGGTGGAACCGGCCCAACCGAAAACCAATCATCCCTAACCGCAGGAACGTAGCCTTTAAATCCTCTAACATCCACCAAAATCAATAGCCATGATGCATTAAACTTATACGTATCCGATGCGTCATAATTTTTTTTTTTTTACTTCGGTTTTGTATTTAATTGTTATTTTTATTTATCTTTACTAACTCATTTTTCTTTTACTAGGACAAATGTAAATATTCGTAGATGTACCCAGACCTGGGCGGGCTCCATATCGGACTAAATCTAACAAGGTCATTGGTCGATCAACTTTAAAATGCACCAATTATAAGTCAGGCTCCAGCTCGAACTTTTTATTTATTTTTATTTTATCGTAGAAATATCCACTTTCAATGGATACTCGAATCTTGTCCCCGTCAAATTTTCATTCGATGAGTGATTCGATTGCAAATCTCTCTCTCCCTTCGCGAATGATTCTGTGTTTGTCTTTGCTTTTTTATTTCGAAAAGATCTCTTGGGGGAGAAGCTTGAGATCTTTTGAAAGCGCGGGTTTGGCTTTTTAGGTTTTAGATGGTGCGGTGTTTTGGTTTGCTATGACAGCTTTTCTTCGCGATGAAGGGATTCTTTGAGGTCGAATTGGGGCTGAAGAAGATGGAAGGACAAAAGGGGAAAAGAAAAATAGAGGAAAAATAAGGGCGGTGGGGAATGACACATGAGAAGGATAGAGAGAGATATGCAATTGGAATGACCCATCAAATCTTTAATGACATCATTAGAAGACACTTTGTGAAGTCAAATTTAAGTACTAACTATTAGTGATTTTTTTAATGAGAAAAAAATAGTTTGGATCAGAGTTGAAACCCAACCTAAAATTAATATTTTTTAAGAAGGAATTAGACATTCTTTTATGAAAAGCACTTGATTTTGTTTTCTCCTAATCAACAATTTAATCTATTTTGAACTTGTCTCGCTTGAATGACAGATCTATGTGAAATGAATTTAAATAAAAGATCTACCCAATCTAAATAGGTAGTTAGACTTGACATGCACATCTTCTGAACAAGCCATTTAAAATGTTAAGAAAAGTCGGATAACATGCTTGTATTCTATCTTAATCTAGTGAGGTATTGTCAGCTATAGAAGATTGGCGGGTTTCTTTGAAAAGGGGAATTCGAATGATGAAAGTTCAAACGCATAATGAATTCGATGCATCCAGAGCACATGGGGCTCGGTGCGCACGATGCAAGGAGAAGTCAACGATGAGGGGAAACCTTGCCTATTCTGATAGTCGTCATTCGTACAATTGACGAGAGATAAGAGACCACCGATCCAACTGATCAAGAATCCTTCTCTTATTTAATGATCGCCGATCGAGTAGAGAATCCTTCTGTAGCCCGAGTCATTTGTCATGCGGGGGGCCAAGCTAGGAAAGGTAAAATTTTGGGCTGCCGACCTCACGAAAGCGAAATGCATATGAACCCAAAATTTGAAAGTAAAGAACTGTAGATGATGGAGCAAAAGGAGGGTTAAAGATATGTGGCGATATTCGAGGGGACAAAAGCTTGGGGCCACCGGCATCTTTTGTGGCTTAGGATATTCCAAGGTTTTTGGTTAGAAAAAAGGTTTAAGAATAGAAAAAGGAATGTCTTCTTGCATTAAACAACCAATGACTCAGCCATTTTTTTCTCTATTTCCTTTTGAAAATGACTTTTGTCCTTTTCTTTTGAACGAATCGGCATCTTTCCAATTTGAGGATCGAAATGTGCTTAATACTTCTCGGACAATAAATGTTTTGGAACAAAATTTCCTAATAGTAATCAATAAAAAATATTTTTATTATTGATAATAATTTATGCCTAAATATATTTGTGGATGATGAAAGTATTTTTTGTTTATTCATTTTTGCGAGAAATACAAATTATCATATTTTGAAAAATGTTTTTCAAATTGTTCGTTTTTTATTAAATAAAAGATGCGTAAGTGTGCATCACCCTTAAAAAACGTAAACGAAAACTTGACATGCATTTAGGCAAGAAAACTCAGTTTTCTGGCCCCTCCTTCCTCTAAAGCCAAGTTTTTTGAATGAAAATTCTGTCCTCATGCAAACTATGTATGCTAGTAAGTGTCTTGTTGATGCATGCATACTATCACCGCATCAATTATAGTTCTCTACAATGCTTAAATGGCGAAAATCAAATCTTGGATTTTTCGAATTGAGGATCACGATTATCTCGATGATGTCATCTTAATACGACATGATATTTCGCTGCGAATGTATGCATAACATGTTTCTCAATTCTGTTTGCTCATGCCCATCTATTTCTCTCTCCCCCTCCCCCTTTGGACATGTGAGAAAAAAGCACACAAGTATCATAACTTTCGTACTATGTTTACTTAATAATTATAACTTATTTTCGATCATATAAGTGACATAACTTATGTACAACACATATAACTTTTCAATCCATCGCTTGAGTGCCATTGACCTTTTAAACACATTCACCACATGTGCTATGTCACGTCAAATTTTTTGCAAATAGGTGAACGTTTTTAAATAATTATAACACCTCAAGTGATCGATTGAAGGTTATGATGCTCAAATGAACCTTTTTTTTCATAAGTTATGATAATCAAATGATTGAAAAAATTTATAGCATTCAAATGAATGCCGTACAAAGTTATGATACTTGTAATGTCTTTATCTCGATATGTAAATGTCTTCCAAGTGCCTCTAAAGTGTGATTATCAAGATTCTAGTTTCACAATCAAACCAAGGGAAAACCTAGTGACATTGGGGCCGACATTTGTCACTAGTCAGATTGGACAGAGTTAATGAATGAATTTAATCACGCAAATGTGACAGGTTTTAGTACTTAAAAGCACTTAAATTTAGGAAAAGGTTGCTCTTTCGCTATAAATTTAAAACTTTTGCACTCAAAAACAATATTGCGGCTTTCGTGAACTCATCAAGGTTGTGTGTCAGGCGACAACCTTTCTGAGACAATCTTTTTGAACCACCTATTCTCGTTTTCTAAAGGAAAAGGCTAGCATAACCATCGGTCTCATGGTTAAAGGGGAGTCACAAACATATTTCGAGGAAACCGGGAGACTTTGGGCATGTTTGTTTTTACTCCAAATAGTGTCTGATTTTGTTCTTTTGTTCCCTGAAATAAAAAAAGAACAGATCTTCGTTTGGTAAAATTTTTGTTCCCAGGAACAAAAAAAATAGATTTTTGTTCTCGGGAATAGATTTGAAATGGAATCAAGAAGTAGAAAAAAGTAGCTTCTTGTTCCCGAAATAATTCCTAGAATTAGTTTCTTTACCAAAAAAAAAAAAAAAACAATTCATAGAATCGGTTCCTATTTCTTTTTTCTCTCCTTCTCTTTCCCTTTCTTCTTCTTCCCTTTGCCCGGCGACGCCGAGCCACGGCGAGGCTCGGCCTCGCCAGGCCAGGGTGAGGCCGATCTTGCGTTGCCTGGATGAGGTCGAGCCTCGCTGATGGCCATGCGACCCTCGCCTATGGGTCGCCTGGTTGAGGCCGAGGCTTGCCCTAGCCAAGCGAGCCTCTAGCGAGCTTGTCGAACCTCGCCTTGGCCTGGCGAGGCTCCAGCGAGCTCACTGGACCTCGCCCGGCCGGTCGCTAGCCACCGTCGTGGCTAGCGACCAGCTACAAAGAAGGAGGAGGAAGAAGAGTAAAAGAAAAAGAAAAAGAGAAAAAAAGAAAAAAATATAATAAAAGTATTAAAAAATTTTAAAAAATGAAGAATTTAAGAATTTTACCAAATGCATTTCTATCTCGGGAATAAAAATTTTGGACAGTTACCAATCGTGTTCTTTTACTCAAAATTTTTTTCCGGGAACAGAATCGGAAAAAATCATGTTTGATTAAAAATTATTCCCCGGAGTAGAATGGTTACCAAACGCGCCCTTCCTCAATCGGTTTCAATTTTTGATCGTATGTTTCCTAATTTGTTTTCCTATTCTTAGTTTTAAGTTTCTTTTTACAAGCTCAATTGAGAGACAAAATCACAAAAGGACCATGGAATCAATTTTTTTGAATATGAAGAAATAAAAAATAAAAGAGCTACTTTACCATAAATAAATAAATAAATAAAAGAGCTACAACGGGGCTTCCCTGGGTCATAAAAATAAGTAAATAAATAAAAGAGCTACCACAATATCAATAATTACAAGTAGCATATTATTATCACTTACTAAAGAGAGATCGTCAATGTTGTTCTATAGATCTATTAAATTTAAAAGATGAACAAAAAAACTTATATTCCTTGGTGTCGTGACACTTTCATCACTATCATCTTTGTTTGCATTGTCCATCTTGTCTTCATCACTATCATTATTTTCATTAGTGAAATTATTTTTAATACGGACTCCATTCATTTGAATGAAATTAGAAGAAAATTTAAGCATTATATGTCTAAAATATATAGATACAAACTAAAATTTGATGACAATGAATACCTTTTGCTTTGTTACAATCAAGAAGCAGAATGAACAAACCTTAATCCATAGTTATGACTTATTAGATTTCAAGATCATACAATAATCGAGAGTTCAAATTATACAAGATAATTACATTCCTATTTTTTATTTATTTAGTAAGTTATCTTATTTTATTTGGGAACTATAATCTTATTCTTTGGCCGGAGAATAATATTAACTATTTTAAAAGTTGCAACTGAGTTCTTCGTATGTTTCTTATTGTTTAAATATTATTGATGATTCTAGACAATTGGAACCTTGTTTGAATATTTCCTCAACAGATTTGATTGTGACTTGCTTTGGAAAATGTATTTCTATATAATAAAAACGGGGAAAATGCTGAGATAACCGCGCCGTTAGTTTTGAATAGGAACGGCCATACCTCAGCCAAACATTGACAACTTGTTGCGGGGTAGCTATTTTTTTTCTTCATATTCAAAAAAATTGATTCCGTGAGTTTTCTTGTGATTTTGTCTCTCAATTGAGCTTGTAAAAAGTTCCTCGAAATATGTTTATGGCTTCCCTTTGACCGTGAGACCGTCACTTTGTAAAGGACGGTTATGCTAGCCTTTTCCTTTTCTAAATATGAAGATTAATTATGGTACATAGAGCGAAGGAAGAGATTAAAAGCCTAAAGCGAAACGTAGCTAATGTTTTTTTTTTTTAGTGAAAAAACGTAGCTAATGTTTCCTTGCCATTTTCTAAAGAATGACAGATTCCTTTGGTTAAAATAATTTTGGCTGTGCTATCTCTAATTCAAGTGGTGGACCGAATAATAATCACTTTCAAAAAAATAGGTAGGCTCTTCTTTAATCCTAATGCATTGGACAACTTTTAACGCTTCATTTGACGATATAAGACAACCCAGAGGACTCATATAATTCTATTCTACTATGCTGATACCAACATAGAACTAATTGAGGGAATTCCTTTATTGTCTCTCGTAAATGCTTAAGTTCAGAACCGAATACAAAATTCGAAAAAGTTTCATGTTTTAGTGTTTTAAGTCTAATTGAGGATGGTCAGTGCTCGATTAAAGTACTATATATATATATATATATATATATATATTAAAATCTTCAAATCAAAAGTATATCGATTTTAATATGCCTCGAAAGTTTCAAGGAGTTTGTAAAATTCGAACTACTAAAATAATGCACGTACAGCAGATTGGGAACAAATGAGGAAATCATTACGTGGAACATTAGTGAATCAGAACATATGGACTTGGATTGAATACTTATTCAATTACTAAATTTGAACAAGAACTTCTTCATGGAGATGACTGAAGTGTGAAGAGAAAGTGAAAAGCTTACAGAATATGACTGGAAAGCTTTTCAATCACAGATGAATACTAAAACTTGGAATCCTTATAAAATCCAGACTCGAAACTCAAACTTAGACAAAATCTAATCCAAATCAATTTGTCATGAATAATCTTCTCTGCTTCCAAATGTAAATGCTCTTGGTGATTTTCTGATATCTTGACTGATGTCGTGTGATACTTGCACGTATGTATTATTTGTGTATGCGTGCGTCTTTCCTTTGATTCTTCCAATATCTTTTCTGAGTCACTTCGTTATGCGTCTTGATCTTTTCCCACAAGAGTCTCTAAATTTCTTAACTTGCACAATACTTTAGGGATGTTTTGTAACCGCTCCCATGTCTTTTATGAGTCATTCCATTACGTGTCCTAATCTTTTTCTCACAAGAATCTCTAAACGCCTCAACTTGCATGGTCCTTTAGGAATGACTTGTAATAGCTCTTGATTCCTTAGCTACGGTTATCCTTGGTCGATAGTAGGGATGAGTATGGTCCGGATTAAGTTGGTCTAGCACCTAACCTAGGGACTAATCCGCCCAATGACCAACTCGCACAGTGTCAATTCCCAATTTTTCGATCAATGACTGACCTTTTTGAGCTTGGGACCGAGAACCGGACCGACCCTATGGGTTCAATCCGGTTCTAGAGTCAACTGGGGACCAATCGTTTATTTTTTTTTTTTTCCTTTTTAATATTCCTTAAAAGGACAAACGTCCTATTTCAAATTACATATTTATCAATAATGCGACATTGAGCAACCAAATTATGAACATAATACATATCAAACATAAATATAAAATGAGGTAACAACATGAACTTACCCTTGCTAAAAGCAACAAATCATAAAAACGAACATGAGAAGTGAGAGAATAGAGGTGAACGGCGAGGTTAGTGAACATAGGCGAGCAACAAGGCGAGTGAGGCAAGCGAAGAGAAGCGAGTCGTGAGCAAAGCGAGCAAGGTCGAGGCAAGTGAAGAGGGTTTCTTTTTTGCTTTTTTTATTTTCCCAAATTCGGTTTAGGTTTTTACTTTCTAATTTACATGACAAATTGAATTGCAAAGAGAATATGGGAGGATGTGCTAGAATTTAGAGTAGACAAAAACATATATATATATTGGTCCGGGTTGGACCAATCCTAAATTGCCAGGATTGAGGACCACCAGCACAATGCAGGGTCTAGGGGCCCTAGGACCAAGGTATGTCCTAGTCCCCTTGGGGACCGGACTAGAATTGGTCGAGTTGGGCTTGTCCAGGTTTGACCATAGAGTGATGCTCATCTCTAGTTGATTGATCCCCTTGACTCAATCTTTGACGCATACTTTAGTCAATCGATTGTGGCCACATGTCATTTACTTCACCTAAAATTTGTCTCTTGGAACAACATGATTGATGACCTCCTCAAGATCAATGGGCCTTCTAGGTTTATTTGTATTGTTACGGTAGATCTGTTAAACAGTGGGTCGGGTTGGGACAAAAATGATTCACCTATATCGACTAATTTAACTCGTTTTGATCTATTTTCAATGAACATGAATCTAGCGAATCATACTTGATTTGACCCATATTACTAAACACTTATATACTTAACGTAATCTAAGAAAACTCATATCCAAAGCGAGGTGAGAGTACGGAGTAAGCAAACATGGAATTGAGTGAGGGTGAGAGAAAGTTATATAAGTGGGTTGAGTTTAAGTAAATTGTGAATCCATTCAACACCCATATTATTTTGGGTATTATTATTCTAAACTCATTTGGTAAATATAATTTATCCATTTAACCCATCAAATATGGGTTAAGAAATAGATTTATGGCCATTTTGACAAGTCTATATTGTGGCCTTCGTGATTGATTCGTTTATTAGGCATCCCATCGATTAAGTGTATTTGTCATGATCTCATTTGAGCCATTAACTTCTTTATGTTTGGGCCTAGAGTCAACAAGGGGTCAACAGCAACTTTGGAGCCATTGGTAAATGGAAAATGGAAACAGTAAATGGACAAAAGTTCTATAAAATGTCAACAAAGTGCAAATAATTACTATAACTTATTCATTTAGTGTGACCAAGTACTTTTGTTTGCTCCATCCAATATGAGTGATGGGAAATGTTGACGAAGATCAACAATAGTACAAATTTTATGACTTCTAAAACTTGATTGCTCTTTTGCAATAAATTTAGACTTTTGATGTATTTATTTTAAAGTAAAAAATAATATCTGGAGAAAGCATGATGGAAAGAAGTTATAGACTTTTTTTTTTTGAAAAAAAATATGGATGGACATTACTTGAATCTTGTTTAGTACATCTTTTTTTTTTTTTTTTTTTTTTTGGTTGAGGTTTAATACATCCATATTAATAAATGTTTTTAAGGTGGCACTATTCCATTGCTTATATGACTAAATCCACCCCATTTATATTAAAACAATAATATAGGCATTAGTCATTCAATTGCAAAGTGATAACCCCATTCTTTTTTTTTCCTTGATATTCCTATAATATTTTACATGCTCCATATAAAAGTATCTTGTTAATAATAAGAAAAAAAGAGAAATTTCTTAATAAAGTAAAAAACTTAAAATTTTCTTTTTCATCATTGCTCTTATAATAATTTATCTATTTTTTGTCTCTCTTATCACAAAAAGCCCACTTTCTTGGTGAATTTTTTATTTTTAATTTCAGTAGCCTATATATATATATCAAGTCCCCTTACTAAACTATATTAAAGGATTTCTCTTTTTTCCTTACTATTGTGGAGATAGTTTTACACAAAGCATGTAAGGCATTATTGAAATATCTAAGAACGCACAAAAAACATTATGCACGATAAGACATCTCACTATCTTTTCGTGAACACTTTACAAATAATATTAATGTTTCTCAATTCGAAATAATGAGATTTGATTGACATTTTAAAAAAATCTTGTTTAATGCAATGTTTTGATTTATAAAATTTCATCTTTAAAGTTGCACTTTAGAGAATTTAATTGTGATTTTATTTTGAAAAATCTTCAAAGAATTTTTTTCCTTCATCTAATCATCCCATTATATCTTATGTATTATATATTATATGTATAATAAGACCAATAAGATGGGATGTGATGATCATATGCTCAACAAAAGTGAAAATTTATTAACAAATGATTGTGTTTAAAAATTGTCTATGCTAAATTAATTCTAGATTCTACTCGACAATTTATCTATAAATTTGATCGACACCGAAGAAAAGAACTAGGTTTCTTTGAATTTTTTCTTTTCGATAAAACTAACTTTTATGCAAGTAAAATCTATCAATTAAAAAAAAAGTAGTTCCTTTTAATATACATGGGAATTTTGTCCTTTTGGTAACTAAATCCTATATAGAAACTGAAAAACTTAAAAATAAGGGAAGTAAATAAATTTGGAGCCAACTTAATTGCACTTGAATGGTTAAAGACAATTTATTCCTTTTATTGAAATTGGGAGGATTTAGTCATGTCAGAGGTATAAATAGCGAGGCTGTGTTTTTGTTCCCCTTGTCATGCGCTGGAATTAATAGCTATATCTTAGGGAGAGATTTCTTTCTGTCTCTAGGGCATTACACTGACAACGAGTTTAGGCATTGTCATTGTTTACGTTTCCAGCGCGCATATAGATGAAGATTAAAAAAAAAAAAAAAAAAAAAATTCAAAGATGATATTGCCAATAAAATTTAATTGTATAAAGGGTAAAATCCTCGTGGCCTACTGCACTTGGCTGTAGAATCAGATATTGTGTTATAAATCAAATTGCCAATATAATTATCTCTAATATAGGGAAGGTTCATGCCTGCATTGCAAGAAACATATTCAAATTTAATCACAGCCAAGTTTAGCCGATTCATTGAACATCGACTTTTTCTTAGATTGGAAAAAATCCAAGTGTTTAAGGGCCGTGTCGTGAATTCATTATTTTAGATTTTTTTCTTACCAAAAAAACAACCCTCGATTTCCGAAAGGCAACCTTAGATTTTTTCTTTCTTTATTACCCTAAATAGCCTAAATAGTCAAAAAGCCTCATTACCATGCAGAGACAATTTCCAATTCAAACCGAAGTCAAAGCAATCCTTTGTTCTTTGACTAAGCACTTAAGACACCTTTTCCTCCTCGCCTAAACGCAATGCCCAAATACATGACCCAGGACACCTCATATATACGCACAGAACCCAATCCGAGGCTCGCACAACACAAACACTGATAAGAACAACACCCAAAGCTTAAGCCATGGCATTCACCAACTTCATGGCCACCACCTCAATGGCTCTCTTTTACCTCCTCCTCCTCCTCCTCCTCCTCATCCCGAGCTCGAACTGTGCGGACCTCGAGTCCCATTACAATCAGGAAGTCCCGAAGAGCGGTGTGGATCTACTGGAGTTTCCATTGAATTTGGAGTACTTTGAGGTAGAGCTCTTGTTGTATGCCTCGTTGGGGGTATGGATTGGACAAGGTGGCCCCGAACTTGACCCTGGGAGGTCCATCCCCACTTGGAGCTAGGGCTGCCAACTTGGGTCCTCTCATCAAGGCTATCATCTTGCAATTTGCTTACCAAGAAGTTTATCACTCGAAGTGAGTCCTTTCATTGGAGATGTCATATGGTTTGATTTTGGAGTGCAAAATGAAACCTTTTTTGTTATTTATTTTCCTTGATAGTCATTCTCACTTTGTATTATGTTAGAGAGGGACACTGATGCTATTTATCATTTTTCGACCTAGACTTTCCTTTGCTGATGACCAAATCACACTGTCCATTTTTTTTTTTTTTTTTTTGAATCAATGCAGGGCCATCATGAAGACAGTGAAGGGGTTTCCAAGGCCGCTGCTGAATTTGTCTGCGGATTCACTTGCCCAAGTGATAGACAAAGCATTTGGGCATGCTTTGAAGCTTCCATTCGACCCATATGCCATTGAACTTAACTTCCTGCTTGCCTCCTATCTGGTCCCTTATGTTGGCCTCACAGGCTATGTTGGAGCAAACCCCAAACTTGATGGCTCTGTCTCCAAAAGGGTATAGCAAACAATCTCTACAAGTTAATCTTCTTTGTCAAATTTTAGTGAGCTACCTATGAATCCTTGTGCTCGTCTTGTGAATGCTTTTCAGCTTGTCGCGGGCCTTCTCGGTGTCGAATCGGGTTAGGATGTGGTGATCCGAGCCCCTTCTATACGAGCGGGCGCACAACAAAGTCGAGCCGTATGGGATAACTGTGGCGGAGGTCACGGACCAGATTTCGGAGCTGAGGAACAAACTCGGGCACGCCGGGCTCAAGGACGAGGGTCTCATCGCACCTCCCCATCTGCGCGCCGTGGGGAAGAGCAAGGGGAACGTGCTCGCAGGCGACGAGTACTCAGTCGCGGACGACCAGATGCCAGAGGGGACACCGAGGATCGTGTATGGGAGCGGCGATGCGAGAGTCCCGGGAGGATTCTATACCGAGGGAGGGAATGGTCGTATCGCTAGGGCTCATCTCCTGTCGATGTAAAAGATTGTGATAATAAATGAAAAATCTGTGACTTTTGATTATGCATCCTGATCTTCAAATAGAATTCTGTACAGCTAATGCCGGGAGCCTTTAGCAAATTAAAAAATCATGAGATTTATGTTTCTACATTCCTCCTTAGTTAATTCCCCTTCTCAAACCCCATCTTACCTAGGCCGATGCAATAACTGGGGACAAGGTCGATTTTCAATTTCCATGATCGCGCCCAATCCGTCAATTTCACCCTGATCATTTATATGTGCATCATCAGAATTTTCGAAACATTGAACGTAGGAGTTACATGAAATGTTACCTACGGAAATAATGATGATATAATAATGAAATACCTTTCACATGACATTTATATCACGTGCATCTGTGTATAAAACAAGCATGCATCGCAAAAATCATGGCAAATAAAGATGCTCGATTGAAGAGACGGCATCATTTCAATGTTGCCATGTGATACTGGCATTATATGACAAGATTCATCATAACCAATTCACCCTCTGTGTCGGAAGGCAAAGTCATGCTCGCACATGATGAAGAAAGACCTGATACAAATCCTATCAACTATAGTGCCATCCAAGACGGACAGTGGCGTCTTAGTTGGTCTCGGATAAGCAAGAGGCGTCAACCTTTACATGTTTTATTTGTAAATCGTATGTGCAGAATTGGAATTCAAATGATTGACATGGTTAATGTAAGAAACCAGGCAGGTCTTTTATAGAGATATTGAGCGAATGACGTCAAATCGTCAAATGTGAGGAGCTGAAATGAAAATTAGACCGAACAAGGTGGGGAAATTTGTAAGTTTTCCTTGCAATAGCCAGTTGCTCAGTCAATAGGAATCATCATGGGGATGAAGAAAGACAGCTTAGAAATACAATTCTAGTCCTTAGAACAAACGGGCAAATTTTGCATAATCAACAGAGCACCATGGAAAGAGAAGTTGCTATTGCACCATAGTGCAAAAATAGAAATCTTCAACACCTTGTCATCTAAAATCAAATTTGACAACGATCTAAACCGTCTTCTTTCCTGTGATCCCCTACATATCTTTGCAAATTAGAAAAGATTTTCAAAAATAGTTTTTTCATCTATAATAAACATGATATATAGCACTAGCATAAAGTCATAATGTAACCCCACAGAGGGGGGAGACAGATGCATCAAATCCCAGTGGACTCAAGACCATCGCGAGGAACTAGGTCAGGGCCTTATCTTTGGGAGGTCTCTCTCTTATGATAAGAGTCTTATCAACTACATCACTGTCCTTGGAAGCATCCTCCTCCTCCCTGCCCTCTTCCTCTTTGTGGGTGGATCCGCATTCTTCCCACAGCCTTTTTCATCTACCTCCTCCTCTTCTTCCACTCCATCTTCTTCATCCTTGACCTCATCATCTTCCTCAATGTCTTTTTCCTTGACAATTGGCGTTCATGTCAACAATTTCTGGCCAATTTTAGTTGGATTGAATCAACTCGTAAAAGGTGAAGATATTTAATACTCAATTGGCAAAATTGAAATATTTATAATTGGATTGATAAAAGTGGAATAGGTTTAGGACTTTTTGGATAATTTTTCCCGTCATCTTCCTCAATGTCTTCCTCGCTCCAACCCATTCTCCTATTGCTCTAGGTAATGGCTGACGCTCATCCTCGGCACGACTGATAGGCCAAACCACATGTTGTGCCCCACTACCCTCTTGCAGTTCCATTCCCAACATTATCAAGATATCTTTAGGATTCACACAGATGCAGTTCAATAAGATCACAAGCCAAAGAAATAGGATCTTTCATATGGATCTTGAGACAAGAAAACATAATTAGATCAAGTGATATAGAATCGAGAACAAAAGCCATCCGGGTTGGGGTTCTTTTGGGAGTCCCTTTACTTTCGGTCCCTAAAGCAAGAATATGCTTAAGTAGTTTCATAGTAAAAATTAGAAATTAAAGATAGGGAAAATGACATAATGATCACTGAATTTTGACCCAATTTAATACCAATTTCTTAATCTATATATGATGTTTTGAGTCATTATATGGATTATTTGTTGTTGTAATTTTATAAATTCGCTAGCAAGTACTAACTTTATCTTATTCTTTAGTGCCAATCAATACAAAAATTCAACATTCTATCCACTGTTAAAAGTCAATTCTTTAGCATCTTATAGTCCAAACAATTTTATCCAAATAACATAAAAGTGAGTTGACTGGATGCGTATTTTTGTAGGTCAGATTATAGATGAAAGTATTTTAATAATATGGGTTAGGCCGGGTTAGGGTTACAAAAGTTATATTACATATGAATGAGTTAAATCAGGTTAAATAGATCAATTTAAATCAGATAATTTTCGACTGGACCTACCCACTTGATGGCTGTACCAATTGTTTAGGTGTACTTGTCATGACATCATATGAGTTCTAAACTTCCTTATGTTTGGGCTTGATGTCAAGAGGGGCCAATACTAACTTTATTAAAAATGAAGAAAGAAATAGATAATTAATGAGAAAAAGAGATAACACTAATAAGAGAAGAGCCACTCCAAGTGGGAAAAAAAAGGAAAAAGTCACAAAAGACCTTCAAACTATTGATTGGGACACATTTACCCTGAACATTTGTTGGTAACATAAAAAACACCCATACTATACTCGTTGTGATACATTTATTTGAAAATTTTTATTGTTAAATAAAAAATTCTAAACTTGTACCTATGATGCATATACCTTTCGTAAGATTCCATTAAATGATTTTTCAGCCAAAATAATATTGTTTTTATTTTACTTAAGTCACGCGGGCGCCATATCAATACTTTTTTCTTTCTAGCTTTCATAAAGGTAGATTTTTAACGATTCTCATTGATGGTACTATGATGAACAATTAATGTGTCACAATGTATAAGTTTGGAATTTTTTGTGCCATACAAAAAAGCTTAGAATAAATGTATCATAATAGGTATAGTTTAGGAATTTTTGGTGGCTTTTGCTAGGGGTGATCATGGTCCGGGTTGGGCCGGTCCACCTCCTAATCCTAGGACCAATCCATACAGTGTTGGTCCTCAATTTTTGGGACCAAGGATCGACTTTATTGAGCTTGGGACCGAGGATCGGACCGACCCAATGGGTTCGGTCCGGTTCCAGCGTCAATTCGGGACCAACCAATAATTTTTTATTTCATTTTTTATACTCCTTAAAAAAATGATTGAGAACCAGATTGACCCAATGGGTTAGGTCTGGTTTCCAAGTCAACCTAGGACCAACCAATAATTTTTTATTTTATTTTTTGTACTCCTTGAAAGAGCAATCGAGGACCGTATCGACCCAATCGGTTCAATGATGAGTGAGGTTAATTAAGAAAGGCAAACGGTGAGGGTCAAGTGGGGTGAGCGTCGAACAGAATGAGCATCGAATGTCGAGCGAGGAGCAACAAGCCAAGTGAGCATAGAGTGGCGAGCGACACAAATGACCCAAAGAGAGCGAGACGAGTGTCAAGTGGTGAGCAAAGAAGTTGTTTTTTTTTTCGATTTTGGCAAATTGAAGACTAAGAGGACAAATAAGATATAAGAGAACGAATACTAGAGGAGGATGCCATAAGGAGCTGTTTATGCATTTTTGGATGCTGTGAGGACTCCTCACAAAAATATTTTCCTCATTCGTAAATTATGATTATTGACATTGTTAAAGACATTAAAAATATAAGTTATTAAAGAATAATGTAAAATTACTTGAACTCCATTATTTAATGTTGTTGACACTATTTATTTTAAGGTTTTCTCTATATAAAAAATTATAAATAATATTATATATATAGTCGAGTTAGTCCGGGTTGGACCGACTCGAAACTCTCAGGACCGAGGACCGACCCGCATAATACTAGTCCAGGAATTCTAGGACCAAGGACCGACCCAGTCTCTCTGGGAACCGGACCTAGATTGGTAGGGTTGGCCCATAAAGGGTTGGTCTAGGGTTGACCCTGGACCGATGCTCGCCCCTAGCTTTTAACCTAGACAAAATAAATGGATGAGAGTTCTAAAATTTGTCAACAAAGCAAATCAAGTATTAGAACTTTTAAAAAGTGTTATCAAATCTAAAAACTTGTCTAATTGGTCCAATCGAGTACTTTTGATAACTACATCCAATTTGAGTGATGGGAAATGTTGATAAAGATCCACAATAGAACCAATTTAACGAGTTTTAGTATTTGATTACACTTTCGCAACATATTTTAAGATTTTTGATGAACTTATTCCAAAAAAGGAAGAAGAAGATAATATCTAGAGAAAACATGAGGAAATGTGATTTGTTTCAGGGTACAAAGGTTGCAAAACTCTACTCCTTCATTCAAGCATCTCCACCTCAGCTCCTTGAGAATGTGGGAAATCGAACACGTCACCTCTCCCTTTCCAAGCCCGAAGGATGGCCATTGGGACAACCTGCAGTAATTAATGGAAAGCAGTTACAAAGAACTTTTTGTAATAAGGATGGACTTCTCTAGGTCTTGTTTTGTAAATCCATATTAATAATTGTTTTTATTCTTTTTGTTAGACACGGGAATTTTTGGCTTAATCATACAAGAGAGAGATTTCTTATTGTCTAGAACTTTATACTAACTGCGAGTTTAGTTATTGTCATTGTGTATGTTTCTATTGCGTAACTATGCGAAGATTAAAAAAATCTATGATGATCCAATATTTGATATATTGCCAAATAGAACTAAATGTAGAGGGGGAAATTCCTCGTTGCCTACTCCACTTGGCCTTAAGCAGATAATTTCATCATAAATCAATTTGTGTATACTTATTTCTAATTTAGGAAGGGTCATGGCCTGCATTGCAAGGAAAAATAATTTAAATTTACTTCTAGCCATGCATTTGGCATCTTATAACACTTCAATTTGCAAATTATCGATAAGTTATCATTATCATGAGTTATAGTAATTATAGTTATAATTCAAGCGCACCCTTGACTCATGATACTCTATGAAGGTAGTTTCTATCAGGAGGACCATATGTTTTTGTCTTTTCGTCAAAATCAGGAGGACCATATGTCAATTACATAAATATCGTATCATTAGTTATTACCCTCCTAGTAGTTTTTTTTTTTTTTTTTGAGTCAATGTTAGTGGAAAATTAATTATAATGGCCACAATTATCAGAAGAGAGTCATGAGCGGGCATGTATGACGTGCCGGTGGTACATACATGTTTTTCCAATCCAAATCCCATTAATAAATCTCTATTTCTTAGATAAGCGTCTAAACGCCAAATTTAGCTGATTCGCTCAATCTAGTCATATCATGAATTCATTATCTTATATATATATTTTTTCTTTCTAGAGAAGATACCCTCGATTTCCAAAAGGCAACCTGAGATTTTTTCCTTCTTGAATTACCCTAAATGGCGTGAATAGCTAAAATGCCTCATCCCCATGCAGAGATAATTTCCAATTCAAACAAAAGTCAAAGCAATCCTTTGGTCTTTGACTAAGCACCTAGACAACTTTTCCCCCTCGCCTAAACGCATTGCCCAAATGCATGACCCGGGACACCTTATATATATGCTCGCAACCAAATCTGAGACTCGCACAGCACAAACACTTAGAAGAACATACGCCCAAAGCTTAGGCCATGGCATTCACCAACTTCATGGCCACCGCCTCGATGGCTCTCTTCTTCCTTCTCCTCCTTCTCATCCCAAGCTCGAACTGCGCGGACCTCGAGTCCCATAACCATGACGAAGTCCCGAAGGGCGATGTGGATCTACTGGAGTTTCCGCTGAATTTGGAGTACTTTGAGGCAGAGCTCTTCTTGTATGCCTCGTTGGGGTACGGATTGGACAAGGTGGCCCCGAACTTGACCCTGGGAGGTCCATCCCCAGTTGGAGCTAGGGCTGCCAACTTGGGTCCTCTCATCAAGGATATCATCTTGCAATTTGCTTACCAAGAAGTTGGTCACTTGAAGTGAGTCCTTTCATTAGAGATGTCATATGGTTTGATTCTGGAGTGCAAATCAAACCTTTTTTGTTATTTATTTTCCTTGATAGTCATTCTCACTTTGTTTTATGTTAGAGAGGAACACTGATGCTAATTCTCATTTGCCAACCTAGACTTTCCTTTGCTGATGACCAAATCTCACTATCCATTTTTATTTTAAATCAATGCAGGGCCATCAAGAAGACAGTGAAGGGGTTTCCAAGGCCGCTGCTGAATTTGTCTGCAGATTCATTTGCCCAAGTGATAGACAAAGCGTTTGGGCATGCTTTGAAGCCTCCATTCGACCCATACGCCAATGAGCTTAACTTCTTGCTTGCCTCCTATCTGGTCCCTTATGTTGGCCTCACAGGCTATGTTGGAGCAAACCCCAAGCTTGATGGCTCTGTCTCCAAAAGGGTATAGCAAACAATCTCTACAAGTTAATCTTCTTTGTCAAATTTTAGTGAGCTACCTATGAATCATTGCGCCCCTCTTGTGAGTGCTTTTCAGCTTGTTGCGGGCCTTCTTGGTGTCGAATCGGGTCAGGATGCAGTGATCCGAGCCCTTCTGTATGAGCGAGCACACAAGAAAGTCGAGCCTTATGGGGTAACTGTGGCGGAGTTCACGAACCGGATTTCGGAGCTGAGGAACAAACTCGGGGTTGACGGGCTTAAGGACGAGGGCCTCGTTGTACCCCCCCACCTAGGCGCCGAGGGGAAGATCAAGGGGAACGTGCTTGCAGGCGACGAGTACTCGGTCGCGTACGACCGGACGCCGGAGGAGATACTAAGGATCGTATATGGGAGCGGCGATGCGAGAGTCCCGGGAGGATTCTATCCCAAGGGAGGGAATGGTCGCATTGCTAAGTCTCATCTCCGGTCGGTGTAGAAGATTGTGATAGTCAATGAAAAAATTGTGACTTTTGATTATGCTCCCTGATCTTCAAGTAGACTTTTGTACAACTCATGCCAGGAGTTTTCATCAATTTAAAAATAATAAAAAATGTGTTTCTACATTCCTCCTTAGTTAATTCCCCTTCTCAAATCCCATCTTACCTAAGTTGATGTGATAATTGGGGACAAGTTCGATTTTGCTTTTGTTGGACACTAAAATGCACAATTCCACGATCTCCATAACTAGAATAAGAGCATGTATAATAGAGTAGAAAGATTAGCGAACCTGTTTTGGAATCATCGTTCTTGATGTGGAAGTGGAAAAGCAATGATCCAAGTGCAACTCCTTCTCTTCTATTGCCGCTTGACTCAATGAAATGGCCCGGTAAACGCTTTAGGGGAGAGACTTTGTAATATCATCAATTTTGACCCTTATTTTGGTTCCAACTAGGAGGTTAAACTAGATAGTCCAATCTTTTTAAAGAACAAGAGTTAAATGTATTAAATGAGGATAATGAGTGTAATGAGTGTGGAGGCTTATGTATCCCAAGTAATTAATGATAGGGGATGACTCATGACCTAAGGAAATGATAGCAAGTGATCTTGCAAGCCAAGTAGAGGCCCACCTCTCCCCCATAGACTTGCCACCTTGAGCTTCATAGGTTTTGAATTTCTAGTTTTTCAAACTACTGCTGGACCATTCATTCTTTTCAATTTTATGGAGCTCTCTGTACTTCGAATTTGGAGAAACTCCCTCATCAAAGTTGTTCAAAACATATTAATCTATAACATACTTAAATTTAAGATTTTTTTCAATTGATATGATTAAGACAAAGGCCCAATCAATTACCATATAGAACCTGTCCAGTATAGTGAAAACGGTAACCAACTTCCTTTCTCGAATTTTTATAAAATCTTTACTTTCGAATTTGAACATCCTTCCTTCACAAAATTTTTAAATGACATCCATATATACAACATATTAAAATTTTAAAGAGTTTTGTGAAGATTTGAATTTCTAAATGAGTCTCTCTCTCTCTCTGACCGTTGAATCTGCTTGATAGATGAATTTTTGGGTTGTGTTCATTGAATTGTTGCTCTTTTCACAGCACAAATTTGGCTAAGTTTCCTTCACGAAAAGTGTTTTTTGATGTCTTCTTTACAACATATCAAGATTTTATAATTTTTCGAGCCCCTTTGATAAGGTGACAATGCCAATATTGGAAATTGCTCGAAATTGTCTTTCACCTCAAGATAAGAGGGTCACACGCCCAACTTGAGCAGCAAGCTAATATAGAGACTTCTTGGCTTGAAGATAGGAATGCATTAAATACTTTTCGTGATATATTGTAAAAAAGTTTCAAATGGCTCAACATATCAACACACACTATGAATTCCTGTCTTTATTGTTTTTGTTAGGAAGTTTCAAATTTTGGCTTTTCCTAGTTCTTGTTTAGGAAATTTTGTCCTTACTAGGGCATCCTATGTCTTTATTTTCCTAGTCCATTTTTAGGAAATCCTCTTCCTGTGTGGACTTTTCGTGACTAAAAAATAGATTGTTGTCATGGACGTGTGTTCATTTTCTTGAATTAGGTGATTATGGAGCGATCCCGCTCACCCATCCGTACACAATCAAGAGATAAAATGATGGATCAAAACAAGTGAGAAATTGCGACTCGAAGAAAAGAGCCAAGAGGACTTTTGAATCGTCTCATTTTCCTGAAATAGTTGAATTTGATGCCACCATGAAGAGACTAGTGACATATCTAGAAGGAAGAATCTCTGACCTGGAGGGTTCGTATTACAAGACCAAGGAGGGTGAAGAACTCAAGCACATATGAGTCATGGTCCTAAAGCATTACTTTCTTGGCCTGATAAGAAAGTATATGAAAAAGGCACATTAGGTTGCGATGATAGATCAATTGGCTCAACTGTTGCTCAACAAGACTGAGAACACAATTCTAAAAAGTTAATATGGGTCACGTCTCAATACCACTTGAAATATCCATCTTGAAGAGCCAAGCAAAGTGTTCTACATTTCCATGTTTGACGGAATTTTCATTCTTGCACATTAATAAGAAAATGAGGGGCAAGTAAAAGAGGACCATTATTCTTTGGTGGAAGAGGTACGTCTCCTCCTTGGACATAATTAATTTTAGGAAATGACACTCTATTCTTTTCCTTGCAGATGATAAATTGGGGGCATGACAGATTTTGGTAGTGATCCGATTGAGACAAAATCTCCACCCAAACCAAAATGGATATTCCATGTGCATTTACTTTGATGTTGCATAGTATCCTATTCATGCATGTTGTTTTGTGCAGGGGAAAAAGTAAGAATTCATCAAATCAAAGATCGGATTTTCAACCTCAATTGATCAATTTGTGTGTTTGTTCCCTTTCAATAGGGGCAATCAAAGGACACCCATTGTTGAGACAGTCCCTTCGTGGGACAATTCCTTGCATGAACGCTTGAAATCATGTTTTTCATACTTATGAGAGCATTTTTTAGTGTAGCAAATTGTCTGTTTGAAGTCACAAAAGTTTTTCATGTTTAAAGTTGCTGGAGTCTTTTGAAAAGAGAATTTCCATAGTGATTTTACCTATTTAACTCACCAATTTCATGTGGAGATTTGTCAAGATGGACAATTCAATGGATTGAGCATGTTGAATGAGATGTGTTAGGATGATGAAAGGCAAGCCTTATCCTATACATAGTCCCCTCCTTATACATTTGTGAGATGAGTGTAGAAAGTTCCATATTTACAAGATAAAGAGTTTTCTCCTGAAAGGTATGATGACCGAAATGATGAGGGGCAATCCATTTCTCTATCTCAAACACTACATATCATCCATTGCTTAACCCTTTTGAGCCTTATACACTTGTGGAGATTCGTTTCAAATTACCTCTATCAAGAACCACCCCACATCGGGGCAAATTGGAGGTAAGATGGCATCATAAGGTGAAGAAAATGGAAAGAAATTTTCTTGGTTTCACTTGCATCAATTTTCAAGTCGTGCTATTATATTGAATTCATGTGGTAATTTAAGTGCCTTAGGATGACGAAGATCATTTCTTTCTTTATCCTACATACTTATATCCTTTGCATAGCCCATTTAAGCCTGCGATTTCATTTCTTTAAACCCAGTTGGTGATCATTCCCCACGTTGGGGCAAGGCAAAGAGCAATTGTTCAAACAGTATGGTCTGGAGTGCTGATAGAAGACGAGGACCTCCCAAAGGTCCAAATGTTAAAAGCACCATATGGTCATTAAAATTAGAACCAAAGGGCATGAAAAAGCAATGTGCTTGGTAAAAGTAAGGCCAATGCATGTGAAAAAAGGAAGTGAAGAAAAATGAATGAAAACTGGGGGCAAAAAAGCAGTGTGCCTGGTAAAAGTAAGGCCAATGCTCATAGAAGTGTCAAATAGATGACTATCAATTGCAAAGATTGTATCTTCCAATGGAGTAATACTCAAAGAACTCAAATGCTGAGTTTTTACAATCAATGGGGTGCTTTATGAAAACAATCCCCGATGGTGGAAAAGAAAACTGGTGGCAATGCCAATATGATCATTAGCTCTCATCCTTTACACATATTTTGAGCCTAATGATCCTCTCATTTCTCAACCTATGAACCTAGCCTATGTTACGTCCCTTATAAAGTCTCTTCGGATTAGGGCATTTGAATTAACATGGGAGTTCATATGTTTATAAGTATCGCTCGAAAAAGTGCGAACAAGATTATTTCTTTCTCATTTTGTAGGGTTCTTGAATTGTAAACCCAAAGATGATCACAGAATTATTCTTTCAATAGCCTTGACTCAAAGAGTCCCTTTGTTAAGCCATTAACCAAGCCCACATTACGGTCCCTATTAAAAACCTCTCAAATTGGTAAGGTCGTACTGCTTGCGAGAATACTCGGACCCTTATTGGTATGATGATAATGAGATGGAGTAATTCTCCTAAAATAGCCATTCTGAATGAGAGTGAGTGAAAGTCATTTCTAACTGAAAGTCTCATTTAATATTCTTGAGAAATTCATGTCATTTGTCTTGAACGACAATTCTCTCCTATGGAAATTTGGGTAATGCAAATATGGTAAAGTCATTATGCATAAACCTTGATTGAATGGATGAAAACCCCACTGAACTTTGAAATGTGCATGTAGCTCAAATTGTCTAAGTCTTTAATGAATGCATATCATTTTTTGCTCTAATAATGTCTGACAAGTAATATTTCCTTAAAGACCGAGTAACACTTGATGTTCAAGTTGCTCCTTGAAGCCTTCAGATTCGGCGTGCTTTCGTAGCTTGAAGCCCACTTAGTGTGCTTTCGTAGCCTAAAGTCCTTTCACTGACCTGGCGTGCTTCCATAGCTCAGTGTCCTTTTCATCGATTCGGTGTGCTTTCATAGCCCGAAACCCTTTTCACTGACCCGACGTGCTTCCTTAGGCAAGTGCCCTTTATATTGACATGGCGTGCTTTCGTAGCCTAGAGTCCTTTTCATTGACTCGGCGTGCTTCCGTTGCCTGATGTTCCTTTTAATAGACCTGGCGTGCTTCCGTATTCCGGAGTTCTTGACCTGGCGTGCTTTTGTAGCTTAGAGTCCTTTTCATTGACTCGGCGTGCTTACGTAGCCTGGAGTTCCTAACCTGGCATGCTTTAGTAGCCTAGAGTCCCTTTTATCGAATTGGTGTGCTTCGTAGCCCGGAGTTCCTGACCTGCGTGCTTTTATAGCCCAGAGTCGCTCTTTATCCACCCGGCGTGCTTTCGTAGCCTGGTGTCCATTTATATTGACTTGGCGTGCTTTCGTAACCTAGAGTCCCTTTTATTGAATCGGCATGCTTCCGTAGCCCGGATTTCTTTTATCGACCTAGCGTGCTTTCGTAGCCCAGAGTCCTATTCATCGATATGGCGTGAGTCCTCCTATCAAATCGGCGTGCTTCCGTAGCCCGAAGTTCCTCTTAATCGACACTCGATTGTGTGTCCCCCAAAGGTTTTTCTCCAGGTTCAGTCTGATTAAGGCGACCAAAGAAAGGTTCGGGTCCTGGTTAGATGACATACCGCAGTGCTAGGCGAACGTAGAAAGGTACGGGTCCTAGAAAAGTTGTTTCCTATTCAGGCGATCGTATAAAGGTACGAGTCCTGAAAAGTGATTTCTCGTTTAAGCGACCGTAGAAAGGTACGGGTCCTAGAAAAGCTGTTTCCTATTCAGGCGATCGTATAAAGGTACGAGTCCTGAAAAGTGATTTCTCGTTTAGGCGACCGTAGAATGGTATGGGTCCTAGACAACATTTATCGCTCTAACAGGCGACGTAGAAAGTTATGGGTCCTAGACACAACCAAACATTGTCATACTGGGCGACCATAGAAAGGTATGGGTCTTAGGAAAGCAATTTCCTTATAAAATCTTGCTGCCATACTAGGTGACCGTAGAAAGGTACGGGTCCTAGGAAAGTAGTCTCCTTACAAAGCCTCGTTACTATTCTAGGCGATTGTAGAAAGGTACGGGTCCTGGATTTGTTACACCAACTATCTTGAATTACTCAACCCTCCATAAAAGTAAGTTATTCCAGGTAGATTCCTTTATCATTTGCTTTAGCATTTTCATGCATCATAAAAATTGCATTTTAAAATGGAATTCATTTTCCAAAAAAATAATTCAAATCAATCAAAAGTCATTCATTGCTTATGCATGATCAAAATTTAGATCTCAATTTGTCTTTGAAGGCAACCTCTACGAGCTCACCTTTAAAGAGGGGCAGCTGTTAACACCTAAATTTTAGGCAACTCATTTAGTCGGTTATCGTATTAAAAATTATGGGTTAATTTTAACCCCTACAAAAAATTAATTAATTAATTGCATAGCATATAATTTTAGATGCATTTATTTATTATTATTGCATTTGCATTAGGCTGGTGACGAATGGATTCAAATTGGTGATTCTAAGCTTTAAAGTGACAGGCTGGACTAAGCCTATGAAGGGGGCAAATTGGCCCAAGCCCGTCTTTTTTTATCTCATGAAAATAGAGATTTGAAATTTTCCGAGATATGTTGGGGATTTTTTTTAATATCTTTAGATAGGGCAAGTGTGACAAAAAAAATTGCGAGCTCAACTTTGCAGGATTTGAAATTTTAGGAAAAATCCTTTTGCAATCCTGAATCATCAAAAATAAATATTACGTTCAGAAAAGAAATCTTCATGGCTATTGATTTGAAAAATTAAAACCCTAATCATTGGCCTATATAAAAGGTTGTTCATGTAGGATTTTAAGGAGGCCACACAATAGAAATACATGGCCACATTGAGGGTTCTTTTCTAGAGGGTTTGGTTTTTGAAGTAAAAAAATTCAACAAAAAGAGAAAAGCTTTAGTGTTCTTTTTGAGGAAAAAGAAAAAGTGAGCAAAGAAGAAAAGGGGGAGGGAAAGCAAAACAGAGAGGAAAAGTGAGGAGATGTGAGAAGACGAGAGGAGAGAGAAAAGAATTAAAAAGAGAGAGAGGAAGAAGAAGAACATTATTCTTCTTCCCCAATTAGATCGACCATCGCAACCATCGCCCGCCCACGCTCCGCCCTTCACCTGCCGGAAGCCGCCACAGAATCGCACCTTCGCCTCCTTCGGCCATCGCCGCTCCTCCTGCTCCGCCACTGCCCGATCTGTTGATGCCTCGTCAACGCCTTCGCTCACCCTTCCGCGAGCCCATCTGCTCTGCACCTCTACCCAATTCACAGGAGCTCGCGCCGCTGCTCTGCGGCCCCACCGAACACCGCATCGCCGCTTCGCAGCCACCTGAGTTTCCCTCGCGACACCTGCTAAAGCCGTGCTTGAATTTGCAACCGAGCCGAAGCCTACCGCATCTGCACCAGCCACCGCGCTTGGCGCCTTCGGCCACTCGTCCCCTTCGCGGCGCCGCTGTGCCTCCAAACACTAGCGTCTCCCTCTATCGGCTATTGCTGCTCTGCCTGTAATCCAACGACGCCGCTGCCGTGACCTGCAGAAGCCCGCGAGCCCCTCACCAAGCCTCTATCGCATCTCCGTCATCGCCGACCCGCGAGGATTGCTTCAGCCAACCTAGCGCCCAAGCTCCCCTGCTGTCCGAAACCTTCCGCCCAGAAGAAGCAACGCCGTCCAGCCTTTGCCGGTGATCCGCTTCAGTCAGCCCAGCGCCTCTGCTCCACCCTAGAAAGCCGCCGCCGTGCCGATCGAGTCTCCCGAGTGGCTCCCCTGTTCTGTTGCCTCTGTTACCCGTGTGCCCCTTCGCTGGAGCTTCCCCCTGCCAGACCTTCGACTAGCCGTCCTTGGGTGACCCACCACCACGAGCTGCTAAGCCGTGTGTAAAAACAAAAAAAAAAAAAAAAAAAAGGAAAAAAGGGAAAATCAATTTAGGTAGTTTTTTATTTACTTTATATTTTTTTTGGTAACCCGGGACTCGCCGTACAACCGGACGCCGGCGACGTAAACCTGGGGCGACCTGCGGTGACCCACCTCCCATAGGCCGCAGGTAAGTCGCACAAGCAAACACGATGACTCGAACTCGCTCCCTTTCGGAAGAGGGATTGAGCACAAACCAACGCGTCCACCAATGGGGTGGGTATATGATACAAAGCAAACTTTATTTTTATTTTTATTTTTTATTTTTTTTAGTGGCATTTTTCCTTAATGTATGATTGAGATTCCGACATGAAATAACCTCTCAAATTAGGGATTGATAGTCCGATTTTCATGCCTGAAATTCGAGTCGCGATCACTTGTAAAATTGTCAATCCGATCTCACGCCCGAGATTTGATTCACGATTTAGTTTAAAATTGGCTAACCCGATCTCATGTGCGAGATATGGTTCATCAATTTTTGGATATCAATCTTATCTTTTTGGATGTGCCGTCGTGTGATTTGAGTCAACTTTGATTTTTTTGTAAAAAAAAATCCAAAAAAATCTGAGTTGGAATAGGTTCGTTTTAAAATATTCCTTGTCTTAGGGTTATATTGCATGTCTAGAATTGGAAGATTTATTATTTCGAATTTTGAAAAAAATATGAAATAAAAAAATGCATTCGTTTAGGATGTTAGTGTTTTTTAAATTTGAATTGCACGTTGGCAATTTTAATTTCGAATTTTATAAAAGAAAAAGAAAAAAAATTAGAATTAGGGCATTCTTTGCACGTCATTGTATATTAGGATATATTGCATGCTTATTAAGAAAATAAAAAATCATGTGCACATCACATAGGAATTAGGTTCATGAAATGCACGTCATTTAGTGATTGTTGCTAGGCTCATTTAATTAGAAATTGCCCATCATTAGGATTAGGTCATTTTGGTTAATTTAGATCGCATATTTAATCATTGCATGTTCATTAAGAAAACACAAAAAAATATTTTACTCATTCATATAGTTTAGGCTATATTACTATGTCATGTCATTTCATGTTAGATTAGTATCATTGCATTGCATATAGATTAGATTCTCATTAAATAAGTGAAAATAAAAAATTGAATGATTGCGTGTTAATTAGAAATCATATCTAGGACTATCGATGTGAATTTTGATCTAACACTAAAGATGCTTTTGTTGCTATGAGGTAAGTTCCGCATTTTTATTTTATTTGCTTTCTTGAGTGTTAAATTGGTGGTTTGCACACCCACATGATAACCTCACATGTTAGAGAGATAAATTAAAATCAATTCATGCTGCTTGCTAAACATTTTTCAAAATAAAAGATAAAGGTACCGAAAGGGCGTTAGAGAAATCTAACGTAATAAAGTCCTCGTACCCAAAATCTCTGGTTCATAGAAGTAAAATAATTCTCTCATTATTTTATTTAGGTGTCTAATCGACCTACCGTAAACTGATTAGTGACAACTCCCTTTTGCATGCTAGATATTTGAACCTAAGTCGCCAATTGGTATGGGCTTGGGAGAGCCCGAGCTAAATTAGACTTAGTAGTCCATTAGCTTGATTTTAGGTGGTGCACCCGAAATTTTGGTCACGGCAATGTGTTAAAGAGAAGAAACTTGGATAGCAAGTTGTCTTAAGTAAACCATATCATGGAAGGTTCTAGAATGTTTGGCTTCATGAGCAAGAAAAACTATGAAAGATGTGCCAAAAATCCAAGACTTATGATGACCATATCTTAAGCATTAATTGAAGGGATGAATCACTAGTTTAGGTGGCCATTTGAGGATTTGATTATCATTGCATAAGATTTGCCTTGGAGATTAAGTTATGCTAAGTAATGATGAAATGGTGACTCACATGCTTAGGTGGACCAATTAGGAGTGGCTTGGAGAAGAAGTAGCAAGTGTTCCTTGGAGGCTAGCCATTAATGAAAGAGGGTAACTCAACATCTTAGGTGTCTCTATAAACTTAGGTCATCATGACCCTAATATGAGCCTTAGAAGGCAAGTTAGCCAATTCATAAATGCTAGATGACTCATTAGTACAAATGGACCAATGAGAAGAATGCCCTTTGTCCTTAACCATTCTCCTAGAACCTTAGGGCGCCACATCGTCAAACTAGCCGTGCCACTCTAAAAAAGCTCATTATATCACTTGTCAGGGCCATTGAATGAAGCTTGGCCTATAAATAGGAACCACCCCCTCCCTTGTCTCCGACCTTTGGCTCACTTCTCTTTCTCCTCATTTCTTGCACGCCCTTTTCATTTCTCTTGGTCTTGCATCCTCAACCCACTAAGCTATCTAGGTTGGTTCTCGATTTTGCCGAAATGAGTTCATCACAAGGCAAGGCCGTCTAAATCATAAGGTCTTCAATCGGCATAAGTAGTGTAGGGCAAGAACTCATGGCACATGAACGAATGAGCACGCTTTGGGGCCATACATGTGTCGGCTAAGAGAAAAGATAAGAACCGACCTGTGTGATGCACTTGTCTATGTGTACTTAAAGAGGAAAAAGCACCTATCGTCACATAGCGTTGGCGATGATGCCTCGTTCATTGAACCGGATGCCCTGGTTAAGCCACGAAGCCCCTGAAGTATGGGATGCCTAGCGTAATGGCCGAATGTTCTGGTTGAGCCAGCAAGCCCCTGAAAGTATGGGATGCCTGGCTTGATGGCCAGATGCCCTAGTTGAGTCAGGAAGCCCCTAAAAGTATGGGAAGCCCTTGAAAGTATGGGATGCTTGGCTTGATAGCCGGATGCCATAGTTGAGCTGGGAAGCCCTTGAAAATATGAGAAGCCCTTAAGAGTATAGAATGCCTAGCTTGAGGCCGGATGCCCAGCCTATGGCTAGAAGCCCCGAAAAGTATGGGAAGAACTATTTATATGGTTAATTAACTTATTGAATATGTTACTATGTGATGTTGATAAGCTTGTTTGGTGAAATAACTTATTTGGTAAGGTGAAAATGAATCACATATAGATAGTTGAGAGGTGACAATGAACTTGCGATTGATCCGCCATCGACACCGTTTGCGAGTGTTGTACTTGTAAAGTGTTAGTGATGAGATGCTTTCCTAGTAGAGAATCAAGAATTTTACCTACTGAGTTTCTTCAAAACTCACTCCTCATCTTTTAGTCTTTTAGGCATGGAAGTCTCACGTCAATTTTGGGAGCTGTAGTCACGCTAAAGGAGATAGGATTTCCTTAGCCTATGTGAAAAACTTGTACTGTGATGTAAAAAAAAAAGAGGGCCCGTAGAGAAAGAGCTTATAGAAGTCTTATTATAATATTAATCAATGTGTTATATGTGATGTATATCCCAGTCTTCCAACTATTGTTTGTTTGGGGAGTTGTTTATTCACGTTTCTGCATGTGTATGATAACAAGATAAAAAGAATCGGGACGGCGATGAGCTTGGGACGTCACGGAAATAACTCTTGTCGCTCACGACTCTAGAGATGGAGTCGAGGTCATGACAGTTTTGGTATCAGAGCAGGGTTATTATCGAGAGTCAAAAGGTGCGCCGAGAGTCATGGGATAGTTAGTTAAGAAAACATCTGTGCATGTGATTATTTGCTTGATTGATTTCTTGTGTGATAGTAGCTTATGACTACTAACCTTTGATTATGATGTGGAAAGGTTTTCCTATAGTTATCCTATTAGTAGACAATAAGAGCTCTTGGGACTAGGTGGCTTCAAAGGGAAAGTCAAAAGAGAATCCCCGACTAGACGGAATTCTACAAGCATTAGTGACCATTGGAAGCTTGATGGAGCAACAGACCCAACAGCAATTAGCGTCTGCATCTGGTAATGGGAATATCAATGGTGATCATCCTATCCAAGGATTGGTCAAGCAATTCTTGAAGTTGCAGCCCTAAAATTTCGCCGGGACGAGGAATCCGGAGAGGCCGAATCATGGATTAAAGAAATGGAAAAATATTCGCACTCTTGAGGTGCTTGGATGAAGACAAAGTGACCTTGGCAATATACCAATTGCAAGGTAATGCCAGTCATTGGTGGGATATGACATAAAGGAGAGTATTTCTTGAAAATACTCTCACAACCTAGGACGCCTTCGTTGAAGCTTTGAATGGAAAATATTTTTCCGAGTGCGCCTGAGACAAGATGGCAGAGTTTTTACAACTCCAGCAACGGAACATGACAGTTGATCAGTACGAGGCAAAATTTACCTAGCTATCAAGGTACGCTTCTAGACTAATTGAAGATCCGATAGATCGAGTGAAAAGATTTTGGGATGGCCTAAATTCGAATATTCGAAGTCAATTGGTGCCGCGGAACCTTAAGGGCCACAATGAGTTATATGAACGAGCTCAGCTGATAGAGAAATATTTGTTGGAGCGAGCCATCATGGTAACTTATCAAGGAAGGTCTTATCCTTCAACCTCTCAAGTCAACCAGCGTCATAGCAAGAAGCTGATGCAAGGAGGAGAGCGCTCCTTTGCTCCTAATAAGAAGAATACTAGGTCAACCTTCACTCAAGGAGAAATATGTCGCTTTTGTAGAAATCGACATGGCAACGCTCCGTGCTATGCTTGAACAAAAATTTGTTTTGGCTGTGGTCGACAAGGTCACTTGCGAAGGAATTGTCCACAACAACTACCAATGATGTTGTCGCGGCAGCCGCAAACAACACCCCAAAATGGAGTCCTGCTGCAAGATAATTGTCCTTTGGCCCAAGGGAGAGTATGTGCACTCACTTAGGAGGAAGCAGAGGGAATGAAGTACCGTCCACTATAGGATGCAAAGAGTATAGGGCCATTATATGTAATAAGGAGGTAGGGACACCTAGAGTGCCAAAACTTGGCAAGGATTGACACTTAAGTGCAAAAATTTCGGAAATGTACACTTAAGTGCCAAAATCAGAATAAAATGGATCACTTAAGTGCCACTCCGGCCAAATTGCTGACGTGGCAATTTTCTAGTGAGTGGGTGCAAAACGACATCATTTTGCACGTTGACGTGGCAAAAAAATGCAAAAATGATGTCGTTTTGTCTCGATGTGTAAATAATTAATATAAAAATTAATTAAATTAAATTTAAAACTAAATTTATTTAAAATATTCTAAAAAATTAAAAAACTTTAAAAAAAAGGGGGGCAAAGGGAGCGGTGAGGGCTAAGCCCTCACCCGCCGCCGGGAAAGGGTCGGCGATGGAAGGGGTAGGTCGGCCGGGCGTCGCTAGCCCCGGCTAGGAACTAGCGACTCCGACGAATGCTCCCCCACCGTTGCCGGCCCTTCTCGGCGATGGCAGAGAGGCGGCGAGGGCCCGCGGTCAGCCGACGTCGCCGGCCCTAGCTGGGCTCGCGACCTCGGCCGATGCTCCCCCACCGTCGCCGGCCCTTTCCGGCGACGGCAGGCAGGATCCGCGAGCCCTCGCCTAGATCTAGGGCTAGGGTCGCGGCCCTCGCCCAAATCCGGCCTCGAGGGCCGGCGACCTTGGCCGACCCTCTCCCCCTCCTCACCCCTTTGTCGCCGGCCCTTCCCGGCGGCGGCGGGAGGCGGCGACTCGCGAGGGCTCGGCCCTCGGCCGCTCCCTTCGACCACCCTTTTTTTTTTTTTTTTTAATTTTAAGTTTTTTAATTTTTTAAAATATTTTAAATAAATTTAGTTTTAAATTTAATTTAATGAATTTTTATATTAATTTTTTACACATTAGAGACAAAACGACATCGTTTTTGCATTTTCTCGCCACGTCAGCGTGCAAAACGACGCCGTTTTGCACCCATCTCGACGGAAAATTGCCACGTTAGCAATTTGGCCTGACTTTGGTCGGAGTGGCACTTAAGTGATCCATTTTACTCCGATTTTGGCACTTAAGTGTAGATTTTCCGTAAAGTTTTGGCACTTGGGTTGTACTTCTGCCATGTAATAAGAAATAGTAGTAAACCTAGTCGTGTTGGCTATGTATGATTTTGATATCATAATAAGAAGGATATTAATCAGAGTGCATAGTGGAACTGTGATCAAGTTGGGAGTGTTACATAAAATTTAGGCACTGCCCGTAGATGGATGGTTAGACAGAAAAGACCATGCAACCATTGGAAGATATGTTAAGAGCTTGTGTGATTGACTTCTAAGGAAGTTGGGACAAGCATTTACATCTTGTCAAATTTGCTTATAACAGCAATTACCAGTATGACATTAGCATGACTCCATTTGAGGCATTATATGGTTGAGCTTGCAGAACTCTAGTATGTCAGAACAAGGTTAAGGAAAGGAAAGTCACTGGTCCAAAGTTAGTTCAACCTATGACAGACATTGTATAGGTAAGTTAAGACAGCCTTAGAATTGCCCAAGGAAAAATAGAAAAGTTATGTGGATAGATGACAAAAACCTCAAAATTTCAGGTAAGTGATCATGTTTCTCTCAAGGTACCATCCCCAAAGGTGTGTCCCACTTTTAAGAAAGAGGGAAGCAAAGCCCTAGGTACATAGGACCATTTGAAATCCTAGAAAGAATGGGAATATGGCCTATCGGTTGGCATTGCCATCGAAACTTGCTCAGGTACTCGATGTATTTCATGTGTCTATGTTAAGAAAGTACGAGCTAGATCCAGCACATATGCTCAACTTCAAGAGATCGAAGTAGACGACCAAGGGTTGTATACTAAGGAGCTAGTGCAGATCGTGAATAGACGTGAGCAAGTAATCAGAAACAAGGTTATTCCCTTAGTCAATGTCCTATGGAAGCACCATAAAACAAAAAAGACTATCTGGGAAAGTGAAGAAATCATGGGGCGCAAGTATCCACACCTACTCTAAGAAAGTGAAGAAATCACGGGGCGCAAGTATCCACACCTATTCTAAGTGTTGGAGAAAATTTCCTTACTTGTTTTGATGTTGACAAAACATTTTCAGTCTAGTTTGAAGACTTGCAGACTTACTTGACAAAGTCTGAAGACTCGCAGACTCTTCCGTCAAAGTCTGAAGATCGCAGACCACCAGACTTAAGATGTAAAGTCTGCCCTCATTGACAGTTTCTAGACCGACGAAGAAGATTTATCCAGTTTCAAGTATTTCTTTAAGGATTTGATTCGAGCGGATCTCATGGCTGGAGATAGCACCTCAAGATCGATTATTCGGTTTGATTCAAATTTGAATAAATTGAATTCGTTGATTGGCGAAGTATACTTGGAAGGTTCTACTTATGGAATCCTAGATCCTGATTGTATGGGCGAGCAGGATTGGTGGGCTATCTTCACATTCCTTAAGTAACTCGAGATCTCCCTAATTGATTCTCGTCCAACGGGTAGATTGGAAGAACTCCTTTGGAAGGTGCCAACGGTTATGAAGGCATGGAGGAGTTTATAAGGAAGACGCTCCGGTTATTTGAGAGTGCGCGAGATAGATAAATTCCAAAGTCCGAAGCTTCTTGTTCTTTGTCAATTCAATTGTTGAGCGTAAACTTGTACTCAAAAGAGAGTTTATACTTTTGTGAAGCCTTGAGGAAGTGTAGTAGAGTCCCTACACCGTGGAATCAAGGAAGTGATACTCGTAACGACTCTTTTGATTCATAGTGGAATCCAGTAGGTGGGCTGTCGGTGCGGGAGAGTGGACGTAGGCTTGGATTAAGCCGAACCACTATAAACCTTGTGTTCTTATTCTCTTCCTTAAACCATTTTACCTTGATCGTAACTCTATTTAATTGTTAGAGTCTAATTTCCATTTTAAAGTCTATTGCTAAACAGATTTGAAATTATAATTTCTGGTTTACTTAGCAAAAATTTGTTTTCGCACCTATTCACCCCATCTAGGTGCTCGTACTAGCGTTTACAATTGGTATCAGAGCTTGTGTACTCATTTAAATTGAAGTGTTTTTACTTCAGAGTTAACGATCCATGGCTAGTATGTTAGCTCCAAGTCTGGTTGAAGGGCAAAGCAACACAAGACCGCCTTATTTTGATGGAAAGGATTACAGCATATGGAAAAACAAGATGAAGGCATTCCTAAGATCTAAAGATCCTATGGAATGGGACGTGGTAGACAAAGGAATCACTCCTAAAGCTACAACGAGTCTCGAAAAGGGGAAAGGAAGCTATTGAGTCCGGCGGGATGACTCAAGAAGAGATAACCAAGAGACAAGCTCTCGATGCAAAAGCAATTTATTCCTTATATTGTGCATTATCTCCTACTGAATATAACAGAATATCTTCTTGTGAAACAGCTAAAGAAGTCTGGGATAGGTTGAACATCACCTATGAAGGAACTGATCGAGTGAAAGAAACCAGAATTAATATTCTGCTTAGTCAATACGAGGCCTTCAAGATGAAACCAGGAGAATCTATCACCGACATGTTTAGTCGTTTTACGAAATCATGAATGGTCTTGAGTATCAAGGTCAACCAATCTCTGGACCTATGAAGTTCAACAAACCGCTGCGTGGACTTTCCAAAGATTGGAATCACGTAAAGACCTCAATAAGGGAGACACAAAGAATCATGCCACTTTCTATTGACGAATTGGTTGGCACTCTTCGAGTCTTATGAAGTAGAGCAAAACAACGAAGATGAAGATCCCAAAGGTAAAAAATCTATTGCTTTAAAATCTAACGATGACTCTGATGTTACAGATTCTGAAGATGATATGGATGATGAAGAGCTTGCTCTCATGATAAGAAAGTTCAGAAAACTGAACAAAAAGGGAAGAAGATTCAATTGGAAGAAACAAAGCTCTCAAAAGTTTCAAAATAAATCAGCAGAGGATGATGAATCCAATAAAGATGTGATTTGTTTTGAATGCAAGAAAAAAAGGGACACATCGGACCCAACTGTCCCTTACTAAAGAAAAAGAAAGGAAAAGCTGAGAAATACGAAAGGCTCTCAAAGCAGAAACTTGGAGTGATACCGAATGCGAAGAGAGTGATGATGACTATGCCAATATTTGTCTAATGGCATAATCGAATCGACTCGACTGAGACAGACTCGGACTCGGACTCGACGGTGAAATCAAGGTAAGTAATTTTAAGATTCTTACTAAAGTTTCTAAATATATTGATGAACGTGTCTTAGTCTCAAAACCTCTCTCAAGAGGATTTCCGAACTAAAAGGGAAAATTCTGCATTGAAGCAACGGGAGACTGTTTGGAAAGAAAAGGTCGAAAATTTAGATAAAAGTGTCATTACCTTGAAAGAAAATGCAGACTCTTTTTCTAAAGAAAATGAACTTTTGAAAAATGATATTTCAAGCATCTCAAAAGGTTTTCTCGTAGGATCCGAGAAATTGGAAAAGATTCTTTTAGCGCAAAGACCTTACTTTAACAAATCGGGCTTAGGAATGACCGTTGAAACCATTCCTCTAATTGATTTTCCAAAAGTGAAGGAAAGAATCAAACAAAGACCTACAAAAGACTTTTATAAAACTCATTTTCAAAAAGCCTTTGTAAAACCTCAGTAGGGCATGCAAAGCTCTTAAATGTTCTAAGTGTAATAGTTCGAACATTTTGAGAAAGAATGTCCTATGGTTTGGAAACCTGTTAAGAAGGTTTGGGCAAAGACCGTATATTGCACTAACACCATTGGACCCAAGAAAATATGGGTACCAAAAAGGCTTGAGTTTTCTCTTTAAATGCGGGTCACTATCAAGAAAAAGGTCAAATGGTACCGGATAGTGGATGCTCAAGACATATGATAGGAGACTCAAGTTGTTTCATAAAGCTTATGCAAGTTAATGGTGGAAAAGTTTCATTTGGAGGAAATAGTAAAGGCAGAATTGTCGGACGCGGAACAAGAAAGATTGGAAGTCTCACAATCAGCAACGTTTCTTTAGTAAAAGGACTTAACTACAACTTGTTAAGTATCAGCCAACTCGCGATACGGGTTTCAAAATTAACTTTCAAGAAGGAATATGTTCAGAACCAAAAGATTCCTCTCGGACTTTCACGACGAAGACATGGGAACATCTATCTTCCGGACATCAAACCAGAAAAATCCCAATGTCTAATTTCAATACAAGAGGAAGCTAATCTATGGCATAGGAAACTTGGCCACATCAACATGAGGCAAATAGCCAAGATCTCTCGCAAAGAAGCTTGTTTGTGGACTACCAAATCGACATACCAAAGATCCGATCTATGCACCCCATGCGTACTAGGAAAACAGTCGAAGTTCTTTCAAACCAATAAATCAAGTTTCCACTAATCGTGTGCTGCAACTCTTGCATATGGATCTCTTTGGACCAACCGTAACCCAGTGAGCATTGGTGGTAAGAAATACCGCCCCGAATAGTAGATGATTACTCGGGATTTACTTGGGTATATTTCTTGGCAAGTAAGTTTGAAACTTTTTCTTATTTTATAAAGTTTGCAAAGAAAGTACAGAATGAGAAGGGGTATGTTATTTCTTGTATACAAACGGATCATGGAGGTGAGTTTGAAAATCAAGATCTTGCTAAATTCTCGTGATGAATCTGGTTTTCAGCATGTGTTCTCCTCTCCGTACACTCCCGAACGAATGGAGTTGTGGAAAGGAAGAATAGATCACTGCAAGAAATGGCTAGAACTCTTTTAATTGAAAGCAACATTTCTTCTCACTTTTGGGTCAAGCAGCTTTCTACAAAGATGTTATATTATTAATAGAGTTTTCTTAAGACCTATTTTGGAGAAAACTCCCTATGAATTGTTCAAAGGTAAGAAACCAATTGTTTCTTATTTTCATGTGTTTGGTTGCAAATGTTTTATATTGAAAAATGCAAATGATCGAATTGATAAGTTTGAAGAAAAATCGATGAAGGTATTTTCCTTGGATTTTCAACCACCAAAGAAAGCTTACAGAGTTTATAACAAAAAGACTCAAATAGTGGAGGAATCAATGAATGTTAAATTTCAAGACTTCATACAAATTCAATCGATCCGGACTCAACCCGAAGAATCTCGAACTCGCTCCAGCTCTACAAAGTCTAAACCCCCAAAAGCGCTCTCGTACTTCGAAGATCAACAAAGAACAAACATTGAAGAACCAGATGAAGAGAAAGATCAGTCTGTCAAACCAACCAGCAACTGGAAGCACAAGTCTAGTCACCCCAAAGAACTCATAATTGGCAACATTGATGAAGGAATCCGTACAAGATCCAAAAGGCATGAAGAGTCTAGTGCTATGGCACTTGTTTCTGAAATAGAACCCAAGAGCATAGAAGAAGCTTTAACTGATGAAAGTTGGATTGAAGCCATGCAAGAAGAACTCAGGCAATTCAGCATTAACGATGTCTGGGAATTGACTCCTAAACCAAAAGGTAAATGTTATTGGAGCTAAATGGGTTTTCAGAACAAGATGGACGAAAAGGAAAAGTTATAAGGAACAAAGCAAGACTCGTGGCCAAAGGATATACGCAAGAAGAAGGAATAGACTATGATGAGACTTACGCACCAAGCAGCAAGGTTAGAAGCAATTAGACTATTACTTGCTTTTGCTTGTTATAAGAATTTCAGGTTATTCCAAATGGACGTCAAAAGCGCATTCTTAAATGGATTTATCCAAGAGGAAGTCTATGTGGAACAACCTCCGGTTTGAAGACCCAAGGAAGCCGGACTACGTATTCGGGAAAAAAGGCGCTATATGGATTAAAGCAAGCACCTCGAGCTTGGTACGACAGTTAAGTAAGTTTTTAATCCAAAATGATTTTGTTAAAGGTAAGGTAGACACTACCTTGTTTATTAAAAGAGAAAATAAAAACTTTTTACTTGTACAAATCTATGTTGATGATATTATCTTTGGATCACCTAACAAAAATCTGTACAAGAAATTTTCTAAGTCTATGCAGGATGAATTTGAGATGAGCATGATGGGTGAACTTTCCTTCTTCCTTGGACTACAAGTAAAACAATTGAAGGAAGGGACTTTCATTCACCAAGAAAAATATGCTAAAGATCTTGTTAAAAAGTTCGGTTTGGAGAATTGCAAAAAGACTGATATACCAATGTCTAGTTCTTCGAAGCTGGACAAAGATGAAGGAGGAAAGAAAATTGACCAGAAGCTATACAGGAGTATCATTGGTTCACTTTTTTTATCTTACCGCTTCTAGACCCGACATTTTGTTTAGTGTATGTATTTGTGCCATTCCAATCGATCCAAAAGAATCTCATCTAAGTGCTGCAAAACGCATCATCAAATACGTTGCAACAACCTCAAAGTTTGGTCTCTGGTATCCTAAAGAAGGAGATCTTACTCTCCTTGGTTACTCAGACGCAGACCTAGCAGGATGCAAAGTTGATAGAAAGAGCACCTCAGGCACCTGTCAATTGCTTGGGAACAAGACAGTATCCTGGTTTTCCAAGAAGCAAAGTACTGTAGCTCTTTCAACAGCAGAAGCAGAATATGTGGCTCTTGGAAGTTGTTGTTCTCAAATCTTATGGATAAAACAACAGCTAAGGGACTTTGGAATCGAAGACTCATGCACCGAGATCAAATGTGACAATACCAACAATTAATCTCACCAAGAATCCAATTCTTCATTCAAGAGCAAAGCATATAGAGATTCGACATCATTTTATTAGAGACCATGTTCAAAACGGAGAAGTATTGATTCATTTCATCGACTCAAAGAATCAGCTGGCGGACATCTTTACTAAGCCACTGGAGAAAAGCCAATTTGAGTCTATTCGCTTCAGACTTAATATCTTAAAGTCTGAAGAAGTTCAGACTTAGGGACTAAAGTCTAAGGAGGCTCAGACTCAAGAGATCAAGATCTACTACTGTAAGTTATTTCTATTTTGGAAATTTATCTTTTGGACAAAATCTCGGAAAGGTACGTTCATCTATTAATCTGTAATTGATTGATGTTATCTTTCTAAATTTTCGGAATTATAGCAATCATTCCTTTTTGAAAAAGAAGTTATCCTTTTGACAGTTATACATTTTTCAAAAAGGCAGTTATTTTTTGAAAAGGTATTTTTTTATTTTCCTTTTGCGACGATTCGTATAACCTGTTTCAATTGCTTTATATACCGATCGTCTTCCTCACAAACCCTAGAAGCTACGAACTTCACTTTCTCACCTTTTCTCTCTAGTTTAATTTTAAAGTCTTCACCTTTCTCGCGAATCGAGTTTGGAATCTCCTAAAGACTGTGAAAATGGCTTCCCAAAGAAAGTCCTCAAGAATTGCAAGCAGGGGGCCACCGCCTTAGCGTGAGGGTCCTACACACTTTGACCTCACCGAGGAAGAAGATTCTCTGAGACAACAGCAGCCCACAACATTCTCAACCGCGCCGCTCTTCTCGGGCTAGACCACAACAAAAGCGGAGAAAGAAACCGTCGTGGATGCCGCACCTGTAAGGTCTCAAAAGCCCGCTTTTACCTACAAACTGTACACTGCTTCAAAAGAAGGAGGCTCCGCTTTGAGTTTCATTGACGAGTTTTTGGTAGAAAAGGGGTATAAGAATGAAACCCATTTTTTGCGCACAATGGAACGCTTGGGAATCGCTCCTGCGAGCTCGGCGGATAAAGCTTTTGCAAATATTCCAAGTGATCCACGTGTTAGTGGACATAATCAACCCGAAGGAAATGATGATGAGAAAATGCTCACCAATTTTAAGTCTAGAATGGGTATTGCTGCTAATGTTAGAAGCAACATGCAAACGATTTGTTTCGTTCGAGGAACATAAGCGACATTATACTAAGTTGCTGAAGATAGGGGTGATGAACCCAAGGAGTGTAGACTTTGATTTTCTAGACTCTCTCGAAGGTGAACTTGCGGGAGAAATTTGCCTTACTTCAACTTGATAGATTCTGCTCGAGATAACGGTAGCACATCCGGAACTTACTTTGCTTATTTCTATTCAAATCTAAGCTTTTGGATGCGAATAGATTTTCATTCAGCGTTAGAGATCGGGATTATGTGGTTGACATGGACACCCTGGCCGATGTGATTGGGGTTGAAAGAGGGGAGTTTCAATCAATCGGAGTGTCTATTAGCCGGGCAACGGTGGAACTCGTTCGAGATGGGATGGCCGAAGGACGAATCTAGTACGTGAGGTTGAATGCCTCAAATATCCTTCTTCACAAGATAGTGATCAACTGTCTGAGACCAAAATCGACTTCAAAGACTGATGTTTCAAATTTAGAAGCAATGCTGATGTATGCCATCAATGCTGGCAAGAAGTTCTCTCTACCACACACTATAATGTTTCACATGTACAGATCGGTGGTGAAGGACAAGGGCCAACTTCCTTACTCAGCACTTGTTTCCAAGCTGTTCAGACACCTTCACATTCAGCCTCCCAATACTCTTTGTGTTCGATCGTGTGATCAAATGGTGGTGGGACTGAAGATGGTTTCCAAGATGCGTTTGAAAGAGCTAAGCAAAGCTTTGGAGCAATTCAAGGACAAGACTCTGTCAAGACTCATCAAGTCTCTTCGCCGCAAAAAGAAAGGGAAAGGAGCCCATGACAGCTCCATCCAAGAAAAGAAGAGTACTCATCTTGGAGGATGAAGAGGATGAGGAAGATGTAACCATATAAGCTCTTGCATTAAGCAATCTTCAGCATTCTGTTCCGAGAGACGAGAGGAGAAAGAGGATCAAGACAGAAAGAGGAAGAACAGAGGGAAGAAGAGAGGGCATCAATAAGGAAAGAGGCGAGAGGAAGAAAGAACTTCGAAAGACGAGGAGCAAGAAGAACCGCAAATCATGACACCGACGAGGAGACGAGCATGAAGAATACTTCTCTCCACCCGAAGGCACCGAAACAGGGGAGTTGCCGACAAAAGAGGTACTTCTTTAATTGCTTTTGCTAGTGAAGATGTGAGCCGCTCACCTGCAGATCCGAAGATGTCTATGCATCTCAATTCCCGAGGAAGGTCATGAGGCTTCTTCTCCAAATCTGGATACTCATGCTCGATGCCATCTTCTCGCAAATACTCCTCAATCCGACCATGCCGAGGCAAGCACTCGGACCGATAACTCAGCCAGACCTTCGACGAGTGCTTGATATTCTTATGGAGATGCGAGGTCGATCTATGCTCCGGGATATGAAGTTCGAATCTGCGGAATGCCGCCAAGCCTCTTCGGTTTCGTTGAATGATCAAATACAGACTCTTACTCTTCAAGTTCAAGCCACTTTGCCAAGAGTCATGAAATAGAAAAGCTGAAGGAGGATTTGAAAAGTTGGAAGACACTTTGTCCGCCGATGGGAGATTTCCAACTTGTTCGCATTCCAAGACAATCCTAATTTCATTCTCTTTTCATTTCTTCCTTTTTAATGATGACAAAAGGGGAGAAGCCGAGTGCAGCAGATTTGATTAGATTTGACTTATTTCGACTTCTGTTTTAAACTTTACTTTTGTCCGGTTTGTGACTGACTTGAATTTAGATTAATGTTTGGATTTGGATTGACTTTTTAATGCTTGCTTGCAGTACTTTAAGTGTTGGCAAAGATAGTTGTTTAAGTTGTTTATGCTTTGGACTAACACATTTTCTCGTGGATGCGATTCAATACTATATTTATCCATTTATGAGATATCCATGTTTGCTTAAGTATTGCCTTGCAGGTTAAAATATCCAAATCTGCAGAAAAAGTTTTGTCACCATCAAAAAGGGGGAGATTGTTGGAGAAAACTTCCTTACTTGTTTTGATGTCGACAAAACATTTTCAGTCTAGTTTGAAGACTTGCAGACTTACTCGACAAAGTCTGAAGACTCGCAGACTCTTCCGTCAAAGTCTGAAGATCGCCAGACCACCAGACTCAAGATGTAAAGTCTACCCTCATTGACAGTTTCTAGACCGACGAAGAAGATTTATCCAGTTTCAAGTATTTCTTTAAGGATTTGATTCGAGCGGATCTCATGGCTGGAGATAGCACCTCAAGATCGATTATTCAGTTTGATTCAAATTTGAATAAATTGGATTCGTTGATTGGCGAAGTATACTTGGAAGGTACTACTTATGGAAACCTAGATCCTGATTGTATGTGCGAGCAGGATTGGTGGGCTATCTTCACATTCCTTAAGTAACTCGAGATCTCCTAATTGATTCTCGTCCAACGTAGATTGGAAGAACTCCTTTGGAAGGTGCCAACGGTTATGAAGGCATGGAAGAGTATATAAGGAAGACGCTCTGGTTATTTGAGAGTGTGCGAGATAGATAAATTCCAAAGTCTGAAGCTTCTTGTTCTTTGTCAATTCAATTGTTGAGCGTAAACTTGTACTCAAAAGTGAGTTTATACTTTTGTAAAGCCTTGAGGAAGTGTAGTAGAGTCTCTACACTGTGGAATCAAGAAAGTGATACTGTAACGACTCTTTTGATTCATAGTGGAATCCACCCGGTGGGCTGTCAGTGCGGGAGAGTGGACGTAGGCTTGGATTAAGCTGAACCACTATAAACCTTGTGTTCTTATTCTCTTCCTTAAACCCTTTTACCTTGATCGTAACTCTATTTAATTGTTAGAGTCTAATTTCCATTTTAAAGTCTATTGCTAAACAGATTTGAAATTATAATTTCTGGTTTACTTAGCAAAAATTTGTTTTCGCACCTATTCACCCCCTCTAGGTGCTCGTACTAGCGTTTACACTAAGTACCCAGGTAAGTTATGAAATTTTGGGGATGAAATTTTTAAAGGGGGGAGAGTTGTAATATTCTCGATTTTGACCCATATTTTGGTTCCAACTAGGCAGTTAAGCTAGATAAGTCAATCTTTTAAAATAACAAGAGTCAAATGAATTAAATGAGGATTATGAGTGTGATGAGTGTGGAGGCTTATGTATCCCAAGTAATTAATGAATGGGGATGACTCATGACCTAAAGACATGATAGCAAGTGATCTTGCAATCCAAGTAGAAGGCCACCTCTCCTCCATAAACTTGCCACCTTGAGTTTCATAGGTTTTGAATTCCTAGTTTTTCGAAACTGCTGGACCATTCTTGCTTTTCAATTTTATGGAACTCTCTATACTTCGAATTTGGAGAAACTTCCTTCATCAAAGTTGTTCAAAAGATCCTAATCTATAACATACTTAAATTTAAGATTTTTCTAAGGTGAAATGATTGAGACGAAGGCCCAATCAATTACCGTATAGAAACTATCTAGTATAGTGAAAATGGTAACCAAGTTGCTTTCTCGAATTTTTATAAAATCTTCCCTTTTGAATTTGAACATGCTTTTCTTCATAAAATTTTTAAATGACATCTATATCTACAACATATTCAAATTTTAAAGAGTTTTGTGAAGATTTAGATTTCGAAATGAGTCTCTCTCTCTCTCTCTCGACCGTTGAATATGCTCAATGGATGAATTTTTTGGTTGTGTTCATTGAATTGTTGCTCTTTTCATAGCACGAATTTGGCTGAGTTTCCTTCACAAAAAATGTTTTTTGAGGTCTTCTCTACAACATATCAAGATTTTATAATTTTTCGAGCCCGTTTGATAAGGTAATGATGCTGATTTCGAAAATTGGTTGAAACTGTCTTTCACCCTAGGATAAGAGGGTCATATGCCCAACTTGGAATGGAAGGGGGCTGCACGCCCAACTTGGGGAATAAGCTAATCTAAAGACTTCTTGGCTTGAAGATAGGAATGCATTAAATACTTTTGAAATCTTAGTGTGTTAAAGAGAAGAAACTTGGATGGCAAGTTGGCTTAAGTAAATCATACCATGGAAGGTTCTAGAATGTTTGGCTTCATGAGCGAGAAAAACCATGAAAAATGTGCCAAAAATCCAAGACTTATAATGGCTATATCTTAAGTGTTAAATGAAGGGATGAATCACTAGTTTAGGTGGCCATTTGAGGATTTGATCATCATTGCATAAGATTTTCCTTGGAGATTAAGTTATGCTAAGTAATGATGAAATGGTGACTCACAAGCTTAGGTGGACCAATTAGGAGTAGCTAGGAGAATAAGTGTTCCTTGGAGGCTAGTCATTAATGAAAGAGGGTAACTCAACATCTTAGGTGTCTCTATAAACTTAGGTCATCATGCCCCTATATGAGCTTTGGAAGGCAAGTTAGCCAATCCATAAATATTAGATGACTCATTAGTACAAATGGACTAATGAGAAGAATGCTCTTTGCCCTTATTCATTCCCCTAAAACCTTAGAGTGCCACATCGTCAAACTAGCCGTGTTACTCCAAGAAAGCTCATTTGACCACTTTTTAAGGCCATTAAATGGAGCTTGGCCTATATATGGGGAACCACCCCCTCCTTTCTATCCGACCTTTGGCTTACTACTCCTCCTCCTTTCTTGCATGCCATTTTCTTTTCTCTTAGTCTTGCATCCTCAACCCACCAAGCTATCTAGGTTGTTTCTCAATTTTGCCGAAGTAAGTAAGGTTCCTTTTTCTCCCATTGGATGATAGATTTCGTTGTTGAGGCTAGCTAAGTGCTCACCTATGAAGCCGTGGGTGGTGTGTGATGTCTTTTGTTTGGTTTTACTTGCAATTGTGGTTGGCCATATGCTTGTGTCATGTACATTCGGAAATGAAGCGGGCTTCACTCGGATTGAGTTCATCACAAGGCAAGGCCGTCTAAATCATAAGGCCTTGAATCGGCATAAATAGTGTTGGGAAAGAACTCATGGCACAAGAATGAATAAGCATGCCTTCGGGCCATGCATGTGTCGGCTAAGAGAAAAGATAAGAACCGACTTGTGCGATGCACTTGTGTGTGTGCATTTAAAGAGGAAAAAACGCCCGTCGTCACATAGCATTGGCGGCGATGCCTCGTTCATTGAACGGATTGCCCTGGTTAAACCAGGAAACCCCTGAAAGTATGGGATGCTTAGCTTGATAGACAAATGCCCTAATTGAGCTAGGAAGCCCCTGAAAATGTGAGAAGCGCCTAAGAGTATGGGATGCCTGGCTTGAGGCCGGATGCCCAACCTGTGGCTAGAAGCCCCTGAAAGTATGGGATAAACTGTTTATACGGTTAATGAACTTATTGAATATGTTACTATTTGATGTTGATAAGCTTGTTTGGTGAAATAGCTTATTTGGTAAGTTGAAAGTGGATCACATACAAATAGTTGAGAGGTGGCAATAAGCTTGCGATTGATCTGCCATTGACATTGTTTGGGAGTGTTACACTTGTTAGCCTTTAGCGATGAGATGCTTTCCTAATAGAGAATTAGGAATTTTACTTTCTGAGTTTCCCCAAAACTCACCCCTCATCTTTTAGTCTTGTAGGCATGGAAGTATCACATTAGTTTTGGGAGCTGTAGTCACATTAAAGGAGATATGATTTCCCTTGGCCGTGTGAAAAACTTGTACTGTGATGTAAACAAAAAAGATGGCCCATAGAGAAAGGGCTTGTAAAAGTCTTATTATAATACTAATCAGTGTGTTCTGTGTGATGTATATTCCAGTTTTCCAGTTGTTATTTGTTCAAGGAGTTGTTGATTCACGTTTCCACACGTGCATGATAACAAGATAAAAAGAATTGGGACAGCAACAAGCTTGGGACGTTGCGAAATAACTCTTGTTGGTCGCGACCCTAGAGATGGAGTCGAGGTGTGACAAACTTGAGTACTATTTATAGAGTTTCCAGTTAGACCCTCTCATTACGAGCCGGGTTCAAGTTGGCCCACACTAGCTAGCCCCATATTAGACTAATTAAGAAGCCTTCTATCTCATCTTAGATCAATCCCGTAAAACGGTAAATTACAATATCAATTAATGTAGCCTACATTAGAAAAACTTTTACATTCTCCGACTTGGGCTATATTAATTAAAATTATACTATATATGCGCACCTTACTTCTGAGATACTTTTTTATAGTCAATTTCATCCCATAAAGTCTCAAAACCAGAATCATGATGGTAACTGCATGTATATACATAAAGCCTTCCATGATTATGAATGCTTTTCACTTTATTGATATATATTCAATATGATAGTGTGACAAATTGATAACACCTCTCATAGAAAGATCTCATTTGTCAGTCACTATTCTTTTGCCTTAAATGTCATAAAAACCTGTGCCACTAGAGAATATCTTTACGATTCCAATGAACCCACATATACTTGTCTTTATGGATAATATTTCTTTGTGTGTAGCAAGACATATGCTCAAGACTAATAATCGATGCCCCTAGCTTTCATTTAAGGTTTATACAATACCTTGTGACTTTTATTAATATGTATTCAACATAATAACAATTCATCATAAATATTTTATTGAATGTAAAAATTGATACATACTAAAATGTTACCAAATGTAACAAGCACAAATATAAATTTTATTAGAGAAAAAATTAAAACAACTTCCTCTTAAATAACACCATCTCATGATGCTCTAAAGCTCATACTAATGACATGTTGCTCAAACACACAAGGCCATAGGTCTTTAGTAAGTGGATTTGCAACCATATCATTTGTAGGAATATGATTTACTTGTTGACACCTAAATTTTGGCGATCCGGTCATTTATTTATTGCATAGAAAATTAGGGGTTAATTTTATCCTTGAAAAAAATATATCAATTGCATAGCATATAAGTTTAGATGCATTTATTTTTAGTTTGCATGTTTTGCATTTTTATTGGACTGGTGGTGGATAGGTTCGAATTAATGTTTCTGAGCTTTAGTTCGGCAGGCTGGGCTAGGCCCACGAAAGGAGCAAATTAACCCAAGCCCGTTGTTTTTTTTTTTTAATTATCTTGTGAAAAATTGAGATTTGATGCGATATTATGATGATTTTTTGAAAATTGAGAAAACTGCATTGCAATCTTATCTTTAGCAATAGATGATGAAATCATGAGAGAATATTCATGAGATAAGGAAAAATTTTCGTGATCGGGAGGTTATAGGCAACCTTCGTGAGATGAAATATTCGCAAAAGGATTACATTTTGTTTTGCCTATAATAGGGTGTGTACTTGGGGCTTCTTTAGAAAGAAAAAAAGAACACAAAAGTCAAAAAGTGAAAGGAGAGAGTGAAGCCATCCGTGGAGTCCTCAAGAGAAGGAGAGAAGCACAAAAAAAGGAAGAAAGGGGAAAATTGAAAAGAAAGCAAAAGGGGTAGAGGTGATTGGACATTTACTGTTCATCACCTTCTTCCTTCTACCATTTCCACTTCTTCTTTCCTCCCCGCTAGATCTCGAGTCCGCTCTGTCACCGTCGCCTCGCCGGACTCGCCTCCCGCGCCGGACGCCGCTACCGAACGTCGCCCTTGCCCCGCTCGCTCGGCGGCCGAAGCCCACCGCTCCCGACTTCACCTCCGCTCGTGACCCTGACGCTGCTCCCTGTCCGTTCATCACCGGTCCGCCGTCTACCATCGCTCCTGCCGCCCTTTGCTCCACTTGCAGCCGCACCACCGCTCGGAGCCCGACGACCACCCCGACGCGACGCTTCGCTCCGCTTATACCGGCAGCGCTTGACGACCCGCGTCGCCTCCGCTCCGCTCGACGTTGCAAGCGCGACTGCTCGCTTCCACTTGCAGCACCGCTCGAACGTCGCCGCCGCCTCCGCCCGATGCCCCCGCAGCATCTCCGTCTCGTGACCGCCCGGTGTCCGACGCCCCCTCCGTGCGACGATTCTGCGCAGCCGCTCTGTGCCCGCCGCCGTGGCACCACCGCCCGCGACGCCCCTCGCGTCGCCGCCGCCCGCCTTCACCGAGCTCCGACACCGGTCATCCTCCACCCTAAGACCGACCAATCTACCGTCCCCTTTTCCTTTAGGTTGCTTACTTTTCTTTTTATTTTTCATTTATTTTATGTTATTTTATTTAGGGAAAAAGCCACCAAAAACCCCTAACTTTGTCTCAAGTGACAGATTTACCTCAAACTTTGTTTTGTGATGTGAAAAACCCCGAACTTTGCAAACTGTGACACATTTACCCCATTAAGGGTATTTTCGTCTTATTCTTTATTTTTTCTTTTTTTCTTTTCTCTTTTTTATTTTTTTCTTCTTCTCTCTTCCTCGCCGGCGTCGGGCAAGGGTCGCCCTCACTTGAGCTGGCTAGGGCCGCCCGCGCGGCGACGGGCAAGGGCCTCCCCTCGCCCGACGCCGGCGAGGGTGCACTCCCGATCCGGCGAGGGGCCCTCGTCGGCGAAGGCCCTCGTCCGACGCCGACGAGGGCCGCCCGCCCGCGTCGGGCGAGGGCCTGGCGAGGGGTGCCCTCGCCAGATCTAGCGAGGGAGGCCCTCGCCCGACGCCAACGAGGGCCGCCCTCGCCCGTGCCGGCGAAGGGTGCCCTCGCCGGATCCGGCGAGGGCGGCTTCGCCCTCGCCCGACGCCGGCGAGCTTCCCTCCACCGGCTCTACCATGAGCCGGCGGAGGGAAGAAAGAAGAAGAAGAAAAAAAGAAAAAGTTTTTAAAAGTAAAAGGACCAAAATACCCCTATGATTTAGGGTAAATGTATCACACAAATGAAAGTTCAGGGTTTTTTGTGTCACAAATAAAAGTTTGGGGTAAATGTGTCACAGTTAGCAAATTTCGGGGTTTTTCACGTCACAAAACAAAGTTTGGGGTAAATATGTCACTTGAGGCAAAGTTGGGAGTTTTTGGTGGCTTTTTCCCTTTTATTTACCGTTTTAAGTTTTGCTATTATTGTACCAATTGGAATATTGGGAATTGATTTTCGTTTTATTGTAGGCATTATCGGCAATGGTTTTCCCTAAAATTATTGTAATTATTAATTTGACCCGTAAAATGTCGGGTCTTTTTTCTAATTATATTAATTCTTTGGGGGTTTGTTGATAGTATTTTAATTGTTGAATCAATATAATTATTACTTTGATCCGTAAGACTTTGGATCAGATTTTTTAATTATTTTGAACTCCATGTCGTGATGTTTAAGGTAAGAGTAATTGTTAATTTAACCTGTGAGACAACAGGTTATTTTTTCGATTACTTTAATCCTTTATTTGTTGAATATTTTGATTAGTTTAAATTTAATGTTTATTTGATAATTACTTGTCTTGAAAAAAAAACACTAAAAAAATCAAAAATCAAAAAATCAAAATCTTGCATGAAAGCATGTAGGTTTAGTAAATTAGAGATGTAGGTTTAATAAATTATATTTTTTTTAGGATTATATTTTTAGGATTGCATTTTTTTAGATAATTTTTGGAATAGATTAGGATTGATTTTAAATAATGTTTGCACATTTTCATTTTTCCAAAAAATAGTTTTCTAAGATAGGATAGGGTTTAAGACAAATTAATCCCTAGAATAAATTAGAAAATTATCCCTTTTTTAGATAGTTTAATTAGGGTTTTTATTAATTCCGAATTTCAATAAAAAAAATACAAAAATACTAGGTGCATGTTAACTAGTTTGCATAATAGGATCATTTAATCAGGATTTGTTCATTAGTGAAATTAGATCATGAGGTGCATAATAACTAGTTTGCATAATAGGCCCATTTAATTAGAATTTGCATATTAATAAGATTAAGTCATTTAGTTTAAAAAATGCATTTTTATAAAAGAATTCTAATTTCAAGAAAACCCCAAAAAAATTGTTTGCTTTGTGTCATGCAATTTATTTTTATTTATTGAATGTTTAATAATGGTTGAGCACCCGTGTGATCATTTTTGATATGATAGTAATTTAGCTTAAAATGAATCCAAGCTGCTTGCAAAAACATTTTTGAAAATAAAAAGAATGGTACCGAAAGGGCATTAGAAAATTCTAGTGTAACCAAGTTCCCGTACCCTTAGTCTCTGGTTCGTAGGAGTAAAATAAATCTCCCTTTATTTTACTTAGGTATCTAATCGACCTACCGTAAACCGATTAGTGGCGACTCCTAGTTAATAATCTTTTGCATGTTTAAAAATTCAAACTTAAGTCTCGATTTGGTATGGGTTTGGGAGAGCCCGAGTTAAGTTTAAAAACTTAGGAGTCCATTAACTTAGTTTTAGGTGGTGCACTCGAAAAAAATAGGTCGCGACATTACTGCAACGTTACCATTCTGCAATGATTCCTTTATAGTCAAAAACTTGATCTCCATGTGCTTAAATCCCTTCAGACTTCTGTTGTTGTCAATAAAAATACTGCAGAGTTATTGTCACTGTCATGACGCCAACTCCGTCTCCAGGTCACGAGTGATGAGGATTATTTTCGCGACGTCCTAGGCTCGTTGCCATCCCAATTCTTTTTATATCTTATTAATGTACATGCGGAAACGTGAACAAATAACTCCCCGGACAAACAATAGCTGGAAGACTATGACATACATCACACAAAACACAATAATTTATATTATAATAGTACTTTTACAAGCCTCTTTCTCTATGGCCCTCTTTTCTTTATGCATCACACTATAGGTTTTCAACATAGGCCAAGGGAAATCCTATTTCCTCTAGCATGACTGCAGCTCCCAACACTAATGTGAGACTTCCATGCTTACAAGATTAAAAGGTAAGGGAGTGAGGTTTGGGGAAACTCAGCAAGTAAAATTCCTAATTCTCTATTAAGAAAACATCTCATCGTTAAAGCCTAACAAGTACAATACTCGTAAACATTATCAATGGCAGATCAATCACAAGTCCATTGCCACCTCTCAATTATCTGTATGTGACCCACTTTCAACTTACTAAATAAGCTATTTCACCAAATAAGCTTATCAACATTACATAGTAACATATTCAATAAGTTCATTAACCGTATAAACGGTTCTTCCCATACTTTCAGGGGCTTCCTAACTCAATCAGGGCATCCAGCCATCAAGCTAGGCATCCCATACTTTTAAGGGCTTCCTAGCTCAACCATGGCATCTTGTTCAATGAATGAGGCATCGCTACCAACCCTATGTAATGATGGACGCTTTTTCCTCTTTAAGTGCACAAACACAAGTACATCACACAAGTCAATTATCATATTTTCTCTTAGTCGACACATGCATGGCCTGAAGGAGTGCTCATTGATTCACGTGCGCCATGAGTTCTTGCGCTATACTAATAAACATGCCTAGAACGAGTTTTGGTTCATAACTTGAATCGATCACTTAGTGTCGATCCTTGCACCGGACAAGGCTTAGAAATGGCACACCTCAATTCCGATCCGTGACCTTGAGGCTTGGGTACACCTCGCTTAGGTGAAGATTCTAAGCTTGAGGAACCTTGGCTCAACTCGATATGAACACACCACATGCCGTGAATGATCCTCGGCTCTTGGTTTGATTCAACATCAAGCGCAAGGTCTTCGCACCAAATTGAACCCTAGAATCAGCACTTTTTTATGCCTTACCAAGATCTCGTGGATTTGGGTGATTCCAGTACCGATCAAGGTTTAGAATCGGCATGCCTCGATATTGATCAAGGACCTTGTAGCCTTGGGCAATCCCCGCACCAAGCGAGATTTGGGACTGGTACACTATTTATGCCTATTCAAGGCCTTATGGTTCGAACGACCTTGTCTTGCGATGAACTCAATTCGAGCGAACCTTGGCTTCATTTCTGGACGTACATGACACAAGCACATGGCCAAACGTAATTGCAATTAAAACCAAGCAAAAGACATCATATACTACCCACGGCTTGACAAGTGAGCACTTAACTAGCCTCAACAACGAATTCTACTTTCCAAGAGAAGAAAGAGGAACCATACTTACCTTGGCAAAATTGAGAACCAACCTAGATAGCTTGGTGGGTTGAGGATGCAAGGCCAAGAGAAAGAAAAATGGCATGCAAGAAAAGAGGAGTAGGAGAAGTGAGCCAAAGGTTGGAGAAAATGGAGGGGGTTGTTTCCTATTTATAGACCAAGCTTCATTTAATGGCTCTAATAAGTGGTCCAATGAGCTTTTTTAGAGTGGCACTGCTAGTTTGATGATGTAGCACCCTAAGGTTCTAGGGGAATGATTAAAGACAAATGGCATTTTTCTCATTGGTCAATTTATACTAATGAGTCGTTTAACATTTATGAATTGGCTAACTTGCCTTCCAAGGCTTATATTAGGGTCATGATGACTTAAGTTTATAGGGACACCTAAGATATTGAATCACCCTCTTTCATTAATGACTAGCTTCCAAAGTCATTAATGGCTTAGACTTGTCATTAAGAAACTTGGACTGTAGACAACTTGTTCTCCAAGTTAACCACATGAGTGTGTGACTCATTAAACTCATTAATTAGCTAGCTTCCAAAAGCATTTAATACATTCTTTTCTTCAAGTCAAGAAGACTCTAGATTGGCTTTCTCCTCAAGTTAGGCGTGCAACCCTCTTCCCCTCCAAGTTGGGCGTGTGATTCTCCCATTCTAAGGCGAAAATAATTTTGGGCAATTTTCTAAATCAATAACATTACCTTATCAAATGGGCTTGCAAAATTATAAATTTTAATATGTTGTAGAGAAGATCTTAGAAAACATTTTTTATGAAGGAATCCAGTCAAATTCATTTTGTGGAAAGAGAAACAAATCATTGAACATAATTCAAAAATTCATTTGTCAAACAAATTCAACGGCTAGAGAAAGAGACTTATTTCTAAATCCAAATGTTCACAAAGCTCTTTGAAATTTTAATATATTGTAGATATGGATATTATTTATAAATTTTGTAAAGGAATTATGTCCAAATTCGAAAGGGAAGATTTTATAAAAATTTGAGAAAACAACTTGGTTACTATTTCCCCTATACTGGATAGGTTCTATATGATAATTGATTGGGCCTTCGTCTTGACCATTTCACCATAGAAAAATCTAGATGTTTGGAACAACTTTTATGGAGGAAGTTTCTCCAAATTTGAAGTACATAGAGCTTTATAAAATTGAAAAGTATGACAAATCCAACAGTTTCAAAAAACTGGGAAGTCAAAACTTATGAAACTTAAGGCGGCAAAAGCAATGGCTAGTTTAGTACAAAGTTGAGCATACATGATATTTCCAAGCATACTGGCATAATGTATATCCTTCATTTGGGCTTTCTCAAAATCCGCTGCATATTGAATCTTTCTACAATACGATCAAGATATGCTCTCTAAGACAAACCCAATAAACAGTGAGAACAATCCCTATGGACCTTAATACCAAGTACAAAAGACACCTCACTGCCTCACCAAGGTCTTTCATGTCAAAAAATTTTGATAACATCAGCTTTGTTTCATGCAGTAATCTAATGTTACAACTCGCAAGTAAGATATCATCTACATAAAGTATGAGAAAAATATATTTCCTCTAGCCGACCTTGTAGTATATGCACTAATCTACTTTGTTCTCAATAAATTCAAATGAAAGTGACAACAGTATGAAACTTTAAGTACCATTGTCTAGAAGCTTGCTTAAGATTATAAATAGACTTTTTTAATATATATACAAGTTTACCTTAATCATCTACTGCAAAACCTTCAAATTGCACTATATAGACCTCCTCATTAAGGTTTCCATTTAGAAAATAATTTTAACATCCATTTGGTGTAACTCCATATCAAAAAGTTGCTTTAAAAGAATCTTTAGAAGGAATTAGGAAAAAGTTGCTTCATAATCTATTTCCTCTCTTTGAATGAAACCCTTAGCTACCAATTTGGCTTTAAACTTCTCAATCTTTTCTTTGGAATCCCTTTTAGTCTTGTATATCCATTTGCAGCCAATGGGCTTATAACTTTAAGCAATTCAAAAAGCTCTCAAACATCATTGTATTTCATGGACTGCATCTCATCTTTCATCGCATCTAGCCATAAATTTGATTGAGGACATGAAATAACATCTGTATAATTCGTTGGATCAATGACACAGCCGATATCATAATCATGCTCTCCTAAGCAAACTACATAATCTGGTGGTCTAGCTAAACATCTTTCCCTAATCGATCTTTTAAGTGGAGCTACTACAACCTCATTTTGAATCTGAGAGGCTTGAGGAATTTCATCAAGAATTACTTCAACAATAAGACCCTAGGCCATAAAAGGTTTAGTTTGTGGCATAGGAGGCTTCATAATCGTCTACACAGGAAGAGATAGGTATTCGGTAATCCCCACATACTTATCTTCAAAAGTTTGTGAGTAGCTACCCTTTTCGATTACATGTAATTTTAGAAATTTTGTTGTATGAAATTCCACAATTCTTGTACATCCATTATGGTTATAAAATCAATACTTCTTTGAATAATTTGGGTAAGATATGAAGTAACACCGAGTAGTTTTGGAATCCAACTTACTCAATGTTGGATTATATAACTTCACTTTTGCAGGACATCCCCAAACTTTAAGATGATTCAAGCTAGGTTTATATCCAGTCCACAACTCAAAAGGAGTCAATAGAACCGCTTTAGTAGGAACACGATTTAGATTGTAAATCGTTGTTTTCAAAACTTCACCCCATAGAAAACGAGGTAAATTTGTCCTACTAACCATACTCCTCATTATATCCATAAGAGTGCGATTGCGCCTTTTGCCCACACTATCTTGTTAAGGACTCCTAAGCATAGTAAATTAAGCTATTATCCTAGAATCCTTTAAGTATTTGACAAATGACTCTTTAAGTTGTCCAACATCACCATGTTTGCCAAAATACTCATCACAACAATCAAATCTAACAATCTTTATGACTTTTCCTAACTATTTTCTGCTTTAGTTTGAAAAATCTTGAATTTTTCAAGAGACTCAGACTTTTTATTTAATCAAGTATAGGTATCTATATAGAGAATAGTCCTTAATAAATGTGATGAAATAAAAATTTCTTCACAAAATTGCTGTGTATGGTCCACTAATATTAGTGTGAATAACCTCTAACAAGTCAGAACTTCAAACTGTGGTTTTCTTCTTTATCTTAGTTATCTTATCTCTACAACAGTCTATGCAAGTTTCTAGATCACTTTTAAGAGTAGGCTGAATGTTAGCCTTTCTACTCTTTCTCTAGAGATGTGACCAAAACATTTATGTCACAATGCATAAGACTGTTCTTTAGGTAAAGGCCTTTCGGAAACAATATTTTCAGCTGAATAAGCGACGTACATATCGTTGGGAGATAAACACAATCGATACAATCTATTGATAAATTGCAATAACCAACCTTATTTGAATTTTAAAAAATAAAAATACCATTGCTATTTATTTCAAAAGATTATACACACATGTCAAAACAAGACACGAAAACTAAGTTTCCGCCTAAAGGAAGGTACGTAAAAAGTGTTTCTTAACATCATCCTAAAACCAGAATCTAAAATCAAAATAATATCTCCCACTAACTTGACATCAACTTTGATGTTGTTTCTCACAGTGAGCTTTGATTCATCCTGATTTGGCGTCCTTCGATTTATGAATCCCTATATGGTAAACACAACATGATTAGTGGCACTGCTATCTAGCAACCAAGAACTAGACGAGGCTTCAGATAAGTTGGATTCATAAATTCACAAACAAATGCTAAAGAATCATTACCTTCATACTCACTCTTGATTCTCTTGGACAACCAAGTTTTATATTTATTGCAACGTTTCTTTACGTGTCCACTCTTCCTACAAAAGTAGCAAATAACATCATCTTTCTTGAAGGATGCTTTCTTAAGACCCAAACTGTTAGAAGGACCAACAGCTTCAGAATTGCCATTATAAGTATAATTTTTGGACTTCTTACCATTGTCACTACCAAAACTGAAAGCATAAAGGGCAATGTGCCATTTATCTTTCTTCAATTTTTCTTCCTCTACTACCACTCTTGCAATCAGGTCATTAGTTGACCAAGTCTCATCAATCAGGTCATTAGTTGACCAAGTCTCATCTTGAGAACTATAATTGATCTTAATAATCCTAAAATAAAGAGGAAGAGTATTTAGAGCTTGATGCACAATGCAAGCAGTAAGAATTAATAACATTGAGAGCCTGAAGTTCTGTCTGCAAATCTACCATCCTCATAACATAATCCCTTATTTCATTAGAACCATCATACTTCATATTAAATAGTGTTTGTAGGTGTGTCCCTATCTCAACATTAGACGAGACACGGTTTTTAACCACCGAGGCTTCCATCGTCTGTTTAGTAGTGTAGTTTGCAAGCAAATCACTTTTCAAATGTTCCTGAATGGAACGCTTCATGGACATCAAACAAATTTGATTGCTATTTTTCCAAGCAGCAAAATGTGCTTTATGAGCTTCCATACTTTCAACAGTAAGATATATTGGCTTATCGGCAACAAGAGTCATATAAACATCTACCATCTCCATACCAAACGAAAAATCTTCACTCCATTTCTTAAAATTTGAACCAACAAGAACTCAATAGTAACAAAGTTATCGTTTATAGAAAATGTGACTAAAAAACAAGTAATGTGTATGATTAGCATCATGTGAAAACTCTGTAACTTGAACATGCACAAGTACATATCTAGAGAGCTATATGCACTACCACATAATCACCTTTGGGCAAAATATATTACATGCAATTGTATACTCTCCATATGATAACGGCCTTGAGAATATATTATAACATTCATGAATTCATCACCTTTTGGTGTATGAATCACTAGTATTAGTCGGTCCTCTATCATAATATCATGTATTCTTCTATGAACTAATACACAATCACCTCATTTGGGAGTATGATCATGCATTAGAATAGGAGACATCCCATCATTATATGAGATCGATATTTTTCAAACCCAATCAAGTATGCCACTTTGGCGGTCACAACTTAATTGAATTGTTGAAACTCTCTCATATTAAGGACATAAACTTTACTTCTCACATACATCACATACATGTAATTTTGACTATAGTGATGGGGGTAATTTATCACTAAAATCGCATATCATGCTAATCACATTGCTTTATTCATTTATACAAATTAAACTTTATATATTATCAATTAATCACAATCTACATAATATCTATGTGATGACATACCTGTAAACTAGTACCTGTAATTCCAAAATCATAGAAAAATACAAGAGAATACGTGGAAATATACTAAAAATACATGTATTTAGGGTTTCATATGTATTTTCACATCTATAAAATCATCAAACATGTAAAATAAAAATACTACAAGGCACAGCATCACCGTACGAGCACGTAGCCACCAACCACGCATCGATTGGAGGCTCCACATGCCTGCATGTGCCACCTAAGTGTGCAACGCGTGGAGCACACACGCATGCAATCTATTCGGCCTGCTTACTGGTCCGACCAGTGGCGATCCGACTGGTTACCTATTCGATTGTATGGTCCTACCGGTTGACCGGTCTGGTCAAAGGTAACCCTATTCGGATGGGTCAACGGGTCGGAGTTCGGGTCGAGTCGCGAGTCAACAGATCGGTTCACTAGATTAGGTCGGGTCTTGCGGGTCACCAAGCTGCTAACATTAGCCTAGCGCGTGCGTTGCACGGGCTAGCTTCGCCCATGCGTGAAAGTGCATGAGGGTGTTTGAGGGTGCGTGGGGTGTGGCCGCATGTGGGGGCACATGAGGCCTCCCCGGCAACACACCACCCATGATTTTTCTTGTCTTGTCGAGTTCTTCCTATCTATATATTGAAAAATGATTTTGCTGCATAAAAAATCATGAAAATGGCAAAAAACTACACATCCGTGTTCTAATCTATTGAAACTCTAATATTACATATTAGACGTTAAAACGCACAATCCCACGATCTCCATAACTAGAATAAGAATGCATATAATCGAGTAGAAAGATTAACACACCTGTTTTGAATTCATCGTTTTTCTTTATGCGGAAGCGAAAAAGTGATGATCCAAGCGCAAGTCATTCTCTTCTATTACCCTCTGTATCACTAGCTCAATAAGACGACCTCCTCACCCTTTAGCGCTAGTTAAACGCTCATTTGTGGGGATAATTTTGAGAATTAGGGTTAAAGAAGAGACTTGAGCATTATTTATAAAATTTCTAGCCAGGCCCTCTCATTACGGGTCAAGTTCAACTCGGCCCACACTAGTCAACCTCATATTAGACCTAAGAAATCTTCTATCTCACCTTTAAATCAATCCCGTAAAATGGTAAATTACAATATCAATTAATGTAGCCAACATTAAGAAAGCTCTTACATATTTTCCATGATCGCACCCAATTCGTTGATTTTGCCCTGATTTTTTTGTATGTGCATCAGAATTTTTAAAGGATCAAACATAGGAGTTACATGAAATGTTACCAACGAAAATAATGATGAAATAATAATGAAATATTTTTACAGAACATTTATATCACAGAATTGTGCACCTATGTAAAAAAACAAGCATGCATTGCAAAAAACATGGCAAATAAAGATGCTCAATTGAAGAGACGACATCATTTCAATGTCATTATGTGATATTGGCATTATATGACAAGATTCATCATAGCCAATTCATCGTCCATGTCAGAATGTGGAATCGTCCTTGCACATGATAAAGAAAGACCTAATACAAATCTCATCATCTATAGTGCCATCCAAAAGACGAAAGCCGAGCATGAGGATGCTAACAAGAGTTGCTAAAGGCCATGGCAGCGGTTGATTATCACAATCTATGATGGACGGTGGCATATCAGTTGGTCTCGGAAAAGCAAGAGACAACAATCTTTACATGTTTTCTTTGTAAAATCGTATGCACAAAATTGGAATTCAAATGATTAACATGGTGAATATAAGAAACCAGGTGGGTCTATTATAAAGATATTGGCCAAATGACGTTCAATCGTCAAATGTGCGGGGCTAAAATGAAAATTAGACCAAACAAAGTGAGGGAAATTTGTAAGTTTCTCTATAATAGCCAGTTGCTCAGTCAACAAGAATCATCATGGGGATGAAGAAAAGATAGCTCAGAAATACAACTCTAGTCCTTAAAACAAATGGGTAAATCCTACATATTCAACTAGAAAATGGAAATCTTCAAGACCTTGTCATCTACGATCAAATTTGATGAATATCTAAATCATCTTCTTTCTTGCAATCCTCCATATATCTTTGCAAACTAGAAAAGATTTAAAAATATAGTTTTTTCATCTATGCGAAACATGATATATATATAGCACCAACATAATGTCACAATTCAACCCCATAGAGTGGGAAGACAGATGCATCAAATCCCAATGGACTCAAGACCATCACGAGGAACGAAGTCGGGGCCTCATCTCTCGGGAGGTCTCTCTCTTATCATCTACATCACTATCATCGGAAGCACCCTCCTCCTCCCGACCCTCTTCCTCTTTATGGGTGGATCTGCATTCTTCCCATCGCCATCTTTGTCTACCACCTCCTCTTCTTCCACTCCATCTTCATCCTTGATCTCATCTTCTTCCTAAATGTCTTCATCCTTGACAATAAGTGTTTACGTCTACAATTTGTGGCTAATTTTGGCTGGATTGATTCATGATGGTTTTATTAATTATTGTGATGGGCCTAAGTTGGCCCGTCCGCCCATGTTGGGCCTAAAAGCCTGGCCCACAATATTATGGCCCATGGATGAAGGGGGCACGTTTCTATTTTTGAGGGAACGTATATAAGGGATGAAAGAGAGAGACGAAGATACCTTTTTGGCATTTTAACGTACGTACGTCCCTCTCCCTCTCTCTCTCTCCAAAAAAGAAAAACAGTAAAGCACAAGGCGACGTTTTCTTCCCTTCAAGATGAATTGGTGTCATCGGATCGAACAGGGGCCAAATTCTCTTCCTCTTATCGGCGTCGGTGTTTAATCTGTGGCTAACAAGGTACGCTCGATTCCGTGGTGTACTTTAGGATCGGTGATACATGTGAATTTCCCGGGCTTGTCTTCCGCATTCGTTTTAGGGGTTCGATTTAGTGTCGAATCCGATTTTGGGAATCCGACATTCCCAACAATTCAACTCGCAAAAGGTGAAAATGTTTAGAACTCGATTGGCAAAATTAAAAGGTTTATGATTGAATTGGCAAAAGTACAATAGATTTAGGACTTTTCGGACAATTTTTCCCGCCATCTTCTTCAATGACTTCTTCTTGCTTCAACCTATTCTCCTATTGCTCTAGGTACTGTTGTCTTCATGCTCATCCTTAGCACGACCGAGAGGCCAAACCACATACTATGCTCCACTATCCTCCCGCATTTCCATTCCCAACATTATATAAATATCTTTAGAACTTACAAACATGCAGTTCAAAGAAATCACATGCCAAAATAACAGGAGCTTTCATGTCACGCCCCGGCCCGCTTTGGGCACGCGACACTCCTCGCTTCCATACTTATGGTCATTTGATTGTGACGTCTTAGGAAGCATCGCTGACTCATCCGTATTATCATTTATATACATAAGCAAAAGTAGAAACAAATCAATCAACCATTCACAACAAAACAAGGATAGTTTCAAGCACACTTATATGTACTTATATGCATCCATAGCATTATCACTACATATAAGCCATTGACATTCGAACTTTAACATCACTTATTACATCACTTCATATACAAGCCGAAAACGTGTCTACAGCCATCTCCAAAGGGGTCTTGGGATAAGCCTATCACCTCTAATATTACGAGGGTAACTTCAAAATGTGATATATGCCACTCTCTCTTAATACGCGTCCAACTCAAAATATCATGGCTTGGGCTTGGCTAGTCACGATTAGGGCTTGAAAAAGGTTAGATAGTGAGGAGTGTGATAAACTCAGCGAGTGAACTTCCTAAACTTCGCACAAGGAGTTTATTCACCTTGGAATGACCTAAACATGCAAGTTATCTATTGATGGCAAATTATTCGCAAAGTAACTCCTGCTTTGCCCTAATTATAAACAAAAACATTTATCTTACCTTATCAAGTCATCAAGACATAAGCACATAAACAATTCTTATAACACTTCCTATCCTCATGAGCCAAACATAAGAATGGGCCATATAACATAGTCATGCACCCATGTCACGAGATGGTCCAAACATACTCATATATCAATCTCATGTCACATGTGTGTAAACTATAATATCACTTTCAAAAAATGCATTCATGCACTCATGCACTTTCCACACGTGACGTCTCGAGAATCTCATGGCATCCTATACTATAATGCAACCCTCAAGACCATGCTTTCAAATTATTACGATCGCTCAGGGTCCAAGGCCAATCCTAAGGTTCGCAATCATCCGGCGTAATCGGGCATCGTCCCGCACCATTGGGCACGGCATCATCCCGCGTATGCATACACGTTAGGATGGCATTCCAATAAGAAGTTTCGTTCTAAAATCCATTCACGAACGGCATCCTGTTAACGTGGGGGCATTCGAACTTAATCGAGTATCATCCTGCATAATTATATGCATCAAGACGGAACCATCACCCCGTATAATCATACGCATCAGGGTATTTAAGTAATCACACGAGCATACATCACTCAAGCTCATTTCAAATCTTTATCATTTATTGATGCAAGAGTGTGTAATGCTCATATAATATGCGACAACATTAATTATATACAACCATGTCATGTTGTCATGCCAATGATCACATCCCAATCATGCATTTATCAAATTAACCATACTTCCATCACATGGCATATTGCATCATAATAGCGCTTAAACACTTCATCATACTATCTTTTCACATGTTTATACATACACACTAATTAGCCACATGTCATCATGTCTTACTTGTATATCATGTTATATCACCCAAATACATCACTTGAACACTTTAATATGCTATCATTCCATATATCTCACATGCTTATTAATTTGTTACAATCAACAAATACTATAACCTTGATCATTTTTCCATTCTAAAAGATACATAAGCATGCATTATATTCAATTTTAGCAACCAACAATACATCCATCAAATTAGGACTCATGGCATATAGAACACTCATTAATGTAAAATAAGTCATTGCAATTGAGCATAAATTATTAGAATAATCTATCACATGCTATCATAACCTAAACAATGACTTATTTTACATTAATATAACGTGTCATAATACTTAACACTCATCACATATCACAACATAATAACTTATCACATTTTATCACATTTTAATAACAAATCGCATAACTACTTATAATTTATCGAACATTGGAAGTGCTTATCATGATAACCTATCGACAAAACATGACAATTTATCAGCAAAACTTGATTACCTATCAATCAAAAATGATAACTTATCGGTAAAACTTGATAACCTATCATGATAACCTGTCAATAAAATATGATAACCTATTGACAAAATTTGATAATCTATCGCGATAACCTATCGAAATCCTATGATAACTTATCATTCAAAAACTCACTTATCACATCATCAAAGCATCATTTAGCCTTAATCTAGTCCTAATCTAAGTCCTAAGTGCAACAACAACCCGCTAGAAAGCCACTCACTCCCCATTCCAATCTTGGCAAGCGACGGCGAAGGTGCGGCAAGGGCTGGATGGCGGCTGTGGTTCTCGACGGTGGCTGGTCACCTTCCAAACAAACCACAACAAGGCTATGGGCAACGGCTTGAGGGGTTGAACGGTCACCACTTTGCAGCCCAAGCTCAACACGGTGGTGAAGACAACAGTGTGGAAACGGGCGCTCCGGACAGTGAACGATGTATGGTGGACAACAAATGAGATCTAAGAGAGGCAAAATGGAGAGAAATGGGTTGCAAAGATGTTGGAAATGGAGGGAGGTGAGGTTTGGCTATGATGAGGGAAAATGAGAGAGAGATTAAGGGAAATTAGGGGAAAATGAAAGAAATGAGAGGGAGGGAGGGAGGGAGGAGAGAGAGAGGGGGTATGAACGAATTTGGGGAGAGAGAGATACATTCGGATCCAAATTATTGGATGGCCAGATGAGACCTTGCTCTCCAAGCAAGAATGGAGGGCTAATATTGCTTCTTACTTTACTTCTTTCCCAAGTTCCATTAATGCCATTTAATGAACTCATCATGCCTAGTTTAGAAAATATGATAGGTAGGCTAGGCATGACATTATCTTCTCTCTCCTCTCTTCATTGGGCGTCCATCTCTTTCTTTATGCACATGAGTTTTTGTACTATTAGGCTAGAAAGGGCAAAATGGTAATTTCACTAAGTTTGGGTACTATTCATGCACTATTCATGCACATGGGTCATTAATGAGAGACTTGAGATGACCAAAAAGGACTTAGGTGGCCCATGGGCTCCTTTGGGCCGCCCATCTTGGGCATGAAAGCCCATTGGGCCCACATGGGTTCTCGTATGTGGCCCATTTTCACTTTTCCAAATTTTTATATCCCGTTGATGAAAAACCGAGTTTTCACACCAAAGTGATATTCTCGGCGTTTTTGGGGCCTACCAATCTTCATTGTAACCTCGTCTGAAGAGTGGGTGCCGACATCATTCCATTCTGAAAATAAAGTTCGGAATGAGAATATCACATTTAAGATAGATCTTAAGACAAGGAAATATAATTGGATCAAGTGATATAGAATCGAGAAAAAAAAAAGCCATCTAGGTTGGGGTTTTTTTGGGAATCCTTTTACTCTAGGTGCCTTAAGCAAGAATATGCTTAAGTAGTTTTATAATAAAAATTAAAAACTAAAGATATGGAAAATGACATAATGATTACTGAAGTTTGACCCAATCTAATACCAATTTCTCAATCTATATAGGATGAGTTGAGTTATTATGTGGGTTATTTGTTGTTGTAATTTTATAAATTCGCTAAAGTACTTTCTCTTATTCTTTAGTACCAATCAATACAAAAATTGAACATCCTACGCATTGTCGAGAGTCAATTCTTTAGAATCTTATAGTTGAAACAACAATTTTATCCAAAAGCACAAAAGTGAAGTAATTAGAGGGGCACGGATTTCCATAGGTCATATTAAATATGAAAGCACTTTAATAATATGTTGTTGCAGGTCTGGGTTACAAAAGTTATACTTCATATAAAGGAATTAAAATGGGTTTAAATAGATCAATTTAAATCAGACAATTTTCTACTCGACCTACCCATTTGATAACTGTACAAATCATTTAAGTACACTTGTCATGACCTCGTATGAGTTTATAACTTCTTTATGTTTGGGCTTGATGTCAAGAGGGGTCAACAGTAACTTTATTGAAAATGGAGAAAGAAATAGATAATTGATGAGAAGGCAGAGATAACACTAATAAGATAAGAGCCAATCCAAGTAGAAAAAGGGCAAAAAGCACAAAAAACCCTCAAACTATCAACTAGACACATTTACCTTTGAATTTTTTTGGTAATAGAAAAAACCCTAAACTATACTCATTATTACATATTTACCCTAAACTTTTTATTGTGACTAAAAAACTCCAAACTTGTACTTATATGACATATTTACCTCTTGTTAAAATTCTGCTAGATGATTTTTCAGCCAAAATGATATCATTTTTATTTTATTTAAGTCATGTGGGCATCATATTAGCACTATTTGCTTTCTAGTGTTTATGTAGATAGATTTGTAATGATTCTCATTGATAAAACTCTAACGAAGAGTAAATGTGCCACACACGTACAAGTTTGAAATTTTTTGTGTCATACAAAAAAGTTTAGAATAAATGTGTCACGGTGTCATAAATGTGTCATACAAAAATGTTTAGGATTTTTGGCAGCTTTTGCCCTCGGCAAAATAAATGGACAAGAGTTCTAAAATTTGTCAACAAAGCATAATCAAATATTAGAACTTTTAAAAGTGCTATCAAATCTGAAAATTTGTCTAATTGGTCCAATTGAGTGCTTTTGTTAACTATCCAATTTGAGTGATGGGAAATGCTAATGAAGATCCACAATAGAACCAATTTTTAATGGGTTTTAGAACTTGATTATACTTTCGTAAAATATTTTAAGGCTTTCGATGCACTTATTCTAAAAAAAAAAAAGAGAAAGAAAGATAATATCAAGAGAAAACATGACGAAAAGCGATTTGTTTCAAGGTGCGTAGGTTGTGAAACTCTACTCCTTCATTCAAGCTCCCCAGTCCTTTGAGAAGGTGGGGAATCGAACACGTCATCTCTGCCTTCCCAAGTGGGAATGATTGCCGCTGGGGGAACCCCTAGTGATTAACGAAAATTAGTTATATAGAACTTTTTGTCATATGGATGGACTTCTCTAGGTCTTGCTTTGTAAATCCATATTTTATTCTTTTTGTTAGACACTGGAATTCGTGGCTTAATCATACAAAAGAGAGATTTCTTATTGTCTCTAGAACTTTCTACTAACTACAAGTTTAGTTATTGTCACTGTGCGCGTTTGCATTGCGTAAATATATGAAGATTAAAGAAATTCTAAGATGATCAAATATATGATATATTGCCAAATAGAAACAAATGTGTTGAGGGAAATTCCTCGTTACCTACTCCACCTGGCCTTAAGCAGATAATTTCGTCATAAATCAATTTGTATATTCTTATTTCTAATTTATGAAGGGTCATGGCCAGCATTGCAAGGAAAAATAATTAAAATTTACTCCTAGCCATGCATTTGGTATCTTTTAACACTTCAATTTGCAAAAATAATCGCACCCTTGACTCATGATATTCTCTGAAGTTAGTTTGCATCAGGAGGACCATATGTTTTTGTCTTTTCGTCAAAATCAGGAGGACCACATGTTAATTACATAACTATCGTATCATTAGTTATTACCCTTGTAGTAGGTTGTGTTTTTTTCCCTAAGTCAATGTTAGAGGAAAATTAATTATAATGGCCACAATTATCAGCGTTGAAGAGAGCTACGAGCGGGCATGTATGACATGCCGGTGGTACATTCTATGTTTTTCCAATCCAAATCTCATGAAATCTCTATTTCCTAAATAAGCGTCTGAAAGTCAAATTAAGCTGATTTACTGAACCTAGCCATATCATGATTCATTAACTTAGATTTTTTTTCTTCCTAGCAAAGTAACCTTCGATTTCCAAAAGGCAACCTCAGATCTTTTCCTTCTTAAATTACCCTAAAAAGCCTGAATTGCAAATCTGCCTCATCCCCATGCGTAGACAATTTCCAATTCAAACCAAAGTCAAAGCAATCCTTTTTTCTTTGACTAAGCACCTAGACACCTTTTCCTCCTCGCCTAAACGCAATGCCCAAATACGTGACCCGGGACACCTTATATATACGCTCACAACCAAATTTGAGACTCGCACCACACAAACACTGAAAAGAACAAACACCCAAAGCTTAGGCCATGGCATTCACCAACTTCATGGCCACCACCTCGATGGCTCTCTTCTACCTCCTCCTCCTCCTCATCCCAAGCTCGAACTGCGCGGACCTCGAGTCCCATCACGATCTCGAAGTCCCGAAGAGCGATGTGGATCTACTGGAGTTTCCGCTGAATTTGGAGTACTTTGAGGCAGAGCTCTTCTTGTATGCCTCGTTGGGGTATGGATTGGACAAGGAGGCCCCGAACTTGACCCTGGGAGGTCCATCCCCAGTTGGAGCTAGGGCTGCCAACTTGGGTCCTCTCATCAAGGCTATCATCTTGCAATTTGCTTACCAAGAAGTCGGTCATTTGAAGTGAGTCCTTTCATTAGAGATGTCATATGGTTTGACTTTGGAGTGCAAAATCAAACCCATATCTTTATTTTTTGTTATTTATTTTGCAAACTTTGATAGTCATTCTCACTTTGTTTTATGTTAGAGAGGAACACTGATGCTAATTCTCATTTGCCGACCTAGACTTTCCTTTGCTGATGACCAAATCACACTGTCCGTTTTTTTTTTTTTTTTTGAATCAATGCAGGGCCATCAAGAAGACAGTGAAGGGGTTTCCGAGGCCGCTGCTGAATTTGTCTGCGGATTCATTTGCCCAAGTGATAGACAAAGCATTTGGGCATGCTTTGAAGCCTCCATTCGACCCATATGCCAATGAACTTAACTTCTTGCTTGCCTCCTATCTGGTCCCTTATGTTGGCCTCACAGGCTATGTTGGAGCAAACCCCAAGCTCCAAGGCTCTGTCTCCAAAAGGGTATAGCAAACAATCTCTACAAGTTAATCTTCTTTGTCAAATTTTAGTGATTTAGCTATGAATCTTTGCGCCCGTCTTGTGAATGCTTTTACAGCTAGTCGCGGGCCTTCTCGGCGTCGAATCAGGTCAGGATGCGGTGATCCGAGCCCTTCTGTACGAGCGGGCGCACAAGAAAGTCGAGCCATATGGGATAACCGTGGCGGAGTTCACGAATCGGATTTCGGAGTTGAGGAACAAACTCGGGCATGACGGGCTTAAGGACGAGGGCCTCGTCGTACCCCCCCACCTAGGTGCCGAGGGGAAGATCAAGGGGAACGTGCTCGCAGGCGATGAATACTCGGTCGCGTACGACCGAACGCCGGAGGAGATACTGAGTATCGTGTATGGGAGCGGCGATGCGAGAGTTCCGGGAGGATTCTATCCCAAGGGGGGGAATGGCCGCATTGCTAGGTCTCATCTCCGGTCGGTGTAGAAGATTGTGATAATCAATGAAAAATTGTGACTTTTGATTATGCTCCCTGATCTTCAAATGGACTTCTGTGCAGATCATGCCGGGAGTTTTCATCCTATTAAAATAATGAAATTTATGTTTCTGCATTCCTCCTTAGTTAATTCCATTATCGAATCCCGTCTTACCTAGGTTAATGCGATAACTGGGTACAAGTTCGATTTTGATTTTTTCATTATCGCACCAATTCGTCTACTTTGCCCTGATTATTTGTATGTGCATCAGAATTTTCAAAGGATCAAACGTAGGAGTTACATGAAATGTAACCAACGAAGATAATGACGAAATAATAATGAAATATCTTTCATGGAACATTTATATCAGGAAATCGTGCACCTATGTATAAAACAAGCATGCATCGCAAAAATCATGGCTAATAAAGATGCTCAATTGAAGAGACGAGATCATTTCAATGTTGTTATTTGATAGTGGCATTATATGACAAGATTCATCATAACCAATTCACGGTCCGTGTCGGAATGTGGAGTCATCCCTGCACATTATAAAGAAAGACCTAATACAAATCCCATAATCTATGGTGCCATCCAAAAGACGAAATCTGAGCATGAGGATGCTAACAAGAGTTGCTACAGGCCATGGCAAAGGTTGATTATCACAATCTCCAATGGACAGTGGCGTATCTGTTGGTCTCGGATAAGCAAGAGACAACGACCTTTACATGTTTTCTTTGTAAAATCGTATGCGCAAAATTGAAATTCAAATGATTAACATGGTGAATATAAGAAACCAGGCTGGTCTTTTATAAAGATATTGGGCTAATGATGTTAAATCGCCAAATGTGAGGGGCTAGAATGAAAATTAGACCTAACAAAATGGGGAAATTTGTAAGTTTCTTTACAATAGCCAATTGCTCAATCAACAGAAGTCATCGTGGGGATGAAGAAAAGACAGCTCGTAAATACAACTCTAGTGCTTAGAACAAACGGGCAAATCTTGCATACTCAATATAGCACCATGGAAAGAGAAGTTGCAATTGCACCATACTGCAAAAGTGGAAATCTTCGACACCTTGTCATCTACAATCAGATTTGATGAAGATCTAAACCGTCTTATTTCCTACAATCCCCCACATATCTTTGCAAACTAGAAAAGATTAAAAAAATAATTATAATTATTTTCATCTATACTAAACATGATATATAGCACCAGCATAACGTCACGATTTAACCCCAAAGAGTGGAGAGACAGATGCATCAAATCCCAATGAACTCAAGACCACCATAAGGAACTGGGTCACGGCCTCATCAGTTGGGAGGTCTCTCTCTCTCCCCGTAATAAGAGTCTTATCATCTACATCACTGTCCTCGGAAGCATCCTCTTTCTCCCTGCCCTCTTCCTCTTTGCGGTGGATCTGCTCCCTGCCCTTTTCCCTCTTTGCAGGTGGATCTGCATTCTTCCCACAGCCATCTTCATCTACCTCCTCTTCTTCGTCCACTCCATCTTCTTCATCCTTGACCTCATAATCTTCCTCAATGTCTTCATCCTTGACAATTGACGTTCACGTCAATAATTCTGGCCAATTTTGGCCGGATTGAATCAACTTTTGCAAAAGGTGAAAATGTTTAAGACTTAATTGACAAAATTGAAAAGTTTATAATTGAATTAGTAAAAGTATAATAGGTTTATGACTTTTTGAATAATTTTTCCTGTCATTTTCCTCAACGTGTTCTTCTCGCTCCAACCCATTCTCCTATTGCTCTAGGTAATCGATGTTGTCTTCATGCTCATCCTCGTGCGACTGAGAGGCCAAACCACTATCCTGCTGCAGATTCATTCCCAACATTATTAAGATATCTTTAGGACATACAAAGACGTAGTTCAATGAGATCACAGGCCAAAGAAACAGGAGCTTTGAGATTAATCTTGAGACAAGAAAATATAATTGGATCAAGTGATATAGAATCGAGAACAATAGCCATTTGGGTTGGGGTTCTTTTGGGAGTCTCTGTACTCTAGGTGCCTCAAGCAAGGACCTGCTTAAGTAGTTTCTTAGTAAAAATAAAAAATTAAGGATAGGGAAAATGACATAATGGTCACTATATTCTGACCCAATTTAATATCAATTTCTTAATCTATATATATATGATGAGTTGAGTCATTATGTGGGTTATTTGTTGTTGTAATTTTATAAATTCGCTAACAAGTATTAATTTTCTCTTATTCTTTAGTGCCAATCAATACAAAAATTGAACATTCTAGGCATCGTTGAAAGTCAATTCTTTAGAATCTCATGGTGAAACAACAATTTTATCCAAAAACATAAAAGTGAGTTAACTAGATGCGTACGGATTTCCATAGGTCAGATTAAATATGAAAGTACTTTAATAATATGGATTAGGCTGGGTCTAAGTTACAAAATTTATACTGCATATAAATGAATTAAAATGGGTTAAATAGATCAATTTAAATCAGACAATTTTCTACTCGACCTACCCATCTGACAACTATACCAATCATTTTAGTGTACTTGTCATAACCTCGTATGAGTTCATAACTTTTTTATGTTTGGGCTTGATGTCAAGAGGGGTCAACACTAACTTTATTGAAAATGGAGAAAGAAATAGATAATTGATGAGAAGGAAGAGATAGCACTTATAAGATAAGAGCCACTCCAAGTAGAAAAAATGGAAAAGGCCACAAAAAAACCCTCAAACTTTCAACTAGGACACATTTACCATGAACACTTTTTACTAATAGAAAAAACACCCAAACTATACTTGTTGTGATACATTTATCCTAAACTTTTTATTGTTACATAAAAAAACCCTAAACTTGTATCTATGTTACCCATTTATCTTCCATCAATATTCCATTAGATGATTTTTGGCCAAAATAATGTTATTATTATTTTACTTAAATCACATGGGCACCGTATCAACACTATTTGCTTTTTAGCATCTATAAAGGTGGATTTTTATGATTCTCATTGATAGAACTCTTATGAACAATATGTATAAGTTTGAATTTTGTTGTGCCATACAAAAAAAAATTAAAATAAATGTGTCACAGTGGGTATAGTTTAGGATTTTTGGCAGCTTTTGCTCTAAGCAAAATAAATGGACGAGAGTTTTAAAATTTGTCAACAAAGCATAATCAAGTATTAGAACTTTTAAAAAGTGCTATCAAATCTAAAAACTTGTCTAATTGGTCCAATCGAGTGCTTTCGATAACTACATCCAATATGAGTGATAGGAAATGTTGATAAAGATCCACAATAGAACCAATTTAACAAGTTTTAGTACTTGATTGCACCTTCACAACATATTTTAAGACTTTTGATGCACTTGTTCCCAAAAAAAAACAAAAAGATAATATCTAGAGAAAACATGACAAAAGGTGGTTTGTTTCAGGGTGCATAGGTTGCAAAACTATGTTCCTTCATGCAACCGTCCCCATCCCAATCCCTTGAGAAGGTGGGGAATCAAACACGTTACCTCTCCCTTCCAAAGTGTGCAGGATGGCCATTGGGGAAAGCCATAGTTATTAACATAAAGCAGTTACATAGAATTTTTTGTAATATGGATGGACTTCTCTAGGTCTTGTTTTGTAAATCCATGTTAATAAATGTTTTTACTCTTTCTGTTAGACACTATAGTTTGTGGCTTAATCATACAAGAGAGAGATTTCTTATTGTCTCTAGAACATTATACTAACTACAAGTTTAGTTATTGTCATTCTAGACGTCTCTATGTGACGATTAAAAAATTCTATGATGATCGAATATACGATATATTGCCAAAGAGAAAGAAATGTATAGAGGGAAATTCCTCGTTGCCTACTTCACTTGGCCTTAAGCAGATAATTTCGTCATAAATCAATTTGCATATATTTATTTCTAATTTATGAAGGGTCATGGCCTTCATTGTAAGAAAAATATTTTAAATTTACCCCTAGCCATGCATTTGGCATCTTTTAAAACTTCAATTTGCAAATTCTAGCGCACCCTTGACCCATGATATTCTATGAAGTTAGTTTCCATCAGGAGGACCGTATGTCTTTGTCTTTTCGTCAAAATCAGGAGGACCATATGTTAATTACATAACTATCGTATCATTAGTTATTACCCTCGTAGTACGTTGTGTTTTTTTTTTCTAAGTCAATGTTAGTGGAAAATTAATTATAATGGCCACAATTATCAGCGTTGAAGAGAGCTACGAGAGGGCATGTATGACGTGCCGGTAGTACATGCATGTTTTTCCAATCCAAATCTCATGAAGAAATCCCTATTTCTTAAATAAGGGTCTAAATACCAAGTTTAACTGATTCACTGAACCTAGTCATATCATGAATTCATTATCTTAGATTTTTTTTCTACCTAGAAAAGTAACCCTTGATTTCCAAAAGGCAACCTTAGATTTTCCTTCTTATATTACCCTAAATGGCGTGAATAGGAAAGATGCCTCATCCCAATGCAGAGACAATTTCCAATTCAAACAAAAGTCAAAGCAATCCTTTCTTCTTTTTTTCTTTTTTTGGTCAGAAATCCTTTGTTCTTTGACTAAGCACTTAGACACCTTTTCCTCCTCGCCTAAACGCAATGCCCAAATACGTAACCCTGGACACCTTATATATATGCTCACAACCAAATTTGAGACTCGCACCACACAAACACTGAAAAGAACAAACACCAAAAGCTTAGGCCATGGCATTCACCAACTTCATGGCCAACACCTCGATGGCTCTCTTCTACCTCCTCCTCCTCCTCATCCCAAGCTCGAACTGCGTGGACCTCGAGTCCCATCACGATCACGAAGTCCCGAAGAGCGATGTGGACCTACTGGAGTTTCCGCTGAATTTGGAGTACTTTGAGGCAGAGCTCTTCTTGTATGCCTCGTTGGGGTATGGATTGGACAAGGTGGCCCCGAACTTGACCCTGGGAGGTCCATCCCCAGTTGGAGCTAGGGCTGCCAACTTGGGTCCTCTCATCAAGGATATCATCTTGCAATTTGCTTACCAAGAAGTCGGTCATTTGAAGTGAGTCCTTTCATTAGAGATGTCATATGGTTTGATTTTGGAGTGCAAATTAAACCTTTTTTGTTATTTATTTTGCAAACTTTGATACTCATTCTCATTTGTTTTATGTTAGAGAGGAACACTGATGCTAATTCTTATTTGCCGACCTAGACTTTCCTTTGCTGATGACCAAATCACACTGTCCGTTTTTTTTTTTTTTTTTTTTTTTTGAATCAATGCAGGGCCATCAAGAAGACAGTGAAGGGGTTTCCAAGGCCGCTGCTGAATTTGTCTGCGGATTCATTTGCCCAAGTGATAGACAAAGCATTTGGGCATGCTTTGAAGCCTCCATTCGACCCATATGCCAATGAACTTAACTTCTTGCTTGCCTCCTATCTGGTCCCCTATGTTGGCCTCACAGGCTATGTTGGAACAAACCCCAAGCTTCATGGCTCTGTCTCCAAAAGGGTATAGCGAACAATCTCTACAAGTTAATCTTCTTTGTCAAATTCTAGTGAGCTACCTATGAATCCTTGCGCCCGTCTTGTGAATTCTTTTCAGCTTGTCGCAGGCCTTCTCGGCGTTGAATCAGGTCAGGATGCAGTGATCCGAGCCCTTCTATATGAGCGGGCGCACAAGAAAGTCGAGCCATATGGGATAATCGTGGCGGAGTTCACAAATAGGATTTCGGAGCTGAGGAACAGACTCGGGCATGACGGGCTTAAGGATGAGGGCCTCGTCGTACCCCCCCACCTAGGCGCCGAGGGGACGATCAAGGGGAACGTGCTCGCAGGCGATGAATACTCGGTCGCGTACGACCGAACGCCGGAGGAGATACTGAGGATCGTGTATGGGAGCGGCGATGCGAGAGTCCCAGGAGGATTCTATCCCAAAGGAGGGAATGGCCGCATTGCTGGGTCTTATCTCCGGTCGGTGTAGATGATTGTGATAATCAATGAAAAAAATTGTGACTTTTGATTGTGCTCCCGATCTTCAAATGGATTTCTGTACAGATCATGCCGGGAGCCTTCAGCAAATTAAAATAATGAATATTATGTTTCTAAATTCCTCCTTAGTTTATTCTTCTTCTCAAATCCCGTCTTACCTTGGTTGATGTGATAAGTGGGGACAACTTCGATTTTGATTTTCAATGATCGCACCCGATTCATCAATTTTGCCCTGATTATTTGTACGTGGATCATCATAATTTTCTAAGGATCGAAAGTAGGGATTACATGAAATGTTACTGACAGAAAAAATTATGAAAAGATACAAAAAATTTATAAAGATTTCTTCATCTATCCTATAAATTATATATAGCACCAAGATATTGTCACAATTTGACCCAGGAGAGGTGGGGACGGATGTGTCAAGTCCTAATGGACTCAAGGCCAACACGAGGAACTGAGTCGGGGCCTTATCTCTTGGGAGGTCTCTATCATCTACATCACTGTCCTCAGAATCCTCCTCCTCCGCGTCTCTATCTGCCCTCTTCCTCTTTGTGGGCGGATCCTCAGCCTTCCCACGGCCATCTTCATCTACCTCCCCCTCTTCGGCCACTCCATCTTCTTCATCACCCACCTCATCATCTTCCTCAATGTCTTCTTCTTGCTCCAACCCATTCTCATGTTGCTCCAGGTAATCGCTGCTGTCTTCATGCTCGTCCTCCGCGCAATTGAGAGGCCAAACCACAGACTGTGCTCCACTATCCTCCTGCAGTTCCATTCCCAACATTATTAAGATATCTATAGGACTTACAAAGATGCCGTTCAATGAGATCCCAGGCCAAAGAAACAGGAGCTTTCAGATAGATCTTGAGACAAGAAAACATAACTGGATCAGGTGATATAGAATCAACAACAAAAGTCATCTGTGTTGGGGTTCTTTTAGGGGTCCCTTTACTCTAAATGCCTAAAGCAATAATCACTGAAGTTTAACTCAATTTGACACTCATTTCTTAACCTGTATAAGTCGAGTCATTTTATGGGTTGTTTGTTGTTGTGATTTTATTAATTCACTATCATATACTAACTTTCTCTTATTCTTTAGTGTGAATCAATACAAAAATTGAACATTCTATGCAATTCTTTAAGATCTTATAGTCGAAACAATAATTTTATCCAAATAACATCTACACATAAAGAATTTAAAGCGAGTTAGATGGATATGGAATTTCATTGGTTAGATTAAATATGGAAATGTTTTACTAATATAGACCGAGTAGGGTATAGGTAATTAAATTTTTACTATATATAAATGGGTTCAAACGGGTTAATAAATCAATTTAGATCGAACCATTTTCGACTCGATCCACTCATTTGACAATCGTACCTATTGGTTATGTGTACTTGTCATGACCTCATATGAGTTATTTACTTCTTTATTTTTGGGCTTGATGTCAAGAGGGGTCGACGGTAACTTTATTGTAAATGGAGAAAGAAATAAATAATTGATAAGAAGGAAAAGAGATTAAACACTAGCAAGAGAAGAGCCACTCCAAGTAGAAAAAAGGAAAAAAAAAAAGTCACAAAAAACCCCAACACATTTATCCTAACTTTTTTTAGTGACATAAAAAAATCCAAACTTGTATTTATGTGAGACATTTACCCACCATTAAGATTTCATTAGATGAATTTTCAGCCATAATAACATTGTCTTAATTTTGCTTAAGTCACGTGGGTGCCATATCAAAACTATTTATTTTGGGATTTCAAGTATCCATATAGACAGATTTTTTATGATTCTCATTGACTAAACTTTGATGAATAGTAAATGTGTTGAACGGACACACTTTTAAGATTTTTAGTGTCACACAAAAACATTTAGGGTAAATTTGTCATAGTTGGCATAATTTAGGGTTTTTGTTAGCTTTTACACTAGAAAAAATAAATGGACGAAAGTTCTAAAATATATGAACATAGCGTAATCAAGTATTAAAACTTTCAAAAAGTACTACTAAATCTAAAAACTTGTCCTCTAGTGCAATTGAGTACTTTCAATAATTCCATCCAATTTGAGTGACGTGAAATGTTGATGAAGATCCATAATAGCACAAAATTGATGAGTTTTAGAATTTGATTGTACTTTTAAAATATATTTTAGGACCTCCTTTCTTTTTAATTTTTAATTTTTAATTTTTTTCTCATTCCAAAACAAAACAAAAATGATATCAGGGTGCCCTCACCGAGATCTAGCGAGAAAACATGATGAAAAGCGGTTTGTTTTTTTGGTTTGGCCCCCTGTGTTATGTCTATTTTACAAGCCACTGCCTATGATATAAATATGTCATAAAATGAAAGTGTGTCACAAATAAAAGTTTTGGGTAAATGTGTCACAGCAGCAAATTTCAGGGTTTTTCACGTCACAAAAAAAGTTTGGGATAAATTTGTCACTTTAGGTAACTCTGCTTTTTCCTATCACATGATGAAAAGAGATTTTTTTTTTTGGCCCTATGTTATGTCTATTTTACAAGCCACTGTGTCTAACCCCAGCCCCCAGCCCCTTGAGAAGGTGGGAAATTAAACTCCTCACCTCTCCCTTCCCAAGTGGGAAGAGTGGCCATTAGGGCAACTCTAGTAGCTAAGGAAAAGCAGTTATATTGAATTTAAAATATATATATATATATATATATATATATGATGGACTTTTCGAGGTCTGGTTTTATGAATTTATTTTAATAAATGTTTTTACTCTTTGTTAGACACTGGAATTTGTGGCTTAATCATATAAGAAAGAGACTTCTTTCTGTCTCCGGAACTTTATGCTGACTACGAGCTTTAGGTATTGTCATTGTTTAAGTTACCTGTATGAAGATTAAAAAATTCTAAGATGGTCAAAGATATGATATATTGCCAAACAGGCAGAAAATGTATAAAGGGAAATTCCTCGTTGCCTACTCTATTTGGCCTGAAGAAGATAATTTCGTCATAAATCAATTTGTATATAATTATTTCTAATTTATGAAGGGTCATGGCCTGCATTGCAAGAAAAAATATTTTAAATTTACTCGTAGCCATGCATTTGGCATCTTTTTAACGCTTCAATTATTAAATTCAAGCCCACCCATGACTCATGATACTCTATGAAGATAATTTGCATCATAAGGACCATTTGTTAATCCTATAATTATCCTATCATTAGTTATTACCCTCGTAGTAGGTTGTGTTTTCTTTTTCTAAGTCAATGTTAGTGGAAGATTGTATAATGACTGCAATTATTCATGTTAATTAGAGTTATGAACGGGCATATATGACATGCCGGTGTTACATACATGTTTGTCCAATTCAAATATCATGAGGAAATCTCTATTTCCTAAATGAGTGACTAAGAGCCAAGTTCGGCCGAGTCACCAAACCGAATGAATTCATAATTCTTGGATTTTTTCTTGCCAAAAAGAAATAACCCTCGATAGACAACCTTAGGATTTTTTTCGCCCTTCTTATTTCGGGCCGAAAAGAAATTACCCTAAATAGCAAAAAGCCACATCTCCATGCCGAGACAATTTCCAATTCAAACCAAAAACAAGGAAAAAGCAGGACACCTTCCTAAATTCCCTCCCATAAACCCAACTGTTCATGTGATCTCCCACGTAGCAATCCTTTGTTCTTTGACTAGGCACTTATCCACCTTTTCCTCCCCTTAAACGCACCGCCACACATGCATGACCCGGTACACCTTATATATATGCACACAACCCAATTTGAGACTCGCACGACACAAACACAGAACAGACACCCAAAGCTTAGGTCATGGCATTCACCAACTTTATCGCCACCGCCTCCATGGCTCTCTTCTTCTTCCTCCTCCTTTCTGTCCCGAGCTCAAACTGCATGGACCTCGAGTCCCATTATCGTCACAAAGTCCCGAGAAGCGATGTGGATCTACTGGAGTTTCCCCTGAATCTGGAGTACTTTGAGGCAGAGCTCTTCCTGTATGCCTCATTGGGGTATGGATTGGACAAGGTGGCCCCAAACTTGACCATGGGAGGTCCGTCCCCAACTGGAGCAAGGGCTGCCAACTTGGGTCCTCTCATCAAGGATATCATCTTGCAATTTGCTCTCCAAGAAGTTGGTCACTTAAAGTGAGTCCTTTCATTAGAGAAGTCATGCCCATATCTTTCTTTTCCGTTAATTATTTTCCCTTACTTTGATGCTCATTCTCTTTTTTTCTTTTTTCTTTTTTAATGTTAGAGACGAACTTTGGTGCTAATTCTCATTTGCCAACCTAGATTTTGGGGATTCTTTTATGCCTGAGGCTAATTGTTCTCCACACATTTAACCCATCTAGAACAAGTTCCTGTCATCATGGAGGAAATTTTTAGTTGCTGATGACCAAATCACAATGTTCATTTTTTATTTAAATCAATGCAGGGCCATCAAGAACACAGTGAAGGGGTTTCCAAGGCCACTGCTGAATTTGTCTGCGGCTTCATTTGCCAAAGTGATGGACAATGCATTTGGGCATGCTTTAAAGCCTCCATTTGATCCATATACCAATGAAATTAACTTCTTGCTTGCCTCCTACTTGGTCCCTTATGTTGGCCTCACAGGCTATGTTGGAGCAAACCCCAAGCTTCAGGGCTCTGTCTCCAAAAGGGTACAGCAAACAATCTCTACAAGTTATCTACTTTATAAAAACTTTAATGAGCAAGCTATGAATCCTTGCGCCCGTCTTGTGAATGCTTTTCAGCTTGTCGCGGGCCTACTCGGCGTGGAATCGGGTCAGGATGCAGTGATCCGAGCCCTTCTATATGAGCGGGCTGCCTGGGAAGTCAAGCCATACGGGATAACCGTGGCGGAGTTCACGGACCGGATGTCGGAGCTGAGAAACAAGCTGGGGCACGACGGGCTTAAGGACGAGGGCCTCGTCGTGCCCCTCCACCTAGGCGCCGAGGGGAAGATCAAGGGGAACGTGCTTGCGGGTGACAAGTACTCGGTCTCGTACGACCGGACGCCGGAGGAGATACTGAGGATCGTGTATGGGAGCGGCGACGAGAGCGTTCCGGGAGGATTCTATCCCAAGGGAGGGAATGGTCACATTGCAAGGTCTCATCTACGGTCGATGTAGAAGATTGTGACAATAAATGAAAATTCCGTGCTTTTTGATTATTCTACCTGATCTTCAAGTAAAGTTTTGCACGGATCATGCCGTGAGCCTTCAGCAAATTAAAGTGATGAAATCCATGTTTCTCCTTTCCTCCTTAGTTAATTCCCCTTCTCAAATCCCGCCTTACGTAGGTTGATGCGATGATTAGGGACAGTCCGATTTTGAATTTCAATTATCGTATCCAATTCATAAATTTCGCCCCGTTATTTGTATGTGCATCATCAGAATTTGCATAGCATAGACATGAGAGTTACGTGAAATATTGCTCATCGAAATTACAATAACATCTTTTATGTTATACTTGTATTACGTATTTGTGCGTCCACGTATAAAACAAGCACAGGTGTCGAAAAAATCATGATGAAGAAAGATACTCGATTGAAGAATGATATTACGTCAATATTGCTCCAGGATATAAACATTATGTGATAAGATTCACCATAACCAGTTTATCCTCGATGTCTGAACATGGAGTCATGTTCGGGAATAATAAAGAACTGATACAAACCTGTCAACTATAGTGCCATCCAAAAGTTAAAATGCGAGCATGAGGATGCTAAGGGTGCGGTTAGTAATCATTTTGTTTTGGAGAACAATTTTTGATGAGAAATGATTTTTTCTATTTCTGTTCTTGGGAATAATTTCGGAGCACAATAACACGTTTGGTAACTTACCAAAATTTCTATTCTCGGGATAGAAATACATTTGTAAAATTTTTAGATTTTTTTATTTTTGTAATTCTTTTATTATTTTTTTTTTTTATTCTTTTTTTATTTTTCTTTTTCTCTTTGGCGGCGTGGTCGGCGACCGGCTAGGCAATGTTCAGCATGCTTGCCGGAGGCCAGCCTGGCCCCAGCGAGCCTCGGCCTCACCAGATTTGGGCGAATGTTCAGCTACAACAGCGGTTGATTATTATTACAATTTCCGCCGGATGGTGGCCCCTCAGTGGGTCTTGGCGGAGCGAGAGGTGTCAAACTCCACACGAGTTATTTGTAAATAGTATGCGCAAAGTTGGAATTCAAAGGATTAACATAGTGAACATAAGAAAATGGGCAAGTTCTTATAGAGAAATTAAGCGAATAATGTTAAATCATCAAAATTGAGGGATTAAAATGAAAATTAGACAGAAAAAAGGGAGGAAATCTTTAGTTTTCCCTGTGATAGCGGTAGCCACTCGCTCAATGACAGGCTGATTCATGCTCTAGGTGTGGCCGAGAGTCTCGATCATGATTGTCTGAGTCCCATCGTTGAAGCCGAAGAGACGAGTGTTGTCGACCACCGCAAGGGTCGGGTACACCGGGATAAGTACACTATCAGTGCCAAAACTTGTGTACGCACTCACTTTGGTGCCAAAAGTTTCAATCGGATCACTTAGGTGCCAAAACTTTTGAAAGACGATCATTCCAATGTCAACGCCGATCTGGTTGGCCGGAAATCCGACGTGGCACTTTTTTATTAATTTTTGAAGTTGATGTGGCTCGCCGGAAAGTACAGTCAGCATTTAAACAACAAAACGACGCCGTTTGGTGTCTCTCCCCCAATTCAAAACCCTAAACCCTAAATATGTCGAATAATCTCGGCCACAGCTGCCCTCTTCGTCCTCTCCTCCTCCCTTGCCGTCCTCTCCGTCGCCGCCCATGGCGCCGCCAAGCACCGCCACCTCCTTCACTACCTCAACGAGTTCGGCGACTACGGCGAGCAAGTCGCCGTCGACCCCTCCACCTCCTTCGAGAACCCGTGCCTCCGCAAAGCCTACGTTGCCCTCTAGCCCCGAAGGGCGAGCCATCCTCTCCGACCCCAACAGCTTTACCGCCAACCGGTCGGCCCCGACGTCTGCGGCTACTCCAACGTCTTCTGCTCCCCCACCCTCAATGACCCCGGCGTCCGCACCGTCACCGGCATCGGCCTCAACCATGGCGACATCGCCGAGCACCTCCCAGGAGCTCGGTCTGCTCACCGACCTCGCGCCGTTCCACCTCAACTCCAACTGCTTCTGCGGTAGAGTGCCGCAGAAGTTCTAGAACTTGAAGCGGCTCTTCAAGCTAGATCTGAGCAACAACCGGTTCACCAGGAAGTTCCCAAGGGTCGTGCTGGAGCTCCCGGTGCTCAAGTTCTTGGACCTCCGGTTCAACGAGTTCAACAGGTTGGTCCCGTGGGAGCTCTTCGACAAGAATCTGGATGCCATTTTCATCAACGACAACTGGTTCCGGTTCAACCTCCCGGATAATCTCAGCCACTCCCCGGTGTTGTTTTAAAAATTACGATGGTTTTCCCTCCTCCTCCCCCTTCAACCACCCACATCCTTCACCTCCGCCTCCGCCTCCGCCGGCGATGGGCCGGGCCGACGTCCTCGATGGCCCCCACGCTCGACGGCCGCAGCTCCGACCCCGACCCCGACCTCAAGGACGGCCACTCGGCGGCCAAGTCGAAGGCCGTGATCTCGCTCAAGTGCGAACCTCACGTCACCAAGCGACGGCGGCCGAGTGAGCTAGGTTGGCGTTGGGCGAGGATTGGACAAAAAACCCTAATTTCAATCCCCAAATATATATAAAAAAAAAATCCCCAAATGAGTTGTGCGGCGTCGTTTTTGTGAAGCCGTCCACTTAGGGACGGCAAAACGACGTCGTTTTCTTAAAGAGGATGGAAAACGATGTCGTTCAAAAGCCATGTCAATTTTTTTTTTCAAATATAAAAGCCACGTAATCATTTTGATCGAAATCTATTGCCGATGGCACCAAAGTGATCGTTTTTCCTCTGATTTGGCACTTAAGTGATCCGATTGAAATTTTTGGCACCAAAGTGAGTGCCGTACATAACTTTTGACACTGATAGTATACTTACCCCCAGGTACACCCTAGATCTGGTGCACATCTTGCCTCCGAACCCGAAGCTCAACACCACGGAATGATCGATCTAGACAATTCATATCCAACGTCACAATTTCACATACAATCCCTCCAACTGGAACAAGAAATGAGTTAAAAATTTGATGATGGATCATATAACAAGTTTGCAGATTTTTTAATTTAGAGATGAGCTGCATTTAAGCCCCCAAAAAAAAGGGAATTAATCCAAGAAGCCTATTATGAACAAGAAAAATCACTCGAATTAAATTGTTCGGCCCTGTCCAGGCTCGAGAATTAATATACTACGTCTTATCAGCCTGCCAACATTCACAATGACAGGACTGAACTTGTAGGACCTTCCCTCACTGAAGCATGTGTTAATATGTAGAAATCTTCAAATTCCTAATTTGTCCTAAGTAAACGAATCAACATAGGAAACAAGCTCGTAGACGCGGTCAGGAAAGAATCATCGATCAAATTTGGGTGCACCGGACTAAGAGCAAATATGCGAACCTGAGCAGCTGTGATTCCCTTAATCTTGATTGTGAATGCCGTTACATTCGATTGCTTTGATGCAGGCGATTCCAATGAAAATATGGCCTGATAGCAATAGGAAACAACTGTTGCAATGGCCTGTCGAAGAGCAAATGTTAGGATTTTTAACGGAAGGACTACAATGAGTGGATTTTAAAAGCTTGAGGATTACATGGAACAAAAATAAAATAAAATAAAAAGTTCAAGGATCATATTAAACATTAAAAAATAATTAAGAGACCACACAAGTCATTGTCTCCCGAAAAATGTACGTTAAATTTATGCACTAATCTTATTATCTAGTAACATACGTGCAATTTACATGCAATGTACGTGCAACATACGTGGAATGTACGTATAATAAATGTACAATTTTAAAAGATACAAATAATCAACAGAATTATTAAAATATATTTACCATAAAAAAATAGAAAAAACTCTAATTATCTCTAACATCCCCTCAACAAGTGGCAAAAATTGAGGCAATTCAATCTAATTGGTCCAGCTCAATTCAATCATTTGATTTCACTTATGTAGAGGCAAAATATGATTAATGTAGTTTGGAATGGTGGCAAAATTCAATTAGGTAAAAAGTAGGAAGAAAGGAAAAATGGAAACGTGATGGATTCAAGTTAACAATTGGGTAGAGGTGTTAAATGGGTTGTGCAACCCATTTATTGACCCATTTATGGTTAAATGGGTCTTTAATGGGTCAAGTTTTATTTCCTAAAGCACCCATAATGAGTTTTAATGGGTCAAGATTAAGATATATAGGTCTTAAATGGGTCAGCTCTATGACCCATTTAAGACCCATTTATCAACCCATTAAAAATGAACCAACTTATTTTAACTCAAAACCTCACCATCTCTCTCTTTTCTCTTTAACTTTACAATTTTTTTATAAAAACTGAAAATATAATTATTTTTTTATTTTCTTTTTTTTTTTTTTTTTTTTCTTTTTTTTTTTTTTTTCTTCTTCCTCCTGGTCGCCGGACGGCGATGGCCGGCTACCGGCCGGGCGAGCCTCGAGCTCGGCGGTGTCGGGCAAGCTCGAGCTCGCCGGATCCGGCGAGGCCCGCCTCGCCGACGCCCAATGAGGCTCGAGCCTCGCCGATCTGGCGAGACTCGAGCTCGCCCAACGCCGACGAGCCTCAAGCTCGCCGAATCCGACGAGGCGGAGGCTTCGCCAACGTCCGACGAGACTCGAGCTCGGCGGCGTCGGGCGAGCTCGAGATCGCCGGATCTGGCGAGCCGCGAGCTTGCTTGGCTCGGCGAGCTCGAGGCTCGCTGTGGCCGGCCGCCGGCCGTCGTCGTGGCCGGCGGCCGCCCAAAGAAGAAGAAGAACAAAAAAGAAAAAAGAAAAAGAAAATTAAAAATTATATTTAAAAAATAAAAATAATTAAAAATTTCATTTTTAAAAAATAAAAATAATTAAAATTTTCATTTTTAAAAAATAAAAATTTAATTTTTATAAAATAAAAATAGTTAAAATTTTAATTTTTTTAAATAAAAATAATTAAAATTCTATTTTTAAAATTCTATTTTTAAAATTATTATTTTTAAAATTATAAAAAATTTCCATTAAATTTGTGTTGTATAAAACTATTTTAGTTTTTAAATATATATATATATAATTTTTTTGAAAAATTATAAAAAAATTGAAAAATTATTGATTGGATTTGTATATATAATCTTTAAAAAAAAAAACATAAGAATAAGTTTTCTTAAATTTGGTTAAATATAAAAATATTTTATTAATATGGGTCGGGTCGGGTATGGGTATGGGTCAAAAATTTACATTAGACATAAATGGGTCGTAAATGAGTTAATGGGTCAATTTGGGTCGACCCATTAACGACCCGACCCAAACTCGACCCGACCCACCCGTTTAACAGCTCTACAATTGGATAAGAACTTTTCACATCCTTTATCATTATATCACATCAATGTGTACATTAAATTTATGGAGTAATCGTAGTGTCTAGAAAGCAATCTCATTCAAAGAGATGTATGCAACAATAGTCGGATGAGGAAATTATTATTTGGCTCTGCCGGATCATTACACTAGAGGTGGAGATTCGGAGCAGACGGTAGGAAAGTTCGACAAACAAACAAAAATAAGTCGTGTTCAGTTGAAGCGGGTGCCACATGATCAAAAATTCAAAATCGAAACCCTTGGAACATGAATCATAGCATCAGGCAGATAAATTGAGAATTGGGATTCTCATCAACGACCCCTTTTTCACAATAACAGGCTTACAGCATTACGAGAATTACTTCCCAAATCCATCCGGGAAAAGTGTCAAGGGGTCCTAAACCTTTTTACATTTATGCCAATTTAATTCTAAACATTTTATCGGTGCCAATTCAATCCTAAACATTTTGACTTTGTACTAATTTAATCCTAAACATTGTATTGGTGTCAATTTAGCCTTAAAACTTTTGATTTTGTGCCAATTTAGTTATAAATCTTTTGATTTAATGTCAATTCAGTCATTCCGACTAATTTTGGCTAGATATTACTGACGTGAACGTTGGTCAGTTAACGTGGACAACTTTGAATAATATTTTAATATTTTTAATTATTTATTAATTTATATATTTTCTTTTTTTCCCTTTTTTTTTTTATTTTTTTTTTTTCCATCCCCTCCTCTTTCCTCTAGCCAATCGCTAGCTGGGTGACTAGCCAAAGCTGAGGGCCACAAGGTCCAGGTCGACTTTTTTAGCCTCTGGCAAGTGTCGCCGGCCATTGGGACCAAGCCCTCACCATGAGAGTGGCCTTGCGTTGGGCAGGCGAGGCAATGCGAGGCCCAACCTCGCCAAGTTCGGCGAGACTCGACCTCCCCAAATCTGGCGAGATCAAGCCTTGCCCATGGCCGGCGAGATTGAGCCTCACCCATGGCCGGCGAGGCCTAACCCTCACCAAATCCAGCGAAGGCGAGCCTTGCTTGCCTAGCGCGAGGCCGTCCTCACCGTCGCCAGTGAGAGCTCAAGCTTCGCCAGTGGCCAATTGGCCTTGCCAACCCTTGCATCTAGCCGATCACCCAGTCAACAATCAGCTAAATGAAGGAGGAGGGGAAGGGAAAAAAAAAAAAAAAGAGAGAGAGAAAGAAAACGGAAAATAAAGGAAAAAAAAAAAAAAAGTAAATAAATTAATAAATAATTTGAAAATTTTTTAAAATAATATTAAAAGTTGTCAACATTAGCATCGGCCATACCATGTCAGTTGATCGGCATCCACATTAGTAATATTCGACCAAAATTAGCCGTAATGCCTAAATTGGCACTAGATCAAGAGGTTTAAAACTAACTCCAAATAAAAAGATTTAAGACTAAATTGACATCAAGTCAAAAGGTTTAGGACTAAATTGACATCAATAAAAGGTTTAATATTTTTCTGACTCTTTTTCCACATTCATCCTTAGTAACTTTTGTACTAAGATCTATCGAAGACCCAACAAGATGCACGCGGCACTCTCCATCCTTGCCGCGGTAAAAGGTTATCTTCGAAATCGACCCCAACATTTCGTGGCGGCCAGCTTGTGCATGTGAACTTTTCGAGGTGGAGGCTGTATCTTCCTTATGTCTCACGGCAGTTTTCATGGGACCGGCGGCCCCTTCCACTTCTGATGAACAAAACGTGAATCTCATGACAATTCCTCTGGACAATTTCCTGATGTTTTTGTCCACAAGCCAACGCGAGGATAACGCTAAGCCAGGCGCAAAAAAAAAAAAAAAAAACCGCTATCTGTTTAGGTCATATTTCATAGATATTACATTGTGTCTTTTCTCTTCTTCCGGGCAGCGTTTCGAGGATTCAAGCTAACTAAATATATGTACAATGACATTTTTTTCCGATAGTTTTCTTTAATCATTAGCTTCTGATCACTTCCAATATCAATTGATCGATTCCTATCCTTTTTTTTTTTTTGGGCTTTGCCAGCGTTTGACAGACATGACATCACGTGAACTCCAAGAAGCAACAAATTAAGAAAGTTGTTAGCAATATTAGAATATTCATTTAATCCTACATATTTTTAAGATTATGCATATATCTCATTTGATGGTGTATATCATTTATTAATTATGTTTGGTATTACTTTTATCTTATCACCTTAAACATAATAATTCAAAATATATATTAATAAATAATACATTAGCCTATTTATAGATTTTATTAGATAACTATATTAAGATAATATTTCAAGCAAGATATGCGTAAGCAAGGGAGATATACGTATAATATATGTGCAGTCTTCAAAAGTATTAACAATCAATATGCACAATCACAAACTGAATAAACCAACTCCACCAGAACACAGGCAAATAAAGCCACCAGAAAAAATCAATTTGAGACCTCACTACCCATGATTTCAAAGAACAAGATACCACTATCCATGCTCGAATCGATTCTTCTTCTACTCTGTGCCTTGCGATAATGGAGGCTAGGATTTTGACGTAAGCATTGATCAACTTTCGTCGGAGGGCTCATGGTCAGTGGGGAACTTTATAACAATGAACCAGTGCTCGTAGTCGCACCCGTCGAGGAGGATTGTCTCCTTGGGTGGGAGGTTGCTCCAGTTGAGCGACAGATCCTTCAAGGGCAAGTGGCAAGGCCCGAGATCATCTCGTTTAGAATGGACATTGTTTCCACATTTACGCATTAATTCACTAGATATGTTGGCAATTTATCAAAATATCTACTTTGCAACCATAAGCGTTAGCCATTTGTGACATGACCACACCACCTCTATTTTTCACAACATGTTTTTAACTTAATGTTGTCATTACTTTTAACCCATGATTAGTTGTTCTAGTCTTTTTATATGTCATGAAAGCTTCTAAATACACACGTTCTGGAGTAAAGTGGAACTTGAGTTTTTCTGGGTATTAGACTTGTCTGGAGGTGAGGGATGGTCGGCTTGCTTACATTGTTTTGAACTTTGAGTTTTTCTGAAACGCTGCAGGAGAGGGACAGCACCAAAAACCCTCTTGAGTAACAGCAATCGGAACGTTTTTTCATCTCTGTCTGGCCGTGCTTCACTCTTGCAAGTCGAATTTCAGACATACTTTCCGAAATTGACACTTAGAGCATATGACAACGGATGACGTAAAGGTGAAGACGGCAGCAGGGGACAAGGCGGAGGCGGAGGCTAGCGAGAGCAAAGTTAAGTCGTGAGTCAGGAGGGAGAGAGTCACATGAGTAGAGAGCAGAGCATGTTTGTGAGTGAGTCGAGGAGGGAGATAGACTATGAAGAGAGAGGGGGGGACAGGTGGGCCAGCGAGGACACGTGTTGCTCAGTCAATGGACTATTGCGAAAATGACGTAATTGTAAGGTTTAGAAAAATGAGGAGGTTTTTTTTTTATTATTATTATTTGCTTTCATTTAAGTACAGCTTTGTTTTTCATTTTTTTTCCTTTGAAAGGCAATGGCCTGAGTAATCCTTAACTCTCTTCTAATATTCAATATGATACTTGCATGGGTTTTTTTTATTGTTCTATCTAATCCTTAAGCTTTTAAAATTCACTCAGTGAAATCCTTTTTGTTGAAAATCCTAACACTTTATCCTCTGACACTCGCGCATAATAAAAAATGTCTTTATGCAAACCTTATCAACTATAGTACCATCCTAAGACGAAATCCTACCATGAGGATGCTAACAACAGTTACTACGGCAATGGTTGATTATCAAAATCTTCAACGAGACACCTTAATTGGTCTCGAATGAGCAAAGAGGTGTCATGCTCCAAACTTGTTATTCACAAACCGTATGCACCATTGGAATTCAGGGGTTAAGAACGGTAAATATGAGAAAAACAAGCAGGTCTTCATAGAGAATTTAAGCGAATGAGGTGAATTATCCAACTTGAGGGACTAAAATGAAAATTAGACAGAAAGAAGAGGGTGAATCTGTAGTTTCCCCTGCACTAGCCACTCGCGCAGTCAAGAGGAATCATCGTGGGGCCAAAGAAAAGACATCTCAGAAATATACAACTCTAGCCCTTAGAACAAACGGGCAAATCATGCATGGTCAACAGAGCACCAAGGAAAGAGAAGTTGCAATTGCACCATACTTGCAAAAATGGAAATCTTCAACACCTTGTCATCTACAATCGAATTTGACAAACATCTAAACCATCTTCTTTCCCACAATCCCCGACATAACCTATGCAAACAGAAAAGGAAAAAAAAATAGTTTTTTTAATCTACCCTAAACATTATATATAGCAACAGCATAATGTCACAATTTAACCCCGGAGAGAGAGAGAGGGGACAGATGTATCAAATCCTAATGGACTCAAGACCATCACAAGGAAACTGGGCCGGGGCCTCATCTCTTGTGAGGCCTCTCATCATCTACATCACTGTCCTCAGAATCCTCCTCCTCATCCTCCTCTTCTCTATCTGCCCTCTTCCTCTTCGTGGGCGGCTCCTCAACCTTCCCACCGCCATCTTCATCTATCTCCATGTCATCAACTCCATCTTCTTCTTCCTCCACCTCATCATCTTCCTCGATGTCTTCTTCTTGCTCCAATCCGTTCTCATGTTGCTCCAGGTAGTAGCTGTTGTCTTCTTCCTCATCCTCGGCGCGACTAAGGGACCGAACCATATACTGTGCTCCGCTATCCTCCTGCAGTTCCATTCGCGATATTCTTAGGATATCTTTAGAACATGTAAAGATGCAGTTCAAGAAGATCACAAGCCAAAGAAGCAGGAGCTTTCAGGAAGATCAAGAAACAGAACAACATAATCGAATTAGGTGACAGAGAATCGAGAACCAAAACCATTTGAGTTTGGGTTCTTTTGGGGGTCCCTTCACTCTAAATGCCTAAAGCAAAGGACCTGGATAAGTACGTTCATAATAAAAATTAAAAATACAAACTTTAACAGAAAAAGAAAGGGACTATCCATGCTCTGGGCAGAAACGTAAATTCAGGCCTGTATCTCTAAGCAGCAACTATAGAGGGCCTATCAGATCAACATGTGTCCATGTAACATTTAGCCTGATGTGATAACATGTAATAACAAGTTTAACACCTATCTTGGAGCAAAGGAGACAACATAGTTTCAATGGTACCGCAACAGAAAAACAAGACCAAAGACACGATGCACCCAACTTGACCATTGTAAAAATTCAACAAACAAACCACAACATCTGGCTTAAGAACTCATCTTAGCAATGACAACACACATGTGACAACGCATCCAGTTCACCCGTGTCAATAGTGAGCACTCCTCACTGTAACACTCGACAACTGACACATCCAAATGGAACAAAGAAGAGAATAATGAATTCCGATTCTTTCATCAAACAAAAGGAACCCCTAAAGAGAGGAAGCGCGAAACTGAAGACATGTACCTCGTTTCTACTCAACGACACAAACAAACGAAAGACCGACGAATTCGACAAACACCCAGAAAGAAGCATATCAAGAAAACACCAGCAACACGCACGAGGCATCAAGAACTCAAGAGCCGATCCAGGATCATCGCCGTGTAGATATGGAGAAAAAAACCCAGTTGGCTCAATCAGAAGGAAAACCCAAGTCCAAGATCGTTCAATTTGAGGTAACAGAAAACCCTTTTCTAGATCAGAAAACCAACATGACAGTTGCAATCTCAATCTCTTCAATCGCAGTTTTTTAGGTTTCAGGAAGCACCCGGATCTTGAGCAGCAAGATCTAGCATCGCTAGATCTAACTTTGGGCCTTTCATAAATCAGCACGATTCTCGAACGGACAAAGGGTTTCAGCTATGATTTAGATTTCCTGTCGTTTCTTACCTCCTCTTCGGCCTCCATATCCTCGCTCTCATCCTCCTCGTCGCCGCCGTCGTCATCGTCGTCGTTGCCCTGGCCTCCGCGGACGCCTTCGCCTTCCTCGTCGACATCGTCGTCGTCGTCGTCCACGGAATAAACCGGCGGAAGTCCTCGAGACGACTGCAGAACCTCCTGCACATCGCCGTCCTCGTCCTCGTCATCATCGTCCTCGCTGCTGTCGTCGTCGTCGTCGTCCTCGCCGTCGTCTTCCTCGCCATTCTCTTCCTCCTGACTCTGAACTCCATCCTCCTCATCATCATCGTCATCCTCGTCGTCCTCCTTCAACACGATAACCTCGTTATCCTCCCGAACCTCGACCACCGGCTCGTCGGACCTCATGTCCACGATCTCCTGCACATCGTCGTCCTCGTCCTCGTCCTCGTCGTCCTCGTCATCGTCGTCCTCGTCCTCGTCCTCGCCGTCGTCCTCGTCATCCACGCCGTCGCGCGGCCTGTCTTCTGCGCCGTTCGCTTCCTCCTGACTTTGCACGCCGTCTTCCTCCTCGTCCTCCTCGTCTTCCTCGTCGACGGCGACGGGGACGCCGTCCTCCTTCACAGCCCTAACTTTCTCGTCCTCCTCGAACTCGATCTCCTCCTCCTCGTCGGAATCCATCGTCGCAATCGCGACCTCGCGCTCGCCGGGACCAGATTCCGATGATTTCTCGGCTCGATTCGAACAATAACGAACGGAAAAATCGTCGAGAAAATGGAAAAAAGGGAGAAAATTTTTTTTGGGCGAGGAGCCTCGTCGATTGTTCTCGAGCAGGGTAGCTCCTGCAACGCGGATCTGAGCCGTTGGATACGGGTTGGTCCGGATCGGTGACGTGGCGATGGATCGGACGGTGTGGGTTGGGGGATTTGTTTTTCTTTTGGGCACTGAGACGCTCGCGCTCTCCCGTCTTCACTTTTTAGTAGACGCGTCTCTCGGTTTGCCTCTTCGCGTCACGTGCTCGTCACGTGCCGATCCGGGGGCCCCTCTCGTCTTGCCGGGGCGCCGTCTTAGGGTTTCCTTGTGCCGTTGGATCGTGGGCCGCGGCTCATCCAGGCCGTTGGTCCGCCCAAAGGACTGTGATCCGGCCCAAGAGCTTCCTTTGGTTTTGGGTTTTTGGCCCATTCCAATCGTGACCTAGTTTCGTCAAGGCATGTTATCCCCATGGATCTCAACCATCGATTCGACGACCAACATCAACGTACGGCTGCGATCACGCAGTTCCCGGTATTGGCGTGCCTAGTCCGTGGAAGAGACTCGCCTTCCCGCCCTGTCAACGATATTTATGGGCAAACTTGGGTGCCGATCGCAAGTTCGCAATTCAATCAGTTGGGTCTGCTCAATGCCCCACCATCGCCAAGTGCATGGTACGCATTGTTATGGAGATATGTACATCTGTGGGGTGCACAGGGGCCTTGGTTGGAGGAGACAACTCATGACTATACATTTGATTTTCCTAATCGTGGGTCCGACAGCTCCCGACTGGTCCGATCTAGTCTCAAACAATGAGGGATTTAGTCACGAAGCCTAGCTTGGCCAGGCTCGCCCGATATGAATCTCTTCCCACGCTTTGCTTATGACCTAGTCTGCCCTATAATTACCTTTTAGAGCTCTCCGGTTCTATGCCAAAATCAATATTGGATCCTGCCTATCCGAAAAACGCAAACCAAAGCGTGCGCGCTTTATATTCCCAGCACATAAGAAAGAAATTATCTTTTGTAGGACAAAAATATGAGAGAGAATTAAAGTGCGAGTGAAATAGGACCGACTTAAAAAAGAAAAAAAGCACTCTTTGGTGCACGTCTCCCCCAAAAAGGATCGCGGCCTTTCCTTAAAAGACAACATGCACTCGCCATCCCCTTCGGATTTGTCCGCCACTCAGGGCCCGTTGCGTGGGCATTCCAGAGACATCGACGTACGTGCACACTACACAGCCCTCTCGTCCAGAACGCCCGACGGGAAGACTCCAGAGACCGAGCGATGGTCGAAAGACGACGTCGTATTCAGATTCCAAAAGTAACTTCTCGCGTCAAGATAGGAGAGCCCAGCTACACGACAAAAAGTCCACCCCGTCCCCTTCTGTCAACACCAGCGTTGCTGTCATCCTGATAATCCCACGCCTGTAATCATTTCTTCTCATTAAGTGAATTACGTGTGCTAGCAAACTCAGAGATGATTAACCTAACGTTAACGACTTCTCTTTTGATTTTTTTAAAAATTTTGTGGTTGGCTTGCGTTGAGACGTTAGAAGGAAGCGATCCAATGATTGAATTTCGCAAGGAACTGGGTTTGCAACCTCAAAAGAAAATCAATACCGAAATTAGCACGACTCGGTTGGAATTCGACTCATTTGAGACTTAGTCATGATACCCATTTCTAGACCTTCCAGGTGCCGAGTAACTTGCGCCGCAAAATTACTAATACACGATGCGTGATTTTTCTTTTAATTGGATTAGATAATACTGTAAATTCGTGCCCAACCACTTCTATCTCGCACGCATCATGCACCTACTTTTCCTCACAAATATGCCTAGAGCGGTGTTATTAAACTTTTCTTCTCGAAAAGAGATGATGTGATTATCCAAAAAATAATAATAATAATAATAATTTCTTTATGAGTACTCTTTGGAATCAACATTGGCTCCAACGTTCAGTCAAATGAAACCATTCCCAATTGACCAAGCTACCTCAAATTCCACCCACCACGCGCATTTTTTGGTGATCAACATTCATTTTGGCAGCTAATAAATGAATTAATCCCTAATTTGCACGTAATTTTCAATTTAGCCCCACCTGAATTGTTTGGTCAAAATTACCCCCCGGGCCCCGAGCACGTGTTCCAGATGGGACAGAATCGCACCCCCCGGGGAGATATTTATTTATTTCTATTTTCCTCCCCAAGTATTTCCGAAAGTCATTTATTGCTCATTCCGCGATGAGTTGGCAATCATTTAATTTCCTCCCCCATCTACCTCCTCACCGAACACTCCGGGGAGAGAGAGCGAGAGAGAGAGAAGATCAGATGCCGGCGTCGATCTTCCGGTGGTCGGCGGAGGCCTTCCGGTGGCCGGGATTCGGCTTCTCGCTGCCGACGTCGATCTTCCGGTGGCCGGGGTTCGACCTCTCCTACCTCACGGCGCGGGGCTTCCGGCTGTTCGACTTCGTCGTGGACGACGTGCTGTTTACGGTCATCACGGTGCTGGAGTCCCTGGCCCTGGCCGCGATGCTCTGCTTCTTCTTCGTCTTCTGCGGGTGCACTCTCTGATCAATCTCCAGCTCCCCCGCTTCCTCCTCCGTGAGAATTTTTTTGCTCGCCGTGCCTGTGTATATATAAATATGCTGTGTAGTTATATAATGAAATTTTCATGAATGTTCACTGGTGAATCTAAATTTTTTCATGGGGAATTCAGTTCGTTTACCATCGAATTGGCCGTGCGATTGGTTGAGATTGTGCGAGCCCTTCGAGCTCGTAATTCCGGTCGTCGGTGTCGGTTAGGTGTTCGATTGAATTCCTGAACGAGGAAATTCGTCGATGGAATCCGTTTGTGCGGTTCACGGTTTCTATGATTACGGCGGCGCTCGAATTGGTTTCATTTCGAATTCGATCGATCGGAAAATCGAAAGGTTTCACCCAATTGATGCGAAATTCCAGTCTTCTGCTTGGCAAAGAGAACGTCTTCCCAATTAGCTTAAAGATTTGAATTGTCGCATGCCGATATGGTGCAGAAGACGATGACGAGCCGGCATTGTTCGATTTCCGTCGAACCGGTGCCGTCGGCCGTCCCGCTATGCTCGTGCTCTGTACAGCAGCTACGCCCCCGCGAGTGGTCACGCGGTGTTACTGTTTCGACAGCGATAAGGTTGTCTGAAGAGGAGGGCAAGGCTTTGTTGCTTTGCTTGTTTAGGACCAGGTCACGTGCAAATTTGGGCCATCTGAAAATGGAATAAAATTAGTCAAAAAAAAAAAAAAAATGGAATAAAATTGTCCCAAAAAATCATAAACTTATTGGACATTAATTTAATTTCAAACTTTCTAATTTATCCAATTTAGTTTTGAAGTTCTTCATAATTTTTCAATGTAGTGATTCAGCCTAACTTTGGGTAGAAATTGTTGATGTGTCAGGCAGATTGGCCCCAATTATCTTATGTGGCAAGATTATCGTTGACATGAATGATTTTAGTAAATTTTCTTTAGTTTTTCTTTTTTTTTCTTTAGTTTTTTCTTTTTTCTTGTTTTACCTATTTTCCTTGTCGGTCGATGGGGCCTCAGTGGCTCTGGCATGTGACCATTGATCAACGGTGGGAAATAGGAAAAAGTAAGGAACTAGAAAGAAGAAAGAAGATAAAAGGGAAAAAAAATATTTCGAAAAATCTTTCACTTTTTCGATATTAAATTAACAAATTGTTAAAAGATTAAACTGGCTAAATTAAAAATGTTAATGTTCTAATCTTCCCCCAAAAAAAAATGTTCTAGTCAAGGATGGACAACTTTTGAGCTTTCTTGTCCACACATAACGGAGAGATTGTCCTCAAGGCACAAAATTGCAAAATGAAGTGGCTGATGGAGAGAGATCGGTGGCCAAAGCAACTCATTAAAGGTATGTTTGGTAACTATTCTGTCTCGAATAATAGAAATAGTTTTTTTTGCTATGTTCCTTAGACAAATTTCTAAATATTTAAAAGTGTTTGGTAACTGCACAATATTGCTATTCATGGGATAGAAAATGCGTTTGGTATTACCTCAAAATCTTTAGTTCAAATCATTTTCTTGTAATTATTTAATAAATTTATTCCATTTTCTCTTTTTTTTTTCTTTTTTTTTCTTTTTCTCCTTCATCTAGCCGATCGCTAGCTTTGGTGAGTGGCCAAATGAGGGCCGACAACCTCGCTACCTTTAGGGGAGCCTCGCCTCGTTGGCTAGCGCTGAGGTTGACAACCGGCTAAAGGAAGAAGAAGAAGAAGAAGAAGAAGAAGAAGAAAAGAAAAAGAAAAGAAGAAACGAAAAGCAAATACTTGTCACCTCTTTAGTTAGTACACATTATAAAAAAAATCTAACCCAAAAACTTAGATAATAGGTGGGTGGAAATTACATAGGACACGTTGCCAAGCGAGGTGCAGTATTATTTCAACACCCCTCTCCCGCACAAATCGGGTTAAGAGCGATACATGGAATTTGATTGAAGGGAGTGGATGCACATATGCAAAAGAAGTAGTGCTAATTCTGATACCATGTTAGAAAAATCTAATCCAAAAACTAAAATCGATTGATGGAGAGAGAACCATTTGAAATATACATCAGTAAGGATAATCCAATAATAAATTATTGGAGCCCCTTCGTTATCTCTACCAATGACGATGACATGATAATTATGACGTTAATCTCAAACCGAAGCTGTCATTGCTATTCAAGGTTGACAATGGTCTTCGCTGGCCTGTTACCATCTTGCTCTAGTGATTTCAATGTCGATAGTGCTTGGAATGTACGATAAGTACTAAAAATTCGTAAATATATTATATTTGTACCAATTCAATCATAAATATTTTAATTGGACCAATTTAGTCATAAACATTTTCGCATTTGTATCAATTGAGTTCATTTTGTCAATGTAGGCTGGAATTTATTGAAGTGGACACCAAAATCCTATATGACACGGTTGGTCCTGACGTGATCATATTTTTTAATATTTTTCTCAAATTTTTTATTACTTTATTTTTTTTCCTTCTCTTTCCTTTAGGCCTTTGGCTACTACTCGAAATGGCTAGCAAGGAATGAAGGATTTTTTTGGGTGCTTTTTCCCTTTGGATGCTCTTAGACATATGAGGAATAAAAGGGTGGGTTGGCGCAAATTGATCTTCGTTCAATCCTGAGGTGTGGAGACCAGAGATTTATTTTTTCAAATTTTCGTTATTTTTTTTTTTTTGAGTGAAAGTTGAAAAAGACCTTTTGAGGGCTTGACCCTTGAATTTGCCCCGCGGGCCGGAAAGTAATTTCCATCTTCCAGCACAAGGACTTCCTTGCTCGATTTTATTTTATCACCAAAATCAACGGCCACAAAATAACAAAACTTGTTAATATCTTGATTACACCCCTCCATTTTAAGTAATTTCTTTTTTTTTAAATAGTCTTTAAAGGATATGGCTGCCAATGTAAAAATCACTAATCCTAATCCATTTCTTCCATTGGAAGAAGCAATCTCAACCTCGATTTATAAGATCAATTAGCAACGGTCGCACCAAGTAAAAAGGCTAGCGTACATGTTAACACCGGTTGGTCAAAATTAACCAGATAAACTAAATTAACGCAAATTCAAAAAGTGTATAGGGGAAAATCCAAAAATGGGTCTAAAGTACCATCATTTTCTCAAATAAGAATCCAAAGTGAATTTTATTTCAAATAAGGGTTTGAAATGTCATTACTTTCTTAAATAAGAGCTTGAAATGTCATCACTTTCTCAAATAAGGACATGTGATTATGTCTATTTCAAATAAGAGTCTGAATTTCTAAAGGTCGAGGATATTTTCTTCATTTGCCATTTTTCCTTTTTTTCTTCCTTTTTTTTTTTTTTTTTTTCTAATTCTTCTTCTTCCTCTTCGCCGATGGCCGACCAACCATCGTCCATGCCCATAGAGGTTTGGGTGAGGGTCACCCATACTAGCAGTTGGCGAGGTCATTGAACCCTCGCAAATGGCTGTGAAGGACAGCCTCACTCGGGCAAGGTGACTCTCGCCCTAGGGGAGGCACCCCTCACAGCCATCTAAGAGGGCTCGATGAGCTCACCGATTGTTGGTAAGGATCGATGAGGGCGCGAGGCCACCTTCACTAGATCTAGCGAGGGTCGGCCTCACTTGCCTTAAGAAAGGGCTCGATAGACCCTGCCAACGGCCAATGAGGGTCATTGAGCCATTGCTAGCCCTTCCCAATGACCAGCGAGGTCATTGAGCCCTCGTCCTCACCGACCCTCCCAGCGACCGACGAGGGTCTCCGAGCCCTCATTGGCCTTTACTAGCAGTCGCCGATCGATGCGGGAAAAGAAAAGAGAAGAAAAGAGAAAGAAAAGAAAAGAAAATTTGGACAAAAATGCTTTTGACCAATCGAAAAAGTTATCCAGCTTGCGACCAACAAGGGGAGCCCCTATTTGAAACAATCAATGTCATTTCAAGTTCTTATTTGAAACAACCAAAGTCATTTCGCGTCTTTATTTGAAATAAAACTCATTTTGGATCCTTATTTGAAAAAATGAGAGCACTTCAGGTTTTTTATTGAAATTTACCCTTTAATCGGTGAAAAAAAGTTTCAAACTGAATTTGCACAATTGTAAGATGTTTAAAATTGTCTTGGTAATTCTCCTTTTTCTATTATACATAATTTTTTGCTCTAACTGTCATTTTCAATATTTGAAATCTGACTTTTATTTTATCTTATATTAAGGACTTTGAGATTTACTACTTCTCAAAGGAGGACCTTTTCATTTACGATGAAGTCATTATTATTATTTTTTTTTCATAATTTCGTTTATTTTTGTTTTGAGTGAAAGTTGAAAAGAGTTTTTGAGGGCTCGACCTTTGAATTTGCCAGACGTGCGGCGAAGTAATTTCCATCTTTCAGCACAACGATTTCTTTCCTCAATTTCTATCTTTTTTGTTTGTCACAGAGATGAACAACCACAGAATAACATCTTTACCAAAAAAAAAAAAAACAACCACAGAATAACAACTCTTTATGATATCTTAATTATGTCCCTCCATTTTAAGGAAAGAAAAATCAGCCAAACAAAAGTATTTAAATGATGCTGTGTTATGTGTCAACAAAGATAGGGCTCCATATAGAAAGTATCAAACCCTAATAAATTTCTTCCATATGAGAAAACAATCTCAACCTCAATTTAAAGGCTCAACTAGCACACATTTCTACACCAAAAGAATTCATTTCTTCACTACACTCATCCAAAACCTCATCAGCAGTTCAGCATCATCATCTCCTCCAAAAATAAACTGCAGTATTATGGAGACTCCAATCCTCTTCTGTCGAGAGTGTTAAAAACAATGGGCTATGATCAGAGCCAACTGCCTGTATAACGTAGACTTTGGCATTTGGTAAAATCACTCTTCATTCTATATCACATGGAACTCTGTCTAGTTTTTCCTTCACATAAGCATCTCCATCCCTATTATTTGCCCATGTAAATGCACATTCTTTGCATTAGAGCTTCATGAGAGAACAATCATTGAAAAAGTCCCGAAAAAGCAGCTAACTTGTAGCATTCAACCATACGTCTGACTACCTTTTCCCAAGGATACAGATTTCATTAGAATCACCCATATGAACCCAAGGAAGCTGATTAGAATGACTTAGGCTTCGTTCATTTTACAAAAAACAACTTCCAAGAAAACGTTTTTCAAATTTTTAGGCGTTCGTTTCATAGATAATACACTAATCAGTGAAAACATTTTTCATTAATGAAAAAAAGTCTTCTAAAATAGAGAAAAATGTTTTTCACTTTTCAAGATGAGGAAAATATTTTCCTTGCTCACTTTCTCTTATCTCAACCCATGTTAACATTTCCATTTTTCTTTTGTTCTTTTTTTTTTTTTTCATTTAAAAAAATTGATTTTTTAATTCTTTTTTTTAAAACTTATGTCTTGGTCGATCCCCAGCCACAACGACAGCTAGCAACCCCCCATAAGCAAGACTTGAGCTCACCGGCCTCAAGCAAGCTAGAGGCTTGCCGACATCTAGTGATCTCGCCGCTCACCAAATTGGTGAGCTTGAGGCTCGCTCAATTGATGGTGAACTGGGGCCCAAGCTCGCCGATCTGGTGAGGCCCACGGCCTCAAGCTCGCTACTCACTAGATTAGTGAGTGGCGAGCTCAGGCCTTGCCAAGTTGGCCAATGGTGAGCTTGGGCTCACCTTCGACTAGTCGCCATGCCCGGTAACCGTCGAAGAAGAAGAAGATAAAAAGAAAGAAAATAAAAATAAAAAATAATTTAAACTTTATTTTTTAAAAAATATATTGAAAAATAGTGCATGGGGGAAAAGATTTTCCTTACCGAAGAGATGAAAATATTATCTCGCTTCATTTTCAGGGCTTCAAAAAACACCGAAAAATAATTATATTTTTCTAGAAAATGGCTTCCCGAAAAACATTTTCAAGAAATGCCACATTTTCCGAGAATCTAGATAATGTTTTTCGAAAACCATTTTTCAAGAAAATGATGATATTCAAGTGTTCAAATGAAACTTGGAAATGGAGTAAAAAAATATTTTTCATTGTTCGGTATCTGATTTGATTTTCTATGAAAATTACCAAAAAATTGAATTTTAATTTTTTTAATTTTAATTATTATATATTTTTTAAATTGAATTTTTAATTTTTTTATATTTTTTAAAATCGAATTTTTTATTATTTTTTATTTTCTTTATATTTTTGTATTTTCTTTCTCTCTCTTTTTTTCCCTTTTTCTTTTCCTTCCTCTTCCTTCCTTTTTCTCCCACCTTCCTCGACGATGGCCGACCGCTTAGCGACCAACCAAGACGTGGATCGACAAGCTTGGGCCTCGCCAACTCTAGCCTCGGGCCAGCTCGAGCTTATCAAACTAGGCTCACCCACCTCTCCACAGATCGATGAGCTCGAGCCTAGCCGATATCTAGCAAGCTCTAGCCTCATTGGCTTGTGGCAAGGCTCGAGCGACCAAGGAAAAAGAAAAAGAAAAAAAATAATTAAAAACTCTATTTAGAAAAGAAAAAATATAAAATTAAAAGAATAATGTGTTTGGTGAAAGAAAATGATGTCGACTAAATGATGGAAAGTGTTAATGAATAATATTTTACCCACTTTTGAATGTGTTTTTTTCAATAACAAAAACGTTTTTGTTAACTAATTTATTTTCTGTGAAGCGAATGTTGGAAAATCCAAAAAACGTTATCTTGAAAGTTATTTTCTATGAAACGAATAGAGCTTTACTCTCATTATATTTTCCCAAAGTTGGAGCCTTTCTTGATATATAGTTGATGCATGGATGAAGGTAATTCTCATTTGTTTTTTACTGTCATTTTCTGTGCATAAAACTAGGACGCAAACATCTTTGGAACATGAAATACACATAAACAATACTTGTCCCCCTTTTCGCGTCAAAAAGTTATTATACATCATTAAGGATGATCCGACAATGACTTCTCAGAACCCCATCGCCATTGCCATCCCTACGACTGCGACGGCATGATGATCATGACATCAGTTTTCAAGCCAAAGCTTGTGATTGCTATTCGAGATTGACAGTGGTCCCGGCCTCCAGCTATCTTGCTCTAGTGAGTTCAGTGTGAGTAGTGCTAGGTTGGAATGCTCTTAGATAGTAGAGGAACAAAAATGGGCTGGCGCCAGCTGATCTGGTTCGATCCTGAGGTGGAGAATAGGGATCATATGTGTTACTTTGAATGATATGAATATCAGTAACTTCCTTATTCGAATCTTACGAACGAAAGCTCCTTTGTCAAAGAACTAATCTGTCTTAATATCACATACTATGGCAAGTAGAAAGGAAAAGATTAGGTTAGATTACTCACTACAAAACCCCATTCATGACACTTAGGAATGCTTATCTACTACAAAGCACGTAATCTCTTATTCCCTCTCCCCCCCCAAAAAAAAAAAAAAAAAAAACAAAGACAGTCTCTTGTCAATTAACTTTCCCCCAAAAGAAAACACAAGATGCTTTCGCTTTCGCTTTCATATGGGACATTTGAAATCTGACTTTCATTTAATGTTAAAGACTTCTGAGTAATCCCCTTAGTCAATGGTTCTATTTTTCCATATTTTCATCTAGTTTTGCGTCGAGTGAATGCTAAAAGGACTTTTTGAGGAAATGACCCCTAAATCGCCCCATGTGCGGCAACCTAATTTCCAAAACATCCGCGAAAAACAATACTCATTAATATTTTTGACAATCTCCCTCCATTTTTAAGGTAAGTGTCATGTGTCTAAAAGATATAGTATCTTCGAACATAAGAAAAAAATGGAAATTGTCAAACCCTTATGCCTTTCTTCCGTTGCGGGAAGCAATCAACCTCGATTTAAAGGATCAACCAGCACACATTTCTACGCCAAAAGTATTCCTTTTCTTACAATCCTCTTCCAAAACCTCATCCGCATAATCGTCTCCTTCAATAACAGACTCCAGCAATATGAAGACTCTAATGCTCTTCACACTTCTCTCGTTCACTCAACTTCTTCTCATCACCATCCTCCCACTCGCATCCGCCGACCTCATTGACGACACCTGCAAGAAGACGCCGAACGTCGACTTCTGCATCACGATTCTCAGGTCTGACCCCCGGAGCTCCACCGCGGACACCCCGACCCTAGGCCTAATCTTTGTCGACAAGGTCGACTCAAACGCCGAGGGGACTCTGACCAAGATCAAGGACTTGCTCGGCAAATCTCCCGACCCAGGGACGAAGCAGGCGCTGACCTCTTGCGAGGGGTCGTACGGAAATATCAGAAGTTCGTTGGTGCCGCCAAGCAAGGAAAGTTTGACGAAAGGTGACTACAAGTTCGCTGTGCAGTACATGAATGCCGCTGCGGACGAGGCGTCGGAGTGAGAAGCAGGCTTCGGAGGCTCAAAGTCGCCGATAAACGACTCGAACGAGTATGAGCGCAACGCTGCCACGGTGGCTTCCGCCATTGCCAGTTCATTGCTATGAGCACTGATGATAAGAGAGATGATTTGTTCGATTAATAACGGTGGTAGAATACATGTATAGCTCGGAAGCAAAATGAAAATGGAACCACGATGTTTCTTAATGAAAGTGCAGTGTTCGTATGATGAAATTCGGTAGCACACTAGAAATGTCAAGAATGTTGCCACTCGTATCATTTTTGAAAGCATACCCAAATTATTCCGTCTTTTTTTTTTTTTTTTTTTTTTTGGTTTTTCCTTCTTGTTCGGCGTTCGAGAGCTTCAACGAGGTGGAATCTCACTCAAAGATTCCTCCACCACTGTCGATTTAACTCATCATCACTTCTAGGATATTCTAATCACCAAACCAGAGGCTTTTGATCAGATTCATTTACAAGGGAATACTTCTGCTTGCTTATTTCTTAAGTTGGGGCTTGGTCAGTTTGGTCAAATTAGGATTTTAAATTGGGGAAAATCATGTTAAACGATATCATTCAGATATAGATGCTAAGTCAGGTTATAACAAGTCATGTCGATCGAAAGAATAATATATTGCCACGAGATCCAACCACCTAAATCGAAATTAACACTTAAGTGATCTTTTTTAAAATATTTAAGTGATCCAAAAAAAAAATGCCATTTTAAATGTATTTTTACCGATGAAATTGTATTAATTGTATATGGTACTTGAACCGTAGTCATTCTAAAGCCGATCAATATGATAGAGAAAAGGCAGCCATCGTTGCTTTCCTCCTCAAGTAAACATTCTTACTCTCCTAATCAAATATATGACTAGCTATTTGAAGTTAATAACTTAAACTTAGATTCTTAACAGTAACTTTTCCTCAATTGAGGATTAAATTTTTCCACTTATCTATTGGAGATTAAAGCAAATGTATTAAGTACACAATTCCACAATCAAGTGCCTCTCCACTAATTAACAGACATTTGAGTGGATATATTACAAGAGTTTAGACCTTTCAAACAAACTATTTTCTCTCATGATCATGGCACGTGGAGAAACAAGCAAATTGGGGCTTGGAGTATCGCAAAGTATCGGAGAGATCGAGCTCGGGCATAGCTAAACCGGGGATGAAGTTGCGGAGATATTCACTAAATTGTTATCGCAAGTCAAATCCGAGACGCTGTAGGGGAGTGGCGGTAAATTAATGATCGATTTTAGAGAGCTTCCTTGTCCGATCTTGAGAAATCAAGGGCAGTCTTGGTTCTTGTCTGCTTAGGCAGCGCATGAGAACGTTTCTGTTTCTCAGAATTTCTGTTCTTTTGTTCCCCGGAGCAAAAAAAGAATAGAAATCCATTTGGTAATGCCAAGTTGTTTTTCTATTTTCCAGAATAAAAAGTTAACCCGATAATAGATTTGGAGTAGAAACGAGAAACAAAAAAAAAAGTTGCTTCTTGTTCTCGGGAACAATTTCTAGAAATAAGTTAATTTTCTTTTATTCTTCTCTTTTGCCATGGCCACCTCCAACCGCCCGGTGCCACCGCCGACCGTCGCCCGCCCTCGACCCACGCCGCCGCCCGCCCGCCCGCCGCCGCCCACCGCCCGCCGACCGTCATCGCCGCCTCATAGCCCATTGACCGCCACCTCCCACGGCCGCCCGTCGGCGGCCGGCGGTCATTGGCGGTCGATGGGCTATGCGGCGGCGATCGGCCCGGCCAACGGTCGTGCGGCGGGGGTGGGTGGTGGCGGTCGGCGATCCGTGAGCAAGAATAAAAAATGAATAAATACAAAAAAAAAAAAAAAAAAAAACCATTGCATTACCAAACACATTTCTATTCTTTTTCTATTCCAACAGTAGAAATTTTGTATAGTTACTAAACGCGTTCTTTTACTCATAAATTGTTCCCCCTCGGAATAGAAATAGAAAATAACTATTTCTAGAAAAAAAAAAAAAAAACTCTTCCCCAACCAAGAAGCGTTGTCATGCGCAGTCTTAGTGGACATGGCTGACAAGAAAAAAATCCATGATTGAGAAAAATCTTCGACATAAAAGTGAAGTTTATCGATAGGCTTGTAATCCTTGCATACTGTATACGGACCAATCAACTCAACCACAAATTCCCATGGCCTACTTTTCCCCGTATAAACCAGCTATTGTAATTGAATGAACTCCTTTCAATTTGTCCCTCTGCCGTACTGACATACACACATCTGGATTTCCACTGTACACATATCATCCACTTTGAATACTAAGGCTACGCATGACAACGCTTCTTGATTGGGGAAGAGTTTTTTTTTTCAGAAATAGTTCTTTTCTATTTCTATTCCGAGGAACAATTTCTGAGTAAAAGAACGCATTTGGTAACTACACAAAATTTCTACTTTAAAATAGAAAAAGAATATAAATGCATTTGGTAACGCAATAGTTTCTTTTTTATATTTATTTGTTTTTTATTCTTGCGCACGGATCGTCAACCGCCAACCGCCGGCCGTCGCCGCCGTCTGCCCGCCGCTGCCGCTGCACGACCGCCGCCGCCAACCATCATCACCGACCACTGCCGCACTGCCCATTGGCCGCCGACGACCGCCGGCTGCCGGAGGCCGACAAGCGGCCGATGGGTAGTGCGGCGGAGGTCAGCGGTGACGGTTGGCGGCGAGGCGGCGGCGGACGGGACGGACGATGGTGGCGGCGGCCGGTGACCGCGGCCGGCAATGGCTCCGGGCGGTGCCGCCACCGTGTCTCTAGGACGGTTGGAGGTAGCCGCGGCAAGAGAGAGGAATAAAAGAAAAATAAAAAAGAAAATTAGCTTATTTCTAAAAATTGTTCCCAAGAACAAGAAGCAATTTTTTTTTGTTTCTCATTTTTGCTCCAAATCTATTCCTAGGCTAACTTTTTATTCCGAAGAATAGAAAAACAACTTGGCGTTACCAAATAGATTTCTGTTCTTTTTTTGTTTCATGGAACAAAAGAACAGAAATTGGGAGAAACAGAAATGTTACCATACGCTGCCTAAGTCATCATGGTTTTGTTCTTCTTAGGACAACTCATACTATCACAAAAAAACATATATGTACAATTAGATGTCTCATTGCCTTATAAGGCAGTCCAGAACTCCCTCCTTAGGTGATGTGGGATAAGAGACATGCCCCCTCCCTGCGCACGTCCGGGGACTGAGGGGTGCACGCACCGCCATCCCTCCTCCCCGCGCACCGTTGCTTGAGCTGTCACACTCTCCACCCCTTAGGGGCACAACGTCCTTCGCTGTGGTCCCACACGCGGTCGGGAGTCGACTCTAATACCACATGTAGAAAATTATTCACATAAATAGCTAATCAATCAAGAACAACCGGATCCATATATGATTATAAAACACTGAGATCGATAAACACGGTGGAATAAAACATACATGTTTGACTCATTGCTTCACTTGAAGAAAAATATATCACTCTAATAATCAGAGATCTATCGGAATGTCGGTCTTCTTCTCTATGACCTATTTTAGTATAGTAGCTTTCAATGGGATTAAACAACTGATAGGTATAACCTACCCTTATAAGTTAGAGAGGGGACCTAGCAAACTCTAATCAATAGCATGTCAACTGGGCCCTTCACATTATGGGCTTCAGTTAAACACAATTGCATATACATTACTACTCAACTAGACCCGTTATTAATAGATATCGATACCAAATTCAATCAGATCATTGTAGGGTTCAATAAATATTGGAATATCCATTAACTCGATTATTTAAAATAAAAAATTAATTAATTAATGTAAGTCCATATTATAGAAAATTTCCAACATACAAAGCATGTAATTTCTTTTTTTGTCCTCCAAAAAAGAAAATACAGTCTCTTGTTAATGATCGAACCTTTTTTTTTTTTTTTTTAAAAAAAACATTGAACATTTGAAGTTAATGTTTTGAGCCTTTTGTTCATTTTAAAGAAAATAACATTTTGCCTTTTTTATTTTGTTAATCTAATTTAAATAAAATTTGAAATTATAATTTGGACTAAAATGGCATCATTTTAATTTCATACTTCATGATTTAGTTAAAGCTAATGTTAGTAAGAAGAGAGAAAATAATAAAAAGCCACATTGACATTTTTATGAGTCAAATTATACATAATTAAAGGAGAGAATTGATTGCACTAGGGAAAATTGTTCAAAACATCTTAAACATATGACAATTCAATCTTAAAACTTTCAATTTTATCAATTAAGTCTAAATCTTTTCACTTTTTGCCAATTAAGTTGATCCAGTCGATTTTGACTAGAAATTGCACTACCGACACTAACATGGCACTTTTTAAAATAATATTTTAATAATTTTTTGAATTGTTATGCTTTTTTTTTCCTTTTTATTTTTTTTCTTCTTTTTTTTTAGGGTTTTGGAGAGAAGGTTGGCAAGGGTGGCCGGCAAGGGGTGAGGGTGGTCGACAAACCCTCGCTGGCCCTGAGAGGATGTGTCGAGGCCCTCGTCGACTAAAGCGAGGGGGTGCAAGCCCTCACCGGCCCTAGTAGAGGGGCGCAACCTCGCTCGGGTTGGAAAAATTAAAAGGTTTAAGACATAATTATAGGTTTAAGGCTTTTGGACAATTTTCCCGATTGCATCAACTTGACAAGTTCTAGAATTTGATTATACTTTTAAAAAAAAATTATGACTCAATTGCACTTCTACAACAGCTTTTAGGATTTTAGTACTCATCCTTTTGCATAATTTCATATAGTTTTGTGTTGATCGAAGGTTAAAATGACTTCTTGAGGGCTCAACCTTATATTTGCCCAACATGTGGCAAAGCAATTTCCATCTTTCAGCACCACGATTACTTTTCTCAATATTTTTTTGGATTTTGCTAGCATAGTAGTTTTTTAGTTACTGTGAAAATAACAGTCTATTATATGTCACAAATTCTTGAAAAAGTAAGCCCATAATAATTTCATATGGGACATTTGAAATCTGACTTTTATTTAATGCTAAAGACTTCTGAGTAAACCTCCTTAGTCAATGGATTGCGTCGAGTGAATGCTAAGAGGACTTTTTGAGGAAATGACCCCTAAATCGCCCGATGTGCGGCAACCTAATTTCCAAAACATCCGCGAATAATAAAACTCATTAATAACTTTGACAATCTCCCTCCATTTTTAAGGTAAATGTCATGTGTCTAGAAGGTATACTATCTTCGACCAAAAGAAAAAAAAAATGGAAATTATCAAACCCTTATGATTTTCCCATTGCGGGAAGCAATCAACCTCGATTTAAAGGATCAACCAGCACACATTTCTACTCCAAAAGTATTCCATTTCTTACAATCCTCTTCCAAAACCTCATCGGCATAATCGTCTCCTTCGATAACAGACTCCAGCAATATGAAGACTCCAATGCTCTTCACACTTCTCTCGTTCACTCAACTTCTTCTCATCACCATCCTCCCACTCGCATCCGCCGACCTCGTTGACGACACCTGCAAGAAGATGCCGGACCTCGACTTCTGCATCGCGACTTTCAGGTCTGACCCCGGGGCTCCACCGCGGACACCCCAACCCTAGGCGTAATTGCTGTAGACGCGGCCGACTCAAACGCCGAGGTTACTCTGGACGAGATCAAGGACTTGCTCGGCAAATCCCCCGACCCAAAGACGAAGCAGGCGCTGACCTCTTGCGAGGCGTTGAACCGAAATATCAGAAGTTCGTTGGTGCCGCCAAGCAGGGAAAGTTTGACAAAAGGTGACTACAAGTTCGCTGTGCAGTACATGAATGACGCAGCGGCCGCGGCGGAGGTGTGCGAAGCAGGATTCGGAGGCCCAAAGTCGCCGATGTACGACGCGAACGTGTTTGAGCGCAACGCAGGCTTGTTGGCTTCCACCATTGCCAGTTCATTGCTGTGAGCACTGATGATAAGAGAGATGATTTGTTCGATTAATAACGGTGGTAGAATACATGTATAGCTCGGAAGCAAAATGAAAATAAAACCACAATGTTTCTTAACGAAAGTGCAGTGCTCGCATGATGAAATTCGGTAGGACACTAGACGCGTCAAGAATTATGTATGGCAAATAATCAATCACTTTGCCCGTTGCCACTCGTATCATTTTTGAAAGCATACCCTAATTATTCCGTCTTTTTTTTTTCCTTCTTGTTCGGCATTCGAAAGCTTCAACGGGGTGGAATCTCACTCAAAGATTCCCCCACCATTGTCGATTTAACTCATCATCACTTCTAGGAGATTCTAATCACCAAACCAGAGGTCTTTGATCAGATTCGTTTACAAGGGAATACTTCTGCTTGCTTATTTCTTAAGTTGGGGTTTGGACAGTTTGGTCAAATTAGGGTTTTAAATTGGGGAAAATCATGTTAAACGATATCATTCAGATATAGATGCTAAGTCAGGTTATAACAAGTCATGTCGATCCAAAGAATAATATATTGTCATGAGATCCAACCACCTAAATTGAAATTAACACTTAAGTGATCTTTTTAAAAATATTTAAGTGATCCAAAAAAAAAATTGCCATTTTAAATGTCTTTTTACCGATGAAATTGTATTAATTGTATATAGTACTTGAGCCGTAGTCATTCTAAAGCCAATCAATATGATAGAGAAAAGGCAGCCATCGTTGCTTTCCTTCTCAAGTAAACATTCTTACTCTCCTAATCAAATATATGACTAGCTATTTGAAGTTAATAACTTAAACTTAGATTCTTAACGGTAACTTTTCCTCAATTGAGGATTAAATTTTTCCACTTATCTATTGGAGATTAAAGCAAATGTATTAAGTCCACAATTCCACAATCAAGCGCCTCTCCACTAATTAACAGACATTTGAGTGGATATATTACAAAAGTTTAGACCTTTCAAACAAACTATTTTGTCTCATGATCATGGCACGTGGAGAAACAAGCAAATTGGGGGTTGGAGTATCGCAAAGTATCGGAGAGATCGAGCTCTGGCATAGCTAAACCGGGGATGAAGTTATTCACTAAATCGTTATCACAGGTCAAATCCGAGACGCTGTAGGGGAGCGGCGGTAAATTAATGATCGATTTTAGAGAGCTTTCTTGTCCGATCTTGAGAAATCAAGGGCAGTCTAGGTTCTTGTCTGCTTAGTGGACGTGGCCGACAAGAAGGAAAAATCTTCTGACATAAAAGTGAAGTCTATCGATAGGCTTGTAATCCTCGCATAATGCATACAGACCAATCAACTCGACCACAAATTCCCATGGCCTGCTTTTCCTCGTATAAACCAGCTATTATAATTGAATAAACTCCTTTCAATTTGTCCCTTAGCCGAGAAATATCGTACTGACATACACGCACCTTCACAGCGAGATCTATACCACATACCATCACCAAGATTTAATAGAATATAAGAATCAAATATTATGGCTAGTGGAGAGGATAAGATTTAAGATTATGGTTTTCAATATTTACTACAAAACCTCATTTATGAGAAATGTGAATGCTTACAAAGCATGTAATCTCTTCTTTTTCTCCTCCAAAAAAGAAAATACAGTCTCTTGTTAATGATCGAACCATTTTTTTTATTTTAATATTGAACATTTGAAGTCTGACTTTTATTTTATTTTATTTTTAGCCTTTTGTTCATTTTAAAGAAAATAACATTTTGCTTTTTTTTAATTTTGTTAATCTAATTTAAATAAAATTTGAAATTAGAATTTTGACTAAAATGGCATCGTTTTAATTTCACACTTCATGATTTAGTTAAACCTAATGTCAATTACAAGAGAGAAAATAATAAAAAGCCATGTCGACATTTTTATGAGTCAAATTGAACAGAATTAAAGGAGGGAATTGATTGCACTAGGGAAAATTGTCCAAAAAGTCTTAAACATATGATAATTCAGTCTTAAAACTTTTAATTTTGTCGATTAAATGTAAATTTTTTCACTTTTTACTAATTAAGTCGATCCGGCCGATTTTGATTGGAAATTATACTACTAGCATTAACGTGGCACTTTTTAAAATAATATTTTAATAATTATTTGAATTGTTGTGCTTTTTTTTCTTTTTACTTTTCTTCTTCTGCTTCTTCTTATTTTAAGGGTTTTGGAGAGAAGGTCGGCGAGGGTGGCCGACGAGAGATGAGGGTGATCAACGGACCCCCGCCTGCCTTAGGCGAGTGTGTCGAGGCCCTTGTCAACTAAAGCGAGGGGGTGGAAGCCCTCACCGGCCTAGTCAAGGGGTGCAACCTCGCTCGGGGACAACAAGGGTTGCTAAGCCCTCGCCTAGCCAGGTCTAGCGAGGACGTCGTAGCACTCGCCTCTTCTGGGTGAGGGCTCGTGCACCTCGATGCCCTCCCCCATGGCCATTGAGGGTTGGTCGGCCCTCGCCTATGGCTAGCGAGGGCTGGTGCCGATGGTTGCTAGCCACCCTCGCTAGCCCTCTCTCCAAAACCCTAAAAAAATAAAGAAAAATAATAAAAAAAGTATACAAAATTCAAAAAATTATTAAAAATTTCAACGTTATCTATTTCCAGTCAAAATTGGTCGAATGAACTCAATTGACAAAATGTGAAAAAATTTGGGACTCAATTGACAAAATTAAAATGTTTAAGACATAATTATAGGTTTAGGGCTTTTTGGACAATTTTACAAGTTGCATTAACTTTGGCAAGTTCTAGAATTTAATTACACTTTTTTTTTAAAAAAAAAAAATTATGACTCAATTGCACTTCCACAATAGTTTTGAGGATTTTAGATGTACTCATCCTTCTGCATAATTTCATCTATTTTTGTGTTGATCGAAGTTAAAATGACTTCTTGAGGGCTTGACCTTATATTTGCCCAATGTGTGGCAAAGTAATTTCCATCTTTCAGCACCACGATTACTTTCCTCAATATTTTTTTGGATTTTGCTAGCATAATAATTTTTGGGTTACTGTGAAAATAACAATGTATTATGAATTACAAATTCTTGAAAAAGTGAGCCCCATAATAATTTTATAATTATTTATTATATGATTTTTTGATCAGTTATTCTCAGAATAAATTAAAAAGCTGTCACATAATCATTTCTCATTTTTCTTTTCTCAATGATGATGTGTTAATCTATATTATGCCGAGTGGGATTCGATAGTCATTTGTTTCTATTTTTAATAAGCACTTGAACCCTGAATTATTGTATGAATTCCCTCGGGCACGATGCCTAATATTTATGACGCTCCACAAGAGGAATCAATCATTACCTCTGGCTCTATATAAAGGGTGAAGTAGCCCGTATTTCTACACCATAAGAATTCCATTCCTTACAATCCTCTTCCAAAACCTCATCGGCATCATCATCTCCTTCAAAAACAAACTCCAGTAACATGAAGACTCCAGTGGTCTTCAAACTTCTCTCGTTCTCTCAAATTCTTCTCATCACCGTCCTCCCGTTCGCATCCGCCTCCACCGACCTCGTGAACTACACATGTAAGAAGACGCCATACACCGTCTTCTGCGCCGCAGCTCTCAGTTTGGACCCCCGGAGCTCCACCGCAGACACCAAAACCCTAGGCCTGGTCATGGTCGACGAGGTTGAGGCCCATGCCAAGTCGACTTTGACCAAAATCAAGTACTTGCGCGGCAAAGCCGCCCACCCGAGGACGAAGCAGGCATTGACCTCTTGCGAGCAGTCGTACGGATTCATCATAAGCGCGATGGTGCCCCCTAGCAAGGAAAGTTTGACGAAAGGTGACTACAAGTTCGCCGTGGAGTACATGAATGCCGCTGCAAACGACGTGCAGGAGTGTGAAGCGGGCTTCGGAGGCTCAAAGTCACCAATATCGGACTTGAACGATTATGAGCACAAAGCTGCCACGGTGGCTTCCGCCATTGCCAGCTTATTGCTGTGAATAGTGACGATCAGAGAGATGAATGGTCAAATTAGTGAGGCCTGTAAAAAAAAAATGTATAGCTAGGAAGCAATATGAAAACTGAACCGTAATGTTTCTTAATGAATGTGCAGGTTTTGTTTAATGAAATGCTGATAATAGTTTCAAATACCAAAGCATACTCACTTTAAAGTAGATCGATATGATATTTTTCCTCCTCAAGTAAACATTTTTACACTCTTGATCATAGATATGACCAGCTGTTGGAAGTTTATTAAGTTAAATTTAGATTCTTATAAGTCATTTTTCCTTAATTGAGGATTATAATTTTCCACTCGTTTATCGGATACCAAATAAATTTATTAATGTATATGTTTCCATAATCAAGTGCCTCCCCACTACCTCATAGATATACGAGAGGACAAACCACAATAACCCAGGCCTTTCAGAAAAGCATTTTGTGCATGGGATGTATCATATAATCTTGACACGGGGAGAAACAAGTAAATCGGAGATAAAGAGTGTTCAGAAGAGATAGAGTTGGTTTGAATACATGTCAATTAGACAATATAACTGACCAGTTTACCAGGCGTCAGCCATGTTACAACGGATGTTTTCTGCTTTCAGTGCGCGCTTTATCACCTTGATAACGAATAATTTGGTAGACCTGGAATAGACCAAATCGAAAAACTTGAACCGATCATGTTAGCTTCAAGTTGTCGAGCTGTGGAGTGAAGACATCAATTTTCGAGCAAGCTCTAGTCAGTTCGTTTCGTTAAATGTAAATAAAGTACCTTATCCCCTCGATGGTGGCATCAACTGGCAAAAGATCAGATAAGCCTCATCAACCAAAAAGTAGACATGCTTTTGCCAATTATTAATAAAGACAAAGTTGTTGAGCAATCACCTCCATGATATTAGAGGATTTGGAACTTTATCCTGTCATTGGTAGTTATCTTCTTAGATAATTTCCTCTGATCAGGCCAGAGTCTTTTCAAATTGAATAAATGCTTGTGGCTCATGCCGAGTGCAATCTGAGCTATCCAACTCGACCGTGAACATATCTTTTGCGCTTATACCGAAACCCCACAAAGAAAAATTTTCAATTGGGCCACGTTAAGTAGAGAGCATAAATAAGACACTGTTCTTCTGATTATTCTACAAAAGAATCATTGATGTGATCAAAGAGCATTAAAAAACATGTCTAGTGGAGTCATCTTTAGAATTTTATATATGGAATGCACTTTAAACCTTGCTTCTAAATTTATTTGGCGCAATTCGATTTTCTTAATCTTTCCTACCAAGTGTAACCGAGTTTTGAACTATCCAATTGGTATGATCAAGTTTTTAATCCTTCCCAAAAAGCATAATCAAGTATGAAAAACGTAACCAAGTTTTGAACTATTCGCTTGGTACAATTAAGATTTTCCATGTGCGCAATTACGGTTGCTACTTTGGGTAATTTCAATAATCGGTGATCGGAAAAACTTAATTGTGCTTTTTTAAAAAGGTAATTTTAGGGGTGAGTATGGTCCGGGTTGGGCTGGTCCACCCTTTAACCCTAATCGATAATTTTTTTATTTCATTTTTGTGCTCCTTGAAAAAGCGTTTGAAGACTGGATTGATCTAATGGGTTTAGTCCAATTCCAAGGTCAACCTGGGACCAACCAATAATTTTTTATATCATTTTTTGTACTCCTTGAAAGGGAAACCAAGGACCGGACCGATCAAATAGGTTTGATAACGAGCGAGGTCACCTAAGAAAGGCAAGCAGTGAGAGTTGAGTGGGGTGAGGGTCGAGTGGAGTGAACGTCGAACAGAGTGAGCATCAAGTGTCGAGCGGGGAGTAACAAGCCAAGCAAGCATCGAGCGGTGAGCAGTACGAGTGACCCAAAGCGAGCGAGGCGAGTGGAGAAGTTGTTTCTTTCGATTTTGGCAAATTGAAGACTAAAATGACAAATAAGACAGAATAAAACGAATACTAGAGGAGGATGTCATAAAGAGTTGTTTATGCCATTTTGGGCGCCGTGAGAATTCCTCACAAAACATTTTACTCCTTCGTAAATTATGACTATTAACGTTGTAAAAGACATTAAAAATCTAAGTTATTATAGAACAATGTAAAATTACTTGAACTCCTCACTAAAGAGCTGTTTGAGGTTGTTAACGCCATTTATTTTAAACTTTTCTCTAAATAAAAAATTATAAATAATATATATATATATATATATATATATATATATATATATATATATATATAGTCAGGGTTGGTCCGAGTTGGACCGACTCTGAACTCCTAGAATCGAGGACCAACTTGCACAGTACTAGTCCAGGAATCCTAGGATCAAGAACCGACCTAGTCTCCCTGGGAACCGAACCAGGATCGGCAGGGTTGGGCCGGTTTAGGGTCGGTCCAGGGTTGACCTTGAACCGATGCTCACCCCTAGGTAATTTGCACTTGATTGTGTTAACTGAAAAACACAAAGAACTCGAATATATTACATTACATAAGATTTAGGACTTTTAGCAAACTTTTCCCTATGATGCCTCTAGCTAAACTTTTTCATAACCAGACATTCTCCTTTTGAGTAGGATTATGTTCTCTCCATTAATTTTTTTTTTTATGTGGAAAGATTCTTCTGTATTTCCTCACTTTAGTGTATACATGAAACTTGTTTATTGATGTTTCTACCAAATGCATGCGATTTTTTAGAACTTGATTCTTTCATTGGATGGCCTTAATTGCCAACTTTGTGAATAAGGTCTCCTCTGTTTTTTCAGAAACTAAAATGGTTCTGATACCTGAATGCAAATTGATTTTGTTACATCAATTTATAACTCCTTTGTGAAAACTCAAAACTTGAAACTTATTTGGCACACTTTGCTTTAGTTGCACATATTTATTCATAGTTGTTTGATCTTGTTTGCTATTTTTTAATGAATTTTTCATATTCATACCCGAACAGGGTCAAGACGTAAGAAAAATCATTGAAGGATTTAAAAACTTAGTAACAAGGACTAAAGTTTGTGTGCACAGTAAAAAGAGAAGAGAAAAAAGAAACGGAAGTAAATCTTGTGTTGTGAATTCCTTGTGCAAAGAAGCACTTGAATCTGCTCTTTGGTGCTACCGTTTGGTGATATGATGATGATTATTCTTCAAATCTTGACATTGGTCTTCCTGTGGCTCTTTGGTACTGCAGTTTGGTGTCTCTGATAAAGTTGCGGATAGGGCTTGGAATGGTCTTAAACACAGAGGAGTAAAAGGTGGCTTTGGTGCAAACTGACGTGGTTCAAGCCTTATGCGCCAAAATGGAAAAAGAAAAATGGTGGACATACGGAATGGACATGACTAGCATAATGACAGTACCTTTACAAGAAAAGAGTAAGGGTACAAAGAGAATCATGCATTTTAAAGCACGCGCATAAAAGCTGTCGGCGATACCCATATCCTTAGGAAAATATATGGTGCTGATTATACCGTCACTCTTCCGGTCAGCTTATTAATTTCCATATGGAATCGTCATAGAAGGTTATATTTTCGAGAAATGACCTCAGTAATTTCTTCAATGAAGTCTTACAGACAAAAGCTCCTTTTATAAAGAATCTGCCTAAATATCAGATACTATGGCTAGCTAGTAGAGAGGATAAGAATATAGGGGGTTATTTAATACAAACCTCATTTATGACTAGTATGAATGTTTACCTACTTCAAAGTTGAACAGCCACAAAAAAACAAAACTTGGCAATATCTTCAAGGAGACAACTCCAAAGGATGGTTTTTGAATGATGCGGAATCAAGTGTTAGGTGTCAACAGAGATATGGCTATCAATGTAGGAAGTATAAATTTCTTCCAAATGGTCAACTGGCACACATTCTACATCAAAAGAATTCCCTTTCTTGCCATCCTCGTCCAAAACCTCATCAGAATTGTCATCTCCTTCAAGAGCAGACTCCAATTACATGAAGACTCCAGAGCTCTTCACGTTTCTCTCGTTCACTCAAATTCTTATCAACATACTCCCATTCACATCCGCCAACCTTGTCGACTACACATGCAAGAAGACGCTGTACGCCGACTTCTGCATCTCAGCTCTCAGGTCTCTGACCCCCGGAGCTCCACTGCCGACACCGCAACCCTAGGCCTAATCATGGTCGACAAGGTCGATGCGAATGCCAAGTCAACTGTGACCAAAATCAAGGACTTGCTTCGCAAATCCCCCGACCGAGGGACGAAGCAAGCGCTAACCTCTTGCGAGGAGTCGTACAAATATTGCATAAGCGCCCTGGTGCCCTCGAGCAAGGAAAGTTTGACAAAAGGCGACCCCAAGTTCGACGTGGACAACATGAGGCAGGAGGCAATTCAGGCATCCTCTTGCGAAGAGGGCTTCGGAGGCAAGTCGCCATTATCAGGCTCAAACGATTATGAGAACAAGGAGGCCTCTGTGGCTGCCGCCATTGCCAGTTTGCTGCTGTGAGCACTGATTGATCAGTGAGATGGTTTTCTAGATTAATAAAGGTTGAAGAAGAAATGTTTAGCTCGGAAGCAAAAATGGAAACTGAACTGTGATGTTTCCCAATGAAAGTGCAGTTTTCGTTTGATAAGATCCTATAAATCGTATCCAATACCAAAGCATGCTCATTTTATAACTAATCGATATGATAGATGACATTTCCGTGACCAAGCGCCTCTCCGCTAGCTAATAGACGCGTATACAAATTACGACAATTCACGCCTCTCAGAAAAAGCGTTATGCACGCCCACGGGACGCATCATGGGGTCATCATGACACGTGGAGAAACAAGCAAATCCGAGGTACGAATTTTCAAATTTCAAACATAAGGTTGGTTTAAATACATATCACTTAGACAATGTAATTGGTTAGTTTTTGTCCTCCATTAATAGAAAACGGTCATATAATGTCTATAAAACGGTCATGTAGCGACTTTATAACGTCTTTATTTCTTCATAAACCCTCCATTATTTTACAGCGGATTTATAATGATTTATTAACTCTCTCTCTTTCTCTCTCTCTCTAGAATATAAATTAAACTTCAAAACCAAAATCTTTTAAAATACATTGTATTCTCACATCTTTCCTTTTTTTTTTTTTAATAGCTAAATTATACACGTGATGTTGTTCTTGTTCTTTCTAATATTCAATGTGGAATATATAAAAATGCCAGTTATATATTGGGAGGATAGCTGCCAGAGCTTGTTGTATCGAGTTTCATACTTCGGAAGGCAGAATTATCCTTAAGGACAGTACTTGCATGTCTCAGACATATTAATATTATTTTATGGTCTTTTTTAACAAATTTTCCATAATTCTTATTTTTATATTATCTAATATTTTTCCCAACAGTATGCACCGTGCCAGTCATGACACATCATATGCTTTTTGCTTCTCGAGTGCGCCCAAGCGCATGCATGGGAGAGAACCATCTAACTTGGCAGGCTTGAATCGGCAAACTCAAAAGTCTTGGATGGATCATCTTGGTTTGATAGTGTCTGAGTTAAGGAAGTGAAAACATCAAACTTTCGAGTAAGCTTTAATCAGTTGATTTCGTTGCACACACACAAAGTACAATATCACTTTGATGGTGCCACCAACACGCAAAAGAGCCTGTCTTCATATCACACGCTATGGCTTTTAGAGAGGACAAGTTTTATGGCAGTTTAATTGCTACAAAACCTCAGTTTTATGACACGTATGAATGCTTATTTACTCCAAAGCATGTAATGTTTTCTTTAATATCTAAATTAATGCTCTGACTTTCATTTTCAACATTTGAAATCTGACTTTTATTTGATATTAAGGACTTTGAGACTTACTACTTTTCAAAAGAGGACACTTTCATTTACGATAAAGTCATTAGTATTTTGTTCTTTCATAATTTCGATGAGTTTTGCTTTGAGTGAAAGTTGAAAGGAGCTTTTCAGGGCTTGACCCTTGAATTTCCCGGACGTGCAGCACAGTAATTTCCATCTAGCAGCACAATGACTCCTTTTCATCCCTCCCATTCGCATCCGCCTGACCTCGTCGACGACACGTGCAAGAAGACGCAACGCGCCGGCTTCTGTGGCAAGGCTCTCGGGTCCGATCCCAAAGCTCAGCCGCGGACACCAAAACCCTTTGGCTAATCATCGTCGACAACGTCGACGCGAACGTCAAGTCGATTCTGAACAAATTCGAGGGCTTCCTCGGCAAAGCCCTTGGTCCAAGAACGAAGGAGGATTGTACGTCTGCGAGAAGTTGTCAAGAGTCATCATAGGCCCCCTTGATTTGACTTTAGGATTCAAAATGCAAATACTTTTGAGGGTTTTTCAAAATAATATGGTATTTGACAAATCAAAACTTTAAATTTCATTAAAAAGTAATTTTGACTTCAATACCGTTTGATGAATCCTACACTTGTAAAGAGTTTTTGTTAATTTTTAAAAAAAAAAAAAAAAAAAGACAAAATTGAATCCAGTGAAGCTTAGCTGCTAGCCAATCGCCACCAATTAGATTTGTTCGCCAGATAGCCTTGCTTGAAGTCGCTTGACCTCAAGCGAGGTGGCCTGAGGTCGCCTAACCCACGACGTCGCCTAACATCGCGCGCAATTGTCACCAAGTAGCACAAGCCCCTCAAGCAACACCATCGTCTCCCTTTGGCAGTTCCTCAGTGAAAATTGTGGAATATGAACAGTGAACGTGGACTTGTATTCCCAAAATGTTGAAAGCCCAAAGCAAGTCCCCACCTGCTTGGCTTTCAACTTTCCAATACTGGCATTTGACTAATAGAGTCCCCAGAACACTTGCCAAACATTTTATATTTTCTCTAAGAAGCTTTGGAGGCCTTGGGAAAGTTAAATCAAAAGGGGCCATAGTCAAGATGGAGCTTGTTGGCAAGGATAATTTGATGAAAGTCAAATACAAGTCCACGTCAGAGCACATGAACAATGCGGAATTCTGCACATCCAATTGTGAAATGGCCTTTGGAGGCTCGAAGTCGCCAATATTGGACTTGAATGATTATGAAGGCAAAGCAAGGCCACTGCCAGTTTTAAAACTTGCTAATTTTATCCTAAATATATTATTTGGATAATTAGCTGAAAGGACTCTATTAACAAATTGATAAAAGGTTTAGAATTAAATTGGCAAATTATTAAAAGGTTTAAGACTAAATTAGCACGATTGAAAGGTTTAGAATTGAATTGGTAGTCACACAATAGGTTTAGGATTTTTTGGACATTTTTTCCTTGACTATCTAATGGTAATTCAATGACCACTTTGAATGAATTCAAAGCCAAAATATGACATTACACATTGAGTCAAATTTTAGAGACTATTAGCGTCATTTTCCCTATTCTTGAAGACTAATCATAATGAATCTAAAAGGGAATACTTATGGTAAACTCTTCATTTATAGTGCATATACCTGGATCATAGCTATCAAAATTTGAAGCTAATTGCATTATATGTAGTTAATAGAAATATAGCCTTTGCTGATGCCCGAGACTGGTTAAATTTGACTCATCAATATATTCCTTTTGTATTAGTATTTGTTTCAAAAGAAGAAAAAATGACTCACAAAATGCATGAAGAATTTACAATAGAAGAGCTAAGGAACGTCATGAAATTTGCAAAAATTGGCGCAAATGAAAATCACATTATATCTATGTGATGTACAGCATAACGTTATTTCATGAATGTTGAAATTAATAATTCTTTTCCAACCTTTAAGATTTTACATGGCAATAGCCACTAGGCATTTCATTTTTATTGGTATTAGTAACTAGTTATGCACACTTAATCAATAGGGTCCATTTGTTTTGCAGAAAATAAATAATTTGAAAAACATTTTCTCAAAATGATCTCTAACATGGCTTATAAAAATGAATAAATGAATAATATTTTATCATCCAAGAAAATTTTTGAATATAAATTGTTATCAATAATGAAAATATTTTTTGTTGACTAATTATTTTAACCGATATAAAAATTATTTTAAGAATAATAGTTTCCAAATCATTCATTTTCTGCGAAACAAACAAAGTCTAAATTTTTTTCATGTTGCACTTTTTTAAATACTACCACAAGGTTGGATTAAAAGTAATGTTAAATCAAAAATGTAATATTTTAAAAAGGCTGATTTTGAGAAAAATAAACCTATAATTAAAAAAATTCTCGAGCACCCTCATTCTCTCTGTACTACCTAACTTTTTGTATTTTATGTTGACATAAGTTCCATTTTAAAAACAATAATCCGTAAATACGAGTTTGGGAGAAAATTAATATCATTAGAAGTCCTCAAGAGAACATCATCCCGTCTTTTTCTATTTCCTCCATCTACTTATAATAAATATTAGATACAAATAGTAGTCTTGGGGTTGGTGTAGAGAAAGAATATAAATAAAAATATAGATAAATTTGCTTGGAAAGAAAAATAAAAGTCATTTAAAAACTCTCAAATGGGCTACATAATACTGTTCGTGACCCAATGACTTTAATATATATATAGATTATCAACACAAGTGCTGATTAAATAGGTTATAGTATCGTAGTTCGGACATTAAATTCAGTTAACTTTGCTTTGAATCTCTTGTCGATTTATTTGCAAGGATGCGAAGAAGTCATGACCATTTAGTCATCTTTAGTGATTGAAAATATAAAAATAAAAATAAAAAGGACAATTATGATATGTCTTCCTGAACAGACCGGGGCGAAATGTCATGGTGGTTGCTCCGTTTACACTTGAAACTGGGGATACACTTTTGTAGATTTTATTAAAGTGCGAAGATATTGAACAACTTCAATATTTCCAAAACTGAGAATCAATTAAAAAACAATAGTAACGACAGAGAGACACCAAATATCATATATTTACCATATTGTATATCTATTTAAAGTTTGAGAGACTCCTGCCAATTGTTCTACAAATTTTACTAACAAAAAGTCGTGTTTTTTAACTACAACCCTAGCCCCAATCCCAACCAACATACTTCATATAAGCTAATTGCTACAAGGTGGAACAGAAGCATCCAATGCGATTGAATTTCTTCATTACGTCGCGTACATAAATACATACATACGTACATGCCAAAATGAAAAATAACCAGATTATCAAAAGCACAAAGCAAGTGCTTTTAATTAAACTACACCAGATGAATTGTGGAAGCAACCCTATCAAGAAAGCGTGCAATGCATTGTAAGACAAAAACTGCCCGCAACTCCTGATCGTACACTGATTTGCCTTTTTCTTCACTGCTATGGAATGCCATGCATTATACTGCAATGATATATATTCTGTAAGACAAAGCCAAAATCTATATTATGGATTACGCGTTCGCGTTTCTCTTCTTAATGTGTGATTAAGAGGCACTGGGATTTTGCCGAGTCCTACTCCATCTCTGAACCTATCATCAACCTTCAACTTTCCTTTTTTTTTTGCTTTTCCTTCATTAGTTCAAACAATGAAGGGCTTCTTCTTCCTCACATTCATCTTTCTCTTCCACCTAATCTTTGCATCTCCGTGGGCGCCCGCTCTTTCGCTCCGGAAGAGGGTCGACTTGATCAAGAAGACTTGCAAGAAGACGCCGTACCCTGATCTGTGCATCTCGTCCTTGAGATCGCATCATATCCGCTCCGGCGCGACCGTTCATGACCTGGCCGGCGTGATACTGAACTTGACTTTGGCAAACGCGACCAACACATTGAGTTACATAGAGGCACTGATCAATCAGGTTGAGGACCCGCAGCTGCAGAGGCCGTTAGACTATTGCGCTGAGCTGTACATACCGGTCGTGAAGTACACGCTTCCTCAGGCTATCGTTGCCTTCCACAAGACTCAATATGGATTCGCAGAGTACGGGGTGTCAGACGCTGGAGAACAGGCCGACACATGCGAGAATGAGTTCTCCAAATCGAAGGTGTCATCACCGTTGGGCGATAGGAATAAGCTCGTGAGCGAGCTGTGCGACGTGGCCGTGGCTATTATCAAGATGTTGCATAAGGTTAAAATAAGTCTCCATTGATGATCTCTCTTGCAACATTCTTTAGAGAAGATGATGAAACCTGGTACTTCGAGTGAATGGTCTAATTTAGATGATGAGGATAAGGACGTGCTAGGAGGAAACATATAATCTTGCTTTATAGGTGTGATCACGATATAGCTTACATACAAAGGTACTCCCCATGAAAGAGTTTGATGTCATATCTCTCTCTCTCTCTCTCTCTCTCTCTCTCCTCTCCAGTTTCGACTGATCTTCTCATGTCCAATTCTTCGGAGATCTTCAATAAACAAAAGAAATGGAATAGACGTTTCCATATCGTCAAAATGCTTATGCTTCAATCAAGACGAAGAATAGCTTCCTTAAAGTAGGGATCTTGACTTTCCTAGTGCCGTAAACTAATCGTAAGCCAGATGCAACTCTGCCAATTAGAAGAGAACAACTGCTTAAATATATGCTCTTAATATGAATTCAAGGGCTATGGATCTCGGGTGTAGGTTTACAGGACTGGATGATAAAGGTCGAATCATGCGATAACGATTTGAGACTGAGGTCGGGAAATGAGATGTGCCTGAAATGCGAACAATAGTTTGAGAATTAGGGAATACGGTTAAGGAACCCAATTAGGAAGCAAGGAGATTAACATGCATCGTGTCAGCAAGAATCACAAACAAAAGAATAAGGTAAATCTCGTCTGGTGTGCATGGAGACTGATCTACAACACCAACATCGGGTCATGAGAGTTTGCATAACTTCAATCACATTGCACCACTCATCGAACCCTCAGAAGGATACGTCACAGATTCGTCGGTGCGTTATTTGAATGTTGGCCACCTAAGAGAACCAGCAAATATGAAATCAAACTGATCATCTGGCTCCACAGAACAACAGAGCCATAATGGGAGGTGAGTTCTCAGAAATGCTCTTGATTTGTTTTGCGAATATTAAAGTCGTATCATTTATTGTCATATATCTCACCATCATACAAAATTCAAACAGGGGAGTCCATTTAATTCCTCAGCATCTCCAAAATTTATATACAGGGCTAACCGTACTAAGAAATCAGGAAACAGCCTTGCAGTTTCAGAGGAGAGAGTTGAAACAGATTGAACCCCTGATCTTGAATTAAGGAATTCAGAAGTGACCAGGTGGACTTGGATCTAGCAACAGAGATTTTTTTTTTTTCAATATAAGTAATTGCACACACGTGAGGCCATGTGCCGGAAGTTTCTTCAACATGATGAACTTCATTAAAGGCTCTGATTGCTCGCACTAACATGGCCACATGAAGAACACTCTCCTACTTACACGAAACCTGAAGGGTTACAAAATTGTATTGAAATGAAAACGAGCAGTGATAAAGTTGACTGCCCTCTATCTGCAACGGTTACAGCAATCTCAAACACCGCCGAGAACCCACGTACATGTAGCCACGAGACTTTACAATATCCAAAGCTAGCCAGCTCCTCTGCATTTCTTTCTTCAAATTACAAGTACATCGGTTCTAGTTTATGTGACAAATAATGAAACAGATCTTAGATATGCAATGGAGGAAAACTAATTATTCCAGGAACATTTCCAGACGACAGCTAGGAAATTATCCTTTTGGCCAACGAGTTGCTAGAGAGGCAACCCATGCAAAGACAGAGCATCCCGTGACAAATAAACATCTCATGTGCAGGATAATTTAACTCACTCCCCCGACTTCGAAGAGTATACAAAAGGGGATAAATTACCCAGCAAAACAGTTTGTAGTAGCCGCCTGTACAGGTGAAAAAAAAAAAAAAAAGATCGCGATTGAATGGTCCAAATCATCCAGCAACTCTACCCGGCTTTCCCTCTGCACTCGAACCAGCAACCTCCTCTACCAAACTGTGGAGATAATCAAGATGTCAGTTTTCATTTCCAAACTAAAAGTAATTGATATTGTCAAGAGAAAGAAACTGAAAGAAAAGGAGCCCACCGTGGAGAACCGTATGCAGGTCCATTCATGTAAGTGATATATGGATTTTGGTTGTACTGAACGGATATTAGACCTCCCAGAGGTGATCCTGCTGACTCTGGGGAGCCTTCAAAGGTTGCCACCGAGGATTTTGTTCTAGGTGCAATTCCTGCGAGGGCAATGACCAAACATCTTGAGAATACTGTGACTTATGAACAACATAAATTATCAAACAGCTTTGGAAGAAAGTGAAAATCCACAAACCATTTTGAAATCTTAGTAGTGCCATATTGTGTCTATGCAGGATAATGCACTTGCAAAGAATTAGGCCATTGGAAAAAAACGCACTGAGGTTGTAATATGTTTTGCAACTACTTCGCAGCCCTCTTAATACCCACATATTACCAATGTCTGAAGGCAACCTTCCAGTGTGAGGAATAGTAAATCTCAGTGAAGAACCACATCCATTTCTCCAGATGACATAAATTAATTCTCTTATCTAAATAGGCAAAAACGTAGGGAAATCAGTTAAACACTGTCAACTACACAAAATTAGTTACCAGTGGCATATGTCCCCTCTCTATCTAGTCTCGGTTTGAGCAATAACTAACTTTGCAGGAAACTCTAAGCCATTAACACACGATCAAAGTAACATTACCCTGAAACAGTATCACGAGCAAGAAAAGAACGGTGAACATCATGGCAATGACACTGTTCTGAGAAGATGATGATGTCCTGGTCATTTTTGCCTTCTTCAAGGCCTTCATCCGCTCAATCCTCGCACGCTTCAACATCGCAAGTTGAGCAATCTCTTTAATCAGCTTTTGATCTGCGGAATCTAGTGATGGACCTCTTGGGGGCCGGGGAGGCTTAGGGGCCTTTTTATTGCTAGTCTTTTTCCGTTTTTCCTTCTGTGCACTGCCTGGGCTCTTTTCTCCGACCAACTTAGCCATATTTCGCGCATCAACACCATCCGAGTTCAGTATGTTGCCATAAAAACCGCCACACTCTTCATCTTTCGCCGGACTATCATTAAGCCTCCCATAGAACTCACTAACAAATTTCACTTCTTTTTTGGTATCAGAAGTAGAATCTTCACTCGAACCTTCTTCACTACAATTACCACCGACTTCTAGATCAATATCAAAATCCCTCTCTCTGTGTTCCATTGAAACCCCCAATCTGACACCTTTTCTCCTATACAAATTTAAAGGAGTTCACAACGATGGCAAAAGGCCTAATAACAGCTAGAATCTAACAACTAAGCTCCAAAACTCAGACCCGATTCAGACTGCTTCGCCATAGATACATGCCATGTCAAAGCAAGCGACTTTGGCATTCACTAAGCCAAAAACAATGTGGCAATTTTAACTTGCAAAAGAGGCTATGATATGACTTCAAATATCCCCAGACTTTCTTTGCAAGATAGAGACTAGCTTCCTCTAGAAGTGAAACAAGACGCCAAACCCCCCCTTCACTTCAAATCAAAATATACGCGATCTTTGCCTATTTTCGAACCGCAATCCCGACCCAATCACAACCTGCAAGTTTCAACCAATAAACATCAATCATTAATCCCAAAGATACGAACTTCGTGCCGAAAATCCAGCAGACGAAGGTAAAGCTAGAAACTTTAGGCTTAAAAAGAGCCCCTAAGAGAAAGAAAACGAGAACCCACAAGAAGAAGTCGATCCCAAAAACTCCCAACGGAAGAAGAGTACAAAAGGGTCGTCAAAACAATCCGGAAAAAAACACTCCAAAAAAAGAGCTTAAACATTTCGGGGAACCGCTCGCGCGAATCAACGAAACGGACGAAACCAAGCAATGGGTTACCTGCCAGAGAGAGCGAACGAGAGCCCCAGATCTCCCCACGCGGAACACGGCGACGATTTATCTCGACACCTCCGGGCAAAGCTCCAGCGCCAGAGGGAAGGAGGCCAGAAGGTTCGAGGCGAGAGGCCGGGAACACGAGAAATGTAGAGAGAGAGAGAGAGTTAATGGGGGAAATTCTTTAAGGAAATGGAATTCAAACGTATTGAATAGTCAGAGGATAACAGAGGGGAGACGCCATTTTCGAGGTGGTGTCGAAAGCAGCTGGCGTCTTCCGAGGAAAGAGAGAGGAGATGGAGGGCGAGGTTGTTCAGAGGTGAAGCCTCACCGACACATGGCGTGTCCTGTTTATATGCAATTTGTCACCCCCCATTTTTTTTTTATTTTCAAATTTGTGCTTTTTAGAAAAAAAAAAAAAAAAAAAAAGGGCGGTTATTTGCTTAGAAAAAGGAAAATTGTCCTGCCAATTTTGGGAAAATATTTATTGTTCTTCTATTTTTTGAACAAATTGGAAGATTTATTTGTTTCCTTATGGAAGATTTTCTTGAGAGCCGCCCCAAAAGCTCAGCTGATGTCGAATTGTGCTGCGGTCGCGTATTATTTAGTAGATGAGATCGTAAGTTAAGATAATTTAGATCGAGTAAACCTCTCACGTGATTTGACGAATTTTCTGATTCTTAACATCTTTAACTTGATTTTTTTAAAATGATATGAATTTTGAAGCTTTTGCGCATTTAAAATTTTTCTTTCGACTTTTTTAGCATAGATGATGCAAAAGAATTTGATTTCGAATGATTATCATATGGATAAGCTTTTACAAAATGCAATAGCTGAAAAAGCTCACTCTTTCGCAATTTTAATGAGATCAAAAGGAACTCACTCTTAAATTTGTTGATTTTATAACCGACGAAAAGATGATAAGAAATATGTAAATGCCGTGTATTAATTGCTCAAAAGAGGAACTTTCATGTGTTTTACATCCAGATTTCTCAGAAAAGGAAAAGTACAGATTGAAAGTGTTGACAATGATTAATTATGCCAAGACTTTATTAATTTGGACCGAGTTTGCTTCCGCTCCATTCTTGATGACTTTTTTGAATGAGTGGGTGAACATTACATTTGACCTTCAAAAAGTAAAATAAAAAGACCCCGAGAAAAAAAAAATAGTAGAGGAGGAAGCCGGGCAGGTCCAAATTAAAGTGAACTCCCCAAGCTATTTCTTACTTTTAAATATAGAAAACAAATGGGGAATAATATAAATATGGATTTTTTTTTTTTTAATTTCTGTGGGGATGAATGGGCCCAACCCAACTACACTTGCCTAGGAGATGCATGGAATGATGCCCCAAAGATCTCAAATAGATGCTCAAAATAACTTAATCAAAGGCTCTTTGCAATGCCTTGTTTGGTGGGGGACATGTCATGAATGACGAGCAATATGTGAGGTCCCAAAGAGTTCTTATTAACAATCTTGCCCCATTTTTTTTACAAAAATATATACTAAAAAGAGATTTTTATTCTCCATTCTAATGTCCAAATAGCATTATAATCGAATTTGTCGATTTTCTATTTCAATAAAAATTGAGAAAAGGCGGAAAACAAAAGAAGGCGACAATTATCTAACAATCTAGATATAGCCCCCACAATTATTTAGGAACTGAGGAACAAGACCACGTGCGTCTTGATCTATCGAAATCAATGCATTGTTCATGAAAGAATAGCTTCCATGGAGGGGCCAAAATTGTTCGTCAAAATCTTAGTGGCCCTCACTCTCCATCACCATCAATAAATTGCTGCCCATCCTTTTGTCGAGATTCGAATTATTATTTTTTAATTGACCTATATTCTAATTTGGAATACGTATATAGTTATTTCATCTGGAATATCACAATATATGCTTTGTATAGTTCAATTCCCAAATGCAATTACATGTATTGTTGGGAATCCAATCCACCATGATTTTTCTTATAAAAGATATACATTTGGCTAAATGCCCACCATTGATATTGAAACTTCATTATCATATATATTAGTTAAATCCTATCTAACTTTTTTCGGTATAAATCATACTTTTTTTGGGCGGACAAGTGATTAGTTTTTGCTTGAAAGAGCCATACGAACATGCCCCCAAGTTTCTTGCTTTCCTCATTGGAATCATGTCAATCAAAATGTCAAGCTAAATCATATTAATTAACTTGATCTTTAGAAAGATGTCAACATCTTATTCAAGCAAGAGTTGTTCCAAGACTTAGGCAATAAGAAGGCAGGCCTCCTAACAAGTCCCGCAGAACCCAAAGTCCAACACTTGGAAATGTGCCCTGAAATTCTTAAGTTAAATATCAGCAAGAGGAATGCTAGAACTTGAAAATGGCAGACCCACTTGACGGCTTGGAGGCAAATATGTAGAGCCCGAGCTCGTTCTTGTCGATCACGCCCCGATCGATTCTCGATTGGTAATAGCACTCCTGAGGAGATTTTCGAATGTGATGTCAAATTGACGGTTACTATTTTCCAGCAGCAATTCAAGTTTCGGTGCAGAATGAAAACAAGTACCTTCAGATTGAGGATGAACTGCGGGACTATGCTCTCTTTGACGAGAGCGACTGCACAACCACCCCATCCAGCTCCGGTAAGCCTTGCACCTAGAGCGCCATTGTCACGACAAGCCTTCACGAGCTCCTCCAACTCGGGGCAGCTAATTACAGGACAAAGGAAGAAAATAAACAGTTCAAAAACAGAAAACAGAAACTATGGTAATCCTTCTTGCCACTATTAAGCAAGGGGACTGTGAGCATCACCACCTGATGGGCATTGTGTTACTGACATAAAAACACTAAAGCAACTTATCTGATTAGCCCACTCTTAATGCTCTACATCATAGATCTGGTTCATTCCCTTTGCTTTTCAGTCAAGAACATCAACGCCACTGGCTCACGTGTTCTTAGTTCTCACTATGGCCCTCATTATCCGGAGATTTTACTGTCTAATAAGAGGCATGCCCTCATTGCGTAATCAAATCAACAGATCACTCTACTAATCAGAGTCCTCATTGTTGAAAACGAGACACTAGCGCAAGCATAAGCTAAGTGATGCTTTCGCAGCATACTTCTGAGCGTATGTGCAACCATGTGATACGTATGAGCATGTGCTGAACCGATATGGAAGTAGGACGTAAAAATGTACCTGCACTCATACAAAACGCTGCAGCTGTAATGGCTCTCATTCATGAGGTCACCAAGCTTCTCTAACATATCCTGCTCACTGGTAAAAGAACAGAACAATACGCACAATAAACACTTCAGGATCTAGGAGAAAATGTTACTAAATTGAATTAGGTTCTTTGCGCTGCATAGCATTTTTTTGTGCTTCATTTCCCAGGATATCATTGACAATGCGGGCAGTGTGTACATGAAGGGAGGGAAAGAGCTGTCGGTAACTGTAAAAACTGACCTTAAATTAGATGATACGGTGTCCTTGAAAGCATACACTCTCTTGGCTTCAGAATATACATGAGACGCCCTCTAAGTAAGGATATGATGATTAAATCAAAAAAATTAGCCCAGGGAAGAAACGAGTGACCATTTCTTCTACGATATACATGTGTTGTTGTGTAGATAGACTTAATACAATTCAAATGCTTTCCAAAATGGAATTCTCAACAATTATTTAAAATTAGAACATTTAGTAACCAAGCTTGGAAAGATCACATCTTCATAATTTTGAAGTTTGTCAAAGTTCAAACAATTGCGAACTTTATGATAATGGTAGCACTAAAAAAGTGCTTCATAAAATTAATGCTTCATCTTAAACTAATGATTAAAGAAGTACCTGATACAATTTGAAGTGCTTGGCGGCTTTTAACACATCCAAAGAAGTTGGAGAATGGCCTAAAACAGATGGCAGATCTTCCTCAGTAATTTGCTCAATCTCATCTGCTGTATAAGGTTCCTCCTTAAGAAGTTCCTTTTAAGAAAACAGCAACAGGGTAGAGTTAGTTGGAAAGGTTAAAATGACTGATAGACTGCATAGTCCAATGCCCATGCCATGCATAAAAACAAAGGCAAGCAGGAACTAAGAAATTTATAATACAAATACAAGGGAAACTAAGATGAGAAACGACAAATACCTTAACTGCAATAACAGGATCAGAAGAACCATGTTCACTGGCGAATGATAAGCACAACCCTTCTACATCAGAAAGAGTTTTAACTTTTGATATAGCCTCTTGTGGTTTCATTCCGAGCTTTATCCCGAGAACAATCTGCAGAAGAAATTAGAAGAGAATAGTGAACTCGACAGACATAATGTATACCGCAACTCTAAAATAATAGTTCAAACTTACGAAAGGGTCTGCTTAATTTATCACAGCCACATATGGCTAATAGGAAGTATTAGATAATTGAAAACTCAGAATGAAGATAACCTATGCTAAGGACTTTGAAAAAGAAAGAAAACAGAAAAACCTACCGCAGCTAACCGACACTCCACCACCCTATTATTGTAGTTTGTTGCAGCAGTAACAGCCTTCTGAGATTCTGCCAGAGAATGAGCTATTATAAATGTTCCACCAGCAGGAAGTTGCACATCAGTTGCTCGAATAGGGTTGAAATCAATGAGCTCAGCAAATCCAGGTTTAGCCATCACGGATATGGCCTGTCAAGTGAAACAAAAGCAAATATTAGTCTTCACCGTCAAGTCTTGCGGGAAGAAAGTTTTGCTGCCAATTTGAGGCACAAAAATAAGAGAAATACATTAATTAAGAGAAGTCAATTTTTTTTCTAACTAGCTGTACATCAATAGAATTTTCCAGTAGAATGTGGGAAGAAAGTTTCGCTGCCATTTAGAGGCACAAAAATAATAGAAATACATGAATTAAGAGAAGTCAATTTATTGATAGCATTTTCCAGTAGAATCCCATACAATAACTCCCAGTCTCAGACTATGTTTCTAATAGAGAATCTTACAGTTTACATGAGAGAGACTGTCACCTGAGTTGAAGTGATTTTAGAGGGATACAGGGAGACCAAATTGGACCATAAAGAGCAACTAATTAGTGCAACATGATAGGGAAACAAGACCCTCATAATGGATATCACAAATTATTCAGTGAAAAACAAAGCTATAACTTGAGTAATAGCTCAGTTCATGGCTGACTGCCTCAGAATATATAGCTTAACTGTTTCAGAGTCACACAGAGCCTTATACCAAAACTTTCATAAGTATGATGAATTAACAACACCTAAAGCTAACACAAATCCCAAGGTCAGCAAGTTACAAACTAGACGAAAACCATATGATTTTCATTTAAAAAAATAAAAAATAAAAAGATTGACGATAAGACAAAAATTGAATCTGCAATGGAAATTCGGGACAATCTGAATGATTTCTGACCTGATCCATTCCACCAGACTGAGTTCCGACATGCCGTTCACACTCGCATGTCAATTGAGCAAGTTCTTTCTGACACATAAAAGGAAATGTAGTGAACATGTCAAACACTCAAACAAATTACCAAATCATATGGGGAGTAACCATGAGAAGTATGTAAGCTAACTGATCATCATCCAAACAGATTCAAGAACTGTAGTTGATAACCCCATTTTTTTCACTTACAGATGTAAGAAACCAATACTTAAGAAATGACATGAACAATGAAACATGATTTAAGAACAGGTCACTATCAGCATACTCTGATAATGACTAGTATCTATATGTTAGGAACACAAAACTCGCATGAATTAACCTTCAAAATAGACATCATTATGAGATCTTGGTGAATGACAAGTGCTACCTTGGGAAAGTTTGCCCCAAGAACTGCCATTATAGCAATTGTAGAAGAACAAACAAATGCTGCAGAGCTTGAAAGTCCAGAGCCTGGAACACACAAAGCACACAGCCACACCAATTGGTTAGACCTCAATGTAAAAATGCAGAAATTACTTTTGGCCAATAACATCTGTCCAAAAACAAAGAACAAGCCCAAACCAAATGAAAATTACACCTGTTGGAACTGTTCCGTCAATGATAACATCAAGTGAAACTGGCACACCAACATCTAGTCCTTTTGACGCTGCGTATTCATAAAAACCTTTGTACCTGAGAACCAAAAAAATGTTGTTTCAACAACCATCCCCAAAAGCAGTGGCATTATTAAATGATTATCCAAACTGATTTGTCACTCCAATACAAAAAAACAGCCTCCAACAAAAATTATAACAATAATTAACTATGCTAGCAAAATTACAGGGACATGCAGGAAATGAAGCATTGAAGGAATTCGATTCTCACCCACAGATGAAGTAATGGCCCCATTTGTGATTATTCAAATCAAGTTCCTACAAATTGAAGCAAATTCATGAAGGGACAAGAAAAATGGAAATTTGACAGAATGCATCCGATTACATAATGTATTAAACTTCGTTCAAAAAACAGACTAACTTAGAATAAGCAAGCAGTAAATCAAGTCTCGTATCAGGTGATCTCTCTCTCTCTCTCTCTCTCTCTCTCTCTCACGCGCGCGCGCACACACACACACACACACATGCACACAAATTAGAATGAAAAAGACAGAAACTCAGAACTAATCCAGCTAAGTTTACCAAGTCACCTGCATACCCATGAGCCAAAACTAACAAAACAGAAATTCTATGGTCGACCATTAAAAAATACGAAGGCGTGACGAATTTGACTACAGTATCAAGGCCAAAAGCACCTGCTCTGGATCAGCAGGATAACTGCACATCATGTACTTGTCGTTGACATTCCCGATACGAAGCAGCGGCTTCGCCTCCCCAGAATCGTACTTGCGTATCCCGACGATCGTGTCCTGCCGTATCGCCATCGGCAACACCGAGTACCCCTCGTAATCAATGTGCTCCCCGATCAAATTCACTCTCCCTACACGCGGGCCCAACTCAATCAACAACAGCAACCGACACAAACCCATCAATCAAAACCCAATCTTTCCCAGAACCCACTACTCCGCGACGCCCCCCGGGGCACGCCAAACGTACCTGGCGACCGAGCGTACACGTCGGGAGGATGGCCGAAGGCCTCGACGAACTTGGCCTTGAGCCTGTCGAAGCGCAGCTGGGCCTCTTCCAGCTGGGACCCGTCGCCGTACACGGGCTCGAGGTCGGAGTAGACAGGGACGGGACGGTCCTCGTGCTTCGCCATTCGGGGAGCTCCGGCGACGGTGTGACCGGCGAAGGAAGACGGAAGAAAGTGTTTGAAAACAGAGAACGAAAACAGAGTGAAAGAGAGAGAGAGAGAGAGAGAGCCGAAAAAGGATAATATAAAAAGGGTGGAATGAGGTGTCACGAGCGTCCATCCATTACTCTAAATTTAACGAGATCTGCCTTTTTGGATAAAGTAAATTTCCGGTAATCATCGTTCATCTTCTTTCTTTTTTCTTTTTTTTTTTTCAAACAGAGTCCTTGTTGAAAAAACACAGTCCTTGTTTTCTACGAATTTTAATGATGATGATATAATTACATTGCTGTCATGTTGCAATCGAGTTTAATGTTTTGGTCTTAAGTTCAGCAATTCAGATGTAATTTTTTTTTTGTAGTGTTAAAAGAAGAACCCCGATTGGGTATTTTTAACTCAGAGTATTTGTTAATTTGTTACTTATTTTTGCGGTTACACACGTATCTTTAATTTTGTGGAATTTGGATATGGCGACGATATAAATCGTGGGTAAATCTTTTTTTGGCAAAAAAACATATCTTAGTTGTGATTTTCCGTCTCAGTGTTATTTTAAATTAATTTTCTTTATCCTATTAGATATTAATGATAGTGTTGGGTTTACTTTTCGATTTAAATATTTATATTTTTATATTTGGATATTGATTTTCTCTTGGATATTGATTTTCCAAGCTAGCGAAGCCTTCAATTGTATTTGGATCAAACTTAAGTTTTTATGCTGATATTTGGGACTCTTGAGTTTACGAGTTGGGATCCCTTGGTCATCCATTGCTATCCACAAACCCTTGTTTACCCGAGACGTTGGTTTGGATCGTGCTATGATGCCAGATAAGTTCAAGTTCACTCAATTCGTATGAGTGGTGCAATGACAACATGCTCACTTAAATAAGTAATGATTATGATATAGACCAAATGTTTCAAGGAGTGAAAAACTCACATAAACATTGCTAATGGAATTATAGATGCTCGTTATCGCTTCCCACCTTTTTTCCCACAAAAAGATGCTCAATCGTTTCACATAAATAGAACCCTTTTCAAATTGAAAGAGTTAATTTATTTATCAAGAAAAAAAAAAGGTAAAAATTTAAACATGAATAAAGGAAATTATACCTATCTTTAGTATCCATTGTTATGGATATATTTGCCTCCGATAAAAGATGTCGAACGGTCATTTTAGCCGGAGATCGGGATAAAATTGGGCCGGAGCCACCATCACTCGATGCAGAAAAAGGTCTCAGCATACTGAAGGTTGAAAATTCGCGAAACCCGAAACATCGGGCGGGCAAAGTCGTCGGAATCCAATAATTCGGGGGGCAAAGTGCAATTAGCCCAAAGTAGGAGGAACACGGATCGCACTAATCATGCATTGCACGTGCTGTGAATATAATAAAACCAAAGGGCACGTGACCATCACCTAATCGAACCGCTCCCGAAGAAACAAACAAAAGAAAAGAGAGAAATAAATAAAAAAAAAAAAAAGAACATTGGATCTCTAGCGGCGATGAAACGTGTCGGGTTTGGCTGGAAAGGAATCGTGCTTTCGTCGGTCGCCATCACCTTTTGCGTCGATAATTTTGTGTTCTTGTGCGACGTTGGGGGTCGGCATTTGATTCAGGTGTCGTGTCGTATCCTCTGACAGATGTTCTGCATCATCGCCACGCTCGCCGTGCGGGGATGAGAATATGGATGGACCAGCAGCGGAAGAGATTCCCTTCACTTGTAATGTGCACTTCCAAAAAAAAAAAAAAAAAGGAAGCAATAATTGAAGAAGCAAATGCATCGCGCAGCTTGGATGTGAGGACTCCCCCGCACGGCTTTTCATGATGCCCCTCAAATCTTTATAGATTCTAAGGTTGAGATCCTCTAAAGGTTGCACTCAAATTACATACTAGCCTTTGCCATTACCACTGCGGTTTCACCACCTCCGTTGTGTACTCACCCGCATCTGTAACCAGGTCTTCGTCGTCGTTGCCTGTAAGCCAGCCCATTGCCATTGCGCCCTTCTCTCTCTCTCTCACTTTGAAGGAAGACGAAGGGGCTCAAGAAGATCGTCGCCGCCACAAGTGGCAGCCAACCTCGCGTAAACTCCCGGCGACCTTAGATTCGGCGCAAGGAGCCTTGAGGGAGGCTCCACGCGCCCGCACGTACAGTCAAGATATCACTAGAGAAGAGAGAAGTGGCATGAGCATGACGGCGATTGCTCTCTACTCATCTTTGTTCATGGGGATTGGCTCCCAACTTGGAGATTGAGAGAGACAGGATATGAAGTTTTGGAGGCTTGAAGTTTGTTGATATCTTATGAAGGGAGGGCAATTTAGTCTTTTTGCTTATGATGTTTCGTGTGAAAATGCAAAATAGTGCTTTTAGGGGAAAGTATTCAGTAGTCGTTACTATTACGATCAACTGCTGATGTAGCACGCTTTTATTTAATCGGATTGATTATAAATTGATATTAGATGACTTACTTAGAACTTGATAAAACCAATTTAAAAGTCTATCACCCCATGGCCGGCTGCGAAAGTTCCATAAATTGATGGCACTGGCTTCAATAAGTACTTGTAATATTAAAATGGCACGACAACCAATTTGCTTTACTTTCTTCACTCTTTTACGTTCTTTTGCTAAACTTTGTCCTTACATTATAACTTTCCCCAATTATTTTTTTCCTAATTTGGGAGGGACGATGCAGCATAGTTGTAGTTGCAAACTCCCATGTAATATCATTATTCACATTGAAGTTCATCGTACTGAAAGCGAACAGCATCAATTCTTCAAATGCAATGTTTTTGACTTAACATCATCATAAGAGCTTTTACTAAAATTATCACAATGAGTCCCTTGTCAAGATGCATAAAGCGCCTGTTTGATTTGGCTCCAAGGATATCCTTGGAGAAATGTTTGCCTTTAGCTTAAAGGGATTTGGAAAAACGCAAATATTATATGGTAAATTGTAATTGAAAAGTGCCTTAGGATGCAACTTTGGCGAAATATTGTTCAGCAAGCATGCATTTGGAAAGTCCTTTGGTATGCCAATTTTTTTTTTAAATTGAAAAAAAAAAAAAAAAGACCACAACTTTATATCTTCGCATTGAGAGTATTGTAAAAGAAACATATTTAAAAAAAAAAGAATTAAAAAAATCACATCAAAGTTGATCTTTTAATTAAAAAGAGAGTAATTTCATTATAATAAATATGACCACGTGTTTGGAGGAAAGAAATAAATTATCGTTAATTATTACAAACCTCCTTAACTTTTTATTAAATTCATGCTCATTTTATCACGTAAAGGGCTATGTCGGCAAATGCATTATCACTTGAAGCACTTGCCCCTTATTTACAGCATTATGGTAAACTAAATATCCATACTGGAGATCCAAATTTATTGTTTAAAATCCATATCAATTACAACATTTCTTTATATATAATTGTGCAAAACTATTGTCGCTATGACAATTTGTACTTGTTTTTCATATGCATAACTTGACATATTAGTTAGAATCTCCACTTCTTTTTTAATACGCCAAAGGCTCGCTCAATTTATAAGCAAAGCAAGGAATTGACACGATTGAACACTTCTCAATAATGAGAAAAGTGTCAAAAGTCTGAAACCTATTATATTTATGTCAATTTAGTTCTAAACATTTTAAGGTTAATAACCTAAAAAATCCATACTGGTGCACTTGTAACAAATTTACCATAAACTAATTTTTTGACTATCAAAAACTCCAAACTAATGTATAAATTTATCCCAAACTAGTACATTTAAGACAAATTTACCCTTTATTAGTTTCTATTAAATTTTATTGTCAAATTGTTGAATCGAATGACACATGCCAGTTAACTAGTATACCAGCTTAGATTTTACTCTCTAATTATTACAATTGTTTTGATTTTGTGTTTTTTGTAGTATTAATTCAATTTAATGAAGGGTATAGTATCATATTGGGGTGTTTGGTGGTCAAACGAATTAGTTTAGATAAATATATCACAAGTGTACTAGTTTGAGATTTTTTGTGATCATTTGGGGTAAATTTATTCTATTGTACTAGTTTCGGATTTTTCATAGTCAAAAAATAGTTTGGGTAAAATTGTCAAAGTGCATCAGTTTTGGGTTTTTCAATGTATTAACCCAACCTTTTAATAGTGTTAATTTAGTCCTAAATCTTTTAAAAATAGTGCTAACTAAGTCTTAAACATTCTGACTTGATGCTAATTCAGTCATTTGCAGCTAATTTTAGCCAGATATTGTTAACATGGATAATATTTAATAATATTTGAATAAATCTTCAATTTTTTATTTTATTTTATTTTATTTTTCTCTCTCATTTCTTCTTCTTCCTTTTGCAAGTTACCAAGCACCAGCCATGCCTGGACGGGCTGCCTTCGCGTGGCCATGGTGAGGTTGAGCCCCGACGAGGGTCGGCCTCGTTGAATATCGCTTGGGCGAGGGTTCTCCTTACCAAATCCAGTCAAGTCGCCTTAGCCTGGGGAGGCCAACCCTCACGTGGCGAGGGATCCCCTCATTAAGGCTGCCTTGGCCCAAGCTAGGGTTGGCCTCGCTTAAGCCAAATCTGATGAGTTCGACCCTCTAGCTAGTGGTCGGTCACTGACAAAGGCGAGAAGAAGAAAGGAGACAAAAGAAAAGAAAGAAAAAATAAAAAATGAAAAATATTAAAATAATATTACAAATTGTCTATGTCAGCACTACGGTGCCACATAAGCTGACTAACATTTATGTTAGTAATATCCGGGCAAAATTAACTAGAAGGACTGAAATGGCACTAAGTCAAAACATTTAGGATTAAATTAGCATTATTTCAAAAATTTAAGGACTAATTTGGCACAATTAAAAAGATTTATGATTGAATTGATGGTTTAATACTAAATTGGCACCATTAAAAGGTTTATAACTAAATTGACATTAATGCAATATGTTCAACACTTTTTTGATACTTTTCCCTCTCAATAATCACTAGCAAATGATATCTAACTTATATATATGGATCCAAAAACCCGTGGGATTTGGATATCTGACGCCTACTAAATAATATTTATTTGCTCAAATATAATGTAAATTTAGTAAACATATGTTGCATGGATACATAGAGACGTACATAAACCATTAATTAATGAAATTGGAAGAGGATAAGAAATTTGTGCATCAGGTCTTCCAATTGCTTCATGGAAGATACGGATACATGAGCTTGTCCCTCCCAATCGATACAAGCATAGATAAATTCCAAGTTAAAATGATATACAACCAATACATTTTGAATTGTATTTCCTTTTCGACCAATAAAATGAATATGATCTTATGTAGATATCACCATTGGGAGATGTGTAACATTCATAACTCCTTTGCAATCTTAGAATAAATAGTGCAAATATTACTTGATTTACATCTAATTTTTTGTTTTTATCGTACAATTGTTTACATTGAAATATAGATAACATCGTCGATCTTTATCAATCTTCTTTGGAACTTTTTTATTTTGTTGATCGGTTGGTTAGATCACATCTTTTCTCATATCATATTATTCATCTAAAATTAAATTAAAGTGCCTACTTATGATATCTCCAGAGTGTTGAAAGTGCTCTTATGCTAACCTATTACCTATGCCACGTCCCAATTTACAAAGAAACATTTTAACCATATTTGCGACATCAGTATTCCTTGATCCTTTAAGACTACAGCATGTTACTAAGTCACACGCTAAATTATTAAATATAAACATATGCGTTCTAAATACATAATAGCACATTCTCATATTTTCGGCCATCAACTCTCTTAATTATGTATAAACTATATATGATGAGATTATGCAAGATTGTTTGCAAAATTAAGTTGCCCAATAAACAATTGAAGCTCAAATGATTGTAAGAAAATTCCAAAATTCATTTTCTACAAGACATTGTGAAATCGCGAATGAAGATTGCTTATGTAGCTAAAAAAAATGAGTGAGATTGTAATCACCATGGAAATTTCTACACAAATTTCAACACAAATAGAGAAATATTACTTGGAAAGAGGCAAGTGTGAGGGCGAGCGTGACGAAGAGAGCTCAAAGGTAGTAGACGTGTGGAAGAGAGCTCAAGAAAGGTGGGTGTGAGGGAACACGGCTTAAGGCACGCAATAGGGAGAGTTGTCAATGATGCATGAGAGAGGCGAGTGAAGAGAGCACAAAAGAGGGGGAGTCGTCAGTGAGACACAAGAGATGCAACCAAAGAGCTAAAATGGCAAAAATGAAATTATATTGGGTGAGATGGACAATTGATATAATTGCACTAAATCAAGGAAGTGGCATTTCAAAAATACTACTTTTCAAGGCACCTTCAGTCCATCATTCCCCTAAAAACCTTTGGAGAGCCTTGAAGATGCAATCGTATCTCCCTTAAGTCTTCTAAATGTCGAACCAAACATCATTGCATTTAGCCAAACCCCTTTAAAGCCTCGAAACCTCTTCCAAATGTTGAACCAAATGGGGTGAAAGTATGCATACACGATCATCATTACATTTCAAATAACTTGTAGTTATATGTTATGGCAGAATCTCTTAAACTAAAATGGATAATATGCTTCGTTTCACTACTTTCAATTCCCACAAGTATGTAATAACCCATAAATTTTTTAATCTAAGAACATGTTCAAACAAAAGTATACAATAACTAGGCTTGGAAATTCTATTCATTGACATGAATGTATACATTTGCACAATGTTTCAAAATTTTATTGTTTTCAACCATAATCTTGCGGCTTCCATCAAGTATACTAAATCATTAAAAACTTCAATGTCACATATGGAAAATTCTTATATTTATTAATACGTAGGAATTCAGCTGCGATCAATTGATAAGACTATTACATATGTGTGATGAATTAGAAATTTACTGAGTTAATTATTTACTAATATTTGGAAAGTTTTGACGAAAGTTTTGATGGGTTCAAAAGTTATTTCTTAATTTATGTTCATAAATTTATGCTAAACGTTTCGACAAGTCCAAAATATTTTTCGGATTTGTCAATATTTAGAACGGACACTAGTTTTCATATTTACGTAGTGATTTACTTTATTCTTTAGTAATTTAACCGAAAGTTACTTTGAAAAATTATTCTTTAACTCATTCTTCCATCGGCAAGTCTTACTTTGAAATTTGCATTCTAGTTTTCTTCCATCGGCAAGTGAGACATTGAACTTAGCCTTGTTGATATCATACCCCTTTCATCTATATTAAGTTCTAGTTCATCAATGCAAGGGATGACTCATCTCTTTACTTAGGGGTTAGATGAACTATTTTAATTGGAACAACAAACCTCTCTAGTCTTAGATCTCATGATTTTACCTTTGATTAATTAAGTAACTTTATCAATTCACTCTTAAGTACTTACCCTACCTAAAGGTAAGTGCTCAACTTAAAAAGAGAGAGAATTCCCAAGAGAATGCCCCACTTCATTTTTTATCAATTACTCTCTACTTCCCTTTCAGCTTTCACTTTCAATTCCGAGATTAAAAGCAAAAAATTCTACATGCATATTTTATTAAAGTCTCAACTTCATTTCTAGATTTGAACGAGGTAAACTCATTTATTTTCTTCTACTTTTCACAAATGGATTTGTCGTTTTCAAGACAAAAATCATTAATTTCAGTTTTGTTTTACTTTGAAGAAAACTGAAGCTTTATTTATGCAAGCTATTATCGAGGTATGTGAAAACTCTAGGTGTTAAGTTTGGTTGTTCTAATGAGTACTTGACTTGGTTGCTTGATGGGTGTTTACTTTAAGTGAGTTTTATGAATACGTGTGAGAAATTTGGTGAAAACATGTTGGGTTCCTCACTTGCGAGAATTTTGATTATGATGTGTTTTGTTGTGTATTGATAATTTTTTTTTGTTATAATAAGAATTATGAGTTAATTCTTCGATGATTGGTGGTATTTTGGTAAAAATGAGTGTAAAAAGAGCAAAAAAAATAAAGCTAGCGATTTTAGCGGGATATCGAATATGATAGTTACCGATTTGCAATGAACTGGAGTCAACACTGGAGTTATGTTTATTATGAAAGGAGACTTTTGACTAATAACCACCAAATGTTATTTCATCTATCGAAAAGGTTACCCCTTTTAAAAATATTTTCATTTTTTTTCTAATATTCCAAGGCTACCACCTTGGAAATGGAAATTGAATTTGAAATATTTTCTTCATGCTACCTTTGGCATAAGAACGTGGAAAAGGGGGAAAAACGAAAAAAAAAATCACTTTGTTTAAAAATAATAGATTTCTATTACACATCAATTTAAGAGAGAACCTATTATGATTGAATAACAAGAATGCTTGAGTGGTCATGCTAGAGTACTCAAGCATGCCCAACTTTCGGAATGAATCGGAGTGGGAGTGCTCAACCTTCACACCTCTCTGATTTGCTCAACGTTGGCAATGAATTAGAGTAGAGCACTCAATCTTCACTCCTATTTGTTGCACTTAACTTTCGCATATAACTGGAGTAAGTTGGACTTTTGGAAAAGTCATTAGGAAAATGCAAAGGTCTTTAAGTTGAAGGGGCTTTTCAGAATGCAAATTGTGTTTGGTAAATTACAATCTAAAAGTCCATTGTGAAGTACTTTTGAGCAGAATAGTGTTTGGAAAGATTATATTTACAAAGGACTTTTTGTGATAAAAAAATTATCAAAAGAAAAATAAAAAAAATTGACCAGCAAGGGCAGGCGACCGCCGGCGATCGAAATCCGTCACCGGCGGTTGACATTTAACTCAGGCAACCTCGGAGACAATTGGGGATGGCCGCTCTGGGTTGAGCAACCCCTGAAGACCAGCGACGAGGGCTGCCCTGAGGGTCGTCGGACGTCGGGCGACCTCGCCGCGACCTAGATCTAGGGCGGCAAGGTCGCGGGAGGACCTCGCTGCCCTCGGATCTAGGTCGCGGTGGGGTCATGTGACCTCGCCGCCCCCGAATTTGGGTCTCCAACGGTGAGGTCGCGCGACCTCGGCGACCGCCGGACCCGGATCGAGGGCGGCGAGGCCCTCCCGCGACCCCGCCGCCCCCGGATTGGGTCGCAGCGAGGTCGGCAACCCAAACCTCGCCGTGACCCATGGCAATCATCACAACCTAGACAGGGCGGCGGTCATGCCACTCCCCGGCGACGGTTGCCTGGGCCGCTGCGACCATGCTGAGCCGTCAGCAGTCGCTCACAGCTTTGAGCAACACGTTGGCCAACGTCAACGAAGAAGAAGATGAACAGTCCAATGACGAGGGCAAAATCGAAAAAATCGAGAGTAAGTGAGGATAGTTTTGAAATAAAATAAAAATATGAACAATGCCTCTTGTATGCCGAGAAAGTTGAAAGCCCAAGGCACCCTCACACTTGCCTTGGGCTTTCAGCCTTGAGAAGACCAACTTTATAGGAATTTCAAAGTTGTTCCCAAACACCCAATATTTAGCTTAAAGATCCTTGGAGGCCCAAAGACCCTTTGCAAAGCCAATTCCAAATGCACCCTAAATGCTTTGAAACCTCCCTCGAGCCTATGTGGTAGAAGTTTTGTAAAACCACGAGAGATGAACTATGTAGCACCGATACGGACACACAACACGCGACACGACACGACACGACACGCCGACATGTTAGTTCTCAAAAAATAGAGAATTCCGACACGTTATATAAATGCAAAAATAAATAATAAAAAGAGCATATAGTTAATCTATACTGAAAATATTAATTCAACATTTGTTAATATCATTTATTATTTTAATTTAACAAAAATTGATTAAGAAATTCAAAAATTGCAAACACAAAAGAGTAAATTTGAAGAAACGTGTCATGTTTTTTTACACTTGTCGGAAATTAATGAGATTTCTTATAGTCCTAGACAGAGTTCGGAGTTTATGATATAGACGGCTTGGAGCTCCTTTGCAAAACTTGGTTTGAGAAAAATGAAAATCTAGAACAAGAACTGTCGAAGTACGACCAAACGAAAATGAAATAACTAAATTCGTCATGGAAAATGTAAGAGATAACTCACAAGCTAATGACATAGACCAAAAGAGATAACTCACAGGTGACGCCTGCAAGAGGCGGAAAGAAGCAAGAAAGTAAAAATAAAAATCGCAACTTTAAGTTTGCGGGAGCGGTGGAGTGACACCGGCGAGAAGAGAGGCATTCCATCGTCGGTTACGGGAATGTCAAAACTTATAAATGAGAAACTTGAGAGTAAGAATTTTCTTCTTCCCTTTATTTTTGTTATTTTCATTATTTTCATTATTTTTCATATATTTATATTTTGATCCATCAAGTATTGAAAATTTTTAAAATTGACCCCGTGCGTGTTGGAATCGCGTGTCGAAATTTCGGACTCGTGTGTCGGAGCGTGTCGGGAAGAGTTGACCACGTGTCGGATTTCTTGACACTCGCTGACCGTGTGTCGGAGCGTGTCGGACACGTGTCGAAGTGTCGGACACGACACGAAAGCTTCCGGAGAGTATCGGTGCTTCTTAAGAGATGAAACTAATAACAACGGAGTTTTCTAGGCGATTCTTGTGAAGCCTATTGGGATACAAGTTTTCATACCTTTTCTCTAACGGAAATCTCTTTTCGAACCACCGCCGCGGTGGCGTAGGCCAGGCTTTAGGCTCCCTCCCCTCACAAAGAGGGAGGAGTTCGAATCCCATAGGTGTTGCGTTCGCGCGACTCAAACGCGGCTGGGTTTGTGGTGGTGGCTCAATCCACCCTGAGTTTACGTCTAGGCTGCCGGCCGATGGCGGTTTCCGATTCATCAAAAAAAAAATCTCTTTTCGAAAACTAGAAAACAAAACATAGGAAGAGTCAGAACGGAAGGACTGACGTTTGCAAAGAAACGTTAAAAAGGTGGAGAAAGTTGAACAAATGGGTTGGTGGTGGGCCATTCCACATTTTTGCAAGCATCCATTAAAGCTGCTGACGTAATTAATTTGCGGAACTTCAGCGGCCAGTCATCGACCGACAGACACTAATTTCTTTTCATCTAATTCCAAGTTGCTTGTTGCGCGTCAATTTGCAACCGGATCTGATGCAACAGCAATTTGAAGCGGTCGTACGATACCACATGATACTTTTTTTTTTTTTTTGGGTCGGTGTACCACATGATACTTTCAGAGGGGCAAAAAGTGGCATTAGGAGTGAAAAGTGATGATGGCACGAGCATGGGGTGAATCTGGGCTTTTGGGCCCGAACCAGTTCGGGCCGATCCGTGGGCCATTCCCATTTGGGCCGGGCCCGCGACTCAAGCCCACGATCCCGGCCCGACCAAAGTCGCGTCTTCGCTCGGCTTTGACCGGAGCCACCGTCGTCGTCGCCTCTCTTTCTCTCTCCTTCCAGAGCAGCTTCACTCCTCACCACTCTCCTCCGCCTCTCTCCTCCGCCACCACCGCCATCGGAGAATCGAGCTTCAAGGCTAGGGTTCCGCCGGGTTCCGCCGGAGCAGCACGACGGTCAAGCTGGATAGGCACCGAGGGGACCGCTATGGCAGCAACAACAACAACAGCAGCAGCAGCAGCGGCAGCGGCCACCAGGACGCCCACGGCTACCGCCAATCCAGGGGCCCTCCCGCTTCTCCGACGCCCCCGTGAACAACCACCGCGGCCGCCGCAGCCCCGGCAGCTTCCGCGGCGGAGGGGGCGGCGGGGGCGGCGGCGGGGAGGCCATCGTCCCTTCGACAGCCCGCCCCGCCACCAGGGCCCCGGTGGGTTCCGGCCCGCCGGCGGTCGCGGCGGCGACGGGTACAGGGGCGGCGGCGGGGGCGGGAGAGGGTACGGGCAGGGCTACGATGCGCCGCCGCCGCCTCCTCTGGCTGGACAGAAGCGGGGGTTTTCCGGCAGGGGAGGAGGATCTCCTAATTTAGGTGCGTTCCGAAAGCTAGAATTTTTATGAAGCTTCGGTGTGAATTTTCGTGGTGGGGGTGGCGGCTTGCGCTTCCCAGCTATGCGCGCTTCCTCTTTGCGTGTTCGCTTTTGATCACTCTTGGCTTAGCCAATTTAGTTCCGCGTGCTTTTCCGCGTACCTTCTTGTTATCGAATAATGGTATGCTTAAGCATTGTATTCGATGTTTTCGTACAATGATCCTGCCATATTCAATCTCCTCTGCGGTGGATTGCTAGTTCTAGCTTCAGGAATGGGATGGTCTTGATTAGGGGCAGTTCCTTTCTTTTTATCATCTTCAATGAGGAAGTTGTTTCTGGTTGCATCGCATAGTTAATCCAAACTAACCTGGTCAGCTTCACGTGTTGCCGGTCTGTTTTAGGATGTCTGGTCTCTCTCACTTTGGGAATTGTTACTTATGGTTCAACCACTGTCTGTTAAGCACGCCATATGGAAAGAAAAGTTGGGATTTATAGGTCCAGATGAAACCCTTAGAGGACTTGAGCAGATCAATCAATTTGAGTATCCAATACTCTATATGCCTGGTATCAGCATCAAGGCCTTAAAGGGATTTTTTTTTCTTATTTGAATGTTCTCTCCAGAGCAAATTTTTAAAAGAGGGTTAAGCTGGTAATCCTTACATTTAAGAGAATTTAAGTTACAAAGAGGCGAACTTAGCTTGGGCTATCGGTCATTCTGAAATAGGTGTTTGTTGAAGCATGCATATTTACTCCAACTTGCTTGGGATAGGTGTTTATTTTTTTGAACCGTTCATTTTCTCTTTTGCTGCTCTTTGAAATCTGACAATAGTGTAGTGAAAATTAGTTATCGAACATCTCCTTTTATTTCTTTTTCTCCTTTATGGAACATTCGATAAAGTCACAAATTCCTGTTGGATAATGAAGAAGAAAGTGTTGGGAGTAATGATACATCCACAATCAGTCTCACTGACTTCTCAACTTTCCTAATTGTCCTAAGTGGATCTTCAACTTTTTCACTGCATTATTCTGACTACTTTCTTATCTGCTGATCTTCTATATAGATCCATTGTCCTAGTTGTTGCATCATCCTTTGCATGTGTCAGATTGTAAGCAAACTGTCCTGATCAACTCGATCCATGCTTAGCCTCCTCCTGTGCTGCAAATCACTGTCTGTGTTTATTTAGAATTTGACAGAGTTTTCATCCTCTGCCATGTTTGTGAGCAAGAATGAGTTCATGATGGTTTTGTCATCTGCTACTGTTTTCATTCCCATTTTCAGGTGAATAATTTGCTTTGATTTATTGGACAGGAACTCGTATTCCTTTCCCAATAAAAATAGTTTATTACCTTATTGGGAAAAAATAAAAAAAATCCTTTGCCCTTTACTTTGCATTGCATGGCACTTTGGTGTTACAATGCTAATTTCCCTTTCCTCATATTCTATGGATTCTTGAAATGACTACTGTATTGAGAGTCATCATTTCATTCTCTCATTCATCCTTTAATGTGACAAAACTTATGAATGGAAAGGACATCCTCTTGTTATATTCATTGCACTCAACTCATTCCTTGTTTTAGTTAGATCTAGATCAAGATCCATTCAATTGCATCAAATGTTGTGGTGATGCATGTGACTTGCAGGATGATTCTTGATTCTTTCTTATGCCTTTGTGTTACGTTTTCCATTCTTTTAGCTTATACATTTTGTAACTTTTCAGACAAACTTAAACATGTTATTTGAATAACTATTTTGTTTCCTTATTTGGCATTTCGTAATGCTCTTGTGGATTGACCTTTTTTCCCTCTTTTTGTTAGATCATTCTGATGGAGCTGCTTTTGCTAAACTTTTTGTTGGATCAGTTCCGAGGAGTGCCGCTGAGGAAGATGTGAGTCCTCACCTTGACGACCTGTTCTATGTGATGCTACTTAATTGAGTTTTGGAATTACAGCATACATGCACTTGGTGATGCTTTTACAAATAATCTCTTTCTTTTGTTAACGATAAAACAAAATTTTATTAAGAAGGTATCAGAGTGGTATGACCCTTCTATAAAACTCCTTTAGCACATTTGCCACCAGTCTTCTAACATTTCCCACAAACTAGATGTAGGTTATTGAACTTTTCTGCTATACCAAAGTGAAGGTTATATAATAGATTATCCCCAAAAGAACCCCAAGATGATTAGAAGGCAAATCATCTTTATAGCTTGTTCTTTACCAGACATATAACTAATGGCATCTCTTCAAGCCCTAAGTTCATGTCGTACCATGGCCGATGTAGCCCACCTTATTCCTAAAATTGCCAATGCTGTAGCCTGTAGTCCAAATTTGCATGGTCAATCTAATAATAAATGATCCACGCTCTCTCTTGCATTCTTGCACCAAAAAATCCTAGCGGTGGCGTTTTCCCTTTCTTTGAAGACTATTCAAAATGAATATATCCTAAAACTTCTTTGGAAAAGAAGAAAAGAAGAAATTAACCATGAGAAGAATATTTCTGAGGGGTGAGAGTATTCTATGGTACCTACTGTTGAGTAGAAATGGCAATAGAGCAGTACAACTTGACAAAATAGAACCGGAAGTACAAGGAGAAGAATCCTTGTCTTTTTGGCTCATTGGAAACAGAAAAACAAGAGAGTTTTTCAAGGAGGAAGATTTTCTTGAGACCTCTTTGGAGATAAGCGGTTATGTACTCTTTACTTTTGGTATAGTGGAAAAGTTGTTTTATACTTATAGCTCACATTAAATGATAGAAATGGTGTCTTGTTCTTAATCTTTGTATATGGGAACCTCCCTTCTGAAGTCATTTTGTATAGGAGTGGTATTCTCTTGGTACCTTTTAATAGGAATTTGTTTAATCTTAAAGAAAAAACAATTCCACTGCAGACTATTGTTGTTTTCCACTTCTAGCATCATTTAATATGGCTACTCATAAAAATTAGAGAAAGCTTTGAGCTCCAATCTTGAGCCCTACGTAAAATATCAATCTCCTGCATCTGCTTCTCCTTTATGCCTTGAAATAGTTAGCCCTCTTAGCTCTCTGTTCCTTGTTAATACAATCAAATCAAGAAACACATTTTCTTAGGCAATGTCTCTGCATCATCTACTTTGCATATCATACTCGAATGGAATTTCTACTTCTGAAGCATCACATTGCTGTTGTATGTACTTCCAAAACCCTACACGCATGTGCCCCTCAATTTTTTGACATAATTTTCCACTCTGCATCTTCCAATCCAAAATTCACAATAAATACCCTTGTCCACGTTTTTTGTTTCGCCATATCGAACCTCCACAAAGGGGAAGTAAACTGAAAGATACCAATGGTTTTACTGTCAACCCTCCTTGAGAGACCAATTGATTGCTTAAAAATATGTCGATTGAATAGATGAAATCTTGGATCATCATCTGAACATCTCCAAAGTTTAATTGTTATTGGCGTATCTATGGCATTAACATGCTTGTGATGATTCCAGCTTTCTTAAAGAACTGTGACCTCTTTTGCATTTTTCCATGTGCTTTTTATTTCCTTGTTTGCACTAAATGTTGCTTATTTAATATCAGATTCGCCCACTGTTTGAAGAACATGGAAATGTCATAGAAGTTGCCATGATTAAGGATAAGAGAACAGGACTACAGCAAGGTACTGGGTGCTATTTTAGTAAAATGATCGCGAGCATTCCTATCTCTTTCCAGGTCCATTGAGAGGCTGATGGGAGCATCCGTGAGCTCATCTTTCATCTCAGTTTGTTTTTGCAAGAAGTTACGAGCTTTTGGTTTTCGTTGAGAACTCATTTTTATGTCTGTTATCAAACATGAAGAGTAAAGAGTATGAATCAATATATGTATAGCTGTTGGAAGTGGAAGACAACTTCTGCTCTATTAACTGAGGCTGCAGCGATGGGGACTCGACCAGCGGGTTTTTGTTTTTCCTTTTTCTTTAAATAGGATGGTCTTTTTCCTTGCTGTAGCTCTTTAGGATTTTCAGTGATTGCGTCAAATTGTACAAACAGTGACAATTGAGTATTGCTGATGACCAGATGCTAATAAATTTAAGTGTATGAGTAAAGTGAGTTTTCATTGGGAAGTTTGGTACTATTCATTTCAAATGACTTGGAATGGTCATTACTTGTCACGTAGATGAGATAAACTAGTGGGGACTTTCTTTGTTGTTATGAATGTTATGAATGACTACATGCGAGGTGAAATGTGTTTGGTAAATAGTTGTGGTTCATGAACTATGCATAAGCAGGCAATTTGTCAAATGTCGGTCCTTTTGGCATGGTGTTACAGGAATATATCCTGTTATCACGTTTCAATTACATGGTGTTGGGAGGGGATTATGTGATGGTATATTTCAGACCTGAGGCTTCTGACATGATGTGTGGCTTGGGTGAGATTATTTGGAATGCTATTATTTGACTGAAAAGTTGAGTTTGCTTCCATATTATATGGATTGCTGATTGACAGTTAAGTGAAAGAGTAATCTATCTCTTCTCTGTTCTCAGTGGACATGTTTGGTTCATCTAGTAACTCGTGTTGTACTGAGTAATTGATGGTTGTTTGATCTAAGGCTTGGCATTTTTTTTTTTGGTTTAAGTTTTGAATTTGTGATATTTTAATCAGTTCCAGATGTGTTTGTTAGTGCTGATGATTGAAAATAATACTCCAAGTGCAACTCCTACAAGGTGATATGATAGCTTTCCTTGTAAGGATATTAAGGAAGCTGCTCTGAGAGTGTTTTCTGATGGTGTGATTGGTTTGGCATGATGGTTACTGGTGGGACTGCGGTTTCCAGATTATGCACTTGTCTCGTCCTCGGTTTGGTTTCTTAGATTGGTTCTTGAGATATGGAGCTATATTAGCCTAAACGCATCGCCATGGTGGTTTGTAGCGAACGTATAGAGTGAGCGGTCTTGGCAATCATCGGTTTTCTCACTATCTCAATTATTCCTTGCTTCTCACTGGACCAAAGTTTTTTGCTTCAGTTATAGAATCAGCTTAAATCACTTTCATGTCTCTGGCTCCATGATTCAGTGAAACTAAGCGGGATGGATATTACTTTGATCACACGTGAAGTGATATAACTCACTATAGTGAGTTGTGCGGTCAAATGTAATTGTTGTTGTTGGTTAAGTCTTTCTGTTATATGTTCATCAATCTTCTAGATAGATGCACTGGTTTGTGTTGTGTATAAATGGCATAGGAACCTGAAAGTTGGAGAGTTATGGAGCCTTATAAACATTGAAGGCTAGTTTTATGACTGGCAAATAGAAAGTGACTCCCAGCACAGAGTTTTGGCCAGTCAATTTGTTTCAAGTACATTTAGATCATCAGATGTGGTTAAGATGATAAGAGGTGCATCATTGCCGGTATCACGAGCTGTGACTTCAACAACAGCACCTTGTGTTGTTTGCGTGATGGTGATTTCCTATTTGAGCGAATATTCTGTGTTGTTATGGAGAAATTGAGGGAGGTCTCTTTTTGCAACTTCCAAAATCATGGAAGTTCATGTATCACTTCTGCTGCAGGCATTAGCTAAATGTGCTTGTATGATCGGTAGAGATAGTCTTGTATAAATACAAATCCTGGGTTTACAGCCCTAAATGTTCTCCCAATGGCATTTGCTTGACCTTCGGATCGCATTCTGATTTTTCTCAAGGCCTTGCTTGGGTTGGAACTCCGTGCTCTTTTCTATTTCCAGGGAGTGGGCAATGAATATCATACTTATTTGTTTTGACTTGAATGAATTTCTTTGCCTTGTTCGTCATCTCCAACTAAGTGGTGATTACAGCGATGTGCTGTAGAATGATTGGACATTAAATTTCAAGTCACTGGCTATTCTTTTCAGAGTAGGTGTGATCCTTTACAATGATGTGGTGGCTTGATGGGACATCACTACATTCATCGATTTAGTGTCATATTTATAAGTAACATGTTGTATCTTCATGGAGCTATGGTTATGCTGTTGTTCTAGATTGTGGAATCAAGGGTATACCCCTAAATTTAGGTTAGGTTTTGCTTCTTTATTCCTTTATTTTCTTTGTATTTTTATTTGAGAAGGAAAACGATATCTCTTCTGGCATTGGCCCATTGAAGTCATGCTGCTCTTAGAGATAACAACTAAGATTGATATTTGCATTTGTTGGAACACATGATTTGCAACTTTATTTTTGAGAAATGGTGTTGATTAATTCAGCGGTATAGTTTTGATAGTGGATAAGAGCAGTTGCATTGATCTCCTTTAAAGATATTTAGGTTTATGGCTTCCTGGCTTTATATTGTCTTTTGGGGTGTATGTATTTCATATTTTTAGGACGCATCACTGGATATGCTGGTGTGTACTTATCTAACAGCTTTAATGATTGCTTGAGTGGTTTGCGCTTCTCTTATTTTTAGCTTGACCAACCAAATTAGGCAAATAATTCTGCTCTTTAGGGTTTGCTTTGTTTCTTGTCTACTACTTTTTTTTTTTTTTAAATGTTGTAGTGAAGTTGATAAGGATGGGAATTGATTCTCATACTGGAATGTATGGCCGAATATATTGGTACCAAATGCGCCTGCAATTGGTAGAGGGGTGATTTCATTGTCAGGATATAATCTTTCTGCTCATGCAGGATGTTGTTTTATCAAGTATGCAACCTCTGAGGAAGCTGACAGGGCCATTAGAGCTTTACACAATCAATACACACTTCCAGGGGTGAGTACTTTTTCTGCTGCCTAATCTTCAATGAATGGGGGTCTAAAGAACCTCTCTATATGTTTTTTTTTCCAGGGAGTTGGTCCAATTCAAGTTAGATATGCTGATGGAGAACGAGAACGACTTGGTATTTTTCTTTGATCTTTAAGTTTTATATATGACTAATCCTGCTTTCAAATATTGGTGAACTTCTTTTTAGTATAAGAGATTCGGTAGTCCAGAAGTGTATGAAGTTTGAATTATTCATGTGAGAAATCTACTTGTAAGAATTGACTTAGGGTTTGTTTCGCAGTTAAAGCAATCAAGATCTTGTTAAAGGTGACCATAACTAGGTCAAGTAAAGTGAGGTCTTGCAGTTGGGCTGCTATCTGTCAGAAACTCAGAGCAACATTAGTTTCTCTTTTTTACTCCCTAGGCAAGGCAAACCACTGTTGTGCATGGCAGTGTAAATGCCTCTATGGTTTCTCATGGAAGTTGGATGAATTGTGTATTCAAGGTTTTGCTTGTTTACAGATATGGATGGCTAAATTTCATTCTTGCACTTAAAAAATTGTAATTCGTGTGTTGAAAGTTATATTGACACTTCTATAGTTGAGCAAAACAATTTACACATAAGATCTATTTTGGTGAATTATGATCTGAGTCTTATGTTGGTCTACTGATCCCACATTTCTATTTACATTAAATTTGATAGTTAACATTATATTTCCACCAATTTAAATGAAGGATAAAGAATGCTTATTAGTTTGTGGGCTGCTGTTGCAAATCATCAAGAAGAGTGCAGGACACATTCTAGAATTGAACATGGGCGTGTTGGCGTTCTATTGATGGTGTTGCCATAATGTTGATATTTGTGATTTTTGAGGTCCTGTTTATCTGGAAGCATTTGTCGTTGCTGGTCTTGATGAGGCTCTCTTTGGTAATAGGGGCGTTTGAGTACAAGCTGTTCGTGGGTTCTCTAAACAAACAGGCCACTGTGAAAGAAGTGGAGGAAGTATGTGAATACAATTCTTTTCAGCTCTTTAACTCACATTGACAACCTTTTTCTTTCTCCTGTTTTCTATGTTGGGTGCTTAATTGTATAAAAGGAATTTTTCCATAGCAATTTAATGAAATCCAGTCTCTTGCTTGGAGGATTAGGCATATCCTGAAAGCTTGGTTTTATTCCTATGTGCCTTCTGTCTTTTGTTTTATTAATATTTATCAGTTTATATTGAATATGGGAGCCACTGGATTTTTCTTACTTATGCGTGATGACTGCCAGATTTTCACACCATATGGTCGAGTTGAGGACGTTTATCTCATGCGCGATGAAATGAAGCAGAGTCGTGGTACGTCTATCATCTTCTTTTAGATTTGAAAGACTATATACCAGACATGAATAATGTTGGGCAGCCGTTTGCTTGTTAATGGTGTTACGTATTGAAAGAAAATCATTATGGTACATCTGAAGAATTTCTCTGCTTAGTATGCCACTGTGGCTTTTTCTTAGGCATTTAACAATCCTATATGATATCTGTTTAATTGATCAAAGATGTAACATTCTCTTACTGTGATATAGTAGAATTTCTGAGTGTTTTCATATAGATTTGATAAGCCAAACTTGTTATCTTTTGAGATTGTAAAGTGTCCGAAGGCTGTACAACTGGTTCATTTACTGGGCATCACAACCAATGGTTGCTTGTGCCCACGAAGGTGGCAACTTGGATGTTTATTTTTTAAGGTTTATTTTATGTCGACTTATCAACATAACCATTTTTAATCTGAAGGTTGTGGATTTGTCAAGTACTCTCATAGAGATATGGCATTGGCAGCTATAAATGCTTTGAATGGAAACTATACAATGAGAGTAAGCATACTTTATCCTGTCATTTATGGTTTAGACTAGTCTGGCCAGCTCTTAATATCATCATCATTTTTTGCTCTGGTCATAGGGATGTGATCAGCCATTAACTGTTCGATTTGCTGATCCTAAGCGGCCTCGGCTTGGAGATACAAGGTTCCCACTAAGCTTTACTACTTCCTTGGCAAGACAGTGTCGTTGTTTGTTCTTTTTCCTTTTGCTCTTTTCCAGAAAGGGGTTTTAGGCTGCATTTGGGAGACCTTTAGGGAAATAAAAGTCATTTCCCTGAAGATCTTTGGCTCAATGTGTATTTTGTCAAGGGAAATACTGTTTGTTTAGTGACTTTTGGTATAGTTTTTTGCAAACTAAATTTTGCATTAAAGAAAAGGGAAAAACAAAGGGCCTACTGTTCATCATCTCCATCGTGGAAGCAGAGTCTGTGCCCAGACAAGGGCTCTATGGTTGCGCGACCTTGGGTGGAAGCAGAGGGCCACGTCCATTGAGCCCCAGGCAAGGGCTCCAAGATTGGGCGACCCTTGACCCGCCAATCCTCAACCTTGGCAATGTTCCACGTGGCAACCATTGACCTTGGCGCTCGACTGGCCAGATCTTGCCTAACAGACCTGCTACTATCGACAAGGCTTGGCGATGGTCTGCAATTGTCTGCTAGCCTCACACGACTCTTGGCAGAGATTAACTGGTGATCCCATTCTGTGACGTTGGAGAAGATGAACAGTATTTATGAGGGCAAGAGTGGAATATGAAAATATCAGTGAGGGCAATTTTGGATGAAAAAAGTTCATTAACACTGAGTGCTGCCTTTTGAAAATGCTGAAAGCCCAAGGTAGGTCCCCCTTGAGCCTTGAGCTTTCAGCTTTGCCAATACTGGTTTTCACTCAATGCTCTCCAAAAAATTCTTACTAAATGGCCCAATTTTCGTTCAAGGGACTTTAGAGGTCAAAGTCTTTTGGAAAAGCTGAATCAAACGCAGCCTTGGTTTCTTTCATCATCTGCCTATTCATCGATCTTTTCATTTGGGGCATTACTTAGAATGGTTGTTTACCTTATTGCTCAACGCGCAATTTTTGTTGACCATATAGTTAGGTAAATCCCCTGTTTACTCTTCTGATGTTCGACCCCTTTTGACACTAGTTCCAAGGGTGGTCCTGCTTTTGGAGGCCCAGGTTTCAGTCCTCGTTTTCAGGCCCCAGAACTAAGGTCTCATTTCCTTCCTTCTTCTTGCCTTGTATTGTCCAGCGTTTTATGTTGTGTCTTACTCCTGTTCCTCCTCCTCTTCTTCTTCATTTTCATATTTGTGTAACTCTAGCTTTGTGTTTGCTCTCAGCAGAGGCCCACCCAACTTTAGTGATGGTGTGGGTGATCGGATGGCACCAAGTGCCTGGAATCCAATGAATGCTCAGAACTTAGGGCCATCGTCATTTTCAGGCCATCCCAATTTTGGTGGTCAGTTGTTTCCCAAGTCTGGTGATGTATCTAAGCCTCTAAATCCTGTAAGAATGTCTCTCTTCTCATGAGAAGTACTCTCCGTCTTTGTCCATCCTTCTAAATGCTAGTTCGAAGCTCAACCATTACATTTTCAATCTCTTTTGGGGAATCGTTAGTTACTTTAAGTTTTACAGATGACATTATTTATGGCGGGGATATCTAGGTAGTTATCTCTTTAACCTTAATTTGAAAGATCGGTGAGATTTTATGATCATGACAAAGGTCAAGAATGTTCATGGAATCCCTAAGTGAGAGTAACATCTCCTTATAGCTCCTCTTAATTTATAGTGTGAACCTAGGCAGCAGCAAATGAGTTAATGTCTAACTTAGCTATCTTTAAACGGCAAGTGATTTACTACGTTAGTTTTGGCTATATTTAGGTGGATGACAGGTTGTAGGCAGCAAGATAAAATGGGAGCTAGGTTGATGGGTTTCAGTAATTTTAGTTATTCAATAGGAAGGTGGAATTCGAGATGGGCAAAAGGCAAATGGTGGGGTAGATAGATCATGTTTTCTATAAGGTGCTTATCTCCTTCCTCCTCTTATGAAATTACTGCTTTCCTCTAACCTCCTAAACTTAAAGACAAAAGAGAGCTAGCAGATTGATGGCATAAAAAAGAATGAAAGGAATTTTGAGATATTTGTGGAGGACAGCTGGGAGAGTACGCATCTTCCTGGTGATAGAAAAATATCGTTTGTTTGCAGTATATCCTCTTTGTTATTGAAGATTATTATTTGCTTCCTTCAAATGGTTCTTTGATCGGTTTGACGTAAAAACTTTTGGTTGATGTCAACTTAAGCTATGCATGAATCATAGGATGGGAAAGGCACCAAGAGGTGATAACTTGAATGGTAATCAGTTTGTAAATTTCTTAGTTTTCAGAGAGGCTAAAATTTACTTGTAGGTAGGCTAAAATTTCAGGTTCAAATTGTAGCTTGTGTTTGGTTGGTTTGCATGCAAAATGGCACCTTAGGGAAGGAGTGGGTAATAGGTCTATCCACAAGAACTACCAGAAATGCTTTATTTTTCACAGTTTTTGGGCCATGACCTCTCTGAATGGAACCGTTTTGATGCAACTATCAGTGTTTGTTTTAGATTTATAATTAATAGCCTGCTTATCATCTGTTTACAGTTTGCATGAGTTGTTTACTTGTATTTCATTTTAAAAATTTTTATACTTAATTTAATCTCCACTTCCGTTTACTGTAGAACGTTCCCTTGGGGGGTCCTAATGTGCCAACAGATGGTCTTCTTCCTTCACCGGCGGCTCCATCCTCATCTATGGCACAACAGGTATAGGAAGAAGAATGACAAAGAATTTGCCCTGCATCAACCCTCCTTATTGGAGCTGGCAATTGGTGTCGGTGTTTTATGATCGTGATTCTTATTTCTATTAGCATTAAAATATCATAAATTTCATGTAAAATTTTAAATGAATTGACTTGCTATGAGAATGTGAAAATTCATGATACAAGTGATTCTTGTCTTGTTATTTTAGGCTGCTTATATTTTGTGCTCCACTTTGTGTCATGTACACCTTTTATGAATGTGTTGGTGTCCAATTTGTCACCTTACTCTTATTTGGATGTGATTTACTTTCCTTCTTTCTTGCAGAGTTTTCAGCCTTTTCAACAATTCCCATCTGGGGTTCAGCAAATAGCACCTTCACAAATGTCTCTTCAGTCACCACAGCAGTCACTGCATTCTCAATCACACAATCAACCTTCAACATCATACACACAGACACAAAATTCTTATGCAATGTTAGGGCAATTGAACCAGCTGCAAACACCTCCTCTTGCGACGCCATTCAGCCAACCTCTGCCATCACAGCCATTGGTTGGTTCAGGTGGGCAGTTATCTTCTACTCATCCTGCTGCCCAGCAGACTGCCTCCTCTATGACAGTACAACAAACCCATTTAAATATGAATTTGCTATCCCAACCTCGGCCTGCTGCAACCAATCAACCACAAGTGACTGCTTCTGCTCAACAGCACTTGCTTCAGTCGTTTCAGCAGTCCCCATCACCGCTGGCTCAGAAGTTGTCACAGCAGACGCAGGCCTTGCAGGCTAGTTATCAATCATCTCAGCAGGCTTTTTCCCAGCTGCAGCAGCAACTGCAGATGATGCAGCCATCAAATCTAAATGCAGTTCCACAGCAAGCTCTGCCAACAAATCAGCAGGTATGACCTGATTAGGAGAGAGTTAGTTTTGGCTTTTGCTAGGAACTGATAATAGATTTGGACATCAACTGTGTTGATAAATAATCAGTGTTAGGACAGGCTTTGCTTTGTAAATGTGGTAAGCTACTTGTGAAGTGATTTCTGCAACCAGAGAAGTTTCTTGATTGCAGTTTGACATGGGATGTTTATATAAGTGTCGCATTGATTCTTTGGATGTAAGATGTTGATGCACCTTGACCCAGACTTCTAACTGCTGTAATGGCAACTTTTTTGTTGTTGAATCCCACTTTAGGTTCAAGAGTTTGAGTTCTACTATTTCTCAACATTACTAACTGTGTTATTCTGATTCATAGAGAAGTTCAGTTGCTTGGAAATGCTTATTGGGCACTGTCAAACTCTGAGCATATTCTTGTCGTTGCAGCCTCAGTGGAACAATAATGTACAGCAGCCAGTGGTAAGCATGTCAACAAATACAACAGCTGCAGAAGTGCCTTCATCATCATCTGTTGCACCGGCGATACCTGTATCAACTCCAAATCTTGCTCCCGCAAAATGTATTTGGACGGAGCATACATCACCAGATGGATTTAAGTACTATTATAATAGTGTAACTGGAGAAAGCAGGGTGCGTACTTGCTATTGTTTTTTTATGCATGTTCTGTCATCATCATCTGCTAGTTTGCAACTTATATGAATGATGTTACTGTATTCGCTGTAGTGGCTGGAGCCTGAGGAGTTGAAAATATTTAGGCAGCAACAACAGCAGCAACCGCCAAAGTCAGCAGTTCAGCTAACTCATGCCCAACCCCCTCAACTGTTGCCTCCTCAGCAGGGTGCACAAACACAGCAGCTGCAGCAACAATCTCAACTTCAGGGACAGCTACCTCAGCAGCTGTTACAACAGCCTCTATTGTCTTCATCGGTCAGTGTTATCTGGGCTTCTCTCCATACTTGCAAATTTCCATATCATCTAGTTCTCTATTTCTGATTTTCTTGTTTGGAATACAGTATCACGCTTCTATGCTTCCAACTCACCAGAATATTCAGGTATATATAAATCCTCTCGTGGAAAGTGTTCCAGTTACTCTTTTATGATACCATATTCGTTGTTCTGCTTGGGCAAGCTGGTGTAATGATGATCACTATTTGAGGGTTTTGATTACTTCAGTAACAGTTGTTTTCAGTATGCAGCCTAGTGGCTTCTCATTTATGTTTGGGAGTAGCTTTCTTGGTTGTGCTTGCATTAGACTTTTGAAAATAAGGTCTACTCTATGAAGTCACTGCCAGGGGAGAAATGAACATCTCAAATCTTTTACGAATGATTAAATTAATGTGTCTTGGTATTTGAATGATGAAATCTAAGAAAGAATGGCGTTTTCCCTACCAGTTATACTTAAGTTTATTAGTAACTTCAGATATAGAATATTTAAACTGGGCAAATTGACCTATATGTGAATATCTTAAACCTAAATGGCAGATATAATTAAATACATATCAACAACTAATTCAATCCTTGTTCTCTGACAATTAGGCAATTCAATCATTTCTTTTTGTACTTATGCTTCAACAATTCAATCTGTTCACTTCACGTTTATGTTTGCCTAATTTGTTTTGCAATTGGTAGTTATTGTGAGATATATAAAGAGAAATAAATTTGTGAAAACTTGCACAGGTTTTGAACTATAATTATTTTATGCTGATCAAAGCTCTAGAAAGGACAGTTTCAACATGTTGGTTAACCTTATCACATAGAGATGCTTGAGATGAGACGGTATTGTGTGGCCATAAGAAAGATACATAAGATATGTACTTTTTAATTTTCTGAGAGGAGGTGGCAGATGCACTTTATAAAGCAGGAAATGAGAGGTAAGATGAATTTTACAGTAAAAATGAGAAATTTAAATGAAATGGACATCCGATATTTTATGTCTCTGTCCTAGCATTGTTGTAGAATTTTCCACTTGGAGTTGCCTGTTGCACCTTTTCAGTTGGGCTTGCTCAGTGCTTCTTATTACAAATTTTGGTTGTTTAGGAACTTGGTTATTCACAGTTTCAAGCGGCAGCTAATTCAGTAAATGATCCAGCTCACTTCCAGCAGGTATCTGGTGCTTTCCAGATCCGCACTTTCTAAGTAACCACCACTAGTAACTCTTATTTTTGCCAATTTGTGCCAGGGTTTTCAGGCTGCTCAGCAATGGATGCTGAAAAATAAGTCAACAGGTTGTCATAATATCCTTTCTTGGTCGCATGTCCTTTGATTTTCCTTGTGCAATTTATAAATGAGGCCTACTAGTGAAAAAAAAATGTTCGCACTTTTCTTCAAAAGAAACTCTAAAAGGAACCATTAAACAGGGAAATTAAGGATTTTGCAGATTCTATGTGTCTAATATTAACCTGCAAATTACAGTTCTCAATGAGCTGCTTTGTCTGTCATAATAATTCTTTGGCATTCTTTTATACTGTTCAGCTTTATTTGGAATTGGAAACTGTGGCAGTTCATGAAGGCTGAGCAAATTTTTGTTGTAAATTGAGAATTGGTGAAGCTCCAATTGAAGTATTATTTTTGGCCACAGTAAACTTCAGAGTACCTCCCTTTGTTTTAAGCCCTATTTACCAAAAGGAGATTAGTGCCCTACTAGCCTCCTAGTCCTGAAAATTTCAGAAGATCATTTATAAACAATTGCATGCACCTGTAATCTGGGAGGCATGATGATACTTCCAGATCTCATTATTTCGTGTTAGTTATTTGGGGAGGACTTAAGCAACCGCGTCGATGAGGGAAAATCTTTAGGTACCACTGGATGTTAGCCCGCTTCCCACGAGCCATTAGATCATGTGAGATCCACATGATGTAAAGACTCATGTGAGGTGGGTGACGTAGGTCGAGAGTACCCACGGAAAGCTCCTCAGACAAGGAAAAAACACTAGTATAATCTGATAGCGTTTGTTAGGTTTGATGCAATATTTGGCGCCCGTTGCTGACCAATGTGGACATCATGATTCTGCAGGTACCTGAGTGGAGCAGCGAAATAGAAAGCGGTCCCAGCATATTGTCGCAGCTTTGTAGAAATGCCGGAATGTTTTTGTACTCGATGGTAGGGATAGATCAGCCAGCCATTTGTAACTACCGATGATTGATGTAGCATATTTTTCTTCTATATCCTTTACGGTTCTCGCTTCGCTGGCTTACGATGAGAAGCCTGTGTGCCATAGTAAATTGCATAATAAACTCCGTGGTTGAATCGATTTTTCGCCCTTTTGTTGCCTAGGCTACGAACTTCCCCGCCCTTACTCTACTTGTAAGTAACATACGCCCGACGTTATGCAGACCACTGTCAAATTCAAATTCAGCCCAGAGGCTTGGTTAGCTGCTCGATTCATGGTAAATAATAGCGTCTCAGTTTCTTTCCAATACCAACTTCTGGTCCAGGGCCATGACCACATTGACAAATAGTCTTAGGAAAATCCACTCTTCTTAACTCCTAACCGCTCTTTCCTGTCCTAGCTAAACATATGCGGATTGATCGTTATTCGAGCTGAGCATTAGTTGACGATTCTACAATTACTTCTGATTTCGCCCTCTTTCCCCGTGAGCGGCCCTAGGCTCCCCATTCTCACCATCGAGCGCTTGAAATCCTCGAAGAACGTCATGGGGTCCTCCGCATAGGACTCCACTATTTGCCTCGTCCTGTCGTCTCCGGCAAAGAGAACCTGGTCGGACTGAAGCAGCCCCTGTCCCGAGACGAGGTTCACATAGTACTGGTTGTCAAAAGTCGCTGGCGTCACCAGGTCGAGCTCTGCTAGAGTCGAATTGCTATCGGGACCCGAGCAAAGCTGCTGCAGTGACTGAAGGAAGTCCAGGTTGACCTTCGGACCGGTCGAGTGGGCACTGCCCGCGAGCCGTGATCTAAATGTCGGGCACCTAGCCTTTCCCATAGTGTGCGCACCTGCGTGAAAGTAGCAAACGATCCAGTATTGTTAGCATGTGCAGACTTGGTCTCATCACCCGAGTTCCTAAACATTAAATACCAGGTTGCTGCGACGACGTACGCCTAATAATAACCTGCAAAAACATGTTGACGCTACGTTTCTACATCGCCGCGTCTGATTATTTCCCCTAAAAATGGCATTGCACTAGGTGAATTTTCAAGCCCTTGAAGGGCATGATGTGCAAAACTAGGGGATCGGATAATAAACAGGAGAAGATACCAGATAGGGCGACCATGTCGTTGAGGGTGAGACCAGCACCCTGAAACTTAGCAACCAATATCTCCACGGTAGAATTTGGCGCCGGAATGTTGTTGTTCGCTGCGTCTCTGCTTGCGCCTAAGCTGTCTCTCCGACCCATCAGAACATCCCATGCAGGCCCGCCCGACTGCGATTCATTCTAAGAATCAGCTTAGACTGTAATATCTTAACAACCTTCTTCAAATTTCGGAAACTCTTATGAGTTACAGAGTACCTAAGTGTGCCATTCGGATTGAAAACCTACCACTAAAACAGAGTCTCTGGCAGCACTTGCAAGGATATCGGCACATGAAACTGTTCTAGGACAAACAGTTTCAAGATCAGATTTTATAGCGTCGACCACTTCGAACCCCCTCAAGGAATTCAAGTTTGGTCCGGCCGTCTTCTCTCCCACGAAACCTTCAATGTCATCTAAAAGCACAGAAGCATCGCATCCCTGCACCGAAAATAATTTGACAGAAAAAAAAGAACCTTGAACTTATTCACTTGAACATTTGGAAAGAGAAAATGCCACGACAATATTGATTTCAAAACTTGCGTTGACGAAACAGTCATGAAAATGAAGGCGCAGCAGTGAAGCGGCCATCCTCGGGTCCTCGGAGACCGCCCTATCGACCCATGAAAAGATGATCGCCTCCGCTTCGGGGCACGTGTCCTCATAGAAAGTGGTGCTCAAGGGGCTCGCATTGTGATCATCTGCACATTCTTCGCGCGAGGTGGTGGGTGATTTTGAAAGGGCAACGGCACTCAGCTCAAGCATGGCCAAGAAGAGAGCCAAACGCACGGCCACCCTCATGGCCGATAGCTACTTGAATTTTTCTTTCCCTTCTTCAGGACGAGCGAATGCAATAGGAGTGAGGGTGTGGGATCATTTGGATAGCAATGGCATCACATTTTATAGAGGCCAAAGGAATTGGAATGCGGCCAGTTTTGGCACTGAAGAGTGGTTGACGGACACAGTCAAATGCCAAGAAACGGTCAGTGACTGAAGTGTTTTGTTTTGACGTATCAAGCAACATTACCTAATGCCATGTGATTGCTTACGTTACACCACCTCTCTCTGCAATGTCTCTTCTCCAACTTCTCCCCCGCGCATGTTTGAGAGAGAGAGAGAGAGAGAGAGAGAGAGAGAGGGTTCATGCCATTTGAAGGGTGACTGAAGTCTGAACATGGGCTGCAGACAGACCTGTTGAAGAGGAAAGTTCCCTCTTGAGTTCTTACTACCTGCTACTGATGCGGTAGTTTACAAAACTTATAATTTCCAAAGCGATTCGTTCACCTGTTCCCCTGAATGGCAGTGCCACAAAAGCGTAAATTGAGGACGCATGCATAGGCAATATCAGTTAAAGAGATCAAGCGTGCTCGACCAAAACAAGTGGCTGATTACTGAAAGTTGCACACACTTATGCCACGTCTATATAAGGGCAGGGTTAATTCCACAAAAAATTCTAAACTAACGGACCTATGACAAATTTATCATAAATTATTTTTTTACTACCAAAAATCTCAAATTGGTATATTTATGACAAATTTACCTTCCGTTAGTTTCTGTTAAATTGAATTAATATTAAAAAAATCACAAATTAATACATTTTTTACAAATAAAGCGTAAACCTCCAAATCGGTATACTTGTCAATTGCCACATGTCATCCAATTAAGTAATTTGACAGAAAAGTTTAACAAAAATTAAGTGAATGTAAATTTATCATAGGTATATTAATTTGAGTTTTTAAAAAAAAAAAAATTAATTTGAGATAAATTTATCATGAATGTATTAGTTTGGGGCTTTTCGTATTATCAATCCTAAGGACCAGAATAAGTAGGTCAGCACCTAATGAATTAAAAATGTCAACTGATGGGCCGCACGACTTTGGGCCTATACATGTCTTGTTTTGATGGTCATGGGGGCCATGAGGATCTTCTAACCGGGTCGGCCCATGATTGGAACGATTGCACATCCCCTAGCGAAGATCCTATGATATCTTTTTAGGTGCTTTTGTTTTATGGAGGAGGGGTCCTCTATGAAATTAATTTAAAAAAAAAATTAGGATCATGTATGAACCTCCACCAACACCACCACTGTTGCCATCTCAATCGCCAATCACATCTCAATTTGCCCAGCAAATCACGCATTCGGATCTTGATTAGCACCATTGGTCGGTCATCATCCCACGCCCACCAACCAGCAACCACCGCCACCGCCACCACCGCCATCACCGGGTTAGCTTCACAAATTAGCACTCTGAATTAGTTTAAGAGAAGGCCTCTAAGCATGTGCGAAACTTCAAAACGGAATCAGGAATTTCTTTTTCCTGATGTGATATTTGCCATTCAATGAAGAACAGGTTGTCTAACATCAACACCTTAGTTCACGTTTATCTCAACACTGTTAAACCCCTTATTTTCTTTAAAAAACATTGAGAGCGTGAATTATAATCATTCTATTCTAAAAATCAATTTCTGGTTAGTAATTAATTTTTTTATTTCTATTTCTCGAATGAGTTTTCGAACAAAAATATGCTTTTGATGACTATACAAAATTTATGTTCTTGGAATAGAAATTTATTTGATGACAACACAAAATTTCTTCCTCTCGAGTGACGGTGAGATGCGGCCAACCGGTGCCGGGAACGAGGTAGGCGGCGTCGGCATCCAACAACGGGCATTCGGTAACGTGTGTCTGGCGTCCAACGGTCAACGTCCAATGTTTGACAATTGACATCTAGTGTCTGGCGACTGGTGGCGGACAAAGACGAAAGTAAAAGATGAGAAGAGTTTTCATTTCTCACTTTTATTCTATAAATAGAAAAACTGAAAATTTTAACTTATGATTTTCATTCCAAATCTATTTCTGAATTAAAAATCTATTCCAAAATAGAATAATGAAATTGTATTACTAAACGGATTTTTATTTCAAACCTATTTCAAAATAGAAAAATAAAAAAATAGAGAAATGTTACCATGTGCGCCCTAAATTTTCAAATATGATTAGGGCATAGCCATCCCTCTTACGTGTAAGATAGGGTTTCTTTCGGGAAATGCAAGAAGCTGACATAAGGAAGTCAAACAGACTAGGAAGGAACTAAAACAACAAGAAAAGAGATAGCATGATAAGAAAAGGGAGTGTCCATGTTTAAACCTTCAATATGCGCTCTAATATGGCTCTAGACAACAATTTATTTTAGGAATTTAGATTGCGTTTGGTCGTCTGAACGTTTTTACTGGATAGGATAGTGTTGAATGGAATAAAGATAGGATGAGATTTTAAATATGTCATGTTGCGGAAGGATGAATAATTTTTACGACTTCCATCGGCCCCACCATCTCCGCTGTCAACACCTTCCTCTTTGCGGGAAATTCATCTCCTTCAACGAGCGTAAATACCATATTGATTCCTACCGTTGCACTTCAACTCGTTCGACAGCCTCAATAGCTTTCCCCGAGATGGCACAAATCCGGTTTGTGAGCGACCAACTCCTCCTGTCCCACTTGCTTCAAGTGATGCGATTGAGGAGCTCTATCGCTCCGATTGCCGACTTCGTCGGATCATTTTCTTCATAGAGGAGGTGTCGAGCTTTGATTGGGATTACGAACCCGCCAAGATGGAGTTGAGCAACATATGGAAGAGACAATGTAGGCAAGCTCCATGAATGCATTGGCGAAGACTTCTCTAGGTTGCAGTTTGCACACACGATCCCTTATTTTTCTGTTCTCCAAATTTTACATATCCTATCTGGTCTATCCCACCTCTTAAGTGGGAGTTCTTTATCCAATCATATTCGGATTTCACGTCACTCCAAATACCCATTAGGTCAAAAGTTTTCATATCCAGAGTTTTATCTGACCTACCAAATGCAATCTTATGGCGAAGAAAGGACAAATGATGATATATTTTCCTCTTCTGACATGAAAAGTTCTTCAGCTTCATCCACCTCCGAAAAGCTCGACAAAGAGAACACTATTGAAAGATATGTTCAGTATACATCGTGATTACAATTTTCAACGACTCAAAATATTCAAGGAAAAAGGGTCTTCCAATTAATAACCCAATTTAAGAGCCTAAATCAAAGGGCCTGAATCCAAAATACTCTTTCTTACCACTATTATGCCTACCATTCTATTATTGTATTCTTGTGTCTGGGGTTGACCGATTGATGTACGCGTGATGTTGTCTCATTTGTGTTGTACTTTCCCAACACAATAAAATAGATATAGTGGAAAATAGAACGGTCGTCTTAACCCTATTGGGAAAGTAGTTATCGTGCCTTGTTGAGGGAGAGAAGTACCCATAAATATTGCTCCACTGACGAAGATGGCCATTGGCCACCGCACACCAATCCATGTTCTTTGTCAGCCTCTTTTCCAATGGAATAAATGAGAAAAATGAATTAGGGTTGAATCTGGTTAATTTTAGTAGCTAGGTTCTCGTGTCGGCTTGTGTAGATCACACATGGTTTCCAGGCCCTAGGGATTTCATCGTTGCCCATTCTACTGAATAGGGTGGTCACATGCCCTAAACACGGTGCACTATGCGTTCACATGATGTTTCCCAAGTTCAGAATTTCGCAAGAAGCATCGAATTATGTAGAGAAAAGATTCTGCAGATCCAAGAGATCATGGAAACTTCACTGTCATGGTGGGGGAATAGTCACATACATGTGTCTCCTTGCTGTACATATAGCCCACTATTTGTCATTGATTTTTTTTTTTTTTCATTTTCGTGTATACAAAAAAGCCAGCTTATTATTAGGGGGGCAGGAATATAATCGCCAGTATATGTTCAAAAAGATGGCGCTGAGTATTTGGTTCTTAATGGAATCTCTTTTTGACTATAAGCTGCACTCAATGGATGATTGATATGCACGCATTTTCTTTGTTTTTCGTTGCTATACCAAGAGCAATAAATCACTTCACTTTATGTTGGCCCTCTACCTAGAAACTCCCTTTCTTTTTTATCCTTTACATCGATTCAAGTAAGCTTCAAGTTGTTCCTGCTTACATGATAAGTGATCTTTCTTTTTTCTCTCTCTTTTTTTTTTTCCTTTTTTCCGGGTTTGAATATGAAAACGTTACCTAGCGCTAGAAATCTAAGCAAATTAGACTTTTATGTACATGTCATATCCCTTCTATAGCATAAAGCTTTTGGATTTAATTCAAATAATCTGAGCGTTGGCACGGCCAGTCTTGAATGAAGAGCAAGGCGTGCGACCGAACCAACTTTAGGACACCTAAACGAAAAGTCTAAATCAATAATTAAGCAAGACCTCGAAATGAAAAGCATAGCGCGCACAATTTACGAAGTTCAGATATAGTCAATCTTTAGCTGTAGAAAAGTATAGCAAACAAGAAAGCATTCAACACCCTTTTGTCAGAGAGCACATCCATTAGCGGAGACGCAAGCTGTTTACTGCAAATCCACGCGGTCCTGTGTTTTTTGACTTGCTGCTGATGCGTTTACACACGAGGGTTTTGCTCATACTTTTGATGGTCCTAATGACTGATACTAAGAATTCTTATCGAGAATAAGTGATCTGCAAAGTTTTAGTAAAGTATTTAAACGACTCAAACCATTTTGAGTGTTATTCTTACTTTATTAAACACTCGTCTGCGATATCATCTAGTTATTAATCAACTATAGCATATGTTCCTAATATACATAGTTTTACTCCTTTAAGTATGTAATTATTTTCACGGAATATATTCTTTATGTCCGTAATGAAGAGAATCGGTTTGCGTAGTGGTGCTATCTATACGATATATGTATAAATTGGCAAAAGATAATCAAGACACGTGCAAAGCACACACTAACCTGATTTGCATTTGCTCTTGTGGAGACTTTCAAAAGGTCTCAAGCTCAATTTTCCACCGTTCCCTATCCCTTATATGCCTATAGATAGACGCGCTTTGTGAATGGTCGTCACATGTAAGCTTTATTGCACAAAGAAGGTCCATGTGAAACAAAGAAGCGGAAGAAAAAAATTATCATTCTTAGCACTTAATTACTAAAGAATAATATATAACAAATATCAAAAACACCTAATTACATGGTACTTTTCTTCACTTGGTCATAGTTTTAGTGCTTTGATCCTCCGCCATCAATGGCTGATTCATGCCCATAATGTCATTATTCATTGCCACACAAGGCATGCACATGAAGATTATTCCTTGTAATCCATAGCCAATATCTAACCTGAGGAAAAAAGTACGTGAATGCGTATATCTACAAAAGGGATGAATGAAGAATTGGTAATGAGTTATGAAAACGAATCTTTTCACCACCTTGATATAAGATCGCACATCCCATACTTTGGGGAAAAAATAGAAGAACCCACCTTGGATCCCGTAGAAAATACGTCGCAACACTTCCATATTCTCTAAAGAAAAAAAAAATGTTGAACATCTTCCCCCCAACGACGTGAACTTTGCTGCAAAAATTAAGTTTGATGTGGTGGCAAAAGATTAACAGGTTGGAGAAAGCAATGTAGATTAAGCTTCTATAAAGTAGGCCATTAAATCTCATTTTATCAAGCTTCATCGTGCATGCCTCAGCTCCATGTCATCCATGCATGGCTATAAGCAGCAAAAGCTTTCAAACCACACATATGCAAAAGATCTCACAAAATATGCGGACAAGGACTTAACAACTCCAACATAGGAATCATCATGCCAACATAAATCATGAACTACATGCTCAAAAGCTAGAAAGAAAAATAAGAAAACCAACATCATCCACTCAAAGAAAGAGAAAGCAGTGTAGATTAAGCTTCTATAAAGTAGGTCATTAAATCTCGTTTTATCAAGCTTCATCGTGCATGCCTCAGCTCCATGTCATCCATGCATGGCTATAAGCGGCAAAAGCTTTCAAACCACACATATGCAAAAGATCTCACAAAATATGCGGACAAGGACTTAACAACTCCAACATAGGAATCATCATGCCAACATAAATCATGAACTACATGCTCAAAAGCTAGAAAGAAAAATAAGAAAACCAACATCATCCACTCAAAGAAAGATCTTCAAACCCATCCCTTCCATAGAAAAGCCACCCCCTACCTAGCTATATATCGTTTACATCACCCCCATCAATGACTCAAAACTCCACAAGCAATCACTTGAAAAGGGAGCCAAAAAAAAAAAAAAAAGTGACCCAAAAAAAAATAATAATGAAAGCCATCTAATTAATTGAAAAGGTAGATTGAGATCAAGCTATGTACGTCCATGTGAAATGTCTGAGAGCTGTGAAAGCATATATGCATTAAATCTCTCCCTATGTAGCTTTTCACACGACCATCCCATCTTTAGGGTTTATTCCCAGCTTTTGCACTATTATGCATGATGGAAGAACACATTCCCAAGTTGAATCTCCACATTTCCAACTTTCCTCGCCAATCCCCATAATGCTTCCAAAAAGAGCTAAACAGTTCTCTCCAAGCCTCCCACAGGCTGACAAACCCTAATCCCATATCTCCGCCAAATTATTCCACATAAAAAAAGGTTTCGACATCCGGTGTGAAAAGTTTTAGCTAAGCTTTCAACACTTCACCTAACATTTGAACATGACAAGCATGCACGCATTTGAATTCCCAAAAAAAAAAACAAGAAGAAAGAAAGAAAGAAAGAAACGATGTTCCTTACGTGAAAAAAAGAAGAAGAATGTATGCCATGCATCTAACACGATCTGCAACTACTAATCTCACGTCGTACTGTATATACAGAATAAATCCCATCAATCACACCTGATAACCAAAGAGAGGAGGAAAAGGGAGGAGATCAAGAACCAAAAAGAACAAGAATTGAATAACTTATCAAAAAGTTTAGGATACAGTACCGAATGCCCCCATGACTAATAACATGTTTAGATACAAATAACCAAAGAAGAGGTCAAATCAAAGTACCCATAAAACTAAATTACTCCATTTGCTAAAACTCTAAACCATTTTACAAAGAGAAAACCCCAAAACAAAGCACCAATGCATGCAATGGTGAAATGGGTACTCCTAAAAAGGAAGATACAGACCCCATAATAAGGCTACAAAAAAAGAAGAAATGGTTAGAGGAACTACATACCAGTAAAATTAACACAACTTAAACGAACATATGCATATATCATCATCATGTGTTTTGTCACTCCTCTTTTGGCTCCTGCTTATTCCTCAGCTGCGATGGCACAATGACGTCCTGAAGCAGCCCGTGATCTCTCGCCAAATCCAAACCCGATGACGAGGAGGTCAACGTTGGCACGGCAACAAAACCTTTCTCTTCGTAAAACCTCAGAAATGAGGGACTAAAACGATGTGGTTCGGAAGTAGTGGTAGTTGTAGTACTTGTAAGGAGGCTCAAATTTGAAGGACGTGAAGTGAAAGAGTAAGGCACATTAAGGGGTTGCAATTGCTGCTGGTTATAGTGATCTGGGATCAGAAATGAGGCGGCAGTTGCTGGAAGACCGCCGCAGTAGGATGCAGCGGCTTCTGATTGGATTATGCCAAGGCCGCTCTTTGTCGTAGCGGGGCTGAGATGGGTGTGTTGGCCCTCGTAAGTGGTGACAACGGTGGAGGGATCCTCGGAAGATCTCTCCACCCTCTTCTTCACTCCACACCCAGCGGTAGTGCAACGATAGTAGCTCCTGCTCCATCATAAACATGAAAAGAAAAACAAAGAATCAGAAAAATAGTTAAATTCACAAAAGAAAAGGAGTCTACTTTCAACGACAGGTGCACCCTAGATTATGTTTACCAGTGAGAAAACGAACAGTTTTCACAAGAAACGAGCGCCGAGAGCAAATTTTTTTATCATGTCTTCAGGTGCGCATGTTTACCATTGGTGGACGGGCATTTTTTATATTGTTCTCTATAGTGTGAACAATGTATGAACGCGCACTCGAGTGTGAAATGAGGAAAAACGTGAAGCGGGTCTTTTTTTTTTTTTTTTTTTCCAGAAGATACCTCGGATAAGGGCTGTTCTTGACGGCTTTCTGGCCGTACTTCCGCCACCGGTAGCCGTCGTCGAGGTGATCGACCTCGCTCTTGGTCATGAACGCAAATCTCGGCTCCCTTTGCCTTTTCTGGTTCTTCTTTTTGGGTTTCAACCTGAGCTCGCGCACATAAACAAGCACAGTATATTCACTTTCACAAGATCTTCGCTACAGAGAAGACAAAAAGAGAAAGGAAATGGAGGACTCACGAGACCCTCATCATATCATATATTTCTTGATTCTTGTCTGTGTGTCTCCACTAAATTTCACGCTTAAAATGCGCGCGGACAGATGCACACGCACGATATAAATATATATGCATGTATGTATGTATGTATAGCTCAAGAAAAGGAACTCATTCATCAAGCAACCTAAAATTTTTTTGGAAAAACAAGAACATTTTTTTCCATGTTAATGGGAATCTTATCATCTTAAGAACAAGACTCATGAGTTATCACAGCCCATGAACCAAAAAAAAGAAAGAAAAAAATAGGGTACTGGACGAAATAATATATGGGGCCATTATTTTCTGGGGCACCTAAGTACTGAAGGATAGGGGGAAAATTAAAGGGAGGATATTTATAAAATAAAACCGTGGAATTAATTAAGCAAGGGAACAATAATGAAACTCACTGTTTCTTAGACTTATCTTGATTCTGCTCTTCCTCCTCCTCTTCCCCGGCCTTGTTCGCCTCTCGCTCCTCCTCATCATTGCCCCCGGCCTCGTTCGACGACAGCGACACCGACGACGAGTTCGGCGTCGCCGGGTTGTTCACCACCTCCGACGACGTCTCCGGCACGGTGGACGCCGGCGAGGGGAGTGGCTGCTGCTGCTGCTGCTGCTGCTGCGAGGACGGCGACGGCGTCCCCGCCGCCCCCGGCCGATGCTGCGGCGGGGGCTGGTAGTGGTGGTGGAGCAAGTCGTGTATCAAGAAAGAAGGGGCGCCGGCGGCGCCGGCGGGAGGGGCGATGTCGTAATTGTCGGGGATGGCGAGCAGCTCCATGAAGCCCTTCTCGACCTCGTCAGAGGGCATGTCGAAGATGTTGTAATTTATCATCGTGGGTTCCTCCGCGAATAGAGAATTCGCCATTGACGGAGCATCCACCATCATCTTGTTCCTCTGCTGCTGGGGATACCGATCTTGATTCTGTTGCTGTTGCTGCTGCTGTCGATGATGGTGATGATGGTGATGGGGTTGGTCTTTCCCTTCCATAAATATGTATGCGCGTCGATGGTGATGAATCATGGCCGCATCGTCGTCGTCATCATTTTCTTCACTTCAGCTGGGGGAGCTTGCTTTAGCCTGTAGCTTTTAGCTTGGAGAGCAAGGGTTTAGAGAGGAGAGAGAGAGAGAGAGAGAGAGAGGCTTTTTGAATTGGGATTTGAATGGACAAAGGTGGGGCTGGGGGCCTTCTTTTTGGAGAACAGCTTGGATATAGGAGGTTCCACGCCTAGGTTTGACCGGCATTTGCCGGTCGCGTTAAGGTTACTAGAAATCGAGAAGGCCAGAAATTCCCCCCAAACAAATATGTAAGCTCCGACACGAGCCGAACTCGAAATTGCGGGCGCGAATGAAATTTAAGACGAGAGCCGTCACCGGCCTTCTGGTTAGGTACGACCTCGCCGGATCTAGCCTCCAACTCGTCGATGTATAGTGTCCTCGGAAATCGATGTTTACACTAAATTTCAATATGTAATTAAGAATTTTTTATTATATTATATGGTGCAGAATTTAAATTGGGGGGGGCAATTATCGGATGCGTCGTGTGTGAATAGTATAGGGGCGGGGAGTGCTGTGGGCCGGTTGGGGAGCATTAAATGGGGGAGGCGACCGGCTACCGGTTGCGGTGGTTAGTTAACGCGGAGATTTGACCGGTTTTCCCTGGACCAGTGTGGACGGGGTTTTTGACATGGGCACGAGATAAAATTAAAAAAATAAATATGATAAAGAAAAAGAAGAATACGCAAAAGACGTATTCCCTTTCGCGTCCTTCTATCATCTTCGCTTTTCTTCTCTCTTTTTTTTTAACCCCCTCTTTCCAGACTCTTTTCTTTTCTTTTTCTTTTTTCGTAAATGAAAAATTCTTTAGATACGCAACCCCCTTAAAAGGACTATTTATTCCTCGCCAGGGAAAATCGATTTCATATGATGGATTAATACTATGAACATCACCCGCCTAAATGCAAAGTGGGTTGAAATTAGAAAGTAAAAAGTGTTTGTGCTTGTAATCTATCATGGTCGAAAGAAAATTTATCTCAATCAAAGTGGGCGAAGGAAAGGTTGGATCCCGGATTCTTAAAAGTATCACATCGACAAGTGAAACTTCGACATTAAATCAAACTATTTTTCTTATGAAATAATGTTATTCCTTGGTTCGGATCTTGGTTGCTTTTGGGCCTTGGCTTTTTACAATCGATTAAAAGTCAAAAAGTGAATTTTCTTTTCTTAACTTTTCGCCAAAATTTGACATGTCATCTAAATTTTAATATTTTATGTAAATTTATGTAGATCTACTAGTCAACTTATACATGTGTTATGAGAACTTAATGCATTTCAGATTGAAAAAAATATCACGATGCGTTTAGCTACAAATTTTTTATTAAGTAAAAACTAAAAATTAAAAGCTAACTAGAACAACCCATTTGTTTAATTAATTCAAGTGATTCACCTATATATCTCAAGGGATTTTTTTCCCCTATTCGATGGGGTTATTCAATTCTATCTAGCCCTTTAGTCTCGTTCATCAATTTAGAAATTTGCAAAACAAAAGCATCTTGTTCGGCTTCCTAATCTCGATAATAGCTTTCTCCCTTATTCAATCGAATCATTTTGTCATCTATTTAAGTGGAGTTCATTGAAAGCCCTTATGTCTTTTCAAACATATCTTATGAGATACTGTTCAGAATCGTATACTTGCCCAAAAATCGAATAATTTTCTCGATAAGCATGTTTAAGAAGTGTCTAGATACCCATCAAGACTTAATAGGGCACCACCGTCAGGACACTCTTTTGCGATTTTCAAAAGGCCAAAAAAAAGGGCCAAAAATCAAAAGAAAAAGGAAAAAAAAAAAAAGAAAAAGAAAAAGGATTGCGCGGGGGAGATAACGGGGGCAAGCGTGGGAGAGAAGCTTCTCTGCACGTGTGGGGTCGGGGGCGACTGATGTGAAAGTCTTATGGCGGATGCCGACGCCATTTTAACACCGTCGCCACTCTCCCTTCTTTTACCGACAACGCCAACGCCCTCAGACGACCTCCATCCCCAACCCTCTTTTCTACTCTTCTTCTTCTTCTTTTTCTTCATTCATTTTTAATTATTATTATTTTTGTCGCTTCTAGGTTTAGCTCAAACTTCAAACTTTGTAAATAAAGATGAGGTACTAACTCCAGGCCCTAATTACCTTAATTACTACGACATGATAAGTATAGAGAGAACGGGAGGGAAAATGAACGTAGCACAAGTGCAACCATTGAAGTTGAGAATTACTTCCTACTTTTTACTTATGGGTTCTTCTCTCTATAAAGTTTAAATTTTTTAATATATATAGGACAGAAAAACCTTATCGAGGAGCCGGGAACCTTTTTTCTCAGCTAGTGATCCACGTTGTTTCTCTTTTCACCACAATCTCATCCGGCCTTCCTAGCTACATGTGCATGGTTAATAGAATAATGTAACGTTATCGATACAATCGTCTCGATCCTGTGCAATAAGTTTTCTGAAATGGTCGGGATACGTTATGATCTCTCGACTTTAGTAAGAATCGATCTCGAGAAATGGGTCATAAATTTTACTACTTCGAGCAAAAAGGCTTTCCTACTCTCAAATGAAAAAGGAAAAAAAAAAGGATGAAAGGGATGAGGAGCTCGGTTTGATCAACGGGTGATCGCCCTTATAGTTTGTATTACAGACAAAGTGGAATGGGCGAGATCTTTGATTATACCTTCCTTCGAATCATCTCCCAAGCCCCACTAATTCAATAATACCCACATCATATCCCTTCTATCATGCCACTCAACTAAACACGAATTTAAAACCCTACCCTAATGTGAAACCTAGGATATTATTATTAGCCACGGAATCGTCCTGTCATAGTACAATCAAGAGCGAAGATGATGACAATACCCTTTTCTTCGTCATTTTTTTTTTGTTGTGGAGTGGGGTTAGGGCGAGGCGCTTTATGGCCATGTCCCATTTTTTGCTTGATTCGGTGGCCAAATGCATCGACACTTCCCATGCAAATTCGAGGCGTCCTCGTGCAAGCAACCCCATTTGATTGGGCGATGCAAGCACAACGGGCGCCAGCTTTTGGCGACAACAACGTTCGCGCCCATTTCGCAAGCCATCATTACAAGATAAAACCCTCCTCCCCCATGATAAGTAACATGCAGCAGCAGCCGTTTCTCGAGGAAGAAACCTCCGAGGGGAACCGTCTCTTCCCTTCTTTTGAATTTCTGATTTTGTCCCTTTTTGATTTTGATGGAGAATATATCGTTTGGCACCCCTTCTCATTTAAGTGAAATCCAAGTTGCCCGGAAGTTGCCACACCCCAGGAAAAGCTTTCGGGGATCGCGTGTTGTCTCTTGTAATCTCTGGAGGCATCGTGGCCACTCATCGATTCCTATGTTGACCCCATCGCAGGTTCAAGAAAGTGGTTTTTTTTTTTTTTTTTTTTAATGGTCTAAAAAGTGGTTAACATATCGGTTTCTTTGGGAATTCTATCTCTGATCTATCATTTTGACCCTAGCGTGAGTCATTTTGTCTTTTTGTTTGTTCATTTTAATTTTGAAATGATGATAATTTTGAAAAGGAACAAGATATTTCGGGGTCTTAAAACATTGTAAAAGGGTACTTCTAAACTAGAATTAGATAAAAAAAAAAATAAAAGTGCAAAGTAGAATCCTAAAAAATAATATCATAAAAATTTATGTATCATTTATATTCCATTGTTAATCCATCTGTCTAACTTGCACGCTCGATACTTTTTTGGGTAAATATTATTATGCTGGTCACATATTTAAAACATACAGACCCAAATTCTCCAACGATTCACACCACTCGATTACGATTGAGGATAGATAAAAAAAAGAAAAAAAAGTGAAAAGTCGAATTCCTAAAAATAGTATTATAAAAATGTCTAAACCATTAGTATTTCATCGACCCTTCATTCTAATTTGCACAATTGATACATCTGAACTTAAAAATGGTTAGGCGGATCGCGTATTTCTTCGACGGTTCTCGATTCCGATTGATTTCGACCGGCCCCATCGACAGATCCGACCACCGGCGCGATCCGATCTCCGACACGGTTGCTGAGGACAGCCCCTCGCACAGGGCTCAAGGAGGGTGCGGACAGGCGGAGTTGGTGTCGGCCCCACGAGTCGCAAAGCTGCGCCCACGTGTCGACATCAGGGGGGCGCGCTTTTTCTTGATCAGGGGGCTGTGAAAGCACATGCGCTTTACGCGGTTTTAGTATATTCTACGATTGCTTCCAATGCACGCCCTCCAGATCTTTTCTTTTTTTTTTTTTTTTTTCTTTTTTTTTTTTTTTTTCCCCCCTTCAATCAAGTGATCTCAGGGCTCGCGCACTATCGTTTCTGATTTAATTTTATTTGTTGGCCCCCGCCGTAATTTTTTCAAGCACTAATTAGAAATAAATATTTTATAATCGGCGGGTTTCTCAACTGCCATTCAAAAGGCTATTTTCAAGGTAAACGGATGTGAACATCTCGCGGTCGATGGCAGGGGTCCCTTTTTGGATCCCTTCTATTTCATTAATCAATAGCAAAAGGTCTTGAAAAGGAAGCTTGCATCCTCAGTTGCACAAATTATATGTATGTATATGCACGTACAGGTGTGAAATTTATGTGTTGGGGGAAGGGGGGGGTTTTAAAAATTACTTTTCGTAAACTTGTATTTTAAGGTAAAAAGGGTATTATAAGTAATTCGAAAATGATGTATAAATATGTAATTATATGACTAATTTCATGAAAGTTTGTTATTTTTCCTTGCTGGGCGCGAAGAGACTTCATTGGAAATATTTTGCTTTTATGGCAAATGAATAGTCGAAGTTCAATGCAAGAAATAGTCACTTTTACTCTAATGAAAATGAGATTCGAGTGCATAAACAAATTATTGTTGCCTTTATAATCCAAAAAGATGAGTATAAAGACGTGAAAGGCTCATGAAACATCATATAAGCTCTATAACCTTATTAAATCCAAGTCTTTAACCGATGCAAGGCAACCCTGATCTTGAGCATTTTGCACGCGGTTGGTAACAAGTGACCTTCACATCCCAAAGCGAAAGTCTCATGACATCTCAATCGATTGCGCCGACACTAAACGTTATGAGAAATAAAGTTTTCGATCTAACGAAAGCAACACCCTAACAATATGTGTCAATGTTGATCTTTAATCAGATGGTCCATCTAAGAATGACCTGTCCATCACTCTCTCACCCTCCCTCTCTCCTTCCCTCTCCAAGCCACGTGAAAATTGCAAGATTGACCACACGGAAAAAGGATCCGTTCACGAGGACATTCTTACGGATTCCAAGGGATCCTTAACTTGACCCGCCCGATTAGATTATGCCAACATGATCTGCCCGTTAGCTTGGACTTTGTATTATAATGAATACAAAATCATCTTAGGGGAAGTTTCCTCTTTGACTAAAAAAATGCACGAGAGCGAGAAACATGGGTAAACCCTAGAAAACCTATTTAAAACGCCTTTGACCATGCACATGTAAGGGTAAGTTCTGTGGAAGCTGCGAGACCCTCTTAACCAATTGCGCACTAAACCATTAAAGAATCCATCGATGACAAAGCTTTCGTTAGCTTGTGCTTTGGGGAATCCATGGCCTTGGAAAGATCGAGCCCCGTGATCTAGAAGATCGATTTTACTTTTCTAAGTCATGCCCATCCATGATGTGGAGATGACGAAGAGGATGGCGAGTCAAATTGGGTGATGATGAAGAGCTTTCGTGCATTCTTGGCTGTTGAAATGGTCTAAGTGATGAGGGAGAACAGTAGTCGTACAGGAAATGTCCCGACCCCATGAAGGGTCGACAAAGTTAACATAGACGTTTATTGCACTTGTATTGCGGAGGCCGTTGTACAAAAATGTTAAGTAAAATGGAGCTTGAGACGCTTTACGTACAATATCATTTAATGCGTCATTAGTTGAGAATAGAAGGCACACATGAAAGTAAATAACCGAAGTAGAGAGCAACCAATTAGTGTCAAATGTATATAAGCAATAGAAAATTTTGATGGCTAACTAGTATAGGAAAAAGCTTTAATTTATGTCTTTATTCCGAAATAAAATAATTTTTTAATACAAATGATTAATAATTAAATAGTAAAAAATTGAATGGAGATGAGGAGCAGTAGATTATTGGGTATGCATTTTGCTAATCGAGAACCACCAAAAACCTTTTCAGAAAAGTTAAATTTCGGCCGATAATCTTGGACATAACTTGTATTATATCAACTCAGAACGGTAAAATTTATCATGCATCAACTTTTAAGCGATATACACACCTCTAGCTAGTCAAATAATCCGACAATAAATTTGCTTTTAGCCCCTTGGATAGAGCTAATACCTTATGCATTAAACGATTCCACATACTTGGCGCAATCAATTGGGATGTGAGTAGATTTTTAGTTTAGGAAATACGGTGTTATATCAACTGCATGCAAATTGCTTTAGACAACATCACTTGCACAGACCAAAAGTTTAGAACAAATCGGTTCACCGAGATTCGCACAATGATTGACGAGGCTATCTAGACAATCGGGCCTTCAAATCCGCGTCCCTACATTGGTAAAAAAAAAAAAAAAAACCGTAGTGAACATTACAAAGAGCCCAAAAAGTGCACAAGACGGACGGGCTACTTGATTCCCAATTGGCCAGCAAGGGGCACTGAGGTCACTTCACCCCCAACTCGGCGAAGTGCACAACGGATACATCGCGATCGAAACTCCCGAAGTTTGACTGTGGTTTCGGGTCGTGGGATGGTTGCAAACTGGCGATGCAATACATGGACCGTCTCAGGGGGTGACATTACAGCATCGCTTGTCGTCTTCCCGGACCGCGAAATAGGATTCGGTCAAAGGTCCAAAAGTATCGAGTTAAATATTTCGATTTTTCCTAATTTTTAATCTTTTTCCTAACTTTGTTTCCCTTTTTCTTTTGGTATTTTATCTTCCGTTGCGGTTCCACGACAAAAGAACAGACGTAAACGTGAAGTGATGTAGTTGTTGGTGTTGGTGGGGGGAGCCTATCTTGTATTATGGGTGTGTTAATACCTAGGGTTTTTCAAGGCTGGTCCTTTTCCTTGGTATTATTATTATCTTTTTCGGGGAGGGGGTGGGCTAATTTAGCCTTGCTGGGTCATTCACATGGTAGGCCACAAGCTATTCAGGATGTGTGTGCAAATATCATCCATCGAGTGGGAATTTCTCCCCCACCTTATAAGTAGCAACCTATCTCCTCCTCCTCTTCCTTCTTATCTTTTCTATTTTTATTTTTTCTTATTCGCTATTTCTTACGTCAGAAGTTTTTATTTCCTTCCTTTCAGTGTTATTCCCATCATGGGTATGTGTTTTTGTGGACGGTTTTGCCGCCGTGGAAAAGGTTGTATGATTACCGGCATGGTGTGCCAAGGAATTGAGAATTATCTTGAATCAGACAGGCGGCTCCCAAAAAAATTAGTCTTCCTAGTTCCAATTATTGGAATCAGTGGGTATCGGTCTGATTTTCGATTCTAGATGTGTAATTGCCCACTGGGACCGAACCGTTAATATATATCATTTTTAAATAAATTTCGACAAAAACATGAAGAAAAATGAAAACCCTAGAATCTCTAATATGAAGCTCAACATCCATTGATTGAGTGCCCGTATCATCTCACTCTCATCTTGCCTAAGTCGTTTCTCTATCTCTCGCTCACAGCCTCGGCTCTCAACTTTTAATATGAGACCATTCTTTTTTCTAATATTGCCATTAAGAATAGGGAAGTTCTTTACTTTTTACTTTACTTTGGCTTGCTGGAAAACATTGCATTAAGTGCGTGAAGCTTGGTGGGACCGGTTCCATAAATCCACCCAAGAATTGGACCATCAACATGCAATTTCCAATTCCAATTTTTTAGAACTAGTCCTTAGTGGGAACCATTCACCCGAACCATGCTCACCCCTAACTACAAGCACCCAATTGGAGCTCCAACCAGAAGTAAGGCCAGAGCTCACGCTGGGGGGTATATTACTACCTTTTTGAAGACTTGAGGTGGGACATTTGCAAAAATTGAAAAGTCGAGGGATCGTCACAATGCCAAAAACTAGGGGGTGAATTGTATTTGCGCCGTATTTTCGCACAACTTCGAAATCTCGCCTCGATATGTTTCTCGTAGGTGTTTATATCATTTGATAGGGGGTGATCAAACTTCAATAAATATGAGAGAAATGTTAGGATTTGACTGCGTGGACAGTTTCATCTAACAAATTTTTTCACAGTGAGCTAATGCAGATCATCAGTCCAAAATGCATGGGGAGCTGTGAATGCAGGCATTCCACGTCGAGAACCGAATGTGGAATTGACGCACTAGAAGGTTCTCGCCCCTATAAATTTGAGATGTAATATCGTCTAAATACCATGATAAAATATTTAATCCCAAAGTTTAAACCAATACGTGAAGAGAGACTAAATGATTATATAAGTGAGACAAGTAGAGGACGACATTTTAGGAGGAATACATCACTAAAATAATAAATTAGGTAAGACGCTAATAAAAAAACTTGGGAACATATTGCCCAACAAGGGATTCATGCATTCGACAGTGCGGAGGGGAATTGAATTTCCGCCGTGCGCCTAATCTAAGCATACACCGCCCGTTTGCTTAAACATTAAATTAGCTCCGCAGAATATGATTATGCCAATATCATCTGAATAGAATATAATCATCACAAGGAGGCAAAAGCGGAATATCATGCTAGCAAATTCATGGGTGTTGGAATACTCATCGAGGTCTAAAACTTCCTTCAACAGAAACTTTAATTTATCAGATTTGATTCGATACATCATGGGCAAACAACGCTTCCTCCTCCAATATAGAATCCACCTCCCAAGACCATGATTGAAGTGCAAAGACAAAAGAGGAGGTCTTTTTTTTTTTTTTTTTTTTTCGGTCGGTTAAAGAGGAGGTCAAACATGAACATGTGCGACAAAGAAAGTGCCATGTCGATATAGCAACATTAGAAAGGAGAATCTCTTCAGGATCCCTCCACGATATAAACAAAGCCTCCCAACTGCTTTCAACGGATTTCGCAACGGATCCACGGAATATATTCTACGGCCGACCAATTTGGTTTTGTTCTTTTTTAATGGTTTGATTTGTTGTTATCGTTATCTTGTTGCTTGCTTTAGTTTAAGGGCGGGCTCAGCAAATGTACCGAGAAATGCTCGGAGGAGGGCGGGTGTTGTTACCGTGCGCGAGGGAGCGCATTAGCTAGCGAGATAGGATCTCGTGTCGGATGGTTAAAGAGAGACGATCGGGATGATTGAAGATGTGATCGGTCCACGGCTTCGTTGTTCGTGATTCGAAGTGGGCGTTTGTCGGACTAAGTGAGTGAATGTGAGATTTTCTCTTGGATCTTATAGTGGTGAAGATATGGGGCTTCTGTTTGTCTTTCAACAAGGGGTGCTGGAGTCGGGGTCGATTGGATGATCGCCATCACGAGTCTTCATATTTGTATTGTTAGTTGGCTCATAATTGAGTGGCTTGACGAGGTGAGTCTAACTAGGTGTTGTGTTGAATGAAATGGAAAATAACCAAGTATGATAATGGGTTCAGACTCAGTCTACTTTTCGATGACTTTCAAAGGTATGTGGCTATTGTTATGGATATTAGACAACAAGAATAATCATCCAAAATGTTCTAAACCTATTGTACGGCTGTCAAATTAGTCATAAACTTTTCAAATATATCAATTTAGTTCTAAATCTTTTGTCGATTTGCCAATACAGTGAAATTTGGCTAGGAATTGTTAACGCGAACAAGGCCTGGCAACCCAAAATCCTATATAAATAACAAAGATAAACCGAACTTCAAAATCTTTGGAAACATCATTGATCCTATAGCAATAGATATCCAGTTAACGCCTCTTGAGCATGGCAAGGTTTCCACAATGAAGTAATTTCTCGTCAATTTCTCCCCAACATTTGATGACCATCCTTTGATCTGGACGGTAGCCGATGTCCGAAAATTGATCCGTAACACTACCTTACCAAACGGGGAAAATAAAAAAGGATACCATTTAAGTCACATATCTCTATAAAAAATATTCTAAGATTGAGCTTGATGTAGACCTACACACATAAAATAACAAACCGAAAAAACCCAATCCCATGTTTTTTTTTAAGTATCTTCGCATCTCCATGCATTGCACTTGACGATTCTCTTTCTAGATTGATGCCCTAGGACGATAGAATTCTTTTCTATATTATCTCGTTCAACGGAACAAGCCACACTTTCGAAAAAAGGGAAAAACATAGTGTGTGCTCAAAAATAGACCCCGTGAATCTAATCGAGCATGACACTAACTGCTCACGAGAAGACAACATGTTCCCCCCCACCATCACAAAGCATCTTAGACAAAACAAAGCATGAGCAAAATCATCGGGGGTGATTCGAGAAGCTTTTTCTAACTATATAGTCGAGTTTAGTGCAATAAATTGGGTGATTAGATAGAAGAGATGTGTGCATTATTTGTGAATCTATTACGTACCCAATACGTCGATGGGCTTATGCAAGATATTCTATTCCTAAGATTTGACGTTGGAAGTGGTAACCCTAACGTGCGATGGCAAACCCGACTATGCTTTCGCATAATTAGTACAAAAACCCTAGTTAGATTCTAGGGAGAGCCAACCACTAATTATTCCCTTCGCCATATAAATTTGAAAAAGTGGGATTGGCACAAAATAATATCCTTCCAATTTCGTTTCGAGAATATTGGTTTTCTTTTATCTCTAGCATTGTCAATTTGTTCTAAAGTGTTCTTTTTTTTTTTTTTTTTTTTTTTTGGTATGGTTCGAATTCTAGCCCATGTCCACGAATGAGGAAACGAGAGTAAATTCACTTTACTATGCACCCATAAAATACTATAAAGAGAGCCTAGGCCACATCTCTCTGCAACACGCAACATAGCAAAACCTAGGTTAAAGTTCCTGGTCCCTAAAGACTATAGTGCATACGTAGTTGGGTCGTTGAATTTTGATTTCAATAGATCAAACCCTCAAATCGCCCCAGCCATGCAAAGCCGTAAAGAACAACGTACCCCTAGAAGTTTCTGGGTCGATGCTCCCTTGCCGTGTTTGGCCAAATCTACGGCAAAAGGCCAGCATGGCAACTCTTGCGGTCTTGCTTGGCATGGCAGAGCATCACGTGGCGCCCCTTTGAGCGATACACTGCCGACACCAACTTAGCCAAAAAGAAACCCTAAAAAGTTCAAATGAAAGAGAGAGAATGAAAATTTCTCCATGTTTTATTATCATATAGCGTGGCGCTCTGTATCAAATTTTCAAAATTAAAGTTCGACACTCCTTGAATATACAAAGTTATTAAAATCGAAGTTCAGCGATCAGATAAAAAACACACCAAAACCAAAGACATTATCATTAAAAGTATAGAGAACTCGAAGTGGCCATATGTTCCTTGTGATGTTAAAAAGAAAAATTTTGATGTAGATAACTCGAATGAAACATCAAATTCAAGACGATGATGGATGTGCGCCTCTTTAACAGCAGAGAACATGATGACAAGTGCCTTGACACTCAGGCGAGACAACTTTGGACACGAATTGACCATGATTCAAGATGTTTTGTGCGAGCAAATGTACTAAGAACCAACACCGGTCGATGTCGTCCCGCTCGACTTGTCTCATCCTCTCTTAAGCCCCCTTGTATGCCCGCCACCAATACTCGACATGCAAACATGAGTCACCGGGCCTCCTGGCTCGGGAACATCGCCTTCCCTCGGGTGTACTCGAGTCCGGACCCACACCTGACCCGATCCAAAGCCGAACCCGTTGACCATTTCACATCTAAAAGTTCGGTCCGATAAACATCTTTTTATTTCAATATTCTTTAAAAAAAGAAAAATTGAAGAGAGAGAGAGAGAGAGAGAGAGAGAGGAGGGAGGGATTGACCGCTGATTGCGGCATTTGCAAGTTTTTCTAAGTCACCTCCGATGGAGAGAGGGGGCCCTTCACCACAATAATAATTATTTCCAGGCCTCCCCCCTATAAATTATCGAATTTACCCTTTAGGCCCCCTTCTTTTTGACTTGCCTCGCATCCTAGCCACACAGTCCCCAGAAGTCAAAGTCAAACAGGAGTTTTTTTTTTTAATTTCCGCCCCAATTATTCTTTATTTTCTTTCGATTTAAATCTTTAAAAAAATCTTTCGATGCGTTAACGCGTTTTTACAGAAGCGGACAAAACGACTTTAATTTCGCCAACGCAGTGAAGGACAAATCTGCCTCGTTTTGCGTGCACGTCTCTATTTGGTTTTTTATTTTTGTTTTCTCTTTTTTATTTATTCCTTCCTCCTAATTTATTTATTATTTCTTTTCCGAAGTGGTGCCGTCACGATTTTGCATGAAACGGTGCAAGAAACTGTATATTTTTATTTTATTTTTATGGGTCGTCGGTGATTTCACCAATCGGGGGCGGGTTTTTTTTTTTTTTTTGTGTTGATTTTATTTTGAGCTCAAGTGGGAATTTTCGAATAAATGAAAGCATTCTTCTAATTGGTTCTTTGTATTTTTAAGTTCTCAGCTACTTGGTCCTTCATGGTTGCCCGTAAATGTTTTTATTTTGCGCAAAATAAAATTATGTCAATAGTTGCCAAATCTTTTATTTTTTTAATGCTATATTTTGTTTGAATAGATCTCGCAATTTCTTTATCATGTTACTAGACGTTTTTTTAACTTTCGATCAGATCGTTTTTTCAACAATCGGTTCTTTTCGCTATCACCTAACTTTTAGATCACACTGAACTTCAATTTGACTTTTCATCCACTTAAAACTCATCGACTATTAATGAAAAGTAAATCAATTTAAGTTAAATTAAAGGAAGAACAAAGTTAGAATGACCCAATTGAAGATCCCAAAAGTCAAGTGGCCCATCGGAAAATAAATCGAATAAAAACAACGACTGATCTGAACACCGCTTCTATGGTTGACTAGGTCTTCACATCATTAGCACCAAATATGATGCAACTTTTTGAGCACATACGAGCCATCCATCTCAAACATTTGTATACTAGTTTAGGGCAAGATAATTTCAAAGTTAAAAGTCACTTCAAGAACTCTCCCTCCTTCTTATTTCTGGCATCATTTCAAGTCCTATTATTTTTAATTTTCGTGGACAGCATTTTCCCCAATGCCAAACTTTTTAGGCGGGTCATTGATCAAGCCCAACGAATCTAACAAAGATAAATATATCAAATAAATAAAAGAGAAAAAAAAAAAAAAAAAAAAAGGGTTCTTCTCAATTTCTTTCTTGCAACTTGGATCTCCCCATTGGCAAAAAACTTAACTCGACTCGTGACCTGCCATATGAGAAAACAACATCGCACGACCAGGTGGGCACCTAAAATTCTCATGATTTCAGAAGGATTTACATGTGAGCATGTATGATTAATTTCTTTGTTATTACAAAAGTTATATGTTAGGAATCTTGGGACGAGAAATGGGTGGAAATCAAAGCTCTTTACTCTGTGTTGCAAGATACTCTAGAAAATAGAATGTCAAGTTGTCAGGGATCACTACACATATATATATAATTCACCATGTTAAATTTAATTTTTTGGTGTTCAAATTTTTTTGAAATTTCCTTTTTTTTTTTTTTTTTGGGGGGGGGGGAAGGTTGGTTCAATCAAGCAAAGCATGACCGGTGATGCGGTCAAACCACATGGGGACAGAATTGGGACCGGCATTGAATGAATTGCATGGTCCCTCCTCCGCTGCAAAGGTCAACCCAGTGTGAGGTGGTTTCAGCCTTTGGACCTATTTCCATGTTGACCGCTTTTGTCCATCAATGTCTTCCCCATGGAAACACCTTTCTTCTTTTGAGAGAGAGAGAGAGAGGGAGAGAGAGAGAGAGGAGAGGAGGACAATTTTAGTTTCTTCCATAGTCTGCCTAAGGCAAGTAGTTTGTCAGTCGCTTCTGTGCTTGGTGGTATCCGAGAGACGGACTTCTTCTGATATTAATGAATGATGTTCACACAAGAATCTATCTCAACCGGTTCATATGATATCGCGAGTCGTGCCGTTCATCTTCTCATGCACTCGTCAATCTCTCGTTGTGGGACTTTCGACCGGGAAAAAGAATTTGTTTTGCTATAGGACTTTATCTTGATGATTTCGCAGATTTACATTCAATCCATTCAATGCCAACATTTTGTAATTGCCTTATATTCGCCTTTAGGCGGCACAAATTAAGATATCATCATGTTGGTAGGATATTATTTGGTCCAATCACTGGAGATTAGTACACAAAATAGACACGTAATGATGACATCGGTAATGATGAATTAGGTGGTGCGATTGCATTTTAAAAACAGAATTCCGGGCGTCACGTCAGTCCCCTATCGGTCAACAAATCTGGCTCTCGGTGCCTTTTGAGTCCTGTAAAATATCATTTTAAGGGGTCCCGAATCAACTGCTTTTTACATGTTGAGGGACAATGAACCGATCTTTTTCGCATAACAATGTTGCTCTTTTCCTTCCAACATTAGCTTCAACACGATAACCTTGCATATGGATGTCACTCAAGGCTCCGTAATTTTCGAGTTGGTCGGGCTCCACAAAGATCGACTGTAACTCGCATGAGATTCTCGAACCACCTGTGTAACTTACAGGTTCAGTGTACCACCGGGACAGGACTAAATGGTAAAAAGGAGCATCTCCGGGAAGACATCCTGTTAAAGGACTATGAACATCACAACTCGGAATCGGGCGTGTCATGTTCAAGTCGAGAAACATCCATAAGGAAGAGAGCCGAGCACTTCAACCCACAATCTCATCACAGCAATTGTCGAGAAATTAACACTCGAGCGGTCATCCGAGCAGCGCTTGATTTGCACGCCAGTCCAAAATACAGATCTTTAAGATGAAAGCAAGGAGCGACTTCTTATCATCGGATTGTACCACTGCGACCCAACACAATTGTCAAGGGCTGGCGTAGAACCCAAAATATTCTCTTCCTCCCTCACATGAAAACTTTCAAAGAGATCGCACAATGTCGCAACCTAGAATAATGCAAATGCCGTTTGACTTTGGAGGATGTCCACCGACATGCCTGGGTCCATGCGAGAAACCTAGGTCCAATGGTGAACCAGAGCATGAGCCCCCTCATTCAACTTCCTGTCAGATGCATAAAAAAAAAACACACTGCTTTAACAAACAACCAACAATGAAGCCCCCACCAGGACCCGATACATCTGAGTCAAAAAAGCAGAAAACATTGTAGCAGAATGACGCATCTTTCAAGCTCCTAACTGCTTAAAATATTTTTTTCCTTTCTGGAAAGGTGCTGAGACTGAGTGTCATAATCCTCAGCTATAATATGAATATTGACTTGATCACACATCTGGGTCATTAATCATGTTCTTTCTGACCCAAGAACTGGATAATATAATAGAAAACATCGATGATCCATGACCCTTTCGATGGCTTGAGATAAGGTGAGGTCTGACAACATATAGACCCACCAAATTAAGACACTGTCACTGGACTTATAAAAACTTTTGCTGACACATGTCCTTCAAAGTGGAGCTCATACAGGTCCAAGTTCTTCCCCCGAGTTCAAATTTTAAGTTGGTTCTTATTAACGTACTCGATCAAGGTTAAATGAGACAAATTATATCGACAAAAGATAACTCAATATTAGTGTACAGCATTCAAAAAGTAGAGCTCAAGCCCAAGAGGTTCTAAATCAATATTTCATTGCATGACATAAGCTTTTTGTACTGCAACAAATGACTCTAAACCTAACCAAAATCACTTGGTTCCCAAAGTTTGAAATTTGAGACCACAGACCAGTAAGTAATCCATGCACCTAACGGCAAATGGGAAGATCGGAGTTATACTCTCATCAGGAGTATACATTCTGATACCATGATTTGAATTAAAAAGAACCCTTTACACATCTTTTGCAGCAGCAACAGCTTGATAAACTCTCCATTGGTGAACATCCCAATTATATACACGAGCAATTGTGACCTGCCAAAAAATTTTCACCTGTCAAGGGTTGTTTTCCCCCAGAAAAAAAGGTCAGAATTTTTCAGGTGCACGCGAGTGTGATATAACCATAAGACAGGTTGTCACAAATTACCATGACTTTCCAATACCCTCAAGCCAATTACAAAAATCACAGCAGCAGTAATTTGAGATTAAGAGACATACCCAAAACTGATGAAGTAAACGGCTTGAAAGGTAACATGGACCCACAATTTGCACAAGATTCTGACTTACCTGTGTGATTGTTACCTGGTCCCTTAAGAATTGTAGATCAGCAATAAGAACTTCTAAACTTGCTTTAGCATTCTCTAAGTTCTTTCATAGAAGAGTTGAAGGCCTGCAACGTGAATTTATGCAATAAATAAGATACTTGACATTATTGGAAAGAAAGGGACATTGCTTAAACTCAATTATGACCTCTTCACATGAATTCTCCAACACATAAAATTTGCCCCTCGCCATAAGCATATACTGAATCAGTATTTTCAATGTGAGATGCCATCACAGACTGCAAAATCAGCCAGGAGTGCCTGTATCCAAATTACAGAGCCAAAAAAACCATTCAGTTTGATGCGTGTCATTTGCTTGGTAGAAGTTTTGAAGGCCTTAGGTTTTTAAAGCCCACTTTGATCCCAATCAGTTCACTTTCTTGACCATTGGAGTTCACACATCACAGCGACTAGATAAATGTTATGTTACAGGTGATATTTCAGGTGTCCAGGTAAAAAATCACCTCTCAATCATTAAGATCAGCATCGACTCTTTGAATCACTAACCTAGATTAGGGACATAGAAGAGACAATAAAAAAATTCCACGTCAAGTCGACTGCTTAAAAATTAGTTCCTAATAAAGCAAGAATTACACTTAGCGCATCCTCTACCTGCTTCCTTAAGTTAAAAAGAATATGATCGGTTCAGAGACTTTCAAGGAGTAAAAAGATCTTTGACATGCAAAGTTTCTTGCATAATAAGAATGTGAGAAAATTTTATTGACATCACAGTCAGAAGATGATTGATGCAGGGTTCTATTACAGTTTTAAGTAACTCCAGCGGATAAAATGAGAGAACTCCTGATTTCAACAATATGATATGTTGACAAGATCAACAAGTTTACACAGCAAAAAGCCTCAAAAGTTAACAGCATGAGAAAATCTATCAGATTTTAGTTCAGCTCCCAGGCGACTGTTCTATCCAGCTTGAATTTCAGCTTGAATTTCAGCTTGAATTTCAATAATTAAATCCAGCTCCCAGGCAACTGTTCTATCTTATAATGCTAGAAACATACATGCTCATTGCACAAGCAGCCAGCCTAATGGCATGCTCAATCACAGCTTCCTTCGCTATATGTTATATAAGCCTCCCTCTGGGTGCCCAAAGAAAATCTAGTATCCCCTTATTGAGATATCTGAATATAGACTTGCAGGATGGAAAGGCAAATGTCGAAAAATGGGAGAAAACTAAAGGACTTAGCCTTCTGGGATTCAGTCATTGAGCTATCTGTGCATAGATTTGCAGCCAATATGAAACAGTAAAAACAAAGTAAAGAAGTTAACTTCCGAATCAGATACACCTCAACCTTTTCTGTCACCTTTTTTATGATACTATTAAGCAAGCCCTAAACTAGAATGACAAGTAAACCAATACCATGTTTCTGTACTCTTGTGATTCCTCAAATCACAGAGAAAGGATCTGTAGAAGTAATTGCCATTATAGAACCCAAGTGCAAATACTTACTCTACATCATAATATTAACATTTGAAAAACTCTAATGCATGACTTGGCAACAGGGGAGACAATATCATTATTTTCAATGCCAAACCATTGACAAGCTTTAGATGATAATTAAGATGTGGTATGGTATAAATAAGGTGAATAGGAGATTTACTAACAACTGATAGAAAAGTTCAGTTTACCACACACCAGATTCAGATATCATTTCTTACTTAAAGGGATCATATGAAGATGGAGCACCTAACCAGCACGCTCCTCCTACCTCTGCATGAAAAATTTTCCCAACATGGGAAGGAAAAACAAGACTCGATAGCTAGGTGCATCAACACCTTTCATTTCAGTAAATGAGGGAGCAAGCATTTAAGACCTAATGTCTTGTTTCTATGCTAATTATTTGTGAACATCTTGAACTAACTTGGTCTCCACTAGCGGTCAAGAATAAGAACCTGTATCATACCCCACTAAACAGAAGAAAGAGCAACAGTCATGTGGTAACCACAATCCATCTTCAGGATTTAAAACCTCACAGTTTCAGCATGAGGTTTGTCCAACAACTCAGCACATCTCAATCAAATTACTAAAAGGGAAGCTCGTTCTTAAAAAGCAGATACCTCCACTTCCCTATCAACTTGTGAAAGAATAATTAAACCCCCCAAAATCTAGTTTACACAATCAGGAGTGGATGAAAATAACGAACCTTGCCATTAGCCTTCTTGGCCTGCAAAATAGTGACTATGTGTAAACACTTCTCCATATCAGGACCATTTACCTGACATTAAATAGAGAGATTGAATTAATAACTCAGAAAAAGCAAAAGAACAATATATCATGCCGACATCATAGAGATTAATATCTAACAAAATGAGCTCACCAAGGGTTGAAGTGGGAAAAAAGAGCTATGTGCCTTCATATCTTCCAGTTGTTGTAAAGAGAAATTTACTATGAAACACCATGGAGGTGCCGCCCTCACTGTTATATAAACTTTTTTTCTTTTTGGGCCAAATATGTATTGTTAACATACACATCTCAGAACCAAAGATCGGATTAAACTAATTGCAGGAGTAAACCAATGTCATCTTCCTTTAAGGGAAAAAGAAAACTCAATCGAGCTTGAGAGAACATTAAATCAGAAAAATAGAAACCACATAAAAAAATGATGAGAAAGAAAGCTGCAAGCAGGTGTAGCAACTTTCCTAATTGAGGATATGCCCATTGCATACATGAGACGTATAAAATGCTAAATAGACTATCCGCTCCAAGAGGCAGCCCACAAGCTTCTGTTGTATGACTTGTTTCTCTTTCCCAAATACTCTCCTTTCCCAAACTAAATGATCATCATGATTGAAGCTTTGGTGTCAATGTCATTACACCTCTTAAGCATCACCATAGGAGTTGCACATTTAATGCTTCAAAGTTGTACTCGATGTTCAAGGGCGTGCGTGCACAACACACTTCTAAAGTGATCATTCCACAATATTTCAGAATTCCATTAGTCAATAGTATATTTTCTTTCTAAAATAAAATACAGTGGCAGCACAAATGCAACCAGGAGGAAAAGTGTTTATGGTACTCAAATGTACATTTGACCATGAGTCATTCCTTACCATGAGGCATATCAACCAAATCCCATTAATGAGATTTATTATAAAGTTTACCCCTCATCTGCCATTGCTTGCCGCCAAAGAATTCATACTAGCTTCTCAATATGTGCAAGGTCTACAAAGGGAAGCAATAGTAATTACGAAGTCAAAACATAGGGTTGATTCACCCTGGTGGAATGACAATTAGAGGATGATGGAAAGTCCAAGAGTAGAGAATCCATGAATGGAGCAAGTTATGGAAGTGGTATTGCCAAAAGGACATGCGTCGAGATTAGGAGAAGACAACCTGGAGAAGAAGGTTCATAAGTAAGTAAAAGTGTGGTATTTTCTGGGAATAAATCCACTAAAGCATTGGTAAAGAAGGGGACATGAGTAGAGAAATTAAAGAGACAGAGAGTGGAGAATATCTTGTGTTCCCAAAAGGTAACATGACTGAACAAGCGAAGATGATAAGAGACCGGATCGCAACATATACTCTTTGTGCTCAATGTCATACCAACATATGTGGACATGAGATTCTAACTTTGTGAGTTCATGTGGAAGAAGACGCACAAAACAAATACTACCAAAGACTCAAAGAAGACAATTATTGGGGACATTGCCATACAACTGCTCCTAAGGAGACATGTTTCCTATGACGAGTGACAAAATAAGATTGATAATGTATACAAAAGTATGATAAGCCTCTCCAGATAGTATTTAGGACAAGAGGCAACACCAAAAGAGTGTGTGCGATATCTAAGATATGTCTAGTTTACGTTTTGCTTAACCATTTTGTTAGGAAATTCCTGGACAAGAATAATGAATGATAGTATCATTTTGAAAAAGAATTTTAAAAAATTAGGTGTCTCTATATTTCAAGGCATTATAAGTACAAAAAACTTTAATATCTAGAGAGAATTGTTTTTTATCATGGAAAAAAATTCACGATACGTACAACTAAATTTGGATTAATTCTTCATAAGACAAAGTATAACTAGAATGATCTTCAACAAAAATTATAAAATAGCGAGAATAGCTCGCAGCGGGGATTGGAGATGGTTCCTAAATGTCAAAGTGAATTAGATCAAAGGAAGCATGAGAGACAAATTCACTAAGATCAAACCGTAAGACGTGATATTTTCCAACTTATAAGCCAAACAATCAAAATGTTTATTGTCAATAAAACCTAGATGACAACTTGAAATCAAAGAACTTCATTTAGATGAAGAAACATGATCAAATTGACAATGCCAAGTTTCTGATAACACAGTGGCAACACCACCAGCGAAAGAGTTCGGAATATTTAAGGAAACAAGCTCAAATAGGCGTCCCAATATATGGCCTGTCCCAATAGTCTATCCTGTTCATGGATCAAAACTGAGTACACACAATTGTCCAACGGAAATCAAATTTAGTGAGAGTTTGGGAACCATAAAGATGTTAAGTAAGGATAATGTAGATTTTGAAAAGTTTCTTGTATGACTAACTATCATTGTGAATAGTAGGTGCACATACAGTGAAAGATTCAAATCGACACAAGTCAGAATCTCAAGTCATGTAATTGTAGCAGGCGGAGTTAAAAAACCATGAATCAGAAATACCTTGAATGACAGACAAAGTAGTATTGCTAGGGACGGAGGAGCTAGAAGTACCAAATTCTCGAAGAATGGCACAAAGAGGATAGAGTGACAAACAATCCCTTTGAAGAAGCCTCTATGGTAGGATCAATGGCGGATAGTCTTGCATATGGCCCTCGGTTTCAAGATCGATTGTCTGGCCCTATAAGTTGCTTAGGTCGTAGTTGGTAGCAATTGGATGCAAGATGACCATGTCGGCGACAATGCTTATAAAATTGGTTGAGCAATGAGGAAGAAGTGGAAGTAGCAAGCACCATATGAATAGGTGTAGAGATGTATATGGTATTGCATTGCGCTTTAAGGTAGCCAATCAAGTCTCCTCAGTCAATAATTCCGAGACAACTGTCTCAAGACGAGGAAAAGGATCTCTATGCATAAGTGAACATTGTGCAGGTTGAAACTCCACATTCAAGGCTATCAAAAAATGCATAAAACGCGTATGATCACAATATTCAGCAAATTAACAAGCATTGGTTGCTGCATCCCATCATGGTTCAAATAAAATTAATTGATCCCAGATAACATGCATCAAGGATAGAAAATCATTGATGGAATGACCTGGCCCCTTATGCATATAGCTTCCTTAACAGTTAATATTGGTGGATCTGAAGTGGAATAATGGCTAGCAAGCAGATCCCAGACTTCCTTTGCTGTATTGAAACGACCAAAATGAAGTCGAATAGATAGAATCTAAGTGTTTCAAAACCATGTTAGAATCTAATGATTCTTGCTATCCCATCCATCCAAAGGCTCAACAAATTTATCCTCAAATTCATCAGCAGGCCCAGTAGACTCACGGATATCATCAGTTACATAATGCCAAAGTCGACGTCCTCTCAAAATACTAGACATTTTGAGAGCCCATAAGATACAATTTCATCCATTAAAAATGGGTAAGGGAGTTACCAGTTCATCCATGATATGCAGTTTTCCAGTTAAAAACAGCATAATGGATAAAGAATGTGAACAACCAGTCAGAAACAAAGACGTGGCAGGGGACATGGTCAACACCGATCAAACGTCAATAGACTCGTCCGGTGCTTCCTCATATGACAAGAAGGGCTCTACCACCAAGTTAAGATGCAATGTTAAATCACCGAGAAAATGTAATGCGGTGTGTAAATTACAGATCACGAACTCTGTATATAGGGTGCAAATGCAATGAGACCTAACCACAATTAACCTAATCCTAAAGAGTATATATGTAACGGAACCTTCAAACGATGACCCAACCACTCGACCTCCAAACTAAAGCCGGAATTACAACTACAGACGCCTACAAGCAATAAATCCCTATACCTCCAAGACACGCCTCTGACTATGAGCAGCTGCATGACCATCCAAATCAAAACCATTAGAGCGAAATACGACAGCCCACCAGAAGATCCCCATGTTCGAGCTAGGAGTCTCATCTGTGCCAACCAGTATTTGCCGAAGCTTGCAAGCAAGCACCACACCAATCACGACAAGCGCCCCAAGAGCGGAAAAATCCAAAATTTAAATTCCCCTTCTTCCCCAGCAACTCTGCCGGCTCATTCCGGATCGTTTCCAGAGAGCCTTCGAACAACGACCCTCCCACCACTCGACCTTCAAAATCCAACAAGCACCAAACCGCACAACCACACGCGCCTGCCGAGCGACAAAGCCCTAGAACTCCGCGACCGGGTCAAGCGCGCGACAGCATTTAAATTCCAACCGAATCAAGCATTGACCACTCAGCTCGCGAAGCTCGGACGAGCTAGACGTCGAACGCCGGCGGCGGATGAAAAAACGGAAAAAGAACGCAAGCGACAAGAATGCGATTCGTGAGCACCGCTCCGGCGGGGAGGCGAGAGCAGCGGAGTCGACGTCGACGCCTGACCGAGCGAGGGGGAAGTCCGAGCAACTTCCGCGGACGGAGCGCCCGGCGCTCCTCTTCTCTCCGCCGCGACCTCGCCGGGACCCGACGCCGCGCGCGGCGGTTCTGGAGTCGTCTTGAGCCGGCGGTCACGACGTCGATCTTTCCGGATCGGAGAGAGTAAACGATGCCGCGCGCGGTGGTTCTGGAGTCGCCTTGAGTCGGCGGCCACGACGTCGTGGTGGAGGTCGTTCCGGGTCGAGCCGGGCGGTCTAAAAAGGATCCAGTGGGCGGGCCGGCGGGCCGGTTTAGGCCCCAGACCAGTCAAGCCTGGGCTTTCGGTTGGTCAGGCCCAGAACCTTTGACCTAAGCCCATTCTCTTTTTTAAGTACAAATTTCACATGAAAAAAAAACTATTTTCTCTTGAATGATCAGTTGATCTCAAACACATTTCAGTAAATTACTGTGATAAAACCTGATATTTTTCTTTAGGTCTTCTATATAAAAAGATATGATCGTCACTCATTGTATCGTTTTTCAATGCGTAAAATTCGCTTGGATCTTAGGCAATTATTACTTCTATCGTGCACTTTGAGGAAACAGCGCAGTTGAGTGCCTAGCGCGGACTTGCCGATCGCCTGAAATTACGCCCATGTACTATGTTGAGATCATAATCAAACTTTCTCGATTTTGTTCCTAGCTCAAGTTTGAAATCACCTCAGTGCTTGCCTCATTCAGCTAAAAGGGCAGGGTAAAAGAAATCAAAGCCACAAGTTTCAGAGTCCCATCAAGAGCTAAACATATATAGCAAACTAGGGTTTTCTACCTAATCCCTGATTTAAATTTCATATGGCCAAAGTCCAATAATTGACAACCATCATGCATGTATCAAGCAAAGAATCCATCATAGGATAATAAAATAAGCTTTCTTAAATCAATCAGCTATCCAAATAAATGGGGGCAAGCAGATTAGGCTGGCCTAACCCGCGCCCACTTAGATTGGTAAGGTGCCTCTCAATTTCAGTCGCGCTTTACTCCATTGTATCATGCTTTTTCCATCCATAAAGATGACAGATGTCTAATCTGTATACTGACTTGTTTCCCACCTTTTGCATATGAGCATACTTATATTTTATGTAAGTGATTAAGCAACGTAATTAGATTCGAGTGATTGGAATTAGTATAAAAAGACTAAGTTTAAAAGGCGGCTTATTTGACACAAAGTGAAAACCGAGCATTTAAAGCAAGTGGCCGACCAAAAAGAATATTCGTCACATCACTTTGTAAATCGTCTTGGTTAATCAATCTAAGTATGCCTAGCGTAATCTAAGGAATTTTATGCAATAATTCTCCAAAGAAATCAACGAAGACCTCATTCAATTTTAGTTACATATTGTTCTCCCGATCATGGTCCATTGACTATCTAGTATGAATGCTTGATACACATAATCTTTGTATTGAAAATTCTAAAGTAATGATTTCATGAAAATATCATTTCTCTCTCTCTCTCTCTCTCTCTCTCTCCAAACACAAGCACAAACATAGAGGGAACATGCAATATGCTTAATGTAATTATCCATAGTGGACCCTCTTTTCATGTGAAAATGACTCTACCACTAATTCCTTGCAGGAGGCATGGATTCATTGTACACGAAAAAGATAACAGTACTGCATTTATTGAAGTGGACAGATTGTGGATGTAAAGGGTGCCTTAGGGTTTCCCTCTTAGGTTCGGCCGGTTGACAAAAGAGGCGACCCATACAGGGTTTTTCCATCCTCTTCTGGTAACCATTCTCGTGCAGGGGAGAGGTTTGAAAACATGAAGATTGTTCAGATCGACGTTAGATTAACTTGAGCGGCAGAGAGAGCTACATAGAAAGCTTACACTACGACGCCCGACTATCTACTTTGATTATTAGCATCATTCCCACCTTTCGTTGTTCAAACACCAACAATCACTAGCTTCTAATGGTAATGTCAACCTAAAACGCCACGGTAGTACTATAACCATTGCCCAACGATATGATTCAATCATTTCTTGCTTGGTTTCATGAGTGCTAGTCATAGAAAGATTGGCTTTTCTTATTTAGTCTTGAGCTTTTCTAGGAAAAACGTTTACTTTGACATGGGATCAACTTTAAGTAAAGTAAGATAATATCAACAACCTAAGACAAAGAATATATACCATTATTTCCATAGTACTTCGCACAAAGAATATATAGCATTGTTTCTATAGTAGTTCACATGATTATTGTCTCGTGAATGATGCTTTGAGTGCGGGAAAATTCTCTAAGCTGTTCTAATCTATTGTACGAATATTAATTCAGTTCAAAACTTTTTAATTTTGCCAATTTAATCTTAAATCTTTACGAAAGTTCAATGTTATCTCTTTCGATTGACGTTACAATGTGTGCCACATAGAATAGATGGCAATAATTGGACCATTTCATCGGCAATTTCTGGTGAAAATTAGTCAAAAAGATTATATTTGAATTTTCCACAAAAATATAGGACTAAATTGGCAAAACAGAAAAGTTTAAGACCAAATTCACATCTGTGTAAAGTCTAGAACTAATTAGACTATTTCCCCTCCTGAATGAATAAACATTTCACCCACATAGCAAGTGGGAAGAAGAAAACCCTATTGACAACATGAAACGAAACATAGAGAATTTCGATTCCATGCTTTGTCCAAAGCCGATTCCGGTGACTTTAATTGTATATATCAAGCGGTGAAAAAATAAATATTTATTTTGGTTTGCCATCTAGTAGACCTTTTTCTTTTTCTCGTTTTATCTAATTTTATGTACTTGATTTCTAAGGGACAAAGTTTTGGGCCCTCCACGTTGAAGCAGCTTCTTTCTTCGTGACGTTTTAATGCATGTGCTTTATCCGCTTTTCTCATGTTTCTGTGCTAATAGCTCACATCGTCACATGCTGCGCACCATTACACAAAAGGAGAGAGATTCTAATTGCTTGCATGGCCGGAAAAAAAGTAGGGTTTGCAACTTAATTTTGTTAGGGTTTTCCACGACAATGGCTCGTGTTGAGTAATGATTTTTCATCTTGTATGGCCGCTATTATAATGCTCAAGACGTTTTACCCCAATCTAAGGAATCTACTCGTCATCTATGTCTCTTTTTCACTCGTCTGATCATCGGCAACGATGGATTTGAGTCGCTTTTGTTTTTTCAACTCCCTATCTGCAAAGGAAGCGTAAGAGGTAGAGATGGCAGCAGGATGAGTTTAGATCGATACACGTCGTCCTAGGCTTAAGCTTGATGAGTAGCGCACGATCATAACTAATCAAAGCACGATTCCAGAGTAAGTAGTAAAATATCAAAACTATACTCGACTTTTTTTAGAAGAAGGTATATGAGTTCCGGTTTAAAAATGGCGAAAGGAATAAAATTGGCCTAACTTCATCTGGGTGTGATTTGAGCACTCTAGATGATAACTTTGAGCTTGACCCTACCATGCAAAATCCATGGTATTTTCAACAACTTCATCCTAAATGCAAAAGAGAGTTATCGACACTCGATACGATTTGGTCAAGTCGAGAAACTTAACCTATGATAACAAGATCGAGAATGAGAGAGAGCTCGTTGAGTAGTGCACGATCATAACCAATCAAAGCACGATTCCAAGGTAAGTAGTGAAATATCAAAACTATACTCAACCTTTTTTAGAAGAAAGTATACGAGTTCCGGTTTTAAAAAGGTGAAAGGAATAAGATTAGCCTAACTTCCTATGGGTGTGATTTGAGCACTCTGGATGATAACTTTGAGCTTCACCCTGCAATACAAAATCCATGGCATTTTCAACAACTTCATCCTAAATCCGAAAGGGAGTTATCGACACTCAATACAGTTTGGTCAAGTCGAGAAACCTAACCTATGATAACAAGATCGAGAATGAGAGAAAGATGAACAAGCAATCCCCGAATTTAAACAAAAAGGGTCTAATATATATCAAATCCCAACACATTATATAAGAGCTAATACTGTCGATGAATTTCAATATCGAGGTGTGAGAATAAAAGAGTGGATTATTTTTGAAAAATTAAAGCACACACCTCAATGCAAAGAAAACTTTGCACATGCGATTTTATCTATCTCTGATTTGAAAGTTTTAACTACTCACTATGATCAAGACTGTACTTATGAAAAAAATAATTATAGTGCTATAATTGCTCTTAACTATTTTCTTTATTGGACGAAAGTAACTACATTTTTAGCAAATCCAGTTATTGAAAGAAAAGATCATGATCTAAAACTATGAACTTCTAATGAAATTTGTTAAACCTATGTGGCCTACCCATATTCCTCAAATGATGAGATCAAAGTTAATGAAATCAATGTTAGAGTTAAAACAAGAAAGAAAATCAAAATCAATAATTAAATACATCATGGTATATTTTTTTCGCGAAAAGTGCATAATTTGATAACATTTTATAAAAAATGGTCGGTTATATCTTTTATAAAAATAATGAACAAAATTCTTTTCATCGTTCATAAAAATCTTTTAATATAAATTGTTATTTACGATAAAAATATTTTTCAAAACAAATGTATCATTAACTTCGTTCTCTCTTTCGTTTAGCCCCGCGAGAGCTTGAGAAGCGGTCGAGGAGAGTACTAGTTACCAAAGAATGAGGAGGACTCCGAGGAAGATGCTCCTCCACATGTTTTGGCCTATCCACAAACATATGAATTTGTTCCTTTTTTCATCATTTTCCTTTTCCACCAAAAAAAAGAGAATGATAAATGACAAATATATAATAATAATAATAATAAAAAATCAGTTTTTTTGGACATGTGGACAGCTAAAGAAAGGTGACCTGAGAATCTGTCGCAAGGACAAAGGAATTTCATCTTTATTAAAAAAAACAAAAAAAAAAAAAGCAAAGGGAAAACCTCCAAAAGCAGAGGAAATAGGAATAGTCGAGAAAGAGAGCACGAAATAGGAAACCCACATGGGAGAGGGGCTTTGGCATATGTGGACAAATCGAAATGCACGCTGACCCATGTGCCCTTTTTCCTTACTGTGTCTGTACAGGAACGTGCGCCTGCCCAATTAGCCAGAAATCAACGCCCCCCCTGCAATTATTATTTCGACCGACCGACCCATCTAAAGTATAACTCGAGAGGAATAATATTGTTTCGGGATGAATTTGATTGATAGATCACAAAAAACTAGGTTGAATTTTATAGTTAAATAGTGATGATTGGAATCACCCAATCGATCGAGTATGGAGAAATGGAAGTTTTCGGTATAATTGAAATTACAATTCTGTAATGAGATCACAGGGAATGTGCCGCAATTATTTAATTCACTTGCTTATGTCATGCATGAATAGGATTTGACTTAGCTGCGAGACCAGCCTAGAATAATATCCAACTTGTGAAAACAACATCCTATACAAAAGGCCGTTCGATAGATAACCACGATTATTGCGTAGCACAAAATAAGAATCATTCTTCGGTGTATTGGCCATAGTCTAATTCGAGAGGCGAGTCCTCGACATGCATCACGGGCAGTCTTCGAAGAGGATGCTTGGATTGATGGGTAAAGAACATGGTTTGCCATTACGTCCTGATCGAACTGGACGGAGAAGTGACAACCCTCGCGGCAAAACATGCGCTCTAATCGAATTCGAGCTGAGGGCGGATAGTGAGAGGACGGAAAGCCACCCCTCTTGTTGTCGGAAACCGGGCCCCCTTCCGGTCCGGTCCACTCCACTTGATAGCCTCCCCTTCTCTCTCTCTCGATTCTTCTTAAAATATCATTTGATCAAGATTTATTATTATTGTTATATGAGCAGATAATTACGCATGAACGGTGCTTTTTTAGTGGACTCGCCCTGTATTTCTTACGAAAAAAAAGGAGCTGGTGAAAGATAATTAGCGGGCGGGCGTGTAGATACGCACGATCCGAGTGGTTCCGTGAGGAAGGCGAGGCGCGACCATAAAGCGACGAGTTTTGTGAAATATCTGAGTGCTCGACTCGACCCGACTTTTCTGTTCGAGCCAGATTTGATGGCTTGGTGGGGTCCTCTCGCGTGGCAATTATCGATGGTCCATGATATATACCCTCCCTTTTCTCTAAGTTTATTGGTTATTGTTATATATTATTTATTATTATATTTTCTGTCGATTTCTCTTGGCACTGTAGTTGATTCCATCACGGAGCAAAGGTGGCTTTCTTCTCAATCGGTTTTAACATCTCCTTTGCACTTTCTGGAGGGAAACTCACACCTTTGGGGACTCCGTGTATTTGATGATTCTATGTGTGAAGGTTTTGAGGTTCCAATTCACCTGCGATTATTCTCCTCGGACAAAAATTCCTTTGGCCTTATTCACTATTTTGGGATTTAAGTCGCCGAGTGAACTACGTAGGCGTTACCCATTTCTAACAGATTCTCACATGAACCAAAAGACCACTCGAATCACTAAGGTTGTGGTGGACCTTTGAGAAATTAACAGGGCATCTTCGATAAACCAATTGAATGTTGAAAATTACAAAAAATCAACTCCCGATGAGATGAAACTTGTTTGATAACCATAACTAACGATGTCCTGGAAGATTTGATTAGGTCAATGAATTGATTGATACGGTTAAGTAAGCGGGCAATAACTTAACTCATTAAATAGAAAGAGTAATGAGATCATTCAAAACATTTATTACATTGAGCGATACAATTTCTATATGATGATTTTTTTCGAATCATCTCAATCACTCATGCAAAAGAAATTGAAGTTTGATTTTTTTAATCCTTTGAGTAAGTGCTTGAAGAAACTGCACTATACTACACTTTGATCAAATTAGTTAGTTCACAACTAACATGTTTGACTTAATCGATTAAATCCAAAATGCATAGGATTCATAGATAATGAGATTTGCATAAAAACAGAACGAACTAGATCAATCTTTTCCTAAGCTGACTTCAAAATCAAATTCGAGTCACGCACGCCTTTCACAACCTCGACAATGTCGACTTTGCTCACAATTGATTTCATATAATATTGCTAAGTTGAGCGACAATCAATTTGTTTATTGAAATCGAAAAAAATTGCTGATCCTGCGAAAGAAAAAATAAAAGTTGGTAGGAGGAAGATAAAAAAACTAAAATACCATTGGAAAAAAAAAGAAATTAGAGAAAAGAAAAAAAACTCAATGCATGTATATTCACAATATCATATAGAAGATAGAAACAATTTAAGGCAAAAGATTGGCTTCACAAAATGAAGTTTTTGTCCCGAGCGATCGGCCGACACGTGGCGGCGCAGACGGAGTCACTGGCCCGGCAGCGGCTCGGAAGGAGAGCCGGAGCTCGAGCCGGCGCCAACGGAGGCGCCGCCGGAGAGGAGCCGCGCGAGCTCGCTCATGGCCCTGACCTGCATCTCCAGGGCCTCGATGTAGTCGGTGGCTTCCTCGAGTATCACCGGCAACGGCTCCTTCCGGCAGCCGGGGACCAGCCGGCCGAGGAACCTCACCTTCCTCTGCACGGCCGGCATCCCCTTTCCCCTCAGCCGCGACACGCTCACCCTCGGCTTCCTCGACCGCCCGGCCGCCGCCGCCGCCGCCGCCGCCACCGCCGCGGGCCTCTTCCGCTTCCTGAACTTGCTAATCCTGATCCGGCCCGCCAGGATGGCCGGCTCCACCGCGTCCTCCCCTTGGCCGACGCCGCCAGGGCCCTGTCGGCCGCCTCGCGGACGGCCCTCCCGCCGCTGCTGCCGCCGCCTCCCACCCCTCCCACTCCTCCCCGCCGCCGCCGCCGCGCCGGGATTGGGCCAGGGCGCGGAGGAGGTTGGAGGAGAAGATCTGCTGCTGGGCCTGGGACTTCCACTTGGAGGACTGACTCCGGGCCTTGGATTGGGCCTGGGCTTGAGCCTGAGCCTTCTTCTTCCTCCTCCTCGTCTTAGCCTCCCGCGACCGGTCGGCGCCGCCGCCGGTGGCGGGGTTGCTAGTCCCGATCGGATTCGGCGAGATCAGGGACGACGACATCGCACGAGGTGGGTCGATCCGATTCCCGGCTCTTCGATCCAAACACGCAAAAGGGTCTCGGAATCTCAGAACTTCGCAGCCTTTTGACGGATGCTATCGCCTATCCTAGAGAGAGAGAGAGAGAGAGGGAGAGAGGGAGAATCTGAACTGGGAACTGAAGGGTCCGCCGATTCGGTGACGTGGGTGAATCGAACCGAACCGAAACGATCAGATGCGGAGGTCGGGAGACGATGAGGGACGAGGATTCTCGCTCGAGGGTCGGAGGGATCGATTCATCTGCAGAATTCTCCGGGGAATTGATGACGAACCAACGAACAGAGGGAGACGGGAAGCAGATAAAAGATGGCGGACGATGCTGCTTTTTAGAGAGAGAAAGAGAGAGGGGAGAGGGAGAGGGAGAGGGTATCAAGAAAGAGCACGCGTCGTGTCGCTGATCACACTTTTTATATTGCTCTGCCGATCATTTCACGGCGGGCCCCCCTCTCCCTTTCCACCCTTTTAATTTGCTGTTGTTGTTGTGTGCTTTGGTTAATAATTATGTGGAGCCCCCCTCTTTTCTCTCTCCTTTACTGTTTTAGAGCCTTTTTTTTTTTTTCATGTTAAGGTTTTCTCTGAGCATTGATTTTTAGGGGTCTTATTAGAATTTGACATGCATGCATCCATGCGAATTGAACTTAAAAATAAAAATACAATACCAACATTGCCCGTCTTTCTCTCCTCCTCAGCCTCTTTCATTCGTGGTCATCCCTGAGCCCAATGTCCACGAAAAATTATTTAGACATTATTATTGATAATGAATATATTTTTCAATGACTGATTATCTTACACGAGAATGTTATGAGAAATGAACGATACCTATTAAGCTCTGCTGAAATTGTATTTCCATGTCTATACATTTAAGTGAAATCCATCCATTTTTCTCACTTTAGATTTTCTAAACCGCACTTCCTTTCATCCTCTCCCGCCGACCTGCTCTTTCACATAACCTACAACTTTCTATATTTCCCTCTCTCACTATTAAATTTCCTAAATTGCCCTCACTTTCTCTAAACTTATGCCCACTTATTATACACAAATACTGATTTTTCTTTCTATGCATAATTATATGTTTTATACACATAAACCAAAATAATTTTGGTTTCACTTTTAGCTTATCTAAATTGCCCCTCATTAATTTCTCTTGTACCCACTGATTTCATAAACAAACACTCACTTCTTTCCTCCTATTATTTTCAGACTTCCTAAATTGCTATTATATTCTTAAGGGCGTACTCACCTATTTCATACAGAACCATTTATCTTCTTTAAGTGCAAAGTAAGCTATTCATGCACGCATGCCTTGACCCTAGTATTCAATAGGTAAGAGCAAGTAGGTTGTGGGGTTACCCTCGTCAAAAAATCTCCTTGACCTTCAAAGAAACGAGACAAATTTAAACTAATATTTCTAAATAAGCGTGCCATATTTTACATTAATTATCGTACGAATTTAAAAAAAAAAAAAAAGAAAGAAAGAGAGAGAGACGAAATTCTTCTGTGAAATGTCCTTATCAAGTGAACTCTCTCATTCCCTCAAAAGATTAATGCAGGCATTAAACACTAAACATCCTTGATGTCCAAGTTTACCTTTTTAACATCGAAATATAGATGCAGAAAATATGGGACAAAAGCTCTTGTCGGGCACTCGTACCTCTTTTATTTCGCTTGGGGACATCTCATTAATAGTGCTGAAATAAAATTTAGGATCATCTGAAAATGAAATCATATACAATTGATTTTACTAATAAATAAATGGATGCACCCTGTCTAGACGAGGCACAATATGCAAGCTCGCTTTTTGTCGAACCACCGAGCTTTAGCGATTTCATATTTGAGCCACTTGCTCGAGCTCCATCTCCCATTTTGCTTTATTCACAAGATTTAACGAGTATTTCACGAGCCGAACTTTGCTCACTAAGTTTCTTTGTTTTTAACGAAAAAAGTAATGAGATTTTTATCGTGTGGAACACGAACATAAGGTTTATCTCGTGTTTTCATTATGTTGGGCGATGAACTTTGTGTCCAATGTGAATGCGCCTTCGTCTAGCCTTTTCCAAATCATTGCCACCTTTGTGCACTTTCGCATGATAAATATTAGAAACCCTTTTTTCATTAAAAAAAAAAAAAAAAAAAAAAAAACATGCGCATCCACAAATGCTTTAATTTCTATATTACAAATATAAGGAAGTAGATTTTTTTTTTCTCAGAATATAAAATTAAAAGGAGTTTTTATTTCTACTATTATGTTCAACTTGGATTTTTTTTTTCAGGTTATTTTGAGTTGGCAGGACATGAAAACTTTGAGGTACAAACCTCTAAAACAGTTGCTATCATTGGCAGTTGGGGTCTCACCCATCGAAGATGCATTCACCTAATTCACATGATCTATTGGCTCATGTGAAATGAAGTAATGTAGGTCCTTAGTAAGGAATAATTTTCCCAAGGAGAGCTATTTTTAGATTTTCCTCACACTCTTTCGGTACATTAATTCACTCCATATGAATTGTCTAATCATATAGGTCCGTGCATGACCTAACGGCAAGTCCATATGAAAAACTGCTTACTTGGAGTGGGCTTGTCGGGCCCTCAAGTTGGCTTCTCGTCCATGGCTTTTCTTTTCGGTAATGTCCGGCTTCAATCAACATTCATATATATTATGTCGCATGATATTTTGAGTCAATTTTCACGTACATAATGAAATTCATGTATCATGTATGATTAAAGGGAGAACTATTCATACAAGACAAGGGGACTCGTAAAGGATTACATATGATTTTCTTGTTTCCACACTCTACAATATTATATTGGACATGTCGAAATCTTGAGACCTAAAATCTTCTATGAAATGGTCAAGTGTAGTTCCACATCACTTAATAACGAGTCATAAATACTTTTTATATTCATGTGGTCTCTTTCCACCTAACAACTTGAACTTTTGAGTTGGGCATTCTAACATGGTACTAGAGTTAGTGTTATCTTTTTCTCTAGTCAAATTCCAAGAGTCTTTTGAAATTTGAGATACAAGTTCCCATTTTTCCCCTTTATCCTTACGGAACTGTTTTCATGCCATTCAAGCACTGAATTAAGGGCTAATTGACACATAGTCATTTGAGGCTAAACCCATTAAAAAAAAAAATACAAATTTTACACTCAATCCCCCTCTTATAAAAGGGCAGTTTTGCTTTCAACTAAAATGAAACCCAAAAAAAATAATTATTTGGAGCGTATGTTTCTCAATAAGCTCTTCACCCCATAATCACTCCCTGTCGAACCTAGTTTTGTAATTCATGGAACGACAGTTCATACATTTCAACACGAATGATGATCCGTCAAAACTCCGTTGCTTCCGGAACATATTCATCGTGCTCAACGGACCTGACCAAGACAGCAGAAAGTATAATTTGATTAAGAAAACAACCGAAAAGAAGGAGAATAAACTAAAAATATTCACAAAATTTGCGGTGTTGGCTTCCACCACCACCACCACAAGCACCACCGTCAAGAGGTGGCCGGTGGGCCCGTTTTTGTTGTCATTCCCAGCAATGATTGGTTCTGCTGGCGATGATCGCCAAAAAGAAAAAATTATAATAATTAAACAAAAGGGAATTGCATGTGGTGTGTTGGCTTTATGGCCTCTTGATTGGAATTCCCTTGGGATTTTCTATTGCCAATCGAGGAACCTAATGCCCCACATCCTCGGCACAAGTCTTAATGTTACATGATAAGAAAAAAACAATAGTTATATCATAATGATCATTAGAAAAGCATAGGCCGATTTACATACTCTCAAATGAAGTCATGGAAACGTTTTTGCGGCTCCAAGACTCACATGAATCTCGCAGGTTCGCTTCAGCTGGCTTCCGATAACCATCTTATAGAAAAGAAAACTATATGGTCATAATAATTAAATAAAGATACTAAATTAACTGATTTTTTTTGTAAAAAAAAAGGATTTACTGATTATATTGTTTTGATGGTAATGCATGTGTTAAGCAACAAACAAGGGAAGATCAAATCCTGGGGTTTTCAGGAAGGATGGTGAAACATGGTAGATGATTTGTACTCATTAAACAGGAGTGATGTTGAATCAAGGCACTAAACCTTTGCTTCGAAGTACAAAAAAGCGACTTTAATATATGGGCTGTTATAACCCACATGGAGCGCACACAAGATGTGTCTCTCGAGTCTCTCCAATGCCGTAATGATGATGGATTCGATTCGATTAGATCTAAGGTGCGACATATCGTCCTAAACCTAATTCGTTTTAGGGTGAGGTTAGGAGAGAATCTGGGCAGATGTGGGTTTTTCTTTTTAGGTTCTTCGAAGGCATTATTGTGTAATGGTTTTCTGGAGAAGCTTGCCTCCCTTGGATTCGACATAATGAAACATTTCCCACCAAAACGGAGGAGGGGCATTCAAATTGCACATGGTGGGAAAATACTGTGTGGTGCAAGTGGCAAGCATTGGTGATTTTTCTTTTTTTATAATTCAAGAACACGGACATAGACCTAATTACGTGGAAATTCATGAAATATCCCACAAGCCCACGAATCATGTGAAGGGGATGACATGAATGCATAGATTTATTCTTTTGACGAGGTGGATAAGAACTCTCCATATAAGCATTGACACCGGTGTATTTAATGGTCACTTAACGGCGTTAGTGCCGCATGGACGATTCTTGTCCATGTCCGAACGGAAGTTTCAGATTGAGTGTGATTTGAAAAAGTTAAAGTACTCAATTGAACATCTAGGAAAATTTAAGTGTTTGAGTGCATACTAGTGGTGCCATTACTTCAATAGAAAATGAGAGAGACGATTAGAGATCGACTCAATGGCCACCAAGCAAATTGATCTTATAAGGTTGGATATTTAGAAAGATGAAACAATTTCTTCTTTCAATTGGGTGAATAAGTTAGTCAAAAAATTTAATTTACATGGTAAATTCCATTCAAATAAGGTAGTCCAAAAAATGAAATTTTAATGACATTACTCAAGAGCCTCAACTCTAGCCAAACCGCGCCAGCCAAATCCGGAAACCGTCACGGACCGCTGGACGGTGACATGGAGCGTATCTCAACTCACATGTTCGAGGGATTCATCCAAGTACTTCAATAATTGCAACTATCCAATCATATGTCAGCATGAACGAGGGATATCAACGTGTTGATCACGAGAATCCGAGGGGATGCATGGATCCCCGACAACCGCTGATTCATCTCCAGAGCTGGGAAAATTTGGGGGACAAAAGAAGAGGAAAACACGATCAACTCTTCATTGTTCTTTTATTATTTTGGGTACGATATCGTACATAGCTTGAAGGTAAGAAGTTGGCCGTTGAGAATTATGGCCTGCGCGGAAAACCATTTTCATTGTCGGCTGGCAAAAGGGTTGCCAACAACGTTTTACGCCAAGGAAAAGGATGAGGAAGGAGTAAAGTTGAGGCAACCTTTGCAGAACGAATCCAAGCGGAGACCACCTTTGTGTGGTTTTGTTATGCGTTCACTTGGTAAATCCATTTTGTAAAACAATCTAAGTACCGTCAGCATTACTCCTTGAGCCTTATTTTCTCTGGCGTTGCTGCCACCGCCAATTGCAACAGGACGGTGGCTGCGACGAGCCCAAACTGAGATCGAGGTCAGGGTCAAGCGCGAGCCTAAGATCTCGGGCTTGGCTATGCTCTGCCTGAGCCCTAGATCTTGCTCAACGCCAGATTGAGCTTGATCCTTTCGTCGGCAATGATTGTATGAGGTTTTTCCTGTCGCGCACAAATGCCAGCAGTTGGCTCGTTTGAAATGGCGGGGTCGAGTGGCAGAGAGACCGGAGGCGCAGTGCTGTTTGAGGCGGAGGGGAGAGAGGGAGGAGAGAAAGAGAAGGGGCGAGCATGCTAGGAATTCTTTTTCCAATTAGTATGAAACGTCACATGACACGAATCCAACGGTTGTAAAAAAACGGACAGGAACACCCCTCAGCCAGTCGCACCCGCCCTTCCTCACCTAAATATTCTAAGACGGGGCAATGTACTTCAGCCCTTAGATCCAACAAACTTCAGGTGAGATATCAACACGATCGAAAGGCCTATATTCTTCGAGTTCATGTTCTCATATCGAACAATAGCTAGCTTCTGAATAAATTAGGGTTTCGGAATCTGCTCTTAGTGACTATAACTTGTGGTTTTAACAAGGACATTGCTTGAGAGACGCGGTTCGACACTCTACTTACCCCCGTCTCTTCCCCCCGACCACCACCATCCAACCACTCTGCTAGTGACCTCGTGAACTTTTAGATGCGCACTCATCGCTTCTCTCATACGCTTTTCCCACCAAGTTGCACGAAAACGAGCCTATCATACCGGAGTCCCCCGCGCCCTGCTGACCAATAAAGAAAACTATATTTTCAACAAAGCAGAAAGCAGCGATCGCCAGAGATGATAGGGCAGATTATAGGAGCTTCTTTTTGGGCTTGGGGATCGTGCCTTCCAGGTACCACCCACCACCTCGCTAGTTCGTCTCGATGCATCATTGTTCTAGACTCGGCATAGCTGTAGTACAGACTCGTGAATCGAAATATTAGGTTTATGCGTCGAGAATCGGATCGAGTTGTAAGACATGGTGAAATATAGGAAATCGGTCTGTGGGTCGTAGGTATTTATGAACGACTTTATTAATGGGGACATCTGTTAAGATTTCAAGAATAAGCGATGATTTCTATGTATAGATCGATATGTTACTCCGTTTTTATTTGTTAATGTAAATTGTACGTTCTATTATAAACCCACAAATCTTTACATGTTTTTTCATTTATAAAGTGCATATTTTGCTTTCAATATTCTTGAAACTATCACAATATAGCCTGCATCATAAAATACAATAAAATCAGATAATTTCATAGGTAAAGATACAATAATCAAATCGCTAGAGTCAACAGATATACGTCGCATTGTAAATTCACAAAAGAATCAATAAATTCGTTTGCGATTTAGGAGGTCAGTGGTTTACTTGATAGTAGATCATGAATTGAATTGGACAAATCTAGAATCAATCGATTTTAATAGCTGTGGCATGAATGAATATTCAGAAAAAGAAGAAAAAAAACCCTCTTGCTTCCCTTGCTTAATCAGCTTTGTTTTTGTTCCATTGATCCCGGATCTGCACAAGATTCGATTTCCCTCCTCCCTCTTAATGGAAAATGTCACGTCCCAAGAAGCTAACCCCATAAGGAGCAATCACCGATTCCTCAATTAATCGCTAATCAATCACGTACTTGATCCTGATACATGAATTGATTATGTCCGAATCATATGATAATGAATTTTGCATCAGTGTTGAGTCATCGGTGGCTGCTAGATATATTAGACAAAGAACCATTATAATAACTAAGCTGAATAGAAAGCAAACCCATGTGGCTGGAGAGAAAGAGATGGAAAAGATGCAGATGTCACGGATGATGGATAATCAACAGTACCTAACAGTTGGATTAGTTGAGCAGTCCAATTGAGAAAAAAAATTAAAGCATTCAGCCAGATAAGTGGATTTGTTCTCCACGGAAATCATGCGTACGTACGTGACTATACAGGGAAATCATCGTAGAAGTACCTTCACCAGTCCGATGAAAACCGCACCGGTCACGTCGGTGCCCCGAGATTGAATGTGATTTCTGAAAGAGGAAATAATACGTTGGTATTTAATCATCGAATCTACTCAAATTTCGACTTTCTTACCGGTCTAGGATGTAGAAGAAGGTAATCCTCACATATGCACGCGATTGGTTTCGTTAGAACGTCTATTGAGTTTGAATCCATGTCCCAACTCGAATCAAAGTAGATGAAATTCCATTACTCATCTCTCAATTGAAATGAGTAAGGAATCATTGGTTTCATGGGCTTTTCTTTTCCTATATATGCATGAAACTGGGGCCCCATAAACTCACTCCAACCCATAGAGTTTTGGATTACGCCGGGAATCTGAGACGCCTCCGTTCCGACGGCACTGGAAATTTTGGCTCGGCAGCATATCTTGACGGGTTCACACAATAAGAACTAGTCATCTCCATTCAGCGGAAGACCGCCTAGATTGAACAAGAAGGACGAAAAAAAAAGGACCGGCTGAAAGTCGAAACACGACTTCATTATTGATTTGCAACCCTACGGGCCACAATATAATGGTTTCTATGCATAAGACGATGTAATAATCTCGCTGGTTTTATTAACGTAAGGATTTCGTTCAAATGTAGACCACCAATCTTTATAGATCACAAATTTTTGCTTTCCATTAATCTAAAAACCACCGAAGTATAGCTCGCATCATAGAAGACAACAAAAGTTACGTAATTTGATAGGTAAACATACAAATCGAATCCCCGAATCGATGGATATGTGTCAAAACATAAATTCACATGGGAATCGAGATGTATACTTGCGGTTGAGTGTCATATATCTAGAGTGTCAAAACTTGACATAGGAGAATACTTAAGTCCCAAAAATTATGAAAGTAACATTTAAGTGTTATTTTTTTTAAATGGAACACTTAAGTGTCAAGTTCGGCGAAAGTGACCAAAAATCTTATGTGATAATTTTTTAATAATATAACTCGCTTACATGATATGCCCAAGAGCTGAGTCAACGACCGAAAACCAAAATAACGTTGTTTTTTTTTTTTTTCGAATTTTAATATAAATATTAATTAAATTAAAATATTTATATTTACAATTTTTTTTTTAAAAAAAAGAGGAAGAGGCAGAAAGTGAGGCTGGAGCCCTCACTGCCGCTTCCCTACCATCGCCGGAAGGGCCCGTGACCAAGGGTTGGCAATCTCGGCCGACCGGCGGCTAGGGCCTACAAGCCCTCGCTAAGATCTAGGGTGAGGGTCACAGCCCTCCCCCAAATCCGGCAAGGGTTGCAACTCGCCTCAAAATTTGGAAAGGGCTCGCAAGCCCTTGTTGTCTATCGGCCGAGGTTGCCGGCTCCCGACCAAGGTTTGGCGACCCTAGCCAACCCTCCCCCACTATCGTCGGCCTTTCTAGCGAACGACGAGGAGGCGACGGCGAGGGCTCAACTCTCGGTCACCTGTAATCTTAGTCTTCTTCCCTTTCTAAAAAAAATGATATTTTTTGTTTCTCTCTTCATCTTTGGAAAAAATAGGTTTAGTTTTAAATTTAATTTAATTAATATTTATATAAATTATTTAGCCACGCCAACAAAACAACGTTGTTTTTACACTTGTCTAGTCACATTAGCGTGCAAAACAACGTCATTTTGCATTTGTCTAGCAAGAAAATTGCTACCTCAGCATTTCGACTAGATTTTTCATCGTTGGCACTTAACTAATAAATTTGCTCCAATTTTGGTACTTAAATGTTACTTTCGTAACTTTTGGCATTTAAGTATTATTCCGTGCTAAGTTTTGGCACTCTGGATTTTCTTTTCCTACTTGGGGTTCAGGAGATTAGTAATTCGCTCAATCAATATCTATTGTTGAGGTCACAAATAGAATCGAATCACATGATACGAATCAAGATCGGCCGATTCTAACAATTGTCACAAGGATGGAGATTTAGGTTTTTCTTTCCATGACCACCGCCTTGATATCTTGTATACATCTTCTTCTTCTTTTTTATACTGTCTCTTAATGGTTAATCTACATTATCTACACAAGATCGGATTCCCTCCCTGTTCAATGAATATGTCAAATCCCAAGAAGCTATCCCGTAAGAGTAACCACCGATTAGCCACATATTTGATCCTGATTGATGAGTTGATTGATTCCTTATGAATCATATGACAATGAAGTTGTTGAAACCGGTGGAGTCATGACAAAGGACGATGGAATAATTAAGCTGAGGATAGGAAAACCCATGTGGCTGGAGAGGAAAAGGGATGGAAAAGACACTTACGGATGATGGAGAATCAACAGATGCATCACCCCTGTTACTTAACGGATTGGATTAGTTGAGCAGTCTAATTAAGAAAAAAGATGAAGCATCAAGCCTCCCTCGTTCGATCGGGAATACCAAAGAGATACACAATTTTGAAGATACGTAACAATGAACGCGGAAATCATTGTTGAAGTAACTTCGTCGTAATAAAAACTGTGCCAGTTGTGTTGATATTTTGAGGTCGAATGTTGTTTCTTGAAGAAAAACAACAGTTGTCAAGTGGTGATTAATTCGAATTTCGACTTTTTTATCAGTCAAGAAGGACGAAGAGGATAAATTATTTTGTTCGACTCATGAGAAAAACCCAACTTGATTAAAAAATATCTGAAATTCGATTCGCGTCGCGCGGGATGTAGCGTTGGTTAAGGAAAGCCACAGTTACGATGCGTTTCCCAATTCGATTGGTTCAAATTCGTCAAATGAAAACGGAAATATGCGTAATTTAAATGAGAAAGGAATCAACGGCTTCATGGGCTTTCTTTTTCATGTATATATAGACGTATATCCATGAAACTGGCGGCCCATAAACCTGCTCCGACCGGCCCATGTGACGATACTTTTCTAAGGTCCGAGGTCTCGAGGCTTCCCAAGTGAAAGAACTCCGGAAAAGGATCCAAATCCACCACTAGCGAAACTCGTTTGCTGTGTTTCGCTGATCTACACTACAAGGGACTAATGAACTCGCCGCCAGTTTCTTTCCAGTTATGCGACCCGTGGATCCTACTTCAATAAGGAACATGACGAGCCGATCCGCCAACGTGTCCTTGCTTTGGATTCGGCAGCATATCTTTGCATGTTCAGATAGTAAGCACTAGTCATCTCCATTCACGGGAAGATCACCTAGATTAAACAAGAAAAAGGACCAGTTGAAAGTCTAAATGCGACTTCATCATTGATTTGCAACCCCATGGGCGACCCAAAATATGCCGAAAGCTCGTAATTATGCTAGCTGATTGAAAAGAAGAGTCGCTGAGTAGTTTCTTTCCCTACATAACAGCACAAAGCAAAATTTGCCGAACAAGACAGGCTAATTCCTAAAGCTCTATGTTTAGTTATTTGTAACACAGTGAAAGCACATGGCACGGCAGATGGGAACTAGCCCTAAATGTGGATCATTATGACCATCGAATGCCTTAAACAATGAACTGCCCTCTTATATATGTCTGGCATTGAATTGATACCTGAACCCAGCTGAGACCAGTTCAAAACCGGCTCAAGTTTGATGAAACTGGCCATTACCTCCGTGTCTCCAAGCTCAGATGCCTATGTGTAAACACATGGAGCCCCAGAAGGTCCCGGTCAATAATCAAAACACAGAACAAATTACTGATGATATGCATCTCATTACCCTTGAGGCCAGGTCACAGAGGATAATTGTAAATGAAACATAGGCTTAGAATTAATGGCTTTATTCAATGGCGAAAAGCATGCCGAACTGATTACTCAGTTCAATTCAAAGCTGTATCGATGTTCCCATGATGCAGATCCATATCGAATAAGTGTTTGGATCATCTTTACAGAAGAGCAGCAATGGGATCAAACCTACAGTTTTCACCATTATAGAACAATAAGCATTGAAACTTACACCTTAAGTCGGTAAAGGGCCGAAATACATCCTTTGAGATTCAGCGCTGAAGAAGAAAAACGCTGAAATTGCAAGTATCCATAGCAGAAGGCTAAAAAAGAAAAGATGGATATTCAAGGCAGCGAGTTTGCTGGGGTAAGTTCTCTTTCCAGGTGGACTATGAAGCCCGTCCAATCCATTCATGATTGCTCCTTCTAAAAGCTTCACCGAGTGACGGTTCACATCAAGCGACTTTAAGACCTGTGCTCGAGCTGCTGTGAGAAGATCTGCCGAAACTTTGGCACCAAGAAAACCAATCTTGGAATTGCCTGGCTTACTGGAATCACAGGTTTCCAACAGAAAACTCCCATCATCACCTGTGATCTCTGACGAGAAGCTGAGATCAGGCGAAACTGAACCCACGGAAAGTGAAGGGTCGAATGATTGCATGACCATCTGCGAACAGGGTGGCATAAAACCGGTGAAATAATGTCAGGCAATCTCAGGATCATCTAGTATCATCCAGTCAGGAATAGTAGGTAAAGTTAAAAGCGAGCGGAAGCAACTGAATACTGGGAACAAAATTATTAGCATTCCCAAATACGAAAAGTGAGAATGAGGAACTACGGCAAATCAACCACCAAGGAACTTTTCAAGTGTAGCTAACTTAAGACCAGTTCATGAGCCTGCATAATGCAATCGACTCGGATGACACAAACTAATGACGATTTCCTAAATCTATCAGTCAGTTCTGAAGCACACGAATGGCATTCGCAACCATAGCATCCCATTCTGCTTTCACGTTCTTTGAGCAATCACACACGTCGAGTCATGGAATCAAGCATTTCATTAGGGGAATCAGCATTGAGACTCCATATCTAGACGCCACTCCTAAAAACTTCACGATCAAGCAAGTCTTTGCAAATCCAGCTTGCTATGAGACGACCTTCACCTTCTCTTTCACGAAACGGTAGACACAAGTTGGCAAAATCTGACAGCAGCGTTAACCAGCAACAAAGACGCAATTCTTCAATTGCAAATGATACATCGCATTACTTGAAATGATTTCCCTAGGCAGAGGTACCACGACACAATCACATCTGCGAACAACACCGATTACGGCCAAAACGCAAAAGATGACCGTAAAAGCTCAGGCATATATCTCTGAATCCACACTTTGCAACAGAAAAACCTCCGCCGCGGCTATGTTCACGCAGATCATCCTAATCCTTCAAAACGATTCGCCTATTTCGGAAATTTCAAAGGAGAGACAAAATCGTTACCTCGGCGGTCTCGTCATCGTGAGTGACGTCCGAAACTTCGGAGACGGAGGACAGATCGATCGACTTCTTCGCCGTTCCTTCGACGCCGACGCTCGCGCTCTTCTTCAGCAACTGAAGAAAGTCAGAGAACGAAGCTAGCGTCCCCCCCGCGCACCGCAAATCGCGAGAGACGAGTCCGAACCGATCGACGCGAACGGCGACGACGGCGACTTGCGAACCGCGACGGAGAATCGGAGCGCGCGCGATCGGGAAAGGGAAGGCGGGAGGGGGAAATCGTTTACCTGCGCAGGTTTCTTCGGCGGAGCGTCGGCGAGCTTCGGTCGGCGATCGAGAGGCGCGGAGCGGGAGCTCTCCTTCAATGGCGTCTTCTGCTCTCTCATCTCTCTCTCTCTCTCTCTGGGAGTGCGAGTGGTGGCGCGAAACTGAGCCGATCGCAGATCGAATCTGTGCTTTAAATGCCGCGCGGAGTAACGCCGTTTCGAGTGACGGAATAGATAAACTCGCGATTTTTTAAATTTTTTTTAAATAGTATCTAGTATTTTTCATATGTTATTTAAAATTTTTTTTTCCGCTCGATATTCGAGCAGCCTTCACCGGCTATATGATTATATCCTTTTTTGAATTTATGAAGCACTGATATTCTTTAGGAGTTTTTGTGTCGTGTCGGACACTATGACACTTGGTCAACACGTGTAGGAAAATCCAACACCTAGTTAATTTTCCCAACACTCGATCAAAGATGCCATGTTTATGAAGGTTCCTTTTCTTTAAGTATTGAAAAATGAAAATCCGCCATTTTTTGCTAAAAGTTTTATATGTATTTTTTTTTACAATTGAATGTTATTAAATTAACTATATAAGAATCTAATTTCTCTATCTTCCACTATACTTTCTCGATTTCTTTCACAAATCACATTAGCACGTGTTGGAAAATCCGACACCTAGTCAATTTTCCCAACGCTCAGTTAAAGACGCCATGTTATGAAGTTCTTTTTCTTTAAGTATTGAAAAATGAAAATCTGCCATTTTTTGCTAAAATTTTTATAGCTTTTTATTTATTTATTTATATAAGAATCTAATTTCTCTATCTTCAACTATACTTTCTTGATTTCTTTCGCGAATCACAGATTCACACATCTCTCTCTCTCTTAAATACGAGTTTAATTCGTTGCGAAGAAGGCAAAATTTCTGGGGAGCATATCCAAGGGCCTCCTGCCCTAGTAATTGCCTGCTCTGGGGAGGAGAGGCGAAAAACCACTATCGTGACTCGACAATATTAGTCAAACTCAAGTGTTCTAAAGGTCCGTTCGTTTCACGGAAAATGGGCCATTTCCGGAAAATATTTTCTCGAAGTCATTTTCCGGAAAAATGACGATATTTTCTGGTGTTCGGCTAAAACCTGAAAATGTTTCGGAAAATATTTTCCGATGTCCGGTAAGGAAAATATTTTCCGCTCCCTAGATTGGCGAGCGCGAGCGTCAAACTTGAGGCTCGCTAGATCGACAAGCACGAGCTTGAGATGGACAAGCTTGAAGTTCGCCTGGTGATGATCGACGACTAGCCAAGAAAGAAGAAGATGAGAAACAAATAAAAGAAAAAGAAAAAAAGAAAAAAAAAAAAAAAAAAGAAAAAGAAAAAAAAAAAGAAAAGGAAATTAAAAATAATTCGAATAAAAAAGAAAAATACAATTTAAAAATAATTTGAATAAAAAAAGAAAAGAAGAAGAAGAAAGAGGAGGAGGAAGTGATGATTTGTAGAGGTGTGAGCTAAGAGAGAACAAGTGAGGAAAATGTTTTTCACTTGTCAAAAGTGGAAAACATTTTCCCCCAATTCAGAAGACATTTTCCCTTTCATGGAAAATATTTTCTTTCAAGAATTCATTTTCCATGAAATGAACGCCGGAAAATTCGGAAAACGTTTTCCCGAAAAGTATTTTCCTTGAAATGAACGGAACCTAAAATAAAAAACATTTGCTTGATTTCAACTATCGACTTTACTTGTCTTTCGTGTTATATTTTTCCTCAAACCGCTAATTATAACGTCAATGTCAATGTAACTATTGCATTTTGGAAAGATTTCCCTTTTCATTTTACTACTTCCATTACTGCTCGAACCCTAAAAGATTGATTTAGTGTTTGCCTATAGATCAGATCGCTCATAAACCACATAGGTTGCATCCTTGACCCCATCTGTAACAAAAGTTTACATATAAATTCTGAGTTATGAATTGGTCTTATCATCACATTATTCATAAGATTAGGACTAGGACATCTCCATTTTTACTTGTCTCTCGTGATAGGACTAATAAAGATTTTGAAAATTGGATCGCATGAGTTGCCTTAGATATCAAATCTTAATCATCATTGCTTCTAGGGGCGTGGCTTAAAGTTAAAACCTTCTCCAATGGTGCAGCAAGAGAGTGATCACCCCACTTCCAACTTTTTTTTTTTTTAAATTTTACTTGATACATCATGATCTCAAGTTCTCGACTACTTTTTTCTTTTCAATCTTTGAAGCATGCTTGTCGCATTTGATAGATCTTCCAAAAAGAATAAAAAAGAATCTTGTACTATTAGATGATCGTGATATTATGTTCTAATTAATCCATTCTTTCAGTGGTTAGGCAATCGATTCTGATTATGAAGACAGTACTTGCAACTTGTCTTGGCGAGTTTTGCTTATGCTGTGACCGCCACTCTCATCGGTTCTAGAAGCAAGAGCGACCGGACCAGCGATCGGACTGGTCTCGACCGGTGACAATACCAAGAACGAAGGTTTTGGTACCTACTCAAGCACTCGGACTACCGACGCCTCGACTGAGAATTCTCACCACATTCTCATAACAAGGTCTGCCAACAAGAAGCCTGGAGGCTGCTAAAACTCCTAGGCTCGACGGGACAATGGTCGGCGCCGATAATACCTAAATTACTCGGTAGTGATGACCATATGTTATATGCGAGCATCATACGTACATATTATGCATATCACCGGTGCAATCCGGTCTTTGCTTGATCTTCTTACGGTCATAAAATCACGTCCATCTTCCCCAAACTTCAAAATAACGGTAACTGCTCGTGAACTACTAAGCTGCAGATTCCAGGAATCAAGAGACATAGTTGAAGTGCCTTGAGTTGAAACCCAATAGATACTTGCGCTTGACGCATATCATAACCAAGATGGAGTGGCTTGTCGTGAGTTGAATTTCTGTGTCGATATCGCTCATCGGAGTCTTCATTTCTTAGTTCGAGCTCCGTTTATGCGCTAGACAGAAGCAGAAGAAGGAATATGATCATCCTAGACCCTGCGCTCGGGCAAATGAACCAAGACTCGGGTGTCTGCGGCCTTTTGAGACTAGATGGCCCGACGAAGGTTCGTCGATGTGGTTATGTGCACTTCAGAAGCAAGTTCAGATGGTTCCGTTGCGCCAACGCAGTGAGTTAGAGCTGCTGTAGGGTTTTAACTACTTAAGGAAAGATTTTCTATACTTAGACAATGTAATATGAAATCACACTCAATGATCAACGGTAAGGTTTTTCTCTTGCAATTCGACATGTGCAGCTCGCTCGTCATTTTTTTTTCTTATAAAGTAAGATTTGATATATTTTTTTGAATAAGGACACACGGACCCCTAGAGTGCCAAAATTTGATAAGGGAATTAAGTGCAAAATGACGTCATTTTGTATGCCGACATGGCTAGATAAAGCGAAAATGATGTCGTTTTGCAAGGCGACGTGGTTGGATAAGCCAAAAATGATGTTATTTTGTCTCAAATTTGATATTTTTTTAAATATTAATTAAATTACATTTAAAACTAAATTTTAAAATTAAAAAGGAAGGGGGGAGATTGCATAATGGCGAGGGTTGCTCTCGCTGTTATGCAATCTCCCCCTTTTTATTTATTTAAATGTTTTAAATTTAGTTTTAAATGTAATTTAATTAATATCTATATTAAAATTCAAATAAGAGATAAAACGATGTCGTCTTAGCTCTTCTTTGCTGACTCGACTCTCTAGCAAGCCACTTAGGTAAGTTATATTATTAAAAAAATGCCACATAAGATTTCCGACACCCTTTGCTGGAATTGGTACTCAGATGTCCCATTTTAAAAGAAAGTGACACTTCTATGTGCTTTTAATAACTTTTGACACTTAAGTGTCTCATATGTGAAGTTTTTACATTTACATTGTACTTTTGCCTTTGAATAAATGTAGGGCTAGACAAGGGCTTTTATGCTCGATACATAAGCTGGTCCAAATCTCTAGATGAAGAATCAGAATAAAACACATAAGATCATCTTTCTTGTGATGGAAAAGATGCTATGTAGATTAAATTGACATTTTCTTTTAATAGAAACCCACTCTAAACGTGTTCCTTGATCTCGTCACATGGATTTTGACTTCTCCACATTGAGATCTTGAGATTGAATGGTGTCATGAATCACCAAATTGAGCATTTGCTCCATTTAATGATAGAACACCTAACCAAAGCACTCTTCTTATTGGAAGATGACCCTTTGCCTGCTGATGACGACCACTTCAGTTGTGGCCATCTCAGCCACCACTCGCAGAGGATAAACATGATGTTCTTCACCTACATTCGGGATCGGACGGCAATTCTTGAGCCAGATAGTTGCAACGTTGAAGAGATTGCATTAAGTAGGATGGAGATATGGTTTTTCGCATTTCTAAAGTGGAAGTCTCAATACCATTGTATGTATTTATTGACGGTTTGGACTAAGTAATTTACGGCGCATGACATGATGCCAAAATGAACTAGATGTACATGTGTGGGTGTGTGTGTGTGTGATAATTCGTTCTGCAATCCGTCTTCTCTGTTATGTAAAACCCTAGGACCGGCAACTGCAGTTAGATAACTCCAAGAGCTCTCTCAGTGTTTCATTCAAAGACACCATGCATATGTTCTCACACTTCTCGTTCGTAGAAAGTTAAGCAGGTCTAGAACTACCTTATTTTAAGTTGATACTTTATAAAAAGTTAAGTTGGTCAAGACCTACCCAACTTTAAGTAGGCCCTTCAAGTAGAAAAATATTCCATCTCTTTTGGTCTCTCTGGGATGTGTATGTCGTCGTCTCAATGATGCAGCTAAATCTCACATCTACTTCTGATTTCTTCTATTTGTGTGCGTTGTCGTTGCCTACTCGATAACAAGCAGATCAAGCCCTCATGTCACCGTCACAAGATCTGTTATGGAGAGATCAGGGAGAGAGAGGGAGAGAGGACCGAACAAGGGTTTGTGGTGGTTGAGGAGTTACTGGCGAAAGGGACTGTGGACATGCTGGTTGTTGACGAGAGTACTATCATCGCCGGCATCGGTGGTAGCTATGGCAGCTTCAACAAGTGGCGGTAGCGGCTGGTCTAAGAGGGGTAGTACTAACCAACACCTTCTAGGCATTCAATACTAATTTAGTGAAGATTTTATTCGAAGTTTTACCCTTCTAACGATTCACCGCGTCCCTAGCGATTAATGCGCCGCGTCTGTGAGCATGCAAATGACAAACTTGATTTCACGTTCTTTTATGCTGCTGTTCTCATGGAATCACCCATTAAAGGATGCGTGCAATTATTAACACTTTTACCTCGTGATAATACTCGGACATCAAACTGTTAATGGCCGTTAAATAGAACCTATCTACCTTGCAATTATTAACTTTAACCACACCCCTCGGATCCCAAATTTGTCCGGAGTAAAAATTGTCCTCCAAGCTGGCATAGTTTGATGTATGTATCTTCATGCAATTATTGCAGAAGGAAAAAGGTGTCACCTTCCATCTCATTCCACCCATTGCTGAACCATACAATGGGGACATATAACCTCCTCGATAATCATGAACTGTTTGAATGTCAGCACACGAGTTGCCTTAACTATCTATGTTAATCATGATTACTTCCTTCGGTGGCTTATCACCTTCCAATGGTTCAGCAACATAGTGAACCCCCCACTCTAAACTTGCTTTTGGAGTTTTTCTTTGATGAAGAATGCATTCTTCTCTAACCCTAGCAACAAAACAGTTTTACTTGCCTATAAATTGCGCAACAATAAGGACCAACAAGTCATCGACACACTGAGTAGAGATACCTCCCTTGCAGAAACTGGTGTGTCCAACAAAACCCTAGATTTCAATATCTTCTTTCAGTTCTGCAACTCATCCAGAATCAAGAAGTATGTTTCATCCCTTTCAAGTTGTATTGATTACTTACATTTTTGAATTCTTGGTGCTATATGTGAAAGGAAATTGAGAAATGCTTCTCGTCAAAATCAATAGGGTCTTAAACTGGTGTCTTGTAGCTTTGTTTAAAGAAAAAAGTCTGTTATTATTGGATGATCACGATGTGATTGTATATAGTCTGTCTTTCAGAGTCCAGCTACCAAATCCGATCATGAAGGTGATATTTGCGCTCTTCATTGTGCTCATGCTGACCATGGCAGCTCTACAAGCCGATGCAGAGCGTCAGCTCAGCGATGTGAGCATGGGTCGCAAAGCTAGTGCTGATGTTAGTGATGCCACCGTTTCTACTGACAGTGCCGCTACTACTGCTGCTACTTCAAGCAAAACTACGAGATCCCTGAGCGATACCAGTGCTTCTACTCATGCTGCTGCTGATGCTACAAGCGACGCGGACGCTGAAAACGGGCCCCTAAAACATAAGAAGAACGATGGTTATGGTAGCTACTCGAGTGCTCCGGCCAGCACCAACCCCGATAGTTCTCACCATGAGATAAGAGAGGAGCCATTAGAAGGCTGAACTGAAAGTCGATAGGCTTTTGTGTGTACCCTCTGAACCACCAAAAAAGAAAAATAGAGAAAACCTTTTGTGTAGCCATACTGTCTATTGTGTGATTTATAGGTATGCTGCAACCTTATATGTAGTCAGCTGGCTCTCAGGCCAAACTGCTATATAATGTATCGTGCGTGTACTCAAAATTGACGAATAAAGAAACCTAGCCGTAGCTTGGTTTTGTGCGGTAACTTCTTGACTCCCAAACTTCAAGATTAACGGCTGGGAAATGATTTAGGTGTTACAGTAGATTATTGAACAAAGAAGTGTCGAGTAACTACAGATTCTCTCTGAGGCTGAGGGTTTATCAGGTAAAGCATCTGGCTTCAATAAAATCTTTTGACGTTGGAATGGATGAGGGACTATGCTTGTATCCCTTTTAACATCTAAAGAATTGATTGAGTGATTAAACGCTTAGTTTGGATACCATAAATCTTGTATTCAAATCACAATGAGCTATACTTGCTGCATGTGAATGGCCCAAGTCGCATGGACTTATGATTATTATTAATTAGTCGAGTCGAAAGATTTAGATATTTTGTCTTTTAATTAAAAAAGAAAAAAAGAAAAAGAAAAGAAAGGATAACATAGTAAGAGAGATATAGTGTTTACTTAGGATGATCCTCAGTATTTTGTCGATTAGTTATATCATGTGTCAATGATATACAAAGAAGCAAGATAGTTGATGATGTTGGAGTGGTAGGAGATTTAGAGGTTGTACCTATGCGACGAAATAAATGTTCACCACCTAAGGAATCCACCTTGTGATACAAGGCATATGATAGGGTAAATATGCACCCCCAAAGGAATCTACCTTGGTACAAATGGCACGTAAATTACACTTAATGGATAAAAATTATACAGAGTCAAGATAAAAATTTAATTCAAGAGGTTTGTTAGAATATTTAAATAAAAAATGCATTCATCTAACAATTTAACATTTTAGAACAGTCGATATTGGTTCGACAAAAATATCAGAAGTTCAATTATGAAACTCATCAACTAAAAATCTTTAACCATCATGAAAATCCTAAGAGTTTAAAGAAACTCAATTTAGAACAACCTCAAGGTATAGACAAGTTTTGATACACCTTCCCTTTTATTTTACAAGACAAGACCAACTATCCTGATCAAAATATAAAGGACACCGAACTCTTGACTCAACATGACTCTAGGAACAAAATATAGTCCGTAGGAGCAACTCCTGGAAAGACTCATATACTCATTCTTGAGTAGACCGAGCATCACTCGGTAAATTAAGCATAACTTCCTCTAGAAGACTCCAAATCGCTTCAAACTGATATATTAGAAACTTGATAAATGGAGCTTTCTAAGTACGTATTTGGAGCACGAAAATCTTCATAAAAGTACAGAAGAAAGAGACTCTTGAAATTCTGCCACTGGTGTTGAACTCATCTCCCAAACAATTTACATTAAATGATGAAAAGCCTCAGTCTTGTTAAAAAAAAAAAATCATTTGTTGATCCTATCGGAGGACGAGATCCTACGTGGGTTACGTCTGAGTATTCGCAATTTGAAGGTTACTAGCCAATGAATGCATTTGTTCTGTTCTGACAAACACGGCATATGTAGTCTCTAAATAGATCAATGCCCTTCGACGATTTCAATTTTTATATGTTATTGCTAATTTAGACTGCATTCAATCACTTAAACATAATGAACTTTGGCGTTACATGTCATCTATATCCATTCGCCTTTGAATTCAAATATCTATAATATATTTATCAAACATATGTCAAAAAGAAGGGTCCAATTTTGGCGTCACCTTTAAAACTAAGGTTTGTCTCCACATGCAAATAATCTGAATCTGCTGTACTGGTTTGGTGATCGATATCGGTGCTATACTCCCTACATTAGAAAGATTTAGATATTATAATTAAATGAGCTCCAACAAGTAATTAATGCGGTGTGACTACGAGGTGCTATATAAGGCAGATCTAAAGTTGTTTAAGCTACTGTTCTTCTTGCTAATTGCACATTAATGACGATGCATGTAGTTAGCACTTTACCCCGTTATAATAATAGGATAGAGATATGCAACGTTGGTGGCCGTTAAAAGAACCACTCCCTTTGATCCCGACGTTGTCTTTTAGTGAATTTGTCCTCAAGGTTACACTTTGTTTAATGCACTGTCATGTAATTATGGCAGATAGAACAATATTTCACCTTTTATCTCGTCACTCCACGTGCTTTGAATTCAACTCACTAGATTGAAATTGTAATGCAAATTCGTGCAGTAGTCTTTACAGCCTCGATGCCTTTTGCTGGTTGATTCGATCGTCACAAAGCCGCTCCAAAATTGGCTAGGTTCCAAGACATTACTACCCGGTAAAATTATAAAGAATTTGAATTCAACTCGCGAGTTGCCTTAATTATCAATCTTAATCATGATTACTTGACTTTTTTGGTGGCTTGACCTCTCTTCCAATGGTGAAGCAGCGTTGTGAACCCCCCACTCGAAACTTGCCTTTTTTTTTTCCCAAGTGCTTTCGGAGCTGATATCTGATGATGATCGACGTACTGTCATCTCTAATCCTAGCAGCAGAACAATTTCACTAGTTGCATATAATGGACCACAAGAAACATAACACGAGCAGAGATTCCATCGTTACATGAACTAATCCGTCCAGCGAAACCCTAGGTTTCGAATGTCTTCTTTCAGTATCATGCCTCAGCTAAAATCAAGAAGAACTTTAAGTGGTCTTGAGTATGTCAGATAGCCCATTTTTTTTTTTTTATAAATTCTAAAGACTGGACGTGGGGGGAAATTGAGAAATACTTTAGTCTGAATCAGTAGGTCTTATAATCGTCCTTATTGCTTCCCAAAAGAGTCATTCTGTTACTATTGGACATAGTATATCCTTTTAGGGTTAAGCAAATGGATCCGACTATGAAGGAAATATTCTTGCTCTTCTTCGTCTTCGTGCTGATCATGGCAGCTCTACAAGCCCACAAGCAACCTATGAATCTGCAGGGGCGTCAGCTCAGGGACGCAAGCATGGGCCTCAGAGCTAGTGCTGGCGGTAGCGATGCTACTGTTTCTTCTACTGCTGCCTATTCAAGCAAGACACCGAATCAATGGGTTGCCACTAGTAATTTGACTCCTACCACTTCTACCACTACAAACAACACTGATGCTAAACCGGGACGAACATGAGAACAACAATGGTCATTTGAGTCATAACAACCCGAGCGCGCTGGCCAACATCAACAACGCCATTCCCAGGGGTTCCAATGGTTCTTACCATTTCTCAGTGGGCTGCTAGACCGCTTGTCTTGGAGGCTGGGATGGTCGATCTTTATGTAAATCATAGGTACAACAAATGAATGAATCAGTTGGGGAACTTCACGTTTGAAGTATAGATCGCATGCATGGCACATATCAATTTCCACCGATATGTGTGTCAGAAAAAAAAAGGGGGGCACCGCCTCTCTCTCTCTGGATTTTTCCAGATTTCTCTCTCTATTGCACCAGATTTTTCTCCCTCTCTCCAGACTTTTCTCTCCCTCTCTCTCCAGATTTTTCTCACCGACCTTGCAGCCTATAAATAGGGGAAGAGAGTCTTGTGTGTGTGTGTGTGAATGGAGTGTGTACGTGAGGTGAGTGGGTGTGTGAGGGGTCTTGTGTAGTGTAAGTGTAGAGTGATAGAGAGTGAGTGGGTGTGTGCGAGAGTTGTGTTCGTGTGAGGTTTGTGAGTGAGTGGGTAAGCAAGTACAATGAGTAGTTGTGAGAGTGTGATAGAACAGAGAGTTGTAATATTGTTTTATAATAAAAGTAATTATTTTACTTGTACATCCATTTGTTTCTTCACAATGTGATCACTCTTGGGCACTACAAGATACAGAAAACTGAAGAAAACTTGGCCTAGCTTGGTTATACGTGGCTGTGAAATCATGTCTGCTCTGAAACTTCAAGACTAGATAAATAAGAGTGCGGAGGAATGGATTTGGGGGTTACAGATAGTGAACTTCACAACTTTCCAAAATGTACGATGCCACCCAACTCGTTTCCGTTTTTGGATGGCTGCTTACGTTGCGGGTCAATTTTTAAGAACACAGGTCGGGGGCTTATCACAAAGTTTACATATAGCAAAGCGCATACGTAAACAGTCCATGTATACAAATCATCGTGCATGCAAACTTTTGTCAATTTGAATTGGAAATTATGGATCATTTTATCGTCTACAAGCTCTTTAAACATACCAAATTGTGAATCTACAAGGTCGATGCTCCATGTCTCAAGCTCCCCATTGAAGGAGTTTAGATATCCAAAAATCTGACATGGCTCCCACATGCAATAATTGGTCATTTGCCATGTGTCATTTTCGAAGCCTGATTCCACCTACGACAGACTTATGACCTGATTGTGGCCTATTTAAAATCTTAAGCCCTCAATTCATGAATGGACAAAACCTTAAATCTTGTTTCTACACTTATTCCAATCTAATACTAATTTAACTAGCTTGTTTACACTATTTTGAAATAAGAAGGTACATTTTTGTTATGCTTTCTCCCAATTTGACATATTGTATACGTTTTAAAGTATAAGCAATTATATGTGAAAATCTATGTCAACATTTATGGATTGTGAATTTTTTTTTTTGATGACTGTGGAACCGCCTCGCGGCCAATAACAGCTACGCATAAACCACGTAGGGTGCTAGCGCAGGGACCCACCTCCCACGGCTCCCCTCTTTAGTGGCGCATCATGACGAGTTGGGGATTCGAACCCCGGCCTTGCGTGTGGCCAATGTTCAATTCCACCAACTCGGCCACCACGGTTTGGGTTGGATTGTGAATGTTCATTTCACGTTAATATAGAAATGTCAAAGTTTAAAAATTCGAAAAGTAAAGACCACTTCAAACACTAAAGAGTATATGGAGGTTGCATTTGAAGAGGACTGGTTAAGTGGAGAGAACATAACCCATACAAAAGATTTTCATTTCTTTCCTAGAAATTAGTTGGTTAACTAATGCGTCGTGACTGTGAGCATCCAATGAAATTCTGATCTAATGGTGATTATGCTACTGTTTTTCCATGCTAATCCCTCATTAACGATGCATGTAATTGACAACTCTTCAACCACGCCATAATCCAAGGACAGAGACCGTTAATGGCCGTTTTAAGAGCCCCTACGTAACAATGATGAACTCTAACCACCCCCCCTGTGATCCCAATTTTGTCTTTAGCTCTATTCGTGCTTTCCAGTTAACGAAGTTTAACGTGGTGTCGTGTAATTATTGCGGATGGACAAACGATCTCACCTTTTATCTCATTACTCCCATAAGTGAACCCTAGAATGGGGACATCGCCCCCCCTCGATAATCACGAAGCATTTGAATGTCGACCCACGAGTTGCCCTAATTATCAATCTTAATCATGATTACATCCTTGGTGGCTCAACCTGTTCTAGTGGTGCAGCAGCATCGTGATCCCTCCACTCCAAATCTGCTTTTCTAGAAGAAAGATTCGACTGCTTTGATTTGCAGTTCTTATCTGATGGGTATGCTGCGTTTCTCTAACCCTAGCTACAGAAGAACTTCGCTGGCCTATAAATTCCACGCAAACCACCACCAGATCATCACATTAAGCGCAGACACTCCCTCGTCACATAAACTGGTATGTTCAGCAAAACTCTAGGTTTCAAATATCTTCTTCTTGTATTATACCTCATCTATCAAGAATATGCTCAAGTGGCTTCGAGTTAAGTTAATTACCTTTTTTCTTTAGTTAAAGGAAACTGAGAAAAGGGTTCTTATTAGAATCAGTAGGTCATAAATCGATCTTTTTATCGCCTCCATAAAGAACAAATCATACGATTTTGTTGGACGATCATTGTGTGATTGTAAATACACCAAGCAACTGAATCCAACCATGAAGGCAGTATTTGCGCTCTTCCTTGTCCTCGTGCTGATCATGGCAGCTCTACAAGCGGATGCAAAGCCCATGAATCTGCAGGGGCGCCGGCTCGCTGATGCGAGCATGGGCCGCAAAGCTATTGCTGGCAGTAACGATGCTACCTTTTCTTCTACTTCCGCCGCTACTACTACTTCAAGCAAGACCACCGATCCCACAAGCACTACTAGTACTTCTTCTACTCCTACCACTGCTACTACTATAGGCAACACTGAGGCTAAAACAGGGCCCCAGCGGGAGAAGAACGATGGATACAACAACTACTCAAGCGGTCCAGCCAGCTCTGACGACGATAGCTCTCACCATTTGGTCACAGGCCCCTGAACTGTTCGGCTGGGAGTTGGGGATGGTTAGTCTATATGTAAATTATAGGTATAGTGATGAATGAATAAATTGGGGAACCTCATGTTTAAAGCATAGATCTTATGACAGGCACATGTTGATTTCCACCGGAAAGTTGAAATGAGCAGGTTTTTTTGTATTCCCTTATGGTGTCTCTCCTGTGTGATTTATGTGTGATGCAACATATATGTCGTGATCATAGCCCTTAGGCCATATTCGCTATGTGGTTTGTGTTCTACAAGATATGGAGATAACAAAACCTGGCCGTAGCTTGGTTTTTCGTGGTTATAGAATCATGTCTCCTCTGAAACTTCAAGATTAAGTAAACGTTGTGACGAGAGATAATCGGGTACCAAAAAGAGCGATGAATAGCATCATATGTTTTATTGAATGTGGAGGTTTATTAGGTTGAGAATTTTTTATTCAACAAAAACTCATGATACTGCAATGGACGAGAAAGAAAGTGAGATAAGATTTCACTTGATGAAATCCCTAAAAGATGAAGACCATGCTAGTCTTGAAGAAAGTTTTTTTGAGCCTATGTCATATCAGTCGAAAAGCAAGTGAACATAAAAATGGTATTTTGCCAAATCCAAATGCAAAATTTATTGGATTCATATTATGCTAGCATTGCAATCGGCTCATCACATCGTGCCAAGAATGCGATTGATACATATAGTTTCTTAATTTTAAATTTGAGGTTGGATTTCTATTGAGGTATGTTCATATGTTGGTAGGATTTGAGAAAAACCATGTAAATTTATAGACGAATATCCATTCATATATATTATTTTGTTTAAGCACATGAGATATATAAAACTAACCACAATGTAAGAAATGCATACTTTTAAGTATTTATTATATGTTCTTTGGTACAAACAAGAAGGGAAAATTGTCTAAAAGATCCAAAATTTTGCACTTTTGCCATTTCAGTCTTATAAACCTTTCAATTTTATCATTGAGTCTTAAACATTTTCATTTTTGTTAATTGAGTCCATCCGGTCAATTTTGGCTAGATATTACTAATTTGGATGCTTGGCGAGCGCTGATGTGAATAACTTTTAAATCATATTTTAATAATTTTTTGAATGTTCTATTATTTTTTCCATTTTTTATTTTTTCTTTGTTTTTTAGTATGGCTAAGCTAAGTATGTGTTTTGTCGATATCCAAAGATCTATGTCTTTGCAAAATAATACGTTATCGATGGGCAACGACACAGTATTGACTTTCCTTGATTGCTCGTTTCATCAAATTATGTAGTCGAGGCTATATTTGTGTCATTATTCAGCTTAATTTGCACATTATATACTGTTGTATATATGCAGTGCAACAATGAAGAAGGAGCTTCCCTCAAAGTTCCTTCAGATCTAACGATGCTGATGCATCTAACTCACCATGTACCTTGAATTCGATGGTGATTTGTTGCATGTTCCTACAATTTCTATGTTTGGGGCTCTTTGCATCGTCAAATCTATGGGAGTTTTCATTGTGAACTGGCCTTAAGATTACGTTAACTACTCGCATCAAGTATCCATATCTTTACTCTTCATGTGTAAACCCCGCGTAAGATAAAAGACTTGTTTTTTTATCAGCTAGGCTTGATTTACCTCCACACGAGAGTTTTACAGCCGGATAATACTCATACCGAAACGACCATAGCCAACATCACGCATAATATCGCCACCGCAGTATGAATTTTGTCTATGGAAAGGTTTCTTGATTACCAACTGTCAATTTTTGGGGAATGACACTGATTATATAATACCTTTGGTACACCTCTGCACAAGAAGGGCCTGAAGCATGCAAATTCGATACATGTGGGTGAAAGGACATGTGGAAACCCAAGATGTATGCGCAAAGAATGGTGGCCCCAAAAAATTTGGTAAAAACGGGTGTGAGAAATCGGATTCGAGCCCTCAAAAATTGGCACCCCTTGCTCTAGAAAGAGAGTCAAAGACTTGGGTTATTACAGACCTCATATTAGAAAAAAGATTTCACGTTTTATCTCATTACGTCACTGTACGAACCCTAGAATGAGGACATTGCCCCTCAATAATTATTAAACATTTGAATGTCAAACCCACGAGCGGCCTTAATTATCAATCTTAATCATGATTACATCCATGGTGGCTTAATCTGAACCAGTGGTGCAGCATTGTGATCCCCCCACTCTAAATTTGCTTTTCTGAAGAAAGATTCGAGTGTTTTATTTTGCAGTTGTAATCTGATAAGCATGCTGTGCCCTACCCTAGCACCAGAAGAATTTCGCTCGCCTATAAATTCCACGCAAGAGGCCACCAGATCATCGCACCAAGAAGAGACACTCTCACCTCGCATAAACTGGTATGTCCAACCTGGATTTCAAATGTCTTCTTCCTGTATCAATACCTCATCTATCAAGAATATGCTTAAGTGGCTTGGAGTTAAGTTAATCACTTCTTTTTTGTTTACTTCTTGAAACTAGGTTCAAAAGGAAATCGAGAGAAGGGTTGTTATAAGAATCAGTAGGTCATAAATCACCTTTTTATTGCCTCAGTGAAAAACAAATCATACGATTTTCGTTGGATGATCATTGTGTGATTGTAAATCCATTCTTTCAGGGTCAAGCAACTGAATCCAACCATGAAGGCAGCATTTGCACTCTTCCTGATCCTCATGCTGATCGTGGCAGCCCTACAAGCCGATGCAAAGCCCATGAATCTGCAGGGGCGTCGGCTCATGGCTACTACTACTTCAAGCAAGAACCCCGATTTCACGAGCACTACCAGTACTTCTTCTACTCCTACCACTGCTACTACTACAGGCTACACCGACACTAAAACTGGGCCCCAGCGGGAGAAGAACGACGGATACAACAGCTACTCAAGTGCTCCAGTCGATGATGAGGGTGATAGTTCTCACCATCTGATCACAAGCCCCTAAACTGCTAGGCTGCGGGGGTGGGGATGGTCAGTCTAAATGTAAATTATAGGTATAGTGATGAATGAATAAGTTGGGGAACCTCATGTTTAAAGCATAAATCTTATGCATGGCACATGTTGATTTCCACCAAAAAGTTGAAATGATCAGCTTTTTGTACCCTTATGGTGTCTCTCGTGTAATTTATGTGTGATGCAACTCATATGTCATAATAATAGCTGGCCCTTAGGCCATACCTGCTATGCGGTTTATGTCCTACAAGTTATGGAAATAAAGAAACCTGGCTGTAGCTTGGTTTTATGTGGTTATAAAATCACGTCTCCTCTGAATTTTCAAGATTAAGTTCATGATGTGACGAGATAATCGGGTACCAAAAAGAGTGATTAGTAACATCTTATATTCTCCTGCATGCAGAGGTTTATTAGGTTAAGAATTTTTGGTGCAATGAAAACTCTTGATGTTGAAATGGACAAGAAAGAAAAGGAGATATAATTTCACTGGATGGAAACCTTAAAAGATGGAGACGATGCTAGTCTTGTAGAAAATTTTTTGAGCGTATGTCATATCACGTGCCAATGGCATGTCGGAAAGCCAGTCAACATAAAATGGTATCTTTTCAAATTCAAATGCAAAGTTTATTGGATTCAAATTATGCAAGCATTGGAAGACAAGTTATCAAGACTATATGCAAGCTAGTTTCATCAAATTATGTAACCGAGGCTATATTTGTGTCATTATTCAGCTTAATTTGCACATTGTATATCATTGTATATATGCGGTGCAGCGATAAAGAAGGAGCTTCCCTCAAAGTTCCTTCAGATGTAACGATGCTGATGCGTCTAACTCACCAATGTATCTTGCAGTCATTCATATGCCCGATCAAACTAGCTACTTTCTAGAAGTTATGGTTTCGTTTATTCGTTTCTAGAGGTTCATAGCCGGAGTGAAGAGATCAAACATAAGGTTCGATGATAATTTGCTGCATGTCTCTAGAATTTTCATGTTTGGTGCTCTTTGCATTGTCAAATTTATGGGAGTTTTCGTGGTATATTGGTCTTAAAATCACGTTAAATACTCGCGTCCTTTGAGAAGTTAGATTGATAATATTATCCGACCACAGCATACAACAATGTCAGTTGCAATCTAAGAAGCTCATTACTTATATTCACTGCAAACTGATTTAGGGAGGAAAATGGAGAAACAGAAATAGACTATTCCTGGTCTATTGTCTCGCTGTTGATAATGCAGTATTCTCTCAGCTCACTTAATGAATTTTTAATATGTATACAGTCGGTAATAATAGCTCCTGTGATTGACTGGTTGAGACGATGACTCCGTGAATGAAATCCAGCAATCATAGAAATGGTTAGGAAAATGGAACCAAGAGGAGGTATTCTGCAAGTAAATTATGGCCAAATAGTTCAAAAAATCAAGCAGTGGACTGGCGTATGTAATCACTAATGAACATGACTTAGTTGGCGTATGTCAAGTCATTCAATCGACAAGAATGCTGAACCAATGGATGAGCGTATGGCGATTGGTGGTTGACTAGCAAGAGATGGCGTTAGAATGTCTGTTCACTTCACGGCTCAAAGACTCCTTTGAGCTTGAAACCGATCGGTGATCTGATCAGTTACATTTTGAAGACGACCCAGATTGAGAACGACGAGTTGAGAGAGTTTTCTCCTGATTTCCTCACGGCTCCAGTCGTCTTTTCCTAACACAAAGATCGAAACAAGCATAAGTTCTCGCTGACCGTAATGGTATGACAGCACGAGAATGTGTTGCATAGGCTTGTTTGATACTGTAATGTGCGAAAACAAGAGTAAATAGGCTTCCATTATTGCCGAAAGTCGATTTTTTCCACTTTGCTATCACCGACAAAACACGGGTCGTACGTCAACGAAGCCGTCCGGTAGAGAGTTTCCGTTACATGCTATCCTCTCGAGCAGTGTTTCTATCCGTTCCCATCGTCCCATCACGCGAATGATGTAATAGCGACTCTCCATATGTACAATTCCGATTCCTTCATAGGACCATGGAGATGCGCCAATGATGCTTCTGGAGCACCTAATCCAATGACAAAACCGAATCACGGTGGCGCGTAATTAAGGAATGTATCGGGTTATATCAACATCAGCAGGCGGTAGTACTTTTATTGGCTAGGGTGGTTTGCATTCTGTATACCTCTCATATCATGTCAAACACTGTTAAGATCAGCAACCTTGGCCAAAAGCATACCCAGTGAGTAGGTCGGGCATAAGTTATACAGGACAATTCCGGATGTACCTAGAAGTGTGGCCCAAAAAAGGAATTTAGAACGTCAAATATAAGCCAGGTCTCATATGTGATGTAACAGTACATGTCAATATGCATTTGTAGTTGACATATGGTATCGTGTATGGGTATTGGGGAGGAAAAGAACCAAAAAAAAAAAAAAAAAAAGTCATAAACTTATTGCACTGATACCAATTCAATTATAACATTTCAATTGAATTAATTTAGTTCCAAAATTTGCATCTATTGATATCTAAAATTACCTCTAGTATCACATGCTGGCCACGAGGGAATAATAGGTGAAACGCCCTATTTTGTTTGTAAAATCAAGGGCAAACAGCTTTCGTGGAAGCTACTTAAATTGAGTCTCGATGGAATTCTAGAAGCAAAATCTAAAGTCGATAGCCAAATAACCGATTGCCATGTGTTAGGCTATCGAGTTAGTGGACCGGATTTGAAGATTAAGTGAAATTAGCATCAAAGCACAAGCGAGAATAACTGCTGCAAGAAATACACCAAAAAATGGAGTCATTATTTACTTAATGAGCAATTGTGCGGGCATCCTCAACAAGTCAAGAAGCAACTGCTTATAGATAAGGGTGTTAAGAGGAAATAGAAAATGTGGACAATGTTAGAAGTAGTGCCCAAGGAGAGGAAATCAACTTATGGCTACCAGTTCATCATATAAATACCATCAATGAAGAATCCCCGAACAACACAACAACAATTTTTACTTTATCTTTATTTTATCGCTTCCCGTTGTTAATCGAATTTCAACATGCATCTTTATTCGGTCCAACATTGTCGATTAAATTTCGATGTTATTCCACAAGCCCAATGTCGTTAATTAAATTCCAATATTGTGTTTCCTATCTAGGGGTATTACTGTTGATTAGATTCCAACTTTACGCCTAAAATAAGTTGTCTCATTGATTAAATTCCGATATAGTTTGAGTTTGAAGCATAGAATATCTAGCTACTAATGTTTAGATTACATCATTGATTAGATTCTGGTGTAATTTGCACCTAGAAGCAATTAGTCTTTGAGCCATCCAAGTATTAGTTGTCAAGACTATATATACAAATTGAGAATAAAATTTTCCCTTGCATTTAACATCGTCTATCGAAGCTCAATACAGAATCTAAATCTCCTATAATAAAACCAAAGCGCAGTGGTTGGTGAAGGATTTTTCATGGGAATCAAAACCGGTGAAACAATATCAATTTAGTCCATCTGATCAATTTAACCTAGAAATTACAAACGTAAATGCTAATGTTAACCATCAGCACTAATATGGACATATTTTTTTTTTTTATAACATCTTAATTAAATTTTTTCCTTTCTTTATTTTTTGTCTTTCTTCTCACCGGTGGCCAACAAGGATTGGCCTTGCCTAAGCAAGGGATGTCCTCATCGAGTGTCACCTAGCTAAGGGCGAGACTCAACCTCACTAGATCCAGTGAGGGCGGCGTCATCGAAGCTTGCCCTTGTCGGCCAAGGCCTGTGTTGGCCATCGACGAAAAGGAAGAGGAGAAAAAAATAAAGAATTTAAAAAAACTATTAACAAATTAGGCAAAATGTCTATGTTAGCACATGCCATGCTATGTGGAACCATAGATATCCACATCAATAATTTCCTACTTAAATTAGCTTAATGAAAATAAATTTGAAAAGATATAGGATTAAATTGCTCCAATTGAAAATTTAAAATTGAATTGATACCAATGTAATATATTTAAAAAAAATTATATTTTTCCTAGATATTGAGTGAGTAGTTCAATAGAAGCTCTAGTGTTGTAACTTGTATACCATCATCAGCTTTGCGATTTGAATCAAGTATCAATCTTTAAGCCTCAAACACATCATCTTCCTCCTAGGCCACATGCCATTTTTGTCCTTGTATGCGTTTGTATACATAGGGGCGAGCATAATACGATTCAAACCATTCAACCGAATCACATTCAAGATATGGTTTGATCTAGTTTACGGGGGCATATCTTTTAAAAATATTTTATAATCCCAGGCTGGACCACATTGTGTCGTTTGGGATTGGCTTTGAGACTTCTAAATAGGCCTAATTTCATTGGGTCCGCACTCTCAAAACTTATCAAATCGAAGATATGACATGCTTCTCTGAGAGAGAGAGATTTTCGCCCTACGATCAAAAGATATAATCATGTAAATTTGTCCTGTGGCAGGTCATTAATTCAATACATTTAGGCGAGGTGGGTAACGGTGAAGCTGGACTTGTAGCAGAGAAATTGGTTGCTTGCAAATTTCTGTAAACTTCACAAATACTTTTCAATGAATCCACGAGACAACAACCCTCCAATTTTCTATCTCAACTTTATGTCAGAATCACGAATCCGATCCTTTCGTACAAAATCAAAATTCGCATCCTGCAACAAGAGGCTGATTTGATTATTTAGGGCCAGCTGCCTATTGGACACATCCACAGCCGAGATGCTCTCTTTGCCCACTCGATCGGACCGACGTGGATTCTTTCACGAGAGATGGGACATACAGACAGGCTACAGACAGGACATCCCCCGCAGAAAAAGAGACACAGCTTTCGATTCTATGCTTTTTAAATAACCCGTCGGTCCAAAATAGCGTCCCTAGACTATCATTATTTCCCTAGATCTCGTTCGGGCACGCGAATTTTGTCCACTCATACTCAGATTACATCGTTGGCTCATTCCGGTCGGGCCCCATTGGTAGAGGGACCCCTCTTCTATTTCGCCGTGCAAAATTGAACTTGGCTTGGGCAACCAACTACCGCCAATAATGCAAAATGAGGTACAAACAGTAGCAATGCAGTGAATTCTTTTCTATGTCGGATAATAATTGTACCAATGCGATGGAAAAAAAATAAAGCCAATTTATCATAAACACTAAACAGCCCGGAAGGACCGAATTATACATTTATAATAAAGTGGAGATCATATAAATTACATTGCGCGCTAAATTTTACAAACATGTTCTGCTAATTTAAGCCAAAATATATTCCATATCAGCTCCACCTTAAAAATCGTTTTTTTTTTTTTTTTGGTTGATTTGGGGCTTGCGGAGAAAGAGGACCGAAAAAGGAAAAGGAGCTCCGGCGGAGAAGAAAACCCTCAGAAGAAGCCGCCGTCGTCGACGGCCAACACCTTCACCAGCCCGTCCAGCGACACGCCCTCCGCCTCGCTGCCGCCGCCGAGCCTGATCATGGCCTTGATCTCGTCATCGCCGGCGTCCAGCCCCGCCCACGCCATGTAGCTCCTCAGGTCCTCGCAGCTCAGCCTCCCGTCTCCGTCCTTGTCCATGACCCTGAACACGTCCCCCATGAGCCGCCCCCGCCCGCGACGGCGGCGGCGGTGGCGACCGCGTCCTCCTCCTGCCCGTCTTAGCGTCCGCGTCCGCGTCACCGTCCCGGCCGCCGCTCAGCACGCGCTCGAACTCCTCGTACTCCACGAAGCCGTCGCGGTTCGCGTCCGCCACCGCCATCATCGTCGCCAGCACGTCCTCGTCGCCCCCGCCGCCGGGGGCGGCCCCGGACCCGGAGAGCCCCGCGTAGAAGGAGCGGAGGTCGTCGCTGCTGATCTTGCCGTCGCGGTCGGCGTCGAGGACGTCGAAGGCCGACCGGAGGTGGGGCCTGGCCGGGGCCTCGCGGCGGAGGTTTCTGTCGGAAGGGCACATTCGGGAGGGATCTTCTTCCGGGCGGCGCGTCTCGGTGGGTTTGAGGTTTTTCTCTTTTGTATGGTTGCAAATGAAAGGAAGGCGGAATGCCAAAATTGATGAACAATGGAACGAGAGAGAGAGAGAGGGGCTTTGGCTTATATAAGGGCTAGGGTCTTGTGTGGGGCCCACTTTTTTTTTTATTTTTTTATTGTTTATATATATTTATTTGGGAGGTTGTTTTGGGGGGTTTTATTGAAGTAATGTTACATCTTCCCAATACCCATTTTTGGGTATCACGAAAATAGTGTAGTAGTTAAAATTTAGAAAAATTCTAAATAAAAGTTTGAAACACTCTTAATTTATTAAATAAAGACATGAAACGAAAATACAAGCATGTAAAGGACAATTTCGTCCTTCAAATTTTCTTATTTTTCTTCCTTTTTATCTTTCTTTTTCCCTTTTTTCTCTTGTTCCCCATAAAAAAACAAACTAAAAAAAAAAAAAAGACTAAAATTTAAAAAAAGAAAAGAAAACACAAATTATAAAAAATTTAAGAAAAGAAAAAGGCAAAGGACTAGAGCCAACTCTCCCATTTGTGTGGTTGCCGTCCCATTACAATGGGGCATCAGCTATGGCAAGCAAGTTTGTCAGCAACTTGATGAGGGCCAACAACCTCGCCGACTAGAGGAGAATGCTAACTGGACAAGAATCGATCACGAGGGCCGTGGCCCTAAGAAAATCTTATTATTTATAACGTTTTACTATTTACAGTTGCCTCCAGGGGAAATTCTTGTCGAAATTCGACATTTTAGGTGTTATATAGCCATATATATATTAATTAATTCGAGTCAAATAGGTGCATCAAAATCACGGAAAGCCGCGGGTGATCGTTGTCGCGACGTTTGGCTTGGTGGACAAGGTAAGCGCCGTGGTGTTATGTCGATCGGCGCACGTGGCGGATTGACACGCAAGTCGTGACGTCATGGGGGGGCTCGAAAAACGAAACGGTCGGTCGTCGCACGTGGTCGCCACGTTGCTGTCGTATTGCAGTGCGTACTAAAGCTCTGTGGCGTGGAGGGCGTGAGCTGTTTGGTCTGACCGATGGATCTCCCCCCTCCTCCTACTTCCTAATAACTGATATGGTGGTGATTTACATGTGATTAAGCTTTAGAAAGAAAAAGGAAGGGGGTTAACTTCTCATGATTGAATGATATTGACCTTTGCATGAATGCTGGCGTAACACCCTAAAAAGGCTCAAACTTTAATTCTTGTCTCCATTTTGCATTTTTATTTCATAAAAAAATTTAATTTTAGGTCCTACCCTAAATTTATCATAAACCTTTTTTTTTTTCTTATAAAAAATATCAACTTTAGGTCAAACACTAATTCTACTGTAATTTTTTTTGTCTCGTAAAAAAACTTGATTTTAAAAGCAGTTTCGATCGTACTATAATTCTTTTTGTCTCGTAAAATATAACGATTTTTATTTGAGTCCCAAAATTGCTCTCCGTTAATCTTTAGTCAAAATCACCTTTAGTGATTTTGCACTTGTGGATCTCTTATGCTTGGAAATGTTTTTTCTTTCAAGGTGGAAGAGCCCTTGAGCAACCTATGTGTGGGAGTTTTCCATCTATCGGTTATTAACAAGAAATTTTGCACGCGGCATTAATGGTAGCAAATTTGTGACACTGATAAAAGTTTGTGGTTTTTTATGAGACTGTAAAATTTTTTGGGTAAAATTTAGATTGAATAGTAAAATTGGGGCAAGACATAAAGCGTGGAAATTTTTTATTATAAAGTTGGAAGTTTTTTATGAAACAACCGGTAAAATTGGGACAAAAGCGAAAATTGGAGGTTTTAGGGTATTAGGCTGTGGATGCATAATTTTCTTGAGGTTTTTCATATAAGTATTTCGGCTTTCGGATTTCATTAACAAAATTAAACAGTGAAAAAATAAAAACAAAATTTAAGTCCTTTAATGTTGAATTATGAGTTAGTAACTATATAGAGGCTAGAATTCTTTTGGTATCAAACAAAGTAGGTTCTAAACCGCGTTGATAATGACGTAGCTACCATATTCTAGTTTGTAACTTAAGGTTAGTTTTTATTATTCTGCCAAATTAGTTTCTGTTTATATCCGTATTTTCAAAAGGTATATTCTAGATTATTCTAAGTCAACCAAGTCAATCATTGACCCCAAACTAATATCGCATTTTTTTCTATTTTTTCGATGCTCTCATTAAGCTCGGCTCCTGTATCATGCCAAAGGCCAAAATAGGAAATCATTCCTGCCAAAGAAAAGTCCTTTTTCTTTAAATTACGAAAAAACATATCTTGAATTCTCAATTGCTACACTAACTCTGCTAACCCTAACCCACATCACCGAGACACCAAAACTCTCAATTCATGTCCGCCGCCGCCGCCATAATCGCTACCTCGGACTGCTTGGCCGACATCCCCTATCACCGTTCAAGAATTGTCATCTTCCAACATATATATCCTTGACGAGAATTGGCAACCACGGGAGGTCACCCCTGGAGTCCACAGCCTCCATCTGAGGCTGCGACACCATGCAGCTGCGGCTTGGGAAGGTCGATGACTGTTGGGTCCATTGGCTTAGCCGCCGCGTCGGGAGTGCCCACGACGGGTGGCGGGCATTCTGACAGCTGAGAAACGGGCTAGGGTTTGTGTTCTATTGATTGGTAGTTTTACGATGTGCATGGGGTGTGACAAGATGAAAGGAAAATTTATATAAATTTATATATAATATATATAGTTTTAAATGTAAAATATGTAGTTTTAAAAGTAGATGTATCATTTATGTTATGAGGTGAAAACTCAAGTATCTTTTTCTTTTCCGAATAGCAATGATTTGCGATGCATTTCTGAGAATATTGGCCAACCAACTCCAGCTTCCTCGGTCGTACCTCCCCAAGTCAGCAACTCAATGAACACGAGCGTTGATCAAAAATTTGTGCAATGATCGTTGTCACTTGTCACGAAAAATGGTCATGAAAGAGACCCACGTTGATCTTAAGGCTTGAGAATTTTCTTTCCTAAATCACACGTCACGGAGCAAATCGTGCCAAGAGGGGCGAGGGCTAAGAACATTAAGTATTGCTAGACACACTGATTATGCGAGTTCTAATTAAGAGAATTTTCTCTTGCTCGTCTCTAACATGGCGAAGAAAGTTAAATACATCAAAAAGAACTTGTAAATGCATAGCATAATTGCTTTGGCTGTATTTGGTTCGGCGATTTGCGATGAGGTTTGAGTCCGTCTGCAAATCTTTGAAAGCCCAACGTCTTCTTGGGAAATGCAATTGTGTTTGGTAAAAAAATTTTGCAAATGGACTTTGAGTTAAATGTGCATTTGATAAAAAAAAAAAAAAAAAAAAACTTTCGCAATGAAAGCTTTGATGGATATAATATATGTATATATATATATATATATATATATAAAAAATATATTTAAAAAATTGAAATAAACCCTTCGCCGGACCGGCGAAGGGCTACGACCACCGAAGAGCTAGATCTAGCGCGGCGGCCGTCGATTGAGGTCACCGAGGTCGGGCGACCTCGGCGGGGTCACACGACCTAGCCGAGGGTCGCGCGACCCGGGCGACCGCCGCCTAGGTCTCGCGGTCGCAAGTGGTCCTCTCCTGGGTCTCGCGAGGGTTGTGCGACTCGTGGCCCCTAGGTCGAGCGACCTCCGGCGACCCTCAGTTGGGTCGTGCGACCCTTGCCGAAGGTTGCCCGACCTTGGGCGACGGCCGCCGGCACCAGATCTGGCTCGTTGACGGTCATAGCCCTTCTCCGGTCCGGTGAAGGGCTACCTCCTTTTTCAATTAAAAAAAAATGATGAGGGGCAAAATCGGAAATATAAAGAATTAGTGAGGGTAATTTTGAAAGGAAAAAATAATTTCAACGTTTTGAAGGCGAGTTGAAAGGCGAGAAAAGTGGCGCAAAATTGAACCAAACTTGTCAAAGATTTTCCCAAAATGCATCCATATTATCAAGATCGAGATAACTTTGGAAGTATTATAACATAGCATTAATAGAAGAACCATGTAACCTTTTTTTCCTTTGCATAGTGGATAAGTGGTCTTTAGGACAGTTTTCGCGTATTTGGACTGGTCCACTTCTAGAACGATCTTAAGAATATGCTCCCCAACTCTACTTAATGCATTCATGATTTTAATTCTACAATGTTCCAAATAAGAAACAAACCTAATAACACGATGCAAGAAGCAAACTCTTAATGCATTCTAAAATCATGTAAAAGTTTACCTTGACCAATTGATTGACAACTTTACACTTGTAAATTTGTCATTGATTCTTTCGCTTATATCTATATCTATCTATCTATCTCTAATGACAATGAATGACTTTCCGCTGAAATTTGAATATCAATTACAATAAGTTGTTTATCCCTAAAGATTCAAAAGGTTTAGATATGTTTGTATTAGAAAAATTCGAAAAATTGTCTAAAACGTATTGTAATAATATCAATTCAATCCTAAACCTTTTTAATTTGGTCAATTTAGCCATAAATTTTTAGGCAACTTGTCAATGTAGTTTCTTTGCCACACACTGGCTACGGGGGCTCATGAACCATCAGATGGGTCATACGGTTAGAACCATAGAAGCCTTTGTTCCGTCCGTTTCCACGTTCTATTTATCTCTCTAATTTGATGGAGACTGTCCCCGATGTTTTTGTGCCATTGATTACGCATGGACAAATGGAGTGAAATTGTCCAAGACAAGAGAGTCTCGACCGAAGCTTCTGGACTTTAGCACTAGAGAATATATTCTCCCATCTTAGTATTTGTTTACCACCGACGATCCCACGTATGGTGGTCCTGTTGTAGCAAACGTCCAACCTCGCACTTCAATTTATTGCATTTTCTATTTGACTCCTTCCTACCCACTGGGGACTGGGATACTTATTTCTAGACGACCACTTGTCATAAATGTCTTGACCAAAAATTCGTTCTAATGCAAAACCGAATATTTAAATCAAACCTAACATTTCTTCTTTGGGGGCCTTTTCACCAGAATAAACAATTTGCTGAATTTGTGACGCCAGCAGTGACATGGTAGTTAGCCCCACTCTGGCCAAGACCCGACAATTCGTTTCCAGATGCGATGGGAACTTGTCCTTGGTGGGCCTAAGTGTAACCTCGGCCATCTTTGTGATGGGAGGAATGAGATGCTTTGCCAACAAAGAAGATTTGGAATGAGATGCTCTCTCAACAGAACTCGCTCACAATTTTTCTTACTCGCTGAGTGATCATGCACGGATCGTTTTATATGAAGCTGACTTGAATTCTTCCTTTCTATTTTTCCTCAGACCCAGCGGCGAAATACGCCCAGTTCTCCAGTTCTTTCGATGCCGACTTTTGCCAGTCGAGGGCGGAGGGTATCCCCGCCATGACTTGGATCGATGTCACTTCTCAATAATGGAGAAGCGGTTCTCTTGCACATGATTGTTCCAATTGACATATCAAATCCCTACATCTAAGCGTCTACAAAGATGACTCGGCATAATTTCATGACAATCGTGTGCTAAGACTAGACCAACAACTCCAGCGCATCTTCACCAAAACCTTTTCCTTCCGTCAATGAAGGAACAAAAAATTCCATCAGTTATCTTATTTACAGAAGTTCTCGAAAAAAGTTCAAAAAGTCAATGAGCATAAACTTCCAATTTGAATGCTCCGAAGTAATTAAAGGTCACGTTAAGGAGGCACAACAGAGAGGCATTGAAAACAAGAGAAGACCAAACAGAGATGACCAAGGTCCATTTGAAGTGATAAATTCTTCGTTTTGTACACGCTAGTTGTTCAAGGCCAACCAAAGATGAGAAGATGGTCCTAGGACAATTGTATATCCTAGTTCCAACATGGCATCAGCCAAATACAACAAAAACCAACTCTTTTTAGCTTTAGTCAGCTGCAAGGATCAACATTATCATGTCGCAAAACGACCAGATGCTCTCATCTTCCACCACACTATGTTAATTGACTGCCTTCCCATATCAGGGAACAAAAAAGATGTATTCTGTGTTGTGTGTGGTCATCTAATTACATTAGTGAAAACGCAGCAGCTCAAACTAATGTCTGGCAACAGGCGCTTCATCCCAATCAACATGACAGAAGCCCTGAGAAGACTGGATGCAAATCTTCTTCGAACCCGCTCTTGAATCAGCGCACAGGATTAGAGAAAAATATGACTGCAAAATAGACAATAAATCCAGCAATAAGAATGCCACCATAAACATAAGTTTGAGAAGACTGCATGGGATATTTGTAGTGAATGTTGCAGCATCTCATTTTCTCACGCTCGCCAGCCAGAACCCGGTCCACGTATCTGCACCAAATATAGGCATAGGATTTAGAAAATGAAAAACGAGCAGATGGTACTCAGTCTTTGTTTCACGGAATATTGACTTACTGTAATGTGAACATAGTGCTTTGAAGAATGTCCGAACTGTTTAGATGTGCATCTTGTAACCGGTGATCATACAACAACGAGGATAGATCTACAAGCTGTTCTTCAAGGCTCTGTTCATCAAGTGAAGTCAGGGCATTTTAATATCTTCAAAACATTGTGTTGAAGCAAAACTATTTTAAGAAGATAGCCACTTACATCCAAGTACTTCTCCAATCTTTCAACTAATTCATGAGGGAAAGGCTCTGGCAAGTTAGTAGTCTTTTTGTAGAACTTCTCCAGCCACAGCTCGGTGCTTGATTTGCTCTTTTTCCCCTTGACTGGTTCACCAAGTGGGGTTTTCAGATATTCCGATGCAAAACCTTGTACAACCTGTACAAAACGAGCCCTCGATGAGCATCGACAACAGTAAATGAATAACAAGATTAAAATGTAGATTAAATCACCTCTGATGTATCACGAATTTTGCGAAGCGCAGCATCCACACGTCCATATATTGTATTCCTCTGTCAAAAAAATTGAACACTCTTAATGACACAGTCACTGAGCTAACCTACATCTTTGACCAATCAAGGTCAAGAAACAAATAGATATGCTGGGCCAGATATTCAAGCTGTTTCCAGCATCCATCATCAGGCAAAGAGATAACAGTGAGATTCACTTTATTGTGTTTTACAGGAAGAGGCCTCACCAATGCAACATCTTTCAGCATTTGACTGATTTTGGAAGTATTAGAGAATGGGCCAAATGGATGGCAACCAGTCGCCCAGAGCCAATTAACAACTGCTCTTTCGTGTACATGAGAAGCCTTCTCATAAGGTGCCGTAAGCCCACCAACAGCAGATGCAAGCCCTGCTATTATATGGCGCTGAACCTGATAAGGAAGAGCATGCCTTCTCTCTATTTCTGAAACATAACTGTACGGAGGACATAGAACTTTTCAGATGGTCAAAATGGTACATACACTCTCAACAAAGACAAAGACGAAGACAAAGCAGGGTGCTCTGAGGAAGATAGAATAAACCCAAACCATTTGCAGACGGGAGCTAATTGAAGCAACAAAGAAAAAACGACAAAGCTGAGTATATAGGTTGGAGTGTTCTAAGTAAATAATAGAAAATAGTAAGAATAAAATAATAAATAATGAGAAAAATATGAATTTCCACGTGAAGTCAAGTCATCTGAGTTATTGCCTAGTACCATTCCAATGCAACAATTTAACAGTAAAGTTTGATGGAAGCTAACGAAGGTAAATGTGGCACGGATTGGACTTTTTTGTGACACAAAAATTAATTTGGGATAAATGTGACATATGTCTACAAGTTTGAAGCTTTTTGTAATATTAACCCCATAAAATAAGGGGTCTTGATATGGTTAGATGGTTGATTGATGCTTGCAAAAGAAATCTAGTAATCAAAATAACAAAGAAATTAAGAGCTTGACTATGTTCACACCCACGGAAGGAGACAGCAAACACACTAGAGATACCTATACCGAGGAAATAAAGGGTAAAGTAGGAACATGAAAGGCACAGAGAGCCAATTAAAGTCATCTCCAGAAATCCTTACTGCTAGAACTCTATGACTTGACACTGAAGGATGCAGTAAAAACAATACTTTGAAACTTGAACCCTGCAAATGACATGCCTCCTTACCTCAGTGGTATCTTTTCATTGGGATGCTGAAGTACTATCACAACATCACGGCTTGTCCACACAAGACTCTCATCTTCCATCATAAGACTTGCATCCACATCAGCCAGTGATAGCACGAAGCTGGGGAGAAGAAATACAAATTGAACTTTAATATCAATCCATTTAATCTTCTTTGCTCAAATGCAGGAGAGGAGAGAAAATCAGCAAGGATGGCAATGATAGTACGGTTCATAAAAATTTACAAAAATCATGCACTTTGTCATAAAGTATTTATATTTTATAGTTATAGAAGATAGAAGGAGAAAATGTACATAGTGTATGACCTAAAGATAATACATGGAGAACTGCATTGCAGAGGTATTGCTCTAACAGACTGGAGCTGTCTCTACACCAGTACATAGAAACCAACAAGACTCTATCTCACATGAATATTGAATGTCTTCAGAGATCCAACAAGGGGTTATTAATGAGTAGTCAAAGACAGTTTGACATGTTTAATTTCAAGATAAGCACATGGCAACCAGAAATTGTAACTAATTTGACATCAAGAAGCTTCATTCACCAAATCTCAAACAGCTCAACAGTTCTTTAAAAATAGTATATTGTCTGCCATTGGGTCTTATGCAGAAGGGACTCATAATTTAGGCTTTCGACACAAGATTAGTGGAAGGTATTCTTTTTTTTTTTATAAAATGGTAGATACACCAAAAAAAAAAAAAAAAAAAAAAAAAAAGAAGAAGAAGAAGAAAAGTATCCATCAGAAGACCCCAGAGAAGTCAAGCATGAAGGTTCTTACTTTTGGTTGATTTCAGGATTTGACTTTAGTTAATATGACACCCAAAGCCACCTTTCCCAGAACAGCCCCTTATAAATGCTAAGTGCAGTTCTAAACCAAACAACTACTAATCTATGGGAAGAGAATGTACTAACAATAATCTTTACCAAAAGAAAATTATGCAGGATTACATAAAAACTTCACCCTCATATATGAGAACAACAAAGTTGTTTTGGCCACTTTGATGTAGGATTTAGCACAGTGCAAGAGCATCATTCGTAACAATTATAAATTTTATAGAGAAAAAAACAGATGAGATCTAGGAATATGGCATTATAAAATAGCAACAGAACTATGTAACAGAATTCCAACAAAGTGACATTCTCACACAGGAATCACTCTGGTCCCATGTGTTCGGTGCAAATCCCCCTCATTCTTTTTCACCCCCTTTTTCTTGTCCCTTCCAATCTTGGATTCATAAGTGGCCCAAAGAGGCTTATGCTTAAGTATGGAATCACTTGAATCATCTGAATTACTCACCCAGTCCTACATAAAGAAAACCAGAGAAACATTACCACACTAGATGCTGAAAAGCAAAATCTCTAATGTCATAACATTGAGTGCTCTGAGAAACTGGAAATGTGTAGAATGCTAGCCATTGATCTAGTAACACCGGGAGATAATTAAATTGTATAGCGAGTATGTACTAACCTGGCGGAGAAAAAAATTATTTGAAAGAGATGGATCTGCAACTTCCAGTATACCAGCAGCAAGCACATCAGTGGACCGTTCCATTTCCTGCAGATATTATCTCCAAGTAAATCCAGTGGCTCATAGAATGATTAGCAAAATCCCTACAGCATTAAGGCCTCTGCTAGCCACAGCACTACACATGGTCTTGGGCACATTGTTTTCATCCCTCACCCTTTTCATAGATTGTGAGTGATCAAAGGATCAATGGGGTGAAAACACATATAAATATGAAGAAGGAGCTCTTTGAGAGAAGGTATGTACAGGCTGAGCACTCTACAATCATTGACTATGGAACTATTCCAAATTGTTGTGCCTTTTCAAACCCCACCCAAAAGAAAAAAAAAATAGGCATGAATAGTTATCAGGTATTGCCTATATATATATATATATATAGAGAGAGAGAGAGAGAGAGAGAGAGCTCACTTCTTTGAGAATAGCCCCATCAAGATAAGTCTTAGTATGAACATGAAAACGTCCATCCTTTTTTGTCTCTTGCAATGAATGCCCTCGCATTGCTTTAGAGACAGCAATGGCAAGCTTCTCATGGCGATGTAAAGCATGTGAACCCCCAATAATAACTACTTCTTGGCCATCATGAACCATCTTCTTAACCTAGAAGCAGCAGAAAAATAACATAATAAAATTTCCGACTCTAGGAAACATGCATGGCAAAATAGGGTGCAATAATTAGAGTAACTCTTATTTAGACAAATTGATATAGATGATTGAATCCAACCAATATGCCATGGCTTTCACAAAAACGACCATGTACATGGTTAACAAACAAGAGAACATTGCTACGGCCTAATACAATTAAGTTATCTTCTTAATTGTTTTCTTCAATTGATCAAATGCTAACAAGTTTCCTGAAGCCACATGTCTCACATTTTGAAAGGAGGACCAACCTTATCACCAAGAAATGGATCCAACAGGCTCCATCATTCTATTCTTACACAATCTTAGAAAAGTGAACCGATTTTTATGAGCTGCTCTACTGGAATTTCTTTTAGTTGACGGATGTTATCCTAATTCATTGAGCCAAAGCTCAAAATTATTCTTTTAGGTGAACATGTTAGCAGATTGTATGTGTCTATGCAAAACCTGTCTTCCTCCTAAAAGCCTGGGATGCTATATTCCAGAGGGCAACCAAACCTGTAACCTCCACTGATTAAAAAGCAAAATCTTGCATAGCTTCCTAAGTTAAAAGAAAAGTACAGACAATTGCTCTAAGACAGCTAACAACAAACATAAGCATTATCTAAATTCTGAATAACCATGACACAGAATGAGGTCTCAACATATATAATTTTGAAATTTTCACTTTACTTCTTGCAAATAATGGAGTCATCTTGTACCGTGAATAAGATTATGACACCAATGGCATAAGTCAAGACACAATCAGACCGATACTAGTGTTAGAGATGGTACCACAGGATCAACACACAATTGATATTCATCAGAGATAGCATAATTTAGCCCAGAGAGAAGAACAAGAAAAGGCCATTTACCTCAGCCTCGATTTCCGCAATATCTATGCTGTAATTGTGGCCTTTTTCAATAATATTAAACCGATTATGATTCTGAAGAATGATGATTGGTATAAGCAACCTTGTTGCAAGATCAACAGTTTCAAACCTGGATAAACAAAATGCAGAGGAACTGTGTAAAGAAAAAGACGAACAGTAAACCCATAGAAATAATTCTAGGCATTCAAAAGTATGAGTGCATGACAAAGCTCAATCTAATACTACGTATGTCCGTATTATGCAGATAAAAACTTGGCAATTTGTGAAACCAATTAGGTCTCATGTACCTTATGTCTGGAGCTATAACATGCTCAACTGTTGTTGCTATAAGACTAGCAAGTTGTCCATCAAACACACCAGAGGAAGCACGGTCATTCACACCACTGAAACCCTTGGGGAACATAATGTTTCGTAAACGTGGCAGAGTTCTGGAGCTGACACTTCCCTCCTCTGTTTCAATCTTTCCATATGTGCAAGGACCAGCTGAGAGGTCAACCACAACGAATCTGAAGTGCAACACAAATTTGACAGACTACACTTGTCAGAACATTCTTGCATTCTAAGCACCTAAACTTCTCATTTTTTGTGTTAATTGACCATTTCTTGACAAAACTGAAGTCAAAGAACTGTTATGTGGAACTTTTGTATTATACCAATCACTTCAAGAAAAAGTGAAACATAGAAACAGAAAAGGCAAACAACCATCCCGTCATGGGTTTTCAACATAGTAATTGCTGGACTGGTACCTGCCAGATCCAAGCCAAACTTGAGATGCCCCTCCGCCATTATAGCGGTAGCGGTATATGTAATCTCCTTCCTGTTTCTTCATGTCTTCATCAGTCAATTGGCCTATTCTCCCATACATCAAAGTATCAAGATCAATTTCCTTATTCCTGGGATCCATTCTGACCTGTAAAAACCAAAAGTAAGCCTATCAATAGAAAGGATGAGAAGGTCACAAGCCAACAGGAGAGAAGTCTAAAATCCAGCCAGACACCCAACCAGAAACTCCTTGAAGGAAAAAAGAAAAACGTCCTAGAAGTTACGGTTTCAAATTAACTTTTCTGGTTGTCCATCAACAACTTAAATTATGACAAAGCAGAAAAGGAAGTCAGAAGAAAATAGAATACACCATTGCTATGTGAACAACAATAAATAATGAATTTGAGACTATACTTTATCAAAGTTAACAATGAATATCGCATTCGGCACAGGTCTATCCATCTCTGAAGCAGAAATTCCACCATCCTCCATATCGAATATGTAGGTATATAACCTCTGAAATACAGGCTCCACAGAAGTTGCTTCCACCTCAAACAAAGGTACCTCTCTCCCAAAATCAGTCTGAATTTTCGGGAAAAAAAAAATTGTTAAGAAGCATCAATACATTCAAACCATAAAGACAATCAAACACAGCAATTTACACAACTTTGTAGAACTTACCTCTCTTGCCGTTCCAGAAGGAACCATGTGTTCTTTCGTGGCCTTCTCAAGTGCAATGAGTTCAGGTTGCGCAGCCTATTAAGTAATACATCAATTACGGAAGATGAGTTTATGTTTACTGCCAAATTACATATACAGACAAGGATAGATACCAAATCACCAACAGTTCATGACTAACTCTAGAAGATACCAACGCAGAGAGAATACTACATCTACTGAAAGAGATGTTATCGAGCAAAATCGTAATGACTGAAAATAGAAAACAAAAACAAAAGTAGAAGATAGGGGAAAACTCCTGAGCAGAAAGATATAAACAAAATCTACAAAGAAATTATTACATGATATGCATTATACACAACGTGATGCTCGATGTCAATGGGCTCTCCTGTCTCCAAACACAAAGGCCTGTGTGATGGAAAGCTAACTCTCAGGAACTCTTCAAACTTGTGAGCGTCCATTTTGTACCTATATCCTCCATCACCGTCAAAACCTATAAGGACTACATTCACTTCCAATGGGACTTGAAACGGCACCTGCATCGAAATCCACCCACGATCAAGCGATACACAAAAATGTTTCCCAGCAAAGTACAAAATTTTAGTAGACGCATAAACTAGACAAGAGCACTGGCGACACCACTACTTTACATCACATATAGTCTCATTCATTTCTCATATTATAAAGCCATACAGCGACAGGAAAATCTGTTCCTTAATTTCATACTAGTGCCAGGATCCTTAGCTAATGTCGTCTGTACAAAACGTGCAAGATAATCTTGAGCCAGTGAACTTGAAGCTGGTCGCATTTCGATATCGATTCCATGTCTTTATGACAAGCAGCAATGCACAATCAGCCAGATCGCTTATCCTTCAAAATAAGACACCGCATGATCTTGCCGAATCACAATTTCGCAGTACTTCTACTACGAACGCCCCTAATTCTCGCAGTTGACGATCCCAAATTCTTCCTAAACTCACTGATAAGCCTTCCCAGCAAAAGATCGCCCCCTCCTCCTCCTGCAAATCCTCTCTACTTCGCTCCATTCATTCGTATACGCAATCGCTAACGCAACACCAAATCAGCTCACCGGAGGAGCTGAGAGCATTCAAACAGAGAAGCTGAGGAAGAGAGAGAGAGAGAGAGAGAGAGAGAGAGGGAGAGAGAGGGATCGATTGATCTAGAACCTCGGCCCGAGAGTGAAGCATGCGGCGGACGTCGGACCGGACGCTGTCCCTGACGTCCTGGAAGGCGCCGTGGTGCCACTGCGGATGGCCGGGATCTCGCCGGAAGGCTTGCGGCGCCGACTCGGATCGAGGCGCGAGCAGACTCAGCGCCAGGAGGAGAGGGAGCGCCAGGGACCTGGAGCCGAGAGCCATGGAAGGATCGCGGAGGAGTTGAGCCCGGATTCCGTTGACTTCGAAGGTCTGCAGAAATCCCCTCCCGACGAGGAGCGCGGGCGAGCGCGAGGTTTTTCAGTAACGAAGACGACGAGGATTGAGGAGCATTTTTCTCGGAGAGCAGAGCGGAGAGGAAGATCACCGTATTTACGAAACTGCCCCCCGTCGATTTTTGATTTGTCCCATGTTCGTAAACGGAACAATTTTTCTAATTAGTACTTCCACTTTCACTATTTACTGGTATGACACCCTTTTTTTCTCTATTTATGCAATCCAATCCCTTACTCGTTCGATTATCGAAGAAATCTCAAATCAAGAGTCAAATCAAACCCAGTAATTTCAACCTTCTGTCATTCGGCTCGCCTTGTAGTTCAACGTAGAAGACCGTATCGAATGAGAAGCTCCTCGTTCGTTTACTGAATTGTAAAAAAGGAAATGCAAACATCGGCAAATCATGCTAACAATCCGTTATTATAAATAGGGAACATAAGGCATATTATTTGAGTGATAAAAGGTAGATAACCCATTTGGTTCAACTTTTTCAATAAATTGTGAGCTTTCAAAACCTCTTGAAAAAATTATAAGACGCTTGATTTAGTTTTTTGAGATCTCATTGGCCAAATGCTAATATTTGGAAGTTTGAAAGTCCTTGTTTTGGACTTTCAGTAATATTATTATGAGGGTTTAATAACTTTTTTTTTTTCAATATTGTCTTCATTGATAATCATGTTTTTTTTTCTTTTGCCCTCAAAAAATATTGTTAATCATCTTCTTCCTTAAACTTACTGGTCAACTAGCAAAGCTCACTAGCAAAGCTCAGCCGTCGATGGCCAAATGGCCGCCAGGGAGCCTTTGCTAAGGCCACACGACCTAGGCCTTGCCGCTTGGAGTCAAGTGACCAGGCAAGCTGGGTCACGCGACATAGTACGTCGCCTAAGATCACACAACTTTAGGTGAGCCACCTCCCTACCACCACCAACACCATCACCATCGCCATTGCCAACCCGAGCCACCTCTTCCACGATTTTGCCTTCTTTGATGGATTTTCCTCTTCTTTTTTGTTTTTCCTTTTTCTTTTCATCACAAAGATGCTTTACAATATATATACCAAAATGAGTATCTAAATACTCTTGCCCTCACCAAATGCCCACTCATTTAAAGATACTTGAAAAAATGCAAAGCCATTTTCCTAAAGTTGAACTAAACGCCCGGTGTGAAGCATGGGAATGTTTGACTTAACTTTGGTGATCGCCATATATCCATGGACTCGAGTCCAAGCAAGAGCCATTAATGAGTGTGGGCTGCAAACCTTCCATTTAATTGACATCTAAAAGATAGAAATTACTTACGAGTTCTGGTCCTTTTTTCTAAAAAATGAGATTTTTATTTGTACGTAGTAACGAGCAAAGAGAATAAAGGGCAAAGAGACAAACAACAGAATTCCTCTTGCTAAGGATCTATGCTTCAGCCTCAGTATTGTTGCACATATTTAGTCACGTAGACTATGGGAGTGTTTGTTTGTGTTCTTATTTTTTGTTCATGAACACAATTCTTAAAAAAGAAACGCGTTTGTTTGCGTTTTTGTTCCAAATCTATTTTTTTGTTCCCGAACAAATTTGGAACAAACAAGAAATAAAAAAATTTGTTTCTTGTTCTGGAACACTTTTGAGAAACAATTTTTCTCTCTTTCTCTTTCTTTTATTCTTTTTTCTTTGGCCGGTCGTTGGCTTCGGCCATGGCCGGCGACCGGCCGTCGAGGGCCAGCGACCTCGCCGAAGCGTCGCCAGCCCCCGGCGAGGCCGAGCGTCGCCTTGGCTAGGCGAGCTCGAGCTCGCCCGGATTTGGCGAGGCCGAGCGTCGTGTGGCCGGGCGAGCTCGGCCTCATCGAATCTGGGCAAGCTCGACTCGCTCGGCCAAGGCGAGGCCGAGCCTCGCCTAGCCATGACGAGGCTCGACCTCGTTGGGGGCCGACGAGCCTCACCATGGCTGGGCGAGGCCGCCGGCCCTCGTCGGCCGCCGAGGTCGGCGACCGGCCAAAAGAAAGGAAAAATAAAAAATAAAAAAGGAAAAAGGAAAAATAAAAATATTAAAAAATTAAAAGAAACAAAAAAAATCATACAAGTTTATCAAACGTGTTCCTGTTCTTTTTCTATTCCAGAAACAAGTTTACCAAATGCGTTCTTCTGTTCAAAAATTGTTCCCCGAAACATAAATAGTTTTTTCTATTTCTGTTCCCTGGAACAATTTTTTAACAGAAATGTTACCAAACGCACCCTATGCCTATCACATAAGTGACACCGCACATTCAATCTCTCTAAAACCCATGTGTCTTCATGCACTATGGTTAACATTGTCCATCGCATCATTAGTGTAATGTACCCATCAAATATCTTTGCAAATTGTCCATTATTTCAATCCTAGAAACTTCTTAACCATTGTGACGGCATTAATGACAAAAAATGAAAAGGAATTGGAGGAATTTTGTATTCTATATTGTTGTGTACTTGTACATGTGTCACATACCTATATATAATACAAGAAAGAAGTACAATAGGAAAGAATATACAATATATCATTTCCTATACTACTATCCGAATATCCAATCTTACAGATTCACCGAATCAATTAATCCGTATTTAGATATTAAAAATCAAATCAAATCATATTTCCAACACTCCCTCTCAAGCCAGTGGTTTTAATATGTCGAAAGCGCCTAGCTTGCTCAATAGATATACGTGTTGTCTCTAACACAACGATTTGGTGAAAATGTTTGCAGGCTATTTTACCATTCTAATTCCTTTCGTTATCACAAGGCCCACTTGAATATTTTCTCATATGAAGTGAAATGTAATCTCTATATGCTTTGTTCTTTCATGAAATACTTAATTTGTCGCTAATTTGAGTATAGCATCATTGTCACAAAACAATTCACTTGGTCCTTCTACTTGTATCCCAAGATTAGAAAGTAGTCCTTGTATCCACACTATTTCACATATATTTTTTGTCATAACTCATATTCTGACTTAGTTGAAGATAATGAAAAGTTGATTGTTTTTTTGATTTCCATGAAATCAAGGACTTTCCCAATTATATGCATAAACCAATAATGGATCTTCAAGTCATTGGACCAAAAGCATATTCCATGTCATAGTAGGCTGTCATCTTCATGTTGCAATCACGAGAGAAAAGTTTTCAAGTCTTAGGCACCCTTTCAAATACTTCACAACTTTCAATGATGCGTTCGTATGCGACTATTTCGGGCTTTGCATAAACTGATTGGGTATTTGAACAGCTATAACATATGTCAAGTCTAGTCATGGTAGGATAGATCAACTTCTCGACGAGTTGTTGATATCCTAATGGATCCTTAAGTAGTGGATAATCAATGGATGAAGATAAGCCCGTATCATATTAATGTGTTGTCAATTTAGCATTTTGCTCAATCGGTATGGCAACTAGGGATGAGTGATTCCAGATTTTATATAAGTTCCACGTGAAAACTCGAATCAACTCGTTGGAACAAGTTCTTTATTTTTTAGAACTTGAAATCTACTTTGTATATCTTAGAATCTGGAACCTACTCTATCATAGATTTCAAGAGATTCCAAAGTCAGCTCCATGATATACACATGTTCCAACTATACTATTAATTGAACAATTATAGTGAATTAAAACCTTTAATAACCACCACTTGCTGTTACAATTCATTGATCATAAAGACACACGGAAATATGAACATTAATAAAATGAAATCTCAATTATAAAATGAAAGTTCATAGTAGTTTTGTCAAATTATTCACTCATTATCAAATGGCATTAAATATCATAAGATTACACAAAGACATGAACCAAAAAGACATTAAAACGTATTTCAAATTCTAGGCTACAAGTTCTCGGATTCCAGGTTCTTACAATTGAGAATTTGGAACCTACCCATCAAAACAGGTTCTTCATTTTTTGGAACTTAGAACCTACCATGTATACTTTAAAACCTAAAACTTATAGGTTCTTACCGGTCTAGTTCTCAGGTACTAGGTTCTACCCTAAAACCATGCTCATCCCTAATGGCAACCAACTTGCATCCTGATAGTCCTGCCTCCGAAATAATTTTTAAAACAATCTTCCATTGGCTAAGAAATCCCTCTCTTGGATCAAGCTATCTCAATTCCAAGAAAATATTTATGAGGTCCCAAATCTTTAAAATAGAGAATAGAGTTGAAGATATTCTTTCAATTTTCCAACAGCAAAATCACCATTTCTCATAACAAGAATGTCATCAACATATATTAATAGATAAATTGATGAAGTATCTTTAGTCCAAATAAATAGGGCATAATCATGTTTGGAATGTTGGAGACACGCATTTGTAAGTGCAACAGTAAATTTTTCATACCATTACCCATATGCTTGCTTTAGCCCATATAAAGATTTACAGAGACAACATATTCGAGACTCTCCCTGTCTCTATAATCCTTATGGAAGTTCCATATATATATATAAATCTTCATCGGGATCACCATGGAGGAGAGCATTATTAACATCTATTTGATGAAGTTGCCAAGCACGAAGTGCGGCAATAGATAAGAAGGAACGAACAATACCTCGTTGGTAGTTGGAGAAAAAGTCTTATGATAGTCGAAACCTTCTTTTGAGTAAATATTTTAGCAACCAGCGAGCCTTGTATTGTTCAACCAAACCATTTACCTTGAACTTAATTTTATATACACATTTGCAACCGCTATTTTTCGATGCAATGCTAGATTGACAATATCCCAAATATGATTTTCAATGAGAGCATATAATTCAGCTTCCATGGCGTGTTGCCATCGTGGTCACGTGTTGCTTCGTCATAAGATGACAATTCATGTTCCTCTGATATGCGATTAATACAACACATGTTCTGGTAATAGTTGGCTAAATGAAACATAAGAGGAGAAGGGATAATGTGTATCTAGAGAATTTAATGTGGGACATATATAATCCTTGGTCCATGCAGGAGGATGAACATGACATCCAGAACGTCTAGGCTACTCAATATTTCTTTGTGTAGGAATTGGTGAGCAACAATCATCAAGGCATGAGTGCAAGCCTTCCACTAAAGATGCAGGTGTTGCTGAAGAAGTAGGTAGGTCATCTTTGTTAAATGATGATGTTGGTGATTCAACTATTTAATTCAAAGAATTTGAATCGACTAGCACAAATGATATAGGCTCTATTGCAATGAAAACATATTGAGAACCTGCAGATAAATCCTCCTCAAATAAAAATTGACGGTTATTTGATGTTGGCACAAGTGAATGAGATGAAGGTATGATTTCTTGGAATGGAAATATATCTTCATGAAAAATTATGTCTCAACTAACAAAAAAACACCTTGCAGATTTCTCCATAATTCTGTAACCCTTTTGCAAAGGAAGATACCCCATAAAGATACACCGAATTGCACAATGATCTATCTTATTTCGAGAGCCCATGTTCATGGCATAGCATAAACAACCAAAAACTCTTAAGTGTTCGATCTATGGCTTCTTTCCAGAAAGCATTTGGAATGAAGTCCGTCATTCAAGAATTCGAGTTAGCATACGATTGATTAGATAGGCTGTTGTGACCATACAATCATCATAGAATTCTTCAAGCATAGATGCCTGGCATTTAAGTGCTCGAGCTACTTCTAGGAAATGTCGATACTTCCACTCTACAATCCCATTTTGTTGGGGAGTGTAAGTGCAAGAGTTTTCATAGAGAATCCCGTGAGAGTATAGAAAAGAAATGCACTCATTAGCGAAAAATTCACGCCCATTGTCTATACAAATTCTTTGAACAGATTTATCGAACTAATTTTTAATGAAGGAGAAAAATTTCAACAGACAGGAAAAAGTTTGACCTTTTGACTGCATAAGGAAAACCCAAATGGCATGAGGATAATCATCTACCACGATAAAAAAGAAATGTGAACTATCACGATGAGGGGTATGATAGGGACCCCAAATATCTATATGGAGTAAGGAAAAAGCGCTAGTAAGCTGAGATGTACTAATTAGAAAAGATGCTCATGACTATTTGGCTAATGGACAAATAAAACATTTGGGATGAGGAAAACAAGCACCATGACCCAATCGTTGATGGAAAATGATAGTTTTATTATTAGTAGTAGCATTACAAAAAATGTTGTTATTCAATGAGGATAATTCAAAAAATCAAGAATATTGATCCAAAAATATAGTCCTTGTGCCACACTACCCAAGCCCATCGTTTTGCTACTCAAATAGTCCTGAAAGAAGCAATTTTTGGAGTTGAATATGGCGCAAGAAGAATTGTCCTCACATATCTTGGAAACATATATAAGGTTGAATTCAAAATTAAGAATATAAATGACATTTTTAAGAATAATACGTGGACTATGATATACAATGCCAATTTTGGTGACACAAGCAATATCTCCCATTGGAAGACGCACTAACACGAAAGAGTGGGGTTTCTTATGGTTATCAAAAAAACATCGATCATTGCATATTATGTAGTTACTAGCATCTGAATCAATAATTCATGCATCAACTGAAATTGAATTCGTCCTGCACAAAGATGTACTCATAAAATTTGCAGTCTTATCAATAGTCCCCCAATAGCATCAAAGCTTTCATATATTTTGATATTGATCCTGCATGATTGTCTGAGATGCCCCTCTTCCTTCATCGTTAAAACTTGATAAGCATAATATTTTTTGTCCATTTTTTTCTTTATCAATTGGTTTTCCATGTAATTTCCAACATGTTTCAACATTATGGCATGGACGTTTATAATATTTGCAAAATTTACACTTTTTTGAATTTTGTCCACTCCCTTGGATGACATAGCTCCATGTGGACCGTTCAATGCTTTATAAATAAGCACTGGTGTGGCTTGATGTGGGCCACTTGATTCGGCCAGCTGAGATGACCAATGATGGCCGTTGGATCCCTCTAAATAATTTGGGTCATCGATCCGAAACCCTTTAGGGTTTCCTTCATCAGCCACTCGAGTGACAGACATGGCTTGAAGGGCTCCATGAGCCTGCGTTTGTCTCACCAAAGCAGCAATGCGCGGACCCAAGATCTGGTCTCGTCGGAGTGGCAAACGTAACGCTATCTCTTACCCGAACATACTATGCCGTGGCTAAGCGTTGGCTTTCTTCTTAGATAGTTGGTATATTCAGGCGACACTGACTTCATGGCAAGAATCTACGATCTAAAAGGTGAGTAAATTTTGTTCAAAATCAATAGAAACCTGGTGAATTTCTCTCTCCCTTTCATCTCGTGGTATTGCTTGAGTGTGGATTCAGGCCCTTCAAATTGTTCCTCAACCGCCTCAAGCTTGTTCCACAGGGCCGAGAGTCGATTGAAGCAATCGGTAATCAAGAGGTAATTCCAACAAGGCTTGGGTTAGTGTAAAGAGCCTGGTGCGGTCGAGTTTGCCGTACATCTCACGGATGTTGTCCCACATAACTTTTGAATCCTCGGTTGGTGGAAAGCTGACAACGATCTCAACACTCAGGCAATTTCCGATCCACATGCGCACAAGTTGGTTACATCAACACTAGTGTCACAGAAGTTCCCAGCCCACGCTGTGTAGTTGTTTGGTTTGGTGAGTTCTAGGTTGATGATTTTCAATTCAAGGCCATCAGCCACCGATGTGTACAACAGGTGACCAAGCTCAGGGCGACCGCCTCCGATGAGAAATGCATAGGGCACAAAGGGCCCGTTTGGTTCGGCTTTTGAGGAATGCATTTGCAAAAATGCAAATACCTTTGGGTGAAGGAGGTTTTTTGAAATGCAAATAACGTTTGGTAAAATTTGCATTTGTAAATGACTTTTATTAAATTAAAAAAAAAATTTAAGTCCGACCACCAAATCGCGAATGCGGCGGCGGATGGCCGTATCTGGCCCCTGGACGGTCGCCGAGGTCATGCGACCCTAAGCGATGGCTGCCTGGGTCGCGCGATTCAGACAATCAGTCGTCAGCGCACACGACCCCTTGGCCGGCGATCGTTGGCCTTCAATCGGTTTCTCCACCGAAGAAGATGAACAGTAACCGGAACTTGCATTCCTAAAATGCAAGTTCCCAAATGACCTCTAGGCCTAGCTTTGACTAAAGCGCCCTGAGTCCTTTGGAGATGTAATTGCATCTTGCCAAAGTCATCCAAAAAATCGAACAAAACCCGTTTGCATTTGACCAAGGAACTTTAGAGTCCCAAAGCCCATTCCCAAAGCCGAACCAAACGGGGCCAAATTTGGGTTGGAATCCCTAGGAGGGATCTATCCATAAGTCCGATAGATTTGGATCTAGTCTCTGGCCCAGAGATGTCCAACCCGCTCCACTTGGGACCAATGGAGTCGGCCCACTTCCATTAGGCCTACCTTCAAGACCTAAAACTGGCCCACCTCCATTGGGCCCGCCTTCGAGACCTAAAGTCGATCCACCTCCATTAGGCTCGCCTCCTAGTGGGGCCATAATGAGCCCAAGATTGACTGAACTGGCTGCTTATTGACCTGAAAAGGGGGACCAGTGGGCCTGTGCCCACTGGAACGGCCTGGAATATTGAACAATAGCGGGAACTGAGGTGACTGGATATTGAGCAATGGACTATTCTTCTCTGTTAGGATCAATCTGTTCGGAGATCTAATTCCATGGTGAGTTTTTGCTAGATCTCGTATTTTGATTTTGATTTTCTTGCATGGTATCATGAGGTATGGATTCCTATTAAAATTCCGAATCTGTTTTGCAGATAAAGGGCTACAACAACAAATCAGAAACTAAAGATGGAGGCATCCCATAAATTCTTTTGCAGAAGCTAGAACAGGAAAGATAGCTTCGATATCATGACAAAAAATGGAAAGTAATCGGAGGAAATTTGTATTCTATATTGCTGTGTACTTGTACATGTATTACATGCCTATTAATAATACAAGAAAGAAGTACAATAGGAAAGAATATAAAAATATTGTTTCCCATAGTCCGAATATCCAATCTTATGGATTCACCGAATCAATTAATCTATATTTAGATAATCAGAATCAAATCAAATTATATTTTCACAATTAAACCCCTGTGGAGGGCCGCCCCGGAAGTACCTGACTCGGACTTGCCCATCCGCGTACGCCTGGCAGGAGGACACTACGGGCATGGCCCCGATCGCAGAAGTGCCGCGCGACCGTGGGCCTCGAATTCTCTTAGAGGTGTCCTGATCAGGCTCGGCATGGACTTCCACGAGAGGATGAAGACTTCTTACTTTTTAAATACACCGGCAATGTCCACAAAGTATAAAATCAATGAAGCCGTGAAACAGCACTAATTTGGACCTTCAACATATCCTTGAGATGTCGGGATAGGATCAGAGATCACCATAACATCCTTTTATGGAAGCAGGTGGCGATCAATCGCCTTTGATACACCAATCGGTGATGGAAAGAAACATTCTTTTCCACGACGTGAAGAGAAATCTGATAAATCATACATGAATCCAATCCTTAGAGAAATGGTGGGGCGACCGTTTGGATGATTTTTCCATGATTTTATAGTTTTTCTTTTTATTCTACTCTCATACATCGTTTTATTTCCATTCCCAATTTTTACCTAACAAACACCACTCCTTGAAAGAATATTAAAACAAACTGAATATACTTCATAAAATGAACTTTAATAGTAAAAACGTTGTGTACATTAATTTCCGAATCTTTAAATTTCACTCTTTGTTTAATTTTTTCTATTATTAGTTTTTCTTCTAGTGAAATTAAAGTCATTAGGGTGAGAATAGTAAAGAAATGGCGAGGCGGCCTCTTAAAAGACCTCGGAGATTCGGAGGCCGGCCATTTGAGGGTGAAGCTACGCTTAACATGAAGAGAGGACGCACGAGATGCTGGAGGTTTGCTTCCTGCCTGAATGCATGTGACACGGCCCGAGAAATGAACATGATCCAAAGCTTCTAAACATCGGGCCGATTCATACGAAAACAAGCCCGCAACCCTTGGGCTGCCATGTTGTCCATTAGGGGTGAGCACGGTTTCCAATTCTAAAGAGGGAGGTTCTGGGTAGTTCCTAGTTCGGTTCCCAGTTCCTATGGGAACCGAAATCGGAATCAGAATCGGTGTCGGAATCAAAACTGGAAACTAGCAATCGGAACCAAAATCAGACTAGGATTTCTAAATCTAAAATTATTTATGCCTTTTGCTTTTATTTTTGCCTTTTGCTTTTATTTTTGCCTTTTACCAATGCATTTTGGTTCTTATGAGATTTCCATCATTGAATTCACAAAACAAAATGCTAATGGACTCCATCCATTTGTTTAATTGAGCAGTGCACATTTGTAGGTCAATTTAGTGAACTCTTTGCAAAGACAAATAAGAGATTGAATTCGAGTTCATTTTCCATGATTTGTTATGTAATTTAGTGAGATACTCATCGAGTTAAGGAGTAAAATTTGCTTTATCTTCCTGTTGCTTTATCATTCTTCCCCAAGCAAGTATTTTCTAAAAAAGATATTTGGATAGTTTAAAATAATCTAGATTCATCTTTGTTCTCTTTCATTTGCTTTTTTCATGATTGTGGCTACAATCTACTTATGATTTCTCTTAAAAGAATGTGGGATGAATGAAATAACCATGGAGAACTCATAGATGAATGATTATCCAATTGCTAGAAAAATTTGAAGTTGATAGTCAATGGGGTTTTATATATTATTTTTAGGATTAATATTTTAAAAAACCTCAAACTGATATATTTGTAATAAATTTATCCCAAATTAATTTTTTAACTAATTAAAATTTCAAACTAGCACATTTTTGACAAATTACTCAAAACGATACATTTATGACAATTTTTCCTCTGTTAGTTTTCGTTTAATTTTATTGTTAAATTACTTAATTGGATGACACGTGATAGTTTATTAGTGTACCAATTTGGGATTTTACTCTCCATTTGTCACAATTATACCGGTTTTAAGTTTTTTATGGTATTAATCCAATTTAATTGATAGCATATTTGTCACAAATATACTAGTTTTAGGTTTTTTAAGGTAAAAAAATTAGTTTATTAGTAAATTTATCATGGGTGAATCAGTTTGAGATTTTCATTGTCATTCGAGTTTGAAGCTTTCATGGTCAAAAAATTAGTTTAAAGTAAATTTGTCACAAGTATACCAGTTGGAGCTTTAGGATATTAACCATTTTTTTTCTAAAAAGTTCTTTTGTTGCTCTTCCATCATTTTTAAGAAGCCAAACATGTATAAACTTGGTCATTATTGTTGTCTTCATTTTTGTTTTGTTTAACTAAATTGAAGCAAAAAAAAAAAAGGTTTGTTGGACTTAAGAACTAACCTTGGAACTTGCGACATGATAGGTTCTAGGTTCCAGATTTTGAATGGTAGATTTCAAGTTCCCAAAAATGAGAAATCTATACTCGATGGTAAGTTCCAAGTTTTAAGTGGAACCTATAAGAAACCTATAACCACTCACTCCTACTATCCATGGACGGGTAACCCTTCGGTTCCCTCTGATAAATGACCCTTGGGCTTCCCTAGGTTATAGGGGCTTCTTGAGTATCTTAGTGTACTGACTATATAATGATTATAGGGATTTAAACCCCCACTGTTAGATTGAGGAAGGGATCAACAGCTGAGATTAGTCCCGCACTTATAAAAATAGGGACCCCTCCCCCTTAGTTGTACTAGCTTATTTACAAGAGAAATAACACTACGCTGCTTTACTCTCCAATTCTTGTGAGTATCTTGGGAGAAATCCTAAGGCCGCACAGCTGCAAGTGATCATCCTAAATTGACCGACCAGTGACACATGCATGTACTGATTTCTCATGTCTTGTATCATTTATCTTCTCTTGTTAGCCAGGGATAATGTAATCTGCAGCCTGACAAAAAGGTTTTTATCAGACTTGCACCGATGCCGGATCTGATATTGCATCTGAGGATAAGGAAACGGAATCGATGCCGGAAGTTGGATATGAAAATGAAGGCTTGTGGCTTTGAGAAGGCATAATCTAGCTATGGGAAAAGAGTTCAATTGCGAAGATTGCACTTAAACTTGGCGAACAGCTTACGACTAATGTCAGGATGGCTGAAGATCTTAGGGTGATTGATCCGGGCGACTTGTCCGACCCGTTAAGTACTATGTTCTTTGTTTATTTTATTATGATTGTTCACTCTATTATGTCTCGGGTAATTCGTTGCCGGACCTCGATAACAATGGTCATCTCTTAAAAAAAAAGAAAGAAGGTTCTCTTGAAAGCACAACTCACACAACCTCAGGGTATTAGCCATGAGGGTCTCACATTTATTATGGTATTCAGTTTGAGTCATAACTATTTTCTGAACTTAGTACCCATGAGTCAAAAGATGGCCGATTAGGCTTACCAATGCATCAAAGCTTTTAAGTCTTTTTATATAAGGTAACAAATGTCCAAGACATGAATTGACACCAAGGTTCACTCATGATGTAATTCAAACTTTTTACCACATTCGGTGACATTGTTTGCTTATATACCGATGTCTCAAGAAAATGACATGAGCGATATGAACTCTCCCCCCTTCATTAACCCCCACCCACACTCAACTTGCCTATTTCCTAAACGGCCCAACCTGTATATTTCTTAGCAAAAAGGACATCTGCAGGTCTTATATGCAATATTCGATGTTCATTTGGTTTCATTATCTATTAGGTCTCCGCTAGTAATTTTAAATCGGGCACAACAAAAAACATTGTACTTGATACCTAACATTAATTGAACTCACCATTCAAATGTTTTTACGGATTAAATGAGATTTTGGTATGGAAGTGTGGTGTTGCCAATAATTTACCTTCGAAAGTTAGTTTTGCGATTCTATCCTCAAAGTATCTTATTTCATGGAAGCTTAATCATTTCATTAGTTTGAGTACAACTTGAACTAAACTATTTCCTTTGAATATGTAAATCCACATCGCATTTAGAAATCAGAATGGCATAATCAGTCCCTTGGTCGTATGAGATAACATGCAAACAGCGACGGACGAAGAAATCGAGCTCAGAGGGCGAGATGAATCGCCGGTTTCCCCTTTAGGAACAAGGAAACAGAAGGACTAAAGGAACAAGAATATGGTCACAAGATTATTAAATATAACATCTCCAGCTTTATTTATCATTCATTCGATATAGTGGCGATGAGGCCCTGAGAGGCTGTCATGGCCCCAAGTACGATCGCATTACAGCACAAGCATACGAAGGTAATATATAAACGACAGGAAACACGACACACTGGCAAACCCACGACACTTGCAAACACACTTTCACACCTTAATATAATCAAGCACGCTCTGAACTGAAGCTTCTTATTTAGCGCTAGCATCAACTGAAGCTTCTCATTTACCGTTAGCATCGGTTGAGGACTTCACTTGTCGCACCCCCTCTTGGTCGGAACCGGAATGGCAGCACGTGAAACTGAGATCATAACTCACGATCCGGCTACCATCAGGGCAGCACAAATCCCCCAGACCGGGATAATGTGGGACGTAGAAGTGCTTGCAGCCAGATAGTTCTTGAACACCTGGTTCTTTCTTTTTGAAAGCCTCTGCAAGATCTATCCCCTTATCCTTGTCGACCAGCTCCCTCACCCATTTCAGGTCGTTTGCGAGCGTACTAGCTGCATGGAAGAGGCTGATATGCTGCATCTGCAGATCAGGCCCTTTGGTGAGTATTGCAAACCCCCTATGTGATAGGCTTTGTAGGCTTCACACATCTCGCATACTATAGGATCGACCAACGGGTTGGTTTTAGTTTTCACGGCTTCCAGCCTTGAAATCAAGCAACTCCTTAAGCGGATGAAGAAGCCCTTCGTGTCCTTAATGTGAACCGTGCTAAAGTGAGGAATTTCGGGGGCGATGTCAGATTTCATAGCAGCAGTTCCTCCATAAAACAATGTGTAATCGGTCTTAATCTGTAGGAACATGATAACATAGGTGTAAGATTACTGAATCCAATTCGAAGCGCAAAGGTCAAATTAGCATTTAGCACACGAAATGACGTGCCTAGGTGTGTAAGTACTGCTGCAATGCAAATCTTTCTCGTGCAGGAGGTCGTGCTCAATCGTTAGTAACCCAACGGAAACTACCATCAACAATTTGGAAAGATAAGTTTGTTTACCGCAACCAATTTCTCGCGCGGTACTATCGGTGTGATTACAAGCTGAACCCAATTGAACGGGTCCTTCCAAGTCCCTTGGAAAGCAAACGTCCCCCATATCCGCACCATGTGCATGAAATTCAGGTTCTCCACCCAACCGTGCGAGTCCAACACAACCACCATGGTTTCTCGCTGGAAACCCCACTCTGTCTTGATATATGTAGGGGCCAACACGTTCATTTTGCGGGGGTCTACCTTAAAAGCCCATGGCATCAGAGACTTGAAGTTTGTCAGTGCTTCCGAATTGTTGGGTGGCTTCGCATCCAGGATAGGAATCCAAACAAGCTCGTAGAGTGTCTCCTTCTCGGTTTGAGAGTGCTTGAGATCATCGTGAATTCTTTTAAGAGTTGCAGCGTCGTCCGCAGAGATTTCTAGGCCTGAAATAATCAGCAATCCTTTCTTCTTCCGGAACGACTCGAGCTTGAACTGCACATTTTCAATGAAGAGAAGAAGAAAGTGTGTAAGTCAGGTAAGATTATAAGCAGAAGCAATCAGGGAGCCAGAATAATGAATGGGTTTGATACTTCCTGAAATTAAACAAAGATTAATATAAACCAGTAGGATATCATGAAAAAACAGCTGCTGAAGCTTTTCGAATAGTAAAACCAGTTTGCTCAAACCGTCATGAGGCTAAGAATTAATATCCTTGTCTAAGACCAAAGGGAAATGCACTCATTCCTTTTTATACGTGATTGAAGTGCCGCTTCCAGCAGCATAAATATCCTAGAAAATAGATTGAAGAAGGGGCAAAAGGGGAGATTCTGCAGAGGGCGAACCGGCGTGTTATTGGGGCCAGTAACAATTGGATCCGGCGAGGAAGTTTTCGCAGCAAGCAGTGATTTCAGAAAGTCCACGATGTCCACCGGAGCTTCGACCTTTTTCACGTACTTCTGATACTCCTCCATTCGGGCTAACATCAATGAAATTGGACATTAGGCCATCAAACACGAGAAGAAAATCAACGCGATAAATCAACTGTCCATGACTGAGGACTACCTATCTGCCTTTTGCATCCTTCCACCTTTGGGAGAACAGTGCTCTTCAAGTGTGACACGCTTGACACAAGATTTTCCAGCTCTGATTCCGCAAACCTGAGATTATTGCCAGAAACTAAATATCATTAGACCAAAAGGTAGAGCTCCATCTTCTCATGAGTTACGGACAAGGTATGTAGCAGAGTAAGTGCATATGAACAGTTGCATTATTCGACGTGAGCGTCCTGTCATCACGTTTCAAATTATATAGGGTCTTAAGTTAACAACAAAGACAGGACAGGAGAACTAAAGGTTTATTTTCCCTTGGGCGTTCCCACGAGTGCTCATGCATTATCGGATCAAAAAACCGAGAAGCAGCTACCGTACTTATCATCCGCGTTGACGAGCCGGGCGAAATAATTCCCCGTGACCAGAATGGCGATGATAGTCTTGCAGCCCCACTTGGGTATCTCTCCAAATGCTTCCAATTCAGGGACGTGCTTCACGCGGTGCTGGTCGTGCAGCTTGTGAAGGCCGACCAGGGAAGTGGCCAACTCCAGGAGGTCGTGGACCACATTGTTGAGAGGAATTATCGCCGTCTTCATGTTCTCGTCGGACCAGAGCTTCTTCTTCAGGGAGATCAGGCCCTTCAAGAGGCAAGTGGACAGGGCATTCCCGCCATCGGAAGGAGCTTTGCAGATGTACCAGAAGTCGCCGTAATGCAGAGCGAAGGCTGCGAGGACCAACAGGACTTGGGTGGTCCATTGATAGCTTGATAGCTTTTCGAAGATCATCGGCAAAGTCTCTCCCAGGTTTTTGCCACGCGCAGCCTCGCATGTCATCTGAAGAAGAAGAGGAGGAGGAGGACATTTTTGTTTCCTTCACTTCAGAAATCAATCAAAAACATCTTAAATATATAAAAGCATATTAATTATTCGGCATAAAAATTTCTCAAGTCGATGGTTATATTTTGTACTAGTCTATATAAGGCCAAAGCGAAACAGTTGTAAAAGATCGGCTATCAAAAACACTTATTCAATTTCTCAAGTATTGATTTATCGTTCTTGTTCTCAATTCTTTAGATTTATCTTTAGTTAATATTAATCGTCCTTGTTACACAAATTGTTTCCTGTCAAAATTGCCACAGAACCCAATTCATTAAAAACGCCTAAAGACCTAACCTTTAGTGAAAGATATATCACCGATGATCCAATTTCGGTGAAACACCCCTTAAGTAAGATTGTCCAATATCGCCAACACGATGAAACAATTCGACTACATAACTTTGATATCTCAAAATCGATTATTCTCTTATAAAGTTGATCATGGACTATCATCTTCAATTTTCACATTACTTTAGTTGTTGGTATTTCTTATTTCGGTGAAAGGACAAGCCGAACACGAGTTCATAATTTGCCCTATTTAGAAGAACACAAAAAGTTTTTGAAAATTTTCAATTCAAAGCATCGCCACCCATATTGACTTTAGGGTCACCCTAACCATTAAATGGATGGAGCCTTGATATATGTAAACAAGGTAATTGATCGATATATGTGGGAATTAATCAATCGTAATGATTCCAATACCCCGTATTATAAGAAAATAATAATAACAACAAATCTGATGGCAGATCCAGTTTATCAGATGTAAAATACCCTGTTTTATAAGAATATAATAATAATAATAACAAACCTGGCAACAAATCCAATTGATCAGATGTGAAATGGGGCTCGAAATAATGGTTTCCGAGGCATGCATAGGAACCTGCAATAATACAAATCTCAAGCAGTTAGGAGCAACTTTTACACAAATCAATTCTTAGAATTACACTAGCCTTTTTCTCGCTTAAATCAACCTCACAAATTTTAATTGAAGGAATGAGAAATGATATCGGTCCCTATGCAATACCTTTTGGGTGTTGCTGTCCCCACGGACGAGCGCAATAGCACTAGTAAGGATGTTGCTGATGATCTTGAGGAGTTCGTTCGCATTGCATTTGGCTTCGATGGTGGAATCATAAGATAGCTTTTCTATGAACTGATGGATGTCGATGGAATCGATTATGCCGAAATCGCCCAAGATGTTTGTCCTGTGGCCGCTGCTGCCACCCCTAGAAGAGTTGGACAGCGCCAGTGTCTCCATGTCTCTTCGGCGGCGAAAGGAAGAAAATAGGAGGTCAAGCGAGGTTAACAGAAAGGATGAAGAAGAAGATGATGGAGGTGCATGTGTATTCTCCCTTTGTGTCCGTCCCTTTATATAGCCAACCATGCAGTACGTACCCATCCAAAGTGGGAAAATAACATTCATTTGGTGGTCCCCATAGTTTGGAAAAGAAGCATAGTGGGTCCCAGCTCAAAACGCCCTTGAGCCAATATGTTCTGCTTTTAGAGACTTAACATATTTAATATTATATTAAATTAATATCACGAAAAATTTTAATTCAGTATGATTGTGACAAATTTAGTTCAAATTTAACCAAAAATCTCAAACAGGTATATCTTTGACAAAATTATCCCTACCTAATTTTTTAGCCATCAAAAACCCTTATTAACTTTTTTCTTTCGCGGAAAACAAGTAAATAGAACAAGAAACACTCTAAGTAAATAGATCAAGTGATAGAGCAGATATTATAATCACATTTAAGTCACTCAAAATACTCTCAATACTTTCCAGCCCCGATTACACCCAATAACTCACATAATAATAAGCTCCATAAATCCTCATGATACAATCTCTTAATCTTATAAAGAAGTTCACAAATCTTATCAACAAGATTATTTGCTCGAAGATCCAAAGCTCCTCTTACATTGTTTTAGAGTGTAATTTGTGAAAAAACCACCTCTTAGATGCTCTTCAAGAAAAAGATCCAGTTATCATATGGTGAAAAATTGGGTTCGATGTAGGAAACCTACTCAAACTAAAAAACCCAATTGAATCAAATTTTCTTTTTAGGCTTAAACTCGAACATGTTTCCAACAAATCCACCTAGAGTCACAATCAAAATCTGAAGTGCACTGCTCCTATCCCACATCTCTCATGGGCTAAACAACTAGAGATACCTCCCAAGTCCAAGCTGCTCTTGAACTTCACTATAACAAGGACCTCATCAAGGCATCAATTCTATTTGCACCTTTAACCACTTTACAAAAAAAAAAAAAAGAAAAGAAAAGAAAAATCCCTTTCACAAGCTTTAACATCACAAACAAAGCACTGCCACCCTTGCATCCATATTTGTCAAATGATTGAACACACACCTTATCAAACTTAGTAGTTACAATAATCGCTAGCTCTACAAGCTTTATCTCACTACTATCTATTTCAATCACCATGTTAGTGCCCATTACCTCATAAGTTTCTAGTTGTAATGTCACCTTGAACTAAACACCATCCAAATTTGCCTTGCTTCGAAAAATTTTCCAAAAAAGTCCTAAACATATTGTATGATGGCCAATTCAGTTATAAACCTTTCAATTATGCTATTTTAGTCCTAAACTTTTTAACAATTTATCAATTTAGTCCTAAATTTTTTAATTGTGTCTATCTAATTTTAAACATTTTAACGATTTGCCAACTTTAACTGAAAATTGCTAATATGGAATACTAAGCAATGGCCAACCATATTATGTGGAGTGGCCGGCATGCCACAATGGGCGAGGGTGGCCCTCACAAATCTAGCAAGGGAACAACCCCTTGTGGCTTGGGCAAAGGCTGCCCTCACCCAATCTCCTCGCCAAATTAGGCAAGGACTCAACCCTTGGGACCTAGAAATGGGCTTCCCTCGCCAAAGATTGCGACGGTCACCCTGGCAAGTCGCGAGGTTTGCACCCTTACTGGCCATGAGTGAAAAGAAAAGGGAAAAAAAAAAGAAGAAGAAAATTTCAGGAAAGAAAAATTGCAATAATCACACTTCTATGGGCATGCACATCCAATCACAATTGAAGGAATTACGAAACAACTCGCCGTCCGAAGCATATCTACCACGAACTTTCTAGTCATAATAGTACTGAGCATTTAGCGAGATAACAGTTGGAAATTTTTTATGATGAACATGTCAGGACCCTTTTTATGATTTTTCAGTAGGGATAAATTGTTAATTCCTGCCTTCTTAAAACGGACAAAGTGATACTTTCAATAAGGGGACCGATGACATCGTTGCGAACATCATTGTGAATGCGACGTCATTCGTCATCGTTCATTCTTAGTCTCTCCCGTTTATCACGCGTGAACAAACCGACAAAGAGAGAGAGGTGCCTTTGTTATCTGTTTCAACTTGTGATTCCCGTTATGTTTTTGGGCTCATTATGGCGCCTCAGGGCCACACGATCATGCTAAACATGTCTTTCCTTGATGCTAGTGAAGGAGATATAGTCCGTGTAATTCCAGTGAGTTAACAACTACGACTTGATACTTCATTGCCAGAGAAAAAGAGGACATATCCGTTCACACATTAACCGCGACAAAACTAGCTGTATTGGCGTAATGATGATTGCGCATATAAAGAAGTTCATAGTATATGCATGCCACTACCAAGTCTAGGTTGGAAAATCTGTTTCTGTCACGAGATATTCATGCTTTTATATTACGTTTGGTCGCGAGGATTCTTAATTTGATAAATTGAAAAAAAAAACGATAGAATAGTATCGGAAGAAGAAAGAATGGAAGCTTTTATATTTTATTATTTAGTTGGCAGTTAGCAATCTGTCATGATCTTAGTGATTGGCCGGCCCAACTCTAAAGACCTTTAAGAGGCTAGTTTGCAAGGTTGGTGCACATTTTATTTATCATAAAGTTTGGAAACAAAAACTTATCCACATCAATGCCAATTGTGCCATGTAGAACGGCCGGCGTTTACATCAACGATCGGACAAAATTAATTGAAATGATTATATTAGCAAATCGTCAAAAGGTTTACTTCTAAATTTGCACAATTAAAATGTTTAAGCCTGACTTGACCATCATATCATAAATTTGGTATTTTTTGGACAATTATCCCGATTCAATTGTAATATCTAAATTTAGTGAATACTATATAATTATTAATCATTTTGTAAAATAAGCTATACATTAATATAATGGATATATGTTTGTTCTTTTTAAAAGGTAATTATTTTTTATTTTCCTACCAAAAATTTGATGTATTATCTAAATTTACAAAATTATAAAAGAACTATACACGAACTTATGCATCAATATTTTTTATACCATGAAAGTCTCAGGTGTTTAAGCTGATTGTAAAAGTCATAACGCATCCATTAATGGAAAAAGTAGATATTATCGGTGTGCTAATGTAGAAAAGACGTGTGAATTGGTATTAGATTAAATGGATGAATTATGCACTTCAAGATCTCGTATTGATCCTAGTTTCATACTGTTACACATTTTAATCTTCTGTCAATTGTTAAAGTTAAAATAATGTTTTAAATTATGATGAAAAGTCAAAAAGGGTGGCTTTTTAAGTTAGGTGACTATTTTAACCCCCCCAAAAAAAAAAAAAAAAGTTAGGTGATGGTAGCCACTGGCTACTTAGTGGTCAAGGAATTGAATAAAGTGGAGACGCTTAATTTCAAGTACAAGATTCGGTTCCACACTTTATAAAGAGGTAGAGCAAAAATTTAATAATGAGATGAGAATTAAAGTAGAAAGGATAAAAAAAACAGTATGGTGATTATCCGACAAAAAGAAGTTCGGTGACTACAAACCAAAAAGAAATTAGGTGACTATTATTGATCCATCGACCTTCTGTGAGAGAGACTGGTTGAGTGATTGATTGATTGAAGGCCAAATGAGAAAAATATGTGGAGTTTAAGCACCTTGTCCTTTCCTATGTCAAGAAAATGAGACGATGTTGATTTCTCAAGCATCGCTATACTATATCTGTTCAAACACATGTATCACTTGTCTTCTGGAGTTTTTTTTTTTTTTTTTTTTTTTTAAAAGATCACCCATCTTTTTATTGATGCATAATTCATATGTTTTACGAAGTTTTTCTTTAACCATAGTTTTATCCATATCATGAGTCATGACCATCATGCAAGTCTAATTGGAGTCAAGCCACTGTAAATATGGCCTAATTTCCTAATAAACCCCAATTTTAGGTATAATTCAATTATGTCCCAAACTTTTTCAGAATTTAGGTTCGGTCTTAGTTTTGGCCCAAACTTTTTCTTATCTAATAGAAAAAAAAAACTAAACTATAGGTTCAATCCCAAATCTGTCCTGAATTTTTATTATCTAAAAAAAATTACCAACTTTAACTATAATTCCAAATCTGTTTTGAATTTTTTTATCTAAAAAAAACACCAACTTTCAATTTAGTCTTGAATCTGCCTCCATTGGCCCACCATCTAAAAGTCACCATTAGTTGTTTAATGTGGAATTTCCACGTCGATGACAAATCCACGTCAGCAAAATGACATGGAAAATTATCTCTAAAATGAAATCATTCTTTGATAAGAAAATGAGAGAAATTAGGGATGATTAACGACAATTTTTGGACAAAGGGCTAATAGGAGGAGATTTGGAACTAGCCTTGACATTTAGGATAGATTTGGGATTAAGCCTAAAATTGGGAATTTTTTTTTTAGATAAAGAAAATTCAGAGTAGATTTGGATTGGACTAAAAGTTAGTGGTTTTGTTTTTAGGTTAAAAAAATGTTTATGGTAGAACTGAAATGAATTTAAAGTTTGGGATTTTTAGGGACTTAGGCTCCGTAAATAATAATATGTTGCTACTCTCTCTATTACTCTAAAGATTATCATCTTCCAATCTTTATTTTTATTTCTTTTGATCATTATGAATATTCTTCTTTTATTCTTTTTGTTTGGTATCAGGGGTTTTAGAAAACTCACCCCCATAGTTTGTGGAGTTAAAAGAGAAGGATGATCATTGACAGAAATTACAAAAAATTAAAGGAAAAGACTGGGATTAGTTAAGAATTGAGCAAGCTTTGGAGGGAACGATCGAGGCCATTTCACTTCGACCTAGGATGCACGATTCTTGAAAAGCTCCATATCTTGTTCGTTGGTAACATTGGGGTCACAATTGGGAGTTTCTTTTTTCTTTTTACCTTTTTTTTTTCTTTTTTGGTATGACTGTTATTTAGGTGCATGTGGGGTGAATGTACATGTGTGTGATGGAGCTAAATCGATTAGTCTATATATTTTCTTTCACTATAATTCGGTTGAACTGGGCTAGATCTCGACTTCCGATATTGCTTAGGAAGCTTGTTTAAGGAATTTTATTGTAAACATAGTAGGCACAAACAAAAAATATATATATCCAAAAGTATCCTTCATCGACTACCACCATAGAAAGTTGTGACTAATATGCATCAAAGGCAATGAAAGGTAGGGGTGTCAAAAACCGAACCGAAAAATTCGATTTTTTCGGTTCGGTTCTCATTCGAAATTTATTTTATCGGTTTAGTTTGTATCGGTTAACCGAACCGAACCGAATCAACAAATCGATAAGAGCTTATTTCTTGAAAACGAAAAAAATATACAACAGGAAAAAAAAAAGAAGAGCAAATGCAAAAATCAAAAACTAAAAGCTGGAAACAAAAAACCGAAAAACCGAACTGAACCAAACCGAAATTTTAGTTTGGTTCGTATTCGGTTCGGGTCTCATTTGATTTGGTTCAGAAGTTTTTCCTAACGGTTCGGTTTTTCAAAAAAACCGAACCGAACCGAACCATTGACACCTCTAATGAAAGGCAATGAAAGCAGCTTGTCATCATTCTCTATTGAGTATTGATGCTTTTAAAACGGAATAATTACCAAAAGGTTCTACATCTTTCAATTTGGTCAATTGAATCCTAAATATTTTGAAAAGTTACTAATGTAGCATTTCCGACCAATTTTGACTAGAAAACTCTGACATGTATTTGGTTGTCCTACATGATATAGGATACGCGTGGATAATTTTAGCAATTTTTAATCCAAAAAATTCAATTCTTTATTTTTATTTTTATTTTATATTCATTATATCACCAACCACAATGAATATAAAACAATAAGAAAAAAAATTAAAAATCTGAATTTAAAAAAAATAGAGAAAAATTATTTATATATGATGGTCGTCGTTCATGTCAGTGATTACCGGTCAAAATTGATTGGAATGACTACATTAGTAAGTTATTGAAATATTTAAAACTAAGTTTGTCCAATTGCAATATTTATGATTGAATTGGTATCGTACAATAGGTTTAGAGCTTTTTTTGGTAATTTTTCATCAAAACTAATTACATTATGAGAATGTAAATTTGGTTAATCCATACGCAAACTCCTAGCGCTAAGTCTTTGGTGATTATGAAACATACAAAACCTAAATTCGCCTACAATCTAAGGAAATAATAACTAAAGCATTTCGGGCATTTTATTAGCTAACTAAGTTCTTTTTATGTTTTTTGCCCGTCGCATCTAAGTTCGCCAGCTAATAATATTGAGGATTTTCAAATTGGAGCAACTTGATCCATCATCATTCAAGCGGCGAGTGCTTCGAGTCGAGTACATGCAACTCCAAAGTAACTCGACTCGTTTAACGTGAGTTACAGCTTGCTCGGTTACGGCAAGATTCAAGCCTGGACGGCCCCTCCGTCACTGTGGCAGATGTAATCTCCTTCCTTGTTCATTCATGTTTTCTTTTTTTTTATTCTATTGGCCTCTTCTCCCCTACGTTACGAGAAAAAATTACATGTATCTTGTGAAGCCAACGCAACAAAAAAGAAGGCCAAGTTACAACACAGTGTCTAAAATGAGGTCCGGTGTCAGATTATTATGAAAACTTTTCCCTCTCTCTCTCGACTCTCTCTTCGTGGCCCCTTCTCTCCCCAGCTAGCCCTCGTCTGACCGACAAACTTCACAACAGCGAAGGCAACCTTTGGAGACGGAGGCCGCACGGTGGTTCGCCAGACGAGCCACCACACCCTCATTCGACCGATGAGCCACTGCGCCCCATTGACGAACTTTGCAACAGTAGAGGCAACCTTTCGAGGTAAAGGCAAAGCCACGCGGTGGTTCATCGGACGAGCCATCACGCCCTCATCCGATCGACAAACTTCGCGACAACAAAGGCAACCTTTCGAGGCAGAAGCGAAGCCATGCGATTGTTCGTCAGATGAGCCACTATGCCCTTATCCAACCGACGAGTCAGAGCGCTGCCCCTCAGTTGTTGGTAGGAGGGCACTCGCTGGGAGAGAGAGGGGGTAGCGGGGAGAGAGAGAGAGAGTTTTCAAACTAATATGACATTGGACCCCATTTTTTACATATGTCACGACTCAAGGACCTTATTTTTTGTTGCGTTGTCGAGATCAATTTCCTTATTCCTAGGACCCATTCCGACTTGTCAAAACCCAACGTAAGCCCATCAAGTTAGGGGCCGAGAAGGACACAAGCCAACAGGAGAGAAGTCTAATTTCCAGCCAGACACCCAAAGGGAAAATCCTTGAAGGGAAAAAAAAATGAAATCATCCCTAGAATGAAGTATGCACCTTCACTATGTCAACAACAATCAAGACTGAATATGAGACTATACTTCATCAAAGCTAATGATGTTGCATTCGGGGCAGGTCTATTAATCTATGAAGCATAAAATCCACTATCTTCCATATCGAATATGTAGGAATATGACCTTTGAAAATACAGGTTCAAACAAAGGTACCTCTCCCCTGAAATCGCTCTGAATTTCCACACACAAAAAGATTAATTGTTTAGAAGCATCAGTAGCTTCAAACTGCAAAGACAGTCAATTACAACAATCAGCACAAGCTTTGCAGAACTAACCTCTCTTGCATTTCCAGAAGGAACCATGGCCTCTTTCATAGCCTTCTGAAGTGCAATGAGTTCAGGTTGTGCAGTCTATGAAGGAACACATCAATTGCGGAAGATGAGTTTTGTTTACTTGCAAACCACACGGAAGGACCAGGATAGATACCAAATCACCAAGCACATTGAAACTCCAACAATTCATGCCTAACCCCTAAGAGACACCGACACAGAGAGAATAAATGTAAAGAGATGACAATGAGCAACGTCGTACTGATCGAAAATGGAAAATGCAAAATAAGAGTTGAAGATATGGGAAAATTCCTAAGCGGAAAGCACATAAGCAAAATCTACAATGAAACCATTACATGATATGAACTAGACTCAACGGGAAGCTCGATGTCGATGGGCTCTCCTGTCTCCAAACATGTAGGCCCATGTGCTAAAAAGCTAACTCTCCGGAACTCTGCAAAACCTATAAGGACCTACATTCACTCCCGATGGGACCTGAATCGGCACTTGCATCAAAATCCACATGCAATCAAACAATACACGGAAAACGTTTCCAAGCGACGAACGAAATCCCAGTGGGCGCAAGAACCAGACAAGACCGATGGTGACACCACTACCTTACATTAGATTTATTCTTGCTGGTTGCTCATATAATTAATCATGATTCTCGAGGATTGGAATAGGGTTGATTTAGTGTCAAATGTGAATTTCAACTCTCACGCCGTGCCTCTTGATAGAACAAAAATCTAAGAGTGAATTTTAGTGTGAAAGTAGAGTAAGATTGATCAAAAAATAAAAGATAAGAAAATTTTGTTCCTTAATCTCATACTAGTGCCAGTATTTTTAGCTAGATCCCTTGTTTGAAATGACACTCATGGAGGAGGCCATTCTTCCCCCTTAACCTACTCTAGAGGGTTCGATATCAATTTCATGTCTATCTATGCAATTTTCTATTTAGTACTTCCATTTTTACTATGTCGTGCTAGGACTCCCTTTTTTTTCTCAATTTATGCAATCCGATCCCTCACTTGTTCGATTATCGAACAAATCTCAAATCAAAAGTCAAATCAAACCCATTACTTCACTTCTGCAGACGAGACCAAAGTGGCAATTTCAACCTTTCGTTGTTTGGCTCGCCTTGAAACGTTCGACGTCAAGCCCATGCCGAATGAGAAGCTCGATATCCACTACTGAATTGTAAAAAAGGATACGCAAAACATCAACAGGTCATGCTAATAATCTGTATTTTAATACGGATCGTAGATATATAATTTGAATGATAAAAGAGTAGATATAAAGCATAGTAAAGTTTCACTCATAATCCCATTATGTCCATGGACTCATATCTAACCAAGAGCCACTAACAAGATTGGGCCTAGGACATTCGATTCCATTTCTCGGCCACAAACCTTCCATTTAATTTAAACCCAAAAACAGGAATCAAATTACGAGTTCACTACTACGAATTACTGCTTCACCCATAGATGCCGGTGCACATATGTAGTCACATAGACTATGCCAATCACATAAGTGACACCGCACGTTCGACCTCTCCAGAAATCAATGTACCTTTATTTGTATACTACGACTAGAATTGAATGTACTCTATCAAATAACTTTGCAAATTGTCAATTTCCTATCCTATTTCAATTTCAAGAACTTCTTTACCGTTCCGACGACATTTACCACTAAACCCTTCTTTCCCGGCACCGGAGGCAGGTTGCCGCCCTTCTGGTCCACTAAACTATTCGTTCCCACGGCCGGAGGCAGGTCACCGCCTTTCTGGTCAGCTAGACCCTTCTTTCCCAGAACCGGAAGCGGGTTGCCACCGTTCTGGTCCGCTAGACCCTTCTTTCCCGGCACAGTAGGCAGGTTGCCGCCCTTCTGGTCCGCTAGACGCTTCTTTTCCGGCACCGGAAGCGGATTGCCGCCCTTCTGGTCCGAACTCAGCTCTTCACGCAAACCAGCTAACGAAGCCCCTTCTTTGCGGAACGCTTTGAATAGCTGCGGATACAAGCTCTTCATCGACTCTTTGAACTTTTGCGGCACCGCCACCTTAGACGACGGACCCTCCGGGGGCGCCCCATCCTGGAAGTACCCAACCCGGACTCGCCCACTGGCGTACGCCTCGCAGGCACGGAGTATGGTGCGGGCGCGGTCCCGGAAGTGCCACACGACAAAAAACTCGAACCCTCTCGGGGGCGTGGCGAGCAGGTGCAGCATGGACTTGCACGAGAGGACGAAGGCGTCCTCGTTGTAGGCGAAGGAATTCTTCTCGCCGGAAGTTCCAGGCACGAAGATGCCGTAGCCGGGCTCGTTGTAGTAGGGTCGCTCGTTGAGCACGAGGGCTTGGATGGACAGCAGCACCTGCAGGATGGTCGACTCCTTCGGGTTCCATCTCTCGCTCTTCCTCTCGCCTAACACATACAAAATTCCTAAATTTCGATAAATGAGTTTCATTCCGAATTAGAAACCAAGAGTCTCTACTTCATAATTGTCATTATCATCAATATAAGAAAAATTCATTAAATATATAAGCTTTTCCAAACATGCATTGCGCTGTGAATGCGAACAGAAAGTTACCGCTCCACGTATTGAGCAAGCTCAAGCAGACGGTGCCGTTCGTGTAGAGGTTCGGGTTGATCCGGTACCCAAACGACAGGTAGTGGACCTGAGGCGGCTTCGCCGGGTAATTGGGAGGGAAGGATATGTCGAAGAAGTAGAGGCCGTCGTGGTAGGGCGTGGCGGCGGCGCCCACGATGGCGGCCCGCAGGAGGCCAACCCTCTTCTCGTAGGCCCGCACGGTGATGGACTCCGGCAGGTGCTGCTCCAGGAGCTTCCACTCTTGCATGATCTTCTTCTGGGTCGAGGCCGGGATGGCTACGCTGGGGTCGCGGTAGAAGTGGTCCGAGTCGTCGGCGACCATGTCGAAGCGCGGGAAGGGCTCGATCTCTTCGATCTCCGACGTCGTCCCATTGGGCTCGGCGACGTCTGAGACGCTGCTGCCGCCGTCGCAGCCGGAGGAAGAAGAAGGAGCGAGGGACGCGGTTTTGCGGCGCTTGTTCCTTAACATGATTTTGGTGGTTCTTGGGTTTCGCCCAAATATCGATTGACTGTATGTATAGCTCTGAGAAAGAGAGGGAGGAGATATAACTGAAGGATTACAGGAGAAATTGCCGAATTGGGGTTGGTTTAGGAATCTGATATTCAGCTTCTGGATTAGATTTTTAAAATATTCTATATTTTTGGGAATAATGCCAATTATATAAAGACAATAAATTTTACAAAACAAGTATATTTGAGGAATTTGATAACGGGTGGTCTATTTTCTACGGATATTTTGGTTTTACCATGAAATAGATGAGGGATTGATGTTTGTTTAGATATGTGATCTTCTTTGCATTGTGGATTTTTTTTTTTCAGTTTGAAACTTGGATAAAAGATACCTTCACTTATTTTAATCGCATTTAAGCGAGGGAGGAAATAATTATGATACGAAAAGAAACATCGAATATTTATTTTTGGATAATTTGGCTTATTAAATAACAAAATTCTAGGATTTTTTTAATGAAAACGTGATAGATATCGAATTGGAACTTTGCGATTGAACAATATCAACAAGTGAATTAGATGGATGGGTGTATCAGTAAAATCTACCTTGATAAGGTCAAATAAAAATCGAAAGCCACAATCAGATTTTGGTGATTTGCCATTCATCTTTTCTATATTCGAAATGATTTTCACGATTTTCTCTTTTGTGTCTGGCAATGACAATGAGATTATCATAGTTTCTTTTTTATGCACTCAATCGATCCATGCGTCACCCAAGTTCCATAATCATTTTGTGACTCAAATTTAATGAATCCAATTTCCTATGAATAACTCGTATTTTTCTAAATAGGTTGAGAAAAAATAAAGTCCAAAAAAATAGGTCATAAATGGGTCAAAGCAAGTTATTAACCACCACAATTTACCCAGTGACCACTCTTTCCACATGGAATGAGAGATGTGGGGCATTCAAATTCTCACATTCTTAGAGGGGTTGAGATGGAAACAATTTAGTTTCAAATATAGGTTTCCACTCTCACACTCTGCAATGAGATAGGACAAAAGTCTGAAAGTGAGAGTTAGACTAGCAAAACAATAGAACTAACCAAAAAAATTAAAATTCAAGAAAGTTATTTATGATTTAGCAATAAACATTATAATTAAGAGTCAATTACTAGCTACAGGTCAAAAGTCAACCTTAGATGCACACTCATTGATACTGTCTCGACGGTAAATGACCCTCGGTGCGGGGGTGATTCTAAGCCTCTTAAGTACTCTCTCTTCGTGGTGCTTTCGCCCTAATTGAGTTGAACTCAATCGCAAATCCCGAGTCGTGCTATTCGCTTGGCATGATCCTCCCCCATCCACCTTGAGTTCGTGATTTGTGTTGGGGGTTGGTGCCTGAGGGAGATTTTTGGATTCGAAGTTAGGATTCAAGGTTGGGATTTGATTTGAGTTGGATGGATTTGAAGGCTAGTCTGGCCAATCATGCTATCGAATCAACTGCAGAACGGCATCAAAATAGCCAGGCCGGTCTGGTCTCGGCTTATGAACTTGGAGGACGACGAGTTCAACGCGCTCAGCATCTCAAAGAAGAGCAACGGAGGCAGCGTCGCTAGTCTCAACTACGAAGTTATGAGAATTACGTCTATCGAGAAAAACAGGCGAGTTTTCTTATTCATTGTGTTTCTGAGGGATTTTTAGCTTGAGTGGGTCTGGTTATGAGTTTTGGAAAATGGGTTGATATATTAAAGTGATCCATTTGTGACCCTTTTTTTTTTTTTTTTTTTTTTTTTTTTCTCAACTCATTGATAACTCATTAAAAAAAAAAATTGAGTTAACCATACCAAATTGGCCTTATCGAATTCGAGTCACAAAATGGATATGGAATATTGCCAGCCCTACTGACTCATTCAATTTACTCGGTATGAATTTGCCATGAAGCAAATCTCAACCAAAACTCATCCAAACCAACACTTGCTATAGATTAGACCAACACAATAATTTCAACCTCTATAGATCAGACCAACACAATACTTTCAAACTCTAGCATCGATGTCAACCAATGCTGACTTATCCAACTTTTAATAATGATATTTTAATGAATTTTCAAAAGTATTTTATTTTTTCCTTTTTCCTTTTTTCTTTTTCCTTTTTTTCTTTTTATTCTCTTTTTATCGTTTTTTTTTCTTTTCCCCTTCCTCATATGACCTCAGTACTAGCTAAAGACAAGGGCCGGTGAGGGCGAGCATTGCCAGGGCTAGACGAGGCCCAATCTCACAAGATCCAACGAGGTCAGGGCCCCGCCTCTAGCGAGGTGGAGGCTCGCTGGGCCTTGTATCTAGCCAGCAGCTCCAACTAAAGGAAGGAGAAGGGGGAAAAAGAGATAGAAAGAAAAGAAAAATAAATAGAAAATAATTGAATGCCACGTAGATCGACCGATATTCACATCAGCAATACCAAAGTTAGCCAGGATGAATGAATTAGTGTTATGTCAAAAGGTTTAGAACTAAATTGACACTAATAAAAAATTCAAGACTTTTTTGACATTTTTCCCTAAAAAAGTACATACAAAGCATAGTAAAGTTTAACTCAGCATTCTACCCATGGACATGAATCTAAGCACTAGATACTAAGAGTGCGCATGAAAAAAAATTTGCTTCTCTATTTTTCTGTTTTTCTATTCCCCGGAACAAGTTTGGAACAAAAATTCATTTGGTAATGCAATTTCATTTTTCTATTTCTGAAACAGATTTATATTACAGAAATATATTTGAAGCAAAAATTAGAAGTTAAAATTTTTAGCTTTTCTATTTCTGAAATAGAAATGATAAATCAAAAATTTTTCATTGTTCACTCTCGTCACCGCCCGTCGCCCACTTGCCACCTGTGGGATGCTAGACACCCGCTGCCGGTTGCTGGCCGCCCGCCACCGAATGTCGACCGCTGGCCACTGCATTCTGGCCGCCCGTCACCAGATGCCGAATGCCCACCAGTCGTTGGATGCTCATCGCCAATTATTGAATGCCAGAGGCTCATCACCAACCACCGGATGTTCGCCGGTGACCGATGTCAGCCGACGCCGGACTCCGGACGTCAAACGTCGAACTCCGAACTTTGGACGCCGGTTGCTAGTTGCCGGACTCCAGTGTCGGACTCCGAACTTTGGCCACCCGCTGCCGATCACCAAACTTGGCACTGGACGCCGAACGTTAGACTTTGGACTTCGGCCGCCCACCGCCGGTCACTGGATGCCAAACGCCGAACATCAGACTCCGGACGCTGGTCGTTGCCCCTCCTAGAAATAGAAATTTAATTCTGTTATCAAACGAATTTTTATTTCAAAAATAAAAATTTTGAATTGTTATCAAACATGTTTCTTTACTCAGAAACTCGTCCATGGAATAGAAATTGAGAAATAAATTTCTAGCCATAAATTGATTTCTACTCCAGACATTTTGTCATGCACATCGTAATTAGAGCAGGCTTAGGACATTCGATCCCATGTCTTCGGCCGCAAACCTTCGATTTAATTTAAACCCAAAAACAGGAATAACATTACGAGTTCACTACCCACCATAAGTGCCAGTGCACCTATTTAATCACATAGATTATGCCAATCACGTAACTGACACCGCACGTTCAATCTCTCTAGAAATCAAAATACCTCTATTTATGCACTACGACTAGAATGGAATGTACGCCATCAAATAACTTGGCAAATTGTCAATTTCCTATTCTATTTCAATCCCAACAAGTTCTTAGCCATTTCAACGATATTGGCCATAAACCCTTCTTCCCCGGCGCCAGAGGCAGGTCGCCGCCCTTCTGGTCCGAACCCAGCTCTTTGAGCAAACCAGCCAGCGAAGCCCCTTCCTTGCTGAACGCTTCGAATAGCTGCGGATACAAGCTCCTCATGGACTCCTTGAACTTCTGCGACACCGCCACTCTAGACGACGGACCCTGCTGCGGCTGGTTGCCCTCCAGGAAGTACCCGACCTGGACACGCCCGTCGGCGTACGCCTTGCAGGCCTGCAGTATGGTGCGGGCCCTGTCCCGGAAGTGCCCCACGACGAGGACCTCGAACCCTCTCGGGGGCCGGCTGAGCAGGCGCAGCATGGACTTGCACGAGAGGACGAAGGTCACCTCGTTGTAGGCGAAGGAGTCCTTCTCGCCGTAAGATCCGAGAATTTTGAAGATGCCGGAGCCCGGTTCGTTGTAGTAGGGTTTCTCGTTTAGCACGAGGGCCTGGATCGATAGCAGCACCTGCAGGATTGTCGACTCCTTCGGGTTCCATCTCTCGCTCTTCCTCCAGCCTAACGCATTCAAAATTCCAAAACTTCGATAAATAAGTTCCATTCCGAATTAGAAAACGAGAGTTTCTACTTCATAATTGTCATTAGAGAAGGAAAAAATGATGAAATATATAAGCTTTTATCAACATGCATTGTGCTGTGAATGCGAACAGAAAGTTACCGCTCCACGTATTGAGCAAGCTCAAGCAGACGGTGCCGTTCGCGTAGAGGTTCGGGTTGATCCGGTACCCGAACGACCGATAGTGGACCTGGGGCGGCTGCGTCGGGTAATGGGGCGGGAAGGATATGTTGAAGAAGTAGAGGCCGTTGTGGTAGGGCGTGGCGGCGGCGCCCGCGATGGCAGCCTGGAGGAGGTCGACCCTCTTCTCATAGGCCTGCACGGTGATGGACTCCGCCAGGGGCTGCTCCAGGAGCTTCCACTCATGCATGATGTTCTTCTGGGTTGAGGCTGGGATAGTTTGTTGAAGATCACCGCCTCTCTCTCTCCTGGAGTTCTCTAGATCTCTCTCTAGAGTTCTCCATATCTCTCTTTACTCCTCCAAATTTCTCTCTCTAGATATCTCTAGATCTCTCCCTTCTCTAGAATGTTCTAGCAAAATCCATCAGTTACGCCACTTCTAGACTTCTCCAAAGAAATCTAGTTGTGAGGCTATAATAAAATAATACTTCTAGAATAGTGTAGAAAGCTAGGAAAGTCACCGACTTTCCATCCTATAAATAAGAGCAACTTGCTCCTCATTTGTGTGTTCAACTAAGAGTGTGTGAGTAAGAAGTCCAAGAGGGTGTGCGTGGGTGGCATGAGTGTGTATAGTGTGGTGTGTGTAGGGGTCTTGAGAGTGTGTTAAGTGTGCTATGTATGCATGTGAGTGTAAGAGAGATTGTGTAGAATTGTAAGAGTGTTGTATGTGGTGTAAAGAAATATTATAATAGTGAAAGTCATATTTCGTGAGTTATATTTATACCACGTTTTCGCCAAATTCAACATGGTTTGCCTGGGGTTGCGGTAGAAGTGGTCGTCCTGCCAGGCTCGGCAGTGGCTGAAACGCCGCCGCTGCCACTGCCGGAAGAAGAAGAAGAAAAAACGCCGCCGCTGCCACCACCGGAAGAAGAAGAAGAAGAAGCGAAGGGCGTGGTTCAGCGCCGCATGTTTCTTGACATGATTCTAATGGTTCTTGGCTTTCACCCAAATTCCAGTGACTATATAGCTCTGAGAAAGAGGGGGAGGAGATACAGCTGAAGGATTATAGGAGGAAATTGTCGATTTGGGAGTGGTTTAGATATCTGATTTTTCAGCTTCTGGATTAGATTTTTAGGAGATACAGCTGAAGGATTATAGGAGGAAATTGCCGATCTGGAAGTGGTTTAGGAATCTGATTTTTCAGCTTCTGGATGAGATTTTTAGAATGTTCTACATTTTTCCGGAATAATGTCAATTATATAAAGACAATGAATTTCACAAAACATGTATATTTGAGGAATTGGTATTGGGTGGTATATTTTCTACAGATATTTTGGTTTTACGATGAAGTTTGAGGGATCGATGTTTGTTTGGATAAGTGACCTTCCTTGCATTGTGGTCTGTTTTTTCAATTTGAAACTTAAATAAAAGATACTATCATTTATTTTAACTGCATTTAAGCGACGGACGAAATAATTACGATGCCAAAAGAAACATCACATATTTGTTTTTGGATACTTTGGCTATTTAAATAGCAAACTTCTAAGTTTTTTTTTTTTTTTGGGTCCTGAACACATGATAGACACCAAATTGGAACTTTGCAATAGAATAATAAAGAAAGATTAATCAGCAATTTGGGATAGATTGGCGGATGGATGAATAAGTAATCTACCACGACAAAGCAAGAAGTTAAAAAAGAGAGAATAACTTATTTCTTCCTCAGAGCAAGAAGTTAATTTCTTTTTACTTCTTATTTCAATATTCCCTAGGCACTTTTCTATTTTTGAAAATAAAATAAAAATAATTAACGTTACTAAATAGATTCCTATTCTTTTTCTATTCATGAGAACAAAATAACAAAGAAACAGGAATGTTGTTATACAAACCCTTAGTTTCCGGTGATCGTAGTTTATTTTCAAATTTTATGTCCTCGAATGTTTTTGGTGCATTTGCTTGAATTACTGTTAATAATTAGGGGACCCTAGAGATTCGGGCTCAAAATTCAATTATAGTCAATCTACTTGGAAATATAATTGAGGTGATTTTTAAATTTAAACTTGTATTTGATCTTTTTAGAAATTTATTAAGAATATTTCTATGATGAAGAGATAGATTAAAATTCGCGGATATTTGCTGATTTTCTTTTCCCTATATTTTCGGGATAAGCATAACAACACAATGAAAAGTCGCTGCCTTAATAGATTTAATCTAAAAAGGACGCCATCCGCAACCGTACTTTTTTATCTACCCTACACAAAGTGAACTTCAAAAAGATTTCACTTAGAAGTACGTGGGTTTATTTCTTTTCTCGGGTTACATGTGACCGTGTGTATTATTACTAAATTACTCTCTTTTTAATTGAGAAAGAATTCACTTTAATGCGATTTTTTTCCATTTGATTTATTTAGCCAAAAAAGAAATGCTATTTTTTATTCATAAAGTTGCTAATGTGTTTCTTTTATATTGTTTTCAACATCCAAATTGTAAAAATTGTGATAATTGCGTATTCCAATTCAAAACAAACTAAAAAGTGACGCCCAGTTTGGATACGTTTTTTATTTTAATATGCCAATGCTCGCACTTCATGTCCCCCCAATTAGGAAGAAAGTCTTTCTCCTTCGCCCCTGGAAACATCCTTAGATTTTACGTCCGGGAGTTTAGACGAAGCAGTTTTAGGACATGAATATATTGAAAAAGCTTGAATTGATCACATAAAAAACACCAAATAACTTTTGAAATGTATAGTCTTTGCCAAACAACATTTATGGTGCATTTCTTTCACTAAAAATGAGTACTTTAGAAAATATTTTTCAAAAACTAATCACTTATGTCTCTTACAAAAATAAAATGGAAAATTTTTCCATCACACACGAAAATAGTTGGGCATGGAGTTCAATTGATGATGAAAACATTTTCTATCAAATAATTTTTCTAAACGATATAAACAATTATTTTTGTCACTCATTTTCCGTAAAACAAACGCATCCTTAAACCAAAGCTTCTCTCTAACATACTTTTCAATTATAAATTACAAAACACTACTTGCACTTCATTATAACCCTTTTGTCCAAGTTCAGTTATATTCATGCAAAGGCTTTTTCCAAATACTCTCTCTAACACACACTATATTATATACATGGGATCATCCATCACCTATAAAAACCTAAGCTTTTTTATTGCACTTTCTAATAATATCCATCGCGTTGTTTTGTTTTAGATGATTAACCACTTTAATAGCAAAAATTACATGTTCTTATCCCAACACAAAATTTAATCATTTTAAAGTAAATAATCACGCGATGTACTCTTCATCAATGACACGTCTTTCTTAATTAACCACCAAGTTTTAATTGCATAACCACCTAAATTTAACACGATGGAGGTGCTTGGGAGCTCTTGCTGGTTTGATGCACTCTCCGTCTTAGAAACAGCCGACAACAAAACCGTGGAGCCCCGACATATCAAATCCCTTTGGGTACGGTAATACTAAGGATATACGATGACTCGCATCCATGACTGACTTGCAGAACAATCGTCGTTATCACGATAGATTGTTGTCCCACTTCATGCTACAATTTTGCATCAGCTCTCTAGGTGGTTGACTGCATTTGGGTTGTCAATAAATGCGACACATCACTTAACAAACAAATGTTTATATGATATACGGGAGAAAGAAACTAGAAATGCCACAACTTTCATACGATGCTATTTTAGTATCAAAATTTTTCGCCAACTCACTTAAAATGTCAAATTATGAGGAAAAATGTTCACTTAAATGCTTCCTAAGTACTCCGTGTTTTTCTAATAAAATGTTAATCATACATGGCTTGTTTACAATAATAATAACAATTAACAAGTCTAACATGGATTATGACGTCGCCTTTCTATACTTGACGTTATATCCTCTTCCAATTGTATCTCTCTCAAAACAAATGTATCTCTCTGTGTCGCCGCTTGTTCTCCCTCGCCTTTTCTTCCCCATCTGCAAAGTTCTTCGGCTTCGGCGATGACCCCGATTCCTCTCCCCACCATGGCAGGATCGACATCATCCTCAACTCCGACAGTCCCCACCTCGCCTCCTAGGTTTCGGCCTCTTTGCCTCCAATAGTGCCCTCATGAACTCGATTTTCACCATCGATCTACTTGGCCTCATGAACGAGCGGCTGCCGGAGCGGGACCGCTTCATGCTCGACACCATCGGGGATGGCCACGTGCTGGTTGAATTGTGCTATCTCTATTCAGACCAAATTGCATTCCGAATTCAAATTTGAAGAAATTGGGGAAATTCTTTGATTTATCCAAATTAGGTTTATGTTTGAGAAAAAAATGCCGAATGACATTATTTAAGACTATTAATGCTAATTTAGAGCGCTGACGAGCCACTTTTGATAGAAAAATTGATAAAATATTACCACATCCGATTTTTAGTATCTTAAATTAATGTTGACACTTTAATGGTAAGGGTCAACATAAAAGTCTGCTATTAAAAAATAGTTTGCTCCCTCATCGGAGGAAAAAAGGTTAATAAATAATTCAAATAAGCCAGCAATTTAGTATAAGATGTTGGAGCTTCAACAAAAAAAAGGATAGGTCATTTGAAAATTTGATCATTTGAAGCAAAGACACCCTAAACTTGAGCAGGGGGGGCAACTTACCTGATCTCGAGACAATAGTAGCACTTTTGTGGCAGATTTGGAAGGCGCGCAATCACTTCGTCTTTCGCCAACAACGCACACACCCAGCATCAGCTTGTGGAAATGGCTCTCACAACCGCGAAGATCACTCTCATAACTCGGCGGCCGGAGTCGGAAACCGGGACACCCCGGATGAACCCTAATCGGATGTGGATTCCTCCAAAACCCGGCATAGATAAAATCAATATTGACGGGGCTTTTCCAACAGCGTGTCACATGGGAGCCATCGCGAGTATTTACGAGATCACTCAGGCACCCCGATCGATGGTTTTACCCGCAACGTCCAAGCATCCTCTGCGCTTGAAACAGAGATCCAAGCCCTCATTTTCACACTCAAAGATCTGTTGCAGAACGGAAAGACCGAAACTCACCTACTAGTGGAATCCGATTGTCTCGTTCTTGTGGAAACCGTGAACCATTGCCGTCTGCCGCCGTGGGAATGTCGAGCTTTGTTCGCAGCTTGCACGTCGATGCTCCTTAGCTTTCCAAACCTACGCATACAGCACTGCAGACGTGAAGCAAATTCTATTGCTGATTGGGCTGCCAAGGCCCATGGCCGTGGAACCCTCTTACCAAACTGGGCCTTTTCACCTCCCCAAATCCTCTTAGACATGCTCTGTAATAAAGCCCTGATAAAGGGTTGTACTATTTTCCCTACTTGAAGGAAATGCTATGTATTTGCTAATTTAATTTAAAAAAACTGTAATAAGTAAAATAGTTGGCAATTTAAATAGAGAATGGTTGTAATTTGCACAAATTAAGGTTGATAATCAATAAATGATTAGAAATTAAGGAGAGTGGAGTTTTGTGGCGGGGCCATGTATCATCTCTAAGCTCCATTCCTTTCCACTTCCCCCACCTTAATTAGGAACCATTACTTTTTACTCCAATAGATCAAAAATCTTAATTATACTGATAAAAAAACTTAGTTGTTTCTTTTGAAATTGATTTGTTTAATATATAAAGAGGGCATTACTAAATAATTATACGTGTTGAATGATGAGTGATTACTTAAATTATAAATGCTGAATAATAAGAAGAATACTAAGCACGAAATCTTTTGAAATAGAAGATAAAAAAGCATATATCGAGTAAAAAGTTTTCAATTCTTTTTTAAATTTATCAATGTTCTATTGTTGATGCATATAAATGTTTCGTTTTTTCTTTCTTCACATGGAACACTAGAATTGTCCCAAATTAGAAAAAGGGGCCTCAATAAATCGGTTATATTATTCAATTTCCTGTCCATTTTCGACTCGCATAAACGAAATTCGCTCTCTTTGAAAATAGCAATTTCTTGTTTCCCCAAAACCCATCTCCCCCAGATGGCAATTTGGTTGCAATTACATCTAAACCACACAACACACACAAAAAAATCATCTAGACTCCCCCGCAAAACAGTGAAACCTCTCCTTCATTAACCACCTCTTTTACCTGCCCCAAAACCATCACCATTCCCCACCTCCCAAATTGAAAACCCTTCTCGACAATCACAAAAAAAAAAAATCATCCATTGAAATCCCCCTTCCCCGCATTCTCCATTTTTGCACACCACAAGCCTGCCTCCCTCCCAAAAGAACTCTGAAAAAGCCAAATTGGAAGAAGTATGCTCCCCTGCTCACCCTTGATGAGGGCAATCCATTTCGCCCTCGTGGCCGCCCTCGTCGTCTCTGTCTCCGTCGAGCTCCTCCCCCCTGCTGCTGCCGCCGCCGCCGCCGCCGCCGCCCATGGGTCGTCCCCAAACACGGTCATCAACTCCCCGCTGCTGACGCAGAAGATCAACACCGACCGGGCGATAAAGGTCGACATAAACGGCAATGGGGACTTCAAGTCCGTCCAGGCCGCCGTGGATTCGGTCCCCTCAGGGAACTCCAAGTGGGTCATCATCCACGTTAGGAAAGGAGTTTACAGGTAACACAAATTAGGACATTCTAGCTTAGCAAAACGTTTGTCGAAATGGGGCACGCCGCGCAAATATTCGATTTGAGCTTAACGGAAAACTGCATCGAAATGGAGGTTTTGGCGATTCATCATCTGAATTGCAAAGTCTTCGTCTCTTGAAATTGATTCGGATTGGCAGGGAAAAGGTGCACATACCACAGGACAAGCCGTACATATTCATGAGAGGGAATGGTAAGGGAAGGTCTATCATTACTTGGGCGCAGAGTTCCGCCGACAACGTCGAATCCGCAACTTTCAAAGTCGAAGCCCCCAACTTCATCGCCTTCGGTATTAGCTTCAAGGTTTGAACTCAAGACCTCCTGCTGCTGTAATTTCGTATTCCATTTCATCAACGTCCATCTTCTGCCGAGCCTTTTTCGCTCGAGGAGTCGAGACGCAGGTTAAGGAGAGAATGCTGCACAAGTTCTGTTTGCCGATCTCGATCGTGCACGATCCTGATCCTTACTTTCACAATGCAGAACGATGCGCCGACAGGGGTGGCGTACACATCGCAGAACCAGTCGGTCGCGGCGTTCGTGGCGGCGGATAAGGTGGCTTTCTACCACTGCGCGTTCTACAGCACCCACAACACGCTCTTCGACTACAAGGGCCGGCATTACTACGACAACTGCTACATCCAGGGCTCGATCGACTTCATCTTCGGCCGAGGCCAGTCCGTCTTTCACGTAAGCAAAACTTCCGCATGAATTCATCTTTGTACCGATGTTGGCCGACGGAATCGACCATGGTAACGAGATTTTAATCCGAACGACTGACTGCGGCGAACGCGCAGAGTTGCGAGATATTCGTCATCGACGACAAGAGGGTGTCAATCCACGGGTCCATCACGGCGCAGAACAGAGAGAGCGCCGACGAGGACAGCGGGTTCGTGTTCGTGAAAGGCAAGGTGTACGGGATCAGCGACGTCTACCTCGGCCGCGCGAAGGGCCCCTACTCGAGGGTCGTGTTCGCGAAGACGTACCTCTCCAAGACCATAGTCCCCCACGGCTGGACCAACTGGAGCTACGACGGCAGCACGGAGTAAGTGATCATGACTCGTTAAGATTCGGTAAATGTTGCCGGTGCGGCGATGACGGTTTCCGAATGTATGAATCTCAGGAACTTGCACCACGCGGAGTACCACTGCCACGGGCCGGGGGCCAAGTCGAGCGACCGAGCACCGTGGTCGCGTCAGCTCACCGATGAGGAAGCCACGCCGTTCATGTCGATCGACTTCATCGACGGCAAGGAGTGGCTCCCTGCCTGGCTATGAAGTCGCCCCCCTACCGATACCGGCCTATGTAGATACATAACCTCGTACGTTGTCTGGTCTGATTTCCAAAAAGAAGTCTCGAGCAGCAACAAAATCAGTGCTTTCTCAAGAAAGTTGCAAATTAGGATCGTATGTCACTAGCTGAATTCGAAGCTCCTTCTCCTAATGTTAAAGCGCGAATTGTCCTAATACAAATGCGCGAGTTACTATAGATGTGAAACTCAGACCGTGTTCGGTCACCCCTTGAAAAGTAATGCGGCTATTGCTCGACGTCACATTCGAAATGTACTTAGATTTTCTTTTCTCGTTGTTCCGATGGATTTAATCGATTAGATATGAACCCGAATATATGAACAAATTCAATACTCGAGAAGTAGGAAAACATAATAATTCCTTCAAATGCTATAATCTTACATGGGAATTGAGGATCAGCTCGGTGCATAAAAAATCATGTCGAGTCATATCGTTAACTATTCAAACTCCTTCATATTGTTAAGGGCAAATGTATTGATATGAATGCGCAAGTTACTATATAAGTGAAACCCAAATTGTGTTCATTCACCTGTTAAAAAATTATATGGCTATTGCTCGACGTTTTATTCGAGATGTACTTGATTTTTTTTTTATTGTGCTTACGGATGTAATTGACTAGATATGAAAGGTACATGCACAATTTCAACACTCAAGCAATAGCCAAGAAAAGTAGGAATTGATGTTCGGTTCGGTTCGGTGTGATGTGGAAAGAGTTTTGAGGATTGGGCTTTAACCAAATGATCCGAGAAAAGTAGAGGCGTGTTTGGTTAAAATAAAATTAAGAATGGAAAATCGAAATTGCAAAATTTTAAGCGTTGAAAGTAGAATTAAAAAGATCAATTCAATGACAATTAAAAATTGATAATTGTATTTTATTAATATATTGGAAAATGTGATAAAGGTAAGAGTGATCGATTTTCGATCCGATTATATCCAATTGATCCAATCTAATGGAACTGGTCAATTTTTTTCCCCACTAAAGAATATTCATGCAAAAAATGACAAATCTTAAGATATTCACAAAAGCAATAATGGGTGAATAGTCATTATGCCATAATTTGTAATGCCATTGGACAAGATAGTGTTTTGTTCATATTTTATTTATTTTTTTGAAGAAATTATTTTTTTAAAAAAGTATGTGTAGTTAGTCTAGTCCGATAATTGGGAATCAGACCGCCCAAACACCAATTCCACTTTTAGGCTTTGGAAACCAAATAGACACTCCCAAGATTGAACCTAACCAGCTGATTGGATCCAGTCCGGATAATTTTCAATTCGAACGGTTCATTTTGCGTATCCCTAGAAAATTGGATCATTATTTGCAGGGTTTTATTGTATTTAGAAAAAATTCGGAATTTACCAATAATAATTTTTTCAATTTCGAACAAATAAACTCCCTAAGTGAATTTTTTTTATTTAAATTAATTAAATTATGGGTTACGGGTAATAGAGCATTTGTCCTTAGGGTTTTGGAGCTCGTCATCTCCCATATTATTCTTCTTCTTCTTTCTTCTTTCTTCTTCTTCTTCATCTTGCTGTGAGCTCAGCCTCTGAAGCGAGCGAGCTAGAGAGAGAGAGAGAGAGCGAGAGAGAGGCGGCGGCGGCAATGGAGGGAGCAGACGATGCGGCGATCGAGAGGATGGTGGACTCCAAGGACCTGCAGCAGCAGAGCAAGGCCCTCGACAAGCTCACCGACCGCGTCGAGGATCGCCAGCTCGATTCCACTCGCGTTCAAGAGGTCTCCTTCTTTTTACCTCCTCCCTCATCTCTCTCTTCCATTGCTTGTGCTCTGCATCCGGGAAAAAACGAAAAATAAAACGAAAAAAGGAAAAATTGAAGGAGAAATGTGTCGGTGAAGTTACGAGATGTTTTTCTGCGGGAGAATTTCATACGAGAGGCTGCTGGAGATAAATGTTTTTGTATCGTTTTTGTCGTATATGTAATAAGAATCGATCTTTGTGCGTGTAGGCAGATCATTTCTTTCCGGGGTTCTTGTTCCGAATTTTGTCGATATTAATCCTTTTTTTGCGTCCTAAGATTAATTTGAGTGCCTGTTTTTTGGAAATTGAAGAGCGCAAGTTCGCATAACTGATGATTTCGCGGAATTTTGGAGCGATTCGGTTGAGTGGATGCTGTAGTTCTTTTGCAAAATCACAATGCGATATCTGACTGATTGTTTGATGTGGCAGGCGATGGCATCGATTGCTGCATCCGCGGAAGCCGATAGGCACGCCATGAGGATGAGGTATGATTCGAATAGAATCCGGGTTCTTTGCTATGTGGAAGTTGCTTTGATAGGTTGTTCGCATTATCTGGTCTTTTAGAGACTCGGTGCTCGAGTGGGCACTTATTCTCCCACAGATCGAAGCGAACACTTATTCTTCATGCAATCTCATCTATTGCTTGTCGGTTGTTATAGCTAGCAAATCAAAGACGTGCATGGCTAACATAACATTGAGATCAAGCACTTCACTGCACTTCACTTCACTTCTTCAGTCACCAAAACTCACTCACAGCAGAAAAAACAATTGATACATTCTCTCAGTGAACTTCACTCATGTGGGACTCACGTGTATTGTTACTTGTGTTTATTTTGCAAGCTCTTGCTAGTGTTTACTTGATCAAAAGCTAAGTGCAAAGTACCCTATTCATGCTAGTTTCATACTGCAATAGTTGGATAATATGAGGCCGTATAGTCACATAAGATTTTGAGAAAATTGAGGTCTTTGCATTCATGAAAGGCCATTCTCAAGAGGAGGTTAAAGGCCCATTATAAAATAATTTTTTCGCATGATAAAAAGCTGAAAAAATTTCGATAAACTTGCAAGTTAAAGTTGCATGTACGTTCATGTAGAATTTTATGAAACCTCATTAGCTAGTTGTGGAACTAATCTTAAACCTGCAGGGAACTTTAGAGTGTGGTAATTTTTTTTTTTAACCAAAAAGTAGTGAAATCCAAAAGTTTGACAGATGTTGTGATGCTAACAATGTAGGATTTTTGCACTTGTCTATCAACCAATTGTTAAGTATTTAATTTGGGTTCTGGGCAATTTTTTGGTATGGTAGCCTAGTGGGAGACGATCATTTGTATCCTTATCAACTTATGAGGCAGAGTATAAAATAGTAATGATAGTGATAGTGACTCGCAAAGTCTGAGAGATTTGGACCCAAGTTGTTGGTTACTTCATACACTCCTTTGATTGGCTTTATGTCTCATGGAAATTGCCTGCTTTCATATTCAAGGAAAACATGTCGAGTTTGACTGCCATTTTATTAGAGAGAGTACTTGAAGGTAAAATAGAGGTGAAGTTGTCGAAACAGAAGCAAATTCTTTCCCTCTGCAAAGTTGGCAACATTCAGAGAATACTTGGCTTGATAGCAAAACTGAATTAGGTTGGAAGGAGTGTTAACAATAACCAACTTGCTGGCTTCTTGAAGAGTTTAATCTCTCCCCATGAGGAAGGATTTTGTGGAGTTGGTCTTTCGGCTTTAATCTTCTTTAAATTTGGCCTTTCACTTGCATGGCTATGTGGTCTCTCCTGTCCATGTATTTAGTTATGCAACTGATATCAAAGGGGTCGTTTGCTTTTAGTTTTTCAGTGAGCAAACACAATTAAGAAGCTAGCAAGCATTTTTGGAATAAACAGTGTGTATGCAAGCAATTCTGGCACATATAGGCTTTGCAGGAGAGAAGTTACTTGAAAGAGAAATAGAGATGAAAGTGGCTTTGAGTGTCCACTACGCAGTGGAGTATGTAATTGGAGTATTGTGTGCACAGATGCTTCATATTTCTTTATAAAAAAATTTCAGCTTATGGTTTCATTGTGCACCTTCATTTCAAGTAGAACATGCCCTCTGACAAATGGAAATTCCCATGGCACCACAATCATATAGTTTGGTTGACACCACATTACCACATTTGAGCTGTGGAGGATGTAAGATCTTCCGTGTGTTGAGGTTGCTACTCGTTACAATTAGGCTCAATGGTTGTCCATAGCGAAAATGCATCCATGCATTATCATCCCTTTTTCAGGGAACCGTTTCATCTAGTTTTTGGCTTGTGTTAACTTGTGCATCTCTGGTGCTGTTTCACAGGTACTCAATGCATAAATTTCTTTCTGGTTATTTGTCATCTCATTTGACTTACAATTCGCTTGTGGCCCATTGTTCCCTAGGGAGAAAGAATTGGCTGCTGTGAAGATCAATGCAGCTGACGTTGATATAATCGCTAATGAACTTGAGGTCAGTGAGCTTATGCTATGTGCTTGAACGCATTTATTCTCACTGGCCTGAGCTTTCTAATATTGTATGGTAAATTCTGAAAACAGCTGGACCGGAAGGTGGCTGAAAGGACCTTACGTGAGCATAAAGGTGATGCTGTTGCTGCAATTCGATCCTTGCTTCGATAAAGAATTGGCGGCACAAGAAATGGGATTTGTGATTTTTCTGAGGACATACCGACTTGCCCATAACACTGTCCAAGTAGGATCAAAAAACCGTATGAGTCGTGCTTCTTTTGGGGATACATGACTTGCTTTCTGGGAGAATGTTTGTACTCTCGCTGATTTTGGTTGCTAATGTTCAGCCCTGCATTTTTGCCCTTCCATGTAGTTCATGCCGGGAATTTTGGACAGTACGAAAATCATGTACAATTTCGATGAACAAAAAATCATAAATTCACGAGCCTATGCTCAATAATGTGAGGTCAATTTCCGATACAAAGCTTGGAAGAGCTGTTGGGTTGATGCCTGGTTGGATGGCGACCCTAAGTCCGAGCTCATTAGACTGAATTTAATTCGAGAAACTAAAGCATCAAACTTTCTGGAAAACTGACGACCTTTGATTGCATGTAAAATTTTGTTGAAGTAGCCCCTGGCACAATCGCCTAACGACTGTAGAAAAGGCATGGATATCTTCATTGATGGACCTCCATGGGGCGAACAACTTGGGCTAACGGCGATTTAGAAGCAGAATCTGTCTTGAGCTTCAGTAGTGCGCAACCCCTGCTACCATTGCAAATCTCTCTGTTTCACCACTAAGAGCCGTCAAAGTCAATTTGATTTGTACAGCTTTATGATGAGAATCTAATGTTCCCCTATAAATGTATCACAAACAAATGGATGGCAATGCCTAATGTGCTCGGCCTCCGATCTCCACAACAATTTGCAACATATCTACAAGATCCTTTGTGACTTTTCCGGTAAATGCACAAAAGCGACATACAATCGTCCTAAATCCACCCACAATTGAATTGCTCAAAAGAAGGACAAACATTCTATCCTCTCAAAATGGTCCCAAAAATCTGGTCGCCAAATTTCATGGTCCAGAAGCGGCAAAGTGAGTCGAGATTGGTTGGCCACATTAACTTCCTGGCGAATAGCCAGGTTTTGCTTGGACCGTTCACCAATGTAATGAATAGACAAATCCTCTTGATGCACCGGATGGTTCACGTTTCCCTTGGAGTGCTGTCACCGGCAGCAGAGCGGGAAGCCTGGAATTGAAGTGCGTTCTGTCTCTGCAAATCTTTGAATCTTTCCAGTATTTCCTGGAACGTCGGTCGGCACTTTGGATCACTGGTTAGGAGAAAATGCAGTTCCCACATCAGCATCGAATTGTAACAAATTGACAATTTTTGTCCTCACAAAAAGGGAAAAAAAAAAAGCTCCTGAATGACATCAACTTATGCCAGAAGAAAAAAAGGTCGTGAAACTGCCTAACTACAGGTGGTACATGTCGATGGCTCATCGGAGATGGAGCATCATTTTCTGTGTCTAATTCTATTGCATCAGTGACCAGAAAAATGCTTCTCCATTTTCTACCCAAGATGAATGAATTATCCTTTGCAGACTCCATGCTTCTGTTTAGTGTACTTAGGGCTTGATAAACACTAAAGGAGAAGAAGCACCTGTGCCAACAGCTCTCAATTATAGATGCCCACTGTGGATCAACATCATGAGGGATATCTAGCCGCTGATTCATAAACCCCACAGCACCAATTACCTGCAAGTATCCTGAGTAAAGCATTGTTCGAAGCATTCCGAATAATAGATTTCATGTAATTCCTAACAGAAACAAAAGGGAGAGAAAAAGACGACAGATCGGGCATAGTCATTCATCCCCCCTTCATGTTCACATAAAATGTCGCTGAATACGAAGCCTGCCAAGTCCATCTCCACAGAGAAGTGAAAAAGAGATCCAAGATGCCACGATGCCTTTTTCAATGGATCTTGTTTACTGATCCAAAAGGTGCATTTTTCAGAAGAAATGGAATGTGGTGACAGAAAAGAAAAAAAAATACCTGCACTGCATTGAGATTATCCCACGGGATCTTCTGGGTGGCAATTTCCCATAAGACCACTCCATAACTGTACACGTCAGATCTGGAGATGCAGAGAAATATTAGAAGTAAATGAGGATACCAAAGCTATCTTTAGATAGATAAAGGTAGTAGTCTACAAAATAAAACTCAACAGACAAAAACATACTTCTCGTCTGAGGCTTCATTACGGAGAACTTCCGGTGCCATCCATTGAGGCTAGAGAAAGATAGAGAGAGATCGCAGGACAAGTCAGCCAAGAATTATAATTTCAGATAGTTAAAGAGGAAAGTTACAAATGATGACTAATAAGAGTTATTGAAGAAATAGTAAGTAAAATTTTCATACCGTTCCCTTCCCAGTTTTTGTTGTGAGATATGCTTTAGATTTCAGACGTGACAGACCAAAATCACTCACCTAAATTACAATTTTAGCAAATCATAAATGAGCTCATAAGCAAAAACCCATATATTGCATCTAAAAAAAGGGATATATCTTGAAACAGAAGGACGGAACTCTGTAATTGTAGCCACACCTTCACATTCCAATTCTTGTCAACTAAGAGATTCGAGGACTTCAAATCACGATGAATGATAGGTGGATTGTAATGATGCAGATAATTCATTCCCCTAGCCTGAAAAGTACCCAATTCAATAATTACATGTTAAAAGCAGCAATATAACATACAAGAGATAGTAGAATTCAAATAACTGACAAACTCTGGAGGCCAAAAGTTCACTGGCCAAGCAGTCTCAGGAGGTTAGGAAAACTAAGGTTCAAGACACTCGTCTCAAATTTTTATCAGCATGGAAGTAAAATGTACATTTAAAAGATATAAACAAGAACAAAATGAGGGCAATATAAAAAGGAGCAAAACAAATGCTGACAGGGAAACAGATGAACAAAAAAAAAAAAAAAAACATTCAGGTGACCAAAATGTAAAACACTGCACCTACAAGAGGATGAATTTGGTTACATGCTGAATGTACATGTAAAAGATATCAACAAGAACAAAATGAAGGCAATATAAAAAGGAGCAAAACAAATTCTCACTGAGAAACAGATGAAAAAAAAAAACATTCAGGTGACCAAAATGTAAAATACTGCACTTAGAAGACAATGGATTAAGTTACACGAATAGGAAGCAGATACTTACCACATCCAAAGCCATATGAACACGGCGTCTCCAATCCAACTTGGCTGTGTTCCTCTGCAGTAAGCGAAACATACTTCCACTGCATCAACACACGTAACAACCGTTAGTTCCATAGAGACGGTATATCGACAGAAATCACAATCACTGAAAACCAATAAACCAGACATTACAACAAACTTTAACATGATGCACCATATAATCAAAAAGCCTGCTTTTCAAAAGCATTGAGAAAGTACCGTGGAAGAAACTCTGTGACTATGCAGAGGCGCTGAGGTGAAGTTACTGCTCCCATGAAAAGCAAAACATTTGGGTGCCGAAGTCTTTTCATAAGAGACACCTGCAAGGACAAAAAAAAACCGTCATATTGATGGTACTTTATGAGAAGTGAGAAAAATTGTGGTAACATCAAAAGAGATTCTCAGAATCTGCATGGTTATACACATGCTGAGGGGGAGAGCATGGACATATAACAATCGCAAAGTCCTATGAGAAAGTTACTCATTTTGAGTAAAACGAGAAGGTATAATCCTTTCATAGACCCACATGCTATTACATCCATCCAACACAACACAATTAAACATAATGCAATGGATCAAGGCATGGAAAATATAAGGAAAAATATCCACAATCCTTTGACCAAAAAAAAAAAAATCAAAACCTGCTATCACCACATGTACTGGAAATGTTGCGTTGCTGTAGTAGTGGAACAACCTTTGAATTAAAATTGCCAATGCCATCACTAATAGAGATGACACCAATAAACTATATCTGTGCTTTGGGGAAAAATCCCAGTTGCTACAGAATAAGCACCAAAAATTCTACTCATTAAAAGGCTTCAGAATTTTATAAAATAATAAATACAGGCTAGTCATACAAGTGCAGAGAGATAGAGATAAATGCATGCAGTTCGAACATATTGGTCAATCTTACTTCATCTCTTTAACATATTGGTCAATCTTACTTCATCTCTTTATCACACTGGTTTTCAGAATGTTCTTCCTAAACCATCTGACTATGTAGTTCTTATCAGGAAAAGGAAAAAGAAAAAAAAGAACAATCAGAAGATGTAGGGGCAAGTGACACCATAGATGGAGTCATTTGGCACCTCGATGTTGACTCGTCACATCCTGGGATAATATAGATCACTTTTTGGGCTCATTATCAACTAAAAGGCCAGCCCATTATCCCTCACTGCCTCAGTCTGAATCTAGATTATCAACTCCAATTACAACCTGTCAAGGAAGGCCCTTATCAAAATTAAACCAGCCACCTTGCATCCAGCAATCACTAAACACTATCATAACAATGTTTTCATGATGTCAATTAACAAGTCAAGGACAGGCCAACAGGCTTAGAGCAAGACATAGCCTGCATATCATGTCCTACGAGAGATGCCTTATTCAAATTAAAAAGTCTATGCGACCCTCAGCATGTCCTGGCTGAATAATATTAGAAACAAAGAGAACTCATGAGACATAGTAAAACAAAAAATGAAAACAAACCTCTTGTCTAAAGGAATTTATCAATTCTTCTGAATATTCTTGCATCGAGAATACCTTCACCGCCACATCCTGCAATTGGATTAAATGCAGAGAAAGTTAAAATCCAAAAAAAAAAAAAAAAATCATCATCAGGAGATCGCATAGGTCTATACCAAACAGTGAGATAAAGTAAGAAGCCAGATACATTGCACTAAATTTCCTCTTTCATTTAGCAAAATAAGTAAAACATACCAGAACGCACCAACTAAAGTTACCCACATCATTTAGTTATATATGGGAACAACACGATATCGCAAAGTCAATTACAACACTACTCTCCTTTCTTTCCACTTCTCCTCAACAGGTATTTGTGCCACATTTATCATACCACTTATAGCAAAACACAGAATAATACCTACTGTCCGGAAGATGACACATTTCTCCTGTGTTTCATGTCGGCAACATTAGTAAAATTCACTCCACCACCATGCATTACATATTATAAAGAGAACTTGAAGTCCGTAAGTGAATAGCATAAGAGATAGCCAAACGCTATTAGAGGAGTGAGATAAGTAGTCCGTATACCATGAAGTGAGGTACATGCATTTTACATCATGACAGCATGCATCACTCTGTTAAACTAAATTTAAGGGGAGTAGAAGAACATACTGATCCGTACCACAGAGCGTGATAGACAGTTCCACAAGAACCTGAGAGAGGAGGAACAGCAGACTAAATATCAGAATGAACACTAAGAGAGTACAGTCTATTACCATAAGCATCGCAAACACACGGAAACAAATATGACCAAATGATCTCAGAAGCAAGAAAAATCTACACTGCATGACAATAATCAATTGAGACTGGATGCATTTGCAGTGCATCTCAGCAAAGTTATTGGGGAATATACATATAAACATCAATATGGAAGAATAACAGATCTGGCTTTTCAAGGACTATCCATGATTTGCAACAATAGCACTCATTTTAGAGCCTTTTCGGAGTATGTCCTACTGGCATAATGAATAGCCAGACCCAAAATTAAAGAAAAACTACAGGCAAAAAGCATACTACTTTCCCGAAAGACGATTACCTTGCCCAACTTGTTCTCCAATTGTCAAGTCTTCCCACAGTATCTCACAATCCAAACAGTCTGCTTCCAGGTCCGCCTTATTCACAGCACCACTACTCGTGCTTCCACAGCTACTGGCACTGCTCGTGCTGTTAACATTAAACGAGGACCAAGAACCTGATGCTTCATTGAGAGTGCGGTTATTTTCATTGTTCTGATTTTCTAGATTAGCCATGGGCGGACTTCTCTTTTCTTGGTCATTCTGTGACGATATGGAACCGGATCTTCCAATCCTGGCCTCTAATCCTTCCCTTTCATTGCCTTTCCAAGGCCAGGACAGCCCTCTTTTACCAATCCATGCCTCTGCCTTGGATGTAATGATCTTGTGAATTGGAGGTTTTTCACTCTCATCGCTAGAATCTTTAGCATGTTTTCCTGGTGACTTCTCCTCTTTCTGGTAGTGAACACCAAAGGAGGATGGAGGTACATCTCCCCTGGGTGTGCTAGCTCCACTCGATGCTGCATCCTCCCTATTGTCATCCGAGAGACAATTATCAGAATGATGAGTATCACTACTCTCATAATCACGATCCATATGATTCTCTCCGGTCCGAATCCTTGACTTCACTTTGTTGCTCACCTTGGATGCCTGTTAATTTGGTTCCAACAGTAAACTCGTGGTACATGGCAAAAAACCATATGATATTTAAAGCTAAAAGACTGACCAAATTGGATATCTTAGAGGCAATTGCGACTTGCAGAGGCTGTTGAGCATCAAGACCAAGCTTATTTGTAGCAGAGTTTCTCAGGCGGCTTAGGCTTGACTCTGCTTCTGAATGCCTCACTTCTGGCATTTCAACTCTTGGCTCCTGAAAGGGCTGTGAATCGCTTGAGACGCATATGATACCCACTAACGTTCCATCATCATCATAAAATGGAGTATTCGTCGCAACAGCTGAAAATCTTTCGCCCATCTTATTCTTGACCGGGATCTGTCCCATCCATCTATCTCCCATGATCGCCTGATTGACAATTTTATTCGCTATTCCAAAGTCCCGGGAATCAATTAGGAGCTCAATGGCATCCTGTCCCAGGGCTTCTGCTGCGGAATAACCATATAGATTTTCTGCAGTTTGATTCCTGCAAAAGTCAACATTGCCAGATCATTCTCGGAACGTAAAAGGGAACAACAGTAGAAACTATAGAGTGGAACAATTATATCAGAAACAGGTTCTGAAAATTCAACCTTTCTCTACTCCTTGAGTAACCACCAGCAGAAACCAAAATCCGACATAAATTTCGCAGCCCATCGTACTTTCAAATCCGCAATTTAAACCACCATCCGAGCATCCCACCGCAGGTAAAAAAACGAGAGAACGACTGAACAATTCGAGCAACTCACCAGTAAATTATGCGACCCTCTAGATCAAATATATGAACAGCCTGCCCCATAGACTGCAGAATGTTCAAATACTGCCTCTCCGTGAAATTCATCTTGGCAGTCCCGCCGACGAAGCTGCCCGCGCCCCCCACATTCGGCGGCTCCTCGAGGCTCCGGCTCTCCCTCTGCAGCGGCGACGAGTGGGTGAAGGTAGCGGACCCCTTCTTCCACCCGGAGGCGCGCGCCGCGAGCCCGGCCCTCCTCCGGGCGGCCGACCGCTCGGGCGACACCGAGTGGGAGCGCTGGCGGGCGCGGTGCTCGGGCCTGGGGTCGGGCCCGCCGCCCGACAGCCTGAGCCTCGACATTTCGTTCTTCAGGTTCGCCTGGCCAGCCTCCAGCTCCTGGATCTTCCGGAGCAGTTCCTCCGCCGGCGGAGTCTCCATTCGATGACAATCGCCGAATCGCCCGATGACCGCACCACCGAGAGGACCATGGACAGGTTACACTCCTCTAGGGCACGATCCTACTCGCCGGCCTCCATCATCGATTTCCGCAGTCCGAAAGTCCGAAACTCCGAACTCGAGCTCCACGGCGGAAGACGGCGGCGGCGGCGGCGCCACTCGAGTTCAAAACACGAACCTCCCTCCCTCCCCCTCTCTCTCTCTCTAGAAGACGTTCACGAGCTACCGTCTGAAGCTGACGAAAGGGACCGAATCGCCATTCCCAAACTCACTCTCAAACCGCAGAGAATCGATCGAAGATGAAGATGAAGAAGAGATTGCTCGCTCGAATGGTCAATGAGCTGCGCTCTCTCTCTATCTCTATTGCTTCTGCAGAGGGGTTTGGTCTGGGCTTCTTGCTGGTGTTGCTCTGTCACTCGTCTCCCATCTCCATCATCGTCATCATCATCATCATCTGAATCTGAAACTATTTAAGACCATAGGTTAATCCATTTTTTAACTACCCCGAAAAAAATAAATAAAGGCGGTGGCGCCCAGATGCTTCCGCCCCCACCCTCACGCGCTCCCGCGGCGCGTGGTGCGCCCCCCGGCCCGTAGCCGCGGCGATTTCCAGCGCGTGCTCCGCACGGGGGCGGCGCGGTCGTCGCGGAATAAAGCGGCCGGGGGGCGGTCGTCGCTTTTGGCGGGCCTCCTTTGCCATTTGCGGCTCATCATCTTCGGGTTCGTAGGCCACAAGTTTGGGCCGATTACGGCTGTCAACGTTATCGACCGGGCGAATCACGAGGGTGGTCAACCCGGCGCGGGCGCACGAGATTGAAAGCGCAATTTCACGTAAAATTCTTCCAAATAATGCATGATCAACATGAATTCCTAATATTTGAGTTCCTCTTTTTTTTTCCCTTCTCTCTCGCCTTAAAAATAATTCCTATGTCGAGTCAAGATAAAGTGATTTTTATCCCGAACCAATCACTTAACTGTCATAATGATATGTGAACTGACAATACATCAAACTTTCGTTTTTTTGTGTATTTACTTTTGAATTTATTTATTTTGTTGACATCAACCAGTATCTTCCTTTGTTCGCATATCAGATCTCTCGTGTCGAAATTGTAATATTTCGAGAAAATACCAATTCTATATGTTGTTTCAAACATTAGAAGACGTTTATAATATTGTCCCTTGCTTTCTTTGGCCAAGTTTTGTGTTCAAATAAAGTGAGTAGAAGAGGATGCTTGAGAAGATAGAAGAGAGTTTAGTAAAAATAAAGGATCTTATGTGCTGGATATATGGAAACTTTACAGCATGCAAATCATGTGGAACTTAACATATCACCTGCATTCTATCAAATTGGCCGGGAAAAGATATGTTGCATATATATATATGAATGAATGTGTAATTTCAAAACAAATGATGCAAATTATATAGCGCGGAAGCTCTTCCTTGTGAGTTATGATGATGAATTATCTCAAGACTCAAAGGCAATCATTTTTTTGTCATATTTTTTTCCTTTCTAATTGAATCTAAAACGATTCAAGATATATATAATAGTTTTTGAAATTAATAAAAAATTAAAAAAAAAAAAAAAGTTTTGGTCGGCCAAGCAAAGTGAAAAGCTTTTTTTACCTTGCCGAAGCCTAAACAAGCACAGCTTAATTTCCTTTCACGGCGAAGAAATGTGACCTGATTTCCTTTCACAACTTGTCATGTGATTAAAAGGAGAAAAGATAAATTATCCTAGCGTACAGCTCTTACATAGATAAGACAAAACTTTTATGCACCTAACCCCAATGGATGGAGTTGAATTTTGTCAAATAAAGTTGCACAAGGCACGCCTGTTTATCTAGACATCAACATCAATTGAATGGGTGGTTTTTGTGGTCTCAATTTATCTGGACAAAGATTGTGTCTCCTGAGAAGTTATACAGTTGGCTCAAAACATAACTATTATTAATCGTGCGGCCAGAATTCTATTGGACGTGTGGGATATATTGCATTTCAATCTATCGACAAAAGCCCCAAGAGGCACCATGCCTTCTCGAAACTATAGACCAACCCTAAAACTCAAGGGCATCTTTTTTGCCCCAAAAGCACATCAGTAGCGATCATGGGAAATTCGCTTTATTTCCTAATGGGCAACACACGAAGGGAAGTCTTGTACCATATTCGGAGAGAGAATCCTTGTTGCCCTATCCATTCAATCAAGCCTACCTCCAGTTCGTCATTGCTAAATTGAGAGGAAGCTGCTGAAGGGGATGTAAAATGGACAAACCCCTCGACCTTTTTCTCTCTAATTTTTAGTCCACAATTCTCATACCTTATCTCCTCACGAATCTCTTCATCAAGCTTTTTTTTTTTTCCTGGTCTCTTTTCACTTTTCTTTTTATCTCTCTATCTCTTTCGTGTTCTGCAATGGCGAATTACGTGCACGCACGCAAAGGCGAGAAAGTGCGTATGCTCTCCTTTTGTTGCACCTATCTTGTATATTAAATAGAGCAACTATGTCATTATGGCACTTTTGGGCCGACCACATAAATATTGTTTCTTAAAAAACTTCGAGGTCTTTGGTTGTATGTGCCCTGGCCTCCTTCGCAGCACTTCTGGAATATACTTTTATTTATCCTCCTCCCACATTTATAAGAAAGGAAAGAGATACTCGAGATCCAGAGCTCGACGCTTTATAAAAGTAAAATAATTTTTCGAAAAACCCAAAAAAGAAGGAAAAAGGTCACGTCAAGATACCGACGTCAAATCCATATGGAACCGATTTATCTTGGTGGGTCGGAGACTCTTCAGTTATCCAAAGCCCAAACGGTCCAATTATACGACCGGTGTTGGATTTTTGGGCCGGTACGGACTCTTGTGGGAATATTCCTGTTTTAGGAGTTTTGTCTGCGTTTTGATTCCCAAAAGTGCAGAAGATTTCGTTCTATTCTGAGATTTTGGCAAAATTGTACACTTTTATTGAAATTTGAAACTTCTTCTTTTACACAGACATAAAGGAGCGTCGGCGCAGCGCGTTTGCCTCGCTCGACGGATGATTTGAGAGAATTTCTCTCTCGATAAGACTTCTCATTAGAAACTCGGAAAAAGCATCGACCCGTCTGTTTCCTTACAATCGATAATCTAACAGCTACGCAACACTTATCATGAGGAAAGCTTCTTCATCACAACAATTTGGGGGAACTCTCCATCGCTGTCGTGGCTTCACTTGGTGTAGAGAACGTCTTCCCATGGATGGCGGTACAGAGGCTGCTTCAATCTCTTCTGGTCGAAGGTATGCCTGAAAGATTTAATTAACAACCTCGGTTAATGGATCCACGTGATGCTACAAATGCTAAAATTATACCAATCCCTGCTTCTTCTCAGATGACCAATGTGTTTTAACTGTACTCTTTTGTCATTAACAAGTTATGTCTGCATCAGCAGCTGGTTTCTGAGAGTAGAACTAAACTATTAACCCCATTTGCTGAGCAAAAAGCCACTGGGAGTTCGATAAGCAGCATGATCAAGCAGAGATCTCAGGCTGATAAAACACAAGCACTGAACGGTATATCGACAATAAGCAGATAGCATACTGATCAAGATGAGAATTATCGTAAAGTGCGTCTAGCTTACCCGATCAAACCAATGGATCGTGCCAGTACGAAGAGCCCATTCAGATATCCTATTTCGACAATCTCATCAACCTCTTGCTTGGTGAACATTCCACTTCCGGCAAGGAGATCCAAGAACAGGGAACCAATAGCACCGTCGACGTTCATGACCAAATTATTTGCCTTTGAGAGGGTGTACGTTTCAACTTGAACAGCATATTCCATGTACTTCACAGAAGGGAAGTTCGATCGTGCAAACCGTTGTAGCAGCTCGACTCTCTTATCCCTATTGTCCCCTCTCTTGATCCTTATCCGAAGGAAGCAGATAACAATTTCCAATTGTCAATTTCTCTGTACTGGACTTGACCATGAAATAATATTAAAGGGCCAAAACAAAAGATTGAGATACCTGTGCCCAATTCCAGGTACCCTAATGCCCTTTTTCTTCATGCTCTCGACAAACTCATATGGAGTAAGACCCTGATGATACAGAGTTGCAATTATACCAAATGAGAAAAACCAAAATAGGACTCTGCATTCAAAAACCATTTCATCAGCACCCTGATGAGACAAACATCTTACCCCATCATAAGCATCTTTGAAGTATCGAGCAGCATCGTCAATGGCCCCACCAAAACGAGGACCGATTGTCAACAAGCCTGTTACAGAAGCTCATCATTTAGAACTTTGAAAAGCCAGTTGTCAAAGACCTATTGCAAACAGAAAAACGATGGCTCCAATAATCACCTGACACAAGGCTCGAAACAAGGTCTTTTCCAGCTCTTGCTGTGACTATGGAGTTGTGGGCCCCAGAAACACATGGACCATGGTCAGCACACAACATGATGCATATCTGCCCAAATTCACACATATCAGTCAGAGGGTGCACCGTTTACACAATATATCTGTTTGTCTTGTGATTAGTCATTTGTGAAGTCAAATATGTATAATAGTCAGGACAGCGAATAGAAACTGAATCCGGCAAGTATCTTGGAGCAATATTGATGGCTCCATGAATGGACAAACAAAACCTACCTCGATAAACTTCGTGCAATATCGAGGAAGACTGCGTTTGAACCACAAAAGAGAAATTACATCACCCACACCAAGTCCCTGTTCAACAATGGAAGACATTGGTACACCAGCGTAGCATGGCTCTTCCCCTGCAAAAGGACGAAGGCATTAATTTAGTACAACTCTTCCCCTGTCAACATCTAAAAAACTTCTTTCAATTTCACTTTTCTGCAGGATTACCTCTATCATCAGAGATGGTTGAAATGACATGAGTTGGAGCCCGAACTTTCCCGCTCTTAATTGCTGTGTTGAGATCCTCAGGGATCTGTGGAGGTGTTACTTCCTTAACGGGTGAAATCTTCCCTTCTTCAACCTAAGAAAGGGTCATAAAATATGCATCAGGACTCAATTATTGGGTAGGCCCATTGGGAGTATAACCATGTGGCCTGGAGTCAACAAAATGCATTTGATGACAGCCTATCATGTTCTACCAGTGGCCTCATCCCTGCAAACTAAAAACAATGCTTACCAGTTTCTCAAAAGTTTCCTTGATTACGGTCTCAAAAGCTTCATATGAAGTAGGAACAACTGCCCCGGCATCCCTGAGTGCTTGATTCTTTGCTTGTGCCGATTCCATCTCACCACCACTTTTTGCACCCTAAGGTGAGAAGGAAGAACCACTTAATTATATGTTTTAATTTTTGGGCTTGAAAAGTTATGAAGAGCAATGAAGGCAGTCACTTACAGCATGACCAAATTGCACTTCCGACTTGAAGAGTCGTGCACAAGTCCCACTAACCCAAGCCACCACTGGTTTTGTCACTTTCCCCTCCTTTAAAGCTTCAACTAGGGAGTACTCATCTCGTCCGCCAAGTTCCCCCAGTACAACAATCATTTTAACCTGAGACAGATTAAAGAACAGATTAGAGAACATGCTCCTGAATGACAAACTTGCTAACTAGTGATGGAACTTAAAATAGGCATGTTAAAGCCAAAGAACACTAGATGCCCTATCATCTTTTATATGTATTTACAATAAGAATGACCTAAATTGCTTTATTATTCAGACTACACAAACATATCCCGGTGAACTCCTCTGAAATAAAGCAAGCAAAACAAATCTATACTGCTACACCTGAGGGAACTTGAAATAGGCATGTTAAAGCCAAAGAACACTAGATGCCTTATCATATTTATATGTATTTACAAAAAGAATGTCCCAAATTGCTTTATCATTCAGACTACACTAACAATTCCTGGTGAACTACTCTGAAATAAAGCAAGCAAAACAAATCTGTATTGCTATACCTGAGGGATATTGTTAAACCTCAGTACATGGTCAGAGAGAGTAGATCCCGGGAAGACATCACCTCCAATAGCAATACCTACAGAAAAGAAAAGAGACAAATCAACTGTAAATTTGGCACTCTTCCACGTCGTTAAGTATTACAGAAATTAGAGGCATATCTACATACCTTCGTAGATTCCATCAGTAACACGGGCAATAGTGTTGTAAAGTTCATTAGACATGCCTCCCTGCAACAAAGAGTCAATCAATTACTGCAAATCAACAACAGTGCTCAAACTAGGTGACTTCATGCACAATCAACAAATATATGTATATATACTGGAGTTTTGTTAGTTCATCTCAAAATGTTACTTAAGAGAGCAATCCCAAAAATTGTTTTAAAGCTCTTTTCCAGTTGTTGGGCCAAAAGTTGCAACAACATGCGTGGGAGTATAGGAACTTAAAGGAATACGTACAGACTTAGAGACAAAACCAACAGATCCAGGTCTGTATAACTTGCAATGAATAATGTTGTCAATAGTCCCAGCAGTGTCACCGATCTTGAAAGCACCAGCTTGAATGCCTCCGACAGTTGCTGGGCCAATTACAACCTGCAATACGAACAGGACAAGAAGCTGACTTGACCGAATATTTGCATTCTACTTAATATATATCTAGAATTCTTCTCACCTTATTGTTTGCACGAGCATATGCAACTAACTGTTTGGTGTCTGACTCCGGAACACCTTCAGCTATAATGGCTATGACTCTTATAGTTGGCTGTTTTAGAGCAGCCATTGATGAAGCAGCAGCACTGGAAAAGAAAAAGAAATGAATTCCACAGCAAGTGCTTTATCAATCAAAGTTATCGTCAATTAGTACTTAGTACTTACCTTCTGAATGAAGCAAAGTTGATCAACACATCAGCAGTAGGATGTGCCGCACATGCTGCTTCAATGCTGCAAGAGTAACAACATGTTTGTAAGATCCAGACTCCAGAATGCGAAATCACCCCTTAAACTGCAACACCTAAGTTGCTCCAAGAATCCAAAACTGGGGAAAACATGGATAGAACTCTGCCATACTAAACTGCTATAGTTGCTGTGCTAGAGTCCAATGAAACGGAAACTTACTGTTGCACTATCTGCAGCATACTAAGATTAGATATAGAACTTTCACATTACTTGGTTACAAGGCTAATAAAGATTAATGATGCTGTCTAATAGATCACAGGGCTTTCCTTTTTATTCCCCGCCTTCTTCCTTTGCAAGTTATAAAGTGGCATTTCAAGTCTTAATAATAGTAGCTACTGCAGTTATCTCCTATCCTTCTAAAAAATGTATACATCGGTTAACTTCATTGCCAAAGCAAGTCACCGTGAGAGATTTAAAAGAAAAAGGAAAAAAGAAATAATTTCCCACCATTGTTTATGATAGGTATAATTACAGAGCAACTTGTAGCAATTTTTTTTTTTTTTTGATAACTGAGGACTCTACCACGGCCCCCCGTGCCCGGACGGCACCGAAGGGCCGGGCCCCTATACCTCGGGGGAGACTAGCATAGGACCCCACCACCATGGCCCCCCACTTAAGACGTGTTAGCAGCTGCGGAGTTTCGACCCTGGACCCCTGCGATGAAGTGCCCAAAGCCGAACCAACTCAACTACCCACCAGTGGGTGCAATTTGTAGCAAGTCAGCCACCAATCATAAGCAAAATGCATCTCACTGTTTGATTAGCTTTACAATCTAAGAATTATGGAGAAGAAAAAGTAAGACATGAGTGACGTACGTTGAATGAACAGGGATAGCAATTTCCTCCTGGCCAAAGAAGAGTTTCTGAAATCCCTCAGAACCAGGGTTGATAATACCTGCAACTGATGGTGTTTCCCGCCCTACACAAAACAGGAAAGTTGGAGTAACATTAATGACTGCCATTGAAAAGAAGATCACAGCAAGCATATTACGGAAAGAAACACATAGATTTCAGTGGCCCGAATTGTTCTACACACCACAAAGAAAGTCAAAATCAAGCATCCGCTGGATGGGGAGTTGCTTGTAGTTATAGAAAAGAGCCTGCGTGGTACGGGAGAATAGTTGTCCAGTGGCCATGATGAAGAATCAACAAGAACCTGCATGAATGAAGGAACAAATCTCAATAATAAATCTAACTGCCGCATCACAAGCTCTATCAGCATAATACTACTAGAAAGAACATAGCACATGGAATCCCATGGATCTCGAAACCCTTCATTTGCAAAACCAAGTGTGATGCATCTACCCAGAAGCATGTAAACAGCCATTCCCGACATCAGTTGCATGCGTAACTCGAAATTCGTGCCATTTTGCTAACTTCCCTACAACTACTGCAGGACATAGAAGGCGTCCACAATAATCCACACATCTTATCTCAAAGTAAATATCTTGTTTCTACTAAAGAGAAAAAGAACACATAAAAAAAAAGGACAGGACGACATCTACTAAAATTGAAAAAAAGAGACCGTTGGGTCAACAGTCACGCAAGAGATGAAATACATGCAAACCACGACATAAATCAACTCGAATTCCAACCGGGACTGCACATCTTCATTCAAAAAATCAATCATTTAAGTTGCAACCAACAGTATCCATCGCAAATAAGCAACGCACGCTACGATTACACAGTGGCGTGAATCGGAGTCCTAATCCCGGTCGTCCGTCAAATCACCCGGGCCACCAATCCGAGGTTAAATAAGATAAAAAAGAAGAAGAAAAGGGGTCTCGACGCGACGCGAACAGTGACGATCCTCCGCACCGAGACGCGCCGTTACGCAACAGGATCTCTCGGCAGCAACAGCGGGCAACGACCGCGATTCCCGACGCAGCAGGAACAAGCAAGCGGGACCGGTCACCTAACCGCCCGCTTCCCCAACCGAAACCAGATCGCCCGCCGCGGCTCGAGACACGTGCACAACTAACCGCACGCAAATTCGCACCATCCACGAGCCAGAATAAAAAATAAAGAAATAAAAAAATTCACGCCGTCCCTCCGGCGAACCGCGAGCCGAAGCATCGACGGACGCCGCAGTCATTACCGCGATCGAGACGCGTACACGAAACCCCGACTCGCTGAACCAAGATTACCCAGGCGGATCTGATTCGGAGATCAGGATTCGGTTCGAGGGAGGAACGAGGGAGGGAGGCATTACCGGCGGCGGCGCGAACCTGGATCGGCCGGGGCTCGACTCGGCCGGCGGCGAGTCGAGGAGGAGGAGGAGAGGAATGCGGTACCGCCCGAGGAGAGAGAGAGGAGAGAGAGAGTGAAATGAAGGGGGGAAAATGGAGGGACGAGATTTAAATAGAGAGCGGGGGGGGGGAGAGGACAAGGGAGCTACCGCTAGGCTAGAGAGAGTTCACGTGGCGGGTGTTAGTTAGCTCACAAAAGTGGAGGGAGGGAGAGGGGTGGTGGTTGCTAATTTCTGCGGCGTGCGATGGACGACGACGGCTGGGCTCGCTCACTGTGTTCTGCTTGTAGAGAGAGAGAGAGAGGTTGGTTAGGTGGGGGTGGGGGAGGTGGGACGCGGTATAGGCTGGCCTGACTTGGAAAATCGGTGGCTGGTCCATTCCCATTCCCTCGCCGTTAATTTAATTAAATTTTTTTTTATTTTCGAAATCAAGATTCGAGAAGCGTGAGAACGACGATTAATTAACCCGAGTTGCGATTGATTTATTTAAGGCACGATTCATACGAAAATCTTCTCCCATTTTTTTTGGCATTTTCTAGTAATATATGTGGTCCTTGTCGCGTAAGGCTTCCTTTTGCTTGAAAACGATATTCACGGAAATTCTTAAGATAACTAAGTACGTGGGTGCAGATAAGGATTTCTTAATGTGATTTCTCGTATCGATTGGATCTATCGAGAGGGTGGGTGAGGTCGAGTTCGGGCAGGTTCAAAAAATATTTTGATTTAGAATTTCCATACTATACAGATTTACTGATCCAACCCATACTTAACTCATACACAACCCGATCCGACCCATACTGTATGAACACTTTTGTATTTAACCAAATTTATGAAAACCCAAACCCAAACCAAATCAAAATAAGAGCATAAAGTGAGTGAATTCGAAATCGAGTAAAGACAAGAGAGAGTGAAAAGAGAGTCATATTCTAAATACGTTTATGACTCTTTTATTAACTCATATAACAATTCAGTCTATCTAATATGTGTTGATTAATGAGTTTATGACCTCTTTTCTACGAATGCACTATTATGCATAAGTACAGACTAAGGAAATGTCAAAATCCGTCTAAAAAAAATCAAGCTCTCGATCGATTTCGCGGGGGTGGTTCAGGCACTTCCGTCCGAGTTAGGCGCCTCTCAAGGATGGCGACGTGCGTGGTCGAACGGGCGATGGTTGCTGTCGTCCTGCCATCTCCGCTGGATTAGTCAGCGTGAAAATCGCCCGGACGATTTCCCTCCTTGTCTTCGGGTCAGATGAAGACGAGTTGGGGGTTTCCCACGTGCGTGTCGTCGCTCCTACATTTTGGCGCATTAAAAGTGTCCGATACCGGGAGTAGCTTCACGTCCCCATCGGATTTAATTCGTGGAATCGGTCCGTTGGTCGCAACGCCTTCAGCATTTATCGGAGCAATCGGATCTATAAAAGCGTGCTAATTAAATGAACTAGTACTTAGAGAGAGAGAGAGAGATATTGATGAATTTAATAGCTAATTTCCATAATATTGTTCAATTAGATTGTACTTGGATTTCTCTCGTAAGGTAAAGAAGATGAAACTACCTAAAGTTTGGACTCGGATTTGCATGCCACGAGCAAAGAAGCAAGTGAGACATTCCAAATTTCTTCTTTTTTATACCAAATTCTATCAATCACACACAATTAATTCAGCGATCGATATAGGTAGAAAAACTAGTACTCTGAAAGTTAATTTTTCGTATGTATGATTGTTCGGGTCAGTGCAATTTATAGCCCTAGATCTTGAGAATGGTGGTTCTTTACCAAAGATGTCATTTTTTTCATGAGTTATCTTAATTTACTTAACGTAGAAAAACTTTGAAATACATAACGTGTCATTGGGCTCTTATAAATGTGTCTTTTTGCACACGTCGGTGCCGTTAATCATGTAACCATATTTTTCTATCGGGTAAAAGTTAGTGAATTTTTTAAGGCCGTTTGAAAAGTCAAGGTGTTAATGTTTCAAATGACAATTCAGTGATTTATTTTGGGAGCGGACAAAGACATATTATATGCAATCTTAGTATAGACAAAATTTTATTTGTCCTTCATTAAAAAAAGAGTTATAAAAACGTAAAACACATGTAGAACGCTATTTTTGCGACATCAAGTGCCAATTCAATTCAGGGGTCCAAGTCAATACTCTCTACCATAAAAACAAAGTCTACTTTAACATACCGCCGATTCAAAGAAAGTGGCCTCAGCTCCAATTTGTGGCCTCTAAATTGGTCAAATATTTCTCAAAGTGAAGAATCAAATGGGAATTAATGGCAAGGCAGGTTCGTACATGCAGTCAACAGTGACAAGTGAAAATGCAATGTTCAGAGTTCTTTGAAAATCAAACCGTTTGATACCAATACATCTAATTAAATATTCCCATCTATTAATCAATGATGGTGGGCTAGCTGAAGCCGAGCCTTACAATCTCTCTCTCTAAAAAGAGTTCCAAATTACATTTATTCCACGGAAAATCGACAATTCGAAAGCAAATTTCCTCCAAAAAAAAAAAAGGATGTTAGTTTATATATCATAAAGATATTAGTTAACAGAAAATATTTTCATTGTCCATAGCAATTCACATCTAAATACTCTCATTAATGGTGAAAATATTATTTATTCGTGCATTTTCTTAAGCGACGCGGGTGACTATTTCTGCAAACATTTTTTCTAAATTATTAATTTTGTAGCAAAATAAATGCACCCCATCAGTTATTTTTCAATGGGTCCGGTCCTAATCAGTAGGCTCGACATTCTGATATGTTTTGTGATCCCTATAAAATAATTGTGCCCACTCTCCAACGCTAAACTAAGCCCACTTTTGAACCTTTTGTACGTGCATATTCAAATAATTCAATTCACGCCGCACCTAACCCCTCCAGCCCCTCGCACTTGACTTGTTTTGTAAGGTATGGACCGGAGCGGCGCGTGGCGAACATTTCCACATCGCTCCTTTTCATCCTCCCTGTACATGTTCTCCCACAACATAAATATTTTTGATATTTTGGTTTTTTTAAGGTTGTCAATCGACACGGAGATAAAATTGTAAAAAAAAAAAAAAAGAATCGATGGCTCAAAGCGGTTTCTTTTCCTGCTTTTTAGTTTCGTGTAAAAAATAAAAAGAAAAAAATAAATAAAAAGACGAACTACAGAAATGTGTCACGTTTGCAAAATTCGCCTTTTTTTGGCTTTTTCCAAAAAAAAAAAAAAGAATCGATGGCTCAAAGTTTCTTTTTGCAGTTTCGTGTTGCGAACTCGATTTCGATACAAAGTTTTGAAGATACAAATTTGTTGGGCATAGGATTGTAATTTTTCGATTCTTATGTTTAATGATATTTCGAGATGAATAGATAGAGAATTAAGATGACATTCAATGTTATATAGTCTTTGGCATAATTAGATCAAAATTACGAGTAATACCCTGTATATTGACTGTCAATATTGATTAGGTTCAAAGGCGGGTTCTCTTTTAAAAGAGTAGAATGAATACCTTTTTAGACTCCAAAATTTGATGGGTCTGATTCCTACGATGCTTACATATAAATAAATAAATAAATAAAAGGCATTTTCCCCTCCGTTTTACTTTCTCCTAAGAAAATATGAAAATGAAAACAATATTTAAATTTTTCATAAAAAAAATTATGAAGAGCATCGTGATATTTGCGTATTTTGAAAGGTTTTAGGTGTTTTGAATCAAGCAAAAGTTAAATTACAAGAGAAGCAAGATTTAAAAAAAGTAAAAAAAATGAAATTAAAAATCATTCCAAAGAAGCATTTAAATCAAACGGTCCTAAATTGATAGCTATAGGATCATCCATCAATTCTCATAGTAACTCTCTCTTCCCCTATGAAAAGTAGAGCGCATAAAAGGCGAACTACCTGAACGACATCGAAAGGACGCCAAACGCTCCCCTTTTTTCGATGGTAAAATCGAGTTCTCTCACTTTCTCACCTGTTATCTCCCCCTTATTTCAATGGAATTTCGCTTTCTTTATCTACATCCTGCATTTAACGCCGCCTAATGCAAATTCACGATCCAGTGACGTGACGGGACATGATCATTTCACGTGCTAATCGGAATTCCTACGAGCTTAGATCAACGAGGGAACATGAAAAGCGAATCTCGTCTACTCTTTGTTGGATCATGGACCATTAACCAACAACTTTCATTAATGACAAGTTTTTGAAGCACCGAATACTAATTCGAATTTGATACAAATTTATATTCTTTGGGAATTAGTTGAAAACTTTTTAGCATAATTCCTTTAAAAAAAATCACCAATTTTAGATAAAATCTCAATTCTGCCCTAGATTTTTTTATTTAAGAAAAATCCTCGACTTTCACTCTAATTTTACCCACATGTCCAAAAATCACCACAAGTTTCTTTAAAATTATCAACATTAAGAGATTACTGTTATTCCATACAAAGGCGATGGTGTCAATGAAGACGCATTGTTCTAATAATAAACCTCTAACAAGTCATGATGTCGATAAACCCCAAGAAATTAGTAGGGATTTTTGGACTCCTAAGCAGATTTGAGATTAGAGCTGGAGTTTGAGATTCCTTTTTTTGACAAAAAAAAAAAAAAGAAGTACGTACGGGACAGAATTGATATTTGAACTAAAGTCAAGCGCTTTTTGGGAATTGGGCAGAAAATTTTCAAGTTCTTTATAGTGCAACACTTTGCATGGAAACTAGGAACTCAAATTAGGTGGAGTGAAGGGCAGAGAGTTAGGTGCAACACAAGAGAAACCGAAGTTTGGTCCTCCTCAAGTTCGTTGGATGGTCCCTTACGCATCGCCAGTCCCACCGCATTATCGCATGTAATCTTTAGTTAATTTCAGTCAGGTCACATCCTCGTACTTCACTTTCAATTACAGTGCTTCGCAATTTTAATGTTCGAAATGGGAGGATTATGAAAAGAAGAAGAAGAAGAAGAAGACCATTCGGTCAACGCTTCCTCGTTTCTGACTTAAGAGTCAATTTCGGTGTGAAGGATGCAAAAGCAAAATTTTCAGTGCTCCATAATCTGACTTTGAGGAACAAGGGACGTGCGATGTTGCCTTCCATGTCCCCGCCGGCGAAAACGTTCAAATAATAATAAATAAAGAGACCTTGAAATGAATCCATTTTCCCTACTTTATTCATGCGGTTGTAGTGGATCTGTAAAGACGGTCTTGAATTTCATGCGTTTGATTTCTAACCACCATCGATTGGACAACACGGAGGGCATCATCGCATCGCCATTAACTTTGATACCGAAGGGTTGAATTCCAAAGTTATATATGAAATAACAATAATCGAGTACTAAATATAGTATATTCTCAAAGTCATACCGGCTACAATATTCGCCTATACTTTCAATAGCCCATTGATGTTATTTTGACTTTCGCACCGCGCGATTTCGTTTTTCTCCTTCGCACAGCACAGACATATCCACTGGCCGCTAGCGTTTTGCTTTTAGAGAACCCTGTTGGGCTTCGGTTTGGGCCCCTTTCTATAAGCTAAACAAAACCCCAAAAGCCCATTCACAGAAAAGGAAACCTCCATAACCCCGACCCGACCCGACCCGACCCGACCCTTTTCTTTTTTTTGGGGTCCTATGCAGGTCGAGTCACAAAAATATACCCTTCATGTCACGGTCAGATCGGATCAAGTAATCAATTTGGAATTTAGATGCAACCAGTCCATTTACACTCCTAATTGTATCAGCAATCTATTTCGATGGCACGTTATAAATTAATCAATAATAGTAAAAACCTAAGGATCATGTTACCCCACAAATCATTTGATTTCTTTTCTACCTTATATTTTGGTTGACAGACCACAATTTATTCAATCTCTTATTAAGTGAGGAAATGTACAGTGATGCTTGGGGCGTGCCTCAATTTCTTATAACAACAGCAAAAAGAAAAACACTCATCATCTTTGATATCTCCAAACTGAAGAACATCTCGGAAGAAGAAAATTAACAATCTCTTACAAAAAAAAAAAAAATCAAAATCAAGATCCAATACCTTTTTGTGATCTACTCGTCTCAATCTTATTCAGTAGTGCTTGACTGTTACATTGAGCTTGAGCACAGCTCTCAAGTTGGCAATGTCCATGAACTCAGTGACCATGACCCCATACCCCTTCACGAACCTGAACTTGCCGGTCCCCGAGACGACGCTGAACTCCCGCTCCGCCATCGAGAACAGGTCGGCACCTTGGATCTCCAGCGTGCTCCCCTCGTGCTCCCCATCGGTGAAGATCACCGAGAACACCAGGTGCAGCCCCTTGCCGTCCAGCTGCGAGTTCACGTACATCCCCTGGGCTCTCCCGATCTCCCTCGACTCGATGGTCGGCCCCTCGGTCACCGGGTCGTCCACCACCAGGACTGTCCCGAAGTGCAGGATGCTTGACTCCGGCCCGGTCCTCCCCGCCACGGCCATGGCGGACGCGTCGTGGCCAGTCAAGTAGTCGTGCACGTAGAAGACCAGGTTGGTCTCTCTCGGCTGGTGCCTAGGGATCGCGTAGGCCACGTAGAGCAGGGTGACCGTGAAGATAAAGAAGAAGAAGTTGGAGGTGAGATTGAGAGGAGTGGCCATGGGTTTCTCTCTCTGTCAGTCTTGAGCTAAAGATGTTGGTGTCGTACACTAAGAGGAAAACGAGGACTAGGGAGTTTTTCATGAGTGTTTCCTTTAAGGAAAATGGATGGTGACTCATGGGGAGAGATTCTCTATAGAAGATGGCATTGTTCTTGGAGGAAAAGGACAATAGGATGAAGAGGAGCGCGATTGATTATACCGAGATAATAGTAATTTAAAGGGTTAGTTGTCTCGTTCTGAAGTTGCTACTGATTGGACAGATACAGGAGAAAGCCATTTGAGTCGAGCTTTTAGCTTAGTTTGATAATGCTTGCCTGGTCATCATCCAAGATGTTGTCGTACGCTTATTTGTCTTGCAATGACTGCCTGGATACGAATAATATTCCAACGTGAAAACCACGTGCCATCCCCGACAACTTCGAAGACATGAATATTGTCGCAGAACAATGCGAGTTCTTGTAAAAAGCAACAGACTGAACTGTTTAAGAATCAGCAGTAGATTGCACTGCAGATCTATGTTCCTATTGCTTGGAAACAAGGTCGATTGAGATACAAAACCGGTCATTGCCATTGCCAAAATCGAGTGCGTAGGTATTGTACGTTTTGCTTATTCAGTTGACTTCCTAGACAAAGAAGCATCTTCGTTGGAGAGTGTCTGTCATCCGGTACTCTCCGTTGGTTTCTTACTGTTCAAGATTCAGTGATCAGGGAAGGCCCAAAATTGAGCCGAGATCAGGGTAAAGCAATTTCATTCGAGCCTATTTTTCTTGCCAAAATGGCCAAGCGATCAAGGACTTAAACTAAGGCAAACTGAAAGTCCATGCTTTCCTGATAATGACTATGAGAGCTCTACTTGATTTGATAACATAAAAAGAAATAAATTCTCGGAAAACGGACTTGAAATATTAACCTGAAGACACAAACTTCTCTGGTTTAATACATCTCAGGAACAAGTCATTCTTAATTCCTCAATCGGACACGGTTAATATAGGAGCGAGGCAATGGAACAGAAGGTGACATGTAATGCAGCAAGAACAATGCCATGTCTGCTTCATTCAGCTTGCAAACTCAACAAGTGAAACTGTTGCCAGAAATGCAAGGTCTGAATACAAGGACTTTATCCAAGAGTCCCACATAGGACATACACTGACAGATTAATGAAAGGAGCTCTTGACAAAACGCAAGGCCTGTCACTGCCCAAATCATACCTTTCTCGGCCTTTTGGCTAAGATCAAGTGTAGTATCTGTTCTTATCAGTTTAATATCTGATACGTGGGCCATCGGTCCACATGATATTAAATTAGTTTTTTTAGGGGAAGAGTCCGTCACAGTAGCTTGCTACTGGGGCTCTTGCGCGTTGCCTTGGCGTTGCACTACTGCCGTGGCCTGGCGCACCCCACCAAATCTAGTTTGAAGCTTACATACTGGTTTTTGTAGTGTGTCTTGATTTTGAGATGTATATAGAGATTATCTTTTGAATTTACATTGCTGTGTTGTGTGAGGTGTTGTCAAGAATCAATCATGTCTTCAGATTCCTGGTACTGTCAAGAATCACTCATGTCTTCAGTCCTGGCACTACCGGTTCTTTTATCCTGCTATGTTGCATTTAAGAGTTTCAGATTGGTTCCGACAAAAGCCAAAATTAGGACTAAATGATGTCAACCGAATTCTTAAGGACACGACTTGCCTACCGTCTCGAGACCTGTGAAGAAGAGAAGCTTTCGCTTATAAATCTTCCTGCTTCTCAATAGGACTTACCACTTTGCACACTAGCTAAAGCAAAACCTGGTCTAACGAGCATCAGCTCATATTTGATTGAAAATAACATCTTAGTTTTTACCTCAAAGGTTGTCCACCTGCATCTTCATGATTTGACCTCTCTACTGTGATTGACGGGAATATTTTCATGCTCAGCTCTTGACCAACACAAAAACTAATCTCTCCTTTGAGTTCTTCAACGCCAGTTGCAGCTTTTTTGTCCAATCTCCGATGTCCCCTTTTGAGTTTGAGTGATTTAACGCTTTCCTCCAAGGCGCTTTATTGACAGGACATCACAATATTCCGATTCTTCTACAAACTTGCGATGTGTACGTTTTATATTTGTGCTGCTCCCGTCCGTTGTTCTAGTTACCAGATTTTCCTCCGATTCCGACTGCAACTCCAAGCCCTGTTGACCAGGTGACTCCATTTAAAGCATTTGAGTCAGGAGATAAAGGGGTGCGCCAATGAAGGGGACGAAGAAGAAGTTGGAAGTGAGACAGAGCTAAAGATGCATTGCACAGTGATAGGGATGAGTTTTCGCTTTTATATGTTATTTCTCTAGGGAAGATGGACTTTCTTCTAGAGGAAAATGACAAGTTGAAGGGAGGCATGGTTTCTTTGGTTTATCTGTTGAATGATATAGTAGCTCAGAGTCAGTTGGCTGTTCTAGTTCGATTGTCTCGTCATTGAACACTGGTGGTAGCAAAGGATCAAACAAATTCTACAGGACCTATGACAGGGTTCTAGTTGCAGATCATCTATATGCCTTTTTTCCCTTTTGTCGGGCAGTGAAATGGGTTGAGAGATTGAGCAGTTATCTTATGGCCCTGGAATCGAAGCCATGTCTATAGTATTTACTGCTCATGACAAAAAGCAAGATTTAGGGAAGCTCAAACGATCTGAGATCAGACCGGTCATGTTCAAGAGCTGCGATCTGCAGAACTTTAAGGCCAAGAACTTGTCAAAGAAACAAACACAGAGGTGGCCAAGGAGAACTCAAGAAAACAGTGCACACTGGCAGTGCAGTGGAAGCTCTGAGGTGCCACGATATGCAACGGCACCATCTCTTGCACATTCTTAAGTTCCAAACTAAACAAGTAAAGCTAACGTTCGGCATCAATCTGGGGAAGAAAATAAAAAAAATGGGCAGTTTTTTATCGCCTCCCCATTGATGGCACTCTCTGTAGGACAGACAGAAGTGTGAAAGTGAATGGTGAATGTCCAAGAACAAGGACTGAGTGCAACAGTCCCACATAGAATCAAAAGTCAAAGGTCAACAACATGAGATCGATCGAGATACAAAACTGGTCATTGCCATTGCAGAAATTACACATAGGTATTGTGTACACTGTTCATTCAGTTGACTTCCTAGACAAAAGAAGCATATTCGTTGGAGAATGTCTGTCCCATGCATCTGCTACTCTTTATTGGTTTTTCTCTTTTCAAGATTCAGTGGGTTAAAGCAATGTCATGCGAGTCTATGTTTCTTGCCTAATTGGCCAAGCAATAATTGATAGTCATGAGGACTATAGAAAACTAAGGCAAACTGAAAGTCCATGCTTCACTGAAACTAATTATGAGAGCCCTACTTGATTTCACAACCTGAAGGACCAAGTATTCTCTGTAAACAGACTCAACATAATAACCCGAAGATACAAACTCCTCTGACTTAATACCTCTCAGGAATGAGTCATTCTTAGATCCTCGGTCAGACATGGCTACTTCAGGAGCAAGGCGATGGAACAGAAAGGTGACAGGAAATGCAACAAGAACAACGCAATATTTGCTTTATTCGGCCTGCAAACTCAACAAGCCAAGCTGTTGTCACACGTTTAAATGTCTAAAAACAAGGACTATATCCAACAGTCCCACATAGGACATACACTGACAGATTAATGCAATGAGCTCTTGATAAAACGCAAGGCCTGTCGCTGCCCAAATCATACCTTTCTCGGCCTTTTGGCTAAGATCAAGTGTAGTATCTGTTCTTATCAGTTTAATATCTGATACGTGGGCCATCGGTCCACATGATATTAAATTAATTTTTTTAGGGGAAGAGTCCGTCACAGTAGCTTGCTACTGGGGCTCTTGCGCGTCACCTTGGCGTTGCACTACTGCTGTGGCCTGGCGCACCCCACCAAATCTAGTTTGAAGCTTACATGCTGGTTTTTGTAGTGGGTCTTGATTTTGAGATGTATATAGAGATTATTATTTGAATTTACATTGCTGTGTTGTGTGAGGTACCGTCTTCAGTCCTGGCACTACCGGTTCTTTTATCCTGCTATGTTGCATTTAAGAGTTTCGGATTGGTTCTGACAAAAGCCGAAATTAGGACTAAATTATGTCTAAGTGAATTCTCAGGACACGAATTGCCTACCATCTCGAGACCTGTGAAGAAGAGAAGCTTTTGCTTATAAATCTTCCTGCTTCTCGATGGGACTTACCACTTTGCACACTAGCCGAAGTAAAACCTGGTCTAACAAGCATCAGCTCATATTTGATTGAAAGTAACATCTTAGTTTTTACCTCAAAGGCTGTCCACATGCATCTTCATGATTTGACCTCTCTACTGTGATGAACGGGAATATTTTTATGCTCAGCTCTTGACCAACACAAAAACTAATCTCTCCTTTGAGTTCTTCAACGCCAGTTGCAGCTTTTTTGTCCAATCTCCAATGCCCCTCTTCGAGTTTCAGCGATTTAAAGCTTTCCTCCAAGTCTCTTCAGTGACAGGACATGGCCATACTCTGATTCTTCCACGAACTCACATTATGTATATTTTACATTTGTGCTGCTCCACTCGGCTGTTCTGCTCACCAGATTCCTCTGATTTTTAATGCAATTCCAAGCACTTTTGACCAGCATCAGGTGACTAATTAAAGCATTTGAGTCAGGGAATATGTATGCAGCAATGAAGAGGAGGAAGAAGTTGGAGGGGAGATAGAGAAATGAGAGGAGTGGCCATGGTTTTCTTTTGTCAGTTGAGCTGAAGATGATTCTACAGTGATAATATGAGTTTCGAGTGTTACATCTCTGGAAAAGGCTGGGCTTTTATTAGAGGAAAATGACAAGAAGTCGAAAGGAAGCACGGTTAGGTTTCTCTGTTGAGTAATATAGTAGCTCAGAATCATTGGGCTTGTTCTCATCGTCACTGGGACTGGTTGGTTCAAACTAAAACATGGTTTGGTGATTTAAGCTTCATATAGGGGACAATTCAATTTTCCCGTTATCAAACACCAGTCGTAGTGAAAAATCAGACAAATTCTATTGGATCGGTGACAAGGTTCCAGTTGCAGATCATTGTTGTGCCTTTTTCCCCTTTTACTGGGCAGCAAAATCGATTGAGACATTGAGAGGTTATCCATGAAGCCATGCCTGTGGTTTGTACTGGTCTTGACAAACATGGCCGAGCAAATTTGTTGGGGCGTTGGAGGGCGTCCAACTTATGCATGGGGTACTGTCCTTTCTATGTCCCAATAAAACTTTAGAGAAAGCAAATGATCTAAAATTGGAGTAAACAATCATTTTCAAGAGCTGCGATCTGCAGAACTTTTAGGCCAAGCTTGTCAAAGACGAACAAACGCATGGGAGGTAGCCAGGGAGAACTCAAGAAAGCAAAGTGCACACTGGCAATGCAGTGGACGGTGGGAAGTGCTGGAAAATGCGACAGAACCACTCTTGCACATTCTCAGCTCCAAACTAAGCAAGTGAAGCCAAAGTTCAACGTCAATCTGGGGAAGAAAATAAGAACACGGACAGTTTTTCTTCGCCTCACCCTTGAAGGCACTCGCTGAATAGAAAACTGACGGAAAGTGTTAATGTGTATGGTGAATGTCTCCAAGAACAAGGCCTGAATGCAACAGTCCCACATAGATTCGAAAGTCAAAGGTCAACAAAATGAGCTCTGTCAAAACACAAGGCCTGTCAGCTTCCCAAATCATACCTTTCTCGGCCTTTTGGCTAAGATCAAGTGTAGTATCTGTTCTTATCAGTTTAATATCTGATACGTGGGCCATCGGTCCACATGATATTAAATTAATTTTTTTAGGGGGAGAGTCTGCCACAATAGCTTGCTATTGGGGCTCTCGGGTGTCACCTTGGCGTTGCACTACTGCCTTGGCTTGGCGCACCCCACCTACTCTAGTTCAACGTAATGCTTGATGTGTTAGGATTCAGGTGGGATAGTGCATCAATGATGAACTAGCTTCTGAGTTTAGCGTACTGTGTTTAGTAAGAGGTACTGTCAAAAATCGATGGTGAATCAGTCCTGGCATTAGCAGATCTAGTTATCTAAGATCAAGACGGAGTGGCCTGGTTTTCTCCCGTCTCGGTGTTGAGCTAAAGATGCATTGTCAGATAATAGTAGGAGTTTAGAATGAGATTTTCTATGGAGGAAAATGACAACAGGTCGAAGGGAAAACATGGTCGTTTTCTGTGTTGACTAATAATAGTGGCTCAGTGTCATTTGGCTTGTTTTCATCACCGGGATCGATTGATTGATTCGAAATAAAACAAAGTTTGGGCGAGTCAGGCTTTATGCAATTCTATGTTTTTTTCCCTATTTTTTACTTATTCATTCATTTATTTATGAAAATATAAGGGCTGTTACAAGTTCATTACAGTTATTTCATAAGATAGCCCGACTACTGCTGAATGATGGTATCAATTCTGATTTCATCACTTACAATCCGGATAATTCGATCCACTAGGGGACAATTCCATATTCTCATCACCGAACACGGTTGGAGTAGTGAAAAATCAGACGAGTTCTATTGGGTCGGCAACCATGTTCGCGTTCCAGATCGTCCCTGTGCCTTTTTTCTTTTCGCTGGGCAACGAAGGTGATTGAGACATTGACCAGTCAGCTATGAAATTACTGTTGTAATCATGTGTGTACTGGTTATGAAAAAACATGGCAGCCCAAATTCATTTGAGATAGTCTGTCTTGTGGATTAGGTACTCTTTTTCCTGTGGGCTACCTAAGCTTCAGTCTTGTTTGGCGTAGAACAGTTGTGTTCATTCATTAGCTGCCGTCTGCCGGGATTTGCCAAAAGGCAAATGCATAAGACATGACCGCAAATAGCTTTAACAATACGAGAGCACCGGCTGCCGTCTGCAAAACTTTTAATGCCAGGATTTGTCAAAGATAAATGCATAAGAGGGGACCGCAGATATAGCTTCAGGAAACAAGAGCAGACATGCCACAAAATGCACACCACCATCTCTTGCACATTCTAAGTTTTCCTTCACCTCATCATTACTGGCACTCGCGGTAGAGGAGTTTTGGATTAGTCCTGCCAAGGATTCGGACTCAACAATATGAGTGGAGGCCGGAAAGGCGCGAATTGCATACAGTCTCGAGACCTGCAAGGCTGAGAACCTTTTTAAGACAGATGGGAGCCTGCAACAGGAGTATACTGGAAGAGAGACAACGTGCCGGAAACATGTATCCTTGTTGTGCTTGTAGTTAAAACATTGACAGTACATGTACGGGGAGATTGATCCTGCTAAGCCCTTCTACTTCGATAGACTTTTTACATCGAATGTTCAAATTTTTAATCCCCCTGCTTTTGTGTGTAGTTTCTCTGCTTCTCTATAAGGCATATTGCCAGTGTCCTTCGCACTTTGCTAACTGGAGCAAGCATTGTAACAAGCATCTGCTCTTGTTCGAGTTAAAATAACATCGGTTTTCAGCTCAATGTTCTCCACACGTAACTTTGTAGTTCGACCTCTTGAATAGTCAATATAGCAAGTCAACAGCTAATGTTCGGCTGAGAAGCATCTCCTTATGTGTTAGGTGCTGTCCATCCTATGCCCCTTTCAAGAGTCAGGGAAGGCTCCAACAGCCTGAAATTGGGCTTAAATTCTAGTCTGCGAGCTGTGATCCAAAGCTCTTTGAGGTCAAGATTTGTTGGACACAAAACGCGTAAGAGGTGACTACAACAATTTAAGAAAACAAGGGCACACTGGCAATGGATTGTTCTGATTACAATGAGAGAACAGAACGAATTTGAAAGATCAGACCATTCCATCCGATTTGTATGGGCCATGGCTATGTCTTACCTAAAAATGTCAAATTCAAGCCATTGATGGAACTTTTGTGAATAAGTCATTCTCAATCCTTAAGTTGCGAAACAAGGGGATTCGATAGCAGGACAAATGAAGTCGCACAGCACCATGAAATGCAACAGCACCGTTTCTCAGTTTTTCGATGTTCATATGTCCTCCCATTGGAGGTCATAAGACTTGTTGCCAATAAGTTGAGATTCATGGAAACTCCTTAAGATTGGATCAGTGGTTAAGGAAGGAACAAAGTACATATGATTAGGTGCCCAGGTTCAATCCTCACACTTCGAAATACCAAAGGCAAATAATCCCATGTGAGGCTTAACCAGTCGAGTTTTGACTTGTATCTTCCTCTGTCGGTGAAGTTTTTTAGCTACTCCTGGGCTCAAGTTTTACCTATGTATCACCGAGCTCTCCCATCACGAAAAACCGAAGCTGAAGAATTACAGAAACTTCAGAAAAAGCCCCAGATTTTTTAGAGACTCTGCCTGAAGTTCCTAGGCAAAGAAAGAGGTTCAGAAGCTCGTTCATTGACGACAAAACGAAGCACCCAGTATAGCAATCGCTCAGCAGCCAAGGGCCATGCCGTCCTGGTCAAAAAGGGCCATTGCTCGATTATCAGAAAGCCGTTCGATGGAAGCCGTTCGATGGAGGCCAGCTCTGGTGCGAAAAATCATAGGCCGGTGAAGCTGATTCTGAAAATGCCAACAGAAACAGGAAAAAGGGAGCAGCAGGCGCTGCACGGCTCTCCTATTAATATTTCCAGAGACAAGGCGCTTCGAGAGTCCCACATCAGTTGGATGCTCAAAAGACCGTAAGAGGGATGGGCTATAAAAACCGAACCGATCAGCCTTGTTAGGCATACCTTTCTCGGCCTTTTGGCTAAGATCAAGTGTAGTATCTGTTCTTATCAGTTTAATATCTGATACGTGGGCCATCGGTCCACATGATATTAAATTAATTTCTTGAGGGGGAGAGTCCATCACGGTAGCTTGCTACTGGGGCTCTCGCGCGTCGCCTAGGCGTTGCACTGCTGCCTTGGCCTGGCGCACCCCACCAAATCAAGTTCAATTTTATTTTCGTTGACTGGGCCTACCATAGTGGGGTCGTACGATTTTTGAGGCTAAGGTGGGCTTTGTTGGGATGGGCCAGGCTTCGTTGAGGAAAGGATTTACGAGGCTTCCTGAGTTGGTCAGATGGGCCAGGTTGGGTCGAGCTCATTTTTAAGCGATTGATGCCCAGCGGAGCTAGGCCTTGCATAGGGGACGGCCGGTTGGGTTTTCATTAAATCATAGATTAACAAAAATATCATGATTATTGTCATTGTGACATACATGATTATTTACCAGCACAGTGTTCTATTATTCCATACTTTAAAAGATTATTTAAGAATATAAATGTTATACAGGTAGGACAGATTATAAATATAATATGATATTATATCGTTTTTTGTAATGTAATTAGTTATTGAATATGCAAAGACATTCTGGAATGAAAAAATTGATGCTAATTCTTAGATGCATGGAACCATTATGTTCCTTGACCCCCCTCGGAAAATTATCTCAATTCCTTATGTTGAAAAACGCGTTATCGCTTCATTAATTTTTTTTAAACAAAGAAAGAAATGGGTATATTCTTGTACTCGTGACGAGTCATTTGACTCGGTCTAGAAAAATCAACAAGAACGAAGATACATAGCTCACAAAGGCCGTGAGAGCTTAGCGTTTAAAAATGGAAGTCTAGACAAACCTCACCCTTGAGTCATATTAACTTTTGCTTTAGTTGTCTTAAATTAAGTGGTCTTTGGAGTAGCTAAGCACATATGGTCCCTTCAAGAGACTCAATTCGTGCTCAATTACGATCGGGACGATAGCACTCCTTTCAGAGTCAGATTTGGTCAGAATCAAAACTATTGCATGAACAAAAATCCCCTAACAAGCATATGATGCAATAGGTTAATTGTAGCAATCGCATTTAGTGGGATGCACACATCGCCCTAAGTAACAAATCACACACAAATCATAGTCATGCCCACTTTCTTTCTCTGTGTCCTTTTTAAGTTTTGACTAAACCTTAGTCATAACCCGGTTCATTGGAAACATAGATGCAAAATCACTAACAGAGAATTGTGTTAGCATTGAGTACTGGCAACAAATTCTCTCCAACGAACAGGCTGACAACTGTAGTTGCTGTTCAAAATGCAGAGTGTATAACATCAGCATAGCCAAATCATTCCACAAGTAATCCTATTAACTTACTCGTGCACACACCCGTATCAACACTCCCAGAGAAGTTAAATTTCGTACCAAAGGATCAAAATCAGACTTTACGCTATACTTGTGGCTGATGAATCTCTCTCTCTGTCTCTCTCTCTCTCTCTCTCTCTCTCTCTCTCTCTCTCTCTATGTGAGATTGCGAGCTCAGCAAAACTTGGCATACTTGAAGGCGAGAGGGTACATGAAGGAGTTGGAGTACGTGAAGCGGACGACCTGGCTGGACTTCAAGGCCTCGCCCCCGTTCACGAGGCAGTCGTCGTAGGAGATCCTCTTGAAGCTCCTCGGGTTCACCACCCTGGCCGAGGCGAACCAGCCGCAATGCAGGTGAATGCCCGAGGGCGAGCAGCGGGGCATGGTGCAGGTGTTCACGATCTGGACTATGAACTGGGGTATCCCCGAGGACGACGAGTCTCTGCTCTGCGAGATGCTTATGTCTCTGCTTGTGCACGGCGACGATGATCCTAGGAAAACAAGGGAAATGGTTGACAAAATGGTCATGCCCAAAGGAGTGAAAAAGGTAGAAATGAAGGAGAGGGGTTGAGCTCTCTTCTTTACCATGTGGCAAAACCTTTCTGTGGCTGAAAGCTGCCATTTTCGAAGCTCTGGCCTCTGCCCCCGACTGGTTGAGACCTTCTTTGGATGAATGCAGGAACAGACCGGGAGGGTCTTCACATTGTTTCGGGTACGTAGAGGGGAAGAGAAACCAGAAAAGAAAAAGAAGGAAGATTTGTCAGGATCATTTATAGTGCCGAAAAGAACCCACATGGAAGTTTTTCGAATTTGAGGAAATGAAACGAAGCTTCATTTTTCTTGAGCTGCAAGCTTTGCGAAAATGACGATCCCGTGTGGCGACGAAGCACCATGAAATGGAGAATTTTTCACCTGAACGCTTCGCGCAGTTGCATGGCGGTGGGACTAGGAGCAGCAACAGCATGGTGCACCAGAAGAAGACGCGACAGCGTGACCTCATGATCGTTTTGTGGAACAGTTTGTATTGGCTTTTGGGGCTCTTGTTGTGTCGTTGGTGGAGCTCGAGAATTTGCGGAAGAGGTTCTTTTACATAAGGGAGCAGAGGACGATCGTGATGAAACGGATGGGTTTCTGGTACTTCTCTTTCGGGCAAACTTTGGCCTGCGTAATCTCGTGTGAGAATGGGGAGGGCATGGAGAAGCGAAGTACAGTCTGAAGGGCAGAGACTACTGGTTGGAGAGGGCGAATCAGGAGGACCACCAACCTCGTTTCATTCTTAATGTCCTCGCCGGTCGGGTTTCTTTCGCCTCTTTATTTCATGTTGAGAGAGACTGAAGATGGAGATGGGGAGAGAGAGAGAGAGAGAGAGAGATGACATCCTCTTTAATGCTCGCACCCGGTATCAATCGCTTCGGACATTACTTAGTTCTGTCATTCGAGAGCAATTAACAGAACTAATCTGGACTTTCGAATCCACCTAAACCATGAAACATGCCGAGATGTTTGGACAGCAGCATGTTGGCTCGTCGGGCTTCACATCAATCTCTTCGCCTCAAATTCTAAGCACTTCATTAACCCTTTTGCATATCATCAAGCAGATGTCAATCAAATTTTCAAAATGGGATTTAACTTGATCCAAGTGATATAATAGTGCAAGATTCATAGGGATAGAGCTCCTCCACTTTTGGCTGTAGGTGCGGGCTTCTTTGACAAAAAGTCAAATGGAATTCAGGGGAGGAAAGTAATAGAGTAGAGGTACTCTACTCGGCAGATGAAAACCTGCCACAAAATGAGCGAGGACTGGGGACTTTGTGCTGCAACAGCCATGCGCCTACACTGTCTATAAAGCATATATGATCCCCCAACTTTCGTTGTAGGGCGAAAGTTTTCCCTTTTTGACTAAACCTATAAGCCTCCATGCCTCTCCAAGTTTGTAAAAGAACCAAAAAATTGCATCTTCTCAATAGATGGGCATTCATAAAAGCCAGCCTCGTCCTAAATGCCATCATGTGCTTCAATATACATATAAATTTATATGTTTTCATTGAAAGTTCATTTCAACTATAATTTTACCCAAATGCTAAATTTCAATGTCATTCTATCGAAGTTTCAATATAGTTGAGTCACGAAGAAAAAGAAAAAAGGCCTGACTCACGATATCCGGCGCCGACCCTTTAGTTGTACAGTCATCACCGGCGCCGAAATCATGTGGAAACTAATGTGCGCACCGTGTAATTATCCGGGTTAGTCAATTCACTTGCAGTGAAGCATATGATCATGATATAATCCCTCAGGAATTTGGAATGGCATAGGGAATGCATCCGGTTGTGACTCTTGGTTCTCTGTGTGACCAAACTGAACCGAAGTATCCGTCCCTGTCTGTCCACCCGTTCTGCACGTGTGTGGCAGCGTAGAAGTTCATGAAAGAGCACCGGGAGAGAGAAAGAGATGGTCATTACTGCTCGCTAGCAGGAGGTCAAACGGCGAAAGAAGAAGGCATCGAAGTTTCACCAATGAGGTGTGCACGAATCGTTCGATCCCCGATCGCAACTTTACTCTGTCAATACGGAAAAGATGAAATCCTCGAAGGTTTCGCGGATGGCAGAACCAAGGAAAAGCTGTGCGCCTTTTATGGCTGCTTTTCTCGGGCAATGCGGCAAGTGGTCTTTTCGGGTTTCCATTCTTTCTGAAGCGCCATGTCCTCCTCTTTCCCCATTTCAGAAACGAACCTTATTAGGCTAATAAAATTATTATTTCAATTTACGTATCTTTTGGCCCATTTGAGTGAAGTAAAGTGGCCATGTGTGCAAGACCTACAAGAAGATAGTCTAGTCTCCTTTTGCATGGCCTTTCTTTATTAGCTTATTTATGTATCCATGTGAGGGGAATTTAATAGCTGCTGGTGGTTAAATTTTACTGCCCATTTGAAGAAGATGGAGAAGAGGGAGAAGGGTAAAAGGAATATAAAAAAGAAAAAGAAAAAGAATGAAGTTGTGAAATGGATGTTCATGAAAGAAAAGGACGTAGAAATTATATAAGAAAAAAGGAGGAGGAGAAATGAACATAAAGAGTCATATATCGTGCTAAACTTTCTATGGTATATAAACAGCATATGAATTTGATGCACGGGAGAAATAAACTAATCAGGACCTACCTCTCCTATCATGTTAGTAAAGTCTAACCCAAAAACTTATCTGATAGGGACAGAAAGATCACATGTATATAAAGAGCATATAAATTACTTAGTCAAACGATATGTAATATTTTAAAGTATTAGATGTATTACTTAATTATCTAAATGTAATTTTTATAAAAATATTACGACCTGAAGAATGAGAAAATTTTTAATTTCTTGCATGATCCCTCAAATTCTTTAACATTCATGTATTTTTGCACATTTCATGCGATGTTTCGTTACAGTAAGAGACATACGTGCGAAATCACGGCGCCGGAGAAGCCGAGCCCAAGCCTACTGGTGAAGGAACTGAAGGCTAAAGAAAAAACAGGGGCGGCCCGGGGCTACTGCCGAAGGCCCTGGCAATGGGACCTGCTACTGCTATAGCCGGTTTCAGGCCTGTCTCTGCGCGTGCGGCTCCCTCCTGCGCAGTCGCCTAGTGGGAACCGCCCCCGCCGGTACCAAATCGCTGACAGACTTACTGACCATCACGTGATGTGACGGAGGAGCGAGGGGTGTGCTAAGACTAATTTAACCCCTCCTTTCCATGGACCAGCTCATTAGCTAATGGTGGCAAATCTGGAATTGCGATTCTACGACAGGGGTGGGCTCGACTGGAGCCGCCGACTAAGCACCGGTACGGATCTGCTCCTGTCGACCGGTGCTTTACCTTTTCTCATTTTTAGGTGGTCCAAAGAACAAACACATGTAATTTCTAATTTTGACCCACTTATACAACCATGATTTATGAAATTTTAATTTATTTAAAAAATTTAAAAAAATTTAATTTGTTCAATATGATCCTTAAATTTTTTTATGCGATCAATTAAATATCAAAATCATATTAAAATATTCAATGTCAACTTTAAATTTAAATTAATAGTGATCATATATGTCGTGGTATTGCAAATCAGTGTCAACCGTCCTATTGAGGAGCTCGGCCTACGGTGCAGGGGCTTCTGTGGTTGCTGATTATGTGAAGGCTTGAGAGATGGGCTTGAGTGGCATGTTGATGGGGCATGCGGCACGTGCGAGTCTAGCGGCGGGTTTTGCAGTTACTCGTATGGGTGGCGATGGGAGGAGGAAGAGCTTCTTCTGCATTCGTTCCGACAGACATCGCCGTTCGTGCGGCTGCCACGGTGGCGAGCGAAAGCAACGCTTTAAACACGCCTCGTCGTTCCAGTAAGTTTAGCGTCCCTCGGACTTTGGCCTCTACCTGCACTCGACTAGGACTCAAGACAGGGCAAAGCTTTTCACGTAGTTCAGACACGACTCGCACTCGCAAACTAAAATGGAAAGGATGGATCATCTCGCATGCAAGTTCTTGTTATTAACTTAGCATGGGAAATAGCTTCTTTAATGTGAATATCTTATCTAATGCTCTCTATCAATTTTGCTAATGTTGGTAACAGCACTGGCTTCGCGAAATTTCGCAGATTCCATTCCAACGAAGAAGCTGTTCAAATTCCAACCCACTCGAAACCTCGAGCGTCTCCAAGCGACCAAAATGCTGATTTTTGTGCGTGTCGAACTTGCATTTCGAATTCAAACCGCGATTTTCTGTCTTCTCCAACTGAAGAAAGCAATCATTTACAAACCAATTTCCACTGGGAGCATTATGTATTCGCTCGTCTGGATCCAAAAAGGTCGTGCACCGGATGGAAGCAATTCTCTTTGGATACGTTTGGCCGTCCGGATTTCTAATCGGGATAGGACTGAATAGGATAGGATATGAAATCCTGGGATTTTTTTATATCTTATCCATCGTTTGGTGAATCGCGGTATTAAAGTCGGATATATTTTCATCATATCAATGTACATTTTTTTTTTTTTATAAACAAAGATATCATTATAAATGAACCTAAATGTTCATAAACGAGATGGTGAAAATCTCTCGTAACACTATTCCTTAATTTATTTTATTTTATTTTTCCTCTTTTCTATATTATTTTTTATATTATTTCTTTTTTCCCCTTTCATCATTCTTTAATAAAATTTTATCAAATAGTAAACTGTACTAACATACCTAAAATACAAAAATACCTAAAATATATAATAAATATAAATATTTAATTTATAGATTGAATGTTTATCATAAGATATAATTAAAGTTGAATATATAAATTAAAATAGGATTAATTAAAAATGAATTTTTATTTTTATTTTTAATTTCTTAAATTATAATTCAAATATTATCTATATTGAAATATAATTTCAATTTTATTAATTTAATAAGTTTGTTATTTGAGAGAAATAACTTTCCTAGTATGGACATTAAAAATCCTATCCACCTTTATTCCACCTCCCCCATGGGATAATTTTATCATGTCTATATCCCCCTTATATCCGACTTTATCCTATCCTAAGCGAGCACCAAACGTAGGATATGATAAATTATATCCTATCCCGAATTTTATCCTGACTGCCAAACGTAGCCTTTAGGTCATGTAAAATCCTAATTTGCTTCGCTTTTTCCTAATGAATAGGGTTTTTGGAGCTTTTCGAGCAATCGATCGATGCAAAATACGGGGCGGTATCAAGAGACGAGAATAAAATGGTGAGTCAAGTTTCAAGTGAACAAGACAAGCATGCTATTGCTAGAGTGAATTTTAAGTCATAGATAATAAATACTTTTTCCCTTTTTTTTGGCCAACTAAGCAATACAGAACATCACAGTGAATGCTAGCCAAAGCAATAGCGCTAGAAACAACAAACTCAGCTTCTTGACGCTTTCTAATGCCGATGAACAAAAGGTGATATTACGCACATGTCAAGAAATTGAATAATAATATAAATAATCCATAAATTGTGACTTAATATATAATATCGTCCTTCAACTCTTAATTTATTTAATATTACTCATGAACTATTGGTGGTAAGTGTTAATGTATAGTTCGTGGTAAGTGTTAATGTATTCCCCTTGCTTTTGCTCATTTTCACACTGTCTATATTAAACGTATATGCGGGAAGATTGACCATGTGAGATTTTTGGGCAAAATCCCACCAATTATAAGCTTCCACGTGGCCAGAGGATCTTCCCTTTTGATTGAAAGGGCTGAGCCACTCAAAAGTAACAGGCGACGTGGCCGATTCTAAACCAGTGCCATCATCGGGATCTGCATAGTACAATCACTAAATTGCCCTTTTGGCTCCTAAGCTCTAGTGCACCGCTACCCTCTTTTTACGTCCCCGTGACATGCCAATAATCTTAGTAGTGCTCTGATACTAAAATAAATTTTGTGTGGGGGTGTGGTATTAATGAGTTAATTAAGTGCTCCTCTATTTTAAAATGAACTTTTGATAGCCTTATATGAAAATTAACAAGAGCAAATTTGATCAGGTTACGACAAATAAACATGCCGTTTGACGTGAAATTAATTGAAGTTCTATTTCTTTAGGTAGCACTTAAGTAGTTGTAAAGAGCAAAGTCTAATGGAAATCGAAATATGGGTACATTATAAAAAGTAATGCACAATTTCATTTGGCTATTTCATTTTTACTTCATTTAAATCAAAGCTTCAGTAGAAAGGAAATCCACTCATGCTCTTTTTTATAATTTGTGGACACGATCATTGAGCTAATGAAACACATTACAATCTCGATAAAAAAATTAGGTCTATATTTTAAGCTTGCACACGTGGTTTTGAGTATAACATTTCGCATTCAATTTGCAAGGTTTAAACGAGTGACCTCCAATTCTTGAATTAAAAATCCTTAGACTCCCTAAACGATCGCCGCCAACTTCATCCCTAATGGTTGACTTTGCACTAAAATTCTCTTGCAAACTAATTAAACACATCACTGTGATAGATAGATGAAATTTTATAATCGAACTCCCTTCGCTATGAGAAAAGGAAACATAAATAATCTGGTGACGCATGACTCTGTATACAAAAAACGCACCAAAGAAGCCTTACGAAAAAAAAAAAAAAAAGGGAAATATGGAATGATTTAGCAGAATGGGCTTATAGCAGAAAACACGTCGCAACGTGTTAATTTCGCAAAATCAATTTCGATATTATATGCCGAGTAAAACGAACACGTCCCATGCAGACGATGAAAGCAGCGAGGGGGGCGAAGGGCGTTCCAGTAATTTCGCCCGCTCCCGCCTACCTCCCTCTCCCGCCTCACGTTCCCCTCTCGCAAAGCCGAAACTCCCTCTTTCCGATTCAGTTTTTATCCGTTACGAATCGACGTACCCAAGAATGCGCCTCTTCTCTCCAGCTCCAACCTCCGCAGCAGCTTCTTCTCGTCACTCCAGCCTCGCTCTCTACTCTCCTTCGCCTCCCGCCAACCGCTCGAGCTTCTTCTTCCGGCCTCCTTCCACCCGGCCATGCTCGCTGAAGCCGCCGCCGCCCCCGCGGCCCTCGAGATCGCCGGCGCCGGCGCCGCCCCGACGGACGAGCCACCGCCGGCTCCGGAGAAGACGATCGCGATCCGCCGGCCCGTGATGGATTCCCCGGCGAGGAGGACTCCATCGGCGGTGAGGCGGATGGTGACGGCGTTGGCGTCGAGAGCGATCCGAAGTCGTCGGCGCTCGACGCGGGCCTGAGCAAGTTCGCGGAGAAGATGCCGATATTCGAGCCGGAGAGGGTGGAGTCCGGCTCGCAGGAGAAGCGGCTCCCGGTGAACCTGGACCTGGCCTTGTACAGGGCGAAGGTGCTGGCGAGGAGTTACAAGTACGTCGAAGCGCAGGAGATACTCGAGAGGGTAAGCAAGGGTCAATTTGCGATTCGTGTCGACAGCTGTTCTGGCCTTTTCATTCGTTTTGCTTGGAGCGTGGTGCTCGAAGTAATTGAAGTGGTTTACTGATCGATTGCGAATCCTGTTGGGAATCTGAAGTTATATATGGCTCGATAATGACTCGATTGTCTATGTATGGTACCGCATCAGATCCTCTGTTCTTCAGGCTCTACTTGGATACGATGTTAGTTTGCTCTGATGTGCTATTAATTCGCAACTCTCCCATCCTTCACTTGTGAGAATTCGGGTTAATGAGCAATAAGTTCTGTTCTTTTAGGCGAGCTGGGATGTTGATTTTAATTTTGTTGTAGTGTATATCCTACTGGCCCGAAGACGGTCGATCTTATGTGACATTGGGGAAGATATTGTGCAAGCAATCGAGAACGACCGAGGCAAGAGCAGTGTATGAGAAAGGTTGCCAAGCTACCCAAGGCGAAAATCCTTATATATGGCAGGTTCGTCGCTCTGTCACGATTGTTATGATCGTGAACTTGATGTAAATTCAGTGACATTATTTCCAATTTCGTGGTTGAACAATAACTAGGGATGATGTGAATGATTCCAATTTTAACATAAATTCTAATAAAATGTGAAAAGTTCTTGATCTGCGAGCATTGTCTGGTGACCTGGGGAGAGTATCTGCGATTGTGAAGAAAACTGGATTAACCAGCAAATTTTGTATTGGCGATTGATATAAGAAGTAACACAAACATCTTTTACTAAATCCTAGAATTTCCTAATGCTCTTGTTGGTTTCCATAGATGTGCTACTTCCTGGTGATGCTAGATTTATTCAGTGAACATCCCTGGCCTATCTTGTTTCTCCTACTTAAATCCCATTTCTCTTCAAGCAGTGCTGGGCTGTATTGGAGAACAGGTTAGGGAATGTGAGGAGAGCGAGAGAATTGTTTGATGCGGCTACAGTTGCTGACAAGAGACATGTTGCTGCTTGGCATGGATGGGCAGTGTTGGAGCTTAAACAGGGAAATGTTAAGAAGGCAAGGCATCTGCTTGCTAAAGGTCTTAAAAACTGTGGTGGCAACGAGTACATATACCAAACGCTTGCACGGTTGGAAGTGAGATCTAGCCGGTACGAACAATCTCGATATTTGTTCAGGCAGGCAACTAAATGTAATCCTAAAAGCTGTGCCAGTTGGCTTGTAAGTTTTTCTGCAGAGGCTTTATATTTGGATGAGATTCTTTTTCTCCCCTTTTGGGTTTAGTATTGTTATCTTGGTTCTGATCATCGAGCTCATGTGAACAGGCTTGGGCACAGATGGAGATGCAACTTGAAAACAACCTAGCTGCTAGATTATTATTTGAGGTGACTTTTCTTGTCACTTGATCATGCAAGTGGATGTTCTAAATATTACTAAAGATAGCGTAGTGTGAATAGACTGTGTACACTGTGTAGACCGTGGTCTCTTTTATTCTTTATCCTTCTTTTGAAATTATGTCATACCGATTTCTTCTTGTCATCTCTTCTTTCTTTTGTTTTGTTAGAGAGCCGTCCAGGCAAGCCCTAAGAACAGGTTTGCGTGGCATGTTTGGGGACTTTTTGAAGCAAACATGGGGAACATTGAGAAGGCAAGGAGACTTCTGAAAATTGGTCATACGCTTAATCCAAGGGATCCTGTTCTCCTGCAATCACTTGCTTTATTGGAGTATAAGCACTCAACTGCAAATCTTGCTCGGGTGTTGTTCAGAAGAGCGTCTGAATTGGATCCAAAGCATCAAGCAGTTTGGATTGTAAGAAATCACTTCCATCATTTTGGACTTTTCTTCCGTGTCAAGTCCAATCCACTTTAACTCGATTGTCCCTGCAAAAAATTTTTAGCTTCCACTTGTAGTTTCTCTTCAAATAGCTCAACTCCTCTATAGACTCAAAATTCTCTCTCTCTCTCTCTCTGCTCCTGCGTTTTATATCATCACCAGGCTGACTCTATACTTAGAACTCTGGCATTTTCAGGCTTGGGGGTGGATGGAGTGGAAAGAAGGAAATATCTCCACTGCAAGGAAACTATACCAGAGAGCATTGTCAATTAATTCAACAACAGAAAGTGCTGCTCGATGTCTCCAGGTAAGTATCTCCATATTCACAGGTGGAGCTCTGGCAATGAGGCTTTGTGAGCTTTGCAGCTCAGTTTGTACTTATATGACGCCCTGGTTATTTGCAGGCTTGGGGAGTTTTGGAGCAGAGGATTGGTAACCTATCAGCAGCTAGGAGATTATTTAGATCCTCCCTAAACATAAACTCCCAGAGTTACATCACGTGGATGACATGGGCATCTCTGGAAGAGGAGCAAGGAAATTCTGTTCGTGCTGAGGAGATTCGTAACTTGTACTTCCAGCAGGTGAGTAATCCCTTAACCTAAGCAAACTGGTTTTAATTTATCATATCTGAACTTCCAGAATCGCTTCATCAATAACAGTTACAGTTCTTACTCTCTTTAAATGCCTGCATGAGAAGTATAGCAGAAACCCAGTTTTATGTGCAGTACTGTAGCTTTGAGGTTCAGTTTAGTCCATTAGTGTCATAGACACATGACAAGAATTTTTTTTCATTTATGCTACAGCGAACTGAATTGGTCGACGATGCTTCTTGGGTCACGGGATTTATGGATATCATTGACCCTGCACTTGACAGCATCAAGAGATTGTTAAATTTGGACCAAAACTCATTCAAGGCAATAGATCCCTCGAAAAATTTATCGGGGCTTAATGAAACTAGTCCTGATGAGGAGTCATCTGGCTCTTCTGATAGTCTTGATGGTAAGGAGATGGCAAGCGGGAGTGGGTTTGATTTGGATGCTTTTGTGAAGGAGAAGCTGTCTTTGGAACCCGCTGAGTTGGACATTCAGATGACATCATCTAAAAGTTCTCGACAAGAGGTAAACCGATCTCCAAGAAGAATATGGAGATCTAAAGGAAAAACAGCCAAAGCGATGCCCCAATTGATAACATAAAGGAAAAATAGAAGAACACATAGATTGTACTTCATTTGGAACCATCGGTGCTTTATGAAGGAAATCTCCACATCCAGACAACATTCTTGAATGCCTACCGAAAAGCGATTCTTCATGATCAGAATGTAAATTGAAAGCTCATGTAAGACGAAAACCTGTAACATCTGTATATTTCCAGTCGACCTGGAGCATCTTTAGATCCAAGCCTTTTGACTTGAAAGGAAGGTGGCATTGCTGAATCGAAGTTGTCTCCATCTTCTCGTCCCTTCTCCTCTCTAGTAGCCACTGTGAGTTCATGATTTTGTATCAAAAGTTGTGTATAACACGTTGAGACAGTATAGATGGAATTTTATGGATCTTAATCTTCTCAACAGACTATCACCGAGATTTAATTTTCTTCTGCACGATATCACTGCTCTCTTAGCATATGAACTTTGCCCTTCAGCGGGTACATGACATCTCTAAAGTTCTGGCATAGTATGCCTATATTAGTTTCTTTTCCAGCGGTTCCTGTTACTCCTCTTTCTTTGATGTTGGCTCTTCTTGCAAGGAAATCCTCGAGCTTTAGTCAATTGTCAGTCTCTTGACAGCACGATACTCCGGCAGTGGTACAAAGCTAGAGACTCCAAATGAAGAGGATAGAAATATCTACTCCCTTGAATCCACTTTAGACAGGCACTTTCATTTTTTATGCTGGAATGGGGATAAGACAAGCGAGTGCATTCCTCGCAGTTGAGGGGACCGACAGAGTTGAATTCCTACGAAACATTGGCCAGAAAGACAGTCTTAGGGCATTCGGACTGAGAACTACCCGGAACAATACATGAAAGGAAGGAAAAATAAATAAAATGGACGGACCAGTTGGCCGCTGCTGTCGCCCCGCAAATTGGGAATGCCAAACATGGCTTCCTTGGCACAATGGCAACAAAAGACTAAGACACCTTAAAATTCTCTAGGATCAACAAATACATTCCCAATGGATGGATATGAACTAAAAGTGCCATCTACAGCATAGCAATAGTCTCTCGCTTTCTTTAAGCACCAGACATCGTTAAAGCACATCGTGCATGGATCCAAGGGGTGTGTGCTCCATCTGAGGATCCACGATGCCTACCTCGGTCATGATTGCTCAGCCGTCCTCGACATTCTCAGCCAATCTCGAGGCAGAACTCCAAATGGACTTCATGATCTTCCCCGTGCCTCTGCCCCTCCCCGTGAAGCCATCTCCTAGTAAAATTTTCACAAAATCTCGGAACATGCATCGTCCTTCTTTGGTTTTCCTCGTCTCCTTTGAGCTGAATGATTTGATTTTTGCGCCTGAAGAACAAAAGTTTGCTATCTTTATAGGCCCTTTTTTCAATATAATTAATGAAGGCTGAGGCCTTTCCTTATCAATGAATCATCAGCTTTAAATTCTGAATTGCCAAACTTTAGTAAAATCACAATTTTTTTTTTCAAGTTTTCACATTGCTTCCGTGGAAATTCACTATCATCCTCGGGTCAATCTAAGCCTCAAACTATTTTTTTTTGAAGCTTTTGACCGCTGCGCCGATTTGATCCAATCCCCATTGATTCGTCGTATAGCCTTACGTTGGGAAGCATTGACACTCTTCAGGAACTTTCATGTTGTGTCATATACTCCGTTATGTCTAACACTCTCCGACATTCAATTAACACGTGTCGGAAAATCTAACATTTTGTCAACTCTCCTAACACTCTTTGATATGTGAGTTCGGAATCCCAATATACACAAGGTCAATTTTGTAAATTTTTAATAAATGAGAGATCAAAATATAAATATGTAAGAAAAAAATAATAAAAAAGGAAAGAAGAAAAAACTAGTATTCTCTTCTCTTCCGACTCCCCAAGTTTGTTTTTTTCTTCTCTTCCGACACGTTTTGACACGTGAGTTTAGAATGTGGATTGCTTGTTTTTTCCTCCAAGAGGAGTTTAATTTATCAAATTGAAACAATAAATAATATTAACAAATAGTAGATTAATTTTGTTAATGTAAATTCATTATAGACTCTTTTTTATTATTTTTTTATTTATGAATTTTAATCAAATTAATTTGATTAAAATAATCATAAAAATGATAATTTATCATGTATATATATATGCATTTAATATACAGTGTGTCTCGACATGTCAAAATTCTCTATTTTTTGAGAAATGATGTGTCGGCATATCGCGTGTTAGTGTGGTGCTTTTTTTTTTTTTTTTTTTTTGGTCGGTGGTGCTACTTGGGCCTTACGTATATTGATTGGAATGCAACATCATGCATCGCCATAGGGCTATCGGGCCAGGAGTTACAAAACCAAAATATAGAGGCCCATAATTGTATTGGGCCTTTCGCACATGGGCCGAGAAAATCCAAGTCCCACTCATTTCAAAGTCCCCGCGCCAAAATTTTCACTCCGCTCGCCATTCCCCCGCCCTCCTCCCTCTCTTTCCGATATCGCAACCGCAGCTACGAACTCGCACCGCCGCTCAGCGAGTCGAAGCAATGAGCTCGCTCGCCGCCGCCGCCGCCGCCGACGACGACGGCATCTTCTTCTCTCCCGACGGGATTGAGGACTCCATAGCCATAGCCATGGAGATCTGTCGAGATGGAAATCCGCGGGAAGCAGAGCGCGAGGATCCGTTCCTCGCGTTCGTCGAGCGGGCGAGGTCGGCGTTGACGCCGGAGGAGCTGGACGAGGCCGGTCGCGGCGCGGCGGAGGCGGCCGGACCGAGCTGGAGCTGGATCGTGTCGAGGATTCTCAGGACCTGCGTCGCTTACTCCAGCGGCGTCACCGCGGCGATTCTGTTGTCCGATCTCTCTCAGGTGACATGATCGGTGTTCGATTGATTGATTTCGAGCTATCTCCGTATCTTTGTGCTTGTTCGCTGGAATTTTGTCTGTGTGTGAAGGCGTGGAATGAGCAGCAAAGAGTCTTTGCGTCGAAGAGAAGGCCAGAATGCATCAAGCTGCTGCAGAGGAATCATCGGAGGGCGAAGCTTCCGAACACGGTTACCATCGACTCGATCTATGAGAAGAGATTTTTGTCTCTGAGCAGCGTTTTGGAAGCTGTAGTTGTCGATGCTTTTGTGCTTCCAGGTAGTTTGAGTTTTCTTCTTCAGTTCTATTACAACTGCGCGTTATATCGCCAGTAACGAGGCATCGAGTGTAAGGGAACTTTCTGTAGCCTTTTAGTTTGCTTGGATAATCTAAGGAAAAAGGATATTCTAGAAAGACAAATTTAAGGGAAATCGAAATCATTAATGGAAATTCGAACTGATTCTTCGAGTAACCAATTAGAGAAATGCTCATATGTGTTCGTAGTCGAGATCTAGCAATTAATATTCTGCAAATTAATAATATCCAGTTGAGTCTGAGGATCATATATCATCCACTTTATGGAAACTCTTGTTTCTTCTGTTTGCTCACTGATCCTCTGTTTAGTGACCTCTCTTGAGCTTGTCGCTTATGAACTTTTCTTCTCAGGTACAAATGTCTACATGCTTACTTTGGCGGACTTTTGGAGCTCAAACACCATAGATCTTTATCTCCATCGTAGGTAGCCTATCCTACGCTAGCATATGAGTTCATATCCTGGAATGGTTTTCACTTTTCAGCTTTGCCAAGTTGCCGTGATGGGTTCATCCATATAATTATCAGTTTTCTCTCTCTTGAAGATTTACCAGTCTAATACAGCTTATCATCTTTTTTATTTTCTGAGTAATGTCAACTTACTATGGTTCATGTCTCTTTATATATGAAAAGTACGGTTGAATGTCATCCGATTTTCTATAGTTTCTCTTTCTACTTGCCAACAGCCTTTTCCATAAGGGTGTCTTCTTTGTCTGGATAAAATTTCTGCAGAAACACTTTCCGCTTGCTCGACAATCAATGTAGGATATATCTATTTTTCTTCTTTATTGATTGGGCATATGAACTGTACCCTCAAAAGAGATGACTATGGGTCATAAGAAGAAAACGAATTCCTTTTTAACCCATTAACTCTCAAGAATGGAAAAGGCATTAAAGGGATCGGAGATGCTGTGCTCTTTTCAACACATACTTCCCTAATAATGATCAGCTGGAGGCAAAGAACTAGAACCCCTGCAGGGGTTTACAGCCAAAAAGTTCACAAAGTAATTTCGTTGTTGGGGACCTAGTACGAGTCGCATGCTTTTTATGACAGGTACTATGATTTGGTGAATCCTCCAAATGGGATTTTGAAGAAAGGGAGGGAGATATTCCTCACTGGATGCCATCTTAGAACTGCTGCTGAGGGATCTGGTTATCCACGACTTTTACCAACAGAGTACCTTGTGATACTTTTGGATGAGGTGAATTGCATTTACCATCTGCTCAGAAGATCATAAAACCATTTGTTTCTAAGAAACCCAAATTTTATGAGCTTTATTACCTGTTTCTGGCTGTTGTGATGATGTTCTTAATTTCTAATAGGACCAAGATGATGATGCTATTCTTCTGGGGGCTCAATTTTGTTCAGATTCTTTTTCTTCTATATCTCTTGATGCAGTGAACAGAGGAGTTTCTTATTCATTATATGCGAGGTCAGATTAAACTTGCAACGTTGTCTTTCTATGCATAGAACAGAAGTCACATTTATTCCGCAACTAGTTAATTAGCTTTGTTCACTCTTTATTTACTTTGGCAATAAAATCAAAGGAACTGAGGATTTTGAATTATAACAAAGATTATGTATTCTGGAAATTGAAAACATTAACTACTTCATCTCCATCTGATCAATCAAACTATCAATTTGGATATTATGAGATAACAGAAGTATGGCTTTATTGGGCGCCATAGGATCGAAGCTATTGGGCCAGCGGAAATTCAAGGAAGCTCGAGCAGTTTGCAAAGGAGAAAAATCACTCTTGTTGATAACGATGGTAGCAAGTTAAAGTTTCTCCTATGGGGTGAACAAATTATCCTTGCCAATCTTTTCAGGTATTGACTACATTATGATGTCATCAACTTTTGCATTTTTGAGGATGCTCTGCTCTCACAAAGTATTTTGTCAGCATCGGAAGCATGATTGCGCTGGATAGGCCATATATTGCAAATTGCATTGAGAGTGCTCTCGAAACAGCAGAAGAACTGTGTCTTGAATATGGCAGTGCCACACAATTATATTTGGTGCCTTTCATCCAGCACGAGGAGCAAGTATGTACTGGACCATGAATGCGATAACTCAGACTACAAAAGTTGCCTTCAATAATAACAAAATAACTGTGGTGCCAACCAGGTATATGTAGCATTGTCACAAAATCGGTGTCAAGGATCAAGATTGCTGGCTGCAGTAGATCCTACTCAGAGCCAAATGGTTTCTCAAGTTACCTTGCCACGTGATTCTCAGGGATCAATTGACTTCACTAATTATCCTTTTCAAGTGAGTATTTTCTACTGCTTTAGATTTCATTAAGCAGGACTCTTAACTGTTTCCAACAATGACAATTTGCTTTTTGCTGGGGTGTTCTCCCACATGACTTTAGGGTTTATGGTTTATGCTATTCCGCAAGAGGAGGTGATTTTGTTTTTTTCCAAATTTCCCCTCTTAGCTTCTGCCTTTTTTTCCCTTTCAATCAAGATGCCTCTGAGGAGGTTCTTTGAAGCACATAGATGGATGCATTGGGTTAATCCTTGAACTGTGCTTTGACATTATGTAAGTCACATTAATCAGCCTCAGATAGCATTCCTCCATTTCTTGTCTGAAGCTTATCCCCCCTGTAATTGTCTCTTCAACTCGGGTACTATCATGCCAGTCAAAATTGATATACTGAGATGAGTTGATCATCCATTGAGCTGGATTTATATGTCATGTACCTATGCACAATTCAAGAGTAGACTCGATGTTATATCATTGGAAGTGCAATTTCTTACAAATAGACGACAAAATCCAATGCATGCTACCTGCAGTTGCTAATAAACTTCAGTCCCTTTTTGAAGGGCTCGCTTCTCTGAGAAGATGACAATTGTAATATCAAGATTCCCAGTGACAAGCCAATTTATGAATAACATGTCATGGGTACACACATGCACAGAGACTTATGTCCAAGTCTTCGATTTGTGATATGCTGATATCAGTAACATCCTTGGCTTATTTCTGTGCATACCATTACTGAACTGAAGATAGTTTACAGTCATTTGTAATAGATCTTCGTGACAAGATGACCGGTATCAGCCTGTATGGGGTTGTTACAGACGCATATAAGGAAGTTAAGACAGCAGGTGTCATCTTCTCACTGTGCATTGAGGACACAACTGGTGCTGTATGGGCAAGACTGCATTTTTCAAAGTCTTGGTAATGCTATCAGAATAAAAGGGTTTGTTGATAATTTATAGAAGCAAATTGTCTTTTCGGTCTTACCCAGCAAAAATTTATCAATTTTCAGGTCTTTGAAGAGATTAAGCTGTGGCCACACTATTTATATTTCCGGGTTGACGTGCTCAATGACCAAAAATAAGTGGTAGGCACATTAAAAACCTGTCATTTATGTTGGTTTAAGCGTGCTGAAGGGAGGAAAAAGCCTTATTAAAGGACTAAGCGTATATTTTACTTGTGATGCTACAATGGAAGTTACATGTTTGATAAACTTCATTGTGCAGCCTTGAAGTATTATGGTTTGAGAATGATGGCAAAGCTTCCCTTGTCAATCTTAGCTCCTTGCCAGCAATGCTGAACTCCTCTTGCCTCCATAGATTATCATGCATTTCCGATCTATCTAGCCATAGTAGCTCCACACAGGTAAGATTTCTTTGCAATAATTTACACCTGAAAATCATAAAAATAACTTTTGGAAAGTTTTGCGTGTCTGGTTTTTATCTGGATCTGTTGCCAAAGGTGATCTTTAGTTCTTTACTCCTTATAACCGGAAAATTATGGTTAAGCCAGTGAAAAGTTTCCGATCAAAGCTCTTATTATGGCTTGTTGCGACATATTTCAAGCAAAAAATCACTTTCCATATTGAAAATTTTATTTATAACAAACTATGAAAAGGTTTGACAAGATTGCTGATGACCTTGACTTTCATTATGTGTAAGTTTCTAATTACTCACTATTGTGATCTGAAATCAAGCTTAAGATAAAATTAACAGTCACTTTGAATAGATCAAATATCGTGTTAATGTCATTCAAGTGAAGGACATAAGATCATATTTCAACACCTAGGAACTTCATTATATGTAAGTTTCTAATTTTCCTGAACACATGTATTGGATACGCCCATATCACACAGAAGGATAATGTTTGTCACTGTATGCGACGCTACATCTCAATGCTAATTTATTCCTTGAATCTCTTGGCATTTAGAGACAACCGTCTTGATTCTCAATTTACTCTTCTTCCAACCCATACGCAGATTTGTAAGGTCTGGCTGGACCAGATTGAACACTGTCAAATTGATGTAAGGCTTTCACATGTCTGTTGCGGCCATTTCGTGAGAAAGACCCCTCCCAGGAACCTCGAATGCAGCTTCTGCCGCTGCGGGTGTGATTCCGAGGTTGTCAGCACATTTGCATTGAGAATAGTTTTGGCAGATGACACGGGGAAAATCCTCGCATGGTGTACCGGTCAAACAGCTTCAGAGTTGCTACAGATAACTCCTGATGAGTTCGACAGGCTCCCTGAGGTAATCGCTATTACCTTTGTTGGTTGTTTATATGCATAGCAATACAACCACAGCTCATTGACTCCTTTACGTTTACGTTTACTGGAGTTAAAAAACCATCCAACGGAGCTCTCTGAGTTTTGCGTGGAACTTACGATGGACGGTCATTGACCTTAATTCCGTTTTTCGCAGGACGAACAGTTGATATATCCTTCGTCGCTCGAAAATGAGAAGTTCGTAGTTGCCGTAGTGAATTGTCAAAGACACGGTTATGGACTGAGCACTAGCCTTTCCCTCGAATCCAACGCGGCTCAGTGGGAGATAACTGGGGCGTTGAGGTACGACTGATGCTTCTCCAGAGGATGGATCCTTACTCCACGCGATGGTTTTATGTGTCGAAGCTCGGGCTTCGAGATACAACTTCCCCCCACTGGAGATAATTCATCATACTTCGACCGGAAAGCACACTAGTCTCGTATGATATAAAACTAGTCTAAGGACTTTGTAAGAAAGAATGCAAGTGAATCGCTCTCGTGTGTCCACGCGCAAATTCTGGCCCAGACCTGCTCATGGGCGAGCTCGAGTGTAGGGTAGGGGGAGAAATTGAGTCAAATTAAGCCTTTAACGCTCTCGGAGCGGGTTTGATTATCACTCTAGCTGAACTCATCTAAAATCAAGATTCAACTAGAGCTCAATCCAGGTATTTGAGTATCATGTCACGCTCAATTTTAAGCTTGTCCGTACTTAAAATTTGATGGGCTGAGACACCTCAATTTCTAGCACATAGGTCATCCCGAGTTGCTTGGCCGATTGACACAGAACCCCAATCGTCGTACTTGGGTTCGCATCCCTAACTAGGGTCCTTGTCGTTTGGTCTAGGTCCCTGCGGCTTGTTCTTAAGGGTCCCCAGCATCCTGGTAGTAATAATCACAATTGGGTCTTTGTGGGGGTGAACTAAAGTTCTTGACGGCATCGCAATGCTCAGACCCACAACCCAGACCTGCGACCCGGTCTTGCATCTGGACCTTTCTCCAACATCAAAACATCGTGCCGTTAGCACTTAAAATGGCAGTCCTTGCAGCTTGGACTCAGGCCCTTGTTATTTGGCAATGGGGGTCCCCAAAGTAACATATTCCTGCCTCCCCCGACTTGGGTCAACACAGCCGGTCGTGGAACCCAGCGCTTGGGCTCAATTTATGTCTATCGAGGACGCTCTAAGCAGACATGCGAAACATCTGAACCAAGATTATCATCACAACAAAAAAGTGGCCCGATCAGTGAGTAAAATCTCTTCTTTCCCCTTTGAGTACACATGTACATCCGCCAACTCAAGGCTTTGATCTCGGGGTTACCGCCACACAAAGGAAACAACACGGTCCATTGTTCTCTTTGTGGTTGTGGCCATGCCATCTTTGAGAAACAAGGAAAGAGCCCCGCACCTACGGAAAAATGCACCAGAGAGAGGATAGAGCGAAGTGAAGTCGTCAAAATCTGATCTTTCCTTCCCTGGGCCAATCACCTATCTTGCTGCCCACTTGTCTTGCCAAAGTTTCTGCAGAGCGTCCTTTTTTTTTTTCCTTTTGTCTGCACATTGTTCAGTCGCTTCTCTTAATACCAGAAGGGTGTTGATCTGTGAGGAACTTCAGGACGTTGACTAGTGCTCTCAGACGATCCCATATGTTCAGACCATAGAGCGCCTCCACAAGGGACTCCTGAAACTCGAAGCCATTCTCCGCAACAGGATACTGTAGTAGGCAGAAAGCACGGTCAAGCAAGCGGATTAATTAAAGCAGACTCGTTATCATCTGGACATGGAGTTCCTCTTTTACCTGGATTGGCTTTGGTATTTTCGTCTTGATAAATGGCCACCATCTGTCTTCCACAACCGACTTCACAAGACAACAAGCCCGCAATCCTTCAACACCAGCAAACCTTCCAAATCCACTGTGCTTCACACCGCCAAATGGCAAAGACTGAAAATTCAAAATGATTTTCACTTAACATGCCTGAACAAGATATCAATCACCTGTTGAGAAGCTGTTTGTTTTTGTCTACAACTAGAACGCCCACACACAGGTGGCTATCGTTAAACCTGACGATTACAAGAATCATTGTTAGCAACTATATCTGCGTAAACCATGTTTAGTCCCCTGTTGATAAGTGAAATTGGGGCCAGGTCAAGACAACTCCCTTGAGGATGCTATCCTACTATGTGAGCAATTGTGTCCTAAGAAAGGCTGCAGTGTTTGTAGCTTTTTCATACCCACCCCTTCATGGACAAAAATATATAGATAAATAACGCCACTCTTTTGCATGCTGCACTTGCAGGTAGAGATAGCAAAGCCCATGCCCAATAGGATCAGCAGGTGTCCCTTATTATCCCATCCTATTAAAAGGAAAGGTAATTCATGTACCATGTTATTCCATCAGTGAAAGAGCTGCCAACTGGATATCATCACGTATAATGTTTAATGAGCGACTTCAGCCATAGAACAAATAAGTGTGTCATCAATTTGAGCCCTATAATCAAGGTACCACTTAAAAAAAAAAAAAATCAGGTCAAAGTATCACCTGGCACATGTAAGTTGACGCAAAGTCATTGACAGCAGCAACTCCGCAATGTATCTGAGAGGCTATTATTTTAGCCCGTTTCTGACTTCCAGAAAAAACAGCACAACCCAGTCCATAGTTAGAGTCATTGGCAAGCTGTACAGCCTCTTCATCAGTACTGAACTTCATTATTGGAATGATTGGTCCAAAAGCCTGTGCAGCCAAACTCACGTGACTTAGCAAGCACTTTCCCACGCAAAGCACGGACAATATCAGAACATGGAAAACAAAATAGTGAAGAACTTTGCTATGTATATAAATTAGTCGCATCTTTCTGCCAATTCTCAAAGTATAGGGGTCTGCGCAACTTTGATGCCGGCAGTGAAAAACAGTGCACTTTGTTAATCCTTCCACTGAACTTTGTAATTACAGGTCCGGTATTGTCATAATTTGAGGGAAGTTCACCAATTATGAGCATGAAAGCATCCACATATCCCTCTGCTCAAGCTAAATAAATAACGACTTAAAAATAGAAGCAATATTTTTTATGCAATTACCAAGCCAAATGGCAATCACCAACACGTGCATATGTAATGCCATGGAGCAAGAGCAATAACTGCCAATAATTACCTCTTCCTGCATTAACTTCATAGTGTGGTTTACATTTTCAATCACCGTGGGTGGGAAAAATTGGTCAACTGCATCTTCACCTAAGTTGCCAAAACTTCCACGAACGACTATATTTGCTCCTTTGTCTAATGCATCATTTAGAAGGTTTTGAAGCCTTTCAGAATGCTCTTGCACACAGATGGCTCCCATATCATACTTTCCAGCAAGTGGTGGGCCCTGCAAAGAGAAAGTTCAGTACCTTTTTTTTCCCCTTTTGAAGAATTATTTCACCAGTTTATATGCTTTTAGCAAGAGAAATAAGTTTACAAAAACCATATATGACGAGCTTTCACATGATAAGAAATAAAAGCAGGACTGACAACATTTTATCACCGAGCAATAGAAAGTTCGTTTTTTGTAACAAACAATCCATGTGCCTTCATTATATAAATGGACTCACACTATGCGTTGACTAATGATTATTGGTTTAAATTTCATGCCAAGTGTTCAAAGATAAAATTAAACATGCGGTAAGGAAGCATATGTCAAAAAGAGATGCACGATACAACTGACAACCATGATATTGCAAGAATCTAGCAAGGCAAGTGAACCCATATCCCCCAATAAAGACTTAGCTCAAAGCCGTAGACAAATATCCACCAAAAATCATGTCAGCCTACTTACAGCTGTAACTGATTTTACAATTTTCGATACTTGAGTGACAAATGAAGAATAGATGTCCTTGTGAACATAGAATCTCTCAGCTCCAGCACAATTCTGTCCACTTGATTGGAGAGCAGCCCTGACAGCTACTTGTGCAACCTATATAGGAAATAGACTTTACTGTTAGCCTAAGCAGCAGAGCATATAATGTCAAAACCACTGGGCGAACGATCCAAAGACCTACCAATCTAAAACAAAAAAAAGAGTCAAAGTCAAGCATATTCATACATGAGAAACATCAACATCCTCACAGACGATGAATGCATCCTTCCCACCGAGCTCAAGTGTTACTGGTATCAGGGTTTCAGAAGCTTTGCTCATGATCTGCAGATATAATCAAGAAGTCTAGGTCACTGAAGTATCAACAAAAAGATTTACATTATACCTTTGTATAATGGAGTTCACTCTTTGGGAAAGAATAGACGAATAAATTTTGCTAGTGCGAAAGGAACAATAGACATGGAGATGCCAACAGGCCATGAATTAAGTGCACAAGTACTAAGACTGTTGCAAGGATGCACTCTATTTGAGAGAGTTCACACCATCTTCCCGACACCTGGTGATCCAACAAAAATAATTTTGTCAACTGTAGATACCAATGCTTCTCCTGTTTCAGCAAACCTGTTGCAAAGATCTGAATGAGGTTAAGTATGCTATGCCAGAGGAAGAAAATGAATGTATGACGCAACGAAATTTATACCCTGTTATTACATCAACCAGGTTTTCAGGAGCTCCAACAGCAGTAAGGGCTGCTTGAATTATCCGGAAGTAGAAACATCCAGACCAACTAGCATGTTCTGAAACCTACATATTAAAGCACGTTGCTTTCAATCGGACAGCCAAAGTCTAAAAGTGATGCATTCATAATCATTATAGCAACTACACAAGCCATTGTATGCAGCAAAAAAACTGAAACGCTGTTCTCCAATATAAATCACCTTGATTACAATACTGTTTCCTGAAAATACTGCAGCCAGCATTGGATTGAAGATGTTATGGAAAGGATAGTTCCACGAGACAATTGCTCCTATAACACCAAGGGGATAGAATTCCACTTTGGATCTTTTGTGAATCATGGATCTACCTGAGGATCTATGAGAATTGCAATCGATCAGATTATCTGCAGCACATGCTTTATAAGTTGGCAACGAATCTACGGAAGATCAGAACCATGTATTTGTTCTTTGAACTGATATGGTCATTAAACTTCAAAGATGTCACGATCTTGATAAAATTGAGGATTATCATAGTGGAACTAAAACCACACTACTACAGACCATTTTCATTAGTTTCAGAAAGCAGGGAGATGTGCCAAAGCTGTCAAATAAATACTTTAGTTCTGCCACTACACAAGAGAGACATGAAGCTCACTGTAAAACCAAGTGAGTTCACAGAAGGTTTACACAAGATAAATTTTGTGTATTTACCTGTACTCAGGCTTTAGCCACTGCTCACCCTCTGAAAGAAGCCAAGTGATCTTCTCACAGGTTGTCATTATTTCTCCCAATGAAGCATCTACCATTGTCTTTCCAGTGTCACGTGATGAAATCCTATAAAAAAGTATTTAAAATATGAACATGCCCAAGAAATAAAATTTGGGCACAAAATGAACAGAGTCACAGAGAACCATACGGACCCCTCCGAATAACCTACAGAATGTATTGCACAAATAGATCATCTGGATGCAGATGTAACGCGTAGTATTCCTAACCTAATGCTTTGAATGAGGGATGCTTTGGAGTCATGTCTTTGAATGAGCAATAGACAGTTGTTTGGGGTTCTATTCTTCTCAATGCACACATTTGAAGCATAAACCTCAAACAGAAACTTGAAAATTCTGCGATTTATCAGGATGACACCATCTAAAATTCTAACTTGCAGCCTGAATCAATACAGATGAATGCACTTTCATGGAATGACTTCCTGTCCCATAGGTAAGCTCTTGCCCTTACTCGCAGATAAGCTCTTGGTGATCGATAATATACTTCAAGAGTATCCTTAGGAACTGACGTCTTTGCTTAAAGCTGCTTTTTGCCCATATTTTCTGCGCCTTCCTTGCTTGGGCAACACGCTCGTCCACCTGGGAATATATATACACAACAGTTGAAAATGTAATATCAGGACAGATGAGTATGGGAGCATATCTGTTACAAAGCATAGCATGCAGACATAGAAAAAGCTGACATATCACAAAGTTTTCTAATAATTCATCAGTTAGACTGCCTGACTGAAAAATTGGCAACAGTCGATGATGGATTACTCCAAAAGTAGGAGTACATAATCCACATATGTTCACTTAACAGGAAATATATCTTGGAGAGATGAGCCAATCACTCACATAAGCAAATCCACATATGTTCAAAAGTAGGAGTACATAATAACAGGAAATATATCTTGGAGAGATGAGCCAATCACTCACTTCCTGCCATAGCAGCAAATGGAAAGGCCTGAAGAAGCTATGATATCACTTGAATTTAACAGGTTAAGGATTATTAATTGCAGCACCAATACCATCGGTATTAGTTTAATTCTTTCATAAACGAATTAACAGAAGGATAAAGGCCTCCTCTGCTCAAGGAGAGACAATAAAACCAAAACATTTACATAAAGGTGTCAAACAGGCTAACAGGGAGTATGATTCTGTCAAAATTTAGTAGAACTGTAAAAAAATCCAATTCCGAAAACTACAACGAGGTATCAGATGAAAAAACTGAAGCCATAGCCACAAGAAAAACTTTTGCACTGCCACATACGAATCAGAAAGATTGCGTTAACAGGCCCCAACCTCAGCTGGCGTGAGCGCTGGGAAATATCCCAGATATTTCATAGTAGCAGGTTCATAGCACTGCACTTTCCTATCTGCTTGCTGTGTCCTTCCCCTAGGAGGAATCTGCAAGAAGATCAGAGATTAAAAGAGACCCAGCAAAAAACTTCCTTCCCATGCTCTGAGAGTGCTTCCCATACTTTGCAAGAGAAAACATATTTTGGAAAATCATATGGCGAGTCCTCCCACAAGCCAGAAAAGCAATACATCAGTAGACGGCATTTGTTTATACATCAGCAATTGCGGTAAGACAATTATCAATGTTTCACAAGCTCTACGAAAAGTAAATCGTAATTTCTTAATTTTAGATATTTTAATAGATCAGAAGGTTCTTTCATTCTTCAAGGGAACTTCTTGCTCAGTAAAAGCAAACACTAATAAACGCCAGTTATTCATGAGAAATAATCCATTGATAAACGCCAGTTGCTCATGCATTCAGCAGCTGCTGGAGATCAACTACGAACGTTTCACCGACTCTGCAACCAATCAATGCAGGAAAAATGTGCTGAGGAAAATGTAAAATCAACTGAAACATTAGCCCCAAGGCTGTCTCAGTTTCAGCAAAATTGTAAGTACTCATCGAGCAACACTGCACCTAAGACAATGGATTTGTTGAATCATGCGCTCCACAAATTTTATGAAAATAATTACGCACGCACACACATAGATGAAGCTGTTCAAGAACAAGTATCGGCCAAACAAACTGACAAAGAAGAAATGAAATGATATTGGATATTATGCATCCATCAGCAGCATTACAACCAACAAACTCCAAATCCAGTCATACCGCCAATGACATTCCGAAGTAAACAAAACGAAATACGACCAGCATTTCCCAAGCTTCCATACACGAACTGGTGGAAGATGAGCAAATTCAGATCGCGCCAGCCGATAACAACCTTCTATAACAAGACAGACTCACTCCACATATAAATCATCAGCATCGCGAGTCCAATAACACCTCCAACGACTGACATCTGAAGCATTCTATAAAATCTCGTCCAAATCAACCAAAGAGTTACCCGCATTTCCACGAACTTACGTAAATGAAGCTGTTGTCCCGCGCCTGGCCGCCGTCGTCCACCACTGCCACGATCCAAGCAAAAACGAAACATCACCGACTCAGGAATCGCTCAATGCCGCGAAACGCATTCGACAATCGCCGAACGCGCGCGGCGATCGCAGATCATGTAGAACAGCAAAAGCTACAGGGCGTGGAGATGAGGTACCGTCGGAGGCGTCGACTTCGATCGACGGGACGTTGGGCGGGATGAGCATGAGGAGGAAGCGGCAGAGGGCGTAGGCGAGCGCGAGGACAAGCAGGGGCCACCAGAACGCCATCGGATCGCCGGAGGATTCGCCGGCGGCGGAGGAGGAGGGGCGTCGTTAGGGTTAGCGGCTCGCGAGCGCTGGAGAATCGGAGCGCATGAGGACGAGAGAGCGTGGCTTGGAGTGTCCGTGGGGAGTTGGAATATTTTTAAAAAGGTGGTTCGAGTCTCTCTCAGAGAGAGAGACCGTTCTGTTCTATGTATTCTTCTTTCTTTTTTTTTTTTTTATCGATCATACTCCGTTTTTATTTTAACTCTTACTCTTAATTTTTTTTTTGTCTCGTACAAGATATAGGAATCGAAACCCATAATTAAAACTAAATCATCCTCATTCCAATCCCATTAAAAATCTCAGATGGGGATTCGAACCCCTCACTTCCTCTTTTCATGTTGAAAGGGTAATCACTAAAATAAACCTCAATGATTAAACCATTCTATATATTCGATCGGCGTCGCTTTACTCTTGTGCGGGAATGGACCGTAGTTCTATTTTGGAATCGTCTAAAACTGGATTTTAGATTAATCATGATCGTTAGTAAGAAAAGTGGTGAATCGTGCGATGATCGATGTTGATGAATCTCAAATGATCTCGATTGGTGATTTTCATATGCATACTATACTGTCGTGTAGATGAGATTCTTCTGCCAATTGTGTTAAAAGTGCTCTCGAGACATCTATTTAGTAATGTGGTGCTCTTAATTAAATGGTCTAGCTTGCCCATCTAGGATCGAGCTTGGTCCGAAAGTTTCTTTATAGATTTTACGTGATGAGTAGGTTTGGACGACACATTAAGTCTGACATTCGAATCCGGGTTTAATAAGCTCAACTCGAGCAAGTATTTCTTGTTGCTCAAGAACCTCTCATGGTGGACGCTTGTACTGTTATTTACCATTAACTCATGTCGTCTTAAAAATGTCTGTTCGAAGAAATGAGGCTATTCATTGGATAGTCATCTCTATTGTAGAGTTTTTCCAAACGAGATCCCTGGTATGCCCAACAAACATGGAATTTGAAAATTGACGTGACTTTTCAATGTTCGGACTAATCTGGGGATTTGATGTAATCATAGAAATTATCATCGCTATATTCTCATGATCAATATCAAGAACTTGCATAGAAGTTGGCTTGCTTGAAATTCAAGGCACACTTATTTCATTTATGAGAGAGTCAATGAGATATTCTTAAGGTACATTTGCATACGAACCTAATGCATCCCAACCTTTGGATTATGTAAATCTCATTTGAATTCACTAACATCAAGGGATCAAGTGCATTGGGCCTACACAAACCCGAATCACCTATGTTAGATATCAAATTAATGGACGACCCCAATCCCAAATTTTGAGTAGGGGTTGATACCCTATAACGCACATCCCCGCCACTGCTAGCATCTCCATCAACCTTGAAAAGTCACAGTCTAATAAAATATTCATCCCTTTTGATGGAATCTTGAATACGTGCTCTGCACCAATTAGATCCCGGGAGCTTTCTTGAGATATTCTAAATAAAGGAACTTGGCAGGTTAAATCAACTTATAAAAAGTTAATATGCGAGAAGATGAGGAGGATATCACGTGCTTTGGGTCACATGCATTTGGACTAAATAGATTTCTTTGGCCACTCACACGCATGCATAATTTGGCTGCTTTCGGTGTTGGCTTGATTGGAGCCATGTAATGATCGATCGGGCCGGTTCAAGTTGGGCTTTTCTGACGGCCCTAATGGTTATTGAATCATTGCACGACGCACGGATTTCTTTTTTTCGACACAAGAAGTTTAGATTCATCAGCAAAACGTCTCGCATCTATCGGTTAGCAGTTTTACATCAAAAATCATATTTCCATTCTTGCGGTTAAAGGCATCTTAGTAAATATCTAATGACTTTACTAAAAACCTAGACGTGTTAGAAACTATGTAATAATGTCAATTAGTTTATTATTCGATTGGTGAGTAAGGCGTGTTTGATAATGTTTACGTTTAAAAATTGTTTCGGGAAATAGAAATATAAAAAACTATTTCTGTTTCGGAAAACAATTTTTGAATAGAATAACAAGTTTGGTAATTGTACAAAATTTATGTTTCTAGAATAGAAAAAGAACAAAAACACGTTTGGTAAACTTGTATAATTTTTTTGTTTCTTTTAATTTTTTAATATTCTTATTTTATTTTTTTCTTCCCTTTTGACCGGTCGCCGGCCTTGGCCAAAGAAAAAGAAGAAGGCTGGGGAGCTAAAAAAAGAAAGCCTAGCGGTGGCGGAATGCTCGTCGCCGACCATGGCCGAGGTCGGCGACCGGCCAAAGAAAAAAAAAGAAGAAAAAGGAGAAAAAAGAAAGTGTTTCTCGGAATTGTTTCCGGGAACAAGAAACAAGCTTTTTTTTACTTTTTGTTTCTATTTCAAATCTGTTCCCATAAACAAAAGTGTAAACAAACGCGTTTCCTTTTTTTTTTTTTTGTTCCCCGGAACAAAAGAACAAAAATTTGTGTTCCGAAAACATAAACGGATTTAAACAAACACGGCCTAAGTTTCCAATCTCAGGGGCAATTCGGAACATTACCCTCTATGATAGCAAGACATAGATAATGTCGTGAATTGATTAGAAAGATCGTTTTCAAGTTTAAATTGCTCATTTGAAATACGATTTCTTCTGCTTCATCCCTACTGACTCAATTATTATTTTATCCCTCCCATGATTCCTCAAGTCTCGAAATTTCTCTCTCGGCTATTTACTTGTAACTTTCTCCATCAGCTTGACAAGTTCTTATTTCTTGCAGCAAATTAATAATGCTAGAATATATGAAACAATATCTTGGTGAATCCCTTATCTGGTTGGCAAGTAATGGTTATTTTTCCATGGACTCATAATAAAATATGTTGAAGCAAGCCATAGTCAATCAATTTCTCAAATTTTTATTTCATCGTTTTACCTTCCAAAATTTAAATTTGCAAAGGAAGCTACAGCCACATTTCTGCTTCATATCGGCAGGCGCTGTCTTGAATTGGAAGAAGCTCGTAGCCAAGCTCAAAACCCCGTAAGCTCATCATCGAGAGTGCACATTGCCGGCGGCCAGATCGTGTAAGCCTAGCTCATGTGAACCGTTGGATCTTATGGGCGCACAAGGTCCGGGTGAGGGCAAGATCTTTTCCTTCATGGATCCTCTCTAAGTAATGCTCATGTGCTGATGCGCGCCATTTTGCGGCTTGATTTTCAGATACCATATCAGCTTTGTATACTCGTGTATGTGAGATGGACATGGTGCTCCGCGACGGCGCACTTTGGTCAATCGACGCTCTCTTTCTCCGGCCAGGAAAACAAGCCATATGGGCAAAGCGAAACCATGTAAAAAGCTCTTCATGAATCATCATCTGTTGTTACTAACTATAAATCCTCGATCGACAGATGCCGATTAAGAAAGGGCGAACGAGAAGGCCATTTTCGGTTAAGCGGTCCTGCCTTTTTCATTTGCATGTCCGCAAGTCACCTGATGCGAGTCTGAATAAACAATGAAGCAAACGGACAAGAAGCATCCAGCGTTGCTGTCAAGTGTTGCACAATGTTTCTTCAGAGAAGAAGCTCTTAGAAATCCGCAGGCGTCTTTGTAAGCTTGTGACCTTCCCAGGTTGCTTCCTCCATGTGTAACTCTAGTCATATGTTGACTCGTTCGTGACATCGTTCTATGTTTGTCCTGGCTCTTTTGGCTGAACTTCTGAGGAATTTTCTTTATTCCAGGAATGCTTCGTCCTGATGGAGTCCTTGTCGCACCCTTTGGATTCTAGTTCTTGTTCGTGTCCCTTCGGGTATTAAGATAATCGTTCTGGTTTCATATAGCCGGACATGAATTCAAGAGTTGCGCTGAACTTGTCACACCCGCATTGCGTCGCGGGTCAGGCCAGTCTTGATTTTATCAGCACGTCGACGTCAAGAGGACTATACTTGATGTTTTCAGGTGTGAACGTTTTCTTCATTATATGAGCTGAAAAACTAGTTAAAAGAAAAATCTTCTTCCGATGGTGCAAATCAACGATGATATTCTGGTTCTTCCGATAGCCCCTATCGAGTATGTACTTGAGATAGGTCTGTGAACTGCTTGTGCATTTCAACATGACGTCTACAATGTTCTCGTTCGGGGCGTTCGATCCTGTTGGCATCCGAGAAAATCTTGGTTCCAACAATGAGCTTGACGATATTGTGGGAGGAAGAAGTGGAAGCAAGCAGAGTCATTATGGAGAAGAGGACTGGAGAGGCTCTTCTTTACTGAGACTCTCAGCTCTGATTTTGGATTCCATCAAGACAAGTTGTCGGAGTCCGATTTCGGCTTCTCCAAATACCAACTGCAGAACCAGGAGGAGAATCCGCTTCCCGCTCTGATCTGCTAGATGACTCGAGCTTCGAAGTCGACTGTCCCTCACTCCAAACGTGCTTGAAGGAGATTGCGGATCCTGGGTTGAAGCCGATTGGAATCCAGGACAGTGAAGACGAGAAGGAAAAGGGACGCCCCATTTTGCTGGCATCCCTAGAGCTTCTCAAGAACTACGGACACAGGTTGAAGAAGCTTGATGGGGACAAGATCGTCGAGCTGAGCAGCAATACCAGTTTGAGCAGACTCTCAGAGCAGAGTTTGTCGACCGAAGAGATTATCAGGTTAGCTGGAGTTAACTTCATCCAGACCACCTCCTCAGAAGGCGATCTGCTCGCGGCTTTCAGCCACCCATACAGGTTATCTTTCTCTGATCTCTCCGATCAGGAGATGAAGGACGCACAACTAGTAGAACTGCTTCTGTTCGCAGCGGAGAAAGTGTACCATCAGCAGTTCCATCGGGCGAGCAAGTTGCTGAACCAGTGTGACTACCTGTGCTCAAACAAGGGCAATCAGATTCAAAGGCTAGTTTTCTACTTTGCGGAGGCGCTGCACGAAAGGATCGATCGAGGAATTGGAAGAGTCCCGGTGAATGCTTGTGGAAAGGGACAGAAACCTGATCCCCAAGCACAGACTATGAACCTGACGTGGAGCAAGATCGCGTACCATCAAGAGCTCCCGTTCGTGCAGGTGGCGCAATTCGCAGGAGTGCAGGCGATTGTGGAAAATGTGGCCGACGCAAAGAAGGTTCACATGATCGATCTCAACATAGCCTCCGGGCTCCAGTGGACGATCCTAATGCAAGCGCTCGCGTCATGTTATGATCGCCAGGTTGAGCTTCTGAAGATAACTGCTGTAGGAACCTCTTCGAAGCACCTGATTGACGAGACCGGTAAAAGGTTAGTAAATTTTGCTCAGAGCATGAGCTTGCCCTTCACTTTCAAGTCTGTTGTGGTTGGAGATGTGCTGGACCTCAAAGAGGAAATTTTCGAGATCGATACCGAGGAAGCCGTGGTCGTCTACTCTCAGTTCTTCTTACGGACCTTGATACCGCAGCCCAACCGTCTTGAATCATTGATGAAAGTACTTAGAAAGACCAATCCGCGTGTAATGGTGGTTGCTGAAGTGGAGGCAAACCACAATTCACCAAACTTCGTGAATCGTTTTATCGAATCGCTCTTCTTCTACAGTGCGTGCTTTGACTGCCTCGAAACTTCCATGAGTCGGGAAGATTCCAATAGGATAGCCATCGAATCGATTTTCTTTGGCCAAGGGCTTAAGAACATTCTAGCCACCGAAGGTGAGGAAAGGACGTTCCGAGATGTGAAGATTGATGTTTGGAGGGCCTTTTTCGCCCGTTTCAGCATGATTGAGGTGGAACTGAGCAGCTCATCTTTGTCCCAAGCCAATTTGGTCATAAAAAAGTTCGGCTGTGGGAGGTTTTGCACGCTCAATATGAACGGCCAATGTCTAATTGTCTGGTGGAAGGGCACGCCGATGCAGTCTCTTTCTGTCTTGAAGTTCACCTAAATGTAGGGGCACCAATTTGAACATTTCTCATAGTCTTGCACTCTTCAGTGTCCGAAAGACCAACTGGATTTTCCTTAGCCTTGATTGTGATATAGGAAGAGAGATGATGAAATCATCATCCCTTCCTCTTAAAAGTCCTGTCCTTTTGTGCAGAATTTATTTGAGGTGTGCTTCTACTGTGTTGTCCTAAATATGATGCACTTGCATTCACGCCTAAGATGTGAATCGGGTAATACAAACGAAGAAAAGACTAGCTGTCAGGAAATAATGCCAGGATCTGGGAATTCACTAACACAGCGCAACTGTACATCCTGCCTGGGAATTCAATTGCTGCATATCATCTTTGGCTTGAGTCCTGTACCAGAATGTGTATTTTATCTGATGAAAATTGGAGCCTACTGTGTGTTTGAAAGCATTAACTTCCTAGTTAACTTCTGTGCCGAAGATTTCCTTTGAAGTGGGGCTTCCTCAGCTACCGAACAGCAATGTTCGCACTGTTCTTGTTAGTTTCGAAAAGTTCATTGTACTATCATTTATCCTAAACTAAAGCTTTTCGGTTGAGATCGAATGTGTCAAGTGAAATAGGTCTCTGCAAATGTAACTAGCGTTCTTGCAAGGTGGCAGGTACGAAATCTCAGACGGTGATTAGCAATTCACCAGGGCAGTATAGATGATGCCAAAGTTCAAATATTTGTTTACATTTCTGTTTCCACTCCCTCTGACGTACTATAACATTAAACTCGAATTGACCTGCAGCGACATATACAAATTGTGGGAACCCAACAGCATGTCCACTCACTCCGAACCCCCGTATCTTCTCTAAAGCATGCAGTAGTCCGAAGCCCCTTTGATTGGGTTCGCCATGAGTGCCACCAGTTCAAGTGCAACGATGAGAGCCGTCGTATTATCCTAGGTGAAATGTACATCAACCACACCTGAACTTAACCGAGGAGGTTCACATACTTGCAAGGAGATGCACAGTTAAGCAAAGTAATTCTAGCTGGGGCAAGATCATGGCCTGATTTTGGAGACCCTATTATACTTTTAGAGCATCAGTCATTTTGAACTGTCATAGTACTGACTATTCGTGGGCAATTTCATTTTCTAAATTATCTAAAGAAATTGTGCTAGAGCCTGGAGGATTCTATAAATGTTCCAGGTGTCATTCACAAGATGAGATTTGAGATAAGACTGTATAAGTAACCCCAATAGTTGCTCTTCTAAAACTCTTATTGTCATATTATCCACGTCGATGTCAGATTTGGACGATTACATAATCTGGCCTGCAAAACATCTCTGGACTGTCGCCGGTTGTAAAGGCTAGTCGAAGCACAAAACTGATTCGCTGCCTTCTGGACCAGTGAAACTGTCTATTGGCATGAGCTGATTAGCTGTCTTCCTGAAAGAAGGGCTAGAGAATGCATACAAAACACGGAACATTTCGGTTGGCATTGCTTCTCAGTTGAAGAAAAATTAAAAAAACAACAGCCATGTTCTTGAAACCAAGTCCTGGAATGCGCACAGGGCAGGCAGATGAGACTGGCGACGTAGTAACTTGTTTGTGCCGGTGTTGCCGAAAGATTCATTTCCAAAAGGTCACGTTAGAAGCATGCGAATTCATCGATAATCAAACTGGTAATGATTTGAGATCAATTTGCATCTATGAATCGTGTAGTTTAGCTCGAAAGATAGAACCAAGCAGCATGCTGCCTCCGATGCAGTCAAATATCAGCGCGGACATATCTTCCCATCTTTCACACACACAATCAAGAACAAAGAAGGAATGAGCAACAATGACAGACAGACGAGGTGAGCCTAACAATGACTTGTACTGGGGTGGGCGGCAGCTACAGACACCTTAACATGAGACTTAGATGTCACCTAAATCCTAGACATGCTAGCAGATGCCATGATCTGTTGCGATGGGCTGTGGACATGCCACGGCTCTTGGACAGCGGAACTGAACCTTTGGCATGGCCCGTTCTTGTTGAAACTTCCGATGATCGATTCCATGCCGTTCAGGTGATTCATCAGTGCTGCCTTCTCTGCAAGCAGGGCCTCATTCTCCGACTGGAGTCCAAGGTGGCCCTGCACCTTCTCTTTGTACGCCTTGATGATCTCGCGGTTCTCTCTCTCCAGCACGCCCATCTCCCTCGTCAGGTCCTCGACGTGCTTCTGCTTTCTCATCCTCGACCGCCTCGCCGACTCCCGGTTTGACAGCATCCGCTTCCTCTTCTTCTCGTCCGTCCCCAAGCACCGGGCATCAGCGTCCGACCCTGAGCTCCCTTGTGTTAGGGACATCATCCTTCGGGTTCTCTAACTTCGTGGGCTCTTGGTCAAATGAATCGATCCGACAGCGAGTGAAAAGCCAAGACAAACTGGTGGATGACGAGACACAAATATACGAATGCAACTTATTCAGGACAGATCGGGTTCATGAAAACACGTAGAACCAATACAGCAGCACAACTGAGACTGAATGAGACAGGAAATTTAGAGAGAAAGCAGTGATTGAGCTCATGACACGCGCGGAGAGAGCTATGAAAACATCTTGATTCGAAAGATAGTCACAAGACCATCTTCAAAGATCTCAATAAGATTTGAGATTTGTGCAGAGAAGGGTCGTCGAACAAGAAGGAAGGCAAGAATTCAGGAGGAGTTTGAATCGAAACTGACCAAGAAGATGGTGGGGATGGCGGAGTGGTGGAGGGTTGAAAGAGCCTCCTGAAGGAAGAATTTAAAGGGAAGTGGATAAGTTCTTATCGACATCCCTTCATGATTTTGTCCTTGGATTTAATGATTTGTTTATTTGTGGCGGATAGGTGAGAGATTGACTTGAGGAAGTGCCTTTGGAATCTTCCTCGTAAGAGGAAGAAATGGACGTCCGTAATTGGTAATGAAATCGCACCAAACCTCGGTAATTGCTATGAAATCGCACCAAATCTCGGAGAAATTGGCAGGTGCTTTCCAAGGGCATGATCTCTATCTGCCCATAGTAATAGTTTCTATCTTTACTTCCTTCCATAAATGATAATATTTAGCTTCCACCAGTCAAATGCATAGATAGAATCAATAATGGTTCGACTCAAACGACCAATTTTCATACAATATAAATTTAATAACCCATATACCCAACTAAACCAAAACAAAACCGACCCTATACTACTAAAAACGCTTCCATGTTTGATCAAATATAGGAAAGTTCATACCCAAATTGAGGTAAGAGTGCAGAGCGAGCGAACGCGAGATCGAGTGAGGGCAAAAAAGAGTTATAAAATAATAAATTGTGAACCTAGTTAACACCTATATTATTATAGGATACCATTCTAAACCTATTTATGATTTGTATAACAAATTATCTCATCAAATGTGGGTTAAGAAATAGATCTATTTGATAACGTCGTGTCCACGAATTATGAGCACCGGTGGCCCCAAGTGATAATGTTAAGGAAGTTGAGAAAAGTATTTTTACGTGGATTTGACCAATGTATTTTAATTACGGATAAGATGCAGCCGCAATTACTTGGGGCATCAAAACCCTTTGAAAAATTGTGCTTTTGGATTGAATACTTTCGGCCGCTGCGAATCGAATTAATTGTTTAATGCTCTAAGGATAAAGATAAGGTCTGCAATTTATTATAATAGTATACGCAAAGCTGTGAACGTGGGAAGTATTTGAATTGAACATTGCCTCCATTTCTTTAATCTGAGTAAATTAATCGAAATTTCTCTGTACAATATTCACATTAGCTAATTCTTGAACGAGGTCAAGGCTTTTCGTGATCAGGATAGGACTGACATTTTAAGGAAAAGGGGTTGAAAGTTAGTTCTCTTCTATGTAAGTAAAATTTACCAAATATTGATTAAGCATGCAGATGGAAAAGAATCCTAGTGTGCATTTATTTCACTAAAAATGAATGATTTAATGATTGATCTTATTTACCATAAGAATGAATGAACAAAAAATACTTCTATCATCCATGAAAATATTTAGATATAAATTAGCATTGCTTATAAAAAGGTTTTTCATCAGTTAATTATTTCAAGCGATCATTTTTTAGGATCATTCATTTTCTGTGAAAAAATGAACTCTTATTTTACCTGTGATTTCAAGTAGATAGAAAATGACAGCAAACGTATAATGCTATAAATTGCCCATATTTCATTTGTTTTCCCTTTCCAGACATTCTTTTAAAATTTCCATTTTCTATTTTATAATATCTTAACCAACCGTTATCAAGCCGATCTACCAAAATAAACAAGACGTAGAAAATCAAATCGGCCATGTTTTCCAACAACTGTGGCCGAAGTCTTGCAACCACCCTTCTCATCAGTAGATTCTATTTATGGGCATTATCTATATTTATATCTAGCTAATTTCGTACGTGAATAATATTCATAATTTGTACAACCGGACCACGTGCATCCCCACAAGACCATGTACTACAAGAGGCCGAGGTAGAGGTACGTCCCTGCCAAATCTATGACCACCTGGAACAAGATGGAGATGGAAAACGCGGTCAAATTAATAAGGAAAGTCGTGGAACTCCACGTGGAACTCGTTTCTGAAATCAGGAAGTCCAAGTGGAAGCCGGAGTTTCCTCGTCGTTATCCATTTTTGTACCTTGTTTTGAGAAATTTCGAAGACCCGAAGGAAGGATAAAAAAAAAAAAAGAAAAAAAAGAAACCTCGACTAGGGATTCATCGCCTTAGCTGATTTTCGCATATGATCGGCGGCTGACGACTAAGGAACTCGGGGATCCCAAAAGTGGGTCGACCAGGCTCACATGCACCATTGAATAAGGTAAAACAAAACACCACGCGAGATCCATTTTAGCGGGCTCACATGCAAACGAACCACTCAATAATCACTCCTAATCAATCGGTAAAGGTGGATTATGTTCGCACGCATCGAGTTTGTCTTCATCCGATATTTGCGGCGAGAAAGGCGGCGTTTTCCCCCTTCTTCTTCTTCTTCCTTTCTCGGAGCATGAATTGGTCGCAAATACACCCCACTCCCGTTCATATTAAGTGACGTGCGGACGCGATATCGCACGTTAACATTACACGAAAGTGACGACGACTAGAGTCGTGGGACTAAAGTTTTTCTTAAGTGAAGTGACAGAAGCGGGCTAGGATCAGGGTTTGTCCGCTCGCCACATAATTTTCTATTGGCTTGGAGCATTATCTATGCTTATCTATATCCGCACAAGTGTCTCCGTCCCATTTATCCGCGTCCATCTTTTATTCATAGAAACGTATTGAAAAGGAGCATCTAATGACTGTTGACTTAAATTGTAGGGCCATAATAGGGATAATATGTCTGTTGGCGGGCCAAAAAATTCATTAAAAAATAAAATAGAGACTCCAGAGAAGTTTGTTCAGTTACAAATTATCACGTAATCTTGGCCGTGATTCATTTAATATTGGTACAGCAGTTATTCTGGAAAATAAATCTGGGGTGATAATTTTTCTTCAATTATCACACATACTAAACTAGGTTAGATGTTCGACCAAAAAAAAAAACTAGGTTGGAAGATCGCACAATTCGAGATAACAAATTCGAGTAAAAAGATCAACACAAATGCCATCGCTGTTGTTTTAATCACTTGAGTCACGTCAAATATTTGAGAAATGGATTAACGTTTTTTAAAAATTATGATACTTGAATGGATGTTTCCTTTTTTTATTTTTTTGTAAAAGAAAGTTATAAATTCAAGTGAGTATGGTAGAAAAGTAAAGAAAATGATGCAAACACGAAATAAGAAGGTTGGATTTGGAATGTGGGATCACAGTTGGGCTTGGCGCATTGCCACCGCGGACCGACAAAACCACACGTATCGTTGTATCTGCCGTGCGAGCTGATAATGTACGAATGAACACCTTGTCTTTATTCGACAATATGTGGCAATGGATGGACCATCATCCGTCTCTGCTTTATGGTTTTCCATGGCTACTGATTTTCTGGGCTTATCATGGAGTCCAAATTGTCCGTTCTCGTTTTGGCCAAATTCAAGAATGGAGTGGACTAGGAGCGACTAGAATTTCGTCCTTTTGATTTTCATATGTAAAGAACTTACACGCGCGAAAAGATTGCATGCGGATCGAGTCCTCCTACATGCGCAAACCATGCAATGACAAGTTATTAAGTACTACAAGATATGTCTTATTCGAGACCCATGTAGCAAGTAACCTTCTCTAAGGATCGGAAATCGATTTCATTCATATATCTGTGGATAACGATTTGAATTTAATGCTTCTACTAATGGGCTTGAAATTTGCAATCAGTAGAACTATCATGAACTTTCTCATTGCTGGCTGTCCAAACATGATATAAGTATTCATTCTAAGCAATTTTCGATAAAACAGATGATCTGGATTGCCGTTTGAAAAAGGCGGATTGCTCACTGAAGTTCTTCCATCCGTGAAAATACTGGCTTGGAGATACTAGAAAGTAGAAAGTACCGAATTCCATTTCCAGCCTACTATCGAGAAGCTACCACTGGAAAATGATGTGATCCCTAGCTTTGTTGGCAGCATTATGAAGTACGCAGACAGGATCAACATGAATGTCCCCACTTCAATATTCGATCTTTGGTGGATAGCCTATCACGAACGGTAAAACAAGACAGATCTTTTCGCGCGATATCAATTAAAAATCAAGCCCACTCACATTCAGAAGCAAAGCACGGTCTAACCCTCTTTGAAGCACTTAGTTTTCACAGAAAAGCATCATGATCAATCGAAATTTGGCCTTGATCATAGGAGAATTCCCCATGTCACCACGAGAATCCAGGATTTCATGAGACTTCATTCCAGCTAGTAAATCAAGAGTTATGACTTTCTAAAATTTTCTATTCAACAGTGAAATTTCAATCTGTTTTTGTTATTTTTGCAGCCAATCCTCACAATGTACTTGTACTCCGTTGCACACTCTTCCAACGAACATTGAGATAACCTAATTTATTTCACAAGGGAAAACTTGATTTAGTTCACAATCTTTTGATATTGCCGTAACTAGGAACATTCTTGAATCGTCCAAACCCTATAATGAAATAGGAAAAGAAGAGAAAAAAAAGAAAAGCTTGACGTGACAATTGAAATGGAATGCCGCCACAATCCAAAGGCGACAAGGACACCATGAGCGTACAAAAGTTAGGACACTTAAGCTCCGTTGGTTTCAAAAAACTGTGACGTTTTCTAAAAATATTTTGTAAAAAGTCATTTTCCAAGAAAATGATAATATTTTTCAATGTTCAATTGAAATTTAAAAATTCGGCAAGGAAAATCTTTTTTGCATGCACTTCTTTCAAAAATATTTTTATTTTTTATTTTTATTTTTTATTTTTTAAATTGATTTTTAATTATTTATTCTTTTTCTTTTTTTCTTTTTTTCTTTTTTCTTCTTCTTCCAAGCTGGCGAGGCTCAAGTTCTCGCCTATGGCTGGCCACTGGTGGTCACTGTGGCTAGAGAACGGCCAAGGAAGAAGAAGAAAAAAAGAAAGAAAAGGAAAAAATAATTAAAAATTCGATTTTTTAAACAATGAAAATATAAAAGAAAAAGGTGTTTGGTGAAAGAAGATATTGAAAATGTTTTCCTCTTTCTGAAAAAGCAGAAAATGGTTTTCCTCTATTTTAGAAGACTTTTTTTCCATTGATGAAAAATATTTTCCCTGACTAGTTTATTTTTCGTTAAATGACATCATAAAATATTTTCCGAGATAATTTAAAAAAAGGAAATTTTAAAAAGTACAGCAATTCTAAAAAAAAAAAGTAGAAAGAAAGTTTTTGATTTTTAGAATTGCTGTTGATTGTCAAGTTAGATTACATGTATATTCTCGTTTACAAGTTAGATTATCCTTATGATAAAATTAGCAGGTTCGGTGACGAAGGGGTCATATGTTTTTGCAAAGTTAGATTATCATCATGGATTTTGCCCTTTAAGGTGGATTGCTCGTGAATATCCCCACTTTAATAATTGATCTTTGGAGGATAGCCTCTTATGAACAGCAACCCAGGACACAGATCTTTAGGCCCATGATCAATTAAAAATCAAGCCCGCTCACATTCAGGAGCAAAGCGCAGCCTAACCCTCTTCGAAGCACTTGGTTTGCACAGAAAAACATCTTGATCAATCGAAACTTAGCCTCGGTATTGGGAAGATTCCCCAGGTAATCACGAGAATCTGGAATTTCATGATACTCGTTTCTGACTAGCAAAATCAAGAGCAGCGTCCTTCAAAAGTTTTCGGATGCAACGTCTTTTAGTAGGTAATTCAAAGTAAAACTTCAATTTGTTTTGTTTATTTTTACTGCCAAATCTCGGTACGCGTTTGTACTCGGTCACACACTCTTCCAATGGACACTAAAATAACCCGATTTAGGACGTGCTTATTTTGAGGAAAATTTCAAACCAAAAGAATATACTCTCGGGGAAATCAATTTCTAGAAAAATGCTTTATTAATTTTAGGTTAAAGAATTCATTTTCTCTACTGTAAGCATGCATATATATTTTTTTTTTACCGTAAAAGATTTTCAGTCAACTGATCATTTTCACCAAAAACAAACACTTAAAAATTCATAAAAGTAATTCGCAAAAAAAAATTCTTCAAAACAACTGCATCCATAGTTCACACACTATTTCGATACTACCACAGCCAGGAATAGTCTCGAATCATCCAAAACCTAAAACATAAAAGGAAAAGAAGAAGAAGAGAACAAAAAAAACACCCAACATGACAATCGAAATCGAACGCTGCCACAAACTTACTAGAGAATACAGAAAACAGGATACCCTCAAACCGCCGACCTCGCTCTCGACAACCTTGTTTCATGTTGAATTCCTCTATGGGCCTCTTTCCTTTGGGCCGGTCTTCATTGCCAGTTACAAATGTACGTACAGATTTAATAACAGAGTGATATTAGAAATGCTAATCTGGTTTGTTAAATGAGAAAAGGGAGAAAGACTATGGTGTGTCTCACAGATAAAAAATAATCATTTCGGGCGACTTCTTCTTTTATCTCGGCAAATTCGTTTTGGGAAAAACTTATTCATGACAAGCAAGATTACATCAATTTGCCGGACGACCCCCATTTTGATGGAGTAAACTTGATTTCAATCTCCCCCTCCTACACTTTATTGATGGATCTCTAACTCAAAAGGAATGACTTGAATTTTTGTTTCAAGAGATAATGACATAAATGGTCCCCGAATTTTGGTTCAATATGCAATATAGTCCATAAACTTCTTATATGTTCAATATGGTTCCCGAACTTCACCACAATGTGCAATGTAATTCTTGAATTTTTAATTTTTTAATATAATCTCTAAACTATTGTTACATGATCAATTTAGTCCATAGATTATATGAAAATCTTCAAAATCATCATTTCATTAATTCAAGTTCAGAGACAATATTGAACATTTTCATATTATTCAAAGAGTAAATTGAACATGTATCAAAAGTTGAATGATCACATTGAACAATTTAAAAGTTGAGGAACAACATTATACATTGGGTTAAAATTCAAGAACTATATTAAATAAATTAAAATTTTAAGGACCACATTACACATCAAATTAAAATTCAAGAAGCATTTGTGTCATCTTCTCATTACACGGAAGAAATGGGCTGGCTGTCTAGTTAATCCTTCAATGCTTGCAAAAATCTTTCTTTTGATCATCCACCTATTTCCTCTTTAGAAAAAAACAAATCAATCGAAGAGGATGATATGCTATTACTACATTGACATGAAAAAGAGGGCGGACTCCCTGTAATGTCACTTACTATTTTGGCTTCCTTTATTTCGCAAAAAACAAATAATTTAACAAAAATTTTCTTAAGCATGATCACTTATAAAAATATATGAATAAAAAATATTTCAATTGTTTATGAAAGTGTTTGAACATTAATTATTATCGGTAATGAAAATATTTTTCATTAACTAATTATTTAAGCTATATAAGCAATTGTTTTTAATATTTTAAAAATCATTCATTTTCCTTGAAATAAATGAAGTACGTATATAAAATATGACTATCAACTTTGAGAAATCCCTACCTATGGATAAATAGAGAATTACTTCTAATTTAAAATTGCTTGTCACATAAAAAGAATAACTAGTTAGTAATAGAAAAATAGTTACACACTTTTCTCATGAAATGGCCCACGTGGTCATCGCGAGCAAAAATTTGACAGCAAGACCAGCCCAAGGCGTCAGGATCTTAGTTCATGTTTTTATAAAAACTTGAAATAATGACTAATTTGAAATGAATTCATTTTCTTTCGTATGATATTGGAAGAAATGAAAAAGTGTAAAGAACAATTTTCACCTAATATATTAGAACATTGCTTAATAAATTGATGACAAATACAAGTCTAGGCCCATTTCGTAAAATTTAGGCCAGCCAAGAATTTGACATGCGGTGAGCTGGATACTTGGTCCTCCGACATTTAAGGGTGCGTTTCGGAACCACTTTAATATGATTTTTGAGCCTATAGTGATCCTTGAGCAAAAGATCGGATGTTTGGCAACATAAATTTAAAATCCTTTTAGTGCAAACATGGATTCTCTACCATTTACAGTGTTATTCTTGATATCTTAATGAATCTCAATCATTGGTTTATGGAATAAAACTTTTATTGATGGTTGATATTTATCAAGAAGCCAAAAAAAAACACCATTTATTGTAAAAGATCTTCACCCCTTAAATGCACTAATATTCTCATTAGATCATTTATAATAGGGAGGGGGGGTAGAGGGAGTAGAGGGAGATATTGTAATCCCTTTTATCATCTCGTACACGTCAATCATCATCAACCATTGATGGATCAAGCGTTAAATTTCAGAATTGAATTTTGTAGTTCAATGAATAGCTAAGATCAATAAGGCACTGAATGGGAGCGCAAATGAGAATAAATGATCTTCATCCAAAGTCATTATATGCTGTGTAGATAAAGAGGAACCTAAAAGCAATCTGTATTGTTTCTTCATTTATCTATACTCAAGCTAATTAAGTAGCTAAATGGATTTTATCCCATACACTGTAGGGATAAAATCCATATACAATGTTATTCTCACTATCTTAATGAATCTCAACCATTGATTTATGAGAATGAAACTTTTATCGATTGTTGATGTTTATTCGGAAGCCAAAAAGAGCACAATTTATGGTAAAATATCTTCACCCCTCAAATGCACTAAGATTCTCATTAGATCATTAATGACAGGGGAGGGAGATCTTGTAATCCCTTTTGTCATCTCATATACATCAAATATCATCAACCATTAATGGATCAAACGTTAAATTTCAGAATTGAATTATGTAAGTCAATAAATAGCTTAGATCGATAAGGCACTGAATGGGAGTGCAGATGGGTATAAAGGATCTTCATCCAAAGTCCTTCTATGCCGTGTAGATAAAGAGGAACCTAAAAGCAATCTTTATTGTTTCTTCAATTATCTATACTTAAGCTAATTAAGTAGTTCAATGGATTTTATCCCATAGACTGTTGGGACTAAGGGAAGGCTACTTTATACAAGTCAATTTAGGTTGTGTGGTTTGTATATAAATTGCTTTTTTTCATAATCCAAGAACACAGGCATGAAGACTCTACATCACAATTCTCACCAACTAGTCCCAATTATTGGATCATGCGGCCTTGGCGAGCTAATTCACCGAACTACCTAGTTGATGGCTTGTATCATGAAACACCGCATTGTGACCGGTCATACAGCATCTCCCTCTAACTTGGGTATCTCATGTAGGGGCGTGAGTGGTTTGGTTCAATTCGGTTTTTTTGGTAAACCGAACCAAACCGAAATCCCGATTGGGTTCGGTTTTGATTTTTAGTTTTTGTTTTTGTTTTTTTCTACATGCACCCCTTTCAATATTTTTTAAAAAATCAAAATTTTAATTATTTTTTATTCTTTTCTTTTTCTTTCTTTTTCTTCTTCTTCTTCAAAAAAATGATTTTTTTTTTTTTTTTTTTTTTTTTAAATAAAAGGATTTTTTTTTTTAGATTTTATCAATTTGGTTTGGTTAACCAAATTAGTTAAAAAAGTTTGGTTTTTAATGAGAACCCAACCTGGAAAAATCAAACTTTTGGTGCGGTTCGATTTTCGATTCAATTTTTGATACTCGACTCTACACAACAATTGGTTTAACCTATCATGGCCATATTCAGGTTAGTGAGCTCCTAATCAATTTGTGTTCAGGTGGCCAATCCTGCTTTCAGACACCTTCCACATGATATTCATTTCATTATTAGATTCCAAAGTCATATTCCCTAACACCATTGTCATTATTTAGTTGTATCATCATTTTGCATCCCTTGTACTTCTCCTGGTGTGATATGACTCGCTTCTACGCTTTTAAAAAATTGATAAGGTACATTTTCTCTCGCTTGGTTTCGTAACTCTCTCGTAGCAAGTTGTCCTGTGCTTCCATGCATTTCCTAATTATCAGTGCTTCTTCCTGGGTCTTACATGAATGGTCGATGCTCGCCTAGTAAAATGCATCACCTGCCGTTTGTTCCTTGCATACCAAACCATAATTGCTGCTCCATATGCTTTATGCGCATGGGCTATGCATCTCCAATAGGAACTCTATCTTCAGTCTCTTTTATTGGTCATGCTCAATATTGATGATGGGTTTTAATTTCTATTGCAACATGGAAAAGGATGGCACGTCCTGTTTGGTAACATTTTTGTTTTTCTCAATTTCTGTTATTTTATTCCCCATAAAAAAAAAAAAAAACATGAATTCATTTGGTAACATCAATTAATTTTTCTATTCCTCGGAATAGAAAAGTGGTTGGGGAATATATTTGGAACGCAAAATAAGAAATACAAAAAAGTAGCATTTTGTTCTCGGGAACAATTTTTAGAAATAAGTTTTTTTCTTTCTTCTTTTCTTCTTATTTGCTGGCCGCCACCCCCTTTTGCCGTTTGCCTTTGGCCAACCGCTGCCGCCGCTACCCACCGCCGATGACCCTTGATGCCGATGACCGCCGATGACCACCATCGCCGTGGCTAATCGTTGATCTCGATCTAACGCTAACTCTCGCCGTCGATGACTACCAACGACACCGATTGCTTGGCAATGTTAGCTGCGGCGGTCGGCGGCGGTCGGCGTCGTTGGCAGTCATCAGTGGTGGTGGGCCAGAGATGGTCGGTGGCGGTCGGAGGTCGGAGTTTGCGATCGGCGGCGGTTAGCGGTGATAAGGAAGAATAAGAAAAAAAATTAAAAGAAATTCTACATTACAAAATTTTTTATGAATCGTACCAAACACATTCATATTCTTTTTCCATTCCAATAATACAAATTTTGTGTAGTTACTAAACGTGTTCTTTTATTGAGAAATCATTCCGGGGAATAGCAATAAAAAAATACCATTTATGAAAATAAATTGTTCCTCATAATAGAAGTGTTAGCAAATGGACTTTAACTTCCATGCTTCCATAGAATGGGTAAATTCGGATTGTGACAATCGATTATATGGAGGCACATGAAATACTCTACAAGCAAGTTTAATCCTTTGGCTTATGTGGATAGTTTTGACTTAGAGCAGTTTGGTTTATATATATATTCAGGATCTGGCCTGGCACACCTTACGGTTGTCGCAGGCCTAACAGGCCCAACGGAGACCATCAATTATACCTGGAGGGAGGCTAGCACATGACCCTACCACCATGGCCCCCCACTTAAGACATGTTAGTAACGCGAAGATTTGAATTCATTCCCTTGGCGCTAAGGTAGTAGAGCCCAACCAGCGCAGCTGCCCACCGGTGAGTGACTTAGAGCAATTTGTTTGTAATTCGTGGATCCAAGTAATCAACTTTCGATTTTTGAGCTAAAAACTCCCTAAGGCCCCCAACCAAATAAGGTTTTGTGTAACCAATATTTAGTTATATTTAAGGATCACTTATATCTATAATTCTTAAAGGTCACATAGTTTTCTTTGTTGTGCGTAAATGGGATCGTTTTGGTTCTTAGTCTAAGCATTTTTAAATCTCAATTGATAATTGAGCCCAATGAAAAAGGAGCTTAAATGTCCTCTTCTTATAACAATTAATTCCGCAATACTTGGAAGGATTTTTATTACATTCACTAGTAGTGCAACAACACATTTGCTACCATATGGTTGATGTGTGGATGATTTCGATTATGAAATTTACTCAAAACACACATGTCAATCATCCTATGAAATGTTTAAAAATATTATCCTAGTGGCAATGGAATTAATAATAAGCCATATTTGAATTTGACTAAATTTTGCATACCAAAGTAAACCCACCTTTTCGTTTCAATCAAAGGTACATCATTTGTTTTGCTAGTGAGGGTTCACAAGGAATTACTTTGGCATACCTCGTGGCTTAATTCTTAGGTTCATATTAAAGAATATCCCATATACACTTGTTAGCCATACTATATGAATAATAGTCCACATTTTCAAAATAGTGATTAGGCATAAGACTAGGCAAACAATGCACAGGAAACCATCAAATTTATCTAATTAGTTGCTTAATAAGTGTCTTTGGGGCACTCGTTACCCAAATCCTAATTCTAAAAGGTTACACCGAGCATAAATCAAACACATATTTCATGAAGTTTGAGGCTAGACATGCTAGTCATTTTAATATTTTTTTTTTTTGGGTCAGTAGTTTAATACTTGATTAGCCCACTAAAAAATGTAACGAGAAAATCGTTGTGATGTGCGGAATATGAATTGAATTCGAAACATATTACTCGTAACCTTAGATTTTAGATTAAACTTAAGTATTTATTATAAACTTTCGGGACACACGGAAAATTCTGTAAATTATCCTATTTTTCATTAGAATCTCAAAAGACCACTTCAATAACGTTAAATCATAAACATTTTTTGTCATAAGATGCACCCCAGTCCTTCTCCCTTTTCACCTATATTTACCCGACATGTTTTTCTCAAATTACTTGGGGTAAAAAAACATCCCATCTTATAAATCAAAAAGATCAAAAAGGGTCGATAATTTTGAGCACGACTCCATCGAGCAAGAGCCAAAGTGAACGAATTAATGATAGTGTGCAATAAAAACTATGTATGTATTCCAACGACATAAGTTCATAAACTTGAATTCAACACCTAAATAGAAATTGCCAGCCACTTTCGACAACAAAATTACCCAAATACGATTTGCTTATAAATTCGTTATCAAATTTACTGAAAAAGGGCAAGACACAATCTAGATGTGGGTCCATGTCCGCAGAAATCCATGTTTTTCAAAGAAAGTACGACAAAGTACACAAGAAAGACAGAAGCAACATGAGCTCTAGACAAAAAGAAAAATAACATAAGATCTGGAGAAAATATTCAAACGGGCGCTGATCTATCGTCGTTTCGTGGATATTTTTCCAGGACAGGCGCACGTGGACGCGATCCCACAATTTCTTCGGGAATTTTTAAAACGACCCCTGGAACGAGGCATTTTTCTCAAAGTTCCTCTCAAACGGGTATTTGTCTCAAAAGTATCATTAAAGTTGATGATCTTGCATTGATTGATCCACCTAATTCACAGGCGGCGGCACACATGTTCTCCGGACTACGATCACGTGCATGTCACATGCCGTGTTTCGCACATCGTGGTGTTTTTGTCAATTCGAGCCCCAGGCTCTTGAACAAATAAATTTGTTTCAAAGTCGATCATGGATTAGTTATGTGATTAACAAAGTCGATTATGCATTAGACGAAATCGCCCTCTTTGTGATGGCTAGGGTTTCACGAGTGTGCAATCGCCTTCTCTCTGGATGAAGAAAGCATCAAATGAGACTTTGGTTTAATTGAAAAATTAGTGATTAGGGTTTAGTATTACTGGCAAATTTAAACGATTTTTTTCTTAAAATTTGGAACGCCCGCGAAGTGCATGTGCTCAGATCAGACATTTTGGGAGGAAAATCCCCTATCCATTTGGGAAATAAGGCACATGACAGGATGCAGTCGTTGTCCTCCGAAATTTTTTTAAGCTGCCCGAGGGATGGGAGGCCGGCCAATTCAGGCAAAATCACCAACTTGGGGGTAGTTCGATACAAACCCCAAAATTGGGGGGGTATTTTGAGAAAGATATCCTTCTCCAGGGGTCTTTCCTTCGAGATTTTATCCCCAATATCTTTTCCGCATTACTCACTTTCCACTTTTTATTCTTTTCAATTTCATCCCAACATCATATATCTCACTTTATTTTCTTTTTTAATTTATAATAATGATCATAATAATAATAATATTCCTTCGTGCCTGGAGCGGCGTGAAGATATAAAAATGCGGCCCCCTCCCTCTTCGAACCTCGTTCGTCCTTCTCTTCTTCGCCTGCTTTTCCTCCTTCGTCGCTCTCATGAGAAAATTGCACTCCTCTCCACACCAGACGAAGAAGTGCAGAGCAAAAAATCGCGAATCTCCTCGCTCGTCGCGCGCGCCTCCCGGCCGCCGCCGCCGGCCGTCTTCCTCCTCTACTGTCGAGTGAATTCGGAAATCCTCCTCCTTCTCCTCCTCCTCCTCCATGCCCGAAGCTTGCGGACTCGTTGGGGATCTCCTCGCCGCTCCGCTCCCGTGATTGCGCGGGGGCTTTCGGGCTCCCGATTCGTCGCGGCCGCCCCGCGAGGAGCTCCGTCGCAGGTACGCGTTTCGGCGCGCGCATTCTGTGTGTTTTCTCCGGTGCAATCGTTCGGGGCATTGATGAGGGGCGGCTCTCGTTCGCGGTGTCGATTGTGGTTTTTGATTTGGTTGTCGCGGTGGTTTCGCCGCGGAGTCTCGATTTAATCGGTTCGGCGGGGTGGGGGCGGCGGTGTTGATTGTTAGGTTTTGGTGGCAGGGCATGCATTATGGATTTTGGCGAAGGTTTTGATACGGGGTTTAGGAGGGAGTGTTTGCCTGCGGACTGTCTGTATTTTTGGTTGAATTTCTGATGTTTCGGAATGTAAAAGGTGATGCTTTTAGCCTAGTGGTTTTCCCTTGTTGATTCTGATCGTTGGGGGTTATATTTTTGTTGATTTTGTTTGACTTTTCCCCTGTGTTTTAGTGGGTTCGTGCAGCTGCGATTGCATCTGCGAAATTGATCGTCTGCTTTTGAGGATTGATTTGTCTTGGTAAGCATGTCGGCTTAGCTTAGTTAGCTTAGGGCTATGACGAAACCGAAGTCTAAGATGTTATCCACCTTTGGTTAGGCCTGCGATTCAGAAGGCTGTAGGTCTTGAGTGGAAATGGGTAAAAGGACAGGACAGGACGAGTCAGTTCGTTCATTAGCTATGCTGTGTGGGTTGTTTGGTTGCTACTAACTCATTCTCGCGTATGATGAAATACTCGTGTTCATAATTAATGTCGTCTGCCCCTGGGATGAGTGTACTGTGGTGCGACTCACGAGCGAGGATAATATGTGCTGCACTATTTGTGATTGAGCAAACAACTCTGGACTGTGGTTTAAAGGCTTCTCTACTTAGAGTTAGAGGTTCTCTCTTCCCTTGAATTACATGTTAAAGGAAATATAGTTGGTTGGCCTAGGGCCTTGTGGCTTACTTCTGTTTACAAATCATAGGGAAATTTCTCCTTTGTATGAATGTTTTGTTCTTTTATCGTGTTAGATCGGTTTGGCACTGGAGAATCTGCATATCTTACCTCAGCTTGTATTGCTTTTTGCTATATGTGACGATCTCTACGGAATTTTGTCTTAAAGCATTATAATTTCTTGATGAACAGAACTATGGCTCTTCGAAAGTATGTTCCTCCTTGTGATGCTTCTTCTGCTGGCATGAAACCTTTGAGTTTCTCCGGTAGAGTAAACATGAATGCTCAGGTTACAGATCCTGATCAACAGAAGAAAATGGAAAGAGACATGGATGTTGACCTCAAGGAGGTTTACTTTTTAATTATGCATTTCCTGTCAGCTGGACCATGCCACAGAACTTATGGACAGCTTTGGAATGAGCTACTTGAACACCAACTCTTACCTAGAAGATATCATTCATGGTATTCAAGGACTGGGAGGCCCAGTGCTGATGAGAATCATGATGGCATGTCATTACCGTTAAGCTACAATAGTTTGACAGAGAGGTATGTGATGCCTTTTGCTTACTATAGGTCACTTATGGACAGTACTTTCTCAATACTCAATGGTGTAAACGGGGAACTTGACTAATATACTCCAAGCTACGATGTGAATGGATAAACTAAATCTTTTGGTTGACGTAAATCATTCAGTTTTTGTAATTATTTAAAGTTAGTTGAAAGTCTTATACCATGGGTGTAGTGGAAAAGTTGTGTGGGGATGTAAATGCTTTAATTGACACTTAGACGATTTGGCTTGTAACTGAACTATTTTGGGATATGGGTTTGCACCCCCTTGGAGCCCTACAGTAATCTTTCTTTGAACTATTAAAAAATAAACCCTTCATGTTCACATGATGACAAGATCACAATGATGACACTGCACTTTACCATTCTATGTTTTGTAGGTATCCTCACATAGCAAATGATCACTTGGTGAAGCTTTTAAAGCAATTATTAGTAAGTACAGCTTCTCTATCAGAAGGTGTGGACAGTGGACGAGCTCCAACTGCAGCCGATGTGCCTACTCTGTTAGGAAGGGGTTCATTTTCCTTATTGAGTAGGTGACTTTATTTAGAATTTGGGCATCACAAGTAATTCAATCCTATGTTATTTCTGGCCGCCATTCTAATCCTATGTTAGTTGACTTTTCCTGCATCGAGATTTCACTTATTTTGTATGTGGATCATATAATGGCCCCAGGAAGCAGTATGTACTTGCTTCTTTCTTTGTCATTGTTTTAGGATATCTTTCACTTTAAACCAAGTCAAAACACTCATCTTATGCGAAGTTCCTCATGCTTTTCCATTCAGAGGAGAGTGATGATGATATCAAGCATCCGCCTCCTTACATGCGATGGCCTCATAAACAGGCTGATCAGGTCCGTGGATTAAGCTTGAGGGAAATTGGGGGTGGTTTCAGTCGGCACCATCGTTCACCATCCGTTCGCGCTGCATGTTATGCAATTGCTAAACCTTCAACAATGGTTCAGAAGATGCAGAACATTAAGAAGATTCGGGGACACCGAAATGCTGTATATTGCGGTAGGATTTCTTATTAAGAATAATCATCATTATTATCTAGAATTATGCAGTCAATCAATAGTATGGATTGTCTCAGCAAAACCTATAAGTATGAAGTGATTGATTGTTGCTTCATATGTTTTAACTAAATCCTTGTGATATTATCAAGAATATCAATCCTTTGCTTGAACAGTTAGACGTACAGTTCCTTTTCAACAGGTCCTTAGGTTGAAGAATAGGTACTTATTTTGGCTTGACTAAAGCAGCACCTTTTGTCCAAAATAAAACTCTCCATCAGACATCTCAAAAAAACAATAGGATGAACAAAGAATTGTTTTCAACAATAGAAATCCTATTAAGGGAGAAACACTTAAAAACAATTAAAAATATTATAATTACTAAATCATAAAAATTAGGGCCGCGATGACAAAGATAAATAAATTCCTCATTGAATGATTAAAACTGTTTCAGTAATCAAGTTGCAACCACTATGACAAAAATAAATGTTGAATTTCTCCTATTGTTGAGTCATGTCATAACAGTATATTCTAAACATTAAAGGATTCCAACTATTATGGTTATAAAATCATTAAGCAAATGAAAATTAAATCACTACGAATAATCTCAATCGATAATGAATAGCAAGAAGGAGAAGTGTAAGTAAAAAAAATCTATGTTCTCAAAAAAGAGATGTTGAGGGTCCTAAGAAATGTGAGAAAACTAAAATGAAAATCACCTTATTAGATTGCTCAAAAGAACATATTGGCACGTTTTGCTAAATTATATTGCATAAACGCTTAATAAGTCGTGGCAACTTAACTGAAGAAAAAGGATATGTTTTCACGATAGGAAGCATTTAAAATAAATACCAAATTAGATTTGATGTTAAACTGCTATACGGTAAATGAGAATTGTTGCAAACTTGATAGTTTAACCACAAACTGTCATTTGTGAATGTGTAGTCAAGCGTAGTGAGCAATATGAAAGGTTAGAATCCAAATTAAATTATGATCGCAACTAAATTAAATGTAAAAATCAAAATTTTCCGTTTTAAATTTGGTTTTCCCAGTTCACAAAGAACCAAATCTTGATGTAAATGACACACTAGACTTAGTGGGCTTTATTCTTTTCTGGATAACACTGTATATTGGGAGTCACCCTCTTGGTGCTCTTTTGAATTCAATTTTTTTTTTTTTTTTAATCTTACTGATTAAGAAAAGGTTTGTTTTTGACCTTTCGTGGCACAGGTCCTAGCTGTTCCACATGTTCATTTTTGTTGTACTTCTGCAATGAATCTTTAAAAATCTCACTAAGCTAGCACTTCTTGTATGAAGATTTGATCTGTGGTTGCCTTAAGATTTGGTGGTGCAAATGCAAGTCTCTCTTTTCTGTGGACTTGATTTGACCTGCCAAATTGAAGACTAAGTACTTCCTATGTTATCTTCTATGAGAAATGATGCCAATCCTGTAATATATGCGCTGAAGAAGTTTTGGTAATCCAAGTGACAGAAAAGGTCGACATTGCGGGGTACTTGTTCTTTCATGAAAAGAATATACCGTGAACTAGTTACTGAGTTTGACACTTACAGCTTTGCAATATAGTTTTGCTATTGGTGAATATTTGTGCTCTGAGGTATTGATTGCATCGCTGTACAGCGAAAGGTCTTGGTGCTTGTTATATCATTGTGCATGTCTCTCTCTATACTTCTTATTTGTATAAGATATAATTTGGGCATCTGTTAATTGTGCGTCATGTGTAATCAGAAAATGTATCCTATCATTAAAAATGACACTTCTGATGCAAATCTTGCAGCAATATTTGATCGCACTGGGAGATATGTTATAACTGGGTCAGATGATCGACTTGTAAAAATCTGGTCAATGGAAACTGCATATTGCCTTGCAAGTTGTCGTGGGCATGAAGTGAGTTTTTTGCTTCATGATCTGAGCTTACCACTTGCAATTTGATTTCCCATTTCGCATTCTTATGTACTACATTTACTGTTATCTAAGGGTGACATAACTGACTTAGCTGTGAGTTCCAACAATGCCTTGGTGGCATCTTCTTCAAATGACTGTATCATCCGTGTTGTAAGCTTCCTTTGGAACCGAATAAAAATATTTACTTGTGCTATTTCATATTGGTGTCAGAAGAACGATTAACCTTTCTGTTATACTCCCCCAGTGGCGCCTTGCCGACGGACTTCCAATTTCAGTTCTAAGGGGCCATACTGGAGCGGTTACTGCCATTACTTTTAGTCCAAGACCTGCTTCTGTATACCAGCTACTGTCGTAAGACTGATATCCGTTTCTTTTCTTTCCCCCGTCACTTTTAGCATTCACAGCTCATTTGTTCAGATCATGACAGCATGTCTGTTTTACAGCTTGTTGGTGTACTTTGCTAGATAAAGTTGCTCAGTAATCTGAATTGGTCTGTTATATCCTCTATGTGTTAGTGATTCTCTTCTCTTCAGTACATTATAGTTATGACTTGCAGTCCATTTGAGATTAAGTGTGTCTGCTGAACATTCCTAGAACTTTAATGCAAATTCATGTGACAATTGATAGTACCCTCATTTTTTTTAGTTTTTTCCTAAGCAAATGCTTTTTCGTATTGTTACTGCTGCTGACAGTTTTAATAGACATGTGTCATGGACACCCAATTAGATAGCAATCTAAGGATCCTGTATTGATTTTTGCCGATGTGACTGAAGATTGTTTCTTTCTCGTCAGATTGTGCCTGATTAATTTTGCCAGATTTGTATCTTCCTTCTCTGTTTCTCTCTTCAATCCATTGCTTCGCATGGATATTTGTTTGTTTATTGAGAGTAGAATTATTCGTTGCTTGTTGTAGATGCAGTTCAACTCTCTGAGTTCTGATGAACTTAAGAATTTGATTTACTTCTTTGGAACTGTTCTCTTAGTACTGGTGACCTTTTGGTTTTGACTTTTTATGTGCTTCTTGCTCTTTCTTCTAGCATTCTTCCAGTTGAAGATTATGTTGAACAATTTGTCATTTTTTTCCCATTCTGGAGTGCTGCCGTAAAGTATTTCACTGATTTTGCTTTTAGATCACCCTTCATTTTACATGGGATGATAGGTTGTAGTATATGTTCCCCTCTATTCTCTTCTCATTATTTTTTCTTTTAGATCATCCTAAGTTGCTTGTCTTCAATTCAATTTGGGATTCATCTATTCTGGATGAGGTCTCTATTGTAACATGAAATTATGCCAGGTTGTCTTCTCTTCTGTCAATTATATTTGTAGCACCACTCATTATTTAAATTTGATGATGATTTACATGTCTTTTGGATATATCGGAGATAAATTCATGCTTTTTGTGATTTGCTCACAGTTGGTGTGGCTTTACCCTGTAGGTCGTCTGATGATGGAACATGCAGGCTGTGGGATGCAAGAAATTCTCAATTTAGTCCAAGGATATTTGTTCCAAAGCCTTCAGATACCGTAGCTGGTATATAGCCCTTTTTGTGCTATTTCAGGCAACTGGTTTGTTGGTGTTGGTAGCTTATGTGGGTTTTCCATGAGAAATTTACAGGAAGGAATGGAGCTCCTGTGTCAAATGCTGTGACCCAAAATCATCAAATATTCTGCTGTGCTTTCAATGCGAACGGAACTGTATTTGTTACTGGGAGTTCAGATAATCTTGCAAGGGTATATTCAAATATCTCTGGATTGGTCATTGTGCATATTTCTTATGGATGCTTTATCAATGAGATTGCCATGCTATTTTCCAGTTTATCACTTTGAACCTCCATATGCAGATAACTATTATATAACAGAGGTAAACTGCAGGTTTGGAATGCTTGTAAGCCCAATAAAGATGAGTCTGACCAGCCAAATTATGAGATGGACGTGTTGTCTGGCCATGAGAATGATGTCAATTATGTGCAATTTAGGTTGTGTGGCTTATGTTTTGTTTTGATCTTTAATCAAGTTAATATTGGAAAGAATGTTGCTTCTGATGTAAGATATTGCCTTATCTTTCAGTGGCTGTGCTGCAGCATCAAGATTTTCCGTGGCTGACACTTTAAAAGAAGAGAGTGTTTCCAAATTTAAAAACTCTTGGTGAGTAAATTACTTTTGAACTGTGCTATATGCGCCGTGCCCTTTCCGTCTATAATTTCATTTCCTTTTATTAGAAGAAAGTTTAGATGACATTGAGAGAATAATCATTAATCATCTTGTCTTGTGATCTTCTGATATGCTGTCTTAGTCATCCTAACCTTCTACATTTGCTTTTAGGTATAGTCACGACAACATCGTCACTTGCTCTCGCGATGGCAGTGCAATTATTTGGACCCCAAGGTCACGGAGATCACATGTAAGTGTTTTTTTCAGGTACTTGGGTTACCTTTTGTATTCCTTAAGTAAAGTTTGCTTGAGTTACGTATCTCTTATATGATAGACTCATCATTGACTTTCTGATGTCATATTGCTGGTCTTCTCCCTTTTCTTGAATAATTATGTCATTCATGAGGCAACCCACGATCAAACATTCACAAAAAGGTTTCCATGGAAAGTCATTCTGCGGGTGACATCAAGAAAATATTTAACTGGGTGTGCAAGTTACCATCTATGTAATCACTATCTCAGAGAAAAAGTACCCCTTCATCTGTTTATGGAAGTTGCCACTGCAGAATCAACTCCCTTTAAAGGTCCCTCCTCTTAATCCCACTTTAGAAAATCTGACATAAAAGGATAGGGGCATTGGTTCGGTAACTTTCTTTTTCTCTGTAGATCTGCGAAACAATTCCCATTTGGAAGATCTCTCCCTTTCAGAGCCTACTTTGACCCAACTGACAACTAAATTGAGCGGGTTCTCATCAAATCTTGTTCAGACAAACTTGTGCATTGAATAGACGGTCATTGATTGTTCCAGTTTTCCATGCTGTGTGTGAATTCCTCTAAGATTTATTGGCAACAAAAATATCTGAATGTGGGGCTCTTGGAGAAGAAATGGTATATAATGAGGTTACTTTCACTTATCTGCCAAGAGACAGAGAGTTGATCGATGAATTGCCCTTCATTCCCTTTGTTCTTTTTTCTTTTTATCTGTCAACTAGAAAGGTGGATTCATTAGCATTGCCAGGAGTTTATCCGTCTTCATTTTTTTCTGTCAACTAGAGAAGTCGATTCATTTACATTGCCAGGAGTTCATTCCTCTTTTTTATTCTATTTTTTTATGTGTCAACTAGAAAGGTTTAATCATTAGCATTGCCGGGAGTGTCAGCCTGTCTACAAGTGAAGACTCTAGCAGACAAAGACTTCAAATATATAAAAATAAAATAAAAACCAAATAATGAAACTTTAAGCAAGCAAAATTTTAAATATAATAAATTAAACAAAAAAAATGAAACGTTAAGTGAGCCAAATATCTTTCTAGTCGACAAACTTCTCAGAGATTCCTGTAATGTGAAAAAATATAGGATAATTACCTGGAAGTATCTCAAATGTTACAGTTTTTTTCAAAATCCTGAACTGAAACTTCCGTTTATTGTAGCAATTTACTTGTCTGTTTCACTTTCACCATGATGGTAGCATTTCTGACTGTTAAATGCCCATGCAGCGGCCCACTGCAGTGACTGGTGACCACCATGTGTTGATCTAACTTTTCTTTTTTCCAAACAATTACCTGTATGGATATAAAAATAGAAGAATGAAGAAAATCATCTCCAAGAATTCAAGAAAGACTGAAAATCTTTATGACATATTAAACTTTGAATTATCAGGTTCCTTTGATTAGTATTTGGGAAAACTTACCTTAATCCGGCACATTTCATGGTCTACTCAAATCATTGACAGAATTAATGGAACGATAGAATATAAGTGAACCCCATACTTGAAGAGTGAAGAGAGTTTTTAGTCTCTTTTTTCTGACATGAGAATAGATTGCTTTTGTTAGCTTTCAGTTAAAATAGCTATTAATAATTTACATTTTTCTTTTTTCTTGTTTTGTTTTTCTTTCTTTCTATTCTTGTACATTTTGGATGTGCTGGAATTCTTATCTACAGAGTCCTTAAATAGCTATAATGGAAACAGTGAAATGAAGTTTTAGCCTCAGACAATAGGATATAGTCATGGTTTATCTCTCAAAGAGTAACCTCGAATGAGCATCTATATGACTTGTTCAACATGAAAGGTAATAATGTTAAGCATCTTATTGCAGGGAAGAGTTGGCCGCTGGTGTCGAGCATATCATCTCAAGGTTCCTCCTCCACCGATGCCGCCTCAACCTTCACGAGGGGGTCCAAGACAGAGAATTCTTCCAACCCCACGTGGTGTCAATATGATTATATGGAGCCTGGACAATCGATTTGTTCTTGCTGCTATTATGGGTATCCCTTTAATCTATTCATCTTCAAAATTTTGGAATATTAGTAAGGGCAATTGAACACGTGTGCACGTGTTTCTTAGTGGAATTCTAAGTTCTGACTTGTCCAATAGTCCTACCGTTGGTCCCATGTTCTTTATTCTCGTTGCCTGCTTTTTTTGCTGGAATTTATAGTTTATTTCCCTTGCACTTTAATAAAAAGTTTGGTGATTTCATATTTTTAATTTTTCTGTGGATTTCAACTGTCATTCATATTCTTAGAGGGCTGTCGTTTGAGAGAGAACTTTTCTTGGAACTTGAAGTTGGTGAATATTCAATTCATGTACTGCTTAGTTATCTCAAGGTTGCCTAAGTGCTAATATCGCGTTCTTAACATCCTTTGTCCTGATTTTTGCCAGGATGTTGCTATTTTTTTTTTTTTCACACTTTTCACATCTATTGTCAGTGGTTTACTATAAAAAACTTATATGCAGGTTATCCTTTTCGCACGTTAAATTAATTAACCATCTGGAAACGGTCATGAGGTTCTTCTTCCTTTCCTTGAAAGCTAAATAAGGAAAAGTAAGGTGCCAAAGGCGTATCACACCTATGAAAATTTACGGAAAAAGAGGGTCTTCTAGTTTTAACAAACTATCCAATGTAAAAAGTGGTTTTCAGTGAAGCTTCCTTGAAGTGGAATATGAGTAGTCTTATTTTTGCGATTAGTGTTGATTGAGCGGTTGAATTAGTTCGAAATGCTGGTGAGATCTCACTGATGTTTGTCTTTTTTAATTCACAACTAGAGCTGACTTAAAATATTGCAATAGGAAGAGAATGGAAATTTTAAGGTGTCAAGACAGATTAATTTGCTCATGGTAGGTCCATGAACAAGTGTAAGGACTTTTGGTCTTGGTATAGAGAAGTACATTTTGGCTGTACATGTGGGAATTACTTAAGCTTCCTAAAGGATTGCAAGATAATCTCTGAAAGAGCTTCGCATAAAAGATTCCATTTCAGTGAAAATTATGTGGAGCAAAAAATTATGGTCATTTACTTTCCCTTTTGTTTCTATTTCTCTGAAACTTGTCTAATATCTTCCCAAATTGAGTGTATGCCTTAAGAACTCTTGTTAGTATAGTTAGGGTTATTTGCAGGATCACATGGTAGTTATGTCATTGATATCTGGCATTAGCAGCAGCTTTTCTGTCTACTCAATTCTACTCAGAGAATCTTGTTAAGTATCTTGGTTGTGATTTGGAGATGAGACAGTACCACAAAGATATTGAGTAACAACTGCGAATGGTTGATTGTTTTATAAGATGGGAAATTTAGCAGGAAGTCTTGACTGCAGTGCTAGATGTTTCTTACTAGGCTGTAAGTGGTCTTTAATTTCACAAGTCTTTAGCAAGGGAGCTAGTGACATAAACTTTCTTGCTGATTGCATCTTTAATTTTATGGGATGAACTGTTAGTAATATGCTTCTACTGTGGATTCTTTTGATGGAAGACAGCATGGCTTATGTGGGGTTTGATGTGTCTTCACTTTTTATGCTTTAAATTGCGTTGAACTGGCTACTGGATCTTTTTGTTTCCCTGGGGAAACTTGTCTGACCTGGTCTCTCTCTCTCTCTCTCTCTCTCTCTCTCTCTCTCTCTCTCTCTCTCTGTGGCGCTTTCTGGTCATTAGTTTTGTAATACTAATTGGACATTTCACAAGTTGCAGATTGCAGAATATGCGTTTGGAATGCATCTGATGGTAGCTTAGTACATTCATTGACTGGCCATACTGATTCGGTAAGTTGCATCTCTTGATTTTATGAACCTTTTTGTGTGAAAGTATAGATATGTTTGCCTGTGCTTGCGATGCTTGAGGGCTTTGGATTCCTCTACGTTCCATTCAACAGATGTAAGATGTTCGTGGAGTGATCTTTTATTAGGGATGCTCGATTTATTGGATGTAATTGGTGGTTGATGATTATAAATTTGCTTTGTTAGGGTTCTCTCTTTTTACCAAATAATGCATTTTTTCCTCTTTGGGCAAATTGTTAACCCATTTCATTGTTTGGTCCATTTGTTTTAAATTGTGTTTTCCATAAGATTGATGTAGGTGCACGCATGCAGGTCATTTATATCATGATCACAAAAGTAGAATAGTCAGTTGCTTATCCTTGCTTATTTTCTTGTTCTGGATCAATGTTGTTTTTCCTCACCTTCATTGTGCCATAATTCTTGTTGACTATTGTTTTTGTTTTCTTCATCACCTTTCTCCCCCTAGTTTATCAGTTGGTAGCTTTCTCATACAACTCCTGCAGTCTATGCTAATTCTGTAATTCTTTGTAGACCCTATGGGGCTCAACTTGTTTGTTCCCCTCGTATTGTAGTTGTACTTTTGTAAGTTGCTACTCCTAACTGGTTTACTTGAATTGTGTCAGACATATGTTCTTGATGTTCATCCTTTCAATCCAAGGATAGCTATGAGTGCAGGGTATGACGGCAAAACCATAGTTTGGGATGTAAGTCCTCCTTTCATCTGGCTCTGTAGGGTCTCCCTCATTTACTTTCTAATTGACTATTTTGTTTTATTCCATTTAGATATGGGAAGGCAAACCCATACGGATATATGAAATTTCACGTTTCAAGTTGGTCGATGGCAAATTTTCTCCGTAAGTACATCCCAGCCGGCATCAGATTTTGAACTACTTTGTCTATTTGAGTTGGTAATTTACAAATAGTTGTACTTGTATATTTTGTTTGTGTATATGCATGCTCTGGTGTTTAGGGTTATGTGTTTTCCCAATCAGTGCCCTTGGGTCTTTTGGTAGGCGTTTCTAGATGTGCAGTCTATGTTTCTTGATATTTCCTTATAGAGATCTTGTGCATGGCAACACATTGAAATATGCAATGCCTTCTTTCTTACATTTTCAGAGAATATTAAGCACCTAATTAAGTGCCTTCCAATGATAAGTCGTATTTTATTTTACTAGATGGCTAATTCATTTGCATATCAATGCATATTTCAATTAAACTGGCAATTTCCTTCGACATAAAACCTTTTTTTTCTGTCACTCAGGGATGGGACGTCAATCACTCTTTCAGATGATGTTGGTCAACTTTATATATTAAGCACTGGCCAGGGCGAGTCCCAGAACGATGCCAAGTATGATCAGGTCTGTGATTTTTATGAGAAACAAGTGGATGGTTTTGATATATATATATCTGGAGTCTATTTATGAGTAATATTTTTATGTAAACAGTTTTTCTTGGGGGACTATCGGCCTCTTATTCAAGATACTTATGGAAATGTACTTGATCAGGTAGGTTAAGCAGTTAACTTCTCATATTTCTTGATCTTTCGTTTCAGAGCATCTATTTACTGAGATTTTGGGACCACTCTAAGCAATTCTTACATCCTCTATTCTCCTCGGTTCTTATATCATAAGTATCACGTATTTTAGATGGGTACTTACAGCATGAGTTTTTGCATGGGAGGAGGATTTTCATGCTCTTGCAAAGTCTCTTTTTTCTAGTTTTAAGTACGGATCTCCATTTATGGCAATTTTGTGTATTATTGTACATGCAAAAGGTACTTCTGTCATTGATTTTTGCAGTTTGCTCCTTTCTGACATAAGAATGCAATATGAGGTGGGAATGAGCATGTGTAATTCTTGAATGTTTCCTTTCTGAGGTTCTTAATATTTAATTCAGGAAACTCAGCTTGCTCCCTATCGACGCAATATGCAGGATCTCCTTTGTGATTCGGGTTTGTGTTCAGTTATCAGCTTGTTGCTTTGTATGTTTATTTTCAGTTGTTATGGTACCATCTTAATCTTATGTTCTCTTTACATTTTTGGTGGTCCAAAATGCTAGGTATGACACCTTATGAAGAACCCTACCAGAGCAGATACCAGAAACGCCGACTTGGAGCTTTAGGCATTGAGTGGCATCCCTCTTCTCTAAGACTTGCCATTGGGCCAGACCTAAGTCTAGACCCAGATTTTCAAATGCTCCCCTTGGCAGATCTGGATGTAGTAATTGAACCCATCCCAGAATTTATGGATGTCGTGGAGTGGGAGCCTGAAAATCCAGTGCAAAGTGATGATAATGATTCGGAGTATAATATCACTGAGGAATATTCGTCACGAGGGGAGCAGGGAAGTTTAGATTTTGACTCCTCTGACCATTCTGAATGTGGTGCTGAAGACAGTGGTGGTGATGATTCTAATAAGGATATCCGCAGATCAAAAAGGAGAAAACAAAAGCCAGAGGCAAGTCTTTATGGAGTATCTAATTTTCTTTTTCATAATTGCATCCTCATTTGTTAAGAAGTAACTAAAAGTTTTTGTCTAAGCTCAGGTAGAGATCATGACATCTTCAGGTCGTCGCGTTAAGAGGAGGAATTTGGATGAGCATGAGGGTGATTTATTAAGAAGTAACCGATCAAGAAAACAGAAGAATGGTACAAGAAAGAAAAAATCTTCCAAATCTAAGGCATTGAGACCTCAAAGAGCTGCTGCTCGGAATGCTCTCTCTTTGTTCTCTAGAATTACTGGAGCATCTACAGGTGAAGAAGAAGAACTATCCGAATCTGATGTGTCAGACAGTGAGTCTAACGAGCGAGCTTCAGACATTCAGAGTGATGATTCTGAGGAACCATTACAAAACGAGCAAATTAAACTATCAAAAGGAAAGGAGGTGTATAAGGATTTGTCCAGGGAAGTGGCTGCCAACCGTGAACATCATGATACTCCTGTTACTGATGGGAACAAGCGGAGATTGATTCTTAAATTGCCAGTTCGCGATTCGAATAGGCTTGCTCCTTTCCCAAGAAGAGAACACACATCTGACAGCCAATGCAATTTTGTCGGTTCATCATCTGAGATTCCTCGAGACATTACTGAAGGGAGCAGCATTCGTATAAATGAACACAATCCAGAGTCTTTTGCTAATGCCAGTTGCAAAACAGTTGAGAAAGAACGAAAAGAAATTGAGAGTAATGTTGATCAGATAAAGCTGGGTCTTGCATATCAGAATGGTAAAATTAAGTGGGGAGGTGCCAGAGCGCGCTCAGTGAAACGACCAAGACTGGGAGAAATAGCATCAGTGGTGCCATGTGGGCAGACTAGTTCACAGTTGGAAGGTAATGACAGGAGCGAAAATAAGGAGAACGGAATATTAAAACTTGAAAGACATTCAGAAGTTAAGGATGACAGGGCTAAAACAAATGAAGAAGCTACATGCATGAATCAGAGAAGCTTTGATAATGGAACATGCGAGAATTTGGGTGGTGCAGTAAATGACCTGGAGCACCCCAAAGTGATTAAATGCAGTGTTGATGATGATTCAATTGAGGAGGTTTGCGTTCCTTCTGAGGATAGATCTCCTGCTCCTGCAGTAGAGGGAGCTGACCAGCTCTGTGATATTGATCCCCTTCAACCATCCTCCAGTGAGGTGAAAAATAGTTCAGGAGTTACGACTGACTCTGCTGATGCTATGAAGCAAGAGCTGAGAAACTTGACTAATGACTGTAAAAGTGGTTTGCGTGATGAAACCTGTGAGAACCATTTGTGTATGGAACAGGATATCGCACAAGTACCTGCCCATAACCAGAACAAGAGAATCAGTCTAGCAAAAGGAGATAATGGATTACTAGGATCAGACAATAACAATGATATATCTGGTTCAACTCTACCTAACTCAAACTTGCATTCAAATGCAAACAGGATCTTCAGTGCTGTATATAGAAGGTCGAAATCAACTAGGACTAGGACTAATTTAGAAGGAGAAGCTAGTGGAGTAGGAGAAAGTACCTCAAATGCAAATACTGATAATATTGGTGCTCAAATTGAGTTACACAGAGGATCGCCTGATTTATTGCATAAGACAGAGTCCATGGGACTGAAGATGAGGCTTCGAAAATGCGATGCAAAAACTGGGATAGGAGACATGGAGTTGGATCATGAACATGAATCAGAGGATCCATCACAGGGTTCTGAGAGTAATCACATTAGCAGATGCGAGCTTCCACATGAAGAATGGGGGTCAAGTTCAAAGGCAACAGTTGGATTGAGGTCTACTAGAAACAGGAGAGCGAGTTTTCACATGCGTGACACTAGTCCTCCGATAGAAAAGAGAAAGTCAACTCAATCATCGAGGAAAGGTTCATGGTTGTTGTTGACATCACATGAAGATGGTTCTCGTTACATTCCACAGCAGGGGGATGAAGTAGTATACTTGAGACAAGTATGTGAATTTGTATTTACTTTTTGTGATTGTTTTCTTGGGTTGGAATACCATCAGTATTATATCATACATCTTCCATTTAATTTCTTGCGGATATGGATGTGATGAGTTTCCGTATGTACCATGACTAATCTTTAACTTTTCAGGGGCATGAGGAATTTATTGATTGTGGTGGCTCCAAAGAACGAGGCCCCTGGACAGTGATAAAGGGGAACATTGGACCAGTGGAATTTTGTAAAGTAGAAAGCCTTGAATATGCCATTTATCCAGGGTCTGGGGAAAGCTGCTGCAGAATGATGCTTCGATTTATTGATCCCGCTTCTGGTGTGTTTCGTAAATCATTTAAATTAACTCTTCCTGAAGCAACTGGCTTCCCAGACTTCCTTGTAGAAAGAACTCGGTTTGAGGTTACTACGCAAAGAAATTGGACAGTCCGGGACAAATGCAGAGTCTGGTGGAAAAATGAAGGTGAAGATGATGGTAGTTGGTGGGAGGGTCGGATTGTCTCTGTGAACCCGAAATCTCCTGAATTTCCAGATAGTCCATGGGAGAGGTACACTATCCAGTACAAGAGTGATCCCAGAGAGAAGCATCGTCACAGTCCGTGGGAGCTTTTTGATGCTGATACACAATGGGAGCAGCCGTGTCTTGATGATGAGATTAGAAATAAACTTATCTCAGCCATTAACAAGCTAGAGAAGTCAGGGAACTATAACCAGGTATTTGCATTTTCAGGAAGCATAAGAAATGTGCTGGCTTATTCGTATAATGTAAATGTTTCTTTAGACTAATTTCTTTTGTGGTTAACATTCAGGACCGGTATGGCATACAGAAGTTGACCCAGGTTTCTCAGAAATCAAGTTTCATTAACAGGTATGCGCGCTCTCTGTTAAGCTGGTATGCTATTCTTGTTTATGTGGATTCTCCAAAGAGGCAATTTAGAAGTTATGAATCTAAATCTTGGAATCTTCCGTTCCCCATCCCAAGGCATTAAATTGAACATTAATTGGATATTCAACAATTCGAGCCGTTGCTGAACTGATTCATGTCTAATAATTTTGCAGGTTCCCAGTTCCATTGACTCTTGAGTTGATTAAAGCAAGGTTAGAAAACAACTACTATCGAAGTATAGAGACAGTGAAGCATGATATTGGAGTACTGGTATCAAATGCTGAAACTTACTTTGGGAAAAGTCCAGAGCTCTCGTCAAAAATGAGGCGCTTATCAGAGTGGTTTGCACGGACACTATCTTCTTTGTGATTAGGAGTTTTCTGGAGAAAAATGCCTGTGAAGAAGTTGCCATGGATGCCTTTTTCTGTCCTTTTTCTTTCTGTAGATAGAGTTTTTGGAGCTGACAATTTGAAGGGTTCCTTTCTCCCATTTCAGATACGAGGATTTTTCAGGGCTTTAGAGAGATATCAATAGAAAAGAGCTGATTGTGGAGAATTTCCACCACAAATTCATTCTTGTATAGGCACACTTGATCATTGAAAGCAATAAAAAGCAAAATTCTCACCATACCATTTATTGATTCTGCTCCGTAGTTAATCAACCATAACAAGCCTAGTGTTAGAACATATTTCTCGTTGTTCCACTCAGATACGGACATTAGCATTTGCCGCTTGATTTCAATGACCTTCCTGTGGTTGGGACCGAACATGTTAGTGACTTGGTGGAGCTTCTTTGCTACTGCCCATATTGATGCTCTCTATATTTATTTGCCTAAGGGGGAATACTCCATTCATGGACTGGACGTTCGGCTACCGTAAGTCAAGACATTTCTATAGACCAGTCGCGTGCATTAGTTGATTGTTGTCCGAACATATGCTTGGAATGCCCCATCTGCTCGGAGCGCTAGCATTCATTAGTAGAGGAGCGAGCTGCCCCATCAAACTTTATACTATACATCCTCAAATATTTTGCTTTAAAAAGGCTGTGTGTTCAATCGAGCTCTGGCATTCAGTTTGTAACCCGTGAATGTCAACTTGTCCTTTGGCCGACTTACGATAGAGAGATTTGTAACTGATCGACAGGGAAGGAGCCTTTCCTTTGGCCAAAAATGAAACGGCGATGGGATCTCTCCGAGTAGGGGGCAGTTATCCCAACTGAACATATGTGCCTCCATTTGTGAAGAACCATTTGTGTTGAAATTCTTGTACAAGACAAGCTTAGAAAACTATGTTCATATCTACATAGGTTGCATAATCATGAACTAGTTGGGGGCCTGGGGTAGATAGCCTGAGAGTTGAGAAAACAGCTTTGTCGACTGCACAAACTCGATATGTAGTCAAAATGCGGTTGATAAGTTCGCGTCTCTCATCCGAACGAGGTCTCCCTAAACAGTTCACTACTTTAATCAAGTGGATTAACAATCAAATCGCGATGAAATGAGTTCCCCAGCACTTTACTCAAGTTGCTAGCAAACCTAATTGAGTAGTAACTTATTCTTGGAAGTTCGCGTTGAAGTAATTCTCCTTATAAGCGAGTGAGGAAGCTCAATTAAACTTGCTCATAATGCTGTATATTAAGTGACCTCCCCTGCTGAATAACTAAAGGTCCACGCAGATCCAATCGAGTTGTTTACCTATCAGCGAGCTGGAGATCGTGCGTGCATATGGGGTATTAAGTCGAGATCAAAGGTCGGCCCTCAAACCTACCTGACTTGTAGCTTAAGCTTCGCATCAATGCATATCTTTTGTAAGTGAGCAAGACCAAGCTCAGACTCTCAAGCATTGCATCAGCCGTATCTCAAGAAATCAAATTCTCCGCAATTTAACACTAACACCGTAATCTGTGAAAGAACTAAGGCTCGAGCTAAGACGATGTGAATTTTCTTTTTTTTTTTGACCGATCTTGAAACGAAGAAATCAAGCTCAACTTCATAAAAAACCTATATGAGTTGTAGGCTATCTTTAAATTTCAGTTTTATCTTTTAAGCAAGCCCGAGTCTGAGCACGAGCTCCAGCTCCAGCTCAAGCATACATTTCCCTTATTAACCAAGCTTGAGCATAAGAAGTCAAAAGCCAAGCAATTCAAAACAAATGTCGTGACTCTATCCAGCTCAATTCACCGAACCATTGGTTCGAACATCAAGTTGAACAAACACAAACTCATCCTTCCATTCACGACGACAGAAACTACAACCCTCCTTCAGATTCCCCATGCATCATTCAGTTTGCAAACTCAACAAGACTCTTGCGGGGAGTGATAACCTTAGAGACAGGCATTGATGTCTCGATTTTTTCCGGGCTGTCAAAAACCCAGGAATACCCTAATGTGTACTCACCAAGCTTTCAGCATTCGGGTAAAGCTATTCCCCAAGAAGAGAAGCCAAGCAACAGCCCCGACACGATAAGCAAGCATTCGCCTATACTACTCTACACATTCCATCCCCCAAATAAAGACCAATATAAGGCTCAAAATCCCGATCATGAATAACAGGAGAACAACACTAGCATCGACCAGAATTCAGAACTGGATAATAGACGGCTTAAAAACAAGTAATGTCAGCTACATATTAATCAAAATGCAACCCAGTAGAAACCGGAGGACCACACATCAAAAATTAAAACTTTGACATAATGTCTAGAACAAAAACCAAACCCTAGTAATCGACGGCGAACCCCGAAAAGACGCCGCCTTCCGATGCGGGTAAAAAGCTAAGTCTACTCTTCTTCGGACTCGCCTTCCTTCTTCTGGTTGTTGTGCTTCCTGGCGTACCTCTGGTTCCTCAGGAACTTGGGGTCCATCTGAAACCATCCAAGCAGATAACAAGCTAAGCAGCTAAACCACGACAAACCAGAGAGAGAGAGGGGAAGAGAGAGAAAGGGAGGAAGGCAAGGATTACCCCTTTGGTGGAGGTGTGGCGGTGCCTCCTCGGCTTCTTGATGCCGTTCTTGTGGGCCTTGTAGGACTGGTTGTGCGCGGTGTGGTTCTTCGACTTCGCCATCTCTCTCTCCCTGCTCACACCACACGAAATCGAAAGCAAGAACTCAGAATTCGCAGCTTCAAGATCGAAAAATTCAGCAAGAAAACAGGAACCCAGAACCGATCGGGGACGGCTCGAGTCGAATCGAAGAGAAGAGGCGGCGCGCGGCTTACCGAGGTCGAGCTAGGGTTCCTTCCTCCTCCTGGTTCTGCTGCTAGAGATAGAGAGAGATTGGGGCTCCGTCTTCTCTTTATGGTGCCATTTTATTCGAAACCCTAGCTGCCGAGAGCGTGCCGTGAAAAGACGAGAATGGCCTCGTGGGCCCCTGGAGGAGATCGCCCCGAGCTTCGAGGACTTCTTTGAGCCCAAATGGATTTGATTATGGGCCTGGGCCTTGGTGGGCCTGTAAAACAGACGGGCCGCGGATTTCGTACCTAACCCGGCCTTGCTATCAAACCTTGCACCTCTTCGAGATCACAAGTTGGAATCCCAATTCGGAACATGTGCAGTGCGACGTGCTAACGAGAATCGACGATGCTCTTCATCGATCCCGTAGATATAATCTCTAGAGTTCATTCGGCGAGATTGATGCGGAGTGTCATTAGATCGAGATAAATTCTATGGGATGCTCTCGATCAATTCCGATACGTTTTAGAATTGAAACATTGAATATTATGATTCCAACTATTCTAAATGAATCCAAATGGGATCTTTACTTTTGTTTATCGATGCACTGTGACCCATGAACGGTGACGTGCAAAGATTTGGATGAAGTAGAGCAATTGATAGATCATTCTCTAATTTGTTGAAACTTTAATTGCTTCAATGCATGTGATTCTCGTTAAAAGTATTAAAAACAGAAAATCCAATAAATAATAAAGAATTGATCATTACTCTTTGCTCCCTTCAATAGAGAATTGCATCCCTCTGCCCGTTTGGCAGAACATGAGTTAAACGAGTCCTGCACGCATTATGGAAAAGAGTCGGTAGTCCTTGTCGTGCGCTAAGGTGAGTTCTAATAATCATCGGCGGACCTCCTCCGTACCCCTCACCCCTTCTCTTTCTCCTTAGATTCCGTTCATTTTTCTTTGTTATTCTTGAAGGTACTAATTGATTTGGCATCAAAATGATTTCTTTTATAATGTAACATTGAAATCAATGATATAACCAATAAAATTGTATACCTAGAATAAACTGTTATATTTGACATTTTATAAGATAATTTATTCAAATTTTGCTCGGAGTGCGTTAGCAGTAGAAATGTTAATGACCAAAGGCCTCGCATTCATAATAAGATAATTTATTCAAATTTTGCTCGGAGTGCGTTAGCAGTAGAAATGTTAATGACCAAAGGCCTCGCATTCACGTTCACGTAGCACGTTATTGTGCTTTCTCTTTTTCATCATTGACTTTTGAAAGAAAACCAATGACATAATCAATGAAATTATGTGCCCAGAATTAACTATCACATTGATATTTTGTAGGATAATTTATTTGGATTTTGCTCAAAGTACATTAGCAGTAAAAATGTTGATCACCAAAAGTGTCACATTCATGTAGCACATTATTATGATTTCACTTTTTCATCATTGACTTTTGAAAGAAAATCAATGATGTAACCAATGAAATTCTGTGCCTAGAATAAACCGTCACATCTACATTTTGTCAGATAATTTATTCGGATTTTGCTCAAAGTACATTAGCGGTAAAAATGCCAATCACCAAAAGCCTCGCATTCACATAGCACGTTACTATGCCTTCTCTTTTTTGTCATTGACTTTTGAAAGAAAACCAATGATACAAAGAGAGGGAAAATTCGCAGTATAATTATCCTTTTCATAGAAAAAAAGGGGCGGAGGGAGAAGATCCGCTCCAACGATCTCATTTGAATGTTATCATAAGGGTTTATACTAGTTAAGAAATGTTTGATTTAAACCAAAACTATTCTACACAACCAGCAACCCGAAGGTTTTAAGATAACAAATGAAGTATAAGTAACTCATTCGTGATTAGGCCAACTACCTTAGTAATCTGAAGATGTAACTATTATTAGGTGAGACCATATTATACCAAATCTGAAATTACTCCTTTTTTCCCCCTAAAAACAAATTTGAATTTACTTGCTGAGTCAAAGGAGTGCAAATTTGACTTTTATTGGGGCCAGCAAATTTTGACTAATCAAGTAACTAAAAATCCGCAAGTTACTCATTCTTTGCAAATTTCTTTCCTTTTCTTATTTAAAATTTATTACGCCTGGTTTCCTCCATGCTCTCTCTCTCTCTCTCTCCACAATGATCTCTCCTCCTGCCTGCTTCCCGGAACGGACTATTTAGATCTTCCGCCTTGGATCTAACCTTTCTCCCCCTTCGACCCATTCTCCTCCGACGACTTTCGTTCAACGAAGCTTCAACGCCTCCGAACCAGAGAGAGAGAGAGAGAGAGAGAGAGAGAGAGAGCTCGCCGGCGGCGATGTTCCTGTTGGATTGGTTCTACGGCGTCCTCGCCTCGCTGGGCCTGTGGCAGAAGGAGGCCAAGATCCTCTTCCTCGGCCTGGACAACGCCGGCAAGACCACCCTCCTCCACATGCTGAAAGACGAGGTCCGTCGTTTTTTTCTTTCCCCTCGTTTTTCTCGTTTCGGGTTTGATCCGGACGCGCCCGCCAACTGTTTGTGGTAATGCCCGCGTTCGGATTCGAGGCGTTTCTGACGATTTCGAGATGGGGGTTTGCGTGGGTTTCTTGTTGGGTGTCGGGGGTGTTTTTTTTTTTTTTTTTTTTTTTTTTTTGCAGAGGTTGGTGCAGCACCAGCCGACCCAGCACCCGACGTCGGAGGAGCTGAGCATCGGGAAGATCAAGTTCAAGGCTTTTGATCTGGGCGGTCACCAGATCGCTCGGAGAGTTTGGAAAGATTACTACGCTAAGGTATGAAAAGAAGAATGGGCGATGGCGATCAGTTGTTTCGGTATTTAATGGGCTCGCTCAATTGGAGTATATGATTGATAGAGTTTTGAAAAGTCAGTTTGTGGAACTAGGGAATTTGCATCTGAATTCGTTTCTTTTTTCAATAAGATGCCGATGGTTGTTGTGTCTCGCATCATTTTCATCTTAAAGTTCCTATTTTGACCAGATCCATCAGGCCATGCTCGTTTTGTTTTTGTTTTCTGAATCCAAGTAACTCGTCTAGGTTCTCAATATTTGATTGTGGCACATATCTGCATTCAATTTGCTGTCATGTCTAATTGTTGCCACGTTGGTTTCTGTGGAGTTGAGTTCTTGTGCTTGTTGTGAGCACCCTGAAACAGTCGTAGATCGCCATATAAGAAGCCAGAAGGCACGCCTCAATTTGCCAATCATTTTGCTGAACAGATTCTGCCTTCATAATCCCAGATTGACTTCCTTATGTCTATCTGATTCATGGGAGGCAAACAGCGATGGGAATGTTTCGGTGGTGGCACCTTTCTGCAGTTTTGAAGGGGGGTGCCCTGTTAGTAACTAACCATACATTGTCTCTTTCTGTTTCTCAAGATATTGAATAGGACACGCTAGTTATTCTAGGGAAGAGGCAAGGCTGTGGTGTCAATTCTACGAGTTTTTCCATGATTTGTCCATGTCTAGATGTTTTGGTAGCATAAGGCTACAGCTGATCAGCACACTTGTTACTGGTACCAACAACTAGATGGTCTTGTTAGGAATTTTAGTTTTTACAAACATATCTTGCCCTCTCCAATCTTGCAGTACTGTCAATGGCTTCAGACCTTGTTCGCAATACCTTTGTCCACCTTGTGTAGATTTGATTGTGAATTGTCCGGTGTCCTTGATTCTTGGTGAAAATAAGGAGACTCGATTACATGATAGCAGTAGCAGAGCACGCCTAAGGTTCCTGGTAAAACCCACTTCTATTTATTATGAGTGATTCTAGTTGGAACTTGGAAAGCAATACCTAAAGGTACTAAAATAGATTTAGTGTAACATCGAGTTTAAGGTTTCAACTGTCCGTTGTGGATTACTTCCTTTTTCTCATAATTTTCCTTTTTTTGGGGGAAGCATGGTGCCTTTTTTCCACACAGGGCAAATAGGGGGAAGGAGATGTCTTAGCGTCATTAAAATTTGGTTTTTGTTCTTTGTAATTGGCATTACTTCCCCCCCTTGTTTTCTCAGAAGGTATCTCTATCTCTGCCATTATATTTGGTCCAGACTCCAAAATAAGGATAATTTCCTATAATTTTGCTGTTGCCCCTTCCACTACTTTAATTAAAGCTCTGCTCAGTGCCCTTGTTCACCGTGTGTATCTCCAAGTCTTCTTGCTGGCTTAAGATCTCAACTTGAATGTAGTTTTATTTGCCACTTTTCTGAGACGCTGCATGTCAAAGATAGCTGAAATCTTTACAAATCTTTCTTACCGAAAATAGGTGGATGCTGTGGTGTATCTGGTGGATGCCTATGACAAGGAGAGGTTTGCTGAGTCAAAGAGGGAGCTGGATGCACTCCTTTCCGATGAAGCCCTGGCTAATGTTCCATTTCTTGTGCTAGGGAATAAGATTGATATCCCTTATGCAGCCTCAGAAGATGAGTTATGCTATCATTTGGGTTTGAGCAACTTCACAACTGGCAAGGGGAAGGTTAATCTCACAGATGGCAACATTCGACCCATTGAGGTTTTTATGTGTAGTATTGTCCGTAAGATGGGGTACGGCGATGGATTTAAGTGGCTTTCGCAATATATAAAGTAGGGAGTCTCAATTCTTTGTTTGGGCGGTAGAGGAACTCTCAGCATATTTTTTCGATGATGCTGCACTTAGCAGCTACGGTCAAACTAGAAGAGGAACTTTTAATATTCTTTTTAACGGAGTTAAAGATAAACAGGGGTGGCAAGTCCACATGATACATGTATTGGCTTTATATTTTGGAGTTGTGAGATTTAGATAGTCTCTATTGGCAAATTTTGATGCTTTTTAACTTTTTCTCCTGCGTTTTAATGTCCTTGATTTTCATGACATACACTTCTTTCTTTTGCAATCAACTATGAATGACTACATCGTCATCATGAGCTAGCTGTCGCTCGTGTAATGCAGTTTGTTCTCTTCTGTTTTATTGCTGAGTAAATTATTACGGTGTTGTTTACCTGCCTTGTTCTTGCTACTTTAGCATGGTTTTTGATCCTTGGAGAGATGAGATGCGGGCGCAATGACTTAGGTAGTGCATGAGAACATTTCTATTCCTTTATTTTTTTATTCTTTTGCTTCCCGAAACAAAATAATGACAGAAATTCGTTTGAAAAACAAGAAGTAGAAAAATGTAACTTCCTGTTCTCGGAAATAATTTTTAAAATTAAGTGATTTTTTTATTTTCTCATTTTCTTTTCTTCTTTTTCCTTGCTGATCCCGACAGGCCACCGACCGCTAATTGCCACCGTGCCGCCGTTAGCGCAGTGGTTGGCGGCGGCGGCAGCGAGCAGTCGATAGTTGATGAGCAACGGTTGACGTCGGCAGTCAGTGGGTCAAATGCATTCCTATTCTTTTTATCAATCGTATCAAATGCATTCTTATTCTTTTTATGAATCGTATCAAACGTATGCCTATTCTTTTTCTATTTCGAGAATATGCATTCTTCTCCTTTTTATGGATCGTATCAAACGCATGCTTATTCTTTTCGTATTTCGAGAATATAAATTTTATATAGTTATAAAAAATATTATTTTATTCAAAAATTATTCCGGAGAGGAGAAATAGGAAGGAAATATTTCTGAAAAGCAATTATTCTTCGCACCCTTAATGAGCGGTATGACAATGTTAAATATATTAGCGTAGCTGGTTGGGAATTTTGCTTGGTCAAATCGTAAGGATCCAGTTGACTCATTTATTTGGGAGCGACGGGCCTAGTTTAGTATTTTAGCAGCGGCCGAGGAACTGGCAATATAGGGAAAATGAAGTCAAAGCATTTCTTCGACCAAAACATAGAAAAAGTCAATGCACTTCATTCGTTTGTGGTAAAGGTGAGAGTTTTGAGACTAATAGATGGATGCTGTTGAGTATACCATTAGGCCATGCACAGAGGAGATCTGCCAGAGTCGGAAAAGGAATTTCTTGCCCTCTCTCCCCAATGGATCATTTGCAAGAATCACACTTCAGTTATCCACGATAAAATCGCCATATCATATGCCAGTTCCAATGCCATAGGTGGGGTGAGACGAACTTCGTCATTGGCGAGGAAGAGGTCTTCACTTTTAAATTGCTAAATTTAGTAAGAAATACGTTCACGGCACTGTGAATAATATAACATCGACCGACCGTAGCTGCTTGCTCCAACAACTCAAACCCAAAAGAGTATGCACGCTTCTCGACAGATATGAACATGGAAACCACGAGCCCTTCCATTTATAAAACATTTTGAAAGGGTCAATGGCGCATGTCTACGTTCAGCCAAGCATTTACAGGCGAAGTCTACAGAAGATAAACTAACCCTTTCAACATTCATGTGCTAACTTGGGCTACAGAGTGCAGTTCCGTCCTTAAAAGGCTACAGATAGCAGTTCCCTCCTTAAAAGATCCCATGAAGCCCACTTCACCTCTCCATGTCAGCATCATCATCGAACAATTCTTGAAATTCTAACTGCATAAAACAAAGGGCAGTTGTCAATTATCTGAAGATGGATTTAGACATTGATAGTATCACAAAACCTACCTGTGCTGCGCTGTGCGCCAGCATCATCCTGCGATACTCTTCTTGTGCTTTCCTTGAGCGGAACATGGCTTGGACCTTTACTACAGATTGCTCAAGACGCTCTTCCGCTTGTCTTCGGCTTGATCGGAAGAAGTCCTCCTCCGTATCACTTTCTTGTCCCTTGTCTACGATTGCTTCAGTGGGTTCAACATGAAGCCCTCGGAAACCTCTCCTCTTGAACCGCCAGCGTAAAATTGCCTTTTCGAGAACTCCCACTGACCAGATAATTTTTCGATACTGCCTCCGCACTTGATAGCCTCGGAAAACAGCCTGTATGATGCAACAGATTAATTTCACTAAGAATATTACTCAGGATCTCAAAAAAAAGGCATTCAGTTATGGGAAAACAAATATAATTGCCCCCAAATCATGTCAACTCTCATGGCTATAGGAGCTGCAGCTGGAGAGAAAAAACATAAACCAGGCATGATGTGGTGTGCTCCACTTTTGGCTCATCTGTAAGGTGTCTTCTGGTATCAAAAAGCTGTCTTTTGTTCTTTTTAATGTCAGGATCTTAGATGTATAGCAGTCAGTCAACAATTCTAGTAGTCATGAAGTAGTTCTTTAATCCTGAATCAGATTCCTGTGATTGAGATCCTATGATAAACTAATATATCAAAATTATGACGCTAAATATATTGTCCTCTTGTCAGACTAAAAGGCTTTGCTAATGGACTTTGTGAGCCATCATTTTCTCTATAATTAATTTTTCATTTTGAATAGCACCTATCAAGTTATCAGCATTTTACATGAGGGAATTCTAGTAGAATCGGGTATCCAAAATTTGTTAACAGTTTATTATAAACAATATCTTTGACAGGCAGCTGTAACTCAAATTAGTAAGTTCATTGAAGTCCAGTAAAAAAAGAACACTGACCAGTCTCATCGACAACATGGTTCAGACTGGTTTATCGCCAACCACTGATTTAGTGACCGTAAAAAGGGAGATGCTCACCTGAATTTTGATAACTTGTTTACGCATATTAAGAAATTCTTTACGCATCTTCCATGTGCGGAACCTATACTGAATTCGGGCAGCAGCTGCCAATCTCTTCCGAGACTCAAAGTTGCGGAATGCATGCTGTATCTTCATGGCTGCAACAATATTGCGTGCTTCATCCTCGGGGGTCAAATACTCAACTTGTTGAGTTCTTATTTTCAAGGAGTGCTCCCGGAATGCACTCTGTATGCGTGCGGCTGCATCTGCAGCTGTTCGATAGGCTGCCAAAGTGTCCTTCAAATACAACTCCTCCTCACTGAGGTTCTCATTTTTGACTGTGTCATTTGTGCTAGTATGTAATGAACCACTGATATTTCCAGCTATACTCATGTCCTTAAAGTGCTGTACAAGACCTTTCTCTGCAAGATATGCAGCTAAGCCATCATAACCCTTCTTTGTTGCGAGATCAGCAGCAGTGCATCCAGCAGGATTTTCTGAAGTAGGGTCGGTGACCAAATTGGGCTTTGCCCCAGCAGACAACAACCTTGCAACCATTTTCTCGCTGTTACAAGGAACTTCACACGATAAGATTCGACAGAATAATATAACTTCACAAAGATCGTTCTTGGACCAACTCACAATCAAGAGCTTAAATGAATTGAAAATTCACAACATGCTGATCTCTAAATGTCCAGATAAAAGCAATTTAAATTTAGAGAAAACAACCTAGTACATTTCTATCCTAGTTAAGCAGGAAAAATTACAAATGGCTGATGCGGAAGACTAATGTCCTAACTATAATACCATATCACTCAATCAAAATGACTTACCTCCCACAATGTGCTGCCCAATGAAGAGCTGTCCACCCAGACCTGTCCCGAAAGTCCAATGAAAATGGTGACAAGGCAAACATATTAATAGCCCATGTGTATTCCAGAATTGCACATAGATGTATAACACCTTGACCATGCATATCATACTCAGTCACTTTACCACCAGCAATTACTCTTTCCAATATCCAATCCTTCAGTCTGTTCTTCAACAAAAGTTCGAACAAAGTGGATTTAGCATGCGGAAGTGACATTTTGTCATCTTCAACTGAGCTTAATAAATAAGCCCAGTCTTTGGAGATGTTTGAAGTTTTCTGGACAAACTTCTTTGCTTCTTTTTGGGCAGTTGTAGAGGCCTTAGAGGATGCGATATCAAGATATTTAGGAGAAGAAAACAGCAGAAAAGCAAGTCTCATTTGAAGTTCGAGCCTCTCCCTCTCTGACCTGTCTTCATTAGAAGGCACGGGATCATGTAATAGAGGAGTCCGATACTCAAATTGGATGACTTGGCTGATAGGTTTATAACCATCAAAACTCATATATAGATTCACTAATCCAGGAGGATGTGGTGTTACGAAACAGCGATAAACTCCAACTTGAACAAGTTCGGCAGGAACAGAAAAATCGCCACAAATACAAGATATATTGGATTTGGAATGTTGAAGATATCCCTCATGGAAGATGCCAGTTATTAGTATCTGTTAGGATAAGCACATGAGCTTAGACAATAAATTGAGCATTTCATGCCAACAATTGTATGATGCAATACAAATATGTGGGCCACATGGTCAAATAATTGTGTGACATAAGCAATTACCTTTAGGTATCTTTGACAAATGAAAAGGAAACTAGAGGTGGCACAATAAAGGAAACTGAAAATTGCACATCTTATACGTTAGAAGGGGAAAAAACCAACATTCTGAGCCAGTTCAATTAAATCGCATGAAAGAAGAACTGAATTTTAATGTCGTATATTTGTAGGACACTCCACTATGCTCTTAAGCATATGGAAAATCAGGCATATTGCTTTAATCAAGGAAACAGAATTTTCCACAAGTTACTAGAATTTTTACCAAGTACTACCTCCTTGCATAATCTGCTGCTCATTTGTACAGTATGCAGAAACAACAGCTTTCCAGGTTTCTAATTCTACTATTTGCTCATTTGTTTAAATGAAAGCGATCTGGTATTCCCATAAACTACATGGTGCCCTTGCATCATGTCTTCTGTCTTAGGACATTGCTGAGACAAAGAGAATCAGATCCTTAACACTATTAAGGCAACTGGTAATCCTGGTCCCAAGTATATAAGCTCAAGTCTACTTCACAAGTCCATTAAACCAGTCAAGCAGAAAAGTAATCATTTAGCACTAGCTCCTATCTTTATTACTTTACATGAGGTGGATTATGACATAATTACATATTCATAAATACAGAACCACCACTAAAAGTTGCAGTTACTTTGCATGAGATGAATCACGACCACATCAATCATCCTCATACTTCCATCTTTCACATTAAGGGGGAGTCTGCTACATATGAAAACTAACTTATTCGATTTTAGAGGGAGAGAGCACTTTTATACCAGTAAATTAATGCATAAACTGAGTTAAAATATGAAATATTGCAGTGAAATAAAAAACCTTTGTTTTCTCAGTTGAAAAGGCCCATGCAGGTGCAACATCAGTGATGCTAAATATTATCTCGGGAGAGGAGGGTTGATCATTCATTGCTACAGATGAAGGTCCAAAATAACACGAGGAAATTGAAGATTCAAGTGCTGCATCATGTGCTGAGTCCGGTGTTTCAGTCATGATGTAGTTCATCCACCTTCCAAAACTATCCTGACTTTGCAAACCGTCATCTCCAAAGAAGCCTGGACTGCTAATTGGTATATAATCACTTCTTGAAGGATTTGAATTTGCCTGAATTCCCATAGTAGAAACCACATCATTTAGCTTACTAAGATGACATACTTCTGGTGATGGGACACCCTGCAAAGGTGAATAAGGGGTGACATCCTCTTCAAGAAAGTAAGTGTACCAACTTCCTCAAAAGAAGTAAAGGTGCTACCAAAAATACGACGAGACAAGCAACCAAAGTTTTTCAGAAACAATAAATTAGGACATCATTTCTTGAAGTCCCTCTTGTTGTTAAACAAGATAATGAAATCAAGAATGTTTCTGCTATACTGAATTCATGCTTCAAATTGGCGTCTTCCATTTTTTAACCCACTTGAAAAAAGAAAAGAAAAAAAAAGTAGAAAGAACATAGTTAGCATGTAGTCGTTACAAAAAAACAGAATCTGATGATGTTGCGGCAATTCGAACAAGAAGCAGCTCTTATGGAGGCTTACATTATTGATAGCAACGGACTCTGCAGTCTTTTGTCGTTCAAAGCATGAAATTCCGTCTGGAGCTAAAGCAGAAATCAGAACCGTCAGTAATTTCCAAACTGCAAAACATTATGCCACTCCATTTAATTAGAAAAAAGTCCAGTCAGTTACCTCCTTTAGACGCACTTAAGTTATTTGGATCATCTGTCACAAGCTCATCCCATTCAAGAGTGTTAATCTCGAGAAGCCTCATTTCATGATTTCTGACAGTCAAAGTATCGCCAGGCTCTGTTGAATATGCAGCAACAAATAAAAGCATGAAAGAATAGTCCATTTTATTTGTTGGCATGAAGTAATTAACCACTATGACCACTCATCAAGTAGAAAGGAAGAACAATCCTAAAGTCCTGTTTACTCTTTTGTCGAAGGATTCATAGTCCCTTCTCTTTGACATCCTATGCTGTCAAACAGAATGGGACTGATGACACAGCTTAAACTCCACGCGTTTCAAATTAAGTAACTTTGAGGGTAGTCACCTGTGTGTCCTTTTTCTGCTGAATAATAAGCTTGATTAGTCCCAGAATCAAGTTCTTCAGACAAAACCCAAGGAGCAGAAGGATCAGAGACTGAACTAGAATGTGAATTAACAGGTGTTGCAGGAGAACCTTGTGACTGGATGACAATTCAACAAAGACCAATGCAGGATCAGAACATAGTGCTGCTTTCAGGGGATAAAAAATAAGCCTTTCTCACGAGATGACTTTGAAAGAATTCAATAAAGTAAGTAAGCTTGATGACAAATGGTTAGCTAGCACACTATCCAATTGCCTTTCCTTTCAGTAACATCTCTGGTGACCACTGCTATAATCACATAATTGTGACCATAGAAAAGCTAAGTCCCAATTAGGAGAAAAGAGGACTAAAGCTATGGAACCAAATGGACCTCAGGTACAAGTGTTTTCCCGCGATTTTCTCACAGTTTCTACATATGCCTCCTGCCCTGTTAATTCTGATGTTGCCCGTACTTATACACTCATCCATACAGGGCAGCCATCATGTGAGTGAGAGCTTGATCTCTGCTTTTGCATGCATGACAGAGGCTCTTTTAGCATATGAAGTAAGAGAAACACAAAATAAGCAAATCGAAAAAGAAGGTAAAGCTGCAAGTTACAAGAAAAGATAAACCTCACAGGCACACATCCCTTATGTTAAAAACTTTATGTAGGATGATTTTACCAACCCAAACTCAAAGATATGAGCACTTGTTAAAGAGTCTTAATGTCTAAGGAGTTTCTGCAGGGGTCCTGCAGTTAAGATCTCCCTATGCTCACCATGATACAGAATCTAGTGCATTGTTGAAGATACCTGACTGAGTGATAACTAAGACGAACATTCAACTGAGCCAATAAGACTAGTGAGATATGATAACCAACCTCTTGTGTCTCGCGATAATGAACAAGGACTATATGTTCTAATGTCCTGTAAAGAAAAGGCAAAACAATAATGGTTAGTTCATACACTATTCGGTGTATGATCATTTCAACGTATCACAGACAGATATAGAAGTAGCACATGCAGATTGTTGATCTAAGAATACCAGGAAAATACGTACTTATCAAGCAGCCAGTAACACCTACGAACAAATGTCGGGTTATCTTCACCGTGTGCATAATACACATGGATCCTTTCTTCATTACCAACCTGGAAATGAAATGTAAAAGCAGCGTAATAGGGGATATGGAAACCACAGTAAAAAGGAAAAGAAGTAAGAAAAGATGAAGAGAAACACAATGAATAAGTGATGATATGGATTGTTGCCAAAAGGAAGTGATTGCGAGGGTTTAAATCAGGCGCATTTCCTTGACATGATCTTAGGGAATTATAGAAAGTCCTTAGCATTTTCTAAGCAACTCAATTTGAGGGTAGAACAACAGTGTCTTCAAGAAAATCATTTTCATGTTCTCAGATCTCCTTCGAATATCTATTTTCAAGTCAAATAAGGCTTTCCAAATATGTTTGTTTGACTCCGCTCAGATAGTATTCAAAGCCTTATTTTCATAACAGCCAAAGCCAACATAAATTTAACATCAATGGACTCAAGAGAGCAGCACTTGCAATGAAGTTCCTATACTTGAGAAAAGTACAAAAGAAGACGCACCTTTAGATGTTCATGAGCCTCTTTAACAGTCTTCCCATCTTTTTTCTTCTTCCAGTTATGACCATCTTTCCTGAAGTTCCTAAGCATTTTACGGTCAAATAATACAATGGTTCCACCTGTTACATAACAAGGATAACAACAAGGCAACATGGTGAAACACATTTTGATCTATGAGAAGTTGGCAAAACTGAAAATTCCAATGAAGCCAAAGACAATATAAACTTCTCCATCTTCCTTGGATATCTTCTTTCTTTGTGATGAAATGCTATCTTAGGAGAATACTTAAAGCAAGGGAAGTTGACCCTTGGTTTGGGTTACACCTACATTACTGATGGTATAACTTGAAAGAGCCTAAGTCCTGTCATCTGTCTATAACTAGGACACTATTCCAGTCATTTGTTTCAACATTTTTCAGGACTTAAAAGAAATGCATGAACATCTGGAAAAAATTTCTGAAGGGTTATAAGAGCTAACTCCCACCAGATCATGGAATTGGTAGTTTATAAATTTAAAAAATCTGTACAGATGGTGTGGGAGGTGATCTTCTATATAATCAAAGATTATGTACATTGCGATGTTTGGAAAAAAAAAAAAGCAACACACGGTCAACAGGAAACTCAATTTAATACTACCAAAGAAATAAGATAAGTTGATTACTTTTAGGCAGGTTTACTGGCTTGACAAGTATGTTGAAGTACTTGTAATTACAAAGCATGGCGTGGATTTCGTTCGGCCGAAGCCATCTCGTCTTGGCTTCCTCCCACATGTTGTCGACTTCCAAATCTGCGCATATAGAAAAGAGCTTAGGAAAATAGGCATGCCAAGCAGTAGGAAATTTCGAGGTAATTCACACCATCTCTCCAGAATCATTTAAGTAGGCACTCAGGCTTGTGACAGTGAGAACACTGAAAATGGGATCACAAGAGCTCGATCATGCAAGTCTAAATTCCAACAACATGAGTAAAACACTCGAACCGATCGGATATATTAACTACGGCCTTTTCATGCTCCTAAGGTCTATAATCCTTGCAATACTAGTCCCCAATACCGACCATCACAACCACTGTAGCTGCTCAAACTCGAACATCGCATTCTGAAAATGCTCCATCTCACCACACTAACTTGACACCATCTCTCATCAACTTGACATACTAAACCAAAATGCAACTCCTTATAATCAAATCACAGCTTTATGAAATTCTTTATTCCGTAAGGCGTCACGCTCAAGTCAAAAACCTCATAGCTCCAAAAAGAAGTCAGTCAAACAAAGCAGACGACCCCAATTAAAAAAAAAGGCTCTCCACCAGTGAAATTTCCAATGATATCTCACACAAGCACACCAAATCCTAACATGGACACTTCCGTTTCTCTTAAAAATCGCGGAAAAAAGCTCTGTTCCGGTTCTCTCTTAGATACACAGACACAAGCAATCAAACAAAAGCTGGCAACTACGAACACGAAAAAGAGCTCGCACGCCACGCCACGCTCCCTCCACTATTTTCGACCGACCCACATAATCGTCCGTACAGAAACAAGATTCGGCACGCGACCACCCCGACGCGCTTTACCTCGCAAAGTGCGGAACCCATGAATCTCAGAGCCGACGAGCATCCCCTGCAGACTGTTCTCCATCCACACCTCAACGCGCAACAATCTCTGAACCCAAAAAGGGAAAAAGAACAAAAAAAGAAAAAAAACCAAACTTTAATCAGCAAAAAGCCGGGAAATCGAAGAACGCGCAAAAGGGTCGTCGCCGACTCACCTGATCTTCACACGGAATGAATTCTCAAGCCCCGAATGCGGAAACGGGAAGAGGGCGGGGAAATTCCGCCCGACCGACGCCGCGGGAGCAGGTGATCAGTGCTTTTTAGAGAGAGAGAGAGAGGGAGACTCGACCCTCGTCGCGCTCGCAATGATGGGTTGCGGGGCTTTTATGTCCTAACAGCAAAACGATAAACTCCAACGACAACTCGCCGTGACAGCACAAGCCGGAGAAGGAGAGATGGGGATTTCATCCGGTGCGTCGCCGTCCGTCGGCGACCGGGCGAATCGGACGGCTACTCCCGCTCGATCGCGCCGCGTCCGTGGCGTTGACCGCGGGGAGAGAAAGTCGGGGGCGAGTTACCGTGGATCGCGGAGCGCCTGATCGGACAGGAAGTGAAACGAGCTTTTTCTATTTTTTTTTTATTTTTTGTTTCGGACGGGAGGGAATGGAATGAACACCTTTTTTTTTTCTTGGTCAAGTAATCTAATGTTTCTTTTCCCCGCTCGGTGGAGAAAAGGGGGAGAGAGAAAGAAAAAGCGTGCAGACAGAGAGTCCTGTAGCGAGAACGGCTTTTTGGCCCTTAGCAGCAATATGTCCAATCATGGCTGTCGATAGCACTATAGTCTACAGTCGTCCAATCGGGAAAATTTCGCTTTTTTTTATTGTACCAGATTCGATTAAAAAAAACGATGATGAGTCGCGTCGCAAATCCCGAAAGATTGCGTCGAAATTGCAATCGGGTCCCGAACGTTTTAATTGGTTCGAACCAGAAGTTAAATCATGAAAGATCGTGTCGAAATTGCGATCGGGTCGTGAACGTGAGCTGGTTTTGATCAAAAACCAAAACCTCTGCCGAAAGAGCAATTCAACTTACCGCTTTTTAATTGGGTTCGGATAAGTTCTCGACCGGGAAAGGTTTTTACGTTAAGAGCGCAACTTGAGGATACCTTGCAAGCCATGTTGGGAATGTAGTGTTTCCAAAACCGCTTATCGAGAGGGCATGATCGTGCTTGTATTTGGAAAATTAAAAGACTTCATTAATTCGATCGAAAGGTTTAAGAATTTGATTACAGTACGCACGGTATATAGGACTTTCAGTGCTCTTTGCTCTTGTCGTCGAGTAAACACATCATGTAATCGTAAATGTCACATTATAGTAGGTTTTGATAAATACAGATTTTCCTTTTTCTTTGTTGCTTGTATTCGATCAATCGATCAAAACAAACTCTAATAAAAAAATGGCTTTTTTTGCCTGGGCAGGAAAATCTCCAATCATGGCTCTTGATACTTTATGGTCTACGGTAATCCAATAGGAAAATGTTACTTTTGGTTAATTGCATAAGATTTGATTAAAAAAGTACAATAATAAGTCGCATCGCAGATCCCAAAAGATCATGTCCAGATTACAATTGGATCCTCAACGTTTTAATTGGTTCGATCAAAAGATAAACCTTTATCGAAAGAGCAATTCAGGTCCACGCCTTATAATCGTGTTCGGTTAAATTTTGAATCGAAAAAAGTTTTACTTAACGATATTAAGTAAGCAATTTTGGAAACAATATGTGGGTGAGTTTAGAAACCGTTTATCGAGAGGGCATGATTACGCTTTATTTGGAAAATGTAAGGACTTGATTAACTCAATCACAAGGTTCAAGCATTGATTATGTTCTATATATAAGGTATATAGGTCTTTCCGATGCTCTTTGCTCGATGACGTCACGTAAACACATTGTATCATAGTAAATGTTACTTCATACATGGTTTTGATAAGGGAAAATGTCACAAATGGTCCCTATACTATTACTTAATGTGCGATTTGGTCCCCCGAACTTTCGATCGGCCATTTGATCCCCGAACTATTGATAAATGTCCGTTTTAGTCATTCGTTATTATTTTTCTTTTTTTCTTTTTTTTTTTTTTTTTTCTCTTCTCTCTTCCTCCGCCGGCTCCGGCGGAGGGAAGCTGGCATCTGGCGAGGGTCCCCTCGCCGGCGTCGGGGAGGAGCTCCCTCGCCAGATCTGCGAGGGCCTCGCCGGCGTTGGGGAGAGCTCCCTCGCAGAGGCCTCGCTGGCATCGAGCGAGGAGCTCCTACGAGGGAGCTCCTCGCCCGACGCCGGCGAGGGCGACCCTCGCCGGCGTCCGGCGAGGACGGTGGAGGGAAGAGAGAAGAGGCAAAAAAAAAATATATATATAACGAAGGGACTAAATCGGACATTTATCAATAGTTCGGGAGAACCAAATCGGCCGTCGAAAGCTTATGAACCAAATCGGATATTTATTAATAGTTCGGGGGAAGCGAAATGGCCGTCGAAAGTTCGGGGGCCAGTGCACATTAAGTAATAGTATAAGGATCATTTGTGACATTTTTCCTTTTGATAACTAGAGATTTTCTTTTTTTTCCCTCCTGGCTCGAATTCGGTCGTTCGATCACGGATATGGTCGTCATAAATGGCTGCTCCCACGTAGACATAGCATGACTGTAGCTTGGTCCTCTAGATGGTTTGGACTGAATGAAAATTACAGCGAACAAAACCACAGCCCCGATTGCACGCTAGAACTATGACTACAAAGTCAATTCCCAATTCACACACTTGAGCTGAAAAAGGAACGAACGGTACGAGCTCACTGTTTCGGGCATCTTTCATTCCAGTTTTGCCCTCGGAATCCGCGCCGTGTAACTTTGAATTCATCGGAGTGTTAGCGTCATGAAAAGGATGGCTCAACAAGTCGCATTATTCTGTCGCGAGAGTGGCGTTAGGACTAGAAATTCAAGCGGAGCTAGCTTTTCCAAATCACATGTTCAAATTGATCGGGAACTGTATCATTCTCTTGATGATGACCATAACGGGTCTTAAAAACCGACTATTGTGTTAGAGTGATTTATATGTCGCGTTCGAAAGACTAGACGATCGAACTAAATTTATGACGACTTTGAACTCAAATCAGTTAGGGCAGGTCGAAAAACCGGCTGTTGTGCTAGAGTAATTTGTATCTCATGCTCGAAAGATTGGACACTCGAGCTGAATTTGTGACATTGCTCGATTGATTCACTTGAACGATTATCTGCTGAATTTCGCAATTTTATCCTCTCTTCCTGTTCGATGTATAATTCGGTTTATTTCTATCCATTTTACTATTCGAGAAGTCTGTTAGGAGTCATTCCTTGACCAGACCTTCTAACCCTACTCATCACTCTTCGCCCTTGTTAGACTCATTACATCACACTCAATTCTGAAGATAATCAACTCGATCCCTTGACTTGTTAGGCCGCCGCGTGGGCTTGTTAGTGGCCGGGAAGCTTTCGATCCATCCCCTCTAGGTTCATGAATCACATGACTTTGCTTGGCTGCTGCTGGCGCAACGTGGATTTCGAGTGTCACGTCGAAGCTCTTGGTCCCCGTCCACGCCTCGTGAACACGTCTCTGGCCACATGCACCGGAAAAGCTCCGCCGACCCCACGGTGCCATGATTTGTCACGGTTCACACGTCCTTTCGGAGCTGGACGAGGATGCTCGCGTCCTCACATGTTAGAGAAAGGACGCTCGGAGAAGTGGAGTTGGCTTTTGCTTATCTGATCCAAAGGGAACTGGAAAGGGACTCCGAAGTGGATTGATGTGAGACGACTGAACAAAATTCATAGCCCCCCCGCCGGCCACCAACGCATTGGCGACACATGAGCAAATCGCTCGAGGGATTGCGAAAGTGCATGGGCGGTACGTAGGTGTATAAAGTTTGGCACATTGGACGACTAAGATTGGAATCCAATGACCCAAATGAGCTTGAGCCCAAGGCATAGTATCAACAAAAAGAATTTAGGGATAAGTATAATAAAAGCCTTGAAACTTATCACGAAAATCTAATGAATCATAAAATTTTTATAATCAAATTATAGAATTGGCCGAGTTGATGCAATCATGTCCTTTCATTAGCTCAGTCCAACTTGATGAAAGGAAAAAGCTGATAAGTATTAGGACTTGATTATACTTTTATGATCAATTTTAGGATTTGATTTGATTTTTAAAAGTTTTAAAACTAAATTGTATTTTTATAATAATCTTTAGATTTTAATGCACTTATCCCAAGAATTTACTTGCAAATCGAGGGATAGATAGTTTTTCTATCTTCGAAATTTACGATGTAACATTATCGAGAGATAAACTCATGATGAAAAATTATTCTTGACATCATTTAATTATAATATCGTCGATGAAATTGTCATTTTCTTCCCTAAAAATGTCCTCACCATACTCCTAGCCCTAAATCTACCCAAAAACACCTCTCTCGATCTCTCTCTCCGTTGAAAACCTAGGCAAGCGCAAATTAGGAGTGTGCAATAAGAACTGCCTGAACCGGGAACCGCCCGGACTGGACCAAATTAGCCGGTTTTGGGCAGTTCCCAAAGAGAGTGGTTCGGTTCTCGGTTCCCACTTTTGAAATCGATGGCGGTTGGGCCTGTTCTCGATTCCAAGGGAGCCGGACTTACTGAGCCAGGTTAATTTTATATATATGTAATATATATTTTTAAATTTCTTAAGAAACAAATCATAATTGCTCCCAATTTCTCCCATTTTCAATTTTATATTTGGTCAAAAATAGCAAATTTACCGGTCCCATCGGATCGGATTGGTCGATCGGTCCGGTTTTCGGTTCCAAGACCTAATCGATCCGGTTCCCGATCCTAGAATCTAGGAATTGGTCCTCACGGTCCGATTCCCGGTTCCACCTCGGAACCGGATCGGACCAAATCGGGAACTGATCAGTTCTAGCGCAAATCGAAATTCACCCAGAAAGCTTTATAGACAGCATGACGTCACGACCACTCCATCTTGCCACCTTCGTAATAGACAAGGTTGCGACATTCACCGAGGTCTTGGCTTGCGACTCCGTCAGACACCGGATTCAAGGTCACTCGAAACCTCTCGGTTGCCGCGAGAGAGCGAGAGAGAGAGAGAGAGAGTTCATGGAACATGATGGACTTAAATTAAAAGGTCTTATATGTGAAAAAGTGCTTATTACTCCTTTGAAAAAAACAGATTACTAAGAGCCCAATCGTCCAGTGGCCCCCAACATTTATGACCGGGTCACCCCTCCCTGTCTCCGTCACGTCCTTTTCCACGCACAGGGACCACCTGATTGAATGCAAACAAGTCAAGGTCAAACCACATAATTGAATGCAAAAAAGCCAAAGGTACGATTGAATCGTCAGAACCGACACTACCAAAAAACAAATCGTCGGGACCGAAAAAAAGTGCACATTCCACCGTCCCGGCCCAAGCAAAATTTCGCTCCGTCACGCACCAAGAACGGGGCCCAGGTCGGGTTTACTTGGCCCGTATCCAATCTCGGTCCGAAGTTAAAAGCCCGAATGAGAAATCAATCTATTTCCGAAAATATTGTCCAAAAAGTTATAGATATGTTAATTCAGTTATAAACATATTTACATTTTAATATTTGAGTCCTAAACTTTTTTGACATTTTATCATTTGAGTTCATTTGACTAATTTTGGGAATTTGTTGACATGAATGCTAGCTGTCTTAAATGGTATGATCGGTGCTGACGTCGATAGATTTTAATAATAATTTAATAATTGAAAAACATCGATAAAACTTTAATAATATTTTAATATATTTTTTATTCTCTCTCTCTGGTGATAACCGAATCGGGCAAACTCACCTGGGTGAGGGCTCAAGGGTTGGCCTTGTCCATCTAGCCAAATCTCTCTCCATTTCTTCTTCCTTTTGTCGATGGCTAGCCACAGGTGATGACCGAGTTGGCCAACCTCTCAAGGGTTGGCTTGGCCCACCTCGCCATATCTCTCCCCATTTCTTCTTCCTTTTGTCGATGGCCAAACTTTGGTGATGATAGAGTCGGCCAATCTTGCTTGGGTGATGGTCACCCCAGCTCGTAGGTAAGTATTGCCCAAGCGAGGGCTCAAGGGTCAGCCTTGCCCGCATAGCCAAATCTAGCCTTGGCGAGGTTGACCACCCAAGGAATCATCCCTTACTTGTCCATGGTTCAAAGCTCACCTAATGCCTCAGCAACTCCAGGAGTCCTAATCGTCCTCTCTCTTTGATTGATTGAAGCTCCGAAGAAGCCTCAGTTACGTCTTGGCCTTTGCCTAGTGAGTGTGTGTACCTGGGCGAGGACATTCCCCGATGAGGGCTCCCCTTGCTAGATTTGGTGAGGCTAGCCCTCACCCAAGCTAGGGTAAAGGTTGCCATTGACCACCTTGCTAGATTTGGCTTGCTTGTCAGACCTCACCTAAGTGGGGGCCTAGTTGGCCGCCCACCAGCAAAAGGAAGAAGAAAGGTAAAATAAAAAGAGAGAAAAAATAAAATAAAATATTATTAAATTTTGTTTACATCACCACTGATCGTATCACATGGGAGGATTGTTAGTGTTTACATTAGTGAATTCCGATTTGAAATAGCTAGAGATTCAATTGTTAAATAGGAAAATATTTAGAATTAAATTGATAAATGTACAGTGGATTTACGACTTTTTAGACAATTTTTCTAATCCATTTCCCCTTTTTCTCACTGCATCCCCCTTGAAACTGAAAGCAAGCTCTGCTTCGTGCGCTTTGTCTTCAATGGCTAACTTACCTTGCACTCCAAGCATTCGCGAAAAAGAACCGAGACCTACTCAAATTCGCTTCTCACCAACTCAAGCCCCCATGAAGAGACCCTCCATCTTCCTCCTCCCTTCAGTTCCACCCTCACTTTCCATCCCTTTTGCTCTCTCCTCACGATTCATACTCATTTCCTCTTATAAAGCCCGAACCCGCTAGCATATCTCTTCATCTCATTCGCATTCCCTCGATCAGTTTTCGCAAGAGCAATGGAGGGCATCAAGCAGTCGCTTCTGGTGGCAGTGCTCGCGGCGACGCTGCTGCTGTCGCCCCTCGTCGTGACGGGGGACGACGATGACACGGCGGCGGTGAAGCCAGTGGTGAAAATAGTAAAGGGCAAGAAGTTGTGCACCAAGGGGTGGGAGTGCAAAACGCTGTCGGAGCACTGCTGCAACCAGACCATCTCCGACTACTTCCAGGCGTACCAGTTCGAGACCCTCTTCTCCAAGAGGAACTCCCCCGTGGCCCACGCGGTCGGCTTCTGGGACTACCACTCGTTCATCACCGCAGCCGCGGAGTACCAGCCCCATGGGTTCGGGACCACCGGCGGGAAGGGCATCGCGATGAAGGAGGTCGCCGCCTTCCTCGGCCACGTCGGGAGCAAAACATCCTGTAAGTGAAAACCCGATTCCCAACTTCACACATCGATGACTTCACTCACAAGCAAAACGTGTTCTGATCTCGATTTTTGCCGTGAAATTCAGGCGGGTATGGAGTGGCGACCGGAGGGCCGTTGGCGTGGGGGCTCTGCTACAACAAGGAGATGAGCCCGAGCCAGTCATACTGCGACGATTCCTTCAAGTACACCTACCCATGCACTCCCGGCGTTGCTTACTACGGCCGTGGCGCCATCCCCCTTTACTGGTAATTTAGCTCTATGGACGTATAAGTTCATCGTTCGCATATTAAATTATTGAAGTCCGAGATGGAAGATGTCGAAAGTAGAGGCGATCGTCGAGCAGGTCGGGCCTAAAGATTGGACCCATCACCTTTTTTTCGCACATGGTTGTTGTTAGTTCGCGATGGACTTAAATGGAGAGATGAAGCCTGCCGGAACGATGGGCAAGCTGAATCCGTGGGTAAATTATTCTCGATTTGGATCACATCATCTGATCTCACAATCCAAGTTTTTTTTTTTTTTTTTTTAAGGACATGATACTGATCTTAAGTAAGTTGTAAAATTGTTAGAATCATTAGAGATTTCTAATATTAATTGATAACATCATATGACTAACACGATTGTATAGATCTTGTCGATCAGATCTTCAATTGACGTGATACTAGGGTTGAAGCACGCGCTTTGCGGGTGTGTATAATTAGGTAATCATGCTTTGAAAGAAAATGAGTAATTATGTATGAAATAGGTAAGCATAAGAAATTTCGGAAATTTAATTAAATAGAGGAGATTAGAAAAGTAAATGGTTTTCTTTGAATGAGTGAGAGAAAAATGGCAGGGTGACTTTGGAAATATAAAAATGAGACCAATCTAAATTTGAAATCTCTGTATTTTGAGAAAATTTTACCTATAATTTTACTTCTAGCGATCATATTTAACTTACTAAACGCAAAGCATAATTAGTTGCTTTGGTATTTGTACTTGACATTTATTGACAATCTCTAAGATGTCATGATCCTAGGCCTCGCGATCCGATCTTTCAGGCATCCTGTCGATCTCAATTCCACATTTCACTTTTGTAATTAGTCTCTATTTCGATGCGCTGAGCCTAGGCCAGGAAAATACAATGTTGGATCCTGGAGAATTCGATTAGGCGTTGAGCTCTATTTTACCTGATTTTGCCGGATGTTTAGGAACTACAACTACGGAAAAGCGGGGGAGGCCCTGAAGGTGGACCTGCTGAACAACCCGGAGCACATCGAGAACAACGCGACGCTGGCCTTCCAGGCGGCGATCTGGCGGTGGATGACACCGGACAAGAAGCACCAGCCGTCGGCCCACGACGTGTTCGTCGGCAACTGGAAGCCCACGAAGAACGACACCCTGGCCAAGCGGGTCCCCGGGTTCGGTGCCACCATGAACATCCTCTATGGGGATGACGTCTGCGGCAAGGGCGACGACGAGCACATGAACAACATGATCTCCCACTACCAGTACTACCTCGACCTGATGGGCGTTGGCCGCGAGGAGGCCGGCCCGCACGAGGTGCTCAGCTGCGGTGAGCAGGCCGCCTTCAACCCGTCGTCGGGGTCGCCCGCGTCCACGTCGTCATCTTCTTGAGCTTCAGCAAGCGATGCGTTTTGTCACTGTATAGAAATGTATAGCAAAATTAAGCAAGTGTGGGGTGGAAGGGAAAGAATAAATGATGCAGAGGGATTTTTGTAATTGCGCTTAAGTTTGGTGACCGATTCCGAAAGTGTATACAAAGTTGTGGATTGCCAATATAACGATGATATCTAAAATGTGATTCATCATTGGATTTTCAGTAATACATGCAGTTAAAAGGAAAGGGACACTAATTGTGGTTAATGTGCTAAATGTCATTAGTAGGATATCCTTTTCAGTGTTTGATGTCGTGTTTCATAATCTAACTGTGTCTAATTTGGAGAATATAAAGCTAACATTTGATGCTAAGAGAACTTTTCAAGGTAGAGATAGTTAGATTAACATACAAAAGTTCACTGGTCCCGTCTGCTAAAGAACTGGAAAAATTCCGCATAGGTCAAATTTCAAAATTACCGGTGAATTTCGATATCTTTGGCGAGAAAAAGAAGACTGGAAACTTACTTGTCGGGCAAATCGGTAATGGATTGCCAACGCTAATCAGAAGTTTATGAACATTCCGAAGTAGTACTAAGAACTAAATACAAATTCCATCGATGAAAAAAGCAATAACAAATAATGAAAAAGAATTACAACTCATCTTCTCATTCAGCCATATCAATACTAATCGATTTTCTAGTTATTTTACTATATATAACATTCCATAGTCTTGAAATTCATGCTTTAATCCTTGAATCATCTTTTTGACCTACCTCTGATATTGAATGTTTTTCATCTTTCTTGGCCAAACGTGCTCGCATAAAAAATAGCAACACAAGTAAAGGATTAACGATATAAATAGATTGTGAATTTTGATTTAATATGCAATGTCACCTTGAACTTTTCATTCATTCAATATTATTCGCGAACTATTCCTAAATTTTCAATTTAATCCCTATTTTTTTTTTTTTTGTCGAGAAATAAACTTTTCATTAGCTAACTCAAAGAGTTTGAATACAAAAGACTCAAATCCGAACAAAGTAAGGTCCATAGGGCTTCCGGGGGGGTGGATAACCAATTTAAGGGTAAGGACCCATTTCTTTGGGTTTTTGCAATCTAGTCCGCAACTAAATTTAATTCTTTGCTACAATGGGCCAAATGTAAGTTAGCAAAGCCCAGCAGCAAATTCTTGGCCTCAATGAGAATTGGTTCTATTTCCCACGAGCATTGTACTTCTCCTATTATCGTCTAGATAAGTACTTTGCAATATGACTGAAGTAGAAGACTTTGCTCACTTTGGGAGAGAAGAAACTTTAGGGTTTCCACCATTGCCAAGGCCTCAGCTTGCACAACAGAGTTTACGCTTACCAATCTAGAAAATCCATTCATCAAAACTCCATAACTATTTCGGCAAACACAACTTATTGCTCCGATTGTCATTCCGGGCAAGAAAATTCCATCTATATTGATTATAAGAGTGTCTTCGCTTGGGCCAAACCAGATTTGAGGTGAGGCTTCCTTTACACCTTTCCCCTTCTTCTTTGCCTTTTCCCAACTGTTGAAGCACTGATTTTCCGCCACAGCTGAGCTTCTAAGGTGCTTCGGATTCGGCTTTAGTTTGCAAAAAACAGAGTTTTTGTCTTTCTTTCCAAATGCGCCGGAGGATAGATGCAAGGAGGTCGAAACTTGCAGAGGTATGATTGAATTTAAGTAGCCATTCATCTATTTGACCAAGTTCATAAGGTGAAATCTAAATTTGTAGTGCAGCCTCCATCCAAATTTGATGCGTCCAACGGCAAAGTAAGAAGATATGCTCTATCATTTCTGGCTTTTGTTTACATAAATCACACTTATTTTCTTCCACTATACCTCTCTTTTGTAGATTTTCTTTTGTCAGCAACGTGTTTTGACATAATCCCCATAAGAAAAATTTGATTTTCGAGCTTGTCTTAGCCTTCCAGATCTTTGTCCAAAGAGATTTAGGGATTTGGTGAGAGGTAGGGGCTGTGGTGTTGTTGTTTTGTTCTTCCTTCTCTCTGATTTTATTATATCCACTTTTAACAGTATAGTCTCTTGTGCTTGTGTTTGTCCAGCATAATTTATCCTCCTTTGCCTAGGAACCCAATGGAATTGTTAGAATTTTATTAGCTGTGTGCTCATCAAACAAAGTTCCAATAAGTTGTTCATTTCAAGCTGGTGTATCTCTGTGAATAAGCTCAGAGACCTTTTTGGTTCATCCCTATTTGCGGGTCCTCCTATGACTCCTCTAGGAAGCCATTTTGTCTCTCTCATATTAATCTTTTCCCCGTTCCCTACTACCCATCTTACTGTAGGAAGAATCTCATCTCTGCCCATTAGAAGACTTTGCCAGCCCCATGAAGGTCGATACCCCTTTCCAGCTGACCAAAATTCAGAATAAGGGAAATATAGACCTTTTAGTAGTTGGCACCACGTCGATGAAGGATTTTGCATCAAACACCATGCTTGTTTACCAAGCATGGCTTTATTGAAGGTGATTAAATCTCGAAATCCCAAACCTCCATTGTCTTTCCTATTCTTGAGAATGTGTCACTTCTTCCAGTGTATTCCAACTCTTTGTTCATTAGTATTCCACCAGAAGTTTGCGACTTTCTTTTCAATACTTCGACAAATAGAAACTGGAATTTTAAAAATTGACATTGCATATTGTGGGAGAGCTTGCACTACTGCTTTGATGAGAACTTCTTTTCAGCCCTGGACATAAGTTTTTCCTTCCACCCTTCTAGTTTCATGTTTACTCTAGCCAATATCCAAGCGAACATTTGTTTTTTTGTTACACCCCAATCAGAAGGAATTCCCAAATACTTCCGGTTTTGGCAATTTCTGGGACCCACAATTCAACTAACATGTTTTGGTGGAGTGTAAAAGGACAATTTTTGCCGAAGAATAACCCTGATTTATTTAAGTTTATAGCTTGGCCCAGAGCGAAACAATAGCTATTCAAAATCTCAGCCACATTTTGACATTCTTTTATACTCCCATCCAAGAAAAAGATTGAGTCATCCACGAAGAGAAGGTGGGTTAGTGTAAGACAATTCTTGTTCAGTGAATGCATTTAATAGTGCCTTGCTCTAAAGCTTGTTTCAATAATATTGAGAGCATATTTGTCACTATAATAAAAAGATATTGTCATAGATCTCTTGAGGACTGAAAGTAAGGAAGTGGTTCTCCATTGAAATTTATACTGAAAGAAATATTGTATCACCCAGGTCACCCATTTAGCATGAAAACCCATTTTTAACATGCAAGCTTCCAAGAAATCCCGTTCAATTCTGTCGTATGTCTTTTGCATGTCCAATTTCAATATAACCCAAAACTTCCACTTTCTATTTTGATTTTGAGCTGGTGTAGTACCTCCTGGACTGTTAAAATATTGTCCTGGATAAGCCGGCCACTGACAAAGGCACTTTGTTTTGGTAAGATGAGAACTCCTAGCCACTTCTTCAGTCATTTGCTGGAATTTTTTAGATGATCTTGTATGAGAAGTTGCATAAACAATTGGGGCAATATTGTACCAAGCTCTCGGGATGTGGGACTTTAGGAATAAGGGTGATTTGAGTTATGTTAATTTATGGGTTGGGCTTCCTTGTTTTGAAAATTTACCTTACTTTTTGTATGATTGCTGGTTCTAGGACCTCCTAGTTAGTATGATAGAATAGCCTATTCAAATCGTCAGGACCAGGAGCTTTAGTAGCTCTCAATTGGTGGGCTGCTATATAAATTTCTTGGATTGTCACCTCAGCCACTAGGGTTCTATTTATATCCTCCCCCATTGAGGAGAGGCATTTTTCAGTGATCGGCTCAAAATTTCGAGGCCCCGCTAAAGTGTACAAATTTCGAAAATGATTTATGGTCAAAAGTTTGAGCTGTTCCTCCTTCCGCACCCACTCATCAATCGAACTCTTTAGCATGGATATTCGATTTCGTTGCCTTCTTTGAATAGTTGTTGCATGAAAGAATTTGGTATTTCTGTCGCCCCATTTCAACCAATTAATCCTGGAATGCAGCCCCCAAAACATCTCTTTTTGCCTCCATCTTTTCTCATTTTCCCATTTAAGAACCTTTCTCTCTCCCTGTTAAAAGACTGGGTTGGGGAGTTCATTATCTCCTGCAATTCCTTCCTTAACAACAAGATTTCTTTATAGGCATTTGAAAATTTCTTGTCCACTTTTCTAATGTTTTTTTAACCTCATTCAACTTTTGCGAGAAGCTAACAACTTTCCTTTCAGCTAAGTTCCAAGCCTGCTGAACAATTAAACTAAACTCCTCGTCCTCTGTCCAAAAAACTTCAAATCTGAAATTTTTACTTCTTTTGGTTGGTTTTGGGAGCAAAGATAGCAAGATTGGACAATGATTCGAGCCCATAGCTGGAAGGGCAAAAGTTTTCACATTTGGGAAAAGAGTTCTCCATTCTATAGTACAAAGCACTCTATCTAGCCTTTCCTTGACAAATTCAGGGCATTTCCTATTGTTTGTCCACGTGAATGTACAACCCTTACTTTCTATGTCCATTAGTTCGCAAGAATTCAAGAAATCCCTGAATATATTTGTTGGAGAAAACTTCCTTACTTGTTTTGATGTCGACAAAACATTTTTCAGTCTAGTCTGAAGACTTGCAGACTCACTCAACAAAGTCTGAAGACTTGCAGACTCACTCAACAAAGTCTGAAGACTCGCAGACTCTTCCGTCAAAGTCTGAAGATCGTCAGACCACCAGACTCAAGATGTAAAGTCTGCCCTCATTGATAGTTTCTAGACCGACGAAGAAGATTTATCCAGATTCAAGTATTTCTTTAGGGATTTGATTCGAGCGGTTATAGAAGATCTCACGGCTGAGATAGCACCTCAAAGATCGATTATTCGGTTTGATTCAAATTTGAATAAATTGGATTCGTTGATTGGCGAAGTATACTTGGAATGTTCTACTTATGGAAACCTAGATCCCGATTGTATGGGCAAGCGGATTGGTGGGCTATCTTCACATTCCTTAAGTAACTCGAGATCTCCCTAATTGATTCTCGTCCAACGAGTAGATTGGAAGAACTCCTTTGGAAGGTGCCAACGGTTATGAAGGCATGGAGGAGTATATAAGGAAGACGCTCTGGTTATTTGAATGTGTGCGAGATAGATAAATTCCAAAGTCTGAAGCTTCTTGTTCTTTGTCAATTCAATTGTTGAGCGTAAACTTGTACTCAAAAGAGAGTTTATAATTCTGTGAAGCCTTGAGGAAGTGTAGTAGAGTCTCTACACCGTGGAATCAAGGAAGTGATACCGTAACGACTCTTTTGATTCATAGTGGAATCCAACCGGTGAGTGTCGGTGCGGGAGAGAGTGGACGTAGGCTTGGATTAAGCCGAACCACTATAAACCTTGTGTTCTTATTCTCTTCCTTGAACCCTTTTACCTTAATCGTAACTCTATTTAATTGTTCGAGTCTAATTTCCATTTTAAAGTCTATTGCTAAACAGATTTGAAATTATAATTTCTGGTTTACTTGGCAAAAATTGTTTTCGCACCTATTTACCCCCTCTAGGTGCTCATACTAGCGTTTACAATTGGTATCGAGCCCGTGTATTCATTTAAATTGAAGTGTTTTTACTTCGAGTTAACGATCCATGGCTAGTATGTTAGCTCCAGTGTCAGTTGAAGGGCAAAGCAACACAAGACCACCTTATTTTGATGGAAAGGATTACAGATATGGAAAAACAAGATGAAGGCATTCTTAAGATCTAAAGATCCTATGGAATGGGATGTGGTAGACAAAGGAATCACTCCTAAAGCTACAACAGTCTCGAGAAAGGGAAATGAAGCTATTGAGTCCAAATGGATGACTCAAGAAGAGATAACCAAGAGACAAGCTCTCGATGCAAAAGCAATTTATTCCTTATATTGTGCATTATCTCCTACCGAATATAACAGAATATCTTCTTGTGAAACAGCTAAAGAAGTCCTGGGATAGGTTGAACATCACCTATGAAGGAACCGATCGAGTGAAAGAAACCAGAATCAATATTCTGCTCGAGTCAATACGAAGCCTTCAAGATGAAACCAGGAGAATCTATCACCGACATGTTTAGTCGTTTTTACGAAATCGTGAATGGTCTTGAGTATCAAGGTCAACCAATCTCGGACCTATGAAGTTCAACAAACTGCTGCGTGGACTTTCCAAAGATTGGAATCACGTAAAGACCTCAATAAGGGAGACACAAAGAATCATGCCACTTTCGTTGACGAATTGGTTGGCACTCTTCGCCTTATGAAGTGGAGCAAAACAACGAAGATGAAGATCCCAAAGGTAAAAAATCTATTGCTTTAAAATCTAACGATGACTCGATGTTACAGATTACGAAGATGATATGGACGATGAAGAGCTTGCTCTCATGATAAGAAAGTTCGAAAACTGAACAAAAAGGGAAGAAGATTCAATTGGAAGAAACAAAGCTCTCAAAAGTTTCAAAACAAATCAGCGAGAGGATGATGAATCCAATAAAGATGTGATTTGTTTTGAATGCAAGAAAAAGGACACATCGGACCCAACCGTCCCTTACTAAAGAAAAAGAAAGGAAAAGGCGAGAAATACCGAAAGGCTCTCAAAGCGAAACTTGGAGTGATACCGAATGCGAAGAGAGTGATGATGACTATGCCAATATTTGTCTAATGGCACAATCGAATCGACTCGGACTCGATTCGACTCAAACGGTGAAATCAAGGTAAGTAATTTTAAGATTCCTACTAAAGTTTCTAAATATATTGATGAACTGTGTCTTAGTCTCAAAACCTCTCTCAAGAGGATTTCCGAACTGAAAAAGAAAATTCTGCATTGAAGCAACAGGAGACTGTTTGGAAAGAAAAGGTCAAAAATTTAGATAAAAGTGTCATTACCTTGAAAGAAAATGCAGACTCTCTTTCTAAAGAAAATGAAGTTTTGAAAAATGATATTTCAAGCATCTCAAAAGGTTTTCGTAGGATCGAGAAATTGGAAAAGATTCTTTTAGCACAAAGACCTTACTTTAACAAATCAGGCTTAGGAATGACTGCTGAAACCATTCCTCTAATTGATTTTCCAAAAGTGAAGGAAAGAATCAAACAAAGACATACAAAAGACTTTTATAAAACTCACTTTCAAAAAGCCTTTGTAAAACCTGTAGGTCGCAATGCTCTTAAATGTTCTAAGTGTAATACTTCAGAACATTTTGAGAAAGAATGTCCTATGGTTTGGAAACCTGTTAAGAAGGTTTGGGCAAAGACCGTATATTGTACTAACAACATTGGACCCAAGAAAATATGGGTACCAAAAAGGATTGAGTTTTCCTTTTAAATGCAGGTCACTATCAAGAAAAAGGTCAAATGGTACTTGGATAGTGGATGCTCAAGACATATGACAGGAGACTTAAGTTGTTTCATAAAGCTTATGCAAGTTAATGGTGGAAAAGTTTCATTTGGAGGAAATAGTAAAGGCGAATTGTCGGACGCGGAACAAAAAGATTGGAAGTCTCACAATCAGCAACGTTTCTTTAGTAGAAGGACTTAACTACAACTTGTTAAGTATCGCCAACCGTGCGATACGGGTTTCAAAATTAACTTTCAAGAAAGAATATGTTCGGGAACCAAAGAGAGATTCCTCTCGGACTTTCATAGGACGAAGACATGGGAATATCTATCTTCCGGACATCAAACCAGAAAAATCCCAATGTCTAATCTCAATACAAGAGGAAGCTAATCTATGGCATAGGAAATTTGGCCACATCAATATGAGGCAAATAGCCAAAATCTCTGCAAAGAAGCTTGTTCGTGGACTACCAAATCTGACATATGAAAGATCCGATCTATGCACCCTATGCGTACTGGGAAAACAGGTCAAAAGTTCTTTCAAATCAATAAATCAAGTTTCACTAATTGTGTGCTACAACTCTTGCATATGGATCTCTTTGAACCAACCAGAACCCAGAGTATTGGTGGTAAGAAATATTGCCTAGTTATAGTAGATGATTACTCACGATTTACTTGGGTATATTTCTTGGCAAGTAAGTTTGAAACTTTTTCTTATTTTATAAAGTTTGCAAAGAAAGTACAGAATGAGAAGGGGTATGTTATTTCTTGTATACGAACAGATCATGGAGGTGAGTTTGAAAATCAAGATTTTGCTAAATTCCGTGATGAATCGGTTTTCAGCATGTGTTCTCCTCTCCGTACACTCCCGAACGTAATGGAGTTGTGGAAAGGAAGAATAGATCACTGCAAGAAATGGCTAGAACTCTTTTAGTTGAAAGCAACATTTCTTCTCGCTTTTGGGTGAAGCAGTTTCTCTGACTTGTTATATTATTAATAGAGTTTTCTTAAGACCTACTTTGGAGAAAACTCCCTATGAATTGTTCAAAGGTAAGAAACCAATTGTTTCCTATTTTCATGTGTTTGGTTGCAAATGTTTTATATTGAAAAATGCAAATGATCGAATTGGTAAGTTTGAAGAAAAATCGGATGAAGGAATTTTCCTTGGATATTCAACCACCAAAGCAAAGCTTACGAGTTTACAACAAAAAGACTCAAACAGTGGAGGAATCAATGAATGTTAAATTTCAAGACTTCACACAAATTCAATCGATCCAGACTCAACCTGAAGAATCTGAACCTGCTCCAGACTCTACAAAGTCTAAACCCCCAGAAGCAGCTCAGACTTCAGAAGATCAACAAAGAACAAACATTGAAGAACCGGATGAAGAGAAAGATCGGTCTGTCAAACCAACCAGCAATCGGAAGCACAAGTCTAGTCACCCCAAAGAACTCATAATTGGCAACATTGATGAAGGAATCCGTACGAGATCCAAAAGGCATGAAGAGTCTAGTCTTTGTGGTACTTATTTCGAAATAGAACCCAAGAGCATAGAAGAAACATTAACGATGAAAGTTGGATTGAAGCTATGCAAGAGGAACTCGAGGCAATTCAGCATTAACGATGTCTGGGAATTGACTCCTAAACCAAAAGGTAAATCTGTTGTTGGAGCTAAATGGGTTTTCGAAACAAGATGGATGAAAAAGGAAAAGTTATAAGGAACAAAGCAAGACTCGTGGCCAAAGGATATACGCAAGAAGAAGGGATAGACTATGATGAGACTTACGCATCAAGTAGCAAGGTTAGAGGCAATTAGATTATTACTTGCCTTTGCTTGTTATAAGAATTTCAGGTTATTCCAAATGGACGTCAAAAGCGCATTCTTAAATGGATTTATCCAAGAGGAAGTCTATGTGGAACAACCTCCCGGATTTGAAGACCCGAGGAAGCCGGACTACGTATTCGGACGAAAAGGCGCTATATGGATTAAAGCAAGCACCTTGAGCTTGGTACGACAGATTAAGTAAGTTTTTAATCCAAAATGGTTTTGTTAAAGGTAAGGTAGACACCACCTTGTTTATTAAAAGAGAAAATAAAAACTTTTTACTTGTACAAATCTATGTTGATGATATTATTTTTGGATCACCTAACGAAAATCTGTGCAAGAAATTTTCTAAGTCTATGCGGGATGAATTTGAAATGAGCATGATGGGTGAACTTTCCTTCTTCCTTGGACTACAAGTAAAACAATTGAAGGAAGGGACTTTCATTCACCAAGAAAAATATGCTAAAGATCTTGTTAAAAAGTTCGGTTTGGAGAATTGCAAAAAGACTGATATACCATTGTCTAGTTTTTCGAAGCTGGACAAAGATGAAGGAGGAAAGAAGATTGACCAGAAGCTATACAGGAGTATCATTGGTTCACTTCTTTATCTTACTGCATCTAGACCTGACATTTTGTTTAGTGTATGTATTTGTGCCAGATTCCAATCTGATCCAAAAGAATCTCATCTAAGTGCTGCAAAACGCATCATCAAATACGTTGCAACAACCTCAAAGTTTGGTCTCTGGTATCCTAAAGAAGGAGATCTTACTCTCCTTGGTTACTCAGACGCAGACCTAGCAGGATGCAGAGTTGATAGAAAGAGCACTTCGGGCACCCGTCAATTGCTTGGGAACGAACGTATCTTGGTTTTCTAGGAAACAAAGTACGTAGCTCTTTCAACGACGAAGCGAAATACGTGGCTCTTGGAAGTTGTTGTTCTCAAATCTTATGGATAAAACAACAGCTAAGAGACTTTGGAATCGAAGACTCATGCACTGAGATCAAATGTGACAATACCAGCGCAATTAATCTCACAAAGAATCCAATTCTTCATTTAAGAGCAAAGCATATAGAGATTCGACATCATTTTATTAGAGACCATGTTTAAAACGGAGAAGTATTGATTCATTTCATAGACTCAAAGAATCAGTCGGACATCTTTACTAAACCACTTTGGAGAAAAGCCAATTTGAGTCTATTCGCTCCAGACTTAATATCTTAAAGTCTGAAGAAGTTCAGACTTAGGGACTAAAGTCTAAGAAGGCTCAGACTCAAGAGATCAAGATCTACTACTGTAAGTTAATTTCTACTTTGGAAATTTATCTTTTGGACAAAATCTCGAAAAGGCACGTTCATCTATTAATCTGTAATTGATTGATGTTATCTTTCTAAATTTTCGGAATTATAGCAATCATTCCTTTTCGAAAAGAAGTTATCTTTTTGACAGTTATACATTTTCAAAAAGGCGTTATTTTTGAAAAGGTATTTTCTAATTTCCTTTTTGCGACGATTCGTATAACCCGTTTTGATTGCTTTATATACCGATCGTCTTCTTCACAAACCCTAGAAGCACAGAACTTCACTTTTTCACCTTTTCTCTCTAGTTAAATCTTAAAGTCTTCACCTTTCTCGCGAATCGAGTTTGGAATCTCCTAAAGATCGTGATAATGGCCTCTCAAAGAAAATCCTCAAGAATCGCAAGCGGGGGACCACCGCCTTTGCGTGAGGGTCCTACGCATTTTGACCTCACCGAGGAAGAAGATTCTCCGAGACAACGAGAGCCCACAACATTCTCAACCGCGCCGCTCTTCTCGGGCTAGATCACAACAGCAAGCGGGAAGAAACCGTCGAAGATGTCGCACCTGTAAGGTCTCAAAAGCCCGTTTTTACCTACAAACTGTACACTGTTTTAAAAGAAGGAGGCTCCGCTTTGAGTTTCATTGACGAGTTTTTAGTAGAAAAGGGGTATAGGAATGAAACCCATTTTTTGCGCACAATGGAACGCTTGGGTATTGCTCCTGCTCGGGCTCGGCGAGATAAAGTTTTTGCGAATATTCCAAGTGATCCACGTGTAGCGGACATAATCAACCCGAAGGAAATGATGATGAGAAAATATTCACTAATTTTAAGTCCATAATGGGTATTGCTTTGCGAATGTTAGAAGCAAATGAAACGCATTTGTTTCGTTCGAGGAACACAAACGACATTATACTAAGTTCTTTGAAGAGAGGGGTGATGAACCCAAGGAGTGTAGACTTTGATTTTCTAGACTCTCGAAGGTGAACTTGCGGGAGAAATTCGCCTTTCTTCAACTTGATAAATTCTGCTCTAAGACAACAGTAGCACATCCAGAACTTACTGCTTACTTCTATTCAAATCTAAGCTTTTTGGATGCGAATAGATTTTCATTCAGCGTTAGAGATCGGGATTATGTGGTTGACATGGACACCGGCTGATGTGATTGGGGTTGAAAGAGGGGAATTTCAATCGATCGGCGTGTCTATTGGCCGGGCAACGGTGGAACTCGTTCGAGATGGGATGGCCGAAGGACGAATCTCGTACGTGAGGTTGAATGCCTCAAATGTTCTTCTTCACAAGATAGTGATCAACCGTCCGAGACCAAAATCGACTTCAAAGATCGATGTTTCAAATTCGGAAGCAATGCTGATGTATGCCATCAATGCTTTGAAAGAAGTTCTCCCTACCACACACTATAATGTTTCACATGTACGGATCGGTGGTGAAGGACAAAGGCCAACTTCCGTACTCGGCACTTGTTTCCAAGCCATTCGGACACCTTCACATTCAGCCTCCCAATACTCTTTGTGTTCGATCGTGTGATCGATGGTGGTGGGACTGAAGATGGTCTCCAAGATGCGTCTGAAAGAGCTAAACAAAGTTTTGGAGCGATTCAACAAGAAGACTCCTACCAAGACTCATCAAGTCTCTTCTGCTGCAAAAAGAAAGGGAAAGGAGCCCATGACAGCTCCATCCAAGAAAAGAAGAGTACTCATCTTGGAAGATGAAGAGGATGAGGAAGATGTAACCTTATCAGCTCTTGCTTTAAGCAATCTTCAGCATTCTATTCCACGGACGGAGGAGAAAGAGGATCAAGACAGAGAAGAGGAAGAACGAGAGGGAAGAAGAGAAGGGATTGATAAGGAAAGAGGCGCGAGGAAGAAAGAACTTCGAAGACGAGGAGCAACAAGAACCGCAAATCATGACACGACGAGGAGACAGAGCATGAAGAGTACTTCTCTCCACCCGAAGGCACTGAAACAGGGGGAGTTGCTGACAAAAGAGGTACTTCTTCAATTGCTTTTGCTAGTGAAGATGTGAGCCGCTCACCTGCAGATCCAGAAGATGTCTATGCCTCTCAATTTCCAGAGGAAGGTCATGGAGTTTCTTCTCCAAATCTGGATACTCATGCTCAGATGCCATCTTTTGCAAATACTCCTCAATCGACCATGCTTTGAGGTAAGCACTCGGACCGATAACTCGGCGGACCTTCAACGAGTGCTTGATATTCTTATGGAGATGCGAGGTCGGATCTACGCTCCGGGATATGAAGTTCGAGAATCACGCGGAATGCCGGTCAAGCCTCTTCGGTTTCGTTGAATGATCAAATCCAGGACTCTTACTCTTCAAGTTCAAGCCACCGCCAAGAGTCATGAAATAGAAAAGTTGAAGGAGGATTTGAAAAAGTTGGAAGACGCTGTCCGATCGATTGGAGATTTCCAACTTGTTCGCATTCCAAGACAATCCTAATTTCATTCTCTTTTCATTTCTTCCTTTTTAATGATGACAAAAGGGGGAGAAGCTAAGTGCAGCAGATTTGTTTTAAATTTGACTTATTTCGACTTCTGTTTTAAACTTTACTTTTGTCCGGTTGTGACCGATTTGAATTTAGATTAATGTTTGGATTTGGATTGACTGTTTAAAATTGTTTAATGCTTGCTTGCGGTACTTTAAGTGTTGGCAAAGATGGTTGTTTATCTTTGGACTAACACATCTTACGTGGATGCAGATTCAATACTATCTTTATTTATTTATGAGATATCCATGTTTGCTTAAGTATTGTCTTGCAGGTTAAAAATATCCAAATCTGCAGAAAAGTTTTGTCACTATCAAAAAGGGGGAGATTGTTGGAGAAAACTTCCTTACTTGTTTTGATGTCGACAAAACATTTTTCAGTCTAGTCCGAAGACTTGCGAGACTCACTCAACAAAGTCCGAAGACTCGCGGACTCTTCCAAAGTCGAGTCGAAGATCGTCAAAGTCTGAAGATCGTCAGACCACCAGACTCAAGATGTAAAGTCTGCCCTCATTGATAGTTTCTAGACCGACGAAGAAGATTTATCCAGATTCAAGTATTTCTTTAGGGATTTGATTCGAGCGGTTATAGAAGATCTCACGGCTGGAGATAGCACCTCAAAGATCGATTATTCGGTTTGATTCAAATTTGAATAAATTGGATTCGTTGATTGGCGAAGTATACTTGGAATGTTCTACTTATGGAAACCTAGATCCTGATTGTATGGGCAAGGGATTGGTGGGCTATCTTCACATTCCTTAAGTAACTCGAGATCTCCCTAATTGATTCTCGTCCAACGAGTAGATTGGAAGAACTCCTTTGGAAGGTGCCAACGGTTATGAAGGCATGGAGGAGTATATAAGGAAGACGCTCTGGTTATTTGAATGTGTGCGAGATAGATAAATTCCAAAGTCTCGAAGCTTCTTGTTCTTTGTCAATTCAATTGTTGAGCGTAAACTTGTACTCAAAAGAGAGTTTATAATTCTGTGAAGCCTTGAGGAAGTGTAGTAGAGTCTCTACACCGTGGAATCAAGGAAGTGATACCGTAACGACTCTTTTGATTCATAGTGGAATCCAGCCGGTGAGTCAAGTCGGTGCGGGAGAGAGTGGACGTAGGCTTGGATTAAGCCGAACCACTATAAACCTTGTGTTCTTATTCTCTTCCTTGAACCCTTTTACCTTAATCGTAACTCTATTTAATTGTTCGAGTCTAATTTCCATTTTAAAGTCTATTGCTAAACAGATTTGAAATTATAATTTCTGGTTTACTTGGCAAAAATTGTTTTCGCACCTATTTACCCCCTCTAGGTGCTCATACTAGCGTTTACAATATTTAGTTGATAATGTTCTTTCATTATACAACCCACCTTCTCTCAATGGTAGAGAATCTAATTGAAATCGCCCATACAAGCCCATGGAAGGGTATTAGACTTGTTGATGTTCCTTAACTCTTCCCACAGTAAAAGACGGTCATGAAACTTAAGAGGAGCATGCACAAAGGTAGTTCTCATGACATAATTAATCTCCTTTATATAACATACAACATCAATAAAATGCTTGGAAGATGACTGTACTTCAACTGAGCATTCCTCATTCCAAAAAACTACAAGACCCCCTCGAGATACTCATAGGATTTACCAGGAAACTATTATGAAACCATAACCTCATTTTTATTCTCAAAAGTACCTGCTCTTGATTCTTTGTCTCCATTAGAAACAGGATATCGGGCATTTCTTGAGCCATTAAGGCTCTAGTGGCTTGAACTGTGAGTGGTGTGCCCAACCCCAGATAGTTCCAGCATAAAATCTTCATTTGTAAAATGGTGGCTTATTAGGGCTAGCTACTAAAGCCCATTTTGCTTCTTCCACAGTCTGAATAGGTGCCTCCATCAACTCATTTTCATCTAGATTTCCCTGGGTTTCATATTCGATATATCTTTTTTGCTTCTCGCTGGTATGAATTTTAACACTCATTTTCTTGTGCTTTTTAATTTCTGCCACAAGTTGAAGAGCCAAGGTTGGTGAATGGGGTTTGACAGGAGCCAAAACAAGGGAAATTCTAGGTATTGTCACGGGAACTAGGGGTGAGTGGTTCCCGGTTCCGGTTCGAATCCGTCTAGAACCTGGAACCTACCCTCGGGTACAGGTTCCTCATTTTTTGGAACCTGGAAGCTACCCTGTCATAGGTTCCAGGGTCGGTTCCAGGTTCCAACAGTTTTTTTTTTTCATTTTCAGATTTGAACTATAACATACACGCATACTCTACGGTAACTTCCCACATGTTAACAGACATACCAATGCCAAGAATTTGGACATACATAATCAAAACCAATAAGAAGTTTCCAGAGAGGAAATGAGATGCTTGATTAACTATAATTATTGTGCCCACATATGTCAATATATGTGTACTAAAGCTTAAATCGTCACATTTGCCAACTAGAGAACAACATGCAGCAGAGATCAATTAATTACATATCTGAGCCTTCAAGGGTCAATGTGTAGCAGTGTTAGAAAATCCTTCACAGTGTGGATGTTTTCCCGACTAAGGCGTTTGTGGAAAGCTCCATCTTTCCCAATCTTTTCCAATCTCCATACTTCATCAAGCAAGGAGGGAGGGTGGTGCTTCTTGTACACTGCAAGCAGAAACAGACATGGAAAGATTTCCTTTCAATATCAAAAGTTGTTGTATCATCGTTCTGCACTCAACAACTAATTTCTAGTGTGTATTTAGCATGATACAGGCCTATTTGCTTATAAGAAGTAAGAACCACTATCTTTATGTTCTATTATAGACCAAATGATGAATATTCAGCAGTGGAGATCCATTGAAAAAACAATAAAGCTATTTTCTTCTCTCACATGTTCTTGAGTTCTGATGTTCTACCACATTTCATTTTTTGCATCTTTATACGCAGAATTGCTTCTCAGCAGCTCGATTACGAGTTGATTTTATGCAGGACAAAACTGTTATGAAACTGATGGAGAAGAGTTTGTTTCTTATACATTAATATGCATAAGTAGACTAAATTGTGAACCAGTCACATTTGATCAAAATTTGTCATGTGCAAACCTTTACATTTTAGTCAGATCAGATCATGTACATAATTTCATGAAAACTATAGACTTGGAAAACGGAAAGTGAAAATAACAAACTAGAAAAGAAAAAGAAAGCTATACACTAGAAGAAATCGCAATCAGAAGCTTTAGTGAGACTTCAACATTACTTCGATTTTCTTTGACAGACAATTCTCCGTGTTCCTACATCCCTCATCCCACGCGAACAACGTTAACATGACAGAATCTTATATAGAAAGTCCGACCCATATAACTGACAAAAAATAACGGATAAACCTCCTCTCCTGCATCCATAGCAACCAAAAGAGCAAGAAAGTCATGCTTACCACATAACCAATCTCATCACAACATATCTTCATCATACAAATGTACCCAAGGCTAAAACGTGCACAATCTCGATGAAAAGTCATAGCTTTTGCCTTTTTGCATAGGATCTCCATAACCAGCATCGTCCACTGAAGCAGTACCAATTGACTCCCTGTACATCTGTTGTTACACAAGAAAAAGGAAAGACAAAGAAAGAAGATTAAAGTTAGCTTCTTTCCTCTCTTATGTGCCATCTGCATCCACATTCTTCTTAGAGTCCATCAAAATGAGGCAAAGACATGGATAGGAATCTGTTAACTGCTTTTTGGAAAATATTTACTAATACATTTCAAAAGTATGTCTCATCAACCGAACTTTGCCACCATGATACATGAATTGCAGAATGCGGTAATTGTCCGCCATATCGCATTACCTAGCCACAGTGGCACGGGATAGCCACATCAAGAAAATATCTCAAGAGTGAATATTGCAACTTTTAATATGAAATATAGAACATATTATTGAAAATTGAGTTACAAAAATTTCTCCCAAGCAGATTCTACTTACAAGTTCAAGCAGACTAAAAGGAAACATGCCACATAACTTATTTCATGGGCCATATACATATTTTGCCAACATCAAAGAGGTGAGACCTGACCATCGCAATTTCTCCCCACCAAAGCAAGTAAATAACAAATAGTCTTCTTTAGAGAATTCACAAGTTGTTTCTACCATTGTAATTTTAGTAAAATAAACCAACGGTAAATCTGAAATTTTGTCAGTTGGGTTTTCACTAACCTGAAAGAGAATTTTGATGAATATTCGTGATGATGAAGTGGTGTCCTCCTCAATCAAACGTATGTACGCCAAGATGTGCCAGGATAGAGCATCGATACCAAGTAAGTGCGCAAAAAACTTTGCCACATTTATTAACTTGTTTTTTTCCAGACGGTAAATCATTGAGTATTGCTGAACAAAGCACTTCTCCAAGTTCTCTTGATAGACTTTGTTGATCATGCAAAACCGTTGTGCCAGTAGACCATAGTAGCGGAGGTAAGTTCTCTCTTGACTGTAGCACTCCAACATCATTATACATAATTCCATTTGCACGCAAGAACGGGAATCGACACGCGAGAGGGGAGAGAGTGAGAGAGAGAGAGAGAGAGAGAGAGAGAGAGAGAGAGAGAGAGAGGGGGGTCTTTACCTGCAATTTGCAAAGCCAAATGGACGGTCGACGACGAAGTACCGGTTGGAGACTCGCAGTCGAGGAAGTGGAACTCGACCCAAGAAGGGCTAGGAAGCATTGAAACTTTGACTGGCGTCGAGCGGCGTTGGTGATCGCGTCCCGCGGTGTCCGGTGGTGGTGTCGAGGGCAACCGGCATCGGCGACGGGTAGAGGCAGAGAACGGAGAGACTCGACGGCGTCGAGCGGCGAGGGTTAGGGCGAGTGGTGTCGGCGACTGGCGTCCAGCGACGTCCGGCAAGGGCGAGCGGCTTTCGGCGGTAGCGGCGTTAGGGGCAAGCGACGTCGGCAATGGGCGAGGCAAAGAACGGGAGAGACTCGATTGGCGTCGAGCGGCGAGGGTTAGGGTGAGCGGTGTCGGCAATCGGCATCCAGCAGCGGCGTCCTGAGGGCGAGCGGCGTCAGTGAAAGTGTGAGGGAATTGTGAGTGAAACTGTGGAGAGATTTTGGGGCTTTTGGACTTTGGAGCCCTAAGTCTAACCGGTTCCATCACCGGTTCCGGTTCCGGTTGGAATAGAAATCGGTCCCTTTGGAACCAGGAACCACCTTTCGGTTCGGTTCTCCAGTTCTCGGTTCTACCTGGGAATCGCGCTCACCCCTAACGGGAACTAGGGCATGCTCTTGCATTGAACTTCTTTTTTCCAGACAGGTTTCCTTGCCTTTTCTTTTTTGGATAAACTCCCTATTTGATGGTGGAATTTCTTCCATGAAATTTTGTTCCTCTAGTTCAATCAATTCAGTATTAGCAGGTATTTCTGGGATAGCCTCCTCCTCCATGCTATTTTTTTTTTTATGACCCAGGGAAGCCCCGTACGCTGCGGGCAGCTAGAGTAAACCCTGGGGCCCCACGGGAGGACCCACCACCCCCGTGGAATGGGTAAGACGTCAAGCGTCTCCGCGGCGAGTCGAACCCTCGCCCTCCGAGAAGGGGTCAGTGGGTCCCCCCACGATGGGGAAGACTTGCCAGTGGAGCCACCGCAGCCGGTGGTGCCTCCTCCTCCATGCTATTATCTTCCATCTTTCCATAGAAAATTTTCCAATAAGGGCTGTACTCCTTCGCCTCAGCCTTTATCCAATACCCTACCTGATAATCCTCCATTTTGTCTTCATCAAATGGAACATCCCAACATTGTTTTGCATAGCGCCCAATTTTCCCACATGCATAGCAATAATGAGGTAATCTCTCATATTTAAAATCCACCCACGTATTCCTTCCTTTGTAATCAGTGAAAGTGCCTAGGATCAGGGGTTTGGATACATTCAAGGCGACCTTTACTCGACCACTATTTCTATTTGGAATAATTTTCTTCTCCATTCTGATCTCAGATACCTCTCCAATATTGCTAGCTATACATGAAAGTGTCTCTTTTGTCCTCCATTCAAAAGGTAAACCTTAGATTTGCACCCAAAATTCACACATATTGAAATTGTAACACTCTAGAGGAGTTGAGGGTACCCATTGTTTGAGAATGAGGAGATGATTCGAGAAACTCCAGGGGCTAGAATCCATAACTCTAGACTAATTAGCTTCAGATTGGAAAGTAATGGCAAGGATACCAGTATCTAGATTCTCAAAATTTAGCTTTTCCGTTCGCCAAACCTTCCTCATTACGTTTTGGAAAGCTTGGAAATTGATATTAGGGTTATTAAGAAGTTTCCCAAAGAGTGTAAGTTTGCTTTCTTTGATTTTCTCTACAGAAACTAAGGGTGCGCATGGTAAAATTTCTTAGCTGGGGAAGAGTTTTTTTCCAGAAATAGTTCTTTTCTATTTCTATTCCGAGGAACAGTTTCTAAGCAAAAGAACCCGTTTGATAACTGCACAAAATTTCTACTCTTGGAATAGAAAAAGAATAGAAATGCGTTTGGTAACGCAACGATTCTTTTTTGTATTTATTTGTTTTTTATTTGTTCTTTGTTATATGTTTTTTATTCTTTTTTGTATTTATTTGTTTTTTGTATTTATTTATTTTTTATTTGTTTTTGTTTTTATTCTTTTTTGTATTTATTTGTTTTTTATTTGTTTTTTGTATTTATTTGTTTTGTATTTATTTGTTTTTTTGTATTTTTTGTATTTTATTTGTTTTATTTTTTTTTTCTTGCGTTTGTTTTTTATTTATTTTATTTATTTGTTTTATTTATTTGTTTTATTTGTTTTTTTATTCTTGCTCATGGTCGGTGGCGGCGGCGGCGGCAATGGCGACCGCGGCGGGGCGGCGGTCGGCGGTGGCTTCGGGTGGTTGGAGGTGGCCACGGCAAGAGAAAAATAAAACAAAAATAAAAAAGAAAATTTGTTTATTTCTAGAAATTGTTCCTGACAAGAAGCAATTTTTTTTTGTTTCTCGTTTCTATTCCCGGGCTAACTTTTCTATTCCGGGGAATAGAAATCAACTTGGCGTTACCAAACGGGTTTCTGTTCTTTTTTTGTTCCGGGGAACAAAATAACAGAAATTTTTAGGAATAGAAATGTTCTCATGCAGACCCTAACTCATCACTAATGGTGACCTTTTTCACAAACCATATATTTCCCAGACACCTACACAGAGTAGCCATTCTTAAGGCCTCAGCGTCGTCTCCCTCCATCCTAGAAAGTTGATCAAAGATGGATGAGAAAGATAGAGTCCTACCTCAACTTCCAAGAAATCCGAAAGGAGGAGCCCCAAGCGCCTAGAGGATCCTTGCTCTAGGAGGAAATTTACGATGGGATTGCCACCTCCAAGAGGAGATTTAAGGTTTAAAAGGGGATCGACTACCCCATAGGGTAGAGAAGAGATAGCTCTTCACAGTCGAGAGAGAGAGTTTTTGGTTTTTAGTCCCTAAATTGGCCGTTTGGTTAATCTAGTCTTTTTGCTTTTCATAAAAAAAGGTCAAAATTTTTCATTAAAATACTATTGCCTAGATTTTATAATATATTTTCTTTTCAGGCCATTTCCTAGGTCAACAAAAAATTTGGCTATCTTTTATTACTCTTTACTTTTTTCATGTTTATTATATTATGATAGTTCCATTTGAGTGTATTTTAGTTTATGATTTCTATAATAGTGAAAATAGAATCTCATTAGAGTAGTATCGGTTAATATTATTGTTATTTTAATTTGCTAATTTACGAATTCAACTAAATTTAATTAAGAAAACGCGAAACACAAAGAATTGTAAATTTGTCTATTTAAGAAATTAGGAATAGGATGTAACTCAATTTGAGTACAAGAAATCTAAAAATAAAATTCATATTTTCATTAACTATTCTTATGAAAACACATATTTTTACCATTATAGAGATCGAGAAAAGTACAAAAAAAGTCTTAAACTTATTACATTAGTACCAATTCGGTCCTCAACTTTTCAATTGAATGAATTTACTCTTAAACATTTTCCTATTGGTACCAATTCAGTCTTTTCGGCTAATTTATATAGAAAATCACTGATGTGGACACTGGACATCCTACGTGCACAGTCTGCGTTGACGTTGACATTTTTAAATATTTTTTCATTTTTTAATTATCATTTTTTTTCTTTTTCCTTTGCAATGTGGTCGGTGATTGGCCACAGGCAATGATCACCATCGTCAAATCTAGTGAGGGCATGACCCTCATGGCCTTAGCAAGGGCGACTCTTGCTTGATCTGGCTAGGGCACAACCCTTGCAGCTTGGGCAAGGACAACCCTCTCTAGATCTTCGCCTAATCTATGAGGATCATGCCCTCGCCAAACTTGGGGAGGGCTCCCTCTCCTAGGCGACGAGGATTGAGCCCTTGCCCAGGCCGCGAGGGTCGTGCCCTCCTAAATCTAGTGAGAGTCACAACGCCCTTGCTAGCCCCCGGCTGTGGCTAGTACCGGGCCATAGGGCAAAAGAGAAAGAATACGAAAAAAAAGGGGAAAAAAATTATTTTTTAAAATCGAAAAATATTAAAAATTATTTAAAAAATCCGCATTAGTGCGAGCCGTGTCATGTAAGACAGTCGGCATCTACGTCAACAATTTCCGATTTAAATTAACCGAATGGATTGAATTGGTATTAATGTGAAAAAATTTATGACTAAATTGGTTTAGTTGAAAAGTTTATAACTAACTTGTTACCTATGCAATAGGTTTAAGACTTTTTTTGTACTTTTCCCTATAGAGATCATAAGTTAAAATATACCGGAATGGAACTATACCAATATTTCTAAAGACCAAAGAAGGAAAAAATTAATAAAAAGATGTTGACACCTAAATTTTACTATTTTATTTAAGACTTAATCGTATACAAAGTTAGGAATTAGTCGCTAAAAAAAGAATGAAGTAAAGAGTAAAGTAAATAATTTTCATTAAAATGCATCGTGTGACATTAGGATAATTTACATAACTATCACTAATTATTAAAATTAAAATTAATTTTTTTTTAAAAATCTCAATTTTTTTAAATAAAGTAAAAAAAAAAAGAAAAGTAAAAAATTTCATTAAAAGGTATCGTGTTTTCACTTTTCATTATTGCAGCACGTATTGAATGGTCATTTTTAAATTTTTCCAAAAATTTTGTCATAAAAAATAAATAAAAAATAAAAAATTTCATTAAAAGGTATAAGAAAAATCGAATGGGGCCGAGTAGGAGGTTTTTCTTCATGTGTGGCTCGCCCTCCTATCTTTTTGCCTTTTCTCCCTTTTGCGCTTGGGCCGGCCCATCTCCTTTTATTTCAACCCGGCCCGCGCGCAGGTCATCTTCTTCCCCCTCATGCTAGCCACGCTTCTGAAAAAGAGGAAGGAAAAGTAGAGTACGAGCCAGAGGAGCAGGGGATCGCGAGGGGCAGATGGCGGCATGATCCGCGGGTCGGGATCGGTCCGGCCGGCAAGCTGGCGGCGGCAGAGGCCATGTACCCTTGCCGGTCGCCCTTAAAAGTGAAAGGGCTCGCTCATTTGAAAGAGAACAGGTCTTCGGCGAGAGTCCAGGAGAAAGAGAGAGAGGGGTTCTTGTTTTTCTGCAGGTTTTGGCCGAGAGAGAGCAACAAGAGCATGAGCCCGAGAGAGTGATCTGCCGTCTTCGGTGGCTCGTTCGTCAGCTGCCGTCCGCTGCGGTACCCCCACCAAACCAAACCAGGTAGGTTTCCTCTAGTCATGTATGCTCCGTTTTTTGTAGGGCGTCGGACCGGAGCTCGTGGCCGACCCGTTCGCATGAGCTTTGGTCCCTCCGGCCCCCGTAGGTCTTTATCCAAGTCTCTGTGTGTTTTTAGTCGTTTTCCGACAATCCTGGTCCCATTTCGGGTCCCGGTTGAGTAGGAAATCTAAACATTAGGTAATGCTGGCGAACTGTTTGTATAAATGCCTGAGTGAAGCCCGCATGACTATTCCCGAACCTTTGTTCATTATAGGCGTCCGCCGTTGCTAGATGTGTTTTGTTGCTATTCTACACGCTTTTGTTTCGTCCATGTCGAGTTTACATTGTCGTGAGTAGGGCTTATGGCCATATGTTGTGATTTTGGCTTATTTTTGTGCAAGTTGTGTCCCGTCTTCCTCCCTGTCCGTATAGTGAGAGAGTGTGTGTCGGCTCGGCGGTGGCCCGAGCGTGGGCGGTGTCGACGCCGGTGACGAAGGGCAGTGAGGCTCGTTTTTGGTTTGGTCGATGAGTTTCGGTGAAAAAGAGTGTAGGAGAGAAGGTGGCTTTGGGCATGCAGAGCGCACGAAGAAGAAGACGACCAAAAGGAAAGAGAAAAGTAAAAGGAAAGGAAAAGGAAAAGAAATAAAAATGGGTAATGAAAAGAAATGAAGAAAAAAGAAAAAAGGGGAGAAAGGACGGCAGATGGGACGTTAGGTGAAGAAGGACAAAGTAAGGAAAAGACAAAAAGAGAAAAAAGAAAGAAAAACAATTTTTTTTTAAAAAAAAAAAAAGTAAAGCTAAACTAATTAAAAAATTTCGTTCTTTTATCCGACTGGGTTGGATCCGGGTTTGGGTCGGGTCATCGAGTTGGATCAGGTTTATCCGGTTCGAACCCGCTTTCTCGAATATTATAATATTAAATATTTTAAATATATTAAAAATTTTCAAAAAAATTCAAAATTTCGAAAAATAATAAAAATCAAAAAATTTCCGAAAATTCAACAAATTCAAAAATTCAAAAACTTTCGGAAAATATTGAAATTTCGAGTTTTTAAAAATAAAATAAAAATAAAAAAAATAGAAAATCAAGGAAAAATTCTCAGAAAATTCCAAAATTCAGAAAAGTCTAAACATTTCAGTAGTAATTAGAAAGACACCAAAAAAATCCAAAAAGATTAAAAATAACCAAATTGTTTTGGAAAATTCGGAAATTCAATTTTTCTGAAAAATCCAAAAAAATCCTAAAAAATTAAAAAATCTTCAAAAAGGTTAAAATTAATCTCTTGCATTATTTTCTCCTAAAAAATTGGAAGTTTTCCAATTTAGAATCCTGCTTAAGATTGACCAAGCCATTAGGGCTCTACCTTTAGGTTTTAGTTGTCTTTAAAGATGAATACCCTTGATTGTGCAATTTTGGTATCTTGATTTTTGCTCCCCTTTAGTCTAGTTGGGATTAGTATTTATCTCTTTTTTTAGAGTTAAATCTTTGCTATCTTGTGAAATGTATTTAATGCTTCTCTTGGTTGCTAATTGTTACGTTAACGATTGTGCACATCTATGATTACCTCACATATTAGTTAATATGTATAAAATCAATCTAGATTGCCCGACAAAAACATCTCTTTTTTAAATGAATGAGATTAGGTAATTAATGTAATCAAGTTCCCGAACCTAGATTCTCTGATTGCGTAGGAAGTAAGGTATACTCCCATACCTCACTTGATTTCTAGTCGACCCTAATAGACTAGTGGTGGCTTTTTACTACAAATTCTTATGAACCCTCTAATGTCGCGCGAGGTATGGGCTTGGGAGAGCCCGTGCCTAAGTTTGGGTCATAGGCCTGTCTTTTAGGCAATACCTCTAAACATATTCCCTCCTCTAAAGAGTAGGTTGTGACAAAAGATAGTTTAATTTTGTTGATTTAAGAAATTGATTGAAATGTAAAGATATTCTAAAATTTGTGCAGTGGTGTAATCTTGAAAACTTATTTATAGTACGGAGGGACATATTTGATTTTGTAATAAAAAATTGAGGAATTAGATTGAACATTTAAGAATAATTTAATGATCACATTGAATGAATAAAAAAATGTAAGAATGACAAATTAAAAATTAAGAGAGTTTTTGTCATTTTTTCACAAATAAAAGAGTTCAAACAAAATTTCTATTTGACACTCGCCTTTTTGTATGAGACATGGAATCCAAATGAGGATGCACGGTCTACTAAATAGGCGCTTTTGAAATGAATGGCTTAATAATTGCAAAAATAGTTTATATAGGAATACCAATAATAAGAAATATACCATAAGTAGGACTCTATCCTCGATATTTCATCTAATTTTATATCATTATTTTGAAATAAAAGCATTTTATTAATGATTATAAACTACTGTGATGATTAGAAGTTCTCACATGAGAGCTTATTATGGCCCTTAATTCAACAACTATAAGTGATGGGAGTCGTATTCATTAAGTATAAAGGAACATGATTTTTTTTTACTTTTTGTGTGACAGTTATTTTTTTTATTACATAATAAGCCTTACCTTTAATGATAAGAATTACCATGCACTATAACTTAGACGGAGGAGTATGCTCCATCACCTTTGAGCCCTACTTTTAGAAAATTTCTGCCATAATTTCAATGAGAAGAATAATCATATAAATTATATGCAAGACTTCATAAACTTAAAAATTCATTATAATTTGAGAGATACGTAATTTCAGAGACGCTAAAATCAGAGGTATTCTAAAATGATCATAAAATACAAATTGCTGGGTAAATTTCGCACATAAGCGTGCCACGTAGCAGCTTCATATACGTATAAATATCTATCGACGAAAATCGTGTACTGATGTAAGTTTGAAAAGCAAGTGTTGCCTTGCATTTAAAATGAGAGTGATATGCACTCATTGCACTGTGCTTTGCATTTAAGAGGTAGTTCGGGAGATAGCCAGTGCATAATTCCTTGCAAAACAAGCCCTATCATCCCTGCTCAACGAAGATGAAGGGAGAATATTTGCAAAATCAAGAAAAAAATTTAGGCAGCTAGTCTCAAATCTTTTTCTGCAAATAGGACCACTCTCTCATTTGGAAAAATTCTTGCTCGATTGCACTTTTTTGAGTACTCATACTATAATTGCGCATTACCCTACGATTACACTTTTCAAGTGTTCATGCTATAATTGCACATTGCACTAAATATAGAACAGACAACACTCTCGCATACTTATGTCTTAAAGAGGATGAATCTCGATCAGTCTCTCCACCTAATTGATATTATCTTATCTGTTCGGCCCCGACCCCGGTATTGGTCTAAATCCTATAATCTTATCTAAGATGCTACTCACATTATACTTGTACATCGCATCGTAAGTTGAACAGACAAAACCCTTACATACTCATTTCATAGAGGGGATGAATCTTGATCGATTTCTCCACGTGATCGATATTATCTTATGTTCGACCCCAACCTGATATCTATCTCACCATATACTCTTATCCAAAGTGCTAAGGAGCTGTCAATCACGATGTAAACATCACAAGCAGTGTTCTGTGCAATTAGAGATGGATAGAGTTTCCAAATTATAAGGAAATTAAAGCAACAGGATGCTAATTGGAGGAGAAGGGCAAGGTAGCAACAAAAAAACCTACAAAAGTGGTTTCATTGTATGCATGGCAGGTCTATCTGATCTTCCTTGTGATATTCCCATTGGATAAGAACATTATATCCAGCCACATACGCCTCCCATTTCTCTGCTCTTTCGTAAACGCATACACATCTGCCTTTTATCAATCACATCCCAGTCGATGTGTCGGTCCCATCCATGCATGAACTATCCCACGTACTTCTCGATTTTCTATCTTGTGCACAACCGGCCGAAGTTCCATTTGCGCATAATTTGGGGCGATGATAAGTACAACCATCTCAAGAAAGTCACATAATTTCCAGTTTTAGAACTAGCTAGCCTTCAGGAAAATACATTATGTCTTCACTCGCCGGAGCAAACTTTTGCACTATTTGCGATCCACATATCAGAAATCTACATCGTTGTCATTCTCATCCAAGAATGTGGTGGCACGATCCCAAAATTAAATGGATAGATGGGTCCTGACCTTTGATCAGATATCAGTCGATAACGGAGCCGATTTCATTGACCGGCTTGGGGGCCTCACGTTAGCCAATAGGACATTTATGATTGCGAAGCCTGTCGCCTTCAGGTCTCCAATCATGGATGGTTTTTCAAGTAATTGCAGGAGACTGGCCACTAGGGAAGCATAGCTTAAGAGAGTTTTTAATTGGCAAGAGCCGCACGTAAACCTAGCTTTACAAGTCATCAAGGTTTTGTCGTCTGCTGACTAAAAACTGCGTATGTGGGGATGGAGATCGGGAGATAAAACTCGACTTGCTGATGCAACTCTTTTCCTAGTACCTTTAGATATGCGACTTTTCATTATTTTTACTGTTCTTTTTTGGCTTAATGTCGTGCACGAGTATTGGTTTCCTAAGAAAGGAGAGACGAGTTTCTATCATCGACCCGCCCCATTTCCCATCATAGAGTTGATGTGGCATATAGAAGATAATTATGAAATATATGGTATATATCTATCTGGTTTCTAGTTATGTATAATTCGAACATGAGTCTTGATTGTTTAGACAGTAAATTTCTAATCGAAGTGATCGGATTATATATTAAAATTTGAGAAATTCGAACTTATGGCTGCACAGTTGGAAAAGTTTTACCACCCCAAAGCCGAATCCAGTCGGTTTCTCGAATTCTTCACGTGTGGGAGTAGGAAAGCAGCAGGCATTCTGGAGATATGCTGACAGAACACAAAATGGCATGCAAAGCTTTTTAAGACAACTTGTTCTAATCTGCTTGGTCGTAGTTTCCTGCTTCATATGACTCGTTGTATAAGGTCGTAAAGAAGCCAACAGAAAAGGCTGAATTCGAGCATGGACGCTGCAGGGCACAGAGACAACCTCAATAACTGAGGGTCAGTGATGAAGATTCTAATGGGGTTTTCGACAGACCTCATCATTCGAGCTCAAGAACCGTCTGATTCTTTTGAATTCAAATCGCTCGAGGATTCTAGGGCAACAGCGAGTCACAAGCGGGAGATTTCATTTGTTATTTGACTGTTAGAGATTAGATGAGCAATTCTCTTCATGTTACTCCTATGTACACACGGACTTAGATAAATAGATGCGAAGATAACACATAGAAATCACGAGCGGAAGTGGTCTTTCCTCCTTAAACTCACGATTACCATAAACTATTTCTTTTCTTTCTTGTTTCTTTTTTCTTTTCCTCTTTTTGCTAAGTCGACTTTCAACGCTCTTCAAGCAACACCGGCGCCGATCGCAGAATTTCAGGGCTAGGACGAGATAAAGAGGCTTTTAGTCTCTTTAATTTGAGAAAAGTGAGATAAAGAAATTTTTGTGAGAAATATCTAAAAATATAGTGAATATCAAATAAAATATGCAAAAAGCAGTGACACATACTTATCACTTAAGGCCAACAAATTGATGAAGACCTTATAAATTGTGAGAACTCGATGTGTATAAACAATTGTTGAAACTTGAGACGAATGAGAGATATTTATATATGTGTTTGCGACGTACATAGGTGAAAGGAAATTTGATAGAAATATAGTTTGGGAACGAATCACACAGAAACTGATGGGCTTGCAATGACACGATCTATTAAGAACGAGGAGGACCTAGGTAAGTAGTGGTTTCCAGCAGGCTTTTGGAATGGCGAATGGGGTAGGATTGTGCGCCCGATAAGGGGAGAGCGTTCCCGAATTATATATGTAAAACTAGAATTATGACGTGATGGCTAAGTTTAGCATTGGAACTCAAAATATAATTGTAGTGCAAACACTCAAAATATACAAACAGACTCATAATATACTTAGTGTGGCCGTTTGCGCTTTTTGCAAAATGAAACATACGTGAAACAAGAACCTTTCACCGACGCAAAGCTATCGACTTCCATGTCCTAGTGGAACACGTCCCATTTCAAACCATCCTCAATGGAAAAGATTCTCCCTCATTGTACAGCTATCCATGGGAAAACTATATAAACAAAAACCATAAAAAAACTTAATTGCCGCATAGGAATTAAGCAATAATAGAAAAACAAAAGAAGAATCACATGGGATACTAAAAACTTCCATTTATCCCATCATGGATTTCTGTCGTGGCTCGAGCCTTGGAATTCAAGCTCATGAATTTAATTAATTAGACCTAGCAATAGGTTAGATGGGAATCTTCTCCTTGTTTTTTAAGTAACTACAGAAAACGTGAGATGTAGCTTTCGACTGACCCATCTCCACAAATTACCAGTCATATCATCAATATAGCAAAATTGGAAGCTACCCATATGCCCCCTAGTCACCAGTAATGATACATTCATACAGAAAAATAGAATTATTAAATTACTTTCCCTGAAGGGTGCTTGAGCATCTTCAATTTAAATTTTCTTTATAATTTTTCAATTTTTTTATTTTTATTTTTTAAAGCCAAAAGCAGCATCTATGAGAGGAGAGAGTTCACAAGAGCTAAAGGCACATGAGCCAGTCAAAGAGACAAAAAAAAACTAGACCGAAACGTTTTCATCCTTCGGTAGAACCAACCCCCTGCGGTCACGGGAGTGCAGTAAGTCATGCCTGCCCCCTTCACGAGCTTGACAAAGAGTTTCCACAGATCCCTCACCCCAATGATCTCGAAAACAATCCATGACTTTGCAAGCCCGCCTAATCCTAGCTCGGCCAGAAATTCTTGCCGTCGATTCGTCCCATGTCTTTAGTTCATGTTAACATCGATATGTCACGACTTGTATTCGGCTAGATGAATTACCATGCTAGGAAACACGCTATATCGACGAATGGTGTGGCAAGGAGGCTAGTTTTTGAAGTATAGATGGGCGGAAAGAATGGAAAGGCTAAGCACGCTCGGGAGCTCACTGCACATTTCTTCACCTAATGCTACCTTTTGCATGATTGAGTCAACCAACCAATAATGCAAGCCAGGCCGATCCAAAGCACAGAAAATAATGCTGCATAATTTAATGGGAAAATAGGTATTGAATTTTGCTTTTTTTTCTTCGTTGTTTGTTGGGATTGATATCAATGATCGTATGATCTGCAAAATAATTAATAATATAGTCATTCAATAAAGAGCAAGATTTTTGCAAATTGAGAACTCAATCGATTAATGTACATTTCTTGATAGAAGGACAAGAGAGGACGAGAGAGATTAAATAAATATTATCTCATTTTAATTTGGATAAAAAGGCAGCAGAAAAAAAAAAGAAAAAAGGAAAAAAAAGTGGATGGTGCGGCTAATGTGACAGTCGCTCCTCCATCCATCTCCCCATAACATATGTCAGGGAAAAAGTTCGATTCCGTGACCACGCTTTTTTTTTTAATTTTTATTTTTCTCCCCATTATTCTCTTATTATAAATAATATTATATATAGATAAATAAAATAATTCCTTTCCAGTTTTTATTTTCCATTAGGTGATGGCCAGTAATTGTCATTATTCATATCAGGATCTTTCTGTGCATACCCCCAAATCATCAGTGACGCAAGCAGACTGTCGTGTTCGGATTTGCAGTGGAGGAGCTCTTCATTTCAATTCGGAAATTATGTTTATCAGAGTCTCCAATCCCATCATTTAAAAGATTTTCCTATTTATATATCATATTCTTATTTCATGTCTTATTTAAATCTGTCGAAAGTAATTTTTTGAGGTCATCAATCTAATTCAGTACTCGAGTTCTGCAAATGGAGTGAAATATTTCATGAAACCGACTCGACATACTTACTTAAAACGAGTTTCTCATTGTAGAATGATCCAATCGATTCTTCCTATCTACCTAGCGGGCGATCAAAGTGCTTATTACATGTACTCGATCAATGCATACGAGAAATAGGTAATCTAAATTCGACGAGATAATTAGCTATCCTAATCTAGCAAGATTACTACCTATTCGGGGAAATAATGAAATATCAGATAATATCACTAAATATCTAGCAATATATCTACCGATATTCTCTCAAAAACACTCAGCGCACACTCTTTGTCTTCCTCTCTTTCTCTCTATTTTGGATAAATGAGTAGTGTACACGATCTTTCTTTTTATCTTTCTAGCCATTCGACACTCTTTCTGTGTCTCTCGTGGACGGCTCCTTCAACCGATTGACGTGGAAATTCAATCGTCAGACCTGTTCCATTAGCCATCGTCGTCACCAACCTGTCCTATAAATGCTCGACGATAATCCCGTAATAATACCACGGGAGGACGACAGCTTTTTATCCTAATACCATTATCGTTCCCTTTGCCGAAAAGAAAAGAAAGAAAAAGAATGGTCCGACGTAAGCTGCTCACCACCACCAACAAGCTCTCACTCCCGCACACCCCCGCCGCCGCCAAAGCCAATGCCAAGGCGGCGCTCTCGCTCCTCCTCCTCCTCCTCCTCCTCGCCCCCACCTCGTGGGCGGCTCGCGTCCCGTTCGCATGCGACCCGCGGAGCGGCCTCACCCGGGGCCTGAGGTTCTGCCGGGTGGCCCTCCCGATCCACGTCCGGGTCCAGGACCTCATCGGGCGGCTGACGCTGCAGGAGAAGATCCGGCTGCTCGTCAACAACGCGGCCGCCGTGCCGAGGCTGGGCATCCAGGGGTACGAGTGGTGGTCCGAGGCGCTCCACGGGGTCTCCAACGTCGGGCCGGGGACCAAGTTCGGTGGGGCCTTCCCCGGGGCCACCAGCTTCCCCCAGGTCATCACGACCGCGGCGTCGTTCAACTCCTCGCTCTGGGAGGAGATCGGACGGGTAAGAGCCGGTTACTTTTCTTCACACATCAACCTGCATTGTTCGATAATATGCGGAAAAGTCTTTTTTTTTTTCCATCCCGTCGAAGTTTTCTATGTTAATATTCATAAACCAACCAGCTTTACGCAACTCTCACCCTTTCATGTCTCGCCGCTCTCTCCTTACGAAAATTCGTGATAGAAAACAAAGATAACATAAGAAGTAGGGTTTCTTTATTTTTATTTCATGGCCGTACTATAGGTAGGGTTTGGTTGGTAACATATGTACAACTAAGTTGCTATATATATATGTTAAATTCTAGTAACATATATATTAAGTTCGGTAGCATCGAAAACTTGATAATTCAATCGATTGCAGCACATAAATTCATGCATGAATACAAAACACAAATGATTCTGCGAAAAAGCTGCTTCATATATATATATTTCTTTCCCTGTCGGACCCGTGATAGTGTTGTGCTACCAGAAACAGTGTCTTCTAATGGCAGCTTATGCCGCCACCCCTTTTCGTTAAGGAGAAGAGAATCTCCTTCCTTTTTAACGAGTTTTAGAAGATGGGATTGTGGGCAGAAAGCCTCTTTCTTCAAAGTAAAATCGCCCCCTTTGATATTCCTGGGGACCACCTCGTAGTCCTTAGTCGAAAATCTCGACGAAAGGGTACTTGTCTCAACAGCGTCAAATGTGTCAAATTCGGCCTTGTGACTGACAAAAGCATGCATCCAATCTCGTTTTTTTCTGAGTTAAAAAGTAGATATGTTAAGTTCACGCTAAGGAAAGGGAACGTACACGGCAGTGCTAGTCACATGTATTTATAGCTTATTTTTTTGAATTTGACAAGTTGAAAGATGATTTTGGGAGGGACCATTGCTGAAAGGAACGTGGGATTCTGGGCAGAGAAGTTGGGTAAAACTTTGTCCCGTAGCAAGCAAGTTGTGTAGATAGCGTGGATTTTTTTCATCGCCCAAGTTGAGTAAGCTGACAACAGTACTATAATAACAGAACTGAAACCCCCGAAGATTTTACTAGTCCTTCAGACAACATCTTTAGCGAGGAGGAATCAAATCTTAAGTTCGCTTTTCGCCTTCAGATCATGGCCCGATCGTAGTAAGGTCGTCTGTTTAAGATTCGATGTGTTTGCTGCAAGCTTGTAATCGATATGGTCTTGTACAAGATAACATGTCGCTTTTCGAATGATAAAAGTTAATGACTTATTTATAGTTGAGTGAGAAGAGAGTCTTGAGCTGGGGCCATTCTCCCTTTCCATCAAATCAATGTTAAAGGAACTTCCGTGAGGGTTTGCTTAACTAACTTGGCCTTTCACACTCTTAGGGATTAAGTAGTTAGGCAAAAAGACATTAATCGAAGCTTCGCCTTTGGCCTGTTGCGTTTCCTTATGCTTTTGATTCATCAATGACTCAGCATGCATGATCAGTAACGCATTTCGATGTCGATTGTTGATGCATCAAAACAATCACAACCATTGGATATGGTGGCGAATGTTGAAATGCTCCTGGTGATTTGTGAATACAGGTCGTGTCGGATGAAGCGAGGGCCATGTACAACGGCGGGATGGCGGGGCTGACGTACTGGAGCCCGAATGTGAACGTGTTCCGAGACCCGAGGTGGGGGCGGGGCCAGGAGACGCCAGGCGAGGACCCCGTGATGGCCGGGAAGTACGCGGCAAGCTACGTCCGGGGGCTCCAGGGCAACGTCGGCAATCGGCTGAAGGTCGCGGCGTGCTGCAAGCATTACACCGCCTATGACCTTGACAACTGGAATGGTGTGGACCGATACCATTTCAATGCTCTGGTAAGTCGAAAGCGACCATCCAGGATTGCATCAGCAATTACTAGAATTATCATCTTCATTGAAAAAAAGGAAAAGAAGGAGAAGACTTGTTGGAAGAATTAAGTGATGAGAAAAATAATCAAGAACAGATGTTTAAGTATCCATCCTAATTAGGCGTGTCTACAAAAAAAATTAAGCAAAGAGATGCTGATAATCAGAAATAATTAGGCTGGTCTTCTCATCATAATTAGCAACATATTCTCAAACAGTCATCGACTCGTGTCCCTTGCAATGAATAGCTTCACCTTTAGAAACAGTGGTTGTGACATGTGAAAAGGACATCTAAGAATTGCTTGCAAGGAACAAACGATTTGAGCAAAAATTTAAACAAATATAGATGTGCATATATGTATATACATATATGCACACCTAATTTCAAATTCAGTAAAAATTTATACACATATATATGTAAATATATAAATGTGCACAGCATACCTAATTTCAAATTTGTCGTTGTGTTTCATGCTTTGTCTATTTGTGGGAGGTTTGGCTGGAAGCACCAGCGACAATTAATGACTAGGATGCTTCTTAAGGATTTGATAGGTCCGATGGTAGAACCTCGAAATTTGTCCTATTTTCGTTTCCACGTGGCGATTTCCCATTGGGTTTCTCTTCGTCTTTAGCCAATCCCGGGATAGAAAATCTGAAGAAGATTGTTGGGGCGGTGGTCATTTCATTTCATTTCATTCCCAATGCTTCCTTTGTACTCTTTCTGTACCCTTCTCTTTTTGCCTTGTTCGATTTGGCTCTCCCGCGCTCTAATCCCAGAAAATATGCACATATTACCAAAAAAAAAAAAAAAAGTACCCATAAAAGAACATGATAGCGTTTCGACCGAATAATCTGAATTTAGAATAACTAATCCATATGGAAAAATTCTCCTATATGTTTGATAAATTTTTCAAAAACGTGTGGCTTGAAAAGATTAGGGTATTTTTTTTCCGACTGTATAAAGCAAATTGTGCTTGTCAAGTGTTTGTGATTATGTTAATAGTAGATCCAAAAGGTGAAAAATTATGAAATTTTGTAAATTTCTTTTTTTTTTCTTTTAATTATAGGTGAGCAAGCAAGATTTGGAGGACACATACAACGTGCCGTTCAAGGCCTGCGTGGTGGACGGGAGAGTGGCGAGCGTGATGTGCTCGTACAACCAGGTCAACGGCGTCCCGACCTGCGCCGATCCGAACCTCCTCAAAACACCATCCGTGGTCAGTGGCGTCTCAACGGGTAAGGACCGGCCGTCGGATTCGAGCGAGGAATATCGCACCCTTTGGACTTTCTATTTGATTGTATCGAAAGGCCCAATTCATTGGGATTTAGCATTGACGCCGCGATCTCGGTTGGGTTTTTCAAATCAGGTACATCGTCTCGGACTGCGACTCGTCGGGGTGCTGTACGAGAACCAACACTACACCGCCACGCCGGAAGATGCGGCTGCAGACACCATCAGGGCAGGGTTGGACCTGGACTGCGGGCCGTTCCTGGCGGTCCACACGGAGTCGGCCATCAGGGGAGGGAAGATCGCCCAGGCCGAGGTGGACCTGGCCCTCGCGAACACGATCACGGTGCAGATGAGGCTGGGCATGTTCGATGGCGAGCCGTCGGCGCAGCCCTACGGGAACCTCGGGCCGCGGGACGTGTGCACTTCGGCCCACCAGCAGCTGGCCCTGGAGGCCGCGCGCCAGGGCATCGTGTTGCTCAAGAACCAGGGACAGGCTCTGCCGCTCTCTGCTAGGCGCCACCGCATCGTCGCGGTCATCGGGCCGAACTCCGACGTTACCTTGACGATGATCGGGAATTACGCAGGTACGAGTTTGATCGTACATCGGGTTTGTTCGTTGCTTTCGGCGCTTGTTAAGCACCTAGCCTTTTGCCATTCAAATTCGCTGCAGGCGTCGCGTGCGGCTACACCAGTCCCTTGCAAGGAATCGGGAGGTACAGCAGGACGGTCCACCAGCCAGGATGCGCCGGCGTCGCGTGCACCTCGAACCAGCTCTTTGGCAGGGCCGAGGTTGCGGCTCGGCATGCCGACGCCACCGTCCTAGTCATGGGGCTAGACCAATCGATCGAGGCGGAGTTCAGAGACAGAACTGGGCTGCTCTTGCCGGGACATCAGCAGGAGCTCGTGTCGAGGGTGGCCATGGCCTCCAGAGGCCCGACCATCTTGGTCCTGATGAGCGGCGGGCCGATCGACGTGTCCTTCGCGAAGAACGACCCGCGGGTCGCCGCCATAGTGTGGGCCGGGTATCCGGGTCAAGCAGGCGGGCAAGCCATAGCCGACGTCCTGTTCGGAACTGTCAATCCGGGTACTCTTTACAAATTTCAATTCCTCATGCGCTGTACTTGCGTTGAAAATTAACATTGAAGAATCTAAAATATGTCTTGAATCCCTTTTCTAGGAGGAAAGCTTCCTATGACTTGGTACCCGCAGAAATATGTTGCCAAGGTTCCTATGACGAACATGAACATGAGGGCGAACCCGGCGAAGGGCTATCCCGGGCGGACCTACCGCTTCTACAAAGGCCCCGTCGTGTATCCCTTCGGGTACGGCATGAGCTACACCAGTTACCGACACTCGCTGGTCGAGGTTCCGACCCAAGTCTCAGTGCCGCTGGCGAGCCTTAGCGCTGCCTACCGAAACTCGTCCCTGCTGAGCGCTGGGATCAGAGCTGCGCATGTGAATTGCGACGCGGCCTCCCTTGGTATCCATGTCGACGTGGAGAACACCGGCTCGATGGACGGGACACACACCCTGCTCGTGTTCTCCGCGCCGCCGGAGGGGAAATGGTCCCCGACGAGGCAGCTGATCGGGTTCGAAAAGGTCCATGTGTCGGCCGGGTCCCAGCAGCGGGTCAGGATCGACGTCCGCGTCTGCGAGCACCTGAGCGTGGTCGACGAGTTCGGGATCCCAAGGATCCCAATAGGCGAGCACAAGCTCCTCGTCGGCGACCTCGAGCATTCCATGACCCTCCAAGCAAATTTGGAGTGAACAAGATACATAAACTAAGTTTGAATAGGAAAGGTATAGTTGTGATTGAAAATAATATTCTGATTTGTGGCCTTTTTTTTTTTTAAATAGTTTTTTTAAGATTACGTATTGTTGCCTAGTCTCCACAAAACTGGAGGAAGGCTAATTAGAGGCAAAAGAAAATATTATTGTGAAGTAGCATTACTTATTAAGTCCAGATCCATTCAAGTTGCGCAAAAAGAGCAATTTGATTGGATAAAATGTAAAATAATTGGTCAAATCAAGGCAGTGAAAAGAGCTTGAAGTTTGAAGTTAGTTCTTGTCCAGATGCATGCTAGAGCAATTGATTGGTGAAATTTACTATGTTGGAACACAGAAATTGCTCGAATTTTCAATCGGTCCAAGGACATTTTGACCATGTCAAGATCTAGATGGCCTAATTTTTAGAGGCCAGTGAATTTAGTTGACTTTTGACTGAAACGACAAGTCGAATCTGACCCGCAAGCCACCCTGCCCACCATTTCGAAAAATTGACCCAAACGAAAAGAGGGTTTTTAGTGCCTGGGTGCTTGCTTACTGGTCACAATTGACCAACGACATAACTCTATTTTACGAGACCAAATTTAATAAAGACAAGTCTCGATTTCCATGAATAATTGCCAATTTCGATTTTTTTGAATTATACCCATGATGGATTAAAGCCTCTTTCGTAGAATATAACGTGTCCCCACAAAAGAAAATGATGGGAGAAATATCTTCTTCTTTTTGGCCGAAAAAATGGAAAATATTTTTCATTCGAGCGATGTACTCGAATTGGCACGTCTTTTTCATGGAATGCACTCTAGATGTCTATGGAAGCTATTGACAAATTACCTAACAACAAAGCTCGTTTTATATTCGATCTTGCATGGATGTTGAAAATGAAGGAGGTGCCACACGTCAATCAAAATCACAATTTAGCAGGGCAAAAGGTATGTGATATGACTTATGGCGCCCCATTGCCATGGACCTGTCGCCCATTGCCAATGATGGCATCATAGCCTATAGTCACAAAATGCAACTTTTGCTATGGTTTTTTTTGGGGGGAGAAAAATTTGTTGATAGATATGCATATATCTATATAATTGTCTATACTATTATGAGGGTCGATGATATTTTCTAATTTTATCTTTCCAAATATTATAGATATATTTCTTTGTGACGTATCAAATTTTTTATCGATAATTTCTTTTTCCTTATTCAATGATTCTAGAATTTCGAAACAGCATTTTATTCAATTTTTCAAACATGTCTCATGCACACATTGTGCATGCATATTCCAGATGCAATGTATCATCCACCGAACTCCAACCCTCATCACTCATCAGGGATAAAAAAGATTAGTCAAATTTTGTTTTCAAATTCAGGTTATTTCATCGAATTAATGCAATTTATTTCTCTCTATTCTTATCGGTATACTACTAAATTAAGAATACCCTGTAGGAGAGCGATGGGAGAACGAGTGGGGCCAGTGGGAAGGAGAGAAAGGGAGAAATGCATATCACGAGAGAAGTAAGCAAACAAAAAATAATCATTTCACGCATGCTCCATTTGAAATTTCTAAATTTCCAATCACGACGTCGGCATTGGTAAATAGAGAAAGAGTCAATTTCCTTTAGAGAAACTGTCAATCTCCTCTTTCTTCATTCATCACTTTTTTCATCAATAAAACAATATACCGGCCACAAAATTTCGTGATTTTAAATTTCACGATTTTATATTATAGGAAGGTCGCTTTGCGTCTCGAGGGTGATCTCCTTCATTTTGTCCTCTATAAAGAAAGTGGTTCAACTATAGAAACCGCACTCGAATTAGTAAATCAAAAAATAGCTGAGATATGCAGAGTTAAGAGCTTTCTATTTTTTAGCATATTTGGTATTAATGACGAAATTATAAGTACAAAATTCTTCACACCAAAAAAGAAAAAAAAAAGTTCCAGATATTTCATATTTTTTTGCTGAATATATATATTATAATCTGGTATCACCTTCTCACTCAACCTCTCAAACATTTCCTCATCATCTGTTCCTCTGGAGGCTCGTGCCCCTTCTTCTTCTTCTTCCTCTCTCTCTCTCTCTCTCTCTCTCTCTCTCTCGAATCTCGTTTTGGGTAACTCTCTGTCTATGCGCGTTCTGTCTTTCTCTTTCTCTGAAGCCGGAGTTTCAGGAGAGCGCTCTGTTTTCCCGTGACAAGCTGATCGCGTGTTGTTCTTGTATCGGTGGAGCAGGGGAGGAGAGAGAAGCTCCTGGAGAGAGATGGCGGATTGCGGCGGCAGGGGCGACGGCTGCGGTGCTTCGCCGGAGCCCAAGGTATTATTCCCTCTCTCTCTTTCCTTCCTTCCTTCTCTTTTCTCCGGCGAACCTCGCTTCCCCTGAGCTCGAAACGACGCGTCGTGCCGGCGGTCCGGGCCGATCCTTCTTATTTTTCCATCTGTTCAAGGGTGAAGCATCGTATCTTTCTTTAAACGACAGCGTTTTCGCGCAAATGGAATTAACAAGGAAAGTCTAGCGATCACTTTATAAAATCAGTTTTATTGCCATTTTATTGTATGGAGTCTGTGGAGATATTACCTCGAACGTGTTAGAAATTCTTTCTCCTCTGCAATTTCTTGGTTTTTCCTTTTTTTTTTTTTTTTTTGCCAAGAAATAGTAACGGGATTGTATCGTAATTGTCGGCGGCGAAGTAAGGTAAAAATAACAGGGGGAGACCAGGTGGGCCCAAGGCCCACGACTGGTGTGGCCCACTGGAGACTCGATTAGATGTGGGGCCCGTAATGTGAACGGCATGTGGCCGGCCCATTACAAAAATTGGCAAAACCGGACGAAAGCCATTTCCTCGGGAAAATATTTTTCGTTGCCGTGGTTTTGGATGTCGATAAGTCTATCGACACTATCGAGAAACTACACGTGTCGCGAGATCATTGGGCGCTTGTCGACTTGCGGTACCATGTTTTTGCCTTTGCTTCGTTCGCCAAGCCCATCTCTCTTGTCAATCGCAGGAAGCGTCTTTGGTGAAGAGATATGGAGGACTAGAGCCCAAGAAGAAGCCATTGATCTCAAAGGCAGGTTATCCAATCACTTGTTTTTTTTTTTTTTTGGCAAAATCAACAAATTTTATAATTAGATGAGTATTTCCCGCCTTATTACAGTGCGTAATTGCGGGTTTAGTTTTAATTATTTAGTGCTAATTCATGTGATGTAGGACCACGCACGAGCCTTCTTTGATTCAGCTGACTGGGCTTTGTGGAAGGTAAAATTTAATGTCCATGCTGATTACTGAAAAAGCCTTGTTGGGTAATCCGATTGATCATGACGCTTATGGATAAAAGTACTTGTGAGAACTACACTCCATCTAATCAAGAGATGCCAATCTGAAATTCTTCTGGAGATTGAACTGTTCTCTTGATTTCGCGCAGCAAAGCGCCGGGGCGAATCAGAGCTCGAAGGGCCCGGTCGAGATTTTGCGCCCCAAACTGGAGGTACTAAACTCGGGAAAGATTCGATGTTACTTGTGATTTCGCATTGTGTTTAGAGGATTCCGCTAAAATTTCTCCTTCTTTTGTTTTCCCCTTTTCTTGGTTTTCCAGAGGACGCAGCATCAGCAGCTGCCCCCTCGGAGGCCGGCGTGCACGTCGGGCCCGGACCTATGAACATCTCTCAGCAACGGATGTGGAGGGGCTTGATGTTTTGTATGGACTGATCATCCTTTGAACTGTGCAGGCAATAGATTCGATTAGACCCACCGAAAGTCAACGAATAAGATACTTTTTCCAGTTGATGATGAAATATGAATATAGAGTCAGATGGACATGTTGATTGTCCATTTATATAATAGATTTAATGGGTTGTTTTCATATGTTATGGTCGGTGTTCCGTTTACAAATTCAAGCTTGCGAGCTAACCCTTATCAACTTTTTCCGGGTGACTGTTGGATCAATCTCCGCTTCGCACTGGGACATGTCCCGAAGCAATCTATTTTCCTCAGAAATTAAGCCCGAATTGGAAGCACTGCAACTTGATTTCAGCCTAAGCCCGAAATTTTTCGGATCGGTAGGTCGAGTTTCGGTTCAGATGGTCATTTTTTTGACTTCCCTATGACCTTTTTCTCCGATATACGTGTTGATAGACTGAGTTGCATACTCGCGGCCCTTGTTCATGCTAACACAGGTGCCGGAAATTGAAGGGCAACGCATTGCTAAACGGTTCACGACAGCACGCGATCTCCTTCCCTTTTGGTCTTTGCATGTAGCTCGTGCGGGTCCGCATTCTCGTCCCGAACTTGCCCTTGCTCTCTCTCAATCGCCCAAAGAAATCGAAGTCTTCATCGGAGGGGGCGTCGAGTTCGTCGGAGGGGACGGACTCGACGCCGAGCCCATTGGCCATCGCCCTTCCACATGCTCCTCCACGTGAAGACGTCACCATTTGTGCCATTGAACGCCTGGTTCCCGGCATCGTCGGCATCGATGGCGGTGGCCCAAAATGCTGCTTTGCCAAGACAAGCGCGTCCGACATGGTACAGAAGTTCACCTAGATGTACATCATCCCTAGTATGTTGGAGAATTGGGGATGAAGAGAAAAAAAAAAACGAAATATGCAATTTTCTTTTTCGCCCGTGTGTCTATATATATATAGCCACATTGCATTTTTCTTTCATGAAAGCTAATGAAGTTAATGAAATGACTCAAGTATATTGAAATTTCAAATTTTAAGACCTAAAAACCTTGATGAAAATTTGAGAATTCAAATGCATTGTCATGATAAGTTTTAAAAATTTATCTAGTAATTATGCATATTTTTTCATTTAACTGTTGCAAATGAATATGTTCTCATAAATGGAAGTGCTTCCTCATAGACCAACCAGAAGGGCAGGGTTGAAGTGTCAAATTAGAACAAAATTTTAGCCGCTTTTTATATCACGAAGAATTAATGATTTACAAAATATTTTTTAAAAAACGATTGTATATATAATTTGAAATAATTAATAAAATTATTTTCGTTACTCGGCAATAATTTTTATCTAAAAATTTTAATAATTTTTTTATTCATTAAATTTTACAAGTAATATAAATGATCATTTTCAAAAAAATATCTTTTAAAATATTATTTATTTTTCGTAAAATAAACATAGTCGACCTAAACTTTTAGAGTTATGATACCGAACCGGTTCATTGATCGGTCTACGCCGCATCAGACGAACTTCTCCCTCGTCTTCTTCTCTGTTCTTCTCCTCTTCTCCTCCGCCTGCTACTGAAACTCTTTCGCCAGGGGAAGGCATGACATGAGACGGCTTCCTCCTCTAGCTTCTCGGGCTTCCACCGCAGTCACCGCCCTCTCCGACGAACCATTCGCTCCCAAGAATCTCGCCCCAGGTAATCCTCCCTCGAGGTCCCAACCCAAACCACCCGTTCGGCGGGAACGCATTGGCACGGCACAAGAACCGCCGGGCAGAGGTAAGCCTTTGCCGCGCGACACCTTTCCCAGGAAAACCCACGATTCGCGTGACGAGCAGATCGACCGCGGTTACATTTCCCGGGTCCTCTCGAGAAAAGACTGGTTCTTGCTGCTCACCCACGAGCACAGAGCGAAGAGGGCGGCGCTGAGCGCGCAGTCCGTCGCGAGCGTCTTGCGGAATCAAGAAAACCCGGTACACCCTTTGAAATTTTACATCTGGGTATCGGGTTTCAGCCCCGCACTCGCCAAGAATCGATCGGTGAAGGCTGTTTTGGCCGATGTGTTGCATAGGAAGGGCCCTGTTGTATTGTCGGCTGAACTGATTCGGGATATTAGGGATTCCGGCGGGCGGTTCACGGAAGATTTGCTTTGCGTGTTGATTGGCAGCTGGGGCAGGTTAGGATTGGCTAAGTACTGCGATGAGGTTTTCGGGCAGATTTCATTTCTGGGGTTTAGTCCGACTACTAGGATATATAATGCGGTGATCAACGCGTTGGTGAAAGCCAATTCGTTGGACAAGGCTTATTTGAAGTTCCAGCAGATGGCTGCTGATAACTGCAAACCAGATAGGTTCACTTATAATATACTTATTCATGGGGTTTGCCGAGCTGGCGTGATGGATGAGGCGCGTCGCTTGGTTAAACAAATGGAGGGGGTTGGTTATAAGCCTAATGTGTATACGTACACGATACTTATTGATGGTTTCTGTAATGCAAAAATGGCTGATGAAGCCTTCAAGGTCATAGAAACCATGAGGAAAAGCAATGTGCCTCCGAACGAAGCCACTATCAGATCATTGGTTCATGGAATGTTTCGATGCGCTGATGCCAGGAAGGCATTTGAATTGTTATGTAGCTTTGTGGCAAAGGAACCAGGCTTGATCAAATCAACTTGCGATACTTTGCTTTTTTGCCTTTCAAACAATTCTATGGCAAGAGAAGTGGCTGGTCTTTTGAGAATGTTTGGTGAGAGAGGTTATGTCCCTGATGGTCCGACTTTTAACATGGCTATTGTTTGCTTGGTAAAAGGCTTGGATCTGAATGAGGTGCTTGAGCTACTTGATAGATTTAATGAGAGAGGTGTGAAGCCAGGGTTCGGTACTTATTATGCACTTATTGAAGCACTATACAAGGCTGGAAGGGTTCAGGATGGTGATCGGTACTTAAATCGGATCTTTGAGGATGGGCAAGTCTCAAATGTCTTTTTGTACAATATGCTGATTGACTGCTTCTGCCGAACCAAAATGCTGGGCAGGGCACTGGAAACTTTGAGAGAAATGCAAAATATTGGGATTGCACCTAATCTCGTGACTCTCAACACCATCATTAATGCACATTGCAAGGAAGGAGACATGAGAAAAGCCCAGGAACTGCTGGAGATGGTTTTTCAGTTTGGTTTTAAACCTGATGTTGTCACTTTTAGTGCAATAATTGATGGATTTTGTAGAGTAAACAAGATCGAAGATGCACTTGATTGTTTTGCAGAAATGAAGGAGTGGGGCGTCCCTCCAAATGCTATCACTTACAGCATATTGATCCGATCCTTGTGTTTTACTGGAAATGTTGGGAAATCATTGAAACTGCTAAGAAAAATGCAAGCAGATGGAATTAGTCCAGACATTTCTTGTTTCAGTGCACTTATTCACAGCTGTTGTAAGATAAATCGTGTTGAGAGGGCTAGGAAGCTCTTCTTTTCAATGTTGACATTGGGTTTGACTCCCGAAAAGCAGACCTACAATGCTTTAATTAAGGCATTGCAGGAATCAGGGCGAGCTGATGAGGCCAAGGAGCTTCTTGCCATGACATAGCCAATCATTAGTTCCCAACCATGGGGCGAATTGGTCCTAGTTACTCTTCGGGACGGAGTGGAAGATGGAAATGGATGTGCACCTTGTTAGAGTGCAAGCAATTTTCTAGAGGCCAAAATCTGATAATGACAATTTAGAGAGGCAAACAATAGAGAGTAAAGATATGGATAAGCAAGAGATCTTTTCAAAAGTTATCTCTATTGCATAGGGGAGGTTTTCAAGGATTGTTATTACTGGGAGTTCATGAGTATGTTCTGCATTGTAAAACATCAAGCCTGAAGGCAATTCAACTAGATGACATCTGACGTTCTGTTTTCTTGTGGCATTCACTAATTGAAGAGCTAGAGGTACTTCTAAGAATTCAACTCTGTGGCTATTGATACAGTTCTCAATTATTTGTTACAGAATTGCTTTTAAGTTCTGCTGGAATTTTGGGTAATTTATTTTAGGGAAATTTAATTGTTTGGACAATTTAGCATACAAACCATGTTAGAAGGAGTGTGTGTCAATTCTGATGTCGAGCAAATTGTGGTAATATAGTTCCTTTCTTTAATTTGACAATCCTATGATAGGATGGCTAGTTCTTCCTTTAATAAGGAGTCTCATAAGTTCTAAATGCTTTGAGATATTGCGTTTATGTACACAAGAAAGACTAGCATTACCAGATCTCACTGAACTTTGAGGCAGTTACAAGATGGGCTTGGTAAGCTTTGTAATTCAAGTATTTAGCCTTGGGGATTCTGTAAGACAGTGTCTAGTCATCAGTTGGGATTATGATCCAGTTGGAAATGTGACACTGATCATTCCAAGACATGTTCAGCAACTTCAGTTTGTCAACCAAATTAGTGGTTGAACTCAATCTTTGGGTTTAGCTATCTATTTTCCTTCTATACCAGTGACAGCTTCTTGCCCAGAATTTCATTTTTCAATTTTTCTCAGCTTACTTAGTAGATATATTCTCAGAATAATGATCAATGGATATGTACTTTGTACCATTCTCTGCTACCAGGACCATTAACCATGGTGGGATGACCAAGGATTGTCGCAGCATTTAGGATGTGACCCCATAAAATTTGGGTGAGTGAGTACCATGATTTAGATGAGTCCGTGTTGTGACAATATCATGCAGCATACACTGTCCATACTCAGCAAGAGTATTAGTCCAAATAGAGTCCTGATGCTGGCTAGTTAAGGTAGCATGAGGCTATCAACATCTTTTTGTAGGTTGTGACGTTGGGTCATACCTGTGAAAATCGAAACCATATCCTGATGGTTGTTGCAGAGTTACCGGAGTCATGTGCTTTTGATGAATAGTATACTGTTTAAGTCGCGTGTTTTATTTTCTTGTTGAGTGTGGAATTTCGTTATATAAAATTTAGCAGACTATTGATGACAAAATAACTAAGTGAGGCCTCTTGCTTTACTTGCAGCTTGAATCTGGTTGCTTTTTTTCGGTGGGCAAAAGGATCCAGAAAATAGCTCTAACCGTTGATCCAACTGATTGTCATAAGTAATTTGCCAAAGTCAAGGACTGGAAATTGTGAATTGGCATTGTCTCACAAAGGCGAAAAGTGAACTTCAATCATGGGAACGTTGAATACAGGAAGCCACCCTGATATTCTGTGCTTAAAGTTGGCTTTAGGGGATCGGAAGATCAGTGTTGTCATATGAAGATGTGCCGGACTCATTCCATAAGCTTCCACTTCAGAAAACTTGGTTACTTGGCAGAAATGAGAGCTGCCCCGGTGGGCTTTGCACGGAGAAGCATGATAAGAATCTAAAATTAATGTGGTTAATGACCATGGATATTATACTGTTTACATTGTAGAATGCGAATAAAGTTTACCTGTACGCCATCACCATTTAGATTATTTGATCATCTTAATCCGTGGACAGATGTAGACTGAGTTTCTTGTGAGCATGCTGTACCACATTTGTCCCTAGACATGTAATTGGTTTCGAGAACAGAGGACATCACACGTGGGGTTTTGGTCTACGTTTTTATCAATAATTTATATCTCTGCCCCTTGTTTGATTTGAATAGATGAATATCAGTGCTTTTCCATCTAAATGGTGTATCAAGTTTCTAAAAGAGAATCGAGCGTGTTGAAGAATTTTCCGTTGTAACCTTTTTCCCTAAGATGCACAGGTATGACCACTTGGTCCATACATGCAAGTAACTGGCTCTCGTGCAGATGTTTTCTTGGCTCACCCAAACTACTTATTAAATCCTCTGCTCATGGGACGTAATCTCTACTTGTAGTAGAAGGAACAGAGAATGTAACCGCTAAAGAAAACATGGTAGTTTGAAATTTAACACTCGAGTTAAATGCCTTCACCAAGCTTTTGCGTTTGGTGGCTGGCAATCCAACTGCTCTCTCTCTCTTAAGTCATCCTTTGCCTTAAATGTCTTGCCCAAAAGAAAGTCTGATTCAGCTCTCTCTTTTTTTTTTTCCAAACTGAACCTACCTAAATTGTGCATTTAGGCAACACTTGATGTCAGGCAAAGGAGGCCATCTTTTTTTAATTTGCATCTGGTATATTCTCTACTCACCTGTCGATTGAAAATTTAGCTTGTCCAGACTGGTAGGCCACGTCCAGATGGTCAAGAAGTATAGAAATGAGAGAGACTAAAGGTGGGTAATCAATCAAATGTGTGACACAAGCGGGGGTCATTTTCCAGGTTGATACTTCTGGGCTTAACTCGGCACTGAATTTACAATTTAGCATCCAACCTGACATTTCCAAGGTTTGGTACGACCTCAAAGTTATAAAAAGCAACTCAAATATAATTGTCTTGTTCCATCCTTGAGCTTCAGTTTTTCTGCAAAACTTCTTCAATGGCATTGCCAGTGAGGAGCAGATTGAGGATCTATGCCTTAACTCTTGCATATTTATCTGTTTTCTGCTGCAACTTTGGTATGTGATGCTACATATCTTCCCTCTTTTTTTCCCTTTATATAATAGGAATTTCTTTTTTCAGTTGATGCTCAGTAGTTATTTTTTGCCACGGTTCACACAGGAACGGCCAACGGGCAAGTGACTCCGGTTGGAGGTGGCGGTGGATTTAATCAGCCAGGTGGCGGGATAGGAGGGATCGGTGGTTTCAATCCATCAGGAGGTGGAGCAGGAGGCGGAGCAGGAGGGGGAGCAGGAGGCGGTGCAGGAGGGGGAGCAGGAGGCGCTGGGGGCGGAGCAGGTGGGGGAGCAGGAGGCGGAGCAGGAGGCGCCGGGGGTGGTTTTAATCCATCGGGAGGCGGCGCAGGAGGGACCGGTGGAGGCGGGGCAGGAGGGTTTGAAACACCTGAACTCGTTGCCAAAGCTTTGCTTTGCTTCGATGACAAATATGTAAGCAGAAGTTAGAACCTTCTTAACATAAAAATGCTAATTGCTCGTTTGTATTGGACTCTAAGCAACTGGTTGAGCATTCCAAGTTCTCCAGAGAGAATTCATCAGTGTGGTGTAGTTCTTCTGGTCTGATATGGTGTTGTCTTTATCCTGTAGATCTATCAGAGCTGCGAGGAATCCTATAGGTTGGATCACAGTGGAGACCTCCATGTCCCTCCCGAATACACTGATGAGTTTTGTAACGGGCCGTGCTTGAGTGAAACGAACTTGGTGCTCACATGCGTCGACGGGATCGTGTCAAACTTCATATTTGACAACCATGCGACGATAAAGGACATCCAAGATACGATTCATGCAGGATGCAGCCATGGATCTCAAAGAGGTTGGTTCCGCCAACTTTGCTAGAACTGCTTATGATAACCTGACATGATGCTACTGCTTGCGCACATATTCTCTTCACTGGCAAGTTTAATGGCGAGTTTAATGTGATGAATAACAGTTCATGTAGTTAGTCTTGGGGCTTTTGAAGACGATGCCTGTTTGCAAACTCATCCACAGATACCATTCCACACTGAACACATGATATTTACCAAAGTGAAATTCACAGCATGCTCGACGTCCTCTCGGCATCCATGAGCAAAATTAACGATCATTAGCTCTGTGGTTTTGCAGGTGACTTCAATGTGGCCGAGCACATTCAAGCCGGAGGAGACGGTGCACCTAAGGATTCCAAGCAGGCCATCTTCTCCATCCTGATGGTGGCTATGGGGTGGTTGCTCCTTCTCTGTTAGTACAAGATGATGTGCCTTAAAAGAGTGTTTTTTATTTAGTTTTGATATGGACAGAGAGTATATGAACGGTGTATTGGAATACAGCATACTTTAGCCATGATGTGAGGCAATGTATATGATATGATGCATGAGGATTCGTGTAAGGGCACAGATCAGCTTAGTGCCGACAGCAGCCATTAGTCGCCGCCCGTCCAAGTGTCGCTCGTCTACTCGTTCGTCCATTCTGTATTTGTGCGTTCTATGTCGTCTTATTTATTGTCTGTCAAATAATTGATGAATCAGACAAGTCTACTCGTTCACTATCTCTATCCTTCATCGGTTGATCTAACTAGTCCCAATCCCTCGCCGCCGCTGCCACTGGCACCTCGCTTCCAGCCACCACCGCACTCAGCGACCCCTCTTGCTCTCTCTCTCTCTCTCTCTCTCTCTCTCTCTCTCTCTCTCTCTCTCTCTATCAGTTGTGTAACTCCACGAACATGGCCAAGGTAGATTCACGGGCCATGTCACGAGCTCATCATGCAGCCGTTGTCATGACCTCAGGCATGCGGCGACGTCCTCTCGCTCACCGCGAGCGACTCGCCTCTCTAAGGTCCTCGAATTGGAACATCTTACTCTGCCTTCCTCCAGCATCCATTGATGAGTCAAAACTCCAGCAAGACTCCATACTCGTTTGTTTCTGTTGGAAAATAATCTAGATAATACACACTGTTTGTTGTAATCAGAATATAAAATTGGAGGTGAGGTACGGATATCCGAATCTCCTTAAGGCGATTAGTTCTGCCAAAGGTGCTCCGCGATTCACGAACTATGCCTCCCAAGATACAACACCTCGAACCTTGTTTGGATTAGCACTATGCAAACGGGACTCGCCGAACCGTTCAATTGAACCAGACACTCAGAAAAATCAGAAGAGTAGAGAAGTATTTCAAAGCCTTTTGGAATCGAGTCGGAAAAACCAAAACAAAAAAAAAAAAACCGTAAAGAAGCTCTTTGCTCCCATCTATTTATAGAGATTTTTAGTTCATGTACGAAAGAGATACATGAATTAAATAGACGCATGTATCCACGAAATTCATGAATCAAGAGATACATGAATTCAAGAGATTCATGAATCGAGAGATACGTGAATTCAAGAGATTCGTGAACTCAATAAATACATGAACTAAAAGATACATGAATCTAGGAAATTCATGAATTCAATAGATACGTGAACATAAAAGTTGAGGAAATTCATGAATCCAAAAGAGATACGTGAATAGAAAAACGTATCTTAATTTATTGGCTTTCGTTGATCCATTAACCATAATTACAACAATCCCCACATTAATGGATCAACAAAACATTTTTGACTCGAAGGAATGACGGCGTACTGTTGAAATACACTTTGCATCAAGATAGGTAGCTTTCGCCTTGAACCTTCTTTAGTGAAAGCCTATCGGACTTACTTAACTAGTCGATGGACTAAGCCTTGAATCGCCAGTTGTTTGTGTAAGCCTAGACAATAAACCTCACACGAGTATTTCCAATTCAAGATTGGTTCTCGGTTGTGTTCGTTCTTTCGGCCCCGAACCTCTCGGGATTCATGCGTGCTTTAGAAAATCTAGCCTTTATAGATTTTCATAGAGTCGGCCAGCTCACGCATATAGGTGCATTCCTTTTAAAGATATCCTACCATATCTCACTTGAATGTTATATTCCAAGTTATAGGAATCATTAAACGCATAGCATACCCTTAATAACGCCGTAGGAAAGCACTTTTTGCATCATAGGAATGGGAGACGGTGCTTACACTAGAGTTTCCAAAATTTGCGTTGTCCTATTGAACCTAGTCCATGGGATCTCCAATCGCATAGGTTAGGTTTCCACCACTGGAATCTCTTTATTGGGTTAAGGCTTTTAAACCCATTCCCTCGATGCGCGGTTTATCTGCTCTTTTGACAAACCTTTTGTCAGCGGATCCGCAATATTTTCCTTTAACTTTACAAAGTCTAAAGAAATTATTCCATTTGAGAGCAACTGCCTTACGGTATTGTGTCTACGACGAATGTGTCTAGACTTACCGTTATAAATCACATTATGCGCCCTTGCAATCGCCGCTTGATTGTCACAATGTATGCAAATTGCAGGCATAGGTTTTGGCCACACTTTGGAACATCTTCTAAAAAATGTCGAAGCCATTACGCTTCTTCACTTTATCCAAAGCAACAAACTCAGATTCCATTGTAGAGCGCGTTATTAGAGTTTGTTTAGAGGATTTCCATGACACTGCCGCACCTCCTAGCGTGAATACATATCCGCTAGTTGATTTCGATTCATCAGAATCTGAAATCCAGTTGGCATCACAATAACCTTCCAAAACAGCTTGGATATTTGCCATATTGTAAAATATAGTCTTTTGTCCTTTTCAAATATCCTAATACTCTCATCGAGCATTCCGGTGCTCATGACCCGAGTTCTTGGTATATCTACTCGGTTTGCTTACTTGAGTATGCAATATCGAGTCTAGTGCAATTCATGATATACATGATGCTTTGCCGATTACTTGAGAGTATTCCAGTGTCTAACACTATTTCCGAGTGTTCTTTCTTAAAATTAGGTGTGGAAGAAAAGGATTATTTGTATCTTTAATGCCGAATCCTTTAAATCTCTCAATTACCTTTTCAATGTAATGAGATTGTGTTAAACCTAAGCCATCGAATTCCTTAGAATTTTGATGCCGAGTATAACATCCGCTACACCTAAATCTTTCATCTCAAAGTTCTTTTTGAGAATGTTCTTGGTGATTTTGATGACCTCGGTAGTATCTCCAAGAATTAATAAGTCATCGACATATAGACAAATAAGTACATATCCAACTGTTGTGGATTTAGTGTACACACATTTGTCACACTCATTGATTCTATACCCATTTTGAATCATTACCCGGTCAAATTTCTCATGCCATTGCTTAGGAGCTTGTTTAAGTCCATACAATGATTTAACAAGTCTACACACTTTGTGTTCTTGTCCTTTGACCTTGAACCCTTCAGGTTGTTCCATATAAATCTCCTCGTCGAGATCACCATTTAAAAATGCAGTTTTCACATCCATTTGATGTATCGCAAATTGTATAGCGAGGCTATAGCAATCAACATCCTTACGAGATGTTATTCTTGTGACAGGTGAATAAGTATCAAAGTAGTCAAGACCCTCTTTTTGTCTAAACCCTTTGGCTACAAGCCGAGCTTTGTACTTATCAATGGAACCATCAGCTTTTAGTTTTTCTTGAATATCCATTTACATCCAATTGGTTTATTTCCAGGTGGAAGATCAACCAATTCCCAAGTATGGTTACTTAGGATAGAATGGATTTCATTGTCAACGACTTCTTTCCGAAAGGAGCATTTGGAGATGACATTGCCTCTTTATATGTTTGGGGCTCACCTTCCAACATGTATGTTAGAAAATCTGGTCCGAAAGATTTTTCTATTCGAGACCTTTTACTCCTTCGAAGTTCGGCTTCTTTGCTCACAACTTCATCATTCTCGGATTCGATTCTCTAAGCCTTTTAAGAAAGTTCTCCTTGATTTCTTTTTGCAGGATATATATCCTCAAAGAATTCAGCATCCCTTGATTCTAGGATTGTATTGACATGGATTTCCGCATTTTCAGATTTGTGAACCAAAAATCTATATGCGCTACTATTTTGAGCATAACCAATGAATATGCAATCCACCGTTTTAGGTCCCAACCGAGTTTGTTTCGGAGGAGGAATTGCCACCTTGGCCAAGCACCCCCACACTTTTAGAAAGTTGTAGGATGGCAACTTTCCATTCCATAACTCGTATGGAGATTTACCTATCTTTTTGTGGGGTATTTTATTAAGAATATAATTTGCAGTTAAAACTGCCCCCCCACAAGTTTTGAGATAAACCTGAACTTAAAAGCATGGCGTTAGCCATCTCCTTTAGTGTCTGTTCAATCGTTCAGCAACTCCATTTTGTTGTGGAGTATAAGGTACAGTCGTTTGGAGAATTATTCCAAAACTAGCACAAAACTCTTTGAAATTGATTGAACTATATTCTCCTCCTCTATCGAGACCTAAGCACTTTGATTCGTTTATCAAGTTGATTTTCAACTTCATTTTTATACTTGACAAACATGCTCATAGTCTCATCTTTGCTAGTTAGTAAATAAACATAGCAAAATCTAGTACATCATCCACAAATGTGATGAAGTACTTCTTTCCACCTCTACTTTCTACAAACTTTAAATCACATAGATCACTATGGATTAATTGTAGAGGTTCACTTGTTCTTTCAATGGATTTGAAAGGTTTCTTGGTAAACTTGGCCTCAACACAAGTCTCACACTTGTAATGGGCATCCAACTCAAATCTTGGAATTAATCCCAAGTTTGATATTCTCTTCATTGTACCATAGTTTACATGTCCTAATCTACCATGCCATAGATAAGGAGACACAACGGTGTAAACGAAGACTTTTCTTTATTAATAGTCTTTGGGTACACATAATTCGAGTTTACATCAATGACAGCCACGTTGGCTTTAAACAAGTCATTACACAGGTACCCTTTCCCCACATACATCCCTCCTTTCAAAAGTACAAATTTGTCAGATTCAAATACAACTTTGAAACCCTTCTTGACAAGTATGGGGCCAGAAATTAGGTTTTTCCGAATCTCTGGTACATGCAGCACATTCAGCATGGCAACCTCCTTGCCAGATGTAAACTTCAGGATCACCTTTCCTCTTCCGGCAATCTTTGCTGATGCAGAGTTAGCCATATAAAGCTTTTCATCTTCTTCACCTTCTCATAAGATGAGAACATGTGTTTATCTGCACATATGTGATTTGTGGCACCCGTATCTAGCCACCAGCCATTAGTGTTCGACACCGAGAGATGCTTCGGACATTACCACAGCGAGACAATCTCTCAATATTGTCATGTTCTCATCAAATTTAGTTGCTTTGGGCTGCACCATCATTCTTGACTTTTTCGGGCGCTTCTTGCAATCCTTAGCACGATGGCCGGGCTTGTTGCATATAAAACATGTCTCTTGGAATTTCGGAATTGTTCCTTCGCTTGCCTTTTCCTTGAAAAGACATCTTCCTTTTTCTATCTTGCTTGGATTTGGAAGATTCCACAACGTTGGCCTTTGGCTCGAAGAAGGGTTCGCACTTCTTCTATTATCCTCCTCGATTCGAGGCGCGAGAATGAGATCTTCAAGGCTCATCTCCTTCCGTTTGTGCTTCAAATAATTTTTGAAGTCGACCAGCCCGAAGGCAATTTCTCAATCATAGCCGCCACTTGGAATGATTCACTAAGTATCATTCCCTCGGCGAGAGATGTCACTCGAATTAATTGTAATTCTTGAACCCGACTTATGACAGATTTAGAATCTACCATCTTGTAGTCCAAGAATTTGGCAACCACAAATTTCTTGGTGCCGGCGTCCTCGCTTTTGTATTTCTTCTCTAAGGACTCCCATAACTCGTTTAGCAGATTCAATATTACAATAAACATTATAAAGAGAATTCACTAAACAGTTAAGGATATAATTTCGGCATAAGAAATCCCCATGCTTCCAAGCCTCCAACGCACCGAGCGTTGTGACATCTTGCTCATCTGGACTAATTATCGGGCACACCTCCGATAAATATTTCGTCATATTGAGCATGGTCAGATAGAAGAACATCTTCTGCTGCCACTGTTTAAAGCCCACTCCGGTGAATTTCTCCGGTTTCTCATTAGTTGTAACTGGAGGTGTTGCCATCACAGTAGGCATAGTTCGTTGAACTACCCCTCCAGAAACGGAGCCAAAAGCCATTTGGCCTATACTTGTTCAAAAAACAGTCCGGGTATACTAGTCGTATGACTTGTACCCGCACCACCAAAATTGGTGTTGGCCCAAGGGCCCGTAGCACTGGCTGCTACAAATTCAGACCTTGAGGGTTGAACATCTTCCATAGCAACGGTCGAATCGACCATAGGAACGTCTCCTGAAACATTCGGGACATTGAAGGGCACTTGATTGTTTCCAGCCATCTCAATAATTGACAATAACAACAAACAGTGAGTGAATAATCGCCTTAAGATGTTGGAAAATAATCTAGATAATACACACTGTTTGTTGTAATCAGAATATAAAATTGGAGGTGAGGTACGGATATCCGAATCTCCTTAAGGCGATTAGTTCCGCCAAAGGTGCTCCGCAGATTCACGAACTATGCCTCCCAAGATACAACACCTCGAACCTGTTTGGATTAGCACTATGCAAACGGGACTCGCCGAACCGTTCAATTGAACCAGCACACTCGAAAAATCGAAGAGTAGAGAAGTATTTCAAAGCCTTTTGGAATCGAGTCGGAAAAACCAAAACCAAAAAAAAAAAAACCGTAAAGAAGCTCTTTGCTCCCATCTATTTATAGAGATTTTTAGTTCATGTACAGAAGAGATACATGAATTAAATAGACGCATGTATCCACGAAATTCATGAATCAAGAGATACATGAATTCAAGAGATTCATGAATCGAGAGATACGTAAATTCAAGAGATTCGTGAACTCAATAAATACATGAACTAAAAGATACATGAATCTAGGAAATTCATGAATTCAATAGATACGTGAACATAAAAGTTGAGGAAATTCATGAATCCAAAAGAGATACGTGAATAGAAAAAACGTATCTTAATTTATTGGCTTTCGTTGATCCATTAACCATAATTACAACAGTTTCAACAAGATTGATTCGCAGAGAAAGGTTTTTAAGGCTGAAGAGAAGCTGTTCTTCTGACCTACACGTTCAGATCGTATAGTGCCCCTATGAAGATGCGATCTCGCTTTCTTTAACATGATAGTTTCCGCCCAATTACCTACGTGATTGTATCATCCGTCCAAATTCCAAAGAAAAATAACGTCTGTTAATCATATGGTAAATCAGCCAAGAATCATAAACGACTACCTTCTTCATATCACAATAACACCATGCGTGTGCATAACGTCAGTCGCAGCACTGTTGAAGCAAAATTATCACATTTTAACACTGCTAAAAGATAAATTTAAAGTTGCCGGTGGGAGGAGGAGGAGCATACCAGTTGGGGGCCGGCATCGGCGGCCGGTAATGATTGTCATGGGGCGGAGGTGGAGGAGGACGACGTGCCAAGCCGGCAAGAGGAGGAGGTGGCGAATGAGCATACCTGTTTCGGTTTTCTTATTTGTATTTTATAATTTTTTATTTCTTAAAACTCAGATTTATTTTTGAATTTTTTTTGGCCAGCATCATTAATTTTTTAAATTTGTTGATGTATTTTAAAACTTTTTAAATGATAAAATTGCCACATTGGGGCAACAATTAAGCACTGCGTCCACGTCGTCCGCCATGTAAGATATTTTGTATGAGAAGGATGATGGTAGTCATTTTTATCCCTTGGACGAGCGTAGGTGATTTTTCGAGACATTTGAAAATCGAGATCATTTCATTTTTCTAATGTGAGTACATAATTTTCTTTTGGGATTTGGCCTATTGATGTGCCGTCACAAATTAGAAAATGTTGATTAATTGCTCGAAAAACAGTGCTTAATATGAGCAAATTATCCGGTTTCTTTTACAAGAAAAATATTTCTATTCTATGAGTTTTAGAAAACAAATGAAGATATGATCCAACATCTCATAAAAACTCACGGGAGATAATTAGGTAAACACATATCAAGTACATAACTTTATACCAATGGAATACACTCATGAAGGTATTCTTTTGAAATATGGGCAATATCGAAGAAATTATAATCTATCATCTGTGAGCTGGTAGTGTTAAAATTTGATTGTTCAAACTGGGTAAATCGAAGAAATTATGGGTAAGGTTACTAAATATCGTCTCAGAAAAGTTGGACCGGCACTCTCAATGGCTGTTGGACTTTGGCGAACTACATTGTGCACGGTTAGTCTCGTTCATTGGCGTCATTTCATGTCAATGTCAACAGCGTTTATAATGACCATACTCAAACTCGACTATTAGGGATGAGCATATAGAATCACCTTGTTGATGCCAAAATTGACTTATGGGGCCTTGGAAGTAAACAAGAGTAAAGCAAGCCCATCACGCGAGAACCCAGAGGCAATGGGCAGTACGCATAGGCAATGGGGTGAAAGATCAGCAGTTAGGAGCGAAGATGCTAAAAGATGTTACACCAGAGAACCTGTCCGGAAGAGTAAGATAAGAACGGGAGTAGTTACAGGAGTCGGCACCAGCGAGAGCATTGACAAAGCAGAGCAATTATCGATAAGAAGCCGAAACTTTCGAAATAATTTGAAATCGAAATGATAACCACCAAATAGTAGTTACTCGTAGGATATGACTATAAATAGCCGAAGAAGCATTCATGTAAAAAAACCTTTCGCCAAAATCGACAATCAAACTCTTATTTCATTAGTTATCCTTTCTTTTATTGTACTTTTTCGTTCAATTGCACGTTTACTTTTTTCCTGTTTTCCCGCATTTTCATTTGCCTGTAGTTTTAGACAAGTCGTTTCCTTTCCGAAACGATACAGAATCCATTTCAAACAATAAAACTGAAGTTTCGATGAAAGATGGTTGTCGAGGGAACCTTTCCCCGGCGAACACACCTGAACTGGGAATCCTCTGAATTAGACCAAAGTAATTGCTTTTGGCCGATTTCCAAGGATGTCAGTTTGGTTCCCAATTCCATAAAATTAGAACCGGTGCTAGGTGGTCTAGTTCTTGATTCCAAGGATGAGAACTGGACCGCTCGGACCAATTTAATTCTTTTAATTTTCTTAAGAACAGCATTGATGTCCATGTGCGTAAAAACCTAATCACCTCTCACACGCCTCCTCTTTTCCTCTCGGCTTTCAATCTCATGCCTTACTCTTTCCCTCTCTTGCCTGAATCGCTCCCTCTCACTCGACTCTTAGGCTGCGCATGGTAACCTTCCCCAGCCCAAAAATTTCTATTCTTTTGTTCCCCGGAACAAAAAAAGAACAGAAACCTGTTTGGTAACACAAAGTTGATTTTTATTCCCCGGAATAGAAAAGTTAGCCCGGGAATAGAAATGAGAAACAAAAAAAAGTTGCTTCTTGTTCCAGGAACAATTTCTAGAAATAAGCAAATTTTCTTTTTTATTTTTGTTTTATTTCTTTCTCTTGCCGCGGCCACCTCCAACCGCCCACCGGCCGCCGCTGCCGCAGGTCGCCGGCCGCCGCCGCCGCCGCCCGCCCGCCGCCGCCGGTTGCCGGCCGCCGGCCGCCGTCGCCCGGCCTCTCGCCGCCCCGCCACGCCCGGCCTCCGCCGCCGCCGATCGCCGTCCGCCACCACCGTCTCCCCCGCACGTTCGCCGGCTGCTACCTCCACCGCCGGCCGCCGGTCGCCGGTCGATCGCCGCCGCCGCCCGATCGCCGCCGCCGCCGCCGCCGATCGCCGTCCGCCGCCCGACCGTCTCCGCCGCACGTCCGTCGGCCGCCGCCTCCACCGCCGGCCGCCCCCGCCGTCGGCCGCCGCCGATTGCTGTCCACCGCCGGCCGTCGCCGCCGCACGTCCGCCGGCCGCGGCGATCCGTGGGCAAGAATAAAAAACAAATAAATACAAAAGAGAAATTGTTGCGTTACCAAACGCATTTCTATTCTTTTTCTATTCCAAGAGTAGAAATTTTGTATAGTTATCAAACGGGTTCTTTTACTCAGAAATTGTTCCCCGGAATAGAAATAGAAAAGAACTATTTCTGAAAAAAAAACTCTTCCCCAGCCAAGAAATTTTACCATGCGCACCCTTAGATGCCGGACGGTGCACGTTCACAGTCCAAGGCCTAATCGCTCCTCGTCTTCCCAGGGCTCCGCCTTGGTTTTGACAGAACAACGAGTTATTACCTCGCTCTTTCCAAGTCAAACTCCTAATCGCTCATCGCTTCTCTCTCAACGGCGATTATTACACTTCATGACCTGAGGATCAAGATTTATGCTTTGGCTCTTGCACTTTGGATTGCTCTCTCCTCCTTGTACGGCCAATTAGAAATGCTAGAGCGGGAGGGCGCAGATCCATCGAGCAAAGAGGTGCAGATGTCAATTCATGCTTCTACTCTAAGATATGCTCGTCGGCTTCAGTTCCTCGAGCCACTTTCTTTTTCTACCGATTCTATTTACTCACTCGGGAATCGGACTAAATTGATCGGTACAGTCTGGTCCCCAATTCTAGAGAAAGCAAGATTGATCACGCCGGTTCGATTCCTAAATGGGAACTGGATTGTCCGAGAATCGATCAATCATAACGACTATAATCATTGAGGGAAATTTGAACTCGAATGATCACAATGCTAATCGACACATGTTCTACTCGTTCTTAATAAGAAGATGGTACAATCGTATGATAAAGTTTCTCAAAAGCAAATTGAAAGGCAATAAAAGCATCTTTGCTAACAAAAGAGAGAGAGATCACCACCGTGTCGACATGTGATTGCGAGAAGAACCTCCTTTGTTCCGGCGTCCTTTCCTTAACGGACAAGTCTTCCCCCATTAAAATGTCGAGAGAGAGAGAGAGCGCGATTTCTTCAGGCAGCGAGCGTGATCGGAATCGGAATCGGAGTCGGCAGCGGCGCACCGGCAACCGCCGCCGGACCGGAGGAAGATGAAGATCGACGTCAACTCGATCGCTCGGAGGGTCGAAGTCGACAGTCGCATTCCCCTCCACGATTACTACCGGACCGCCGACAACCTCCTCAAGCAGGTGCTTCCCGGTCTCTCCTCCCCGCGTTCGGCGTGCCCGATTCCGAATAAATTTGAGGAGGGTCTCTGCCTCTTTTACCTTTTTTATTGCCCTTAGCTCGAGAACGAGCTGGGGCCGCTGGGTCCGTCCCTCTCGTGCGAAGAATGCAAGTAACCTTCGATGACCGTGCTACGGGGCTAGTAGTAGAGGGCGATTCGTGGAGTTGCTGATTCGGTATTTTTTAGTGTTTTTCCGTGCAGATATCACTGCATGAGATGTGCCTACGTGAGTGGTGCATTTGCTTATTAGATAAATGCTACAGTTTGGCATCTGAAGTTAAATGATGAGCCTTTACCGGCGCAAACCGTAACGGGGATTGCACAGAGTTTAATTTCGCATCAATCCGTGTGGGAAGTGTGAACTCCTCCGTCGTTTCGTACGGCAAGGGTGTGTTGTCTTGTCCCGTTTGTTTAAGCAATCGCCTAATCCGAGGAACAATTTTTTTTTTAAAATACATTTTTCTATTTCTATTTTCAAGAACAGTTTTTGAGCATTTGAAGCGTTTAGTAATTATACAAAATTTCTGTTTCCGAGAAAGAAATACGTTTGGTACGACTCTATATATTTGTATGACTTAGAATTTCTTTTAATTTATTAATAATTTTTTTCTTCTCCTTCTTCCTCCGACCGATCACCGGCCTCGGGCTAGCGTCGCCGGCCGTCGGCAAGGTCGAGCCTTGCCATGGCTGGGTGAGGCTAGGGGGGTCTTGCCGGTGGCCGGGCGAGTCTCAAGGGGGCCTCGTTGGTGGCTGCGACCTCGTTGGGGGCCGGTGATGCTCCGGCGAGGTTGCCGGGCCTCGTCTGGTTGGTCGTCGGCCGGCGAAGAAGGGAGGAAGAGAAAGGAAAAAAAGAAGAGGAAGAAAAGAAAAGGAAGAAAAAGCTTGATTCTTGATTATTCTTTCTTGAGTTGTTCCTGAGAATAAGAAGTAACTTTTTTTTTGTTTATTGTTTTTGTTCCAAATCTATTTCCGAGAACAAAAAATTTACCATATGCGTTTCTGTTCCATTTCTATTTCGGGAACAAAAGAACAAAAACACTCGTTCCTGGGAGTGCTAGTGCCAATTGAAGTCTTTGAGATCTGAGAGGTGCTGGAACTTGGAAAGAAAGACCAGCTTCAATTTGTCGGAATGACGGGTCTTATTTATGATTGACATTCATGCAATTGAAAATGAGTTGTATTTGCACTTGGCTTATTGCTACTTTAGAATAGGAAATAGTTCTGTCATCAGGTTTTATGTGTGGGATTTGTTGAAGGATAATGAGCATCATTTGTTGTTATTGTCTATGCTACTTTTCCTGGGGCGTGGTGTTCTCTGCATTTTCTTATTGTCTGTATCTTCTCATTTATGGTCAAGGCAAATGTGTACCGAGAGGAGAATAATATCGTGAATCTGTTTCTCATCCTTCTGAGGTTTTCAAGGTAAAAGGCTTTGTGCCAGGCCATTACTTTGGTGGTTCTCTTCCTTTGCTGAAAGTACAAATGCATATATCTTAGATATCTTTCAGTTTGGTGTCTGAAACTATACCGTTCCATCGAGATTACCGGCTTTGGTGTCCTAAAGAAAGGTCGACTTATAGAAAGGTGAAGTATATCGGTGCACATCATTCATTCATCTAATTTGAGAATGTTGGACAACATTTTTAAGTTCAACTCTTGCCTTATCTCAGCAGAAAGTGTTTGATGTCCTAGGCGAGCTCGAATCCTTGAAACCAGAATTCCAGTGTCGAGTGGATGAGTTAAAAGAAGCTGATGCAGGGTCGCAAATGCTTGAATTTGACAATTCAGAGAGAAATGCATATGCCTCTAGGACATTTCCACTGGAACGGCCCTCCACCAGTAGGAGTTCTTACTCGAGCACAGATAAGAAGGTTAAAGAAGGCTTTTCTGATGTACAACCCCAGTACAATCACGTAGCCTTCATTTGATTTTGGCATGTACATTGTACAAAAACTTGCTTTGATGGGAAATTTTCTTTCACACTGTAACTTTTTCTTGCCTTTTAGGCCAGAGAATCTCACTGTTCGAAAGATTAACCTTGTCTAGTGATTTGTCCGTTACTTCTGGTAATGTGGCCATTATCTAATTGACCTTATTGTTTACTGCAGCCTGATAGCTTAGCATCTTCATCTCTTTGGAAGTATCAAAATGACCAAACTCAGAGTTCGTTATTGAATACCGTGCAAGTTGACAAGCAGTTCCAGAAGCCGTGAGTATTATTAAGATTATTTAGATTATGTTCTCTTGTGTTGGCAAAATTTGTGCTCCTATTCTTGGAAAGGAGATGTGAATATTGTATTCCTATTTCTGCATCTTGATTTTAAGGATATTTTTCCTTGATATTTTTCCTTTTATGGTTGCTTGAGATGTAAATTCTTGTCTTCAGTTGTTCTTTGTTTGTTTTCGACATGGTATCAGAGCAGGAGTGAATCGACCTGTTCTTGTTTCTTATTCTTGTTGCTATTTTTTTTTTTTTGTTTTTTTGTTTTTTGGTTTTTCGTGCTGCAGCTTCATGGCCAAATCTAGCAACCCCACCAACGGTGCTGTGCAAGACACAGATGGTAAAATGAAGAAACGGTGGGAAGAACTTCGACAGTACAAACTTGTTACTCCAAATGTTCGCAACTATGTTCAACGGGAAGAACAAAACAGGATTGCTAGTCTCAAGCCTGAATTTGGGGAGACTAAAAGAGATACTCTTATGCGAACCAAGCTGCCGTCCTTCAATACTAGGTGTTCCGTCATACAAAATGAGGAAACAAGGAAAAGGGCCATGGCGGCAGATTCAAAGGTGAAGGCATCCGTTAATTCGCGGGAAAATTCAGCCCATAATACTATGTGTAATTTCTTTTTGTGGCTGCTTGTTTCCTTGGTTGTGGCAACCTTGTTGTGTACATATATAGAATAATGGCAGATATCTCTCACAATTAAAAAGAAGAAGAAGAAGAAGAGAATTTTGGCCGAGGACGTGGACATACTGTCGAACCTCGTTAAATTCTTGCCTTCAGTCGTTCTCTGTTTGTTTTCAACATCTTGGTTGAGATCAGTGGTCTGATATGACTGGTTTACTTCTTGCTTCTTCTTTTTTCCTGCTCACTAGAAGCATACGAAGTGATAGATGGCTGGAGACGTAAGCTTACGGCACTGCTTGATCGTTTTGCTTGTATATTTGTGAGGCTTGCATAACTTTGTATCTAAGGTTTGGATTGTATTGAAGGATACTGCCAGATTTACAACTTTTCTTCAGCATATCCTGTACAAATATTCGAAATGGACTCTGATCAAGGGTTACCGCCACTTTTGTTCCACATTGCTCGATTTTGAATGCTTCATCGTTCCACATTTGTTTCACTCTATGAGTTTCAATAAACAAATGAAAATATGATCCAACATTTCATAAAAACTCAGGTTCGGTAATTAGGTAAACACATATCAAGTACGTAACTTTATATTAATCAAATACACTCAAGAAGGTATTCTTTTGAAGTATTGACAATATCGTAGAAATTATTCAACCCGAATAAATCGATAAAAATTATGAGTAAAGGTACTAAAAATCCTTGTGTAAAAGTTGGACCGACACTCTCTATGATCATTGGACCATAACGAACTCCATCATGCATGGTTAGTCTTGTTGATTGGGGTTATTTTAAGTCCACGGGAACAATGTTTAATGATGACAATACTCAAACTTAAGTACTAGGGATGAGCATCTAGAATCATTTCGAATCAGTTAATTTTGAGTGGTTTTCAAAGGCATCAGTCTAATTCCCGATTCCATAAAATTAGAATCGGTGTTGGGCAGTCCATTCCCAGTTCTAAGACGTCGAAGGGTGCCACCTTCACAAGTTCAAGCCCCAATTTCTCCTCGCCTTCACAAGGCTCCCCTTGATTTGACGAAACGATTAGTCATTACCTTGCTCTTTTCAAGTCCAATCCCTAATCGTGCCTCGCCTTCGCAGATCTTCTCGCTCGACCCTCTCGCCCCAGTCGCTCGCGCCTTGCGTCCCTCTCGCCGGAGTCTAGACCCTCTCGCTCGACCCTTTCGGTCGAGTCACTCGCATCCATTGTCGTGGTCATTATGATTTTGTTGCTCGTCTCCCCAGTAGTCTGAAGTACCCCTATGGTCATGGTAATGCGAGAGGGGAGCATGCGCGTTACTGGAGGTATTGCACTTCATGATCCGAGGATCGAGATCTATGCTTTGGCTCTTGCGCTTTGGATTGCTCTCTTCTCCTTGTACGGCCGATTAGAAATGCTAGAGTAGGACTGTGCAGATCCATCGAGCAAGGAGGTGCCAATGTCAATTTATGGTTCCACTCTAAATTATGTTTGTCGAATTGTTTTTTTCTACTAATTCTATTTACCACCCAAAAATTGGACCAAACTGATCAGTGTGGTCCGGTTAGTTCCCGTTCCAGAATATGATGGTTTGATTCTCGATTATAGGAAAATGAAACTAATCCCACTGATCCAATTTCTAGATGTGAGTTGAATTGTTCAGGAATCGATCACCCTTAACAATTATAATCATCAAGGGAAATTCAAAGTTGAATAGCCACATAAATTAATGTTAATCGAGACGTTTTCAACTCATGGTTAATAAAAAGATATTACAATCATACTGAAAAATATAATAATACTGGTAATGAACACCATGGCATTTTATAAATCAGCGGCCATAGCATGAAGTTTTTCAAATAAATTAAACGGACAAAAACCTAATTTTGCTAATTATAATGATAATAATTAAAAAGAAAAAGAGAAAAAGAGGGATCACCACCATGTCGACATGCGCGATTGCGAGAAGAACCTGCTCTCTCCCTCGGCGTCCTTTCCGTAATGGACAAGTCTTCCGCCATCGATCCCCCCCTCTCTACCCTCGGCTTTTAGAGAGAGAGAGAGATTCCTTCCGGCAGCGAACGGGATCGGAGTCGCCGCAGCGCCGCGCCGGCAACCGCCGCCGGACCGGAGGAAGATGAAGATCAACGTCAACTCGATCGCTCGGAGGGTCGAGGTCGACAATCGCATTCCCCTCCATTACTACTACCGGATCGCCGACAACCTCCTCAAGCAGGTGCCTCCCGGCCTCTCCTCGCCGCGTTCGGCGCGCCCGATTCCGCGCGCCCTTATTCTCGTCGAAATCGGTTTTGTCGCGATTCGGAATCGGAGAGTTTGGGGAGGGTTTTTTTGCCTTCTTTTCTTCTTTTCGATTGCCCTTAGGTCGAGAACGAGCTGGGCTCGTGGGGGTGTCTTTCTCGTGCGAAGAATGCCTGCTGGCGTGGCGTGATTCTTCGATGACCGTGCTAGTAGTAGAGGCCCAAGGGCGATTTGCGGAGTTGCTGATTTGGTATTTCGTAGTGTTTCTCCGTGCAGATATCACTGTATGATATAGGCATACGTGAGTGGTACGTTTGCTTATTAGATAATGGGGATTGCGCAAAGTTTATTGCGCAGAGTTTAGTTTAGCATCAATCCGTGGGGGAAGTCTGAAGTCCTCCGTCGTTTTGGTATGTTGATATGGAAAGGGGGTGTTGTCATGTCGGGTTTGTTTGAGTAATTAAGTGCCTGTCGAAGTCTTCGAGATCCAAGAGGTAATGGAACTCGGAAAAAAAAGATTAGCTTCATTTTGTTGGAATGACGGGTCTTAACAGGGGATGATGCACTTATAAATGAGTTGGATTAGCTCTTGGTTTATTGCTACTTAGAATAGGAAATAGTTCCGCCATCAGGTTTAATTAGTAGGTTTCGTTTGGCGTATCGTGGGCATCATATTTTGTTGTTGTCTATGTTATTTTTCCTGGGGTATGGTATTCTTAGCACTTTCTTATTGTCTGTATCTTCTCATTTACTGTCTAGGCAAATGTGTACCGGGAGGAGAATAATATCGTGGATTTGTATATCATCCTTCTGAGGTTTTCAAGGTAAAAGGCTTTGTGCTAGGCCATTACTGTGTTTCTGTTCCTTTATTGAAAGTACAGATGCATCATATCTTTGATATCTTTTGATATCTTTCAGTTTGGTGTCTGAAACTATACCGTTTCATCGAGATTACCAGCTTTTGCGTCCTAAAGAAAGGTTGATTTATAGAAAGGTGAAGTATATTGGTGCACATTGTTCGTTCATCTAACTTGAGAAAGTTAGACAACATTTTTAAGTTCAATTCTTGCCTTATCTCTGCAGAAATTGTTTGATGTCGTAGCCGAGCTTGAATCCTTGAAACCAGAATTCCAGCGTCGAGTGGATGAGTTAAATGAAGCTGATGCAGGGTCGCAAAAGTCGCAAATGCTTGAATTTGACAATTCAGAGAGAACTGCATATGCCTCTAGGACACTTCCACTGGAATGGCCCTCCACCAGTAGGAGTTCTTACTCGGGCACAGATAAGAAGGTTAAAGAAGGCTTTTCTGATGTACAACCCCAGTACAATCACATAGCCCTCCTTTGATTTTGGCATGTAGATTGAACAAAAACTTGCTTTGATGGGAAATTTTCTTTCACACTGTAACTTTTCTTTGACTTTTTAGGCCAGAGAATCTCACTGTTTGAAAGATTAACCTTGTATAGTGATTTGTCCGTTTCTTCTGGAAATGTGGCCAATATCTGATTGACCTTGTTGTTTACTGCAGACTGATAGCTTGGCATCTTCTTCTCTTTGGAAATATCAAAATGACCAAACTCAGAGTTCATCATTGAATACCATGCAAGTTGACAAGCAGTTCCAGAAGCTGTGAGTATTGTTAAGATTATTTATATTATGTTCTTTTCGTTTAGATGAATGGTCTGATATGATTGGGTTACTTCTTGTTTTTTTCCCCCCTTCTCATTATAAGCATATAAAGTGATATCTGGCAGGAGATGTAAGCTTACGCCACTGCTTGATTGTTTTTCTTGTGTTATTGAAAGGCTTGCATAATTTTATATCTATGGTTTGGATTGTATTGGAGGATACTGCCAGAGTTACTACTTTTTCTCGGCATATCCTGTACAGATATTCCAAATGGACTGTGATCAAGGGTTACCGCCAATTTTCTTCCACATTGCTCAATTTTGAACGCTTCATTGGTCCATAGTGGGGTTTATAGATTTAGGGATATTTATGAAGAAATCATTTGAGGGCAGCACCTGGCTGTGTTTGCATAGACGAGTTCAAATTGCTGAATCTGATGAAAAGGTAACACATGAAACTTAGAATGATAGCAAACCTTTGCCCTAGGGCCTGCGGTTGACTCAAACTAAAGCAAAATGGATTAAATTTGTCAATATGCTAATTTGCCTTGGTTCATTGCTTTGAGCATGAAACTAGATGACTGTGACCTACATAATGGAGCATTGTCCTAGCTTCAGGTCTATTATAGATATTGCTAAGTTATTTGATGGTTTACATTGATCGTAACAATGATCTACCCTTTGGATAAAGCAGCTGCTTCTCTCCTTAAGTATCTGATCCCTAACCTGCTTTTGTTTCATCTTTTTGTTGTCATCTTCTTCTTCTATTTGTGAGAATACATCTACATTATATTGCATATTGCAATAGCATATTAGTATGAAACACTAATTTTATAATAGGATTTTGCAGTTCTGTTAGTCTTCCAGTTCCCAAAAAGGAAACGTTGTCTAGACACTCTATATTAGGCCCAAATGGCCTTCGGGGCCAGTGGCTAGGACCCAGTGCAGAGATAAAGGTAATATCCCTCCTTATATTATTCTCACTTTTTGCATGCGATATTGTGCAAAGATGATGTAACTTAGTTGCTTGAAACTACAGGTCCAATATCCATGCAGTGCAGACTTCAACCCTGCAGAAGAGTTGAGGTTTGAACTTGTTGAGCATTCTATTTGTTGCACCAATAAACTACCGCATTCAGTTTTTTACTCCCATTCTAATTTTTGCACAAGAATGGATTAAATCAATGGATGTATTCTTTCATTCCTTTTTATATTTCCTATATGAGGCTGCTCCAATAGCTCTATTTTTGTTTGTGAATGATGAAACAGCCTCAATCATGCTGGTCAATACGATCATATGGCAGTCAAAGATAATGATCGAGGGTCGCCTAGATCTACAATGGATTCAGTGCTCTCCTTGGATGATGGTACATGGTCACGTCCTGCTGAACAGTCTTGGCCTGCGTTAGCTACAGAAGCAATGGAAGATCCTTTCCAGTTTGTCAGTATCAAGCAACCTGCTCCACCACCTGTTCTTGCTCAGGTTCGGCAGGGCGTTGCTCCTATCCCCCCATCTCAAGTTGCAGATCCAAGACCTGGACCTGCAAAATCTTTGCAGCATAGTGAAAGCTCTTATCAAAATCTGCATGTGGTGAGTTTGCTGTCCTGATGATGTAATATGTCTTTCTTGAACAATTTTCATGTTCTTCTAGCTGTCAAAAACAAACTTTTGTACTTCATGGGACAAAACCTGTCCTGATTGTTTCTCTCCACGATGATGATTTTTCTTTCTTGTTTTCCTGCTTGATTTGCACCCCAGCCTGTAAATATGATGCAAGACTTTTTGCGATTGGCTCAAAAAAATACTGCAAAGAACTTGGAAACTTGCGGGGTTCTTGCAGGTTCACTGGTGAGACCCGTACTTCCCCTTTCTTTGGGGCTTTTTCTATTGTTTATTGCTCATCCTGGAATTGAGGTTGCCGAGGATTAAAATTGACTTGTTCTTTATTTGCTGTAGAAAAACAGGGTTTTCCATATTACTACGCTCATTATTCCAAAGCAAGAGTCCACTTCAGATTCGGTATATCTCTAATCTGGTATTCAAGTTTGACTGTTCTGCTCATTTCCTTCAATGTGGCAATGTGGCAATTGGCTTATGACTTTTTATCCTAGTCTTAGTTCAGCGTAACGTACCAGTTACAGAAGGAGCTGCCTGTCACTAATTAATTAACTTTGCAATTGCTTATGGGTAGCTTGATTTGATGCTGAATGATGACACTAGGAAATTGGTCTCTTGAGAGTACATTATTACTTGGGATCCATCTTTTCATTTGATTACAAGTTTTCTGTCATCCTAGTTATTTTGTTATGTCCCCTAACTTTTGTTGTACTGATGTTCAGTGTCAGACATTGAATGAAGAAGAAATATTTGAAGTTCAGGACAGATTATCACTCTTCCCTCTTGGATGGATTCATGTAAGTATTATTGACCATTCTGTCATCTTCATTATCACTGACTTTATCCAATTTTTCTGGATATCTGCCATTTATGTCTCCATTGCTTTGTTTAGAAAATCCCTCGATTTTGCAAGTCCTGCTTGATGTTGTCAAACTACATACGTTCAAGGCATCTACTTATTTTAGATAATTGAGGAAAGACTAGTGGATACAATCCTTAGATGGTGAAAATCATTGTTGAGAAAATTTCTGAGAGTGGCTTAGAAGCAAGCTTTTGTTGAGGCAAATCTTGCTGAGGCAAATCTCAGTGGATGGTATTAAAGAAGAAAACGTGATTTGAAGTCTGTCAGATTCTACGGAAAAGTGACACTGCAGATTGGCACTTGGGATAGATATTCACAAAATTTTCAATTAGGAAACAAAATCATTAACTTCTAGACTTACTGCAAATTAAGACAAATCTGGATCGATTGAATCATTATGCATATCATCTGTTTGAAAGATACAAACATGTAGATGAATTCAAAGATTTTCTTTTTTATCTAATTCTTCTGGGTACTATAAAAGTGGATTATTTGAATAATAGAAACTAGAAATGTGACTTTGAATACACAAGGTGGAGAGATGAGAATTTCAATGTGAATAATTGTAAGAGTAGACACTGAGTGTCATATTCTTTAGTTTTTCTACATTCTGTTTTGCCAAATTCTGTCTAGCTACTATTACAATCCTCATTAGTCTGTTCTCTCTCTGGTAACCTGCTGATTTTTTCCTATGACTTTAGTTTTGTGGTTGTGCGTTACAACTGGGAGTTCACCTTGCGCGTATCTCAATATTTGGCATTGTACCTGTTACCACTAGTGAATTGTGAATATATAAATTCATTCTTTCTAATTTTTACAAACTAGTGTTAATATAACTTAATTATGATTCTTTTCCTTGTAAAGCCCCTTGGTTTGGAGTTAAACTTCCGTTTATCCATATTTCTAAAAAAAAAGTATCTCTCGTTTTTTATTTCCATTTCCTAGCAGCCTGCTCAACTCCCTCTTTATTGAAACCCTTGTCGGTCCTGCCACAGCTAATACTGCCAGTTAATAGGGAAGGAATTCTTAGGGCAATTGTTTCAGGAGATGCATATGCTCAGTTTATCGTATAGTGTTCTTTTTTTGATGTACTTTTACAATCAGTCAAGATTTTTTTTTTTTTTAACTCCAGTACCTGATACCTAAGGTACTTTCATAATTTACAGACACATCCATCTCAGACCTGCTTCATGTCATCAGTGGATCTCCACACACATTATTCATATCAGGTAATTATTTTGTTCATTCTCTCTGATGCCATGCCATGTCGTTAAAGCTACAGTCAAATTGTTTTCTAAAATGTATACTGTAGTCTTAGCTGTTCAACTTGAAGTTTGTCCATTTGCAGGATGGTTTTTAAGAACAAGTATTCATAGTCATCCATGATTTTGGAGTAAATGTGTAACTTATTTAACAAACAAGAGTGCTTCTTTTTAAGATAACAGCAGTATAATCTGCTTCTACAACTTTCTTAAGGCTAGGTACTGTCTCTTAGTTAACCTCAATAACAAAGGGAAGTAAATTTGAGGTTATTAGATAGGTTCATTACTATAACTATGGTGATCAAATTATGGGTTTAATCTCCTGATAAGATTTGCTTTCTGGACTTACTTGTAGATTATGTTGCCTGAGGCAGTTGCGATTGTAATGGCACCTACAGACACGTCCAGGTAATCTTACTTATTCAGTCCTCCTTTCTAATTGGTTAGGAAGCGGGATGTGTTCGCTTTTAAATTTTCATTCGGCTAGTTACCAGTTAGCGTGCTTACTACTCATGTGTTTCAACTTACAGTCCACATGGGATATTCCATCTTTCTGACCCGGGAGGTGTCAATGTGATCCGCAATTGCCAAGAACGCGGGTTTCATCCACACGAGGAGCCTTCGGATGGTAGCCCCATTTATGAACACTGTTCGCATGTCTATATGAACTCTAAGTTGAAGTTTGAAGTGGTTGATCTCCGGTGAGACGGCAAATAGACGGGAGACAGGTATAGTTAAATTAACAATATATCTCCCTTTGTGAGTAAGATTGTAAATTCAGCTGGGATTTTGAAATCATAAACGGGAAATGTAGAGCATGTTCATTTGTTTTTACCATTCCAATTCCCTGTATAATTGAGGTCGAGAACATAATTGAATAATGGATTCGGTCGCAGGAATTGGCCTCCTGGATTTAGGGACAAAAATGATATTACTAATATGGTTGAATACATTATTGATGAAAATGGACATATATAACATAGCATAAACTCAGACGATGCCTGAGAGACTAAGTCTCTCCAGAAAATTAGTTAAACTCACGCTGCAGCCAGAAATCTTGCCGGTTTATGATGCTTTGGAGGTTGATGCTAAGCTTAAGCGGAGGTCAATCCCAACTTCATTTGTCTCAACTTGGGGAGATTCCATGGGCCTGCTGCTACGACCCATGGCTCGGATATACTCTGCCCGTACAACATAAGATTGGCCGGGATCGCCGTCCAACTGCATTGGAATTGGCGGGGGCGGCCCACGGTGGAACCTAGCCGACGTGGCGAATCCACCGTGCACTCTCTGGGCGGATTGAATGAATGGTCCAAATGCCGCCGCATGCGTAGATAGGATGGGCCCCCCTATCGTCAACGGCCGTTGATGACGGTCGCTGATGAGCTGGGCTCGCCTGGCCCGCTGTCGTTCTCTCTTGTGCGCGTTCTGGTGGCCGCCCAGCGCTTGAGAGTTCGGGAACTCCCGGCGGCAATATTGGCACTCGAATTTCCTGATTTCTCCATCATATAGTGCCATCACCGGCGTCTCATCGGACCCAGCGACGGGGACGCCAAACAGCTTCAGTCTCGGCGGCCTCTTGTTTTCAGCATCAGGATGCGTGTTCTCCAATGCACACATCATGCAAATCTAGACAGAGCAATTGTTCTTTCTTTGGATTCAGTGCAAGTATTTCTCGTGATATGGGAAAGTGAGAGTTGAGAATTGAGTATATATAGAGAAAGGGTAAGCCGAGAGAAGCGTGCGGAAGAGATCCTATCGAGCGTTCCGCATGTAACATGGGTCGTGAAAGTGCTAAACCATATCCAAAACTACAGAGAAAAGAGAGACGCTTTTCCTGTTCAATTTGTTGCTATCTTCTGTACTGATGCAAAGTGCCCAAGCTCCAGTAGTCGTACCTCTTTATCTGCCTCAACTTATATAGGCATGCACCATAAAGTCACCTTTGCTTTTTGAGCCCTCGTCGCCTTGGTTGTCCACTCACCTTATCTCCAACCATCGCCCCGACCCATCATCATGGTGAAATGCGCATGATATTGCCGGCGTCCCGATTCGGATCGGCTGTGCAGACTCTGATCGAAAGCGGGTATGCTCGTGAAATCACGAGCGGATCCAAGTGGGTTCTTGGGAGAGCTCCTAGAGGGTTCTTAGGAAAATGTGATTAGAGGGTTAAACTCCATTCGACGTTCTTAATTACAATTAGGAACCGGTTTCACTGGACCTCTCAGGCATCAAATCAGTATGATCCACGCCTGCAGGCATGGGCCGGACCGGCATCGCGAGGGATGATTGTGTCTGCCGCTAGGCAGGCCCAATTTGACAACCCACTCGCTTCTGTTCTCTTTCAGACAGACTTGAGAGCAGGGCCATCCAAAGTGAGTGGCAGGATATCTTGGAGAATCCTCCCAAAAGGCTTTACATATCCTCCAAGCAATTCCATCATCCCGGCTAATCTGAAAGGGGGGTAGGGACTGCCCTGTCCCAATTCCGTGACCAAATTCATTTCCCTCCAACCATCATTTGATGATAATTATTGTCACGGATGATGTCCGAATGTGGACATTGCGCTGTGTAAATATCATATGCAAGGATTCCTAGATTTTCTAGGTTCCTTTTGAGTGCTCGCGAACTGGAATCTAATACCGTCCATCTATCATGGAGGTCTCGTTGATGAGTCATGTAAGTAACTCAACCGTTCCGTCGTTCTTCTCATTTTCTAGGTTGGTATCGAAGTTTGGAGACCTTGAGGGATTTTTCGAGTGCGTTGGGTGCACGTGGCACCCGTGGAACAATTGAGTGTACGCTGGGATGGACGCCCAATGACACGCTTCTGTCAACTCAATGAACCTCTGTTCAAAGCCACACGCTTGTTTTCGTAAGTTCTCTCTACCGCAATCGCTTTTCCCCAAGCACCAACATAGGGTCCTCCACAAATGGCCTCACCACATACTGTACTGGCCTTGTCCGCATAGGCCCCAACACACAACCAATTGGGTGTCCCTAACATGCAGTTGTCTTCACAAGATGCACTGCATCGCACCCTTTTCCGACGGTATCTCACGATCAATCCGAAGGCTAATTTAAACCGCGCTCGCTACCAAATAACATAGTCCTCTTTATGCATCATCTACTCGAAGATAAAATTCAACAATGCCAGCTCTCAAACGACATTAGTTATTACATATTCGCATGATCTATTTGGAAAGAGCATTTAGACAGTGTTGGCTTTTCAAACGGTGTTACTACATAATGATATTGTATGGGTTCATGGCACCATCTACACCTTGGATTGGTCTTTAATCTACACTACCAATTTGAGCTTGAGGGACATGCTAAAGATAATTTGTAGATATCACGAAAGTCTCACCGATGCTATCATATTCTTAGCAATTCATTCCTTCCACACCCTTCTTCTAATTGTCGAAATCACACAAACTGTATCATTTATGGCACACTAAATCAAAATCAAAATCCTGGCTGTTAGAGTCTCTTTTGGCAATGAACAAGTTGGGGGGCTGTGTAAGCCCTTAGCCTAAACAACCCCAATATTCATCATTTCCCTAATTGACATTGGTCAACTTGTGAAAATAAATTATTTTGAAGGGTTTTATTTTCCCGGAATCTCAAAAAGAAGTTATCTAAAGAGCTGTTTTTTTGACAGGTGGAGAATCAAAACATTCTTAAAAAAATAGGAAACATCGGGGGTATATGGGCAGGTGGCCAGAACTTAGTGGATGAGGACCTGTCCGAGGATAAGGCAATACTATCCATCCCAAATATAGATATAAAAATTAAAAAAAAAAACGAAAAATATCCCTTAAAGTGAAAAGGCCATTGTAACATTTTTAAGACAACAAATTTTTTCTTTTCTAAAAAAAAAAAGAAGAGAAAAATGATTTTCCTGTTTTGATATCATGTCACAGAAAAAACAAAACTGCACGTGTAGATTTTGCTGATTGGGTGGAGGATTTGAAGATAAGAGTCAAACGTAATGTTAAATCATGTCCCCCCCTCTCTCCTTCCTTTATACTCGAATCCATTCACTTGAACTGATGATACTAATGTCTCAACTCCCCCCACCTTCTCTCCATATTTTTTGGTACTCCAAAAGAACTTTTGCCAGGGCTGGACCACCACCGGTCTGATTGGATTCACTTCTATTTTCATTTTCATTAATGTCATGACTCGCATAATTTGATTCTTATTCAATATGCAATGTCGATTAGGCGCTTAAAGCAAGGCTAATCCTTCTTGGATTAGGGTTTCCTATAAGAATTGCCGTGATGAAAGTTTTTCTAATCCATCTCTCCGAAGAAGGATATTACATAGGAAAGACAAATATGGTCAAAACTTCAATATGGTTCTTCTCGATATTGAGATTCGATGCTAGTGGTCGACACAAATTGGAACAAGCTTTTGTGTAAGATTATTTAAGCTCGATAAGATACTCAAAAGCATCCGCATGGAACAATTTTCCATGAAAGGGTAAACATTTTGAAGTTCGATGACGTTTTCATTATAATAAAAGGATCCGAAAATATTGATTAATTATAGATTGAGAAATCACCACCACCCATGTTATTGTCATTGTTGTTGTTGTTATTTTGGAGTTTTATGATGGTGTCAGCTGGAGATAAGCAGGACTTAACATCACAAATATTTCTGAATCGCAAAGGAGGGATTTGTTCCCTAGCTTCAACTTAGCTCATGATTTCTTACACTTCCCTATCAAAAAGCAAGGACTGGGAGAAGGCCTACGGGCAATACGAAGATGTCGATGTCGATCTCCTGATCACAACCTAGTACATCCATATTGGCCAACTCACTGTCTCTTCTCACCTGCGAAACGTCGGATCCGTCAGCAATGACACGACCGGCATGTCGGGACTGTCATTCGATGTGGATCCCGCGGCTGAGAGCTCACGTTGATCCCGTGATGGCGGTCGGGTCGGCCCTGCACCGTTCATTGCGCAGCTCACGATTTGATCTAAGAGGCCCTCTTGTTCACACCCTCAGTCCCCTCATGTAACCGACCCGAAGAGGCGCCTCTCTGCATCGACTTGAAAGTTCGGAAGCTTGATCGTCGTCGCATACCGGATCAGGTGCGAAACATGGTTGTTTCCAATGACAGAGTCTTCTGGCTGCGATATCTTTTATGCTCTTCAATTTCTTTTCCGGGTATTTTCCGGTAGAAGCGCTTAATTATTTCTTCTGCGGAGTTACTTCAGTTTGTAGTTTCAAACATGACCAAGTTAAGGGCCTCTTGATTATCGGAGCTTGTTTGGACATATGAGAAGGGGCTAGAGTAAACAGGAGAGATTTCTAATACGGCAGATGCAGCATATCGTAGTTTGATATAGACCAGCGTTTCAAATCAACAAATTCTCGCGAAATCACGGGACCTGACATCCCTCGTCTTGCCCCGTAGAATCGTTTGCAAGTTCCTTACCGCCAAGTTCGTTGTTATGTAATATCTTTTGTCTAACTAAACATAGAAATTTACAGCTTCATCACCACCTGCTACGTTACATAGTGTTCATATTTCTCATGTACATGGAAACTGGGCTTTTTGTATCAAATCAGAATCGTTTTGCACCTCTAAGATGTTAGAAAGGCTTGTTCATACCTTGGTCTTGTGGTCCTCGGCCAAGGAAACTTTGCTTAGCCTGCTTGGAAGCGTCTTGGCAGCCTCGCTCACGACCTTTTTACCCCCGAAACGGCGTCGGCGCGACCCGAACAGCGCTCTCTCGACCAGCACTTTCCCAAAGTTGGAGCTCGATGCGCCGCCCTCCGACTTGTGCTCCCGTGCCGCGCAGTTTGTCTGGTTGCTGCTCGTGCCCGTTTCCTTTCCGAACGCAGCCTTCTCAGAAGCCATTTCTATTTCCTTTCAAAGCGGAATTGAAGGAGAGCCGGACACTCAGACGAAATCTTCCGCAAAGTGAACACGAACTGCAAAACCTGTTGCGTGCAGACCCGATATTTCGCGAGACATATCGTCGGAAAAACCGAATGGGGTGGAGAATAGGGAACACCTAGGAATCTTCTGTTGGTGCAATTCGTACTCATGGAATAAGTAGTTCCTGTCTTATGAGGCAAGAAATGAATATTAGTATGTCATTCTTTCTGGCAAGCAACAGCACAAGTTCCTTGAAGGTCCTCGCACAGTGAAGCTGTTTAAATCAATCCAGCTCCAGATTGTCCACGTTTCGAATTGAAAAAACAAAACCAAGAGGGATCGAATTGGGAGGTGTTGGAAACGCATGACGAGACAATACATTCCGTAAAGCGATTCCATGAAACCGTTTTCCACGAGCATATGCTCGCAAAAATCATCTCGACACGGCATTTGTCCGAGCTGATGACGCAGATGAAGCGGAGCACACAGCTGATAATTGGAGAATCAAAGCATTTATGCCAAATTAGGTAGCCATTGACATTGCAGCCGCACTTGCTGATAGGGAATCTCCTCTTCATCTCAGCTTGTGCAACTGCCTTGTGACAGATGGATGCAAGTCCCCTTTGCTCCTGCAGAGCTTCTAGTTTGGCTCTGGTGCTTGACAGCAAGCAAAAGTGACAAAAGATCATGGTAGAAGAAGAAGAAGATCTAGCTTCTGAGGATGCACCTTACCTTAATATAAACCTTGAATTAACAGCGACTTGTTTCTAAGATGGTAAAGAGATCGCGGTCATGATGAATCACTTCAGTCGAAGATATAATCAGATCGCGAATGATATGTGGCCTTTGGGTTCGTTTTACTGACTGCTGGGATGACGAAGGATTGAAAGGTGCACACCACGTGAAAGGGGAGTAAAAGGGGGAATCAAGAAGCTCGAAACCTTTTAGCTAGGACACCGTCGTTAGGGTTGAGTGTGCAATCATCTATTGACCTCTTCTTGGGAAAGAATTAGAAATTCTAAATACTTCTAGTAACTTCCCGTCAAAATGTACAATTTCTTAAATTTCTCGAAGAAAATCACTTTATTTTTTAAGAAATTCTGATAGGACGAAAAACCCACGGTCGCCCAAGCTCCCCATGAACCAAAGTCTTATACATTAGCTCGTCGTTACACCTAAAAAGGTTGAAGGAAATTAGCTGCTTATTTGGAATAATGTGCACTGTTATATGTCAAGATCCATCATTTGGCTATTTTGTCATTGTGTTACGTGAAGATACGATCGCTGTGAACGTGAAAAATACTCCTTTTCGGACTCTAGCGTCCCTCCCCTTCTCGTTCTCAATTCCTTGAGAATGACGACCCAATCTAATCGACCCTTTAACATTCCCTTTTTTTTCATTTTGAGATCATGACAAAATGGGAAGGTTTGTGTTATGGGACTCTTGGAAATAGTAGAATTCATTACCCAATCAGACTTAGTTAGGAACTTAAACTATAAATGCAACTCCTCGTCTTCTCTTCTATGCCAAAAAGCTCTCGATCTCAACCCTCTTTTGCATTATCAAATTGTGTTCATCTTTCTTCTAGCTAACGACCCGACTCGACCATGGGGGTGTTCACCTTCACCGATGAGTACGCATCCACGATACCCCCGGCGAGATTCTTCAAGGCCTTGATCGTGGACTCTCATAACCTCATCCCCAAGCTCTGGCCCCAAGCTATCAAGAACATTGACATCCTCCGAGGCGACGGAGGGCCCGGAACCATCAAGCAGATAAATTTTGTCAAAGGTGACTATGCATTTTCGCTATACAGGTGTACAAGTGTGGCATGATATGATAACCTTCTATTGTAAATAAGTAGTCAGCTCAGTAGCATGGAGAACCGTGTGGATGAGCTGAACGAGGAGACGTTCACGTACAAGCATACGATGATCGATCTCGAGGAGAGGTTTGAATCCATTGCTTATGAAGTCAAGTTTGAGCCGACACCTGATGGGGGGAGCAAGAACAAGATGACCAGCACGTACTATGTCAAAGGTGACATCGAGCTCAAAGAAGAAGACATTGAGACTGGCAAAGAGAGAGCCTTAGGGATGTACAAGGTCGTTGAAGCATACCTCCTCCAAAACCCTAACGCTTATGTTTGAAACTTCAAGAGTGCTCCGTCAATGAATTTAGGACAATCCCCTCAATAAGCACACATGGCATATTGTGTCTTGTCTCAAAGTCGTAATGGGTTCTTTCGATTTCATGTGATTGTCATTTATCTTTGGATGGTAATAAAATGACATCGTTTTTATTTGGTTTGGTCACTAGTCATTGAAATATTGCTTTCTTCTATAAAATTGATTGGCATGAAAAATCAATTTCCTTTTCTCTATTCGAGCTATCATGGCCTAAGTTGCCATCATGAACCTCAATCTTCCCCGTAATCAGCTATGGACATATATAATAACATGAGACGACGATAAAAAAAAGAAGAGAAATTCTCGAGTTTTATGATAATGTGACTAGTTTCCTGACTTAATTTAAGTTTTCACGAAAAACCTTATGGTGACATGGGTAATCTTGCCATCTCTTTCTAGTATGGTAAGATCATGAAAAGTCCTAATCGTGAGAAATTCTCAGCCAAATCAATCAGTTTTTATAAACATATCAAATAGGCAAAAGTAGTGAAATTCGAATTACAAAGTCATTACCCAAGATCAATAAGCCACCTAGACGAGTACAGCAAATACCGGTGGTGATAATTTAATAGGCCTGAACGGGCTTTAATGGGCTGACCCTAACTTGATTGAACAGGTTTGAGCCTCAAGCTCGGGACTATTTTTGAGTTGAGCAGACCCTGACTCAAGTCCTATTGAGTGGGGCCGTGTGGCCATGCATGTTCTCTTGAGCCATATCTAAAATTGCCTTTGGACTCATGTTTAGTGGATCTAGGCCTACAATTTGATCTCTTAATTGACTCAAATCCCAAATGTCACAAACTAATAAAGCAATAACCATACTTATATATTTTGATCCCGAGTATGATCCTAAATTGCTCCATTTGAATTTTGGGATATATAAAGTTAGAGGATATTCCCCAGGAGGAGGGAGATAAAAAAAATAATCATCTCAAATTGAGAGTCGAAACATGCGGGCACCGGCACATGAAAATAAAAAACGCAATCTATCTGAGGTGATGATGCATATGAAGCAGAGCATACAGCTGGTAAGCGAAGAATCAAAGCATTTATCGCACTTGCTGATAGGGAATATCCCCTTCATCTCTGCTGGTGCAACTTCCTTGTGACAGATAGATGCAAGTCCCCTTTGGCCCCTGCAGAGCTTCTGGTTTGGTCCTGGTGCTTGACAATAAGCAAAAGTGTCTAGATATCATGGCAGAAAAAAAGGAGAAATTCCAGCTTCTGAAGATGTGCTTTACATTAATATAAGCCTCAAATTAACAACGGCGGGTTTCAATGACAGTAAAGAGATCACAGTTGCGATATATTACTTTAGTCGACGATATAATCAGGTCGTGAATGATATGCGGCTTCCGGGATTCAATTAGACCAAAGCAATTCGTTCTGATGCAAACCACACGAAAGCGGGATACAAGGGGAATCAAACAGCTCGAAACCTCTAGCTAGGACGCCACTGTTAAGTTCGAGTGTGTAATCATCTATTGACCTTTTTTCGCGAAAGGATTAAAAATTCTCGATATTTCTATTAACTTCCACATCAAAATGTACAATTTCTTAAATTCCTCGAAGAAAACCACTTCTGTTTTTTGAGAAACTCTGATTAATAAAGAACCCACGGTCGCCCAAGCATCCCATGAATCAAAGTCTTATATATTAGCTCATTGTTTCACCTAGGAATGTTGGAGGAAACTAGCTGCTTATTTGGAATAATCTACACTATTTTTTTTTTTGTTGAGATCCATCATTTTGCTATTTTATCATTGTGTTAAGTGAACATACGATTACCATCAATGTGAAAAATACTCTTTTTGGAACTCTAGTGACCCTTGAAAATGACGACCCAATCTTATTGACCCGTAACATTTTTTTTATACGGAGATTATGACAAAATTTGAAGGTTTGTGTTTGGGGACTCTGGGAAATTGTAGAATTCATTGCCCAATCAGACATAGTTTGGAATAACGAGGACTTCTTTGATCTTAACCTATAAATGCAACTCCTCATCATCTCTTCTATGCCAAAAAGCCCTCGATCTCAACCCTCTTCCATCATCAAGGAGTGTTTCATCTTTCTTCTGGCGAACGACCCAATTCAACCATGGGGGTGTTCTCATTCACCGACGAGTATGCATCCTCGATCCCTCCGGCGAGATTGTTCAAGGCCCTGATCGTGGACTCTCATAACCTCTTCCCCAAGCTCTGGCCCCAAGCTATCAAGAGCATCGACATCCTCCGAGGCGACGGAGGGCCCGGAACCATCAAGCAGATCAACTTCGTTAAAGGTGATTGTGCATTTTCACTGTGCAGATGTACGAGCGTGGTGTGATACGATCTCTTTTTGTTGTATGATAGGTAGTCAGCTTGACAGCATGAAGAACCGCGTGGACGAGCTGAACGAGGAGACGTTCACGTACAAGCATGCCATGATCGATCTTGAGGAGAGATTTGAATCCATTGCTTAAAAAGTCACAAGTTCGAGCCGATGCCTGATGGGGGGAGCAAGAACACAATGACCAGCACGTACTATGTCATAGGTGAAGTCGAACTTGAAGAAGACATCAAAGCTGGCAAAGAGAGAGCCTTGGGAATGTACAAGATCGCTGAAGCGTACCTCCTCCAAAGCCCCAATGCTTATGTTTGAAACTTCAAGAGCGCTCTCTCAATGAATTTAGCGCAATCCCCTCAATAAGCACACATGATATATTGTGTTTTCTCTCAAACTTGTAACGGGTTCTTTGATTTCACATGATCATCACTAATCTTTGGATGGTAATAAAAGGACGTGGTTTTTATACAATTGTGGTCACGAGTCACTGGAATATTGCTTTCTTCTATAAAATTAGCTAACATGAAAAATCAATTTCCTTTTCTCTATTTGAGTTAACGTGGCCCAATTTGTTACCATAACCTTCAATCTTCCCCCTAATCAACTATGGACATACATAATAACGTGAGACGATGCTGTAGCTCAAGGTCTCTTTGGAAAAGAAGAAAAAAAAAAAAAAGAGGAGAAATTCTTGAGATTTATCATTATGTGACTAGTTCCTTGACCTAATTTTAGTTTTCACGAAGAACCTTATGATGACATGGGTAATCTTGCCATCTCCTTCTAGTTTCCAGTATGATAAGACCATGAAAAAGTCCTAATCGTCTAAAAAATTCTCTACAAAATCAATCAGGTTTTATAAGTGTACCAGATAGTCCTAATCGCGAGGAGCAAAATTAGCGAAATTCAAATTCGAATTACAAAGTCATTACCCAAGATCAATAAGCCGCCCCATGTAAAATTCTATCAAAAAATAGAGCCGAGCAATGAGCATATCAGATTCTCGACGTAGACAAGTATAGTAGAGACTAGCGGTCATAATTTATAGAGGTTAGCATATTGGACCGTCCAATCAAGAATTGCTTGGACCAGACCGATCGATTTAGTTTAGCTCCCAGAGGTATTGGTCCAATTTCCAGTTCAATTTTTTTTCGTTCTAGTTCTCGGTGGGGGAATTGGACGGATCGAACTGACGGACTAGACCAACTCTTTTTAAAAAAATACATATTTCTCGATTTCTTAAAAATAGCAATAAATTCTAAAATAGACTATTTTATTTCTTAAATACAAGTATAAATTAAATTAAAACTGAAATTTTCATGGAATAAAAAAGTGGCTAATTCGTCAGATTGGATCGGAATTGACAGTCTGGTTTGGTTCTTGGTTCTCAAAATTGGGAACTAGTCCTCCTCATCAAGTTCCCGATTCCACTTTAGAACTAAACCAAATCAGGAACCAATCACCCTTAATAATTTATTAGGCTCGAACCAGCTTGAGTCTTGAGCTGCGGACTCTTTTTCGAGTCGAGCTGACCCTAGCTCGAGTCCTATCAAGACGGGGCATGTAGCCACACACATTCTTCCAAGCCTACCTAAAATTGTCCTTGGACCCATGTTTAGTGGATTTGGGCTTACGGCATGATAATTTGATAGGCTCGAACAAGCCCGAGCCTCGAGCTCCGGCCATTTTTCGAGTCGAGCCGACCCGACCCTAGCTCGAGCCCTATCGAGTCGGGGACGTGTAGCCAGGCACGATCTTCCGAGCCTCCCTAAAATTGTCTTCAGACCCACGTTTAGTGGATCTGGGCCAACAATTTCATATCTTAATTGGCTCGATCGAATCCCAAACATTATAAACTAATAAAGTGCAAACCATACATACATGCATACATACATACATACATACATACAGACACATACATACAGATGAGCACTTGGTTTACCCTCTCAATTATTTGAATCCCTCTTTTAACCCGCTCCCTCTCTCCCTCGCCTCTTCGCCCTGCACAAAACCTCTCGAGCAGCGACATCGCCGCACGGCCGCCGTCCAGCCACCGCCGCCGCAACCCGAGCTGACATCGCTTGCTTCGGGAATTGGCTCCCGACCCTCGATTTCCCCGCGCGCGCCGACCCGCGAGAGAGAGCCATGTCGCTGAGGCCTAGCGCGAGGGCGGAGGTCCGCCGGAACCGCTACAAGGTGGCGGTGGACGCCGACGAGGGGCGGCGGCGCCGGGAGGACAACCTGGTGGAGATCCGCAAGAGCAAGCGCGAGGAGAGCCTGCTCAAGAAGCGCCGCGAGGGGCTGCAGCTCGCCGCCCCTCCCCAATCGACCAACCTCGAGAAGGTATCGCCGCGGTGCTTTGCTTGTTCTTCTTCTTGTTCTTTTTCCCCAGGGAAATCTTGTTGCTTTCTGTGGCCAGTGCGCGGTCGGGGCAAATTAGGGTTTGGCCGCGGCGATCGGTGGGCTTCTCGGATTTGAAATTTTCGAGTTTGACTGGTGTTGGGCATCGAGCGAGGGCGGCTCGGGTTGTTGGAAGCTGGGGTGATCTCGTTTCGGTTGTGTCCAGTGATGGCCGCTACACTGTATTGCGTGAAGTTCGCGTCATCGCGGTGTCGAGATGAAACTGTAGCGCGGCGTAGTTGTCGGATGATGCATTAGCATTGCATGATGTGGTTTTCTCGTGATTGTGGAGTGGCTCGGTTTGATTGAAGAATGGTGTTTTAGTGGGTCTTATTTCGATGTTTTTGTTGCAGTTGGAGAGTCTTCCTTTGATGGTAGCCAAAGTCTGGTCTGCGGATGCCGCATTACAGCTGGAAGCAACTACACAGTTCCGAAAACTTCTTTCGATAGGTATTGGGAAGTTGTGTCGGGACATCTCCCTGTTTGCTGCTTTGTATCTGGCTCTTGTTTACTTTTTCTTCTGTCCGTTGCCATCTTAGTCCAGATTTTGTGCATTTGCGGTGGTTGTTACTTATGTTGCGTCTGCACTGTGCCTGACATTGCTGCAAAATTGTAACTTTCAGAGAGAAGTCCTCCGATCGAGGAAGTTATACAATCCGGTGTAGTTCCTCACTTTGTAGAGTTTCTACTTAGGGAAGACTTCCCCCAGCTTCAGGTTTGAAACTGTTGATTAATTTAGAACTTTCTGTTGGTAATGTCTGTCTGGCATTTGAGTAGTGATTCCCTTTTCATATCTTAGTTTGAAGCTGCATGGGCTCTCACCAATGTCGCATCAGGGACCTCAGAGAACACCAAAGTCGTGATTGATCACGGGGCAGTTCCTATCTTTGTGAAGCTGCTCGCCTCACCTAGTGATGATGTCCGTGAACAGGTATTGTCTGATATGGTTTCTCGACCTTGAAAATTGTATGTTGGAAAAGTCTTATCTTGGGGATGTTATATTTGTGGACTTAAGTCTTTTTTTTTTTCACTTTGGTACATTACAGGCTGTGTGGGCATTGGGAAATGTTGCTGGCGACTCGCCCAAATGCCGTGATTTAGTTTTGGGTCATGGGGCTTTGATGCATCTTCTGGCTCAATTAAATGAAAATGCAAAGCTCTCGATGCTGAGAAATGCCACATGGACCTTATCGAATTTCTGCAGAGGCAAGCCACAGCCTCCATTCGAGCTGGTTAAGCCAGGGCTTCCATCTTTGGAGCGTCTCATTCATTCAAATGATGAAGAAGTTCTGACAGACGCCTGTTGGGCACTTTCTTATCTTTCGGATGGTACAAATGACAAAATTCAGTCTGTTATTGAAGCAGGTGTCTGCTCTCGGCTAATTGAGCTTCTGCTGTAAGTATTTAATTGATAAACTAATCAACAATTGCTCCTTGTCATGTCATGCTAATTTATTTATTTATTCCACAGTCATCCATCTCCTTCAGTGTTGATTCCTGCCCTTCGCACAGTTGGAAACATTGTCACTGGAGATGATATCCAAACTCAGGTTCAATTGGCATTCTTTTTACTACACTCTCTGTGAGATAATATAGCTCAACTAGATGGTTTGAGAGTACCTATCTTTTAGTTACTCATGGACTTCATAGACAAATTCAGTGTTCTAGAATGTATTCTAGTTCGTATTTTGTCAAAGTTGCTTAGCTCATGCATGATGCTATAGTATGTAGTTAAGGCAAGAATTCTCCATGTTAAGGTAATAATAATAGTTTGTGAAACCAATTTTGTAAGTACTAAGTTTTTCTTTTTGTGTCCTTTTGTTCTCTTGAAGAATTGCCTCGTTAGTTGAGGACATATCCCCATCATGTTAGTACAGGTAAACAAAGTCAAAATGCTTTCATGATGCGATGCTAATACGAGTGTTTTTGCCAGTGCATTATTAATAATGGTGTGCTTCCATGCCTTCTGAGTCTGTTGGCCCACAATCACAAAAAGAGCATCAAGAAGGAAGCATGCTGGACGATCTCAAATGTCACAGCTGGAAATAGTGAACAGATTCAGGTATGGGTTATTTCAGTAGTTTCATAGGAAAAGCAATTGTGTAGTGTGATGCTACGGATCTCAATGTCTTGAATGTTGTTTAATGTCTCGTGAAGTATTTCCAAAATAACGTGCTTGTGTGGTAGCAAAGATAATGAATTGTATGTGCATTGTCCTCTATAAAGTACATGAGTTTCCTGGTCATATGCTTAATTGAAGGAATCATTAAGAATTTATGACCTAGCTAACCTAGAAAGCTACTTTAAGAAGGAAGTTGCGTTGATTGCCTGATGACTTGATGTAGGCTGTCATAGAAGCTGGTCTTATTAGCCCCCTTCTCAATCTACTTCAAAATGCTGAGTTTGATATAAAGAAAGAGGCTGCTTGGGCAATATCAAATTCTACATCTGGCGGTACCCACGACCAAATCAAGTATGTATTTTCTAACTTTTATCTTGAGTCCCTTGTTTCTTTTTGCTTTCATGAATTATATAATGCTTATTTCCCCTTCTCTGTGGTAGGTATATAGTGAGTCAAGGATGTATCAAGCCACTATGTGATCTGCTTGTGTGCCCTGATCCAAGGATTGTAACCGTTTGCTTAGAAGCTCTAGAGAATATTCTGAAGGTTGGGCAAGCAGAGAAGGAACGCAGCAATACTGGGGATAATGTCTACGCCCAGATGATAGATGATGCCGAGGGGCTGGAGAAGATTGAGAATCTTCAGAGTCATGACAACAATGAGATCTACGAGAAGGCAGTGAAGATTCTCGAGACATATTGGGTGGAGGAGGAGGAGGAGATAGTACCCCCAGGTGATAATACACAACCGGGCTTCAACTTCGGAGGCAATGGACTACCTCCATCTGGTGGATTCAACTTTAATTGAAGGTAAAAGTTAAAGTACATGACATACATTTTTTGCTTTTTGGCCGATGAGCGTAATGCACTTTTAGAAAAAGCTAGTGTGGACTGCCGGCTATCTATAGGATAGTCTCTAATAAGTAAGCACTCTAAGCTGATCAAACCGGAGGTCCGGGGAACTTTAGTCCTTTGTCTTGGAAGATGCTGACGAATATCTTGTGATTGCAGGGATTTAACGTTGGGGCAATTGATAATCACATCAGGGGCGCTATTGAAGTCAGAACAGCTTGGGATGTCTGGTTGCACTGTCAGTCAGTCTGGAGTCTGTTGAGGTCAAAGGGGTGTCTGAGCACGTCTATCTGAGCTACGTTGTCCCAAACAAGCAGGGTATGGACTTGACCTTCATGCCCTCGTTCAATGATCGTGTTGTCGAGATTTTGAGTGTCTCAAGAGGTTCATTTTTTAGGGTGGTCGCCTGAATGTCCATCGTCTATCCATTCCGAGTCAGTTTACCATTGCTAGTCTTTTCTAGATTTGAGAAGTTTTTGGCTGGTCGTTGCACCTTTGTTGAACACAAACATCTGAAAGCCTCATTCCTGATGTACTACAGTTAGAAAGGCCCATGAGTTTTTGTATTTCAGCCTTATCACATGCATTCTATGTCAACTGCAGTCACTTTAATATGAAAGGAGTAAGAAAAGGTAAGTTTCGTCTTTCTTTCAATCCATAAAAGAAACCACGCATGAGTATCGAAGCAAATTGCCTATAAATATTATCCAGTTTGCTCCCGAATGACGCATTAGCATATCATTTGGTTTGTATTTCACCTCTATTTGTTGCTGCTCGCTCGCAGAGACATATCCCTTTCTATTGTAACATTTTGAAACTGGATGAATCTATAGTCTTCACGAGACACCTCCTAGATTGTTCACCGCCGGATCGAAAAACAAAAGTCATAACCGTCCAGGTTGAGATTTGTTGCATTCGATCCAATGGTGAAAAATTCCAAAGGCACGGTACCTCTTGAGGATTATAGAATCATCCGTCGGAATGTGCACGCAAAATATCTATCGTTGTGGAGAGATGACTATAGTAAGTCCCAACAAAATAAAGCGTCGAGAATACACATAACAACAGACCCTCCTTGTCTGTCATTAACTAATGACATGCGTGCGAGTAGTCCGTGAGCATGTTAGACGCACATGCAGACGTGCAGTCTGAAAGTTTCCTCTTAATGGAAGTAGTCCATTCATTTGCATTACGTAACATACCTGTCTATAAGGACATTATCCTACTCTACTAACCATATCCCATAGTTATCTCTCTCTCTCTCTCTCTCTCTCTCTCTCTCTCTCTCTCTCTCCATTCTTCCATCAAAAGGCGCTATTCACAGACTCCATTCTTGTACAATATAAATCACATCGGAAGGAGGAAGAAAGACGCTTGCCCACAATGAGAAGCAGAACAGAAGATCAAGAAACAGAACCTTTGATATCCTCCTGCTCTTGGTGGAGATCAGCCCGAGAATTCAAGGACAATGATCACCGTCTCGGCTCTCCCTTCGCTGACCTCTCCAACCTGACCCCAAGGCTCAAAGTTCTCAGAGAGATGGAGAGACTCGCGTTGATTGCTCCTGAAGGACTGAATGAGCTTCGACACTGCCTGCGGGAGGGGTGAAGAGGGAGGACATGGTGATCCTGCCAATCATGACGGTGGTGCTGGTGGGGCTGAGCGGTTCGGGGAAGAGCTCGCTCGTGAACTGATGTACAGTGTTCTTGGCTGGTCCGGACTCATCCCTTTTTCTCAAATATCTAGTAAGCATCCGTCTATTAACCGATTGCGAGAAAATTTTCACACAGCATTTCGGTTGTAGGGAGTAGCTTATGTTACAGGTATTATGCAGTCAACGATACTCATGTGCAATACTCTTACTGTTGAATCTAAATGGTTAAGAGGGACTAGAACTAAACTTTGTCTGGTGAATTAGATAAAACTAGCCATTTTAATTGACCTCTTTTTCGATGACTAAATCATACCTTACTTATTTTCGCTCAGTTTTGTGAAGAATTTCTGTTAAAATTTAGTGTCCCTGCAATTGGGAACAGCTCCGGAATGGAAAATGCAGAATTTAGTGAACTTACCTGTATGTTGGCTGTGGAAAGTATCTGTCATTGGTAGGGTCTAACTGACAACACAAGCGCTAAATACACGCCCGAATTCTAGAGATGGAAACCTTAATTCAACACTCGCGGACGTAATTTTTGGATTGGTGAAGTTTCTAACCGAAATGTTTCAGTTGAGGAAGTCTTTACTGATAATTAACAGTATGGAAGATTGCCATGGTCAAGAGAAAGGTGATTTCCTACAAAAACTGGACCTTGCTGAACAAAGGTAGCTCTATTAATGGGATACGACGGTATGTTAAGCAATCATTTTGCTTTCATTATGATATTTATCTACTGAAAAGGGGAAGAACCGACCGGAAAAAAGGTATATCTGATAATGAGAAACTTCATTGAGCCAACAACGAATTGCTAGATTGGGTGATTGAGCAGATGAATCATCAAGATACACAACAATGTACCTGGAGGAGCACGACGTGCTGAGATCGCTACAAAGTGGGTTCTGCATCTGCGACACAAGAGGCCTAGACGTGAACCAGATGAAGGAGGGACTTGACGAGGTCTTAGAGTGGATGAACAACGGAGTTAGGCATTACCAGCTCTGCTTGAGACCGGGTGACGATGTCTTCAAGAGAGAGGCCCTGGTCACTCCAATGATGGGCAACGCGAGATTCGGGACGAGGCAAGTGACCCGTGCACTTGTGGAAGCTAACATGGCACAGATTTGCAGTGGCGTCCAGTCTGGTGATTTGAAGCCCTTAGAGGCCACCAAGGACCTCTTTCATTGCCCTGCTCTGAGAAAATCGAGTACAAACATTGTCACAGACCAAACTACTTATCATTTAACTGCAACATCTCTCGAGTTTGATGCTTGATTTTGATGCATAAATGTTGGTGTATGTTAATATTTGGCAAAATTCATGTCTAAGTGCAGGTGAGAGCCCAATTCTGATCTTAACACATGGGGATGAGCTTTCACCAGAAGAGAGAATCATAGGCAGGCTCAAGATTTCCAAGTATTTAGGAGTGGCCGAGACGACCGGCCTATATGACATCCCGTGTTTGACCGAGCAGGCATATTGCCCGAGGAGTCGGACCCGGTCACAGCCTATGCATTGGCCGAAGCAGTTTATCGGGTGCTATTGCAGGCGGATCGAGCCCACCGGCCGAAGAAGAAGCTCAGGGACCGGGTTTTGCTGGTCCTCTCCTGGCTCGTGCTCCATTAGCTCATTCTTTGCTTTGCTTGCTTATTTCTTCTCAAAACTGGGCCGGAACAATAAGCTGAAGATATGAGGGGCTTGGCGTGCTTGTTAATGTACTCTTTCACTGTGCAAAGCTATTGAATTAATCGGGCTTACGACTGGCCAGATAGACCCTGTTCATGTCATGTAACATCGCCTCTTTGATTGTTTCGTAAGTCATGTGATGAAAACTTAAAGTGGGGTTAAGTTTGAAACAAGTGAAGAGCACTGCTCTTGATTAAACTAGAGTTAACTTCATCTTGGGATGGATTTAACCCGAAAGAAAGAGGCGATCCGATTCATCAATCTGATGTTTGTGGCCTGGATGGACCTTATGACATTTGTTTGGCAATCCTACGGTACTGACTCGGCCCATTATTTTCGCTTTCGATGTCAAATTCAAGCTCACCTGCCCATCTGTATGGAAACTAGATAGTCCAAGAAACTGAAATTCGTGGAAAGTGATGCAATCTATGTGCGTTTTGAAACGAGGGGTGTAGTAATACAGGCTACACTGAGATTTAATCAATAAATAAATAAAATAGAGTAGAGTAGGCTTGATAATAGCTGGTCTTTTTATACATAAGATCTATGAACTGGCCTATGAACATAGAAATATATTAGTAAATGCATTGATCTCCGTGTAGCGCATAGGAAAACCAAATTTTTGTCCGACAATGTTTGGCCACACCAAACATCTTTTTCTAATGGGCTTCGTTTTCTTCTTGAGACTGCGCCTCTCGTAGACTCTATTTTCCTCTTTTTGCACACGTGCGAGAGCCGGATTTCAAATGTTTCTAAAAGGGTTTTTTATTTCCCTTCTAAGGCAGTAGAGATCGTGCCCTAGGAAAAGTGATTCGGCCTTAGAGTAATCCGACCAATGCTCGACATGGATGCCATGCATGTCACATCCTGATTGGAGAATCCTTTTTACCAAGGTTGGTAATAAAAGTTGACTTGAATTTTATTGTTATGGAATGGTTGAGCATCGCTTTATTGATGAGGGCTTTTCATGGTGACAAATTTTGCTCTTGTGCCATGCGTAAGGAGTTTTGTTTTTCGATTTAGAAGTTTTCTCATGCATCTTTTACAGAGTTTCCTAGCTTTTAACAAACAAAAGTGTAGAGAGAGAGAGAGCCCATATAGAGCCTTATGAACCAAGAGTTAGGTTAGCATTCTACCATGTATTAATAACTCAAAGTTAGAGTTATGAATTGAATTGACATAATAATATTTACACAAGAAGGTGTAATTAGAAATTATCTCTCTCTGCTTTCCTCTTTTTACCCTTTTTTTGGTGTGCATCATTTCCCACAAGTCGCGGTGCCCTAGCCTTGTTGCCATCATTGTGAAATTCTCATATCTCGAAGCACCATCTTAGTCATCGTCTTGAGTGCCGTCACTGAGAGAAAGAGAGAGTGTGGTATCTTGGTTACATTTTGGTATGGTGGTGGCAATGCAAAGGTGATGCCACTTAGGGTGACGATAGGTGGCCACAAAGGGTGTTTAGTGTGCATGTGTGAGAGAGATCAATTATATGAGTGTGGTGTGACCGGTAGGATGCTATTTTTTTTTAGTTAATAATATAAAAAATTCTCAATCAGTACATTCTTGACACATTCATCCTAAACTAATTTTCATATCACAAAAAATCCGAAACTAGTCACCAATGCCACATTTCATGTCCTAAAGATAAATAACTTTTAATAGATTTTCAAAACTTGAGGAAGTTCTTAAGACAAAATTCGCTTATTTCAACATATTTCCCAATCTAAGTTTTTGGTGATTTAGGATTTTTAGCAACATAAAAATTGGTTTATGTAAATGTGGTACAAATATACCTATCTGGGATTTTTTGTGGCGTGAAAATTAGTTTGGGATAAATGTGACACGAGCATATCAGTTTGGGATTTTTTGGGATACAAAAATTAATATTGAGTAAATGCAGTACGAGTAAACCAGTTATGAATTTTTTGTCGTATTAACCTAATTTTTATTGTGTAATATGTGATTTTAGTTTATTCTCACGTGTGAGTGTCAAAAAAAATTTGCAAATGCTCACCTGGTCGTCGCCAAGTGACAACTTTAACTCCAACCTAGTTGGAATTTATCCCAACTCATACACCACTAAACCACTCTACATGTACACTAGAGGGAGATTAGAGGATAATTAGATATTTGATGGAACCAATCAATTACTTAATTATGCAAGGCCTAAAGGAGGATTTTCCATACTAGGAAGGGAATTGAATCACATATTATAAAATCCGGCAAATTCGCATTCTGTGGCGAATCAACATTGGATTAAACTTTTCTATCGGTTGGTTTCTTCAAATATCCTCGTCACGTGACATGATTGTGACTTGAAATGCATCCTTGAGAGAGACTTTGCCTAGCTGTTGAAGAGAAAGAGAGAGGAAAAAAGAGCATATGAACTTTGTAAAGACATACTAATAAATGTCATAAGATCATGTGGTCCTTTGGTTTTGTCTGATCTTAAAGACAAACCAAAAGATCTGACGAGCTTTCACTTTCCCTCTTTGCCTCATAGCATCTGGCAGAAACTGTCTCACTGTAGCATCTTTTCTTCAATCCACACAATCAACTTGTCGCCTGCACCACACAGCCTCCCGGGGACACACTTCTCCAATCACCTTTTTCATGATCATGGGAAAATAAGGTCATTAGCAACCGTCTCTTTTTTACCCTATCATTAAGGATCTTCTATTGTTGCCTAATACTAAGTAATAGCCTCCGCTAAATCATATCAAATTCCCTGCACTAAATCATCTCAAATTCATTAACCCCACATGACTCTCGATTTTTCTCAAGTTCATTAATCATTCGATGGAAGCTATGTTGGGCAAGAAAGATGCATAAGTTCACTTTTAGATAACACTTGACACGCTACGCAGACAAGAAAAATTTGAACTAAATAGTTATCTCACAACGATGTAGAAGTTTGAGGTGGGTTTCAAATTGTAACAAAATAAAGTTTTAAAAATAATACGTTGTTTGTTGGATTTGTCATGAGGTTAAGAGAGAGGGAATGAAGGGAATTTCGTTTTATGTTCTTTGGAATGGTAAGGATATAATTGAGTCTAAGTAACGGGAATTAGGGTCCAAGAATCATGATGTCTTATTTTATTTTTTTTTTTTTTTGGTCGAAAAGAATCATGATGTCTTATTGAGTGAAGAGGAAAAGACACTTTTTGTTTGTTTTTTATTAATATTTTTTGCTGGAAAGTGGGGAAATTGATGATGTATTGATGAAGAGAAGAGTTGACCAGGGCCAAAATTAATCATCGTGCGTTAGGAGAAGAACAAGTACATCAGGATTCTGCCAGAGATCACGTCACATATGCAGCGGACATCAAACGCAGAAGGACAACGTTCTCTCTCTCTCTTTCTCTCTCTCTCTCTCTCTCTTTCCTTTTATAGTTTAAAAAGATAAAAGAGAGTAACTGATTTGGTCATAATAGGTCACAAAATAATCTTTATATACACATATTCCTTGTGTACCCAATTGTACAAACCGATACGGGTATGCATCGTTTGCTTTGTATTATACGTTTTATGATGAGCAACTCGTATTATCCTAAATGTACCTACATTCGAAAATTATTATCTTGTGATATAGTTATTAATTTATCGAATCGCTTCGTCCATATAAAAAACTTACTAATTGATTAAATTGCTTCGACATTTAACATAAGAGTCCATAATGGGAAAGAAAATGTCAACCCACTCTTTTTTAACTTTTTATTTTCTTACATGTTATGGTTTAGGTACCTTGATTTTTATATAATGTAAATTATCTAACACCATTTTAAAACGTTCAAATTAGGGTTGAGTAATAATTCGGTTTCAACCCCATAAGTGGACCGAACTAGTTGAATCTAGGCGATTCTCCATCCTCAAAATTTGAAACCGGCAATAATTGGTCCAGTTCTCGGTTTTAAGTGTGAAATCAAATTGTCCTGCTTAGATTGATATGTTTTTTTGTTTTTTTTTTATGACATTTTTTCTCTTAAAGAGTAGAGATGAGAGGCAACAAAGCCCTACCCTGATGCTAATAGCCCCCTCACGCCGAATCAAAGCAATAAACTAGCTCAGCTATTGAAGCGGCACACCTAAATAAGAAGACAAGTACAGTACACGTTCACCGGAGAGAAGACACACTGACACGTACAATCACGAACAAAATCGGCATTCATATTTGTAAAGACACCTGCAGGGGAATAGAAAAAAAAAGAAGAAGAAATCACCGCCGGATTTCCGTTTTCACAAATTTAAAAACGACCTTCTCCAGTTCGATTTTAGGTTTCAAGGTGAGAATGTGTCCACTCTAAAACTGATCACTACTATTATAAATACCATCTGCGTGGTCCCAGCTCCCAATTTGACCAAAGGCTCACCACAACTTTAGTCTTACAACCTTTCACTGACTAAGGATTGACTCGAATCAAAATCCACCTTGGCGAAATCATTGGCAGAGATACAAATGATTGAAGGATTAGGATTCTCCGCGTGTTTTCTTGATTTCTTTTATGCTAAACATAATGAAGAATAAAAGCTTGGAGGGAAATTTGCGAGATTGTTAGGTGTAATCAGCATTGATGTGAATTCTCGAGATATATTTAGCAATCGCGATTTCAATTTTATATTGCTCAATCATAATGAAAACTTTTTATAGTTCTCCTATAAGTGGAATGTTCCTTCTGTGCCGGTCATAATCAAGAAATCAAACATTTTCCAATCCAAACTTGTATTAATATCACGATACTATCATAGTGTCTCAATTTGTCTCCATGTCTGATACATACCTCCTTCATTGTATCAATGGTTGAAGTTGAGCATCAATTGAAATTAGAAGCAACGTTACATACACGACGAATATCTGTTTACACAAAAGAAAAAGAAAAAAAGAACTAACTTTTTAGAATTGACATGATGTTGATTTGGTTTGCTATATCATGGACACATAGTCGATTTGGCCAAAGAGTGTAGTGATTGAGTCAATATCAACTAGGGGTGAGTATGGTCCGGGTTGGGCCGGTCCACCCCTTAACCCTAGGACTAACCCACACAATGCTAGTCCTCAATTTTTGGGACCGAGGAACGATCCTATTGAACTTGGGACAGAGGATCGAACCGACCCAATGGGTTCAGTCCGGTTCCAAGGTCAACCCAGGACAAAAAAAAAAAAATTTATTTTATTTTTAATACTTCTTGAAAAAGCGATTGAAGACGGACTAACCCAATGGGTTTGGTTCAGTTATAGGGTCAACTCGGGACCAACCATTAATCTTTTATTTCATTTTTTGTATTCCTTGAAATGGCAATCGAGGATCGGACCGATCCAATGGGTTTGATAACGAGCGAGGTTGCCTAAGAAAGGCAAGCGGTGAGGGTCGAGTAGGGTGAGCGTTAAACAAAGTGAGCATTAAGTATCGAGCAAGGAGCAAGCCAAGCGAGCATCGAGCGGCACAAGTAACCCAAAGCGAGCGAGACGAGTGTTGAGTGGTGAGCGGAGAAGTTGTTTATCTCGATTTTGGCAAATTGAAGATTAAGAAGACAAATAAGACAGAAGAGAATGAGTACTAGAAGAGGATGTCGTAAGGAGTTGTTGTTTATACCATTTGGACGCCGTGAGGACTCCTCACAAAAACATTTTCCTCCTTCGTAAATTATAATTATTGATGTCGTAAAAGACATTAAAAATCTAAGTTATTAAAGAACAATGTAAAATTACTTGAACTACTCACTAAATAGTTGTTTAATTTTGTTGACGCCATTTATTTTAAGGTTTTCTCCATATAAAAAATTATAAATAATATATATATATAATCAGGGTTGGTCCAGGTTGGACCGACCCTAAACTCCCAAGATCGAGAATCAACCTGCATAGTACTGGTCCAAGAATCTTAGGACCAATGACCAACTCAGTTTCCCTGAGAACCGGACCAAGACCGGCAGGGTTGGGTCGATCCAAGGTCGGTTCAGGGTTGACTTTGGACCGATGCTCACCCCTAATATCAACGAGTTATATGATTCGGTAACAATTACATGAGACAATGGCTATGAAAATACTCATCGATGATTGTGAATGACAATTATCGGTGACCATTAAATACAACTATTGATACACGGTAGCGAGTGGAAGACGAAAATTTTGTTTTAATAACAATATATGGCCAATATTATTGTAAGTTTGGCTAAGTGGTAGACACATTGAAAAGAAAAGAGACAGAATGAAGTTGTCTCTTTAAGGCATGGATCTCTACATCAATGATGTAGCCATCGACAGTAAGACATCATTGACATTGACATGTAGTCAAAGGGCAATCGAAAACACACGTCGATAAAGAGCACGACGAGTTGGCCTTCTAAATCTAGCTAAGTGTCTTTAAATCTTACTATTAACATAGACAAGCCAAAAATAAAAATAAAAATCCCTAGCTGTTTTCTCTTCTCGCTCGCCGCTCTCTAATTGCTTATTTCTCTTCCACTCCGAGCTCCCTCAATTGGGAAATAACTCTCGGTCAATTCGAATTTAGATTTTCTCTCCCAGTATCATCTTGGAGTATTTTATTATTTTTATCTAGTTTTTTTTTTTTTTGGTATTTTTCCTTTACTTGATGTCGATGCTCTTTTTTTGCTCATTGGATGTATCTTTCCATCATTGGGAATCAACCCCCGCTTTAAATCCTCCAAACCAAGAAGTCTGACAAGATCGAGAAGGAATATTGTAGTTTTTACTACACTGGAATCGGTCATACAGTTTCTTCGAGTTGTGGAAGCTCTTATATTTTGATTTTAGATTTAGATCTAGTAGCTCTATTCTCTTGATCTAGATTCAAACATGGAGTTCCTTAGAGGCGTTTCTATACTTGTTCAATCTCTCTTGATTTAGATATAATTATGAGAGCCTATTCAACATTGTTTCCGCACTATAATGATGATGAGGATGCTAAACATAAGTGCATTGCCCATTGAGTAAGCCATATCTATTTGAGAATGAGATAATGATGTGTGCTTATCATTTATGATAATACGAGATTCGATAATTGGATGTGGTTTCGTTTTAGTGTCAAGACAAATCTATTATTGTGGGACAAGAGTGTGCTTATCATGCAGTTTGCGCTTTATTGTTCTATTTTGTTGTTTGGGATTTACTTTATTTTGAACCTCTCATGTATCATCTCAAACTATGAATGAAATGTTTACTTTCAAGAAAAAAAAAATTATAGCTAAATGTTTAATAGAGAGAAGAACACAAAGACAGCAATGTCGATGGAAGACAAATATTGATCAAAGGTTGAGTGGTACACAATGACCTGGGAGTCATAACGGTTTGGGAATGAGGTCGGTGTGCAAATAGGAAGTCTAGAATCTTTGTGGTGTAGTTACAAATATACTTAGCATGATTATTACTGATGGGCAATCATAATCACGAATTATGTATATTATGGCGTGTAATTACTGTAACACTCACCTTCATTAAGAACAAAGTCTCGATATACTTCTTTAGTTTGTCAATACAACCGTCTTTTAAATTCCCGCTACCTCCAAGTCTTCACTTTTAAACTTATCCTTCAGCTTCTTCTTTGCGCCAATTCAATTCATGTCCGAATCATCACCGAACCCATCTAAGCAAAAGGTTTTTCGCCATTTGGGTCCAACACTCATTTTTCTAGCAAGACGACATCATCATTGACGGATCACACTTCCTAGTCTAGTCGATCTTTCAAGAAAGTTGAAGATATCCAACTCAGGAAAGATGAAAGCCAATCAAATCCCCGCCATTTTTTGGGGTCGCATTTCACGAGCTCTTTTCAACTCTCTTTTGGGGGGTTTTTCGCATTTTGGCGGGTAAGGGATGCGCTCAGGAGGGCCAAAACCGAGTCGCCATCGCCACCTAATTCAAAAACATTTCGGGTGGAGTGGCATTTCCGTAATAACGAGGCGGTGCGAGCTAGGGTTTCGCGTCCCATTTATAGATCCTCTTCTAGATCCGCCTGCGCCAAGACATTTCTCGTGTCGGTTTGATACCTCTCTCTCTCTGTCTCTGTCTCTCTCTCAGTCACTACATAAGCACTCTCTCTCTATGTCGGTTTCATCTCTAGGTTCCTCCAAGTACCATCGTCACTGATTGCCCACTCCATTCCCCCTCTCTCTATGTCTCTCTCTCTCTATCTCTCGCTGTGAGAGGCGCGTAAAGTTTTTCGTTTTCCCGCTCAGGGGTTCGATTCGTGATCACCCATCTCTGTTCTTCCCTCTGTTTTAGATCCAATACACCCCCCTTGCTCTGCTTCCTCGTCTAGTCCCTGTTCTTGATCTTGTTCTTGTTCTTGTTCTTGGGTATTCTTCTCCTCGCGATCGCGACGGTTCTTGCTTCGTGCCCGGATCGCGAGAGTTTTTTTGCGGGTACTGCTCGAGCGAGCTCGCGCTCTTCTTTACCTGGGAAGAAAAAGGGGCCTTGGAGATCGGTGAGAGGGGCTATGGAAATGCAGGACGCAAGTGACAAGGTGAGTTGATCCCGGGTTTCGCTTCTGTGGTTCGGTCTTGAGTCGATCTTGGGGGTTGGGATTGATCTGGTAGGGGGATGACTGAAGTGGACGAAACCCTAATTTCGTTTTGCTCTTTTCTCTTTGGGTTGCTCAATACAGGGATCGGAGTCGCCGGGGGTAGCTTCGTCGGAGGAGAGCCACGTGACGGAGACCAAGAAAACGTGTGCCGATTGCGGCACCACCAAAACCCCTCTCTGGCGTGGCGGTCCGGCCGGTCCCAAGGTATAAAAATCAAATCTTTATCGAAAATCGAGTGTGACAGTTTACTTGCTTAGACTGATTTGTGTAATTAATACATCGAAGGGACAGCTCTAGTTTGACGTTTCGCTTGTTTAATTCTTTTTTGCCGCATTATGGAGTATGTCCGTTCGTAGATCGATCGTGAACACGTGGATTTGATAGTGTCCTTCTAGGAAAGCTGTGTTCTTGATTAGCAGTGATACAGAGATCGATCCAAAGAAATGGGTTAGCTCGTTTTAGCGTGTCTTGAAATGGGATCGGCTCGATTCGTAGATTGGATCTGTAAAAACATCTTCTTGATCGTGGAGCACCCGTTCTGTTTTTTCCCCCTTTTGATGTAAGCTGGTGGTTCCTGTGTTTTTGACCACGCGATCTTGATCTTGTCCTCGCAGTCTCTGTGCAACGCGTGCGGGATCAGGAGCAGGAAGAAGAGGAGGGACCTGCTGGGCGTAAGCAAGAAACCCACAGAGGACAAGAAGCGCAAGAAGATCAACAGCCACAGCTCGAGCAACAACAGCACCGACAACCGATTCGGCGATTCGTTGAAGCAGAGGTTGCTGGCTTTACTCAGAAAAGAAGTGATGATGCAGAAGAAATCCGCTGTGCCGTCATCGTCGTCCTCATCGACATCGAGCCTCGAGAGGCAGAGGAAGAAGCTGGGCGAGGAAGAGCAGGCGGCTGTGCTGTTGATGGCCCTGTCTTACGGCTCTGTTTATGCTTAATAGGGTTATTAGGTAGTTGAGAGAAAAAATAAATAAAGAAAAAGGAGGGGGAAAAAAGAGAGAAAAAGGTAAAGGGAGAAAGAATCAAGAATGTCAAATTGGCAAAAAAAAAAAAAAAGTTTTGGGGGGCTACTTTAGGCGCAAGTCTAATTATGTTCTGGGGGGAGTTCTTGTATTCTTTTGACCAGCTGTTTTGACCGAAATCGAGAGGAGGGAGGGAGGAAAGAGAGAGAGAGAGTCCGACAAGTGTAACAAGTTGGAGGAGATTCGATGTCTTTTTGTTTCTCTGTTCTGTGCTAACGTAATATAAGAGTTGTCCAATTTTCGATTATTTCCCATTTGCTGCTGTTGGATTCTTGCCATCTTTGGTCAATTTGTGACTTTGGTTGTGACCCAAATGCAAGTTGAGTGCTCGGCATTCGTTTATGAGGCCGTAGTTTAGTTATTGACCCGATAAGAATGATATGCAATGGGAAATGGAATCATATATAATCGGTATGTCTCGTATTAATAGAGTAGCTGTTAACACAAAATGATGTCTAGGTGTTGTTATAATAGGAGGTGCATAGGGTTGCTTTTTAGTTTGAGCAACCGTTGTAAAGTTATGAGTATCCTTAATGTAATGGACCGTCCAATCAATCTAGAAATACATGTTGTTCACCTTTATTTTTGGCTTATTTTACATTTCTTGTACTATTTATATTGCTGACAATGATCGATCATAATAGTCGCACCTCTAAGTTTCTTAACATTTACATTTCTTGTTCAACAGTTGACGAAGGAACCTTGAAACTTTTGTCAATCGGACTGAAAGGGAATTGGCATTCATTCTTTCAACAAGGAAAATTTCACCGAGAAGACCATGCCAAAAAGATCAAAATTCAACGGAAAAAAGCTAGAATAAACTTTTTAAGAGATTGGTTATTATAAGTATCTAACTTTTATACTCTTGCCGTAAAGCGTATAATGAACTTTGATAATCGATAAGTTAGGTGAGGGGAGAATTACCAAAAAAGTTCTAGACCTATTGTAATTGTACTAATTCAGTTCAATTTTTTTTTTCTTTTATCAATTCTGTTTTAAACCTTTTACATTTGTGTTAGTTGAGTTCATCCGGTCAATTTTGGTTGGCTGACGCTGACATGACATTGCCGATGCTAATGTGTCATTTTAAAAAAAATATTTTAATAATATTTTATCTTAAATTTTTCTCTCTCCCCTTCCCCTTCCCCTTATAGTTAGCGAGGGTCACTAACCACAAGTGAGGGTGGTCAAGTGAGGGCTGTGAGGCTCTTGCCTAATCTGCCCTTGCTCAACTAGGTGAGGGCTGTGACGCCCTCGTTTGCCTAGATTGGGTGAGGCCCACGCCTTGATTGGCAAGGGCGGTGGCCAGGGCATGGGAGTTACGATTCTCACCCAGATTTGGTGAGAGCGTCTTAGCCCAGCGAGAGTAAGCTGACATGTTAGTGCCGACCGGCCAAAATTGGCCGGATGGATTCAACTAGTACAAATGTAAAAGGTTCATAACTGAATTAGCCCAAAAAAAATTAGGATTGAATTGACATGATTCAATAGGTTTGTGACTTTTTTAGTAATTCTTCCATTAGATGAGAGATAATAACTTTCCATGTCGTTGCTAGTGGATTCAAGTTTCTTAGTTGTCTTAATGATAAACTCCACAAGATACTTTCTAAATGGCATGGGACACATATCAAGTCAAAAATTTCTTGCACTAGGAATGAGGCAGGCTTTGCCACCAACAATAATTAGTTTGCTCTCTCACAAAACAAAATAAGACGACTTTATCATGAAAATAGAAAACCTATCCCAAAAATATTTATCCATCATGAAACTTGTTAGATGTTTGATAAATCTCCAAGTAATCGAGTATTTCAACCTATGACCTTGGACTAGAGCTGTTAAATGGGTGGGTCGGGTTGGGTTTGGGTCGTATTATTAATGGTCCGACCCATATTGACCCATTAACCCATTTATGACCCATTTATGTCTAATGTAAATTTTCCGACCCATACCCAACCCATACCCGACCCAACCCATATTAATAAAATATTTTCATATTTAACCAAATTTAGAAAAACCTATTCCTATGCTTTTTTTTTTTAAGATTTATTATTAAAATACTTCTAAGCTTATTTCTTATATATATTATTTTTTAAAAAATGGTATTGCTAAAATAATTTTATACAACAAAAATTTAATGGAAAATTTTTATAATTTTTAAAATAATTATTTTTAAAAATTGAATTTTAATTATTTTTATTTTTATTTTTGAATATAGTTTTTCTTTTTCTTTTTTGTTCTTCTTCTTGGCTGGCTGCCGGCCACGACGACGGCCGCCGTCGACGAGGCTCGAGCCTCGCCGGATCCGGCGAGACTCGAGTTTGCGGCGTCGGGCGAGCCTCGAGCTCGCCCCTCGCCGGATCCGGTGAGGCCTCTTGCGAGCTTGAGGCTCATCGGTGTCGGGCGAGCTCGCAAGCTCGAGGCTCGCTTGGCCGGTCGCCGGCCATCACCGTGCCGGCGACCGGAGGAAGAAGAAAGAAAAAAAAGGAAGGAAAAAAAAAGGGAAGAAAAAAGAAAAAAAGAAAAGAAAAGAAAACTAGATAATGGGTATTTTTAATGGGTTGGTAAATGGGTCTTAAATGGGTACATAGTAGACCCATTTAAGGCCCATATATTTTAGTCCTATTATTTTTAAAACCCATCATGGGTGCCTTGGGAAATAAGGCCTGACCCATTAACGACCCATTTAAACAAATATGGGTCCATAAATGGGTTGTGCAACTTATTTAACACCTCTACCTTGGACTATTGAAAACAAAAAATGAGCATAAATAAAAAGGAGAGCACCGCCGACTCATTCGGCACCGGGTAGGTGGAGATTTCGATCCATACCTTTGGAAGTGGGATTTTCATTGGACACGTGTAACTAATACCACATTCAAATTCACTTTTCACAAAAACGTGCATTTCATGACAACGTGTAACTTTTAATCAGCATATGAATTCATTATATCATTATCGACATGCAAATCTAAGCATGCTATCTTAATTTACATTTCATGTCATGAAGCTCTATCAAGACAACGTACGATTGAAATGTTTACAAATTCTAGGTATGCTCAAGGCACTTCTATACATTTATATGACATTTAAATTTAAAGAATTACGCTTTTTCCACTCCTCTTTTAGTTTATACACTCCCTATTTTTACAACTCTACCAAAGAGGTTTGTTTTTTTTTTTTTTTTGTTTGATCAACTCATTTATTTTGTTTCTTCTGTTTCTTTTCTTGCGGATCCCACTATACTTCTTTACAATTCTTGGCTCTTGTAACATGGTTCTTGTCTCTCTGTTTTTTATTTTGTAGTCCATTCTTTCTCTCTACACCTTTTGATTCCTCAAGTTGTAGAGCATTGAGAACGGCAACCACAATGTTTTCCAAACTTTTGCTAGCACCGGCATTGCACCCTCGTAGACCTCCCAACAAGCCCTTTTCACTGTCACACACGTCCTCTTCTTGCACTATGGAGGGTAATGTTGAGAAGCACCCCCCTCTCTCTCCCCATCCTCTTTTCTAGATTTTTCTCCTCTTCTTGCACATGTGAGAGTGTAGAGGAAGAATAGCTGTCTCCACCATGCAAAGGCATAAAAGTCAAGGGTGATAGGCAAGTTGTGTGCTTTCAGATAATATGAAGCGCAATTTAAATTAGTGCTTTCATTCGATTATAGTTTTCAGTGCTAAGTCTGAATGTTGAAATAAAAATTTTGCTTCGCAAATTAATTTCTTGGAACATACTGCTACAGTGCTGCATTTGTCCTTTCATTTGTGTTGTTATTTTAGCCATAGACTACAGTTGGGTGTAGAGTTGAACTTCAAACTGATTTTTGAACAACCAGTTTGTAATTGCACATTTGTTAGGATTTATCATATATACTTGTTTAAACCATTGTTTCACTCATTATTTGCTTAGTTGGTGATTGACAGCTTGAGGTGGTTGGCCCGTTGTCGTTGTCGATGATGACATGGAGGATGATCTTTTTGTGGGATGCGTTAGTGTTGCTAATGTGTATTTACCTTGTCTTTGTGCATTGAATCTTATTAGCGTGAATGCGAGCCAACTTTGGAGATTTCATGGGATTGTAAAGTTGAAAAAGTAATATAATGTCTCGGGTCATGAAAATTAGTTGAATTTGCAAAACAATTGTGTTGAATATGGGACCCAGCAGAGAATTGTGTGGAACAAAAGGAAGAGCAGCAGTAAGAAGAAGGAAAGTGAGACCCGCAAGGAAAGAAAAAGAAGAAACAAAATTAACAAAAAAATAATTACCTCACATTTGACCAAACAAAGAAGGTGGTGACTTTTATAGAGTCGTCACAGAAGCGGTGTGTTGTATAAGGGATGTTATTGGCAAAAAAATAAAAAAAAGGTAGTGTTTAGGTCAATAGAGGAGTGAAAAAAGCACGACCCACATGTTGTCATGACATGTTCCATGCAAAAACTTTGTTCCTTGTGCAAAAAAAAATGTGCAATCATTCAATCTAGATATTGTTTTCAGCAATAGAAACTTCTTTTTTCTTGCTTCAGCAGACTAATGGCTACCGCTATTCAGATTCTTAAATTTTATTTCTACTTCATCTTGGGTTCGCTGCGTTATCCAAGCTCTTCCAAGCTGGAGCCCTCCATTTCTCGTACTAGGGGAATTTTATAAAGCCTTGTAAGAGACTCATGGACACCCCCGCAAAGGGGTTGTTGGGCCTCGAACGGCGGGGGCTCAGCCCGGCCCAGTTCCGCGCAGCACCCGGAAAGCCCTATGATTGCCACGTGGCTGTTGAGATGTACTTTACCTGGCCCAAGACCAAGCCCATTTACTTGCCGTTTAGGAGGCTAGGGAAGTTAAGGCTAGCCAAGGCCCATCGCAAGGCCTATGCATGTCGTGCATCCTTCTATCAAACGCGTGTTAGCGAAAGAAGGTCGTGTGAAACTGCTGCTAAATTCAATCCCCATCCAAGTTCTGAACTGAGAAATAAGCACCGGAACAAATTCTTCAGTCACCGCTCGCTTCTCCCACCATTCCCGGACCGGATGATCCTCCAGACAAATCAAGCTGTTGCCAGACGTGGCCGGACGGGAGTTTGCTGCTCTGAGTTTGCTCAATTTGGTTTGCGCCTGTCGTGTGTTTGTTTACACTACACCCATTTGATCTAGAATGAAATTTGAGTACAGTTTTTGACAAAATTCTGTCTAGGGCATGAATGGAGATATACACACCTCTAAGATATCGTATTTGAGATCCCCTGAAAAGAAAATTCATGTTAAACACATTAAAGGTGATAGAGAAATTGCTAATTAAAAGAACTCGAGAGCCCCCAAAAATGACTCAATGGAAGATCGATGAAGACTGGTGTCATAATATGAGGGCTTATAGCATGGAATCCAAGTGTATGACAATGCACTTTCCTGTGATAACATTTGCTAGTAACTACTTAAGGATATTTTGTTGACGAGTGTCCTCGTTACATCTTATCAAGTCACTTATTAAAGAAATTTTGCAGTCTCCAGTGTCGTCAATTGTCTCGTGTTATGTATAATCATTGATTTGAAAAACGAATTATTCCTTATTTAGTATGTTCAATAAGTGCTCAGAGATTACTCTTTAATAAGACCATTTAAAACATGTGCTTGGAAATTGTGCAACTTGGATGGAATCATTCTTTTCCTCTTAGCAAAAGAAAGAGGGTTGCTAAGGGGGTGAATGATAACCATTCTGGTCAAAAATTGATTTCTGGAAGAGAAATAGATTTTTCTATTTATATTTCTAGAAGAGTTTTTAAGCAAAAATAACCGTTTGATAACGACAGCGGCGACCGGTGGCGGCGGCGGCGACCGGCGACCGGTGGCGGCGTCCGGCAGATGATGGTCGGTGGCGACGAACAATAAGAAGAATTTTTATTTCTCATTTCTATTCCAGAAATAGAGAAGTAGAAAATTCTTACTTCTGATTTCTATTCTAAACCTATTTCTGGAACCAAAATCTATTTCAGAAATAGAAAAATGAAATAATTTTATCAAACGTATTTCTATTCCAGAAACAATTCTGGAATCGAAAAATTATTTCTGAAATAGAAATTACTGGTTGTCATGGACCCCTTAATATTACGACTCAAGATAATGGAACGGCAAAGGTTAATCAGCTTTAATAAAAAGCTGCAAGATGCTACTGAAACTTGGACAAATGTAGGCATGTCTCCTAACTCACTTCATTATCAACTACATGCACCGTCTAGTTGTCGCACAATCGATAGGGATTCCATGTTGAACTTGTGTATCTTATTCCAATATCTGTGATGGGAAATATTTTTCAGTTCACGCAAGTCGAGAAATTGCTCGATACTACCACAATTTCACATGAGAAACCATGGGGCTCTGCCCTTTAAGTGATATACAAAATCATTAATTGATTGACTGAGGTAAAATCTCCTGAATGTTTCGTTTGGAAAACTCCAGCTGCTTTGCAAATGTTTTTTTTTTTAGTCTTATGCATGATTTTTGAGATATCAACGGTTGGAATTGGCGGTATTGTTAGTGAAAATAAACTAGTATGTTCACTGTGGATAATGCTAGAGCCCTTTTGTACTAGTTTAGAATGTACTCCCATTTAGGATACATTTTTTATTTATTTTTTATTTATTGATAACTTCTTGATTAAGGCAATTATTTTCCACGGAAATTATATTTTTGAAAAAATAGTTAAATTTCATTTGTTTGGTGATTTAGGGAAAGCGATTTCTTTCTTATGAGGGGAAGCGATTTCTTTCTTATGAGGGGAAGTCATTTAACTTAATTTGAACTTGTTGCTTTCGGTTAATGGAAAACGTTTTTCATGAATTGGTTAGTTTTCCGTTATTCAATTATTGAAGTCGTAAAACAACTTCCCATATATAGGTTTTTTATTCATTTATTAATATTTTAAGACAAACGGAGCCTTAGGCAAGCCGAACTCCACACCATATACTGCTGCAAGAGGTCACCCTTACAACTCCTAGCATGTGCTATCTACCTTGTGGATCTTTTATAGTTTTGAAAATAAAACAATTGTCGACTTGACATTGTAACAATTGGTTTCCTTCTCCATCGAAACACATGACATCACAAAGGAAATTAGGCCATCATGAACGATTTCTACTCAAAAGCATACCTTCGATATGAAGAGATTGATTCACTCCTCCTGTCCAAGTTCATTTAGATAAACCAAATCAATTTTCACTTGAAAGCATACCTCTGATATATCTTACTTATACTTGTATTTTGCTCTTGCTTTTATATCCACAAAATATTGTAAAATCACAAACGAAAAGAAAATTATTTTGTTTTAAATGGCCAACTTGACATGGTCCCGCCATACACTCATGCACCCTTATAAGTGTACGTGCACTCCAGCGCAGAGTGCACACATTTGCCAACATCAGTACTTATCAACCTTGTGCTCTGTTTTTTCTTCTTCTTCTTCTTCTTCTTCTATTCACATATAAAAGTCAATTATTTTATTTGGCCTTTTCTCTAAGTTCACATTGATTTACAGATATGCATTAATATATATTTGTATATATTACATTGGTAATAAATTGCCGACAATTGCCAGCTTGTCTTCAACGTGGGCTCTTTCTTTCATGCAAATGGACGGTGGCCTCGGCGTTCCCCAATTAATTATGGTCTCATCGTCCCGACCGGAAACGAAACAAATAATTACATTTTTGTCCAAGAGCATTTCCATACGATGGAAATTGATACATTGAAAATCAATAATCTTTTTTTTTTTTTTATATTAAGTATGTGCAAGAAGTGTTCTTGAGGAAGTTATTTTTATAATTCAGAATAATAAGGAAAAAAAAAAAAGAATTTGCAGGAACGAGACCCCTTTCCTTTTCCATTTCTTTTTCCAGTGCCACTTTTTCCACGTGGATCGATGCAAAAGAAGATGTCCCAATAAGCGTTGGTAAGGAAGTCATTGAGAAAAAAACAAAAGAGTTTATAAAAGGAGATCCCTTCTTTCGTTTTCATTTCTTTTTAAAAAGAAGCGGTTTTTGATAAAGACAAAGATTCGATTGATATTGATCATTTTGTAAGTTAGTTAGTGAAATGCGACTAGACTATACATTATATTTACAAAAGTTTGACTTCGACTCAATTAAGTTATTGGTTACACAATCTATATAACACAGTTGCGTAATCTGAGACCGACTACTAATCAGAGATACCATTTTTATTCTTGCATGGTAATTGTGAAGATAAATAAAGGGTCTTGAAATTTTCAAAGTTAAGACTTAATTATAGTCAAATGCATTAAAAATTTTAAAAAATTAACACGACTTTGTCCCTAAGCGACCTAACTTCCACCTGCCATTTCCTTTTACCCATTTCTAAGGTTCAAAATGGAAGATCCTGCCGGAGAGAAGAGTGAGGGCTTTCTAGATGATTCTTGCATTTGCATTTGGATAGAGAAACTATTCAGTTAATAAATTTATATTTTTTGGTCAGAGAGATGACACTGTTGATCTTCTAAGTTTGACGCTAGGGAATTGTTTATGCCTTTACTTCACCAACCATGAATAATTGAAACGGCATCCAAGTAAAAACTAACGCCAAAAAAAAGAGAAGAAGGGACAAAGTAGTAACTTTACTTCACATTCACTCAAACTACAAGCACCCAGCAGCATTTTGAGGAAAAAGAAAACTTTGCTTCATAACTAAGTTTGTCTATTTTGTAAAAAAATTATAATTAAAAAATAATTTTCAAAATTTGATTTTTTAAATGGCTTAAAATAACAAATCAATCAATAATATTTTATAATAAAAATAATTTAAATTTAAATAATTTTAAGGAAGATAAAAAAAAATTTCATTGATTTATTTTTGTATATAATTCAAGTAATCATTATTTGAAAAATATTTTGTAAGTCATTCATTTTTTGTGAAATAAATGGAACCTTACACAAACCTTGCACAAAGTACAAATGACACAAATGGATGAATACCCTACTAATATTTTTAGCAAAAAAAGAGAGAAAGAAAGATAGAAGGAACTGCGTAAGAAATCGTTCTGCAAATATTTAGCAGGAAAAACAAATATAAGGTTAACTGAGAAGAAAATTCAATCTACTTTAAGAACATTTCAAATGAACTAATAAGTTACAAAATATCAGCAAATTACAGATCAGCGATCTCGCTTTGCAGCATGATAAGAGGAAGAAAAGGAAAAGAGGGAAGGAACATTACATCGCTCGCATTGATGCTGATCATGAAAATTTTCCAATTTCCTTAATGAACATTCGTCCTTCCAATGCACAAATATGCCCTCTCTGCATCTTCACTTTCGGGACTCCAATGGTTTTTCCGGTACCACTCCCAACCTCTCTCTCTCTAACACTTTCTTGATCTCTTTCTGCTTCCATGAAGATTCAAGATTCCCAAAAAGGTGTTCACCTTCGAAAGATTTGAGTTCTTGATCTGCAAAATTTGCCGACATTTATTCCAAATATCCCTATCCCTGCTCCAATGGGATCTTGCTGATCAAACTAAGAGCAGAGTAACCAACACTGCGTAAATCGCGACGCAAGCTCTTAGCTTGATAGTATTCGAGGACCCGGCGGCCGGCGGAGGGTTGTAATAGTAAAAGGGGAAGTAGGGCACGATGGGGTTCGGGGGTGGCGGCACTGGGTAGTTCCCGTAGCTCGGTGGGGGGTAGAACGCGCCGCTGCTCGGCGGTTGGTAGTACGAGCCGCCTCCCCCCTTGTACGGCGGGGGCGGGGGCGACGAGTACGTGTAACTGGGCTGGGACGGGGGCGGGGAGGCCGGCGGTGGGTAGTTGGAAGTGGCGGCCGGCGGCGGGGGGACTGGGGTGGCGGGGGAGGGGACTTGGCCGCACGGGTTGTCGCAGGCGGCGCACATGGTGCATTCGATCTGGTACTTGGAGGAGGTGGCCGTGCCGGAGGTGGTGGAGTTGACGGCGCTGGCATTCTGCGACGTGCTTCTTGGGAGGATGGCGAGGAGAGCGAAGAGAGCGAGCGACGTTCTCAGAATTCGCCCCATCTTCTCCAGGAACTATACGGAGATACTGACTGAATCACCTCGAGCTCAACGGAGATGGGATTCTTTCAGAGATTGAGAGGTGGTTCGAGCCTTGAGGTCGGGACGAGACAATTGGAGCGTTCGTGGCTTCGAGAGGAGGGGGGAGCGGAAGGATGATGGATGGGGCCTTTATTCTAGGAAGCGACGCGAGGCCCACATGCGAGGGCCGATGTCAAGACGGAATTCGGATTAAAAAAGTCGAAAAAGAAAGAGCAAAAGAGGCGGGGGGGTTCCACCTCCGGAAAAAGGTGCACCGACGCGTTTCTCTTCCTTACAGTAATAAAAGGGAGGGGGAGCCACTTTTTCAACGTGGCGAAATTTGAGAGAGCTGAATCGGAGCCTAGCTGGTTCTCAATGAGTGTTCGAGATCGGTCCGCGGAGAGGTGCAGGGGCATTTTGGTCTGGAGGGATCGAAGTTTACTTTGAATGCTACGCAAACGCGATCGTGTATGGACTGGCAAGAGAGACGAATGTTCCGATCGAGAGATGGGGATTTGGCCTTGCAACTTTAGGATGACGGGAGATGGTTTTTAGTATTCTCGGCCATGATGTCCGGTCGAGTGCGTTTGCTGCCGAGATTTTGACATCACTAGTTACCGAATGGTCGGATCCGGAGACGTCTTGAGAATCATGAGGGATCGAATCATTCGAAAGCAACGATCTCCTCAGGCAAAATACGGAAGGGATCTCCCGTCGCTGAAGTTTGGGTAGTACCCCCGAAGCCCGAGCTAGGTTTAGGGCATCGCGTTTCGTCCATTTTCTGATCAAAGGAAGAATATTTTCTTGCAACTTGATCCTTCAGGGTAGATTCTCCGCAATAAATGTTTGGCAATGGCACGAAATTAATACTGACAGAGGATCGGATGCAAAGGCATGAAACGTAAAAGGAAGAGGGAGTAACACGTTTCTTTTATCAGAGTTGCACTATATTCGCAATCAATCTTGAATCCTTAACACCATCTCCAGCACACAAACATGATAAACTGGATCAAGTACGACCATGGAGTGTGAAATTGAGAACTCAAGATGTGAACGGACCCTCATCAATCACGGTACAATAATCTTGTCGGGATATGTGTTCTGCCGTCCAGCATCGGTCTTTCACTATTTTTTCATAAGGCTACATATCCCGAAATAAAAGGGTCGGGAAGAAACCAGTACCACCACTGCCCGTGGCTCTATCTATCGCCGAGCCTTAATGTAGGAACTCAACGCCCCCTACGGCATGAACGTAAGAGAATCGCATCGCTCTTCACATGACTTGCGACGTCCGGACACTTGGCCCTTTTGTCCTGAAGAATTCACTGTAGCCAATCTCCTTCCCATCTTTCATTACTACTATGAACTTTTCTTCCAAAAGATGGGAACCTGTTCAGCTTTAGAAACCCATCTTTTCGTGGGGCTCATCATGCCCTGATAATGGCGATTAAAAATGATCTTTCACTCGAGAGTCACGGCAACAAAGGAAAGGATCAATCTCGAAGAAGGATTGCTCCTGAAAAGGATCATCATTCCAGGCTGGTTCGGTGGTCACTAAAGCTCATGCGAGAAAAGGTCACAGTTTCTACTCAAATCATGTTTTTCTTTTCTTTTCCAAGTTCATTCTTTATAGGCAATGCCTAAGTCCGTAGGGGTCGGTCCTTTTTGATTGCTGTCTTTCCACTTCAAGGGATTTGCAAAAGCCTGCCAGCCATGTACATTTTCAGGGCAATGTGCAAACATTGTCTGAAGTTTCACTTGATTGTTGGTGGAGAAAATAGAAATTCGATTCTTGTCTGAAATGATTCGGTTCGTCTCAAATCATGACCTCATATAAGTTGTCACGTGATATAGTAAGCTACAACATTGTCGATGACTAACTAGTAGACTTGTCAAACGAGTGAATTCGGTCGAAAATGGTCTGACCAAAATTGATCTATTTAACCCATTTTGATGTCATATAAATCTAGTGAACATATCTGACTCAATCCATGTTGCCGAAACACTTCTATATTTAACTCAATTTAGGAAATCTAATACTCAAACAAAGGTGAGAGCATAGAATGAGCGAGCACGAAATCGAATGAGTGCAAGAGAGAGTCATAGAGATGTGTTTGATTTAAATAATAAAACCCATATTATTTTGGGTTTTACTGTTCTGAACTTATTTACTAAATAAAGTAACACATGTAACTATCCAGCTAATTAAATATGAGTTAAGAAATGAGTCAATGACTCATTATGATAGATCTACTAACTATGATAAGTAGCCCGACCATTCACTTTTCAAGCGCTAGGGCATAACCATCTCCGTGATTGATTGATACATCATTTGTAGTTGTTAGCATGTTTATGGTTGGGAGGCTAATGATAATTGAACTAGAACATCCACATATACTTGACAGAAAAATAAAAAAAATTAAAGCCCACATCGCTCATGTATGGGGTTAAGATTCGCCAAAATCATAACGTCGGATCAAGCCCCATTTTTAATCTAATAGCTCATGGGTTCTAATGCTGAGCATTTCTTTACAACATGCCGTAGACATTCTTGTCCTGCTCGAGTTTACCGGTTTGCACGTGTGACGGGTGTTGGAATCGCGCATCAATTAGATACATGGTAAATTTTCTCTTGCATTTTTTGTAAGTACAATCGAAATAGTGTACAAGACCACTTCTCAATACTTGAAATGTAAAGCAGAGAGATTGTGGTTTATCAGATAGATAATTCTTTCGTCAAGTAATTAATCCAAAATAATTTTTCTTAAAGTTGGCCTAACAGTTAGAAAAAAACAATGTACAGTAATTAGGCGCACAAAGTAGTATGATCTCCTGCACTATTAAAAGCAAAAATATTCCATATTTAGAACCCTTGATACAGAGATTGGCTTGGTCCGTAAAATCAATGTGAGTATTGCATGGAAGTTTATCCAATCAAGTGATTAATCCCTATCGTACAACAAATAGTAGGAGGACCCATGCAGTGCAATGCACGGGGAAAATCAGTAAATGCACATGGGTTCCTCATTTTGCATCAATAATTAGAGACAACAGTTGTCGCATATGTAATTCTCGAGAAAACACCTAGTCGAGGATTGGCCTCTCTAGTGAGGGGGCCTTGTTGACCCTCACCCTTGCCTAGCACCCGTGGCAACTATTGGCAAGAAAAAGAAGAAGAAAGGAAAAAAAGAAAAAGAAAAAAAATGTTCACATCAGCACTTCGTTACCAGTCGTGTTACGTGAACGGACGATATCTGTATCAGTGATTTTAGATTTAAATTGATAAGATAGATTTAATTGGTACCAATATAAAAATATTCGTTAGCTAAATTAAAAGACTTGTTTTTTCAATGTAATATGTTTAATTATTTATTTTTTGTCTATGGGAAGACAATCACAATAGTTGTTCAAAGCTTCAGTCGTAGAATTCGAAATTAGCACGAAACCGCGGTATCGATCCGGGGTAGTTGGGGAAGGAGGAAAAGTCAATCCGTCCCTAATTCCATTTTCGGACCGTTGGGATGCGGGAAAGTTCAAACGTTAACGGTCGAGGCTGTTTATCCGCAAAAGGACCTTCGCAAGTCAATCTTCCAACAAGAAATTTGAAACCATAGAATTAAGAATGCGCGCCGACTGTTTATGTTTAATTTAAAAGCCTAAATAAAATTCATCATAAAGAGCGCAAGAAAGAGAAAATGGAGAATCTAATCGGAATCTTGCTCTTTGCGCAATCTTTCGCTTTGCTTTTTCCTTTGCTTTCGGTTTCTTGGGGGGGATTTCTCTTTATGACTGCAGATCGTCTTGGCAAAGCATGAATTATAGCTGGAAGAGTCCAAAAGTGTAAAAGCCCTGGCCACATCTCTCTCTCCAATCAGAAATCCCAGTCACCCACCTCCCCCGGTCGAAATGTTAAGATTTGACGTACAATTACAAGAAAATAGAGAGTAAAAATGGAAAAGAGAATTCAAGACATAATGTTTCATCTTGGTTCATTCTTAAGTTAATGACATATCTAGTAAAAAATTTCACTATAATTAACATATCGCACTTTTTTTATTACATCTTTTAATTATAAGAAAAAGAGATTATATATATTTAGTAACTATTTATGGGTCTAAACTAAATTACTAATAAAATATGAACTCAAATTATAAAAACCCTCTAGTGACTTGGGGTGCTGCTTTTGTGACCTCCATCAGGGTGACCCCTAGGATGCTTGCCCGCTTATTTGAGAGCAAGATTCCCATGCCATTTTGTTGATGAGGAGTATGATTCACACTTTGACACAACAAAGACATTGGGAAGAATAGTTTGTTTACTTGAGTTCGATGAGTTATGTCTTCTTAGATCTACTGACAATGGCGGGATGCGCATTTTTAATATTGACTTGGAAAAAGAGGGCGAGTGCGGCGATGTGCTTCTCATGGAACAATACTTCTTTTACTTAATAAGAAGACTTTGACCCGCCTAGTAATTTGGACGGAGAATAGTGCCTCAGAATGTGTAGGCCGAGAATTCACTTGAAATCGGACCAATGAGAACAATTTACACGAAACTAACAAGATTTAGAATGGTGTCATATGGCCACTTATCAGAAGGATCGAAGCTTGCACAAATTAGTTAATACAGAAGCTAGTTCAGATCTATGGTTTTGCAATTGGAACCCGGGCCTCATCCCATCTTCATATGCTAGAGGAAGCTCCTTCTAATTGGGTCTCATTTGCTCTCCATCGATGGGCTATACGCATTAGAATGCGGTTGTATTTGGATTGAATCAAAACCCATTGGCTTGACTAGGATGACTCCCCCGCAACATCAGGATGATCTCGCACAACACATCGAGCGCTTCTTTAAATTGAACTTCGTCGGATGTTCTGCGTCCGGACCTCATGATCGGTCAGCTTCCTCGCAATCAAATGCCATTTCTAGCTTCCATCCCATCACACCGACAGATTAAGAGGAAAAGAACGACAAAAGCAGAACATCATGTTTATTAATGAATGTGACTGGAGCGAGAAGAGGCCCATCGTCCACGGTCGATGGGCCGTCGCCTAAGCCTCTTCTCAAATTGAAGGTTCTAACTTTCTAAGTGTTCGTGATCGGTCATTGTCAAAATTGAAGTAAAAAATAGGGTCGGTCTCTTTATTTGGGATTGTTGGTGCCCACAAGCTACCTGTCTTGAAACAATCTCTTTGGATTCACCCAAATCTTCCATTGTAAGAAAAGTAATAATTTTCTTACTAATGCCTGCCTAAATTGCTTTTTGGGTCTCTTATGTAATTAGAGAGCCTATCTAGACATGATTGGGTCTAGCCTCCGTTATGAGCGATTTACCTTAATCATGAAATGATCTTTCTGGGTTCATCAAAACTTTCCATCCTTGATATGGATCCAAAGCTGACGAGCACGTAATCGGGTTTGGTTTGTACTTTGAGGTTTTACTTGGTTCTCTGTGACCTTAGATTATTCAAAGAACGAAAATCCAAACATCGAGTTGACACCTGCGAGTGGCTCTAATCAGGCTCTCATTTTCGGCTTGCAACCATGATTTTTAGCGAGTGAGATAAAATATATCTCCAGCATTCACTACAGCCTGGGGACTGAAACTAAGTACAACGTGCGGACCACCACATCAATGCCTTTGACTTTCTACGTGCGACCCAAATCCTCCACTCATCTTTTCCAATTCCTACTTTCCTACGTGGCGCGTTCTCATTGGCAGACCGAGCAAGGACCTCCTCCTGTCACCTGTCACTCCTCCCAACGTTCCAACGGTCCTGCAAAATGCCCCTCCATTACCGAATTCAAAAATCAAAAAGAACATCCCCCCATCCCCAACCAGAAGACCAAACGACATTCTGTCTGCTCCAAACGACATTCTCTCTCTCTCTCTCTCTCTCTCTCTTCCGCTTCGTTTCTGAGCAACACTTTCGAATTCTGCTCGCAGAGGAGGTGTTGCGACGGGCGTTCGGCATCGACCCTCCTCCGTTTCCTCCCCCGGAAAGTTCGAGCCTTTCGCCACAAATGGGCCTCCGCCTCCACACCCGTCTCCTCTTCCTCCTCCTCCTCCTCTTCGCCGCCCCGCCGTCCTGCGTCTCTCAGACCAACGCGCCGTCTCCGTCGCCGTCGCCGCCCCCGGCCGACGCGTGCAACGGCGTGCTCCTGACCTACCTCTACACCGGGGGCTCCCAGCTCCCGCCCGCCGACCCGGCCCACCAGGCCTACCGGTTCCAGTCCGTCCTCACGGTGACCAACAACGGCCTCGACGAGCTCAAGTCGTGGCGGGCGTTCGTGGGTTTCCAGCACGAGGAGCTGCTGGTCTCCGCCTCCGGGGCCGTCCCGGCCGACGGGTCGACCCTGCCCGCCGGTGTCGGCAACGGCACCGTCCTGGCCGGCTTCCCGTCCACGGACCTGAAGACGGCGATCGAGACGGCGGGAGATTTGACGCAGATGCAGGCGCAGGTCAGGCTGGTGGGGACCCAGTTCGGCGTGAAGCCGCCCGCCGTGCCGATGCCGGCGAATGTCTCGCTCGCCAACGATGGGTTCGTCTGTCCTGAGCCGACCTTGCAAGGTGATTCTTTGATCACAATCTGTTCTTTTTTTCAAGTTCTCGTAGTTCGTGTTTGATTAGTGTTGATCTCTACGTAGAACTTGGTGCGTAGGATAGAAAATCTTCAATCTTGTCAAAAGAAAAACGGATGTTCTGTTGGCCAATATAAGAAACAAGAAGAATGAATGAATGAATGTTCAGTGGAGTTGTCTTTGTCCCGACGTTCTCTGTTGATTTTGCCGGACGAATGCTGCAATTCATGTCTGATATTTCTCAGGGACGAATTTGATGCTGGTTTGCTGCACTAAAGATCCGAACTTCAAGACGAACATCACCGTCACGGACGAGTTCTTGCCCCGACAGAGCGGCGATCTCACGATCATGTACGATGTGATCAGGACGTACGACTCGAACTACTGGGCGCAGGTCACGATTTCGAACAACAACCCCCTCGGCCGTCTCGATAATTGGCAATTGAGCTGGGACTGGATGAGGGAAGAGTTCATCTCCACCATGAGGGGGGCCTATCCCTTCGTCGTGGACTCGAGCGCCTGCGTGTTCGGATCGCAAGCATCGCACTACACCGATATGGATTTCTCCAACGTCTTGAATTGCGAAAGGAGGCCCACCATCATCGACCTGCCATTGACGAAGGCTAATGACTCGAACCTCGGGTTGATTCCTAACTGCTGTCGGAATGGCACGATATTGCCTCCGTCCATGGATTCGAGCCAGTCGAGTTCGGTGTTCCAAATGCAGGTCTACAAAATGCCGCCGGACCTCAACCGGTCGGAGCTCTTCCCACCCCAGAACTGGAGGATCAACGGCTCCCTCAATCCCGATTATCAATGCGGTCCTCCCGTTCGTGTGAGCCCCAGCCAATTCTTCAGCCCGAGCGGGTTGTCGTCGAATACCACTGCCTTTGCTAGCTGGCAGGTGGTGTGCAACATCACACAGCGGTCGACGCCTCGGTGCTGCGTGTCGTTCTCTGCGTACTACAACGAATCTATCGTGCCGTGCAGGACGTGCGCCTGTGGCTGCACGAGCAGCGCTAGCCGTACCTGTAGCGCCACCTCCCCGGCGATCCTCCTCCCGTCCCAAGCGCTCCTCGTTCCGTTTGATAATCGTACCGCCATGACGCTTGCCTGGGCCCAAATAAAGCATCTTCAGGTCCCGAACCCAATGCCTTGCGGCGATAACTGCGGAGTCAGCATCAACTGGCATGTCAACACCGATTACAGCCGCGGTTGGACCGCCAGGATCACGATCTTCAACTGGGGCGAGACCGCATTTGTCGATTGGTTTACTGCGGTGGAATTGGATAAAGCGGCTGTTGGATTCGAGGCGACATACTCATTCAACGGGACTCTTATGAGCGACGTGAGCGACACGATTTTGATGAAGGGCCTTCCAGGATTGAATTACCTCATGGGGGAAGCAGATGGAGCGGACCCTGTGAAAGATCCCAGGGTCCCTGGGAAACAGCAGTCGGTGATTTCATTCACGAAGAAGAACATCCAGGGGATCAACGTGCCAAAGGAGACGGCTTTCCTACGAGAGTACTCTTCAATGGGGAAGAATGCTCCCTTCCAGCCATGTATCCAACAGGCAATAGCGCCAGAATCGGCTCATCTATTATGCTTTCAATCTTCCTAGCCGCGATCTTTTCCACACTGATACTGTGATAGTCGCGCAAGCAGACACGGCTCCGTGGCTTTTTTTTTCATCTCTTGATGATTCTTTTTGATTGTTCTCTTAGGGCATTCTTGCCGTGTATTGTTCGGCATGTCACGATTACCAAATCTCTTGGCATCTCCATTGTAAAGTGCCTGTTGTTCATCTGATATATACACAGTGCTGTATCAAACAAGGAACTGATTCATGGTATGATCTTTTGCTTTGGCAGTTGGTGAAATCGTAATTCATTCGTGCGATCCATTACTCCATTACAGGTCTATATCTGTCCTGGAGCGGTCTGTAATCATCATTTTGATGTTGTGAAACGAACCCCGACCAGGATTATGAGCATGGGTCGGGAAACGCCTGGCTCTCAAGGAAATGCATCTTCCTTGTTGGCTCGGCTCGCCCTGAAATACCCGGTTCAGGACGAAGGGATTTGTTCCTGTTCTCTTGGAATGTGTCGATAGCCGCCTCATCGACATTTGTTTTCACTCGATGGACGTTGTGACAACATACCCTTCTCGAGCTCGGGATGCGAAGGATCTCCAAGAACTTCTTATGGGCGCTTGGTGAGCTCTCCAACATACTCATAACTCGAGAGGAACAATCTCTTTCGTGGAGGAAAAAAAGAAGAAATGGAGGGAAAAAGATAGAGAGTGATTTGCTCTCGTTGAGAGTCGAACTCAAAACCTCCCGCTTACTAAACGGGTGCTCTAACCAACTGAGCTACGAGAGCCTGGTTGATGGATAGAGCTACGAAAACCTATCACTACTTTCTTTTGAAAACTTTAACGGGGCATCATAAGTTATTTTATAATGTATTATTTCCCGATCTCGACGTACACCGGGTAATTATCAAGAACATATGCTCGTGCTCTAAAATAATAATAATAATAATAACAATAATGTAGACACGTACCGTCTAATTTCGTAATTTCCCTGACATTTTTTTTTTTAATTCCAAAACTATTACACCAATGTTTACAATGTAGGCAATTTGAAGCCTTATGATACAAAGTGCATTCCGTAACTATCCAATAAAAAATTGATAATTTTTTTGGTGATTCTTCTAATGGGCACTTGTAATGATGCACTTGTAATACACTGAATTGGAGTCTGTATTAGCAATTAAACTATTTTTAAATTAGGCAAATATCACAAAAACTCTAAATTATGCTCATTATGACCCAAATCTAAACTTTTTTCTTATTACCAAATACCATAAACTTGCCCATTGTAACACAAGTACCCTCAGCTTTTTTATGTCATGAAAAAAATCTAAACTATATATATATATATATATATATATATATATATATATCTATTTTAGTTCCATCTATGGTATATTTGTCACACCGATATAAATTTGGGATTTTAAGAAGTTGGGGTATTTGTGTCCCAACAATGGACATGTTTTGGGTTTCGGGTCATTTATATTACAGTGAATATAATTTGAGATTTTTTAGTATTACTTCTTTTAAAAATATCTACTAGGTCGGTGTCGAAAATTCTCTAAATGTGAGATGATATGCTCGAAGTAACAACATTACGATCTGACATGCCCCGTGGGTTCTATATGCTACCTATGATATGTGACAAGATAGATATTGTAGAATTAAAATAGATCTCCGTCGAAAAGGAAATACGAATCCTATCAGATGTCGAACATGTCTCACTACTTAGAATCCGAGGACACCATACATAGAAAGGCATCATGATCTCATCAAGCGTCCGAATTTTTTGAAGTAATGTCGAATTGGGCGGATTGCCTCATCTACTGCGGCTCGTCGCAAGACGGCTGGACGGGGAGGATTTCGTGACCTTCAGCGCGGTGTGCACTTCATGGCTGTCCGCCGGCGTGGGGAATTACGATGCCAAGACAAGTCTCTAGGGCGAAGGTCCACAGAGCATCCTTGCTGAAAACGGTCGGGCACTTGTGCTGCCAGGATGGATGACCACGGCACCGGAGGGCCGGGGACTTGGATTGTTCAATCCTATTTCGGGCATTAGCAGTGAACTCCCAGGCTCGGAGACGTTCTCACGCATTCATAAATTCGCGCTATCTTCAAGCCCTTCCGTGTCTGACGACTACGTAGTCATGGTCCATGTTCAGCCGGCCACGTTCACATTCTATCGATCGCGAGAACTGGCATGGACGACACTGACATATTCGCCTAAGTCAAAGATCGTGGATCTAATGCATTACAAGGGCCAATTCGTGGCCTTGGAAGAAAGATGCTGGGAAATCCCTTTCGATCCGCCGGGAGATAATGCTCAAGAAAATCGACTAGTCCTGCCGAAGTTTGAGGGATGGACGACGCTGCATCTCGTGGAATGCTCTGGCTCGTTACTGGTGGTTTGGCATGGGCACGACTGGTTCAAATCGGGGTTCAACTCGGCTTTGAGCGCAGCATTCCGAGTTTACAAGGTCGACTTGGACGGGGGGACCTGGACGGCGGCAAAGAGCTTGGGGAGCGCATCCGTCTTCTTGTCGTATGGGTGCTCGTTCTCTGAGGAGCTCGACGACGAGTCTTGCCTTTCAGCCGAGATCTGGCCGAACCACATTTACTTCATTGACATGTTATGCCCCATGGATCACAAGATACAGTCCTATAACATGGAAGATGGAAAGATTGAGACACACCCAGGATTGATTCCCTGGTATTCAGGCACTACACCAAGGTGGATCCAACCCAGTTTTTGAACATGTTGGCGTTGGGTTTTGTCAAAGTAGGGATCATATCTTGTCGTTCCTTGTCAGGTGCACATTTGTTCGGTACACGCCTTTCTATTTTTCCCCCAGAGTGCTTGCTGTCTGTTGCTTCAGGGGCGTGATTTTCTGTATCTAAAATTAGGGAAAAATGTCAAAAAAGTCATAAACCTTTTGTCTTTGTGCCGACTGGGTACTAAACCTTTTTTTGGTGCCAATTTAGTCCTAAACTTTTTTATGTTGTGCCAATTCAGTCATTTCCGGCCAATTTTGGCTGGATTTTGCTGACTAGATGCTGGCCGACAGATGTGACTTGATCGGCGGTCTGGTCGTGCCTGAAATTGGAATCTCCGCACCCATAGCGCGTACTACTTGCCCTCGCCAGCCATGGGCAAGGTTCGACCCTCGCCAAATTCGGCGAGGGCGAGCCTCGCCGCCCAGGCCTCGAGGGCGCCCTCATGGCCACTGGCGAGGTGGTCGGTGAGGTCGATCTTGATCTCGCCGGCCATCGCCGCTAGCTGGTCGCCAAGGTCCGGCGACCGACCGGAAGAAAAAAAAAGAAAAAAAAAAAAAGAAATTCAAAAATATTAAAATATTATTAAAAGTTGTCCACGTCAACGCCGGTCAGGCCACGTCAGTCGGCCGGCGTCCAGTCAGCAAAATCTTGGCCGGAAAAGACTGAATTGACACAACGTAAAAATGTTTATGACTAAATCGGCACAAAGATAAAATGTTTAGGACTTTTTTGGTACTTTTCCCTCTAAGATTAAGTTGTGCTATATGGAATGCGACCATGCGACCCAATTTTTTGTCGCCGAAACTAGGCATAGTAAAACGGTGCGTGTGCGGATGCTACATCGAAGGAGAATCATCAGTGTCACATCAGATAATCACTTGGGTCAAGTTAGCGCATAAGAAGATTCAGCCAGCACACTGCAATATTTCTTTTTCCCATCTTTTCGGGGTTGCATAACAGAAGGCTCCAATTGAATTCTAGGCGCAAAAAAAATACTAGGTTGGATTTCAGATAGTTGTTATTCTTGTTAGGATAGAGATGAATTTCTTGACATTGAACTTTGGGGATCTACTGCTGGAAAATTCAAGAGCCTGTGCTCATGGCAATTCCAATCGAAGTCGATTGCCACAATATGTACAGGGCAGGGACATGCAAGGCAAGGATAAATCCATGGTGTAGTTACCTTAGAGATAATTCCATCGGATTCAACAAGTCAAACGTGGACGATTTGTTTAGCATATGATCGCGAACCATTAATAACATCTCATGATCTAGGATGGGTCAAGAACTTTTAAAGTAGAGTCGATATGTAAGTTCAACGGAGCTGGATCAATTAAACTATTTACCGTTCAATTCTTTTTGAAACTTGAGGTCAATCGAAAGCTTGAACTCGATTCTTTTGTTTTTACTAATAAATAACAAAACGATAATAATCAAGTTCTATTTTCCCAAACAGAATAATATCACTTTCTCATTTTATAATGTGGAATTATATATGAATTTACGTGTCAATATTTATATACTGCAAAAGTTTCTGATAATTAAGACTAAAACAAATTGAAATGTGTGCGTCGTGACATTTGAAAAAAAGCAAAAAAGGGCAGAAATATAAAAAAGTCAGTGCAGAGATTTTATCATAACAAGATTTTGAGAATGCTTTTTGACTAAAAGAAGAAAAAAGATCCAAATCCTTTCCTAGTTTTTATGAAGCCAACCAGGTTGAATTTATCACTCGTTACTGGGGCTACTTGAGGGCTCTCATTGGACACTCCTGCTGGGCCGAAGTGCTTCTAGTTTCTAAGCCCAGCAAGAACGTTCATCTCCCATACTTCAAGCAAAAACATTCATCTATTTTCCTCAGTGAGTGTTGGGATCGATATTTCATTAGTGTAATTTGGTTCGCCATTCTGTTAGCGAGTTTAGAGATAAGTACTTCCTTAACGTGCTCCGGATTGATAGATAGGGATCCAATTGCCCTCAGTAAATTTAGCCTAAGCACGGCCTAGTGGTGAGGAAATTGGCTGAGATGAGGGATATTTAGCTATGAGGTGTGGAGTTCGACTCCTTCGCTCACAAAAAGGCAAACTAAAACTCCGAGAGAGGGAGAGAGTCAGATAATACAACATTCATTGACAAGAGATCAAACCATATATATCAGATAATACAACATTCATTGACAAGAGATCAAACCATATATAAAGGCTTGCATGGCTTTTTTTTTTTGCCTTACATGGGTTTTTGTAGTAGTAGTTTAAAGCCAAATGGGCTGCAGCACCCTTTCGGTGCAGTAAGGCAACGTATTTCTATCTGGAATGAAGACTAATTCAACAGATTCGCCCCATTTTATTTCTGTAAGGATAATGGTTGGGGTCCCGTAGACTGGAAGAAAACGCGGGTTTTCATTTTCGTTTCATTTTTTTATATTAAATTTGAAGTTCTTTTCTACTTGCAAAAATTATATAATTCTTCATTTCGTAACAGCGTGACCCTTCTTTTTGACCTTCTAGATTATCGGTGGCTCCGCCCGCCCTACAAGCAAGAACTCATTATTCCAATTCGGAGAGCTTTGAACTTTGAATGAGGTGAAGTGCCAAGCTTCTAATTGCCTATAAATGCCAAGTGGTTCTCTTCTTCATCTTCATCAGCTCAAGCCTTCTTCACTAATAGCAATCACATTTCACCTTCTTGAGTTCATTTCACTCTTTGTTTCTTAGGAGGCAAACATGGGCGTCATTACCTACTCTCAAGAGTTCAAATCTGCTATTGCCCCATCGAGGATGTTCAAGGCTTTGATCGTCGACTCGCACAACATCATCCCCAAGATCGTCCCCGAGGGCATCAAAAGCATCGAATTCATCGAGGGAGAAGGTGGAGCTGGTAGCATCAAGAAAACTTACTTTACCGAAAGTAAGACTAATTATACTTGAACAATTACCATTACAATATATGAATTATGAACTTAGTATTATTTGCTTTTTATGAATTGATTAACAGGTTCCCCCATCAAGTACACCAAGCACAAAATCGATGCTCTTGATGTGGATAACTGTTATTGCAAATACAGTTTGATTGAGAGTGGCGTCCAGTTTGACAAGATTGACTTTGTCGTCTATGAGGTGAAGTTTGTTGCAGTTGACGGTGGAAGCATCTGCAAGATGACCAGTGAATACCATGCTAAAGAAGGTTGTGAGCTCAAGGAGGATGACATCAAGCAGGGTAAAGAGAAAGCCATGGGACTAGTCAAGTCCGTTGAGGAGTACCTCTTGGCCAATCCCGATGTTTGCGCCTAAATGCTCAACTTTTCAATTTTCAAAATTCTTCAAAGATATTATAAGAAGTGATTGGACAATTTGTATTGTATTTTACTTTTTCTTCTTCTTGTGGATCTACCTTGGAGCTGTTTGGTGTGGCAAAGGTGTTTTTTTGGGTGTGATATCTATTTGCTAAAGGATTTGATAATTGTGTGTGTAAGGTCAAGTGGAAATAAGACTTCAAAGAAGGCAATGAGCAATGCAATAAATTAGATTGCCATATCTTTGATTTTGTGCACCCTCTCCCAAAAAATAAAAATAAAAATAAAAATAAAAGATCTCTCTTTAAGGCTATCAAAGGGATCTCTACTTTACTATGTTTTCACGACTTCTTGTAACTTCCATTTACTTCAAAGATAGAATAAGAGGTGGCAAAATGGATCTAAATTCCATTTTAAACTTATATTTAAATGAGCCAGGTCATCAATGCATTGTCTAAAGTTTTAAAGACGGGTTCAAATGGGCATGTATCCAATGCCAAATCAATACACCTTGTGTTTGCGAACAACACATAAATCCAAAACAATTAATAGGAATGAATCCACTCCTAGTAATATAGCATTCAATTTCACTACCAGCATGCAACTCACAACAACGTGAATTTCATGACAAAGTGTAAGTTTCAATCAACTTATGACTTCATGTTATCATTATCGATAGGCAAATCTAAGCATGCAATCTTAATTTACATTTGATGTTATGAAGCTTTATCATGACAATGGATAATTGAATGTTTACAAATCCAAGGTGCACTCAAGGCACTTCTATGCATCTTTATGACGTTTAAAATTAAAAGGCTGCACTTTTTCCACTCCTCTTATAGTTTAGACACTCCCTATGTTTGTGTTCTAACCATATTATCCCTCGTGTATCAAATCGGTGGGTATAGGTTCTTAGACTATATGAAAATATTTAATATTGAATTAATTAATAGACAATATTGAACATTTTTATATATTCGGGGACTACATTGAACATATATTAAAAATTTAGAGATCACATTGAATAAAGTAAAATTTCATGGACCGCGTTGCGTATTAAATCAAAATTTAATGATCATTTAACCGGTACATGCTAATAAGTTGATTGGCATGGCTTTTGAGGATATTCTTTTCTGCTAGTCATGTCCATGTAGAAGCCTCATATTTTGTGAAAAGTCAACTAAAAGAGCAAAAATGGCTCAATGTTTTTTTTTAAAGGAATTGTACAATTAAAAATTATGAAATATCGTGTATGACTGAAAGTAAACCTTGAAAATTTCGAGATGTTTCCTTGAAAGCGGTCAATCAAGCAGCATTAAGCGTAATCTCATATAAACTGAAGGATGGCACAGAGCTCTTACATAGCGCCTGATAGACCAGCTTCCCTGTACTATGACGGCTGGATTTCTTTTGTGGGAGAAGTGGAAATCTCCATCTTTGTTAGTCAAAGATTTTCTTTCCCTTTGCCTCTTTGAATTTCTTAATGATCAGTAAAACTCATTTAATGATAAAACAATTATAACATTAAACAAGGAGAAAAAGGAAAAAATAAGGGGCCGTTGAATTTCAAGTTATTAATTTCATCAATAAGATCGAATTCATATTTGAAATTGCATAAAAAGTACCAAATAAAATTTAAATTATGAACCAAGATTATAATAAAGTATAAGGACAACTCAAGGTCACATTAAAAAACCCGCAACATCAGGGATTCGTAATATATAATCATAAGCGTATGTCCTCTTCCATTTTTTTCTTCCAGGTGACTGATGACTCCACCTAATAAGCAAAGAAGGTCGGCTTCAAAGGCTGACTAGTCAAACTCGGTGTGCATTGAATATTGAATGACGGTGGAGTGCAACGACTATACTCGGTGTGCATTGAATATTGAATGACGGTGGAGTGCAACGACTATGTAACACATCTATAAATACCATGTACCTTTCTTTTCCACCATCATCAGCTCAAGCCTTCTTCCTTAGCAATCACACCAAACCCTTCCATTACCTTCTTTGAGTTCATATCTCTTTAATTCTTACAAGGCAAGTATGGGAATCATCAACTACTCGCGAGAGGTCACAAGTGTGATTGCCCCATCAAGGATGTTCAAGGCTTTGGTCCTTGAGTCACACAATATCCTACCGATGATTGTTCCCAAGGGCATCAAGAGCGTGGAGTTCATCGAGGGAGAAGGCGGAGTTGGTAGCATCAAGAAGACCAACTATGGTGAAAGTAAGTCAGTAGTATGTGCATTTTTACTATGTCGAGTACATACATAAACTGCAAAATTGAGGATTAAATTCTCCACTTTCATGAATTTATATAACAGCTGCCCATATCAAGTACACGAAGCACAAGATCAATGCTCTCGATGCAGATAATTATTACTGTAAATATACTCTAATAGAAAGCGATATCAAGTTCAACAAGATCGACTTCATCGTAGAAGAAGTAAAATTCGTCGCAGCCAATAGTGGATGCATTTGCAAGATGACCAGCGAGTACCATGTTAAGGAGGGTGCTGAGCTGAAGGAGGAGGAAATCAAGAAGGGTAAAGACAAAGCTATGGGATTGTTCAAGGCTGTTGAGGAGTACCTTCTGGCCAATCCTAATGTTTGCGCCTAAATGCTTTCATCAAAATCCTTTCTCGAGTGATTATGTAGTAAAGCGAGTGGAAATTTTGTATCATATCTTCTGTTTCCTTTTTAGCTCTGCCTCGGAGCCTTTGGGTGAGGAAATGTTTGTTTCGTGTGTGATTTGAATTGTATGTTCTAGAGGATGTGATGGTTGTGTGTAATGTCATGCCAAAAGAAAAATTGAAAAAGCAACGTGCAATCCAATGTATTATAAATTATGCCAAAAAGAGATCTCCCTTCGTGCTTCTTTTCGTACGAGTGCTCGTTCCCGGTGGAGCTCGAGCCTGAGTCTCGCCTTCCCGAGATCCAGCTGAACCGCGTTTACTTCATCGACAGGTATGCCCCATGATCACAAAATGGAAAAATTGGTACACACCCAGATTTGATGCCCTGGTATTCAGGCCCTACACCGAGGTGGATCCAACCTAGTTTTTGAACATGTGGGCGTTGGTTTTTGCATCTTGTCGTTCTTTGTTAGGTGCCCATTTGTTCGGTACACGCCTTCTATTTTCCCCCTAGATTGCTTGCTGCTTCTGTTGCTTCAGGAGTGTAATTTTCCTGTAATCTAAGATCAAGTCATGCTCTGCAATTACAGAGAATGGGACCGTGCGACCCAATTTCTTTGTCGCAGAAAGCCTGGCTTAATAAAACGGTGCGGATGCTACATCCAATGTTCAGGTTCACATCAACGCCAGAAAATTGCATCAGGTCGAGCTAGAATTAGTGCGTAAGAAGATTCAGCTAATACACTTTGATCTTTCTTTTTCCGAACTTTTCGAGGTTGCACGTGGATACTTTGGATAGAATAGAAGGCTCGAATCGAAGAGTTGGCACAAAAGATATTACTAGGTTTGGTTTGAGATGGTTGTTGTTCTTGTTATAATGATAGAGATGAATTTCTTGAAATTGTCAAAACTTTGGGGGATCAACTGCTGGAAAATTCAAAAGCTTGTGCTTATGGTAATTCCAATCGAAGTCAGTCTCCACAATACGTGCAGGTCAGGAACTTGCAAGTTCAGCATACATTCATGGTGTAGTTACGCCAGGAATAATTCCATCGGATTCAACACATCATACATGGGCGATTCGTTGAGCATACGATCGCGATCCATTCCTTTTAAGCTTAAAGCAAACAAGTAATAACATCTCATGATGTAGGATAGGTTACGAACTTATAAAGTAGGGTCAACATGTAAAACTCCGATGGAGCCGGATCGAGTAAACATACTTTACCGGTTTATCTTTTAAATATCGAGCTCAACCCAATCCGATACTTCAAAGCTTGAACCGGTTCTTTTTTATTAATGAGTAAAAAAACAATATGAAATTAAGTTTTGATTTCCCAACTAGAAAAACATCACTTTCTTATTTCATAAATAAGAATCATATGTGAATTTATGTGTCAATATTTATATAAAGTTTTAGTATCACTGAAAATTCCAAATTTTTGCATTGTGGCACAAATACTTTATACTCTTTTTTGTCATAAAAAACCCTAGACTTATATTAGTATGAGAAATATATCCTTGATGAACCTGTAATAGAGGGTACATGTGACAAGTTTGAGCTTTTTCGTGACACACAAAAATTTGGGTTATTTGTGTAATAGTAGGTATAATTTGGAGTTTTTGGTGGTAAGAAAACCTTGAGGGTGTTTGTGTCACACTGGAAAAAGTTTGGAGTTTTTGGTTACACAAAAAAAGTTTATAATAGGCATAGTTTAATATTGTTGGCAGCACAAAAAAATCGAAAAAGGTCACCGCAGACATTTTTTCATAGAAAGTTTTTGAGATGCTTTTTGGCTAAAATAAGAAAATAAAGGTTCGAATCCTTCCTAGTTTTCGTCGGGGCCACCCCGGCTTGAAGTTATTACTTGTTAATGGGCTCCTTGAGTGCTCTCGGTAGACAGTCCTGCCGGGTGAAAGTGCTTGTAAGACAATTCTAGTTTATGGCCACAAGTTATATTTGTCGATTTTAAATGGAAAATCTTGAGGGGTCGATGAAATTTCCTCAGTGAGTGTTGGGATCAAGATTTCATTAGTGTAATTTGGTCGCTATTCTTTTATAGTGAGTTTAGAGATTGGTACTTCCGAAATGTGCTTTAGATTGATAACTAGGGATCAAATTGCCCTCGGTAATTTAACCTAAGTGTGATTTAAAGACGAGATTGGGTGGGGTCGGGATATTTAATTTTAGGCATGGATTTTGATTGCTACACTTAAAGTCTAAGAGGGAGATGGGAGTTTCAGTAGGACAGCCGAAAAAAAAAGAAAAAAATAGCCCAAGCATTAAGCTAACTTTTAAGCGAGATGGGCTGCAGCAACAGGGGCTTCTAACTTCTTGGTCCCCAAATCATATGACTGTCGACCCAGAATTAGATAAAGCCCATCTTCTTCGCCACAATCAAAGGCTGCCCATTGGGTAACCCTTCCCCCTCGTTCCTGTTTCATCTTTCAAAGGTGGAAAAAAATCCAATCGATAAAAGCCCCCCCAACATGCTTCTATGTCATCCTCGGGCCATCCTAATTTTCTCCCCATCGTTTCAATTTTATCGGAAGAGACCAAAAGAGAAAAAAGGGTTTAATGACAGGGAAAAATCGCACGATCTTAATAGTCGGTACGAACGTCCTATTGGGAAACTAACGTAATTTAGTTGGGGTTTTTTAAGAGTATGGAGCAGGTTGGTTTGGGAGTGGGGAGTAATTAAGAATTGTAGTGGCTATAAGGATACACTGATGATTGATCTATAAAATTGATATTCAATATACAGAGCAAGACTGGTTGGCCATATTCATTAAAAACCCTTTATATATGGCGATATCTACATGAAGTCACTATAACATGTCGTAGTTTTGGCGTCAGCATAATTATATCATTGTAAAGAAGTTGTATAATCAGGCTCGATTCGATTATTGTTGTGGGTGAGTGTAAGATTTCTTACGTTTAAGGTTAAAAACAGAAGATACTGGCTTTAACCACTCCTCCCAAATCCTTAAATGAATAATCAAAAGAAAAGGATGAAGATGAAGTTGCAGTTTGAGTTTGAAGTGGGGTTTTTTTTTTTTTTTTTTTTTTTGGGTCGTATTGGAAGTGGGGTTGGGGCGGCGGAAAAGGGCGACATGGGAACGCGGCTCGACATTATGATAGATCTCTCTGACCGCCTCCCTACCTCCCCCTCCTTCTTCTGTCTGTAGCCAGAAAACGTTTTAATTCGTTCGAAGCTTTTCCTACTACACCAACGAAATGTAATTCTTCATGTTTGATGGTGATTTGCCTTTTGTATTGAAGCTCTAATGTCGTGGATTCCTCACAGGATATATGTAAGAGTTATAGACCCGTGTGACTTGTTATATTACTTGGTGAGATTCGATCACTAGTTGAAATTGGACGAAAGGTAACATGGTATTTGAATTCGAAGAAATTCAAAACATGACTTGTTTTGTTAGTATCACGTACGGCAAATACATTTCTGCTGTTCCACTCCAAGAATGTATGAAGTCAAAATCAACTCTGGCCGTCAAAATCAATTGGCTTTGAGGTGCGACTAGTACTCTTTTTCTCCTAGATTTGAGTTGAATTTTCTCCTCACCCTTTCAGCGCGGCAGGGCAACCCATGTCTATCTGGAATGAAAACTAATTCAACAGATTTGTCCTATTTTTCTTCTATAAAGAGAATGGTTGTGGGTCCCGTAGACTAGAAGAAAACGAGGGTTTTTCTTTTCCTTTTAATTATTTATATTAAATTTGAAATATTTTTCAGCTTGCAAAAATGATAAAATTCTTCATTTCATAACGGTGTGTCCCTTTCCTTGACCTTCTAGAGGACCGGTGGCTCCGCCCGCCCTTCGAGCAAGGACTCATTATTCCAACTCGGAGAGCTTTGACCTTTGAATGAGATGAAGTGCCAAGCTTCTACTTGCCTATAAATGCCAACTAGTTCTCTTATTCATCCTCATCAGCTCAAGCCTTCTTTATCAATTGCAATCACATTACACCCTTTCGAGTTCATTTCTCTCTTTGATTCTTACGTAGCAAATATGGGTGTCATCACCTACTCTCAAGAATTCAAATCCGCTGTCGGCCCATCGAGAATGTTCAAGGCTTTGATTGTCGACTCGCACATTGTTATCCCCAAGATTGTCCCTGAGGGCATTAAGAGCGTTGAGTTCATCGAGGGAGATGGTGGAGCTGGCAGCATCAAGAAAACTAACTTTGCGGAAAGTAAGACTGATCATTACATGAATACTTACCACCTATTGATACAATGTTACGAATTATGGAACTCAGTATTATTTGCTTTTCATTAATTGGCTAACAAGTTCCCCTATCAAGTACACCAAGCACAAGATCGATGCTCTCAACATGGACAACTGTTATTGCAAATACACTTTGATCGAGAGCGGTATCCAGTTCAACAAGATCGACTTCGTTGTCTATGAGGTGAAATTCATCGCGGCCGACGGTGGATGTGTTTGCAAGATGACCAGTGAATACCATGCTAAGGAAGGTTGTGAATTGAAGGAGGATGACATCAAGCAGGGCAAAGAGAAAGCCATGGGATTGGTCAAGACCGTTGAGGAGTACCTTTTGGCCAACCCTGATGTTTGCGCTTAAATGCTCTTTTTTTTTTTTTTTTCAATTTTCAAAATCCTTCTGAGGGATACTATAAAAATTGCATTCACAATTTGTATTGTATTTTCCTTTTTCTTCTTCTTGTGGATCCACCATGGAGTTGTTTAGTGTGGCAAAGGTGTTTTGGGTGTGATTTCTATCTTCTAAAGGATTTGATGGTTGGGTGTGTAAGGTCAAGTGGAAATAAGCGTTCAAAGAGGGCAATGAGCAATGCAATAAATTAGATTGCCATATTTTCATTTTGCCTTCCCAAAAGAAAAGATCTCTCTTGGTGATTATCAAGGGGATCTTTACTATGTTTCCACGACTTCTTGTGACGTCAATTTAATTCAAAGACAGAATTAGAGGTGGCAAAATGGGTCTAAATCCCATTTTTATTCATATTTAAGTGGGTCAGGTCATTAATTTGAAAAACAGGTTCAAATGGGTCAAAAAAATAAATTCCTAACTCTATGTGAGTGTTAATGGATTGGGAACACATCCACTTGAAGCGCACTTTCATTGCAGTACCTAGGCATATTTCAGGATCTATGGCCACAACCTTTGCTATCTTCCATGTGGGAAAAAGTTGATGGAGCTTTATGAGCAAGGACGTGGTATGCCTCGATTTTATAGAACCCTATTCATTTCAAGACAAATGTCGGACAAGTCCATGGTTGTGTTTTTGAACTTTTTATTTGTCAATTTTTACATTTTAACACCAAAAAGGAAGGCAATTAGTTCGAGGCAACAACTCACAAACTTTTTGACTTTGTTATTAGTCCAGATTATAATTTGAAGAAATTCAATAAACAATTCTATTACGTTTGTTTTTTATGACGTGAGTCAGCAATCTTCATTTAGCGTACCGTTAACTTGCTACATATTCAAAGTGTTTTAATTTCATGATAATAAAAATGGTCCTTCAAATAGTTTTCTAATTGCTTTTACATTTCGATTCATCAAGATGCCCGGAAACCCTGTCGGGTGCAGATGTAAAATAAAATCAAGCCCCAAAACCCGATTTGGACCATCCTAACTAAGGGATTTCGGGACGGTTCATTATCGATCCAAATTTTCAAGTTTTTAAATTTCGTAATTTTTCAACCGACATTTTTCATGTTTAATTTGCTTCACCACCTCCTTCACCCTCCCGCCGGACATCCATAACCCAATCCCCAAACGCACCCAGGCAGGTGCTCTCGCCAGTCAGCGTGGCTCTCACCCGTGGCTCTCGCCCATGGCTTCACGTTGCTCATATGCAATTGAAGTCCTAGCCCATGACCCAACTTGAGCACGACAAGCCGAATCATAGAGTTGCCTATTCTTCATAAATATCAAATTTAAGTAGAAAAATTACTAAGAATTGGAGCTCAAGTTGGATTTGGTATGGGTTGCTAAATTAATATGGCATATAGATGGCTCAATACAGATTAACCAAGTCAATTTGAGTCAAAGCATTTTCCACCCAACGCAACTCACTCATTTAATGGGTCTAGATAAGACATCATAATTTGATTTATTGGAGTTTTTAAAGAATGTGAATATCGAATTCTTCGATGCAATGATATTGACTGTGTTTCTCGAAAGCACATGATGTGAATGGTGAACCAAAGTGTAGAGCTAGACATGTTATCGATTTCAAGATTGAAAGAAAAGGAAAATAGTTTGCGTTTCAACACGCTTAAACATTCTAGTCATCAGAGTAATTAAATAATTTGCGAAATTTGTTTAATTGCATGTGTAATGTAAGCTTATATTCACCTATCAAGACATTTTAAATAAGAAAGCTAAAGTATTCTAGCATTGTTCAGATGTTGAAGTATGTTTTTCATCGTAGCCGAAAATAATATTTAATTTGAAACTATCTAACTTCTGCTTCCCGAATAAGATATAAGGCGCATAGAGATAATTGCTAATCTGGCAAGTTCTCTCTTCATTTCGTATTGATGTACAAGCTAATTGGCGTCAACGACATCGCTTGACTTTTTTTAAAGGGAAATAACAAAAATGTTCTCCGAACCTTGACATAATGTACAATCTAGTCTCTGGATTTTTAAATTGTTAAATATGGTCTTTGAACTTGAGCCTAATATACAATATGGTATTTGAAATTTTGGTACTTATTCAATTTAGTTCCCAATTTGCCCCATTTATTTCTGTAAAGATAATGGTTGGGGTCCCGTAGACTAGGAGAAAACGCGGGTTTTCTTTTTCGTTTCATTTTTTTTAATTAAATTTGAAGTTCTTTTCTACTTGCAAAAACTATATAATTCTTCATTTCGTACCGGTGTGTCCCTTTTTTTGACCTTCTAGATTATCGGTGGCTCCGACCGCCCTACAAGCAAGAACTCGTTATTCCAATTCGGAGAGCTTTGAACTTTGAATGAGGTGAAGTGCCAAGCTTCTACTTGCCTATAAATGCCAAGTGGTTCTCTTCTTCATCTTCATCAGCTCAAGCCTTCTTCACTAATAGCAATCACATTTCAGCTTCTTGAGTTCATTTCACTCTTTGTTTCTTAGGAGGCAAACATGGGCGTCATCACCTACTCTCAAGAGTTCAAATCCGCTATTGCCCCATCGAGGATGTTCAAGGCTTTGATCGTCGACTCGCACAACATCATCCCCAAGATCGTCCCTGAGGGCATCAAAAGTGTCGAGTTCATCGAGGGAGATGGTGGAGCTGGTAGCATCAAGAAAACTTACTTTGCCGAAAGTAAGACTAATTATACTTGAACAATTACCATTACAATATATGAATTATGGAACTTAGTATTATTTGCTTTTCATGAATTGATTAACAGGTTCCCCCATCAAGTACACCAAGCACAAAATCGATGCTCTTGATGTGGATAACTGTTATTGCAAATACACTTTGATTGAGAGCGGCGTCCAGTTGGACAAGATTGACTTTGTCGTCTATGAGGTGAAGTTTGTTGCAGTTGATGGTGGAAGCGTCTGCAAGATGACCAGTGAATACCATGCTAAAGAAGGTTGTGAGCTCAAGGAGGATGACATCAAGCAGGGTAAAGAGAAAGCCATGGGACTAGTCAAGTCCGTTGAGGAGTACCTCTTGGCCAATCCCGATGTTTGCGCCTAAATGCTCATCTTTTCAATTTTCAAAAGTCTTCAAAGATATTATAAGAAGTGATTGGACAATTTGTATTGTATTTTACTTTTTCTTCTTCTTGTGGATCTACCTTGGAGCTGTTTGGTGTGGCAAAGGTGTTTTTTTGGGGGTGATATCTATTTGCTAAAGGATTTGATAATTGTGTGTGTAAGGTCAAGTGGAAATAAGACCTCAAAGAAGGCAATGAGCAATGCAATAAATTAGATTGCCATATCTTTGATTTTGTGCACCCTCTCCCAAAAAATAAAATAAAAATAAAAATAAAAGATCTCTCTTTAAGGCTATCAAAGGGATCTCTACTTTACTATGTTTTCACGACTTCTTGTAACTTCCATTTACTTCAAAAATAAAATAAGAGGTGGCAAAATGGATCTAAATTCCATTTTAAACTTATATTTAAATGAGCTAGGTCATCAATGCATCGTCTAAAGTTTTAAAGACGGGTTCAAATGGGCATGTATCCAATGCCAAATCAATACACCTTGTGTCCGCGAACAACACATAAATCCAAAACAATTAATAGGAATGAATCCACTCCTAGTAATACATCATTCAATTTCACTACCAGCATGCAACTCACAACAACGTGAATTTCATGACAAAGTGTAAGTTTCAATCAACGTATGACTTCATTTTATCATTATCGATAGACAAATCTAAGCATGCAATCTTAATTTACATTTGATGTTATGAAGCTTTATCATGACAATGGATAATTGAATGTTTACAAATCCAAGGTGCACTCAAGGCACTTCTATGCATCTTTATGACGTTTAAAATTAAAAGGCTGCACTTTTCCACTCCTCTTTTAGTTTAGACACTCCCTATGTTTGTGTTCTAACCATATTATCCCTCGTGTATCAAATCAGTGGGTATAGGTTCTTAGACTATATGAAAATATTTAATATTGAATTAATTAATAGACAATATTGAACATTTTTATATATTCGGGGACTGCATTGAACATATATTAAAAATTTAGAGATCACATTGAATAAAGTAAAATTTCATGGACTGCGTTGCATATTAAATCAAAATTTAATGATCATTTAACCGGTACATGCTAATAAGTTGATTGGCATGGCTTATGAGGATATTCTTTTCTGCTAGTCATGTCCATGTAGAAGCCTCATATTTTGTGAAAAGTCAACTAAAAGAACAAAAATGGCTCAGTGTTTTTTTTTTTTAAGGAATTGTACAATTAAAAATTATGAAATATCGTGTATGACTGAAAGTAAACCTTGAAAATTTCGAGAAGTTTCCTTGAAAGCGGTCAATCAAGCAGCATTAAGCGTAATCTCATATAAACTGAAGGATTGCACAGAGCTCTTACATGGCCCTTGATAGACCAGCTTCCCTGTACTATGAAAGCTAGATTTCTTTTGTGGGAGAAGTCGAAATCTCCATCTTTGTTAGTCAAAGATTTTCTTTCCCTTTGCCTCTTTGATTTTCTTAATGATCAGTAAAACTCATTTAATGATAACAAGGAGAAAAAGGAGAAAATAAGGGGCCGTTGAATTTCAAGTTCTTAATTTCATCAATAAGATTGAATTCATATTTGGAATTGCACAAAAAGTACCAAATAAAATTTAAATTATGAACCAAGATTATAATAAAGTATAAGGACAACTCAAGGTCACATTAAAAAACCCGCAACATCAGGGATTCGTAATATATAATCATAAGTGGATGTCCTCTTCCATTTTTTCTTCCAGATGACTGATGACTCCACCTAATAAGCAAAGAAGGTCGGCTTAAAAGGCTGACTAGTCAAACTCGGTGTGCATTGAATATTGAATGACGGTGGAGTGCAACGACTATGTAGCACATCTATAAATACCATGTACCTTTCTTTTTCACCATCATCAGCTTAAGCCTTCTTCCTTAGCAATCACACCAAACCCTTCCATTACCTTCTTTGAGTTCATATCTCTTTAATTCTTACAAGGCAAGTATGGGAATCATTAACTACTCCCGAGAGGTCACAAGTGTGATTGCCCCATCAAGGATGTTCAAGGCTTTGGTCCTTGAGTCACACAATATCCTACCGATGATTGTTCCCGAGGGCATCAAGAGCGTGGAGTTCATTGAGGGAGAAGGCGGAGTTGGTAGCATCAAGAAGACCAACTATGGTGAAAGTAAGTCGGTAGTATGTGCATTTCTACTATGTCAAGTATATACATAAACTGCAAAATTGAGGATTAAATTCTCCACTTTCATGAATTTATATAACAGCTGCCCACATCAAGTACACGAAGCACAAGATCAATGCTCTCGATGCAGATAATTATTACTGTAAATATACTTTAATAGAAAGCGATATCAAGTTCAACAAGATCGACTTCATCGTAGAAGAAGTAAAATTCGTCGCAGCTGATAGCGGATGCATCTGCAAGATGACCAGCGAGTACCATGTTAAGGAGGGTGCTGAGCTGAAGGAGGAGGACATCAAGAAGGGTAAAGACAAAGCTATGGGATTGTTCAAGGCTGTTGAGGAGTACCTTCTGGCCAACCCCAATGTTTGCGCCTAAATGCTTTCATCAAAATCCTTTCTCGAGTGATTATGTAGTAAAGCGAGTGGAAATTTTATATCATATCTTCTGTTTCCTTTTTAGCTCTGCCTCGGAGCCTTTGGGTGAGGAAATGTTTGTTTCGTGGGTGATTTGAATTGTATGTTCTAAAGGATGTGATGGTTGTGTGTAAGGTCATGCCAAAATAAAAATTGAAAAAGCAACGTGCAATCCAATGTATTATAAATTATGCCAAAAAAAGATCTCCCTTCGTTCTCCTTTCGTACGAGTGCTCGTTCTCGGTGGAGCTCGAGGCCGAGTCTCGCCTTCCCGAGATCCAGCCGAACCGCGTTTACTTCATCGACAGTTATGCCCCATCTTCACAAGATGGAAAAATTGGTACACACCCAGAATTGATGCCGTGGTATTCAGGCCCTACACCGAGGTGGATCCAACCTAGTTTTTGAACATGTTGGCATCTTGTCGTTCTTTGTCGGGTGCCCATTTGTTCGGTACGCGCCTTCTATTTTCCCCCTAGATTGCTTGCTGCTTCTGTTGCTTCGGGGGTGTAATTTTTCTGTAATATATGCTCTCGAATTACAGAGAATGGGACTGCGCGACCCAAGTTTTTTGTCCAAGAAAGCCTGGCCTAATAAAACGGTGCGGATACTACATCGAATGTTCAGGTTCACATCAACACCAGAAAATTGCATCAGGTCGAGTTGGGATTAGTGCGTAAGAAGATTCAGCTAATACACTTCGATGTTTCTTTTTCTGAACTTTTCGAGGTCGCATGTGGATGCTTTGGATAGAATAGAAAAAAGAGTTGGCACAAAAGATGTAACTAGGTTTGATTTGAGATGATAGTTGTTCTTGTTATAATGATAGAGATGAACTTCTTGAAATTGTCTAGACTTTGGGGGATCAACCGCTGGAAAATTCAAAAGCTTGTGCTTATGGTAATTCCAATCGAAGTCAGTCGCCACAATACATGCAGGTCAGGAACTTGCAAGTTCAGCATAAATTCATGGTGTAGTTACGCCAGGAATAATTCCATCGGATTCAACACGCAATACATGGGCGATTCGTTGAGCATACGATCGCGAACCATTACTTTTAAGCTTAAAGCAAACAAGTAATAACATCTCATGATGTAGGACAGGTTACGAACTTATAAAGTAGGGTCAACATGTGAAACTCCGATCGAGCTGGATCGAGTAAACATAATTTAACGGTTTATTTTTTGAAATTCGAGCTCAACCCAAATCTGGTACTTCAAAGCTTGAACCGGTTCTTTTTTATTAATGAGGAACAAAACAATATGAAAATTAAGTTTTGATTCCCCAACTAGAAAAACATCACTTTCTTATTTCATAAATAAGAATGATATGTGAATTTATGTGTCAATATGTATATACTGTGAAAGTTTCAGAAAATCAAGATTAAAAAAACCGAAATGTGTAGGCCATGAGATCTAAAAAAAAAAAAAAAAAGCAAAAAAAAGGTAGAAAAATGGTCAATGCCACAAAAAAACCTCAGACTTTACAAATACTATAATTTTGTTTTAGTATCACTGAAAATTCCAAATTTTTGCATTGTGGCACAAATACTTTAAACTCTTTTTTGTCATAAAAAATCCTAGACTTATATTAGTGTGTGACAAATATATCCTTGATGAACCTGTAATAGAGCGTGCATGTGACAAGTTTGAACTTTTTCGTGACACACAAAAATTTGGGTTATTTGTGTAACAGTAGGTATAATTTGGAGTTTTTGGTGATAAAAAAAACCTTGAAGGTATTTGTGTCACATTGGAAAAAGTTGGGAGCTTTTGATTACACAAAAAAAGTTAGTAATATTTGGTGTTATAATTGGCCTAGTTTACTATTGTCGGCAGCACAAAAAAATCGAAAAAGGTCACCGCAGACATATTTTCATAGGAAGTTTTTGAGAATGCTTTTTGGCTAAAATAAGAAAATAAAGGTCCGAATCCTTCCTAGTTTTCGTGAGGGCCACCCCAGCTTGAAGTTATTACTTGTTAATGGGCTCCTTGAGTGCTCTCGGTGGACAGTCCTGCCGGGTGAAAGTGCTTGTAAGACAATTCTAGGTTATGGTCACAAGAGATTTTTGTCAATTTTAAATGGAAAATCTTGATGGGTCGATGAAATTTCCTCGATGATTGTGTTGGGATCAACATTTCATTAGTGTAATTTGGTCGCTATTCTTTTATAGCGAGTTTAGAGATTGGTATTTCCAAAATGTACTTTAGATTGATAACTAGGGATCAAATTGCCCTCGGTAATTTAACCTAAGTGTGATTTAAAGACAAGAGATTGGGTGGGGTCGGGATATTTAATTTTAGGCATGGATTTTGATTGCTACGCTTTGCAAAGTTGCAAAATAAAAATCTAAGACGGAGATGGGAGTTTAGGACAGGAGAAAAGAAAAGAAAAAAATAGCCCAAGCATTAAGCTAACTTTTAAGCGAGATGGGCTGCAGCAACAGGGGCTTCTAACTTCTTGGTCCCCAAATCATATGCCTATCGACCCATAATTAGATGAGGCCCATCTTCTTCGCCACAATCAAAGGCTGCCCATTGGGTAACCCTTCCCCCTCGCTGTTGTTTCATCTTTCAAAGGTGGAAAAAAATCCAATCGATAAAAGCCCCTCCAACATGCTTTCATGTCATCCTCGGGCCATCCTAATTTTCTCCGCATCATTTCAATTTTATCGGAAGAGACCAAAAGAGAAAAAGCGTTTAATGACAGCCAAAAATCGCACGAGCTTAATAGTCGGTACGAACGTCCTATTGGGAAATTGGTTTGGGAGTGGGGAGTAATTAAGAATTGTAGTGGTTATAAGGATACACTGATGATTGATCTATAAGATTGATATTCAATATACAGAGCAAGACAGGTTGGCCATATTCATCAAAAACCCTTTACATCTGGCGATATCTACATGAAGTCACTATAACATGTCGTAGTTTTGGCGTCAGCATAATTATATCATTGTAAAGAAGTTATATCATCAGGCTCGATTTGATTATTGTTGTGGGTGAGTGTAAGATTTCTTACGTTTAAGGTTAAAAACAGAAGATAATGGCTTTAACCACTCCTCCCAAATCCTTAAATGAATAATCAAAAGAAAAGGATGAAGATGAAGTTGCAGTTTGAGTTTGAAGTGGTTTTTTATTTTTTTTTGGGTCGTATTGGAAGTGGGGTTGGGGCGGCGGAAAATGGCGACTTGCAACGTGAACGCAGCCTGTGAAAAAACCAGGAGGGAAGGAGATAATAAGGTGTATGGTAAAAGAGCTAAATGACGACATTATGATAGATCTCTCTGACCGCCCCCCGCTCTTCTTCTGTCTGTAGCCAGTAAACGTTTTAATTCGTTCGAAGCTTTTCCTACCACACGAACGAAATGTAATTCTTCATGTTTGATGGCGATTTGCCTTTTGTATTGAAGCCCTAATGTCGTGGATTCCTTGCAGGATATATGTAAGAGTTATAGGCCCGTGTGACTTGTTATATTGCTTGGTGAGAATCGATCACTAGTTGAAATTGGACGAAAGGTAACACGGTATTTGAATTCGAAGAATTTCAAAACATGACTCGTTTTGTTAGTATCACGTTCGGCAAATACATTTCTGCTGTTCCACTCCAAGAATGTATGAAGTCAAAATCAACTCTGGCCGTCAAAATCAATTGGCTTTGAGCTGCGACTAGTACTCTGTCTCCTAGATTTGAGTTGAATTTTCTCTTCACCCTTTCAGTGCGGCAGGGCAGCCTATGTCTATCTGGAATGAAAACTAATTCAACAGATTTGCCCTATTTTTCTTCTATAAAGATAATGGTTGTGGGTCCCGTAGACTAGAAGAAAACGAGGGTTTTTTTTTTCCTTTTCATTTTTTTTTATTAAATTTGAAATCTTTTCAGCTTGCAAAAATTACAAAATTCTTCATTTCATAACGGCGTGTCCCTTTCCTTGACCTTCTAGAGGACCGGTGGCTCCGCCCGCCCTTCGAGCAAGGGCTCGCTATTCCAACTCGGAGAGCTTTGACCTTTGAATGAGATGAAGTGCCAAGCTTCTACTTGCCTATAAATGCCAACTAATTCTCTTATTCATCCTCATCAGCTCAAGCCTTCTTTATCAATTGCAATCACATTACACCCTTTCGAGTTCATTTCTCTCTTTGATTCTTACGTAGCAAATATGGGTGTCATCACCTACTCTCAAGAATTCAAATCCGCCATCGCCCCATCGAGAATGTTCAAGGCTTTGATCGTCGACTCGCACATTGTCATCCCCAAGATTGTCCCCGAGGGCATTAAGAGCGTTGAGTTCATCGAGGGAGATGGTGGAGCTGGCAGCATCAAGAAAACTAACTTTGCTGAAAGTAAGACTGATCATACATGAATAATTACCACCTATTGATACAATGTTACGAATTATGGAACTCACTATTATTTGCTTTTCATAAATTGGCTAATAGGTTCCCCCATCAAATACACCAAGCACAAGATTGATGCTCTTGACGTGGACAATTGTTATTGCAAATACACTTTGATCGAGAGCGGCGTCCAGTTTGACAAGATCGACTTCGTTGTCTATGAGGTGAAATTCATTGCGGCCGACGGCGGATGTGTTTGCAAGATGACCAGTGAATACCATGCTAAGGAAGGTTGTGAACTAAAGGAGGATGACATCAAGCAGGGCAAAGAGAAAGCCATGGGATTGGTCAAGACCGTTGAGGAGTACCTTTTGGCCAACCCCGATGTTTGCGCTTAAATGCTCTTTTTTTATTTTTTTTCAATTTTCAAAATCTTTCTGAGGGATGCTATAAAAATTGCATTCACAATTTGTATTGTATTTTCCTTTTCTTCTTCTTGTGGATCCACCATGGAGTTGTTTAGTGTGGCAAAGGTGTTTTGGGTGTGATTTCTATCTTCTAAAGGATTTGATGGTTGGGTGTGTAAGGTCAAGTGGAAATAAGCGTTCAAAGAGGGCAATGAGCAATGCAATAAATTAGATTGCCATATTTTTCATTTTGCCTTCCCAAAAAGAAAAGATCTCTCTTGGTGATTATCAAGGGGATCTTTACTATGTTTCCACGACTTCTTGTGACGTCAATTTAATTCAAAGACAGAATTAGAGGTGGCAAAATGGGTCTAAATCCCATTTTTAATTAATATTTAAGTGGGTCAGGTCATTAATTTGAAAACAGGTTCAAGTGGGTCAAAAAAATAAATTCCTAACTCTATATGGGTGTTAATGGATTGGGAACACATCCACTTGAAGCGCACTTTCATTGCAGTACCTAGGCATATTTCAGGATCTATGGCCACAACCTTTGCTATCTTCCATGTGGGAAAAAGTTGATGGAGCTTTATGAGCAAGGACGTGGTATGCCTCGATTTATAGAACGATATTCATTTCAAGACAAATGTCGGACAAGTCCATGGTTGTGTTTTTGAACTTTTTACTTTTTAACACCAAAAAGGAAGGCAATCAGTTCGAGGCAACAACTCACAAACTTTTTGACTTTGTTATTAGTCCAGATTATAATTTGAAGAAATTCAATAAATAATTCTATTACGTTTGTTTTTTATGACGTGAGTCAGCAATCTTCATTTAGCGTACCGTTAACTCGCTACATATTAAAAGTGTGTTAATTTCATGATAATAAAAATGGTCCTTCAAATAGTTTTCTAATGGCTTTTACATTTTGATTCATCTAGATGCCCGAAAACCCAGTCGGGTGCAGATCTAAAATAAAATCAAGCCCCAAACCCGATTTGGACCATCCTAACTAAGGGATTTCGGGACGGTTCATTACCGATCCAAATTTTTAAGTTTTTAAATTTCGTAATTTTTCAGCCGACTTTTTTCATGTTTAATTTGCTTCACCACCTCCTTCACCCTCCCGCGGGACATCCATAACCCAATCCCCAAACGCACCCAGGCAGGTGCTCTCGCCAGTCAGCGTGGCTCTCACCCATGGCTTCACGTTGCTCATATGCAAGTGAAGTCCTAGCCCATGACCCAACTTGAGCACAGCAAGCCGAATCATAGAGTTGCCTATTCTTCATAAGTATCATATTTAAGGAGAAAAATTATTAAGAATTGGAGCTCAAGTTGGATTTGGTATGGGTTGCTAAATTAATATGGCCTATAGAAGGCTCAATATAGATTAACCTAGTCAATTTGAGTCAGAGCATTTTTCACCCAACGCAACTCACTCATTTAACGGGCTTAGACAAGACATCATAATTCGATTTATTGGAGTTTTTAAAGAATGTGAATATCAAATTATTCGTTGAAACGATATTGATTGTGTTTCCCGAAAGCACATGATGTGAATGGTGAACCAAAGCGTAGAGCTAGACGTGATATCGATTTCAAGAATTGAAAGAAAAGGAAAATAGTTTGCGTTTCAACACGCTCAAACATTCTAGTCACCAAAACAGAAACAGCCATAATCACACTTCTTCATCCTTTCAGGTGCCACGCAAACTGTGGAATGCAATATGGAAAATGAATACTACCCCTAAATTACAATCCTTCCTATGGCCAGTTTGTAACAATGCATTGGCAACTAAAGAAAATCTCTACAACAAACACATATTATCAGATCCAATTTGCTGTATGTGCAATGATCAGGTCCCAGAAACACTAGAACATCTTTTCTTGTTATGCCCATGGACACAAGATATCTGGTTTCATTCAGCAGTCAACATCAAGCAACATTTTCGTGGATTTCATCGAATAGAAACTTGGCTGGTAGACTTAATTGAAAACAGAGATGGCTTACTGATTTGGAGACAACGCATCGATCCTTTGCGAGATCTCGGAAAGCCCGCAACAACTTCGTCTTCCGTCGCGCAGCCAAACACCGAGCAGGTGGTGCGACGGCTCTAGCAAACACCAAGTCCAGTCGAAGCTATAATGGGATGAAGCCGAGGCGAGGCGAGGCTTGCATTAGTCACAAACAGATCAACGATGGCGTCCATCGGATCAAGGAGTGTTAATAATCAACATAGATGCAGCTTACCAGTCCGATCGTAGTGAAGCTTCGGTGGCCTACGTGTGTCGAGATTCCTCCGGCATCTTGATCGATGGATTGGCGCGATCCGTCACTGCCTCTTCGGCCCTGCAAGCAGAGGTGATCGCACTTAATCTCACGCTTCAATTCTTGCTGCAAAAAGGAAAAGCCACAGATCAAATGGTTCTGGAATCTGATTGCTTAACTCTTGTGGAAGCCATTCGAAACCCTAATTTGACACCTTGGGAGAACAGATCCCTTTTCAAAGAAAGCACGGCGCTTTTGCTTCGGTGCCCTAATCTACTGATCACACATTGTAGAAGGGAAGCGAATACAGTTGCAAACCGGGCCGCGAAGGCCCATGGGGCCTCTTTACTTCCTCCTAACTGGGTTTTTTCCCTCCTCTTTTTCTGCAAGACCTTATGTACTACGACATTATGCTAAACGTCTCCTCTAGTTTGAGATATTAATATATTAACTGGTTTAGACCCAAAAAAAAAACATTGGGAGAAGTACACTATCAGTGCCATAAGTTGTGTACAGCACTCACTTTGGTGCCAAAAGTTTCCGTCGGATCACTTAAGTGCCAAAAAGTTTGAAAAACGATCATTTTAGTGCCAACTCCGATCGGATTGACCGGAAATCCGACGTGGCACTTTTTTATTTTTTTACGCTGATGTGGCTTGTCGGAGAGTACAGTCAGCATGTAAACCACAAAACGATGTCGTTTGGTGTCTCTCCCCAATTCAAAACCCTAAACCCTAAATCTGCTGGATAATCTCGGCCACCGTCGCCCTCTTCGCCCTCTTCGTCCTCTTCTCCTCCCTTGCCATCCTCTCCGCGAGCTAGGGCGACGGCCGAGCGACGGCAGCCGAGCGAGCTAGGTCGGCGTCCGACGAGGATCGGAACCCTAATTTCAATCTCCAAATAAAAAAATAAAAAATCCCAAAATGAGTTGTGCGGCATCGTTTTTGTGAGGCCATCCACTTAGGACGGCAAAACAATGTCGTTTTCTTAAGGAGGACGGAAAACGGCGTCGTTTCTCAAGCCATGTCGATTTTTTTTTTTTAAATATAAAAGCCACGTAATCATTTTGGCCTGAATTTCTCACCGGTGGCACCAAAGTGATCGTTTTCCTCCGATTTGACACTTAAGTGATCCGATTAAAACTTTTGGCACCAAAGTGAGCGCCGTACACAACTTATGGCACTGATAGCGTACTTCTCCCAAAAAACATTCTAGTCACCAGAGTAATTAAATAATTTGCAAAATTTGTTTAATTGCATGTGTAATGTAAGCTCATATTCACTTATCAAGACATTTTAAATAAGAAAGCTAAAGTATTCTAGTATTGTTCAGATGTTGAAGTATGTTTTTCATCCTAGCCAAAAATAATATTTAATTTGAAACTATCTAACTTCTGCTTCCCGAATATGATATAAGGCGCATAGAGATAATTGCTAATCTGGCAAGTTCTCTCTTTATTTCGTGTTGATGTACAAGCTAATCAGCGTCAACAACATCATTTGACTTTTTTTTAAAGGGAACTAACAAAAATGTTCTTCAAACTTTGACATAATGTACAATCTAGTCTCTGGATTTTTAATTTGTTAAATATGGTCTTTGAACTTGAGCCTAATATACGATATGGTCTCTGGAATTTTGGCACTTGTTCAATTTAATTCCCAAATTGTATGAATGTTGAATTAATTAATAGATAATATTGAACATTTTTATATAATTTAGGGACTGTATTGAACATGTACCAAAAGTTTAGGGATCACATTGAACAAAATAAAATTTCATAGACCACATTACATATTAGATCAAAATTTAAGAATCAATCAAACCGTCACGTAATAAGTTGATTGGCATGGCTTATGAGGATATTCTTTTCCGCTAGTCGGTGTTTGTGTAGAAGTCCCATATTTTATGAAAGGTCAACTAGAAGGACAAAAATGGCTCAATGAATTTTTTTAAGAAAAAATTAATTGTATATAAAAATTATGAAATATCATATATGACTCAAAATAAACCTTGAAAATTTCCAGATGTTCCCTTCACCGGATAATCTAATATTTTTCTTGTTCTTAGATAATCTATTCTCTTTAAAAGCGGTCAATCAAGCAGCATTAAGCGTAATCTCATATAAACTAAACGATTGCATAGAGCTTTTACATAGCGCCTGATAGACTATCTTCACTATACTTTGAAGGTTAGATTTCTTTGTGGAAGAAGTCCAAATCTCCATCTTTGTTAGTCAAAGCTTTGCTTTACCTTTGTCTCTCTCATTTTCCTACTGATCAGTATGATAAAACAATTACAACATTAAACAAGGAGAAAAAGAAGAAAATAAGGGGCCGTTGAATTTCAAGCTCTTAATTTTATCAATAAGATTGAATTCATATTTGGAATTGCCCGAAAAGTACCAAAGAAAGTTTATATTATGAACCAAGCAAAATATATAATAAAGTAAAGGACAACTCAAGGTCCCATTAAATAAACCCGCAACATCAGGGATTCGTTATATATAATCATAAGTGTATGTCCTCTTCCATTTTTTCTCTTCCAGATGACTGATGACTCCACCTAATAAGCAAAGAAGGTAGGCTTAAAAGGCTGACTAGTCAAACTCGGTGTGCATTGAATATCGAATGACGGTGGAGTGCAATGACTGTGTAACACATCTGTAGACACCATGTGCCTGTCTCCTCACTATCATCAGCTCAAGCCTTTTTCCTTAGCAATCACACCAAACCCTCCCATTACCTTCTTGAGTTCATATCTCTTTGATTCTTACAAGGCAAGCATGGGAGTCATCGCCTACTCGCACGAGGTCACATGAGTTGTTGCCCCACCAAGAATGTTCAAGGCTCGATTCCTTGAGTCACACAATATCCTACCCATGATTTTTCCCGAAGGCATCAAGAACGTTGAGTTCATCAAGGGAGATGGCGGAATCGAAAGCATCAAGAAGAGTAACTTCGGTGAAAGTAAGTTGGATTGTAAGTGCATTTCTACCATGTCAAGTCTATATATTAACATCAAAATTGAGGATTAAATTCTCCACTTTCATTAATTTATGTAACAGCTGCCCACATCAAAAATATGAAGCACAAGATCGATACTCTCGATGCATATAATTATTATTGTAAATATACTCTCATAGAAAGCGACATCAAGTTCAACAAGATCGACTTCATTGTAAAAGAAGTGAAATTCGTCGCAGCCGACAATGGATGTGTTTGCAAGATGATCAGCGAGTATTGTGTTAAGGAGGGTGCCGAACTCAAGGAGGAGGACATCAAGAAGGGTAAAGACAAAGCTGTGGGATTGTTCAAGGCTGTTGAGGAGTATTTTTTGGCATTGGGATAAGTACACTAAAAGTGCCAAAAGTTGTGTACAGTATTCACTTTGGTGCCAAAGTTTCTTTTGGATCACTTAAGTGATTTTTTATTTTCGAAAAAACAATCACTTAAGTGCCAATTAGGTTGTCAGAAATTCGACATTGCCATATTTTTGACCCTACGTAGCTCACCAACGTGCCTAGGTAACATATAACACCTAAACGACATTGTATAACAAGTTGACGAGTGATCATTTGAGTGCCAATTATTGTTAAAAGTGATTATTTAAGTATTGGTCGTTAGTAAAAAAGATCACTTTAGTACCAATTATTGTTAAAAAGTGATCACTTTAGTGCCAATTTCATTTAAAAGTTGATCATTGTGCGACGTCGTTTTGGATGTCCACGTGGACTGGATTTTCTAAAAAATGTGTCAAATCATATTAAAATGTTAATTATAAATGTTACGTAATCAATTTGGCCGGAGTATCTCGCCGAAAGCATTTAAGTGACCATTTTTTCTCCAATTTGGTATGTAAGTGAGCTGGCGAAAACTTTTGACACCAAAGTGAACGCCGTACACAATTTTTGGCACTTTCGGTGTACTTATCCCTTTGGCCAACCCTAATGTTTGCGCCTAAATGCTTTAATCAAAATCCTTTTTTCATAGTGATGATATAGTAAAGTGAGTGGAAAATTTGTGTCATATATTATGTTTCCTTTTTGGCTTTGCCTCGGAGCTTTTGGGTGACGAAAGGTTTGTTTCGTGGGTGATTTGTATGTTCTAAAGGATATGATGGTTGTGTGTAAGGTCATGCCCAAATAAAAAATTGAATGAGCAATGTGCAATCCAATGAATTATAAATATTACCCAAAAGAAGATCTCACTTTGTGGTCACGAAAAATCAATAATTCAAGAGTTATAGTGGTTATAAGGACACAATGACAATTGATCTATAAAATTGATGTTCAACATAAACAGCAGGACAAGTTGGCCATATTCATTAAAAAAAAAAAGAAAAAGAAAAAGAAGTTGCGTTAGCCACTGCTCCCAAATCCTTAAGAAACGGATGAAACTGCATTTTGAGTTGGAAGTGGGTTGGGGCGGGGGATCTTAAGTGAAAAGCGCGGGAGAATGGCGACGTGCAAGGTGTACGCAGCCTGTGAAAAAATCAGGAGGGAAGGAGAGAGGGTGTGTAGTAAGGGCGCGTTTGAACGATTCTGTCCCTAATGCATTCCGACAAGAAATAATTATTTTTTATTCGGTTCCCTGAACCGATTCGAGTAAAGAATGCGTTTCAGAATCGTCCAAAATTTCGATTCCGGAATAGAATTGCGTTTGGTACCGTGTTAATTGATTTTGTTCCAAATCAATTTCTTTTAATTTTTCAATATTTTTTCCTTTTTCCTTTTCTCTTTTTTTCCCTTTTTCCTTTTTTTTTTTTTTTTTTTTTTCCCTTTTTTCCTTTTTTTTCTTTTTTCTCCTATTCTTCTTCTTCTTCAGGCCGGTTGCCGATCCGGCGATTCGCTAGACGAGGGCCGGCGACCTCACCGGAGCGTCACCAGCCCTTGGCGAGGCTAGCCCTCGTCGGCCGAGCCGCGTCGGCGGGGGTGAGGCTCACCTAGTCTCGCCGGTGGGTCGGCCCGGCCTTGCCGGGCTAGGCGAGCCTCGCCGGGCCGGGCGAGCCTCGGCGGGCCGGGCGAGCCTCGCGCTCGCCGGTGGCCATGCGGGCCTCGCTAGGGTGGGCGAGGCCCACCTAGCCACCTAAGCAAGGCCGGGCGAGCCTCGCTGGACCTCGCCTTGGCCTAGCAAGCCTCCGGCGAGCTCCTCAGACCGATTGCCGGCGACCGGCGGCGGCGACCGGCGGTCGCGGGATGGCGGTCGATGAAGAAGAAGGAAAGAGAAGAAGAAGAGTTTTGATTATCAATTTTGTTCTCGGAACAAGAATCAACTTTTTTTTTTTATTCTTGATTCTCTTCCCAATGCTTCCCGGGAACAAATTTAGTTCCGGAACAAAAATTTTACCAAACGTGATTCTCGTCCCAAACCGATTCTCAACAAAAATCGGGAATCGTGCACTGTTTGGATGGTTACTAAACAAAGTGCGTAAGCGAGCCAAATGACGACATTATGTGAGATAAAGAGAGATAAATCTCTCTCTCTCTCTCTCGAAAGAAAAGAAAAAGGAAAAAGAATAGAGAATAAAGAAAATAAAGAATAATTAAAATTCGAATTTTTTACAAAAGACAAAAAGCGTTTTCGACTATATATCACTAAATAAAAATTACTTATATTACTTATATTTCTAATATTTTATCCTTTATTGTTAAGTTTTTTTTTTTTTTTTTTTCCGAAACAAACGCCACCCAACTTCGTTTTCTGAAGGTAATTTTGCTAGTTTGACTTTTCAAATGCCGGCGTAGCTTTCGCACCGAATGCATGTGACTGTTCTGTGGATTAAACCGCAAAAGACAAATGTCTTTCTAGGGACTGCTCTTTTTCTTTTTGAAAATTTTGCCATGTTCTTTTCCCCCGCTAGCTGTTTCGATACAACGGTTTCTCTCTCCTTTTTAGAATTGTCATCTTACTCTTTCATCTTTACGCAGCTTTTTTCATCATCTTCCGAAAGGGAGGATATGACCTAGATTTCTCTTTCCCCTCCCCTTTTCTTTGGCTGTTCTGAACCTAAATTTCTCTTTCCCTTCCCTATTTCGTTGGCTGTTTTGATTTTCTCTTATCCTTTTCTTGCTTTCCTCTGGTTTCGAGAATTTTTTTCTTCCGATCTAGTATAGATCTGTAAGCTTCTTTCCCGTCTCCGGTAGGGTCCTGTTAGATCCAATCTAGCTTTGAGAATCTTTGGGTGTATCATTTTGGAGTTTCACCCCCCTTTGAATTTTGTTAGCGCACATATCCAACTTTAAAGAGAAATGGAAGAATTTCGTGAAGGTTTTGCTCTCATAGAACTTAGATCTATGCCTGTTTAATCTTTTTACTCTGGATGATGAAAGTGTTGGAAATGTCGAATTTGGGCACGCATTGCCAAGTAGGGGTGTGCAAAATACCCGGGAACCGCCCGGACCGCCCGGAACCGGACCGGAACCGCCCGGAACCGGCGGTTCTTGAGGGAACCGGTCCGGTTCCCGGTTCCGCGGGCGGATCCGCCCGCCCGCCCACCTGAACCGGACCGATTAATTTTTAATAAATATTACTAAAACAAAACAAACCCTAACGAGCGTGACTTCTCTCCTCTGTCTTCAACTTCTTTGGTTCTGTTCTATGACTGTTTTAGGCGATTGGAACTTGGAATTTTAGAGCTCAAAATTTGGGATTCACAAGCTTTATAAGTCGTGAAGTTTTAGGCAAATCTTGTTGCGATTGTTTTTTTTTTTTTTTTTTAAAGAATCTTGTTGCGATTGTTGCGTCGTTGTAAAGTGTAAACTTGTCTAATTTACTCTACTTGATGAGTTTGTTTCACGTACTTAAATTTGGTTTTTCTTTCTTTGGCTTGCTTTGATGTCACGTAGTCATTCTATGTTGAAAACCAAAATTGTTTCACGTTCAAGATCGGTTCCATGGATCCACCCGAAACCGGACCGGACCGGCGGTCCGGTTCCCGGTGGATCCATGCAACAAACAGTGGATCCCTGGTTCCAATTTTTCGGAACGGTCCTTAGCGGGCGGTTCCGGTTCTAGGTCGGGAACCGCCCGCCCGGGACCATGCACACCCCTATTGCCAAGAGGCAAAGATGGAGATCTCGGTGCTCATAATTGAAGATGAATTCAGTGATCACAAAAGATCAATTATCAAAACAGGCTGGGGGCCACACAGAAATTAGTTCTTTCACAAATCAAATTGGATTATAAACAGGCACCCAGTGTATCTTTATCAAAAGTAAAGTGATTCACTGCCCCTTAACTCCTGTTGAGAGACATTTTCTTGATTGCCAGAGTACAGATTTATGGAAATGCATATTGAAATGCCCAATTTTCCATTGCACTTTATTTCCACGTATTTTTCTTTTCAATCATTGATAAGATGCATCCCAATTTTCACACGACCAACGCTATTTGTGCAAAAACTAGGTTGAATCCACCGCGGTGTAGTGCCTGACAGCATGGGCATCAATTCTAGGTGTGTTTCAATTCTTCCATCTTCCATGTTATAGGAAAGTATCTTGTGATCCCAGGGGCGGAAAAAGTCCGCGAAGTATATGTGGTTTGGCCTAATCTCGGGAAGGCGAGACTCTGGGTTTAACGCCACTGAGAACGAGCACTCGTGCGACAAGAAGATGGATGCGCTCCCCAAGCTCTCTGCCTTCGTCCAAGTTCCCCCGTGCAAATCGATCTTGCAAACTTGGAATCTAGTACTCGAGACCGGGTCAAACCAACTGTGCTTTTGCCGAACCACAAACAACGAGCCAGAGCATTCCACGAGATAAAATGTCGTCCATCCCTCAAAATTCTGAAGGACTACTGGGTTTTCCTGGGGATCATAATCATACTGTGGGTCGAAAGTGATTACCCGACATTTTTCGTCCAAGGCTACAAATCGGCCCTTGTAATGTATCAGATCCATGATCTGAGACTGAGGGAGATATGTCTGTGTTTTCCATGCCCCTTCTCTCGGATGATAGAATGCGAACGTGGCCGGCTGAACATGGACCATGACTACATAGTTGTCAGACACAGAAGGGCTCGAAGACAGGGCAACCTTATGGACATGACGGAGCATCTCCGAGCCAGGGAGTTCGATGATGATGCGCGAAATCGGATCGAACAATTCGAGTCCTGGGCCCTCCAGTGCAATTGCCATCCATCCTTGGTAGCACAAGTGCCCCACCCTTCTCGGCAAGCGTGCTCTGTGGACTTCCGCTCTGGACATGCTCCAGAACAGCGATTCCGATTCTGAGAAACTTAGGGCGCGTTTGGTAACGATTCATTCTCGCCCTAACAAATTCCGATCGAAATGATTATTTTTGATTACGTTCCTTAACCGATTCTGAGTAAAATAACGTGTTTGATAACCGTACAAAATTTCGATTCCGGAATAGAATTGCGTTTGGACGTGTTCATTGATTCTCGTTCCAAATCAATTTATTTTAATTTTTAAATAATTTTTCCTTTTTTCCTTTTTTTTATTTTCTTTATTTTCTTTTTTTCCTCTTTTTCTTTTCTTTTTTTTTTTTTTTCTTTTCTTTTTTTTTTTAATTTTTCCTTTTCTTATTTTTTTTATTTTTTATTTTTTATTTTTTATTTTTATTTTTATTTTTATTTTTTCCTTTTTTTCTTTTCTTTTATTTATTATTATTTTTTCTTTTTTCTCCTCTTCTTCTTTTTCTTTTTATTCTTTTTCTCTTCTTCTCTTATTTTTGTTCTTCTTTTTTTTTTTTTTTCTTTTTTATCCTTTTATTTATTTTATTTATTTTTTTTTTTATTTTTTTATTTTTTCTTTTCTTTTATTTATTATTATTTTTTCTTTTTCTCCTCTTCTTCTTTTTTTTTTTATTCTTTTTCTCTTCTTCTCTTATTCTTCTTCTTCTTTTTTCTTTTTTTATCCTTTTATTTTTTTTTATTTTTATTTTTATTTTTATTTATTTTTATTTTTATTTTTATTTATTTTTATTTTTATTTTTTTTTTCAGGCCAGACGAGAGCCTCCGCGACCGGCGACGGCGGGCGGCAGCGATCGCGGGATGGCGGTCAATGAAGAAGAAGAAAAGAGAAGAAGAAGAGTTTTGATTCTCAATTTTGTTAACAAGAATCAACTTTTTTTTTATTCTTGATTCTCTTCCCAATTTGTTCCGGGAACAATTTTGGTTACTGGGAACAAAAATTTTACCAAACGCGATTCTCGTCCCAAACTCGCACTGGAACAAAAATCGGAATCAAGACCGCGTTTGGATGGTTACCAAACAGCCCCTTATCAACCGGGGACTCTTGTTTTGGCATTGTATTCACCCGCAACAGCGGACTGCCACGAAGGGCACACTGACATCAAGTTCACAAACTCCTTCCCATCTAGCCGTTCTGCAACACACCTTATTAGATCTGGGGGCAAATTCCTCCAGTCCGACATAAACTTAGTGAAATTTGACGCTTAATGAAATCAGGGTTGTGTTCTGGGGCAAAAGAACTGTCTAGTGCTTGCCTTCTTATGGGGAGAAGTGCCAAAAAGTCCTAAACCTTTTGGTTTTGTGCCGATTTAGTCCTAAACCTTTTTGGTGCCGATTTAGTCCTAAACCTTTTTATGTTGTGCCAATTTAGTCCTTTCCGGCCAAAATTGGCCGGATTTTTGGACTGATGGCGCGCCGGCCGACGGGCCCGATCGGCGCCGACGTGGACAACTTTTAATAATATTTTAATATTTTTAAATTTTTATTTTTATTTTTATTTTTATTTTTTATTTTTTATTTTTATTTTTCTTATTTTATTTTTCTTCTCATCTTCTACCTCCAGCCGGTCGCCGGAGCTCGGCGACCGGCCAGAGGCGACGGCCGCGAGGTCGAGGTCGACCTTGCCGGCCACCTTGCCGGTGGCCGCGGCGCGGGGGCGGCCTCGCGCCGGGCCGCGAGGCTCGCCCGCCGGCGAGAGGCCGCCCGAGGCTTAGGCGGCGAGGCTCGCCCATGGGCGGCAAGGGCGAGCCCCGCGGCTCGGCCTCGCCGCCCCGGGCCTCGAGGGCGGCCTCGCGGGCGGGCGAGGCTCGCCCTCGCCGGATCCGGCGAGGGCGAGCCTCGCCGCCGCGAGGCCGCCCTCGAGGCCCGGCGGCGAGGCTCGCCCATGGGCGGCGAGGGCGAGCTCCGCCCGCTCGGCCTCGCCGCCCCGGCCTCGAGGGCGGCCTCGCGCGGGCGGGCGAGGCTCGCCCTCGCCGGATCCGGCGAGGGCGAGGCTCGACCCTCGCCGGATCCGGCGAGGGCGAGCCTCGCCGCCCGGCCGCGAGGCCATCTCGCGGCCACCGGCGAGATGGCCGGCGAGGTCGACCTCGACCTCGCCCGGCCGTCGCCTCTGGCCGATCGCGAGCTCCGGCGACCGGCTGGAGGTAGAAGATGAGAAGAAAAAAAGTAAAAGAAAAAAAAAAAATAAAAATAAAAAGAAAAAAAAAAAATAAAAATAAAAAAGAAAAAAATAAAAATAACAAATAACAAATAAAAAAATTCAAAAATATTAAAATATTATTAAAAGTTGTCCGCCCACGCGCCGATCAGTCGCGTCAGTACCAAGATCCAACAAAATCCGGCCAATTTTGGCCGGAAAGGACTAAATTGGCACAATATAAAAAGGTTTAGGACTAAATCGGCACCAAAAAAGGTTTAGGACTAAATCGGCACAAAGCCAAAAGGTTTAGACTTTTTTGGCACTTCTCCCCGTTCTTATGTGGTGTTCTCTGTTTTGGGTGGGTAAATACAGGCTCAACACTCGATGAGATTCGTACGATCTTTTTGCTGAAGATCGTTTCGAACTCTACAGTTTGTCTTGTCAACTTTGTCAGAAGGCCTGAGCTGATGAAGGTGAAGAAGAGAATGCCGAGAAAATATTGGGTGGAACTCTGACGCGGGAGGCGACTTGCAGGAGGGGGAGCGTCGGAGGGCTTGAAAAGAAGAAGAGAGAGGAGGGAGAGTTGTACAATTGAAGATAGAAGATGAAATATTAATTTAAGTTGCAGGGTTGCAGATGGTGAGCCGAAACGTGAAACATATCGCTTAATGAATGGACTAAAATTTTGCCACGTTAGCGTCAGACTTCCACCTAATATTTTCTCCTCAAATTGAAGCCAGGGGTAGCCGCCTCTCATCCGAGGGAAAGGACAAAGCATAATCAGACCTCATTTTTTTTAAAGAAAAAGCACGCATGTTTCAACTTTATTGAAAACACACCGCGTTCTTTCCTTTCCCTCTATTATCAATCAGCTACCTTCACAAGATTTTGACAATTTTACTTTTCTTTAGTCCCTCGTCTTTATCAGAAGGTTATTCTGCATTGGTCTAATGAGGTACCCGGAAGGTTATTCTGCATTGGTCTAATGAGGCCCCCCCTAATTGTTGATTCTTCTCCATACGGACGTGAGCATGATACAATTACTGGCCATAAGTTTATTCAGTTGCACTTGTTTGAAAACATAGTAAATTATGCCCATACACTGCAAAAGGAATTACAATGACTCACGAGCAGAAACGAACTGAGCTCAGAACACGAAGGAACAAAAGATACGTGCGAGAGAAGAAGCGGAGAGAACTCACTGAGGGAATGTCGAGAACCAAGCCTAAAGGGAGATGAACCACGCCCGGAAAGCGAGACTACATGGTTGGAGATGCAAAATCGGCCTCCGTATGGCACACAATGGACTGAAGCTCGCGAGGAGCGATGAGGATTGGGCAAGGAGCAGCGAGGACCGAGTGCGCGGCGGCCGAGGATCGAGCGAAAGCGATTTGCTCAACCAGCGTGAGAGAAAGAAAACTGAAAAGGAGCAACGAGAAAACGTGAACAAATTGAAAAAGAATGATCTAATCAATTCGATTTAGAGATTTTCTTTGTTTTTTACCTAATTATAAATTTTGGATAAAATTGCTCATGTTCTACTTCTCGGAAAATGTCCGTCGGTGAAAATTTGGTTGGCTGGCTCTTATTTGAGATTGACTTTACTATTTCAAGTCCTTATTTGAAATAAAGTCATTTTCGAGTTCTTTTTTGAAAAAAATGATTTCATTTCGAGTCATTATTTAGAATTTTCCAAAAAAAGTAGAAAGAATAAGAAAATGTCACTTCAAATAATCTTGCAGTTATATATAATAAATGTTTTACTTCGGGTTCGATAAAGGCATCCATTTCCAATTCTTCTGGATGGTCGACGGCTCTGCCTAATGAGAAAAGAAGAAAGACTTGAACCTTGGCCAAATAGTCCAACTTGGTGCGCTTTGAACTTTGAATGGTGATGGAGTACTCGCCAATGGACTTGCCTATAAATTCCACGTAGTTCTCTTCACCATCTTCATCAGCTCAAGCCTTCTCCTTTAGCAACCACACCAAACGCTTCCACTACCCTTCTTGAGTTCAGTTCTCTTTGTTTCTTACTGGGCAAAAATGGGAGTCATCACCTACTCGATGGAGATCACAAGCGCCGTCGCACCGTCGAGGATGTTCAAGGCTTTGGTCCTTGACTCCCACAGTATCCTACCCCAGATTGTTCCCGAGGGCATCAAGAGTGTGGAGTTCGTTGAGGGAGATGGCGGAGTTGGTAGTATCAAGAAAACCAACTTTGGTGAAAGTAAGTCAGTTCATACTCATACTTTTATCATGTCAAGTCTTTATATAGATCTCGAAATTAAGAATTAACTTCTTCGCTTAATGAATTTATATAACAGGCTCTCACATCAAGTACACAAAGCACAAGATCGAGGCTATCGATGCAGGTAGCTTTTACTGCAAATATACCATGATTGAAAGCGATATCAAGTTCGACAAGATCGACTTCATCACAGAGGAAGTGAAATTCGTCGCGGCTAGTAGCGGATGCGTTTGCAAGATGACCAGTGAATATCACGTTCAGGAAGGTTGTGAGTTGAAAGAGGAGGACATCAAGAAGGGTAAAGACAGAGCTATGGGATTATACAAGGCTGTTGAGGAGTACCTTGTGGCCAATCCTGATGTTTGTGCCTAAATGCTATTCTCCAAATCCATTCGAGTGATTACATAGTAAAAAGTGAGTGGAAAAATTGTGTTGTATCTTCTTTTTCCTTTTGGGCTCTGCCTCGAAGCTTTTGGCTGAGGCAAGGTTTTTCTCATGTGATTTCTACATTCTAAAGGATTGGATGGTTGTGTGTAAGGTCATGCTAAAATAAAGCTCAGAAGAAGCAATGAGCAATCCACTGAATTGTGGATTTTCCCCAATAGAAGATCTCCTTTTGTTGCCATGAAAATTGAAAAAAAAAAAAAAAACAAACAAAGAAGAAGAAGAAGAGATAAGAGCACTAAAGGTCCCAAAACTAATGAAGAATGTACAAACGAGCCACAAAAATTTTGAAAATCATAATCAAGATTTATACTTACTAAATTGATGAATTAAATCTCTCCGCTATAATATTTAATTAACGAAAAATACCGACATAGCTATTTCCTTTTTACTACTTGCTCCCCCCTCCAACCCCCCCCGGGAATCTTGATGGTGAAGGCACCCTGAACACCCGAAAGAGAGAAAAAGATTACAATTAATCTCACGGAAGAATCTACACTCAATCAAAGGATTCACCTAGAGCATGTAAGTGAAATTTCAATCCCTGTGTGGAGATGGGATAATAAGAAGAATCACGTCAACAATAGCGAACAGTATAAAGGGAACATTCTCGTATCAATCCATAGTGACAAATGATCAGGAAATCCTGCTGGAGTAGACACTGCAAAATTCAACGAGCCATTTTGTGTTAATTGGGAAATAAATAATAAGCCCCAGCGTCACACTATACAATCAAAAAACCAGAGACATGTTTCAGCAAGAAACCTGAGAACTCATCCAGCATGAGAGAAAGGGATCCAAGTTCCTCAATTCCTTCTTGAAAATCCACCCACCCATGACAGTTTACAATCTTTGGATCTCGCAAACAGAAGAGAACAATAAAGAAAATTGCCCAGTGAAAAAGTTTTGAATCCACCGAGAGAAGAATCCAATGACCAAAGAAACAGAGAAGGCAAATCTGCCAATGCTTCTTTGGGCGGCAGCACCTTGGCTCTCGTGCTCTAGCTTGGCCAGGACTTCTCGGTCACCAAAAGGGTGAAATAAACTGAATCAGTGGCTTACTTTTTTTTTTGGTCTGAAGTGGCTTACTTGAACTGTCTAACGTGCAAACTAGCGAAGCGCTTGGCACGAGCACTTCCGTGAAGCGAGAAGGGCGACTTCCTGCTCTCAACGACGGTGAGTGTTGAAACAGAGCAGAGCCACGGAAGGGATTGGTGCAGGTCGATTTCGGAAAGGCATAAATGTGCTTGGGTTGTCAAGTGTGTTAACACAGGGCCGAAGCACTGCCGTGGCCTAGGTTGCCGGCCAGGGACGCGAAGCTCGCAAAAGCGCGAAAATAGGGGCTCTCAGTTCTTAGTATGCATGGGATGGGGTATGGAATGAGCATACGACGCTCTAGAAACAGCTCGACAAGTGTCGTAGCCAAGAAAAATGGCTGCTTGGTGCTCCAAAAATGGTGAGTCCAAACCGGGGGATCTCATTCGGACTTGTTGGAAGCGATGCCGGCGGCTGTCGACTGTCAGGGAGGGATTGATGAAGGTGGTGACGTTCCTCTGGAGGCTTGATTGGTGGGCAAACACCGTTGATAATCACGGTCGTGGTTGAACTCGCGTTGAGAAGAAGATGAGCAGTAACAAGAGTAGGCATGTAAATGAAGAGAAGGAAAAATAAAATAAAATAAAAAAATGATTGGGTCATCATTAATCTAGTGTGGGAATAACAGAATGTTCTATACCACAAAAAATAATTAACAAATAATTATAAATTATTGTGGGTCAACTTTTTTAAGAATCTGTGGCTCATAATAAGGTGTTATTATTACAGTAGCCCAAAACTGTTATACTGGTAAAGCAAAAGGAAGGATGAAAAACCATGTTGGCTCCATGTATTTTGAGAAATTAATTTTTTTAAAAAAAAGTCATGGACATATTCCCTTTATAAAATTAGAAGAGTTAACGGAGAGACCTAATTGTACCAATTTGATAAATTTTAAAATTTGATAAATTTTAATATTTGATTGTCTTTTAATAGGTTTTTTGATTCAATTGCATTTTCTGATAAAAAAAAAAGTGAGACAGATGAAGTGTAGGGAAAATTGGGCTTTTCAATACACATTTCTTTATTAGAACCATCTTGCCAAATAATATGGATAAATTTGTTCAAACAAAAATAAAAGAAATTGGATAAAATTTGACTGGCCAAAGTAAGGTAGTAGCCTGCCAGGCAGTTATCTAATGATAATCTTTGTTTTGTCAAGAAGTCTCCATCTAAGACAAAATAAAAAGTAGAAAATAACTTAGCAGAATGTTACAAAAGAAAAAGAACGTCGCCCAAGAGAGACTTTGTCTTTGTGGACTAGAGAGAGGGAGAACCGTGTCTTGGAAACTTCCATGTGCTTGTAATTGAGAAAGGAAATTTTTATGGACATCCTTGGACTGTCACCACGCATTGCGGATGAGAGAGAGGGAGAATTGTATCTTGCTTGGAAACTTCCATGTGCTTGTGTTTGAGAAAGGAAGTTTGTATGGACATTCTTTGACTCTCACACCGTGAGACCGTGATGCCAGCACTATTCCAATCCGACAGTCATTTGGATTCGAAGATGTGGCTATAATGGCCTTTGAAAAGTCAAACTAGCTAAATTGCCTTTCGAGAATGGAAGGACAATATATCTGATTTCAAGCGTAAAATTCATGTCTACGTCAATTTTAAATTAAAAAAATTTAACCTTTTCTTTTCAAAAAGGACCTTGTCTAATCAAATCGGACCAAAAAGGGATAAACTTATCTAAACTCGTCCATTTCATGCTTTGATTCTGGTGGAGTCAGAGCTTCCTGGTTGGGCTCACTAGCTTCGTGGTCACCTCTCGTACAGAGATTAGTTATAAAAGAAAAGTAATTTTATTAGATATATTGATCTCTAAGATTGAGAATCCGCAAACAAGTTTCTAATTTTCTTACTAATCCATAATATCCACTTTTTATTAAAGAAGAAGAAAAAATTCATTTTTGATAAAATGACCTTTTAAAATTAAGTTATTCCACAAGAAGAAAATAAAGGATCCTTAAATATCCAGTTTATAGTTTCACCACTAAAATTAGAAGATTGACTTCACATTTGGAATTGTGCAAACAAAACATTATTTATCTTAAAGAGGTGATCGATAATGACAAGAAAACGCCAATAATGTTAAATAAAAACTGAGATGTGAATAAAGCAAGATTTTACGGGCCAAAAAGAAGAAGCGAGATTTGAAAGAAAGTAAAAGAGCAATAAAAGATCAATTCCAACAATCCCGCAGTATAATAATTTTCCTTCGGTTTGATAATGATATCCACGTTCCATTCTTCTAGATGACGGACAGCTCCGCCGAATAAGAAAAAAAGGAAGGGCTTGAATCAAGGCCGACTAGTCTAACTTGGTGTGCTTTGAACTTTGAATGGTCATGAAAAGAGGCAGGGCTTGAATCCACAGCAGGTAGCGTATGCGTTTGTAAGATGACGAGCAAGTACCATGTTCAAGAAGGTTGTGAGGTCAAGGAGGAGGATATCAAGAAAGGTAAAGACGGAGCTATGGGATTGTACAAGGCTGTTGAGGAGTACCTCGTGGCCAACTCTGATGTTTGCACCTAAATGCTTTTCTTGAGATCCTTTGGGAGTTAAGACAAAGTAAAGTGAGCGGAAAGTTTGCAGTGAATCTTTTGTTTCCCCTTTGTGGCTATGCCTCAGAGCCTTTGGGTGAGGAAAGGTTTTTATGGTGTAATTTCTATGTTATATAGGGGTTTGATGGTTGTGTGTAAGGCCATGCGAAAAAATAAAACTTGAAGGAGGAATGAACAATCCTATAAATTATGGATTTTGCCCAAGAAAATAGCTCCCTTTGTAATCATGAAAGTAAATTTTCACTTGACTTCTAGATGAGTTGCATAAAGCAAAGATAGAGGGCAAGATGATGCGCATTTCATTATACATTCCCAAACTGAGATAGATTGTCATCAGATGAAAAGAAATGCAATTTAATGGGACAATGATGGTATAATCTGGCAATCCAGAAAATAAAAGAAGTGGTAGTGAATCATTTTGCTTTTGATGAGAATACACCGGGACTCTGTATTTTTTTTATCCAATTTGATTTATAAGATTTTTTTTTCCTTTAACTGTATTAATCATAATTGAACAACTTAACATGGATTAATTAAGCTATAGTGTTTTTCTTCGAAAATCATGGAAGGCAAGCATTGTTTCCCAAATAAAAGGGAGAAAATTTAACTACCACAAAAGAAAAATAACAGGTACAAAAAATTTAAAAGATGTAGAAGAACGGTCATGATAGGGACATTTGCCTTTGTGAGGTAACCTAAGTTTTCGGTACGGAGTTTTGTGTACGGTCATTTCGATTCCATGACTTAGCTACAGTGGCAATTGAAAAGTCAAACTAGCAAACTGGCCTTTCGTAAACAAAAGTACAATATATAGAATAATAATAATAAACAAATCAGAAGCACAATAAATCGGATCCACTTTGATAAAAAAAAATTAAAAAAGCGCTCCGCCAATGTCCCTTTCTCCCCCTAGAAATAACTTTTCATTACATTCAGGATGCGATACCTGCATTAGAATAATAAATTAAAGAAGACTCCTAATATAATATTTTTAACTTAGATAGGAGTTTGTAAAAAAGAAAAGGTAGCTCCTATTTGATTGAATGCCCAATTTGGAAGCGCATGAGTAGCTCCATTATTAGGTTCATGGGCCCAAGCCTAACTCCAGACCCGTATTGTGTTGAAGTAGGAAGTAAGAATTTGCGATGAAAGGGAGACATTAATTAAGACATCGCAATCAGTCTTTTCTGATGCCGAGGGACTGAGCACAAATGCATGCGAGCATAAGAGCTGCTGCTTACACTTCCATCAACGAGTTCCAATGTTTTTTTTTTTTTTTTTTGTCCAAGGTTGGACTACTTAGCCACTAGTCGATCATGCAAAATACCCATAGCTCATTTGTTATCCTTTCATGCACCATCTACGTTAAAAATTGGACATTTATTTGACGGTCGCAGCCAGAAGTCTGTCCAGCTCCTCAACTTAGTTCTGCGTCTGTCCTTGATAGCGCAACCAACGAACATAGAGTTATGCCTTAGCAAAGGTGGTCATGGCCATCTGGTGTTAAGCTTAAAATTTGTGTCTAAATAAGTTCATAGTATAAAAAAATTCATTTTTTTTTACAAAGATTATATCCAGGCAATTTGGAGCTGAGAAAGAGGTTAACTTATCTAGAGTCACCTATTTTACACTTTCGCTCCGACGAAAATGGATGATTAATATTATGAAGATTTATTCTATTTGAATTATTTTTCTAGAGAGGTGGAATACCAAGTATAGAGTATCGTGATGTGCCCACAATGTCCGCGAAAATTTATAATAATGGCCGGACAAAAGAGCTTTGACCGTAATTTGTCCTTTTTCCTAACCTTCCAGATGATCGGTGGCTCCGGCCAATATGAAAAACAGAAAGGCTGGAAAGCAATTCAGCTGGGTCCAATTCGGCGTGCTTTGACCTTGAATGATGGAATACTAAACAATGGACTTCGCCTATAAGTACCAAGGAGTTCTCTTCATCATCTTCATAAGCTCAAACCTTCTCCTTTAGCAATCACACCAAGCCCTTCCACCACCCCCTCTTGAGTTCAGTTCTCTTTTTCTCTTACAAGGCCAACATGGGTGTCATCACCTATTCGCAAGAGATCACAAGTGTCATTGCACCGTCAAGGATGTTCAAGGTTTTGTTCCTTGACTCACAGAATATGCTACCCAAGATTGTTCCCGAGGGCATCAAGAGCATTGAGTTCATCGAAGGAGATGGTGGAGTTGGTACCATCAAGCAAACCAACTTTGGCGAAAGTAAGTCACATCATACTCATACTTCTACCATGTCAAGTCTATATATAGACCTTAGAATTAATAACTAACTTCTTCGCTTTAATGAATTTGCATAACAGGCTCCCACATCAAGTACATCAAGCACAAGATCGATGCTCTTGACGCTGGCAGCTTTTACTGCAAATATACTATGATTGAAAGTGATATCAAATTTGACAAGATTGACTTGCTCGTGGAAGAGGTGAAATTCGTTGCTGCTGGTAGTGGATGTGTCTGCAAGATGACCAGCGAGTACCACGTCCAGGAGGGTTGTGAGCTCAAGGAGGAGGATATCAAGAAGGGTAAAGACAGAGCTATGGGATTGTACAAGGCTATTGAGGAGTACCTTGTGGCCAATCCCGATGTTTGTGCCTAAATGCTATGCTGAAGATCCTTTTTGAGTTATGATATAGCAAAGCGAGTGAAATGTCTCTATTGTATCTTTTGTTTTCACATTGGCTCTGCCTTGGAGCCTTTGGGTGAAAGGTTTTTATTGTGTGATTTCTACGTTATAAAGGGATTTGATGGTTGTGTGTAAGGCCATGCCAAAAATAAAACTTGAAGGAGCAATGAACAATCCAATAAATTATGGGTTTTACCCACGAAAAGATCTCCCTTTGTGGTCATGAAGGTGAATTTTGACTTGACTTATAGATCAGTTGCAAAAAGAAGAGATAGAGGGAAAAATGAATTAATCCAATTTGATTTATTAATTTTTTTTCCACTAATCGTATTCATCATAACTATGCAACTTAAAATTGATGAATTAAACTGTAGTATGCTTCTTCGCAAATCCTGAAAGCAAACATTGAGATTGTTTACTTAATTAAATCCATCCTGCCAAACAAAATGGAGAAAATTTGGCTAGAAACCAAAAATAAAAAATAAAAAATAAAAAAGAAAAAATAAAAAAGGTAGAAAAGAACTTAGCAAAAAATTTGAAAAGGAAAGAAGGGTCCCAAGAGAGACATTTGTCTTTGTGGCTTGATCCAAATTTAGAGTACGGTCATTTGGATCCGAGGTCGTAGTTATCAAAGGCATTTGAAAAGTCAAACTAGCAAAATTACCCTTCAAAAGCGAAAAGAAAAGAGAAACAAAGCAAAAGCGCTCTGCGACCATCCTTGATGGCGCAACGAACGAACGAAGAATCATACCTTAGCAATGGTGGTCATGGTTGTCTGTTATAAGCTTAAATTTGAGTCTAAATCAGTTCATAGCATGAAAATTCAATTTTCTTCACGAGATAGATCGTATCCAGGCAAATTGGGGCTAGACAAAAGAGCTTTTGATCGTGATTTGTCCTTTCCTAACTATCTGGAATGGCTCCTCCCAATAGGAAAACAAGAAAGGCTTGAAAGTTGTTCGGCCCGGTCCAATTGGGACTGCTTTGTACTTTGAATGATGATGATGGAGTACTGAACTATGGACTTGCCATGGTTGTAAGTACTATGGATTTCTCTTCGTCATCTTCATCAGCTAAAGCCTTCTTCTATCACACCAAACCAGATCCTTCCATTTCCTACTTGAGTTCGTTTCAAGGCAAAGATGGGTGGCATCACCTAAAGATAAACACGTAGTCTTGGATAGATTGGCAATTTTTTTACAAAGAATTCGCTTTGATTCTCTATAATATACAACATTTGGTTACATAATCATTATGCTTTTGATGAGAATACACTGGGACCCTGTATTTTTTTTTTATCCAATTTGATTTATAAGAAATATAAATTTTCCACTAATTGTATTAATCATAATTAAACAACTTAACATGGATTAATTAAGCTATAGTGTTCTTCTTTGAAAATCATGGAAGGCGAGCATTGTTTCCCAAATAAAAGGGAGAAAATTTAACTACCACAAAAGAAAAATAACAGGTAGAAAAATATTAAAAGAAGTAGAAGAACGGTCATGATAGGGACATTTGCCTTTGTGAGATAACCTAAGTTTTCGGTACGGTCATTTCGATTCCATGACTTAGCTACAGTGGCAATTGAAAAGTCAAACTAGCAAACTGGCCTTTCGTAAACAGAAGCACAATATCCAGAATAATAATAATAAACAGATCAGAAGCACAATAAATTGGATCCACTTGATAAAAAAAAAAAAAAAAGGCCTCCGCCAATGTCCCTTTTTCCTCCCTAGAAATAACTTTTCATTACATTCAGGATGCGATGCCCGCATTAGAATAATAAATTAAAGAAGACTACTAATATAATATTTTTAACTTAGATAGGAGTTTGTAAAAGAGAAAAGCTAGCTCCTATTTGATTGAATGCCCAATTTGGAAGCGCATGAGTAGCTCCATTGTTAGGTTCATGGGCCCAAGCCTAACTCCAACGCGTATTGTGTTGAAGTAGGAAGTAAAAATTTGCGATGAAAGGGAGATATTAATTAAGACATCGCAATCAGTCTTTTCTGATGCCGAGGGACTGAGCATAAATGCATGCGAGAACGAGAGCTGCTGCTTACACTTCCATCAACGAGTTCCAACGTTTTTATTTTTTTGTCCAAGGTTGGACTACTTAGCCACTAGTCGATCATGCAAAATACCTATAGCTCATTTGTTATCTTGTCATGCACCATCTACATTAAAAATTTGACCTTTATTTGACGATCGCAGCCAGGAGTCTGTCCTTTCCCCAAGGGAATCAGCTGCTGAACTTATTTCTGCACCTGTCCTTTATAGCGCAACCAACAAACATAGAGTTATGCCTTAGCAAAGGTGATCATGGCCGTTTGGTATTCAGCTTAAAATTTGTGTCCGAATGAGTTTATGGTATAAAAAAATTTAATTTTTTTTTACAAAGATTATATCCAGGCAATTTGGAGCTGAGAAAGAGATTAACTTATCTAGACTCGCCTATTTTACGCTTTCGCACTGACGAAAATGGATGATTAATGTTACGACCAAAATATTCCACTTGAATTACTTTTTCTAGAGAGGTGGAATACCAAGTATAGAGTCTATAGACTATCGTGATGGGCCCACAACGTCTGCGAAAATTTATAATAATGGCCAGACAAATGAGCTTTGACCGTGATTTGTCCTTTTTCCTGACCTTCCAGATGATCGACGGCTCCGGCCAATAAGAAAAAAAAGATCGTCTGGGTCCAATTCGGCGTGCTTTGACCTTGAATGATGGAATAATAAACGATGGACTTTGCCTATAAGTACCAAGGAGTTCTCTTCATCATCTTCATCAGCTTAAGCCCTCTCCTTTAGCAATCACACCGAACCTTTCCACCACCCCCTCTTGAGTTCAGTTCTCTTTGTCTCTTACAAGGCCACCATGGGAGTCATCACCTATTCGCAAGAGATCACAAGTGTCATTGCACCGTCAAGGATGTTCAAGGTTTTGTTCCTTGACTCACAGAATATGCTACCCAAGATTGTTCCCGAGGGCATCAAGAGCATTGAGTTCATTGAGGGAGATGGTGGAGTTGGTACCATCAAGCAAACCAACTTTGGCGAAAGTAAGTCACATCATACTCATACTTCTACCATGTCAAGTCTATATATAGACCTTAGAACTAATAACTAACTTCTTCGCTTTAATGAATTTGCATAACAGGCTCCCACATCAAGTACATCAAGCACAAGATCGATGCTCTTGACGCTGGCAGCTTTTACTGCAAATATACTATGATTGAAAGTGATATCAAATTTGACAAGATTGACTTGCTCGTGGAAGAGGTGAAATTCGTTGCTGCTGGTAGTGGATGTGTTTGCAAGATGACCAGCGAGTACCACGTCCAGGAGGGTTGTGAGCTCAAGGAGGAGGATATCAAGAAGGGTAAAGACAGAGCTATGGGATTGTACAAGGCTATTGAGGAGTACCTTGTGGCCAATCCCGATGTTTGTGCCTAAATGCTATGCTGGAGATCTTTTTTGAGTTATGATATAGCAAAGGGAGTGAAATGTGTCTATTGTATCTTTCGTTTTCACATTGGCTCTGCCTCGGAGCCTTTGGGTGAAAGGTTTTTATTGTGTGATTTCTACGTTATAAAGGGATTTGATGGTTGTGTGTAAGGTCATGCCAAAAATAAAACTTGAAGGAGCAATGAACAAACCAATAAATTATGGGTTTTACCCACGAAAAGATCTCCCTTTGTGGTCATGAAGGTGAATTTTGACTTGACTTATAGATCAGTTGCAAAAAGAAGAGATAGAGGGAAAAATGAATTAATCCAATTTGAGTTGTTAATTATTTTTTCCACTAATCGTATTCATCATAACTATGCAACTTAAAATTGATGAATTAAGCTGTAGTATGCTTCTTCGCAAATCCTGCAAGCAAACATTGAGATTGTTTACCTAATTAAATCCATCCTGCCAAACAAAATGGAGAAAATTTGGCTAGAAACCAAAAATAAAAATAAAAGGTAGAAAAGAACTTAGCAAAAAATTTGAAAAGGAAAAGAAGGGTCCCAAGAGAGACATTTGCCTTTGTGGGTTGATCCAAATTTAGAGTACGGTCATTTGGATCCGAGGACGTAGCTATCAAAGGCATTTGAAAAGTCAAACTAGCAAAATTACCCTTCGGAAACAGAGCAAAAGCGAAAAGAAAAGAGAAACAAAGCAAAAGCGCTCTGCGACCATCCTTGATGGCGCAACGAACGAACGTAGAATCATACCTTAGCAATGGTGGTCATGGTTGTCTGTTATAAGCTTAAATTTGAGTCTAAATCAGTTCATAGCATGAAAATTCAATTTTCTTCACGAGATAGATCGTATCCAGGCAAATCGGGGCCAGACAAAAACGCTTTTGATCGTGATTTGTCATTTCCTAACCTTCTGGATTGGCTCCTCCCAATAAGAAAACAAGAAAGGCTTGAAAGTAGTGTCCAATTGGGAGTGCTCTGTACTTTGAATGATGATGATGGAGTACTGAACTATGGACTTGCCATGGTTGTAAGTACTATGGATTTCTATTCATCATCTTCATCAGCTAAGGCCTTCTTCCATCACACCAAACCAGATCCTTCCATTTCCTACTTGAGTTCTTTTCGAGGCAAAGATGGGTGGCATCACCTAAAGATGAACATGTATTCTTGGATAGATTGGCAATTTTTTTACAAAGAATTCGCTTTGACTCTCTATAATCTACGACATATGGTTATATAAACAGCTACCAAGAATTAAAAATTGCCTTGTGCGCCTCCAATTATTCGGTAACACTTACCAATAAGGGCCTACTGGTAAGTAAACCTACGGATGTGTTTCTTGTATGGGGCATGAATTCCCTTTCTCCAAATCGAACAGGAGCTTAACCACTTAATTTTTACAAACATGAAAAAATGAAGAAGTTTCTTATAATTTCAGAAGTAGCTAATTATGTGTTATCTTCAGAATGAGGTTCGAAACATGGCTTTTGAAAATGAATTAGATAGGTTACATAATTCATTTAAAACATCAATAGACTCCATTATCCAAAAAAAAAAAAAAAAAAAGCTGCTTTTAACATGAGCGTCACTGCCTTCATCTAAGATTCACAACCCCAATTTCTCTGTCAAGAATGTTCAAGGCTTTGATTCTGGATTCCTAACAGCTCATCCCCAAATGCCCCTCAGGGCATCAAGAGCATTGAGTTCATTGAAATAGATGGAGGAGTTGGAAGCATCAACCAGACTAACTTCACCGAAGGTATCTATCATCATTAATTAGTTATGCGTGTACTCAGATTCATTCTTCTTACTTATTCCTATTGTGGTGATTCTAAGCAAGTGTTTCAATTTAGCGACTTATTTTGTGAAAAATTCTCCCCCAGCTAAGTTTAGGATCATGCTCTCCCTTAGAATCACTACAATAGGATTCAATAAGAAGGATGAATACGAGAGTATATGCGCATCACTTATTACGGACATCGAGAACCTTCAGCAAAATTAGTTTGGTTAATGCTTCCGACTTCTCCATCTCTTTCAATGAACTCAATGCTCTTGATGCTTTGGGGGACAATCTTGGGGATGAGATTGTGGGAATCAAGAATCAAAGCCTTGAGCATTCTTGAGGAGCAATTGGAGTTGTGAATTCTTGGATAAAGGTAGTGACGCCCATGTTTGTTTCTGAGAGTAAAGATCTGAAAATGAAGTAGCAAGGTGTAAAAGACTTGCTTGAAGAAAGCCGAAGACTGTTGAGTTTGCTGCGAAGATGTTGAGCAACAACGGATGGGTATATATAGATTCCAGGAATGTGTGTGTAATGATTTAGTTGTTTTAGCTGACAAAGAATTCAAGTTCAATATTTTCGTAGCACTCCACTTTGGACTGGTCCTACTTCTAGATGAAAAAACTTATACAATGACTTTTTGAGAGATTGAGTAAAGTCAAAAAATTGAAAATATAATAGCCTGCAAATGAGGCATACTTAGTCATAGACGACCTTAGTACGGAAAATTTTGATATTTCACAGTTTCTATATGGTAAGATGGAATCAACCCCATTCTTTTCTACAAAACGAATTTTACAAATGCTACATTGAGTTCCGGCATGCCATATTTTCAAATAATGACCACAACCTCACCAAAAGGACCAAATTGCACTCGGTAAACAGCATTTAAGATTTAATTGCACGATTTGAAGTGTTTAGTATTTGATTGTATATTTAGCCAATCGTTTTGGACTGTCTGGTGCAATTTTTCGATGCTTGTATATTGTGAACGATATATATGTCAAACCTGCACAATAATATTAGTGTTTTTCATTCAAAATTTAAAAGCTTATGCATTTCTCATCGATATCTTGCCAATCGAATGTGATGCTTTTGGAAACTCGACCAATTTCGTTGTTCATCATCTACGATTTTTTAAAAGTTGAATTATTCTATATATATGCTTAGATTCCTACAAAATAAACTGGGCAGAAGAAGATTAGAATTTAATAACTTATAATATGAATTGTAGATAAAAAAAAATACTAAAGTGTAACCTATTCTATTGTTTAGATTCATCATGTTTGAAAAAGGAAGTCTTCCTTCTTCATTTTCTTGGTAACCGGTGCTCCGCCCGATAATAAATGAAGAAACACTCAAGCAAGGCCAAATGGTCCTATTCGGGGTGCTTTGAACTTTCAATGATGATGGACTGCAGAATCATCAACTTGCCTATAAATATCAAGCAATTCTCTTCACTATCTTCATCAGCCCAAGCCTTCTTCAATAGCAATCACACCAATCCCCTCCATTTCCTACTTGAGTTCATTCCTCGTTGCTTCTTATAGGGAAAATATGGGTGTTGTCACTTACTCTCAAGAGTTCACATGTGCCGTCGCTCCATCAAGAATGTTCAAGGCTTTGATCCTTGACTCACACAACATTATTCCAAAGGTTGTCCCTGGGGGCATCAAGAGCGTCGAGTTCATTGAGGGAGATGGTGGAGTTGGTAGCATTAAGCAGACCAACTTTGGCGAAAGTAAGTTGGATAATATATGTTTATCTATCATGTCAAGTTCATTTATAGACCACAAAACTCTAATCTTTCCACTCTTGTGAATTCACGTAATAGGTGCTCATATCAAGTACACGAAGCACAAGATTGATGCTCTTGATGTTGAGAACTTTTATTGCAAATATACTTTGATTGAAAGTGATATCAAGTTCGACAAAATCAAGTTCATTGTATATGAGGTGAAGTTCGCATCAGCTAATGGTGGATGTGTCTGCAAGATGACTAGTGAGTATCATGTTGAGGAAGGTGCAGAGCTCAAGGAAGATGACATCAAGCAGGGAAAAGATAGGGCTATGGGATTGTTCAAGACAGTTGAAGAGTACCTCTTGGCAAACCCCACTATTTGTGCTTAAATTATCTTTTCAAAATCCTTTGGAGTGATAACCACCGGAGCTCAGAGTGTTTTTTTTTTTTTTTTGGTGTCTGTTTGGCTCTACTTCTAGGTATTTGTATGTTCAAAAGGATTTGTTGGTTATGTGTAAGGTCATGTCCGAATAAAACTTCAAAAAGCAATGAGCAATTCAATGATTGATGCATTATCAAACAGTTATTTTCACTTACTATGACTTCACTTCCCATCCCAATAAATTTGCAAATTTTCGAGACCTGAAAACTTGGAAACTTAATGGCATTGATGCTAATGCTTGTGGCTTCCGAAAAGCATAGCATGTGATCGGAAAGGCAGGCAAAAGAATTTGGAGCGCATAAGAAAAACAGAGCACTCTGTTTTGGTGTCACGTTGTCGGAGAGAGTGATAAAAGTTCCTTATAATACATTTTAGAGATGTGGATTTGGTATTTTGACAATATCCACGGAACAAAATGGTGTATTGACACTGCCTTCAAATTGTTTCTTGACATCAAGAAAATACTTTCACAAGAAATTTGAAAAAATTTCTAGCCATGATAAGACTAGATAGGATAGAGTATGAAATTTAGGGATTTTGTTATATTATATCCTTAATTTTATTCCGACTACCAAATGTAACCCCAAAGTTTTCCTTCATGTACCTTGAATCCTGAAAGACCAAATGGACCATATTAAATACTTATTTCAACCCTGTGACCAGGCCCAGGCCTACAAGAGCTTGAAAAATTTGGCCGATTTGGTTTGGGTTCTCGAGCCACCGAGCAATTTGCTCAGCTCTAACAACACCTCCATAGTTACAACAGTTTTTAGGAAGTTGCGTCACTCGATTTTGAGGTGCTGGAACTTTAAAACATATATTTTTAAGCACATAACTTGTAGCACTTAGCAGCATAACTGCAATACAACCCGACAGAATTACAATTCAGCCATAATTGTACCATATGGACTCTTGATGATTATTGATATATGAGATTATGATTATGTTATATAGTGGAATATAAATATTAAAAAGAATTTTGTTAATGAGTGTTCCTAGAGCACTTATTGAATAACCAATCCAATAAGTTTTACATTTTCTCGTGCACCGACTATTCTTGTGTCATTTGCAATTAGCGTTTTGATAATTGAATTATTCCAATTTAGTATGCGTAATCAGTACAGGAAGTATTCGTTAACAATGCCCAATTAAAAATAAAATACTACAACCACAAACTCTTCGCAACAAGTAAGTGAGGTCATTATAACTAAAATAGAATTACACGTTCCGTGTCCTGTCCTTGATGCGAATATTTTGAGCTAAATTGCCTTTTGCAGAGGAACTTTGGTGCCACATTTAGCTGGACCAATATAATGCATTCGAGAGATCTCTTCTGACATTCCAAATCCGGAGCCGTAGGAAGTGAAAATCTCATATACGGTTCTGTAATTACTTGATGAGAAATACCCTACTGATTGATATATGAGTTAACATACCTCAAATAGTCAACATCTTATACAATTATTTCGAATACTTGTTTAAGCTCTTGGCCATCGGGATTTGGGTGAGATGTTAGCCATTATAGTGATATTAGTGGAGGAACCCTCTAGTTTGAGGATAAACTAAACCCATACTAGAGGTGTCAAAATGGGTCATTGACCCATTTTTGGACTTATATTTTATTTAAATGGATTGTATTATGGGATAGAGGCTTTTAAAAACCCAACTGAAAATGGGTCAAAAAAGTGAGTATGATTTAAATGGGTCAAAAATCGATCAGAACTTGTGACCCATTTTCGATCCATTTAAAATATCAAGTGGGTTGGAACCCTAGAACCCATTTCTAAATTTCCAAACCAAGCCCCACACAATCTTTCCCTCTTTAACTTTATAAAAATGTTTTTTTTAAATAAAAAATCAAAATTATGATTATTTTCATATTTCAATTTTCTTTCTTTTTCCTTCTTCCTTATCTGATGGCTAGCACGGCGATGGCCGGTGACAGCCAAGCGAGGCTCGAGCCTCGCCGGATCTGGCGAGACTTGAGTTTGCCAACGTAGGGTGGGGCCTTGGCCTCCCTCGTCCGGCGCGAGCGATGTCACGCCCCGATCCTCGAGCGCGTGCCCATCCCTCGGTGGTCGATTAAATTGCGACGTCCTAGAATGCATCGCTGACCCATATGTGGAAGTGAATTACTAATCCCCTGACCACAACAAGCGTGGGATAGAAAAGCAGGATAACAAATTTCAAATCAATCGACACAGCTTTTATAAACAATCAGATTTACAAATAGAGGCCAACTCTAGGGTCTAAGTACATGAGGTTTATCTCCAAAAAGAACTTCTGAGCGACACATGCTCTTGACCCTTCCGCCTCAAGCTTCGGGTTCTTCACACTAGGAACTTGAAAAGTTAAGCCCACGACATGGTGAGATAATGTCTCAGCAAGTTCACCCCCTAAACTCCGATTATGAAGGAAATAGCCTAAAGGCAGTCTATGCATACACAAGGTAGAGGACTTACCTCGCCTTAGTTCCTTCCTGCAAGTCAGTACAGTTCATATACTCAACCAATCAACTCAATTCAATTCAAACCAACCATCGATCAATCGATCCACTCAAATCGATACCATTAGTACTATCTATCAATTCGATATGACCACTGCTCACACAAGCCAAAATAGACGGTCTTTCCTCTCATAAGCTGTAGTATAGGGTCATAGCTCGCTCAAGCTAATTTAGATAGATAGTAGCTCGCTCAAGCTGATAAATATATAGATCGTATTCACACAAACTGATAAAACGATCTTAGCTCGCACAAGCTGATATATATATAGATCGGGCTCCCATAAGTTGATAAAACGATCTTAGCTCACACAAGCTGATAATTCACCACATTGAAAATACTCGATAAAATAATCGTGTGTGGGTACACGGTCGGCCTGAGCCAAAAACGCCATATCTTTCTTTTCAAGAATCCCACAAATTATATAGTCCACAAAGAAATTTTCGGTGTTAAAAACTTATGCTCGGTATTTTTCAATTAAATACCGAAATTACTTAATTTTGGAATAAATACCCAAAATTACAAATTCCAACCAATTTGCACAAATCAGCGCTCAATTAAATAAATCAAGCATACCATTGCAATCAGCACGAAATTCTGGTCACCGATAGTCTCGATATAATTTTCAGAAAATAATAAATAATTAAATAAATACAATTAAATGCCATAAATAGAAACTTAGGCCGGAAAAGCCTAATTAAATACCGAAACAGGCCCGGAAAATTTCCAAACCTATCTAGATAAATAATACAACCTATCTAGTTGCTAATTATGCTGATCTAACCAACTAACATGCACAAACGAATATTTAAATCGCTAATCCAATCTAACTAACAACCTAAACCATACTTAGCCTAAACTAATCAACTCTTAAGCATCATTAACTCCATAAGCAGAGTTTAGTGAGTAAACTCACCGGTGAGTCCACGACGACGGCAAAGCAGAGACGAGCGACAAACTCTGAGGCAGCGACACCTGACGAAGCTTGGAAAAGGTCCGAAATGGGCCTTGAAGGCCCACGGCTGGCTGGGTTGCTCGGTTTTGTCCAAGAACCGAGATTGCTGCTCCGGGGAGCGGAGGAGGACCAGTGGCTAGGCGGGCAAGCGGAGTTGAATGGTGGCGAAGGCGAGCTCGGACGGTGGCCTGGGCATTAACGGTGGCCTGAGGAGGCTCGGGGGACGAGCTGGGCTCGCGGGATAACGAGCTGAAGGCGGATGGGCAAACGGCATGCAACGAGGGTGCAACGGCGAGCGGTGGCGGCAGGGAGCTCAGTGGTGGCTTGCGACGGCAGGGGTGTCACGCCCCGATCCTACGAGCACGTGCCTATCCTTGCTTGGTCGATATAATAGCGATGTCCCAGGACGCATCGCCGACCCATTCAATTTAATATACGAATGCGGAAGCAGATATGAATAATCCACAGACAATAAAACAATGGGATAAGAAAGTAGGGCCATATATTTTTCAAACCAAAATCAACCTTTTTATAAACACACAGGTTTATTTACCCCATCAGGTTGTTTACAAAAATATTGGTTTACTCAAAAAAGGGTTGTCCTATGACTAGCGAGTCAGATAGGTTTGCCGATTCTGTTTCCTTCATTTCCCCAAACTTCGGGACTTCAAGTTCTCCACGAACACCATCTAAGGACCTGAAAATGGTTATACAATAACCAGTGAGACAACGTCTCAGCAAGTTCTACCCCTTAAGACCCGATTAGGAAGAAAATATGCCTTAGGGGCTGCTAAGCACAACCACGGGTCAAAAGGCTTACCTTCACCTCAGTTTCCTCCTTGCAAGTCAGTTCAAATAATAGATACTGACAATCATATCATCCAATCAATCAGATCGACTTCACGATCAATCGACTCGGTCGATTACATGTCATCAAGATCACTCTCCAATCATTTCAACTATTCCATCTCAATTCTCACTCACGGCTCAACGAGCATAGTCTACCAAATTCACGATCCAAATGACACGACCTATATTTAGGTGGTAATCACGGCCTAGAGGGCGCAACCTTTAATAGGTGGTAGATCATGGCCCTATTAGGCACGACCCCTATCGGGTGGCGAATCACGGCCTTAAAGGCATCACCTTTAATAGGTGGTGGATCACGGCCTCAAAGGCACGACCTTTAATAGGTGGTGAATCATGGCCCAACTAGCACAGCCATACTTCGGCGGTTTCCTAGGTCCACTCATAACCTTTCACAATCCATTTCCAATTGAATATCGACAATAATCGATTTTACGATAAATCCCCACATAATCGCCAATTCACTTAATTTTCATAAATCAGTGCTCAATCAAATAAACAAAAAGCACCACTGCAATCAGCACGAAATTCCAGTCACCAACCATCCCGGTTGAATTTTCAGAAAATAAATAAATAATTAAATCATTATGGAAAATAATAAATAAATGCAATAAATCCAACTTAGGCCCGTAATGCCAAATTGGGTGTCGAAACGGACCCGGAAAAATTCCAAGGTTCGTTAATTAAATAATAGAATGAGTCTACTCGCTAATACCACTAACTAGCCACCTAACATGCATCGGCAGATAATTAAATTAACTAATCTAATCTAATCTATCCACCTAATTGCACTTAATTTAATCTAATCAACCCTTAAGCATCATTAACCTACTAAGCGGGTTTAGTGAGTTAAACTCACTTGTTTTGTGAAGACCGAATCACCGCGACGGCGGCAGAAATCCGAATTTTCGGCTGCGTTGACGGGCACATGGACCGGGCCTAAAAACCTTGCAAGCCCATAGAAATTTCTGGGCTTAGACTTGGGCTTGGGCTGCTTCGCAGGCCTCAAGACTGGGCTGATCTCTCTTAGGCTTCGAAACTAAGCTGAACAGAAAATGTATGTGCTGAGACTTGACTGGATTGTGGGCTGCCGCTGCGACTCAAAGGAGATGGGCCGCTGAGCTTGGGCCGAACGTGCAGGTTTCTGGGCTCGAGAAAAGAAGAAGCTGCTGGGCTTCTACACTCAGTGGGATTGGGCCACGAAATTGCTGAAGATGTTGGATCGGCTTGCAGCAGGAGAATTCAACTGGACTGGGCTTTGGAGGAGATGGGCCGATCGCAGAAGCAGCAAGGTAGAAGCTGCTTCGGTCGTTGATGCTGGAAGTCTCGAAGATGCTGGGTCGAGATTCGTTGGCTTCGTGCGAGGCAGTGAGCTCGGTCAATAGAAGCAATGAAGAAGACACCAGTTGGCAGCGAAGAGGAGATGGAGATGGGCCGAGCAAATGGGAGACTCGGACACGTAGGGGGCTTGGACGGCAGCTGTTTCGGACGTGTGGCCGCTGCTTCGGTCAACAATCCGGCTGGAGAAGCAGTTTCGATTCGCTGGTTTGACTGGGGTGGAAGGGGACGCGTGCAGAGAATTCTAATGGAGGCACGTGGGGATGGAGAGAAGTTTGATGGTAGAGCGGCTGCAGAGAATCGGTGGGACGGTGGACTCAGCGAAGAAAATTCTCGATGGAGAAGCAGAACCAAGCTGGAGCAGATGGCAGACGAAGGGGGAGGAAGAAGCATGTGTTGAAGAGAGGAAAGAGGGAGCAAAAAGTCAAACAATTATCCAAATTCCTTGAATGCTTGGTCCCCTAGATCTTTATACATATCACCTTTGGTCCGCCTAAAGCTTTCCAACAAGATAAGTCCATAATAATTAAATTTTGATGCAAATAATGCACCCCCCAACCAAAGTTCCGAATTTCAGCAATTAGGTCCAATTTCCTCACTTGATTGTCCAAATCGAGGTCCGATTTTGATGAAGAAAAATCCCAAACAATTTTTTGTAAATCCCTGACACTTGAAGGCTCGGCTTGGAAGTCCAAATTTCTTTTAATTTGGCCCATCTGAATTTCCGCTATTTTTCCGCAACTTCCGAACTGATTTTCTGCAAAAATCTCGGAATCTCCGAAAATTATTCGGAGAATGAGTTGACATTCATAAAATAGATCGTGACATGACAGAACTTTCAATTTCTGAAATCGGGTTCAAATTCGCGATTAATTTCATTCCGATGTGACTTTAGCGTGACCTAATCTATCGAGTAGCTTTTAGGAATTTTTAATGTAATTGACCCGTAATCGATTTATCTCGAGTCACAATGTACATCTTCAACACATTGGCGACTCTCAGTTGTCGTGAAAATCTCGAGGTTTCAATTACGGGCACCAGGTACCAAAACGATAGAAAAATCGGTCTAGTGCCGATCGACGAGTATTTTGCAATCAGGCGGAATCACCCACACTTTGATCACATAGCTCAGTCGAATCGGCCTATGTTCGGTCTCTGATCGATTTCGACAGTGTCGTAATGATCCTTGCAAACCAATATGGTCGACTAGTCAATTCCTAGTCGAATTCTCAAGTCCATTGTATTTAGATTCCTTAATTGCTTCCCCAGATAGTCCAGTTATCTCGTGAGTGATTGGCTCAGAGAATAACACTATTGGCACATCGACAAAAGGTCCGATTATTTAATCGAAAACGAAATCTGAAAATTCAGGCTGTCACAACTATTCCCCTCTTATAAAAATTTTGTCATCGAAATTTAAACCTTATAATACTTAAGCAAAAAGGTGGGGTACAATCGTCTCATCGATTCTTCAGTTTCTCATGTTGCTCCTTCAGTTATGTGGTGTTGCCAGACCACTTTAACCATTGGAGTGGTCTTTGTACGCAGAACTTGCTCTTTTCTGTCCACAATTTGAGTCAGGCTTTCAACGTATGACACTCGGTCATCCACGTCCAATTCCTCGAAATTGAGCACGTGGGTCGGGTCAGGCTCATACTTCCTTAACATCGACACATGAAAGACGTCATGCACTTGTGCCAATCTTGGTGGCAACGCAAAACGATACGCTAGGTTCCTAATTCTCTCGAGAATTTCAAACAGATCTACATACCTCGGACTCAGCTTGCCTTTCTTTCCAAAGCGTGAAGTTCCTCTCATTGGTGTCACCTTCAAAAAAACGTGATCACCAACTTAGAATTCCAATAATCTTCGGCGCTCATCTACGTAACTTTTCTATCTGCTTTGTGCGGTCTTTAATCTGCCTCTAATTATTGCCATAGCATCCACTGACTGTTGAACCAACTCTAGGCCTGTAATCTTTCTCTCTCCAACTTCATCCATACATACCGGTGTTCTGCACGATCTGTCATATAACGCTTCAAATGGAGCCATCTGAATGCTCTGTTGATAACTATTGTTGTACGCAAATTTCACCAGGTGTAACTGATCTTCCCAACTTCCTTTGAAGTCTAGTACACAAGCTCTCAGCATGTCCTCGAGGGTTTGAATCGTCCTCTCAGACTAGCCATCCGTCTGAGGATGATATGCTGTGATGTACTGAAGCTTTGTACCTAGAGCACTTTGCAAGATTTTTCAAAAGGCGGCAGTAAACCTTGGGTCTCTATATGATATTATCGTAACTGGAACTCCATGCATACGAACTACCTGACGCACGTACAGGTCTACGTGCCTATCTAGACTGAGGTCCTTTCGTACTACAATGAAGTGAGCCGACTTTGTCAGTTTGTCGACTACCACCCAAATCGAATCATTTCCTCTCTGACTCCTCGGTAGTCCGATCACGAAATCCATCGTGATATGTTCCCATTTCCATTCTGGTATCGTGAGAGGTTGCAGAAGTCCTCCCGGCTTGCAATGCTGAGCTTTTACTTACTGACATGTCAAACACTTGGCGACATGCTTGGCGATGTCCGCCTTTATACCTGACCACCAATAGTGTTGACGCAGATTCTGATACATTTTGGTACTTCCAGGATGAATGCTGTAACTGCTACGATGCGCTTAAGATAAAATATCTTCTCTAAGCTCCACATCATCAGGTACAACCAAGCGTCCTCGGAACCTTAGTGTTCCATCATTAGAAATCTGAAAGTCAGCCTTTTTTTTTCTCAGTGTCTTCCTGTAGAATTTTCTGTACATTTGGATCTGTCGGTGTGACTAGCTTGATTTTGATCTGAACATCCGGTTCAATTCTGAGGGTGGCCATAAGACTTGAAAGGTGGCATACCTCAAATTTGAATACCGAATCTCGAGCTCTCTCGATTAAGTTCCATTCCTTAATCAAAATATGAGTGACTGAAGACTTTCGACTCAAAGCATTAGGGCCTTATTCGCCTTTCCTGGGTGATATAGAATATCACAATCGCACATATACTTGAGGCTTTGATGGTTTGTGAAGATTTGAAATCTTTCTCCGCACAGATAGTGTCTCCAAATCTTCAGGGCGAAAATGATTGCTGCGAGCTCTAAGTCATGCGTCGGATAGTTCTATTCATGAGGCCTTAACTGACGGGAGGCGTATGCAACAACTCTACCATGTTGCATCAGTACACAACCCAACCCTCTGAATGACGCATCACTGTAGATCTCGAATCCTCTAGGACCAGATGGAATAGTCCGCACAGGTACGGTAGTCAACTTTTCCTTCAGCTCTTGGAAACTACGCTCACACTTGTCTATCCACACGAATTTCTCTTCTTTCTTTAGGAGTTTTGTCAAAGGCGATGCCAAAGATGAGAAACCTTCCACAAACCATCTGTAATAACCTGCCAAACCCAGAAAACTTCTGATTTCTATCACGGTAGTTGGTCTTGGCCAATTGATCACGGCTTTAATCTTGCTCGGGTCCACTGAAATTCCTTCGCATGAAATCACATGCCCTAAGAAAGCAACACGAGTCAACCAAAACTCGCACTTGCTAAACTTGGCATACAACTGATGAACTCTAAGCTTTTGCAGCACTAATCTCAAGTGATTCTCATGCTCTACATCACTCCTCGAATACACTAGAATATCATCGATGAAGACGATCACAAACTGATCCAAATATTCCTTGAATACTCAGTTCATCAAATCCATGAAGGCAGCTGGAGCATTCGTCAACCCGAATGGCATCACTGTGAACTCATAGTGACCATACCGAGTACAAAATGCTGACTTAGGAATGTCCTCATTCCTAATTCTCAGTTGATGATATCCTGTTCTCAAGTCGATTTTCGAAAATATTGATGCTCCTTGCAATTGATCGAACAAATCGTCGATCCTCGGGAGTGGATACTTATTCTTGATCGTTACCTAATTGAGTTGTCGATAGTCGATGCACAAGCGCAACGAACCATCTTTCTTCTTTACAAACAGAACTGGTGTTCCCCAAGTTGATGCACTAGGACGAATAAATCCCTTATTCAAAAGTTCTTGCATCTGCACCTTCAGTTCTTTCAACTCAGATAACGTCATTCGGTAAGAAGCCTTAGAGATTGGCTCTGTCCCGGGTGCTAGCTCGATTACGAATTCAATCTCTCTCTCTGGCGGTAATCCTGGCAATTCCTTTGGAAAAACATTCGGAAATTCTTATACGACTGAAATGTCTTCCATTTTCAGCTCCGTTGCTAGGTAACCTTGGCAACCCTCGTCTAACAGACAAGTTGCCTCAGGCGACGAGATTAAAGTAATCGAGGGTCCTCCTCGATTCCCGACAAACTCAAAGCTCTCGCCCTCTAACGGGTCAAACTGAATCGCCTTGCGATAACAGTCCATCTTAGCTCGTCGCTTGGTGAGCCAGTCCATGCCAATAATAAAATCAAAATCATACATGGCTAGGACTAACAGATCAATTTTCCCCACTCGCTCACCAATCTCTAACTTGCACCCAGAACGTCCCAAAGTAGCAATAACTTTATCTTTGAATGGTGTAGATATACTAACTACCGACTCCAATAAAATAGGACTGACTTCTATCAACTTAACATATTGTTCGGCAATGAAGGAGTGAGTTGCTCCCGGATCAAACAAAGCGCAAGCAGGATGGTCGTTTAGTGAAACCATACTTGTGATCACGTCAGGCGCAGCTTCTGCCTGACCTTGCATGATAGCATACACTGTGCCTTGGACTGGTGGTCTCAACTGACCTCCTTTATGGCACATTTCGAGGCGCATACCCTCTGATCTGTCCCATCGGTGGCGGCGACGGCAACTGCGGCTGTCCTCTCAGTCTGTTAGGACATTCTCTGATCATGTGGCCCTGTTGGCCACATCCAAAATAAACACCCGGCCTTCGGGAACATGGAGCTGAACCATGTCGCCTTCCACAGAAGCGACACAGGCCATTCTGATTTGGCCTTGATTTTCCGATTCCACCTTTCCTATTAGGTGGAACCTGGAATCTACCCCTAGGCATGGGCCTTTTCTTATGGCGAATACTTTCTCAGGCAAGCTGGACAGCTCCGGTTGAGCTCCACACGTCACGGGACAACAGCTGGACCGATGGATAGGCTGGAACGACGGCGTGAGGTGCAGCAAGCTGGCGAGCAAGCAGTGAGGCACGACGGCGCGCAAAGTGGCTGGGCGGCGTTTCGGCGATGTGCGGTGTGCGGCGGGAGGCTTGGGTGGCTTCGGTTGTCTCCTCTCTTGCTGCTGGTGTCCGAAAAGCACAGTGGAGAAGGAGATAGGTTGGTCGGTTGCTTGGTGAGGTAGAGAGGGGAACAAGATGGGTTGGGGGGGCCACTCGGTTCAATTTTTCCATTCAATTGTCCCCTTTGACCACTCCCATCCACATGCTATCTTCCTTGGCCTCAAATTGGCCAACAAGTCTTCAATTATAACTCTTGAGATGGTCCAAAAGTGGTGGTAGATGGGGGGCTACGAATTTCTCAATTTTGGCTTCAGATGGACACCTAATCTCACTTGATTTGATCCCAATTGGCCCTCAATAAATTCAATCAACACCTCAATTATCAAATTGATATTTTTGCTCACCAATTGATCCATCTTGCATCCCACTTGCGTGATCAAAAACGGTCCCGGCTTTTTCCCGAACAAAAACAAATTTTAAGACGACTTTTTCCCAAAAAGTCTCGGGTTGCAGAAAAATCTTCTGAGACTGAGTCGATGTTCCTAGAATTTATCGTGACATGACAGAATCTTCAATTTCTGAAATCGGACTCGAATTCACGGTTAATTTCCACTTGGCGCGTTTTTAGCGTGACCTAGGCTACCGGGTAACTTTCAGAAAATTTTCAATGTAAATGACCCGTGGTCGATTTTTTTCGAGCCATAATGAACCCACTCGACACATTGTTGACTCTCGGTTGTCGTGAAAATTTCGATAATTCAAATACGGACACAAGGTACCAAAATAATAAGAAAATCAGTCTAGTGTCGGCCAACAAGAATTTTCTAATTTAGTGGTGTCACTCACGATTAGTCACACATCTCTGTCGAACCAACCTATCTCTGATCTCAAATCGATTTTTAACTGTGCCGTAATGGCCTCTAAAGATGAACACGCCGATTCTTGGTCGAATTCTCAAGTCTATTGCCTTAAAATTCCTTAATGGTTTCCCCATGTAGTCTAGTTATCTCGAGAGTAATCAGCTCCGAGAACAGCCCTATAGAAATGCCCGATTTATTTAGTAGAAAACAGGATTGAAAATTTAGGATGTCACAAGAATGCTAAAAGAAGAATTGAGAAATTTTAGTATATATATAAAGAGTAAAAGACAACCTATTTATAGGCTTTGCAAAAGAAATCAAATCATATGCGCATACTCAAAATATATAGAAAATAAAAGAAAATATCTTAAATATCTCTAAAAAATATTTTATATTGTTATCATGCTTAATGTCACTTACACTATGTACATGTGTTTGCGATGCTTTGGAGGATCGAACCCCAAACCCGATAATCCCCAGTAATTTCCGGCCCCAATCCCCTTGTTGGATGCCTGTCAACCTTCGGTTAGGTCTATCTAGTGAGTGAATGGCGGAAGCAAATGGGCCGCGTCTTCATAAACTAGACCGAAAAGGACTTAAGTAATGAGGCCGAGCCAAACCAAAGTGGGACTCTCTTATTTCATTTTTACTCTCGCCTAAAGAAGAGCGCTTAAAATTGTTGGTTGAGAATTGGGTGTCGACGTTCCCCATAAGTACTATATGAACTGTAATCATCTGGACGGGCGACCCATACGTAAATCCCGGTTTTTCGGGTACGACGATCTTCTCATCGGCTCATCCCTCAACTTGGATCCACTCTCACCAACATACCGCCCATCTTCCAATCGTCTAGTAGGAATGTTCATGGCAAACTCCATTTCATCTTTCCAATCATGGCTACACCCAATTGGTTTGTGCTTCTTTTAAAATTGCTTGTGCACAGTGCCTAAAAATTTTGATTTCGGAGAGTTCGAGTATGTAAGTAAATTCAATTGAAAAAATCGCGGAAAGAAAAATTACATGATTTGTTTTAACTAAATCTCAAATCCAAAGCCCATCCTTCCCTTATAAATGATATATGAATACAATAAATTTTTTCATGATGGGACTTGAAGTGGCGGAGGAACAAGACAAACAGCAAAGCTGAAATATGTGAAAGTACAACTCATTGGAGCACAAGGGCAACGGCTTAAGCATAGACACCGGGGTTCACGGAAAGGTATACCTCGACCACTTTGTAAAGTCCCATAGCCTTGTCTTTGCCTTGTTTGATGTCCTGTTCTTTAAGCTCTACGCCCGCCCTAGTGTGATATTCACTGGTCATTTTGCACACACATCCGCCATTATTTGTAGCTTCGAACTTGACCTCATAAGCAACAGACTCGATCTTGTCAAAAATTACATCACTCTCGATTAAAGTATACTTGCACACAAGGTTCTCAGCATCAATGACATCAATCTTGTGCTTCAAATACTTCAAATGACCACCTGAAATATCAATTGCTTAAGTTAACACATTGATTGAAATCCGATCAACAGAACCCCCATTTATATGTTTAGTATCGACTTGAGTTCACATCAAGACTAACCTTCGGTGAAGTTGGTCTGCTTAATGCTTCCGGCTCCACCATTTCCCTAGAGGAACTCGATGCTCTTGATACCATGAGGAACAATCTTGGGCATAAGATTGTGGGAATCAAGAATCAAAGCCTTGAACATCCTGGATGGAGCAATTGGAGTTGTGAACTCCTGAGTGTAGCTAGTGACGGCCATCTTATTGATGAAAATGAAGAAGATGGATTATGAAGTATTTGAAAGGATTACTAGGGATGCTCGGCAGAATGCAGAAGCTTGAGTTCTTCTTGATGCTGAAGAGTACTCATCTGGTGGGTATTTATAGATTAATGGCCTAATTGATTTGGCTTCTCATTGCACAATTTCAAGGGTTCATACCAACAGCACTCTGAAACCGACTAGTCAGTCGTTAGCCACCGTCCTTTAATTTTCTTCCTGTCCGCATAGTATACGGACCGACCATAATGTAAATGCATATTTATGGGAATGGTGGGCAATCCTAAAATAGGAAACAGGACCCCTGAATTATGTGCAATCGATTTGAAAAGTAGAAGTCAAATTCGTAACTCACTTTGTATTTTCATTCCTCCTTCCGGAGAAACACCAAATAATTTCGCTATCCAATAAATTTGACTAAAGTCATACAATGACACCTGCCTATTTAATTTGGACGGACCCCATCCCCCATCCCCCCCCCCACCCCACCTCCTTTCTTTCCCGCCCTTTGTCATTGACTTTGTTTACCACACACGATGAACTCAGGATAGACGTTGACCTCCGTACGTATTGATTTCTCCACTGGTAAAAAATTTTGCCGCTTTGGTGAATGAAAATGACAAATTCAATGTGAAGATTCTACAGGTCATCTGAAAATTGACCAACTGAATTTGGGCAAATGTTTTAACGAAATGAAGTTACCTAGTTCATTTTCATCGATTGCTTTCCATGTCATGACAAGAACACCTAACTCTCTTTGGCGTGCCATTCAGAATTCGTAGGGAGAACTCCGCATTGGAATACCAGCAGCCAGCCGCCTTCCAAACTCTTGTCGCTTTCTGCACTGTACGGACCGTCTCCTCTCTAGAAGATCATGAAAAGTACTTCAACTCATAAAAAGCAAGATAAGTCAAAGACGACGGAACTTTCAGTGCAAAGAGCTGTCGAACAGTCGTCGTCAAATTTTGTGGGCCAACTCCAAAGTTGAGGAATCCCGTGCATGGGGTCAAGAGAGAATAATTTCCTGTATTATATTTTGTCTCACCGGCATTAAAAATGTGAATGATTGATTAAGTTTTTAGGTATAGAGTACACACAGCGTTATGAAAACACCACTGGTAGCCGTAAGGCCCTTTATCCTTTGACGTTGCAGAGGAGACTTTGGATTTCGTTGCTCGACCATTCCAACTTTAAACTCTTCACCCGTTTGAGTAGGAACCAAAGAAGAGCTTTTATGAGGAAATAATCAACAAAATGATGCTAATCGACTATGTTGAGGTGCATCTAGTCTAGATGGGTGTCAGTGCAATAATAATGCGCATCAAATAGTTCAATCATCGAGTAGTTGATATATGTATTCAGCTACAATTCACTGGCTTTACTTTCTAAATTGAAACCTGGTCTAATTAGGCATGGGTTTAGATTTTGGTTCCCTTTTGACGATCCTAAATTATTGGATGTTTAGTGTTTATCCAAACAGTTTGTACCGGATCCAATAATTGATTAGATAATCCCCCAATTCATGTTGCTCATAACGTCAAGGAAGGAATACCGCAAATCATCAGCATTGCCAGGTGTGAATGGCAACTACTGATGGTAGGTTTGCCAAACATATTGTGGGCAAAGGTTGTCGACGATGTGGACGTTGGTATGATGGGCATGCCGTTGATAATGGCAGCTGGAGAGAGAGAGAGAGAGAGAGTATTTGGGTATTTCAAGCGTGATCAAGCATTGATTAAGATGTACATATTTTAAGGGTGGGTTAGGGAGACATGAATAGATTTGAACAAAGGATCCTTATTAATTCCGACAAACTAATGAGAGAAGTCACAAATTTAAAAATGTTTAAATAACTTATTGAATTCCAAGTTAATATAATGTTGTAGATGAAACTATGAGCTTGGTTATGGTAAAGTATCATGAGTCGCATGTTTAGTTGATACATGTCAACTCATGTACCATACCACTCTTCAACCTATATTTTTGTAATGTGGTTAGTGCGGGCACCACCTCCAGTGCCTCTTTCATCCACATCATGTGATATTGAGCAAGTCGAACGAATTATAAGTTATTGGGCGAAACCACCGTTCATCTAGAAGATGAAGAAGGAAGACTTCAACTTTCAAACACGATGAAGATCAACCTTGTATTATAAGTTATTATGTTATAATTTTCTTATAAACTTGTTGATTTATAAAATGCCCAGATTGTTATGTACAAATTTAAATATTCATCATCCTAACTACCACATTCTCAAGCAACAATTCTCGTGATTAAATAGGACTTTCAATATTATACCGTTGAACTACTTAGAGTCCTTTTATAACATTTCCTAAGGCATTATTTGATGCAGGTGTTAGCTTATATATTGATCAATAAGGCATCTCTCATTGGATAACGGATTTGGAATGTCACAAGAGATCTCTTGATGACCGTATTGTATTGCTCCAGCTAAATGTGGCAGCAGAGGTATTCCGCGAAAGGCAATTTAGCTCCAAATATTCGCATCAAGGAGAGGGCGTGGAACGTGGAATTCTATTTTCAATTTTAATGACCTCGCTTACTCGTTGCGAAGAGTTTGTGTTTCTAGTATTTTATTTTTAACTGGGTACTCTTGACAAATACTTTCGGTGCTGATTACATATACTAAATTTGGAGTAATTCAATTTTTAAAATATTAATTGCACACAATACAAGGACAATCAATACATGGAAAACTGTGAAACTTTTTTTTTTTTGGTAAAAGTAAGCAATATAATGGAGAAGCCAAACTGTACAAACGAGACGACTTCAAAAACTTGCACTCATGAAGAACAAGCTCTAAATGAGTGAAAGGAAGCCGCAAGAAAAGCCAAATGGGTACAACAAGAAACAGAAAAGAAAGGCCCAGGCGGCAAGCACAACCGGCAACCAAAGGCAACCAAACCAGCCAAAAACTCTAAGTTTGATCCCTAGAGGAGAAGATAATGGGGTCAACGTCCGAAGAGTGTTGCAACCTTCTATTCTTGATGGAGTCCTCCACATTCCTAAAGGTAACTACCTTGTCTTTAACAACTTGAAGGAGATGCTTCTTTATGGCCGGAATAGAAAGCTACTCCCCCCTGAAGAGAATGTCGTTCCTGTTCTTTCAAATAATATGGCACATCGCACCAAAAGAACAGTGGGCAACACACTTATAAAACTCCTTGCCCGAAAGCAAAGTTATGGCCCAATGCAAATTTTCATGCCAAGGTCTATTCCGCCAAGGAAGATTACACCTAGCGGCCCAAAAAAAAAAACAATACTAGCTGTAATGCGACATCCAAAAAAGAGATAATCTATAGAGTCAGGCATATCATTGCAAAAAGGGTAGGAAGCAGCATCAATCCTACCATAAGACATAAGGAGAGACTAGGTAGGAAGCCTACACTTGGTGATGAGCCAAAGAAAAAATTGATACCGAGGCAAGATAGCATTGTTCAAGATGAAAGAATGCCAACTGACACGTGCCTTCTTCCGCCTTAAAGCCTCCCAAGCCGAGCCGATCGAGAAGTAACTGATTATTCAATAATTGCTCTAGGAGCATTGATTAACAAATCAAATTGTAAATTCCACTATTTAACATAATCATAATATCATATATCAATAAACATTAAGAGCCCAAATGGTACAATCGTGGCTGAACTGTAATTATGTTGTGTTGTCTTGTAGTTATACTATTAAAACCTGGAAGCTCTGTGTTTAAAAATACATGTTTTAAAGTTTCAGCACCTTAAAATCGAGTGAGGTAACTTCCTAAAAGTTGTTGTAACTATGGAGGTGTTGTTAGGGCTGAGCAAATTGTTCAGCGGCCCCAGAACCCAAACCGAACCGGCCGATCTTTTCAAGCATTTCTAGGCCCATGTGCGGCCACCGATTTCTTCAAGGTAACTCAAGGATGACTTAGGAGTTGTTGGGATAACTTTCTTTTAGGGCCAAAGGAAATTTATGATAGCTTAAACAACTGATGTATAATAGAATAATTCACAAACAAATTGAGCTTGATGAATGATAATCACAGAAGGAGATCTACAGCAGGGCAAAATCCAAAGTAATGCATCAATTATTGAGCTGATCATTGCTCTTTCAATTTTTATGCTGACATGGCCTTATACATAACTAACAAATCCTTTAGAACATAGAGAGACACTAGAAAAGCCATTCTTCACACAAAAGCTCTAAGGTAGAGCCAAAAAGAAGCATACACCAGGCAAAAAAAAGGATCACTCAAGTTCGCATGATTATCACTCCATAGGATTTTGAAAAGAGAATTTAAGCACAAATAGCAGGATTTGCCAAGAGGTACTCTTCAATTGTCTTGAACAATCCCATAGCCCTATCTTTGCCCTGCTTGATATCATCTTCCTTGAGCTTTGCACCTTCCTTAACATGATAGTCGCTACTCATCTTGCAGTCGCATCCAATATCAACCGCTGTGAACTTTACCTCATAGACAATGAAGTTGATTTTTTCGAAGTTGATATCACTTTCAATCAAAGTATATTTGCAATAAAAGTTCTCGATATCAAGAGCGTCGATCTTGTGCTTCGAGTACTTGATGTGAGCACCTGTTACATGAAGTCACGAAAGTGAAAAGATTAATTTCGAGTTTTGCAGTCTATAAATGAACATGACATGGTAGATAAACACTATTATCTGACTTACTTTCACCAAAGTTGGTTTTCTTAATACTGCCAACTCCACCATCTCCCTCAATGAACTCGACGCTCTTGATGCCCCCAGGGACAATCTTAGGAATGATGTTGTGCGAGTCAAGGACCAATGCCTTGATGGAGCAACGGTTGATGTGAACTCTTGAGAGTAAGTGACAACACCCATGATTGCCTTGTAAGTAGCAAAGAGAAATGAACTCAAGTAGGAAATGGAAAAGATTGGTGTGATTGCTTTCGAAGAGGCTTGAGCTGTTGAAGATAGAGAAGAGAATCACTTGATATTTATAGGCAAGTTGATAAGTTCAGGAGTCCATCATCATCCAAAGTTCAAAGCACTCCTAATTGGATCATTCGGCCTTGCTTTGAGCGTTTCATCATTTCTTATTGGGCGGAGCCACTGGAAATCTAGAAGATGAGGGAAGACTTCAGTTTTCAAACACGGAGTATGGTAATTAATAAGTAACATCCCGATTGTGTTGTATTTAATTGTGCTGTGAGATACTGCAAGTTAGCACCTTAAGGTTAGGTGAGGTAGCATCCTAGAAATAATTATTCAATTCAGGCCGTTTGGTCTGTCGGAATTCAAGGTACATGAATGATAACTTTGGAGGTGTTAGAATGACTATTCTTTTAGGGCCAAAAGGTAATTTAGGTGAGCTTAACAAACTTTTTTATAAGTAGAATATATTTGCGTGCAAGTTCAACGAAATGAGTGATAATTACAAAGGGAGATCTACTTGAGGGCAATTCCAAGGTGAAGCATCAATTGTTGAGTTGATCATTGCTCTTTCAAGTTGTATTGTGACATGACCATACACAAAACCAACAAATCCAAAACAAAACCAACAAATCCAAAACCATTCCTGTGACTTTCCAAATTTTCAGTTCTATTTTCTACTGAATAAATAGGGCATTTCATTGATGCACCTATAAAAATGTTTCTCGGGCCGATCACTCTCGAGATAACTAAATTGTCTGGGAAAGCCATTAAGAATTTTAAGGCAAATAGACTTGAGAATTCGACTAGGAATCGGCTTCTCGACCGCATCCATCTTGACAGATCATTTTGGCACAGATATAAATCGATTTGAGATCAGAGATAGGTCAGTTCGACTGAGATATGTGGCCAATCGTGGGTGACACCACTAAATTGGAAAATTCTCGTCAACCGGCACTAGACTGATTTTCTTATTGTTTTGGTACCTTGTGTTCGTATTTGAATCATCGAGATTTTCACGACAACCGAGAGTCGCCAATGAGTTGAGTGGGTTCATTGTGGCTCGAAGAAAATTGACCACGGGTCATTTGCACTGAAAATCTCTGAAAACTACCTGGTAACCTAGGTCACGTTAAAAACGCATCGAATGGAAATTAATTGTGAATTTAAGTCCGATTTCAGAAATTGAAGATTCTGTCATGTCACAATAAATTCTAGGAGTGTCGATTCTAGGAGCGTCGACTCAGTCTCAAAAGATTTTTTAGAGATTCCGAGATTTTTACAAAAAATCATTCGGACGTCGCGGAAAATTAACGGAAATTCGTATGGACCGAATTTAAGCGAGTTTGGACTTTCAAGCTGAGCCTTTGACTGTCGGGGACTCATAGAAAATTGTTCAGGATTTTTTCTTCAGCAAAATGGGACGTTGATTTGGAAAATCAAATGAAGAATTGGAGCCGAAAATTAAGGAAAATCGGAATTGGACTAAGGGCTGCATTTTTTGCTTTAATTTGGATAAATGGTGGAATTATATTGTAGAGAAAGTATTAGGGGACAATGTGATAAGCTTGAGGACTTCGAGGGGACCAACCATTAATGTTTGGATGATTTTATTGACCTTTCTTCCTTTTTTTGGCTTCTGGCGCACGTTCCCCCGCAACCCCATCCTCTCCGCATTTTCTTCTTCACGCGAGCAAAGTCTCTTTCCCGTGACTTCGGCTTTCCTTCATTTTCGTTTTCTTCTTTTTGCTCGAGCAGCCCACGTCCTCCACCATCAATTTTTTCCTCCGATCCAGCTGCTTTCCGTCCAAGATCCACGCGCCTTCATCTTCAAGCTGCCACTGAAGACCACAACCCACGATCTCTCTCTCCCACCTTCGCTGGTCTCTCCCCATCCGCGGCCAGCTGTCCGCGATTCTGCTTCCTTCGGTCAATCTTCAGCAAACGAAACCCCAGCTATTGACTCCATCATTTCACCGACTCATCCACTGCTTCACTTCGGCCCGCCAGCTGCTCCGACTTCATCGGTGTTCTCTCAACCGAAGCTATTCCAGCTTCGACTCTACCACACTCGAAGCAACCCAACTCCGCGCCCACGTGATCCACCAAAATTCAGCCTAGCACGTTCGCACGTCTTCAGCCCACGTGGAGCTCAGCCCATCTTCAGCAATATCAGCCCAAAAAAGTCCAGCGAAGCCCAGTGAATTTGGCCCGCGAAGCAGCCCAAGAAGTCAAGCTGCAGCCCATGTGAAATTCAGCCTTTGAAGCCCAAGTCCACAAGTGCAGCCCATCTTCAGTTTTCTGCCCAACCTGCAGCAAGCCCATTTGTAGCCCAAGCCCGCGAAGCAAGTTAGCCCAAGCTCAGGCCCAAGTTCAGTCTAAGCCTAGAAATTTCTGTGGGCTTGCAAGGCTTTTGAGCCTGACCTGAGTGTCCGCCAACGACGTGGAAAATTCAGATTTCGGCTGCTGTCGCGTCGCCATTGCGGTGTTCCGATCTTCGCTTTTCCCAAGTGAGTTTTGCTCACTAATCCCTTATTAGTATGCCAATAATGCTTAGGGGTTGATTATATTTAATTAAGTGTAATTAAGTGTAATTAAGTAGTTAGATTATATTAGAATAATTAAATTAGAGACTTATCATTGCAAGTTAGGCAAATGGTTAGTGTACTTAGCAAGTAGACATGCTCTATTATTTATTGAATGAGTCTCGGTAATTTTCCGGGCTCATCTCGGCTTCCAATTAGGCATTACGGGCCTAAATTAGAATTATTGCATTTATTTATTAATTTTCGAAATTATTTAATTAATTTATTTATTTTCTGGAAATTAGGCTGGGATAACCAACGATTGAAATTTTATGCTGATTGTCGTGGTGCAGCTCGTTTATTTAATTGATTTTTATTTTATGCTGAATCGAAGTAATAATGATTGTAGGAATTTTTTCCTAAATTATTTAATTTTGGTAATTGATTGGATAATTACTGGGCGTCGGTTTACGACATCAAAAATATATAATGGGCTGTTGAAACGGTGGGATATTCAAAAAGTGAACTTATAATATTTTGGTTTAGTAAAATGCCGACCGTGTCCCCACACACGGCTATTTTATCGAGAACGATAAAAGATGGAATGGATTGAATGGTCGAGATAGTATACTATATCAGCCTGCGGGCCATATGTCAGCTTAGCGAGAGCAGTATACTTGTGTACTATATCAGCCTGCGGACGATATGTCAGCTTAGCGCGAGCAGTACACTTTATCAGCTTAGAGTGAGCATCGGGGGTATACTATATCAGCCTGAGAGCAATATGTTAGCTTAGCGAGAGCAGTATACCGGTATACTATATCAGCCTGCGAGTGATATGTTAGCTTAGCGAGAGCAGTATACCTTAACCTTATCAGCTTAGTGCGAGCTATACTATCTATTTATTAGCTTAGAGGGAGCAGTCATGAACTATGATCGGACTTATAGATAGTATTGAATGTGCCGACCAAGCATGAGTCGTGATTACATGTAATCGACTAGGTCGATTGATCAATGATTTGATCTGGCGTGGTGAATTGATTGATTGTTGTGATATGAGGCATCTGTGAATAATGTTGATTTGCAGGATGGAACTAAGGCCAAGGTATGTCATCTGATCCGTGTTGTGCTTAGGCAGCCTAAGGCATATTTCCCTCCTAATCGGGTCTTAGGGAATAGAACTTGCTGAGATATTGTCTCATTGGTTATTGTATAATCATTTCAGGTCCTTAGATGGCATTGGTAAAGGACCAGAGGCCCGAGAAGTAGAAGGTGAAGCCTGAAGAAATGAGAGTCCTGTCTAACTAGCTAGTCATAGGACGAGCCTCTTTTGATGGAAGCTGATTCCTTTCTGCAGACTTTGTTTTAGGGACTTGTGGTTTAGAACCTGACTTAATAAATTGACTTGTATATAGTTGCACTATGATTTGCAATGTATATAACAGTGGTTGTTTTCGAAGTTGAAATTTGAAATCCTACTTGCTTATCCCATTGCTTTATTGTCTAGGGGATTTTATATGCTTCCGCATGCGTATATTAAAATGAATGGGTCGGCGATGCGTCCTGGGACGTCGCTATTATATCGACTAGGTAAGGGATGGGCGCGTGCCCAAGGATCGGGGCATGACAATTCCTCCCACAAAAGCTCCAAGCTACAGCCAAAAAGAAACAGGGAAAACAAAGCTACTCTAGTTCCAATAATTATCACCACAAACAATTTTGAAAAGAGCATTTAAGCACAAAAAGCGGGATTTGCTAAGAGGTGCTCTTCAATGGACTTGAACAGTCCCATAACCTTGTCAAACCAATGTTATTCTATTTAGATTGGAGATTAATCGTTCAAACCTATAATATATTTTACTTTGAACACCATAAATAAACTCAATCGGGAAGACCCCAATCAAGGGTTTTAGGACATAATCTTTTGTAATGGTTTAATTTGAAAACCATACAAAAAAAAACAAACCGTTTTGAAGTGCATCCAGTTACAGTTTGGTAATGAGTTAGTGAATAACTTTTCCACTTCAGACTCCATGTCTGTCAAATTTGTCAATTAGCGGTGATAGAAATAAAATAAAAAACCTTTGAAGGTAACTGATACAAGATTATTAGATTTGTAAAGAATGAATTGAGCCTATTTTATCTCTACCATCACAGTTAGGTTAGGATTGGCATCACATGGGCAAAAGCCAAAAAAAAAATAATAAAAGAAAATCAGAGAAGAGAACAACGTTTTCTAGAAAAGTATGGTGTTACTTCCACCTTAAGATATAGAATTTTCCGTACTACGGCGGTCAATGACAGGTATGCTTCGTTTGAAGTCTATTATTATATCTAGAATCTTGGACTTAGTCAATCTCTATGAAAGTCACTAACTGTGATTTTCTTCTAGAAGTGGGGCCAGTCCAAAGTGGAGCGCTACGGATAGATTGATCTTGAATTCTTCGTCAGCGAAAACGACTAAACCATTACACACCCATTTCCTAGAATCTGTAAATACCCATCCCTTGTTGCTCAACATCTTCACAGCAAACTCAACAGTCTTTTTCTACCTTCAAGCAACTCTTTCTCCTCCATTTTCAGATCTTTCCTCTTAAAAACAGTCATGGGTGTCACTACCTTTACCCAAGAATTCACAGCCCCAATTGCCCCATCAAGAATGTTCAAGGCTCTGATTCTCGATTCCCATAATCTCATCCCCAAGATTGCCCCCCAAGGCATCAAGAGTATTGAGTTCATCGAAGGAGATGGAGGTGTTGGAAGCATCAAGCAGACTAACTTTGCTGAAGGTAATTATCATCTTTAGTCCATATCATGTGCATACTCGAATTTGCCCTTCTTATCAATTCATACTATAGTGATTCTAAGCAAGAGTTTCAATTTATGTCAGGTGGTCACTTGAAATGTTTGAAACATAAGATTGATGCTCTTGACTTAGATAACCTCGTCTGCAAGTACACCTTGATTGAAGGTGGTGTGATCTTTGATAAAATAGAATTGGTAGTATACGAGGTCAAATTTGAGGCTTCAAGCAATGGTGGATGCATTTGCAAGATGTCTAGTGAGTATCACACGAAAACTGGTGTGGAGCTCAAGGAAGAGGACATCAAACAAGGCAAAGAGAAGGCTATGGGTTTGTACAAGGTGGTCGAGGAGTACCTTTATGCTAATCCTGATGTCTATGCTTGATGCTCCTTCTAATTAAACCATTTGCTTTCGGCAAAAACTCTGAGGAGTTATCATTTGTTTTTCCTTTTTGGGCCATGTTGTATGGAATTTGCTTTGGGAGATCCAAGTCTTGGGTCTTTAGTTCTTCCGGGATTTGTCAATTTGGAATAAACAAATTTCTTTGGGAAGTAATAACAAAGTTTTCTGTGACTACTTTTATTTTGCATTCACTTATGTTCCGTCAAGTTGGGGGCCCAACTCCATATCAGAAGATGCCCAATTGTTGATTGAGATATACTAATCAGCAACGCGCCTTTTGCTTCTTTATAACCATATTCCAGAACAAATGGGAACTCGCAGCGAAAATGATGTGACATAAAAACAAAATTTATGGCCTCATATGTGACCTCAGAGATGGGCCCGTTATTGTTGATGAAACCATACAAGATGATGGTTATTTGACGTGGATATTACCTTATAAATCACTCAATAAAGTCTTTGTGAATTGATATGGGAATTTAAAGATGTCACAAACTCTTCCACTTAATAAAATGATGTGCTCGTTATTGTTGGCATAGATTGCCTAGTGATACTCATATTATTTAATGTGTAGTGCAATCCATTTATGTCCCTTTCATCATCCTAAAATTTGTCTGAATCCTTTCACCTTAGCGATCACTTCTTTCTCCTTTTGCTGGTGGTGCATGGCACCAGAGAGGCAGTTTCTAATGACCCGTTCACAAGGCTAATAAGGACGGACGTAGCGACCCATGTTGACACGCATTATAAAAGCTTCAAGGACGGGACGCAACTTGAAATTTTGTTCTCAGTTTTAATGAGGGAAAATGTCACAAATGGTCCATATACTATTACTTAATGTGCAATTTGGTTCCTAAACTTTTGATCGGCTCAATTTGGTCCCTAAACTATTGATAAATGTCCGATTTAGTCCTTCATTATTGTTTTTCCTTTTTTTTTTTTGTTTCTTCTCTCTTCCCTCCACCGGCGGAGGGAAGCCGGCGTCCGGCTGAGGGAAGAGAGAAGAAGCAAAAAAAAAGAAAAAAAGGAAAAATAGTAATGAAGGACTAAATTGGACATTTATCAATAGTTCAGGGACCAAATTGAGCTGATAGAAAGTTCAGGGACTAAATCGGACATTTATCAATAGTTCAGGGACCAAATCGGACATTTATCAATAGTTCAAGGACCAAATTGAGCCGATCGAAAGTTTAGAGACCAAATTGCACATTAAGTAATAGTATAGGGACCATTTGTGACATTTTCCCTTTTAATGACCCCACTTCCCATTGCAAAGGGTGTACGGATCTAGTATTTTATTTCTAAATGGGTCGAGTTATCAAGTGTCTCCAGCACTTATTACATTTGGAATAATTCAATTTTGAAAACACTAACTCTTCATGAAACACAGTCAGTGCATTGAAAAGTGTTTAATTTTTTAATTGATTAGTTTTTGGGATACTTATTAATAAACTCTTTTTTTAATTGTGTATCCCACTATATGACACAGTTAGGTATCACAATGATCATTTCGAGCCTGTGCGGTATAATTGTGTTGTGTTTTACTGTAGTTGTGCTGCAAATTGTGTTTAGCAATATATGTTTTAAATTTTTAGCACCTCAAAACAAGGAAAAGGCAACTTTCGAAAAGTGATTGTAACTACTGAAGCGCTGCTAGGGCGGAGCAAAATTGTCTGATGACCCATAACCCAAATCAAACCAGCGGAGTTTTCAGGTTCTTTTATAAGCCCGGGTGGGGCCACCGAGCCTGAATTTATAATTCAATTCGAGCCGTGCGCTTTTTGAGGCTTTAAGGCACATGACGGATAGCGATGGAGCTGCTATTAGGATTTCTTTTAGGGCTAGAAGGAAATATATGATATCTTAAGCAACTGATGTATAAATATGATACACTCGTGTAGTGATGAATGATAATCACCAATGCAGATTACTTGGGCTAAATCCAAGGTAATGCATCAATTATTGAATTGCTTATTGCTCTTTCAAGATTTACTATGATGACCAACCAATACCTTTACCTGAGAAAATAGCCAAGATGGAGTCCAAATTCGAGTCCATCAGTACTCACCTTCACTTAAAAGCTTAAGCTAATGAGTTATAGGTTAATTAAGATATATTAATTGTTTTATACCACATAAATTTTCCGATGTAAGATTTCTTTAACACAACTCACTCACACTCGTATCCTAACAATAACTTGTTAATTGTGACTTGCCAACTTTTTCTAATTACTGACCTACTTTTAGCAGGTCTTTAGCAGGAAAAAAGAAGACCGGTAAATTGTTAATTCTGGTTTGCCGATTTTTTCTAATAACTGACCTACTTTTACCGACTCCGTCAAATTTCAATATTAAGTATAACCTCAACCAAATGAATAGGAGCGATTGCCAAAATATAACCCTGATACTCAATTTGCAAAGGCTTACATTCTATAGCATATATCTTTCTGGGCTCTTAACCCGGCCTCACATTATGTTCATTGTTATATTCCTGTTCTCAACTAAAATTTAATATACCTTTCTCGGCCTTTTTGCCTAAAAAAATAGAAGAATTCCTGAGAATAGTGTTGTGATTATGACCTTATAACTTGCTTTTTCAGCAAAAGAGATCCGTGTTTTATTTGTTTAAGTTGTCATCGAGACAAATCAATCACAGGTCATCCATGTGGCAATTTGGTCTCGAGCGAGTCAAAATATTCCCTCTAAAGTTTGTAATCATAGAACAAATATAATATTATGCCATTCATATTGGACTATAGTCTATGAACACATACCTAAAAGTTGTCTGATAAAGGTTGTCATCTTCCCAACATGAAGTGGTTGCAATGTCTCTGTGAGACTTCCATAAACCATCACATGCCAAAGTGATGTACGCTCAACAAATTTTCTAATACGTCCGAAATGGCAGACTATTCAACATGATCTTATGATATTTAAAGTAGCACATTTATCATCTCTGTTGTTTTTTTCCCATTGATATATAGTCAGCCTCCTGACATATAATTTGGGTTTTTGTAATATTTTTCAGTGTATCAATACTCAAGCACAATTTTTTAAAAAGCCTAAACTGCAACACGAGATGTAGAAGTTATCATGCAGTTTGTCGATAGGCTTTTATGTGATCTAAAAATGAAGTAGATCAAACACTTAATTGAGTGTTTAACTAAGGTCCAGGTACCATAGTGATTGTTATCCAAATCAGTTATATGTGGCAGCTAGAAGGGCAAGGAAAGAAAAAGTGCATGATTTTTCTTACATTGACTTGGGGTCCAACTTTTTCTTAGGTTAATTAATTTCAAATGGTAAATTAAACTTTGGATGCGTTAGTTTCACGAAAAAATTCTTAATAGAGGAAAATGTTTTTCTTGAAAATCATTTTTAAAGAAAATTATTAGTTTTTCAGTTGTTTAGTGGTGTGTTTGAAAGTGAGACTGAAAAAGTTTATTGATGTTCAGATCTTATTATAAAAATTTATTATCTTCATTATAATTATTTTGTGATCATAATGTAAGATATTAAGATCATATGGAAATTATTATCTCAGATATTAATAATGTACAGGATAAATTTTAATTTTTTTATTATCATATAAAGCAACCTTAAAAAGGATGTAAAACAGTATAAAATGCAAATATTTGGCAGTGTTAAAACTCTCGGTGGTCAAAAAGCTTGACGAGAGAATGGTTTTTCATTATTTTCTTCTCTTTTTCTCCATCTTTGTGTTCCTCCTTCCTCTTTGCTCGTCCTCTTTCACGTGCTCGCTGTGATAATACCACTCTAATTGACCATCACCGTCATTGCCCGCGCCCATCTCTCTCCCCCCTCCCCGTGCGCCCTTGAACTCGGATCGGAAGTCGCCTAAGGCCAACAATTCATCCACGGGTACTCTATCTACAATAATCTTATAACATAATTGGAATTTCATCCAACTTTTTCCAAATTACTTCCAATTTCTTGTTTCTCCTTTTCCTCTTTATGTGGAGCATATTCTTAATCCAAAAATAAAATTGGTATCAACTTGCCAATTGCAATTCGGTCCAAGTCGCTGGCAAGTGGGAAGGGCTATTTTTCTCCCCTTGTGACTGTTCTAGAAATTGCGGGTCCGTGCCAATGAAGTGAAGACTTTCAAACGATTATACTTAAACCAAAAAAAAAAAAAAAAAAAAGGATGAGGAAAAACAAAGCCTTGGTCGGTTAGTCCACCGTGGAGTGCTCTGAGCTCTCTTGAACGTCCATGTGAAGGCTTTAAAAGCTAAGCCCCTTTCAAGAGTGTCTATAAATAGCTCCTCGGTCCTTCATCTTCTGCATCAAACTCAAGTTCTTCCGCTAGTAAGAAGCACTTACGAATATTCCTTCATATTCTCCACAAATTTCTGGTTCGATTCCTTTCCTCTCCCAAGACAAAAACATGGGTGTCACCACATTTACCCAAGAATTCACCACCCCCATTGCTCCATCTAGAATGTTCAAGGCTTTGATTGTTGATTCTCACAACCTGATTCCCAAGATTGCACCTCAGGGTATTAAGAACATCGAGTTCGTCGAAGGAGATGGAGGAGTTGGAAGTATCAAGGTCACCAACTTCGCCGAAGGTTAGTTTATAATGATGCTCAAAGAGTCCCCTTGGTTTCACAATTATATGAATGTCTCTTTATTTATATACCTTTTATAGAATGTTATTTGATTTTTGCATGGTATTATAGGTGGTCACTTGAAGTTCTTGAAGCACAAAATCGATGCTCTTGACACCGAGAACTTGGTCTGCAAGTACACTTTGATTGAAGGTGACGTGATATTTGACAAGATCGAATCGATTGTCTACGAGGTTCAATTCTTGGCTTCAAGCGACGGTGGATGCATTTGTAGAATGACCAGTGAATACCACACTAGAGGGGATGTGGAGCTTAAGGAAGATGATATCAAGCAAGGCAAAGAAAAAGCTATGGGACTCTACAAAGTTGTTGAAGAGTACCTATTGGCTAACCCCAATGTTTATGTTTAAATCACAACTTCTTGTGCCATTTCCATCATGCGTCATTTTGCTGTATGTTCCCTTATCTGTCACTATAAGGGGGTATGCAAGCGTGATCTATTGTAATTTTGAGTGCGATTGAATTGTAATTCTGGGTGTTATTAATAAATTTCCATTGGAATTGTTGATGTTTTAATATCAGATTGGAGTGAAAAGTTCTCATAATTGACTCTTCACGCTTTCATTTTCATGTTTCCTATATTGATGTCCCGATCATTCAAATCAACAAATTATCCAGTGTTAACTCCTAAATTTCTCCAGCAAGTTCATCATGTAGTTTTTTTTTTGAATGAAAATCAGTTCCAAAATCAATCTGCTGGATACGGCGGAATTTGACCCTGGTAACAAAACGTCAGTTTATATGTTCGTGCATTCCTTGCTCCACATCGCCCTTAAAAACTAGAGTTCTTATGCACAAAATTAACCCTAGTCATTTTGCATCAATACACTAATCTTTAGGTGTTATTATGCTTTGATTAGTGTAATCGTGGTCTATTTGTGTTCAATCGTTCTATTTGTTGTGATCTTAGTGATTAATCATATTGCCGTTAGTGTATGTGAAAGAGTGGCACAAAAAAACATGTAATGAAAAATTACAGAAGAATAGCATTCTCGGAGGTATGGTGGTAGCTCAGTGTTAAGTTGTAATTTTAAGTAATGTTTTGAGTCCATGTTTAATTTCGCGTTCTCCTAATCTAATGCAAGGCGTAGCTAGCGTTTTTAGTATAATATAGACGCTAGATCATATCATTTTGCGTAATTAAAAAGAAAAAGAGTTGGCAAAGAGGAAAAGATAAAAAGAGTAGTGTGGCGTATAGTTTGGATTGTTGTTGCTATTACTTGGCTAGTCGGTTCGTTTTGTCTAGTTCATGATCGTTTCATGTTATCTAGTTTGAGGTATAGGCATGATTAATTTATTAAACTGGTCACGGGGATCTTGTCCCGTGATATGATAACAAGATCATGTATTTCTTTGCTTGACACCATATTGGGTTTACTTTTCTCACACTTTACATTTCATCTTCCACATTTACATGTTTATTTCAATTTGGCGTGTTGTTTACTATATATGCTTTACGGATAGCCCTTTTTGCTCACCTAGTGAAATGTACCTAGGAGCTTAAAATTTGATAAGACCACTTGAATCACGTTTTCGATTACATCGTAAGTTTAGGTACTACAATGGCACTAATTAGACAATGGCCCTGTTTGGTTCAGCATTTGGAAAGCTCATTTGGGCTCTAAAGTCCCTTGGCCAAATGCAAAGGTGTTTGGTTCTTTTTTTGCGCGAGTTTGGCGAGATGCAATTGCATCTCCAAGTGGCTCTAAGGGCCTTTAGCCCAATGCAGCTCTTGAGGTCCTTTGGCAAGTTGCATCTTTGGAATGCAAGTTCGGTACTGTTCATCTTCTATTCATCTTCTTCGGAGAGACGAACGGAGGCCAACGACCGCCGGCCAAGGAGAGGCCCGCACCGGCGACCGTCGCTTGAGGCGTCACCGACCACGGCGACCGCCGCCTGGGGGTTGCGGCCACCCGGTGACTGCCGCCTGAGGTCGCGTGACCTCGGGCGTCACCTAGGTCACGCGGCCTGGTCACCGGCCCTCAGGCGTTGCGCGACCCAAGCGACGGTCGCGCGACCTTAGGTGTCGCCCGGGTTCGCGTGACCCAAGCGACGGAGGCTTGAGGTCTCCGGACCTCAAGCGACGCCCGGGTCGCGCAACCCAAGCGACGGCCGCACGACCCGGGCGACGGCACTGGGTCGCAAACCCCAGGGCGTCGCCCGAGGTCCGCGGCAACAGGCGGCGTCGCCCGGGTCGCGCGAACCCAGGCGACCCTCGCCCGAGGTCGCCGGACCTCAAGCGAGGTTGTCGGCAGCCCGATCGGCCGCCGGACATTGGCCACCGGTGGCTACATTTAAAAAAAAAAAAAAAACTTTTTTTATTTATAAAATTTACCAAAAATCCTTTACAAAATGTAATTTTTACCAAACGGTGTTTAAGCTAAAGTCGTTTCACAATGCACTTTAAATTTACAATTTACCAAACGCTATTTGCATTTGCACAAACCCCTTTAGCTTAAAGGTATTTGCATTTTCCTAATGGCATTTGCCCAAAGCCGAACCAAACGGGCCCAATTAGCACAATCATATGGCTCGTGAAAAGTGAAACGACCTTCCCCCCCAAAAAAACAAACGACCTTTCGAGTTTTACTTGGTCCCTAACCGGCCTAAAACAGGTAACTGGTGACTGCAAAATGAAAAAAAAAAAAAAAAAATACATGTTAATCATAATGAACTGAGTGAACCAATTGCTGCAAATTGACAAAGTCTGGGAGAATCAATGCCGAGTGTTATGATAACTTTGTAAGAAGCTCTAGCTACTCTCACTTAGCAAGCCATCACCCTTTAGGGGCAAAAGTACACTTTAAGTGCTAAAAGTTGGCACAAAGGAACACTTAAGTGCCAAAAGTTACGAAAGTGAAACTGAAGTGCCAAAATCAAAGAGAAATGGATCACTTAAGTGATACTCTGGCCAAAATCTGACCAAAATGCTGACGTGTGCAATTTCTGAAAATGCTGACGTGCACTTACTTCGCCGGAAATTGCGAAGTAAGTGCAAAATGACGCTGTTTTGCATGCTAACGTGGCCAAATAATGCAAAAATGACGTCATTTTGGTGCTGACGTGGTAATAAATTAATATAAAAATTAATTAAATTAAATTTAAAACTAAATTTAAAATATCTAAAAATACAAATACAAATATTAAAAAATTTAAAATTAAAAAAAAGGGGTAGGCGACTGAGGGCTCAGCCCGCAACCGCCGCCGCCTCCCCATCGTCGCTAGGAAGGGGGCGGCGACGAGAGGGGGAAGGGTCGGCCGGGTCGGGGCTCGGCCGGGGTTGGCGGCGAGGGCTTGCGAGCCCTCGCCCTAGATCGGGGCAAGGGTCGTAGCCCTCACCCAGATCTAACGAGGGCCGCTGACCCTCATGGGCCCTCACCACCGGTCGATCGGGGTCATCGGCCCCTAGCCAGGCCCGGTGACCCCGGCCAACCCTTCACCCTTCCGTCACTGGCCTTTCTCGGCGGTGGCAACGGCTAAGGGTTGAGCCCTCCACCGCCTACCCCATTTTTTTTTAATTTTTTTTAAAAAATTTACTATTAAATTTTTTATTTTTATTTTTAAATGTTTTAAATAAATTTAATTTTAAATTTAATTTAATTAATTTTTATATTATTTTTTATCACGTCAGCACTAAAACGATGCCGTTTTGCACTTGCTTCGCCAGAAAATCGCCACGTCAGCATTTTGACCAGATTGGCACTTAAATGATCTATTTTGCTCCGATTTTGGCACTTAAGTATCAATTTCATAACTTTTGATACTTAAGTGTCCATTTGTGCCAACTTTTGGCACTCCAAGGGTCCGCGCGTAGGGAGAGTCGCAAAACCCAGCTCAAGATGTATACACTCATTTAGTTAGTCACAGGGCCCAGAACTGAAACGACAACAAATCGAGCACCAGTTGCTGATAACTTTAAGAATTAAAAAATTTATGTCTGTCCCAACTTCCAGCATAACTTTTGCTCCGTACGTGTTGTGAAACTCTGGATTATGACGGATGTGCAAAGGATTGTTAACAATTACCCATTTCTAACGCATGCGGTAGTAATTAATTCGGCATCGTACAGGGTATGCCTGCATCTTTCTATAAGACACCCTGGTCGGTGTCCACGATATAAGGATACATGAGGAATTGACCCTGAACCTCCATCGAACTTAGGGATAGGCACAGGATGGGGCAGGGCCGGAGAATGGCGACGTCGAGAAACTAAAAATCAAAGCATATGAACCAGAAGTAGGACACGTAGGAAAATTAGTAGCAATGGCCACCGACAAAGGTCCAGTTTATGTGATTAATCAAATCTTGGGGACCCATCACGGGAACCACATAATTCAACGAATGATGTTCATTGGATCAACGATGCACCCAATAAGTTCTCCAGCGTGTAAGGCTATTTCCAGCTGTGGGTCAAAGGAAAGTCCGTCTATGCAAATTGGGAGTTTCAAATGATATGCTAAATAATTTTGGGTAGTACGGCGGTCAATCTCCTACAATGTGAATATACATGTTCCTTCATCTAGAAGTGGGGCCAGTCCAAAGTGGAGTGCTACCAATAGAGATCCAACTTGAATTCTTCGTCAGCGAAAACAACTGCACCATTCCACACGCGTCTCCTAGAATCTATAAATACCCATCAAGTTGTTGCTCAACATCTTCACAGCAAACTCAGCAGTCTTCTTCTGCCTTCAAGCAAATCTTTTTCACATTACTCCTCAATTTTCAGATCTTCACTCTTAAAATCAAATATGGGCATCACTACCTTTACCCAAGAATTCACTACCCCAATTGCCCCATCAAGAATGTTCAAGGCCTTGATTCTTGATTCCCACAATCTCATCCCCAAGATTGCCCCCCAAGGCATCAAGAGCATTGATTTCATCGAAGGAGATGGAGGAGTTGGAAGCATTAAGCAAACTAACTTTGCTGATGGTAACTATCATCCTTAATCGGTGATGCACATACATGTATTTGTCCTTCTTATTTGTTTCTATTGTAATGATTCTAAGCAAGATTTTCAATTTATGTCAGGTGGTCACTTGAAATATTTGAAACATAAGATTGATGCTCTCGATTCTGATAACCTCGTCTGCAAGTATACCTTGATTGAAGGTGATGTGATTTTTGATAAAATTGAATCCGTTGTCTACGAGGTCAAATTTGAGACTTTAAGTAATGGTGGATGCATATGCAAGATGTCTAGTGAGTACCACACAAAGCTGGTGTGGAGCTTAAGCAAGAGGAGATCAAACAAGGCAAAGAGAAGGCTATGGGGCTATACAAGGTTGTCGAGGAGTACCTTTTGGCCAATCCCGATGTCTATGCTTGATGTGCCTTTTAATTAGACCATTTGTTTTCAGCCAAAACTCTTTGGGTTTTTACATTAATCTTTCCTTTTTGGGCCATGTTGTACGGGGTTTGCTTTGGGATCCAAGTCGTGGCTCTTAAGCTCTTCCGGCATTTATCAATTGGAATAAATAAGTTTCTATGGGAAATAATAATGAAGTTTTGTGTGACCACAATTATTTTTTATTCACTTATGATCCGTCAAGTTTAGGGCCGCACTCCCCACCCGCACTTATCATAAGCCGCCCAAACTGTTGAGGGAGATTAGTTAATCGGCAATGAGAGAAATTGTGCCTTTTGCTTCTAGAGCAAATGGGAACTTGCAGCGAAAACCATGTAAAAATAAAAATAAATAAATAAATAAATAAATAATAAAATAATAATAATGAACTCAGGTGTGAGCTCAATGTTAGGTATGCTCCTCCTTAATTAAGATACCTTTCAGCTCTAAAATTATCTCAACTCGAATCTCTAATGATCGGCAACCAGTTCAAACGCGTCTTTCACCTATTATCTCCTTCCGCACTTGGCAACCATAGAGATTCACGGGATTCCTTATTAAGTCTAGGATACCAATACACATCGGAGACCAACCAATCAACCATTTGTTTGGATGCACAATAGAGACATGCTACTTTCAACTAAGAGATCACCAAGTGGGAGCTTAACTCTGAGTTAGTCAATATATTCAGTTCTACTCACCCTCACTCAAAAGTTGAAATCAATAAATTGTGGGCCAACTAGTATATATAACTACTTCACTACACATCAATTATGTGATGTGATATTTTTCTAATATAATTTATATGTGTATCTCAATAAGTAGACAGCCAGTAGGGCCAAAACAAAGCGATGAGATTGCGCTAATTGGTTGAGGAATACATTTTGACAAATCCATATAATTGGGGTTTACCCCAGTTGCCACCCTTCCAACTTGGAAGGGGGAGGTCCCCACCTTTTCAAGGGGGTTGGGGTGGGGACACATTAGTTTCAAGAGTGGGTTTCAACTCTCACGCCTTGCAATGAGGCAGGGCAAAAGTCTAAAAGTAAACGTTAAAATAGTAGTAAAGTAGGATCGACCAATATATATATATATATATATATATATATGCATTAATTATTGTGATGTCGTGCTTTGCTTTGAGGGTTTAATTAAGAGTTCTGACTTAGAGTAACTAATGTCTTTCTTGATATTTTTTTTTTAATGAAAAATAGTTATGATTGCGCGCAAGTCAATGATTCATATAAATAAAGTTGATGGGTTTTTTACGATGGTCTCTATAACATCGTGGGCCAATGCCATGAGTTGATCCAAGAAGAGAGAAGAAAAAGAAACAAAAAACAAGCGAAGCTAGAATTTTCAAGAGATTTACAGATTATTTGGTACAGATTCTCGCCATCAGCTTTCGCTGTAAAAGGGGTGATGCAACTTTGAAGCGTTCGGAAAACATCTCACAGCTGCAGTTCCTCCAAAATTGCAACAGTTTATATCAACTTTTATGATTTTTTTTACTCAATTTTGAGGGGTTGCAGTTTTAAAACTTGTAGTACCAAACATAAAAGATACGACCCTTCATGACACAACGGCTACAATTCAGGTATAGCTATATACAAGCAGGCTCTTATTATAGTCCGGAGGAATCAAACCAAAGAACCGACCCTATTCGACAAGCATCCGAGTTAGACTTGTAGCTATTTTAGAGGGGTTTTGTCGCTATTTATAGCGGAACTCCTGGATTCCTTACACCCTAAAAACTTTTAAAACTGTTCGATGATGGCAATTTTACGCAAAACCTTGACTAATTACTATATTGTTGGAAGCAAAAATTGACTGGTAAATTACTTGTCCGATAATTTGTTAATTCCAACTTGCCATCTTTTTCTAATTAATAACCTGCTTTTAGCAGATTGACCAAAAAACTGCTCTTAGCGGATAAAAAAGGACTGGTAAATTGTTAATAACTAACTACTTTTATCTACTCAGTCAAATCTCAATATTAGATATAGCATCAATCAAATGAATCGGAGTGATTGCCAAAATATAACCCTGATCTTCAATTTGTAAAGGCTTAAATTCTACAGCATATATATATATATATATATATATATATATATATATATATATCTTTTTGGGCTCTTAACCTGGCCCAACATTTGTGTTCATTGTTATATTCCTATTCTCAACTTAGATTTAATATACCTTTCTCGGCCTTTTTGGCTAAAAAGTAAATAAAAGAATTCCCGAGAATAGTTTTGTAATAATGATCCCATAACTTGCTTTTTCAGACACAGATATCTGTATCATATATGTTTAAGCTGTCATAGAGACCATTCCATTACAGGTCATCCATGCGGCAATTTGGTCTCAAACGAATCACAATATTCCCTCAAAAGTTTGTAATTATAGAACAAATATAATATCAGGCCATTCATATTGGACCTTATTCTATGAATCCATACCTAAAAGCTGTCCGATAAAGCTTGTCATCTTCCCAACATGAAGTGGTTACAATGTCTTGATGAGACTTCCATAAATCATCACATGCCAAAATTATGTATGCTCAACCCATTTTCTATTAGGTCCGAAATGGCAGACTAATCAACTTGATCTTATGTTATTTGAAATAACACATTTATCATCTATGTTGTTTTTTTCCCATTGAAATATAGTCGCCCTCTCAACATATAATTTGGTTTTTTGTAATATTTTTCAGTGTATGAATACTCGAACACAAATTGTTTTTAAAACCTAAACTGCTACACAAGATGTAGAAGTTATCATGCAGTTTGTTGGTAGGCTTTTAAATGATCTAAGATTGAAGTAAATCAAACCACTTAATATAGTTTTCAACCGAGGTCCAGGTTCTATGGTGATAGTTATCTAAATAATTTACATGCGGTAGCAAGAAGGGCAAGGAAAGAAAAAGTGCATGATTTTTCTTACATTGACTTTGGGTCTAACTTTTCCTTAGCTTAATTAATTTCAAATAGTAAGTTAAACTTTGGACGCACTTGTTCTGTGAAAAAATACTTAATAAAGGAAAATGTTTTTCTTGAAAATTCACTTTTAAGGAAAATTACTAGTTTTTCAGTTGCTCAGTGGTGTATTGGAAAGTGAGACTGAAAAACTTTACTGATATTCATTACAATTAGTTGCTGATCCTAATGTAAGATATTAAGATGATATGGAAATTATTATCTAAGATATTAATAATGAATAGGATACATTTAAATTTTTTTATTATCAAAATAAAGCAACCTTAAGAAAGTATGTAAAAAAGATATAAAATGCAAATAATGAACAAAATATTGAATCTCTCGGTGGTCAAAAAGCTTGACGAGAGAATGGTTTTTCATTCTTTTCCTCTCTTTTTCTCCATCTTTGTGCTTCTCCTTCCTCTTTGCTCATCCTCTTCCATGTGCTCTTTGTGGTAATACCACTCTAATTGACCATCACCCCCGTTGCCCCCGCCCATCTCTCTCTCCCCCTCTCCACGCGCCCTCAAACTCAGATCGGAAGTCGCCTAAGGCCGACTATTCACCCACCGGTACTCTATCCAAACTAATCTTTTAACACACATGGAATTTCATCCAACTTCCTACGAATTACTTTCAAATTCTTATTTCTCCCGTTCCTCTTTTACGTGGAGCAGCTTCTTAATCCAAAAATAAAATCGGTACCAGCTTGTCGATTGCAGTTTAATAATTTTGCATCATTGACGTATGTGTTAAGTCAGATACTTCGGTCCAAGTCCCTGGCAAGGGAAGGGCTATTTTTCTCCCTTGTGACTGTTCTAGAAAATGGTGGGTCCTTGCCAATGAAGTTAAGACTTTCAATAAATTGGAAAGAAAAAAAAATGAAAAAAAGAAGAAGAAGAAAAACAATATTTTGGTCGGTCAGTCCACCGTGGAGTGCTCTGAACTGTCTTGACATCCGTGTGATGGCCTTAAAAGCTAGGCCCCCTTTGAAGAGTCTATAAATAGCACCCTGGTTTTTCATCTTTTGCATCAAACTCAAGGTTTTGCGCTAGTAAGCACTCACACATACTCCTTCATATTCTCCCCAAATTTCTGGTTTAGTTGTCTTTCCTCTTCCAAGACAAAAACATGGGTGTCACCACATTTACCCAAGAGTTCACCACCCTCATCGCTCCATCCTAAATGTTCAAGGCTTTGATTGTTGATTCCTACAACCTCTGTCATGCCCCGATTCTCGATCGCGTGCCCATCCCTCACCTGGGTGATATAATAGTGACGTTCCAGGACACATCGTGGACCCTTTTGATTTAAGCCCTAATTCATGCGAAAATAATTTTTGTTAGGGCTGGATCGGTCCCTAATTTTCTTATGCAATTTAATTTAAAATACCTAGTCGAAATTTAGATATCAACAATGGGTTTCTAAGAGGAAGAGTTTCTGAAGGCATAATCTTGATCAACCACATCTTACATTGCTAAAGCACGAGAAACTCTTGATTGATGTTACAACACTTCCAATTTCTCTTGTTAATAGATTAACCATTTACAATAGGACTGAAACTTTATCTAGCACATGTCTACGCGAGTGACATATGACTCACCCATTGTCGTAATTGATGTATCACCATACAAACCATCATAAACCAATCTGTCGGAGATGCCAGTTCGACAATGCCAAGGACAACCGATCTCGTGCCTGGCTTAAGAAGACTGAAGCAGATGTTAGTGAATTACATTCTCGTTGGAAGCAAAAAAGTGACTGCTTAGTTGCTTGGCTGGCGACTTGTTAATTCGGATCTGCTCTAATCTAAGTACAGCCTCAACCGAATGAATCGAAATGATTTGCCTAGACAAAAGCCTGATCTTCAATTTGTAATGGCCTACGTTCTATAGCATATATATCTTTCTGGGCTTGTAACCTGGCCCAACATTCCTGTTCGTTGCTATATTCCTACTCTCGATTAAAATATTTCATTTGTACCTTTTTCCGAAACAATTAAAAGAAAGTTCACGAGAATGGTGTTGTGACAATGTCCCCATTACTTGCTTTTTCAGGCAAAGATATGTACAAGAAAATGACACAAACGATCTATGAATTTTAATTCAATATGCAATGTGGTTCCTGAACTTTTAATTTGTTTAATGCGTTCCATAAACTGTAACCAAATGTACAATATGTTCCTTGAACTTTTAGTACATATTCAATTCAGTAACCAAAATATATGAAAATATCAAATATTTCCCTTGAACTTAAATTTTGAAATGACAAAATTAAATATTTTAATATAGTTAAGGAACTAAATTGAGCATGTATCAAAAGTTCAATCACCGCATTGAAAAAATAAAAATTCAAGGATCACATTGCATATTTTGTTACAAATTTAAGGACTATTTATTTCATTATCCCTATATGTTTAGGTTGCTACTAGTCATGCATGTGGCAATTTGGCCTGGACCGATTCGCGATGTTCCCTCTAGAGTTTGTAGAGTTTGTCTTCATCGAATAAGCCGGACATGACGCCATTCATTGAACAATATCCTATGCATCCATGCCTAAAAGTTGTCTGATAAAGCTTGTCATCTTCCCATCATTAAAGTGGTTGCGATCATTCGGTAAGGCTGCCCATAAACCATCACATGGCAAAATTACAAGTCCGATATAATGGCAAACTAATCAACGCCATCATATGTTATTTAAAGTAACATATCTATCATCTATCTTCTTTTCTGGTCCTATTGATATGTATTTGGCTGCCCGACGTATAATTTATTTTTGTAATAATTTCAAGTTCATGAATACTACCCCACCAATTTATTTGAAATCCTAAACTGCTGCACGAGATGTATAATTTATTATTTGAAACAAATACACCAGGAATTTTGAGTGAAATATCACAATAAAATCTCTCTAAACCACATATAGCAAAATTCGTAGGAACTTCATTCTCTTACTTTATTTTGTGCAAAAATTTCAATAGAACCCATACATATGCCATAGGAGGAATATAAAAATAGTCATTGGAAAGAGAGAGCATAAATATCTATCATGTCTCAAATTTACAATAATTTGAATTTAATTCGAAAAATTACTCGAATCCCTCCTGCAAAATTGATTTTTTCTTTTTGTTGTGTTAAGCAACTGCTATTAATAAGATTTTAATCTATAAACTGGCCAATAAACAAGTACAATATCTCTCAAAATTTGTTTAGCTAAGGGAAGAGAATATTCTTCAAATTCCGGTATCAATTATTTTCATTTGCAGCTAGTCGGTAGACTTGTACATGATTAAGCTTTCGACGAAGGCCCAGCTACCCCACTGATCGTTATCTAAATCAGTCCAAAAGGACAAGGAGAGTGAAGGTGCGTGACTTTTCTCACATTGACTTGTGGTCAACTCTTTTGTAGATTACTTTATTTCAAATGATTAGTTAAACTTCTATTTAAAAATTTTCTTATGTATCGTATGTAGCGATGAATATCAGCCATTTTTATTGACATGGGATCACTGTCCAGCTACCGTATCCATTTTTTTGACAAGATTTCGACTCTTAAATGGCTGTTTGGCACAATTTTTAAGCAACAGTTTCAACTATTAAAAGTGGTATTGTGGCTTCTAATTATAATGTTTGTAGGATTGCCATCTTCTATATTTAAAGGGTAAATTGATGCTTGAATTAACCCTATTAAGACCAGAACATGAGCATGTTAAGCTTTAATGATTGAGATGTGCTCTCATTTGCTTTTTCCGCTTTTCCTTTTTGTTTTTCTCTTCTTGTCTTTTTTTCTCTTTATTTTGTGTTTCTCGTTTCTCTATCATGCGCTCATTGACGTGACACCACTCTAATTGATAAGGGTAAATTTATGCCTTGAATCAACCCTATTAAGACTAGAACATATTAAGCTTTAACGATTGAGATGTGGTCTCATCTTCTTTTTCCACTCTTCCTTTTTCTTTTTTTCTTTTTCTCGTTATTTTATGTTCCTCCTTTCTCTTTCCTCATCCTCTTTAATGTGCTCGTTGTCATAACACCACTCTAATTGAATGGAATGTCATCCGACTTTTTATGAGTTACTTCCAATTTTCTGTTTCTCTTGTACATATTTCTGTTCAAAAATATAAATGATACCAGATTGCCTATTGCAAAATAAAAAAATCATCATCAACGTTTAAGTTAAGTTAATAATTCCGTCCAAGTCGCTTGCACGGACTACATTTCCTCCCCGCGTGACACTCTAGAAAATGGCGGGTCCATGGCATGAAGCGAAGACTTCCAAAACATTAATTTTTAAACCAAAAAAAGGAAGAATAAAAACAATGTCTCGGTTGGTCAGTCCACCATGGAGTGCCCTAAACTCTTAACGTGAATGTGAAGGTCTCAAAAGCTATCCCTTTCAAGGTCCACCATGGTTCTTTATCTTCTCCATCAAATACAAAGTTCTTGCACTAGTAAGAAGCACCCAAACACATTCCATTTTTTCTCCAGTTCTCTAGGTCAATTCTCTTTTCTCCCCAAGACAAAAACATGGGTGTCACCATATTTACCCAAGAATTCACCACCCCCATTGCTCTACCGATAATGTTCAAGGCTTTGATTGTTGATTCCCACAACCTCATTTCCAAAATTGTCCCTCAGGGTATTAAAAACATCGAGTTCCTCAAAGGAGATGGAGGAGCCGGAAGCATCAAGGTCACCAACTTCGCCGAAGGTTAGTATATATATCAAGTGATGCTCGAAGAGTCCCATTTGTTGCACCACTATATGAATGTCTCTTTATTTGTCCACCCCTTTATATGACATTATTTGATTTTTACATGGTATTATAGGTGGTCACTTGAAGTTCTTGAAGCACAAAATTGACTTCCTCAAACAGAAAACTTGGTCTACAATTACACTTTGATCGAAGGCGACGTGATCTTTGACAAGATTGAAAAGGTCATCTATGAGGTTCAATTCTTGGCTTCGGGCAATAGCAGATGCGTATGTAAGATGACCGGTGAATATCACACTAAGGAGGATGTACAGCTCAGTGAAGAAGATATCAAACAGGGCAAAGAAAAGGCTATGGGACTCTGCAAAGTTGTTGAAGAGTTCCTATTGGCGAACCCCAATGCCTATGCTTAAATTGCATCTTCTTGTGCCGTCTCCTTGATGCGTCATTTTGCCCTAATTTTCCCTATTTGTCGCTCCAAGGGATATGCGAGTGTGTTACATTGTAATTCTGACAATGATTGAATTGTGATTTCGAGTGTGATTGAATAAATTTGCATTGTAATTGTTGATGCTTTATGAGTAAATTGATCTAATGTCGGATCAGAGTGGAGTACTCAATGATTGACTCTTCAGGTTTTCATTTTATTGTTTCCTTGATAATGTGTTATAGGCTTTCGCGTATTATTTCGCCACGTTGTCTTGTTCGCGCACTTTTAATGCTTTAGTTATGTACGTATGAAGCTTCTTCACGAGAAAGTGACAAGATCGTATATAATGTCATTTTCATTTGAAAAAAGCATCATCAGATATTGTTAATAATCATGTCTTTCTCTTATCCTCAATGTTTTCATGCGGGACAGAATTCAAGTAGTGAGAAATAACATAAACAAGTTGGGCAATGGCTATCTGCAGTAGATCATGCTCGGCATATTCGTTAGTTTTTTGCAAATGTGATCTTAGTTAATGTCCAGATCACTCAAATCATCCAGCTCAAGATTTATCCATTGGTGTAGTTAGTGATGGACCCATCACAGGTCCCAAATAGTGGGAGCACACAATAAAAGTTCAATACCTTCATCTAGGAGATCACCAAGAGAAAGCCAAGTCCGAACTTGTCAGCAGATTCAGTTAGACTCACCTTCATTAAAAAACTTAAGCTAATGAGTTATGAGTCAATTAGGATAACATATTAACTACTTTACACTACATCAATTATCCAATGTGGGACTTTTGTAATAAAGTTCACACATGTATCTCAACAATTTCTTCATTATTTCATGCGACATGAGCAATGATGAAATCATTCATCTCCCGCATAACAAATGGAACCAAACCATATTGCAAATTCAAAGGAGATTCAACCTCTGACTTCTTTTTCCCCAAAAGTTCCACTAAAGCACCTAACATATGCCATAGGAGGAATAAATATCTATCATATTTCAAATTTGCAAATTTAATTTCTAAAACTACTCAAATCCCTCATTTAAAACTGATTTTATATGTGAAGCAACTCTCACTCATAAGATTTCATCTGTAAACTGGCCAACAAAAGGAGACAATCTCAAACGAGTACTATATTCCCTAAGATTTGTTTAACTGAGGGAAGACCATATTCTTCAATTTCGGTATCAATTCATTGAGATATTAAAGCTGGATCAATTTTCATTTGCAGCTTGTCGGTAGGTTATTACAAGATCTAAGAATAAAATAAGTCGAATCAATTAATTAATTTTTAACGAGGGCCCGGGTACCATCCTGATTGTTATCTAAATCTTGTTGCATGTGGGTACTGGTCGCTAAAAGGACAATGATAGAGAAGATGCTTCATTTCTCTTACATTGACTTGTGTTCCACCTTTCTATAGGCTAATTAATTTCAAATGAAAAGTAGAGCCTTTTTTTGGTCGGAGAGATGAACATCGACCATTGGTTCATTATCCAATTACCGTCTCCAATTTATTAACAAGACCTCCAATATTAAATGGATGTTTAGTACAATTTTGAAAGGGGTGGTGCAGCTTTAATTATCATTTTTGTAAGATTGCGAAGTTCCAAATTTAAACGGTACGCTCATGTCTTAAATTAGTCCTAACACATTTGCATATAAAATTTTAATGACCAAGATGTGTTCTCCTTTGCAATTTCCATTTTCCCTTTTATTTTTCTTCTCTTTTTACCGTTTCGTTGTATACTTCCTCTTTCCTCGTCCTCTATTGTATACTGGTTATATAATTACTCTAATTTGACTATCACCGCCATTATTCGCACCCATCTTTCTCTCTCTCTCTCTCTCTCTTCCCCCCCCAAAAAAAATCCCCTCTCAAATCTCAGATCGGTAGCGGCCTAAGACCGACAAATCATCCATTGACTCTTATAATATACATGGAATTTCTTCCGACTTTTAACGAGTGACTTCATTTCCAATTCCTTACTTCTCTTTTTCCTATTTTACATGGAGCAGTTTCTTAATTCGTCGAAATAGATATATTTCGTACCAAAAATGAAAGTAATCCCATCGTGCCTATCGGAGTCCAAGAACTTCGCATCATTAACGTATTAGTTGAAGTCGACAATTTAGTCCAGATCGCTGGCAAGGGCTATTTCTCTCCCACTGGGACTCTCTGGAAAATGCGGATCCATGGTACGAAGTGGACGCTTTCAAAACATTGATTTTTTAACCATAAAAAGAGGAAGAAAAACAGTGTCTTGGTCGTTCAGTCCACGATGGAGTGCTCTAAACTCTAAACGCCAACGTGACGGCCTAAAAGCTGAGTCTCCTGTCGAGAGTCTATTAAAGCACCCCGGTTCTTCATCTTCTGCATCAAACTCAAGCTCTTGCACTAGTAAGAAGCACTCACACATATTCCTTCATATTCTCTCCAAATCTCTTGTTCAGTTCTCTTTCTTCTCCTAAGAAAAAAACATGGGTGTCACCACATATACCCAAGAATTCACAACCCCCATTGCTCCATCAAGAATGTTCAAGGCTTTAATTGTTGATTCTCACAACCTAATTCCCAAGATTGCCCCTCAAGGTATTAAGAGCATCGAGTTCGTTGAAGGAGATGGAGGAGCCGGAAGCATCAAGGTCACCAACTTCGCTGAAGGTTAGTTTATAATGATGCTCGACAAGTCCCATATGTTTCACAATTATATTTATGTCTCTTTATTTATACGCCTACTATACAAGGTTATTTGATTTATACGTGGTATTATAGGTGGCCACTTGAAGTTCGTGAAGCACAAAATCGATGCTCTTGACACCGAGAACCTAGTTTGTAAGTATACTCTCATCGAAGGTGACGTGATCTTTGACAAGATCAAATCTGTTGTCTACGAGGTTCAATTCTTGCCTTCGAGTGATGGTGGATGTGTTTGTAAGATGACTAGTGAGTACCACACTAAGGGTGATGTGGAGCTCAAGGAAGAAGATATCAAACAGGGCAAAGAAAAGGCTATGGGACTCTACAAAGTTGTTGAGGAGTACTTGTTGGCGAACCCTGATGTCTATGCTTAAATCGCAACTTCTTCTTGTGCCGTTTCCGTCATGCGTCAGCTTGCTCAATTTCCGTTTATCTGTCACTATAAGGGATATGCAAGTGTTTGTACTGTAATTATGAGTGTGATTGAATAATTCTCCATAGAACTGGTCGATTTTCTACGGGTAAGATCGATCTAATATCGGATCGGAGTGAAGAGAGTTCTCTTGGTTGACTGGCTCTTCACGTTTTCATTTTCATGTTTGTTATCCTATGAGAAAATGATGTGACCGTATAATATCATTTTCCAAAAGTTTGAGATCTTTTCGAAGAAGTGGTGGGAGCTCATCTTATAAATAATTCACAGGATATCCTTCATAATTATCTCTTTCCCTTATCCTCAATGCTCTTGAGCTTGACGGGATTCAAAGTACTAATAAATAACATAAACAATTTGGCCACTGGCCATCTCAGAATTTGCACTACATGGTGGTGCTCGGCATATTCGCTAGAATTTCTTTTTTTGCAAATGTTATCTCAATTGATGTCTCGATCGTCCAAATCAACATACCACCCAGCTCAAGATTCATCCATTGATTGCATTCGTGATGGACCCATCACAGGCCCTAGAACTGAAGCCACCACAGATCAACCACTGCTGTTTTTTTTTTTTTTTTTTTTTTTTTTTTTTTTTGGGGTAAAGGATCAACCACTGCTGTTAATTGCTGAAGACTTGAACAAGTCAACATGGGTTGAAACTTTGGAATGTGCGATGAGAATTATGCAATTCCCTTTTACCCGTCCTACACGAAATTGAACTCCCACACAAGATGTTTCAAAATAAGGTATATGTGTATATCTAATGTTGGGAAAATATGGTTTCGAATTAGGTAGAACAATGAAGACGGATATTTAGAGTACTCAAGTCGGACTTTGAAACGTAATATCACTTTCTTTTAGGATTTATTTGCCTCACAAAGTTACTAATGATCACCGGAAAATATCCTCCAGGATACAACAAATTTTTAAAATTGAGAATACTAAATAACAATTCTAGTATTTCTCCGGGATCTCTCTAGGAAATAATTGAAAAGATGGCTGTAGTGTTTTTTCAGAAAGAAGCCTCAAAAAAAAAAAAAATGATCACACCCTCTGTTCTTCCGAAAACCGACATGTATATACAAAACAGTCTTAAAAGCGTAGGCAACTCTTCGTGAAAAGTTGCAAAGCAAACAAATATATCTTTTCAAAAATTGCAAAATGAACAAAGGCGTCCATTCAAAAGAAGTTGAAAAAACGAACAAATGCAACCCTTCGGGAAAGGTTGCAAATTGAACGAGTATCTTTTTCAAAGGTTGTCTTGAAAAACACAAACAAAAAATTCGGAATAATAATAATTTTTTTAAAATAAATAAAATTTCGAATTTTTATTTTTAATAATTTTCGAAAATTCTCAAAAACAAAAACAACCTTTGAATTGATTAAAGTTAATAAGATAACCGTACGAAAAAAAAAATAACAAAGGGGTTAGTGATAATTAAACTGTGGCCGCGCAAGCTAGGTTACACCTGACACTCTCCGGAACCCTTCGTGTCGTGTCTGACACTCCGACACGTGTCCGACACTCTCCGACACGTTCCGACAGGCTCTGACACACGAGTCGGAAATTCCGACACGTTCCGACAAGCTCCGACACACAAGTCGGAAATTCCGACAAGTGACTCCGACACGCACAGGGTTATTTTTATAAATTTCCAAAACTTCGGGGTCTAAATATAAAAATATGAAAAAATAAAAAAAATAATAAAAGCTAAAAAAAAATTTCTAATACTCGTTTGAAGATGTTGAGGTGCTTGAAGGTGCAAATTTTTCACTTGATGAGAGGGAGATGAAGTCTTTTTTTTTTCTATTTTTTTTTTCAAGAAGAAGTGTATAATGTGGATGAATGACTTTTTGCTATATTTGATGATGGAATATTGATTTTTTTTCTTATTGTTAAATTTTAAATTTAATAGTGGAACGTTGATTACTTGTTTTTTCCTCCAAGTTTTATGGATTATTACAATGAAATATAGTTGAATTTGTCAAATTAAAACAATGAATGATATTAACAAATGTATGATTAATTTTTTTAGTATAGATTAATTCTAGGCTCTTTTTATTATTATTATTTAGTTATTTATGCATTTATATATTAAAATATTTATTTAATATATAACGTGTCGGAACGTGTCGAAATTCTCTACTTTTGAAAAATGACGTGTCGACATGTCATGTCGTGTCGCGTCGCGTGTCGGTGCAACCTAGCGTGCAAGCGTGCTAAGTGCGCCAAATAACCGCGCACCTGCATATGGGTATGGTGAGGTCTAGCCCACACCCAATCATCTATTTAGGTACACTAAAGAAACCCCACACTTATTAATTGGCCCACTTTCTCCCACTTTTCCTATATGGGACAAGGAAACATGCACTTAGTTTGTTTTTACAAACAAACTTCCAACGATCCCCACTTTGTTTGTAAAACAAAGATTTCAAAATTAAAAGCCAAAATTTCATTAAGATTAATATACATGTGTTTCTGTTACTATCAACAGATTGCAAGTTTGTACAAAGTGCTAAGTACACCAAATAATCGCGCAATTATTTGCGTACTCACACGCGGGTATGGTGAGATCTAACTCACACCCAATCATCTCTTTAGGTATACTAAAGAAACCCCATATTTATTAATTGACTCACTTCCTCTCACTTTTCCTATGTGGGACAAGGAAACATGGAATTAGTTTGTTTTTACAAACAAACTTCCAACATCTAATAGTAACTTAAACCTACACATAATAACATCGAAAATATATATACACACACGCACTTGTCCCTATCATTCCACATATTTAAATATGATAAATTTGTAAAGACAGAAAATATTAAATTGCTTAGTCCATATGTATTTGTTTAAATATTCCATAAGGTACCTTGCATCTTTCTATTGAAAACCTTGCACGAGGTATACGGTAGATGGTAATTGGTGCGAGTGACCCCAAACCTTGAACTTAGGGATGGGCACGAGGTGGGGCAAGGCCTGGGAATAGCAACATCGAGAAAAAGAAAGCAACAATAGAGCGAGTATACCATAGATGGGACAGCATGTGGAAAATCATTAGTGGCGTACAAAGCACAGAGTCCAGTTCATATGATCCATTGGATCTCATAAATCCTGCACGAGACCCACACGATCCGGCCTATGATGTGCACTGGACAAATAGTACCAAGAGCATCCGAAAGTCATCCATTGCATGAGGCTGCTTCCAGCTGTGATGGCAAGAAAAGTCCGTCAATGCAAATTGAGAACTCTAAAGGAGGTGCTAAATGTCTAGTCAATTCCATCAAATATAGTAGGCAGCACAATTGACCCAAAATCGTCCCCTTTTGTGTATTTCCAGCTTTCATAGTCCTTGTCTCCTGATTGAAATTCTCACTTATTCCGAGGGCTTATTTGGAAATTCATTTTCCTAGCTATGTTTGTCATTGCAATTGCTTGGTCCTTCGAGTTAGGGCTGGCCCAACATATTGGGCTTTTAGTGTTACAAGTCCGTCGGGCTTTGAAAGGCACAACACTGACGTGGGTTGGTGGCCCAGATGGCCGCTGACGCAAAACAATTGATGCTTCATCTTGGGCGGGAAGTCTCCAATCAAAATGTTCTTTTCTGCAAATATCAAATGTCCATTCTTTTGAGGGGAAACACTGGTGTAGATGGAGTCTCATGCCTCATGCCATCAGTTACATAAAGGCCCAAAAGGCCTGTTATTTAGTGTTGTTGGGGCTGGGCCCCACCAAAATCAAATGTGCCGGTTAATGCAGCAGCCCCTTGAACTAGGGGTGTCAAGACCCGAACCGAAAACCGAACCGAACCGAAAAATTCGGTTTTTTCGGTTCGGTTCAGTTTTCGGTTCGGTTTTCATCAAAAACCGAAAAAAAATTTATCGGTTCGGTTTTTATCGGTTAACCGAACCGAAAACCGAACCACAAAGGCACAAACCGAAAATCGATAATTTTGTTATCGGTTCTCTCCCGACTCCCGTCTCTGAGTCCTCTCGTGTCTCGTCTTGGTTTTTATCGGTTCCCGTCTGAGTTCTCTCAATGGCGACGGCGACGGCGACGGCGACTGCGACGGCGACGGCGACCAATTGAGGGACAGAGCCCCTTTCTTCTGCAAATCTCTCCTTTGTCCCTCTTCCTTCTGCGACGGCGACGGCGACTGAGGGGCCGAGCATGTCTTGCGCGCGCTCTGCTCTGGACTGAGGGGCCGGCAATGGTTTTAGATCTGCGACGCCTCTTGCTTGCTCAGTGAGCTGGGCTAGTTCAAATCGGTAAGATTCTCCTTTGATCGCTCTGCGTTCATCTTCCTCTGCAAAGATCTCTTTTGCTCTTTTTCTCGGTGTTGTCCCTGGGTCGCATGTAGAGGGTATCTGGGTTTTTTTCCTTTTTTCTTGCTTTGCTCCATTTGTTCTGTTCTTTGAGATGTTTTCTTGGTGGGTGTCGAGGCGAAGGTTTTGTTTTTCTTCTGTGATGCGAACTCTGATCTGTGCTACTGCGTTAGCCCTTAAAACTATTCGTTTTCTGTTTCATCTGCTCCGAATTGGCTTTTGGGTAGGTTGTAGGCAGTGCAGTATGTCAAGAACACTATTTCAGACCTTCTCATGAATCGAGTGGATTTGTCACTTTTAGTTATTACAAAGGTGAGAATAGGAGGTTGTCGAGAATTGCTTTGGTGCAGATGATTTACCATCACTTTCACACTTTTTACAAAGAAAACATCAGTTAGTCCGCCTGCTGCCTCCGTTTGTATGTTTCCCAATGAGAATCCTTTCTTAAGGTCTTGTATTGCTGATGATAATTCTTTCTTAACTTCGATACTGTCAGTTGTCTGTGGAATTGGACTTCTTCTTGAAGTGCAGATCCAGTTGCCTAAGGTGCTTGAGTTAAAAGGAAAAATTGGTTTGGTGCGTATGTCTTATCCAGAAGGACAATATCAGGCTTCCACTTAAGGGAATTTCTAATGGTCTTTTTTGCCACCATTAGGATAGTGAAAATGGACAAGGAACAGATGGATGAATTTGTTAAGCACTTTTAATCAAGGTAGGAGTTAGTTAAACTCTCTTCCTACTGTCAGGCTTTTCTTTTTCATATTGTCAAATGATTAGCTTGGTTGACATTACTGTTCTTGAATGAAGCTCCTAAAGGAAGTGCATAGTACAAAATGCAAGAACCATGACTTTAGTATATCACCTATGGTGTTCCTCTTATTTGGAATTAGATTCCCCTCTGCCTTGTTTTATGTCAAGTTCTGGGATTGCCTAGATCTCTGAAGAACATCAAAGGGTTATCATTGACTGTATCTCTGTTTACTGCTATTGATTGTTTTCCCCCTTATTTCTGTATTGGAATGTGATGAATCTAGGTGGAATTTCTGGTTTTAATCACCTTCTGAGATGATAGAAACTGAAAAGGTCGGTACTTGCCGATTCAGCTGTTGTATGTGGGATTTCTGATGGAAGTTCTGGGCCGATGCAGAGGGGTTGTTTTCTGGTTTTCTTGGTGGGAATTTTTAGGTCCTCTTTCATGTTCAGTGTAGTTCATCCTCGTTTAACATTGTAGCAGTGATGAGCTTCAGCGACATTTGCTCAGCTACAGCTAACTATTTCCTTGGTGATTGTACGCAGACTTTGAGAGAAGACAAAGCTCTTGTTTATGATGACTGGAAAGAGTGCATTTTGCCCCTTCTAGATTCGGGACCTTTGAAGCTTGATCCAGAATATTTTGGGCATGAACAGTACTTTGCGCGAAAAGTCTGATCTCTTCGCGGTCCTTTGAAATAGACGCATACCATGGATTTGGCATGGTTCCTCTGGCTGATCTGTGAGTACTCGTTTCTAGTAGCATTGCGACATTGTATCATTGAAGAACTTCACAATAACAAAGCAGCAATGTACCAACATTATCATTGTAACATTCTTCGAAGGGGCTTTTTTTGGGGTCAAGATTCTTTGGAGCATCAGATAAAGGGATTAATCTAATAATTTTTTAAGGAGCATATACAGAAGGTAAGCCGTCCGCCCGTCCCCACCCAAAAAAAAAAAAAAAAAAAAAAACCGAAAACCGAAAATCGAAAGCTAAAAACCGAAAAACCGAACCGAACCGAACCGAAATTTCGGTTCGGTTCGTATTTGGTTCGGTTCGGTTTCGGTTCGGTTCGGAAGATTTTTAACGGTTCGGTTCGGTTCGGTTTTTCAAAAACCGAACCGAACCGAACCGTTGACACCCCTACCTTGAACCACACCCATTGTTTTTATAAAAATGGTATTCATCTTTATTTCTTATATCAAATACCATCATCACATTTCTAAACATATAATGTACATCTTCATCTCCGCCGACCTCGAAAGGCCCATTTGCTCTCTGCAGAATCAAAATGTACACCGAAGACCCACTCCCCCTGTCTCTCTCTTTCTTTCAACACCCTTTCTCTCTCCTCATGCATGCCCATCGAGCCACACCCATAACAACTCATCATAGCCTGATTCCAACCCCGTCACCACTTCATGACTCAGCTTCCGACGACCTCATCATGCTTGATGACCTTCTCCTTGCCTTCGTCTCCATTGTGGCAAGCTCACCTTTGAGCTCGCGATTGCTCGGGCTATCATACCAGGTTGCCCTCGAGCTTGCAAGGCCTGCGGTCGGTGACGCAATCCTCTACACCAGAGCTCCTGAGCTCTATAGTAGAGCCCGGCCACGACCGCCAACCACTTGGTCTGGCCTTAGTTTGCGACCCTTGCGTGCCTCATTTTTGAAGTCGAAAGCGTTTGTGACGGCCTACGGAGAAGCAATGATGGTGCGCACGGTGGAGAGAGGAAGACTATTGATCGGCCTATGATTTCATTCTGTCAAGTTGGGGAAGAATATATGCCTATATATTTTTTGGTTTTTTTTTTGGGTAATTTGGGAAATAAAATGGCAACTTGGTAAATTATGTGTGTGTGGAAGACGCAAATTTGAGATTCAATGCAGAAAGTAGGAATAGTAAATGTAGGTTTTGGAATGGATGAGAGTAATTGATATGGAAAAGTAAAGTTGATTTTGATTTATGTAATATTTCCTGCTATTTTTACAAAAAAAAAAAAATCCATTTTATACTTTTTTCTTTTTATACAAGTCGACCATAAACTACTTCGATTATTTTCTCATAATTGCATCAACCAAACAATTCTTTAAATAACATTTTGTGACTAGTGGTTACACAGGAAACATATATCTCTTCCATAGGATCATTTATAACAGGAAGTAAGAAGTCAAGACTACTACAAAGATTAATTTTTATTTTAAGTAAATAATACTTTAAATATTAGCTTTAGGTGTCTTCAAGAAAGGAATAATTCATAACATCCATCAAGACTCCAACAATCAACATTATTTAATAATACTGTTAAACTCCAATAATACTCTTTATCAATCAAAAACCAAACCTCATTTTATTCTTCTTATGTTATACTAGTTCATCATGCAGAAATTTTATTTTATTTTTTTGGCATAAATTAAATTGATCTTCAAATCGAATAGGCTAAAAGATCTCTCCCCCACTAGATCCCTGGCTCCGTCGGGAAGCACATGTTTTCTCCCTTTAGAACGGCTTGAAACTTTCAGATTTAGAACATGCATGGAACAGGTCAATAGTCTACCCATAATGCATATGGGCCGGCCATTTTTTAATCTTTAGTTTCAGAATCATTTAGGAAAATTCTTACACATGACCACTAGCTAATCGTATTATTAATCTTTGAGTACGTCAACGCCTGATAATCTCTCAAGTTTTTGTAAACTGATGTGGTCTGAGGTAGTCCCATGAATGATTCTTTTACCAATATGATATTCGACGTCAAATCACCCGGTGGTTAATTGTAAACTACCCTTTTAATAATCTGGATAATTCAAAGATTGAATCAAGGGTAATATGAAATAATTTGGATCAAACTGTTTAGCATGATGAAGCAAGAGAAAATCTTTGTTACTGTACTAATGAAGAAGAAGGTCTACAACAAAAGCGACTTGTAACTGCCCCTAATAAAAATACGAGAATTACCTGGTGGAATGAGATGACAGTAACAAATATCAACCGGTCAATGTCAAAACCACGATTCATCATCGGAAGAAAACATGTTTTACTTTCATAAGAAATTGAAGTGTAGAATTAGATTTTAATATAGTATTTATTTCTAGTAACTAAGTAGGCCTGTTAAAGACTGTTTTGAGTTGACCCATATACTTATATTGACCCATTGTTATCCAATTCATACCCAACCCGAGCTAGGCTCCATTATGACCTATATTTTAAATTTCTAGTGATACATACATAATCCACTTCATTAAATTTGGGTCAAAAGATGGGTTTATAACTTATATTGGTATCGCTAAAATTAAGGGTAAATCTTGAATTGGAGCATAGAATAAGTTTGTTTGCTTGTCAAAATGATGAACACGCTTAGACCGGCTTTCACCAAATCAGAGTTAAATTCATGCACAATCTCGACTCCCCTAATGTGCCTTTTAATTTATTTTTTGCAGAGATATTTTCAACCCCTTTTTCCTTGAATTATTTTGTGATTTTTTTCTTGTGTCAATCATTAAAAAAATCTATACACGTTTCTGTCCAACAATAAAGCAACGATCCAACAACCCCGATGAAGTCAAATCTCCAATTTCTTCCCCAGTTACGGTTCGAGATAATTCTGATGGCATGTCCTGATCGTGTGCGCCAGCTTCTCGTAAAAAATATGAGTTCAATCGGTTCCTAGAAAGAATATGAGCCACGATTACAGATCATGCGGTTACAATATGAGCTCAACTTGCATTTTGGATCAACTTCATAGGATGAATGCTTTGACTATTATAAATAATGAAATTAAAAAAAAAAATCCCTCAAAAAAATAATAATAATGCCTTCTCTATCATGTTAGAGCCATTCAAAACTGTTTAAAAAAATTAGAGAGGCACCTACTCCCGTGGGTCCATATCCAAGGAGGACACTATCTAGCACGATCACCTTCATGTCCAATCTATAAAAACCTTCAACTTCTTCGCTCAAAATGCACCATTCAACAAGATCAGTAATCGATTCAAATCCAAAAAGAAGAGACTCTAGCTCTCCAATTTTTCCTCTTTTAATTTGTCGAAAATTCTTGTTAGAATATGGGTCTCATCACTTACGACATGGAGATCACCACCCCGATTCCGCCAGCTAAGATGTTCAAGGCATTTGTTGTCGATGGCGACGAGATATTCCCAAAGATCCTCCCTCAAGTCTTCCAAAGCATCGAGATCGTCGAAGGTGATGGAGGGCCCGGAACCATCAAGAAGATTACCTTTGGGGAAGGTTAAGAACTAACACAAGATCTCCATATATTTATTGGACCATCCAAACGGTTATTTAATTTTTCATTAGAAAAAGGAGTTAATGTTAAAGTATTCAATTTTAAAATTACAGCTTCGTTTAGTAGATTAATTAAGTTATTGGATCAGTTAATAGTGGTTACATGAAATTACATAAATAACGAGTTACAAAGAGACTAATAGATAATAGTTAAAAGTAAATTTCAAAAATGAATAGAGAGCCTACTAAATTAGTATATATATTCGAGAGTGACTGCGGAAATCTTTCTAACATTACAAACCTAAAAGGGGAAAAAATCCCCTGCAGAAAAGTGACTACAATCAAATTACTCCACGCCATTTGTTCTAAAGCTTCTTGTGAATTGGTATCACAATTTGCATACAACCAATTTTGGTTCATCATTTATATATGTGCAAGTGACATTTTCTAATATTCGATCCATTGATTGCAATTGCAGCTAGTCAATTCAAGTACGCGAAGCACAGGGTCGATGCCCTAGACAAGGACAAGTTGACATACAGCTACAGCTGGATCGAGGGCGACGCCCTGAAGAACATATTCGAGAAAATCTCGTACGACATCAAGATCGAGGCAGGCCCCGATGGAGGGTCCATTTGCAAGAACACCAGCAAGTACTACGCCATCGGCGACATCCAGTTCACCGAGGACCAAATCAAGGATGGCAAGGAAAAGGTGTTGGGCTTGTTCAAGGCTCTCGAGGGTTATCTCTTGGCCAACCCTAATGCTTGCTAAGAACGTATACGTGCGTGGTCATCGCCATCTATTACCAGAAGATTATCGATCTTATGATGTCTCCTGAAAGGGTGCGTGTCCCTTCATGGTTTTTCATTTTTCAATCGTTTTATGTTCATATGAAGGAGCCTCAGGCTTGCCTTATGGCAAGTTCTAGAGGTCGTTCTGTTGTGTGAGTATTTTGAGAATGGTGTATTGTCATCAAATAAATTCATGGGAAATCATCTTTCTATTTTCTTAGTGTTCCGATTACTTTGCTCCTTAATTTGATACATTAAAACAAAGTACGTAAAAGGTCAACCATCAGAAGGTGTATATGCTCTTCATTCCTACTATAATTGGCATATCCATCCGAATATTTTAATTTTACTAAGTCAACTATATGACAGATTAGCTAACAATCTATATATCGGAGAATAATTCGTACTTTGGTTATGGAAAAGTGGCTATATCCTGGAGTTCTTAAATAATACTGATGACCTTCATTTCTATATTACACGCAGTATTAAAACTCCAATTTGTTTATTAATTTTCATTATAATATGCTGAATAATTCTAAATTGGTATTGTAATCAACCCAATTTGCCGATTTAACTATTAAATCGTACTGTTCCAACAACTTTTCGTCATCTGGATAAAATGAAATTAGTATAGACAATAAGAAAATGATATGGGTATAGTCTGTAGCGGTGTGCATATTATTATCTAATTCGTCCAAATGTTGTAAATAGTACCCATTGACTATTTAGACAATGCCTTTTCTTCCCTCAACCTTGGTCGCTTTCATGTGTCCCAAAAATTATTTTCTAATCACCGACTCTATAATACAAATCCCGTTTCCAAGAAATAAAGGATTCAAACTATATAGATAAATAGGCTTCATTTGTTTCATTTTTCGGAAAAAAGAAATCATTCATATCACTTAAAATAATTATTTGGTGAAAAAGGTTGTTCATATCAACAACAAACTAAGCATGTATGAAATTCATGATGAGCCACTAAAGTATCCCAAATCTACTTTGCGGACCAATGTTGACGCCGAGATTTTCACCTAAATGACTTCTTATGAAAAACCAGAGATGAAATTCGTCAATAATGATATAATTTGACCCCTAAACAAAAATGCCCAACTTCGCATAATCTTGCATTCGCATTCTTTATTGCATTTTCCCGCATATAGAAATTTTGCAAATTTTTTTGTTCGAGCATCGACTTAAGCATGCTTTTGTGAACCGGTCCATTACGCAACCCGTCCAAAATTCTTCTTGCCACAAATTTGAATATAAATTTTCGCAAGATGTCTTGGGCGCGGCACTAATATCCGTGTGAAGCGTAAATGGGAAGCGAAGCGAATATTCAAACCCCCACCACACTTCTTTTGTAAAGAATGTCAGAGTCCTGAATTAGCAAATAGTAAAATTTTTCGATCGCCCTTGTTCATCTTAGATTGGTCTAACACTTTCAACACTTTACTTCGTGCTTTCGGTTTTTGTCAATTCTTGTAATCAGTTAGCTAAAATATAAGAGCACAAGGTAAGGAAGGGGTAGTGGGCAAACAAAAACAAGGAAAGACTGGACATGGGTTTTGGGATAAGATGATGCGGTCTGACCGGGAAAGGGCATGGGAGGAGCTGAAAAAGGGACTTAAAAAGAGGAGAGCGAAATGACCAGAAAGACAGAGAAAAAACACACACTGGTGGGGGGCTCTTCTTTCTCCAATGATTTTCTCGCTGGTATTTTGGGTGCTCCGGGGAAGTCCTTGGACCCGTAACTTCCATAGAGAAAGGAGCTGGTTCTTTTTTCTTTCTCTTCTAGGTCTCCTTTGGGCCGTGAGACTCAAGAAATAGAAGAGGTTTCGATGTTTTTAACGCACTGTGGACTGAGAATGATCCGAGAAGACTGGGAGAGCCTTAACACTTCTAAAGACCTAGGATTTCTTAACTACTCTAAAATATTCCTTAGGGTAATATGGGAAATGTTCACTATTATAGAGTATTCTTATAATTAATGTGGATAGTTGGTAGATACGAAGATATAATCTTCAACTTTAAATTAAGAGTAAATTTACGATTGTAATTAAAGACTCCTAAGTAGTTAATTGGGGGTAGTTGGTAGATAGGGAAATAAAATCTCCACCATTAGATTAAGGATAGATTTATGGTTGTTACTGTCACGCCTCGAACACCAGATTGCAAAAACATCCTTCCATGGTCGTTCAGTTGCAAAGTCTAAGGTCACATCACCAACCCATTCTTTTTATCTTTCGATTAAACGCAAGTAGAAGCATACTATAAACACCCAATCAAACATAATAGCAGGGATAATATAAACACAACAACGAACATTCCCAAAAGCATCACTGTTATTTATATACTTGTTAACCACATGAAGTTTAATAATTACAAGCATTTCCTATGGCAACTTCCTACCGACCATCTCAAAAACCTGCAAGGGTCAAAGTTAACCTAACATACAACATTACATATTTTTACCTCACTCTAGCATACCCCTATATTTTATTAATTAACACAAGCCAATAGTAAGGTAACATATACAACTTATAATAAGAGAATATCTTGTAATAATCTATGCACGTTATATTAACACACATTCCAATTATTACAACCCTTAGACCATGGTCAACATAGGAGTTGGCAGTCGTCCGGCATGATCAGGTATCATCTGACCCCCATCGGGCACGGCATCGTCTTGAACCCTACTATAGACAACATTCCTTAAAAAGCATTGATCCGGTCTCAATTGCGACTCGGCAGCTAGACCCCCATCAAGCGTCCGATAAAATCAAGTATCGTCCCCAAAACTCCCGTTGGATGACAGTTTCCTTTAAATGACCACTCGAGCACACCAGTTACTTATGCCAATTTCATTTCTCCTCAATTAGCCAATGCAATGGTTCGGGCTCATACAATAAACTACAGCAATTTTCACAGGTAAAATTGTAGTAAAACAATCACACGTGGTCACGTGCATAAAATTAGCCCATCAAACTTTGTACATTTTCATTTCAAGACATTCTTTCCCCAGTTGACACATAAAACATGGCAATTGAACATGACATCTTGTGAATTACCAATTATATGTCCATAAAACCTTTTCTTAAAATAGCATACAAGGTTTATAAGTTGGGCCATAACAAGCTTCAAACAACATGAATTACGCATAAATTCATCCCATAATTCAAGCATAAAAGGCATAAAAACACTATTTATTTCCCTATTACAATATATTATCGACCTTAAAGCTGATGACTTATCGCCATTCCTTTGATAGCTTATTGTCCAATTAACGGTAACTTATAGCCTATTCTTCGATAGTTTATCACTCCTTTGGTGATAGCTTATCACCTATTTATCGATAATTATCATCCTTTCGGTGATAGCTTATCATACTTTTCTTGATAACTTATCACCAATACTTATCACTTATCACGATAATCTATCAATTTTACTTCTCACTTATCGTGATCACTTATCAACGAAATCTTCATTAATTAGCACTAATCATTAACCTTAATCTAACTTAAACATGAACATAAACCATTATTAATTAACGCTAATCGTCATTAATTAAGACTAACTACAATTAATATTAATTTAATCTACCCATAAACACAAGTAACACTAAACCGTCATCAATTAGACTAACTACCATTAGCCTTAATATAAATTACTCCTAAATGCAATTAACACCCTAATTAAAGATTAGGAAGTTAGCTCACGGTTTACAACGATGATGAGCTAATGATGACAGCGGCGCGACGGTGACGAGAATGCAGAGCTCATGGTTTGAATGGTGCACCACGGCGGCAACTCAGCAAGCTTGAGGGGCGGCTTGCTTGAGTCGGTGGGGGCGCGGCTTGCGGTGGCAAAGCACGAATAGACGAGCGGCGGTGGTGACAAAAACGAATGGCAATGATGGCGTGGATGAGTGGCAATAGGGGTGGTGAACGTTGGCAAGGGGCGGGAAGGGTGAGAACCAAGGGGAAAATGAGAGAGAAAGATGTAGAAAAAGAAGAGAAAAATGAGAGACATGGAGAGGAGAGGGAGGAGGGGGGAAGAGAGAGAGAGGCTTGAGATATTTTCCTCCATTTTCATTATTTCCCTTACTAACTTCCTCAAAACATCTTATCCAAGCTCCATGTACCCTTTACCGACCAAAAAAAAAAAAAAAAAAGAAAGAAAAGAAACAAGCTCCATGTCCCCTTTTGTCTCATCTTCTTTAATGCCAAAAATCTTCTAGAAGAGGCATTTTAGTCTTTCCACTACTTTAATATAAAATCTCAATTTTGCCCTTGAGCCAAGCCCATTTCAAGCATTTGGGCTTGGCTTGGCTTGGTGGGCTTTTGGGCCCTCAGCACAACATATTACTAGGCAGGAGGGGCATTGGGCCTTCACTCAACCCGGCTTTTTTTTCTCGGCTTCTAATTCTCGACTCGCTAAGCCTCATTCGAAAATTTAAAGCTTACCGATTAAATTTCATGGTTAAAATCAATCAAATACGACTTTAGTACGGCCTAAACTATTGAGTAGTTTTTAAAGGTTTTCGCGTGTTTAACCGTGGTCGATAACTTTCGATCCACGTTTGTGCCTCTTCAAATTATTAATACCCTCGGTTATCATGTAATCGCGATGATTCAATTACTTACCCTAAGTACAAGATTAATAGAAAATCGGTTTATTATCGTTCACAGCGAGTATCATAATTATACGGAACCACCCACGAACCGACTACATACTCCTAACGAATCAATATATATTTGTTCGCTAATTGACTTATAACAGCGTAGTATTATCCATTGTCGATCTTATGGTCAAGCTGTCTATCTACTATTGAATTCTCTAGTCATTCGCGTTTTAATCCTTTATGGCATCTCCCAATAAATTAGTTAACTCATTAATTATCATTTCAGAATAAATTCAATTATCAGTGCATTGATAATATTACAATTTTATATATTTTGAAAGGAGTTGAATTTCAAGATATCACAATTATAGAACACCACTTATATATATCTATATATATATATATATATATATGTGTGTGTGTGTGTGTGTAAGTAGTTAATGCGTGTATTTGGTAAATGGAGATATAGAATCCCCACCGTTAGATTAAGGGTAGATTTATGGCTATAATTAGGAGACTACTTATATATATACTCACAAACATCTATATAGATCCCTTCCCCTTATATGGATGATCTCGTAAGTAATAGAAATTTTGAGTTTTTCTCTATATGAATTTCTCTTTAAAATCTTTGTGAGGATGGTGAAGAAGGCTGATTTGGGAAAAAATTCCTGAAGTCATATAAGTGAGGAAAGCCTAAATCAAACGACTCGACACTATAATAATATATTATAATATTTCATCTCTATCAAGAAACATGTGAATCAAGAAAAATAGGCAACAACCTGAAAATCTCTATGGTAGGAATACGAGTCTCTCTTCCATTATAGGCCTCTTCAATAATTCTTGATCTAGTTATCACAAATTTGAGTGGATGGAATTGCTGATTGGGCCAGAACACCCAATAAAGGTTGAGTCACAAACGATTCTCGATTTATTAGTTGGATGGCTAGAAAACGTGCAGCCAAAATTATATCAAGTTATTATTTCACTGTTTTCCAAACCAAAACCACAACCAAACCAATAGAATAGCGAATCTAAACATTTTTTTGGGGGGGGGCTTTTTGAGAATAAAAAAGCAATATTTTCTAACATTTTGTGGATGTGCATGTTGTAGCCTCCATGAGCTCAAGTTGAAGAATGCTTGGCTGTCAGCAGATGGCTTGACGCCACTGTCGTTGCTCCCGAGTTTGACCTTCCGATCCGTAAGACTCGACCATGGGGACCGCTGGCTTTCCTTTCCTACAAATTCTCATTTTTCTCGATGTTTAAGGAACAAAGGAACGGAAGATCCATCTTTTACATCTCAAGTCCTCTACAGGACTCTGTCGAAGCCAAATGTTCTGCTTTCTCTCGCCATTGTTGTGCCTAGTTTCATCAACCTCATCTAACGTGCATCCATGCAGGCTCTCTCATCCTGGATACTCCATCAATATTCGAATTGGATCTCAGCATCTTGCATGCCGATCATTTTCAAATCTATTGCCTTGTTAGCCTGAGAATTCCAGGCCTTAATTCTTCACGTGTAGGTGATCTCCTTAGCGCCTTCTCATGACATGAGAAGGTCGAGATGCTGATTGTGAATATCGTCTCCGCTGAAATTTTCGGTGAATCAGCGAAGGTTAGCCTCGATATGTTGTTCAAGTCTTTTCCTAGCCTGTGATGCCTCGCAATCGGCAATGGGGCTTCGAAGGATTATTCGATGCAGGACGGTGGGGTTCAATACCAAAGTAATTTATTGCCTCCATCTTGGATAAATGCACCAATTGGTCAAGAATGTACGTCCTCATCTACCGGCAGGCCCAAGTCTGGGATGTAGCGACAAGGTTTTAATTAGGATTCGTGGTCCCTCTCTAATCTTTGAAGCAATTTGTTATTGGTCTTTAGTTGTGGATTTGCAATACTGGAAGTCTCGGTAGGTGGTCAACCAGGGCTTATTAGATAAAAATCACACTTGGTTTTGAGCTCCAAAATGAATTTGATGAGTGCAAATGTTTATAATTATCAATTCCCTCTGCAAATCGGCCGTAATAAGTTGTGGTCGTTTGAAATTTGCTCGAAGTGTCTAGGCTGAATTCGTATGACAGGCCACTTTTGTCGCACCATTATGAGTACATCTGGGAATGACAAGTACACCTGGGAATTTCAGAATTGCGTGCTGCATTAAGCGATGCTCATGATTCATGTCACTTGCCCCCTCTTTCTGAATTTCTCTCATGTGTCACGCAAGTTTTGTATATCCATCTTTTGGATATCGTGAAATGGGAAGTATTTATACCGTAGAAGAGCATTTTCCTTAAACGAGAAAAGAAAAAAGAGCAATGAAGAATCACTTCTAGCGTCCTGTGGACATGGGTTTTCTACTAGAATTACATTTAGAAGTCACTCGTAATTATGTCTCCTTTCTTAACGTCATATAGTGACTATCCTATATTGGGTAGTTCTCTCTAGTTAGAAATAGGCTTAGGCTCAATTTTTGCGTTTAGCTCATGGGGATCATGTCCCGAACCTCATAACGAGGTCATGTAATATGTTTTGCTTGACATTGTATCGGGTTACTTTCCATACTCGATTTCCTACTTACCTTTTATTACAATTTTTCTTATTGTGGTTGTTTCAATTCCCATTTCTATGTTTGTGATTCAATTATCTTTTTGCTTGGTCGGATGGTTAGATCACATAGTGGGATCATAATTGACATAAAAACATTGCATTGATACTTAGCGGACAAGAGATTGAGGACTCATAAGTCGACAAAAAACCGCATGTGACATTTAGTTGATAATCAATCAAGTTAAGGTATCAAAAGAGCACTAGCTAGATAAATTAGTGCAACCAAGTCTTTGGATTTAGACCACTGGCTGCGTAGGAAGTGAGATGTCCTTCCACTCCCCGCTTGGCTCTTGGCTGGTTCCAATAGATTAGTGTCAACTACTTTATAAGATAGAATTTTCATAGGATAAATCAAACTAAATTGAAAATCCCAATGTTGTGCGAGTTAAGAGTTTGGAGAAACCTGTATTGATTGAGGACCGTTGTTCCTTAATTCGAAAATAACTTGAAAATAGCTCTGAACCTGTCTTCCCCAAACTCCTGGGGGGATCACAACAACCGCCTCTCGACATGCTTTCAGATACACGGTGGGTCCGCATGTCATATGGGCATGGTTGGGGTTGCCATACTCTATATAGTATCGCCTAAACGGGGCATATAGTGGATTTTAATTGCAAAGACCAAACAATACTATTGGATCTAAATCGATATAAGTCAAATATGCCAAGCAAACGATTGGAAAAATGAACAAAAGCTTGTTCTCTTGTTCTGCCCTCAACCTCAAAGTGATCAAACTTCCTCAAAACAAAATTTGCGAAGATGGACCGAATGGGCGTGAGGGTAACGAAGGCGTGCCAGCTCCTTGAAAGACATTTGTCACTTTGACCTCGATGACAAAGAAGTGAATTGCAAGAAAATTAAGGAGTGAAGACCAACTCGAAAGCAAAAGTACTGGAACTTAAAGAACTAAGGCGAAACGCGCGGAATTTATAGGAGACTAAGCTGAAAACGAAAATTTACAGCATAGAAATAACTCACGATTTGCAGACACTGCCACTCAAATGGAAATCTTGAAATGAACACGGAAAATGAGAAGGCAACCGCTTCGTCACTATCACAAATGGGACGGAGCTTTGTCTACTATTGATCCTAAAAATTCCTCTTGATAGTTTTTCCAAAATGGCGAAGTTTAAATGGAAAAGAAATGGTTGGACAAAAAAAGTACAGAGCAAGAAGGAAAAAAAAAAAAACGAAGACAAAATAAGCAATCAAAACTTGGAAACATTGAAAGTATAATTTTTTTTTTTTTTTTTACGGATGATGTCGGAATCGTGTCAAATTACTTTACTCAATTTTAATATTATATATGGAGGCATTGGAATAACGTTAATAGATTTCATAAAATTTTAATGAGCCCAAGTTGGGCACCAGATAATAGACATGTCATTGATTTATTACCAACTATCATGATGCATTTTAGAGTCATTAATGTAAAATAAAAATAATTCAGATTTTATGAATTTATTATGTTAGGATATGACCAAATACATAACATTGTATAATATATCTTCCTCTTTATTTGGAAATTCTATGAAGATTTATCATGTTTGATCGTATTCAAGTACACATGATGACATAAAATGCAACTTGTTTAGTTTTGCAATTAAATTATCTAGCTTTAGTTAATTCTATAATAACAAGCATATTCTTGTATTAAATAAAAAAATAAAAAACATATTCTCAACATGCGTACTAAAAACTAGATTTAATTAACACATTCTACACAATATGTTAACTATAATTATAATAGACATTTTTTTATTACCTAGCTTCAGTTAGTATGCAATTCCATTTTCGCCTTTCTATGACCACAAAGCTATTAAAAACACAATTCTATTGGCCGCCCCTCTGTTGGTCGTTGGTCATTGACAGTCGATACCGGCGGGCCGATTCCGCTGGTCATTGCCCACCCGTCGCCGATCATAATCTACAACAATATTTCTAGTACTTTCTGAGCTTTGTAACACTCAAGGCTTTCCATAGCAATTAAGCGGTAAACTTTAGTAAAATCAGAAAGAAAGATTGGTATCGGACAACAAAAAGTTCCCAGAGAAAGATGGGCCGGAGATCGAGAGAACATGTGCTGTCCAGATTAAAAAAAGAAGGGGGAAAGATTTCTAATTTTTCTTTTCGGACATCTGAGGCAACCCATTGACCAATCTTCTTTGTTTGTCATTTACGCAAATTCAGTAGTCGATTCCTCTTGGAGTGAAAGTGGTGGTTGAAATTACACCGTCATTTTTCAATCGATAACGGGCATCTCGCGTTAGCATTGCTCTTTTTCAAATCTGGTAGAATTTTGGATGCGTCTACTATCTATGTGGAGCGGCACCGACCGCTTTTATTAGCCTTAGCTGTTGGTGGACGAGCCCCGATCCACTTCAACTTGTGTTTTGGCCCATTTCCTTTTGTTCCTAGACTTGTATTTTCCTGCATCGCAATAAATGAGTTATTCAATGGTGCGTGGAATTTCGTGCGAAGTAAAAGCATGCAACTTCAATTGTTTCAGCAGTTTTTTCATGCAAATAAAGAAGTTGCCCCGATCGCACCAATGGCATAGGGAGTAAAATAAAATTTATTGCCAACCCCCTCATGTAACATCTGCGCTGAGAGAAATTAAAAAAAAAAAAATAGAGGGTGCAATATCACGGTGCTTATTATTCGCAAGATATAAAATATATATTTTAGGCTTGTGCCGAGTGGAGGTACAAATCCCACATCAAGATCATATGCAAAAGTGTGTATCTCTCATCAAGACTAATGTCCAAAATCATGAAGATCGCCCTTATGCACGTGAAATTACTCAATTTTTTGTATATGAAAAAAAAAGAGAAAGAAAAATATTTATGTATGTATGTATCAGCCACTAAAATGTAGAAGCAATATGTGGGTCTGACCTCTGGGGGCAATTTTTAACCTGGGACAGACGAAGATGTGACGTGTAGCTACCAAGATGGACATTAATTGGAAGGAGCAATCTTAAGCTTTTAAATATCCCCTCCACTTCAATCTCATCCCCACATCTAGAAATCTCACCTGTTCCGAATTGAAATTCATCTCCATTTCATTCTCAACTTTCAATTAGATTTCTGAGGGAGAAAAAAGAAGGATCCATCATGAGTGTTCCAATTACATTCACCGAAGAATTCAGCAGCCCCGTCCCAGCGCCAAGGTTGTTCAAGGCGATGTTCGTCGACGGCGATAAACTCATGTCCAAGCTCATGCCTCAGGCCATCAAGAGTGTGGAGCTCGTTTCTGGCGACGGAGGCCCTGGGAGCATCAAGCAGATGAACTTCGGTGAAGGTGAGGTAACTTTAGTGATTAAGATGTATCTTAGCACTATTTCTTCTTAAGTAGTTGGAAGATTGTTATGCAAGTAAAAGGGGGGAATATCCAATATTAGATGAGTCAATTGAGGTATGATGCCAACAGGCATGTGGCCCACTGGTAGAAGGATTAGGGGAGGATCGGGTCCTAGGTTGGATCCCTGTGAGCATCGCACACATATGTACATAAAAAAGAGGGGTGGGACAATATAAAATTGAAATATGATAAGACAAAATCGACATTATCTCAGTGGAATGCCATCTTTAGCTTTGAAGGACTCCTTTCGTCAACACAAGGGTGCAACCTCCTTATTTACCCGCAAGATGATGAAGATCAATCGTATTCGTACCTATCCTTAACCGGAGTAGAGAGATTCTCGATGATCCACCTAATAATAACGACACTAGTAATTTCACAATTGCCCTTTAAGTACAGGCAGTCCTCTGAAGTACGTGAAGCATAGAATCGATGCACTGGACCAGGAGAAGATGACGTACAGCTACTCAATGGTGGAGGGAGGCGAATTGGTTAACAAGATCGAGTCGATCTCTTATGAAGTCAAGATGGAGGCATCTCCCGATGGGGGCTGTAAGGGCACCAACGTGAGCAAGTACGTCCCAAAACCAGGGGTTGTGATCAATGAGGAGGAGATCAAAGCCGGGAAAGAGAAGGCCACGGCCGTCTTCAAGGCCGTGGAGGCTTATCTCTTGGCCAACCCCCAGGCCTATGCCTAAGAACTTTTTATTTATATTATCGTCTCTGTTTGAAGCAACTTTTGCATCTCTCTTTTCGCGGACGATTCTAATTATGATGTGGTCCTCTATGTGGGGAGCCCTTGGTCGAGAGTGCTAATCGGTTTGCTATTATAATAAAGTTCCTCTATCATGTACTATGAATTATATCATTCCGCCTTGTTATAAAGTATCTCGGAGCATGGTTAAGGTATAATGATGTTGCAACTAGCGTAACCCAACATATTAATAAGCAAGCTATGGAACAATCCATCCGGCAAGGTCAATCTAATAGAGAGGAGAGTTTATTTTTGGCCAGTTTAAGTCCTGAAGAACTTTGTTACAATCAATGTGATTGCAAGTTATCTTCCATCCATTCCTTCTACAAGAGAGTGAATTAACATGCTAAGCTAATTCTCTGCATTTCTAGTCCCAAGCTCATGATTTTGAGGACTTAGAGGACATTTCATTAATTGCCATATAAGAAAAAAGGGGCTCGTCACTTGGATTCAGAGGGCTACGGTGTTGCTTGCCTAGCCGCTAAAGCCCTTCGCACGTTGAGGAGTGTGGTGATAAATGAGGTAGACCCCTAACCAAGTCTTCTTACTTAACTTCACTAAGCTGTTGAAGCTAAGATGGCCCCCAAAAAAAAAAAATCTATAATACCATTATTAAGCTCCATACCTATTTGATTTGCCTAAGCCTCCATAGACTTTCCCTCGACAATGTATATTCCTTTAAATTTGAATCCTCGGCTAGAGTCTCATAGTTCATTGCCCTGTCCTTAATCTGGCATTTTTTCGAACTCAACCTTGAGTGCCAACTATAGCTGGGAACTGTAAAAAAACTCCCATGGAGAATAGGGGGTGGAAGAGCTACTGTCTGGAGGGGGAATTACCCTACTGCTACGAAAGCTGGCCAAGGAGCTTACTTCAAATAAAAAGGCTTGATCCCAAGATTGTACTAGCTGCTCGCTGAAAGGCACCAATTCCCACGGGATATAAGATATAAGAGAGGGTCCAATCGCTGGAATGTAACTTACATCATATGTACTTTGGAAATTAGTGAACAGGATTGTTTTTATGTTTTTGAAGAAATTTGGATGTACTTATTACAGTAGAGCATTTTCCTTCGATTTGTTCCTTCCAATGAATGCATTCAATGCTTCGAGATGTTAAATTTTAGAGAATTCCTTCTATTTAAAATTGATGCATAATATATAACGTTGTGATTTTAAAAAAAAGTTTGATTTGGATTTAGCCTTTCTTTGCATTGTGATTCTAACCCAAAGAGCTCTACCACTAGATTTGAATTCAAGATGTTTAAAATATTTCTATATAAGCATGTAATGAGTTTTTGTGATTGAGTATATAAGCTCTATCATTAATGATCATAGTCAACTATGCCGAATCTACAACAATTTTAGCTTGTGGTAGATCTGATCAACGCCATCCATCTTTTCTTTTTTTCTTTTCTCTTTTTCTTCCTTCCCAGGTCATAGCAATATGTGAACTTATGAAGCCAACTGTTCATCATCAAATTGGAGCCAGCATTTAATGGTAAAGTGGACATTTTCTCGTCGGAATGCCATCTTGAGGTTTGAAGGGCCTAAGTTGACTGTCCTCTTCTTCAACACAAGGATGCAACCTCATTATTTACCCGCAAGGCTTAACCAGAGTAGAGATTCTTGATAATACACCTCATAATAATGACAACTTTAATTCCATAATTGCCCTTTAAATACAGGCAGTCAAATGAAGTACTCAAAGCCAGAGTCGATGCACTGGACAACGAGAAGATGACGTACAGCTACACAATGGTGGAGGGAGGCGAATTGGCTGACAAGATCGAGTCGATCTCTTATGAAATATCAAGATGGAGGCATCTCCCGATGGGGGCTGTGAGGGCATGAACAGGAGCAACTACCACCCAAAACCAGGCATTGTGATCAGTGAGGATGAGATCAAAACCGGGAAAGAGAAGGCCATGGCCGTCTTCAAGGCCGCGGAGGCCTATCTCTTGGCCAACCCCGAGGCCTCTGCCTGAAAGCTTTTGTTAGTATTATTGTCTCTGTTTGAAGCAAATTCTGCATCTCTCTTTGTGGACCAATTAAGTTCTGCTAATTATAATGTGGTCTTCTCTATGTGAAATCCTTGATTGAGAGTGCTAATGTTGTTGCTATTACAATAAAGTTTCTCCAATTCCACTATAGTACATTGCCTTGTTAAAAAGTGCCTCGGAGCACAGTTAAGGTATAATAATGTTGCGGCGATGCATATATAAAATGCATGTTGCAAATTAGTAAATGAAGTTATTTTTATGCATTTGAAGAAATTTGGATGCACTTTTTCATGGGTAGCATTTTTCCCTTAGCTTGTTCCTTCCATTGATTGTATTTGATGCTTCGAGACATTAAATCTTAGAGAATTCCATCTATTCAAAATTGATGTGTAATGTATATTGTTTGGATTCAAAAGAAAGGTTGATTAGGATTAGGCCTTTCTTTGCATTGTAATCGTAACCCAAATAGTTCTATCACTAGATTAGAGGTGAAGATATTTAAAATATTTCTATATAAATGTGTAACGAGTTTATGTGACTGAGTATATATGCTCTATCATTAATGATCATAGTCAACTATGCTGAATTTACAACGATTCTAGCTCTTGGTAGAGCTGTTCGACGCTATCCATCTTTTCTTTTCTTTTCTTTCTTTCCAGTTATAGCAATATATGAACTTATGAAGCCAACTGTTCATCTGCAAATTGGAGGGAGCATTTAATGGGAAAACAATGAAGCACGAAATATATTCTTTAGCATCCTCTTGATCAAGAAATGACAAAGCCTTGACAACGACTCCCATGCAAACACTTCGAATATTTGTGGTTGGATACATTAATTGACCCGGTATAATTAATCACAGCACCATCAAAAGGCATAAGAGATTATCCTTGAAAACACATGACCAAGTGGCCAATTAATCGTAACTTGAGTCGAGACCTTTTAGTTCTCATCCAACTTCAGCATTGAATTAAATTCTTTGTAAGGTTATACGATAGCCCTTTACTCTTTTACAGCCTTAGGAACCGGCTGATCCGTCTTAGCAAGCTAATTCGTCAATGCAAGAGGGGTTGATGAGTGCATTCACTTTGTTTGTCAAGCCCTTCGGTTCGATTATTAAGGTACATCGGCGAGGTTAACATTTAGTGTGGGGGACACGAAGTTGCCATTGTGGCACGAGGAAATAATCAGTTTAAGAATCCTCTCGGATTAAGTGGACTTCTCGAGAAAGTGTGCATTATAAGACGATAAGACGCAACACGAATCGCACGGCCGCAAGTTTTTCCATTTACTACACCAAACTCTAACCATCATGTATTATCCATAGCCCTGCTTTTAGAATCACGCCCTATCCCAATCAACTCTTCTCTCCCACTTCGCACCTCGGAACATACCCTTATTAGTTATTATAGAGAGAATTATTAACTTTCCTCTGAATCACAACGAAGAAAGATATCTTTGGGGCTTTGGAGCCAATAGAAAATACACCGATTCAACGAGGGCTACCTCCTCTCGGACCTATAAATAGTGCGCTCCCTTGCCGCTCTCTTCACACTAAGCTCAACCAAAGTTGATTTCATCGTTCGTATAATTTCAGTGGCGAGTCCCTAGAGATCGATCATGGTTGTGTTCAAATTGAGTGACGAGTACAGTTCCCCCATTCCTGCGGCGAGATTCTTTAGGGCCTTGATTGGGGACTTCCACAACCTTATCCCCAAGCTCATGCCTGAAGCTATCGGGAGCATTGACATCGTCCAAGGCGATGGAGGAGCCGGAACCATTATGCAAATCAATTTCACTGAAGGTAAAGTTTCCTCGAGGGTTTTTAAGTATTGACGCTCCCAATCTTGTGTGATGGAATTGCACATTTTCGTAAGTAATGACATAGCAATAAGATGGCCCATCAAAAAGAAAAACACGATGATTGTTAAGATGCTATATTGTTTGATCAGGCAAATTTTCCTAAAATATTTGTCTTATGTGATTAGTTCAAATCTAATCAGTACGTATGTCCCATTTCATACGCAGGTGGGGAACTCAGTTTCATTAAGAGCCGAGTAGATGTGCTAGATGAAGAGACATTGACGTGTGTGTACAAACTGATTGAAGGCAGTCAATTGATGGAGAAGTTTGAATATATTGCTTACGAAGTTAATTTCGAGCCGACACCAGACGGCGGGAGCAAGAGCAGGATAGCCAGCACATACTACACCAAGGGCGATTTTCAGCTCAACGAAGAAGAAATCAAAGCTGGCAGAGAGAGAGGATTAGGAATATACATAGCCGTCGAAGCATACCTCCTTCAAAACCCGGATGCTTATGCTTAATTCCGGAAGTTCTTCTCTCAAATAAATCTGGAATTACTCGTGGTACTCTGTGTCTTCTGTAGTGAGTGTTTGGCTTGTCTTTGGTGATGGACATGACCGTCCTTTTGAGTGTGGATGGCAATAAGGATACATACTTTGTACCTCATTTAAAGCGGTGGATCATTAGTGATTCATCCTATGAAAGTATTCTAGCATTTTCCTGAATACCACTTCAATTTCCCACTAATTTCGGAAGAAATCTCATCTAATTTTTTTCTCGCGACATGCTTGTTTTGATATTTCCTTTTAAACAGTTTTGCCAAATGGTGTTACGTCTCTAATCAAAGTAAAAAATTACATAGTTGTTTATTTTGAAAATATACATGTGTCTTCCTAATAAGGCCTCTCACAATATTAAAAGACTAGCTAAAATGGATCAAGATACTATATGAGCCGAAATCAAACAATAGACTTTAAGTCTCAAAAACCGGTTAAGCCCTAACTTATGACTACGTAGGTAGCCAAAACCTACAGTATCCCGTTTGAGCACATTTTATGGGATTTATATAAATGATCTGAACTGAAAATTTTTAACGTCCCAATCAACTGTGCTAAATTCTGAGATCGACCTGCCCTTTTTTCATCAACATTTCTGCAAATTTCAACATTTCTCGAGTCTTCTCAACATGGAAAAAATTTCGTTTTTTTTTTTTTTGGGGGCACGGAACCGTAGAATTCTTTTTTCTTCTGCTGCCCATCGATGTGCGAGAAACTAATTTGCCCTATGTGATCAATTAAGGACCTTCTATATTGCTATGAGATTGCATTTAACAGAAATGAGCAAAGCAGTAAAATCTTCCTTCCCATGCCTAAGAAGGTGCGGACTCTTAAACCTTATGGGTATAGATATGACAGTCAGTGACACAAGTAAATTCATTTGTTTCATCTATACTTTTACTCTTAGACTTCTGTGTATAGGGAGAAGATATAAGGTTTCTACGCACAAATGTTTGCAAAGAGATGAAGAATTCTCACTTCGTTAGGCTATTTATTCTTGGATTCGTTCATTTTGCATAATGTTTCATAAATCGGAAAACACAACACGACACACACAATGTGGCCGACCAACATGATTACTAATATGTCTATGAAATCAAAACATGTTGCTATCCAATTGACCTAAAAGTCGAAAAATAGAATTAATGGTGATATTCTTTTTTGTCTGTACATACTGAATTAATAGAGAAAATAAGAGAATTTCATGTAGATTTATACAAGAACTAGCAAATGTGCACTCAGTTGCATGTTTGTGAGGAATTGACATTTGAAAAATTAAGTGAAAAATCATTTTATTACGAAATATTTCAATTATTAAATAATAAAAATGACTGATAAAAATACTCCATACAAAGGATCTTATGAATATATGTGAAAACATTTCGATAAAAAAAAAAAGGAATATATGAGAAAACATAAAAGATTTATTATAAACTTTTTAGGTAAATTGTTATAGGATAGAAAAGACTTAGATTCTGATATAGAAACATGTGCTAGATAAAACAGAGTACTTAGTTTACACATTCATCCAATGATCTAATATTTAAAATAAATAATTAAGGAAATTTGAAGCCGGAAAAAAATGATTGAGATCCCTTATATGTAGGATGTTCCCTTTCCATTATACTAGCTCTCGAGCACTCGATACTCACGTGTGGTTGCCCTCATGCACTTTTGAATTAGCGGATTAGTGGAGGAAAAAATTATGGCTGATTATGAACTTTTAAATTAGTGAATAAGTGGTTTGTATTTCTTTAACGTGGCTTTGATTTTTCTTTTTTACAAGTGATAAGAGTGTGATTTACAGCAATGGATTTAAATGAAATAATACGAGGGAAAATCAAGTACATATTTGTAAACAAGAGGACGGACATTAAATTCGAAAATTGATTTTATATGTAGTAATATTAATAGATAGATAACAGTACAAATACGATGGACAATTGTGACATGGTCACGATCATGTCAATCTTGAGATGAATTTTCATTCAGAGTACAATTTTTCCAACCATTGAATATATATATATATATATATATATATATATATATATATTTTTGGGGAGGGGGGTTCTAGAGAGTATTAGGTTCTAGGTTTGATCCCCATGAGTACCGCACGCACATGTACATAGAAGAGAAAAGCGGGACCAATAAACAAAAAGTGAGGTATGATAAGATAAAATCAACATTTTTGCATTGGAATGCCATCTTGAGGTTTGAACGACCTAAATTTATTGTCCCTTCTTCAAAACAAGGATGCAACCTCATTATTTACCCTCTAGACGATGAAGATCAATCGTATCTGTACGTGTCCTTAACCGGAGTAGAGAGATTCTTGATAATACACCTAATAATAATGACAATAGTAACTCCATAATTGCCCATCAAGTACAAGCAGTCAAATGAAGAACTTGAAGCATAGAGAGTCCGTTTGGTTCGGCTTTAGGGAAATGCCATTGGGAGAATGGAAATACCTTTGAGGTAAATGGGTTTTCCGAAATGCTAGAATGTTTGATAAATTATAAGTGAAAAATGCTTTAGAGAAATGCAAGACTGTTTGGTAAACATATATTTGAAAAACCCTTCAGTGTAACCAAATTAAATTTTTTAGTTTTACTATTTTTAAAATTGCAAAAATAAACAATGACTATATAACCTTTTACATTTTCATGTTGAGAGTAATATAAAAGATATATATTAGTAAATTTATTTAAAAATTATATTAAAAGAATTTGATTATAGATTAGATGCAAAGCTCAACTTTTGGCCTAGGGTTCTTTTAGGTTTGTTTTTAACTTTGAATATTTTTTTAATTATTGTAGTATTAATCATCTTCGTTAATTAATGATCATTCTAGTGTATTGATAAAAATTTGGGCTATTGATTGTCAAAAGATAAAAATGATAAAAAAAAAAAAAAAAAAAGGTGAACTTATTCGGTGGATGGTAAAGTAACCAATTGTGGATGCTAATTTTTTTGAGTAAGCACCGCATATAAAAAGGAGGTACTCATTAAGAAAAATAAAACTAAGTTCCTCTTATACAAATTTGACTACAAAAAGTCATTTCATGATAGTAAACACGGTCATATATGTCGAGAAAAAAGAAATTCATTAATAAGAGGACTAGCATTCCGCAAATGCTGAATGCCCAAAGCAAGTCTCCACCTACTTTGGGCTTTCAGCATCTCAAATGTCAGTATTTGGCCAAAAACACCTCCAAATGCTGAACCAAACACCAAATTTTTTTCCCAATGAGCTTTCAGGGCTGAAAGTCCCTTGGGAATGCTGAACCAAATGGGGCTAGAGTCGATGCCCTGGACAAAGAGAAGATAATGCATAGTTACACAATGGTGGAAGGAGGTGAATTCGCTGACAAGATCGAGACGATCTCTTATGAAATCAAGATGGAGGCATCTCCTGATGGGGGCTGTAAGGGCATGAACGTTAGCAAGTACCACCCAAAACCGGGGGTTTTGATCAATGAGGATATCAAAGCCGGGAAAGAGAAGGCCGCGGCCGTCTTCAAGGCCGCAGAGGCTTGCCTCTTGGCCAACCTCGAGGGCTACGCCTAAAAGCTTTTATTTGTATTATTGTCTCTGCTTGAAACAAATTTTGCATCTCTCTTTGGGGACCAATTAAGTTCTGCTAACTGTAATGTGGTCCTCTATATGTGAAAACCCTTGATTGAAAGTGCTAATGGTTTTGCTATTACGATAAGGTTTCTCCAATTCTACTATACGGGATAGTACTTTGGCCATTTAAAAATGCCACGGAGCACAATTAAGTTATAATGATGTTGCAGTGATGCATATATTAAATATATTTTGCAAATTAATGAATGAGAATGTTTTCACGCTTTTGACGAAATTTGGATGTACTTCTCACAGGGTAGCATTTTCCCTTCAGTTTGCTCCTTCTATTGATTGCATTCAATGATTCAAGACATTAAATTTTAGAGAATTTCATCTATCTAAAATTGATGTTTAGTGTATATTGTTCTGATTCAAAAGAAAGTTTATTTGGATTTGGCCTTTCTTTGCAATATAATTTTAACCCAAACAGCTCTATCACTAGAGTAGAGGATAAGATATTTATAATAGTTCTGTATAAACATGAAAAGAGTTTCTCTGATTGAGTATATAATCCCTAACATTAATGATCGTGGTCAACTATGCCGAATCTACAACTATTTTAGCTCGTGATAGATCTGATCGACGCCATCCATCTTTTCTTTCCTTTCTTTCCAGTTATAGTAATATCTGAAACTTATGAAGCCGACTGTTCATCATCAAATTGGAGCCAGCTTTTAATGGGAAATCAATGAAGGTCGAAACACCTTCTTTATCATCCTCTTGGTCGAGAAATGACAAAGCCTCGACAGCGACACGCATGCAAACACTTCGATTATTTGTGGTCGGATACATTGATCGACCCAATATAATAAATCACAGCAACATCAAAAGGCATAAGAGAATATCCTTGAGAACACATGACAAAGTAGCCAATCAATCATAAATTAAGCCGAGACCTCTTAGTTCTCATCGAACTTCAGCATTAAATTGAATATTTGTAAAGTTATACGATAGCCCTCCATTTTTTTCAGCCTTAGGAACCGGCTGATCCATCTTAGAAAGCTTATTTGTCGATGCCAGCGGGGTTGATGAGTGCATTCTCTTTGTTTGCGAGGCCCTTCCATTCGATAATTAAGGTACATCGGCGAGGTTAAGATTTAGCATGCGGGACACGAAGTTGCCATGGTAGGACGAGGAAGTAATCTTTAAGAATCCTCTCGGATTAAGTGGACTTCTCGAAAAATTTGTGCACTTTAAGACGAAGAGATGCAACACGAATCGAATGCCGGCAAGTTTTTTTTTTTTAATTCACTAAACCATGCCCGCTTTGAGAATGACGCCCTATCTTGAGCAACTCGGGTATTTTTAATTTTCCTTCGAATCACGACGAAGAAAGACATCTTTGGGGCTTTGGAGCCAATAGAAAATACCCCGATTCAACGAGGACTTCCTCCTCTCAGACCTATAAATGGTGCCCTCCCTTGCCATTCTTTGCACACCAAGCCCAACCAAAGTTGATTTCATCGTTCGTGTAACTTCACTAGCGAGTCCTTAGAGATCGATCATGGGTGTGTTCACGTTCAGTGATGAGTTCATTTCCCCCATTCCTGCGGCGAGATTGTTTAAGGCCTTGATTGTGGACTCCCAGAACCTCATCCCCAAGCTCATGCCTCAAGTTATCAAGAGCATTGACATCGTCCAAGGCGATGGAGGAGCTGGAAGCATCAGGCAAATCAATTTCACTGAAGGTGAATCTTTCTCGAGGGTTTTCAAGTATTGATGCTGCCAATCTTGCGTAATTAAATTGCAAGTTTTCATTATTAAAAAAAAAAAAAAGCGATAAGATGACCCATCAAAAAGAAAAACATGGCGATCATTAAAATGTTGATTAGAGAAATTTTCCTAGAGATGTTATATGTCTTCCGTGATTAGTTCAAATCTAAGTAGTACGTTTGTCCCATTTTTATATGTAGGTAGCCAACTCAGCTGCATGAAGAACCGAGTAGACGAGCTGAATGAAGAGACATTCACATATAAGTATGCACTGATCGAAGGTGGTCCATTGATGGAGAAGTTTGAATCTATTGCTTACGAAGTTAAGTTTGAGTCCACGCCGGACGGTGGGAGCAAGAACAAGATGACCAGCACCTACAATACCAAGGGTGATTTTGAGCTCAAAGAAGAAGAAGTCAAAGCCGGCAAAGAGAGAACCTTAGGAATGTACAAAGCTGTCGAAGCATACCTCATCCAAAATCCCGATGCTTATGTTTAATTCCGGAAGTTCCTTCTCTCAAATAAATTTGGAAGTACCCTCGGTACTTTGTTTCTTCTATAGTAAGTGTTTGGCTTGTCTTTTGGTGATGGACATGATCATCCTTTTGAGTGTGGATGGCAATAAGCATACATACTTTGTACCTCGTTCAAAGCGGTGGATCATTAGTGATTCATCCTGTGAAAGCATTCCAGCATTTTCCTGAATACCACTTCACTTTCCCAATAATCTCATAAGAAATCTCATCTAACTTTTTCTCGCGACATGCTTGTTTTGCTATTTGCTTTTAACAGTTTTGCCAAATGGTGGTATGCCTCCAATCAAAGTAAACAATTAGATAGTTGTTTATTTTGAAAATATACATGCGTCTTCCTAACAAGGCCTCTGACAATATTGAAAGAATAACTAAAATGGATCAAGTTACCAAATAAGCTGAAATCAAACAATACACTTTAAGTCTCATGAATCGGTTAAGTCCCAACTTATAACTATGTAGTTAGCCATAACCTAGAGTACATGGTTTGAGCACGTTTTATGGGATTTAAACAAAATGGCCTTTAATTCCTTAACTGAAAATTCTTCAATGTCTAAACCATAGATGAGCAAATCACGAAGTTCACCATAGATGTGCGAGACACTATTTTCTCCTATGTCATATTGTATATTGCTATGAGATTGCTGAAAGGGCTAGTACGAGCACCTAGAGGGGGGTGAATAGGTGTTTATAATAAACCTTGAAAATAAATATGGAATAAAATAAAGGAGTTTAGGGAAGAGAATAAGAACACAAGATTTATAGTGGTTCGGCTTAGATCAAGCCTACGTCCACTCTCCCACGCTAACAGCCTTCTGCTGGATTCCACTATGCAATCAACAAGAGATTACAACTTTGAGTGCAAACACTTAGTAGTAGATCACACTATCTCACTAAGTCACTCTTTTGGTATTTCTCTCACGATCACAAACGTTTAAACTCACCGAAGACAAGTGTATAATCAAAATTTGCTCAGACTTTGGAATTATAAATTCTACGCTCCGTCTCTTACTTGCTCATCGGTCCTTGATCTCCTTAAATACTCCTCCACTTCCAAACTAGCCTTTGGACAGCATCTCGAGGATCGTCTTCCAATTTACCCATTCGACAGATCTGTATCTAGAAGATTTGGTAACCGTTGAGTGATAGAGGTAGAATCTCAAATTGATTCCGATCGCCCACACAAACAAAATCTTGGTTTCCATAAGTAAAACTTATTCGTATAGAAAGTTCTTGTCTTCAAGATTCAATTGTCAATCAATTAGATTGAGTCAATCAAATCAATCTTGATGTAAAATCCAAATCGATCACTAGCCGTTACAAGTTTGGGGCTTCGTTACGTTCTGTCGAATCTGGATGTAAAGTCTGAGAACAATAGACTTTACAATCTGAATCTGCGTGCGATAGACTTTACAAACTGAGTCTGAACATATTCTGCTTCTGAACAGATGTAGTTTTAGGGTCTAGACACAGTCTAAATAAGTTCAGCTTCAGCATAGAGTCCGTCTTCTGGTCCTTTCAAGCATAGACTTCGATATATATATATATCATCTGCATAGTCTTTTACTCAACCATTAAATACGTTAGTAGCCTTTGATTTATTTTGTCATCTTCAAAACATCATAAGGGATTTCCCTAACAATTGCATTTGACAGAAATGATCAAAGCACGAAAATCTTCCTTGTCGTGCCTATGAAGGTGTGGAGTCTTAAATCTTATGAGTACAGATATGGTGGTGACAAAAACAAATTCATTTATTTGATATATGCTTTTATTCTTAGATTTCTGAAGTATAGGAAGAAAACATAAGGTTTTTACGCCCCAATGTTATATGAAAAATTCTCACTTTGTTTGGCCATTTTTCCTTGGATTGATTCATTTTGCATAAGGTTTCTTAAATCAGATAACACAATATGACATAGAAAACATGGCCAACCAATATGATTACCGATATGTCTACAAAGTCAAAATATGTCGCCATCAAATTTGAAAAATAAAATTAATGGCGATATTCTTTTTTTTGTCTGTACATACAGAACCAAAATAAGAGAATTCTGAATAAAATGATTAGATAGTGAAAAGATATTGCTGAAAAAAAAAGCCTCAATACAAAGGACCATATGAATGCAAGTGAAAACATAAAAAGATTTATTGGAAACTTTTTAGGAACAATTTTTTAACTATTGAGATCATGTTATTTTGTCCTATCATCTAAACAGATGATGACCTAGGACGTCAAAAATGCTCTTTTTTGGATTTTAATAGCTTCTCTCTCTCTCTCTCTCTCTCTTCCCCCTTGAGAACGACGGCTTGAGTCCAATCAACTCTTGATTTTTCATGCATAATGCTGACAAAAGGCAATGCGTGGGACTTTAGGACTAAGACAATTTGAAGAATTTTAAATAGCCATTAGAACAATCGTTGGAAAAGTGGGGACTCCTCTAGTCGCACCTACCTATATATATATATATATATATATATATATATATATATATATGTATATATATCTCCTCAATATATTCCCTACACCAAGCTCAAAAAATCTTCAATAAAACTCCAGCCGCCTCCATCATAGTTTCATAATTTTGTCCAGCTAGCAACAAAGTTCTTCATGGGTGTCTTCATTTTCGCAGATGTATACACATCCACGATTCCTCCCAAAAGATTGTTCAAGGCCCTAATTGTGGACTCTCATAATCTCATTCCTAAGCTCATGCCTGAAGCCATCAACAGTATTGACATCATCCAAGGCAATGGAGGGGTCGGGAGTATAAAGCAAATCAATTTTGTTGAAGGTCATAATTATGAGACTTTACTATTGCTTATACTATCATTAAGGCACAATCACCCTTCTATTTAACTCCTGTGCAAACTCCGTCACTATCATTTGACTTCTAGCTATCTGAAAAATCCATACGTATTTATGTCATCACAAGTTTTTAGACTCCGACAATAGAGCAACTTCCACAGAAACATCAATAGTATTCTTTTTCCACTGCACTAGGCTTTGTTAATATTAGTTTAAAAATATATTCTAAGCATTCTTATCTAAAGAATTCTAGAGTAATTATCACTCCTGTTGTTTTATTTGTGGTGTCCAACTAATTCATTTATTAAAAACATCAATTATTGTCATATGATGTAAAGAAGGTTCCTTCATCAAATCTAGTTTACTAAGTTTACTAGATGTATTTTTAATCTGTAATGTTTTGAGACGTAGGTAGCCAACTTAGGAGCATGAAGAATCGAGTGGATGAGCTGAACGAAGAGACATTCACATACGAGTATACTATGATCAATTTGACGGAGAAATTCAAATCTATCGGATATGAAGTTAAGTTCGAGCCAATCCCGGATGACAAGAGCAAGAACAAGATGACCAGCACCTACTACACTAAGGGAAATTTCAAGCTTAAAGAAGAAGACATCAGGGCCGGAAAAGACAGAGCCTTGGGAATGTATAAGGTTGTGGAAGCATACCTCCTTCAAAACCCCAATGCTTATGCTTGATTTCTAGAAACAGATCCCTTAAATAAGTTTGGAGCATCCTTCTCCAATAAGTACTCGTGGTACTTCATGTCGTCCTTTCGGAGTTTGAATGGTTAATAAGGATAAGTACTTTGCACTTGGTAATTGTTCGTGGGTTAAATCCTGTAATGCTTCCTTCCGTGAGAGTCACTCCCAAGCGTTTCACTGGACGTAACATGAAAGGAGTTTTCGTTTCACATCACCCTACAATAAAAGGCTATCTTTAATTTGGAGGTCAATAGTGGAGACGGTCTTTTTCTTTAAATGGTCACTATCCGTCCTTGTGTGTGTTTATGCTGAAGATAGCAATGAGGGGCTCGTGTTATAGTTATTAAATCCAATTAAGCATTGAGCCGGAGAGAGAGAGAAGGGAGAGAGAATGCGACTCGGCCTCGTAAGCGCTTGCGACATACTTACCCGGATAGGGTCGATGGGCAATGAGGAAGTCCCCCGGCCTGGCTTGAACTCTGCTTATCTGAGATATGACTTTGGGTAAAGATTTTTGTCATGCGACATGCCGAAACTTGGCTTGATTAGCATTCTTTTCGATAGTTCCGAATCATTCAAAAACTTGGCCTGATAAGCGTTCTTGTTATTGGTTTTGAATCATCGATGATTAGACCTCGTGCCAGTGCTCCAACCGATTGAGGTACACGGTTATTGATGATGATTTTAAGAAACTATTGACAGTTCCTTCGGAAAAGACTCTACTCGATGTTAATAATTTGAGGAGCCATGAACCTAGAAGGGCTTAACAAGAATATTAGCTATTAGTTTCTGAGAATTAAGTTAAGATACCACTACAAAGGCAAAGGCTTAAGAAGAATATTTTTCGGAACAGGACAAAGTCGCCAATTATAGTTTCTGCGGATGCATTTCTGAAGCCTAGACTGCCTTTTAGTTTTTCCTATCCATCCCTTGACAGCGGATTCAAACATTAAATCGCCATATATTCTATTCTAGCGTGAACAAGGAAAAGATAATCCGCTGAGCTTATCCTTAATCTTCTAGTTTGTGTGGTACAGTCTACAATTTAGTAGTAAATCCTTTTCCACGTTGGCAATTTGGCAGGAAATGGATTTCTAGGCATGTAAGTCTGTGCTATATAGGATGTCGCTATGATTTATTAAGGTAATCGAACAATTCAGCTGAAAAAAAAAGGTTTGAAAGCTATCTTCCGGAATTGAATAAAGGCATATGCAAGATACAGTAAATAGGAGAAGTTGGAGTTAGCATTAAAGGGGTGTAGTTCATGTGCTTGGATTGGATCAAGCGTGGACTAAATTACTTAGATTCGTAGTATTGTTCAGTTGCCAATGTATTACTTAGAACAACGAGGGCTATGAACAGGAGAACTACTTCCTCTTGGATTCTAGTGTTCTCTCTTTAATCTCTCTGTCCTAGACAGTGAAAGCCTAATCCAGCAAGTGAGCTCATGGCAATTTTTTTCGTGCAAAACATGACAAAAAGTAGAATGGTTTGGTGCTTTGCCAGCTTCGCAACTCTAGAATTCATCAACCAATGCAATACATTTCGGAAAAATGAGGACTCTTCACCCTATAAATGTGTCTCGCTCTCGTCTCTTCCATCCCAAGCTCACAAACCTCCTGAACTCCACTCTCTTTGATTGTATTGTTCGTATCTCTCTAGATAGCAATCTAAAAGATATCATGGGTGTGTTCACTTTCATAAATGAATACACTTCCCCAATTCCTGCAGCACGGTTGTTCAAGGCCCTAGTTTTGGACTCGCATAACCTAATTCCCAAACTCATGCCTCAAGCTATTAAGAGTATTGACATCATCCAAGGCGATGGAGGGGTTGGAACCATCAAGCAGATCAACTTCATTGAAGGTAATTATACACATGTGCTATTTTTTTTCTAGCTTAACATATATTATGGCATATAAAAGTATACTATGGTACAATCTCCTATTGTATACAGGTTGTCAGCTTGGCAGCATGAAGAATCGTGTGGATGAGATAAATGAAGAGACATTCACGTACAAGTATACCATGATCGATCTAAATGAGAAGTTTGAATCTGTTGCTTACGAAATCAAATTCGAGCCAACACCGAAAGGTGGGAGCAAGAACAAGATGACGAGCATGTATTATACAAAGGGCAAAGTCGAGCTTAAAGAAGAGGACGTTAAGGAGGGCAAAGAGAGAGCTCTGGGAATGTACAAGGTTGCCGAAGCATACCTCCTCCAAAACCCCGACACTTATGCTTGAAAATTTCGAATACTCTCTCTAAAATAAATCTAAGAAATCTCATCAATAATTACTCGGGATTAGAAGTATCCGGGTTGCTTTACTTCTTCTTTTGTGGCTGTGAACGTCCCTTAAATTTGAATGGCAATAAAGATACCTACTTTTTAACTCGAATCCAAGCGAGTCATGTGATTGGCCTGTGAGAGGAACTATATGCAACGTTGATAGCCGCAATGGCGACCTATAACAAGTGCTTTCATGAAATGAGTGGAGCCAACATTAAGGCTTGAGCTCTTGGCCCATTGAGGATTGGGCGTGAACTTGTCCTATAATGAGTGCTTTCATGAAATGGCCCATCTGCTTTTCTGTAACGCATCTATGGATTCTTGCTTCCCTCATGAAGTGCGTGTCCGTGGGAAAGTATTTAAGTAAAATTCCTCTTGTAAACTTTTCTAGTCAAATGATCTATAATTTTTGTTTTTTCGACACTGATGTGCATCTTTGATTGATTGAATTACACATGATGCGCTGGATGCGTACGATAATCTAAAATTCCGGGCAAGGGCAGATTGATAGATTGATCGAGATTCTTAGAAATTATGAATAAAAATAGGAGAGCTTGTTCCAGTCATGAGTAAATATTTCATCATAGCCTCGTGCACATTTTAAAAATATGTTTAATTAAATTAAACAAGACCGCATGGACAGAAATAAATGTGGTTAATAGTCGGGGCAGATGAAGCTTAGCATCTTTTCTGTTGGTGTCCTGTAGTGCTTGTGTTTCCCTGCAGCTGATAGACCGCGAAGACGACTTTCTCTTCCTCTCGTGCACCTTAGCAGTGCAAATTCCTTTTCCAAATCTTGGATCCAAAGTGATGCAGTCTCGAGATCTCCTGCATCGATGAACATCAGTGGGTTCAGCTTCAAGAACTGCTCCACGATCTTGTGCATTGGCCTCTCTCTCTCTCTCAACAACCACGTTCCTAGGTGGAACTTCGGCAAGTGCGGCAGTGGCGGCAACGGCAGTAGTAGCAGCTGTTGTAGCAATAGCAGTAGTGGCGGCGGCTTGATTCTATGCCTGCTGCCCCATCAAAGCTCCAAGCGTCTCAAGTGCCTCGTACGATCCCACCTATTCTAGGATCGTCAGGGGCTGCTACCCTAGCACCGACTGGAGTCGGTGCTACTCCACTTGCGCTGGCCTGAGCCTGCGCTCTACCATGACCACCTCGGGTACCGACCCTTGTCGGCGTCCTACCCCGAGTCACTGGTCCAATGGTCCTCTTCCTAGGAGTCCTCTGCTCCTGATCACTCATTATGTAAACTTTCTATAGAACATGTTCCCAATTCCATACAGAATTGAAAACTGAGTAATCCCCAAAAAACAATCTACCAAACAGCTATCAATCACATGCATATGCATAACATAAAAGTCGTTCCTATTAACTATCCCATAACCCATCGCACCTTATTACTCCAACCACGAACCAGCTCTGATACCACTTCGGGTGAGGATGTCACGCCCCAAACCTCGAGCGCGCACACATCCCTCGGTGGTCGATAAAATTGCGACGTCCTAGGACGCGTCGCTGACCCAATCGATTATGCACATGCGGAAGCGTATAAACAAAACCCCAGGCAACACAACTATGGGATACAAAAGCAAGATACAAATTTTCACAAAATACTTTTTATGAACACATTGGGTTTATATACAAAAGTCTACAAAAAGATCGGCTTTAAAAAAGAAGCTGTCTTATGACCTACTAGTCGAACACATTCACCGATCCTTCGGACTCCACCTCCACAGGCTCCGAGGGCTTCGGGTCCTCCACAACCCCATTAGGAGGGTCAGCTGCACCCTCGCCCAGAGCGGCGTTGACCGCAACGGCGGGGATATCAAATCCCTAAAGAGGACCTACCCTATACCCATTGAGTCCATGGCGAAACCATGCCATGAATCGATGAGGTACCCTCTGCGGTAGGCCCTTATCAACTCGGACAATGGTCACAACTAGCTCATAGACTCAATGACTACCGGGACAAGGATGTCTAAGCTCCACTCGGTAACCCCCCGAGGCTTACCAAAACGTTCCAGAGTGACCGCCATCTAGGACCTGAAAATATTGAGCCACAACGGGGTGAGACAACGTCTCAGCAAGTTCACCCCCTAAACTCCTATTAGGAAGGAAATACGTTTAAGGGTGGCCTAACCACACAACCATAGAGACTCACCTCGCCTTAGTTCCTCCCTGCACGTCAGCACAATTCATATACACAATGCATATAATATATGCACACATCAATTGGAACGCCTCACTAAAACTCAATCAATCATAGGGGTCCCAATTATAAAGCCAAATCGTTATGACACGTCCCATACCGTGCCACACAATTTTGTCCTATAATCAAACGCGGCTAAACCATTCATTCATGCGTTCCAATTTTATCACGGCCCAACGGGCACGGCCTATTCGACGTTCGGCAATCTTCTGGTGTAACCAGGTATCGTCTCACCCCATTGAGCACGGCAACGTCTACCTCGAGATGGCAATCTCGAAGGAGCATCGGTCCAGAATCTACGTGACCGACATCCGTTGTCCAGGACATCCTATATTGGGGCAACGTCCACCGACTCATATCGGGGACGGATTCTCATATCCATCACACAATCATTCACTTACGGCCAAGGACACCGTGCATTGTACTCAAATGCCTAATTTAAGATAATGCGCTTGACCTATTTTCTTCGTATTAAAAACATCCGGTGAAAATAATCATGTGTGGGTACACGGTCAGATCGAACTTTAAAAATTGATATCATTCCTTTTAAAATCCCATTATTTGATATAGTACTTAAAAACATTTTCGATGTCAAAACCCGACACCCGATAATTTCTAATTAATTACCAAAATTTCGTAATTTTGAAATAAATACACAAAATCACAATCACCACTCAATTTGCACAAATCAACATTCAATTGCCTAAACTAAACACACCATCGTAATCGCACGAAATTCTAGCCATCGACTATCGGGGTATAATTTCCGGAAAATATTAAATAATTAAATAAATAGAAAATTTAATTAAATAAATACAAATTAAATAGATAAATACCTACTTAAGCATAATAACGGTAATCTAACCACCTAATGAACTAATTGAATTATCCTAACCATTCTAATTACAAGACAACATAATAAGCTAACTAACTACAATCTCTAATCACCTAATTAGCTAATTTAACTAAACAAGCTAAGAATTATATTAATCTAATCTTAACTAAAACTAATCACCCCTTAAGCATCATTAACCTCCTAAGCAAGGTTTAGTGAGTAAAATAACCGGTTTAGCGGGCCGGTGAGTCCACGACGACGGCGATGCCAAGGCAGGCGAGAACCAAGGCTAGAGCGACACCAACGGAGGCCCGAGACGAGGCCTAAAATGGGCCACGAAGTCTCACCTAGGGCCGACAATTCGGTTCTATCCAAGGGCCGTCAAGTGGCCGGACCGGAGCTCGGCTTGGCTAGAAACGGCGGGGGGCGGACCAAGCGGCTTGGATGGGCGGCGGAGGGGCTCGACGGCGAAGGACGGTGGTTGGAACACCTCCGACGGACGGCGATAGCGGCCGGGCGCGACGCGGGCGGGCACGAGACGCAAACAGAGGCGAAACCGGGCCTGGACGCATGGCTCGGGCACTCGCGAGCATGCGACCGGCAACGGCCGTGGCTCGATTAATCGACGGCTGTTGTAGGGGGTCTCTCTAGTTTGCTGGCTGGTCTTTAAGCTCTCCAACACTTCAACAATGGGGAAAGCAGAAACAAGGAGGAGGAAGAAGCAATGGCAGCAAATGAAGGGGGACCACAAGCCTTCAAAGTCTCCACAAAAGATCTAAACCATCATCACACGGCCCCCACTTGTTGCTGGCCTTATCCTCAGCCATTTTCCCTCCCTAAACTTCCCCTAGAAGCCATCCAAAGTGTCCAAAAGGTTGCTGCACCCCTAGCTACGAATTTGTACATTTCCCTCTTCAATTCAACTCAAAATTCAACCTAATTTAATCCAATTGAAGCCCATAAATTCAGCCAAGGTGCCCACATCATATTTCACATTTTTCTTGCCAATTAGTCCAACTTGAATACCAAAAGTGCAACAAAAAACGGTCCTCTAATTTTCCCGGTCCAAAAACGCCCCACTTTGGATTTTCGCTGAAAACTCGGGTTTGTAGAAAAATCTTCGGAGGACGAGTCGACGTTCCTAAAATAAATTGTGACATGACAGGACTTTAAATTAGGTTCAAATTCGCGGTTAATTTCAACCGGGCACAATTTTAGCGTGACCTAACTTACTGGGTAGCTTTTAGGAATTTTTAGTGCATTTGACCAGTGGTCAATTACTTTCGAGCCACACTGTACATCTTTGACTCATTGGACACTCTTGATTGTCGTGAAAATCTCAAGATTTCAAATGTGGGCACATGGTATAGAAATGACAGAAAAATCAGTTTATTGCCGTTCGACGAGAATTTTGCAATTAGGTGGAATCACCCACACTTTAATCACATATCTTAGTCGAAATGACCTATGTCCGATCTTTGAATAATTTTGACAGTGCCATATTGACCCTTGCAGATTAACACGGTCGATTTCTGGTCGAATTCTCAAGTCTATTGCGTTAAAATCCCTTAACGGCTTCACCAGATAGACTAGTTATCTCATGAGTGATCAGCTTAGAGAAAAGAACTATAGGTGTGTCGATGAAAAGGTCAACTTATTCAATTGAAAACAGAATTAGAAAATCAGGATGTCACAGTAGATGGTGTGCGTGCTCTCCCTCATCACGGAGGTCGAGGGTTCGAACCCTCTCATTGCATTCCATGACTTAAGTGGGGGTCCCAGGAGTGGATTACTAGGCCAACCCTCTCGAGGTTTTACGTGTAAATAGTGGCTTGCGACGATGTCCGATGGTGCCACTAGGCATCGGAGAGCAATATGACCCCGTAAGGGAGTCTCCAGCGGTTCCTCGGTCACCAAAAAAAAAAAGATTTGTTAGTAATTGTACTTAAAGACAATTTCTTATTAAAAATCATATTAGACTAGACGTAGGAATAACATTCTGCAAGTGCTTTGCTAGATATAAGGTAACTAATCATCCATAAACCTAGATAAGGAATAAACATATCTATGTAGATTAGGTGCATAACACTAGTTCATTGCACTAGTAAGTGCATGCAGCAGTTGCTGTCTTTAATTGTGGTGGTGCCTCCTCATTTGAAGAACTTTGTCACCACCCGAGACAAGGTGACTTTCTTGCGGCAGTGGCATCCTTGGTCTCAATAGTCATGACTCACAGAAAGTCACATTTGAGAAACTTATTATTCATATTTTATCTTTGTGTTGTCTGTTCAATGTACACCGAGACACTCATTCAACTATATGTAAATTTACCAAGTACTATATCCAATAACATAATCTGAGGGAAAATTATCAAAAAAATCATAGACCTATTGCAATTGTGTCAATTTTTTTTTTTGGCCAATTAAGTCCTAAACGTTTTGCAATCATGCCAGTTTAGTCCTTCCGACCAAAATTGGCAAGCTGGCACTCACATAACCGACAACTAGTGACAATTATTTAATAACATTTTATTTTTTTGAATTTTTTATTAATTTTTCATTTTTTTTCTCCTCCCTCCTCTTTCCTCCGCCTCTCTCCTTCTTCCTTTGGCTCCGACGACTAGCCAAAGGGCTAGTTGGTCATCGACTAAGGCGGCCAAGCGAGCTCACCTCATCATTGTTGGGTGAGGGTGAGCTCACCTAGATACGGCAAGGTGAGCCCCGCCCGATCTAGGCCTCGCTAGATCTAGCGAGGGCTCGCCCCACTAGACCCAAAGATGGCGAGGCCCCCTCGTCGGATCTAGTGAAGGCTTGCCCAGCCACTAGCTAGGCAAGCCCTTGCTAGATCAGGCGAGGGCTCGCCCTGCCAGTGGTAGCCGCGCGACCTCACCCTCGCTCAACCGTGTTAGCTCAGCGACTAGCCAACCCCTTGGCCAGTCACTGAAGCCAAAAGGAGGAGGAAGATGGAGAGAGAGAGAGAGAGAGAGAGAGAGAGAGAGAGAGAGAGGAAAAAAGATAATTAATAAAAAATTCAAAAAAATTAGTAAAAAATCATCATTGGCGCCGGCCGCCAATTTTGGCTAGAATGACTTAAATGGCACGATTGCAAAAGATTTAGGACTCAATTGGCCAAAATATAAGTTTCAGACTAAATTAGCACAATTGCACTAAGTTTAGGACATTTTTGATAATTTTCCTAATACCGACAACCAATTACAACTGTGAAATTCGGTTGTTATATAATCCAAACTGGGGGTTAGTCATTAATGACGGCAACATTCAATAAGCCATATAGAGATCTTGAGCAATCGTAGTCATATTTACATTCACAATGTGAGTTTTTTCCAAAATTGGACAGATACATTCCGAAATTAGAGGGCGATTTCGCTGGTGACTCACAAATGGAAAGTTCTTAGTGGACCGAATTTGGGCTCCAATCTCAAGGATGTGGTGATAGATGCCAAATGGCACATTATCAGAAATTCTGTGGACTCAATTTATTTAATTGAACAATTTGATTATACCGTGTTCCATTTATTTTGTGACAAAGGAATGATTTAGAAAATATTTTTCTGAAAATAATTGCTCTTATTGCTTCCGAAAACGAATGAGTAGTCCATGAAAATATTTAAACGTGATTTGTTGTTGATAATGACAACGTTTTTCCTTAACTAATTATTTCAAGAGACACGAGAGATCATTTTTAAGAAAATATTTTACAAATTACTCATTTTTTGCAAAATAAATGGAATTTAAGAGACGGTGTATTATCACTACACACTAGCGAAAAAATAAGTGCTGAATCAGTAGTCCATACGTGAGAACTTAAGAATGGATTTTGATTTACTACATTCGACATTCTTCATAAAGCCACTAGAGAGCACGGAGTCGTCAAACCCTGATGGTCCTCTCTTACATGCTGAATAATCAGCTGCATTGTTGTAGCACATAAACCGAGTGCAGGTGATCCATTGGATTGTGTGAGTTTAGGGTGGCCTCCAAATGATTTATCCGATCGGCTCCACCGGGCATAATGCGCGGGTGCAGCCACCGATTTTGGATCGGAGTCGAGAGTTTCCTACTTGTGTGCTGTGGTTGCCCTCGGGTATCATGATAGAATGTGGTGTCACCAAGGTTCATCGCGGATGACCGGATAAAGGACTAAGCTGGGCGTGTGTGGCGAGACATTGCCTTCAATAAAGCAATGATCATGCGGTCACGGGGTGGGCTAGTGTTGTTTTGAGTAATAATGGATGAATTCAGAGTGTGTGGGAGTAAATATCGATGGGTAAATGCAAATGAATGATAGAATATGATTAAAACCAATGCACACAAGACATGCCACCAGCCAAGAATCAAAATTTGAATTGACGAAATTCACCATTGAGGCTTACCAGATGAATTACCTGCCAAGGATATAGGATTTTGGATAATAGAAGCTCACTATGAGGGCCTACCCAAAAAAAAAAAAAAAAAAGGGGACACTAGTCGAGGATGTAATGCTTCATGGCTCACCACCAAGAAAGAATCCAACTTCCAAGGATATGGAAACTGGATATGGATATTTGCCCACACAGAGACAAATCTCATATGTTCTTAATATTCAAAATTGACTAACTTAACTTTGAGAATTCACCTCATTTTATAGAAGGATTATTACATAGGATATAGACTAATTATTGTAGACACGCGAACTACCCAACATTAATGTCATGGGAAGTACAAAACATTTTAAAGACATAGGAACTAGAAAATGCATTATAATACTCGTGACACTTGAACTTTGACTCTTGAAACTTAAGACTCATTAAACTAGGACTAAAGACAATTGACCAAATGCAAGTAACTAATCTAGACTCTAAATTCGTTTGTCACTCCGGGCAGCGCAACAAGCACCTTCAAAGATCACCAAATAATAAAGGAAATGGTCTAAAACAGCTTTCGATTGTTAAATAGTCTATTCATAGTCTCAGAATCGACAACAAGCTTTTGTATCAATGTTTGGATAGTCAATTAGTAACCATTAAATCGACAACTTGCCCACCAAATTGATAACTCTTGCATAACCAACAATTTCTACTTGAATTGATCGGCCAAGCTCGGTACTTCCACATCAATTGACTTGATCTTGTATATTTTGTCCAAGAGAAGAAACTGATAAATCTTCAAGCTGGAATGGATTTGACTTGGCTATGTGTGTCCTTGGGGCGACCCCTAGTGGGCGACGGCCCTTGGCCTAACTAGGTGAGGGCTGCCAACTCGTCGGATCTTGGGAAGGGCCACGACCCTCGCCCAAGATTTGGGTGAGGCCTCACGGGCCCTTGTTGCTGGTTGGCCGGGGTTGCCGCCCGCCGACCGACCTTGGCTAGGGCTCGGCGACCCCGACCGATCCTCCCCCACCGTCGCCGACCCTTCTCGACAATGATGGGAAGGCGGCGGCGGCAAGGGCTAAGCCCTTAGCTGCATGCTTCCTTCTTTTTCTTTTTTAATTTAAATTTTTAAAATAAATTTAGTTTTAAATTAAATTTAATTAATTTTATATTAACCCACATCAACAGCAAAATGACGTCGTTTTTGTATCTCTGTCTAGCCATGTCAGCATGCAAAATAGTGTCGTTTTGCACTTGCCTCGCACTAAAGTGATCCATTTTGCTCCGATTTTGGTACTTAAATGTCACTTTCCTAATTTTTGGCACTTAAGCGTCACTTTCCTAATTTTTGACACTTAAGTGCCATTTTGTGCTAAGTTTTCGCACTCCAGTGTCCGATACTCAATTTCTCGTTTTGCAAATTTGAGAAAATTATTGTTCTTATATATATATATATATATATATATATATATATATATTGTCTATTCAATAGACACTAGATACTCTGCAAAAGATCGTTTCAAGTGTTAAAAGTTGGCACAAATGGATATTTAAGTGCCAAAAGTTACGAAAGTGACACTTAAGTGCCACATTTTAAGAAAAGTGGGACACTTGAGTACCACCTCCAAAGTGAAGTCGGCCGGAAATCATATGTGGTAATTAAATATTAATATTTTTTGCCTACGTGGCTCGCCGGAGAGTTGACTCAACTCTAATTCACCCAAAACAACGTCGTTTCTATAGTTAGCCAAAATAAAGCCCTTAAATCGGCCAAACGACGTTGTTTTGGCATAATTTGAATTTTAATATAATATAAAAATTAATTAAATTAAATTTTAAAAAATAATATATATATATATATATATAACGAGAGGAGGAGGAGGAGGAAGGCGCCGGCGGCCGAGGGCTGAGCCCTCGCTGCGCCGCCGCCTCCCCACCGTTGCCGGAAGGTGGGGAGGGTCGGTTGGGGCCGCCGGCCCTCGGCCTGAGCTCAGCGGCACCGGCTGACCCTCCCCCACCTCCCCGGCGACGAAGGGGAGATGGCGGCAGGGGCAATGAGGGCTGAGCCCTCAACCGCCAGCCTACCTCCCTCATCCTCAATAGCCGGTTGCCTCCCTTCTTCCTCCTCCTACCCCCTCGCCCAACCAAGCCAAGGGCCGCCTCGTAGGCCCTCGTCGCCCAGCGACCCCAACTAACCCTCCCCCTCGTCGCTGGCCCTTGCCTCCCCTTTTCTTTTAAATTTTTTTAATTTTTTTAAATTTGTATTTTTTATAAATATTTTAAATAAATTTAATTTTAATTCAATTTAATTAATTTTTTATCACGTCGCATCAAAACGACGCCGTTTTGCAATTGCTTCACCAGAAAATTTACATGTTTTTGGCTAGATTGACACTTAAGTGATCCTTTTTGCTTCGATTTTGGCACTTAAGTATCACTTTCGTGACTTTTGACACTTAAGTGTCCCTTTATGCCAACTTTTGGCACTCTAGGGGTCCGGGTGTCCTAGATACTCAATCGAATATGTGTAAATTATATCCGTCTAGTTACGACAAACAAAAGATCTAAATGCGAAAAAACCAACCAAATATAATTCAATATGTTGCATGGCAAGTAAGTTGTATAGCAAGTAGCTTGCTCACCTAAGGGGAAAGATGATTAGGATTGCCTGATTTGAGCATATGGAACGAAGTTTTGTTAGGCCGCACATTGCAGAACCTTATTAATCATCCATGCTCTTCCCTTTGGAGCATTTGGGTTCACAGCAGAAAATGCAAAGGTACCCCAATTATGCAGCCCTAAATTAGGGGTCATACTACTTGGAGTTGGCGATATCTCCTCAAATTAAGACATATGCTAACCTCAATTATATCTAGCTTAGGGTAGTATTGCTATGATATATATGACAAACTTAGACATGAGTATTCGATTGTGGAGTGGTACAACTTAATTTAGAGAAGTGGCATTAGAAAACAAGATTCTATTGGCTAGCTAGTTTGCAAAGATAGACTATAAACAACAAAGATTGTAGCATGATGGATGACCTTAGTTGATATCCAATGTAATTTCTACAGGGTCGGTATAGAAAATAGGACTTGTTTATTCTTCCAGTGTGAATGCACATGTAGCATTTGGCATGGTATCCTTGTGCAACACAAGATTAGGCATTCTTTAGAAGGATGGAATGAGGAACTTTAATGGATGATTAGGGCAACAAAAGGAAAAGATTTGGTGGCAAGACTCCTCAAGGTATCTTTCTTAGCAACTATGTATTGTATTTGGATGGAGCACAATCATAGATGGTTTCAAAACAAACAAAATGATATCCATATTATTTTGGCCAAGGTGCATATAAATGTAAGAGATAGAGCTTCACTTTACCAAAATATTAAATCTTCCCAGTCAGATGTTGTATTGGCTACTATTTGGAGACTTTCTACCTACATCTTTTTGAATTATTAGTTCTTGCAGGGGATGACCCTAAGCTGTTGTACTTCATATGTTCTATAATACTCATATTTTCAATCAAAAAAAAAATTCAATACGTTTTTTCATATATAGTCATATAATCTTGATGACCAAATCCAACTGCAAAATTTGCCCATCATATTATTCAAACAGGAAGATAGTGATTAGTGACACGGATCTTTCAACTTTGATAAATTTATTTTTGGGTTCAGGTGGGAAAGGATAAGCATCTAGATATCTTGACCAATCATAGTCATATTAACACTTATAGTTTCAGTTTTTCTGAAGACAACAGGGCTCATTCTTAGACTTTCTGAGAGCCTCCTAATTTGAGTTGGTTTATATCCTATCATGAGAGAGAGAGAGAATTTTGGGATTAATCTATCTACACATATTTCAACTTTCACATTCTTTAACATTGAACGGTGATAGAGGTGGCATAGCAATCTTTATTTAGCTAGTTGCGAAAGATATATCATCGACATGAACCGTGATTAGATCAACTTTGCATATTCGCTCTGTAATCTGTCATATTATTTTGTAATTATTTTGTCATAATATTTCATGATTATTAGAGGGTGTCTTGATCTTAAGTTCGCGGTAGTTCCAATAATAAATTAACCTATTAAATTCTATCAAATAAAGATAAAGGAAAGTTCGATTGTCTACCAGGAAATTTAGATTTTTGCTGTATATCACCGTCTTTTAAACTCAGACAGGGCGTTAGTAGTTAAAAACTCAAAAGAGGATGCATAGTGCAGTATAATCATAAAGTAGGATTTGGGGTAAGAGTGAAGAAGGTATTTTATTTATCAGATACATAGCATCGCAATAATACGTTAAGTAGCAAGCATACAATAGATGGGAGTTCTTAAAACTTATTTGCAAAGTTCGATTTGGGATGTAGGTCACATGGATATGGGATTAGTCAGTTTCCGACATGAGTTGCATAATTGACAAAGGCTCTGGTCAAGTGGGACATCTTAAGTAATTCTCGCTTTGGAATTGTAAAATTCTAGTATTAAGATTTCAAGAAATTCGATTGTGGGATTGAGAGATCATTTCATAAGACATTGTGATGATTAAATACGGTAAGTTATTAAGTAAATTCAAAATTTGGGAACCGGCAAGAATGCTTGAATGACTTCATTGTGATTGTAATACTCGTTGTATTGTTTGATCTATAGTCGAATATTGTGTCGCTCCCGTCGTGACATCCCTTTCTCGCGCCCTATTGTCTTTGGCGCTTGCGGAGGCTAATGGCTCACTAAATCTATTAGGTTTAGCCCGGGCTCTCTCAAGCTTACCAATTTACAACTTATGGTATGATTTTTTAACATGTAAGTTAATTTTAAATAGAAGTCGCCACTCATCAATTTGAGGTGGGTCGATTAGAAACCCAAATGAAATATTGAGAGAAATATTTTACTCATGCATAACCAAAGAAACTAAGCTCGGGGACTTGATTACACTAGTTAATCACTAATATCCTTCGATACCTAATCTTATTTAAACCCTAAGACTTTTTGGATTTTTAAGGATTTTTTTATGCATTTGTGGAGAAAAACGTATTTTTGGTCTTTTTCTATTTTTGAACATAAAAAGTATTTTCGGATTTTTTGGTCTTTTTTGAAAACATAAATCATTTTTTGACTTTTTCTGATTTTTTGGGAAAATGTAAAGCATTTTTGGATTTTTTCTGAAAACAAATTATTTTTTTATTATTATTATTTTGTTTTTAATTATTAAAATATTTTTATATAATAATATATTATTAAAAACCAAACCGGGTCGGATTCCTGCGTCCGACCCGGTCAAAGACGGCCCGGGCGCATGGCCTAGACCTCTGGTTGGGCCGCTTTCCGCGAATGGGCCCAGCCCAGCCGTCCCCCTTAGTCATGAAGGAAATGAAAGACGAGGTCCAGCCCGCGAGTTAGGCTGAGAATCAAAACAACACAAGCCTTAGCCCGTTTCTCTCTCCCAGCAGTTGAACCCTACCCGGCCAAGACCCGCATCCGACCCGGTTCGCGACCCGACTCCCTCGTGCCCCTGCTCCCGGCGACATGCAGCGCAGGCGCCCGAGCTCGTCTCGGTTTGGACTCAGGCCTCCGCCGGCCGCCGCCTCAGCCAGCCCTAAGCCGACAAGTCGGCCTTTGCCCGGCCAGCCACCTTTACCGACCACATCGCCCCTCAACGCCGCGGGCGCCGAACTCAAGGGTCCAAGCATAGACTCTCTCGGACATTTCTCTGAACACCTGGGGTACGCCGGTGGGGAAGAGAGAAGGACGCCTTAATCGAGACTCGAGATCGCGATGGGACTCACGGCGTAGAATAAGGAACAACCACGGTAGCCTAACGACGAACGGTCGGAGCCAGAGATCACGCGAGGTGGACGGCCACAAGTTTCGGCGTGGTTCTGTGCGAATCGGGGCGAGAATAGAGCCATGCTCACCGTATCCAGACGCGGGCGGCGACGACGAGAGCAGATGGCGTCGTCGGTGGCGGAGCGGCGGAGGCATCGGGCCAAGCGTCCGGTGCTGCACGCGGCGAGGGGGCTCACACTCCCGACCCTCTCTCTCTCTCTCTCAGATCTCGAATTGAGCTCCCTCCATCCACAAGCTCTCGCTCGCTCTTTCCTCAGATCTCGATTTTTCAGAACCTCCGCCCCTCTCTTCCGGCTTCTCTCTTGGACTCGCTCGCGGATCTCTCTCCAGATCTAAACCCCTTTCACCCACGAGCTCTCTCTCTCTCTCTCTCTCTCTCTCTCGCTCTCTCTCAGATCTTGGCTTGCTCGCTCTCGGGCCTCCCCTGAAGTCTCTCGGGGGAAGTCGTCGAGCTTGCTGCCCTTCAATCTCTCTCTCTGCCTGTGTTTTGCTTACTCTTCGAGCCTCCCCTGATGTCTCTCCGGGGAAGTTCTCTAAGCTCGTTGCCCCTTAACGGAGATCACAACCCGCCTATTTATAGGCGAGGAAGGTCCGGTCGACGGAGGAGCTTCGGCCGTCGATCCTTGGCTCGCCGACCGGATTTTCTTGGCCGAACTGGTGTCCCATCCTTCTTCGCAGAGGCATGCTCCGCATTGAAGACGGGTCGCTTGAGAAACATCCTGTCCATCACCTATCTACCCTCCTCTCTCTACCGTAGGCCGTCCTCGAGCATGTCCTCGTTGCTGCGCGTGAATTGTAGAAGCGGAGGGGGGAAGGAGGAAGGAAGAAGAAGAAGGGAGGAGGCACGGGGTAAGCGTGGTTCCCGGGTAGAACCGAGAACCGAAGAACCGAACCGGAGGTTGTGGTCCGGTTCTCGGTTCTTAGTGACTAGATTCTCCGATTCCTTTTTTTCCTGGGACTGGGCCGGAACCGATTTCAACCTAACCGGACCGGCCGAACCGGAACCAGTTTCGAAACCGGTTAGGGCTCCAAAAGGAGCCCCAAATACAATTTCCTTTGCTTAAAGAGCTATACATTTATTAAAATAGCGTATCTTATATAATTACATGCAAATTAAGGTGAAATGTGGAGCATTTAGACCTTATAGAAGACTTGATACAGAATTTGGCACAATGGTCTAAAAGAATTCATATAGTCGGACCCGGCTAGTGGCATGAGGCTTAATTTATTGTTGTGTATATTGTTTTGAACCTTCCATGTCTAATTCATTGTTGAGAAGTCGATTTAGTCTAATGCAATGCTCAAGCACTTGCATAACTTCAACACTTTGTTTTAGGTCATCAAAAAGCTTAATAATTTACATTTGCCATTAAATGCTTTGGACCGAGTCATATCTTTTGCTTCGATCTACGGCTTGTATCATGATGAAATCTTGCAAACCTAGACTGTTCTTTATGTGATTTAACTCGAGTTATGAAAGGACAATGCAATCAAGTGAGCCAACACTTTCAATTAGTAATTTTATCAAATGTTTATTCTGTTTGAATGACAGTGTCCGGATGTTTAGCAATAAGGACGTCACAATTGGTGCATGGATGCATGCAATTAATGTCCACCATGAGAATAACAAAGAGCTAATATCAACCAGAGTGTACGTCCTCATCCATAGCTGTGTGGGATATACCGAAATATTCAAGTTGGTCTCAGTACTCAAAAAAGATATGTTTTTGATAGACAATACTCTATAAAGACATAATCATCATTACGCACAAAAAATTGGTAACAACATGATTGAATTTTTTAGTGGTTTGGCACGGTTATTTGTCAAAAGTAGTTGATCTTTTTGTTTGGTGCTCATTAAAGGATCTCGGTTGGTCCGAATGACATTCTAAAGCTTCATCAAACTTCTTATTGGTTTTGATTATGTATGTCAAGATTCTTGGCACTGGTATATTTGTTAAGATGTGGGAAGTTACCGTAGAGTATGCGCGTACATTATAGTTCAAATCTGAAAATGAAAAAAAAAAAAAACTTGTTGGAACTTGGAACCGACCCTAGAACCTGTGACGGGGTAGGTTCCAGGTTCTGGGCTTACGACGGGTAGGTTAGGGTTGCAAAAATGAGGAACTCCGTACCTAAGGATAGGTTCCGGGTTCCGACGGGCCGAACCGAACTCCGGAACCGCTCACCCCTAGGAGGCGAGTGGCGGGCTTGGAAAAAAAAAGGCTGGCCTGTGCCCTCGTGGAAAAGAAGAAGAAGAAGGAGGAGGAGGGGCTGGGCGTGGAAGTCCAGCCCTTGTGCGACCCCCTTTTTATTTTTTGAACATTAATTTATCCGAAAATAGGGAAAATGAAAGAAAAAAAAACTAATGGAAACTAAGACCTAGGTCATGCGAAAAATATTTTTGTTAGGGTCAAATTGATCCCTAATTTTTATGTAAATTAATTTTAAATATTTAATTAAAATTTAGGTGTCAACACTCCTCCTTTGATATAGTTCAAAACAACTATATCATGTAAATCTAATGTTCAATTTCTGTAATCTCACATGTGTGAATTTTACCCACACCAATTAGCCTACCAAATGATATTGCTTTCATCACTTGTATTCAATAATCATGTGGCGATCATCCAATGTACTTGGAAAGACTATCGATCACATGTGACTAGTCCAATGTATGTGCAAGGCGCCTCCACCAACTACTTTGGAGATATTATTGTCAATTTTATTTGTTAAATCTGAATTTGTTAAAACAGATCCACCTCCACGTTATCTTAAGAAAAATAATTTAAGGTTCAGCTAATGCGTGTTTGGAAGCACTTGAAAGCGGCCTACTGAACATAAGGATTTCAAAACTGGTAGGCATACTTTTTGTAAAAAAAAATTGTTATATATAATAACAAAAATCATAAATGAGATGTGGTAATACTTTATCCGGAGAAATTTAGAGCAAAATTAAGATACAACCCAATGAGGCTCCATTTGTGCTTTGCTTATGTTTTTAGTCTTGCTCGATTGATTTGACCAAAATGATCATCAACGGATATTTTTCTTACACAAAAACACACGGTACATATTCTATAAATTCATAGAGAGTCATTTGAATCATAAAAAATTGTAGCTCAAACAAGTTGTTAGACAGATTAGTAAAGAAATTAATCAAATATCAGATTTACATGACTTGGTCATTTTGCACTACATCAATGGAGGGAGCAACATAATATTCCACTATAGATTAAATGATATACCGAGTAATACATCATCGTGAACTCACTCAAGCACTCTCACTGATTCTTGATCCTCAATCATACTTAATAACTTACCGTGTTTAATATCACAATTTTTACAATTTCAAAGCAATAATTACTTAAGATGTCTCACTTGATTATATCTAATGAGGCCAAGCAAGCCTCTGTTATGGCAGGCGATGGTGACCCTCACCCAAGCTAGGCCATCATCCTCAGGCAATGGCCGGTCATTGGCAAAAGGAAGAAGAAAGGCAAAAAAACAAATGAGAGGAAAAAAAGGGAAAAAAAAAAGAAAAAAAATTAAAATATTATTAAGTATTGCAACCGAGTGAGACTAACATTTCCTAAAATTGATTTAATTCGTGAATCTTGAGATCACTTTAGACATAAAAGAAATAAGAAATATACACATAAAAAGGAACCCAATCAGGCTGGAGGAGTGCTTCATGTGCCACTTAACAGTGTTGTACTGGAGGAAAGACTCAGCTTCTTTGAGGAAAAGGTGGGTGTACACAAAGGAACATAAATGTTTGGAACATGCAAAGATGTTAACATCATCATTTGATCAGGACACATATTTAAGGATATGACTTTGTGAACCTTTAGAATTTTCATTTTATGGAAGTGGCTCATATAGGGGTGAGCGGTTCCCGGTTCCGGTTCGGTTCCGTCTGGAACCTAGAACCTACCCTCGAGTACAAGTTCCTCACTTTTTGGAACCTGGAACCTACCCGTCAAAACCAAGAACCTGGAACCTACCTGTTACAGGTTCCAGGGTCGGTTCCAGTTCCGACAGGTTCTTTTTTTTTTTTTTTCATTTTCAGATTACCTGCAAGATTATGAATTAATTGAAACTTCATTCATGAAGCAGCACATAAAACAGGGAATAGCATGCACAAAATCAATTGTCGATTGTTTTTTCCGGTCTTCTTATCACTTATCTCTCTGGTACAACTTGACATCTCGGCATATTTGTACATGGCGATCTCAGAAAACCAAACAGATCCAGCAAAATAGAACCACATCCAAACAAACAACCAACCGAATTCAACCCGACCACATCCAAACAAACAACCAACCGACGCTCAACGAATGGGCTATTCCCAACAATCACAAGCGATGCTGAACGAAAGAGGGTCGTCGAAATTCGCAAGAAAAATCAAATCTTTGTGCTCTCGGCTTACTCATCTCGTCGGGAGTCGAGAACTAGCGGCGACCCGTGGGCTTGCCCTTGAACTTTCCCCTCCCCATGGCTCAGAGACGCGCTTCCCCACTTGCAGAACACGATTCAGGCACGAAATAGCAGATGTCACAATAGGAGCAACGAGACATCTGTAACGAAGGACACTCTCACTTTTCCAGACTCGTAACTATATCAACCACAGATGTATGGTGGATACCTGACTAATGTATGGCATGGACGGCGCGGCGAAGACAGCGGCGGTCGTGGCTCAACCCATGGCCAAGGGGGGAAGAGCTCGGTTCTGGCGGAGGCGGTGGCAATTCGGAGCAACGAAGGCCCGAACGGCCGAGCGAGCAGCGGCAAGAGGTGGTGACGGTGGCTTGGGGACGATGGCTGTGGCTCACGGCGGCGAGGGGCGGCGCGGATGGCGCGACAGCTCGTCGGGCTCAACGGCGAGACGGCTTGTCGGACGAGCGGTGGGTGGTGGTGGTTCGATGGCCAAGAGGTGGTGGTGAGTACGGCGTGGGGCGGCGGTGTGGTGGTGGGTGAAGCAGCAGCCAGCCCAGCAAGAGGAAGGATGTAGAAGAAGAAGAAGAAGAGGAGGAGGAGAAGAAGAAGGGGGGTTTCGGCCGAGAGAGAGAAGAAAAGAAAAAGTTGAGGGGGACAGGAAGTGACGTGAGGAAAAAGGGGAAAAGAAAGAGAGAGAAAAAGAAAGGGGGAGGGGGAAGAAAGAATCGGTAGAAGGGGAAGTGACGTGCACTAGTTTTTTTTTTTTTTTTAAATTCCGACCGGTTCTGGTTTCGGTTCCAGTTCCGGTTCCGGTTTCCATAGGAACCGAAACCGGAACCGGCAACGCCGGTTCCCGAAAAAGGGAATCGGGAACCGGAACGGGTCTATGTAGAACCGGGAACCGAACCTGACCCTCCGGTTCGGTTCTCCGGTTCCCGGTTCTACCCGAGAACCGTGCTCACCCCTAGGCTCATATCATCAGAGTATAGAAGCGTATAGAAGACACGGATGAAATCTTAAATGATGAAAATTCAAGAAGATGAAGCCGTGTCCTGGGAGCTTAAAAGAGGACCTCTTTTGAGAGCAAGAAATGTAAGAAACCAGGGGACACTATCGTCCAGCCTTTTTCTATTTGAAGCAAAATGGTTTACTCTTGATGTTGTCTTACTTATCGACTCATCAATCTAAATATATCAAGGCTTTGTTGCTCAAAGAATTCTATGTATCTAGCCGAAAAAAGAATTATTTTTCACATGCTAGTAGTGTCTTATAATCTTTTGGAAGCTCCGTAACTTTTATTTTGCAGCATAGAAAAGGGATTAGATGGGGTTGGAACCTACCTTGATGTTAGAATGTTCGGTTTAAGGCGTTAACAAAGTATTGACCGTTCAGTGTGTTAGATATATTTAGATTATATCCAGAATATTATAAATAATCTAAATATATCTAACACACTAAGTGAGTCCATCCCAACTCCACCAGATTGAAACTTGCTCCAAGTTCGTCTCTTAAAATATCGTACGATGTGAAGGATGAAATTAGAGATCTCGCAATTTCTTATGCGACTCGAATAGAAAGTTCTCAGTTCGCTGAATTTGAACTCCGGTCTCTAGGATGTGGTGAAAAAATGAAACATTATTGCTTCTTGTGGAAATAACATGGAAAGCTCTCGATGTTGTCACTACAACGTCTGATCTTGTATGCCTCGAAGATGTAAGTAATGAACCAGAGTAAGATCACAAAAGCATTAATTCATAGCACACGGTGTCTGCATGCAGAGTACATCAAGCTCTGCACGATTCAACTACAGGCACACACTCCAACCACACAAAATCAAAAGCAACCTCAAACTAACAAGGGAAGAAACAATGTGAAAACGCGATTAAGCTAAAACAGTCCATGTTCGTTCTGGAGCGCCGACCAAAGGTGTGGGGCTCAATGGCCTCCTTGGCTAGTCAGTGCTCACCGTGGCAGCACTCGAAGGTGACAGAGATCTTCATGTTCTGAGAGCATTTTTGCACCTGAGGCTCTTCGGCATGTTGCCAACCATGTTGGGGATGTAGAAACGGTGGCAGTGCGGTTTCACAATGGCGTGCCGGTAGTGCTCTTGGAAGACAGCCTCGAAAGTTTGTGTCTGAGTCACCCTCTTGATCCACATCTGGTGCTGTGACAGCACCGTCGTGAAATCCGTGAGACGAGCGTTGACGATCGTGCTCGACCCTCTCGCCATAATGGCAAACTCTCCATGCTTCTTGTAGCTGGTGTAGAGCTCGAGCAGGTCCTGCGTCAGGGAATCGTACACGTCCGAATTTGCCTGCATCTTTGAGGAAATGCAGTACTCGAGGCGGGTCAGGAATTGCTCTCTCTTCGTGCTGATTCTGATGGCTATGTGGGAGACTGAATAGTTTATCTTCTCCAGGTATTCTTCAATCTCATGGACAGCCTTGGAGTCTTCAGCTGAGTCGTACAAGAATAGGAGGTCCCTCCTTTCAAACTGGCCAACAATCAAGACAGAGGACATGTCAAAAGAACAAGTTTTGAGTTAGGAAACTTTAAATATATTTTGGGAATGACCCGTGCGCGAATTCGGTACATATGACGGAAGATTGGGTGGATTTCACGTGAACTGAACAGTAGAAGCTCATTCTACTTGCTTTTGTCCCTAATATGCAAATTTGTGCTTGGCCGAAATTAAATTATTTTGTGATACGAAATTATAATTGAGTTTGTCTTCCTTCGTCTCTATTCGTAGGAAGATCTCTGACGGGACTTTGATTGTTCGGTTGCGAATATGGATATAACCTAAACATAAATTCAGTTAAAAATAAACGAGAGTGATATGTCCAGATTTGTAAAGCTCTAATCAGAAGGTGGTAGGAGAAGGGTTCTTGTAATTGGGGATGGACGAGGAAAATATTGTGCCGATAATCGAATTCCATACTGCATTTGTTACTTACGCATTGTTCGATGAAAGGGTAGATCGTTTTGTTCACCACGAGCTTGAACCAATTGATCTCTGGCGACTTCCAGAGCTCTTTGCCCCTCACCTCCGTGAATGGGAAGGCATCCCATCCCCAAAGGCTTATCATGGATATTGCGTCCGTGTTCACCACCTTCCCCTGTTCGTTTAGCACCACAACCTTCGTCTGCTGGCTGAATTGCCACTTATCCCGGATGAACTTTGCTGCCGTCTTGCTGACCATGGAGTTGCATGAGTACCACTGCATTCGAGATCTCATGTCCAGGAACTGCTTTTCCATCACCTCATCACGTGCCTCCATGATAGGGACCCACATAATTTCGTAATTATTAGATTTGAAGGTGCTCACATTGTAGATGCTGGTGAGGATTGCTAGATCATCGTTCGACAAGTTCGAGTCTGAAATGAGGAGCATCACGCGCTTGTCCTTCAACTTCTCCACCTTTACCTATAACATCTAGTGATCAAACCATGCTGTTGTTTTGCCATTTTGAATGCCAACAAACGATCTATCTAAGAATATCAGATGTACTTAATTACTAGCAAGGTGATTTGCAATCCCTTCTTGTGACATTGATATACAATAATAACCGGTAGTTAAAGTTAATGAAGATTATTAAACTGAGAAGCTAACCGTTGTGCTCTGGCGACATTGATAAACCTCAGTGTCAAACAGTGTCCTCAAAAGCTTCACAATATCAGAACAAGATTCGAAACTTGCTCAATCTGCCGATACAACCATTCCTCCTCTGCGTAATGTGAATCACTTTAATTTAGGTACTTTTGTTCCAGATCTGGATCTGACAAAAATTATCTGTGTACACATGAAGGAATCTGGAGGAGAGGCATGAACGCTTCATTCCATCTATGAGTGAAAAACATTTTGTTTGGAAACAGCAATGCTCTCACCTTCTTTCTCGAAATCTTGCACTTGTTTCTTGAAGGATTCATATTCCTTAGTGACCCACTCCAAGAAATTCGACAGATCTTGCCCTGCGAACCTGAAATCATCAAGAAATAGGTTGAGCTTTGAAGTGAAACAGTTGGGGGGAGAGAGAGAGAGAGAGAGCGCTTGGAATTAATTCCAAGTCTGTTAATAAATGTTGTTAAAAGCAAAGGTAAGGTATCATACTCATTGCTCTTGCTAGTCATGCCATTGAACAGGATTGAGCAGCCAAGTACAATGACGATGATGCGAAAAAAGTTGGCTGATGTGTCGATCAGTGCCGACCTTTTTAGGGAAACCTCATGGGCAGAGTACCTCTCAAAATACTCAAAAACGCACTTGGTGTACGCCAAAGTCTCCTTGATCAGCTTCACAAAATCCCTGGCCTGCTGTTTTTCGGAGGACATACCAGTTGGTAACCCTCTCAGCAAGGCCACGAAACATAAAACTTCGTCTG